>OW052071.1:7907500-10531572 GCA_932526445.1 Phragmatobia fuliginosa | reverse complement strand
TACAACATAACTTTTGTTTATTTATACCTTTGCTATAACAGTGACATAATTAAACGGTTTCATCACGAAAAATATCTTGGATTGTGAGGAGACGATAAACTTACCTGGAAATTACACATAGAACACGTCAGATCAAAGTTAATGTCAATACTGGGGGTATTACGTAAGGTATCAAAGTGCATTCCAAGCAAAGCTCGTTCCATTATTTCTAATTCGTTAGTTAAATCTCATCTTGAATATCTAATTGAAATATGGGGTCCAGCAGCTGTAACTAATTTAAATACACTCCAAAGAATGCAAAACCAAATAATTAAAATACTCTTTCATCACCATTACCTAACTCCATTGATGTATTAAAAAACCCATATCAATACCTAACTCCCACAAAACTGCTATATGAAAAAACCAAAAATTAATGAACCTCAAACAAATTTATATATATAATACTTGAATCTCAGTTAAAAAGATTACTAATATTTCCATTCAAACTGACATACACTTATCCAAAAACCAATCTCACATAACTTATGGAATTCAAATAAATTGCAACTAGTAAGAGTACGAACTAATTATGGAAAAAAACAGTACTATATGCCCTCATATAGTACTGTTTTTTTTTCGCATTTTTCAGCACAGCTGTTCAATAGATTGCCGAACGAACTGAAGACATGTGATAGTTTAAATATATTCAAATGCAAGCTGAAGAAGCATGTTTATACCTTGTAGCTCCCTGTACCTCAATAGGGGAATATTATACATATTAGTTATAAGTAATTGTTACATATCTCATTGTAAGTGAACTAATTGTGTGTTCTTATGAGAATGAATTCTTTAAACCCCCATTACAAAGATACATGATACGGACAAAAAGAACACACAGACTCAGAACAACAATTTGTAGATCACAAAGTACTGTTCTATTTGAGATTGGAACCCATTAGATTTAACGCATTAGAAAGCAGCGTGGCAACCACTAGGCTAACCGTGCAGTCAAAAATATCCTACATTATATGTACCTACTTTTAAATATGTAATTTGGAGTTCTAATAAAGTGTTTGCTACTTAAATACCCTCGTACTTCAATATTGTGCAGTTTTCAAGAAACTTTTTAATTAGTATAAACAATCTGTGTAACAAAATATAACCCGCGGTGAGATAAAATCTCTTAACATTCAACAAGAGTGACTTTCTGACATGTTTTTAGATGATAAGATTTAAATTTCGGAGATGATATGAGAGAGTATAAGGTTCTATTACATTTAAATGTAAGTTAAAGCATATAATATTCAAATAGGCATACCTGGTATCATAGCTAACTAACTAGGTATGGTGTCAGAAATGCTCATAACGTTAATGTATAACACATATTATATTATAAGCTCACAAAATAGTCAACTTTACTTAGACACAAGAATTTATTAGATTTAATAAAAGACGAAAATATATATGATGAATCATTTATTTATTGGCAGTGAAAGGTACATTACAGTTTCTGGTCAAATGTAATTCAATTTTATTTTTTCAAGTAACCGTATGCCCTGGGGTATAAGGGAGAATAACCGTATCCGTATCCGTAACCTGGAGCTACTACGTGTCCGGAGTAAGCAGACACAACGGGGCCGGCAGAGTAAGTAGATAGTACCGGGCCAGCGGAGTATGCAGATACCAAGGGATTGGTGTAGGATACTGGGGACACGACCGCACTGTATGACAAGGGAGAGACAACAGAACGCTTGCGGAGGTGGTGGTAACGTGCCAGTGCCGCATGCTTGGCAGTGTAGTGTGCAGCGCGTGCGGCAACCACTTCAGGTGTGTCGAGGGGCACGCCGTTTACAGCATCCAAGACAACAGCTGATTGATCATGACCCTGCGACAGACCGGTGACAGCGGGAGCGGCGTAAACGGATGAACTGTAGACTGCGGGTGCGCTGTACACTGCGGGTCCACTGTACACTGAGGGTGCGCTGTAGACCGAGGGTGCGCTGTAGACTGAGGGTGCGCTGTAGACTGAGGGTACGTTGTAGACGGCAGGGGCGCTGTACACGTCGGGGGTATTGTACACAGCAGGTGAACCGTGAACTACGCTGGAGCTGTACTGAGACACCGAGCTGGAGCCTGGTACAACTGAGCTGTACACCACCGGGGACACCACGTTGGCCACCGCCATCGCCGCCACGGAAAGCAACACCACCAACTTGAACATTGTGGTCTGTGTTGTTGTTGAACTGAAGTAGTCGGATCAACTGATGCCTAATTCGCTGTCACAGATCCTTTTATACGAATCGCAGTCAAAAAATATTAGGCCGGTCAACCTTCAGATCTTTTGTCTATGATTTGATATATGTCACCTAATGTTTAATTATGTACAAAAATTAAAATTTCTTTTTTGTCATGTGTGTTGTGCTTCCGTAATCACTTGGTAAAGTTGACACTTGTCAAATCAAGGTATGCATTACGTTTGTCTATCGAGCTGTATTAGGTGTAAGTACACCGTACAAGTACACAGATAAAGTTGTAATTTATACATTTTCTACAATAGGTTAATTGTGGTAAAATCTCAGTCTGCAATATACTGCAGATGGTGATTTAATTTTTTATTATGCATGTCATTTGGTCTTTACTATAAGCTACTTCAAATTTAAAGGTTAGTTCTTTACAGATTTTGTAACTAGCCCGTGAGTAATATTGTGCCTCATTGTTTGGCAGTTTCTGCACGGAACTTAGAATATAATTAAGATATAAGTAGCACATACATGCGTCGCACACACATTTACGTGCCAAGAAATTGTTAATATAAATAATTATCTACTTCTCAATATAACTTGCAAACGTGCAGATCACTCTTTTATAGCACTTGGTACAAACAATTTTGACTATTCTTTTGGTGTTGAATTTCTTGTAATGTTCTTATTACCTTCGAAGTACAAATCCTAAATACCTGAAATAACTATGACTAGCATGATATCCTACTAATACTATAAACGCGAAAGTTTATGAGTATGTATATATGTATATTGGATTAAACTTTACAGTAATATAGCTTATATATATGAATAACAATAGGCTATTTTTTATTGTAATAATTGATATACATGCGGTTGGAGCCGCGTGCGAAAGTTAGTGTATAAATAAATTGGAATGTTGAACTTGTATAAATATGTTATTTATATAGTTTAGTTTAATAATCAGTATACTCGTATTTGACAGTACTGACTTCCCAATAACGTTTGCCATAGATTTACGTTTTTGGCAAATAAATGATTCCATATTACCTATATTCTAATTTTATTGTCTACTAAGTTTCGCCCGTGGCTCCGCCCCCGTGAATGACAGTTATCAGGGTAAAAAGTGGCCTATGTCATTTTTAGACTTGATTATCTGTGTACCAAATTTTGTTTTTAAATCGGTACAATAGTTTTAGGGTAAAAGCGGGACGGACAGAGTTACTTTCGCATTTATATTACTAAGGTTCGGCATATGAAGCGCTCATAGCCAAGTTGCCCTATTAATTACCGAGGGTGAGCAACGACGGGGCGGTCCGTTTGTGGCATGATGTTATGAGCGTTTCCGTGATTCGGAGGTCACGTTGAATAGTCGGTCCCGGTTATTATTATAAGAAAATAGTCGTGAAGGTTAGTTGGAGGCCTTCGGGCGACTTAAAAATATCCAGTGGCAAGATTACGTAGGCAGAACGTTGTCTTGTCTGTCCCCAAACCCCACTTGTTCATTATGGGTTATTGATGGTGATGTTGAACATATGCCTTAGTATTATTCTATTGTGTTTGATCAACATTATGTCATTTTATTTTCATTTTAAACTGATCTCCATCATTCACATAATGATTGTTTAACTCGGATTGCACTCAGATACTTGTTGAAAGGAAATTATTTTAATGGAAATTAAGCCGTTTTGAACTAAATGGTTTAAATAGATAACATAATAAAATTTCGTACATCTGACACACGAAACCACATAGTTCCTAACTCTGTAGATCTTGTGCTATGGGTATTATACAACTGATATAAATTTGTATTTAGGCATGTATATATTTTAGAAAATCCAAGCTTATTATAAATTTAACATAGCTGTTACTAGGGGCATTCAACACAATCAATGCCTATCTATGTCAGTTATCTGAATCTCTCTAAAGTATAGCATTATATGCTTGAGCAAAATCTTTATATACAATTAGCATTTGATCTGCGAAAGTTCTGTTGAATGCTCTTCATAACTTATTTAACCGTCAACTACTGTCTCCCAGAGACATTTTAGACATTACTTTTGGTTTGTTTTTGGCAATAACTGGGCACATTACAAAGATACATTTATTTATTTATTTCAGTCACATTACCCTCACTATCATTACAGGTAGACCCAATGTGATAGAAAGGCTAGCTTATACATATGTCTTATACTACTAATTTAAGTGTATAAAAAACATACATCTTACTTACAATAACAAAAAGAAAAACAAAGACAATAATCCTAATTAAAAATAATAATAATAATACAAAGTAGTATACAAGTATACAAAGTAAAAAACAAAAATTTTGCAATTATTTTAGTCCTTGTAACATATTATATTTAAAAGACAGTTTGCGAGTACACTCAATTGACTCGAAAAAATGTCTAGTTCTTTGTGAACTTTGTTGACAAGATGTATAGTTCGCGTAAGGGGTGCTTTCTGTAGTGGTTAGTCCTGGCTGCTGGTACCGCTAATAAGGATGGGCGTCGACGCCTCCCCATGTACCGGTCAGGCACGCACAGGTTCAGGTTGCCCATTAGCCCAGGATTATGATCTATACCACGTAGTAATCTCACTACATACACAGCAAGTGTGTATTGCCGTCGCACTCTAAGCTCGTTGTAGCTGACCATACCCAGAACAAACAGCGTGGGGTACATCAGTGGAAAAAACGGGTACATCCCGTACAGTTTAAAATATAGGTATCTTGTAAACTTATTCTGAACCCGTTCTAACATATCATTGTATTTTGTTTCATGCGGAGCCCAAATGACAGCACTGTGTTCTAGGTGACTGCGAACTAATGCATCATATAAGACCTTTAGTGATGTAATGCTCGTAAAACCTTGAGACTGTCTTAGCACAAAACCAAGGCTTCTGTAGGCTTTCTTACATACATTCACTATATGCTCCCGAAATCTTAGATCCGAAGTGAGATGTATCCCTAGATCTCTTACCTGCGAGACTCGTTGCATGGGTGTGTCTCCTACTTTGTACTCGTACTGTATGGATGTTCGCGCGCGAGAAAAAGTAATCACCGAGCATTTAAACGCATTTAAATAGAGCTTATTCTCGTGGCTCCAATCCATCACTCGTTTTATATCATCCTGCATACGTTCACAGTCTGACCCGTCCCTGACTACTAGCAACAACTTTAGGTCATCTGCATATAGTAAACATGACCCATGTCTTACGACCTCCGGTAACTTGTTTACCATAATAATGAATTGAAGAGGTCCTAAGTTACTACCTTGGCTTACGCCAGATCTAGTATAATACGGATCAGATTCATACCCATTGTAGTCCACATACTGCTGTCGGTCTTCCATGTAGCTAACGAAAAACTGTAAAAGGTGTGTCGTACATCCAACCTCTGCCAGTTTCCTTAATAAAATGTCATTATCGACGCTCAAATGCTTTTTTGTAATCAAAATATGCAACATCTACCTGTGAACCTGCATCTACTGCTGGTACCACCTTCACCATAAAATTAAGTAAGTTTGTGACAATACTACGTCCCGGCCGGAACCCGTGCTGCGCGTCCGACAACTGTGTACTCACCTGTCTTTGCATGCTACGTTGGATAGCCGACTCGAATACCTTAGCTGGTGTTGACAACACTGCCACAGGTCTGTAGCCGCTGACATCTGGACCTGGTACTGGGATCACTCGTGTAATCTTCCACCTAACTGGGAACGTTGCTTGTGTTAGACTGACATTGAAAATATGATGTAGTGGTTCTGCTAATATTCTGCTACAGTCTCTAAACAGAAAAGCGGGTATACCGTCCGGGCCAGAAGAATACTTTGGTTTGAGACTTACAAGTGCATCCTTTACATCTTGAAGACTTAAATTCTCTATATGCACTCGTGCACTGTTCGCTCCCACCTCCGCTCCTACTGCCCGTGCGTCAAGTTTAGGTCGTTGTGTACTGTAAACCGACTCAAAGAAGATTGCAAACTTCGCTGCACAATCTTCATCTGAGAGATACTGACCATTGTGTACAATATTCTGTTTATTTATTTGACCTCTCTTTGTCCTAACATATTGCCAGAATGATTTTGGATCTTTTGCGAACTGACCTTGAATTTTGTTTATGTGCTCTTTGTGTGCAATTTCTATTGACTTTTTAATACAGGCCCTGTACTGAGAAAATTCATAATAATCACTTTTAAGCTTAGTTTTTTTAAATCTTTTGTGTAAATTGGCTTTCATCTGAATGTCTTTAATAATTTATTTAGTATACCATTCGGGTATACATATTTTGAAGTTTTCACTCACACAAGTCTAAAGCATTGTAAAGCTTCTCATAAAAAATATTCAACGTCTCTTTAACATCATACGACTCATACATAGTGCTCCAATCTATGGAGGTGAGCATGGAATACAATAAATTATAGTTAGCTTTATAAAAATTCCAATTTGGCCTTATTTGGCGAATCTTGCGTCTGCTCATACCATCACAAGATGATAGTGGCGCAAGGGTAGAGGTAAAAGTGTTTCTAACGTTTTTCGCTAGAGGCGGGTGGAGCGGGTCTTCGCGCACAAGTGCGTCTTCTGCCATTACCACTGACACCCCTCCCTTAATACCCCTACATAGGACTAAATCTAACATACGACCTAAACAATTGGGTACTGCATTATTTTGAGTGAACTCGCAGTGTTACAAAACATTCATAGTAATTACTAATATTTGCTGGACATTAATGTAAATTAAAATCTCCAAGTACAATTACTTCTGTGTACTTGTCACATAATTTTTCTATTAATCTAAATAAATCATATACTCACTTTCTGAACTAACGGGCGGAATATAAATTACACAACACAAAAATAAGAATCTATTATTTAAATGTATCGTCGCACAAACTATTTCAAAAATGCAGGTGTCTATTGACGCGTCCTTGAGGAACACTTGTCGCATTTCGAATCGGTGTGTGGCCACGAGAAACGCTCCACCCTGCTTGCGGCCGTCTGCTCGATCACACCGTAATATATTGTATCCTGGTGGGAGAATTTCCGCATCTTGAATGGAGTCGTTGCACCCGGATTCAGTAATTGCGAAGAGGTCTGCGTTAGATGATACTATATTATTTCTAAAAGTGTTTAATTTTGTGCGAAGGCCTCGAACGTTTTGATAATATATGTCTATAGTCCTATTGCTCAACTCTTTTGTTGGATTTACATGATACGGACAAAAAGAACACACAGACTCAGAACAACAATTTGTAGATCACAAAGTACTGTTCTATTTGAGATTGAAACCCATTAGATTTAGCGCATTAAAAAGCAGCGTGGCAACCACTAGGCTAACCGTGCAGTCAAAAATATCCTACATTATATGTACCTACTTTTAAATATGTAATTTGGAGTTCTAATAAAGTGTTTGCTACTTAAATACCCTCGTACTTCAATATTGTGCAGTTTTCAAGAAACTTTTTAATTAGTATAAACCATCTGTGTAACAAAATATAACCCGCGGTGAGATAAAATCTCTTAACATTCAACAAGAGTGACTTTCTGTCATGTTTTTAGATGCTAAGATTTTAATTTCGGAGATGATATGAGAGAGTATAAGGTTCTATTACATTTAAATGTAAGTTAAAGCATATAATATTCAAATAGGCATACCTGGTATCATAGCTAACTAACTAGGTATGGTGTCAGAAATGCTCATAACGTTAATGTATAACACATATTATATTATAAGCTCACAAAATAGTCAACTTTACTTAGACACAAGAATTTATTAGATTTAATAAAAGACGAAAATATATGTGATGAATCATTTATTTATTGGCAGTGAAAGGTACATTACAGTTTCTGGTCAAATGTAATTCAATTTTATTTTTTCAAGTAACCGTATCCGTATCCGTGACCTGGAGCTACTACGTGTCCGGAGTAAGCAGACACAACGGGGCCGGCAGAGTAAGTAGATAGTACCGGGCCAGCGGAGTATGCAGATACCAAGGGATTGGTGTAGGATACTGGGGACACGACCGCACTGTATGACAAGGGAGAGACAACAGAACGCTTGCGGAGGTGGTGGTAACGTGCCAGTGCCGCATGCTTGGCAGTGTAGTGTGCAGCGCGTGCGGCAACCACTTCAGGTGTGTCGAGGGGCACGCCGTTTACAGCATCCAAGACAACAGCTGATTGATCATGACCCTGCGACAGACCGGTGACAGCGGGAGCGGCGTAAACGGATGAACTGTAGACTGCGGGTGCGCTGTACACTGCGGGTCCACTGTACACTGCGGGTGCGCTGTACACTGCGGGTCCACTGTACACTGAGGGTGCGCTGTAGACTGAGGGTGCGCTGTAGACTGAGGGTGCGCTGTAGACTGAGGGTACGTTGTAGACGGCAGGGGCGCTGTACACGTCGGGGGTATTGTACACAGCAGGTGAACCGTGAACTACGCTGGAGCTGTACTGAGACACCGAGCTGGAGCCTGGTACAACTGAGCTGTACACCACCGGGGACACCACGTTGGCCACCGCCATCGCCGCCACGGAAAGCAACACCACCAACTTGAACATTGTGGTCTGTGTTGTTGTTGAACTGAAGTAGTCGGATCAACTGATGCCTAATTCGCTGTCACAGATCCTTTTATACGGATCGCAGTCAAAAAATATTAGGCCGGTCAACCTTCAGATCTTTTGTCTATGATTTGATATATGTCACCTAATGTTTAATTATGTAAAATAATTAAAATTTCTTTTTTGTCATGTATGATGTGCTTCCGTAATCACTTGGCAAAGTTGACACTTGTCAAATCAAGGTATGCATTACGTTTGTCTATCGAGCTGTATTAGGTGTAAGTACACCGTACAAGTACACAGATAAAGTTGTAATTTATACATATATTAATGAGATACATAAGTTTTCATTTTCTATCGCACTTATAAATGATGTAAGATATTAGAATATAATTGTTAACAACTGATTATTTATTGTAATATTTCTATATTCCATTAAGCAGTCGCATTATTATATTTTAGTTCGTTATTCGGTAACAGGGCTTGTATTTTCAATTATATCGCTTACTAAGTTATTTACTTTTAGATTTAAAAAACTGAAGATTCTAAACGACCCACGCAACTTCACCTGCGTCTATTTTAGGTCATGTTCGATTTCCATTTGGTTTAAGCGAGACGTTAACTATTCTCTCTTAGGTACTCCAGCAAAACTGACGTGAGAAAGTGTGAGAATCGATTAGACAGTTTTGGAGTTCATCGTCAAATCAAATCAAATCAAATCATTTATTCTGCAATTAGGTTACATGAACACTTTTGAAAGGAAAACTTTTTTTGAGCAGATGAGTACGGCCTTTCCTAACTGGACTAGCCCTGAGAAGAAAGGACGAAACAAACTCAGGGATCACAGTCTCTTTTAAAGTCCAGACAATATTCTTAGATGCAAAAGACATATATAAAAGCGATAATTACAATTATGTCACAACTATAATAATTTAAAAAATGTCAACAATAGCAACAAATTAAAAAATTTTTTTTTAAATATGTAATGTAAATTTAACTATAAATTATCGTCACATTAACATAAATTTAAACATTCAAAATAAACAGCATGTGCAGAATGGGCAGCTCAATCCCAGGCGGTTTGATCATCAAAATATTCTGCTATGGTATAATACCCCTTTGCGGATAACTTAGATTTAATGGTATTCTTAAATTTCCGTAATGGCACATTTCTAATAGCAATAGGGAGTTTGTTGTAGAAGCGTATACATTGTCCCATGAACGAGTTGCCTACTCTGCGGAGACGAGTGACGTGAACACAAAGATTATGTTTGTTTCTGGTATTTACCGAATGAACATCACTGAGTTTAGGAAACTTTGCTAAATTTCTTTGAACATAAATAAAATTTTCGTATATATATTGTGAAGATACAGTCAGAATATTTATCTCTTTAAATTTGGAGCGGAGAGAAACTCGAGGGCCTAATTTATAAATGGCTCGTACGGCACGTTTTTGTAAGACAAATATGGCATTAATATCTGCACAGTTACCCCAGAGTAGGATACCATAAGTCATTATGCTATGAAAGTAACTGAAGTAAACTATTCTAGCTGTAAGTAATGTAATGTCGTGCGTAAGAATATAACACGAGAAATATAATATAACTTGCTCTGTTACAAGTATATACTCGGTCTAATAAGGAGTAAAAATTCTTACCCATTCTGTAAAAAGTATGAGATATCTGGAAACGAAACTTGCCAAAGCTCAAGATTCAATAAGTAAGAGTGAAGCTAAAGAGCCTGATCTGAATTAGTTAGGAACCATGATTATATTGTGACATAGACCGCTACACGAGCGGAAAACTTTTCAAAAAATATTCATAACGACGTCTGCAGTAGGCGGGGCGGTACTGATTGTTAAAAAACTTGTATTTAATTAGTATTCTAAAGGCCGTGTGAGTTTTTATTACACCCACTTTTGCGTTTTAGGTCAGAAGAAAAATATCTTATGACCTGAAACTGATGAAATAGGCACAAAAAATTGGTCACCACATCATCACAATCGACTAAATTAAGGAACTCGCTAAACTAAGTTGATATATAAATATTGCATTAAAACCTTTCAAATCAAATCAAATCAAACCATTTTATTTCAAATAAACCATACAACGGCACTTTTGAAACGTCAAGTAGTCAGTCAGTAGTCAGTCGTGAAGCTAATCGTCTGTTCCAATTCGTAGATCCTATGGAGAAGAACAGACAAGAAACTCCATGGACACTCTTTTCCAACATTGTTTTTACAATTTTTGATTACATTGTTTAAAGCATTTTATTAAATGTGAGGACAATGTAACAATTCTGATATTTACACATGTAGTGTCCAAAAACAATTAAACAATAAATAGAAGTTGTGAGATGCCCAGCCCCGACTGGCGACACCCGTATCACGAGCATGAACCATGCACCAGCCATCGTCCAGTTCAACCATATCGTAGGGAGCCGAACGACCCGCTACACATGCCACCGCCAGCAGGACTTTTGAGCGAGCATGACATACTCACAACCGCCAGTCAACAAACTTATGTTACCAGTGACTACAAAGTGCTCACATGTACAATTTAAAATGTTCGCAGTTATACAATAATAAAAACCATTTATAATTATGATACTCTCTAAGAATGCGATAAATATTTGGATCATGTCAATAAAAAGTAATTTATTATGCAATAATGATATTATAAAAATAATAATAATATAATGTCAAACAAGATACAATTAAAATAGCAATAATCCATGTCAGAAATATGGATATCCAATGTCAAGAAATAAAAATAAAAAAAGGAATAGAAATATAAAAATGACAATTATTATGATAAAATTAACATATGTCAGAAATACATACTAACTTCTAAATAATTTGAGAATTAATCATGTGGCTGTGGAGCAGGACCAGCATTATGCCAAGCATTCTTGTCGGCAATGTAATCCTCTAATTTGTAATATGCTTACAAAGTGTGCGTTTTACAACATTTTTAAAACGTTTCTCTGTTAAATCTAGTATGTTTTGAGGTATTTTATTATAAAATTTAATACAGTACCCCATAAAAGATGTATGCACTTTTGAGAGTCTAAAACGTGGTCGAATTAATTTATCTTTATTCCTAGTATTATACCCATGTCTATCACATTTTTGATTGAAGAGATGTAAATTTTTTCGAACATACATTATGTTTTCATAGATGTACTGACAAGGAACCGTCATGATATTGATCTCCTTAAAAAGGCCCCTAACAGAATCGCGACTGCGGAGACTATATATAGCTCTAATGGCTCTTTTTTGCAGAATAAAAATTGACTCTATTTCTGCCGCACGTCCCCAAAGCAAGATGCCGTATGACATGATGCTATGAAAATAACTAAAATAAACTAATCGAGCGGTTTCCACATCCGTTAGTTGCCGAACTTTTCTAACAGCATATGCTGCTGAGCTGCGGACCCCATTGTAATTTTGCGTCTAGCGTGATTCCCAAAAAAACTGTTTGGTCTACCAATTGTAGCTTCTCTTTGTTAACTAAAATGTCACAATTACTGCTTTTAACATTTGGCAAAGAAAATCTAATGCATTTGGTTTTCTTTCCATTTAGCAATAAGTTATTAGCAGTGAACCAAAGATGAACGTTATTAATAGTATTATTTATATCAACAAAATTTTCCGCCCGCCTATCAACTTTAAAAATCAATGAAGTATCATCTGCAAATAATACAATGTTCGGTTGATCTTGCAATATGTGTGGGAGATCATTAATGTACACTAGAAACCTAAGTTTTTAAGTAAATAATGATTTTTTTAAAACACTATTATCTAACAACGATAAAGCTTTTGATTGAGCATTGACACCCAAGCCATTATTATAAATCTAGTAACTTCATTAATTAAAATCTGAATTTCCTAGTGAACTTATATTTCAATCTAGTCGGGTTAGAGGAAGGTTGTAAAGCAGTTATTTGACATTTTCAATTTCCTTATAATTTTCTTCAGTATGCTGGAACTACCTAGTAAAATCTTAAATATTGCGCTATTGACGCTATCTTGTCAACTTTTGGATGTAATAAAAGCTGCCAAGTGCGAGTCGGACTCGCCCATGAAGGGTTCCGTAGCAGCAAGTAACATATATAAAAGTTCCTGTAGTTCGTTGTAACTTTGATCGATGTTTTTCATTAGTCTATTGATTGAATGAGAGGTAAATTGTGGTTTAAGATTTATGACGTATGAAAAAAAACTACTTACTAGATCTCGTTCAAACCAATTTTCGGTGGTAGTTTACATGGTAATGTACAACATATATTTTTTTTTGGTTTTATCACTCTCTTATTTTAGAAGTTACAGGGGGGGGGGGACACATTTTTTCACATTGGAAGTGTCTCTCGCGCAAACTATTCAGTTTAGAAAAAAATTACATTAAAAACCTCAACATCATTTTTGAAGACACACGTATGGGTTTGATATATTTTTTTTTTAAGATCCGGTTCCAAGTATAGGGATTCCCCAAAAGGTGTTGTTTTTTTTTCTATTTATGTGAAAATCTTAATGCGGTTCACAGATTACATGTACTTAGCAAGTTTCAACAGTGTAGTTCTTATGGTTTCGGAAAAAAGTGGCTGTGACATACGGACGGACAGACAGACAGAATTGACGAATCTATAAGGGTCCTTCAAAACCAGTCGCACCGTTTCAGATATTAACAGACAAACAATTTAAAAAAATGCCTTTCTGATGTTAATATCTATACTAATATTATAAAGAAGTAAAGTTTCTGTGTTTGTTAAATTGTAAGGGGTAATCTCGGGATCTACTGAACCGATTCTAAAAATTCCTTCACCAATAGAAAGCCACATTATTGCTGAGTGTCATAGGCTATATAAAAACAAAAAGGCTTTTACGTGGTAGTCCGTTTTGCAAAGTGAATCGGAGAAAAAACGGTCGAATGAAAGCGTTTCTTACGAACGCTGCCTTAACTATGAAAGATATATTTTTGTGTTCTAGAGAAAAGATGTGGAGCTTGAAAATGCCTACAAAAAAGTCAACGACAGCATATGTCTAACTTTTTTTTTTAAGTTATGCCCAACGAAGTGGGCACGTGTCAGCTAGTAGTACATATTTTGATATACATTTAGTAAAAACCTGTTCATTTGATAGTACAAACAGACACTCGAATTTTGAGATGTAGGTATATAATTATTACATATTTTACATTACATTATTTTTTTATAAAGAAACATAAAAAAAAAATCTTATATTACAATAAACACACATTTAGACATGCATTTTGTGTTTATTCACCTCTATTATTTATAATCGGTTTAACGGCGACCTCAAAAAACAAAGTAAGTATCTAACACTTAATTCGCCGCATACTTTTGATTAACATTTTGTAATTTAATTAGGCGTACAAATAAAAAGCATTATAACATAAGTACGTCATGTCATACCGCAACAATATCGAACGCCGTTTAGTATGAAAGTAACTTGGTTATCAGGGTAAAAAGTGACCTATGTCTTTATTAGGCTTGATTATCTGTGTACCAAATTTTGTTTTTAAATCGGTTTAATAGTTTTGGGATGAAAGCGGGACAGACAGAGTTACTTATTATAAGAAAATAGTCGTAAGGCTTAGTTGGAGGCCTTCGGGCGACTTAAAAACATCCAGTGCCCACGCAGAACGTTGTCTTGTCTGCCCCCAAACCATACTTGTTCGTTATGGGTTATTGATGGCGATGTTTAACATATGTATGCCTTGGTATTATTCTATTGTATTTGGTAAACATTATGCCAGTTTTTTCATTTATGAACTGATCTCAATCATTCACATCATGAATGTTTAACTCGGATTGAACTCAGATACTTGTTGAAAGGGAATTATTTTGATGGAAACTAAGCCGTTTTGAACTGATTTAAAATGATAACATAATAAAATTTCGTACATCTGACACACGAAACCATATAGTTCCATACTCTGTAGATCTTGTGCTATGGGTATTAGACAACTGATATAAATACATGTATATATTTTAGAAAATCCAAGCTTATTATAAATTATACATAGCTGTTTCAGTTCAGTTGCCAGGGGCATTCAACGCAATCAATGCCCATCTATGCCAGTTATCTGAATCTCTCTGAAGTATAGCATTATATGCTTGAGCAAAATCTTTATATACAATTAGCATTTGATCTGCGAAAGTTCTGTTGAATGCTCTTCATAACTTATTTAACCGTCAACTACTGTCTCCCAGAGACATTTTAGAAATCACTTTTGGTTTGTTTTTGGCAATGGACACATTACAAGGATACATGATACGGACAAAAAGAACACACAGACTCAGAACAATAATTTATAGATCACAAAGTACTGTTCATTTTGAGAACCCATTACATTTAGCGTAGTGGAAAGCAGTGCAGTCAAATAAATCCTAAACACTACAAATTATAGATTTAAAAATAGGTACACATAATACCTACTTTTAAATATTTAAATTGGAATACTAATAAAGTATTTGATACTTATATACCCGCGTACTTCAATTTTGTGCAGTTTTCAAGAAACTTTTTAATTAGTATAAACAATCTGTTTAACAAAATATAACCCGCGGTGAGATAAAAGCTCCAAACATTCAAGAAAGAGTGACTTTCTGACATGTTTTTAGATCCTAAGATTTTAATTTCGGAGATGATAAGCAAAAGTATTTTAGGTAGGTTCTATTACATTTAAATGTAAGTTAAAGCATATAATATTCAAATAGTCATACCTAACTAACTAGGTATGATGTCATAACGTTAATGTATAACACATACATATATTTTAAGCTCACAAAATAGACAACTATACTTAGACACAAGAATTTAATAGATTTAATAAAAGACGAAAATATATATGATGAATCATTTATTTATTGGCAGTGAAAGGTACATTACAGTTTCTGGTCAAATGTAATACAATTTTATTTTTTCAAGTAACCGTAGGCCCTGGGGTATAAGGGAGAGTAACCGTATCCGTATCCGTAACCTGGAGCTACTACGTGTCCGGAGTAAGCAGACACAACGGGGCCGGCAGAGTAAGTAGATAGTACCGGGCCAGCGGAGTATGCAGATACCAAGGGATTGGTGTAGGATACTGGGGACACGACCGCACTGTATGACAAGGGAGAGACAACAGAACGCTTGCGGAGGTGGTGGTAAGGTGCCAGTGCCGCATGCTTGGCAGTGTAGTGTGCAGCGCGTGCGGCAACCACTTCAGGTGTGTCGAGGGGCACGCCGTTTACAGCATCCAAGACAACAGCTGGTTGATTATGACCTTGTGACAGACCGGTGACAACAGCGGGAGCGGCGTAAACGGATGAACTGTAGACTGCGGGTGCACTGTACACTGCGGGGCCACTGTACACTGAGGGTGCGCTGTACACTGAGGGTACGTTGTAGACGGCAGGGGCGCTGTACACGGCGGGCGTACTGTACACAGCAGGTGAACCGTGAACCACGCTGGAGCTGTACTGAGACACCGAGCTGGAGCCTGGTACAACTGAGCTGTACACCACCGGGGACACCAGGTTGGGCTTGGCCACCGCCATCGCCGCCACGGAAAGCAACACCACCAACTTGAACATTGTGGTCTGTGTTGTTGTTGAACTGAAGTAGTCGGATCAACTGATGCCTAATTCGCTGTCACAGATCCTTTTATACAGATCGCAAAGTCAAAAAATATTAAGCCGGTCAACCTTCAGATCTATCTACTGTCTATGATTTGATATATGTCACCTAATGTTTAATTATGTACAATAATTTAAATTTATTTTTTGTCATGTGTGTTGTGCTTCCGTAACCACTTGGTAAAGTTGACAAATCAAGGTATGCATTACGTTTGTCTATCGAGCTGTATTAGGTGTAAGTACACCGTACAAGTTCACAGATAAAGTTGTAATTTATACATTTCCTACAATAGGTTAATTGTAGTGAAATCTTAGTCAGCAATATACTGCAGATGGTGATTTCATTTTCTATTATGCATGCCATTTGGTGCTTATGTCTTTACGTTAAGCAACTTAAAATTTAAAGGTTAGTTCTTTACAGATTTTGTAATTAGCCCGTGAGCAATATTGTGCCTCATTGTTTGGCAGTTTCTGCACGGAACTTAGAATATAATTAAGATACTTATATCTTAATTATATTCTAAGTTCCGTGCAGAAACTAAGTAGCACATACAAGCGTCGCACACACATTCACGTGCCAAGAAATTGCTAATTTATATAATTATCTACTTCTCAATATAAATTGCAAACGAGCACATCACTCTTATATAGCACTTGGTACAAACAATTTTGACAATTCTTTTGGTGTTGAATTTCTTGTTATGTTTTTATTTCCTTCGAAGTACAAATCCAAAATACCTGAAATAAGTATGAATATCATGATATCCTACTAAGATGTACTATAAACGTGTTGCTCTTTCACGCAAAAACTACTGAACGGATTTGGATTAAACTTTACAGTAATATAGCTTAAATATCAGAATAACACATAGGCTACGTTTTATTGTAATAATCGAGATATACACACGGGCGGAGCCGCGGGCGAAAGTTAGTGTATAAATAAAATCGAATGTTGAACTAGTTTAAATATATTATTTAGTTTAGTTTAATAATCAGTATACTCGTATTTGACAGTATACTTCCCAATAACGTTTGCCAATGGATGTTCATAATAACCAAGACTGAAGACTTATGCTCTCAGAGTCATCCATACTCTGGGTCATTAAATAAATAAATTCTTGTAAGAATAAACCAACAACAGTTCGACCATCGCAATGTTCGAATTCCGGTTAAACCAACGGGCATTTATATATAAATAATAATATAAGAAATAAAATGTAAGCGTAGTTAAGGCTTTAATTTCCTTGTGCTGTCATTTAACGTGACTATAAAAGTTGTTGATCTTTATGGTCTGAGTCGGTCGTGCTCTTGAGAAATTTGTAATAGTTTAATCTGATTAAAACAGCATTTCTTTGTTCTAAACTCTATAGACCTAAAAAGTAACTACAGATGATGTATCTGTACCAAGACAAAGTTAAGTCCATGAAAGGACTATACATATTTTATGATCATACCGTTTTTATCTCTTTAGCGGTTAAAACATATCAGAAGTTAGTTCTTATAGGTACCATGGATTATTTACACTTACATTTTTAGTTTCAGAGATTTTGTGACTAGACCGTGTGTCATAGCAGAGTATAACTTACATAAAACACACATAATCTCAGTTGTTTGTGTGTCAAAGGCGATGGGTTAGACACTCAAAAATTATGAATTTATATATATATAAGCGCTCATAGCCGAGTGGCCTTAGGTGATTGGAAACAATCACCGAGGGTAAGCAACGTCGGCGCGGTCGGACCTAGATGGGTGACCGTTTGTGGCATTATATGTAATGAGCGTTTCCGTGATTCGGAGGTCACGTTAAGCAGTCGGTCCCGGTTGTTATCATAAGATAGCAGTCGTGAAGCTTAGTTGGAGGCCTTCGGGCGGCTTAAAAACATCCAACAGCAAGATTACGTAGCCACAACGTGTCTTGCCTGTCCCCAACCCGCACTCGGCCAGCGTGGGGACGTATGGCCTTAACCCTCTCTTGAGAGGAGACCTGAGCCCAGCAGTGGGACGTTATGGGTTGTTTGAAAATATTTATTTACTAATAAATGAAGTGGATAAATATATAAGCCGACTCAAATTATCTTGGGCACAATAAAGTCATATTTCCAGAAGGGGACTTTAAAGAAAAACTATTCCTAGTACTAAGTATACCACCTGTCACGATTTGGGTACTTTGATGACTATATTTGAGGAGTTTCCTCGTTTTCTCCAGGATCCTATCTTCTGATGCCGGTTACGTTATCATGGGTAAATACGGGAGGCACCAGCTTGCAAAAAAAATAATAATCTTTAAAATCGGTTTGCCAAGTTGAAAGTTCTGTGGTAAAAAACATAAAATAATACAGTAGAATTGAGAACCTCCTCATTTTTTTTGGTCGGTTAAAAAAGGAACACAATCGCGTAAGAATATGAAATCACCGAACGGCCTTGGTGGTAGGTACGTATCCTTACATTTTGGCATACTATAAAATATAAGGTCTCCTGGTTATCGAGCCTGTTTAGAATTATATACTATAAAATTGTTAATGATTTCCGTTTAATTCGGCATATACTGAGTTAATAAATAATTATGTGCTTGTTGCTTAGTATACATGTAGTAGTATGTGCCCAATTCGGGCATGTACTTAGACGTGTAGAGACTGGTCTCAAGTGTGTGTATAATTAAAATTAAATATAAACTTTAAAAAACTACTTTATAATAAGAAGCAGGCTTAAAATAATTTATGTTATAATGCTTTTTATTTGTACGCCTAATTAAATTACAAAATGTTAATCAAAAGTAAGCGGCGAATTAAGTGTTACTTATTTTTTTTTTGAGGTCGCCGTTAAACCGATTATAAATAATAGAGGTGAATAAACACAAAATGCATGTCTAAATGTGTGTTTATTGTAATATAAGATTTTTTTTTATGTTTCTTTATAAAAAAGTAATCAAATATAAAAGTAATAATTATATACCTACATCTGAAAATTAGAGTGTCTGTTTGTACTATCAAATGAACAGGTTTTTACTAAATGTATATCAAAATATGTACTATATTAACATCAGAAAGGCATTTTTTTTAATTTGTTTGTCTGTTAATATCTGAAACGGTGCGACTGGTTTTGAAGGACCCTTATAGATTCGTCAATTCTGTCTGCCTGTCTGTCTGTCCGTCCGTATGTCACACCCACTTTTTTCCGAAACCATAAGAACTACACTGTTGAAACTTGCTAAGTAGATGTAATCTAAGAACCGCATTATGATTTTCACATAAAAATAGAAAAAAAAACAACACGTTCCCTATACTTGGAACTGAATCTTAAAAAAAAAATATCAAACCCATACGTGTGGGGTCTATGGATAGGTCTTCAAAAATGATGTTGAGGTTTTTAATGTCATTTTTTTCTAAACTGTATAGTATGCGGGAGAGACACTTCCAATGTGAAAAAATGTGTCCCCCCCCCTGTAACTTCTAAAATAAGAGAGTGATAAAACCAAAAAAAATATATGTTGTACATTACCATGTAAACTACCACCGAAAATTGGTTTGAACGAGATCTAGTAAGTAGTTTTTTTCATACGTCATAAATCGTAAACCACAATTTACCTCGCATTCAATCAATAGACTAATGAAAAACAACGATCAAAGTTACAACGAACTACAAGAACTTATAAATGATGTTACTTGCTGCTACGGAACCCTTCATTGGCGAGTCCGACTCGCACTTGGCAGCTTTTATTTATTCCAAAAGTTGACAAGCTAGCGTCAATAGCGCAATATTTAAGATTTTACTAGGTAGTTCCAGCATACTGAAGAAAATTATAAGGAAATTGAAAATGTCAAATAACTGCTTTACAACCTTCCTCTAACCCGACTAGATTGAAATATAAGTTAACTAGGAAATTCAGGTTTTAATTAATGAAGTTACTAGATTTATAATAATGGCTTGGGTGTCAATGCTTAATCAAAAGCTTTATCGTTGTTGGATAGTAGTGTTTTAAAAAAATCATTATTTACTTAAAAACTTAGATTATAATGCAATATTTATATATCAACTTAGTTTAGCGAGTTCCTTAATTTAGTCGATTGTGATGATGTGGTGACCAATTTTTTGTGCCTTTTTCATTAGTTTCAGGTCATAAGATATTTTTCTTCTGACCTAAAACGTTAAAGTGGATGTAATAAAAACTCACACGGCCTTTAGAATACTAATTAAATACAAGTTTTTTAACCATCAGTACCGCCCTGCCTACTGCAGACGTCGTTATGAATATTTTTTGAAAAGTTTTCCGCTCGTGTAGCGGTCTATGTCACAATATAATCATGGTTCCTAACGAATTCAGATCAGGCTCTTTAGCTCTACTCTTACTTATTGAATCTTGAGCTTTGGCAAGTTTCGTTTCCAGATATCAAATACTTTTTACAGAATGGGTAAGAATTTTTACTCCTTATTAGACCGAGTATATACTTGTAACAGAGCAAGTTATATTATATTTCTCGTGTTATGTTCTTACGCATGATGAACTCCAAAACTGTCTAATCGATTCTCACACTTTCTCACGTCAGTTTTGCTGGAGTACCTAAAAGAGAATAGTTAACGTCTCGCTTAAACCAAATGGAAATCGAGCATGACCTAAAATAGACGCAGGTGAAGTTGCGTGGGTCATTTAGAATCTTTAGTTTTTAAAATCTAAAAGTAAATAACTTAGTAAGCGATATAATTGAAAATACAAGCCCTGTTGCCGAATAACGAACTAAAATATAATAAAGCGACTGCTTAATGGAATATAGAAATATTACAATAAATAATCAGTTGTTAACAATTATATTCTAATTTCTTACATCATTTACAAGTGCGATAGAAAATGAAAACTTATGTATCTCATTAATATAACATTCTTATTTAAACATCATCTTCATCATCAGCCTATCGCAGTCCACTGTTGGACATAGGCTTCTCCCATAGCACACCATTTTGATAGTTTTTGGTCTTCTCGCATCTAGCTCTTGCCAGCCATCTTGCACAAATCGTCACTCCACCTGGCCTGTGGGCGTCCTACACTACTTTTGCCGAGACGCGGTCTCCACTCCAGAACTCTTCTACCCCAACGGTCATCATACAAAAAAGATCCCAGAAGAATCCTCCCATGCAGATTTAAACAATAATAAAAAAAAAATGCTAACAGTATTTTCTACTCGTCTTGCGTAATCTAGTTTAGATACCGTTGCAACATGAAAGTAGCCACATTGTACTCGTATTATGTTTAAGTTACATGATCTGCGATATTGTGCACGCTTTGTTTATCTATATGGCACATTTGATCATATCTACGACGCGAGGTTGCCATTGTATCTACAAATGTCAATGTTTATAACGATAATTTAATTTAGTAACACTTAACTCAATTGGTGATAGTCATATCTGATAGTTAATATTATTTTAAGGTGTCAACATATACTGTCAAATATGTAATTTAAACCACTGCTTGCATTATCGTCAAAGTATTATATATCCACTGAAATATTGTTCATGTGATATTACAAGTATTATTTTCATATCTTTTTGTATTTCATATAAAAAGGTCTGCGGTAGGAAGTTGGACATCAGTTGTTCCGTCTTCTTCAGTTGGAATACGACATTTACCATTATGTACAAACTAGTGGTCTTGTTTTCTCTGGCAGTAATGGTCACGGCTAAACCCAGTGCAGTGACGCCATTGACTTACATCTCAGTAATACCGGGATTCAGCTCACTGTCTCAGTATAGTTCCAGTGTGGTTCACGGCTCGCCGTCTGTGCATAGCGGTCCTACTGTCTACAGTCCACAAGCTCACAACTCTATCGCTGCCATGCCACATATTTCTCAGCAATCAATGGTACCAGAAGGATTCAATGAACTCTACGGATCTCAAGAAGATGCTCTTTACAGTGCACGCTATGCCACCAACAGATTTTTACCACGTCATCAACTACGAAAGCGTTCTATAGGCGTCCCTACTGTCGTTTTTAGCACAGTGCTGTCTCCCTATAGCAGCACCTATTCTGCTTATCCTGGGAGGGCTATTTCTCGCTACAGTACCCAGCCAATGGCCTCTGCATCAGCGTCCGCGGCTACTTCACCTCTTGGCTTCTCTTCTGCGTATGCCAGCATTTTTGGCTCCCATGCTTATTGAACAACGGACAACATCAATCTCTTTAGGTAGAAATGAATGATGAACTATGGAATTGCACATTAAAATATTTCAATTAACAAATATATTTTTATATAAGTATTAATTAATCTGCCATGAACAGAAAATTACATTCATAGCATAAAAAACTAGCTTTTACCCGCGGCTCTGCCCGCGTGTATAAATATAGTTTATCAAAATAAAGAGTAGTCAATATCCTTCCTGTAGAATTAAAGTATCCCCATGCTGAAATATATTAAAATTTTAGCATTGTTTTAGTCATAAAAGCATAACCTACGGAAACATACAGAATTATTTTCGACTTTATAATACTAAAATAGATTTAATACGAATTTATAACAATTGAAACCAAATCTAAGAACATTTCACTTTGTTTTCAGTTACTGAAACTGTACTAGTAAAACCTGATATCAGTGAATATCTTTGGCATCAGTAATACTCGTAAGGTTATGTACTGTACTGGAGTGAATACTGAATTATTTATACTTTGAAATCACCCAAACTTTTTCAGACTATGTACCAATATATTTACTGCCTCGTTTTTTACTGCCTCGTTGGTCTAGTGGTTAGCCTATGCGACTGTTGATCAAGAGGTCTCGGGTTCGATTCCCGGTTCGGACCAAATGTTTGTGTGATTTGCAAATATTTGTTTCGGAGTTTGGGTGTTTTCTATGTATAATATGTATTTATTTACAAAAACAAAGTATGTTTATGTATTTATATCAGTTATCTAATCTAGTTACCCATAATACAAGCTCTGCTTAGTTTGGGAACTAGATGGCGTTGTGTGTAAAATGTCCGATTTTTTTATTTTTTTATTTATTTACATCGTGAGTGAGTGCAGGACCAGAAACCCGGTGATACAGAAGAGTCTCAACAAATCTTTATAGTACGGGTGACCATGATAAATTGTCTGTATTCACCATTCACAAACAGAATGACAACTACTCTTAAATAAAATTCTACTCATGCTTTCAATTAAGTAGGTAAAGTCATATTAGCAGGCTCATAAATAAAAAAAATATTACTTTAAATATGTGTGGTTGCTAATTAGCATTATATGTCTTATTTATATTCATAGTTATAAAAAACCGGAGCAATTATCGTACCTGTTTAAAACTCATTTACCTACTAGGCACCTTAGGCATTTAATATTAATATATATCCTAGTCTAGTCATATATAGTATAGTAATATATAGTCTAGTCTCTCTTTTTTATTTCATTACGTTTATAAATTCTGTTTATGACTTAGATAATGTAAAAAAAAAAAAAAACAGTTTGAGTTTTATATTTCTGTATTATGGTTTGGACTCCTTTGGATGGCCTGTTTCTTATAGGTCAACATATTTCTTTGTAGATATTTGATACAGTTCAGTAAATTTTAATATTCATGTGAATATGTGAATAGTATTTTAAATAGCAAAACTAAATGTACTTTTAGTTGAAGGTTAAGTCTATGTCATTTAATAGATATAGGCCTTTCATTTCTGAAAGGAAATTATCCTTTTTAATCTTGGAGGGTTATGTTTTTAACCAACGAAAAAAAGGAGGAGCTCTCAATTTGACGCGTATATATTTTTTCGTACTAAAAAAATCAGCATCAGTCATCATCATCATCATGGTCATCCAATCCACGTATTTCTTTCATAGAGAAGTCCGATTTTGATAATTGTTATAATAACAATAACTTTTTGGCGTGCCGTTTATCGTACCGTGTCTTTTCGATATTTATTTTTTTATTTCGATATTTAGAAACATCTCACTATGCCCCCATGGTGTGGGTCACCATGCTGCCTTATAATGAGGATAGTGGACCTTACTCCTGAATTCTACTCATACTTTCTGTCAGGCGGAGAAGATTTACTTTGATAGGCTGAAATATTTGTAAAAAAACATGAATGCTCCTGCACATTTTTTTTGTTGTCATCATTATGGTGCATATAAATTTCTACAAATTTATTTCCTAGGAAATTCTAAAGCTGAAGTAAATCAACGCTGTGCTATCTATCGTTCAGCTAGTAAACAGATCATCATGCAACTGTAACAACTCTTATATGAATTAGTTGATGCAATCATGTTGATGTGTATCAATACAAGCATAAACAACTTATGGCAGAAATAACTATAGAGGTATTCAGAAGTATATAAGTATGCTGATTTTAGAATTAAATGTACCTGACAGTCATCAATTGGCAATTCCAAATTAAAATGCTTAAATTTTCTTTTAGTTACTCAATTTAAATGTTTTTTTTCAATGACAGGAAACCACAGAAATCCGCATCGTACTTTTTGCATACAGTGATCGTATACCAGGTAAAACCTTGGCTATATATTTCCTATTCATAATAAACTTTTTATATACAACTTTTAAAATTCAAAAAATAGCACAAAGAATTTATAAAAATATTATTAAAATAACGATCTTTAACGACTCAGTACATTTATTAATCTTTACTGAAAATTACTTTTGTCAGTAAATAAACTGTAATATCGATATTATATAAAGACATGCTTTTATGTGAGTCATTCGTTTCTATTTTAAACACTTATAACGATACTAAGCAAACCAAAGCGTTCACTTCTCCACAGCAACTGGTTCTGTGTTTAGACATCGGTCAATGCAGCAAATTGTAAGAATTCGTGAAATAAGAACAATTTGCTTATATTTCCATTTCATTAATCATAGTAAATAGTTGTATGAAGCCCTCATAGTGGCCTTAGGTTGATATCATAAGATAGCAGTAACAGTGAACCTTAGTTGGAGGCCTTCGGGCGGTTTAAAAACATCCAACGATAAAATTACGTAGCCACAACTTGTCTTGCCAGTCCTCAACCCGCGTTCGGCCATCGTGGGGACGTATGGCCTTAACCCTCTCTCGAGAGGAGAACCGAGAGAGAGAGAGAACCAGCAGTGGGACATTATTTGTTGTTGATTGATTGATTGAAATAATTGTATATAAACAAGTTGGTCGCCATGTGTTTACTGAGTAAACACGCTAAATATTTTTGAGACTAATTTAATTAAATAAACAATTAAGAATTTTAAGCATAACTTATTTTGTGATAGGAATATGTTATATCCTGTAAAGATCTCCATACGTCACATGTAGTCATCGAAGCAACAACACAGCCCAGCAGAACTGGACGAGGTAACAATCATAACCACAATGCCACGACGTCAGTAGTTTCGTTTTTTTTGAAACAATATTTAATAGGTTTTACGAAGGGAGTGTATTTCAAAAAATATTGAAGACTAGTTTTCGCCCGTGGCTCACCTCGCGTTTATGTCGGTTATCCCAGTAATAAGTAGCCTATGTCTTTTCTCAGGCTCTAGACTATCTGTGTTCCAAACTTCATTTAAATCAGTTCAGTAATTTTGCTGTGAGAGCCCGACAGACAGAGTTACTTTCTCATTTATGAAGTTTATAAGGATATTAGTTAGGATTGGGAATATTTGAAGGTTAAATTCTGTTAAAAACTAAAAACGAATTGTTTCAATTACTTTTACAGTGACTAATGACTTAGGTTGTGGAACTATTGATGCATTGTTTGCTTGCTATTCGAGTGATAGGTATAACATGTTATTTTCTCAGAAAGTTTCGGCATTACTGATTCACTGTTAAAAAAACAGTTTACTTGTGAAGTAATGAACACAATAAATTGTCTAATAATAAACAATGTAGTAAAACTTGCTTATTTTTAGAGTTCCTAAAAAAATCGGTCAAGTGCATGTCGGGCCATGCAGAGAATAGGTTTCCGTGGTCATCAATAATGGCACATGGGTTTAAAATAGTTTCCAATAGATAAATGTTGTTGTTATTTTTGTTCAAAGTTTTCCAACTAAGGGTATTTTACGAGTTAGGCCTCTATTACTCCTAAACTAAGAAAGTTATCTAAGCAATTATAGTTTTTCTTTAAAGTTTATTGTAGGCGACCATGACGAATTATACAGATTTTTCAAGCAAGCCGTTAAGCTCTTAGAGGGAAGAGGGGCGCCCTATTTCAATAAAAAATGCCCTATAAAGTTGTTTAACTCGTAAACAAATACTTTAATAAAAAAAATATATTTTAGGAGCGTCTTAATGTTTTCAAAATAGTCCACACGATGGGGTAGACGCGAGAAAAAAAATCAGCCTTACTTGAAGTGTAGGGGAGTTACCCCAAATAAAAACACATGTCGTGATTAAACACATGTCCATGCATAGTTTCATCTTTCTGGCATTACCGTGTACACAGTAAGTTGAGGTCGGACAGACGGACGGACATAACTAAACCATAAAACGGTTTAAAGGCAAAGGCATTAGGCCAACTTGTTAAATAATTGAGCCCACGGTACACAGTCATTGCAGTTAAAATTAAGTACGTGCAAAGGCAAGTCAA
This sequence comes from Phragmatobia fuliginosa, assembly GCA_932526445.1. Lineage (NCBI taxonomy): Eukaryota > Metazoa > Arthropoda > Insecta > Lepidoptera > Erebidae > Phragmatobia > Phragmatobia fuliginosa. Next base: position 10,504,595 of record OW052071.1, on the reverse strand, counting down.
TGCAAGAGAATTCAAATTTCAAACAGAAAACACACATACTTTATGCATTAATTTAATACATTTATTCTCATTTAGGGTTTTAAAATTTAGTAATATAACTAGTAATATATTCCACTCATCTAGATTTTTTATCGAGACTTTTTAAAATAAGCAAGCATTGTTTATTTAATTAAATTTTTGCTTTGAAGGACTAATATTTGCATGATGTAATTATACTAAAAATTACTAAAAATACAAAGACATGCGTGCGCTATTGTTCATATAAAAAGCATCCGTAACAGCGAATTAGGTATCAGTTGATCAGACATCTTCAGTTCAACAACAACATGTTCAAGTTGGTAGTATTACTTGCCGCGGTGGCGATGGCAGTGGCCAAGCCTGGTGTTGTGGCGCCAGTGGTGTTAAGCTCCGTAGTACCAGCCTCCACCTCAATATCGGAATACGGTAGTAGCATAGTTCACCCTTCACCTGTGTTATACCGTGCACCCGTTGTTGTAAGTGCTCCTGCCATTGTACCTGCTTACCAGTCCGCCGTTGTCTTGGACCCAGTACACGGTGTGCCACTTGATACTCCTGCTGTAGTCGCCGCCCGCGCTGACCACTTCAGAGCCAGGGCCCTGGGATCTCTCCACCATCTGGGCAAGCGCTCCCTTGCCGTTGCACCATTGTCTTATGGCGCGGTTGTGGCTCCTGTTTCTTACGCCAGTCACCCCGTTGGATCATGGGGTCTTCCCGCTGCTGTCGGTTACTCTGCTGCATACCCTAGGGCCTTGAGCTGGCACCCGTATTAAACAACAAACTGTTGATCTGATGTAACGAACTAATGGCAATAAATAAATGTTATTTTAATAAAATCTTTGTTTTGTTTTATTAAAAATACTAAAGGTACCATCATTGCTGATGTTGGTCTGCAAATAAAAAATAAGGTTAAGAAATTTGTAAAAAATAATTTAAACAAGAACTTAAAAAAAAACCGGCCTTGTGCATGTGGAGACACGCCCAATGATGGGTTCCGTAAACTGCTTTGTTGGTCTAGTGGTTAGCGTATGCGGCTGCTGATCAAAAGGTCTCGGGTTCAATTCCCGGGTCGGACCAATGACAAATTTCCACAAATATCCAAATGACCGCAGTTCAAAGTAAACATGTACATATTTCTCCAGTCTAAGGTTTGACAGCAAATTCATATACGTGGTTATACAGTTATTAGCAGAAGTAATGGTCAGACAGTATTTTTTACAACGAGTGTTTTCTATTTAATCAGGTAAATAACAATTGGAACGAAATTGAATGTACCTTAAAAATTTACGTTGAATACTCTCCAATCGACCAATATTGGTGTTATACATGGGGTTACACACTTGGGATGCATATTCGAAGTGACTTCGAACAAAAGAGCAAAAAAAAGTATTTTACTGCATGTGTTCTTTTCTTTTGTTTATTTTTTATTTACCCGTATTTTTATTGATTATGATTACGATAAAATGGTGAATCACGCAGCACAAAATTGAACCGCCGAAACAACTGCAAAGCAGAATAAAATAAGCTATTATTACTTAGCTTTATAACTAACTTCTTATGCTAGTGTAAGCATTCTTAAATAATTATGAGTCAGCGCACAAAGTCAACACAACAGTCAACGAAGAAAGAAAATGAATTTCCTTGCCTTATGGAAATAATAATATTTTTTTTGCTAAATAGTTTTACCTATTTCATATTTTTATAGGATTAGACTACTTACTGCTACATGTATGTTGTTTAGATTAAAAAAAAACTATCTACCTCACTTTAGCTGATACTGTATGATCAATGAGTGATTAATCATCCCTTATTTTCCTACCCTTAAAGTTGTTTTTTTATCTAAATCTATTAAACTAACTTACCTCGAGGGTATGCCACCTTTTCAATAAAAAATAATAATTGTTATCGGACTACTTTGTTAAAAGTTATGCGTGGTCATATATTACAATCAGTGAGTCACAATCAATCATCCCCCTGGCCACTTCTGGACACATGTAGGCTTGATGACGGGATCTAATTTTAGTATCTTCTAACTCTAATATATCTTCGTGTGGTTGGTATATTAAATATACGGAGTAACACCTCCCCTATTCATCTCGTGGGTATCGTAAGAGTCGACTAAGGGAGCCAACTACTAAAACCTCTTTTCTAAGGAGATGTAATGGCTATGTCCAATTTTGGACTGATAACGGTTGTTGATGATAGTAATGATATTAACAGACGTACACATGGTTTTTGTTTTGATTTGTGAGATCTGTCCTTAATCTTTCCACTTTTCAGAACACTAAACTCTCACTACAAGATAAAGTCTCTGCTCCGGGATCTTAACCGATGGAAGTAGAATGAGATTGTCAATAAGGCGGCTTCGCGGAAGTTAGGCATAATAAATAATGTGAAACGGTTCTTCTCGCCGGGGCATCATGTCTTCATTATAATAACGAGATCTGCTCCTGCGTGGAGCACTGTTCTCATCTCTGCGATGAATTCGCGCAGTATTTGATTGACGCTCACGATCGGTGGTAGGCTACTACTTGGAAGAGCAGTTTTCATTATCACAGCCCCGAATCCAAAGAGTTCCTTAATCCTTTGTAGTTGCGAAGAAATGTCGCCTTTATGGAAGCTCTCCGTCGCCTTTACCATAGGGAGGCTCTGAAGAACTTTTCCAAGTGATCCTACCTTTCTGTATAGGACAACACGTGCTAGTTTTAGAAGGCACCGGTTTAGAGTGGCAGAAATACAATGAAACTAAATGGTTTGGCTCTTCTTTCCGTTCCGCACACCTTCGTGCGCGGGCATGTTTCGTTCTGTTCAGTACACCGAGCAGTTAAAGACTGGAACTCACTTGTCCTTTAAACGGGGCGTGAAAAAGTAGCTCACTAGGCCGCCGTAGTGTGGATTGCCACACAGCCTGCATTCGCAGTGAGTATTGTGGCCCCCAATTTTGGTTTCTAGTCAGGCTTATCATCAAGCAGAGTAGAGTCATCTTGGTAAGCAATAAAATAATAAAAACAAGTAGTGAAAATACATTGAAAAAGAAATAGTACTTATTAGGTATGTATTGATTATGAACATTTCATATACATATCAACATAAAAAAGTAGACTGTGTTTCTTGTTGAAAATATTCTACGAAAACCTGTATATATAATATATATAGATATGTATATTTAAATACGTCCCACATATCTCAATGTATTCAGACCTTAAGAAGGTACTGCACGAAATTGTGGAATTTGACGTATTTTCAAATCAGTAGTACTATGCGCTGCATTAATTAAATGCATCAAAAGTATTTGTATAGTTTAGGTCGATCCTTGAACAAGATCTTAGGCGTGTTGGAATTTGAAACAGATACATATGAAATTAAAAAACGATACATATATGTTGTGTGTCAGATGAAATCTTAAAAACATTTTTCTTCGAAAAAATAGTAGATTTTACGTCTAGAACAATAATTTTCATATGACAATATTTGTATTTACATCGTGCAGGTTATCCGCTTTGTATAATTTAATTTAAAAGTATAAATCTAAAAATATTAAGACTTTTCAATTTTTAACACAAACGCCTGATGCACATTGCACATTGCGCTGAAAAAAACATTGCTCTAATTAAATTACTAGGTCTAAAACTTCAAAGCAGAATGGATCTAATTACTAATATTAATGAGATCGATTTTGTTTTGAAGTTTTTTTTAGACTTATGTCAGTATTGTATTGTGTATCATGTCTATATGTCATTGGTTATAGTTAGGTACGTATATATGTATATACAATGGACATTATACAGCTACCTACAATTCTCTAATCTCAACTCACACACAATTCAATTTACTATTGATGTGTATTTTGTGACAATGAGTAACAGTTATGTATGTTCTAATAACTAATAGTAACAGCGTGTCTTTGAATAAAATTTTAATGTCTTCCGACAAAACAAGGAACGAGTAATTTTACCTTTACTTTTCTAGTTTTAAAACTGAACCGACTATACTTTCAATTTAAAAAAAACTAGTTCAGTAAACTTTTCCTGTTGAAGGCCTACTATTAGTTCATATGCATGATGTAATTGCACTAAATATTACTAGAAGAACAAAGACATGCGTGAATTACTTTTCGTATAAAAGGATCCGTGACAGCGGATTAGGTATCAGTTGATCCGACTACTTCAGTTCAACATCACAAACCACAATGTTCAAGTTAATGGCGTTGCTTTCCGTGGCGGCTATGGCGGTGGCCAAGCCCGGCTTGGTGTCCCCGGTGGTGTATAGCTCCATAATACCCGGCTCCAGCTCGGTGTCGGAATATAGCACCAGCGTACTTCACGGCTCACCTGCACTATACAGCGCCCCCGTCGTCGTCAACGCCCCCGTGTACGGCGCCCCCGCTGTGGTACCTGCTGTAGCTGCCCTGTCGCAGGCTCCTTACCAACCTGCCATTGTACTGGACGCTGTAAACGGTGTCCCTCTGGATACACCTGAAGTAGTCGCCGCTCGTGCTGCCCACTACAGAGCCAAGGCCCTGGGACCTCTCCACCACCTGGGCAAGCGCTCCCTTGCCGTTGCACCATTGTCTTATGGCGCAGTTGTGGCTCCTGTTTCTTACGCCAGTAACCCCGTTGGATCATGGGGTCTTCCCGCTGCTGTCGGTTACTCTGCTGCATACCCTAGGGCCTTGAGCTGGCACCCGTATTAAACCACAGATACTGTTAAATCTGATGTAAATGACCAATGGCAATAAATAAAGTTATTTTAAGAAAATCTTTGGTTTCAATTCATAAACATTAAGGTGCCGTTTTTGATATAATTCTGATATAAATTTTGGTTGAGATTTACTTCAAGAAATTTATTATAATTACACTGATTCTATAGAAAAAAAAAACCATAAACCTATTTTTGGGTGTAATGATAAATGCAATTTGAACGATACGAAAATAATATGATTGTGCTTGCGATTCTATGAAGTTGACTGAGAATTTATGGTTAGATTTATATTTATCTTTGTTAGGGTTCCGTAGCCAAATGGCAAAAAACGGAACCCTTATAGATTCGTCATGTCTGTCTGTCTGTCTGTCTGTCTGTCCGTCCGTATGTCACAGCCAATTATTTCCGAAACTATAAGAGCTATACTGTTGAAATTTGGTCAGTCGATGTATTCTGTGAACCGCATTATGGTTTTTACATAAAAATAGAAAAAAAAACAATACATTTTGGGGGTCCCCATACTTGGAAATGAAACTCAAAAAATTTTTTTTCATCAAACCTATACGTGTGGGTAGGTACATCAAACCTATCTATGGATAGGGGTTCAAAAATGAGGTTTCTAACATCATTTTTTTCTAAACTGAATAGTTTGCGCGAGAGACATTTCCAAAGTGGAAAAATGTGTCCCCCCCCCCCCCCTCTAACTTCTAAAATAAGAGAGTGATAAAACTAAAAAAAAATATATGTTGTACATTACCATGCAAACTACCAACGAAAATTGGTTTGAACGAGATCTAGTGAGTAGTTTTTTTTTAAAACGTCATAAATCGTAACACGCAATTTACCTTTCATCCAATCAATACACTAGTATAAAAACATCGATGAAAGTTAAAACGAACTACAAGAACTTTTATATAATGTTACTTGCTGATACGGAACCCTTCATGGGCGAGTCCGACTCGCACTTGGCCGCTTTTTTTTATTATTATTTTAGTAAGTTTATAGATACATTTGAAATAAATATATTATTGATTCTATTAAAGAATTTTACATAGTGGTCACATTTGGCCAATTCTAGTACCTAAAGTAACTCATTTTTAAGAAACAAATTCTTGTGAATATTAATAAAATTACTATAACATTATATACCTTCTCGTTTGGATAGTGTGATATCATAAATTGATCAAACCCTTCCTCATATACAGTAATAGGAAACGCAATCGTTGGAGCTGCAAATTCGACGCTTTGAAAACTGATACTTTTTTTATTTGAGTGCACCAAAGTGACTCTAATCTATTTGATAATAAACCTAAGTAACTGGAAATATTTATCGATAAATTAATGAATATAATCTAAAAGATGCGGAAAATGCAGAACTGCAATAACACTATGGGGTCCAGAGGCATCTCAATAGGCAATGATAAAATTCATTGGACCTTCGGTATCGCACTCAGCAACAGAATACGTCAGCACGAATCCTGTCATATTAGGTTGGTATTCTGTGAGAGTGTAGTACCTACTACCCTGGTTGAGCCGGCCCTTTCGTATTGAAATCAGTGGCCGTGGCTCTACTATCTTGGAAAACCTCCCATGCAAGAGGAAGTGTGTTATAAGTGTTTTATTTTCAAAGGACAAAGACAAAATAACATAAAATCACATTCACGCATCGAAACCGATCCTATTAGCGCCATTTATATCGAGTGCGTTTCGTGACCTAGAAAATATAACATTTAATCCCTACTAATATTATAAATGCGAAAGTAACTCTGTCTGTCTGTCTGTTACGCTTTCACGCCTAAACCACTGAACCGATTTTGATGAAATTTGGTATGAAGATAGAACTGAACTTGAGAAAGGACATAGGCTACTTTTTACCGTGATAACCGACATACACGCGGGCGGAGCCGCGGGCGAAAGCTAGTACTACATATGCGTATGTTTACTAATAGGAAATACTTGGCAAATAATGCACGCTAACACGAAAAACCTAGCGCCGTGGTCCTGCTATCTCAAATACTCAAATCTCTAATTCACCATTTGTAATAGCAAGTAGGTACCACAAAATACACATCCTTACTATAATCCCTACTAATATTATAAATGCGAAAGTAACTCTGTCTGTCTGTCTGTTACGCTTTCACGCCTAAACCACTGAACGGATTTTGATGAAATTTGGTGTGAAGATATAACTGAACTTGGGAAAGGACATAGGATACTTTTTACAGCGATAACCTATATACACGCGGGCGGAGCCGCGGACAAAAGCTAGTAATATTATAAATGCGAAAGTAACTCTGTCTGTCTGTTACGCTTTCACGCCTAAACCACTGAACCGATTTTGATGAAATTTGGTATGAAGATAGAACTGAACTCGGGAAAGGACATAGGCTACTTTTTACCACGATAACCAACATACACGCGGGCGGAGCCGCGGGCGAAAGCTAGTAGGTATATATATAATAATATATATTGCAGGTCGAATAACCTCCACGTATTGAACACACGTCTTCCTTGTCCTTTCTGAACAATGTGTCCGGGGGGAACGGAAGTAGGGAACCGATATACCCTGGGCGATGGTCTTTCTTTTTAGGGGGTAGGTGTTGGCCGCTGACCAATAAGTCACTTAAGGGAGGGTTAATCACTCTCGGTACTCTTCTGTTCAATCAGAAGAGACCGAATAGGTGAAGGCTATGGTCGAGGTAGGATTCATAATGAATCCTGGGATAGGTCGTATTACTGATTTACACAGGGGCTGAGAGGCATTAGCGTTGTAGGTGGTGAGAGAGGATTAGCCACCCTCTCGCATTCCGAAACAAAAGGGACTCAACAACGACCCGACTGGTGGCGCCAGGAGGGTACGCTGAAAACCTTTTGGGCCGGAGTGCTTGCATTAATTGACCGGCCTATGATAAGTCAATAACATTTAGTAGCATAGCTGTTAGTGTCATTAAACAAAATGTTATGTTTTCTAACTAAATAAAATATCTGCTAATATTACGTTTACCTTCCTAGTTTGGTTACTGGGTATACTTTCAAAATAATAATATAGTCTATTAAATTTAGACTATGAAGGCCTACTATTAGTTTATATGCATGATGTAATTTCACTAAATATTACTAGAAGAACAAAGACATGCGTGAATTACTTTTCGTATAAAAGGATCCGTGACAGCGGATTAGGTATCAGTTGATCCGACTACTTCAGTTCAACATCACAAACCACAATGTTCAAGTTATTGGTGTTGCTTTCCGTGGCGGCTATGGCGGTGGCCAAGCCCGGCTTGGTGTCCCCGGTGGTGTATAGCTCCATAATACCCGGCTCCAGCTCGGTGTCGGAATATAGCACCAGTGTACTTCACGGCTCACCTGCTCTATACAGCGCCCCCGTCGTCGTCAACGCCCCCGTATACGGCGCCCCGGCTGTGGTACCTGCTGTAGCTGCCCTGTCGCAGGCTCCTTACCAACCCGCCGTTGTACTGGACGCTGTCAACGGTGTCCCCCTGGATACACCTGAAGTAGTCGCCGCTCGTGCTGCCCACTACAGAGCCAAGGCCCTGGGACCTCTCCATCACCTGGGCAAGCGCTCCCTTGCCGTTGCACCATTGTCTTATGGCGCAGTTGTGGCTCCTGTTTCTTACGCCAGTAACCCCGTTGGATCATGGGGTCTTCCCGCTGCTGTCGGTTACTCTGCTGCATACCCTAGGGCCTTGAGCTGGCACCCGTATTAACAACAACAACGGTTACTTTCATATCCGATGTAATGAACCAATGGCTATAAATAAATTTTTAATTTAGTACAATCTAAATTTTATTTTGATTCCAAGTCAACATGATACTACTAAATTCACGTACACATCAAGTGACACACCCAGGAAAAGTAAAATAGTATGTGATCTGTAACCTCTATCATCAAATGTATGTAAGTATGATAAAGAATAATGTATCATTAGTCCGACAGAAGGGAATGTCCCGTAGAAGTTGGTCCCGCCGTTCCAGATATTAACCGGAAGAGAAAGACAGACAGTCAAAATATTTAAACGTTGTTTTTTTGAAATAAGAACCGCATATATTTTCAGATGCATTTATTAAAAAAATCGGCCAAGGGCGTGTCAGGCCACACATAGGATAAGGTTCCATAGTCATATAAATACAATGCCAAATGATGTCCAATAGATAATTGTTATGTTTTCTTATTATTTCATTATTTTTGTACGAAGTTTTCCACGTAAGCGTACTACACAAGTTAGGCCTCTATAACTCCTGAACTAACAAAGCTGTAGAAGCAGTTATAGTTTTCCTTTAAAGTTCATCATATGGAATACTTTCATATTTTTTTATAGTTCTCGAGCGAGCCGTTGAGAGGGAGGGGAACTTCTTGTTTTTGCAAAAAAATATCTCATAAATCGCAAATGGATAACTAAATAAAACTATCGTCTTTAAATATTGTTTTTATAAGACCTATCTAACGATATACCACACAATGAGGTACACACGAGAAAAATAAATCATCCCCACGTTACGTATAGGATTTTCATGATTTTATTGAAACACATATTCGTGCAAAGTTTCATTTTTCAGATCATGGCTATTGATATTAACATAGGATTTGCATAACGCATTCTTTCGGTTACAATGACCAGTAAAAATTATAGCGAGGTTTCGTGTTGATAATAATTGATTGAACTATTCCTCTGTGCAAGCAGTTTGTTTCTGGAAAAACCTACGAGTCGCAATAAGTCGTGCACAAACACTAACTGCATTCATGAGACTGGTACAGTTAAAGAAATTGATGTCTCACCAACAAATTGAGACATCAACTTCTTTTGGTGAAATAGGTAACAATGTATAATTTAATTTGCATTTCATACATGCAAACTTTGTATTAATTACAAGCACTTTATATGAGATATTATAGTATTAATATTTTTCCTTCTTGTCTACCCATCTATACTATAATATTATAAAGCTGCAGAGTTTGTTTGTTTGTTTGAACGCGCTAATCTCTGGAACTACTGGTCCGATTTGAATGATTCTTGCAGTGTTGGGTAGTCCATTTATCGAGGAAGGCCATAGGCTATTTTTTTCAAAATTAGGAATCCGTAATAAAATTGCTATTTCGTAATACAAGGTGTAAAATCGAAAACCTATTTTTTAAGGAGAAGAGAAAAACGCAGGTGAAACCGCGGGGCACAGCTAGTCCTTTATACACCAGACTACCATATACCATACTACTTTCTGTTTATCATGTTTTCCTTTATTCTAACGGTTTTCTGTAAAAAATTGCAACCAAACGATAAGGCCGTCACTAGTACCTATACATCGTACCTAGTTTAAAGTCGTTTTAGTAAAATTACCAGGCGTACATATACAATAAAGTTATATATATAATCCGGTGATGACATGTGATGATGGAAATTCTGGCAATAAATTTGAAATAAAATATTCATACGAATAGCAAATAATTTGTTCAAATCTTCTTTCACTTACTGAATTAAAACACGCAAAATAATTGTAAATTTATCATTTGTAGTTGTATTGACGTAAAACCTTTAAAATAGGTGGCCCGTATTGCTCAATACCTATAAAAGTAACAGAGATAGGTGTAATAAGGACCTAAAGTAATAATAGATTGTGAATAAATGATTTGAAGTTGATCAAAACACATTTTTTTTTAAAAACGTTTATTTATATACAAGTCATGTCAATCACTCGTCGTTCATGAAATCAGAACTGAGTAGCCTGTTGTATTACCATGCATGTACGCCATACGCCTTAGTGATAAATGGAGTTGATAGAGAAAGGGGTACAGTGTACGAATAAGGAACTGCGTGGTAGGTAGAAATCAAAGGAGAAGCGGCGTAAGAAGTAGCGATAGGAGCAGAGTAGGAGGTTGACAGGAATGGTGCTGTGGCTAGCTTAACTGAACGTTTCTTGATCAAATGGGCTTCAGCCAGAGCCTTAGCTTCGAAATGAGCGGCGCGTGCTGCAAGTACTTCAGGAGTGTCTAGGGGAACATTAGGAGCATAAGTAGGACTGACGATGGCAGAGCTCTTCAAGATTGCTGGAGCCACAATACCGGTTTTCACGATAGCAGGGGCAACGGCACCAGTGAGAAGAGGTGAGCTGTAGGTCAAGGCAGGCGCACTGTAGGCGACAGGTGCTGACACGATGGTGCTGGTAATTGCTGGGCTTGACTTGATGTCGATGCGGGATTGGCTGGATACAGCTGCGGGAGCGATGGCGGAGGTGGCAATAGCAGGAGCCGCAAGGAATGATGGTGCGGTGATGACAGTTTTGGTGATAGGCGCGACAGCAGCGGTGGTGATTACAGCCGGTGATGACTTGATGTCAAGTCGGGACTGATGAGACACAGCTGCAGGTGCAGATGCGATGAGCGGTGCAGAATAGGCAAGAAGTCCACCGTTAAGCTGTAAACCAGATGGTTTAGCTGCAGCGAGCGCTACCACAGATAAGAACACCACCAGCGAATTCATCGTGGTCTGTGTTAGTTGAGATGTGAACGACGAGAGAACAAGATGAAACTGATGCTTTCTTTTGATCGTCGTAAGATTTTATACTACTCACAATGTTCTGAAGTGAAAGTCAAGTTCGACAAGTTCTTAATATAACTGAATTTTATTATGTAAATGACATTTCGCTGAATTGTCAATTGAAATAATATATTTATTTACTCAGATGAAGCCGTTATCAATTGCATTGGATTTAAGAGATTATTTGAAGCATTTAACTTTCAGAAAATGTATATATGTATAAAATGTATATGTATATACCGTCCAAACGGTAAATACTAGAAAAATAAAACTTTGCACGAATATGTATTTCAATTAAATCATGGAAAATATTTTTATTTGGGGTACCTGCCCTACACGTAAAGTGGGGATGATAATGTTTTCTCGCGTCTTATGTGATGTATTTTTAGATAGGTCTTTTTAAAAGATTGAGAGGTTGCTAAGATGTTTTTAGGTATCTGTTTGTGAGTTATTTGGCTTTAAAGGACATTTTTTTGTAAAAGCACGACGTCCGTTACCCCCTTTAAAAAAAACGCAATGGTAGTCCATATGATGAACTTTAAAAGAAACCTATAACGGCTCAGATAGCTTTATTAGTTCAAGAGTTATAGAGGCCTAATTTGTGAAATACGTTAACTTGAAAAACTTCGTAAAATAATAACGATTTAATAAGTAAACATAACAGTTATTTATTAGACACGATTTTAATTCCACTTGCCATTGTATACGACTACGGAACCTTATTGTATGTGTGGCATGACACGCACTTGCTCGATTTTTATTTGTCAGTCTTGATGTTGTTGTAGAAAGCTGTTTAAGAGAGTAACTTAGGCTATTTTTTTATATAGTTACTAGGTTCGGCTTCGTTACGCGGCGTTATTCATAATTTGCAACAACTACCGAGAATAACACCGAGAGACTTAATAATTTTGATTGATTTATTTCCAAAAAAAATTCGTCTTCAATTAAGACGACAGGACTGAATGAAAACTATGGTAAAGAAAACAGTTTCAAATAGTATTAGTGGTCTTTGTAGTCTAATATGTATCATCAATAACCCATATTGTCCCATTACTGGGCTCGAGTGTCCTCTCAGGAGAGGGTTAAGGCCATACGTATCACATTCCTTTCTAACGAGAGGCCTATGTCCAGCAGTGGACTGTTAAAGGCTGTTGATGATGATGATGATGTATCACACTGGTGGAGTGCGGGTTGGGGACTGGCAAGACACGTTGTGGCTACGTAATCTTACCGTCTGAAGGCCTCTAACTTAGCCTTTACTTATTTTAAGATAACAAACGGGACCTACTGCTTTACGTGACCTCCGAACCATGGTCATAATAATAGGTCTTTACCTATGAAATTGCCCTTTTGTATGCAATACAAAGCTTGCACATCTGCAGCCAGCTTTGGTCAATCGGTTGTCCCTACTGCTCCTTCACGACAACGCGACACGACAACTGCAAGAGTTGGAATTGGAAGCTCTCCCTCATCCGCCATACTCACCAGACCTTGCACCTACCGACTATTACATTTTCCAAAATTTAGACAACTTTTTAGTGGGTAAAAAATTCAATTTCCGAGAGGCAGTACAAAATGCCTTTGAAGAGTTTGTTGCCTCCCGTCCAGCTGATTTTTACAAGAAGGGCATCAATAAACTGCCAACGCGTTGGCAAAGATGCGTCGATTGCATGGGTGATTACTTCGAATAACAGAAATAAAAAAGTTTGAAAAAATAAGTTCTTTCACTTATTGCATACAAAACGGCAATTTCATAGGTAAAGACCTATTATGTAATGCCTTTAACGATTACCCATCTAAGTACTGATCGCGCCGTTGTTGTTCACCCTCGGTGAGTTTCCAATCACTTATGGTAACTTGGCTATGAGCACACGATTACATTGTAATGTACGTACCTATTTAATTGAGAAAATATAAAGTTTCCAAAGAATTTGAAGATCTTAATTATTTTTAAATAAATATTTGATGGATAATGATGGATTCTGCTTTAAGAGTATATATGATATTCACTTTGTTAGGCCTAAATATACTAAAAAAAAACCATTGCATAGGCATAGACTCTTCAGCCTACGTATGTTCATCTACTTATAATATAGAATGAATTACTATAATTATTATTATTATTATATTAAAAAAATATTAAATATTAAAAAGTTTTTCATTGAAGTCAGTTCCTTTTTGTTAAAATTATAAAAGGAGCAATTCTCAAATTCATAAAATTTTTACTGTTTACGCAGCTCTGTTAATGACGAACATATTTGTCACTTATAGCATTTTATTTATGATTTATAAAGATACTTTACTAAATGAAAAATAAATCATGAATCACGAGGGATTTTACAGTTATTCATGAATTGAACACAAAGAACATTAAGACTCAGAACAACAATTTCTGGATCAGTCAAATTGTTGTCCCATAAGGGATTCAAACCTATTTAATTGTCTTTTTACTTAAAAATTATTAGATTTGTATTCGATGCCAATGTGATTACCTTTTAAAATTATTTTTCTTATTTTTAATAAAACAGACTGTCGCGATGGACTTGACAAACGTACATGAAACGGACATAAAGAACACCCTGACTCAGTACAACAATTTGTGAATCACACAAAGTGTTATCCCACCTAGGATTTGAACCCACGACACTTGGCGCAGTAGGAGCGTCATGGCTTAAACCACAAGGCTAACCGTGCAGTCATAAAACACAAAACACACTGGAAACACTTTAGTGTAGTTGCCATGAATTAATTTGTTGAAAAAGTAGTTTGTAAGTAGTGTTTTATGTGTGTTAAGGTATAAAATTACCATTATTGCTAATTGAGCGTTATTTATTTAATATGAATTCTAAGTCGAAAGAGCAATAAGTTCTTTTGACAATAAAAAACAAGTATTTAAATAAAAGAAATAAAATATATGTAATTTGTTTTATTTATATACAAGCCATGTTTCTGGTTCTTCAATCGCCAATCTGATCCTAGAAACCTAGTTCTCCTTATCTCGGTGACGCTTAATATGGATGCAAACTGTACGCCTTGTTGATAAGAGGGGTAGAAAGAGCAATAGGAGCTGAGTAAGAGGTTAGAGTAAGAGGACCGGCGGCGTAAGTGGTGGCAATAGGGGTGCTCCAGGGAGATGACAAAAGAGGAGCAGAGTACAGAGTAGCAGAACGCTTCTTAATCAAATGAGCCCCAATCAAAGGCGCAGGTGCTACAAAAGTTGGACTGGCAATGGCAGAGCTCTTCAAGATTGCAGGAGCCACAATACCGGTTTTCACGATAGCAGGGGCAACGGCACTAGTGAGAAGAGGTGAGCTGTAGGCCAAGGCAGGCGTGCTGTAGGCGAGAGGTGCTGACACGATGGTGCTGGTAATTGCTGGGCTTGACTTGATGTCGATGCGGGATTGGCTGGACACAGCTGCAGGTGCGATGGCGGCGGTGGCAATAGCAGGACCCGCAAGGAATGATGGTGCGGTGAAGACGGTTTTGGTGATAGGCGCGACAGCAGCGGTGGTGATTACAGCCGGTGATGACTTGATATCAAGTCGGGACTGGTGAGAAACTGCTGCGGGTGCAGACGCTATGATCGGTGCAGAGTAGGCGATAAGTCCATCGTTGAGCAGTAAACCAGAAGGCTTGGCTGCAGTGAGCGCTACCACAGATAAGAACACCACCAGCGAATTCATCGTGGTCTGTGTTAGTTCAGATGCGAATAACGAAGTAACGAGATGAAACTGATGCTTCCTTTCAGTCAACGTAGGTTTTTATACTGTACGCTATAAAATTTTCAAAATAAAAGTCAAGTTCAACGAGTTCGATTCGGAAGCGCATTTGCAATAAATGAACTATATTACGTTATGCATTTTACTCGGAGTATTGTGGGTTCAAATTCTACATGGGACAACACTTTGCGTTATTCATAAGCTGTTGTTCTGAGTCATGATATTATTTGTGCTCGTTTCATGTATTACACCGGATGGATATACCTAATGCGGGAGCTACATTTTAAAATATTTTTGCTATGTATTTTTACAAAAATTAATTACCTATATAATGTATGTCTGTTGTCTAGTATTCGTAGTAAAAACTCTGTTTAGTTTGGAACTAGATGGCGTTATGTGTCAAATATGAAATATTTATTTTAATTTATATGTACCTTAAGCTGGCTGGGCATGGCTGGGCAACTTATATTCATTAAATAGTGGAACAGAAGTACAGGTGAGTTTATTTTCAAGAATGTATTCTAACTAGTCCCTCTAAGTGCCGACAACCGAGAGTATAAATTCTTAAAACTCAACGAAAAACGACATTTAAACTTTAGACTAGGCTAATTGAAATTGAATTATTTTCATCAATAGTTTATAACAGTCAGTGCAGGCCATTCCTACTTACTACATCAGGCCTACAAAGTCACGCTGGCCAGCAGTGTTGGTACAATCTTTGTATCAAGTTTTCCTTCTCTTCGTTTCTCTCCATCAGTCAACACACGGACTTCAAAAGTCATTGTTCATCAGATAATAAATGGTATAAATTAATTTACAGATAGCCTTTAAATGTCACTTGCTAATGTAGCTAAGGGATAAAAATAGTGACGATAATGGTAATACGATGTGAGATATAGCAAATAATACTGGGCGTGCGCCTCGTATAAAGTCCGAGTTTACTTTTTGCGGCAGTGCCCGACAAACAAGATGTAAAGACTTGGGCGACCTTGAACACTTTCATGCTTATTATGACCGTAGGCTTTATTTTTATGTATATAGAGTTGTTAAAACACTAAATTAAAATGATTAAAAAAATAGTAGTATTTTTTTCTTCTACTATTACTTTTCTTAAATTTAGATGCCACAACTTATAAAAGAACTCTGTACCTATAACACACACTTTTATGACAGTAAAGTTTATTAGGACGACTATTTCTATATTTTTAAGTTCCTAAAAACTATTGTCTATACAACTATATATTTGTTAAATTGTCAAAAGATTTCTCTGATAATATTTTACTGCTAGTAAATTTGACTGCGTTGGTGGCACAAGTGGACTGCTCAATCTTGGGTTTGATTCCCACGTCAAACCAATAATAACTTTATGATCTGAAAATATGTGTTTCGGATTTAGGTGCGAGTTCTGCTATGATTAAAACTGGATAGCGCTGCGTATTAGATGTTCAAAAAAGGTTTAGTATAAAATTTACCAATTTTTTATTATTATTATAAACGGTTCGTGTGTGTGAAAGCGACCAGTTTTAATATAATATATATGTATTTGTAAATTAATAAATAAAATTGAAAATAAATAAAAAAATATCCTTTCTTGATTTCTTTCTTGATTTCTTCATTTTCTTAAGCTTAAACGTAGAAGTGTAAATTTTCGGAGAGGAATTGTACATGGGTATTGATTAATTAAACAGACAAACAGACACTTTATAATCACAGTAACCAGCAGCTCTTATAAAATATGTATTAAGAGTGTTAATAATATGACATTACGCCCACCGTGGTATGCGGAACCTGATCCATACATGGAATCCATCTCACATACTGCTCCAGTCTTACAGGGATAATCAAACTCAACAGCAGCGATCTTCTAAGGAGTTCGGTCTTCCGATGTAATGGACTATTATACGCTTGTTATACTTTTTTTAAATTTTTATCTAAGTGATAGAAATATGTTTTTTACAAATAAAATACAAGTTCAAACAAAGAGAATAGTTTTATTATTTTTTAAATCCAAAAAAAACATGGCACAACCTTCCAACTCTTTTAAGTTAGATTTTTGAATATTTGCGAATTATCTTATATCTAGCAATAAATAAAAATAGATGTTGACTGTTGCACTATCCGGGGCGGCCGAGTGGTATGGCCTGGCGCGTGTGGCCTGGGGTTTGCGGCCTTAAACTGGCTAATTACCAGGCGTGGGCATATGCGGGAGCAGCGACGATAGGGGCGTGAGCAGCTACAATGGGAGCATGAGCAGCAACAATTGGAGCGTGCGCGGCTACAACAGTAGGGCCCGCAAGCTGAAAAAATATTTATGAGAAATTGGATATTCTGCTTGGTTTTCGAGTAGGTAGTATTGATGTTGGAAAAATTGTAATTAAATTTTTGCTGGTTGTGACAATAAACTTTAAAAACAACTGATAGCAATATTCAAATCAAAGCTGTAATTTGTCAGAGTATCGGCAAGACAAAGATACTTTTACAAAAGCGTTGACTGGATAAAAGACATTAACGCGTACATTGAGATAAGTGGTTTATATAATTTTTCATATGTTGAATGTTTGAAATAAAAATGAGTTGCTTAAATTGTAACCATGAAAGTTAGTTCTTAAAAAATAATTGACTATTAGAATGTTTATCCCCACAGTGTGTTGGAGACTCAATAAGAATTTGTACTCAGTCCGAATGTTAAAGGAAACTGTTTCCTGCCTGTCTTATATAAAACATTTTATTGTTCTTCTTACCCGAACAGAGTTAGAGTAAGAAGTAGCAACAGGTACAGCGGTCTTGACTACGCCAGTGCTGATCAAAGGAGCGGAGACTACACCGTGTCCGTACGCGTACGGTGCAGTAAAAGGAGCACCGATGAAGCCAGGAGCGGCAGCAGCTACGGCCAAGAGGGCGGTGAACACAACCTTTTAACGAATTGATAAAAATATATTAGTAAGTATAATGGCCCAATGTATGACTAGCTTTTGGCCTATGCCCTTAATCAAGAATCAATGTATCTCCTTACCAAATTTCATTAAAATCAGTGTAGAGGCATTTAAAAGCATTATAGCTAGAGTTAATATTGAATTTATACTATTAATAGTATACCTTTGTGTTCTGTGCGAGGGGCCCCAAAAAACAGATGCCAATGTCAAGCATTGGTGGCTTTTAACTGAGTGAATGTGGAGGCTTGAGGCTCAATTCTTCCTCAATCCAAACTCGGAGGTAGGAGATCTCAAAGCTTGTACATTTATTCGGTGTTCAGTGTTAAAAAGTAGCTAATGTTCAGTTAAAATTTTCTTATATTCACACCACAATTCATCAATATGCTATTATTATGAAAAATATTTAATAGTAACTAAATTATTTTTTTATATTATTAATTATATAACTATATAATAGTACAATATATGTATATGTATGTAATAGTTTTTAACAAGTACACGCTAATAGTCCTTTACTAAAATCATGCTAAGTAATGAAATATTACACATACATTTTATTGTTCCTTACAACTATCATCGCCAGACAACCGACGACAAGACATACGACAGATAATCCAACCAACCAACTAATCCTTTGATTTGATTATTTGAAATAATAAAGAAGCCCTTTCTAATAGTCACGTTGCTGATCACGCTGGTTAAACCCCTACTAAGCTATTGTATTCTTAAAGAAAGGGTACAATACAACAATCGCAGATGGAGACGTATAAAGGATTTATAATGGAAGTATCTTATGTAAGTTATTTATGGTCTTGGATTGTTCGGTGTGAATAGGTCACAACTCGCAATCCAATGTATATTTGGGATTGAGAAATGTTAACGTAATTAGCCTTTTAATTTTTTGTAGCTGTGTTGTAGGTGTACTAAGTTTTAATAATAGTAATGTTCTACAAGAAGCCTTTGTTTTAATATCAGAGAAGTAAGGGTCTGTGAATAAAAAAAGTAGTTGCATGGCATGTCATTTTAAAGTTTTAAATTTTTATTGTCATTGCTCGTTCTTACAAGTAGAGCACAATGAAGTACTCTGGTTTTTAGTTGAATTTATTTATTTTGATATATGATTTATATTTATGTAATTTGTCTAAGATTTTAAGAAAAAGTAATCTAAACTTACCATTATTTGTTTAAACAAATATTATGTTTAAAATCGAAAATGCTATAAATTATTTAAACCAAAGCTAAGGCCTTTAATGTTTTGATACAGTCATTGCCGCTCGATTTTTTACATTCATAAACTTCTACCATAATAACTTGAAGTTGACAGGAAGCAATTTAAACAATTATCATACCGCGTTCTACAAATTCATGTCTAATTTAGTTTTTATAAACTGATCTGTATAATTGGAGCAATATCTAAATAAAACTATCTGAATAACTAGTGGCATGGTATTATAGGCCAAAACCGCCTATGAAAAGAGAGGCTTATATGCACCAGTGAACTATTAAAAGCTGGTGGTCTATTAATCTGACAGTGCCATTGAAAGACGAAAGTTCATAATCAATGCGTCTTAGCCGTCATGACCTACGGAGACTAAATTTGGACACTTACGAAACACCCAAACTCCGAAACAAATATTTGCAAATCGTATAAACATTTGGTCCGACCCGGGAATCCAACCCGAGACCCCTGGGTCAGCAGTCGCATACGCTAACCACTCTAAATTCCATTTCAAAATCATATAACTCAATGTGGATTTGAAATCTATTCATTGTTATTTTGGAGACTCCGTGTTATGAGTATATTTTTTTGTGTTAGATGTAAATAAATAATAAGATTAAAATAATTTTTTGACTATTCCGTATTAAAATAGATAAGTTATAATAATTACAGATATATAATGAACAAAAGAAACTGTATCTTGTCAATAAATACAAGTAATAACTTGTTTACATTGACAACTGCTCTATATCAATAAATTTATTATAACCGTATTTAGCTGCCACTATTAACAGCGTCCACTCAACAGTAATGTTTATAAATAATTGTATAAATACCACAAATATCTTCGTAAGATGTAGTCGGATCTGGTTTAATCAGTATGATATTTGGGCATGATTTTAAACTTTAAAGACTTTGGCACAGTAAACTGTATTGTTTTAGTATCTTAATAATTAAATTAAGTTAACCAACGAATCCAGGTATTAATCAGAAATAGTAATTATTTCGATTGCAGCAGGTATCATAATTAATGTGTTTAAATTTTTTTATGTGTTTAAAAATGTAAATGCAGTATTTAATGACGCTTGGATAAGTAGTTTAAGTGCTGAAGCTTAACAAACTATTTAAGATTTATGTAGGTATAATTGTATTTAATTATTAACAAACATTTTACCTTTATTTATACATATTACTCTCTCTTTTAATAAATTTATCATATAAATATGTGAGCAATATTGCTTCTACTAACACTGTTATTAAAGATTTGCAATATATGCTGTTTTAAATAATGATCAATGTATAAGTAAGTGCACGTTTGGGTTAGTGGTTTAAGTGGTCGCTACTGCTGTTTCCTACTGCGCCAAACATTGTGGGTTCAAATTCTATACGGATAACACTTTGTGTACATTTCTATATATATTGTAAAGTCCCCCACGACACAGGAATATATTCCTAAGTGTTGTCCTTTTATAAAGAATAATGAAAATAATTAAACGTAAACGTAGTTAATGTTTTAAGTCCTGTTTTAAATGGCACTTCAACTCGCCTCTGACTATTATTAAGGCGGGATATTTACTCTGATTTATTCGATAAGTAAAAAGCGTATCTGATCTAGTACCGGGTAGCAACTATCAACCAACTCGACCTCGGAGGGTCGTTGCCGCTGAAGAGAATGTAACTTGAACAAAAAGTGAACTTAAATAAAAATGACGTAGGAGCTATGATTCACTTAAATAAAATATGCATCACGAACAAAATATACATATATTGCCTTTATTTTCTTGATATTGAGGTTACTTTTAATGAGAAATTGGGTCGATACTTATTTCACGTTTCAGCTTATTCAAATTACAGGTTTTTATATAGATTAGAGTTCCTTTCATAGACAAGGACATCTAATTTTTTGAGCAATTTGCACGTTATAATTTAGTTAGGCGCTTAGGTTTTTTGTCATTGAACATATATATACTCGTGTTGGAAATTTGAATGTTTTTTTTGACAAACTTAGAGTTGAAGAATTTTACAGATATAATTGGTAGCAGGTATATATTTATTGAACAGCAGCAGGTATAAATATAAATTTCCGTCTTAAAATTATTTAGGACACAAGAACTAAGAGATTTATTTTATGTGCAGAAACATCACAATTTATTAAGAGATTTCGTAATTTTCAATAAAATATGGTCGCATGCAGTTGCATGTTTATGGTAGCTCTCCTACAAAAGGTTCTAGGTATCTTAAAAATATATTTGATGTTGATATTTTTGATTCAAATTAGTAATAATTTAGTAATAATAATAATGTGTTGAGAAAACATGTGAATGTTAGAATTGATATAAGAAATGAAATCAATAGGGTCAACCTCCCTATCTTTGAGACCCCACCAGTCATTGGCACATATTATATGTTATAACCAGAAAAATAACAACCCCGTACT
The DNA here is from genome assembly GCA_932526445.1 of Phragmatobia fuliginosa. Classification (NCBI taxonomy): domain Eukaryota; kingdom Metazoa; phylum Arthropoda; class Insecta; order Lepidoptera; family Erebidae; genus Phragmatobia; species Phragmatobia fuliginosa. The sequence continues at coordinate 10,483,017 of OW052071.1, read as the reverse complement.
CCATAAACTACTACTACAAGTATCTCCAAAAAATATATCAATAAATATCTACGTTTGTCCTGTTTTCGATGGCAATGTTTGAATTGTTATCAATAATGTGGGTTCTACGTGAGAATATATTTTCAAAAGTAAAAAAAAAATTGGAGAAAACCTTTAATTTAATGTTTCCAGGTTCTTCAAATATCTGTATCGGTGTAAGTTGCCGTATAATAATCATCCTACAATTACTTTTTTCTATTCTCTTCTCTTACATATAATAGACCAGTGCTTAAAATGTTTGAAAACAAAATAAATTATAGTAGGATGAAACCCATTGCAAAAGGAGGAGAATAGTACAAAAATTAAAGGAAAAATAAATTACGGGCAATCTGAGGTCGGGAAGGGGGAGAGGGGGGGTTTTAAGGGAAAAAAATGGCTTATCTCGATTTCCTGCAAAACTACAAGTCCTATGGAAAAAAGTTAAATGGCAAAGTTGTATTTAATAAAAAGATCTACATCTTTTGCATTTACACTTTTTTCACATAACCTCAAATTTTATGTGAAAAATTCAAAAAACTAAGTTTTTGGTTTTTTATTTTTATCTTTTACAAATAAAATTATTTTTTAACGAAATTTTGTGAAAACTTAGCTTTTCATATCCTGAATACACCGTAATTTATTTGATTTGAAATATCTATTTTTTCACCTTATTTTGACGGAATACCGAAAAAAAACCCTAATTTTCAATCGAAAATTCATCCGTCAAAATATCAACTTTAAAAAAAAAATAGGGTGTTTTCTATTCGATGAAATCTCTACTTTCCGATGGTGTAAATATATATGTTGTGAATTTTTCGTAGGTCACTCAGGTATTAAATTATCTTAAAATAGTAATAAATAGGCATATACGCATATACTATAAAGAAGATTCTGCAACTGGGCTTCATCCTACTATAATTTATGTTCACTTTTTGTTATTATAAGAGGCTTCTACCCTGGTTTATAATTACCACACTCAATGTAACTTTAACATAATATTCCGCTTAATGGGCCAATAGATGGGTAGTTTAGCCCATTTGCTTATTTAGTTAAGTCAGAGTAAATGACACAGAACATAAAAAAAAATGTATTTCTTACATCTTACACACAACGCCATCTAGTCCCAAACTAAGCAGAGCTTGTATTATGGGTACTAGACAACTGATATAAATACATAAACATACTTTTTTTTGTAAATACATACATATTAGACATATTAAACCGCCAGACTCGGAAACAATTATTTCTGGATTACATAAATATTTGGTCCGACCCGGGAATCGAACCCGAGACTTCTTGATCATCAGCCGCATACGACTAACCACTAGACCAACAAGGCAGTCTAATTGTTTATAATATCTATTTGTTTTTTTTTATTAGACTTTATATATTCGTACTAAGTTCGTGGAGTTTAAGTAACCTAAATTTTAATGTCAAAGAAGCACTGTGTATGGAAGTATCGATATCAAAAAAATTTAAACACAATGTCATTGTTGGTTTAGTGGTTAGTGATACTGATTATTAGTTATGGCAAATTAGGGTAGTGGGTTCGATTTCCAATCATTACCAAATCAATGTGATTGAGTGTGTGTATGTGTCATTCATGGATGACACCTATACACACAGTGAATCAAAAAATGAACATGCTCTTTACACATTAACAGAGGCACTGACTGTATTTTCTGAGTGCTAATAATAATAACTAATAACTTCAGTGTCTGGATGTAATTTGAAATATATTTAAATGTATTTAGAAATATATCAAGATTTAAGTTCTTTCATGACACACATCTAAAATGCCTGAGGTCTTTTGAAAACCTAAGATTGCAAATACCAAAACATTCCATGAATTTTTATTCTAGCTCATTTTCTGTAGAAGCTGACTGTTTATTGAATGCGACTATTTTGTATGAGCATTATCGGTCTCTCATAGTTTAAAATTATGTATGTATGTACGTAGGTTATAATACATGTATTTTGTGTATGTTTATGACTATTTTATATATTTACATTACTAATATGTCATAAATTTATTTATTGGATTATTAATATTTTCTTTCATATGTAAAAACTTATTTATTATTTATACCGAAATACATAACACCAGTTTACAGTGAAACCTTTCCATTCAAAGGTTGCCTGGAAGAAATTGCTTTCAGCAATTTGTACATCACATTTTTTGTTGCTTTATGATTTTTTAGTATGTGTAAACCCTGGTGTGTAGATAAAGTATTGTCTATCTATCTATCTATACATATGTTTGATTAGCAGTCTGATTACCATAACACAGCCTCTGCCTAGCTTATGATCAAACTTCCTTGTGTATTACTATTAAATATGATAAGCCAGTTATTAAGTTACTGTTAAAACTTTTAAAACTTACCAGTTTGAACATTTTGAGGGTTTGTTTGGGGTGTCTCGTAGTGAGCGAAGAAGGAGGGTTTAGGAACGAATGTGGCTAAAGACCTCTATGTGTGCCTTTTATACCTCATAGACACATGTCTCAACTAAATCTGTCTAACCATACGTATAGCCTAGGCCTAGGTCATACATGTCCTAAGTATCTATTGTACAGACAACAAAAAAATCAAGTGAATTTTTTATTTTACTTTTCGCGACAAATAGCAATCAAGTAATCACGTAGGATTCTGTGAATAACATAAGCTATTTATAGATAGATGGTAATTCTTACTGCAAAAGTGCAAAATGCCTTATGTATTAAAAATTGTGGTTTATGAGTTCCGATCTGGAATGACGTTAAAAATGTAGGATGTTTAAATATAATTTTCTTTATTATAGATACATAATATTTAATACAGGTTTCAATGGATTTGCCACCAGTCTTTAAATAAGTGATTGTTGAGTGTGAGTGTTTTATTTATCATGTGATGTATCATTTGATTTCAAATATTATTATTTTTATATATGTTTACTAAAACACGGATTTATATTAGGTATAAACAGTTTGTTTTATATTTTGAGTTTCTAATTTATATATTTTTAATATTTTTCTGGGACGAACTCCGAAAGTAGCTGAGAACACCCAGACTTAGATTAATAATTTGTAAACTATACAGTGTTATCCCGTGTCGGATTATGTCGGCTAACAGTGCAGTCAAGTTAATATCACGTTTGAAAAATGGGAGTCGAGAATGACTGAAAAGAGACAGCCAAAGTCAGTCAGTACGTTATACATTTATGAAGATTCGTTATTCTTAAAAAATCTCCAAACCTCTTACTTTATTATTTATTATTAAATAACACATTCGTAGGTTACCAATATCTACAAAAATACAAATTTTAACGAATAAAGACTATTAATAATTATTATGATATTGTTTAACCAACCGTACTTATCTACTACTACCTACACTTAATTGTACACTTAGTTATATTTTTAATACGAAATACATACAATGTGCATTGAGAGTACAAAATGATCTTGATACTGATAAATAAATTTCATAGTTGTAAACTTAGATATATATTTAGTTCTTGGAGTCTAAGTTAGCTGAATTTCAATGACAAAAACTTATAGTGTGTACTGAAGTATCAATTACAAAAATAAAAGGGGCCAAGTGCGAGTCGGACTCGCTCATGAAGGGTTCCGTAGCAGCAAGTAACATCATATAAAAGTTTTTGTAGTTCATGTAACTTTCATCGATGTTTTATTAATAGTGTTTTGATTGAAAAAAAATGTAAATTTCGGTTTAGGATTTATGACGTATAAAAAAAAATCTACTTACTAGATCTCGTTCAAACCAATTTTAGTAAGAAGTTTGCATGGTAATGTACATCATATATTTTTTTTAGTTTTATCTCTTATTTTAGAAGTTACAGGGGACACATTTTACCACTTTGGAAGTGTCTTTCTCGCAAACTATTCTATTAGAAAAAAATATATTAGAAACCTCAATATCATTTTTGAAGACTTATCCATAGATACCACACGCGTATGGTTTTGATGAAAAAAAAATTTTTGAGTTTCAGTTCTAAGTATGGCGACCCTCAAAATTTATTACTTTTTGTTCTATTTTGGTGTAAAAATATTAACGCGGTTCACGGAATACATCTACTGACCAAGTTTCAATAGTATAGCTCTTATAGTTTCGGAAAAAAGTGGCTGTGACATACGGACGGACAGACAGACAGACATGACGAATCTATAAGCATTCCGTTTTTTGCCATTTGGCAACGGAACCCTAAAAAAACAAATACGATTGGCTTGTTGGTTTGGTTCGCTGAGAAAATTGGTAGGCTCGGGTCTCTTCTCAGGAGAGGATTAAGGCCATTTTATATACCAAGGCTAAATTGCAGTAATAACGATGTTTGTAAAAACCACATTGGGTTTAACTGAAGCAATTATAAAATTGTTAGGAAAGGTAGTGCAATCACATGACGAACATACCGATACACGGTCTTGTCTCCATCTTGTTTCCTTTTCGCTATTACTTTTTTTATATTTAAGCCTGCAAAATTTGTGTTTGCAATACTGTTTATTTCTTAATTATTCTATTCTGCCTGATGGAAAACATGAGTGGAATTCAAGACGCTACACACCATTTAATTTCATTGCCCTAGCATACTTTTTTCCTTCAACCTTCCTGAGTATGTAAAATCATTTTTGATCACAAATTGCTAAAAGTATCAAAACTTGTTCAGCTGCTTATAAACTCACGTAATATAGGTGGACTAAAATTTATTTGTCCATACATGAAAATTGCCTAGCCGCTGTTTGTCGCAAAGGAGGGCAGGGCGTTTTCAATGACACTGTTCTAAGGTACACCTGGCTAGTCACTAGTCAGCTGACTTGTTATCATTTAATGTCTCCATGGACAGCACTTAATTATCTTGCGCAAGATAAATAGTGTTAATTATAGCCTAAGTCAACCATAATCGTGTACTTCTAGAAAGGTATAAATGGACAGCGATTAAACTGCACACGGTGTATACTTCTACTAATCTGTAAAAGTGATAGAACCTTAGTGTTAGTAAGTTAATAAACTTCTACCTATGTGCTGATAATATCTAAGTTTTAATCATGAAGTGGAAGATGTTTAATTGTTTGTTTATTTAAACGCGTAATTTTCGTTACTATTCGCCTTGTTTGCATTATAATTTTTACACTGCATTAGCAATATCTTAAGCATTATAATATAGTAGCTTTCGCCCTTTTTTCGCCCTTCGCCCACTAACGTATAGTAAAGTAGCCTATCTGTGTGCCAAATTCAATTTAAATCGGTTCAGTAGTTTTGGCATGAAAGCGCGACAGACAGACAGAAAGACAGAGCTACTTACATTCATTATATGAGTAAAGAATAGTAAAGGTGCCTATTTCATACACCACATTCCTGAGAAGATGTTTAGATAGATTTTATAAGATGTATTTATCCCAATATTTCTATTGAAAGTATTTTTAAACGACTTCAAAAAAAAGGAGGAGGTTCTCAATTCGTCGGAATCTTTTTTTTTTTTTTTATGTATGTTCAGCGATAATTTCGTCGTTTATGAACCGATTTCAAAAATTCTTTTTGCATTGGAATGGGCGTAGTTTACAGGTGGTTCCATCGTATCGGGATCTGATGATGGGAATCCCAAGGAAATCGAGGGAACTCCTCAAATATCATAGGCACAATTGTCGCGATTTGTGTACTCGGAATAGTTTTTCTTTGAAGTCGGTTCCTTTTTGTTAAAATTATAACATGTAACAGAGTAGTAATTGGAGAGTTATTTATAAGACTCATTAACATAAAGCCTCTGTTATTGTATGAATCGTTACGTTAGTTCGTCTTATTTATACTAATAGCATAAATTCGAGAGTAACTATGTTTGCCAGTTTCGCTTTTACGGCTAAATCCCTGAACCAATCTCAATGAAATTTAGATGGAGATACTTTATTTCTTGAGAAAGGACATTGCCTACTCTTTACTCCATGATTGACATACACGCACAAGCTGCCCTATAAATATATTTCTAAGGCTGATTACTTTTATTGTTGTTATCTTTATGTATTGTATTAGATAAGTCAGTTCCTGTCAATGAAGAATTGGCCATTATCTTCATCATTAACTTCTTCACACTTCTTCTTCTTCATTTACGACACCCGCAAGATGAATTGGGGTAGGGACACTTTATATTTTTAATTCGTTACCACACAGATAGTTTAACTATTAATGCAAGTGAAACTATAAACTACAAATAGTATAAAAGTAAAGTAGTGTATTCCGGTAAAGTATTTTTATTACTACTCAAATATTGAAGGAAGTAATAAAATCGCGAAGTATTTGTTACTTAATTAAGTAACGTTTAGATCGTTTGTGATAATATACCGACCTTACATAAAATTTTTAACACGAAATTAACAAAGGCATTATTTAAACACTGCTTTTTTTTGATAATTATTTTTAAGCTATTAGGCGGTTTGTTTTATATCTTGATGTAGCCGTTTATGTTCCGAACGAGTTATATTATTTAACTTTTTATGTACAAACATATAAATTATACATACATGTATAGATTATATATACATATAATTATGGGTTACTCATAAAAATTCAAATCACGTTTTTAATTGCTATACCAAAAAGACGTACATTACTAGATTTTGCCTCCGGTTACGCCTGCGTGTATTTAGGTTTTTGAGGTAACAAGTAGCCTATGTCTTTCTCCAAGAGTCTAAACATGTTGATGTCAAATTACACTGAATCGGTGCAGTGGTTAAACCGTTAAAGCATAACAACTTTCGAATTTATGACATTAGTTTGGATATATGACAGTGATTACAGTAGTAAATTAGTAGTATAGTATTAAATTCTGTACACAATAATTCTCGTTTTCTTACCCTTTAGTTATATTTTTTAATTTAGTATGAGTATAATGTGTACCTACGTAATGTTGACAAGGAATTTAACTCGTTTCTTAAAGTATAGGTAGGGATAAAGATGTAAATTCTGAAGCGACATTTATTTTATAAAAAGTATTTTAATGATGACATTCAAACACTTAGGTTTCTTGTATACCACCACTGTTAAAAATTTCATATTTCGACAATCATATTAAGACAATACAATTTATTTTCACAATTTTAGTTGTCAAGACGGATAAATTCTCGTTTGATACCTTTTTTTTCTGTGCAGAAATCACATTAAATACCACCATGTGGTTATGTTATTTCGTCAGTTATGTTGGACATGAATCAACCAAAAAACTGCACGCCGTAATAGTCGGGGAACTGGGAACCCTGGAATAGAATGCCACGCCTCGGACCTTAGTCCATCTACTTCTCACAGATGACCCCGTCCTGAGTGGGAACTCTGGTCATATCCGAGCGCGCGCGCTACCACCCCAACCTGTTTTTGTTACTGGACGGATGGCCTCACCCATCATCCCCAGGCTTGCACTTACGGAGAATGGAGATCTTTCTGCGATCTCCGGCGCCTGAGTAGTCTGCAATATCATATGATACCTAAGAAATTTGCAATCAAACAATGATGTTTAAGATCATAATGGCTTAGTGATTTAATCGACCGAATAGCCGCTCTTTACTGGGGTGAGTTTTGTGGGTTCAAACCAGACATTTGAGAATATTTTTAGTGTGATCCACAAATTATAGTTCTGAGTCTGGGTGTTTTTTTGTGGCCATCTGTGGCCTGGCCTTAGTGGTTTCTTGTATATTTGTTATATCCACCGCAACTCAGGATATATTCTTAGTGCGGCCGATCTTTTTCATTTTTGTTACAATTACCGTATTAAGGATATTGAGAATGACTTACAAGGATGAACTGATAGGGTAGTCATGCGTTCATTATCAACAATACTTAACATCCCACTGTTGGGCTCCAGTATCCTCTCAAGAGAAAGTTAAGGCCATACGTCCCACCCTGACCGAGTGCGGGTTGGGGACTGGCAAGATACATTGTGGCTACGTTATATCGCCGTTGGATGCATTCATGATTCTTGAGTTATTCATTTATTAGGGCAGTTCCTTACCATCAGGTCACGTCTGCACATTGGTATCTTAAATAATAAAAAAATAAAAATCGGCCAAGTGCGTGTCAGGCCACGCACAGGAAAGGGTTCCTCAGTCACCTATAATGGTACGTGGATTTTAAATCATGACGTTTTCCAAGTGAGCGCATTTTACAAGTTAAGCCTTTATAACTCCTGAACTAACAAAGTCATCTAATCCGTTATAGTTTTCCTTCAAAGTTCTTTAGCTTGACCACCATCACGAATTTTTCAGATTTTTTGAGCAAGCCGTTTGGTTAAAAAAAAGGTAAATATTCTGGATGCTGATGGAAATGCTCTTACAATCTTAGTGATAAAGTATAGAGATTTAAAGGTGTCACACAACATTGTCACAGCCTTGCCCCTGTTATTACTAATTGAATCATTTAACACTCCACTGCGAACTATTACAGTGATTATTATGAATTACTTTGTACTAGTTTGTTAAGTTGCACTGTTTTTGTGTACAACTGTTAAAGCTTCTATTCCATGTGCCTTCATCTCTCCTTTTTTAGTTGTGTATAGGTGTTTTGAAAACATAATATTGTGTACTATAATTGTTTTAATTTAAGGTTCTAAATATATATTTGCGTTGGTTTATTTCAAAGCACCTTCACAAGACGTAAGTATATGTTTGTTATATTCAATCTAATCTACCTTGACTACCCACAGTATTACGCATTTAATGAATAACTTTAAAGTTTGCTTTGTGCAGTATATCGAATTTATTAGATGCAGAAGGTATGAAAGGCATACATTGTGAAGGACATCTGACTATTGTATAAAATGTTTATATAATTGAATATAAAACTATTAAAAATAAGTCAATTCGGTGTACCTACGTGCGAAATAAATAAACAGCTAATGATACCAAAAAGATCTCAAGGGGTGACGGGACCTTACAAGACGGAGCATGGGAAGGTAGTGAAGGTGGCGGGAAGCCACTTAGTTGTTGCCATATGTCCAATAGTAAACGTCTTTCAGCTGGAGTAATGATGAAGATGAGACAATGGTCGGTATATAAACTTGTTCCTATTTTAAACATCCTTACTAATATCATAGAAAGTAACTCTGTCTGTCTGTCCGGTTTTCACTGCTAAACTACTCAACTGATTTTAATTGAATTATGTAGGTATAAGTTCAGTCAAGAGTCTGAGAAGGGACATGTGATATTTTTGACCACGATTTAAGTTTCATATTAGTCTGTGACTGTAGCTTCTTCGGCTTATTGCTGTTTTAAGGTTGCTTGTTCAGCTAATAACTCCTTAATACTCCTTTGCGATATAGCAAATTGACGAATGTAACTGTTAACTTACTATTTTCGTTTTAATTAAGTTGAAAAATGTAATATGTATAATTATGGCGTTTGCACTGACTGAAACTGATATGATACCCTTTGTTGACAGTCAGTCGATGAACCATAATCATCATTATCAACAACCTTTAACAGTCCACTGCTGGACATAGGTCTCTCCTTGAAAAGGAAGTATTGGCCTACTATACCACGCTGGCCAAACGGGTTGGTATAGGGTTGGTTTCAAGTTTTCCTTCTCTTTGCATTGATGTTGTCTTGCGTAGTTTATCCCTTAGTCGCCTTTTACGACACCCACGTGGGATGAATAGGTGTGGTGACACTCTGTATTCTTAATCCGTCACCACACGGACGTATGATGATAAAACCGTCACCACATGATGAACCATAAAGATGACCAAATATTAATAAATAAGTGACAATATGAATATTTCGAACATCTAACACAAAAAACGCTATCTAGTCTCAAACCTCAAACTAAACACTTGTACTGCGTGTACGACATTTACGAGTATATATGTATTATGTTATTTTCTAGAAGAATATTTATAAATATTTCTTAAAATCTTTTGTTAATATTGTTGCGAAATTATTTAGCTTATAAAATTATGTTTGAGTTATTGGATTTTATTTTGATTATTTTTTTACTATTGTTAATTTTCCAAGGTTATCATTCCGTTCAATAAAAATGGCTAATGTAAAAAGTTTGTTAGAACTCTATAAATAGGCAAATTTCCGAGTTAATTCAATAGGAAATAAGTTCTACAAACTTTATTATACGTACCTCGTTATTTGCACTGCATTTGTTTTAGAACCTTGAGGTGATTGGCAAATATCGTTGTTTACGGTTGAGTTTACAGTGACTCTTATTCCTATGTATTAAAATAAAAAAAAATGTTTGGAAGACGGTAGAATAGAGCAGTCAATAATGATTTCTAAAAACTAGAATACATTCTAGTAGTACAATAATGACCAATAATGCTGTGTCAAGAAAGGCGCGCATACCTACTTACCGGAATGAAAAAATAAAGCTCAATTTATTGTCTTACTTGATTCCGTAAACTGTTATTGTAGTCATGAGCTACGAAAAAATTAAAGTATGTGACCAATTACACTTGACTGGCTAAAATTAAGTTAAAATTATGGTAACTATACATATATACCTACACATGTATATAAATATACGTTTTAGATCATCATCATCATCATCAGCTTATCGCAGTCCACTGCTGGACGTGGAAGTCCTCTCCTATTGCACACCACTCTGATTGATACTGCTTGCAAATTCTATAAAACCGAAGACAATACTCATAACGGAGCTGAAAATCTTCACTGCTTTTACACCTTCCTTTAGCTCGACTAGATTTGGAAATAAATTTATTGCCAACTTCGTTCTTATCGTTCCTAATACTTATTGACTTGTCAGTTAGTGCGTAGATTCGAAATTGAAATGAACCTGCATTTTACTATACATAACGCGATGTGGACTTTTTTTCATTTTAGTAACAAGTACAAAAATTTTAACTATTTTACACGGTTGTACGCTACGCTTTCCATTAGTAGTAATCTCACAAATAAAGAGCACGGTCTTTATTCGTCGTTATAAAATCTGCCTTACGCAGTAGTCGAAGGTCCCTCAACAAATATTTTTAAATGTACTTGAAACTTTAGAAGTTATGAAACGTGGGTGGTCTGAAAGTTTGATCTTGATCTTCTGAAGCATATCAGAATCAATTAGACGCCCTTCAAATCTTTTGGAGCAGTGAATCAATATTTCAGAATGACGTGCGATGTTGGAAGTTAAATAGTCTGTCGTGTGTTTTATTGTTTACGTATAAACAAAACATTAACACTTACAGTACTGCTGATTCACAAGTTCAAAGTCGCTGATCATGCTATGGTCGGTGTATCTCTAAGGGATCGTAATGGAAACAAAGTGATCTGCCAGAATATCAAAGTCATCGACATAGACCACACGATTAAAAGCTGAAGAAGCAATGCTGTCCATATTATGCGCAGAACGAGAAAATGTAATTTAGAACGTCTACAGGTCAGGTGGAGTGATGATTTGCGCAAGACGGTTAGTAGGAGTTGATTGCGAGAAGCCGAGGATCAAACCACTTAGCGTGCTATTGGAGAAGTCTATGTCCAGCAGTAGATTGCAACAAGTTGATGAAACATTCAACAGTTGTTTCATCCTTAAGTTAATATCTACGATCAAGTCACGTACCCAGAATTGGATCATAAGTGAACAACAGTCAGTGGTTAGTTGAGGAGGTTATTGTGCCAGAGTCAGAGGAATTGTGCAACTCTGATATTTGGAAAATAGTACAAACTCGCTCTCTACAAAAAAAGTGGTAGTATTAGTTCCTATCCAATTTAATTTTATCTAATAGTTTTATAGATATTCTGTTATTTGTAACAAAATGGAGACCATTAATATATGTATTTCGTTCTTGAGATATAAACGGAGTTAATAACGCAATTTTGTAATATAATTAATATACTAGCTACGCCCCGCGATGTTCTTCGTGGCTTTGGTTGTACCTTTACAAAAACAAGCTCGATTTCTATTTTATACTCATAAATTCTAAAGTAAAACGCCTAAGTTACTCCTAACATCAGAAGTCCAGATAGGTTTAGTCGTTCCAGAGATTAGCCGTAACAAACCGACAGCTAGACAGACAGCCAGGCAGACAATTTGACGAACTGAAAAAAAAACAAAGAAAGTTTTCCGATGTAAGTTCACCGTTATTTTTAAATTACAAACAAACACTTCAATTTAGTTTATTTGTATAAATGTCGGGCGTCTTTATTCGTGGGGTATATGACGGAGCAGTAATTCGTAATCACACGGAATCAACTAAGCTGTTAGTGTCTTTGCGCTTGACATTGGTTGGGACCGTCAGAAACATTAGAAGAAAAGTCTGTGGAATTTATATTGTTGAACTTAGCTTTGCTATATTTATTACTAGCTTCTATGTCTATCGGGGTAAAGAAGCAGCCTATGTCCTTTCTCAGGCTTTAGACTATCTGGGTACGAAATTTCATTGAAATTGGACAGACGCGGCGGAAGATTTTATTTTATAATAGGTATATAGTGATCACATTTATAACTATTGTCTATTTTACAATTGTACAAAAACCAATCAAATATAAAACATAGCCTTTTAAAGATATTTATTACCTAGTTACATTATGGTTCATGTCAAATATTTAGTTGTGTTTCAACAATTTACTTGAGAACACAATGAAAGTTGTCTTTGGAAACTAATACGTAATCACACAAGTACCTCATGTCTTTTCAGAACAACGAGACCTATTTTCAAGTAAATAGAAGATTTTGAAGTTTTTCTATTGTGTATATATTGTGTGTGAATCCCTAGGTGATTCCCCTGAGGTGCTAGGTTTACTGTTTTACATAGAAGAAAATTATATTAGACCGCTGTATATATGTATAGTACTTTGAATTTTCATTGTTATTATCCCACGTTCATATCCGATATCGTAAAAAGTAGCCTATTTCTTAGGTTCTAGATTATCTGTGTACCAATTTTATTTCAATCTGAGCAGAGATATAGAAATACATTTGAATTTATAATATTAGTAAAGGAGTAACGATTAATACTAGCTCAGGGGTCAGTAAATATAATGATTGTAATGTACTTCATATGAGGAACAGACAGATAGAGTTACCTAGTTGTCTACTTTAAATAATGATATATGTGTTAAGATTTATTGACACGTTTTGACTTACTAAGTTTACAGTTTAGTTTTTTTAAACTAAGATTACGTTTTGTGATTTATCAAATAACCTTTAACCGACTTCAAAAAAAAGGAGGAGGTTCTCAATTCGTCGGAATCTTTTTTTTTATGTATGTTCAGCGATAATTTCGTCGTTTATGAACCGATTTCAAAAATTCTTTTTGCGTTGGAATGGGCGTAGCTTACAGGTGGTCCCATCGTAACCATATCGGGATCTGATGACGGGATCCCAAGGAAATCGAGGGAACTTCTCGAATATCATAGGCACAATTGTCGCGATTTGGGTACTCGGGATAGTTTTCTTTGAAGTCGGTTTCATTTTGTTAAAATTATTATTTTATTTGTTTTTGTACAGATCTTCTTTGTGAATAATATTTCTTTAGATCGTTACATCTTAAACTTTATATATTACCTACATAACATAAATTTATTCGTAATAATATTCGTAATTAATATAAATATTATTTAAAATCTTAATGTAGTATAATAATTGAGATATGATTTTGTTCAAAAATAGAAATCTGTGTATAGAACGCTAATGTATGTATATTGTTTAGAATCATTGTACCAAAATTTATTAGTAAAGCAGTGTTCATCCAAAATTCACTCAAAGGCGTTGCATTTACCGTGTTAAATGACTATATATGCATATAATGTGCAAAGAATGCTCGACCTAATGAAACGCGTTTAAATCAAACTGTTTGTATCTGTAAATATATGTTGATTGTAACAAAAACCCACGCCTCCATAAATAACTAAATGGTTTACATTAGACCACTAAGTGATAAGTGAAATAAGAAACTGATAAAGGTTCTTTAAAACAAACTTCAATTTGTCGTGCTAACAACACAATTAATAAACTGAACTGTTGAACAGCACAGACGAAGACGTGTTTCATTATCCTCTGCGCCAATAATCCCAACAATTTATATATATGTCATGTATATTGATTACGAGTGTATATATTTACGTTTAACATTTAACACTTATAATTCTTAGCAAGTAATGTTACTAGAAAGAGTCAAACTCTAACAACGTGCTAAAAATCAATAATCTCGTGTTACAGTGTTTTTTTATTTGTTGCCAATCCTACAATCGATTGCATTTAACGTTGTTTGTAAATCACCTACTTATATATGAATCTATGTTTTCTCTTTTAAACTGCGTCAAAGAGAGTGTTATATTCAAGAAGGATATATTATGTATGTTTGCATGACACTTTGTGGGAGAGATATGGACTGCTTAAGACTGGAATAGTTGGACACTCGTCGAGGAGGTCATCGTTTAGCAACGGACGGCGATAGATTGATGATGATGATTACGTTCTGTAATTTAAACGGCTTGATGAGTTTTAGCGTTTGAACCTTTGAGGTATCGTTGTCTATATATGTACATACATACATATTTTTGTGTTGAACATCTTACACACAACATCATCTAGTCCCAAACGAAGCCGAGCTTGTGTAATGAGTACTAGACAACTGATAAATATACGCAAACATACTTTTTTTTATAAATACATACATATTATACATAGAAGACACCCAAACTCCTACCAAACCCCAAAACAAATATTTGCAGATCATACAAACATTTCGTCCGACCTTGGAATCTCACCCGAGACCTCTTGATCAGCAGCCGCATACGGTAACCAATAGACCAGTAACAGGCAGTCAACAGTTATTGTTAGAATAACATTAAGTATATGTATTAAAATCACCGCTTATAAATTGAGTAGGTATAAATTTAACACAGTGGGGTTCTTCGTTCATTTTTTTTAAGCATTAGCTTACTTCCTCTTATTTTTATTTGCTACATGCTTTATAAACAAAGACATTTTGAAAACTGTGTGGCTACGTATGTAGACGTAAAACAAGCAAGTATTTTTATTAATGAACATGAAATATCAACTGATGATTTTTTTAAACGGGAGCAATTGCATTGAAGTACTAGTGGCAATAAAGTCGTAGTTAAGTTAGATTAATAAAGTTAAAAAGAAATAACTCATAGGTTTAAAAACACACCTTGGATTAACATAATATAAGTTTAGTTAGTTTGATATAGATATTATATTGATTACTTTTGTCGTATAAGCATCTACAACATATCTAGCTGATGCCATACCTAATAAATCCCCATTAACTGTTGGAAAAAGAAATGTTTTAAATTTTTTGTTTGAGGACTAAACAACGTTCAATGCTGAATATATTTTCGAGATATTAAATTAGCTGGTAGTAAAATCGGGACCAGACCCTTAACGCCTTCGCACGAAATCGGAGTATCACCATTGATTGCTTAAATATAGCCTGTCCTTGTTTGCCTACTGACTTGTTTAAGAATGTTTGTCATGAATAAAGAGATTCCTTTAAACTCTGAGGACGGAAACTGGTGCGAATTTGTTCCCTAAAATATTATTACGAACACGTTCTGCTGAATAATATTGTTGCCGTTTTAGGTCACCGGATCTACATTGTTTTTATTCCAAAAAGTCGCAAACAGCAAAACCTAGTTTTATGGAATTAGGCTACGAGGGCTTAAACTTTTTGACGTGACTGGATAATGTCAGCAACATTAGCTGTGTTTAGTTCATAGTCATAAAATAGTTTACGAATAGTTAATGCACGTTCTGCCTTTGAACGTTTTCTTAAAAAAATATTAAAACGTAAATTCGCATGGCATTAAAATTCGTCAACGCACGTAGTCGGTTAAATTTTATATACCTTACCAAAAAATCTATTTACATGGATACGACATAAAAATGCATCAAAAGAAGTAGTCCTTGTAAAATTACTGAATTTTATTATTATTTACATAACACATTTTAAAATATAATAATAACTAGGAAACCAGTACATTTTTGAGCAAGTCACTAGGCAATGATATCACCAAATTCGATTATAGGAAGTAAGGGCTTGAGAAGTATCGGGCAGCTATGACAGGGGAAGCTGGTGCTACAAGAGGGGCAGCAGGTGCTGCTACGTAAGGAGCGGCGTAGGGTGCGGCGGCGACAATTGGAGCAGATGCGACAGGTGCTGCTACAGCGTGGTTGATAGCATGTGCGGAGTATGAGCTTGCGTAGGGTGCAACGTAGGCCGCAGGGGCGACTGCGGGAGCAACTAGAGCAGCGGGTGCTACAACTCCTGCGCTAGTAGCGGTTACAGCTAGAGCGAAGACAACCTGTAATAATGATTGTTTGATTAGAGAGCTTGGTTTTCTACTTGCACCCTTGTAAAACATATTATCGCAGAAAAAGTGACTAGTGTGGTCTGCAAGCGTTATCTATCCGCGAAATGCGTTTTTGTAATATGACTGTATGACTTGCTTTAATTATTGTAATCGATGGTCTTGGTACATGGTGATTATCCAATGAGATTGTGAATGCATCTAATGTAAGCACACTTGTATGTAACTTTTTGAATGAATAAATTATTAAAACAAATTAATCTTCAAAAAAAGATTAATAAAAAAGACTCTTGTTTAACATAGCTTATAATGACAGTATACGTAATTAAATATCCAGCCATACAAAAAAGAGAAACTCACAACGAATTTGGCGATCATTTTGCTTGGGTTATGTGACTGCTCACAAGTGTATACACTGAAAAATGTGATGGACTGTGCGATCTCCAGGGCGTCGCCAGGTTTTATAGTAACTGTTTATTCTGTTGAGCAACATTGGCATACATCGTCTGCGTCGCTAAGTAATGCACAGGACATCGTGTTGGCTAGCGCTTGATGTTTGACCCACACGCGGTTGACAAGCTGAGCATTCTAATTTGAACTCTGTGCACACCAATTTCACTGCACGTTATATAACTGCCAAAAGGAAAACTATTGGCGGACACATAAATGTTGTACAGATGTGTACACGTAGGGTGAAATCTAATTGATTAATATATTATTGAGGATTTAAAATCTAGAGCATATTTATGTATGAGTCTATAGGTTATGTGTAAGAGAGTGATATTTTGACTTCCATAGGTACATACGAGTACTTACTTACATAACTTTAATTGCTTAATAGTATATGAACGCAGTACATCATTTTAACGAACTATAACATTATGTATTAGTTTCGTTAATTGGAGAGGGCTTTATTGTAATTGATAGCTTTTACCCGAAGTTTGTATACCAGGTATCGCGATAAAGAGTAGCCTATGTCCTTCGTCAAAAATCAAAGTGTGAAAGTGTAACAAACAGACAGAATTGCTTTCAGATTTATAATACTAGTATGGATGGCAGAGTAAGGTACAAATATATTTCTTGGGAGTGTATCTTTGGTATATTTTTATCGAACTTGGTCTATATATTTAATACTTTAATTCAAAATCACACACTGGTTGGTAAATAAGCATAACATTTTATTAAACAACAATTATTGGATTAAATCCAATTTTTTTTTTTTTTTAAAAAGACAACTCCCGCATTAGGAATATAAATTCCTGTGTCGCGGGGGACTTTACAAACATACATGAAACAACGGACACAAAGAACACCCAGACTCAGAACAATAAATTGTGAATCACACAAAGTGTTGTCCTACGTGGGATTTGAACCCACGACACTTGGCGTTGTAGGAAGCGGCGTGGCGACTACTTAAGCCACTAGGCCAACCGTGCAGTCAAAATTAAGGACCAGGGCTACTTTTAAAACTTACTGCCATATTATTATGATGATATATGATCGAGACGGATTTCTTAGATTTACGTTAACACGTTCACTGCGGGCCACATTTTGAAGAACTTTCAGCTGGTGCGGCTGAGGTCGAATCAGCCCCAAGCTAAACTTCCTTGTAATGCGGTTGGGGCCTTTTCTGCCTCATGTTTCAATCATTTGGTAAATGTGTTGTAACTTGATCAGGAGCGTGATTCGATGTTTAATTTTATGCTAAAATTACTTGCATGGTATTGTTTTATGTACACCTAGCTTCGCCCCGGGTTCTGATTTTTAGTTTTAGAGAAAACACCTAAAATATATATGAGGTCGTTTTAGACCACACATCGCACTAAATCGGGGCGGCATTAGTGATGGGAATGAATTTATATCGATGAATGTCCATGTCTATGTTATATTTCTATTACTTTTTTATATTGTTATAGTATTGTGCATAAAAGTATGGGGTGTTGTAAAATAAAATACAAACTATTCGTTCATCTAATTTATTCTATATTACTTTGCATGCTGTTCGTTAAAACAATGCAAGCACATACCTTTCTTACATTGTGAACAATTTAGTCATTATTTTTTTTACTTTCTTTGCAGCCTGCATGGCACCTAATGTAAGTCGTAATTTTGCATAGAAAATGACGCAACGTTTCCTTATTTGACCCTTTGCACGGATGTGCTGAGACTATGAATGGTTATGTTATGTTTTGCAGAAAGTGTAAATAAATAAATATATATAAGAATTTTCAGTTTTTATAATATAACTAAGGTATGGGTGTCACGGGCTCTCACTCTATAAATATATAACTGAACACACACAAAAAAACATTAAACAAAAGAATTTAACAAAAATTAAAAACAAATAATTATCACGATTGCGCAAAGACACGAGCTCCAGTATCGACTATGGTAGCGTCACTAAAGTCGACTTATCTGCTTTCACGCCGCCCGCGCGCCCCGCCGCTGGAGGTCAAAATCGGCCTCAACCCGCACCTTATACAATAATTTTGTGATCAGTGCGTTTGAGGCGTATTTCGACCTCAAATATTTTTTTTACAATATTGAGTCAATGCTTCGCAGCCATAAAGAAAGCTATATTTGTCTTTGTCATACCTCATACGGTTGAGTGTAAACAGCCGCCGCACTAGAGAGAAAACACATATTTACGCGCCGCACCAGCGTAAAGTCTACTATGAGGCTGAATCAACCTCAAGCCGCAGTGAACGTGTTAAAGGTTTACAACAATAACTTTTATGTATTATACAGTGTTATCTTGCAGATAAGTATCTTAAACTTTCCCAGAAACTAAAACTAGCACTAAGATATTTATCCTTAAACTTGAACACAACCATTAAGCAACATTTTATTTCTGTGCAACGGTCGTATTCTTCTAGGAAATATTTAATAGAACAAGAGTTAACTGGCTGGAAAGTTTCAACAAAAATCTAAAAGATAGCCTTTAAGCCAATCAATTTAAGATAAACTATTGTTTCTGAACCACAATCAATAAGTATTTTCTTCACGAAATCAGACCTCCGTTTGTCCTACATAATGAAAGAATACGAGCACAGCGATGCGGTAAAACTGCATGTTATTCAAAGAAAAAAGTTTCACAATATAATTATTGCCCAATGTGCTCCATTTCTCCGCGCATGCCTTTGCGAATCCCAAATGAACGGCCGCGATACATCAAATGTTGAATTTGTAGAACGATATCTGAATTACAATAAACTACGTATATAAAGCCGATACTTTTTCTCAAAAGGCACACACTACACCCTCTTTTCGTCAAGGAAGGTCCATTACCAAACCAAGCAAGATGTTCTCTTTGAAATCTGTAAGTATTTATTTAATAAGTATATTTATATCAACATTTATTCAGACGTCATAAAGTAGTTTTTAAATATTTTTTTAACACAGATCGTGCTGATCGCTGCGGCTTTCACCATTGGAGCTGAATGCAGTGGAGTAGCAGTGCCAGCAGCACCTCTTGTAGCTCCAGCAGCTATTGGATACGCACATGCAGTACCACAAAATATCCCACCCTATGCATCGCAAGTCAGCGTGGTCAATAGAGCCCTGAGTCCTCTAGTAGGTGCTCCCGTTGCTGCGTACGCAGCTGCTCCATATGCTGCAGCTCCTTACCCAGTAGCTCAATATGCTGCTGCCCAATACGCACCATATGCCGCCGCTCCATATTTCGCTGGCCCTGCTCCATATCTATCTGCCCAATATGCAGCTCCTTACGGTTATGGTGCCGCCGCACCTCTTGTCCGAGCAGCTCCCTTCGGCCTCCCAGCGTACGTTCGATAGGTTTGAAAAGAACACGAGACTGACCCTCCTTTTGAAAAGATGTGAATCAAAGATTAGTCATATTTTTATACTTTTTGTAAAATAAATGATATTCAAAGTTCATATATTTTTTCTTTTCCTGCATCTATTTGGATCGCCTATAAAATAGGGAAAGGCATTATTGTTAGGACTCTCTGTTCAATATATGTTAAAAAAAAGTGATAACATCAAAAAATGCTATAGATTGATGTGTCTAGTTATGGATTAATGAGAATAATGGTAACTATTGAAGTTGTCCATTTCTTATTATTAACTTTTCAAGGCATTTCTTATTTTTTTTTTTTATTTTTTTGTATGAATATACAATTCAATACTTTTCAACCATTTAGTTTTTAATTTTTTTTTTTCATTTTTTTAAAAGACAACTCCCGCATTAGGAATATGAATTCCTGTGTCGCGGGGGACTTTACAAACATACATGAAACGGACACAAAGAACACCCAGACTCAGAACAACAATTTGTGAATCACACAAAGTGTTATCCCACGTGGGATTCGAACCCACGACACTTGGCGCAGTAGAGAGCGGCGTGGCGACCGCTTAAACCACTAGGCCAACCGTGCAGTCGTTAAATGTAAAGTAGTGCACCTGCTCACTATTTTTTTCCAAACTCTAAAGTAAGCTGGCAGAGTCCACCGTTGAATAATTTTAGATACAAAGTGCTAATAAAATAACCGAAATAAATCTGATCTGAAAATCTGGATTTCAAGTCTCATCGAAATCACATCTAGAATAATTTGAGCAAAATGTAAAATAGCTTTGATAAAAACACTTTGTATTAGTATTCTAAAAACATTTTTGAATATTTAAATGGAAATAAAATGCAAGTACTAAAGTTTACGCCGTTCTTCTAAAGAGTATGATTGCTCTCCATATTTTTTTTGTAATATACAAAAATAAGTTATTTTACTTCAAAAATAACAATTAGTAGATTTTCTCCAATGCTGATGATACATACATAAAATGTTCAATGGTATGTTGAGTGTTGAGACGTGGGATGTATAAATTTGACCAGCAAAGGTGGCAAGTTGATTGACTTATCGTTCACTTTAGAAAACTAAAATAAACACATTATTTTTCTTTAAAAATAATTTATTTACAAAATTTGGTATAAAAGTGTACTAGATTAATTTAATATTTTTTCTAATTTATAATACAACTAGAATGAAGCATATTCTAGAATCACTTCCATGCATACTGTTTGAAAATAGGAGCCGGTGCTACAGGGGCAGGTGCGTAGGGTGATATTCTAAAAGGTACGGCCCTAGTCACGGCTACAGGGGCGGGTGCCACTGCAGGTGCAAATAGCGGCGCCACTACTGGTGCACCTACTGGTCTTAAAATTGGAGAAAACGGTGCAGAAGGTAAAGCTGGCACAGCACGACCGAAGACTGGAGCGGGTGCGATTGGGGCTATTCTCGGATAAATAGGACTAGGTGCCGCAAACACAGGAGCAGGAAAAGCAGGTGCTGGGTAAAAGGGAGCAGGGGCTGAGAAAATTGGTGCTGGTGCAGGAGCTGGGAAAGCTGGTACTGGGGCTGGGAAAGCAGGTACTGGTGCTGAGAATACCGGTGCAGGTGCAGGGAAAATTGGGGCTGGTGCACCGAATATTGGCGCAGGTGCTGGAGCCGGAAAGACCGGGGCTGGTGCTGGTAAAAACGGAGACCGTGCTATTGCTGGCGCTGGTAAAACTGCTGCTGGCGGTGGAGCAACTGCGTGTATGGATCTCACTCCATTAGGAAAGTTGTAGAACGGTGCGTACCTAACTATAGGCACTGATCTGAATACAGGTGCTATATGGCCAACGCTAGCATTGGAACTAGCTATGATGGCAGTGAGAAAAACGACCTGTAAAAGTAAAGTAATTTTAATTAGCATGTTGCACTATTATGGATAAAATTATATTGTAATGTTCGCAATACTCACTAATCTTATGAAAGACATTATGAATATGATAATACAACTCGCGTTGAGTGTCAACAGTGAAGTGTATCAATACATCGATTACATGTCATTATATAGTTCATATTGTTGCAAGCATTACGTCTATATTGATAGCAGGCAGTTTCACTTTCCTTAGACAGGACCCGCGCATAGTCAATTAGGTGTCAACACGAACACCATCAGTTGACGAATATGTCCAACTGGTGACCGTTCATAGGCGTGTTATATAACTTTGGCAATTAGATGCATAGTTGACTGCCCATATTCCAGCCCACACCTACGAATTGTGGGGTACTTCAGCTTAAGTACAATAGAATGTTCTTTTTGTTTTTAACTGGTAACTGTGGTCACTACGCGTTTGAGTCTGGTGTTCCGACAATAGTCACATGTGTGACCATAAGAATTTAATGTAAGGTATAAAGTTCGTAAAATTAGCAAGTTTATTAAGGGTAAAGTAAGTTAAAGCGAAAATAATTTTAATAAAATAATATTTTCCTAAAATACAATAACAAGAATTACTTAAACAAACAGACAACGGCATGTTTATTATGATAAAATTGTTTTTCATATCATCTCCAATTTGAACATTGAGTCTATAGTGGCATGGCACTGTGGTGACGTAATGTCACTCTAATCAATAAATAAATTTAATTCAATCTGTATTCATCCTATTCATAAAGAAAGTTGTGTATTTTTTTTTGGTAAGTTACCTCCCTGTAACCAAAAAGAATACCCAACTATTGTGCCTATAGATAAGAGACTATAAAGGGATCCTTACAATATTCCTCATCTAAAGTTGTTTGGATTTTTAGAAGTCGTGGCAGGGTATAGTTTTTAGGTCAAAAGGTTACTTAGTAAGTCGGCTTATCGAGTGTTTATGTATTCTTTAGGTCCTTATCAATAATATCAAACTTCTTTACAGAAGTGCAGGGAGTAATCAACTCTCGGTTTGGTAAACCGTAATAGTTTCAGTTCCTCGGTGATATTATCATATCTCAATTCCAACTTTGAGTTTAAAAGTAGTAGCAAAAGTGTAAAGTACCCTTAATAAAGTTGTGACATTAAACTTTATAAAAACACACATCGATATTTATTAAAAATATTTGATTTATCAACTCATTCCTTTTCTAGAAACGCGAGGCAGAAAACATTAATTATGTAAATAATGATCAAAGAATTGGTTCATGTATGAGGGACGTCCTCGATGTTACGTGAAGTGATCAAAATAACCAAGTATGAGTTGAATTTTAATACTTTTTGCTGCGTCACTAGCTAGTAGTCGATTCGTATTCAAAAGCAAACACACAGCATTGATTCGAAGAAAAGTTAATATTGAATACATTATTTTTTTTTACAGTGAAGGGTAAGTAGGCCAAATTAACTTCTCTTTATGTCTTGGATTACACTCTCATTTAATAAAGACACAATTTATTAAATGAGAGTTAATCAGAAAATATGCATGAAAACTAACCTATTGTTATCTAAATAATCTCAAACTAAAAAAAATACTTGGTGTATACTTGTGAGAAGTTTCTTGAGGTGTTCCAGTATGAATTGTCGAAAAGATCATTGATGCATGATCATCGTCGATATCTCAGCCAAAAGAAATTTATTGTAGGAGATAAATCTCCCTCAAGGGTCCCCATAATAACAGCATCATCCAATGGTTTCCCAAGACCTTCACCAAGTCGTTAGACCATCTTGTTTCTTTCTAAAGTTTTGAAATTTTAAGAGCATTTACTTTTTTTTATTAATGTCTAATGTAAGATAGCTTTCAAATTAAAGAACAGATAAAACCAAGGTTAATGTTGTTAAGCCTTTACTACCAAATACTGACAGCTATTGTATCACTAAACTGAGACAGAAGAATAAAATTTCTATATGACCACACTATATTTAGACAGTTTTGCTAAGGTTACTGAGAGATATAAATAAGCTAATTTTCTTATATTTTTTTCTTATAAATTAAATCATCATGAGATTGAGATTTCAGTATTTAACTGAAAAATCATTTTTTCCTTTTAACTAACTTCGCACTACTAGCAATAGTGAACCACCAGGCTTGGCCCACAACTTGCTACATTACCACGCTACTTACAAACATATGGTACAAACGTTTTGTCAATATTATGAACCAAAATTTTGAAATCGATTTATCTTAATCTTAAAATCAGAATTTCTGACTAAAAGTCCCTAAACTGATCGTGTACAAATGATCTGAAAGATATATCTCTATATATCTACCTACCTCTAAAGTAATCATTAAATTAGTTTTTTTTTTTTAAAGAATCCATAGTAATTTGCAGTTTTCAACCTAAAAATCTTCTAGATTTTTGTGTTCTGACATAAATAGGCCAGCTTAATTTCTCCCTTTGTAATACGGCTTCTTTATGTAACTAAGAAGTTTTGTTAATCCTAAAATTACTTTTGCCAAATACAAGGCAAGTTTCCTTGAAAGTTAATACACGGCCACGATCACGCATTATAACATGCGCAAAATGAAACCTTGTATGGTTTTGTGCTGATAACAGTGAAGAATTATCGTACTTGTCACTGCGTAAATAGCATTATTTTGTAGACATGAGAATATTTTGTACTTATCATTAGACGAAATTCTCTTTAATCAATTCCAAATCATATTCTTTAGGTAATTTATTGTCATATTCAAAATTCATAGTATTTTTATTTTGGTTTGTAAGAAATGATAAAAAACATATATGTAGATAATATTTATATATTTCTCAGTACAAAAATGTATAAAGGTCTAAATTATCAGTTCAAAATTATTTAAGGGCGACAAAGGGGGCAGAAGGGGCGAAATAGGGGGATGCAGCAAAGTAAGGTGAAGCGGCAACGTAGGGCGCTGCGTAACGAGCATAAGCAGGTGCTACAGGTGCAGGTGCTGCTACAATAGGAGCCGCAGGAGCAGCGTATGCTGGAGCGGCAATGTAAGGGGCGGGAGCGACTAGAGGAGCAGCAGCGGCCACCAAACCATTGTAGTTCCTTGATATGTATTGAGAGCTGGAGGCCGTGACGAATGGAGCTGGAGCTGCGACTAACGGTGCTGGTGCTGCTGCTAAGAGAGGCGCTGGTGCAACCACACTAGGTTTGGCACAGGCCAGGGCGAGGGTGGCGAAGAAAAATACCTGAAATAATAAGTTATAATGAGAAATTAAGTAAATCAAGTCATTTCAAAATGTTTCTGCCTTGAACTTGTAGTTATTAATCTTATCATAATATTTCAATATCACACTTACGATTTTGTACATTTTGTTTGAGTGTGGTATTTGTCTGTTGAACAGAAGATGTCTTTGTGATGTCCGAAGTTTGGTGACATTACCTTTTATACTTTAGCTAGGTAAGATTCACCTTGTGTTTCATTTCGCCATTGTAATGCAATGCTTCGTTAGACTCTGAGCACGCAACGGGGACGCATGTGATTACGACAGTAAAGCTGGACAGACCGATTACATTATTGTACCAGTTTTGGATATAATCGTAATAAACTTACTGGTAAACTGTTTCCGAATTAAATAATTTATTTTTAGGGTTCCGTAGCCAAATGGCAAAAAACGGAACCCTTATCGATTCGTCAAGTCTGTCTGTCTGTCTGTCTGTCTGTCCGTCCGTATGTCACAGCCAATTATTTCTAAAACTATAAGAGCTATACTGTTGAAATTTGGTCAGTCGATGTATTCTGTGAACCGCATTAAGGTTTTTACATACAAATAGAAAAAAAAACAATACATTTTGGGGGTCCCCATACTTGGAACTGAAACTCAAAATTTTTTTTTCATCAAACCTATACGTGTGGGGTATCTATCGATAGGTGTTCAAAAATGATGTTGAGGTTTCTAATATCATTTTATTCTAAACTGAAAAGTTTGCGCGAGGGACACTTCCAAAGTGGAAAAATGTGTCCCTCCCCCCCTCTAACTTCTAAAATAAGAGAGTGATAAAACTAAAAAAAATATATGTTGTACATTACCATGCAAACTACCAACGAAAATTGGTTTGAACGAGATCTAGTCCGACTCGCACTTGGCCGCTTTTTTTATAAATATTCTTGTACATTTAAGTGGTAAAATATATATATTCGCACGTCTATTACAATTTACATACTGTCTGTACTAAATATTTTTCTGATGCGAATTGTCTTGTTTATGTAATAAGCACTTTGATAGTACTAGCTGCGCCCAGCGGTGTTACCCGGTGGTAGTTGTTGTAAGGTAAAACAAATAAGCTAGTCTAATTTAAAAGTTAGGCTACTTTTATTTTGTCATTATGTGTATTGTATAGGTAAAGAAATTGTTGTTTTTATTATTTAAAACAAGTGCTATTCAAAACTTTGGACCTGGCCTGTGGACGTCCTACACTACGTTAATCAATAAACTATAGTAATAAGTATTTAACAATGACGAAATAAATGATTTATAGTCAATATCATCATCATTTCAAAATATTCGAACATCTTACACACCGCCATCTAGTCTCAAACTAAGCTGAGCTTGTGCTATGGGTACTAGACAATTGATTTAGATAGATTTATAGTTTATTTTGTAAATACATAAGATACATCGAAAACACCCAAACTCCGAGACAAAATTTGCAGATCATACAATATTTGGTCCGACTCGGGAAGCGAACCCGAGACCTCAAGCACAATAGTCGCATACGCTACCACTGCGCCACCGAGGCAGTCACATATATCTCGTGTATTGCAAATCAAATTGCTAATTTTATGTTTATCATATATTTACATTACGAGTAAGCTACTCGCAGTCAGCATGTGTTAACATTTCCATATTTTTCGTCACTCACAACGATTCATGCCAATTGTGCTGTGTGACTTGCAATATAGCTTTCATATTAGTAAGCTCTCAGTAACTTTCATCTTACGGTCAATTTTCATTTTATGGAGATGTTTGTGATGAAGATTGTTTACAAGAATGTTAGTGTGCAGAAAAGCACAAGTTTTTCTGCCATGCTAATACCACATACACTGTAAGTTTTTGATTTACTTATTAATACAGGGTGAATTTTTGAGACGGGACAGTAAGGGTAGGTACCATAACCGTTATAGTTACAGGAAAACGCTTTTAGGAGACTATCCATATTTTTTTAAGATATTCTGAATTGCATTTACAGATTTTGGAAAAAATGTACAGCCAGCAAGAAAATTGTCATTTTAAACAAAAACTTTTTTTGATGCCAATCGATCCTGTTTCTTATAAGGATCAAAAGTCTCTACTGGACCGACTGAGGTTTGAGTACTAGAAATGTCAGAAATCGCAAAAAACTTTTCCCATACAATTGAACGGAAATAAATCATTTTATTATGTATTTTAGACACAGACAAACTTAACTTACATTTGATCTACGAAATAAATTGGTTTAAATGACCGCCGTTTTAACGAATACATAAGTACACTCGTTTTTGTACTGAGCTAGTAGCAGCCGATAATTTTCTTGGAAAGGTATCATTTAAAATCCTTGTTAATGCATCTTTTGTATTAAGCGTATTTTGTAATATTAAGAACAAGGAATTTGCATTGGTGTGGTACGCGAATAAGTATCGTCTCCACTGCGACAAGTATCGAATGGTAATGATGAAATTTTCTGAAGGTACTCTTAATTCTTAGAGAATCTCTTCTTTAGAGAATCTCCAAAACGAGTTGGATGATTGGTATTCCAGTTTGAATAGGCAGTTCGGGTCACAGTGGATAGGTACACATGGTCCAACTAAGTGGCGTAGCCCCGATCTAACGCCTCTCGATATTTTTCTGTGGGGCTACTTAAAAACGAAGTCTACAAAAAAAATTACAATAGTATTCAGGAGCTGAAAGATGCATTAACAATGATTTTAAATGATATCTATCCAAGAAAATTATCGGCTGCTACGAGCTCAGTACAAAAATGAGTGAACTATTCGTGAAAGCGGTGGTCGTTTTGAGCAATTTATTTCGTAGATCATCTAAATGTATGTTTGTCTGTGTCTAAAATACATATTAAAATTATTAATTTCCGTACAAATGTATGGGAAAAGTTTTTTGCGATTTCTGACATTTCTAGTACTCAAACCTGAGTCGGTCCAGTAGAGACTTTTGATCCTTATAAGAAACAGGATCGATTGGCATCAAAAAAAGTTTTTGTTTAAAATGACCATTTTCTTGCTGGCTGTACATTTTTTCCAAAATCTGTAAATGCAGTTCAGAATATCTTAAAAAATTATGGATAGTCTTCTAAAAGCGTTTTCCTGTAACTATAACGGTTAAGGTACCTGCCCTTACTGTCCCGTCTCAAAAATTCATCCTGTATATAGATAAATAAGATACTCTGAATAGTTTTTCTTTGAAGTCGGTTTCTATTTGTTAAAATTATATAATTTAATGATAGATGAAACTAAATTAATTGAACAAATAAAGATTTCTTCTTTTTTCACACTTTTCCGTCTACAAAAAAGTTCTTACCTTGTATAGGATATCTATTAGTATAGAAAATTTTAGTTTGAACCACTGATTTAAAAATGTTTTTTTTTTAATTCCTTGCCTAAAGTGCTTTTCCAGACGAATATGTTTTGCAGGATTTTTATGTGCCTCCAGTTCCTAGTATGTTAACAATCTTGCAATAAGTAATAGTACCACATATTTCTGTTTTGTTTAATGTTACAATTAATTGGTATTAAATTCATTTTCTAGAGTAAAAAAAATCATCCAGAAGAGTACGCTTTTTTTATTTTCTACCTAACAAAACAGTTCCCTGGAAACAACAAATTTTAGAACTCTACTGCTAATTATATTATGCCTTGTTGTTATGAAAGTCTCACAATACAATACCATTTCGGGTCTGTTTGTACTATATCAATAAATTTTTAACAAAGTATTGATTCCATTCAATTTATTACAAATTTCAATAGGAGATGAAACCAATACAATACCTTCATTATTCTTGTACAGTACATACAGCTCCAATTGACGGACTCTATGATATCGATATTTTATAAGTTATTTTAAAATACTTGTCTTGGTGTTTGAATGATAAAATATTAATATGGTAACAACTATTTGCCTTTAAATATGTTGAGGTAGTTGTAATACTTGAAGCTATTCATTATGTTAGTGATCCACCCGTTCCTGAGACGACGTTTTCGTGGACCACTAAATAATAATTATCAGATTTATTTTTATTTTTGGAGTTAAAACAATTAACACTACATTTACAAAATAAATTATACTTAAATATAATAGTATTTAGGGTTTTATTTTAATAATTATATTAGCCTACGTTTTCAATGTGTTTGAGTTTTATTTAGAATGGAATCTTTTCAGACGGATAAAAATTAAAATATAGTATGTAATGGAAATAATATTAATGATAATTCTATAGAATACTTCAAATAAACAGATTACCAGTTAAATATATATAAATATCGAGAATTCATATGAAAAATTTGACTCTATCTACGCATTATTGGCTTATTGGCGTTCTTTGTGTTTCATGTATATTTGTAAGGTCCTCCAATGCACAGGATATATATTCCTGATGCAGAAGGTGTTTTTAGGGTTCCGTAACCAAATGACAAAAAACGATATTCTTATAGATTCGTCATATCTGTTTGTCCGTCCGTCCTTATGTCACAGCTACTTTTTTCCGAAACTATAAGAACTATACTGTTGAAATTTGGTGGATAAAAATTTTTCATCAAAACGTGTGGGGTATGCATGGATAGGTCTTCAAAAATGATATTGAGGTTTCCAATATCATTTTTTTAAACTAAATGAGACTGAGACACTTCCAAAGTGGTAAAATGTGTTTTACAATTTAACCATTATACTGGCACACGTGAAGCACTTAATCGGGTACTTACACACTTAATCACACGTCAAAAATGTCTCGCATCATTATTAAAAGGAACTGTACCCACACACACACACACATACACACAGACATCGATGTCAAACTTATAACACCCCCTCTTTTCGTCGTGGGTTAAAAAATAAAACTCATTAAAATATGGCACTTTCCTACCCTGTTTCAACATCAGATGCTACTTTTCTAATACTCACCAAAGTCCTAACATTTCATTAAAAATTACAAATGCAGGCCTTTGCTTCATACTTTGCATACTAATTATTATTGAGTGACAAAATATTTCCTTCAATATATTCATGGGAAACCCCTGACTTGTCATACAAATGTCACTTTCGTTGCATTACTTTAAAAGTCTATTGTCATTATAAATGCATGTCATGTGCGTTTGTCATTCAAAACTTGCGTAACGTTTATGCGTCTCGTCGGTCTAGGCCAAGACTACAAATAATAAATGCTAGTTAACAATGAAATGAACTAAACGCGTTAGAAATGGTACAATGCAATTTAGAAGTTTCATTTTTTTTAGACTTCTTCTATTATATTCTCTGCAAATCATTTGTTGATAAATAATTATGCACTAATTAAATTAATTCTGTTTCAATTTAAATACTCAGGAAAACACTAACAAAAGTTCCGCCTTAACAGGAATTCATTATATTCAAACACACAAACATTTATAAATAAAAAGGATAATTAAAACATAAACAATTAAAAATATAAATATCTATAATACTCATTTACATTAACAACGTGCAAATGCATTAACAAGTGTAAAATTAACTAAAACTAAATGTTATACCCTTGGCGGCTTAGTATTTGGCTTTCGAAAAGGATTTATGGTAGTAATTTCAATATCCCTGTCGCTAGCTCGAAGGTTTTGTAAACGGACACCAACAACTTTATGTCTGACCAGTCGAACAGGGTGCACTTTAACATGTTTTATAATAAGTTTAGGACTAGATGCTGGCACATACGAGTAAATATGTTTTATAACTTTTATATGAGAATGAGTTTTCGAAATAGGTGGTGGAGTGATATACGCCAGGGGTACTGGAACTACTTCAACTGATGTTTTCAGTTTTTGAGGTCTCCCTTTCGGTTTGCTCCAGGGTTGCTGTTTTGGTAGTTGCTGTGGTTGCTGTTGATGAGGTTGGTATTGTATTTGAGGTTTCCTATGTGGTGGGTAGGGCGGAAAGTCTGGTTGTTGTTGTTGCAAATGTAGGTTAGACTGTTGTGGTTGAAACTGCTGATTCGGTTGTTGAGGTTGAAACTGTAGGCTTGGCTGTTGTGGTTGATACTGTGGATTTGGATGTTGAGGCTGAAACTGTGGATTTGGCTGTTGTTGTTGAAATTGCGGATTTGGTTGTTGAGGCTGAAATTGTTGGTTTGGCTGTTGTGGTTGAAATTGTGAATTAGGCTTCTGAGGTTGGGATTGTTGATTTGACTGTTGTGGTTGAAACTGCGGATTTGGTCGTTGTGGTTGGAATTGTTGGGTTGGCTGTTGTGGTTGAAACTGCGGATTCGGTCGTTGTGGTTGGAATTGTTGGTTTGGCTGTTGTTGTTGAAATTGTGGATTAGGCTGCTGAGGTAGAAACTGACCATTAGGAATGTGTAACTCAGGCAATGGTTGAAATTGTGGCCTAGATTCTCGGGGAGGAGGGCCATAGAGATTATAATTTACGTTTTCATTGGAGGGTAAAGCTTGTACAAAGCTATTGTCACTGTTTGATGCATCTACAGGCGCGGTTGCAGGCTCTGGAGTTGTTGTAGCTTCTTTTTCTGTTGTTTTTTGTGTTGTTGGTTCTTTAGTATTTTCATCAGAATTCTTGGTTGGTTGCTCAGACGGTATAAATCCAAAGGTTGGTGGAAATCCAAACGGGTATGGTGGTAATAATATAGTAGCAACAGGAGCCGCAGCATGTGCGGTCGCAACTGCTATGGCGATGTTAGGTTGATCTGGTTGCTGTTGTGGTGGTGATGGCGGTGGTTGACTATTGACAACTACTGGTACGGTTCTAGTAGGTTCAACAAACACTGTAGGCGCGGGAGGTAACGGAATTACAGAAGCAAGTGGAGGAGGTGCCACCGGTGCTACCACTGGAGGAACCACAAGACGGTTGTAGGTCCTTTCGAAGTATTGTGAACTTGCAGATGTTACAACTGGAGCATTCGCTAATGGTGCAATGGACCCTGCATGAGGCAGAGGTGCAACCCCAACTCCGGAGCTTTTCACCAAACCACATATTAGTGTTAATAATAAGACCTGAAAAAATAAAGACGTATTAATATCACAGTTACCTGAAATACACAGTTGTTATTTATTTTTATTAAATTAGTATTACCGTTTGGAGCATATTGATATCCCCGTTCCCGGCCACTTATGATATTATAATGCGGGCCTTAGGATATGTGGCCCTCGCTTTTATATAGGTGTAACAAATTTTGCATCGTGGTGAGGCAATGTAGTGGGTGTCGCAGAATACCTAATGGTACAATGGCTAAGGACACGAACCTTGATGGCTTCAAAAATCGTATTGAAAACGTCGAAAGAATAATAACGACGGGTCATTTGGAAAGTACTAACGTACCAGAAGTTGCTTGTAATATTGTATTTACCTATTTACTACACCCACTAACCTACTAAAGGTTGCTTGTGTAATCGACATAAATGGAATGCTAGCAATAATATACTGATCAAAGAGTTAAAAAAATACAGTAAAACATTTTCAATTATAGGTAAGAGTGTTCTCTCTTAGTTTAAAAACAAGTTCTGGTGAGTACAATAACTATTGCTGTATTAATAAATTTTTCTGTAAGAAAGAATTTTAAGAATTTTCTGTGAGGAAAACCCAACAACACTTTTTGGCCCAACCCGGAATTTGAACCCGAGACCTCTCGATCAGCAGTAGCATACGCTAAGTACTAGACCACCAAGGCAATCATACTACTAATTAATGAAAACATCTAGTTTGTAGATATTTATATAATACTCACGTGAGTGTGATCAAAAGGCAGCAACAAAAGTAACAGGCTAGAATAAGATCGCTTTAATAAAAGTCAACAGTTTCCTAGTTGGTCTGCTGTTTTCCTTAGTCGACTTGTGTAGCATATTAATTAGTTAAAAAACGAATATTCTTTGGTAGAGCGATCTTTCATTTGGTCCAGTGATGGGTGGTTTTAATTCCTAAACCTGATAAGGTTGGGAATTCGATCCCTATCCAAGACAATAATTATGTGTTGAGCACGTTCATCTGTTTCTCTAACATTAAATACAGATATTATTTACTCATTGTTATGTTTATATATAAGTATTATAATAAGCAGTCTGGTTAATATTCCATTACACTGGTACATTGATTAATGATAGTTTATGTTTTTGTTTTCAATCAATCAACAACCCATAATGTCCTACTGCTGGGATCGAGTCTACTCTCAGGAGAGGGTTAAGGCCATACGTCCCCACGCTGACCGAGTGTGGGTTGGACACTTGCAAGACACATTTTGGCTACGTTATCCTGCGGATGTTTTAAGTCGAAGGCCCAAAGGCCTCCAACTAAGCTTTACGACTGCTATCTTATAATAACAACCAGGACCGACTGCTTAATGTGACCTTCTAAGCACAGAAACGCTCATAACATATCATGCCATAAATGGTATCCCATCTAGGTCTGACCGCGCCGTCGTTGCTTACCCTCGGTGATTGTTTTCAATCCCCTAAGGCTACTCGGCTATCAGCGCCTAATTTCCGTCCAAACATTTTGTTCAAAAGTGATTTCATAATCTCGTTCAAGCTAAGAAGTAACTTTAAAACGTATTGTTGGTGTAGGACGTACACATAAAAACACACAAACTCACACACACAAACATACTCACATGCAACAAAATAATTATCTATATAATATTCTATTAATAAATAAATAGGTAATAATAATATAATAGTGAAGTATTTACATACAAATAATTTATTGATAGAATATTATATAGATAATTTATTATTTTGTTGCATGTGAGTATGTTTGTGTGTGTGTGTTTGTGTGTTTGTATGTGTACCTCTTACATTGGTAATTGGTTAGAGAAAGGTACTATGGTAGAATAATTCGATCGGTCGGAATTTATAATATCAGATACGAGATAGTGATTATTAGTGATAAAAAGATCACAAAGGTTAATATGGTATTTGAAGAATAAAGGTTGTGTGGAAGTGCCTAAGATATAAACTAAAGTCGATACTAACTTACATTTCGAGCTAACAATTTCTGCGTACAATTACACACAATTGTGATTCTCTTAAGAAACCAAAAAAAAATGTTGTTCCAAATCCAGTTACAGTTTTTATTAGCAACACGGATCTAAGCGACTAAATCTGGTAACATTCAAGAGAAGCTGTTGATTTACTAGTAGCGTGGCGGATGAATCACCAAGGCCCAAGAAATTATGATTTAATCCGATTCGAGCTCCAAATCAATGCAGAACGGTTACATACAAGTCGTCAAGTTCTGTTTCAGTATGTAATGAACATAGTAACAGCAGCTTTCTTTAACCAGAAAGATACATACACTTTTGCATACTACCCTGTAATACTCTGATTCATATAAACCACATCCACTAAACACTTATACAAGGGATAATTTTAACAAAAAGGAACCGACTTCAATGAAAAACTATTCCGAGTATCCAAACTGCGACAATTGTGCCTATGATATTTGAGGAGTTCCCTCGATTTCCTTGGAATCCCATCATCAGATCTCGATATAGTCACGATGGGACCACCTGTAAACTATGACCATTCCAATGCAAAAAGAATTTTTGAAATCGGTTCATAAACGACGAAATTATCACTGAACATACATAAAAATAAAAATAATAAAAGATTCCGGCGAATTGAGAACCTCCTCCTTTTTTTTGAAGTCGGTTAAAATAGTTTTAACTGTTTAGTGTAAGTATGTATGTTCATAAAGTGTTTATATAACAGTGTGGCGACTTCCACATACAGCGCGACAAAGGATCGGCTGGTCGGAGGATCCTCCCTTTGTGTTGCAGGAACTCAATTCACCCGTTCCTCCACAGTGGTGACATTGACGTGATTCGAAGCAGACAGCTGACTCGTCATAATGACTTCCGGTCTTGGAGGGGACTGTTGTGGCGACTTCCACATACAGCGCGACGAAAACATACAACAGCTCTATCTACCGAAAGAACACTGAACCAAGAAGAAAATACGGAACGAACTATACGGAGTAACGACTAATCCTGTATCGCGATAAGGAAATTCTCGCACTGATTAGCATGTATGCAACATCCCAACATCAACTGTTGGACAGTGGCCCACCAGGCATGATCACCTCGCCTGGTCGAAAGATCCTCCCTTTGTGTTGGAGGAACTCAATCCACCCGTTCGTCCATACGTACTATTTTCAGTATGACGCCTACAATAGGTACATACTGTAAAGATCAAACATTTAATAATAACGTGGTTTGAATATTTTTCATGTTATTTCTAAACCTGACACGGTTCGAGCAATTGTTCAAAGTTATAATTAACCACAACAAGGAAAACAAAGAGAACTTTTTTAAAGAAACAAATTCAGAAATAACAATCTATAAACATTTATTTTTTAATTTTTATGAGAAGTTTTACAAAAATGTTTTTTAAAACAATATTTATACAGAAACGGTACACGAGTACATGGCGCCTGCAAATACTTATGTGCGCTTCTCATAGTTTACATTTGCTAACTATATATAAAAAGGCGTCCGAGATATTAAGCGTGTTTTAAGCGCTCTGTTCATAGTTTACCTAGCGACGCAGCCCGGCTTCGTCTGGAAGTCTTTGAAATTCTCAGAATTTCTATACTATAATATGCATGTATTACACATAATATACATAAAAACTCACTTGAACCACTCCGCCTTGTGCTAAAAACTGCATTAAAATCCGTTGAATACCTAGTTTATAAGATGTAACGAACAGACAGTGGGAGAGCGTCTTCATCGAATATGTAAAATTAGTCCCTAAATGGTCTCATAGCTTCGTCTTCATCTACTTTTTCCCCCTATCTATTATCTTGTCGGAATGTCTACACGACATTTTTATATATGAAATTTTACATATGAAACCATAATATAAAGTAGTTACAAAGAAAACATTTTTGTTTAAATTTGTGTCTTTCCGTTTGTTAGTTATAATGTAATATTAAGATAGGCTCTATCAATTGTGACTTTATAATGAACAATATTCACTCTGCGTTGTTGTTGTACAGTAGTGATGCGCAAAATGTGTCACTGAGCTGAAAAGATAGATATATATCATTTCGCTCTAAAGATATATATCACTCATTTAGATCACTAGATCAGTGATCCATTTCAATTGATTGGTTTAAAAATTGATTTATTTCTTCGTCTAGATCATTTAGCTCAGTATATCAGTCACTTTAAATCTCTCTCGCTCACACAAATATTTCTTTAATTCTTATATTAGCTTAAGTACTCGGATGATCTTTTTTTTTCAGTTTTATTAGTTTGTAGATTAGACATAAATATTAAATTGATTTTCCTTAATACTTGGCAGGCTTAGGACTGTCAACCTAAACAGATTTAATTAAGTTGGAAATAAAATAAATATCGTGAAGTATAAAATTTGATCGATTAGGTTGGCGTATTTAAAAATCAATTTCTATGTACAATAATTTTGATATAATCACAAGGTAGGTAGGCAGGTTTACCTACTTCATTTACCCCCTTATTTATTTACTTATTTTATTAAGTTTATTTACACTGTTTTATGATTAAACATTGAAAATTTACAACATGCAGCTTACCATAAAACTAAACACATTAAGATTTTTTTTTTATTTGATGTATCATCCCATTATTCGTAATATTAAGTTCTTAAATTAATTTACCTTTTTATGTAAGAAAATGGCAAATATAAATTTTGTTTTAAAAATACATGAGTTATGTTAAGCTTTGCCTCTATAGAAATAATGTGCATTTTTGCCTTGATAACCCAATACGTCGCAACAAAATTAGCGTGAAGTGAACGGTAGATAGATATCATTCATGAGACAATGAGCTAGTGAGTTAGTGAGCTAGAACTGAGTTACTGATATATTCGGAGCTAGTGTGAGTTAGTGACACATTCTATCGGTGTGAGTGATATATATCTTTTATATCACTCACTCAGGAGCTACACATCTCTATTGTACAGGCACATAAACCATTTACACCGCGTGACGCAGTTAAAACTAGACAGCGTTACATGGTTAGACTAAGTAGAACTTGTAGGTACTATAAACGTTGATTGACAGATGTAATACTGATATACTGTTTATTCTTAAAAACATATACATTATTCACAAACACATTCAAACTCCATAAATAGTGTATGTGTACTTTCACCTAGACCTATTTTTAGTAAAAAATTTAGAGTCCTAAGTCTGACCTTGTGCTAAACCAAAATATTCCTTCAAGGTATAACAACATAAAATGTAACAATCATAATATTTAGTTGTAATTTCATTATTATACCAAACATGTTTGTACTCGTAGCAAGGACAGACGTCAAAGCAAAACAGTTTATGTAATTTAATGTACCTAAGTGAAACTATTAAATTACGTCTAGTTTTTCTTAAAATATGCTGCATACTTCTATCAACTCTTTTGGTTACTGATGATTACTAGTGCTGGGCTTAGTCAGGATTCAATATTTTAACGAAAAATACTGTCAAAATTGAGCCTTGTAATTTAGAACATGTTCTCAATGCAATAATTGCTTACTACTAGCTTAATACTAGCCAATGACTCACGGGCCTCTCTGCTAAACAGTCTTAAGCACACCTATAGGACTACTAC
This sequence comes from Phragmatobia fuliginosa, assembly GCA_932526445.1. Lineage (NCBI taxonomy): Eukaryota > Metazoa > Arthropoda > Insecta > Lepidoptera > Erebidae > Phragmatobia > Phragmatobia fuliginosa. The sequence continues at coordinate 10,445,231 of OW052071.1, read as the reverse complement.
GAAGTAATTTTCACATAAGAATTAGTGTAACGTTTTAATTATACAATCCTAACTAATCGAACTATTAAACTAATATTAGTTTAATCATTACCTACGGAGTGTTACCTGGCAAGGCGTGGCTTTGATTCAAGACGAACTGTAATAATATGATACAGGTTCTTTATGCCCGGTTCGGCCGGAACCTTCTCTAGGTGAACCTGGACGGTTTTTTTATTGATAAGCTCGAGCAGGTGATTGTATTTCTTTTCCCTTCGTTAAAGACAGAAGCATTGTGTTAGTCGGATTGTTTTGAAAATGTTTAACGTTCAACGAAGTTAGTACGGGTCAGCTAGTTGAAGTTTGAAATTGTTTTTGTTCGTATATAACTTTTGAATGATCAACAGATTTCGATACATTTCGATCATTTTTGGTAGTATTGCAGTTTGACGTCAATAGAGAAAGACAGTGTTTTAGGGGGAAGGTTGATATGCATATTACATGAATGATTATCATGGTAGAAAAAGTCAAAGTCAAAGTCTAAGCTTTCTAGGATAATATCTTCGCATATCTTCTAACATAATTTAAAAGATTCCGCCGAGGTCTTCTCTTTGAGTCATCACAACGGTCAATGACAAAATGCGAGGATGCCTGATTGCAACATTGTTGCTACCATTTTGTATATAAAGCAAATGCGTGGACTCAATAAGCATGTTCAAATAGTAACAGCACAACCAAGCAAATCCAGCAAAATGATGAAATTTGTGAGTGTACTGTTTGGTTTTGGTTTATAAAATATTGTTTATGACAAAAAGTGATGTGATTAATGAAAACTAAATTCAATTTACATATTACAGTTTTATGTGTATAAAATAAACACGATATTAGTGCCACTAAAAATAATCATAACAATATAACATAGCGACCCTTGTGAATCGGCTATAAATGTCTTTAACATAATAATAATGTAATGCATCTACGTTAATTTTTTTACATTAACCGGTAATTTTATTTCGAATTAAGTTAGTTAAGGACTTAGGCAGACTGCCTGTAAAAAAAATTGTTAAGAAATCCTATTAATGACTAACTTATTTTTTTCTTAAAGATTGTACTTGTCGCTGCGCTCGTCGCCGTGTCTACCGCCAAACCTGCATTAGTGAGTGCTCCGTTAGTAGCCGCTGCACCTGCCGTAGTCACAGCATCCAGCTCGCAGTACTACCACCGCTACAATAGCGGCTTAGCTGCCTACGTTGCTGCGCCTGCTGCCTACGTAGCACCTGCCGCTGCACCTTACATTGCCGCTCCGTTCGCTTCTCCTTATGTCTCCGCGTCATACATTGCCGCACCTGCTCCCGTTGTTGCCTTTTAATCACCCAAACACTCCTGATCTAAATTATTGTGATATTACCATTGTTGATACATGACTGTAAAATAATAAAAAAAAATACTGTTATATCATTTTTTTTAATAATGCTATTTAGGACTTCTCAAAACACTATTTATGTGCATATTGTGATGTGTTGATGAGGTATGAAGGACAAAATAATGCGTAATAGAAATGAAAATTGTTAAGGAATTTGTATATAATGCCTTAAAATTTGAATTCAATTCATACAGAACTAGAAAGTTCTGTATGAATTGAACAATCTGTATGATTTGATTTGAAAACTCAAAAAACTGTTCTCAAAAAACTGAGAACAGTTTTTTGAGTTTTCAAATCAAATCAAAACTTAAGTTTAACTTTAGAGAAATTTAAGTTTATGCCTATTATTTATATAATTTTTATAAAAATAAATTCATACTTATAATTTCAATTCAATGGAAATTAATCTTTACTTGCTATGATTCCAATACACCTCTTTTCATCAATCATCCACAACCCATAATGTCCAACTGCTCGGTTCAGGTCTCCGCTCCGGAGAGGGTTAGGGCCATATATGACTACGCTGGCCGATTGCGGGTCGGGACCGGCAAGACACGTCTGTTTTCTTCCTAGCCTTTATTTCCAATATTATTTGGGGTTGGCTACTATTTCAACCACTTTTACCTGAATATCAGTTTTTCCACGGAGCGACTGGCATCGGACCTCCGCAACCCTTAGGGATAAGGCCTCCAACTGAGCTTCACTACTGTTATCTTTTGAAAACAACGGGGTTCGACTGCTAAACGTCGTGACCTCGGATTCACGGAAACGCTCACAAACGGTCACTCATCTAGATACTGACGACGGCGTCATTACTTACCCTTGGTGATTGTTTCCAATACCCTAATTTTCTACTGTTCGTTTTAATATTATTTCTTTGATGTGAAACCCATAATGGCACGTCACGATATTCATAAGAATAAAGAATTACTTGCCTACAAAATTATGTGTAGTACAATGTGTTACGGAAACGACACTGCCAAGGTTTCAATGATCCCTCTCCTGACAAAGAACTGTGTATATTTGTGCCAATTTTAAAAAGTAAATATAAAATACGTACCGACTTCAAAGGTGTTTCATTTTTTCAAAGGAAACCACAGGCTTTTGTTGCGTATTGCATAATAAATATTACCTACATAACTTAAATTTAACTTCTATGAGTGAGAAAACGTAGAAAAACTGTACTCATGACGTATGCATATCTAACCGATGAGAGTCGTATATTATTGAAAATACTATATAGCTTTTGCCCACGGTTTTCTATCAGTCTGTATTTTGGTTATTACGGTACATGGCATATCCTTCATCAAGGTTCAAAGTATCTCCATGCCTTTACTGAATTCCGATTATCTATATATTTTACTAGCTGATCCGGCGAACTTCGTACCGCCCGAATTTGAAATCCCATAGCTTGTTCGCAGCGCCACCTACCGGGTACTATAATTTGAGATTTAAACTATCCTATCTCTCAAGTTAGATCGAACTGCACATGGTGTGCGAATTTTATTATAATCGGTTAAGTGGTTTAGAAGTCCATTGAGGACAAACATTGTGACACGAGATTTATATATATTAAGATGTACCAGTTTTATCCCTCATTTATTATCGATAACTTACGGCAAAGATTAGTGAACAAATAGCTTATAAATAATAAAAAATAATTACAAGTAGATTCGGTTTTTTAAATTTCTTACTAGACAACTCCCACTTTAGGAATATACATCTTGTGTCAACGGGAGATCTTACAAACATACATGATACGCACACAAAGAACACCCAGACTCACAAAATCAATTTATGAGTGTTGTCCCATGTGTGTTGTTGTTATGTAGGAGTTAAACCCACAGTATTTGGCGCATCGCTAAAACCACTAGGACAGACGCAGACAAGTCAGTAGGATAAACATACGTCTAAAGCATTGTTTTCAGATAAATAAATAAATAAATAGACGCTATTATAGCGTATAATCTAGCGTATTATATCTATAGTATGTAGCATCTCCAATATGACGTACCTGTAACGGAAAATCAAGAAGACACAATTTATTAAATGTATAGTGATATATATGTACATATATATATGAAAATAAAACTAAACTAAATGTAAAATAATTATAAAGACAAAATATAAGCATGATCTTGTTGCTAAGAATGAATGACTGATGACATTGATTACTAGCAACATGAACCACAAAACATTGTTACTTTGGATTCAAGGAAAGCATCGTGTGACGAAAACTAGGCATTATCTGGCACGAAAACAGCATTAGTATTCAAGGTTGCAGTTTTACCAGTTCTCTTGGTAAGTTGACAATTGATAGGCATCTTGAGCAATTGTTTGTTGCCAACGTAGTTCCAGATAGATATAAATATTGTTAAGACAGGGTGACAACGTTTAAACAAAACACTATGTAATTTTCTATTTCAATTACACTTACTGGTGTCTTTTTTTCTGGCAAGGTGACTATATCCTACCTGATGCAAAGCATGCGTAGAATCCAAGAGTAGGGGTCAGCGTCTTCATTATGAGTACAGACAATGAAGCACAGCGACCCATACTATGGTGGCTAAGTGAGATGCTTCTGCATCATTGCGCCTCCGATCTCACACACACAACCGACAACACGACAACTCGAATGTTGTCATTTTAATGTTAGTCTTCTGTGTCAGGGTCGTACTGCCCCGGTCCAACCGGCCCATTCATGCTGGTTACTCTACTGGCTCTACTACCTGTGAATTATAGTCCTTGTAATTATACTATATATCATATCTATATGCTTGTGTTTTTTTAGTCAAGCCCTTATTCACAAGGATTAGTTTTTTTTCATTTGCCTATAGTAGGTAGGTATATAATTTACTAATGTACTTATTTAACTAAGGTTCATCATACATGTAATCACACATTATATTTTAGTTACATAACCTTTATCTTCGTCCTGTTACCTTCAACCACTAACTACAAATCGTTATACCTACTTCAGTAAAATATGCGCTAATTTGAAATATAGTATATATTTAAAGGAGAAAAGTGGCCCAAATTGCTTTTAGATCTCTTAGGTGTAAAAAGGGAGTACCTAGTCAGTCGTGGAAGTTTATTGGAGATCGTAATATTAAGTTTTTGTAGTAGTTGAGGACAATTTATTTTACCATTAACTAGTTTGTGTAAAAATGATAAATCTAAAGTTTTACGACGCTTTTTTAGTGATGGTATGTTGAAATGGATAAGTCGGTTTGTGTAGCTAGTTAGTTTTCTCGAAAGGTTAAATTTATATGCTAAGTGGTACACAATTTTTTTTTGAACGCGTTCAATTCTATTGGAATGAACTTCATAGTGAGGATGCCAAACTACACAACAATAATCCAGGATAGATCTAACCAAACTCTTGTATAATCTAATAATGGAAGTTTAATTTTAAAATTTTTGATGTTTCTCATTATAAAACCGAGGGTTTTAAGTGATTTAGAGACTATACGATCATAATGTTTCCTAAAATCAAGTTTTTTATCAATTTTTTACCAAGGTCCCTAACACTTGTGACTTCTTGAATACACATGCAATTAAGCTTTACGGTTTCGTGTGAAGCGAATATAACAGCATTTGTCAAGATTCAGTGCTATCTTTGTTATCTTTTCACCAACTAACCAATCCATCAAGATCTTCTTGCAATACCATTTTATCTTGAACATTCCAGATTGGTCTCATTAACTTGAGATCATCCGCATAAAGATATGGTTTGCTATTTTAGAGGCAAGAGGTGAAGTCGTTCATAAAAATATTAAAGAATATATGTAGGTCCTAAATGAGAACCTTGAGGAACCCCAGATAAGTTTGAAAAAAGATCCGATTCATATCCACTTTCTACTACTACCTTTGATGTGCGGTCGCGCAAGTATGAGGAGCACCATTTATGAAAAGTACCAGCGACCTATAAATATAATAATATTCTTAGAATAAGCACAATGACAAATCCCTCAACACACACGATTACAAGATGTTGTAAACGCATTAATGGCTTTTGATTGGTACATTGTAAATACATGCATTTATAAAAGAGGACAAATAAGATACGTTATATATTTAGATCAAAAATATTGACACATGTATATGTGACTTTCAGACTATACACGGTGATTTTATAGACGTTTTGATAACGAAACATTTTAATTTGTAATCATCTATAGTACCAATAAAAATGGATAAATCAATTGTAATGTTGACTATAAAAAAGTTTCAGTTTTAATATTCATTTTTACTCGATCGACTTGGAAAGTAGTAATGCACTGCAAAGTAGTATGAATGAAACACGCCGCGCGCCGGTGACGCTAACAGCTGATTTACAAGTTTACCTATGCGCGAGCTAGCGAGTAGGTACTTCGTAGTTTGACTCCAGTTAGTTTGTTCTTCATACTTAATATGGGCTTAGGACTGTCGTATTGTCGGATATACCTATTTATTTAAACTTCTTTTCGATTATTAACCACGAATCACATCAAATCAATTTATCAACGGATTGTAGGACTGCGGCGTTAATACCTATTTTTTTAAAACTTCTTTTCGATTTATTAACCACGTCAGGCGTGTTAAAAAAATCGGAGCTATCTACAGAATAATTAGCTTACATACCTATTTACAGTTTATTTAACACTTCTCTGTATCAAAACTGCTCAAAATGGAATCCGCGTTCAACACACAAGCGTCCACGTTTGATACAATTGTATTTTAATTTTCTTAATGTGTCTCTATCACTTTTCACTTTATCAACTTCATCACTTAACAATTAACATCTCTAAGTACGAGTTGCCGGTTAGATGACCTTTGGTCCGTGGTTAGATGACCGTGACCGACTGACGCCAAGGACGCGTGACGATTACAGGTGAGTCCCGCGGCAGCCGGGGGGAACAGTCAATGCAATGCCGTAATTGGTTGAAAGACGAAATCGTTGATTTTATTGGCGATTAACGATTTACGATATAAAACGCATAGTATTTCTGTTTGTAGTATGTACCTACGTGTGATTGAATAGTGCTACTACTGGTTCTCACTTTTTATCTGTAAATGATTTGAATATCGACTTTGATGATTTTTTTTTATATATTTTATTAAATTAACGTTATATATAGCTTCTGTTATTGATTACTAATTCAAAATTTTCGGTTTCAAAACGCTTTCAAAATCACCGTGTATTACGCTTTCAAATTTGAACTCCTAATTAATTAGATTACCATTATTTTTGTCATGTGAGTATTAATATATTTTGTGATTACATTGGAAGATTCAGATTTGAAAATAGTAAAAACTACAAACTTTAAATGAAAATTGAACAATGGCCTCCTTGACGCCTGTTAGTGACAACGAGGTCGAGTACTTTGAAAACGTTGTTTTAAATTAGTGGACATTAAAAGATTCAATGTTTCATTAGAGTTCATTTTGGTAGTGTTTTAAAACTTACTGGTAGATTGTTTAAGTTAATTTCCAGAAAAAAAATGCGATCACGTGCATGTAAAGAGTTTTGTGGTTCAAGTTATAAATCCATGTTTAAGTTTTTTATGTGAAATAATATTTTAAACAGATACTTTGTTTGATGTGATGTGGGAAAAATAAATCTAAGCAAACATATGGGGAAACTAATGTGGCTGTTTCTTCACGTTTTAGTTATATAAATAAGACACGTACTTATAAATATTACTCCGAGACCACTTATAAAAAAACACTAAAAAGTTCGCGTTGATACTTTTCTTCTCCTAATAATTTTATGTATGTTTATTTTAAACATCTTATTTCTAAACCAAAATTTGTTGAAATTTAAAACCAAACCTAAAATGATATTAAATAATATCAAGATAGAGGAAAAAACTCTTTGACTGCCTCGTTGGTCTAGCGGTTAGGTTATACGGTTTTGCGGCAATCAAGAGGTCTCGGGTTCGATTCCCGGGTCAGAACAAATGTTTGTATGATCTGCAAATGTTTGGATTTACGAAAAAAAGTAAATATGTATTTATATCAGTGGTCTAGTACCTATAGTACAAACTCTGATTAGTTTGGGACTAGATGGTGTCGTGTGTCCGAAATATTTATATTTAAATTGATTTATTTCGTTACAATCAGAATTGGCAAAATTTATCATGTACAATAATGTTCAGAGATCGGAATTGGGTGTGTGAAACTACCTAAAGTTTGCAGTAAGTTTGCAATAATAATATGGAGCTGTTACAACCACTGTTCTTGCAATTGAAATAAATGTTTTTAATTTATTTTTTTATGCAGTGCAGGTTTAATAATTAAAAAAAAAGCCGACTTCAAAACTATATAAAGACGCGAAAATGTTCGTTTTCCTTACATCAACCTGTAGCAAAACTTTTTAACTTAAGATACAGATCAAAAAAAGAAATTAAAACCGCATTAGCATTTTGCAGATATATAAAATTCTGTGTTTGACCGACAAAGAACAATTGGGACTAAAATACCGAATTTTAACCGGAAAAGTACAAAACAAAAAATTATTTAGAACTGTATTAGCAGAAAATTTATTTAGAACTGTATTAGCAGCTTGTAAATGTTTATAGTTCGGTGTTTCAAAGGTAAGGAACATGTAAAAAAAACAAAACTAAACCGGTAAAATTCAAACCCGGTTTAATTTAAGTGGTTGTAACAGCTCCATATGTCCCGCTGCAAACTTTAGGTATTTTCACACTCCTAATTCCGATCTCTGATAATGATGCATAAATACAATTTTGCTAGTTTTCTTTAACTATTCTAGTTTTGTGAGAAACAGTGTTATACTTTTTGTCATCAACGAACCTTTTTTTAATAAGTAAAAAAAATAAAACTTGTTCGTAACAATTTTTATTAGCGAATCATAAATAGTAATTAATAAATCGTAGTATCACAATGAGAGCACAACCAGTCAAATTATTTATTTAAACAGCAACGATAGGAGCGGGAGCAGCGACATACGGCGCTGAGACGTACGGAGCGGCAAGGTATGGTGCAGCGGCGGGTGCAACATAGGCAGCGGGTGCAGCGACGTAGGCAGCCAAACCGCTATTCAAGCGGTGATAGTACTGCGAACTGGACGCCGTGACTACAGCAGGTGCAGCCGCTAGTAATGGTGCGCTTACCAATGCCGGTTTAGCAGAGGAGATTGCGACAAGCGCAGCGAGGACTACAATCTATGAAATGAAAATGGTTATTAAGAACATGTACATACTTAATTATATACACTATTATAAATAATTATATTTACATTGGCGGTTTTTCATAAAGAGCCCCTTTGTTATCTATCCATAAACTTTGCTATATATACATTTACTGAGTACTTATGGCTACTATTGTGGAAGTATGTTATGATTCAAAATTCATAGTATTATCCCATAGAATACCTTCTGTTTTAATTTTCAAAATGAAACATTTCAATTAAAAACTGTGTTTCTAATTTTACAATTGTTAATTATATCTATGAATTTATGTAATATCAAAATGTTTCAAACCAGTCTTAGAAACAAAAGTTAAGTAACTTACCAGCTTCATCATTTTGGTAAGATTAGTTGGTTATGCTGTTACTTCAAGAACAGAAATCATGTTGATTATGCGTCCGTCTGTACATTATATAGTGCTCAATAATGCTCTGTTGTAATAGTATCCTCGGCTACCTTTCTGGCATTGGCCCACACGTGATGTGAATCGAGCCAAGTTTCAAGCCTTCGGGATTAATCGGAATTCACACAAGCGTGCACATTTTATTTCAATTCACAATACATAATCTTTCACTGGTTGGATGTAACTTGAGCATTGACATTGTGTTTTAAAACGCTGTAAATTTCTTATAAACTTATTAGTATTCAAGCAGAAGCAAACAATTAATTGCAAAACGTAAATTCAATGATTGAAACATTCTGTTTTAAATAATCATTTTATCGTGACTGGAATGTCAATCATTATATAACTATTAATCGTAAATTTCTTCTAATTTATATAACTCTAAATATATGTATATGTTAACGAAGTATAACATGTTTTTTAACAAACTTAAAGTATTTTAAAAAAGGTCTTAATTTTAGGGCTATAAAATGTCAAATATCTTTGAACAAGCAATTCTCGTATATTTAATTATTTAAACAAAGACAAAAATGAATAAAATATTTTAGACATCTGACACACAACGTCATCTAGTCCCTAACTAAGCAGAGTTTGTGCTATGGTTACTGGACAAGTGATGTAAATGCATATAATATACTTTTTTCTAAATACATTTAAATTACACATAGAAAACACCTAAACTCCGAAACAAATATTTGCAGATCACTAATATTTTTATTTAGTCACACATATATATATATATATAACATACACACACATATATATAACATATATATAACATATATATATATATATATATATATATATATATATATATTAGAGCAAGAGCCCAGAGCCGCCAGACCTACGTCATTAGTGCAAAGCTGAAATTTTCAGGATTATTAGTACAATGTCTTGTTAAGATGTATGTGTACCCATTAGCTTGAAAGCGGGGCCGTTTCTAAGATAGCGCGAAGTACAGATGGATAAAAACCTTACTTACCTACGTTAAAGGTGCAAAGCTAGTATTTACATATTATATCAAGAATATTATTTAAAATTAAAATTCATTACTGCCAGACACTTTCCGAGGGCCATTACTTCTGCCAGACGTCTTGAAAGTTGTGAAAAAATTAGGTAAACTACGGTTTAGTAGCAAACCTAAATTTTATACGTATTATCTAAGGTAGGTACTATTTTAAGAACCTTTGTATGCGGCCAGACCAATCCGAAGGGCCAATCATCCCCCGAGACACCTTTAAATATTTGTAGTAATTAGGAAGCTGAGGTATATCAAATTTGGTATTATTTCAAGAATACAATTGCAAAATATTATATTGCAAGATATACCTCAGCTGCCTAATTACTACAAATATTTAAAGGTGTCTGGGGGGATGATTGGCCCTTCGGATTGGTCTGGCCGCATACAAAGGGTCTTAAAATAGTACCTACCTTAGATAATATGTATAAAATTTAGGTTTGCTACTATAATGTAGTTTACCTAATTTTTTCACAACTTTCAAGACGTCTGGCAGAAGTAATGGCCCTCGGAAAGTGTCTGGCAGTAATGAATTTTAATTTTAAATAATATTCTTGATAAAATATGTAAATACTAGCTTTGCACCTTTAACGTAGGTAAGTAAGGTTTTTATCCATCTGTACTTCGCGCTATCTCAGAAACGGCCCCGCTTTCAAGCTAATGGGTACACATACATCTTAACAAGACATTGTACTAATAATCCTGAAAATTTCAGCTTTGCACTAATGACGTAGGTCTGGCGGCTCTGGGCTCTTGGTCCATATGTGACTAAATACCTTTTGATGGCCTAAAATTTTTCGTAGGTCAGTCAGGTATTATATTATCTTAAAATAGTAATAAGTAGGCATATACGCATATAATTTAAAGAAGATTCTGCAACTTTTTTAAAAAAATTGTAGATGTTTTATATAATATTAACTTTATTATTTATTTGTTTGTTAATAATAGGAGTATTTTTCGATTTGCAATATTTTTGCTTATCATTGTAACGTTATGATTTTCGAGTGATTAAAGTGTAAATTTAATTAAATAGCTCAATAACGATTAAAAAAATTCGAAATCGCGTTTCTTCATTTTTGGCATTTTCTGAGAAGATTTACTATGGTAATATATATATTTTTACACCATCGGAAATTAGACATTTCATCGAATAGAAAATACTTCATTTTTTTGAAAAAAGTTGATATTTGGACGGGTGAATTTTCGATTGTAAATTAGGGTTTTGTCGGTATTCAGTCAAAATGAGGTAAAAAATAGATATTTCAAATCAAATAAATTACGGTGTATTCAGGACATAAAAGGTAAGTTTTCACTTATTTTCTTGAAAAAATAATTTTATTTGTAAAAGATAATAATAAAAAAAGCGGCCAAGTGCGAGTCGGACTCGCCCATGAAGGGTTCCGTATCAGCAAGTAACATCATATAAAAGTTCTTGTAGTTCGTTGTAACTTTCATCGATGTTTTTATACTAGTGTATTCATTGAATGAAAGGTAAATTGCGATTTACGATTTATGACGTATTAAAAAAAAACTACTCACTAGATCTCGTTCAAACTAATTTTCGTTGGTAGTTTTCATAGTAATATGCAACATATATTTTTTTTAGTTTTATCACTCTCTTATTTTAGAAGTTAGAGGGGGGGGGGGGACACACATTTTTCCACTTTGGAAGTGTCTCTCGCGCAAACTATTCAGTTTAGAAAAAAATGATAATAGAAACCTCAACATCATTTTTAAACACCTATCCATAGGTACCCCACCCCACTCGTATAGGTTTGATGAAAAAAAATTTTTTGAGTTTCAGTTCCAAGTATGGGGACCCCCAAAATATGTTGTTTTTTTTTCTATTTTTATATAAAAATCTTAATGCGGTTCACAGAATACATCCACTGACCAAATTTCAACAGTACAGCTCTTATAGTTTCGGAAATAATTGGCTGTGTCATACGGACGGACAGACAGACAGACAGACAGACAGACTTGACGAATCTATAAGGGTTCCGTTTTTTGCCATTTGGCTACGGAACCCTAAAAACTTGGTTTTTTGAATTTTTCACATAAAATTTGAAGTTATGTGCAAAAAGTGTGAATACAAAAGTTGTAGATCTTTTTATTACCTACAACTTTTGCCATTTGATTTTTTTCCATAGGACTTGTAGTTTTGCCGGTAATCGAGATAAGCCATTTTTTTCCCTAAAAACTTCAGATCGCCCGTAATTTATTTTTCCTTTAATTTTTGAAATAACCTCCTCCTTTTACAGTGGGTTTCATCCTACTATAATTTATTTTGTTTTCAAACATTATCGGCACTGGTATAATACACATATTCAAGTTTGAAAGGTCGTAGTCACGCGTCACTTCGGCTGTTCAAACTTGAATATATATATATCTTCTTAAAAGTATATGCGGCGCATACCTAAGTGCCGCATATACTTTTACATGCATTTAGTGAAAAGCTGATAAATCGAAAATACCCATAAACAATTCAGTTATATTATTTATTTATAAAGATTACGGATTATAATTACATACATTATGTAATCATGATATAACCTTCATTCTCTGGACAAATTTAAACAACTAAAATTAAAATTTCAAATAACTCCTCGATAACTTCAGCCTAATATTATGCATTGAAGGTCAATAACAAATTGTTTTCAAGATGATAGCTCGTCTATACAGATGTCAGCTATATCAATATCTCTTAAGAACAACTTCGTAAGTTCAAGTACTGTCAATACTTTGGTATAATTTTCTTCTACACTTGACTTATCGGAATTCCGCACCTAGTTTAAGTGATTCTGAAAACGTCTTGGGCATATAATTTGAAAATTATTTAGTCCTTGATCTTCTGCTAACTCATTCTCAAGTTTTATACTTTTAATTATACCGATACTATACATTATACAGACACTGATTTTAAAATTTTCCCTTTACGAGGGGTCAAAATCTACATTCAAATATACTTTACCCGACAGGAATTAACTAGTCTTCGGAAAAAAAAAATATTAAAAGAATACTGCGACGAACCATAGTCCATACCGTTTTATTAAGTAAAGAGTAATTTATCAATACAAATAGGGATATTTTATCAAAACAATCTTTTAATTGAAGTCTAGGGTAATTGGAAAATGCTGTTACTTGTTTAACTAGCACGTGACTATTGACGACGCCTCGTGCTAACGCCTCGCCGCAATTTTATAAAAAAATTACAAACGTGTACAACGTGTTCTTAAATAATACAATATTTAGTGTCACGTGAAATAAATAAATAAAAAATTAACGATGTATTCCTGAAAATATTTTTTTAGGAAATAAGGTAAAGATAGAAAACCAATCGCCTGTCACATAACCCTTAATTGAAATCTGTAAAGCATAATTAGTTAAGAGTTGTTGTGTTTTTATTTTTAATTATGTAGTATTTATTTATTTATTTAAACTGCCTGCAATCATATTGCACAAGGCAGACTAAATTCCACAGCCATTTCACTAGCATTGTGTTAGGTGCCAAATGTATTATATTTATTTATTTACAGTAAAAATAAAATAAATAAATGAATATAAATATTTCAGACATTTGACACACAACACCATCAAGTCCCAAACTAAGCAGTGCTTGTATAGTACAAGGGTACTAGACAATTATTATTGATATAAATACATAAACATACTTTTTTTTGTAAATATATACATATCATACATGGAAAACACCCAGTAAGAATAAGAAGCTTAAATTCAAGCATATTGCGGTATTGTAATATAATGTTAAAAAAGAAGGCCCAAAAAAGTGCGTCAAAGAAAATGGTTTTGGTACTAAGTTAGTATAGTTTTTTTTTGTAGTAGAATCTGAGTGTCACAGAATAACTAAGATAAAAACTGTTCTGCATTCAGTAAAATGTTAGAGTGAATATAAAGAAAAGCACAGTTATATCGGAATAGACAAAATTACAACATTTTTTACATAAATATCTAATTAAAAGAAATATCGTCCATAACACTTTTTTCCTTATATCAATAAAGTAGAGTTACATTTTTAAGTTTTGAGGCAAGAAGCCTGAGGATTTTTCGGTTTGTGGGTGGAAATATGTGATCAATAATAATGTCTTTTATAAAATGCAATACATTTGACACATCCATGAACACTTGTCCATGCTATTCTTCTAAACCAGACATTACGTTCAATTAAACAATACTTCGTGTACCTTCATTGAATCTATTTTAAGCTCTTAATAATTGAATTGAATCATTCATTGTATGTAACTGACGGATTCCAAACAAAAGATTTCATAAGCGATTACATATTCACATACATGAAGGGAATGTTCTACTGTATTGCCATATTAATTTGCACGGAGAAAAACATGCAGTACAAATATACTAGATAAGCCTGTACAATTCCTTATCAGCAATTGAATTTAAAATATGGTTTGAATGAAAAAATATGGACATCGTATTTCTAACCGTCAATATTAAATTCGTGGTCATTGATCATCTATATTTGTAAATGAACCTGGGGCCTGATGACCAGCTAGTCCTGGTAAATGTATTACGAACCTCCCAAAATTAATAAATTGATTAAAAATTATAAAGTATTGATAAACTCCATGCAATACAAAATGAAAATACTTTTATTGTTTTTTATGAACGATTTAACTGAAAAAGAGCAGCGCTTAATTTGGTAATTTTATGTTACCTAAAAAAGTTACAATCGACCGGCGATTTTAACTTTTGTTTTGCATTAATTTCAAACTCATCCAGTGAATAACATCAATACAGCTTTTGGGACAGCTCATTGTTACGTAACAACCCCTAGGAAGTTGTCAGGGCAAGAATTGTCGTCAGCACTTGCTATTGACACTGATAATTGAGCACCATGAGAATGATAAATGTTTTGTTTGGTTACCAATTAACTGTTACCTATATTGCATTATGAAAAAAATTGTGGTTGGTTACTAGGAGCATTTTTTCCGTATTAAGTCCTTAGTAAAATTTCGAAATTATATATCAAGGGTGCAACGATTAATGAGTGTACATAATATATATTGAAGAAAAACCAGTGAAGGCGATTTTTATTAAAGTAATAAAACTAAAAACAACAGCTTTTTAAATTTTTAATTGGGTAATTGATTTTAATACGATTGCCTTTTATGTATAACCAAATTTCCGTAGTTCCTCCTGAATGTTTGTCAGTTATCTCAATATAAAGAAGTCTATATTCTAGACTATCTGCCACAAACAGGCAGAGTTACTTTCGCATTTACAATATTAAGGAAGGTATTCTTTACTTAACTCGGGAATCGAACCCGAAACCTCAATCACAGCAGTTTTATACACTACCAATGAACCATCGAGGCAGTCAATCTATACTGCTACCGTGTACTAGTCACAGACAATGTAATTAATATAAATAAAAATAATCATTGAAATAATTAAATATAATAATTCCGATCAAAATATAAAAGTAGTGACGAATTATTGTGAAATTTATGGGATTCACTGAACACTGACAAAAATAGAACAGGCAATACTTCGTTAAATCAACACCTACAACTCCGTCTGCCCTTGGGTTTTGTTAATATATATAGTATTTTCACTGGAAGTTAGATTCGTTTTCATTCATTTGAAAATTCGTTTGAATTAAGAGGGATGTGTTGTGAAAATTAACCTATCACGCAGGCCCAACTTGTTTAAAATTTATATTTGTTTATTATTATAAACTAGCTTTCGCCAGCGGCTCCGTCCGCGTCTATGTCCTTTATCAGGCTGTAAATTTTGTACCCAGATCGTCTAACGATCTGGGTACAAAATTTCGTTAAAATAGACAGACAGACGTGACGGAGTAGTTTATTTTATAACATGTAGTGAAGATACTTGCTTTTGAAGAGCTCTCGTCTCCTTCTGTATTTTTTTTCTTAGCCTTTCACAGTCACAATTTTTTTTTCAATATCCGTTGAGTAGATCTGGAGATTACCTTCTATAACTTTACAAACAAACAATATCACTAACTCACAACATCTCAAACTCTTTATTATATTAGTATATATATTAATATGCTCATTTTGTTCACGTTGAACTCTGAAACTATCTAACAGATTCCGCTAAATGTGTGTTTTGCTGGCGTGCCTAATATAGAATAGTTAACATCAATAGGAGCCAATCATGACTATAAAGAGACCCAGACTAAGGAAACTAGTTTATTATTTCTATTAAGTTTCGTTATTCTCTAAAACGCCTACTATTTAGGGATCAGTACTATACTACTTTTTGCCCGATACTCCACACGTGTGTATGTCCAAGGTTCCATCCATCACTATAACCAAATTCATCAAAATCGGTTCAGCGGTTTAGGCGTGAAAGCGTAACAGACAGACAGAGCTACTTTCGCCTTTATTTTGTAATATTAGTAGGGAAGCAGGGATATAGTTTTAGGTGTTCTAAAAAAATATACAGAAGAAGCATAAAGATACATACACACAGCTTGAGGGGTTGCATCAAGCAACTCCGAAGCAAGTCGAAGTACGACCACGCAGTGAATTCAGGTTCAGCTTGCGTGACATGTGTTGTTCAATCATTCACTGTAATAGGTCATAAATACATAAAATAAATATAAAAAAAACAATATATTTGGTGTGATTTACGACAATGCAAAATAACCTAAATAATGTCGCTATTTTCGAATTTGTAAATACCTATTTTGATATAAACACAATGGGAAAACATCTAAAGCTGCCAGCCAGTAAACACCGATTCCTTTTAAATTTACTACAGTCAATAACATTTTTATACTTATCCGCTTAATCTATTTCACGCATTTCAAAATGCTTTTGTGTGTTTTCCTTTTGTCCCAAATGACAAGGTCGTTTTCAGACATGCCGACATTTGGTTATATCTACAGGCCTGAGAATACGGCTCTATTTTTAAACTTCAGAGTGTGTGAGCTTTATCTTATGACCTCATTTTTATATACATGAGATCAGTAAACTGCACAATAGATTTTAACAATAGGTCCCCTTTCCTTTCCGTCCTAGGCTCTACACGTGCCGGAAAGTAGAACATGTTCGTCAGATCTTCTTTCTATACAACTGATTCTTGTTAAACTACACGTGGACAGAGACTTGTATAGTTACATTCAAGGCACGACTATCTCAGCTCTTTATGGCTTTATTCACACTAAAGATCTTTTATCAACAATTGACCTAAAATGTGATAGTAACGTAAACTATATAAATATGTCTACTGTCATTCTACTCATTTTCATTCATTTTACAGCATTCAGCAGAGAGGGACTTGAATCGTCAACTATGGGGATATTTCAGAATGGCTTGATCCTTTGGCGCTGCGTAGAGATGTAGCATCCCTCTATATCTTCTATCGCTTATACCACGGAGAGTGCTCCGAGGAAATGTTCCAGTTGATCCCTGCCGCTTCTTTCCGTCACCATCCCCATCACTTAGATGGTTGGCAGTTTACAACAATGCGTTTTTCCCGAAATTACCTGCCTCGCACATCTAGATTTTAGAATTTAGATCTTCAAACCTTCAAAAAAAGCTTACTCCCATCTTAAAAGCCGGCAACGCACCTGCGACTCCTCTGGTGTTTCGAGTTTCCATGGGCAGCGGCAGTCACCTACCATCAAGTGATTCGTCTGCTCGTTTGCCCACTATAATATAAAAAAGAACATATCTTTCAATAGCTTGAATTTTTGAAAAGATTTTCTTAATCTTTTACTCTCTGTGATAAATTGAATAAACTGATTTGATTGGTGGTGAAATAAGGAAACTGATTTATTTTGGATTGGAATAAATGAATAATAATATATAGTGACTAATAATTAGAATGCTGTTCAAAATTTTTAAAATGAATGCTATAGTAATTCACATATGTGATATACACATATAATGATATAATCGACTTCCTACTGTATATTACTTAAGTATTAAGTAATTCAATAATTAACATACAGTAGGAAGTCGATTATCCGGACCTCAGTTATACGGATTCGTGATGTAGCAGCGATGAAGAGAAAAAGTGACAGAACAAATTATGTGACAAACAAATATTTTAAACCAAATTCATTATTTTATTTCGTGATTATCAAAAGCGAACTAGCAAATATATGTAGGGATACATTTATTTTATACGTACTTAAATTTTATTTCGTGATTATTACTGCAGTATTTTTAGTATGTAAATCAGTGCTACATCGCATGTCTGTTCAAAAATGTGTTTCTTAATATTTTATGAGAGATACCTTTTCCAATATTTAGAAATTTGATAAACATTGATCTTCTTTGATATATATTTGTTGTTTTTAATAAACACATAACATTAGGTACCAAATACATAATATGCAATAAACCACTTTTCATTTCACATACATTCGATTACCGGATGCCTAAAGACAAAAATTACTACAGTTAATCGAGTTTCTACTGTATTGAATTGATTGTATAATAAGAAGACACGTGTATATGATAAGAAACTTCGAAAGAAATGCAAAACGTTTTTTATATCCGTGACTTGGCTCGTGTTGATATAAATTTTCTCAAAACGCCAACTTTGTATGTATCTATTTTAATCCTATAGATTTAATAAAGTTGTAGATTATGTGACTACATAAAACTATTATTATAGAAGACATATCTTAAGTAATTATGCAAATATAAAATCATTTTAGGCAAATAATGAAAAATACCATAGTGTAAATCACGTTTCGAAACCATGTTCTCAAATGTGTCAAAACATACGTAATACTGTAGGATTTGAAACAATTCCATTAAATGTACTATACTTATGTATGTATGTAACCTTCAAATGGTTTCTAGCGTTGGAAAGTTCTGAACAAACGGTGTTGATTTATACAGAACAAAGCCGATGTCGACGCAATAGACTTAAAGTGACTCATGTAAGGAAACCATTGTGATCGATAGCCACAGAGACCTTGAGGTATAAATAATTCCAGTTTTAGATATTATTAGAGGTTTTGCTACCTTGTATATTATGCAACTGCAAACTGTGAGTGGTCAGCGTAATCACTTTCGTTTCACATTAAAAAAATTATACCTAATTGTAATTAGGTACCGGAACAATAATACCAATAGCAATAAGTTGTTCCTAACTAACACAAATATGCCGATACTATGTACTCCATGGCCACTAAAGACGCAATGTAAAAATTGAGTTGGAAGAGTCACTGAATGGATGGACCCGAGGTGTGCCTTCGTGACTCACCACTTATATTCTGCAACAAATCCAATCTACTAAACATGTTTAAATTTGTGAGTATATTTAATTATTTTTTACTATTAACGTATATAAATGTTAGATAATAACCACTTCATGCCAGTATTCTGATTGCCTCCTTGGTTTGTTTGGTTCCCTGCGGACATACGAATGTGCAACCTTTCGGATTTTTTCGAGATTTCGGAATTTAACTTTCGTTTAACATTCTTTTCTGGTAGTTTCATTAACTTTAGTATTCTCGTCCTATCCGTTACCCCAACATTGGAAAAAAATCTGAGAGAAGAGAAAACATTTCATCTACTGCCAAAAAGTGCTTGACTTGAGAACAATTTTTATTTTAGAATAGCAATTATTCTAAGTATAACAAATGCAAATTGATACAATGGCCTTATTTTAGAGTGTAAATTATCTTTCTTCGTACCACATTGCATTCATGGAACGGAGTCAGAAGGCGGCAAATTTAACAATTTAGTGGGAAAATAACAGCGTTGTTTTACATACCAGGAGATGGTCTATAAGCAGTGACATGGAGTTCCTTTCTAATGTCCATTAAGTTTATCGACTACCGATACTTGACGACTACGACTAGGGTTATCCGGTAATAACCAATTAACTTGGTTTTACCAGGTAACGAACATCTAAATAGATTAACACTATTGGTTTTCTATCAAGCTGTGCCGCCATAGTTTGGGTCTCCATAGTGCAACGTCTGTACCTTTGGACTCTACTTTTGGACTTCTGTATTCATTCTTTCTATTAGATAAGGTAGAGTCACTTTAGTGGGCTTTAATTAATAAAAGCCTTTCGATTTAGCTAAGATTTATTACTACACTTAAGATTGACGATGATACCCCTTTATGATTTTATAATGAACTTGTGAATTTAGAGTTTTTATCTCAAATAACAAGTATCGTTTTGTGCGTGGTTCTACAGTTTACTAACACATACATACATCTTGAATAACGATCTATAACAGAGCTTTTAGAGATGCCTTTTGAAACTACCAGCATAATCAATAAACTAATGTACAAACATTTCAGAACTTGTATGGGTTTATACAATCATTGCATAATAGTAACTTTATCGTCCACAAGGATCGATACTTAAGATTTAGGTATTTCGCTTGTAAAACCAGCATTTTAAAGTTCACTTGAAGCTTTAATAATCGCGTTATAATAGTCCAATTATTTTTTCTTCATCTGGGTTGCTCCATCACAAACCGTAGGGATTTTTAATGAGTTATTTTACCTAATATGTCATATCGCAGGAGGAGGCGGTAGAGAAGTTCCAGGAGGATGACCTCCACCCAGACCCAATCCGCCGCCGACGAATCGAGAGCCGAAAGTTCGCACATCAGCGCCTCATGCGGCCCTTAACGTGGTCGCGGATGGATTGGACGGGTTTGACGTTTGGTATGCCGTACGTCGCCTAAATTGAGAGTTTAAGCCGAGATAGTCCGCGTCAGTGTAGACCAGTTGTTTTTTTTCAGTTATGTTTTTAACTGTACCCGTACTTTATACATTACCTACACGTTTGAGGTATTTTATGCATTGCCTAAGTATTGTGTAAAATGCCAGAATTGACAGGTTGTAACTTTTTACTTACTAATTGTTAGTCAGTTTGACTTATAGGTACACTGTAGTGAACGGTCTTTTATTTGTATTGAATTAGTAAATTTGAAACGTAATACGTTTATCATAAACGTAAACGAAATTCAATTTTGAAACGACGTTTTTCATTTCTATGTACAGTTTTTTTTAGAAAACATAATATTTATTTCTATTTGTATGTATACACTCAAACTTCAAAAAACAGAATTGAATATCTACAAATCTGTGTACGGGTTTAAGCCATGTTTAATAAAATAGTCAATTTTCACTTTTTTGTCGCAAGACGTCTCGTCTTTTATCGACAACTTGACACCGCTCATATTGTCCCACTTTTAAACTCAAAAATGAGAAACAAATACGTTTTCCTATACTATTAGCAATTCACTAACTCTTTTTTCATATAGAATTACCAATTTTATCTATTTTCACATACCTAAGCGGCGAAACCGTACGCCTACGACGCAATAAGTCGTCCGAATTTCAGAGATTTGTGGTTTATGCTGTACGTTAATTCCTTATTCAGTGAATCGGAACAAAACCATATACTACATTTATGTGTTATATATATACAGATAATACACAAAACATATAACTTTGATCTATTTGTTACGAAAAAACTATATCTGTTCGCCCAAAGCAATCCAGGTATTGAAAATAAAAAGACGATTTTGTTTTTATTCGAATTCTAATTTAAATTGCCTTAATAATACATGGTATAAATAGGTGGATATGTGTTATTTCAACATTTGTTTGAGTCCTTTCATCATTTAATACTTATTAGCGAACGTAATATGTGTACGGAGCTGCGTATGTGTACGCGGAGTACGGGAGAGCATAGTCATATGCGCTGGTGTACGCCACAGGCGCTGTGTACGCTGCGGCAACAGGAGAAATGTAATCGTAGGCTGTTGCGACTGGATATTCCACTACTAGTGGCTTGGGCTTGGCTGCGGCCAAAGCCAGGAGAGCGGTGAACACCACCTATCAAAATGTAATTAATTAAATCATGTCATAATATTAACCAAGAAAACAGGTCATCGAGTAAACATAAATGCAACGAATGGCGAGTCTTCTTGAGCAAAGACGATACAATATTTTTGTTTTAATTCAAAATATTTCAATGCTTCATGTAAACGAGGTTTAAAATAAGGCCATTGTATCAATTTGAATAATTCCCATTCTAAAATAAAAATTGTTCATAAGTCAAGCACTTTTTGGCAATAAACGAAATGTTTTCTCTTCTCCCTGATTTTTTTAAATGTTGGGATAACGGATAGAATGAGAAAACTAAAGTTAATGAAACTAACAGAAAATAATGTTAAACGAAAGTTAAATTCCGAAATCTGGAAAAAATCCGAAAGGTTGCATATTCGTATGTCCGCGGGGAACCAATCAAACCAACGAGGCAATCAGAATACTGGCATGAAGTGGTTATTATCTAACATTTATATACGTAAATATTTAGTAAAAAATAATTACAAAAAATAATTAATTATACTCACAAATTTAAACATTTTTAGTAGATTGGATTTCTTGCAGAATATAAGTGATGACAGGACACAAGTTCCGATGTACAATGATTGAGAAAAATCCAGCCTTCTTATATATGAATTGTGAAGTACAGGACAATGTATAATATACGACAGTTTGATCGGATAACAGTCTGAATATCCTCCTAAATCATATTTGTATTTTCGTCACGCACAACCTTGCGCAATGTCACCGGACAGTAATGTTTAATAGATCAAGGACAGTGTTAGACATGCACAATGTCAAGTTAGAGTAGCAAGCTAAACAAGTTAAACAATTATAATATGTGTGGATCTGTTTTAATGACTGATATAATATTCATAAAAATATTATACCTCCTGATTGTAGCTGTTGAGGCATTAAGTCCTTCCAGGCTCTATGTTATTATTTGAAAAATTGCCTAGATTATTAAATATAATAATAATATTAAATATAATATTAAATTAATATAATAAAACTTGATAATTATATCAAGTATGTATGTGAGGACTCTCTCCCTTAAAATAATTTCCTTAAACATATTATTCTATGGTTTATATATGATATGTATTGTTATACAATATAAAATGCATCATGACCTTAAATAATAGTATGATAAGTTTCACATGAAAACGTTGAAGGTCACGGAAGTCTTTGACACTGCACATATAAATAGACAAGTGTTTTCTCTGTGTCACTAGGTCAAAGAAGTATTATGTATCATCAACATCTCAGCTGAAAGATGTCTGCTGCTGGATATAGTCCTCCCCCTCCCCTTGTTCACAGCAACCTGTGCTACCCACATCCATTCTCTACCTTTGGGTCCTCAATAACATTATAAATTTGGAAGTCTACCTGTTCCGCCTTCATTGCACCGATAATTGGAGTAGGACAATTTTAGGTCTAAAGACCTAACTAGTACATTAAGCTATACAGTAGGCTTGATTGGAAGGGTACTATTTTCTTAGAGAAAACTAACCTAAGGTGACAATATCCGTGCTTCTTATTAGGTGCGAGACCTAATGATGTATCTCAATAGACCTCGATAGTGATGGCCACCACGCTGCATTGTCTGCATTCGTAGTGGGTGTGGTCAGAGTCGCTATGGCAGGTTCATAAATAAAAAAATAAACATTGCGTATATTCGTAGCCGTGAATCCGTGCTTCGTTGACCTAAAAAAAACATTTGCATCGTTTTTCGAATTTACTATCACACCGACATACAATATAGTTATTATCGATTCCTAGCTAAACAATGTAGCGGCCTGTTCAACAGATAATATAAAAATTTTAGGTTACTTTTATTTCAATTGATGTTAGATTGTCAACTAAAACAATTTTAATGACTGTTATGTTTTATTAAAATGGCAAATAAAATCAATTTGGCATCGCAATATGAGATAAAGCGAAGCGTGTACTCTCAGAAGTAGATAGGTAGGTACATTGGTATTGGTTATTGTAACCGTGTCGAAAGAGTAATTTGTTTGCTTTTTTATCTTGGTTACCTCAGTACTATATATTATACATATATGTATATTTGAAATATTCTTTCTAGGACCATTTATTTCAGATTTCATTGCTAATACAAGAAAAAAATTCAACCTTCCCCCACTTTTTTCATTTCCCAGCTTCTATTTTATTTTATACAGTCTATGTTCGTCTAGCCGTTTGGGCTCTAGGGTGTGCCAAAGAAAAAAAAACACTTGAATATATTTTTCAACCAAATTACAAGTTTTTATTTGACATGCATAGTTGATTGGCCAACAGATGTTTACTTGTAATACCCTCTTGGTGCGACCTTGACATGAGGTGGTAATTTATTGACAAGAACCATGGGGCGGCGACCGTGTACATGTTTTGCTTCGCCGATGCTCACCGCCATGAAGCAGGCCAAAAAGAAACAAAGCCACTGGAAATTAAAGTATACTTTAAAATATGTATAGTTGGTAACAAAATATTACATTCTTAGAGAGAGCTTAACAATAATGATAATGTCTTTAGACATGTTCCACATGACCATATCGTCCCAAATTAAGCCAAGCCTGTTCTATGGTAACCGGACTGCTGATACACATACTCAAATTTCTATAAATACTAAATAAACAAATTATACACATAGAATAAAGGATTGTGTTTATCACACTAAGGTGTGTCTGGTGTGGGATTCGAACCTACGGCTTTGGCTCACCAACCACTTAACTAACACGCGCGTCAAATGAAATTTAATTCCTTATGAATATTTATATTGTTATTATTCTTACATTATTTACAGATAAATATGTACTTAACATTCTTATATTATTTGCAGATGATTATTGATAGATTTTATTGATATATGATATGAACTTGCCAAAACGACTCTGCACTGCCTGATAGAAAGTTTGAGCAGTATCCAAGAGTGTCGGTCAACATCCGTATTGTGAACACAATGGTGCACGAATGGTAACCCAGACTGTGGCGGTCTAGTGAGATGCTTTTGCATCATTCGGACTCCTGCCTCACTTACCAACGAAATATACAGAACGAAAGCTGTCATTTTCAGGTTGGTCGATTCCGCCCATTTGTGCTGAAATCAGCATGGCTTCACTATCTTGGGGTATTATTAAAAACCTTTTGTTTTCGTAGAACACAATAAGTTCTTGATAAATACACTTGGTATAGGCACAAGTGTTGAAGCGATTCAAGTTCTTATTTTCATTTTTCATTGGTAGCTGCTACTAAAGTTGGTGTACAAAATATTGGCCCTACTACCAATAATGTCAATTAGTACGAAAATACGCATAATATTTAGAGCTCAAAAATCCTTAGATTTTTGTTTGTTTTGTATTGATATTTAATTAGTTAATTTTAACTTATGCAATTTAAATGAGTGTTATTCTTTACTTTCTTAAACTAAATGTAAATGTAAATTAATGTTATTACTTTAATTTGGTTTAGTTGCCTAATGAGACAATTTGTGGTACTTTGTTCTCGATCAAGTTGAAGTTTTACAATTTTTTGATTAGTTACAAATTTAGTATGAAGTTACAAAGACTTACTGCTTTTAGTAACATCGTCGATACACACACTAAATTTTTTAATGAACCGCTGTTTATATACCTTCTCGTTAATCCTAAACAGTCTGTTAATATGCTTAACCCGCTGAGTAGTATAACTAATTAATTATGCCTCTTTCATCAACTACGCTTTCATTAATTAAATGATAACTTTGGTATTTACTATTTTAATTAAAGAACCTGACTCAATGTGTTGTTTACAAAGGCAGTATTGAAAGTAGTGTCGTGCGTTAAAGAATAATTGTATCATCTAATACAATTTTAGTAACATCTCCACAATCTAACTCGAGTAGTCACTGTCAGATTGTACTTTTTTTTTTATAAAACTATTGTTATAAATTGCTGCAGAAAAACTTGTTGTTATTATATGCTATACCTATGTATATTTGATGACTTTTAAAGAAAAAAAGTTTTGTAATATACTAAGAAAAATCTAGTCGCCTACAGCCTAGCATCGCATAGTTAAAATGTAATGAAAAGGTATTAGATTTAATTGTAATATGTGATGAAAAATGTATCCTTTACGACAACCGAAAGCGATAACTCCAATGGCTTACCCCGGATCAAACGCCCTGAAAGTTTACAGAAATTTATTGTTAATTGTGTTGTAAGAAAATGATTAAATAAATAACAGATGTCTAATCAGTACCTAAAAACATTACGTTTGAAAGTATATAGCGTTTTATAGTATATCACCGCGCCTGGACAATTAAAGAGTCAAGGTCATTTTTAAAATTTAGTCTTCAACATTACGAAGAAAATTAATGCTGTATTTTAACTCTTTATAAAAATATAACAAAAGAAATGAATGAACTAAATTCCGCTTTGATTTTATTCTTTTTTTAGGATTTCTACGAAACAGTATTTAGGCAACCACCATATATTCAGAAGTATGTGAATACATGTGACGGGGATTTTTTTATCTAAGTACAAGTTACGGGGAATTTTTAAGGTAATGTTTGTTACAATTACTTGACCGCCTTTCCATCTAATTTTATGTGCTGCAATATCCTAGTCCCTTATAGTATACATTATGAAAGTATGATAAATTAATATGAAGTTCCTAATAACTACACCATGACACAGTATGAGCGATGGGGACACGTGAAGACTTTCTTGCGGTTTTGTGTTTTTAGGTCAAGGACAAGGTCGCTTGGACCAAAACAAGTGGAAATTGTTTATTGCCATGTATTTTGGTATAATACAGTTTTAAAATTCAATCAATAACTTCTTATTAGTGACTTAAGTGAGCAACAGTCAAGAAAGATTGTTTTTTTTTAATTATTGCCTAAAAAAGTGTCTCTACCCTGTCTTATTTAAACATCGCGGATCCATCGCAAAGATGAGAACGATACTCCACGAAACAGTGTCTTGTAGAGAAGACACAGACGCCGGAGTGAGCAGAACCGTGCCATCTTCAGCACACTGAGCTTCCGCGAGACCGCCTTGGTAACGCTCTAACTCCCGTCGGTTAAGATCCCCACAAATATTCATACCCAAGATACCAAGCTTAGCCTGTAGTAGCAGTTAAGTGGGAAGATGAAGTAACGGAGATTTTTTGGTAGTGAGCGTGCACACCTATTTTTACTTTGCATTGAACTCGAAAAATGCTACTCAGAACCAAGTCGAGTTCAACGACTAGCTTCTCCTTTTATTTATTTAATTACCCAGACCCAAGGAAACTGTGCAAATCCATAATATACTGATTTTTTAATATGCTAATGAAAAAATTATAATATCTGAATACTATTTCATAATTATGAACAAACCGTATCAGAAAAGTCATAAATTGTGAGCCGATCCGCTAAACTAGATGTTTCTACGTAAAAACGATAGCGAGGAAAATCACGTAAAGTAGCTAAATTATAATAAAGAGAAACGAAGGTGGGCACGTGTTGATGTGTTGAATATGAGTATCGACGTGACGTGGCTGTTAATTACTTTAAGTTGTTCAGTTTTCTATTCAATGATGTTTGTTTCTTGTCGTTACTTATAATGTATATACTGTTAGCTTATAAAAAATATAGAATGTTTTTTTTAAATGGTCTCTAGTGAAAAAATCTTTATAGTCAATCTTATGGATTGTTATAGGGACTCCAATAAATATCATCGCCTTAGAACATTCCACGTTACCTAAAACTGCCCTTTAATCATGATTGAGATAGTACTTAATAATAACTAAAGTACAACAACAATCGACTTCGTGCATCTTCTTATTTCGCTATTCTAATTGTATACCCATGAATCATATCATCATCATCATCATCATCAACAGCCTTTATATTACGATTAAAATAATAGTTTATTACTAAGAGTAATATAAGCACTCAGCAGACGTAGGAACAAACTCAACTAATATATTATTGGGGAACAAATAAATTTTCACAGTAATTTAGGTATAAATAAAAAAAATCTTTTTCAGGTACATACTAAGAATATATGAAGTGTAAATGGTGAATATAATTTGCTATTAAAATTAGGCACAACAAAGTCATTTTTTTCAAAGATGAGTAGATATTAAAACTTATGAAACACTCGACTAGATGCCATTCGCAAATCATTATTGTATCATCATTTTGGCAGTTATACATTAGAAAAACAGCACTCTTCATTGTTCTACAAAACTGTTAAAGCAGGTAAGTTTTAGCCCGTACTTATTTTATAAGACAACAATAAGTTGATATTCTAGGATTAGTGTAATAGTACAGGTTTGTTAACTAAAAAGGCTAACAATACAATTTTAAACTAGCATCGAAACTTGATTAAACATTTTAATAACACAGCTTTTTTGTGCAAAGAATGCATAAAGGATAAAAAAAATCATATTAGGAAATTCTCAAGGTCACAGACTTGAATGATTATTAAGCCAGACTAGTAAGTATATTCTAGTAAGAATATACATAAATTAATCAAAATACAACATCATAGACACAGAATTAATAAATTAAAAAGAAAGGAAAGCTTGAGGCATCCAGGAACAATGGCTACCACCATGATTGTTGGTGCATTTTCTATCACACATATCATCTTTCTGAAATTTGTTGTAACAGCTAGGATAACTACGTCTATATCCAGGTGTTTAGAGTACATATTCACTGACATTATACCACACAAAAAGAAATAGTGAATAAACTACATTCGATCACTGTGGAAACATGTGTGCTATAACAATGAAAGACAGAAAGAATATTTGTAATGAAAATTTACCACATTTAGATTATATTGATATTCCTTATCAAAGTTATGCATTTTAGGGTTCCGTAGTTCATGCATCGGAAACTTTTGCATCGGTTCTCGACTTACCGCCCATATGGTTTGTTCTAGAAAGATAAAACTTAGCATGGAAATAATATGTGGTTATTACCTCAACTAAGTGCTAAAGTAAAATAACAAAAATATGTTTATTTGGGGTACGGGAGCGTAGGGAGAAATGAAACCGTTAGGGAAGGTTTTTTTCTCCGGTCTACCCTGTCGCGTGGGGTATCAAGGTTTTAAAAACATTGAGAGGTTGCCAAAAACAGTTTTTAATGAGATATCCGTTTGCGAGTTATTCAAATAAACGAAAAAATAAAGCGCATTTTCTGGTAAAAACGACCCCCCCTTCCTTATAAGACCGGCTGGCTGAGAATTCTGAGAAAAGTCATGATAGTATATTATAAACTTTTAGGAATCAATAAAACTATCTAAGCCGTATTAGTTTTAGCGGCTTAGATGACTTTGTAAAGTTGTAAAGGACAAATTTTTTAAATGCGCTTTCTTGGAAAACTTCGTACAAAAATAACAAAAAGGTAAGTAAAAATAACAACTACACAAGATTTCAGATAATTATGAGAGACTACGGAACTCTATTCTATGCGTGGCCTGACATGCACTTCGCCGTATTTTTAACATGTATTGATCACATTTTCATTCAACTTCTAATTTTAAGAAGTGGTCTGTTAAAGGTGCTACAACCTTATAAAATCTTTATAAAAGTAGCACCAGTCTTTATGAGCTCTATGAGGAAAGAAATGATAACACTGAAGAAGTTGCAGAAGAAATCTCAGTTATAAGCAGTCACTGAGGGATAATCGTAAAGAAATTCCTATCCACACAGTCGCATCTCAATAAAAATACATGAAAATTTAGTTTATGTAAAGACTGCCTCGTTGTACTCGTAGAAAGCGTCTACGACTACAGAGTGACTAACAACTGCGAATAATAGTTTCATCATCATCATCAACAGCCTTTAACAGTCCACTGCTGGACATAGGCCTCTCCTTAAAAAGGAGGTTTTGGCCTACTATACCACGCTGGCCAGACGGGTTGGTATAGGGTTGGTTTCAAGTTTTCCTTCTCTTTGCATTGATGTTGTCTTGCGTAGTTTATCCCTTAGTCGCCTTTTACGACACCTGTGGAATGAATAGGGGTGGTGACACTCTGTATCCTTAATCCGTCACCACACGAATAATAGTTTATGTTTGCAGAACGCACGACAGGAGTTGGTTCCGGACTCTGGCGGACAAGCGTGAGAAGAGACAGGGGGAGGCGAGAGGGTCCACTTGCTCGAGCCTTGGACGATCCTCTATTGACTGCCTCGTTGGTCTCGTGGTTAGCGTATGCGGCTGCTGATCAAGAGGTCTCGGGTTCGATTCCCGGGTCGGACCAAATATTATTTGTGTGATTCACAAATATTTGTTTCGGAGTCTGGGTGTTTTCTATGTATAATATGTATGTATTTACAAAAAAAAAAGTATGTTTATGTATTAATATCAGTTGTCTAGTACCCATAACACAAGCTCTGCTTAGCTTGGGACTAGATGATGTTGTGTGTCAGATGTCCAAAAAAATATATTGTATTTAGTTGTCAAACGTACGGACGCTGTTGTCGCGCTCCCGTATTGGGCTTTACAGTCACACCAAGAAGTGTCGAAGAGGTGCTGTCTAAATCATCTGAAATGATGGAAAGGCCTATATATATACATACATGTATGTAAATGAAGGCGTTAGTTAGATTGCACCATTGTCCACTCGGTCTCAATTCGTCGAATTCATCGAAGTTCACTTTAATTCATTTGTTTATTTGAATACGGTTTGACCTACTCTTATATTCTATTGTTTTTTTAATAGGTTCTATTCACTTGTCTAGTGGTGGTGGCAGGAGCGGAGCCTAAAGCCATTTCTGGCATAATTTATAGCACTTATGCAGCAACAGTATATCAACCCTACGCGCCGTATTCTGCATAATACACCGCTCCAGCAGTAGCAGGGTACATCGGCTTTATTGCAGCGTACACAGACCCTATTGTAGCGAATAAAGCACAAGTGGCAGCTGCAATCACCGAGCCACTTTACTCAGCCTACACTGCTCGATTTGCAGCGTACTCCGCCTACACCTACACGTCATTACTGAAATATCCCTTACGGCGGTAATTAAATGATTATTAAAAATCTAATTTTGGGGAAATTCTCATAACAATGTGTATATTTTCATTACACTGGGCTAGATAACTAACATAAAGGTAGTGTCAAAACAGTTCTAGAAATAGTTTCATAACGTTATTTTTATACCGTTGAGAACAGTATTATCGCATTAAAATTTATTTTAATTTAATTAATTTAGTATTTTTTTTCACGGTTTCACAAACAAGTTTTATGTATGAATGGATGAATATTCAAAACAATTTTGAAATTGGAAAATTCTATTTAATGTTCGTTAAATTCTTATACTTACAAATCTTATGTGAAAAATGAAACCATATACTCTCTCAAATGCTAATTAAGTTATTGTAAGGTAATGTTAAGTGACGTCTGTCACTTAAACTGCATTTGTAAGGCACATTCATCATATCTCATTAAATAAACATTATTCTATTTGGTGAGAATCCGTATATTTTATTTTATTTTCCGAACCTGTCTATAAAGGTTGCTTCAGACACATGACAACCATCATTTAGTTAAGCAGGAGCTCAGTGTTAACAACAAATAAAAATGAATAAATTGGTAAGCGGTAAATTACACTATCTAAATTTAGCAGCTTACAATAATGATCCATACTGAGTAAAGTAAATGCGAAAGTATATATGTGTGTCTCATCTAGATGTCATTAAGCATAGACATAGTTTGAATCTAGGAAAATGACATAGGACAGGTTTTATGGTAAAAATCACTTTTTAAGGGGGTGAGAAAGGGGTTATTGTGTCCTTAAAACAATAACCTCTCTCTCACCCCCTTATGAAATATTCATTATTATTAGTTTTATCTTTGTGTAACTTAATCTATTTGTTTACCAAATTCAAGTCAAAAAATTTTCATTTGTATGTTCTTTTCTATTGTAGAATATATTTATAATACATAAATAAATTTTCAAACATTCCAGATCATTATCGCTTTCCTGTTGTCCTCGGCGGTAGCGGCGCCCAGGCCTGATGTAATTTATGGTTCATACTTACCTCTGGCTCGATTATCAGCTCCGATAACCTACGCCTACTCTTCGCCTATCATCTATCCTAATTATTTAGCTCCATTGACGAGTTACTCGACCAGCTATAGCTTCAGATCTCTGCCATATACTGGGGCTTTACTAGTAAAATGATTGACAAAATGAACTGAGATAGCATATAAAAGGAAATGATATTATGTCTTATTGTTTAGATAAACGTGTATACACATTTCAATTCGATGAAAAGTTGAAATAATATTTTTAATGTAGTTTTATTTTATTCTTAATAAATGTGTACCATTATTTTGTTAGGTGTAACTAGCTACGCCCCGCAGTGTTACCAAAGGTAGCCATAGTTAATAAAATGATGATTTCATTTGTTACCCTTTTTAGATTATGTAAATAACACTACATTGATTATTTATTAAAATTTATATTATTGCAAGATTTATGTTACCTCAATAATCGTTTTAAAATAAAAACAATCAAGAAATACATTGTATAATTTTTCATTGGATCAGTTTAGCAAATGCAGTTGTAGATACCAATATTTAAAAATATGTGTATACTGTACTCCCGAACGCAAAATGAATATTATAACTTGATACATAAATTTAAATAATGATTACATAAATACAAAAATAAAGACAATATTTAAATTAACCCGTGCCCGACCGCATCTGGTGGAAAGGTGCCCATTATGCTAGCAGCTTTGCCGCGTTGTATGGCAATGGCCAACCTTTGCAATTAAATAGATAAGAAAGATATATTTTATTTGTACAAATAATGCAGATCCGAACGTAACTCGAAGTTAAATGGAATTAATATTTTTATATAAATTTGATGTGCTTAAAGAATAAATAAATAAATATTGGTAGACTCTAACCAGTGTTGATGCCAGCCTGGATACCAGACATCCAGGCTGGCATCAACACTGGTTGTGGTAAGTGCTTCGGGAACACATAGAACTCGACTTTTCCTTTCTTTTCTTGCTAACAAAGAGAAGCGGGCTATAGCCGCCGCAAAGTTACAGCATTCTCGTATCCACACTGAGTACTCCACTAGTTTACCTATAGAGGGTGAGCAGGAATAGGTTTTGCAGTAATGGTACCCGGATGTCGATTCTCGGCGTGTATGAAACACAAGCTTTTGCCTGCCGCTCCGCCCGCGTGTTTATCGGTTATCGCGGTAAAAAGGAGCCTATGTCCTTTTCCAAGTTTAGTTCCATCTTCATACCAAATTTCATAAAAATTGGTTCAGTGGTTTAGACGTGAAAGCGTAACAGACAGACAGAGTTACTTTCGCATTTATAACATTAGTATGGGTATACTATATGAAACCACCGTAACCGGTAAAAGACGCTGTCATGTTCCCTCTCCAAACAATTTCCTACACACTACACAAATATAGTGTACCCTTGGATATCCCTCCTAAGAGACATTTATTTTTTGTTTTTATTTGCTCAATCCTTTATGGACAATCTAAGAATATAATTGAGGCTAGTCAAGGTTAGCCACGATAATTATGTAATACTAGCTGACCCCGCGAACTTCGTACCGCCAATTCAACGTCACTCAATGGCTGTGAATGACATTGACATTCGTTACGCGCGTTTTTTTAAATATGCAAAATTAAATGTTTATTTTTCAATATTTCTGAGAGATTTTCTTAATATTTTTTTCCGTAAGAACCTTCTCCTAATAATAACAAATACAACAAAAAAAGAATTATTGAAATCGGTCCAGCCATTCACGCGTGATGCCGTGACCAAGGAAAAAGGGTTTCATTTTTATATATATAGATTATATCTCTACAACTGTTATTTTACTACTTATAAAAAACTAGCATTTGCCCGCGGCTCCGCCCGCATGTATAGTCCGAAGACGACTTTCAAAAACGAAAGATGCAACTTCAGCACCCCAAAACCTATTAAAAAAAACAGTTGTCCTTTAAAAAAATTGTAGCCGGAAAAAACAACGTGTCAAGATTTTTATGCATTTCAGAAGCCAGCAATGTATTGCGAGCACCGCGTAGCTACTTAAATGCCTTCATAACTATTTAATTTAACTATCTACGCGTCGGTAAAGTTGCTAATGCTTACTAACGAAAATAGGTACCTAGTGACTTTGTACTCTACTTACCTAATTTTGCGGTAGCCTTGGTCGAACCAGAAATGGCTCAAACTGAGCTCCTTCTCGGTCATAGCTCAACTGATCTGGTCTGCAGGAAGTAGTGCCTGGACTTTGTGTTTTTTTTTCTCATGATCTTATGCACCGTTTTATGCGATATTGAGTTTCCATGACCTCTAATTAACTTCACCGTAGTTCGTGTTCCTACCCGAGGAATTCTCTCAACAAGAGCCAAGACCGTTCTTCCACTCGAAGATCAACTTCTATGCCTCCTCCATGCCTTTAGGGTGTAATCCTCTCATTATTCAAAACTCTCTGGTAGGCAGCTGCGATGACTTACCTTTTTTTTCTAACGCGGGGAAAATGAAGCGTATGGTGCTTTTCGCACCATACCCTCGTGAGGCATGCTTTAACAGCGCGTAATAGTGCGCTGTGTAAAAGGTTCAAGATTTGTGATAAGAGAATTGTTCCTCTTGAAAAATCTAAAAAACAGTCCACGACAGCATTTGTTATTTTAAGGTTAGCTCACTAAAACTTTTTTATTGGAAACAAACTTACTTTTGCTACGCGCAACACAAGATGCAAACAGAGCTGCATGGGTCAGCTTTTAATAAATATAATCATAAAGATGTTGTTGTGAAGCGAGCGTCTATTAGAGTGACGATCATACAGGAATTAATAAGTAATTTTTAGTGTCTTATATTGATATGAATTTTGAAAATGGTAATAATGTAAAATAGCAATGTTTTACGAAAGACTGTAGATGATGACGATGTAGTAGATGCTGCCATGTTTAAAAAATATAAACGGCCTTTATCTTGATCGGCCATTCCCAAGCTTCCTCACAACAACTGGTCTTTTACTACCTACATCCAACGGTTTTTAATTTTTCGAATAGGAACAAAATAAAACAAAAGAAAAAGTTTAATTGTAAAGAATTTAATTTAAAAAGTTATCGAAACAAACGCTCAAGAAATTGCTTTAAGACATTATTTAATAAAAATTACTACTTGTTGTTATTTCTTACCTAATCTGAAGGCATATCTCTGACGAAGATTGTCTTGAGTTATAAAATCATTATCATTATCGTAGTTTTGTGATTGAATTATGTGTCATAGTTAATGTTAATGAGGCCATTGACTTCGTTTATATTGAGATGACGGGATCGTGATGTCATGGCCATGTTGTCCATAAAGTGAGATACACCGACATCACAAATGTTACAAAGGTCTCGTATTGTTCCAGCGCTTACTGGCACAGTTAATTGTTTGTGTACTTCTTGATGACATTTCGATGGATGAACGTGTGGGGGACAGTTTCGATTGCTATGGCAACCTCCAATAAGGTAAGCTGTACGTTGTGCAGTGACTGATGTCATACTTGTCAAACATATTACAAGTGTAGCTAGCCCAAGCTGAAATCAAAAACACAAACAAATTCAAATGAACTGAAAAGTAAACTTTAATTTATATGACCGTACATATTGGCGCGGTCAGCATTTACATCCACAGTGCCGAGTTTATTACAATAACGAGTCAATGCATTTTCAGCAAGCGTAGGGTAAACTTATTAGTTATTATATATTATCACACATTACAACTATGATTATATATGATTTATAATACATAAAAGAATAGACTAAATTACTAATTTACTGATTGATCGATCACACACAGACGAAACTGCTTTAGACGCTTAAATCCGCACAAGTGCACCTTAAGTGATTTAGGTGTGCAAAAAAAAAAATGATTGTTAAAAGTTCTAATTCTTAGGGTTCAAAATAGGGATTGACACGTAAATAACACTTCGTTAATTTTGTTAGTAGTGTTTTGAAGCCTTAGAAAAATATGTTTCATTTAATTTTTATTTTGATTTATTAGGGAATCAAACAGATACAAAATATAGAACAATAACAAACAAGTAAATTATATATTATCCAAAGCAGTTTCCACATATTCATTTTACATTTCGCGCCAAAAAGTTATAAAAAGTTTTTTAAAAAGTTATAAAAAGTTTTACTAAAATTATAAAAACAAAAGAAAACAAAAACAAACATATCTATACTACTTGTAGTTTAGGGGCCAGACAATCGTGAATTTTGGTTTTAAACTTAGTTAGAAAAGAAGAAAGATTTATTATGTTAACCAGTTCTTAAGTAACAGAAATAAATATTAAGCCCATGAGAAATTGAGCTCTGAGGCTATTATTAATAAATGGCTTACCATGCTGTACATTTTCATCATATTTGGATTCTTAACCGTATAGTTACAAAGCAGTTTTAGGAATGGTTTCGTAGGCCTAGATACATTATTTTATACTACTGAAACCATATCATATTTAAAATTTACAACAAGGCCTTTATTTACGGTTTAACAAACAAATGTTATGTAGTAATTTAAAACTTATTTTAAAACAATACATACATATATTGTAAGTATGCAGCCTTTCTCAATTCATACTAATTACTCCACAGTTCAGTATGTCATTTCTTGGTGGTTTCTTTTGCAGTGGAATTTTGTTTGAATGAGGTCGATCAGCTTTTACAAGAGTAATGTTTGCACACGCCCATTATATTGGAGGGACATGACACCTGTTCCTCTAGTGGTACAGCTGATAGCTCTACAGCTGAAATAAAATATTATATTAATTTTACTTTTTTTTTTGCTTTTGTATGTTATTTAAGAGATGTATTCGGCGTTTGTGTGTTTGTAGTTTATCTATAGTAAGTATATTTAATATCAATCTAATTAAATTAAATTTAACTAAAATTAGAAAAACCATAACTTTTTCATTTATATATTTTGCACTGCGGTCAACCTACCGTGAAACGATTGAAAGTTTAACTATTTCGTTAGAAATTAGTAACAACGATTACTACCAATGATATTATTTTATTCTAGATATTGTGTACTTTCTATATATTTTATTTTAAATTCTAATAAAGCTGGTGCGAGTTAATGTTAGGTATGTGACGTCTGTCATATAAACTGCATAGAAATTCATCACTTATTAAATAAAAATTTAAAATAAGCCTTAAGGGAATTACATTTTAAAACTAAAAAATTTAATAAACATAGAAGTTAGCCAACGCTTACTCTTTAGCATTTTCTTTAGAAAACGCTATTTTGCTGTTACTAGTCATGTTCACACCTTGTGCTTCAACGAGAATTGATTTTAAGAACACGTATTGTTGGCAATTCGATTAAAAAACCATAAAATAGGATTATCGTTTATCGCTTGAAGGAAATCTCAGGCAACCTCAGGATGGAAAGTATAGGATACCATCATCATTACACTCAGCCACTGCTGGACATAGACCTATTTAATTGCACGCTATTTGGTTCGACCCTCGGCTTCTCGCATTCAGCTCCTGCCAGCCGTCTTGCGCAAATCCTCACTCCACCAGACCTGTTAATGTCCTACGCTACGTTTGCTGAGACGTGGTCTTCATTTAAGAACCCTTTTACCCCAACGGCCAAATGGCCAGCACATTGTCACTTCAACTTGCTTATCCTGTGGGCTATGTCAATGACTTTGAAAGAAAAAAAGTGGACGTGGCTTACAGGCTCACTATATTTGAGACCATTTACAGTGAGGCTAAAGTTCTAGAAAGTTAACGAGCACTTCCATGAGATTCTATTACAGATTCGCTACAATTTTGTACTCCCACTTTGGCTTTGAAGTCACCCGTAAAAAAGTTGTAGTAGATTTTAGAAATGGAGTGCAGGGCCCTCGATATATCATCAAACATACCCTCCACCTAGTCATCCAAGTACGCCAAGGTCGGTGCGTATACTTGCATGCGAGAAACCCAAGCGAACGAGCCCCCTTGAGATTGTAGATCTCCCTCGCAGAAGTCATAAGTAGGCCTGAGTCGAGGTAACTGGTGCTCGTGGCTTTTGTTGCTTGCTCATAGAAGGTTTACCCACAATCACCACGCTGGGCAGGAGGGTTGGAGACCGTATGGCATAGCTTGTTGCACTATAATGCTGCTGCACGTCATCAGCCTATTGCATTTAGCTACGTCACGCTACGCTACG
Organism: Phragmatobia fuliginosa; assembly: GCA_932526445.1. Taxonomy (NCBI): domain Eukaryota; kingdom Metazoa; phylum Arthropoda; class Insecta; order Lepidoptera; family Erebidae; genus Phragmatobia; species Phragmatobia fuliginosa. The sequence continues at coordinate 10,407,210 of OW052071.1, read as the reverse complement.
TGAGGTTGACTTGGGGCGAAAGATTGTGGTTCGCCCCTTTACATCTATTTAAAAGTAAACAACTATGTACAATAAAAATATTTAACAGTTATTTTTTAAGCACTTCCATTTCCTCTTTTGGTCTAGTGGTTAGTGTATGCGGCTGCCGATCAAGAGGTCTCGGGTTCGATTCCCGGGTCGTACCAAATGTTTATGTGATCCACAAATATTTGTTTCTGAGGTTGTGTGTCTCCTATGTTTTCTATTATATACATGTACTTACAAAAGAAAAGTATGTTTTTGTATTTATATCAGTTGTCTAGTACCCATAATACAAGCACTGCTTAGTTTGGCACTAAATTATGGCGTTGCGTGTAAGATGTTATGATGATACCTGACAAATTTAGTTAGTAATGAGAATAAATTTATTTCATTTCTAAATTAAATTAAACTAAATCTGAACGAATTTAGTTAGTAATGAGAGTAAATTCATTTCATTTCTAAATTTTAGTCAACTAAATCTGAACGAATTTAATTAGTAATGAGAGTAAATTTATTTCATTTCTAAATTATATTAAACTAAATCTGAACAAATTTAGTTAGTAGTGAGAGTAAATTTATTTAATTTCTAAATTATTTTAAACTAAATCTGGCGGAAATGTTTCATTGTTCAAACGAAAAATTTCTATGAGAAATATTAACAAAAACCTATCAAAAAGCTGTTGTATAATCTAGTCTAGTTAGGGTTTCTAGTCTAGTATTTCTTTTGAGGTTGGGTTTTAATGTAATTTATGGCACAATTCCCGGCTCCAACAACTTACGCTTGCTCTTCTCAAATCATCTTTAATGGTTACTTGGCTTCTATGTAAATTTACTCGACCAAATATATTTTCACATACAATTGACAAATACGTCATGCTAAGCGGACGGCATACAATGCATTTTTGGGAACAAAAATCAATCTTCTTTTATTTAGGTAAATATTTATTTTAATAGTGAAATATAGCATATTAAATCGAAATAAGAATTGCACGTAAGACATGTATGTACGAGTATGTGTGTATTTTTTTCACGCCAAATTCCTTTGAAAGAGAAGAGTTTGATGTCGTCGGGAATCAGGGATAATGACCGAAGGTAGGTGTAACGAATCATGTCCGTCACTATAAACGGATCAAATTTATTAAAAATCAGCCAAGTGCATCAGGCCACGCACAGGAAAGGGTTCCTCCGTCACTCATAATGGTAAGTGGATTTAAAGTCGTATCCAATAGATAGTTGTTATGTTTATGTTTAATGCGTTAATTTTTGTACGACGTTTTCCAAGTAAGCGCATTTTACAAGTTAGCCTGTATAACTTCTGAACTAACAAAGTCATCTGATCCGTTTTAGTTTTCCTTTATAGTTCATTATATGGACGTAAATTTTTAAGCCAGCCGTTTAGCTTTTAGAGGGGCGGGGGACCCCCTGTTTTTACAAAAAAGTGCCTTTAAAGTGGAATTTCTCGCAGATACCTAAACCAAAAAATGTGTGTTTATTCAGAATCCGTAGCTACAGGTAGATGCACCGCCCTGTTTTTGCATGTGTTCTATTAGTGGGTTTATTGATGTTGCTGTAAGTTTCTTTGTGTGCGGAGAAGAAACGCGGAGACAACTGAACACGAATAAATTGGTGTACAAAGCTAATCTCCTGTATTTCTATGATCTGTGCCTACTATACTATTAAGCTGAAGAGTATATTTGTGTCTATAAATGAGCTAATTATAGATAGATAGATAGATAGATAGATAGATAGATAACTCTTTATTTGCACACAAAATTACAGGGTTACAAAAAAAAAGGAACACATTGATTAAATATAGAGTGTACAAAGGGCGGCCTTATTGCTAAAAGCAATTTCTTCCAGGCAACCTTAGGATGGATCAAATGTTGTAGAGAGACAGTAGTAGTTGAATATACATTTTTGAACCTATTATTTGCTTATTATTATGTACTATACCATATTACATATACTACATATATTATATTATCTACAAACATTTACAATTTTTACTTACATATAAGATGTATACCTATTACAATAAATATACTTACATATACATACATAAATACATACTATAACAGTAAATATACATATACAGATACATACTTAAATGAATAAAAATAGAAAAGAGAAACAGTTTCACCCTCAATCGTGTCGGACTCAATTAAGGTGAATAAAATTCCTGTACCATTTTCTTGAATCTATTTAATGTTTTCGCCTGCCTGATGTTAAGCGGCAGTGCATTCCATAATCGCACAGCTTCAACGGTGAAAGATTGGTCATAAAATTTGGTGGAATGCAGTGGCATCTCCAGTTGTAAACTTACGGATGACCGCAGACATTTTTCATGTGTGTCATTAAGGAACTTGAATCGTTCTTTGAGGTAGAAAGGGGTTTTAGGATTGAACAAAATGTTATAAAGGAAAATAAGGATATGAGTATTCCGGCGAGAGCGAATCGGAAGCCACTTGAGAAGTTGACGGAATTCAGAGACGTGATCGTATTTTCGTAAACCAAATACGAATCGTATACAGACATTTTGTAGTCGCTCAAGCTTATCGAGTTGGGCTTCAGTGAGATTCAGATAGCTGACATCGGCATAGTCGAGAATTGGGAGGAGAAGTGCTTGTGCAAGCGCAGCCCTAGTTGCAGTTGGAAGGAAGTTGCGTAGTCTTCGAAGAGATCCGGCTGAAGCAAATATCCTACGACTGACCTCTTGCATCTGTGAACCCCATGACAAAGTATTGTCTATGTAGATCCCCAAATTTTTTACAGTAGTGCTGATCTCAAGAGTTGTGCCACCGAACTGAATTTGAGGCAGCTGAGTCCAGTTAACTTTTGAGATGAGTCTGTGGCTGCCAATAACACATACCTGTGTCTTTATAGGATTAATCTTAAGTCCATAGTTATAACTCCATTCGCCGATGCGTTGAAGGTCAGCATTAATTATGTTGAATGCACCCGATAACAAGTTAATGGGAGCTTGTGTATATATTTGTAAATCATCTGCATAAAGGTGGTAGAAGGAACTTAGTTGATTAGAGATTGAGTTTATAAAAACAGCGAAGAGTAAAGGAGATAGAACGCCACCCTGTGGTACACCAGCAGAAATGCTGCACCAAGAGGACATGGAGTCATCAATGCAAATTCGTTGCCGGCGACCAGACAGGTAACTATGAAACCAATCAATTGTCCTTGGAGATATGTTAAGAGACCGTAGTATGCCAAGCAGAATGTGAAAATCCACAGTATTGAAGGCATTACTAAAATCAAGTAAGGTGAGAACTGTGATCTTTCCACTATCCATGCCTAGTCTGATGCTGTCTGTTATATGTACCAGCGCAGAAGTAGTGCTATGGCCAGGACGAAATCCGGATTGGAAGGGATTCAGTAGAGAATTTTTGGAGAGGAAGTTAGACAGTTGAGAGTGGATGAGGCGTTCGAGTACTTTAGATAGAAAAGGTAAAATGGATATGGGTCGATAGTCAGTAAAAGAAGAGGGTTTAGCTTTTTTTGGAAGAGGGATTATTTGGGCATCTTTCCATGCAGATGGAAAGACACCGTTTGTAACGGAGTGATTAAAGATGTTGCATAAGATATGTAGAATTTCGTCAAGGATAGGAATAATCATATTTCGGCTGATGCTATCACTTCCCATTGCGTTGGATGAAATCGTCATAATGGTCTTCCTAACATCACAAGCGGACAATTGATCAAAGACGAGAGGTGGATAGTTGAATATAGGTCTGAATTAAAAAACTCTTTGAGTTTTAGATATTCCATTTATCGGGGAGGACTATAGAATATTTATCATCACACTTCGACCATCAGGAGTGGAGTAAAATTATTTTAAAAACCGGTGAATATAATTTCTTTTGAGAGTTACAGTTACAGATAAAGATTTGTGGAATTAGTATATAAGAGAATTTTTTCTCTTGAAAAATCTAAAAAATAGTCCACGAGTGCAATTTTAGTATTTAGTGTATAAATAAAATATCAGAAAATCTGCCTAAAACAAATATAGATTGCAGTATGTTAAACTTACCTGCTAAGTACCAACTGGCAGATCCTCAATTTAATTGTTCAAGTGGCATTGATATAATAGTGGTAGATATGAAATTGACTTACCAGTCAAACCTGAAAAATTCATTTAATAAAGCTCTTAGTTGTTTTTTAAAAATTGAGAAAAAAATTCAGAGTGATCCTGAATTTCACAAAAGGTTTTCGGATGTTATTAATGAGTTTGTTAACCTAGGTCATGGACATTGGGTAGAGGATTTCCCACAAGCTTCGTATGGCAAGCAGTCATATCATCTGCCAACACTCGCCGTGGAGAGACCTGATGCAACGAGCACAGCCTTTCGAGTCGTGTTTCAGGGCAGTGCTGCTTCTTCTTCGGTATTGAGCCTAAATGATGTGTTACACGTCAGTCCTGTCATACAGCCTGATTTATTCACTATACTACTTAGGTTCCGATGTTTCAGGTATGTTTTTGTTACTGACATAACTAAGATGTATAGACAAATTAATATTAAAGAAGAATATCAACAACTGCAACGAGTGTTGTATAGAGAAAACCCTAAAGATGATTTAAAGTGCTTACAATTAAGTACTGTCGCGTACGGTACTGCATAATACTACACTAATAAGAACCTACTTATCGAACAGGAGAGATGTAAAATATATAAACGGCCTTCCTTAAGGCTCCTCACCACTGGTCGTTGACTACCTGCATCCAACGGCTTTTAATTTTTGAAAAAGGAACAAAATGTAATAAAAGAAAAAGTTTAATTGCAAATAATTTAATTTTTAAAGTTATCGAAAGAAACGCTCAAGAAATAGCTTTAATACAGAACATTTTTTTTAGAGCTCGGAAGAAATTACCACTTATTGTTATTTCTTACCTAATCCGAAGTCATATATCTGACGAAGATTGTTTAGAGTTATAAAATCATTATCAGTATCGTAGTTTTGTGAATGAATATTTGTGTCAAAGTTAGTGAGGCCATTCACTTGGTTTACGTTACTATATGATCTGTTTATATTATTATCTATAAACAGAGATGCACCGATATCACAAATATTACAAATGTCTCGTATAGCTCCAGCGCTTACTGGCACAGTTAATTGTTTGTGTACTTCTTTCAGACATTTCGACGGATGAACGTGTGGGCGGCAGTTTCCATTGTTAAGGCAACCTCCGTTAAGGTAAGCTGTACGTTGTGCAGTGACTAATGTCATACTTGTCAAACATATAACAAGTGTAGCTTGACCAAGCTGAAATACAAAAACAGCAATAAATTCAAATAATCTGAAACGAAAACTTTTATTTATATGTATGTACGTACATTTTGGCCCGGGAATCCATGCAGCTTCATAAAGCGTCATCATCATCATCAGCCTTTAACAGTCCACTGCTGGACATAGGCCTCTCCTTAGAAAGGAGGTTTTGGCCTACTATACCACGCTTGCCAGACGGGTTGTTATAGGGTTTGTTTCGAGTTTCTTCGAGAGGATACTCTCTGCCCGCATCGTCCGGCACCTCTGCGAGGTTGGCCCCGAACTGTCGGACGCCCGATTCGACGATCGATGCCGTAATGCGCCTTAGGGCCGTGACCGAGGAGGCCGTGAGCTGCGGCGGAGTGGTGTTGGCGGTGTCCTTAGACATCGCCAACGCCTTCAATAGTCTGCCATTCCGCTGCATTGGGGAAGCACTCCGCTACCACGGAGTGCCAGAGTACCTGAGGCGGTTGGTGGCATTAAGACGCAGGGCCATGTCGTGCGGTGTTCCACAAGGGTCTGTCCTAGGACCACTCCTGTGGAACATGGGATACGACTGGGCCCTACGAGGGCGTCTCCCCCCCGGGCTGGGTGTAATCTGCTACGCGGATGACATCTTAGTCACGGCCCAGGGGGCTAACTTCCAGGAGGCGGCGCGCCTGGCCACCACAGGAGTGTCCACCGTGGTCGGGCGCATCGAGGCGCTGGGTCTGCGGGTGGCCCTGGATAAGACTGGATAAGAGTAGGGCTACTCTTCCATGGGCCCCGTCGTGGTCCACCCGCCGGCGCCTCGATCGAGGTCAACTCGGTCCTCGTACCGGTCCGGACCCAGATGAGGTACCTGGGTCTGGTCCTAGACGGAAGGTGGCTCTTCGACGAGCACTTCAGACAGCTGGCTCCAAAGTTGGTGGACACTGCCTCCGCCCTCGGGCGACTTCTGCCCAATTTGGGCGGGGCCAGTGTTCCCACTAGGCGGCTGTACACGGGGGTGGTCCGATCGATGGCACTGTACGGTGCACCGGTGTGGGCGGCGGCTCTGTCCGCCCAGAATAGGGCGCGCCTCTGGCGCCCCCAGAGGATATTGGCGGTCAGAGCCATACGCGGATACCGGCCCGCCCGCGGCCTGCGCCTTGGCCGGAACACCCCCGTGGGATTTGGAGGCGGAAGTGCTCGCTGAAGTTTATCGGCGAGTGGCTGAATTCCGGGCGGAGAGGGGCATTCGCCCTCCGCCCGAGGACGTACGCGAGTGGCGCGAAGCCGTTCGTCGAGCCACCTTGGCTAGATGGTCTTTCCGGCTGGAGACTCCACGCGCTGGCTTCGCCACCGTGGAGGCTCTCCAGCCGGTCATCGCCGAGTGGGCAGGGCGGCAGCACGGGACCCTTTTCTTCCGGCTGACGCAGATGCTTTCCGGGCACGGTTGCTTCGGAAAGTGTCTGCACTCGGTCGGAAGGAGGGAATCGAGTCGCGCCTGCCACCACTGCGACTGCAGTGAGGACACGGCCCAGCACACGCTGGCGGTCTGCCCCACATGGGCGGCGCAGCGCCGGGCCCTCACTGCAGTCATCGGAGAGGAACTCTCGCTGCCGGTCGTAGTCCGCTCCATGGCCGGTAGCGACAGTTGTTTTACCGCGGTCGCAACCTTCTGCGAGGACGTAATCTCGCAGAAGGAGGCGGCGGAGAAGGCCCGGGAGGATGACCTCCACTCGGACCCGATCCACCGTCGGCGCCCTGGGCGGCGGAGGCCTCGCATACCTGCGTCGTCACCCCTGAGAGTGGCAGCGGGTGGACGGGACGGGTTTTCCCGTCCATCCGCTGTAGTGGCCAGCCGCGAGGGGGTGGCGTCCGCGTGTGACCGGACGTTGCCCAATTTGGAGAGGATATAGAGATGGCGCCCGCAACAGTGCGGGCAGGCGCCGGGAGGGATCCAGAAGGAAAACAGTAACCTGGATCCCTTCCAAGTACAGGCGCAGAGAGGTCACACCGTGTGGTTTTAGTCGGTTCGAGTCCGACACACCGCCCCGCCGAGAGCCCCGGTGGGGTGACGGTCCGTGGGGATTTCCACACGTTAAAAAAAAAAAAAGGGTTTGTTTCGAGTTTTCCTTCTCTTGGCGCTGATGTTAGGTGCATAATTTATTCCTTTCGTCGCCTCTTACGACACCCATGGAATTAATAGGGGTTGTGACACTTTGTATTCTTAACCCGTCACCAAACGGACAGCTAAGACATAAAGCGTAGAGTATACTTATTAGCTATTATATTATTATACATACATAACATATAACAACTCTGATTATATATGATTTATAAGGAAAAACGTTAAATCAAGTTATGTTTTTTATTTAACAAGCCTTTTCACATGACCCGTACTTGGAATAATAAACTAAAATATGACTTATTTACTGATCGATCGATCAACATACAGCCGAAATGGCTTTAGACGCTTAAATTTGCACAAATGCTCCTTATGGGACATAGGTGGGTATAGCGAACTTATATTTTCAGGCTTGTTTAGTACCCCCGACGGTTATCAATTATGGCAAATTTAAGATTCGAATCGAATAACAACAACAGTACATTTAATAGCAGCCCTGTTTATTATTTAAGTACTGATTTATTATTGTAACATTACTTACTAAGGTATATATATTAGGTATGGATATGTTTTGCTCTTACAGCTCTCATATATTCTAAAACCTATCGCTACACTGCATATAAATACGTCTTGTATTTAACGAAGAAATTAGTGTCCCAATACTACATGCTCGATAATAGACAGATAATTATCTGAAATATGCTGACCAGACTTATCTCTATAATAAATTCCATCCATTACTTGAAACAATATATGACGCAGGAATAGTGGGCAATAAAAAATGATTGTTAAAAGTTCTAATACTTAGGGTTCAAAATAGGGGTTGGACATGTAAATAAGACTTCGTTACTTTTTTTAGTAAGGTTTTGAAGCCTTAGATTAACATGTTGAACACTTCATAAATAAAGTAACATAAATAAATGTTCAATCCTTTTTAAATTAAGCTTGTGAGCTAGTCAATAATAAATGGCTTACCATGCTGCACATTTTCGCCATATTTGGATTCATAAGCGTATAGTTTCAAAGCAGTTATAGGAATGGTTTCGTAGGGCTAGATACATTATTTTATACAAGTGAGACCATATCGTATTTAAAATTTACAACAAGGTGCCTTTATTTACGGTTTAAAAATGTTATGTAGTAATTTAAAACTTATTTTAAAACATTGATTGCAAGTATGCAGCCTTTCTCAATTTATATTAATAATTCCACAGTTCAGTATGTCATTGCTTGGTGTGCTGAAGTTTATTTTATAGAGAATGTTTGTCTGAGTGAGCTCAATCAGCTTTCACAACAGTAGTGTACACACACAACTCCCTTTTTGTTGGACGGATATGACACCCGTCCCTCTAATGGTAGAGCTGATAGCAATACAAGGTGGACCAAATATTCGTTTAAAATTGAATCGATGAAATAAAGTTATTAATTATTATTTTTTTAAATAGAATAAACCATAATTTTTATTTCGTATGTCTTGCACTTCGCACAACCTATTACAAAACAATCGAAAGTTTTTCAATTTCATATGTAATTAAGTAACAATGGTTACTAGCAATGTTATTATTTTATATCATTCTAGATATTCTATATTTTCTTTATACTTATTTCATTTCAAATGCTAATAAAGCTTTTCCGAGTTAATGTTGGGTAAGTGACGTCTGTCATATAAACTGCGTAGGAATTCATCACATTTTGTTAAATAAACATTATTAGTTTTAATAAAAATATAAAAAAGACTTAAGCGAATTAGATTTTAAAACAAAAAATTAAATAAACAGAAGAAATGTTAGAAAACACTATTCATTTAATATTGATAGGATTGATTTTGAGCTGTATAATCTATCTAACAACAAGAACACCTTGGAATTATTAGTCTCTCTATTATAAATATAAGGTGGTCTGAGTCGAGGGCTATGCTGTCCGTCTCTTCTGTTCGGACTTCACATAGCCCTAAAATGTTGTGCCTAAAACTCAAGTTGTGCCAGATGCGAGTCTAACCGTAACATGCGGCCATCAAACGTTGCCAGGGTCGGTTGTGGCGGCCTCCCGTAACCCGGGGATTCTTAGCACCCTCTGCCCTGCCATTACCGTAGTCAGCATTATGACTGGGAATAGCGTGAATATCATGGACTGGGAGCCGTGGCTTTTATTGCTTGCTTATAGAAGGTTTACCCAAAAACACCTCGCTGGGCAGGCGAGTTAGTGATCGCAGGGCGTAGCTCGTTGCACCGGTGATGCTGCTACCCGTCATCAGCCTATTACATTTGGCTACGTCTTTAAGTATGGATATACCGCCATCAGTCAGTCGTCAGGTCGTTTGTTATTCAGCAGGATGCACCGCGTGCAGATGAGGTTAGGTTAGGTTTGGCGAAAGATCGGCTCTGACCGAGCAGAACAGGGCGCGCCTTCGGCGGCCGCAGAGAACTCTGGCGGTCAGAGCCATACGGGGTTACCGCACCGAATCGACGGAGGCGGCGTGCGCCCTGGCCGGAACACCCCCGTGGTATTTGGAGGCGGAAGTGCTCGCCGACGTTTATCGGCGAGTGGCTAACTACCGGGCGGAGAGTGGTGGAGTTGGACCTCCGCCCGAGGACGTGCGCGAGTGGCGCGAAGCCGCTCACCGAGCCACGATGGATCGCTGGTCGGTCCGGCTGGAGACTCCACGTGCTGGCTTCGCCACCGTAGAGGCGCTTCAGCCGGTCATCGGCGTATGGGCAGTGCGGCAGCACGGGACCCTTACCTTCCGACTGACGCATGTTCTTTCCGGGCATGGTTGCTTCAGAAAGTACCTCCACTCGGTCGCCAGGAGGGAATTGAGTCCCGCCTGCCACCACTGCGACTGCAGCGAGGATTCGGCTCATCACACGCTGGCGGTCTACCCCGCATGGGACGCAGACGCAGCGCCGGATCCTCGCGGCAGTCATCGGAGAGAATCTCTCACTGCCGGACGACGTTCGTTCCATGGCCGGCAGCGAGAGCTCATTTACCGCGGTCGTAACCTTCTGCGAGGACGTAATCACGCAGAAGGAGGCGGCGGAGAAGGCCCGGGAGGACGACATCCAATCGGACCAGATTCGCCGCCGGCGACTCGGGCGGCGGAGGCGCGAACATCTGCGCCTCTTGCCGCCTTGAGTGTGGCCGCGGGTGGACGGGACGGGTTTTCCCTCCACCCGCATTATGTGGCCAGCCGCGAGGGGGCGGCGTCGGTGTGTGCCGGCCTCCGCCTATGAGAGGGTCGTCGAACAGAGACGGTGCCCGCATCAGGAGCGGGCAGGCGCTGGAGAAGTTCAGAAGGAGATCCCACCCTGGACTTCTCCTCCTAAACGGAGAAACGGAAACATTGTGTGTTTTTTAGTCGGTTCAAGTCCGACACACCACCCCGCCGTAACCCCCGGTGGGGTGACGGTCCATGATGATTTTTCACACATAAAAAAAAAGGTTTGGCGAAAGATAGGGTGCTGCTGGCTAGAAAACCTCCACGTGGTGCACCCTGGGCAACGCTGGCGATAGCACTGTTCCTCCTTAATTCCTCCGGTCATGTGGAGGAGAGGATTATCGCCAGCGGCTAATATTCTAGCTGGAGAGGAGCCATCATCGGCTCCCGGGCAAGGCCTGGTCCAGCAGGGTGGGCGTTTCCGCCGGTTCCCCTGCTGGCTCTTCGCTCTTCGGAGCAAGGATGACAAAGTGAAGAACCTAGGGATTTACTTCGATAGCACCTTATCCTGGGCTCCTCAGCTCCAAGAGCTGAGTCGCAAAATGTTTGCCGCTGCAGGATCTTTGCGCAGACTCCGAAATTTTCTACCTCAATCAACTAAGATTGCTTTAACACAATCTCTTCTTTTCCCCGTCCTCGATTATGCCGATGTCAGCTATCTAGATCTCACTGAAGACCAATTAAATAAGCTTGAGAGACTCCAAAATCTGTGTATAAGATTCATATTTGGATTACGCAAATATGATCACGTCTCCGAATACCGTAAACAACTCAAGTGGTTACCAATCCGCCTTCGCCGGAATACACATATACTATCTCTTCTTTACAATATTTTATACAACCCTTGTACTCCACGTTACTTAAAATCCCGTTTCACCTTCCTGCATGACACACATCCCAAATTGTTAAGGTCGTCGGAGAACCTGAGATTGAAGATGCCTGGACATACAACCAAATTCCTTGACCACTCCTTCTCTGTCCAAGCAGTTCGGTTGTGGAATGCCCTACCGGTTGAAATAAGACGTGCACAAACACTCACGGTTTTCAAGAGAAAGGTAAGACAATACTACCTGGAAGACGTCAATGACGTGTGACAGACAAGTCAAATATTCCGTTTATGTATGTACAGAATATAATACTTATCTATTTCTATGTGTAAATGTGTATAAATATGTGTGTATGTATTTTTATTTATATTTATGTATTTATATATGTATGCGCAGGTATTGTATATCATCTTCCTAGCCTTATTCCCAAGTTTATTTGGGGTCGGCTACTAGTTCAACCGGTTTTACCTGAATTTCAGTTTTTCCACGGAGCGACTGGCATCGGACCTCCGCAACCCTAAGGGAGAACTGAAATTCGAAGATTGAACTAGTTGTCAGTATATTTGAGGGCACTGACTTCCCAATAACGATTGCCATAGATGTCCATGACAACCGGGACCGACGGCTTTACGTGCTCTCCGGGCAGCTATTAGGAAATTCCTAAGAAAATCCCAAAAACACTTTTTGGCCCGACCCGGGATTTGAACCCGAGACCTCTTGATTAGCAGTCGCATACGCTAACCACTAGACCAACGAGGCAGTATTGTATATATACAGGGTGTAAAAAGACACAAACCAAAAACTTCAAGGTTGCATTCAGATCATGATACTGAATAGGTTTAGCGAAAAAAAAACCCAAAATATATGTTTACTTATCTAAGTTTTTTTTGTTTTTTTCTGGTCACATACACATAGTACAACATAACAGAACCCTAACAACCTAATTATCACATTTAGAAAACCAAAAAACAAATAAAATCCATAAAACTGCAATGTATGTTACAATAAAATCAGCTGGCCAGAGTACACATGCGTCCGCGCGCGGTTCAATGACCGCTTCGCTCGTCCCAGTAATTACCTACCTAAAATTGTTTGTTGAAAAAACCTATCATTGTTTTCGTATGTGTGTGTTTTCGCGATTCACGCTATAGCGGCGTGTTTGATGCGTCGGCTCAAAACAAAGACTCGTGGTCTATGAGTTTTGCCGCCATTAATAAATAAATATTTTGGACATCTTACACACAACGTCATCTATTCCCAAAGTATGCAGAGCTTGTATTATGGGTACTAGACAACTGATATAAATACTTGAACATACTTTTTTTGTAAATACATACATATTATACATAGAAAAACACCTAGACTCCGAAACAAACATTTGTGGATCACACAAATATTTGGTCTGACCCGGGAATCGAACCCGAGACCTCTTGTGAAGCAGCCGCATACGCTAACCACTAGACCAATAAGGCAGGCAATACAAATGAATTACTTTGAAACTTCCGTCATTTTTATTATTTACCTAACCTACCTAATGTCAGAGAATTAGCGTCATAGCGGCGTGCGGCGGCAGCGGCGGCGCCTTTGAGTTTTGCCGAAAGGTACCTATTTAACTATTGGCGACGTGTTTCAAAGAATTTTAATTTCTTTAATATTATAAACAGCGGCACCGAATAGACCAGTCGGTCTTCAATGTTCCTACTGGACACTTGCGTGGTGCATTATAATTTTTACGTTTTGTGTTGTAATTTCTTTGTTTTTTTTTTTTAGTAGGCATAAGTAAAATAAGTAGTTATTTCGTTTTTTATCCTCTTTTTATCTAATTTTAGTGTTAAGGTATTTTAAAAATAGGTGATTTTATTATAACAAAGATAGTGGTTATTTATAATGTTTAGTGCGAGGGAATACGGACAAATGATTATGTGCTATAGTGTAGCCCGGGGAAATGCATCACTCACGGACTTTGCCTATTGAAGGGTTTAAATCCTTGGTTAGGAACACGAACTACGGCGAAGTTAATTAGAGGTCAAGGAACCCCAATATCGAATAAAACGGTGAATAAGATTATAAGAAAAAAAAAACACAAAGTCAAGGCAGTAGGCACTAGGCACTACTTCTGGCAGACAAGATCAGCTGTGCTATGACCGAGGACAATTATGTAAGTAAAATACAGTCACTAAATAGGTATTTTCGTTAGTTTACTGACGCCGCGACTCGTAGGTAGTTAAATTAAATAGTTATGAAAGGCATTGACCTAGCTACTGTGTGCGCCATACATTGGTGGCTTCTGAAATTAATAAAAATCTTGTCACATTGTTTTTTCCGGCTACAATTGTTTTTAAGGACAACTGTTTGTTTTTTTTAATAAGTTTTGGGGTGCTGATGCTGCATCTTTCGTTTTCGGAAGTTGTCTGGTTACACCCTGTATATACTATTTCTTTATCTCAAATCACAGCACCAGATACTACCCCACACTTTCCATCCTATGTTTTCACTCCGTCCCATGGTTGCCTGTAAGAGATTGCGTTTGAGCGATAAGGCCGCCACTTGTACCTCCTTATATAATATATTATTGTAATTGATCTGGTGTACAATAAAGCAATTTATTATTATTATTATTAACCTCGTTAAAAAACCGAAGGTGGGACCCTGAGGGGTCAGATTCTCCGCTGTTAGCGGTGGAGAAGGAGGGCGAACTCGGCGTGTACTTACACTACTACCGAGCAGGAGGACTACGTCCCCCTGCCACCGTCGGCATAGCGTAATCCCGAGAGAAGTGCTGTGGTCAAGTCTCTCGGCTTTGATCGGGGACGTGGGTCTTGGCTTAACCGCCCGGACCGCGAGGAAGAAAACCTCTCTAAAAAATTACCCCGAATCCCAAGTTCTGGTGCGTGGGCAGGGGATGCATGGCTGATGGGAAGTTCAGTTGTGAGCGCACCCCAAGCTGAGGTACCTGCGGACCCCTCGGTTGGGTAAAACATTTTCGCTTGCCCGGGTATTGAGGGATCTCTGCCCGGGTCGACCTTTATTTCTCCCCCACTCGTGGGTATTATTATGAGCACTGATAAATTGAATTTAAAAGGAAAAGGATCGGAAACATCTAACGAACAACGGAAACTGAAATGAAGAGAGGAAGGGCGAAGAAGGGCATCCTGAAGGGGAGCTTCAGGGGAGCCTGAAGGGTGTATATTTCTTCCCCAACCGGAGTCTGAGCGACTTCGAGGTCTTCCTCAACAACCTGGAGACCTCGATACGGAGATTGGTGTCTGGGCACGTCCTCGTGCTGCCACTTCAATGCAAAGTTCATTGCGTGGGGTTCCCCGGCGACGGACGCCAGGGGCGAAACCGTCGAGGATTGGTGTCGGTGGGCCTCTGTTTGCTGAACAGAGGCGCCACCAACACGTGCGTGCGACAGCAGGGGTGGTCGATAGTGGACCTTTCATTCGCTACCCCTGCAGTCGCCGCACGAGTAAGGAACTGGAGCGTCCTGGATGCAGTCGAGACGCTCTCGGATCACCTTTATATCCGATTCGAGCTCTCCCGGTCGCAGGTACTTTCCGAAGCAACCGTGCCCGGAAAGTACCTGCGTCAGCCGGAAGGAAAGGGTCCCGTGCTGCCGCCCTGCCCACTCCTCGATGACCGGCTGAAGAGCCTCCACGGCGGCGAAGCCAGCGCGTGGGGTCTCCAGCCGGAGCGACCATCTCAGCATGGTGGCTCGGCGAGCGGCTTCGCGCCACTCGCGCACGTCCTCGGGCGGAGGGTGAAATCCGCTCTCCGCCCGGAAGTCAGCCACTCGCCGATAAACTTCGGCGAGCACTTCCGCCTCCAAATCCCACGGGGGTGTTCCGGCCAAGGCACACGCCGCCTCTGTGGACACGGTGCGGTATCCGCGTATGGCTCTGACCGCCAGTATCCGCTGGGGGCGCCAGAGGCGCGCCCTGTTCTGGGCGGACAGAGCCGCCGCCCACACCGGTGCACCGTAAAGTGCCATCGACCCGACAACCCCCGTGTACAGCTGCCTAGTGTTTGCTGCCGTGGGCGACTTCTGCCAAATTGGGCAGAAGTCGCCCTAGGGCGGAGGCAGTGCCCACCAGCTTAGGACCAAGCTGTCGGAAGTGCTCGTCGAAGAGCCACCTACCGTCGAGGACCAGACCCTGGTACCTCATCTGGGCCCGGACCGGTACGAGGACCGAGTTGACCTCGATCGAGGCGCCGGTGGGCGGACCACGACGGGGCCCATGAAATAATAGGGCCTCCGTCTTGTCCAGGGCCACCCGCAGACCCAGCGCCTCGATGCGCCCGACCACCCGGGAGACTCCTGTGGTGGCCAGGCGCGCCGCCTCCTCAAAGTTTGCCCCCCGGGCCGTGACCAGGGTGTCGTCTGCGTAACAGATTACACCCAGCCCGGGGGGGAGACGCCCTCGTAGGGCCCAGTCGTATCCCATGTTCCACAGGAGTGGTCCTAGGACAGACCCCTGTGGAACACCGCACGACATGGCCCTGCGTCTCACTGACACACCACCCTTTTTTTTTTTCCCCGCGGACCGTCACCCCGTTGGGGGTTACGGCGGGGTGGTGTGTCGGACTCGAACCGACTAAAACCACACGGTGTGACCCTCTCTGCGCCTTTGTATTGGAAGGAGTCCAGGGAGGGGATTTCCTTCTGGACTCCAGCCAGCGCCTGCCCGCACTGTTGCGGGCACCAACTCTTCATTCGACTCTCTAATTGGGCAACGTCCGGTCACACGCGGACGTCACCCCCTCGCGGTTGGCCACTACTGTGGACGGACGGGAAACCCGTCCCGCCCATCCGCGGCCACTCTCAGGGCGGCATGAGACGCAGGTATGCGCGCCTCCGCCGCCCGGGGCGCCGGCGGCGGATCGGGTCCGATTGGATGGCATCCTCCCGGGCCTTCTCCACCACCTCCTTCTGCAAGATTACGTCCTCGCAGAAGGTTGCGACCGCGGTAAAACAACTGTCGCTGCCGGCCATCGATCTTATGACGGCCGACAGCGAGAGATCCCCTCCGATGACTGCAGTGAGGGCCCGGCGCTGCGTCGCCCAAGCGGGGCAGACCGCCAGCGTGTGCTGGGCCGTGTCCTCACTGCAGTCGCAGTGGTGGCAGGCGGGACTCGGTTCCCTCCTAGCGACCGAGTGCAGGTACTTTCCGAAGCAACCGTGCCCGGAAAGTACCTGCGTCAGCCGGAAGGAAAGGGTCCCGTGCTGCCGCCCTGCCCACTCCTCGATGACCGGCTGGAGAGCCTCCACGGTGGCGAGGCCAGCGCGTGGCGTCTCCAGCCGGATCGACCATCTCAACGTGATGGCACGGCGAGCGGCTTCGCGCCACTCGCGCACGTCCTCGGGCGGAGAGCGAAATCCGCTCTCCGCCCGGAAGTCAGCCACTCGCCAATAAACTTCGGCGAACACCTCCGCCTCCAAATCCCACGGGGCTGTTCCGGCCAAGGCACACGCCGCCTCTGTGGACACCGTGCGGTATCCACGTATGGCTCTGACCGCCAGTATCCGCTGGGGGCGCCAGAGGCGCGCCCTATTCTGGGCGGACAGAGCCGCCGCCCACACCGGTGCACCGTAAAGTGCCATGGACCGGACAACCCCCGTGTACAGCCGCCTAGTGGGGACACTGGCCCCGCCCAGATTGTGCAGAAGTCGCCCTAGGGCGGAGGCAGTGCCCACCAACTTAGGGCCAAGCTGTCGGAAGTGCTCGTCGAAGAGCCACCTACCGTCGAGGACCAGACCCAGGTACCTCATCTGGGCCCGGACCGGTACGAGGACCGAGTTGACCTCGATCGAGGCGCCGGCGGGCGGACCGCGACGGGGCCCATGCCGTAACCCCCAACGGGGTGACGGTCCGCGGGGATTTCCACACGTAAAAAAAAAAAAAGGTTTGGCGAAAGATTGTGTTTCGCCCCTTTACATCCCTTTAAAAGTAAACATTTACAAATAAATCATATTCTTTAAGATTTAACCCAGTTAATTTTTTAAGCACTTAGATCCTTTTAACTAAAAAAAATTAATTAGTACTTAGAATAAATTTCTTTTATTTCTAAATGAAACCAAAACTAGCGGAGGTGTTTCATAATATACGTAATATTTTAATTCGTTTAAAAGCATTTCTATGAGGATCGGTTACAGAAAACCTATCAAAAAGCTGAGAGAAATTATCCAATTTAGTCTAGGTAATGTTTCTAGTCTAGCATTTCTTGCAAGATTAAATCTACTATTTTTGATCAAATCAATAAAAACATATATGACAAATGGGTGCCTCATGATTTGACTGATCTGCAGACGTGTTGAAACTTGTGTTGCCTTGTTGAATCGATACAGAAATGAAGGGATATTGGATCGAATTGTGAGATGTGATAAAAAGTGCCCGAAAGCAAAGCTTACCAATAAAAAGATAACTGTTTGGTGGGCTCAGCATGGTGTTATTCACTATAACTTTTTCCGATCTAGTCAAACAATAAAGGCAGATGTCTACTGTGCCGAACTCCGAACAATGATCGCTAAACTTGCACTGAAACAGCCCCAACTTATGAATCGATCTTCACCATTATTGCTCCATGTTAACGCGAGACCTCATACAAAGAAACCGTTTTAACTCTACAGGAACTGCAATTAGAAACCATTCGTCACCCTTCGTATTCGCCAGACCTTGCTGCAATCTTGCTACCATTTTTTCGTGATTTGAACAATTTTCTACGTGATAAAAGTTTTCTTCCCAGGAGGCAGTACAAAATGCTTTCACACAGTTTGTGGAATCTATATCACTAGAGTTCTATTGCAAAGGCATAAATGGCCTTTCTATTAGATGGCAGCAATGTATAGATATTTTGATTAAATAAATATGTTAAATGAAAAAAAAAGTGAATTTCAATTTTTCAGTACAAATCCGCAATTTTATACTTTAACCCCTAATATTACGTTTTTTGTATGTAACCAATGAGAAAAATGGAATTTCACAGATTGAAAATTCTTCATTATTAGTTTTTTGCTTAGATATTTTATATTTGAATATTCCATAGCATTGTCACTTTCTTCCTATCGTTAGCGTTGGTTTCATGTCACTATTTCCGGTTCCATAAACTTACGCTTGCTGTTTTCAAATCATCTATATTAGTTACTTGGCACCATTGTTAATTTCTCTACCAGAGATAGTTTTACATACTTACCATGTATTAGGGCATTTCTATTGAATTGAATGAAATATTAAGTTAACGGAAAGCTAACTGGTACCATCTGCAACATCCCTGGCATTGACATCGTCGACTGCTATGTCTGCCTGGGCTCCCAAATATGCAACTACGGCAGCTGTGTCACCGAGATCAAAAGGCGAATCGGGATGGCAAAGGATGCTATGACCCGTTTGAGCAACATCTGGAAGAAAAGAGGAATTGGTATCAAAACCAAGATCCGATTGCTACGAACTTTGGTATTCCATATCTTCCTGTATGGAGTCGAAACGTGGACAATACTCGCCCGAGAAAGGCAAAGGATGATGCTGGACAGGAACCGGTGGAGGAAGATCATTCGCTCCAGATGCAACCCTGAAGCTGACAACGATCCTCAGACATGAGGGAACGACTTCAGAGAGAATGAAATGTATATCAAATAATTATGCAAAAGTTAGTACTCTTTATACAAATCAAAAATACTAATAACATTGAAGAAATTACATAAATATATTATTATTATTCTATTTTTGACTTAACTATTTGACTACTACTGATTTCTGATAACAAATGTTATTAACATATTTAAATATGTTAATAACATTTGTTATTAACATATTTAAATAAATGAAAAGAAAAACTCATTACACATGAAAATAAAAGTAGAATATTAGATCACCGACGAAGCCGGTGGAAGACTCCAAAGACAAAAGAATCGGAATAGGGCCGTGTCGAAGAGATTGTCTTTTGCATCAGACTTTTAATCGAGCCTTCTTATATATGTAAATAAGGTTGGTTTGTAGGATTTTAGGTATACATATTATTAACATTAAGTCTAAATTTAAAAACCTTTTTGTTATCATATAGTTTATTTGATACTTAAGCATCTGTTACACAAGGAGAGTTTCTCGCACGAGAGTGGCGAATAAATCGTATGCGATTATCCCTTGGCAAAACTCGCTATTCGATTCTTGCTTGCGGTTGTTCACACTTTAACAAAAACTCGTATAAATCAAGTGATTCTCGAATGCGAGTAATACAGGCGAGACTCGCTTCTCTTAATATGTTTACACTACAGGCGAGTAATCGAGGATCTATAGACGCATACGTTTCTCGACTTGTATCAACAATGCTCGAGCGAGAATCGCAAGCTTCGATGCGAGACTCGCACAAATCACTCCGTACTGATTTTGATACGAGACTCGCCATTCGTGACCTAATTTTTTCAAAGGTAGGACGTTTTCAAAAATGTCAAAACGTATTGTTAAGTTTAGTACGCATGACAATGTTAAATTGGTCGATATTGGTTTGACGAAATTTATAGAAATTATGAGTGTCTCTGGAACACTCAAATAATTTGAGAGTTTCAGCTTTCAAATTATTTGCAGAAAAACTAGCTATCGATAACTTTAGGCCGAAGGAAATAGTAGTGAAAATTAAAAATATGCGAAGTCAGTATATGCAGGAAGTGAAAAATAAAAAATATCCATCGGGATAGGAGTTGGTACCGAAGAAGTATACATATACCGCAAAACTGTATTGGTTCCAGTTGATGGACTCCAGTTATAGAAACTAGACCTACCATTTCGACTGAACAAAAAAAACGTGTTTTCGAATGGCGAGACTCGCAGGAGAAACTCGTATTGTTTGTTTACACAGGCTAGCGGCCCAGGTGAGCCTACATAGCGAGAATCGTATTCGAGAGGCGAAACTCGGAGCATTTGTTTACACTAGGCGACCATTATTATTGCCTGGAAGAAATCGCCGCTCGCATGCGAGAAACTCTCCTTGTGTAACAGACGCTTTATACAACTCTTTGTTAGTGGTAGAAATCTATAATTATATAGTATACTACTACTATACTATAAAGCTAAAGAGAACTTTTAAGATTAATATTTTACCATGAAACTAGTAAATATCTTTAGGTAAATTACCTATTTAGTTTTACAATGATATAATAAGTAAATGAGTCTTGTGATTTTTGTAAATTAAGATTTAAGATAATAATTGCTCTTTCATTATTATCTTAAATCTTCATTTACAAAAATCACAGAGCAGTAGATGGGTAGTTTGCAATAATATTGATAATATTTTGATGCGAAAGTATTGAATGTTGTGCATAGAAGGTTATAATAGGGATGTTCTTAATCCGTGTTCAATTAACAAAACAAGTTAGTAATTGTAATAAAAAAACGGAACTTTTCCGCATAATCTAACACAGCCAGACTGACCTGTACTTCGCTCTCAAAGTAACTTGAACGTCTCTGGCCTTGGCATATTAGTTCTATCACTTGCTGCACATGAATTTCAAACTAACATCAGGGCAGTGACACAGCAATTCACACAATAGCCTCTGGCCTTGATATACCAGTCCTATCCACCTGCTGCACATGAATTTCAGACTGATATCAGGGCAGTGACCGACCAGCAGTAATCAAGCTTATACAGGGCAGTGACCAACCAGCAGTGATATAAAATCCGTTTGTTCTAATCTTATATCCTCTCAAAAATCCATTGTTAATTGAACAAAATTTATGAACAAGTGAATAATTTTTCGTAGTCGTACGTACATCTGTAGGACTTCGCGCAGCAGATGACGAAGAGTCGTCACAGGCAAAAGCAGGCTTAACGCGATCTAAGCTCACAGTAACGCTCCTGTTTCCCATCAAGATGGTGATGGTTTTGTCCTTTTTGGAAACTACTTTATGCGGGCCAGAATAGGGCGGCTTCAACGATGGCCTTACGGTGTCATCACGTAAAAATACGTGGGATGCCATGTCCAAGTCCTTGAATACAAAGGTTGGTCGCTGGCCATGACGTGAAGCTGGAATAGGTCGTAACTGTGCCATAGACGCGGGAAGCAGTGTTGCCAACTCTGTGACATTCGGAAATGAACGCCACAGATATCTGCCGGGATCTCAAACGACGGGAGTAAATCGAGAGCGTCACAAAGGCGGCCTCGCGAAAGCTAGGCGTACTAAACAAGGTGAGACGGTTCTTCTCGCCGGAGCATCTGTGTCTTCTGTATAAGACCCAGGCTCGCTCCTGCGTGGAGTACTGTTCTCATCTATGCGATGGATCTGCGCAGTATTTGCTTGACGCTCTCGATCGGTTGCAGAGGCGAGCAGTTCACATCATAGACAGTCCCGAAGCCACCGAGTTCCTAGAACCTTTGCAGTTGCGAAGAGATGTCGCCTCTATGGCAGTCCTCTATCGCCTTTACTTTGATTTACCATGGTGAGTGTTCTGAGGATCTCTTCCAACTCATCCCATCCTCTCCCATCCTCTACAGAACAACACGATCTGGCCAGCGAAGTCACCCCTTCAGAGTGGAAGACATACGCTCCAGAACTAAGCGGTTCGGGTCTTCCTTCTTGTGCCGAGCAGTTAAACACTGGAACTCACTACCAGCTCATGTTTTTCCTTCTTACTATGATCCCGGGTCCTTTAAGCGGGGCGTGAAAAAGCATCGCACTAGGCCGCCATAATGTGGTTCGCCATACTGCTTGCAATTGCAGTGAGTATGGCGACCCCCGCTTATGGATTTTACTCATGCTTTCCATCAGGCATAGTAAAGTCACCTTGGCGGACGTTATATAAAAAAATTGTATATATGTATGTTCGTTTGTTCCCTCATAACTCCTCAACTATTTATTCATTGATAGAGACTCTGTAAGTTGTACCTGTGTATCAACTCGGATATATAATATAACTTGCACCAATCTATTGCGTACAGTTGTTGACTACTTAAGACTGTTGATGATGATGGTAACTACCACACAAGATGATTAACTTACATTTATATATTAGTACTACCTTTCACTTTTTTTTGGAATAAAAGTAGTTGCAATGCTTTAAGGTACATTAAGATTTTAAACTTTTAAGTGAAGTGTGTAAATAAATTTTCAACTGACAGTGTGTTTTTTTTTTTATTTGGTTTATGAAATTGATATCGGCAGGCTCAGGTCATCATCGCTTTCGGAGCCCTTACTCTGATGTCAGTACTTCGTAACGAGAAGTACGAATAACTCCACCTCCCCAGTACTCGACTATATTCAAGTGTGAATATACCAGGATATATTTTATGACATTTTTGAGATAAAGATGAAACTAAATTAAGACGGAACTTCTAGTATTTGTGTGAATTATTAGGAGACGCTGCTGTGTTGTCTCTTCAGACATTCCTCTACACAATAGATTTCGAGCTTGCCCTTAACGTCTCTTTCACCAGGAAAACACACAAAAAGTATATTTAATGTACCTTACATGTGCTTTTCATCAATCATAATATCTAAGATTTTAACTTAGATTTTATAGTCAATAAAAACAAACCTTTTCTTCTAAAAGTACTCAGGAAAAGTTTACAGCCTCATTGATCACATAAAAATAAACAAAGACAAGTATTTACTTTAAAAATATTTAATTTTCAAACTATTAAAAAAAATTACAAGAAAATTGTTTTCAAGACGGAAAGTACCATTATGCTTTTAATTTATGAAATTAATATTGGTAGAGATTACTTGGTGTTGTTTCTAAGCTAACCCGAAGTTATATTATCTCTGATGACCATTTCCTACATTGTCTTTAGTAATATCATTATTATGATCGGAGTTTTGTAAGTTAATAGTTGTGTCTACGTTAATGAGGCCATTCACTTGGTTTAAGTTACTATGTGATCGGTTTATATTATGATCTATAAACAGAGATGCACCGATATCACAAATATTACAAATGTCTCGTATGGCTCCAGCGCTTACTGGCACAGTTAATTGTTTGTGTACTTCTTTATGACATTTCGACGGATGAACGTGTGGGCGACAGTTTCCATTGTTATTGCAACCTCCGTTAAGGTAAGCTGTACGTTGTGCAGTGACTGATGTCATACTGGTCAAACACATTAAAAGTATAGCAAGCCCAAGCTGAAATAAAATCATTAATCAATTTTAATAAACTAAATAAGAAAAGTGCTCATAGCCGACTTGCCGACTTGGGTAAGCAACGGCAAGGTTACGTAGCCACAACGTGTCTTGGCAGTCCTCAAGCATTCACTCAGGGGGCGTGGGGATGTATGGCCTTAATCCTCTTCTGAGAGGAGACCCGAGCCCAGCAGTGGGACGTTATGGGTTGTTGATGATGATTAAATAAGAAACACAATAAACTTAATTTATCATCATCTTCCGAGCCTTTATTCCAAGTTTATTTGGGGTAGTAGTTCAACCGGTTTTACCTGAATTTCAGTTTTTCCAAGGAGCGACTGGCATCGGACCTCCGCAACCCTAAGGGGGAACTGAAATTCGAAGATTGAACTAGAAGTCAGTATGTTTGAGGGCACTGACTTCCCAATAACGATTGCCATAGATGTTCATGACAACCGGGACCGACGGCTTTATGTGCTCTCCGAGGCACGGGCGTGAATCAACTCCAAACTTCCAAACTCCGGGCTGCTATTAGGAATTTCCTAAGAAAAACCCAAAAACACTTTTTTGGTCCGACCCGGGATTTGAGCCCGAGACCTTTTGATTAGCAGTCGCATACGCTAACCACTAGATCAACGAGGCAGTTAAACTTAATAACATAATAAACTTCTTTTATATATACATAAAATAAGAAACTGACAGACTGATTTACGGTCTAATAGATCTAGGCAGAGCTGAAACAAAAGTAAGAAGGGGTGTAACAAAAGGGTTATAAATTTAAATAGATCTTTGATAGAACCGTCTCGAATATCATACGCCATTGAATAGTAGTAGATAAAATGAAGAGTTAGAGCACTTCTAGGTGAAGAAATACTAGCATTACAAAAATGTGAATTGTAGGAACACGAAAAAATTGTAACACATAAAATTTTGCACCCACATGAAGTCGGAGCGGGTCACTAGTCGAATTATAAAGAAAACTTACCAGGCTGCTTAATCTCATTATGTTTGAATTCATAGCTATACAATGCCAGAGCAGTTCTAGGAATGGTTTTGCAAGGCTAGACAGACTATTTTATACCGGTGAGAACATTTCACACTTACAATATTGAATTCTTTTTTCACGGTTTCAAAAACAAGTATATTGTACTTATTCGATAGTTATTTTAAAACATTGGTTGTAAAATTTTAATATGCAGCCTTTCTCAAGTTTTTCATATATTCATTTCTTTTTGGTCTAGTGGTTGGAAGTCTCGGGTTCGATTCTCGGGTCGGACCAAATATTTGTGTGATCCACAAATATTTGTTTCGGAGTCTAGGTTGTTTATGTATAATATGTATGTATTTACGTATTTATATCAGTTTTTGTTTATGTATGTGTTTATGTTTATGTATTTATATCAGTTGTTAAGTACCCATAATACAAGCTCTGCTTAGTTTGGGACTAGATGATGTTATGTGTAAAAGATGTCAAAAATATTTAGTTATTTAATAATTTTTAAACCATTAAACTATGCTATTTTATGATCCTTTAAAGGAAAGCGAGGATCGAGTAATAGATACAGATACATAAGTAGGTTCACGCGCTTATAAAACCCCTCTTTTTACCACGCTTTTTATTAGCTTGGGTTGTATGTATCTATGTGTGTAATGGAACCTTTGGGTGCGATTTTGACCCACTTAATACAGTCATATTTCGTTCAAACTTTGTAAATTTATCAAGGACCGATGACAATACAATAATTTTAAAAAAAAATGAAAAAATATTCCAATTTCTTTTAATCAAATTAGTCTTTTTTAGTCTTTCTATTATATATAATAGTTTCAAAAAACTAAACCACCACGCTTTTGAACTAAAGAGTAGAAAATAATTTCAATGTAACAAAGCGCAGGGTGCTTTCTGAAAATATTTCAACAATTAACCTCCCCGTCCCATTGCTCATGCTCGAGGTGTTTCAATTTCTCAAAAGCATGAGCCTGTTCAATGCAAACCAACAATTAAATCTTTGCTTTTTATCATACTATTATTAAATAATCTTGATAAAATAATTAAATAAATGATGAAATTCATGTATGTGATAATTTTTTTGTAGGTCGTACAAAGATTTTGGAGTCGCTTAAGGTTATCAAGCTGTGCCTTGGTGATAATTCAAGATTCAGAAAGCTGAACATCGGAATAATCGAGAATTTGAAGAAGTGCTTGTACAAGAACATAAAATTTGGAAGTCTTCGAAGATTTTACAGATGCAAATATCTTAGGGTCAGTCCTGTACTATGTGTACTTAGCCTGATACTATCCGTAATTTGAACCGAATAATAAAGCCGGAATAGAAGAGATTCAGTAAAAAAACATTAAAAGGTTCATCAACAACCCATAACGTCCCACTGCTGGGCTCAGGTCTCCTCTCAAGGGAGGGTTAAGGCCATACGTCCCCACGCTGGCCGAGTGCGGGTTGGGGACAGGCAAGACAAGTTGTGGCAACGTAATCTTGCTGTTGGATGTTTTTAAGCCGCCCGAAGGCCTCCAACTAAGCTTCACGACTGCTATCTTATGATAACAACCTCGGTCGGACCTAGATGGGTGACCGTTTGTGGCATGATATATATGAGCGTTTCCGTGATTCGGAGGTCACGTTAAGCAGTCGGTCCCGGTTGTTATCTTAATTTTTCTTACAAGGTGCAAAATACTCTATTCTAAAAAAAGTTGTTAAACGTTTTTAGTTCTGCATAGTAATCATTACGACGAATCGTGTTGGAAATGTGTGGAAATGAGGTTAAAACCCGGTAGGCTTGTTTCATATCAGATACGCATGTTTTGTTGAAAGATTTGTGCTGAATTTCGATCGATGCTTACCCTCGGTGATTGTTTGCAATCGCTTAAGACCACTCGTCTAAGAGCAATTCACATTAAATATTCACATTAAAATATTTAGTTATTACAAAAACTTGATTGACGGTTTATATTACTTTTCTGAATAAAATAAAATATAATAGAGATGTTTTACTATTTATATCATATTTTAATTCATGTATTACTTTTTTCATAACACCTATACTAATAATATTATAAAGTTGAAGAGTGTGTTTGTGCGATTGAATACGATAATCTTACAACCAATAGAAATGGAGTGTCAATTAAAAGTGTTGCAAAAACGGGCGAAAATCATTCCTTTTCTGAGCTGTAATATACGCTGCTAAAGCAGTTAAAGTATCGAAAAAATATTGTTTGAATGAGTTGTTATCCTGGCATATATCTATCTATAATTCTTTATTGTAAACTAATTTGCTTACGCGGCTGCATGCCATCACGCTACGGGAAATAGGAGACGTAGACACAAAGTAGTAAAGATTTTCATTTAAAATAGGTTAGATTGACACACCTATGCTAGGTGTGTCAATCTAACCTATTTGTTAATTTTTTTAGGTGCGGAAACTCCCACGGGCTGTCACTCTAATAGGGTTTGCGATGTATTGAATTTAAAAAAATATATATTCTACACTTGTTTCTAGTTAATAATAGAACCGTGTCACTGTTGTTAAATATAAATATACTGAGCAATAGTTCAAGTTATTAAGGCTACTAAGATGACTCTGTACAATTAAATTTACATTTTGTGCCTAAAAGTTGTATGTGTGTACGAGTAAGTGCATTTTAAGATAACTATTTTCAAAAAATAACAATTCGCAAACCCATGAATGCTTTATGAACAGTCTTGGTCGACTGTTATCATCCATTTACCTGACAAATGCGTTATAATTAGATTGGACTTACACCGACGAGAGGATAAAACTATTTTATTTATGAATTTAATAAAATGTGGAACACACTTTTAATAACTTTCATCACATTACTATTCATGTTTTATTAACACAAGAGCCAATCATCCCCGACTAACATTTACCTATGTTCACAAGATAAATTAATTGGCTTAGATGTTTTTCGGTTAGTTGTTTATTTTTTTTTCCAATTCTTTTGTGTTTATAATAATAATAATAATAATAACCCCCCCGGGGGACCACCTTGGCGTGGTGGGGGGGCTTACGGGAAGGCATGAACTTATTACACTGACACTACGAACTCGATGATACCCTGTAAAAGGAGGAACAAATGGCTAACAACACCTTTGCTCAACCCTTCCTAACTAACGGTCCCAAACCCAGAAGAAAAATGGTTTTAACAAGAAGTAGTTCGAAACGGCCCCAAGTGCCCGGCGGGCCCAGTACCAGTGGTGGTGACGACGATAGCCAGCCTGTGACTGAGTCCAGGGGTGCGAAGAATCTCCGGGCGGGAAGAAGAACTCGTCAAACGACTCAAGCTAGTTACAAGGATTCCGATAATTTAAGCGATGCTCCACCAACACCTTCACCGTTTCATTCATTTGAATCACCTTCATCATCCCCATTGTCATTTACTTCTTTCACGCCATCAACCACTGAATCTGCTTTGTCTGAGAACGTTGTGCAGGAAGCATATGCCGTAATACCTGCACCCGCCTCAGGCACAAACCGTACGCGAAAGAGATGGTCACAAGAAATTAACGAATTCATCTGGCGTACGTACCTCATAGCTACAAAATTAAACACTAGTAAAGTATACCTTAATCACCTACACCAGGAATTCACACAAAAATATCCACAAATGCAGGCATCTAAACAAAGACTAGGAGATCAATGTCGAGCTATAATCAGAAACAATCTTCTACCTCAACAGACTTTAGACAACATCAAAGAGGAAGTTTCTGCTTACCTACAAATGCAAAATCCACAAGTAGATTGCGGTACACATCCACACAATACAAATATACAAACACAGAGAAGAAGATGGACAACTGAATATAACGAATCAATAATTAAAAATTACTACAAAATAACACAATTAGGATCTAATAGGACAGCATACCGTAAACCACTCTATCAAGCAGTAATTGCAGAACATCCTGATTTATCAGAAGTTAGCGAACAAAGGATATCCGACCAGCTCCGGGTAATTTTGAACAACAAATTGATCAGTGATCAAAGACAAGAAGAAATACGTAACGAAATAGCAAGTACTCTTAATCTACAAAACACTAATCAGGAAGACTACATCTCGCATACACATTGCAGTACATCAGAAACTGAACTACAACTAGAAATGCATAGCCCACACACGGACTTAGTTACCCAACCATTGTCAACACATAATTTCCAATCACAAATAAATTCCACCGCTTCAGAGCTTAATAAAATTATAGAAATATTTAATATTGCAATGCTTAAATTCAGACATAGTGACCCAACAACTCGGCCATATATACCAAAACAGAAAGTATCTAGAAAGCTAATAAAAATAGTCCACTTCATTGACACCGAAATACTACCAAACCATATCTCACTTGACCAAGATTTTTCACTGACTCAGACCATTATCTACTGCGCCGCTTACACCGCAGCTACCGGCAATGGATCTAAAATTAAAGATAACATCACACCTGTTTCGCAAAAACAAATAAAACTACCGCCCTGGCAGAAAAGACTACAAAATAAAATACGAAATTTAAGGAAAGAAATAGGAAGGATGACAGAATATATTAGAGGCAAAAACAGTGAAAGACTTAGCAGATTAGTTATAAAAATTAAAGATAAATATCAAATCCACTCACAACATGAAGAACCCAATTTGAGTAATGAACACTTCCTTGACACTCTCAAACAAAAACTTAATGCAGCAACAAGTA
Organism: Phragmatobia fuliginosa; assembly: GCA_932526445.1. NCBI lineage: Eukaryota > Metazoa > Arthropoda > Insecta > Lepidoptera > Erebidae > Phragmatobia > Phragmatobia fuliginosa. The sequence goes on along the minus strand of OW052071.1, from coordinate 10,377,955 downwards.
GATTAAAAAGATACATTAATTGTACACTCCGAAAAACACAAAACAGTCAGTTCACTAACAATGAAAAAAATTTTTACAGACATTTAGCCTCAAACACATCACAATGCACTAATAAAAACACACAAGATTCAGTAACGGTACCTGTTAATGAACTACATGACTTCTGGTTCAATATCTGGTCCAAACCTGTACTTCATAATTCACAAGCTGAATGGCTCCAGGCAACTACCCTTTTAACAGATGATATTATACCTATGGATTTTGATGAAATTCCTATAGAAATATTTATAAATGTTTTGAATAAATTGCACAACTGGAAATCGCCTGGTACCGATCACATTCACAATTACTGGTATAAGAAGTTCACAGCTTTACATCCTCTACTACATAAACATATAAACACATTCATTCAATCTCCAGACTCAATGCCACATTACATCACTGAAGGTCTCACCTATATGATACCAAAAGACACAGATTATCAGAACCCAGCTAAATATCGCCCTATTACATGCTTGCAAACAATTTACAAAATACTTACATCATGCATAGCGGAAATAATACATCAACACGCTAATGAAAATAGTATACTTGCAGAAGAACAGAAGGGGTGCCGCAAAAATAGTCAAGGTTGCAAAGAACAATTAATAATAGACTCGGTGGCAATGAAAATGGCAATTACAAAAAAGAAAACTATAAGCACCATGTACATAGACTACAAAAAAGCCTTTGACTCCGTTCCACACAGCTGGCTGCTTCACGTCCTGCAACTTTATAAAATTCACCCAAAACTAATTGACTTCCTAGAAAACTCGATGCAACACTGGACCACTATACTAAATATCAAAGGACACTTTAATGCAGAAATACCTAAAATTCCAATACGGCGAGGAATCTTTCAAGGTGATGCACTTAGCCCGCTGTGGTTCTGCCTAGCTCTCAATCCCCTTTCTCATATGTTGAATAAGTCTAGTCTAGGTTACACTATCACCACACCACAAAAACAAACGAACCTTACACATCTCATGTACATGGACGACATTAAATTATTTGGCAACAACACAGAATCACTACACCATCTAGCAGATATTACACAATCTTTTTCAAACGACATTCATATGGAGTTTGGTATTGATAAGTGTAAAACTTTTACACTGGTTAATGGACAAATTACTACCAGCACCTACACACTAGTGACAGGAGAAACAATAGAGCCCTTAGAATCTCACAATTCTTATAAATATTTAGGATTCCAACAAGATAGACAAATTAAACAGAAGGAAACAAAACACACACTTAAACAGAAATTCAAACATAGAACTAATACTATACTCCGTTCGCAACTCCATTCTCGTAACACATTTAAAGCAATTAATAGCTATGCCATCCCCGTCCTCGTCTACTCTTTCGGCATAATAAGATGGTCCAAGACAGAACTCACAAATATTCAACGCTCTATAAATACAACACTAACAGCTTTCAGAAAACACCATCCTAGATCCTGCGTGCAACGACTAACCCTCCCGCGGGAAGAAGGCGGACGAGGCATAATAGATATATCAAATTTACACAACAGACAAATTAAATCACTTAGACAGTACTTTCAGCAACGATCACAGCACTCTACACTACACGAAGTTGTAATGCTTGCGGACAGACGACTCACCCCCCTTAATTTAGCAGACCGAAATCCACAATACAATGAAAGTATAGTTGAATCAAAAGAAAAAATTAACCAATGGCAACAGAAATCCTTACACGGCAGACATCGCCACGACCTGCAACAACCTAACGTCGACAAAGCTGCGTCGAACGAATGGTTGCGGCGTGGAGACCTGTTTCCTGAGACAGAAGCATTTATGATAGCCATCCAAGATCAAGTCATCGACACCCGAAACTACCAAAAGCATATAATACGTGCACAAAATCTCACCTCAGACACTTGCAGACGCTGCCATGCCTGTCCCGAAACCATTCAACATATAACCTCAGCCTGCAAATCTTTAGTTCAAAGTGACTACAAACACAGACATGACCAAGTAGCTGCCATAGTACACCAACATATTGCCCATAGATACCACTTTATAGACAAAAAGACACCGTACTACAAATACAAGCCGGAGACTGTACTAGAAAATAACAACCACAAAGTATACTGGGACAGGACGATAGTAACAGACAAGACTATTCACTTCAATAGACCGGACATCACACTTCACGACAAAGTAAAGAAAACGGTTTATCTAATAGATGTAGCAGTTCCAAATACTCATAATATCCAATCAACAATAGCTGAAAAACTCACAAAGTATCAAGATCTGGCAATAGAACTGAAACGGCAGTGGCGAGCTGTAAACATTCACATAGTTCCAATAGTCATATCTTCAACCGGAATAATACCTAAAAGCCTTCAACAAAGCTTAGATGTCTTAGAAATGCCCCAACATTTACTACACCTACTACAAAAAGCAGTTATATTAAACACCTGCAGACTTACCCGAAAATTCCTAACCACATCTTCAGTTTCATCAACTTACACCATCACTTAAGCTCTGATTACATTTGGCTATGGCCCGTGTATTCAGCAAATTTTACCCCGTACAGGGAGATTAGAAATAAAATAAAATAATAATAATAATAATGTTTATTTTCGTAAAGCAATTGTAGTACATAACAAGATAACATAGAATTGAAGACAGATAGTGCGTACAATCAGTGGTTAGAACGCTGTCCCCCTAGATAGGTTTTGGAAAACCTGTATTAAGGAGTAACAGTACCAACCCCCATTCGGTGGTATACATTATATTATTGTATCACATACGTGTAATATTTTCTCAGATATGTACAACTTGCAATTAAACATATTTTTAAACAAAATAAACAAAATAGTGTGGATGTGCATATGTGTGTGTGTGTGTGTGTGTGTGTGTGTGTGTGTGTGTGTGTGTGTGTGTGTGTGTGTGTGTATGTGTGTGTGTGTGTGTGTGTGTGTGTGTGTTTGTGTGTGTGTGTGTGTGAGTGTGTGTGTGTATGTGTGTGTGTGTGTGTGTGTGTGTGTGTGTGTGTGTGTGTGAATATGTGTTTTGTGTGCCTGTGTTATGTGTCATTTGCATAAAGATACTTTTCCGTTTCCTCGTATGTTTTATCCTGTAAGTGTGTATTTAAGATCTTTTTACAGTTGTAATATGATAGGTTGTTCAATGAACACTTTCTACTTATTTTATTGTAAAGAGCTGGACCTAAGTAACTAAAGAATCTTTTAGTGAATTTCGTCCTAGGATGTGGTACTATACAGACTTTGTCCTTTCGTCGTTTGCTTATTTCCTTGTACGGTGTATTATTATGTTGGAGTAGAACAATTTGTTTAATAAAATGTTGCCGAACGTTTAGGACCTTACATTCGCTATATAATTTATCTGTGGAGTACATAATGGGACGAAATGTCGCCACCTTTAAAATAGATCTATGAGCAATCTCCAAGGGCTTCATGATGGTTTTAGCAGCACCCCCCCAACAAGAAATACAGTACGTAATAATGGAGACACATAGAGCAAAGTAAACGTTACGGATTATTATGGGATTCGATATTGATCTAAGTGTTTTAAAGATATATATCAATTTCCGTACTCTAGCAGCAAGGAAGTTGATGTGGGCTCTGTAATTAAGATTTTTGTCCAAGATTATACCAAGATATTTAATATGATTTACACGGTCTAGATGGGGACAATTGCATTGTGTTTGTGTAGATGAAAAACAATTATGTGCTTTAATAGTAATAGGATTATTAGGTTGGGATGCGGAGTTAATAGAAAAAGTCAAAAATTTTGTTTTAGTAGTGTTAACTGTTAGAGAATGAGAATATAACCAGTTGAGAGCTCTGTTCAGTCCAACCTGAGCAAAATGCTCAAGCTTTGACCAAGTTTCCGCCTGGAAAGTAATAGCTGTATCATCTGCAAAGGATACTATCTTGGCATTAGGGATGTTCAGATCACACAGGTCATTTATGAACACCAGGAACAGAGTAGGGCCTAAAATACTGCCTTGCGGCACGCCGTAATAGATAGGGAGCTCATGGCTATTGTAATTATTGATTCTGACAGTCTGGGTTCGATTTGTTAGATAACTCCGGAATAGATCTAGTTGTTTTCCCCTGACTCCCATGTCTTCGAGCTTATTTACGAGAGTAGTAACAGGAACGGTGTCGAATGCCTTCGCGAGATCTAAAAAAACGGTGAGTATTTTCTTATTGGAGTTAAGGCATCCCACAATGTGATTGGTTAGATCCTGTACAGCATCACAAGTAGATCTATTCTTGCGAAATCCAAACTGTTGAGGTGACAGTAACTTGTGATGTTCAAGGTAATATACCAATCTTCTGTTGATTACCTTCTCAAGTACCTTGGAGATTGCACTAAGAACAGCGATAGGTCGGTAGTTGTTAGGCAAACAACCATCTCCGCCCTTATGAATAGGATGAATTATTGCTTTTTTTAAGGATGTGGGGAATACTGCGCTGTCAAAACAGAGATTAAAAATGAAGGACAGTATTGGAGCTAGCAGATCAGAGTATCTCTTAAGAATTAATGGCGATATACCATCCCAACCTGTAGCTGCGTTTGATCTGAGTGATTTGATGATGAGAGTAATTTCGTCAGGATCAGTATGATTTAGAACAAAAGATGAAGCAGTTTTAGAATTACGAATTATTAGCGATGGTGGAATTTGTCCATTCTTGGTAATATTATCGGCTAGGTTTTTGCCAATATTAACAAAGAAGGAATTTACATTATTGCACGATTCAATAGGAGATGGGGAGGAATTCAGTAATAGAGATGTTGAGTTGTTAGGTTTGTCAGTATGTGTGATTCTTTTAATAGTGTCCCATAATGTTTTTGAATTATTACTAGCTTTAGCTAGTTCTTCTCTGTCAAATGCTCTTTTTGCTTTTTTTAAGATAATAGTACAGAAATTTCTATAGCGTTTATAGGTGGTTTTAAGTACATCGTTATCCGGTGATTGTTTATGTTTTCTGTACAGTGCATCTCTATTCCTTATACACCGCAACAGCCCTGGCGTAATCCAGGGCTTTAAAATTCTCTTTCTGGAAGATATTTTCTTGACTACAGTATTTTTTTTAATAGCTGATGTTAGTAGATCTATGAATTTATCGATAGCAGCACTTGGATCTGTACTGGAAAAAATTGGAGTGAAATCCAGCTGGCCTATAGTTTCGTCCAGAGCTTTATAGTCAGTCTTAGTTACAGTTAAAGTAGAAGGATTTCGTTGATGTTCATGACTTAAGCAAAATAAAGACGAGTGATGGTCGGTCACTGTAGTGTTATAAACAAAGCAATGATTACTGAATTTGGTTCTTATTACTATATGATCCAGACAGTTGTTATCTCTAGTAGGAAGGCTATGTGCAGGCAAATAACCATGAAACGCCAGTAGATTTAAATAATCGTGAGCACGGGTATCAAGAGCAGTAGGTTTAATATCTACGTTCAGGTCGCCCATTATTACAACTGTCTTAAAATGTGACAAACTTAAAAGTACGTTATTCATAACTGATAAAAAGTTAGTGATGTTGTCATTAGATGGTGATCGATACATGCAAACTATGGCTATGTCTGATCCAATCTTCAGTATAAGGCCTGATGCCGTGTGACGGAGGTCAGGCTCCTCACACGTGGCAACTAAGTTAGATTTCATGTATACAACAACCCCGTCGCTTTGATTGATGTTGTTAATAGTACTGAATGTGGTATAATTTTGAAGCATTGGGATAAGTGAGTTACTAGAACATGAAAGCCAGCACTCGGTTAACACCACCAGATCACAATCAAATGAAAGTCGATGTAATAGGGCTTGCAGGTCAGGGAAGTTGCAATTTATAGACCGGATATTTTGAGATAGCATTTTTAAGTAATTATTTGGTTTGATTAAGATATTGTGAGTGTGTTCCGGGATACATGTATGTATGGTTGATATTGAATGTTGATCTATGTTGTCAATCAAATTAGTAATACTGTTCATTTTTGTTTAGTTTTTTAGGGTTCCGTAGCCAAATGGCAAAAAACGGAACCCTTATAGATTCGTCATGTCTGTCTGTCTGTCTGTCTGTCTGTCCGTCCGTATGTCACAGCCACTTTTCTCCGAAACTATAAGAGCTATACTGTTGAAACTTGGTCAGTAGATGTATTCTGTGAACCGCTTTAATATTTTTACATAAAAATAGAACAAAAGCAATAAATTTTGGGGGTCCCCATACTTAGAACTGAAACTCAAAAAAATTTTTTTCATCAAAACCATACGTGTGGGGTATCTATGGATAGGTCTTCAAAAATGATATTTAGGTTGCTAATATCATTTTTTTTAAACTGAATAGTTTGCGCGAGAGACACTTCCAAAGTGGAAAAATGTGTGTCCCCCCCCCTCTAACTTCTAAAATAAGAGAGTGATAAAACTAAAAAAAATATATGTTGTACATTACCATATAAACTACCAACGAAAATTGGTTTGAACGAGATCTAGTAAGTAGTTTTTTTTTAATATGTCATAAATCGTAACACGCAATATACCTTTCATCCAAACAATACACTAGTATAAAAACATCGATGAAAGTTACAACGAACTACAAGAACTTTTATATGATGTTACTTGCTGGTACGGAACCCTTCATGGGCGAGTCCGACTCGCACTTGGCCGCTTTTTTACGTTCAAATACTGGGTACTTCGTTGGGTGAATAATATAATAGTTGCTAATGTGTTTATAAGGAAGCGGTGTAACATGATACATGTTTGAATGTGACAGGTAATTTATGTAGTATCTTTGTTGTGAGTGTGTGGGATGATAGAAATGTTTACATTTTTTTATAGTTTCTGTATGTAAGGTTTTCTTTGTGATGTTAATCGTGATGATGTTAGTATGTGATGAGGATGAAGGTAAGATATGTTTGTAGGATTTGTTTGATGGATAAGTAGTGTATAATAGTGTATATATGGTGTTGAGGCACAAGTAATACTTATAAAATAAAATTTCAACAACAGACATTAACAGAGTCATAGGGACACTGGGAATAAAATAATTATACATAACTAGTCACGCATTATCACGTGCAGACAATTGCTTCAGTTGGTTTTCAGTTTTAATAACGAAATACTCGCTTTCTGAACTCTTTTTCAACATAATACGTCCGTTAGACGTCCAGCAGAATTTAAAATCGTTTTCTTTAGCGAAGTTTCGGGCCAAGTAGAATAGTCGCTTAGAATATGTTGTCAATTGTTCCGTAACATAAATGGGGGTGATTGTTGACATACCCAGGCTCGCAGAGTTTAACTTGTTCTTGGGATTGTTTTTATTGTAATCTCTGACGGCCGCTATAACAGTACTTTTGATAAGTGTATTACTGAATTCAACTGTTAGCGTAGAACTCGTGTTTTCCTTCCTTGAAGGCTGTCGTATGATGTCACGAATATCTGAAGATTTTAAATTATGACTTAACTGTTTAGACAGTTCAAGCATAGAACTGTACAACATTTCCTTAGTTTCATTCGGTCGTTTTGGAACATTGCGTATTTCAATGCTGGTTTTTACAATAGAACGATCAAAGGATTCTAATTTCTCGTCAAGTCTCGCTAGTTTAGATGTAATTGAACTCTTATCTTTCTCGAGACAAGCAATCTTTGAGTCGAGCGTCATCAATTGATCCGTTATGTAAGACATAGACTTTTCAATCTCGGAGTTTGTTTCATCAATCTTGGTATTTATTCTTTTTAAATCAATTACGTGATCTTCTAATTTATCCATACGAGCATTTTGTTGACAAATCATATTGTGAAGCATATCAACTATTTCCTTCTTGAAGTCGGTTAAATTATCAGACGTAGTAGCCTCATTAGACGGACGCCGTCGCTCACATTCTCAACTTAGTTAGTTAGTTAGTTCTATAGTTCTATAGTATTCAAGGCCACTCTCTCCACTTTGTATGAGTCAAGATTATTCGTTAGTTTGAAATTGTACCGTTGCAACTACGGACGTACGGTTTTAAGAGCTATGGCTGATTTGTGTTTTATATGTGATAAGAAACTTTCAGAAGGTGTTTCTGTGAATGTCGTACGTGGTTTACAAACTTTAAAAACTGCAAGTATTGAAAGAAATGATGGACATATAGACTATTTAAATACTTTAAGTTCTGTAAATGTGCATTCCGAGTGTCGAAAAGTGTACACGAGTAAAAATGTTATTATTGCATCAAAACGACGCAAAAATAATTATATATAAATAATCAAGTTACTTACTTTAATTAAATATAAATAATTAATAGTTAGTACATAAATAATAGGCATTGTTTAATAATTATAATTTCCGAGTAAATAATTGACTTTATAACGTACTGATAACCATAACTCACGCTTGACCTTGCATTAGGCCGTATATGACTGTACGATGTGCACTCTTCGCGCTCTACCTTCAAAACGGTTGGTCGTATGAAAAAAAAGTTTAAACAAAAGTTGTAGGGAATTTTATAGCCTACAACTTTTATAATAAATGCAAATCTCATTTAACCGATAGGAAGCCAGATATTCGCGAAAAACCGATTTTTGTGACCTTTGACCTTGAATATCTTGAGACGCGGACACGATAACGATTGTGACTTTTGAGACAACATTTAGAATGACAAAACAAAGGTTCATACCAATTTGCAGCTTATTATCTTTCATTCCGAGGTTGACCCCTTTTTTTACCTAATATGACTGGGCTATTAGGAATTGTTGCCGAATGAAACTTTTGAAATATACAAACACAAAAAGAGGAAACCGAGAATAGTAGGTTTGACCCTACGACTTTCCAGATACAGTGGTTAGTGGTGCACAAACTTAAGCCTTGAGGCCACGGTGACCGCTAAGTATGAATGCTAAATTAGTAAATGGTTGTTGCTTGTAATAGTATGTACTCAGGGGTAGATGATAATCAATATTTGTGAAGTTCAAACTTTTACCGTCACTCAATATTCACAAGTCACAGATGCACATAATTTATATCGTTTAATTTCACTGATTTCGGGTGTGTTCACAATGGAGTTGCATTTAGGGTGCTATAACAGAGACTAATTATGCGTTATAGTGAAAAAAACTGCACAATTTGCTACAATAACACTGAGTAATGAATTTTAAATACGGAGATCACACGTAACACGTCCTTTCGCTAGCACGCCGAGCGGGGGGGGGAGTTATGTTAAGCTTATGTACAGTTTCTTTGAATTTAGAAATATATAGGGATGATTTTCATCACTTTGGTTAATATATGCTTTGCCTAGTGTGAAATCAGGATCATAGTGGGAGGGAAACTGGTAGTGAGTTACAAGTTTTTACTGGTCGGTACAGGACACGCGTCAAGCGAGTCTCGAGTACGTAGCACGTGTCCCCTTCCATGATTCGGTCCGTTATAACCGAGAGATTGGTAGGGCCACCGCCCCGCCGCATAGAAAACCCCGTCGGGGTGACGGTCCGTGGGGATTTCCACATGAAACAAAAAAACAGGACATGCCCATGCTCTCGGTCATACCTACCAATCTCGGCCAAGCAAATTGTGCTCGTCAAAGGAAGGCAGAACCAAACAGTTCTAACTTCGGATCCGTTTGGATCCGTCGCAAACATGAGTAAATAAGATTAGTATCTTCTCCGGCGAGGAGGACCGGTTCACTTTACTCAGTATGCCTAACTATCGTGCGGAAGCTAAGTGTATTGCACCTAGACGGTTCTTCTTAGTGACGCTTTCAATGTAATTGCACGCTGTATCGTATCCTGTGGTGGTAGAAGGGGAATAAAAGAAGAAAAATAAAGAAAGCAAAATAAAATAAAAAAAATCAATTTTTAAATAAGTTTATTTTCACTGAAACACATGATAATATTTTTTTTTAAAGTGACAATCCTTCATTGACTATTTAAAAAAGTGACCTTATTTTCATTTTCTAAGTGCGTTATCCTTTTTTATTCATCTGAGCTTATTAATTTGAAATCGTAAGACATTACCACTTGGTGTAGTTCTTAACTAAAGTTGAAGTCCAATTGACGAGTACTCCTTACATCGTCTTGAGATAAGAAATCATGATCATGTTCGAAATTTTGTGGCTCAACATGTGTGTCATAGTTGATAAGGCCATTCATTTGGTTTACATTACTATGTGATGGGTCTACGCTATTTACAAACACATCTTTACTACATTTCTGAGGATGAATGCTAGGATAACGTCTACCACGGTATCCTTGTAAGGTGACTGAAGTTACATTGGCCAAACATAGAAAAAGTGTGGCAAGGCCGAGCTGAAACAAAAACATTAATCAATTCTAGTAAACATAGTGGGGAACTAAAAAAACTCTAATCTATACATCTAATTAAAGGAAGGAACTGATAGACTGTTTCACTGACTAATCGATCAACGATTGGCTGCAATCGCTGAGTGGTAATACTTTTTTGAATTTCACACCTAAAGGAGCGAAATTGTGTTTATTGCCTTACATGAAACTTCGTTATCTTTGAATAAAACCTTATTACGTTAGACCATGTAATAATAGTAGAATGCAGATGTGAGAAGAAGGAAATAAAGGCCTTGCAATAATATAATACATTTAATCGTTTTAAAATGCTAACGAATATTGCACCCATAATAAGTCAGGACAAGTGGCTAGGCAAATAATAAAGGACTTACCATTCTACAGATGTTCATGACATTTAGCATCATGACTATCCAAACCCAAAGCAGTGCTAGGAATGGCTTAGTACGGAATGACAAATTGTCAATTTTATACCATTAAGTACGTACATATCACATAAACATTTCAAACAAATAAGTATTTTTTTACGGTTTCACAAACAAGTCTTATGTATTGATTTGATATTAGTTTAAAACATTGGCTATAAATATGCAGTCTTTCTCAAACTCTTTCATTTTATTTTTTTCAAACTATGTTTGAGCTAATTTAACAAATCTATCTAGGCAATAACAAGATATAAAATTTGAAAACGTTAAAATCGAGGAGAACTAAATATCAAAACCAAAAAAATAAGTGAATGCAAAAATTACTTTTTTTTTCTGAAAAACGTTACACAACGCTATCCTTTGACCCTGTATTTATCAGTTATGTTCACAGTTTGTATTTCAATTTTAACAATGAAATCCTTCTTTGCCTCGTATTAATGGATATTTATCGAATAAAATGCGATTAGCTTGTATTACATTAGATACGCATGTTTAGTCCAAAGATTTGTGCTGAATTTATTTTCTACCTAACAGAAGTAATGTGCTCGGAGTTAAGAATAGATCATAAGGACTGTCTTTAAGAGTTCACTGCTGGACATAGACCTCCACTGTGCTGTCTTACACAATCCAATTTTAAATCTTGTGCCTTAAACTAAATAATGCTCTAAGTACACATCTAACAGCCTCTTTAGGCTATAGTGATTTCTAAATGAACACTAGAACCCTACATAGGGTACTGGTGCACTCCAGATTGTTTTCTAAATACTAGTGTACATCCAATTTTACCTGAATATTATTGTTTTCCATGGAATGGCTGGTGTAGAACCTGCGCAACCCTGAGTGCGAACAGAGTTATAAAGTTGAACTACTTATCAGTATATTTGAGGGCACTGACTCCCCAATTGTCCTTATTATGACTACCATAAATGGTCTGCATCCGGGAACAACGGCTTGTAGAGTTGTTCGAGGCATAGTCGTGTCTCGCTACACAGTCAACTGCGATATTCTAGGCTATGGCATTAAGAGTTTCGTATACGAAAAACCCAACAACTACTTTACAAAAAGTCAAAGATACCACAGCTATTAATCTCTGATTTCAATATTTCAAATAATATATTATTTTTGTGGATATATGTATATGTATTCCTTTATTTTACTATACTTTTACGAGTACTCAGATACGAGTATTCTTTTAATCTTATTGGAATAGTTCCATTTTAATTCAATTTCAACAGCTTTTTCAACAACAGTCCGCTGCTGGACATTGACATCTTATAGGCCTTAGCAAGTAAGTTTGGGTTTTTAATTTTGAATTGTATTATATACTCAAACATATGCATAAAAACAGTAAATAGTAAACAAATTTAAACAATCAAATCAAATGCAGGCCACATATCATGCGAGTCGCCATGTGTGTTTTTACCTAACTAAGGCAAAGCCAAAGGAGTGTTATGATTTTGAGAGGCTATTGTTTTAAAGCGGACTGTAAATAGGTATTTTGCTGGTCATCTACCTTAAAAGAAACCACGAGTAGAAATTATACTTGTTTATTGTAGATCGGATAGAACGCAAGTGAATTGGTACATTGGTATATTGTCGTTGGCAGCTAAAGGATATACAATGCAGCCAACATAATTAAACTAAGATGTTGTGTTACCAACATATTGGCCAGGGCGACAAATGATTTGATAATAATCCTATAATAAAGTTTTTACAACCCTAGAAAGATATACAAGTACTTAAAACAAACGAGTACAATGCTTAGACAAACAAAAGGCTTGACAGTATAAAAAGGATTACATAAAAATATTATTACAGCTACACAGCCACTAAACTCAAATTGAAAGGCTAAACTTGTAACAATTTGTATATAAATAGTTCATAAATACTACACACTTGATATGTGTTACATATTAATTTATGTTCAAGAGAACATTTTGCCCTTACACTTGCGACCTTAAATTAAAAGTTTTAACTTTATAAGTGAATGAACTAAACTATAGTTTTAAAAAAAATGTTTATGCTTACTTATACATCTACAAAACAATATAAGTAGATAACATATATGACACAGTCAGTCTTGCCACCAGGAAAAAAACAAGTACCTACCAAGCAACTTCAAATAACAAATGTTAAGTAGTACCTATGTATTATACATTGGTAACAATACCTATGTATTATAAAAAATAAATTTAATTTAATTTAACAATTTACTCATTTTAATTGAGTATGCACCTTATTGTCTAAGTAACTGTAAAACAAGTATTTGCTGACATTTAAACACTATCATTGTCTACAGGCAGCAAACATACCTTAGTGATAGACCGTTTATGAGTTTTACCATTAGAGGTTATGACTTCTACTACTCTAACCCTCTCATCAGTAGTCCCTGGAAAGACTTGCGTAACTCTGGCCACAGCCATAGCCAATACAAAGGGGGTAGATTATCATCCTTTAATATAACAAGAGAGCCTATCTTAATGTTAGGATGAACATCGGTCCACTTAGGGCGAGATTGTAATAATTAAGATAGTGTTTACTCCATTGTTTCCAAAATGAATGTTTAAGATTGTTACAAACATTCCAAGACTGTAATCTAGAAATGGATGCGTTTTCTTGTTCAGGATATGAATTTAGAGGTGATCCTATGAGAAAATGTCCAGGGGTGATACATGAAAAATCATTTACATCTGCAGACAATGGCATGAGAGGTCTGCTGTTTAATACAGCCTCTATTTGACACAAAAGTGTATTAAGTTCTTCATATGTAAGTGAGGAAGTTTGCATAACTCTCTTTAAATGATATTTCATACTCTTGACTCCCGCTTCTGCGAGTCCAGCAAATGTTGCAGAATAACAAGGCAAAAAATGAAAGTTAATACCCTTTTGTTCAGCAAAGTCATATACTTGTTTCTGATGCATTTGACAATTTTGTAACTTATACAGCTCATCAAGCTGTGTTTTAGCACATTTAAATGTTGATGCGTTATCTGAATAAATATCAGTAGGTAGTCCTCTACGAGAAACAAACCTTTTGAGACAAGCAAGAAAGGTTTCAGTTTTTAGATCTGAGGCTAACTCAAGGTGTATTGCCTTTGTCACAAAACACACAAAGAGGCAAACATAACCCTTTGTAATGATTGGCTTTCTGATTCTAGCTACCTTAACTGAAATAGGACCTGCAAAGTCCATGCCTATTTTTTGAAAAGGGCGACAGATATTTACTCTGTCTGCAGGTAAACTGCCCATCAGTTGTTTGGCTGATTCTGCCTTTAATCTAAAGCAATAACTTCATCGATTTTCAGTTTTAGTGATAATGTATCATGGACTCGAGTGACTAATTTAGCCAACAATACTGCAGCATTGAGCTCTAGGCGTGGAACAGTCATGTCTTGTTTAATTGGATTTATGCGACTTTTTGAGCAGAGTAAAGAAACTTTTATACTACCAGTTTCATTGACAACTCGTAAATAAACACAGCAACCATAGGCAGTATTTTTTGATGCATCTGCATAACCTATGATCTGTATCAAATTTGTGTTGTGTAAATTTGTGTATCGTGGCACATTTATTGGTCTCATGTTAAGTAAACTATTATAAAACTCTCGCCATGAGTGCGAAATCTTATCATTGTACTGTCCCAATCAATCTTAGCTAGCCATAGCTGCTGCATAATTACCTTAGCGCATACTATGACTGGACCTACCAAACCTAGCGGATCATAGAATTTACTGATATAGCTTAAAATGCCGCGCTTCGTAACTGGAAAGTCTTCGATTGGTTTGGGACTTGAAATTATAAATGAATCGGTTTTAACATTAAAATTGATACCTAAAGTTTTAAAGGATAAGTTATTTTTCTGTAAATCAATGTCATCAAAATGTTGTCTTGATTAAGGAATATCATGTAATAATTCAGGCAGATTAGAAACCCATTTATGTAACTGAAAACCCCCTAATTCTAAAAGACTACAGAGTTGCTCCTTTGCCTTTATCAAAAGCTCTGGAGAACCTTGGGAACAAATGGCGTCATCTATATATGTACAGTTATTTATGATAAAAGCAGCCAGAGGGAATTTTTCTCCATACAAGCTTACTAGTTCCTTTAAACACCTTGTGGCTAAGTAAGAAGAAGACTTCATGCCATAAGTAACTGTATTCAACTGAACATATTGCAAACCTTGTTCTGGGCTGTCCCGCAATAGAATGTTTTGCAAGGGCCTATACTTTGGATCTAATTCTACACATCTGAACATACTTCTGATATCAGTTACAAAAATATATTCATCTACTCTAAACAACAACAAAATGTCTATAAGTTCCTTTTGAGTAACAGGGCCATTAAGCAATAAATCATTTAGTGAAATCTTATTTGTAGTCTTCATAGATCCATCAAAGACAACTCTGCATTTAGTGGTTTTTCGATCAAGTTTTAAGACAGGATGATGGGGCAAAAAGAACACAGGATCTTTTTTGAGGTCATATTGATTTATGTCTATTATAGTTCCATGACCTTTTTCAATATATTCATGAATAAATTCCTTATAAAGACTTTGCAAAAGAGTATCTTTTTTGAATCTAACTTCTAAGTTGTGAAATCTCTTTGAAGCTAAATACAATGAGTCTCCAAGGGTCTCTCTGATAGAATCTAATGGCAGCTTTAAGGGCAAGGCTACTTGAAATTTCTTACCTTTTGTATCTAATTTGACAGTTTCACAAAAAAGTTTTTCACAAGTATCATGTTCACTAAGTTTTTCTGGAAAATACTCAGGGTCTTTTTCTGCTTCAAAAAAGGTTTTAAAATTTTCATTCAATGTATGAAGGTAATCTTGGGATTTACAAAAAAGTGTTACCGGTGTGTGTGAATGAGCAGTGTGGGTAGGTACGGTGCCAGCAACAATATGACCGAAGACAGTATTTAACACAGGTACTGTAGACTTAACATTTTCTCTTACATCTTTCCTGGAGTTGGACTGGAACCCATTTGGCTCAGTCGGTAGTAGCACCTGGAAGAAGATGTCAGCTCCTAATAGAATATGTATTGTACTAGGTTCATTAAAAGTGTTGTCAGCTAGTGTTATGTTTGCGGGAAGCAGCAGACCTTCCCCACCGAATTTAATCTGAGGCAGTTTAGTAGTGATAGAATCCAAAAGATAGCAGTTTACATTTATTTTATAATCTTGGATTAAAGAATGTCTATGTTAACACATTTTGATAGATTAGCTTTGCTATTACCTATGCCAGTAAAAGGTGTGTTAATTGATTTAGGCTGTAAGTCAAGTAGGCGTGCAAGTTCAGTTGTAATGAATGATGCTTGAGAACCACTGTCAAGTAATGCCTTCACATGTCTCTTCACATGCCTCAGTCCCATTCTTAGCAATAAGCTTTATTCTAGCCGTAGGTAATAATACCTGATTGCTTGCTTGAGAAGCTAAAATAACTGGTGATTGTGCCTTATCAACATGAAGTAGTGTGTTGTGACCTTGCTTGCAAATGTCACACTTAAAGTGAAACCTACATTTATTGTTATGTTTGTTGAGGCACACCTTACACAATCCATGCTCTTCTGTAAATTGAAGCCGTTCTGATGCATTTTTTGATTTAAATTGTGCACATAAAAAAAGCTTGTAAGCAGACTTACATATTAAGCAGGCAGGTTGAGATGAAGTGGATGTTGAAGCTTGAGGTTTTTCCTTCCTACCTTTTATCAATATATTAGCTACCCTTGGACGATCCGCCACTGGTTTCTCCACATTCTCAGGATCGGCCCTCTCCCGTTCCCGTTCAGCGGTCTCTTTCTGAAGCATTACAGCTTCACAGAAAGAGACCACTGCGCCCCATCCCTCCTCACCCGCCAGCATTGCAGCAATGATTGCTGGCGGGGACAGGTCTCGTCCGATTTGGCCAACTAGGACTTCGCGTTCAGACACCCAAGCGGGGCAGTCCTCCAGCGTGTGCTGGGCGGAGTCCCAGTCGGCTGCGCAGTGGTGGCATTGTG
Source organism: Phragmatobia fuliginosa (assembly GCA_932526445.1). Lineage (NCBI taxonomy): Eukaryota > Metazoa > Arthropoda > Insecta > Lepidoptera > Erebidae > Phragmatobia > Phragmatobia fuliginosa. The sequence continues at coordinate 10,361,195 of OW052071.1, read as the reverse complement.
GCGTCTCCTCGCGTCCTATCCTATTCAGATACTCACCGAAGCAGCCATGGCCGGTGAGTATCTGAGTAAGTCGGTACGTGACATGACCTCCCTCCCTACCTACCCAAGCTTCGAGGTTAGGCAGAATGGCACCAACAGCGCGTTGACGCGCGATCTGCGGCTGTTCCAGCCGCGCACGCCACTGGGCCAGTGCCTGTCGGTGAGCATTCCGCCGCATTCCGAGCACGTCCTGGTCTTCCCCGCTCTCATCCCGGCGAATGGCACGAATTTGGTCATAGACCTTTGCGTCCATATCCGCCAGGATATCAAAAGGCGGGAAACGTGCCAGGACAGTCGCCGCCTCAGACGAGATGGTGCGGTATCCTCGTACGATCCGTATGGCCGCTACCCGCTGCGCTTGATTGAGCTTAGCTCGGCAGCGGAAGGAGGCCGATAGGCGCCTGACCCAAATCGGCGCTCCATAGAGGGCCATGGACCGTATCACCGCACCGTATAGGCGGCGAACTTCCTCCCGCGGACCCCCTAAGTTAGGCAACAGCCTTTGTAGGGAGCCCGCCACCCCCCGGACTCGGGGGATCATCCGCTCGAAATGCTCCTCGAAGCTCCAGCGGCTGTCAAGGGTGAGGCCGAGGTACTTAATGTGGCGACCGACCTCGACCTCCGTTCCTCCCACTCTGATAAGAGAGCGAGTAGGAACGGCACCTCCGCGTTTCCTGTGAAACCACAGAGCTTCTGTCTTATGAGGTGCAACCCTTAGACCCAGGTCATTGATCGTTTTGACGATACAGGCCACCCCCAGCTCGGCGAGCTCTAACACTGCCTGGAAGCCATGCCCCCTGGCCAGTACTAGAGTATCGTCCGCGTAGCAGACGACACACACTCCAAGGGGCAAGCTGGTCCTCAAGACCGCATCATATGCGAGGTTCCATAGGAGAGGTCCTAAGACCGATTCCTGGGGTACCCCGCATGTGACCTCCCTTGGATGTTCTTCGCCGTCCCGACCCATATAGGATATGGACCTGTCACGAAGATAGGCCCCGATGATGTCTCGCAGGTAGGCAGGTAACTGGTGATATACCAGTGCCTCTCTAATTACCCACCACGGGAGGGAGTTAAAGGCGTTAACTATGTCGAGACTGACGGCCAACGCCACTCCCCCCTGACAGACAACCTCTTCCGACAAGGAACGGACGCGATCGATCGCATCCAGCTTGAACGTCCTTGTCGGAAGCCAAATTGGCTGTCTGATAAGTCAGGGCCCACTTGCGACAGGTGCTGGCTGACACGGGCGGCGATAACTCTTTCAAAAAGTTTCGCCGCCTCATCCAGCAGACATATGGGACGGAACGCCGAGGGAGAATCTGTAGTACTGCCCGGTTTCTGAATGAGTACCAGCCTGGCTTCCTTCCAGTCGGAGGGGAATACGCTGCTGCGAAGGCAGCTGGTAAACAGCCGCCTCAGCCTATCCCCTAGGATCGCCAAAGCGTGCACCCATACTCGGCCCGGGATCCCATCTGGGCCCGGGGCGGTGTTGCGGGCGGCGAGTCGCCTCACAGCTCGGTCCAGCTCATCCCCCGTCACGTTGAAGTCGTCGGACCATGGAATATGATCCGACGACAGCGGAGAATATGAGGGACTACCCTGGTCCCTGGGAAAGAGGGTGTCTACCACTCTTCCCACGAACTCGGGGTCCAGGGTCTGCGTTAGTGGGGGGACCCACGGTCTGAGCTTGCCCAGTACCAATTTGTACGGGCGCCCCCATGGGTCCCTGTCCAGTCCCTCAATGAGCTCCTTCCAGGACCGGGCCTTGGCTTCTGCGATCGCGAGGCTCACAGCCTTTGCTGCGTCGCCATACTCCCGCCTCGCTTCGATGATCTCCTCGGCCGTAGCTCGCCGTCTTCTTCGGGTTCACTGATACCGGCGACGGGCCCTCGAGCACGCTGTTCGAAGTTGCTTGAGTTCCGGTGTCCACCAGTACACAGAACCCCTCTTGCCTCCCGGCCTGATCCGCGGCATCGACGCGTCACAGACGTTAGTCATGACGCTACGAAACCAGGCCGCCTGCGCTTCCGGATCGGACGAGACCCGTTCTTCCTCTTCCTCTGGCCAATCCGCGACAATGGCTACGGCGGCAAGCATATCCCGGTTCATCCGCTTGAGGGACCATCGTCGCGGCGGGCAGCTACTGCGGCGGTTCAGCCCTGCACTGGGGCGGTGGATGGCCACGTCAAACACGATGTGCCGGTGGTCCGACAAGGTGACCACCTCCTCCGCCACCCGCCATCCTGACACTTGGTTAATGACCGAGGGAGTCGCCCACGTTAGGTCGACGATTGACTCCCCCTGCCACCTCACGCAAGTACTGACCGAACCCCGGTTCACAATACCGAGGTTCAGTCCCGCCGCCCACTCAATGAGTGTATCTCCTCTTGCGTTGTCCAAGCGATCCCCCCACTGTGTGGAGCGGGCGTTGAAATCGCCCAAGACAAGTACCGGACGGGTCAGGAAAGTGCAAATGCATGTTCTGAGTCCGTTCAAGTACGCCTCGAATACGGGGAGGCCGCAATTCGGAGATATGTAGCAGCCCACAATGACCATGGGGCCCCACTCTACTGCGACAAACCCCAGCCCTCTCTGAAGAAGGGTGCATTGGAGGCCGTTCTCCACCCCCGCCCAGTATATGGCAGCAGTGCCGTCATTCGATCCAAACCACCTAGGATGGTCTGGGACGGAATACGGTTCCGCAACTACCGCGAGGGCAACCGCCTGCTCAGCAAGTGTCTGCATGAGCAGATCCTGCGCTGCACGGCAGTGGTTAAGGTTGCCCTGTAAAATTTTCTGAGGTCGTGCGAATGTTAGGCCTCCATTGCCTCCTCTGCCGCACGGGCTTCCGGCTGTGACATGCTTGCTGCCGACGGCCTCTGAGTGCTCGTCAAGGCTTCGGCGGGGGTGGATTGTAATCCCGATTTCTTTTTCCTCGGCGGGGAGCATTTCTTGCTCCCCAGTCGATGATCCGCGGGACGGCCAAGATTCGAGCAGACCGGACATCTCGGCACTTTTGCAACGTGGCCTATGCCACTGCACATGTAGCATCGCGTGCTACGATCCGTCTCGTTGGGACACTTTGATCTTACGTGTCCCAATTCGAGGCACCGGTAGCACTGCAACGGACGTGCCACTAGTGCCTCTACTCTAGCTGAAATCCAGCCCACCTGCACCCGTTTGGCAGTCACAATTTTGCGAACTGCTGTAAGTGGGCAGCGGACCCTGGCCGTTCCTAGACTCGAAGGGGAAGTACGGATCTCGCCAACTTTGACGTCGGTAATGGGACATCCTCCTAGTGCTGCGATAGCCTGAGCAACCTCGGCTTGGGTGATCGAATCATCTAGATCTATCACCCGTAAATCTCCTGTCTTACATGGACGTGCAATGATGGCATCCGTGTCCGACAATACTTCCCGCAGGTGCGTTGCTAGCTTATCCGCCAAAGCAGTGCTTCCTTCACCGGGGACCGTTAATATGGTCCCCGGTTTATAGGTAGTAGAGCCACGCTGATTTCAGCACGAATGGGCCGGCTCGACCCGGCTAGTACTACCCTCACACAGAAGACCATCCTAATAATGACAGCATTCTTGCTGTCGTATTTCGTTGGTGAGTGTGAGACTGGAGGCCCAATCATTCTGCATCATTCTCCCGCCCTTCGAAGGCCGGGAGAATGATACAGAATAATCTAACCAGGCTGCCATGGTAGGGGTCACCATGCTACATTGCCAACCCTCACAATAAGCATGGTGGCCCCTACTCCTGGATTCTACTCATGCTTTCCATCAGGCAGAGTAGAGTCCCTTTGGCAGGCTTAAATATAAAAAAAAAGAAAAAAAAAAAAAAAAAAAAAAAAAAAAAAAAAAAATCAGTGCCCCTGTCATGGCTCGTTTAGTGCGGAGCCCACCTGCAATGCCGAGGTCTGCCAAGCTTATTTTAGACTTCGCAACCTCCATTAACTTTGCTATCGTCGTCTTCGAGCCAGGGGCCACGGATACAGTGACAGCTGCAGTAGAGGGAGGCCGGGGTACGACACTTTTCCTGTGTTTCGACGGTGGGGCAGCAGCATGTCCCGTCGATTGAGCCACAGCTGCTGCCTTCTTCACAGCCTTTCGACCAAGAACCGTGGCCCAGGTCTCACCCGCTGAGGAGCTTGTTGGTTGCCGCTGCCCCATTGACATCTCAGTAGGAAACTCCGTTGACGCTTGTGATGCTTGGGTAGACCGCTTTCTCCTCCCCTTCTTCTTCTTCTTGGGCGCCGCCGCCGTCCCCGACTTAGGACTGGCGGTTGGCGGATGTAAGATACCCCGTCCTGGATCGTTTTCTAACATCCTCCCACGGACCTCAGCCAATACGCGGTCCACCATATCCTCGTATTGGCTATGATCCGGTATTGGGTTCGACTCGTGCTGATTCACCGACCTTGTATTTCTTTTAAGGGAGACAGTCCTGTCAACCTCCCTTCCAGATCCCGTCGGTGTTTTTGGGTGGTGTTTGGAGCCACCACAGCGGAGCTTTTCCACCTCCTTGCTTAAGGAGGAAATCTGGGAGCGGAGCAATTCATTCTCCCGCTGTAGCCTCTCCACTGACTCAGTCAGGACCGATGTGTCAGCCCTCCTGAGGAGTTCAGACACCCCAGCCCTGACAGTGGTCATTGCCTCTTTCGCAGCAGTTCTTTTGCCACCTCTGGGGCCCTTCATCCCCTGAAAGACCTTTTCAACCGCCAACAGAGACTCCCGGATCTTGGAGTCCAGATCCGAGGTGGGTTGGTCTTTCAGTTCCGCGACAATATCATTTGTGCGGGACTCCACCCCTGGAGGACCCTGAGACATGGGCGAACCTGCGATGCCCTCGCGCTCAGTCTCTGTCCCCGTTCCACTCCCTCCAACGTTTCCGTCACTTTCTGCAGCCCTCCTGGATTTAGCAGCCTTCTTGGTGGGTCTGTTCTGCTCCGCCGGTTCTTTTGGCTTGCGCTTGCAGGCTCGAGTCGATCGCGAGGAGACGGAGACAAAGGACGAAGTGTCACTGTCTCCTGAATCTCCCTGTTGCCATTCCATGTTGATGCCTTCCACAGGCACTGGGATTGGCACCCGTCTACCCGCTTCTTGTTCGCCCGACTGGGTGCAAGAAGCCACCGTATTCGGTGTTTTGGGTCGCGCAAAACTGGGCGTGCGCGTCCCAATTGTTGTGCCCGGACTCGGACACCGCTGTGCACGCAACTGTGCCCCCCCAGAATACGATGGGCTGGACACTCCGATCTCAACCGGAGTGCCGAGGGATTCTCCGACTGCGGCGCAGTCGGTACCCTCCTGGGGTAATTTATTTTTTTTGGTTGCGTTCATGTTTTGGTTGCTCTTTGGCGTGAGCTAACGCTGTGTTGCCCTAGCGGCTGGGATACCCCCCCAGCCATTAACCTCCTCACCGGGCTTCCTTAGCTTGGGTTAGGGGTGTTTTTTAAAGAAGTTTTCTTCCTCGTGACCTTCTCTAAGAGAAAGGCCCCGCTCCCGATTGCTCGGCGTTTACGGGTTGGGCCGATCGGTTGCCGGAGTTCAGCAGTGACCGCCGCCAGTTGCTCCATTTGGAGCTTTAGACGGCAATCCCGTCGCCCCCATGACGTCGTCCTCGAACGTTATCCTCGCACATGCCCTCTGCTCAACAGAGGGACAGGTTGAGAGATTGCTCTTGGCATATGGCCTAAGCCATTCTGCCCTTATGATTTTTATAGAGGTTTTCTCCTCTTAGCCAGTGTCCTAAGATGGAGAAGGCCCCCGCTCTCGATAAATCTGCGTCTGCGGATCGGGCATTCCGGTTGCCGGTGTTCGGCACTGACCGCATCCAGAGATTTCGCATGAAGCGAATCCTCTGAAGACAGTCCCGTCGCCCCTAGAATGAAGTAGCCATTGTGCTAGACTTCCCTTCCCTTGCCAGTGACCACGTTGGCCGCGCCAGTAACATAGGATCGCGTGTACCACCTTCCGCGTGCAACTGATGGTCGTCGCATTGGACGCCGTGGTTTGGTCTTTGGAAGGCATGTAGAATAGACCTAGTTTCCATGTAATTTTCACTAGTAATAGTTAAATTTTTAACTAAATCTAAGGGTTCTCCCTGTAAATAACTCCTTAAATAAAATAATCTTTGTACATTATCAAGTCTGGTACTATTATGTATTAAGCTATCAAATAGTCCAATAAAAGCCTTGAAATCTGAATATTTACCATCAAAATTAGGTATGGTTATATGAGGTAACTTAGTTTGTATATTTTGACAGGAGGGCTTATTTCCACATTCAATTTCTTGTTTATCTAATTTTTCTAATAATTCTATGATTAGTGAACGCGTATTTATGTATGTATTTTCTGTAGAATCAAAGTCTAAGTCGGATTTACTAGCATCTAAACCACAAATGTCTAAATTATAATTTTCATATTTATCGAAAGTGGATTTTAAGCGTTCCTGTTTTAATACTAATGTTTGTTTTGTATAAGCTAAATACACTGTTGGATCACTGAATGAAGAAGCAAGTTTAGTTAGCGAACCTTTTAAAGCGCCACGTTTCCTTATAAGCGACTGCATGGCGTCGCCTTCCTTTTCTTCTAGTGTCATTTTTACAATATTTAACTTATGTTACGATAAAATTATACACACACTTAATATTAAGTGCAACAATATTATGCAGAACACAGTTTACAAACTTTCGCTTCAATTTGTCGTCGGCACTCGGCAGCGGCAGTGTGGCAAGATGGCGTGCGTGGTCCGAGCCGCGCCAGCGCAGCGTACAGGAAATTTGCGTGCGTTATGTTGGCTATAGTGCGATGCTCGTCCAATCACGGTGCTATGCTACATGCGTCATCCGCCCAGCGAACAAAATAATAAAACCTTGCTTTGGAAATACTTGCAATCGGTTATGGAAATGAAATATTTTTACCTGAAAAGCTGAAAAAACAATAAGCTGAGATAAAATATACGTGCGGAATGCGTTGATTGCTCCACTGCAAATTCCTTTTGTCTTTCGTTTTACGAAAAAGTTGTCTTGCGCAAGGTGGATAAAATTATTGAACACGAGATTGCGTAGTTGACTGCAAATCTCGGTTTTTTATCCTCTTCCTCTTTGACCCAATCCAAACTGAAATTCCTTTTTATCGAGACAAGTTCTTCGCCGAAATGTCGTTCAAAATGGCTGCTTCTTGCAAATCGGTCGAAACAAAACACTGTCGACACGTCGAAAATTAGAACTGTCACGGTAACACTCGCGATACTAGCGGTGAGATAGGACCATGTTTTAAAGCGGACTGTAAATTGATCACATAAAAATAAACAAAGACAAGTATTTACTTTAAAAAATTTAATTTTCAAACTATTAAAAAAAATTACAAATTGTTTTCAAGACGGAAAGTACCATTAAGCTTTTAATTTATAAAATTAATATTGGTAGACATTACTTGGTGTTGTTTCTAAGCTAAGGCGAAGTTATATCTCTGATGACCATGTCCTACATCGTCTTGAGTTATGAAATCATTATTATGATCGGAGTTTTGAGAATGAATATTTGTGTCTACGTTAACGAGGCCATTCACTTGGTTTACGTTACTATGTGATCTGTTTATATTATGATCTATAAACAGAGATGCACCGATATTACAAATATTACAAATGTCTCGTATGGCTCCAGCGCTTACTGGCACAGTTAATTGTTTGTGTACTTCTTTATGACATTTCGACAGATGAACGTGTGGGCGACAGTTTCCATTGTTATTGCAACCTCCGTTAAGGTAAGCTGTACGTTGTGCAATGACTGATTTCATACTGGTCAAACACATTAAAAGTGTAGCAAGCCCAAGCTGAAATAAAATCATTAAACAATTTTAATTAACTAAATAAGAAAAGTGCTCATAGCCGACTTGCCGACTTGGGTAAGCAACGGCAAGGTTACGTAGCCACAACGTGTCTTGCCAGTCCTTAAGCACTCACTCAGCCAGCGTGGGGATGTATGGCCTTAATCCTCTTCTGAGAGGAGACCCGAGCCCAGCAGTGGGACGTTATGGGTCGTTGATGATGATTAAATAAGAAACGCAATTAACTTAATTTATCATCATCTTCCGAGCCTTTATTCCCAAGTTTATTTGGGGTCGGCTACTAGTTCAACCGGTTTTACCTGAATTTCAGTTTTTCCAAGGAGCGACTGGAATCTGACCTCCGCAACCCTAAGGGAGAGCTGAAGTTTGAAGATTGAACTAGTTGTCAGTATATTTAAGGGCACTGACTTTCTAATAACGATTGCCATAGATGTTCATGACAACCGGGACCGACGGCTTTACGTGCTCTCCGAGGCACGGGCGTGAATCAACGCCAAACTTCCAAACTCCGGGCTGCTATTAGGAATTTCCTAAAAAAAACCCAAAAACACTTTTTTGGTCCGACCCGGGATTTGAACCCGAGACCTCTTTGATTAGCAGTCGCATATGCTAACCACTAGATCAACAAGGCAGTTAAACTTAATAACATAATAAACTTCTTTTATATATACATAAAATAAGAAACTGACAGACTGATTTACGGTCTGATAGATCTACGCAGAGCTGAAACAAAAGTAAGAAGGGGTGTAACAAAAGGGTTATAAATTAAAAGGAATCTTTGATACAACCTTCACGGAAATCATACGCCATTGAATAGAAGTAGATAAAATGCGGAGTTGAAGGTGAAGAAATACTAGCATTACAAAAATGTGAATTGTAAGAACACAAAAAAATTGTAACACATAAAATATTGCACCCACATGAAGTCGGAGCGGGTCACTAGTCGAATTATAAAGAAAACTTACCAGGCTGCTTAATCTCATTATGTTTGAATTCATAGCTATACAATGCCAGAGCAGTTCTAGGAATGGTTTTGCAAGGCTAGACAGACTATTTTATACCGGTGAGAACATTTCACACTTACAATATTGAATTCTTTTTTCACGGTTTCAAAAACAAGTATATTGTACTTATTCGATAGTTATTTTAAAACATTGGTTGTAAAATTTTAATATGCAGCCTTTCTCAAGCTTTTCGTATATTCATTTCTTTTTGGTCTAGTGGTTGGCGTATGCGGTTGCTAATCAAGAAGTCTCGGGTTCGATTCTCGGATCGGACCAAATATTTGTGTGATCCACAAATACACTCGGTTCCAAAAATAACGGGTCAGTCACATAAACCCGAATATCTCCCGAACTACGTATGCCATCCTAATGAAACGAAGACTGTTCAATTGAGAATTTAATTATACAGATAAAAAATAAAATAAAACTTAGTTACACCCACAATATTAATCTTAAATTAAAAAAAAACTAAAGTAGTCATATTTTTCTTAAGATTACATTTTTTTTATGATTGTTTTTTTGCTGTTTTTCATCACTGGAGGCTTCATCACGTGGAGGCAATACAAAGTATTAAATGAAGAAAGTGATGAAAAACAGCAAAAAAACAATCATAAAAAAAATGTAATCTTAAGAAAAATATGACTACTTTAGTTTTTTTTTAATTTAAGATTAATATTGTGGGTGTAACTAAGTTTTATTTTATTTTTTATCTGTATAATTAAATTCTCAATTGAACAGTCTTCGTTTCATTAGGATGGCATACGTAGTTCGGGAGATATTCGGGTTTATGTGACTGACCCGTTATTGGTTTATGTGACTGACCCGTTATTTTTGGAACCGGCTATATTTGTTTCGGAGTCTAGGTTGTTTAAGTATAATATGTATGGATTTACAAAAAAAGTATGTTTATGTATTTATATCAGTTGTTATGTATGTGTTTATGTATGTATGATGTTATGTGTAAAAGATGTCAAAAATATTTAGTTATTTAATAATTTTTAAACCATTAAACTATGCTATTTTATGATCCTTTAAAGGAAAGCGAGGATCGAGTAATAGATACAGATACATAAGTAGGTTCACGCGCTTATAAAACCCCTCTTTTTACCACGCTTTTTATTAGCTTGGGTTGTATGTATCTATGTGTGTAATGGAACCTTTGGGTGCGATTTTGACCCAATTAATACAGTATATTTCGTTCAAACTTTGTAAATTTATCAAGGACCGATGACAATACAATAATTTGAAAAAAAAAATTCCAATTTTTTTTAATCAAATTAGTCTTTTTTAGTCTTTCTATTATATATAATAATTTCAAAAAACTAAACCACCACGCTTTTAAACTAAAGAGTAGAAAATAATTTCAATGTAACAAAGCGCAGGGTGCTTTCTGAAAATATTTCAACAATTAACATCCCCGTCCCATTGCTCATGCTCGAGGTGTTTCAATTTCTCAAAAGCATGAGCCTATTCAATGCAAACCAACAATTAAATCTTTGCTTTTTAGGGTTCCGTAGCCAAATGGCAAAAAACGGAACCCTTATAGATTCGTCAAGTCTGTCTGTCTGTCTGTCTGTCCGTCCGTATGTCACAGCCAATTATTTCCGAAACTATAAGAGCTACACTGTGGAAATTTGGTCAGTCGATGTATACTGTGAACCGCATTAAGATTTTTACATAAAAATAGAAAAAAAACAATACATTTTGGGGGTCCCCATACTTGGAACTGAAACTCAAAAATTTTTTTTTCATCATACCTATACGTGTGGGGTATCTATGGATAGGTGTTCAAAAATGATGTTGAGGTTTCTAATATCATTTTTTTCTAAACGGAATAGTTTGCACGAGAGACACTTCCAAAGTGGAAAAATGTGTCCCCCCCCCCTCTAACTTCTAAAATAAGAGAGTGATAAAACTAAAAAAAATATATGTTGTACATTACAATGAAAACTACCAACGAAAATTGGTTTGAACGAGATCTAGTGAGTAGTTTTTTTTTAATACGTCATAAATCGTTACACGCAATTTACCTTTCATCCAATCAATACACTAGTATAAAAACATCGATGAAAGTTACAACGAACTACAAGAACTTTTATATGATGTTACTTGCTGATACGGAACCCTGCATGGGCGAGTCCGACTCGCACTTGGCCGCTTTTTATAATACTATTATTATATAATCTTGATTAAATAATTAAATAAATGATGAAATTCATGTATGTGATAATTTTTTTGTAGGTCGTACAAAGATTTTGGAGTCGCATATGGTTATCAAGCTGTGCTTTGGTGATAACTCAAGATTCAGAAAGCTGAACATCTGAATAATCGAGAATTTGAAGAAGTGCTTGTACAAGAACATAAAAATTGGAAGTCTTCGAAGATTTTACAGATGCAAATATCTTAGGGTCAGTCCTGTACTATGTGTACTTAGCCTGATACTATCCGTAATTTGAACCGTCAGAAGTCGCACTGTGACCAGGATAATAAAGCCGGACTAGAAGAGATTCAGTAAAAAAAGATTAAACGGTTATTACCCCTTTTAGAAAAGTGATTTAAATTAATCCTGAGATAATTAGTAAGTGGAATTTTTATTTCAGTTTTATAAAACAACAAATGCCTTGAAAACGAATTTTGTTTATGATTTTGAATTTTCGAGTGGAAGCGCTAGCTGACATGCTGTTTCAGCTCATAACGTCACTTCGTTAGTAAACAATACGACTGCGAAAGACCAAGTAACAAGATTTGTGAAAATAATGAGTTACAATGTTTTATACTTTTCAAAAACAGATTAATAAAGACGATTCTTAAAATTAAATTACAAAAGTTACATTTTATTAAATAAATACTGACGTTTCCCGTTTACTTTCTTCAAAATCTATCTTAAACATGCATTTTTATATTTTTTCTTACACGGTGCAAAATACCCTATTCTAAAAAAAAGTTATTAAACGTTTTTAGTTCTGCATAGTAACCATTACGACGAATCGTGTTGAAAATGTGTGGAAATGAGGTTAAAACCCGGTAGGCTTGTTTCATATCAGATACGCATGTTTTGTTGAAAGATTTGTGCTGAATTTATTTATCATTTGCAATAATAATGGTGCTTATCGCTTACGTACGTACTTATCACCATTTGTACATGGTCATACTATTGATGGACTCATAAATGTAAATTGTATTAACTGGTGTACAATAAACTTTATTATATTAAGATAAAATGTTTATAAAGTTTATTTTATTGTGTTCTTAATACAATTCAATTTGCATCGCCATCTTAGCGCTACGGTAACTGTATTGAAAGTTCATCAACAACCTATATCGTCCCACTGCCGGGCTCGGGCTTCCTCTTAGGAGATAGATAAAGTCATACATCCCCACGCTGGTGGAGTGGTGGATTGGGACGGGCAATAACCGAATAATGTGCCACAAACGGTCATCCATCTAGGTACAGACCGCGCCATCGTTGCTTACCCTCGGTGATTGTTTCCAATCGCCTTCTTTTTAATTCTTTCTAATATTAAAAAGTTGAAGAGTGTGTTTGTTTGTTGGTGTGGTTGAATACGATAATCTTACGACCAAAAGAAGTGGTGTCAAATAAAAGTGTTGCGAAACCGGGCGAAAATCATTCATTTTCTGAGCTGCAATATACGCTGCTTAAGCCGTTTAAGTATCGTCAAAATATTGTTTGAATGAGTTGTTCTCCTGGAATATATCTATCTATAATTCTTCAAAAACTTGATTGACGGTTTATATTACTTTTCTGAATAAAATAAAATATAATAGAGATGTTTTACTATTTATATCATATTTTAATTCATGAATTACTTTTTTCATAACACCTTTACTAATAATATTATAAAGTTGAAGAGTGTGTTTGTGCGGTTGAATACGATAATCTTACGACCAATAGAAATGGGGTGTCAATTAAAAGTGTTGCAAAAACGGGCGAAAATCATTCCTTTTCTGAGCTGTAATATACGCTGCTAAAGCAGTTAAAGTATCGAAAAAATATTGCTTGAATGAGTTCTTCTCCTGTCATATATCTATCTATAATTCTTTATTGTAAACTAATTTGCTTACGCAGCTGTATGCCATCACGCTACGGGAAATAGGAGACGTAGACACAAAGTGGTGAAGATTTTCATTGAAAATATACCCAAACCTTCCTTATTTTTAAATCAAGAATAATATTAGATGAGACATAAAATAGCATAGGTGTGTCAATCTAACCTATTTGTTAATTTTTTTAGGTGCGGAAACTCCCACGGGCCCTCACTCTAATAGGGTTTGCGTCAGGGTAGTCTGTGTAAGTGTGTGGCATACAAAAATTCAAATACAATAATCTATTTCTAAGATGTATTGAATATAAAAAAATATATATTCTACGCTTGTTTCTAGTTAATAATAGAACCGTGTCACTGTTGTTAAATTTAAATATACTGAGCAATGGTTCAAGTTAATAAGGCTACTAAGATGACTCTGTACAATTAAATTTACATTTTGTGCCTAAAAGTTGTATGTGTGTACGAGTAAGTGCATTTTAAGATAACTATTTTCAAAAAATTACAATTCGCAAACTCATGAATGCTTTATGAACAGTCTTGGTCGACCGTTATCATCCATTTACCTGACAAATGCGTTATAATGAGATTGGACTTACACTGACGAGAGGATAAAACTATTTTATTTATGAATTTAATGAAATGTGGTACACACTTTTATTAACTTTCATCACATTACTATTCATGTTTTATTAACACAAGAGCCTTTCATCCCCGACTTATATTTACCTATGTTCACAAGATAAATTATTTGACTTAGATGTTTTTCGGTTAGTTGCTTATTGTTTTGCCAATTCTTTTGTGTTTCTGTTAAGCTTATGAACAGTTTCTTTGAATTTAGAAATATATAGGGATGATTTTCATCACTCTGGTTAATGTATGCTTTGCCTAGTGTGAAATCAGGATCATAGTGGGAGGGAAACTGGTAGTGAGTTCCAAGTTTTTACTGGTCGGTACAGGACACGCGTCAAGCGAGTTTCGAGTACGTAGCACGTGTCCCCTTTCATGATTCGGTCCGTTATAACCGAGAGATTGGTAGGGCCACCGCCCCGCCGCATAGAAAACCCCGTCGGGGTGACGGTCCGTGGGGATTTCCACATGAACCAAAAAAAAACAGGACATGCCCATGCTCTCGGTTATACCTACCAATCTCGGCCAAGCAAATTTTGCTCGGCAAAGGAAGGCAGAACCAAACAGTTCTACCTTCGGATCCGTTTGAATCCGTCGCAAAAATGAGTAAATAAGATCAGTATCTTCTCCGACGAGGAGGACCGGCTCACTTTACTCAGTATGCCTAACTATCGTGCGGAAGCTAAGTGTATTGCACCTAGACGGTTCTTCTTAGTGACGCTTTCAATGTACTTGCACGCTGTATCGTATTCTGTGGTGGTAGAAGGGGAATAAAAGAAGAAAAATTAAAAGAAAAAACATTTTTTTAAATAAGTTTATTTTCACTGAAAAACATGCAAAGAATTTTTTTAAAGTGACAATCCTTCATTGACTCACACATATTTAAAAAAGTGACCTTATTTTCATTTTCTAAGTGCGTTATCCTTTTTTATTCATCTGAGTTTATTAATTTGAAATCGTAAGACATTACCACTTGGTGTAGTTCTTAACCAAAGTTGAAGTCCAATTGACGAGTACTCCTTACATCGTCTTGAGATAAGAAATCATGATCATGTTCGAAATTTTGTGGCTCAACATGTGTGTCATAGTTGATAAGGCCATTCACTTGGTTTACATTACTATGTGATGGGTCTACGCTATTTACAAACAGAGATGCACCGAGATCACAAATATTACAAATGTCACGTATGGCTAAAGCGCTTGCTGGTACACTTACATGTTTATACACATCTTTACTACATTTCTGAGGATGAATGCTAGGATAACGTCTACCATGGTATCCTTGTAAGGTGACTGAAGTTACATTGGCCAAACATAGAAAAAGTGTGGCAAGGCCGAGCTGAAACAAAAACATTAATGAATTCTAGTAAACATAGTGGGGAACTAAAAAAACTCTAATCTATGCATCTAATTAAAGGAAGGAACTGATAGACTGTTTCACTGACTAATCGATCAACGATTGGCTGCAATCGCTGAGTGGTAATACTTTTTTAAATTTCACACCTAAAGGAGCAAAATTGTGTTTATTGCCTTACATGAAACTTCGTTATCTTTGAATAAAATTTTATTACATTAGACCATGTAATAATAGTAGAATGCAGAGGTGAGAAGAAGGAAATAAAGGCCTCGCAATAATATAATACATTTAATCGTTTTAAAATGCTAACGAATATTGCACCCATAATAAGTCAGGGCAAGTGGCTAGGCAAATAATAAAGGACTAACCATTCTACAGATGTTCATGACATTTAGCATTATGACTATCCAAACCCAAAGCAGTGCTAGGAATGGTTTAGTACGGAATGACAAATTGTCAATTTTATACCACTAAGTACGTACATATCACATAAACATTTCAAACAAATAAGTATTTTTTTACGGTTTCATAAACAAGTCTTATGTATTGTTTTGATATTAGTATAAAACATTGGCTATAAATATGCAGTCTTTCTCAAACTCTTTCATTTATTTTTTTCAAACTATGTTTGTGCTAATTTAACAAATATATCTAGGCAATTACTCTAATATCTAGGCAATAACAAGATATAAAATTTGAAAACGTTAAAATCGAGGAGAACTAAATATCAAAACCAAGAAAATAAGTGAATACAAAAATTACTTTTTTTTTCTGAAAAACGTTACTTAACGCTATCCTTAGACCCTGTATTTAACAGTTATGTTCACAGTTTGTATTTCAATAAAATTTTAACAATGAAATCCTTCTTTGCCTCGTATTAATGGATATTTATCGAATAAAATGCGATTAGCTTGTATTACATTAGATACGCATGTTTAGTCCAAAGATTTGTGCTGAATTTATTTTCTACCTAACAGAAGTAATGTGCTCGGAGTTAAGAATAGATCTTAAGGACTGTCTTTAAGAGTTCACTGCTGGACAAAGATCTCCACTGTGCTGTCTTACACAATCCAAAATCTTGTGAATTAAACTAAATAATGCTCTAAGTACACATCTAACAGCCTCTTTAGGCTATAGTGATTTTTAAATGAACCCTAGAACCCTACATAGGGTTACTGGTGCACTCCAGATTGTTTTCTAAATTTTGTTTTCTAAATATTTCATCAGCAACAACAAAAAAGTTTGCACAAATTGTTCAAACTAACACTTATTTTATACTAGCTTTCGCCCGAGGCTTCGGCCGCGTGTCTCAATTATTGCAGTAAAAAGTAGCCTATATGTTATCTGATATATAAACTATATAACTGTAAAGTTTCATCCAAATCTGTAAATAACTAGATTATTTGGGGTCGGGTACTAGTGTACATCCAATTTTACCTGAATATTATTGTTTTCCATGGAATGGCTGGTGTAGAACCTGCGCAACCCTGAGTGCGAACAGAGTTATAAAGTTGAACTACTTATCAGTATATGCACTGCAGTGGGCACTGACTCCCCAATTGTCCTTATTATGACTACCATAAATGATCTGCATCCGGGAACAACGGCTTGTAGAGTTGTTCGAGGCATAGTCGTGTCTCGCTACACAGTCAACTGCGATACTCTGGGCTATGGCATTAAGAGTTTCGTATAAGAAAAACCCAACAACTACTATACAAAAAGTCAAAGATACCACAGATATTAATCTCTGATTTCAATATTTCAAATAATATATTATTTTTGTGGATATATGTATATGTATTCCTTTATTTTACTATACTTTTACGAGTACTCAGATACAAGTATTCTTTTAATCTTATTGGAATAATTCCATTTTAATTCAATTTCAACAGCTTTTTCAACAACAGTCCGCTGCTGGACATTGACATCTTATAGGCCTTAGCAAGTAAGTTTGGGTTTTTAATTTTGAATTGTATTATATACTCAAACATATGCATAAAAACAGTAAATAGACAGTAAACAAATTTAAACAATCAAATCAAATGCAGGCCACATATCATGCGAGTCGCCATGTGTGTTTTTACCTAACTACGGCAAAGCCAAAGGAGTGTTATGATTTTGAGAGGCTATGTATGTAGTAGAGCCACGCTGATTTCAGCACGAATGGGCCGGCTCGACCGGGGCGGTACTACCCTCGCACAAAACACCAGCCTAAAATGACAGCACTCGTGCTGTCGTGTTTCGATGGTGGATGCGAGACCGGAGGCCCAAAGATGCAGGGGTGGCAGTTATCGGGGTATGTGTGTGAGTAGTGAAATTCTTGAGGAGTCATTGTGAGGGAGACGTGGGTCGGTTGTAGAAACGGTGGTGCCGCTGGCCGCCAGCTGCATAGAGAGGGGCCCAACCGTGGCTAACCACCTTGGGAGGCTGCCCCATCAGGTCGCACATAATCTCGGTGTGGTTCGTCGTGCCGGTTGGTGACCGGACTGTGGGACCCGGCGACCACTTCCGGATGGGTACGGGGGCCCTTTCGTCCGACGGTTCGGTCACCGTCTTACCTCCCCGCTACATGACGACACAGTTTTCCGAGTCTCTATTAAACACTGCCGCGATGACTGTCATGCCTTTCACGTCCCTACACTCAAATAAACATGGCAGCAAACGACAAAATGAAGAAGCATACTACAGCGGCATCCTCTTTTCCCACCAACCCGTCCACCAGCACCTTGAGACGGTATGGCCGGCTATGCTATTTCTAACTGAGACACAGATGCGCCGCCCTGCCGACACGACATATCTCCACTATCCTGGATACCAGCTTGAGGAGTGCTTCCTCGCGAAGGCTGTGAGTGTGTCTTTTCGTCAAGGAGGATGTCTGCTGTCGCCGTCTGCGCTGCCTCGAGGACTCATCCTTCTCTATCCTCGGGATTCACGTAGATCTCGGATCTACCAGTCGAATTTACGTGTGCCTTTATGGTTCCCACACTGGAGACTCGGAGACAACCCGTTTATTCGACCACCTGAGTCAGGCAGTGGACAGAGCGCAGGAGCAATTTTCGACCGCCGAACTTGTGCTTCTTGGAGATTTTAACGCCCACCATGAGACCTGGTTGGGGTCTTCCAAGACTGACCACGCGGGTCGAACTGCCCACGCATTCGCTCTCACGCATGACCTCACCCAACTGTTAGTCTAGAATACCAAGATACCAGACACATCGAGTCAAGCACCCTCCTTGTTAGACCTGTTGCTGACGAGCGCAGTACTGTGTGTCGGTTCTCGCCCCTCTAGGCTTTTTCAACAACAGTCCACTGCTGGACATTGACATATTATAGGCCTTAGCAAGTAAGTTTGGGTTTTTAATTTTGAATTGTATTGTATACTCAAGCATATGCATAAATAACAGTAAATAGATAAACAAATTTAAACAATCAAATCAAATGCAGGCCATATATATATGTATGTTCGTTTGTTCCCTCGTAACTCCTCAACTATTTATTCATTGATATGGACTCTGTAAGTTGTACCTGTGTATCAACTCGGATATATAATATAACTTGCACCAATCTATTGCGAACAGTTGTTGACTACTTAAGACTGTTGATGATGATGATGATAACTACCACACAAGATGATTAACATACATTTATATATTAGTACTACCTTTCACTTTTTTTGGAATAAAAGTAGTTGCAAAGCTATAAGGTACATTAAGATTTTAAACTTTTAAGTGAAAGATGGTAAAATAAATAAATTTTCAACTGACAGTGTGTACTTTTTTTTATTTGGTTTATGAATTTGATATCGGCAGGCTCAGGTCATCATCGCTTTCGGAGCCCTTACTCTGATGTCAGTACTTCGTAACGAGAAGTACGAATAACTCCACCTCCCCAGTACTCGACTATATTCAAGTGTGAATATACCAGGATATATTTTATGACATTTTTAAGATAAAGATGAAACTAAATTAAGACGGAACTTCTAGTATTTGTGTGAATTATTAGGAGACGCTGCTGTGTTGTCTCTTCAGACATTCCTCTACACAATAGATTTCGAGCTTGCCCTTAACGTCTCTTTCACCAGGAAAACATACAAAAAGTACATTTAATGTACCTTACATGTGCTTTTCATCAATCATAATATCTAAGATTTTAACTTAGATTTTATAGTCAATAAAATCCACCTTTTCTTCTAAAAGTACTCAGGAAAAGTTTACTGCCTCATTGATCACATAAAAATAAACAAAGACAAGTATTTACTTTAAAAATATTTAATTTTCAAACTATTAAAAAAAATTACAAGAAAATTGTTTTCAAGACGGAAAGTACCATTACGCTTTTAATTTATGAAATTAATATTGGTAGAGATTACTTGGTGTTGTTTCTAAGCTAACCCGAAGTTATATTATCTCTGATGACCATTTCCTACATTGTCTTTAGTAATATCATTATTATGATCGGAGTTTTGTGAATGAATATTTGTGTTAACGTTAACGAGGCCATTCACTTGGTTTACGTTACTATCTGATCGGTTTATATTATGATCTATAAACAGAGATGCACCGATATCACAAATATTACAAATGTCTCGTACGGCTCCAGCGCTTACTGGCACAGTTAATTGTTTGTGTACTTCTCTATGACATTTCGATGGATGAACGTGTGGGCGACAGTTTCCATTGTTATTGCAACCTCCGTTAAGGTAAGCTGTACGTTGTGCAGTGACTGATGTCATACTGGTCAAACACATTAAAAGTGTAGCAAGCCCAAGCTGAAATAAAATCATTAATCAATTTTAATTAACTAAATAAGAAAAGTGCTCATAGCCGACTTGCCGACTTGGGTAAGCAACGGCAAAGTTACGTAGCCACAACGTGTCTTGCCAGTCCTCAAGCACTCACTGAGCCAGCGTGGGGATGTATGGCCTTAATCCTCTTCTGAGAGGAGACCCGAGCCCAGCAGTGGGACGTTATGGGTTGTTGATGATGATTAAATAAGAAACGCAAAAAACCTAATTTATCATCATCATCCGAGCCTTTATTCCCAAGTTTATTTGGGGTCGGCTACTAGTTCAACCGGTTTTACCTGAATTTCAGTTTTTCCACGGAGCGACTGGCATCGGACCTCCGCAACCCTAAGGGGGAACTGAAATTCGAAGATTGAACTAGTAGTCAGTATGTTTGAGGGCACTGACTTCCCAATAACGATTGCCTTAGATGTTCATGACCACCAGGACCGACGGCCTTACGTTCTCTCCAAGGCACGGGCTTGAATCGCTGCTATTAGGAATTTCCTAAGAAAAACCCAAAAACACTTTTTTGGTCCGACCCGGGATTTGAACCCGAGACCTCTTGATTAGCAGTCGCATACACTAACCACTAGATCAACGAGGCAGTTAAACTTAATAACATAATAAACTTCTTTTATATATACATAAAATAAGAAACTGACAGACTGATTTACGGTCTGATAGATCTAGGCAGAGCTGAAACAAAAGTAAGAAGGGGTGTAACAAAAGGGTTATAAATTTAAAGAAATCTTTGATAGAACCGTCTCGAATATCATACGCCATTGAATAGTAGTAGATAAAATGAGGAGTTAGAAGTGCTTTAGGTGAAGAAATACTAGCATTACAAAAATGTGAATTGTAAGAACACAAAAAAATTGTAACACATAAAATATTGCACCCACATGAAGTCGGAGCGGGTCACTAGTCGAATTATAAAGAAAACTTACCAGGCTGCTTAATCTCATTATGTTTGAATTCATAGCTATACAATGCCAGAGCAGTTCTAGGAATGGTTTTGCAAGGCTAGACAGACTATTTTATACCGGTGAGAACATTTCACACTTACAATATTGAATTCTTTTTTCACGGTTTCAAAAACAAGTATATTGTACTTATTCGATAGTTATTTTAAAACACTGGTTGTAAAATTTTAATATACAGCCTTTCTCAAGCTTTTCATATATTCATTTCTTTTTGGTCTAGTGGTTGGCGTATGCGGCTGCTAATCAAGAAGTCTCGGGTTCGATTCTCGGGTCGGACCAAATATTTGTGTGATCCACAAATATTTGTTTTGGAGTCTAGGTTGTTTATGTATAATATGTATGTATTTACGTATTTATATCAGTTGTTGTTTATGTATGTGTGTATGTTTATGTATTTATATCAGTTGTTATGTACCCATAATACAAGCTCTGCTTAGTTTGGGACTAGATGATGTTATGTGTAAAAGATGTCAAAAATATTTAGTTATTTAATAATTTTTAAACCATTAAACTATGCTATTTTATGATCCTTTAAAGGAAAGCGAGGATCGAGTAATAGATACAGATACATATGTAGGTTCACGCGCTTATAAAACCCCTCTTTTTACCACGCTTTTTATTAGCTTGGGTTGTATGTATCTATGTGTGTAATGGAACCTTTGGGTGCGATTTTGACCCACTTAATACAGTCATATTTCGTTTAAACTTTGTAAATTTATCAAGGACCGATTACAATACAATAATTTTAAAAAAAATCTGAAAAAATATTCCAATTTTTTTTAATCAAATTAGTCTTTTTTAGTCTTTCTATTATATATAATAGTTTCAAAAAACTAAACCACCACGCTTTTAAACTAAAGAGTAGAAAATAATTTCAATGTAACAATTGCAGGGTGCTTTCTGAAAATATTTCAACAATTAACATCCCCGTCCCATTGCTCATGCTCGAGGTGTTTCAATTTCTCAAAAGCATGAGCCTATTCAATGCAAACCAACAATTAAATCTTTGCTTTTCATCATACTAACATTATATAATCTTGATAAAATAATTAAATAAATGATGAAATTCATGTATGTGATAATTCTTTTGTAGGTCGTACAAAGATTTTGGAGTCGCTTAAGGTTATCAAGCTGTGCCTTGGTGATAATTCAAGATTCAGAAAGCTGAACATCGGAATAATCGAGAATTTGAAGAAGTGCTTGTACAAGAACATAAAAATTGGAAGTCTTCGAAGATTTTACAGATGCAAATATCTTAGGGTCAGTCCTGTACTATGTGTACTTAGCCTGATACAATCCGTAATTTGAACCGAATAATAAAGCCGGAATAGAAGAGATTCAGTAAAAAAACATTAAAAGGTTATTACACCTTTTTAGAAAAGTGATTTAAATTAATCCTGAGATAATTAGTAAGTGGAATTTTTATTTCAGTTTTATTAAACAACAAATGCCTTGAAAACTAATATTGTTTATGATTTTGAATTTTCGAGTGGAAACGCCAGCTGACATGCTGTTTCAGCTCATAACGTCACTTCGTTAGTAAACAATACGACTGCGAAAGACCAAGTAACAAGATTTGTGACAATAATGAGTCACAATGTTATAGACTTTTCAAAAACAGATTAATAAAGACGATTCTTAAAATTAAATTATAAAAGTTACAGTTTATTAAATAAGTACTGACGTTTCCCGTTTACTTTTTTCAAAATCTATCATAAACATCCATATTTATTTATTTTCTTACAAGGTGCAAAATACTCTATTCTAAAAAAAAGTTGTTAAACGTTTTTAGTTCTGCATAGTAACCATTACGACGAATCGTGTTGGAAATGTGTGGAAATGAGGTTAAAACCCGGTAGGCTTGTTTCATATCAGATACGCATGTTTTGTTGAAAGATTTGTGCTGAATTTATTTATCATTTAAAATAATACTGGCATAACGCTTACGTACGTACTTATCACCATTTGTACATGGTCATACTATTGATGGACTCCTAAATGTAAATTGTATTAACTGGTGTACCATAAACTTTATTACATTCAGATAATTTTTTATAAAGTTTTTTTTATTGTGTTCATAATACAATTCAATTTGCATCGCCATCTCAAGGCTACGGTAACTGTATTGTAAGTTCATCAACAACCTATATCGTCCCACTGCCGGGCTCGGGCTTCCTCTTAGGAGATAGGTAAAGTCATACATCCTCACGCTGGTCGAGTGGTGGCTTTGGGACGGGCAAGACACGAATAATGTGCCACAAATGGTCATCCATCTAGGTACAGACCGCGCCATCGATGCTTACCCTCGGTGATTGTTTGCAATCGCCTAAGACCACTCGTCTAAGAGCAATTCACGTTAAATATTCACATTAGAATATTTAGTTATTACAAAAACTTGATTGACGGTTTATATTACTTTTCTGAATAAAATAAAATATAATAGAGATGTTTTACTATTTATATCATATTTTAATTCATGTATTACTTTTTTCATAACACCTTTACTAATAATATTATAAAGTTGAAGAGTGTGTTTGTGCGATTGAATACGATAATCTTACGACCAATAGAAATGGAGTGTCAATTAAAAGTGTTGCAAAAACGGGCGAAAATCATTCCTTTTCTGAGCTGTAATATACGCTGCTAAAGCAGTTAAAGTATCGAAAAAATATTGCTTGAATGAGTTCTTCTCCTGTCATATATCTATCTATAATTCTTTATTGTAAACTAATTTGCTTACGCGGCTGCATGCCATCACGCTACGGGAAATAGGAGACGTAGACACAAAGTAGTAAAGATTTTCATTTAAAATTTACCCTAACCGAAAGGTTAGGGTAAATTTTATTATTTTTAAATCAAGAATTCTTATTTTTAAATCAAGAATAATATTAGATGAGACATAAAATAGGTTAGATTGACACACCTATGCTAGGTGTGTCAATCTAACCTATTTGTTAATTTTTTTAGTTGCGGAAACTCCCACGGGCTGTCACTCTAATAGGGTTTGCGTCAGGGTAGTATGTGTGTGTGTGTGACATACAAAAATTCAAATACAATAATCTATTTCTAAGATGATTGAATTTAAAAAAATATATATTCTACACATGTTTCTAGTTAATAATAGAACCGTGTCACTCTTGTTAAATATAAATATACTGAGCAATGGTTCAAGTTAATAAGGCTACTAAGATGACTCTGTACAATTAAATTTACATTTTGTGCCTAAAAGTTGTATGTGTGTACGAGTAAGTGCATTTTAAGATAACTATTTTCAAAAAATAACAATTCGCAAACCCATGAATGCTTTATGAACAGTCTTGGGCGACTGTTATCATCCATTTACTTGACAAATGCGTAATAATTAGATTGGACTTACACTGACGAGAGGATAAAACTATTTTATTTATGAATTTAATAAAATGTGGTACACACTTTTAATAACTTTCATCACATTACTATTCATGTTTTATTAACACAAGAGCCAATCATCCCCGACTAAGATTTACCTATGTTCACAAGATAAATTAAGCGGAAGCTAAGTGTATTGCACCTAGACGGTTCTTCTTAGTGACGCTTTCAATGTACTTGCACGCTGTATCGTATTCTGTGGTGGTAGAAGGGGAATAAAAGAAGAAAAATTAAAAGAAAAAACAATTTTTTAAATAAGTTTATTTTCACTGAAAAACATGCAAAGAATTTTTTTAAAGTGACAATCCTTCATTGACTCACACATATTTAAAAAAGTGACCTTATTTTCATTTTCTAAGTGCGTTATCCTTTTTTATTCATCTGAGCTTATTAATTTGAAATCGTAAGACATTACCACTTGGTGTAGTTCTTAGCCAAAGTTGAAGTCCAATTGACGAGTACTCCTTACATCGTCTTGAGATAAGAAATCATGATCATGTTCGAAATTTTGTGGCTCAACATGTGTGTCATAGTTGATAAGGCCATTCATTTGGTTTACATTACTATGTGATGGGTCTACGCTATTTACAAACAGAGATGCACCGAGATCACAAATATTACAAATGTCACGTATGGCTAAAGCGCTTACTGGTACACTTACATGTTTATACACATCTTTACTACATTTCTGAGGATGAATGCTAGGATAACGTCTACCACGGTATCCTTGTAAGGTGACTGAAGTTACATTGGCCAAACATAGAAAAAGTGTGGCAAGGCCGAGCTGAAAGAAAAACATTAATCAATTCTAGTAAACATAGTGGGGAACTAAAAAAACTCTAATCTATACATCTAATTAAAGGAAGGAACTGATAGACTGTTCCCCTGACTAATCGATCAACGATTGGCTGCAATCGCTGAGTGGTAATACTTTTTTAAATTTCACACCTTAAGGAGCGAAATTGTGTTTATTGCCTTACATGAAACTTCGTTATCTTTGAATAAAACCTTATTACGTTAGACCATGTAATAATAGTAGAATGCAGAGGTGAGAAGATGGAAATAAAGGCCTTGCAATAATATAATACATTTAATCGTTTTAAAATGCTAACGAATATTGCACCCATAATAAGTCAGGACAAGTGGCTAGGCAAATAATAAAGGACTTACCATTCTACAGATGTTCATGACATTTAGCATCATGACTATCCAAACCCAAAGCAGTGCTAGGAATGGTTTAGTACGGAATGACAAATTGTCAATTTTATACCATTAAGTACGTACATATCACATAAACATTTCAAACAAATAAGTATTTTTTTACGGTTTCACAAACAAGTCTTATGTATTGATTTGATATTAGTTTAAAACATTGGCTATAAATATGCAGTCTTTCTCAAACTCTTTCATTTATTTTTTTCAAACTATGTTTGAGCTAATTTAACAAATATATCTAGGCAATAACAAGATATAAAATTTGAAAACGTTAAAATCGAGGAGAACTAAATATCAAAACCAAAAAAATAAGTGAATGCAAACATTACTTTTTTTTTCTGAAACGCTATCCTTTGACCCTGTCTTTATCAGTTATGTTCACAGTTTGTATTTCAATTTTAACAATGAAATCCTTCTTTGCCTCGTATTAATGGATATTTATCGAATAAAATGCGATTAGCTTGTATTACATTAGATACGCATGTTTAGTCCAAAGATTTGTGCTGAATTTATTTTCTACCTAACAGAAGTCATGTGCTCGGAGTTAAGAATAGATCATAAGGACTGTCTTTAAGAGTTCAATGCTGGACATAGACCTCCACTGTGCTGTCTTACACAATCCAATTTAAATCTTGTGCCTTAAACTAAATAATGCTCTAAGTACACATCTAACAACCTCTTTAGGCTATAGTGATTTCTAAATGAACACTAGAACCCTACATAGTACTGGTGCACTCCAGATTGTTTTCTAAATTTTGTTTTCTAAATATTTCATCAGCAACAACAAAAAAGTTTGCACAAATTGTTCAAACTAACACTTATTTTATACTAGCTTTCGCCCGAGGCTTCGGCCGCGTGTCTCAATTATTGCAGTAAAAAGTAGCCTATGTGTTATCTGATATATAAACTATATAACTGTAAAGTTTCATCCAAATCTGTAAATCCCTAGATTATTTGGGGTCGGGTACTAGTGTACATCCAATTTTACCTGAATATTATTGTTTTCCATGGAATGGCTGGTGTAGAACCTGCGCAACCCTGAGTGCGAACAGAGTTATAAAGTTGAACTACTTATCAGTATATTTGAAGGCACTGACTCCCCAATTGTCCTTATTATGACTACCATAAATGGTCT
Source organism: Phragmatobia fuliginosa (assembly GCA_932526445.1). Taxonomy (NCBI): domain Eukaryota; kingdom Metazoa; phylum Arthropoda; class Insecta; order Lepidoptera; family Erebidae; genus Phragmatobia; species Phragmatobia fuliginosa. Next base: position 10,334,718 of record OW052071.1, on the reverse strand, counting down.
GCATTCGGGACTGCAACGGCTTGTAGAGTTGTTCGAGGCATAGTCGTGTCTCGCTACACAGTCAACTGCGATACTCTGGGCTATGGCATTAAGAGTTTCGTATAAGAAAAACCCAACAACTACTATACAAAAAGTCAAAGATACCACAGATATTAATCTCTGATTTCAATATTTCAAATATTATATTATTTTTGTGGATATATGTATATGTATTCCTTTATTTTACTATACTTTTACGAGTACTCAGATACGAGTATTCTTATAATCTTATTGGAATAGTTCCATTTTAATTCAATTTCAACAGCTTTTTCAACAACAGTCCGCTGCTGGACATTGACATCTTATAGGCCTTAGCAAATAAGTTTGGGTTTTTAATTTTGAATTGTATTATATACTCAAACATATGCATAAAAACAGTAAATAGACAGTAAACAAATTTAAACAATCAAATCAAATGCAGGCCACATATCATGCGAGTCGCCATGTGTGTTTTTACCTAACTACGGCAAAGCCAAAGGAGTGTTATGATTTTGAGAGGCTATGTATGTAGTAGAGCCACGCTGATTTCAGCACGAATGGGCCGGCTCGACCGGGGCGGTACTACCCTCGCACAAAACACCAGCCTAAAATGACAGCACTCGTGCTGTCGTGTTTCGATGGTGGATGCGAGACCGGAGGCCCAAAGATGCAGGGGTGGCAGTTATCGGGGTATGTGTGTGAGTAGTGAAATTCTTGAGGAGTCATTGTGAGGGAGACGTGGGTCGAACCGTCGGCCAGGGAGACCTGTAGAAACGGTGGTGCCGCTGGCCGCCCGCTGCATAGAGAGGGGCCCAACCGTGGCTAACCACCTTGGGAGGCTGCCCCATCAGGTCGCGCATAATCTCGGTGTGGTTCGTCGTGCCGGTTGGTGACCGGACTGTGGGACCCGGTGACCACTTCCGGGAGGGTACGGGGGCCCTTCCGTCCGACGGTTCGGTCACCGTCTTACCTCCCCGCTACATGACGACACAATTTTCCGAGTCTCTATTAAACACTGCCGCAATGACTGTCATGCCTTTCACGTCCCTACACTCAAATAAACATGGCAGCAAACAACAAAAAGAAGAAGCATACCACAGCGGCATCCTCTTTTCCCACCAACCCGTCCACCAGCACCTTGAGACGGTATGGCCGGCTATGCTATTTCTAACTGAGACACAGATGCGCCGCCCTGCCGACACGACATATCTCCACTATCCTGGATACCAGCTTGAGGAGTGCTTCCTCGCGAAGGCTGTGAGTGTGTCTTTTCGTCAAGGAGGATGTCTGCTGTCGCCGTCTGCGCTGCCTCGAGGACTCATCCTTCTCTATCCTCGGGATTCACGTAGATCTCGGATCTACCAGTCGAATTTACGTGTGCCTTTATGGTTCCCACACTGGAGACTCGGAGACAACCCGTTTATTCGACCACCTGAGTCAGGCAGTGGACAGAGCGCAGGAGCAATTTTCGACCGCCGAACTTGTGCTTCTTGGAGATTTTAACGCCCACCATGAGACCTGGTTGGGGTCTTTCAAGACTGACTACGCGGGTCGAACTGCCCACACATTCGCTTTCACGCATGACCTCACCCAACTGGTAGTCTAGAATACCAAGATACCAGACACATCGAGTCAAGCACCCTCCTTGTTAGACCTGTTGCTGACGAGCGCAGTACTGTGTGTCGGTTCTCGCCCCTCTAGGCTTTTGCAACAACAGTCCACTGCTGGACATTGACATATTATAGGCCTTAGCAAGTAAGTTTGGGTTTTTAATTTTGAATTGTATTGTATACTCAAACATATGCATAAATAACAGTAAATAGATAAACAAATTTAAACAATCAAATCAAATGCAGGCCATATATATATGTATGTTCGTTTGTTCCCTCATAACTCCTCAACTATTTATACATTGATATGGACTCTGTAAGTTGTACCTGTGTATCAACTCGGATATATAATATAACTTGCACCAATCTATTGCGTAAAGTTGTTGACTACTTAAGACTGTTGATGATGATGATGATAACTACCACACAAGATGATAAACATACATTTATATATTAGAACCTTTCACTGTTTTTTGGAATAAAAGTAGTTGCAAAGCTTTAAGGTACATTAAGATTTTAAAGTTTTAAGTGAAAGATGGTAAAATAAATAAATTTTCAACTGACAGTGTGTACTTTTTTTTATTTGGTTTATGAAATTGATATCGGCAGGCTCAGGTCATCATCGCTTACGGAGCCCTTACTCTGGTGTCAGTACTTCGTAACGAGAAGTACAAATAACTCCACCTCCCCAGTACTCGACTATATTCAAGTGTGAATATACCAGGATATATTTTATGACATTTTTGAGATAAAGATGCAACTAAATTAAGACGGAACTTCTAGTATTTGTGTGAATTATTAGGAGACGCTGCTGTATTGTCTCTTCAGACATTCCTCTACACAATAGATTTAAAGCTTGCCCTTAACGTCTCTTTCACCAGGAAAACACACAAAAAGCACATTTAATGTACCTTACATGTGCTTTTCATCAATCATAATATCTAAGATTTTAACTTAAAATTTATAGTCTATAAAATCCACCTTTTCTTCTAAAAGTACTCAGGAAAAGTTAACTGCCTCTTTGATCACATAAAAATAAACAAACACAAGTATTTACTTTAAAAAAATTTAATTTTCAAACTATTAAAAAAAATTACAAGAAAATTGTTTTCAAGACGGAAAGTACCATTTTGCTTTAAATTTATGAAATTAATACTGGTAGAGATTACCTGGTGTTGTTTCTAAACTAACCCGAAGTTATATCTCTGATGACCATTTCCTACATTGTCGGGAGTTATGAAATCATTATTATGATCGGAGTTTTCTGAATGAATATTTGTGTCTACGTTAACGAGGCCATTCACTTGGTTTACGTTCTTATGTGATCGGTTTATATTATGATCTATAAACAGAGATACACCGATATCACAAATATTACAAATGTCTCGTACGGCTCCAGCGCTTACTGGCACAGTTAATTGTTTGTGTACTTCTCTATGACATTTCGATGGATGAACGTGTGGGCGACAGTTTCCATTGTTATTGCAACCTCCGTTAAGGTAAGCTGTACGTTGTGCAGTGACTGATGTCATACTGGTCAAACACATTAAAAGTGTAGCAAGCCCAAGCTGAAATAAAATCATTAATCAATTTTAATTAACTAAATAAGAAAAGTGCTCATAGCCGACTTGCCGACTTGGGTAAGCAACGGCAAGGTTACGTAGCCACAACGTGTCTTGGCAGTCCTCAAGCACTCACTCAGCCAGCGTGGGGATGTATGGCCTTAATCCTCTTTTGAGAGGAGACCCGAGCCCAGCAGTGGGACGTTATGGGTTGTTGATGATAATTAAATAAGAAACACAATAAACTTAATTTATCATCATCATCCGAGCCTTTATTCCAAGTTTATTTGGGGTCGGCTACTAGTTCAACCGGTTTTACCTGAATTTCAGTTTTTCCACGGAGCGACTGGCATCGGACCTCCGCAACCCTAAGGGAGAACTGAAATTCGAAGATTGAACTAGTTGTCAGTATGTTTGAGGGCACTGACTTCCCAATAACGATTGCCATATATGTTCGTGACCACCGGGTCCGACGGCCTTACGTACTCTCCGAGGCACGGGCGTGAATCGCTGCTATTAGGCATTTCCTAAGAAAAACCCAAAAACACTTTTTTGGTCCGACCCGGGATTTGATACCGAGACCTCTTGATAAGCAGTCGCATACGCTAACCACTAGACCAACGAGGCAGTTAAACTTTATAACTTAGAAAATTCAATTTATATATACATAAAATAAGAAACTGACAGACTGATTTACGGTCTAATAGATCTACGCAGAGCTGAAACAAAAGTAAGAAGGGGTGTAACAAAAGGGTTATAAATTAAAAGAAATCTTTGATAGAACCGTCTCGAATATCATACGCCATTGAATAGTAGTAGATAAAATGAGGAGTTAGAAGTGCTTTAGGTGAAGAAATACTAGCATTACAAAAATGTGAATTGTAATAACACGAAAAAATTCTAACACATAAAATATTGCACCCACACGAAGTCGCCACTAGTCGAATTATAAAGAAAACTTACCAGGCTGCTTAATCTCATTATGTTTGAATTCATAGCTATACAATACCAGAGCAGTTCTAGGAATGGTTTTGCAAGGCTAGACAGACTATTTTATACTGGTGAGAACATTTCACACTTACAATATTGAGTTCTTTTTTCACGGTTTCAAAAACAAGCATATTGTACATATTCGATAGTTATTTTAAAACACTGGTAGTAAAATTTGAATATGCAGCCTTTCTCAAGCTTTTGGTATATTCATTTCTTTTTGGTCTAGTGGTTGGCGTATGCGGCTGCTGATCCAGAGCTCTCAGGTTCGATTCTCGGGTCAGACCAAATATTTGTGTGATCCACAAATATTTGTTTCTGAGTTTAGGTTTTTCTATGTATAATATGCATGTATTTACAAAAAAGTATGTTAAGGTATTTATATGAGTTGTTTAGTACCTATAATACAAGCTCTGCTTAATTTGGGACTAGATGATGTTATGTGTAAAAGATGTCAGAAATATTTATTTATTTTAATAATTTTTAAACCATCAAAATTATGCTGTTTCAAGATCCTTTAAAGGAAACCATAGCTCGAGTAATAGATACAGATACATAAGTAGGTTCACGCGCTTGTAAAACCCCTTTTTTACCACGCTTTTATTAGCTTGGGTTGTATGTATCTATGTATGTAATGGAACCTTTGGGTGCGATTTTGACCCACTTTTACCGCCAGATTTCATTCAAACTTTGTGTATTTATCGAGGACCAATGAAAATACACTAATTTGAAACAAAACTATTTTTTTTTATAAATTAGTCTTTTTAAGTCTTACAAAAGAATTTTTTTTAAAAACCAAACAACTACGCTTTTAAACTAAAAATTAGAAAATAATTTTAATGTAACAAAGCGTGGGGTGCTTTCTGAAAATATTTCAATAACGTCGCCCCACGCTTCTTACATTATAGGTAGCATAAATATTTCTGATTTATTTTCTATTTATTTTGTGTTGTTTATTATATTTAAGCTTAACAAAGTGACTCTACGCTGCCTGATAGAAAGCATGAGTCGAATCCAAGAGTAGGGGTCACCAACCTTATTGTGAATACAGACAATGCCGCATGGTGACTCACTCTATGGCAGCTTAATGAGATGCTTCTGCATCATTGAGTAGTAGTTGAGTGGCTGGTCGACTCGGCAAATTCATGCTGAAATCAGCATGGCTCTACTACCTATACACTCGTATATGTGGGTAGGTAGGAATCAACCTTCTTTTCGTAGGTTGATCCCTTCTTATTAAATTGTGAATACAGACAATGCCGCATGGTGACTCACTCTATGGCAGCTTAATGAGATGCTTCTACATCATTGAGGAGTAGTTGAGTGGCTGGTCGACCCGGCAAATTCATGCTGAAATCAGCATGGCTCTACTACCTATACACTCGTAGATGTGGGTAGGTAGGAATCAACCTTCTTTTCGTAGGTTGATCCCTTCTTATTAAAAGGGCTAGCAAATTATGAGCTTGGTAGCATTTGGCTTTTACTAGGATTGGCGGATTGTCATATCGGTTGGGATTACCGGTATCCCTGGGATGTGAGCTGCTTGACCATCTGCTAGGCCGGTGATAATGATCATACAATTTTAATTGTCTTTCTGCTCCTCATGCTCGAGGTGTTTAAATTTCTCAAAAGCATGAGCCTATTCAATGCAAACCAACAATTAAATCTTTGCTTTTTATCATAGGTACTAACATTATATAATCTTGATAAAATAGTGGCGGTTCGGTGCGAGATTAATACACGCCAAATCTTATAGTCTACCGCCACAAAATAATTAAAAAAATGAAATTCATATACGTGATATTTTTTTTGTAGGTCGTACAAAGATTTTGTAGTCGCTTAAGAGTAACAAGCTGTGCTTTGGTGAAATGCAGAAAGATGAACATCGGAATAATCGAGAATTCGAAGAAGTGCTTGCACAAAACATAAAAATAGGAAGACTTCGCAGAGATTTTGCATATGCAAATATCTTAGGACTGAGTGCCTGTACTATGTGTACTTAGCCTGTTAATATCCGTAATTTCAACCCTCAGAAGTCGCACTGTGACCAGGATAATAAAGCCGGACTAGAAGAGGTTCAGTAAAAAAAAAATTTTTTTGAAAAGTGATTTAAATTAATAATGAGATCGTTATTAATTAGTAGAATTTTTATTTTAATTTTATAAAACCAAAAATGATTTTAGAAACCTCAACATCATTTTTGAACACCTATCCATAGATACCCCACACGCATAGGTTTAATGAAAAAAAAATTTTTGAGTTTCAGTTCCAAGTATGTTTTGTACCCCCAAAATGTATTGTTTTTCTTCTATTTTTATGTAAAAATCTTAATGCGGTTCACAGAATACATCGACTGACCCAATTTCAACAGTATAGCTCTTATAGTTTCGGAAATAATTGGCTGTGACATACGGACGGACAGACAGACAGACAGACAGACTTGACGAATCTATAAGGGTTCCGTTTGCCATTTGCCATTTGGCTACGGAATCCTAAAAATGCCTTATAAACTATTTTTTGTTTCTAATTTTGAATTTCCGAGTGGAAACGCTAGCTGCCATGCTGTTTCGGCTCATGACGTCACTTCGCTAGTAAAAAATACAACAACGAAAAACGAAAACGAAATAGAAAATAATGAGTTATGATGTTTTAGACTTTTCAAAAACAGATTAAAAAAGATGATTTTTAAAATTGAATTAAAAAAGTTACATTGCATTTTTTTAAATAAATACTGACGTTTCCCGTTTACTTTCTTCAAAATCTATCATAAACATCCATATTTATATTTTTTCTTACAAGGTGCAAAATACCCTATTCTAAAAAAAAGTTGTTAAACGTTTTTAGTTCTGCATAGTAACCATTACGACGAATCGTGTTGGAAATGTGTGGAAATGAGGTTAAAACCCGGTAGGCTTGTCCCATATCAGATACGCATGTTTTGTTGAAAGATTTGTGCTGAATTTATTTATCATTTGAAATATCACTGGTGCTTAACGCTTACGTACTTACTTATCACCATTTGTACATGGTCATACTATTGGTGGACTCCTAAATGTAAATTGCATTAACTGGTGTACAATAAACTTTATTATATTAAGATAAAATATTTATAAAGTTTATTTTATTGTGTTCATAATACAATTCAATTTGCATCGCCATCTCAGGGCTACGGTAACTGTATTGTAAGTTCATCAACAACTTATATCGTCCCACTGCCGGGCTCGGGCTTCCTCTTTGGAGATACATAAAGTCATACATCCCCACTCTGGTTGAGTGGTGGATTTGCGACGGGCAAGACACGAATTATGTGCCACAAACGGTCATCCATCTAGGTACAGACCGCGCCATCGTTGCTTACCCTCGGTGATTGTTTCCAATCGCCTTCTTTTATATTCTTTCTAATATTAAAAAGTTGAAGAGTGTGTTTGTTTGTTGGTGTGGTTGAATACGATAGTCTTACGACCAAAAGAAGTGGAGTCTCAAATTAAACGTGTTGCGAAACCGGGCGAAAATCATTCCTTTTCTGAGCTGCAATATACGCTGCTTAAGCCGTTTAAGTATCGAAAAAATATTGCTTGAATGAGTTGTTCTCCTGACATATATCTATCTATAATTCTTTTATTCTAAAGTTATTTGCTTACGTAGCTGCATGCCATCACTCTATAATAAGCTCGGAAATAGTAGACGTAGATAAGGTTGCACAAAGTAGTGGAGTTTTTCAGCCTTTCATTTAAAATTTACCCTAAACTTTCTTATTTTTAAATCAAGAATAATATAAGATGAGACATAAAATAGCATAGGTGTGTCAATCTAATCTATTGGTTAATTTTTTATTCTTTTTTAGGTGCCGAAACCCCCATGGGCTGTCACTCTAATAGGGTTTGCAACTTACAGAAATTCAAATACAAAAATCTATTTGTAAGATGTATTTATTGAATTTAACAAAATATAATCTACGCTTGTTTCTAGTTAATAATTGAACCGTATCACTGTTGTTAAACTTAAATATACTGAGCAATAGTTCAAGTTAATAAGGCTACTAAGATGACACTGTACAATTAAATTTACATTTTGTGCCTAAAAGCTGTATGTATGTACGAGTAAGTGCATTTTAAGATGACTATTTTCAAAAAATAACAATTCGCAAACCCATGAATGCTTTATGAACAGTCTTGGTCGACCGTTATCATCCATTTACATGACAAATGCGTTATAATAGATTGGACTTACACTGACGAGATATTTTATTTATGAATTTAATAAAATGTGGTACACACTTTTAATAACTTTCATCACATTACTATTCATGTTTTACTAACACAAGAGCCTTTCATCCCTGACTAACATTTACCTATGTTCACAAGATAAATTATTTGACTTAGATGTTTTTCGGTTAGTTGTTTATTTTTTTTCCAATTCTTTTATGTTTATGTTAAGCTTATGTATAGTTTCTTTGAATTTAGAAATATATAGGGATGATTTTCATCACTTTGGTTAATATATGCTTTGCCTAGTGTGAAATCAGGATCATAGTGGGAGGGAAACTGGTAGTGAGTTCCAAGTTTTTACTGGTCGGTACAGGACACGCGTCAAGCGAGTCTCGAGTACGTAGCACGTGTCCCCTTCCATGATTCGGTCCGTTATAACCGAGAGATTGGTAGGGCCACCGCCCCGCCGCATAGAAAACCCCGTCGGGGTGACGGTCCGTGGGGATTTCCACATGAAACAAAAAAAAACAGGACATGCCCATGCTCTCGGTCATACCTACCAATCTCGGCCAAGCAAATTGTGCTCGTCAAAGGAAGGCAGAACCAAACAGTTCTAACTTCGGATCCGTTTGGATCCGTCGCAAAAATGAGTAAATAAGATCAGTATCTTCTCCGGCGAGGAGGACCGGTTCACTTTACTCAGTATGCCTAACTATCGTGCGGAAGCTAAGTGTATTGCACCTAGACGGTTCTTCTTAGTGACGCTTTCAATGTACTTGCACGCTGTATCGTATCCTGTGATGGTAGAAGGGGAATAAAAGAAGAAAAATAAAGAAAGAAAAATAAAATAAAACAAACAATTTTTAAATAAGTTTATTTTCACTGAAACACATGCAAATATTTTTTTATAAAGTGACAATCCTTCATTGACTATTTAAAAAAGTGACCTTATTTTCATTTTCTAAGTGCGTTATCCTTTTTTATTCATCTGAGCTTATTAATTTGAAATCGTAAGACATTACCACTTGGTGTAGTTCTTAACTAAAGTTGAAGTCCAATTGACGAGTACTCCTTACATCGTCTTGAGATAAGAAATCATGATCATGTTCGAAATTTTGTGGCTCAACATGTGTGTCATAGTTGATAAGGCTATTCACTTGGTTTACATTATTATGTAATGGGTCTACGCTATTTACAAACAGAGATGCACCGAGATCACAAATATTACAAATGTCACGTATAGCTAAAGCGCTTACTGGTACACTTACATGTTTATACACATCTTTACTACATTTCTGAGGATGAATGCTAGGATAACGTCTACCATGGTATCCTTGTAAGGTGACTGAAGTTACATTGGCCAAACATAGAAAAAGTGTGGCAAGGCCGAGCTGAAACAAAAACATTAATCAATTCTAGTAAACATAGTGGGGAACTAAAAAAACTTTAATCTATACATCTAATTAAAGGAAGGAACTGATAGACTGTTTCACTGACTAATCGATCAACGATTGGCTGCAATCGCTGAGTGGTAATACTTTTTTGAATTTCACACCTAAAGGAGCGAAATTGTGTTTATTGCCTTACATGAAACTTCGTTATCTTTGAATAAAACCTTATTACGTTAGACCATGTAATAATAGTAGAATGCAGAGGTGAGAAGATGGAAATAAAGGCCTTGCAATAATATAATACATTTAATCGTTTTAAAATGCTAACGAATATTGCACCCATAATAAGTCAGGACAAGTGGCTAGGCAAATAATAAAGGACTTACCATTGTACAGATGTTCATGACATATAGCATCATGACTATCCAAACCCAAAGCAGTGCTAGGAATGGTTTAGTACGGAATGACATATTGTCAATTTTATACCATTAAGTACGTACATATCACATAAACATTTCAAACAAGAAAGTATTTTTTTACGGTTTCACAAACAAGTCTTATGTATTGATTTGATATTAGTTTAAAACATTGGCTATAAATATGCAGTCTTTCTCAAACTCTTTCATTTATTTTCTTCAAACTATGTTTGAGCTAATTTAACAAATATATCTAGGCAATAACAAGATATAAAATTTGAAAATGTTAAAATCGAGGAGAACTAAATATCAAAACCAAAAAAATAAGTGAATACAAAAATTACTTTTTTTTTCTGAAAAACGTTACACAACGCCATCCTTTGACCCTGTATTTATCAGTTATGTTCACAGTTTGTATTTCAATTTTAACAATGAAATCCTTCTTTGCCTCGTATTAATGGATATTTATCGAATAAAATGCGATTAGCTTGTATTACATTAGATACGCATGTTTAGTCCAAAGATTTGTGCTGAATTTATTTTCTACCTAACAGAAGTCATGTGCTCGGAGTTAAGAATAGATCATAAGGACTGTCTTTAAGAGTTCAATGCTGGACATAGACCTCCACTGTGCTGTCTTACACAATCCAATTTAAATCTTGTGAATTAAACTAAATAATGCTCTAAGTACACATCTAACAGCCTCTTTAGGCTATAGTGATTTCTAAATGAACACTAGAACCCTACATAGGGTACTGGTGCACTCCAGATTGTTTTCTAAATTTTGTTTTCTAAATATTTCATCAGCAACAACAAAAAAGTTTGCACAAATTGTTCAAACTAACACTTATTTTATACTAGCTTTCGCCCGAGGCTTCGGCCGCGTGTCTCAATTATTGCAGTAAAAAGTAGCCTATGTGTTATCTGATATATAAACTATATAACTGTAAAGTTTCATCCAAATCTGTAAATAACTAGATTATTTGGGGTCGGGTACTAGTGTACATCCAATTTTACCTGAATATTATTGTTTTCCATGGAATGGCTGGTGTAGAACCTGCGCAACCCTGAGTGCGAACAGAGTTATAAAGTTGAACTACTTATCAGTATATTTGAAGGCACTGACTCCCCAATTGTCCTTATTATGACTACCATAAATGGTCTGCATCCGGGACTGCAACGGCTTGTAGAGTTGTTCGAGGCATAGTCGTGTCTCGCTACACAGTCAACTGCGATACTCTGGGCTATGGCATTAAGAGTTTCGTATAAGAAAAACCCAACAACTACTATACAAAAAGTCAAAGATACCACAGATATTAATATCTGATTTCAATATTTCAAATATTATATTATTTTTGTGGATATATGTATATGTATTCCTTTATTTTACTATACTTTTACGAGTACTCAGATACGAGTATTCTTATAATCTTATTGGAATAGTTCCATTTTAATTCAATTTCAACAGCTTTTTCAACAACAGTCCGCTGCTGGACATTGACATCTTATAGGCCTTAGCAAGTAAGTTTGGGTTTTTAATTTTGAATTGTATTATATACTCAGACATATGCATAAAAACAGTAAATAGACAGTAAACAAATTTAAACAATCAAATCAAATGCAGGCCACATATCATGCGAGTCGCCATGTGTGTTTTTACCTAACTACGGCAAAGCCAAAGGAGTGTTATGATTTTGAGAGGCTATGTATGTAGTAGAGCCACGCTGATTTCAGCACGAATGGGCCGGCTCGACCGGGGCGGTACTACCCTCGCACAAAACACCAGCCTAAAATGACAGCACTCGTGCTGTCGTGTTTCGATGGTGGATGCGAGACCGGAGGCCCAAAGATGCAGGGGTGGCAGTTATCGGGGTATGTGTGTGAGTAGTGAAATTCTTGAGGAGTCATTGTGAGGGAGACGTGGGTCGAACCGTCGGCCAGGGAGACCTGTAGAAACGGTGGTGCCGCTGGCCGCCCGCTGCATAGAGAGGGGCCCAACCGTGGCTAACCACCTTGGGAGGCTGCCCCATCAGGTCGCGCATAATCTCGGTGTGGTTCATCGTGCCGGTTGGTGACCGGACTGTGGGACCCGGTGACCACTTCCGGGAGGGTACGGGGGCCCTTCCGTCCGACGGTTCGGTCACCGTCTTACCTCCCCGCTACATGACGACACAGTTTTCCGAGTCTCTATTAAACACTGCCGCAATGACTGTCTTTCACGTCCCTACACTCAAATAAACATGGCAGCAAACAACAAAAAGAAGAAGCATACCACAGCGGCATCCTCTTTTCCCACCAACCCGTCCACCAGCACCTTGAGACGGTATGGCCGGCTATGCTATTTCTAACTGAGACACAGATGCGCCGCCCTGTCGACACGACATATCTCCACTATCCTGGATACCAGCTTGAGGAGTGCTTCCTCGCGAAGGCTGTGAGTGTGTCTTTTCGTCAAGGAGGATGTCTGCTGTCGCCGTCTGCGCTGCCTCGAGGACTCATCCTTCTCTATCCTCGGGATTCACGTAGATCTCGGATCTACCAGTCGAATTTACGTGTGCCTTTATGGTTCCCACACTGGAGACTCGGAGACAACCCGTTTATTCGACCACCTGAGTCAGGCAGTGGACAGAGCGCAGGAGCAATTTTCGACCGCCGAACTTGTGCTTCTTGGAGATTTTAACGCCCACCATGAGACCTGGTTGGGGTCTTCCAAGACTGACCACGCGGGTCGAACTGCCCACGCATTCGCTTTCACGCATGACCTCACCCAACTGGTAGTCTAGAATACCAAGATACCAGACACATCGAGTCAAGCACCCTCCTTGTTAGACCTGTTGCTGACGAGCGCAGTACTGTGTGTCGGTTCTCGCCCCTCTAGGCTTTTTCAACAACAGTCCACTGCTGGACATTGACATATTATAGGCCTTAGCAAGTAAGTTTGGGTTTTTAATTTTGAATTGTATTGTATACTCAAACATATGCATAAATAACAGTAAATAGATAAACAAATTTAAACAATCAAATCAAATGCAGGCCATATATAAATGTATGTTAGTTTGTTCCCTCATAACTCCTCAACTATTTATTCATTGATATGGACTCTGTAAGTTGTACCTGTGTATCAACTCGGATATATAATATAACTTGCACCAATCTATTGCGAACAGTTGTTGACTACTTATGACTGTTGATGATGATGATGATAACTACCACACAAGATGATTAACATACATTTATATATTAGTACTACCTTTCACTTTTTTTGGAATAAAAGTAGTTGCAAAGCTATAAGGTACATTAAGATTTTAAACTTTTAAGTGAAAGATGTAAAATAAATAAATTTTCAACTGACAGTGTGTACTTTTTTTTATTTGGTTTATGAAATTGATATCGGCAGGCACAGGTCATCATCGCTTACGGAGCCCTTACTCTGGTGTCAGTACTTCGTAACGAGAAGTACGAATAACTCCACCTCCCCAGTACTCGACTATATTCAAGTGTAAATATACCAGGATATATTTTATGACATTTTTGAGATAAAGATGAAACTAAATTAAGACGGAACTTCTAGTATTTGTGTGAATTATTAGGAGACGCTGCTGTGTTGTCTCTTCAGACATTCCTCTACACAATAGATTTAAAGCTTGCCCTTAACGTCTCTTTCACCAGGAAAACACACAAAAAGCACATTTAATGTACCTTACATGTGCTTTTCATCAATCATAATATCTAAGATTTTAACTTAGAATTTATAGTCTATAAAATCCACCTTTTCTTCTTAAAGTACTCAGGAAAAGTTTACTGCCTCATTGATCACATAAAAATAAACAAAGACAAGTATTTACTTTAAAAATTTTTAATTTTCAAACTATTAAAAAAAATTACAAGAAAATTGCTTTCAAGACGGAAAGTACCATTATGCTTTTAATTTATGAAATTAATATTGGTTGACATTACTTGGTGTTGTTTCTAAGCTAACCCGAAGTACCACTCATAGGTTGACGTCAAAAATGCGAATTTATATAACAGTTCATGTCCTAGAATAGTATTCAAAAAAAATTTGATTAACTGTTGATCTACTACATTAGGACATCCGTCCTCCTTGATTTTAAAGTCTATTTTAGTCGATTAACTGATATACTCGTTTAACAGTTTTTGTATCGATCGATCCGGCATGAACAGGGCAACCCTATCGCATTGAATTTGTTTATTCTGTAGTACAAGTTGTTTTGACAATCGTCGTCGCGCGTCAAGTGGCCTCAAGTGCTTTGTGACCGCGTAAGTTTTACGTAAAGTTTTTATAAACATATCGTATTGTATAAGTTTTGATATAGTGTTTATCTTAATAAGTGTTTAGTGTTATAATGTGTGAAATAGTGTATATAGTGATAACAAGGTCGTTATTTTCATTAATTGGAAAAAAAAGTAGGCCGGCTCACCGTTCAAGGTCAGTGATTTCAATTCATATTTAAACACAATTCTGCTTTCTATATCTAATTAAGTGTTTATAATTAGATAAAGAAAGCTAAATCGAATCGAAATGATTATTTCATTTATTATATTTATTCACGGATTTAGAGAAAATCATGGCTTTTCTAAATTTATAACCTAAAATCCCCTCCATTCTGAATGTCATAAATCATTCCACAGTTATGCATAATTTGCATTTTTGACAGCCACTGTCGTGCAGAATACTGCGTTGTACTAATCTAGTACATGAACAGTTGAGTAGTATATCTCTGATGACCATTTCCTACATCGTCTTGAGTTATGAATTCATTATCATGATCGTAGTTTTGTGCGTGAATATTTGTGTCATAGTTAATGAGGCCATTCACTTGGAATACGTTACTATGTGATCGGTTTATATTATGATCTATAAACAGAGATGCACCGATATTACAAATATTACAAATGTCACGTATGGCTCCGGCGCTTACTGGCAGAGTTATTTGTTTGTGTATTTCTTTATGACATTTCGATGGATGAACGTGTAGGGGACAGTTCCGATTGCTATGGCAACCTCCGTTAAGGTAAGCTGTACGCCATGCAGTGACTGATGTCAAGCTGGCCAAACATATAAAAAGTGTAGCAAGCCCGAACTGAAAAAGAAAAATACTTATAAATTCTAGTCAACCAGCTATTCACTGAACGTTAAAAGAAACGAAAGAAGCAGAAGATAAAAAAAATAGAATAGAATCGACTTACCAGGCTGCATTTACTTATTGCGGTTGGCTGCATAACTTTACAGTGTCAAAGTAGTTCTAGGAATGGTTTCGTAGGGCTAGGTACAGTGTTTTTATACCAGTAAAGCATAATCATATTTACATTTACTACATAACAGGGTTTTTCACGGTTTTACAAACGATTATCGATTTATATACGTTTATTTTAAACGTTGGTTGTAACTATGCAACCTTTCTTAAATTTATTTGACACTATTACGAATACGTCAAAATTTGGTAGCAGTTTAACTTAGTTGAAAATATCGTCGATCGAACAGAAGAAGACAATGACCGACGAACAGTTTGACATTTCCAGATCTTCGTTCTTGATGTTCAAACCTTATCATTAAATTGTATTCTCGGCTTAATTTATTCATGTAAAAAGTACCTATTGGCAGAATATAAAATGAAATCTACTAACTGTCAACAACATATACAAATGTTGTTATTTACAGTAACTTAATAAACCGTATCGTAAAAATAAAATCATTATAAAATCGTAATATATATAAATAATAATTATAATAAATATTTTGGACATCTGACACACAACATCATCTAGTCCCAAGCTAAGCAAAGCTTGTGTTATGGGTACTAGACAACTGATATAAATACATAAACATACTTTTTTTTGTAAATACATACATATTATACATATAAAACACCCAGACTCCGAAACAAATATTTGTGAATCATACAAATAATATTTGGTCCGACCCGGGAATCGAACCCGAGACCTCTTGATCAGCAGCCGCATACGCTAACCACTAAATGTTTACTCATAGTAAAATTTCTGCTTATTAGTCTAGCAGATAAATGGTCTATCTCAAAATAAGTAAAGATTGAATAAAAATAGGAAAGATGTACCTACCAAGGAATACTTTTTATTAATTACCGTGTAACTGTATTAGGTACCGAGAATCGATTTAATAGGTAATCAACTAATTACATTATATATATACAATAAAATTAAAAAAAATAGATAGTTACGTATTTTTACGCAACATATTCAATATTTTTTCATAATTCCTTAGATTTATTACATAAAGGTCTTTAGAAAAAGCTATTCTTTAGCTCTGCTAATAATCATGTTCACGCTTTAAGTTTTAACATAAAGATAACAAGAATCGATTTCAAACTGCGTAATCTCTTTATGTTCACCTATTTATGGAACGTTAGGCTTGTTTTCTTTAAACTAATTAGATACACCCATTTTGTGAAAAAAAATTGAGACATAGGAGTATTGCAAAACTACGCCTAGAAGCGACTACATACTTCTTTTTACATCACATCAGCAGCTTTTAATGCTGATTGATTGAGATTTAAGGTGAATTTGGAGAGGAAACTGCAAATGAAAAGACCGTAAGTTTTTGGCTTAAACGATTTCTTAATAGAGACTTCGACTTGAAGAATGAACTATATTATTGAGGTCGATGCAATACCTTAGGCTTAGGTTCCCTTAGGTAGGTAGGTACAGGGCGACTTCTGCCCAATTTGGGCGGGGCCAGTGTCCCCACTAGGCAGCTGTACACGGGGGTTGTCCGGTCGATGGCACTTTACGGTGCACCGGTGTGGGCGGCGGCTCTGTCCGCCCAGAACAGGGCGCGCCTCTGGCGCCCCCAGCGGATACTGGCGGTCAGAGCCATACGCGGATACCGCACGGTGTCCACAGAGGCGGCGTGTGCCTTGGCCGGAACACCCCCGTGGGATTTGGAGGCGGAAGTGCTCGCCGAAGTTTATCGGCGAGTGGCTGACTTCCGGGCGGAGAGCGGATTTCGCCCTCCGCCCGAGGACGTGCGCGAGTGGCGCGAAGCCGCTCGCCGAGCCACCATACTGAGATGGTCGCTCCGGCTGGAGACCCCACGCGCTGGCTTCGCCGCCGTGGAGGCTCTTCAGCCGGTCCTCGAGGAGTGGGCAGGGCGGCAGCACGGGACCCTTTCCTTCCGGCTGACGCAGGTACTTTCCGGGCACGGTTGCTTCGGAAAGTACCTGCACTCGGTCGCTAGGAGGGAACCGAGTCCCGCCTGCCACCACTGCGACTGCAGTGAGGACACGGCCCAGCACACGCTGGCGGTCTGCCCCGCTTGGGCGGCGCAGCGCCGGGTCCTCACTGCAGTCATCGGAGGGGATCTCTCGCTGCCGGCCGTCATAAGATCGATGGTCGGCAGCGACAGTTGTTTTACCGCGGTCGCAACCTTCTGCGAGGACGTAATCTTGCAGAAGGAGGTGGCGGAGAAGGCCCGGGAGGATGCCATCCAATCGGACCCGATCCGCCGCCGGCGCCCCGGGCGGCGGAGGCGCGCATACCTGCGTCTCATGCCGCCCTGAGAGTGGCCGCGGATGGGCGGGACGGGTTTCCCGTCCGTCCGCAGTAGAGGCCAACCGCGAGGGGGCGACGTCCGCGTGTGACCGGACGTTGCCTAATTAGAGAGTTAATTGTGAGATGGTGCCCGCAACAGTGCGGGCAGGCGCCGGTTGGAGTCCAGAAGGAAATCCCCTCCCTGGACTCCTTCCAATGCAAAGGCGCAGAGAGGGTCACACCGTGTGGTTTTAGTCGGCTCGAGTCCGACACACCACCCCGCCGTAACCCCCGACGGGGTGACGGTCCGCGGGGATTTCCACACGTAAAAAAAAAAAAAAAAAAAAAAAAAAGGTAGGTAGGTACCCTTTAGGTTAAACACCGCAACAGTGCTCTCAAGCAAAGCTTACCAACAAAAAAATAATAGTAAAAGTGTGGTCTAATAATGTTATTTTATTCACTACAGTTTTCTAAGGTCTACACAATAGCATAATCTGTATATTTTAATACGTGAAGTAAAACTTTTTACAAAATTATAATGTAAAAAATGTATATGTAAGTATAAAATTTTGCATAAAATATTAAAATAAATAATTGAATCATAAATCTCGTGTATTTTAAATAGTTACATAGTTTGAATCATATTTTTATCCCTAAAAATACGTGTTTAATTAATAAAATTAGAATTGAAATAAAGGCATTACTTTCCGGTCACCATATCTTAGCATGAGAGAAACAATGGCCGTTACTTTAATTAATTTGATCCACAGTACTTTTGTTTTCATATATGTATTGATAGACCAGGGTAGAGGCCTCTTAAATTAACAAAAAGTGAACATAAATTATAGTAGGATGAAACCCATTGTAAAAAGAAGAGAATAGTATATAAAATATTATTATTAAATTATCTTAAAATAGTAATAAATAGGCATATACGCATATACTTTAAAGAAGATTCTACAACTTTCTCAAAATATTGTAGATGTTGTATTTAATATTAACTTTATTATTTACTTGTTTGTTAATTATAGTAGTATATTTCGATTTGCAATATTTTTGTTTATAATTATAACATGCAATCTTACGTTTTTCGAGTGATTAAAGTGTAAATTTTAATAAATATCTCAATATCGTTTAAAAATAATCGAATTCGAGTTATTACATTTTTTGCATGTTCTGAAAAGATTTACTTCTTCTTCTGAGCCTTTGTTCCCAAGTTTATTTGGGGTCGGCTACTAGTTCAACCGGTTTTACCTGAATTTCAGTTTTTCCACGGAGCGACTGGCATCGGACCTCCGCAACCCTAAGGGAGAACTGAAATTCGAAGATTGAACTAGTTATCAGTATATTTGAGGGCACTGACTTCCCACTAACGATTGCCATAGATGTTCATGACAACCGGGACCGACGGCTTTACGTGCTCTCCGAGGCACGGGCGTGAATCACCGCCAAACTTCCAAACTCCGGGCTGCTATTAGGAATTTCCTAAGAAAAACCCAAAAACACTTTTTGGCCCGACCCGGGATTTGAACCCGAGACCTCTTGATTAGCAGTCGCATACGCTAACCACTAGACCAATGAGGCAGTTGATATGGATCAGTTACTATGGTGATATATATATTATATAATATATATAATATTTACACCATCGAAAAGTAGAGATTTAATCGAATAGAAAACATCCAATATTTGTGAAAAACGTTGATATTTTGACGGATGAATTTTCGATTGAAAATTAGGGTTTTTTTCGGTATTCAGTCAAAGTGAGGTGAAAATATAGATATTTCAAATAAATTACGGTATATTCAGTATATTCACAAAATTTCGTTAAAAAATAATTTTATTTGTAAAAGATAAAAATAAAAAACCAAAAACTTGGTTTTTTGAATTTTTCACATAAAATTTGAGGTTATGTGAAAAAAGTGTAAAGACAAAAGATGTAGATCTTTTTATAACCTACAACTTTGCCATAAAATTTTATTCCATAGGACTTGTAGTTTTGCTGGAAATCGAGATAAGCCATTTTTTTCCTTTAAAACCCCCCCCCCTCTCTCCCCCTTCCCGACCTCAGATCGCCCGTAATTTATTTTTCCTTTACTTTTTATACTTTTTTTCTCCTTTTACAATGGGTTTCATCCTACTATAATTTATTTTGTTTTCAAACATTATCGGCACTGGTCTATGAGAAAACTTGTTTAATTTAGAATTAAATAATTAAATTGTTCAGTTTGAGATAGTTTAAGCTATGACTAAATATAGCAGTAACTATAATATCGTCGATCGAAGTGAACAAATAGTTTTACATCTCTCATGTTCGGTAAGTAGGTTCTTATTACCTCCAAATGGGGCTTGTAGGTGACTAATTAGCGCTCTAGGGTAATAATGTAGCTAGAAAAGCCCTAGAGCGGTAAGTATTAAAAAAAAACACTTCTTTCTTTCAAAAAGTTCGCGTACATCTAATACATAACCATAACCATCATACTGGCAATAGACATCATGCATTCAGCCCAATGACCAAAGAGATCGCTTTCCTATTCAGCCTTGTCTTCATGTGAGTAAAACAGTCATCAATTTTAAATATCGAACTGCGAAGCTCAATTTCGTTCTTGAAAAAAAAATTAAAAGTTCTTTACTCGATTCTTTTAATTAAAAAAGGAATAGAAAACTTTTTACTTGAAATATTGTATGTTTTTTTATAATGCCGTTAAATATCTCGGGCTGCAATTGATACCTCATAGCCCTTGGCTACTAATATACTATTATTCAGGAAAACAACTCCTTGTGGTTGTAAAATATTATAAAAAGGAAAATATCTATGTCTATCTGCTTTTACAGCTAAACTGTTGAAACACGAGAACACGAACGCATCATTTCAGATTGGTAGCGTGGCACTGCTACCGTGCCAAATGACTATTGCAGTTATAATAACTTTTTAAGAATAATTTATATGTGTAAGAACATTTAACAAAAAGTATAATAATTAAATTAGCAGTGAGCTGAATAAACATTCACTTTCCATTAACTAATTTAAACGGCAAATACCTATCTGTTAATCATCCATTACATATTGCTTCAGCATGGGGAAAGGACATATGCAACTTTCACCGCAGTAACCGACATATGCCTGCTGGCATTGGATTCGTTTGTAACCGTCTGAGAACTCATTTGTCAAACTTTTTTAATTTTACCAATTTGGGATAAAGGAGAGAATATTCGCTTGGCTGAGTTTTATGAGTTTGCACAATAACCGTTAACTCGTCACAGTCGATAAAATTTTTCGAGATGAAATTTAAAGAACAAAAACGTGAATAAAATAACGGGTAGTATAAGTGGTCTTCAAAAATCGTCGATGATGTGTGTGTACTCTTATCCTATAATTTTTCAAACTTTTAACGAAAGGGTATTCAAAAATATACTGTGCAATTTACACACCAAATTTCATGCATTTCCTCCCCCCTTGCATCCCCCATGCGAATAATTACAGAAGGTCTACATTTCAAATGTAGGTCTTCTAGAAGTTCAAAAAATATCCTAGTGGTTTTAACTACATTAGTGGGTGAATAAAGTCTATTCTTACCTGCGTTTAACAAAAATAAACTATGCAATATTGTAATTTGCTTTGCACCTTATTTACGAAATGAAATGAACATCATGTATTATTTTTGTGTTTTGATACTTTTCACTTGTGTAACTGGATAGACTCAAGAAAGGTATCATAAGTATAAATCTTGGTGGTTTTAAGTTGCTATTATTGCATATCTCATGTAATTATTATTGTAAACATAAATAAATTAAAAAAAAAAGTATTTGTATGCATGGGAAATTTTCTCTAATACTTGTATCATTTGATTTTCATGAAACTCATGTTCAGAATTTATAATTTACAAAAACAAAACTAGTCATTCATCAAAATTACTTCCATCATATTTATTCCATGTAATTAAATTAGATCCGCTAAACAAATAAAATTGAATACAGTAATAGTTCTAACAGTTGTTTTAGTAAGTAACCCAAAGCTAAAAACTGAATTCATGCAATCTGAATGTTATATATAATAAACTTAAGAACACTGGAAATAATTACATGCATTATACTACGCAAACCTTAGAAAGTTTTACGATATATAAATGAGTACAATCCGTTATTAAAAGAATTATATTTTGCCTATTATTATTACATTATGCCTATTCTTTTTATTTTACTATAGTTGCCCTTCACTACTTATAGTAGAATGATGTTCTTTCTATAATATTTATATGTACTACAAATGTAACACACCTAAATGCTTTATTATTATAAGTATTACAAGTATGACCAAACTAAACTTCGTGCTTTGAAGGCACCCTTCATGTAAGATAAATTCAATCGTAGTAAACGTGCGTACTGCCTAAAGTCTTCAAGAAGGTTTAAGCACTTAATGTCCCATAACTATTCATATCACTTCCACGATTCAAACTACTTCCAGCATTTAACCCACCTCCAGCATTCAAACCGCCTGTACCAATCAAATTTCCGTCACCATTTAAAAGGTTTAAAACACTTCTGCCACCTAAAGCACTAAGATCATGTGCAATACTCAACCCACCTCCTATGTTTAAGCCGCTTCCCAATTTCGTATATCTTCCTCCAGTATTCATATTTTGTCCTCTACCGTTACCATACATACTGCCTAAAGCGTTCAAAAGCCTTTGAGTACTTAAACCACTATAAGTATTCATATTACTTCCACGATTCAAAATACTTCCAGCATTATAGCCACCTGCACTCATCCCACTGGCAGCACCTTTTAGAAAGTCCAAAATACTTACACCACCTAAAGCACTATGATCATGTGCTATACTCGACCCACCTCCTATGTTTAAGCAACTTCCCCTATTCGTATATCTTCCACCAGCAT
Organism: Phragmatobia fuliginosa; assembly: GCA_932526445.1. Lineage (NCBI taxonomy): Eukaryota > Metazoa > Arthropoda > Insecta > Lepidoptera > Erebidae > Phragmatobia > Phragmatobia fuliginosa. The sequence goes on along the minus strand of OW052071.1, from coordinate 10,312,102 downwards.
TGAATTGTCCTTGAGCACTAGATCTACCGTTAGCATACATACTGTCTAAAGTGTTTAAGAGCCTTTGAGGACTTAAGCCACTATAAGTATTTATGTTACTTCCACGATTCAAAATACTTCCAGCATTCAAACCACCTGCACTCATTTTACTGCCAGCACCTTTTAAAAAGTCTAAAACACTTACACCACCTAAAGAACTAAGATCATATGCTGTACTCGGCCTACCTCCTATATTTAAGCCACTTTCTCTATCCTTATGTCTTACTCTAGTATTCAATTGACATGGAGTTAAACCATAATTGGCGTGCATGCTGCATAACGCGTTCAAAAGACTTTGAACATCTAAACCACCATTAGAATTTATATTACTTCCATAATTCAAAATGCTTGAAGCACTTAACCCACTCCCAGTGTTCAAACTGCCTTCACCAATTAAACCACCTTCACCATTAAAAAAGTTTGAAGCACTGGTGCCACCTAAAGACCTGGGGTCAAATGCTACGTTATACCCATGCCCAGTATTGAAACCACCTACTATGTTTAAGCCGTTTCCGCTATTTGTATATTGCCCTTCAGTATTCAGTTGGCCTTGGGCACTTGAACCACCATTAGTATGCTTAGTGCCTAAAGCATGTAAAAGACTTTTAGAACTTAAACCACCATAGGTATTCATATTACTTCCACGATTCAAAATACCTCCAGTACTTAACCCACCCCCAGCATTCAAACCGCCTTCTATGTTTATGTTGCTTCCTATATTCCTATATCCTATTAGTTGTCCTTGAGTAATTAAACCACTGTTATTAACTGCTATACCTGCAACGTTCAAGTTATCTTCAGTACTTAACCCACCTCCAGCGATGAAGCCGTTATTTAAATGTAGTCTACCTTGAGTACTTAAATCACCGTTAGAGTGAATACTCCCTCCGACACTCAAAATACTTTCAGTAGTTGAGTGATTTTTTGTGCTAGGTTGATTTTCCGACCATTCTGCAAGTGATTTATTATTATCCATTCTATCAAAACTTCTTCTTGCATCAGAAATATTACCATGACCTAAACCACCTCCTTTGTGAATACTACTATCAATGTTAAGACCTTGTGTTTTTATATTCCCTGCAGCATCTAAAGGAGCTTGAATGATTATATCACCCTCAGTTTTAACACTATTTGCAGCACCCAAATGGACTTGAGTATAAAAAACACTGTCCTCATTCATACCAACCACAGTACTCAAATCACCATCACCTGCATCTTTTAAACTATCCTCAATATTTTTATCATCTAAATAAGCATAACCACCTCTAGAAATCACACTGTCACTAGTATCACTCGAATTGTAACGAGTACTTATATCACTTCCACTTGCTACACTTAAGTTGCCACCAGTATTACCCTTAGAATTCATATGATCTTCAACGCTTAAATGACTGGCAGTACCAATGCTTAACTGACCTTGTTTTTCTAAAGTTGTCAAGCTTCCTAATGCGTTTAGACTTAAACCGTTTAAACCATTCGCATCTTGTAATCTTCCCGCAACATTTAGCCCACTTATATCACTAAAACCATTTTTATCGTTCAAACTACTTCCAATGTTTAAATCTTCTTTAAATTTCAAATCTCCTAATGAATATAGACTCTTTAAACCAGTCAAACTATCCCCTGCATTTAAACCATGTCCAGAAGTCAAACTACCTTCATATCCAGAATCTAAATTTCCTGTACTACTTAAAGTGCTCCTAGGATCTAAGCCTCCGCCAACACTAAACCTATTAGCTTTATCTTTTAAGTCCCCTCCAGTGTGCAAATCTGGAAAAGTCTTCAAATGACCTCCAAGATTCAAACCACTTCCAAGATTTAAGGCAGCTAAAGCACTTAAACTACCTTTACCATTTTTTATAGCAGTGTAATCACTTAAAGCATCCACACAACCTCCAAAATTTAAACCACTCAAATAATTAAAATTGCTTCCATCAGAAGTTTTGAAGCCCTCTCCACGATCCAAATCAGTATTAAAATGAAAACCATTTCCTGAATATAAACCATCTCCAGGGTTAAATATACCTAAAGTATTCAAGCCATTTGGAACATTTAAGAGCTTTTCAGTATTCAAATTACCTAAAGCATTAGCATTACCTCCGAGATTGGTAGCTACTAAACTATATAAACTATTTCCACCATTCAAGAGTCCTTCAGTGTTTACATTACCTAAAGTTTTAAAATTACCTCCTATATTGATCCCGCCTAAACTATTTAAACTACTTCCACTATTCACGCTTCCTCCAGGAATTAAACTATCAAAACCAATAGAGGCACCTGCAAGATTTGAACCACTTATAGTATTCCAGCTACTTCCCCCATTGAGGAATCCTTCAGTATTTAAATTACCAAATGCATTAACATTACCCCCGAGATTTACTCCTAGATTTAATCCAATTAAACTATTCAAACCACTTTCACCATTCAAGAGTCCTTCAGTGTTCAAATAACCTAAAGTATTATCATTACCTTCGAGATTGGTAGCTGCTAAGCTATTCAAACTATTTCCACCTTTCACGCTTCCTCCAGGAATCAAACTATCAAAAGCATTAGAGGCACCTGCAAGATTTAAACCACTTAAAGTATTCAAGCTACTTCCACCATTGAGGAATCCTTCATTATTCAAATTACCAAAAGTATTAAGATCACCCCCGAGATTTACTTCTAGATTTAATCCAGTTAAACTATTTTCACTATTCAAGAGTCCCTTAGTATTCAAATTACCTAAAGCATTAACATTACTTTCGAGATTGGTAGTGGCTAAACTATTTCCACCATTCAAGAGTCCTTCAGCGTTCAAATTACCTAAAGTATTAACATTACCTCCGAGATTGGTAGCTGCTAAACTATTTAAACTATTTCCACCATTCACACTTCCTCCAGGAATCAAACCATCAAAATCATTAGAGGCACCTGCAAGATTTAAACCACTTATAGTATTCAAGCTACTTCCACCATTGAAGAATCCTTCAGTATTCAAATTACCTAAAGTATTAACATTACCGTCTATATTGAAACCGCCTAAACTATTTAAATTACTTCCACCATTCACGCTTCCTCCAGGAATCAAACTATCAAAAGCATTAGAGGTACCTGCAAGATTTAAGAGACTTAGAGTATTTAAGTTACTTGCACCATTGAGGAATCCTTCAGTATTAAAATTACCAAAAGTATTAAAATTACCTCCGAGGTTTACTCCTAGATTTAATCCACCTAAACTATTCAAACCATTTTTACCATTCAAGAGTCCTTCAATAGTCAAGTCATTTAAAGCATTATAATTAAGTCCTAGATTTAAACCACTTAAAATATTCGAATTACTGCTTCCACTTAAGAGTCCTCTAGCATTCAAAGCACTTAAAACATTCAAGAGCTTGATTAAACCAACTGACGAATCAAAACTATTTTCACCATTCAAGCCTCCTCCATTGTTCAAACTATCAAAAGAATTAATATCATCTTCTAGATTTAAATCACCTAATGGAACCACACTACTGCCACTATGAAAACCTTCTCCAGCGTTCATTTTAACGAACACATTAGGACTATTATGATTTAAACCACCTATATTAATCAAACTACTTTCACCTTTCAAGAGTCCTGCAGTGTTCCAATCACTTAAAACATTAGTGTTACCTTCGAGATTTAAATCACCTACAAGATTCAAACTATTTCCGTCATTTAAGAGTCCTTTGGCATTCAAATTATCTAGTGCATTAAAATTACCATCAAGAGTCAAACTATCTACTGGATTTAAGCCATTTATACCACCTAAGCCGGCTCCAGCATTCAAATGATCAAAAGCAGTGAAATCATCTCTTATCTTCATACTATCTAAGGCATTCATAGTATCTCCACCATTTAAGAATTTTCCGTTATTCAAAGTACCAAAAGCATTATAATCATTTCCAAGATTTAATCTATCTCTAAAGTTTGAACCACCTGAAGTAGTGAAACTACTTTCATTAATAAGGTGATTAAGTACTTCATTGTTGAAGTTACCTAAAGCATCAAAATCACCTTCAAGGTTTAAACCTTCTTCAAGGCTTAAAGTACCCAAATCACTCAAAGCCTTAAAATCATTACTATTTTTTTCACTACCTAATGTATCCAAACTACTTGCACTATTCAAATTCGCTGCAGCGTTCAAATAACCAACACTATTAAAATCACCTCCAAGGCTTAAACCACCTAATATATCCAAACTATTTCCAGCATTTAATTGTCCTCCAACGTTCAGATCACCTAAAGTTTTAAAATTATTTCCACGGCTTATATCATCAAAAACATCCGAACTGTTCTTAACATTCAACCGTCCTCTAACATTTGAATCACTTAAAGCATTAAAACCACTTTCAAGATTTACATCACCTCCAACATTTGATCCGCCTGCAATGTTGATACCACCTAAAGCATTTAAAATCCTTCCAAAATTTGGACCACCTAAAAGATTTAAATTTCCCAGAAGGTTTAAACCACTTCTTAGAGGGCTCACACCCCTTAAACCATTCAATGAATGTAAGTAACTATTTATTATATTTTCTGCATTCAAATCATGTTTAGAGCTCAAAGTATTCCTATTACCTCCTAAGCCAAAACTTGTTGTACCACTTAAACTGCTCTTAGGATCTAAACTTCCACCAGCACCAAAATCACTGTTTGAATGCCATGATTTTAAGTTCCAGTCTGCACTCAAGTTCCTTTTATTACTTAAACCGTTTGGGGTTCCCAAACTACCTGTAGGATAAAAGGTACCTATAATATTCTTTTCAGTTTCTCCATTAAAACCACCCGATTTACTCAAACGGTTAACAGTTATTAAAGCATTTAGAGCATCTAAAGTCCTGAAGTCACTTCCCAAAGGCAAATTACTTGATGCACTTGATTTCTCTCTAGTATTTAAAGCCAACGCAGAACTTAAAATAAATATGATTTCTAAAGCACGTACAATTTTAGAAGTAATAAAACCATCTCCACCATTTAAATCTATAAAAAATCTTGAATCTCCAACATTTAAACCATCTGTAATATTTGAGCCACCTAAACCACCAAAACCATCTCCTCCATTAAAACCACTTTGATCACTCAAACTTATTAAAGTACCTAACTGCCCTAAACCAATCAATCTACTTAAAGTACTCAAGCGGCCTAAAGCTATAAGCTGACCTAAAACTTTTAAATCGTCATCATTTAAATCATAACCTTCATTCGGAGTACTCAAATTACCTTTAGGATCCAAACTCTCAGTTACATTTAAGCTATCGTCTCCAACATTTAAACTACCTTCAGTACTCGAACCACCTCCGATTCCAAAACTATCTCTATCATTTAATCCACTAAATACATTCGGCTCGCGTCCAGCATTCACACCATTTAAATAATTCAATTTAACTTTATTGCCGTATAAATTTGAAGAAAAATCTAATTGACTTCCAGCATTTAAGCCTGCATTCTTTTTGGAACCACCTTTAACACTCAAATTATTAATAGTACCTGAATTAGAACTACTTGAATCTCCTGCTGCACTCACGTCTTCTTCAGAAATATCTGCATCGTAAAGAGTTTCTTTGGTCTTTAATTCGTTTTCAGGGTTTTTGTGCTTTTCTCTATAATTAGTACTTTTTAAGTTATAAGCAGTTTTTGTATCTCTAATCCCTTTTAATATTTTTTCGCCAAACTGTCCTAAGAAACCTTCGATCATCGGTGGACTATTTTTTTGATCCACCATAGATTCTCTTTGACGAGTCTTAAATTCTGCTTTAGAGTAATTAGGAAAAACAAATTTACGCTTCGGGTTGTGATCATTTTCAATCGACTTTCTTCTACTTCTATCTGGATAAGGATTGATAATTTGGTTACTACGACATAAGTTATCTTCAATACGTTCATTACATCGAACAGGAGGATTTGACTTAGATGAAGCACCAATTACTGTTGTACTTTTGGATGTTTTGTACCCCATAGCACCACTCAGGATGTACAAAATAGTAACAGGTAGTAACTGCAAATAATAACAATTACAACATTACTGAAAGTAAACTAATTTTATTTCATTCAAACCTTAAGTAAAGTGTCTACTATAAAAATAGTAAACCTATATTATGTTCATGTATATTTGTTATGTTTTATATAAGTTTCAAGTCATAATGTTTATTGTTTAAGAAAACATATGAATCTTAACTATTTTCTGTGAGAAATTAAAAAGTTTTTAAATTGGGCACATTTAGTTAATAGAAGAAATAACCATTAAATTATTATTTTAAAAATATCATATACGTACATAAATCGCAACGAGACAAATAATTTTCCAAAAAACTTTAGGTTAATAATCTGGGTATGTCTTTTGGCAATAAATGAGTATAAATTACAGACAACGAGCCTTCATTGGTAAGAAATGATTCAAGCAAACAGTCTGACGAAACCTATACACGACAGTACGCTAATTACTGCCGTGTATAGGTTTGCCACTTGCCACACCGGCGGGTGAGGTGTGCGAGCTTGGATGCAGTAGTCCGTTTGTGTGTAACTATGAGCTGGGCCGCTAAGACTGCGACCCGCCCAAGATGTTAGCCGACTGATTACTGCTAGGACATGGTCCCATGAATCCGGAGGGAAGCCTCTAGATTGTAGATCATGTAAACCATCACTTAACCTCGATGACTGATTTCGTATTAAATATTTTTTTATGATTACAAATTAATAGTTATCATATTTTTTCCAGGCTTAAAAGCCTGGCAAAAATCTGATAACGATACATAATAATATATATAACCTACTATACTTTGTCCATTCCTTTATTATCTTTTTGACAGTTCAACAAATTTCGAAATTAGTGACGCCCTCACACGTCACCGATTCGATTTGAAATCAAAATCAATCGATAAATTATTCTTTAAGTCAGTATTGTAAATAAATAAATTGTGCACTATAATGATATATAATTGGCCTAGAACAAAGAAAACTTCCTAACACAGTCACTTGAATGACGGTCGGTTTAGTAAGTATTATGTGATTTTTCAAATGTATTTTCTCATAACTCTGGATTTAAACGTTATTAACCTCGTTTTTCAAAGTTAAATTTTACTATCACGTGCATAGTTACATTTTAGGTCAGTGGTCCAAAAATAATTAATTAACGCACAGAGTTATTGTTCTTTATTCTAAGTTCGAACTTAAATTCCAATATTTCATCTTAATTGCTTGCAAATAATCAATCTTGAAGTCATACTACACACATCAAAAGTGTCTAGGGATCAAGCATTTTTATGCGGATTTCTTGAGATTGAGATGTGGCTTTGTAATAAATTTATGATTTTATAAATTTATATGGATCCTTTTTGGTGCATTTCATAATTTGAATCAGGAACTGTCAATCAAATTCGAGTAAAAGATGAAAATCAGCTGCCAATATTTTCCCTATAAAAACATACAACGCATTGAAGAAATTATTAGTGCTACTGTTTCCCTACTACTGATTAAAACCAACGTTATTATGGAGCGGCGACGTCATTTAAGCAGGGAAGAAATGCTCAGAGCCGTGGGAATGATAGAAGCTGGTTCCCGGCAACGTACTGTGGCTTTAGCTCTGAATACAAGTCAGAGTGTTATCAGTCGACTTTGGACACGTTACCGAAGCACTGGTACCGTGGCTGAGCGCCATGGAGGACGGTATCGCTGCACCACACGGAGACAAGACCGATACATTCAAATCTTAACTTGAAGAGCTCCAACAATAACCGCCATGATGTTAGCCGTGAGGCTTCATCACTCTTCAGGGAACTTAATTAGCGACCAAACAGTCAGAAACCGCTTGCATGAAGTGAACCTTCATTCCCGAAGACCGCTACGGGTACCACCTATAGCAATGCACAATCGTAGGATTCGATATCAATGGGCTCTTGAACACAGAAATTGGGCAGAAGAACAATGGCGTTTCGTGTGCTTTTCTGATGAGTCTCGTTTTGGTATGAGACCGGATACAAGACGTATACGACACTGGAGAACCCCTGGACGCCAACAGCGATTAAAATCCTGCCAGGAAGTCCATCCTTATAGTGGTGGAACCATCATGGTATGGGCGGGTATTTGGATCGGCGGAAGAACTGAGTTGATTTGGATCAGAGGCAACCTCAACGCTCAAATTTATGCTGAGACGATTGTATCAGACGTCATCGTTCCTCTACAAGTGCAAATCGGTCCCTTATTTCAGTTAATGCATGATAATGCACGACCGCACACCGCAAGAGTTGTAAGACAGACTCTCGCCGCAGCTAACATCAATGTCCTGCCCTGGCCTGCTCAGTCGCCAGACTTGAACCCGATTGAGCATGCATGGGATATGCTACAGAGAAGAGCTCTGCCGAATATGGAGGGTATCCAGTCGCAAGAAGACCTTTTTTTGTTGTTGCAACGAACATGGGCGGCCATTCCACAGCGTGATTTGGATGAACTCATTTTGAGTATGCCAAACCGATGTTCTTGTGTTGTTAGTGTTCGCGGTAGAAACACGGATTATTAATTGTTTAAGTTACCTAATAAAATTTTAAAGAAAACTGTTATTTCAGTCTTTTTTTCGAACTTTAATGTTAGTGGTTCAAATGTCAAAAATCCCTTTATTAGGAAAATGGCAAATTTCTTTACTAATGCAAAGGTGACTTGGTTTATCGTTACTGTGACAAACGAAAACACTTTATTTGATGAATCCTTAAAGAAATTTTTAATTAATATCAATCAGGAGAAAAGTTATTGCAAAAATATATGTTGATCCCTAGACACTTTTGATGTGTGTATTTTGATATCCTTTTTATTTTATTAAATTTACAGAAACAATACCTACTTACTTGAAGTTAAATTATTTTGATCATAATAATATGATATATTATTTTAATTGTTTAATCGATTTATCGTATTTCAAGAACTGTTTTATATGTTGTTTTTAGCTATGCACACTGCCCACTTCCCTACCCGTCTATAAAGTACGACATTACTGTAGTACATTATTACGAAAAAAAAACCGGTAATTTATAGGCGTGACCTGTCAAAAAGACAATAAACGAATGGACAAAGTATAAATAGGCATTAAGCGCTGTTAAGCTTTCAAAGTAGGTATAGTAATAGATTAATAAATTAGATTATAAAGAACTCACAGTTATCCATAGTTTCATTGCTGTTTTAATACTAATTAATAGTAAAAGTAATATGAAAAAATTCGTCAAGTTTAAAGCCTTCTCTAATGAGAAGCGAAGCTAACTAATTTTGTAAAATAGTTTAGTAAAATATTTTTTAAGCGTTTTAATATAATTCCTTTTTGTTCCGGTATCTTGAACAAATTACTATTTAATATTAACATGAAACTTGATTATACAATGACTAATAACCAAACAATTACGTTAGGTAAACGCTTATAATTGTTTATCGATATTTAAGCAATTATTTAAGCACTCTTGTAAGAAATAATCGAACATTGTAAATTTTAATTACTTACCTCTATATGAAAGCGTGATACTGACAAATTAAGTATATTATAAAAAATATACATAATTATTAAGAGTCTACAATTCTATTTAAGGTATAGATTCAGGTCTGCGGTATTAGAACAAGACTACACGAAAATTTTAACGGCAATTCCTTCGGGCTATAGGGTGCGGTATCCCAATACTAATCTCAAGCATCACTCGTCCCCACGGGATCTCGCAGGTCTCAAGTGCGGCGCGCTTGCGATATTACGCTATGAGACATGGGATATCGATTTGTATGTGCGATGAACATTATGCCACTACACAGCGCTCTTAGGTCTTATTCCAATGAGTAAGCTAAGCAAATATTAAGCAAAGTGATACGAAATCAATTAATTTAAGAAACAATAAAGCATTGTAAATTACTTGAACTTAACACAGCAACGAGAACCAAAAATTTTAATTAGAAATGACTGTGGAGTGGCGTGCAATGGAAGAGGGCCTATGATCAGCAGTGGAGTGTAATAGGCTGATGATAATGATGATAGTGAAAATTGACACATAAGCTAATTATATAGGCATGACAATAAGCACATTATAAATATTTATAACAATCTTTTTTGAGACTGACTAAACTCAATTAGACCGAAAACATGGATTTTAGGACCGTGTTCTGTCACTAGGACTATAGTTTTCAAATCTTTTTAACCGCTTATTTACATTTACATTATTTACATACCTACTTGTGAGAAAATAAGTATTTTCTACCACCTCTCTGTAAAGAATGGCATTTTTGTTTAAGAACCTATGTCGTCACATTTTACAATACAAATGTTAGCCTCAATGATAAAGTGTTTATTAGTTTATTTACTGAAGACGTAATAAATATTAGTGTGAGAGGTAAGTAAGTAATACCAATAGCAGTTTATAGTGGTCAACGATATTAATTTTATTAGATTTATGAATAAAAGTCTATCAATAAAATACTATTTATTTAAATAAAACCTAATGTGAACTAGTTTAATTAAATACAGTTTGTAAATAAAACAAATTTCAATATTATTTTTTGTTGCTTGCATAGGGAAACACTCTATCGTTAATGACCCTGTCTAACGGGGAACTATCGTAGTTTTGTCTGCAAACCATTTACGAAGAATTTCAAATCATTTTAGAATTAAAGATTTAAAATATAATTAAAATTCATAGTCAAAAATATTCGTAAATAAATTAAGATGTCCTCCTAGCTAATTTCGAGCACGGCGAACGGTTTTAACGCAGACCAGACAACTACGGAAAAAAATATACAGTAGACAAGTGTGTACAAAAACACGTGTCTAACTCGACCACACTCTTCTAGGCACGGTAAAATAAATCAATCAAACTAATCTTCTCCTTTGCTCTAGCCATTTTCCAGTATTTGGGGTTGGCTCTCCTCAAGGTAAAATTGTCCTGGGTTGTCGAAACATTTATTTGGGTAAGCTCCAAGTCCTTGGCTACTGTGGATACCAAGGCGGCTAGTGGGTGTCCTCTACCCTTCTCTTTGCTTAGCAAAGCTAATTCCTTCAGGGCGTCTCATGACATTAGCACAACAAAGTAATTTAATTACCTTTCCGTCTCAGTAATTATGTCACTGCTGCATACAGACATTTTTTTTTTATTATTGAATACCTGGCTTTCAAATGATTTTACTCTGCCTGATGGAAAACACGAGTTACACGAGGGTTATGTGTGGGGTGTGAAAAAGGAATTTTACTTTTTCACACCCCACTTACATGACCCTGGAACGTAGTGGGTGGGTATAAGAAAGAAAGAAAGAAAAGAAAGAAAGAAAACATTTATTAGTCACACTCACAAAGGATCACGAGATAAACAATGTACATTTCAACAACACTAAATAACTAACAGACATACTTAAAGCAAAACACACAATATATATATATATATAAGAAAAACAAAGTATAATGATCTGGCTGTGTGTGTATGTGACTAAAGGGCCTCAGCTCAGCTTGTGCTGCGGTCCTGAGAGTGACCACAGCGCTGATTTTCAGCTGAAGCCCAACATAACACCTCACGGACGAGTGCACAGTTTTTACAATGAAAACATTAACACAAGAATTAAAAAAACATACATTAAACAGATAAAAAATACATATGAGACTAGCTTTTGAACGCTGCTTCGCTCACGCATACTTTTATTGATTTACCACCTTAGGGGTGGAATTTCGAAAATTCCTTTCTAAGTGCTCACTTTTGTTATATATTCTAGCTTTAGCGGTTTGGGCTGTGCGTTGATCTCTGGGTATGTCAGTCAGTCAGTCAAAACTATAGCAAGAGGAACACATCTGATCTAGCATTACATACACTACAAGGAACCGGTTCTTTGCAATGACAATAACATCATCCTCACCTTTAACTTAAAGGTATTACGAACAACTAGGTTACGAAGTGGCGGCGGCAAATCATTCCAGCACTTTGTTGCACTGTAACGGAATCCCCCTTTGAAAGCTGTGGTCCTGTGCCTAGGTATGTGCAGTGGCACAGACCCTTTCCTGGTATTGTCTCTTTTGCGTTCCATCCAGTCCAGTTTGGTAAACAAATATTCTGGCACTTTGTATTTTATAACGCCAAATAAAAGCGTAGCCAAGTGTAGCTTACGCCGCTGCCGCATTTTTAAAATACCAGCTGCATCCAAAAAAGGTGTTACATGAGCTCGTCTTGGAATATTAAAGCAGTAACGAGCACACGCGTTCTGCACTCTTTGAATCAAGCCAGCCGTTTTAGCGAGTAGCCTAGGACCATACACCACATCAACATAGTTAAATTTAGACAGAACAAGCGAGTCACATAGTTGTATACGTAGGTCAGTACTTATATAATCCCTTATTCTATACAATATTTTGAGTCGGTAAAAACAGTTCCGTACTACGTCAGAGATATAGTGTTCAAACCTAAGCTCTTCGTCGATAACTAATCCTAAGTTTCGTGCCTCTGACACACGGTCAATTCGAGACCCATTGATTTGTACCTGAGGGTTTAAGCTACTAATTTTTTTAACTTGGTCTCTGGAACCCAAAATCATAAATTTAGTTTTATTCGCATTAAGTAACAAATTATTATTGAAAGCCCATTTGTATATATTATTTAAATCTTCATTAATTTTATCCACTGCATTCAAAGTTTCGTTAGGTTTAAATGATAAATAAATTTGAACATCATCCGCATAAATATGAAATTTACAATATTTAATTACTTTTACTATGTCAGCACTATATAATATAAATAAGAGTGGTCCCAAAACTGAACCCTGAGGAACTCCTCGAGTCACTGATTTTACAGCAGAACAAGAGGTTGATCCATCTTCATTACGAAGCTCCACATATTGAGAGCGATTATTCAGGTAAGATTCAAACCAACGCACAGCAGAATCTTCAAAGCCGTAATATGACAACTTTGATAGTAGTAATGACGTATTTAGAGCATCAAAAGCTCTGGAAAAATCCAATAGTACCAAAATCGATCCTTCTCCCACATCCTGTGCCGCTAGTATATTGTCTGTAACACAGATCAAAGAAACATAGGAGATTAGGTTTGTACACAAATTTATTCGTGTTCAGATGTCTCCGCGTTTCTCCCACTTCCTTCACTAACACAAAACCAAAAATTGTAAGCACGGCACACAAGCTCGTATTTCTCCCGCACACAAAGAAACTTACAGCAACACCAATAAACCCAATAATATAACACATTCAAAAAGAGGGCGGCGCATGTACCTGTAGCTACGGATTCCGAATAAACACACATGTGTGCAAATTATGCAACTAGTAATGTTAAGTGATAATCATAGAAAAATATCGATTGAACTTCAGTTAGCTATATTACCTACTCTTTCTCCTAAAGATTTCATTGACTGTGAAAAGCAAAACTAAACAGGAGTTTAATTCGAACATATTCTATACAAGCGATGTTTTATCATAATTGAAATATTAACTAACTAATTACCAAGAAACAGGATATCAACTTCTCGAATCTAGACTAGAACACAGGTAAAAGTGCAAGAATTTTATTGATAAGGCTTTAATTAACCAGTAAAATGTAAATATTTATTTAAAACTTGCCGCTTAGACAGTTTAGGTGTTGCGTTCTTAGTACAGTAGTGTAATCTTACGTTTGCATATTTTTCCATTACGGCTTTTATTAGTATTATTAAATGGTTAATCATTGGCGATTGATCGTATTGGTGAAAATTTATTGGGACGAGCAAATTGTGCCATTTTTTGTTACGAACCAGCTTGAACCCCTTCCTGTCGCATTTATCCACATTTTTTTAGTTTTTGATCCTTCGGATAGCTAAAATTTTAAAAATAAAAGCAAGGTATAAATTATGCTTGAGTACCATTATTAAAAATCTAAACTTTTTTATTTACACTTTTTTTACGTTTACATAATTATAATATTTTAATTTATTTATATCTTTAATAATCATGCGTACATAATAGGATCGTATAAAATATCGACAATCATAAATATCACAACACATCTCTAACACAAGCCGGCCGGCAGCGGCCGCATCCCGAAACTATCATGTGAGTGAGATTATCAATAAAACACTTATCCATTGCGCTATTAGACCAGCCGATTCATTGATCGATTCACACTAAGTAAGCAATGGTTTTAAAAGTTTTTAGTTCCTAAAGAAAAGGATTGATTTGGTATTTCATCATATTTTTAAAATGTTTTAATGAATTCAGTATGAAAAACTATAATATTATAGTACTTATATATGAAATTAGATGCCACCTTTCTTGTAATTTACAATACAGCTGTTATTTTTGCAAACAATCGCTGAACAACGCGGCATTTTGTCAAAAATCATGAGCAGTGAAGACGTCGCAAGTTGGCATTCGACTAATGTCCGAAAATGGCATCAAGCCGCTTTGAGGCCAGATGCGTTCGCAAGCGGCACGCCTCAATTGCATATCTCCTGTGTTTCTTTTATCTGTGGTCTGTAACATCCAACAACGCAGTCGCCGTACCCCTACATTTCCTAAATCCTGATTGTTTGTCTGTATAAACTTTGGTTTAATCAATTTATGATCTGTTTGATCTACTTGACTCAGCGAATATCGTCAATTAATGTGATTACATATCTGATTTTATTTAGAAACTTAAAATTCAATTCATCAGTTCTGTTTGCAAATATTTCTGTAGGATCATCTCTTCCTCATATTTTTCAAATTATCACAAATGCTAGTCGCAAGACCAATAAAGCAGTAGGCCGAAATTTTGCAGGATGGTTTGAATAAGTATACATATATTTTTAGTACAAGGAACAACTATCATGCTGTTATACTGATGTCACTATTAGAAAAACTTAGATATGTAAATAACGAAATCGTTGTATATAAATAGTGATCACGGATCATTTCAATCGATTAACAAAACGTTATTATCACCACCCCTGTTCATCACTCTATAGACGTCGTAAGAGACTACTCGGACAATCTACGCAGGAAAACATCACTGTAAAGATAAGAATCACTTGAAACTAACCTTATTAACCTAACGAGCTAGCATGGTATCACCATCATCCACAGCCTTCAACAGTCCACTGCTGGCTATAGGCCTCTCCTTAGAAAGGAGGTTTAGTAAGGTAAAATCTCCTTTCCTAGGAGAGGTGTATCTCCAGCAGTGGATTTTTAAAGTCCATAATTAAAATACAGAAATATATTGATAGTTGTTTATTATCCCGTATTTATTTTGGTTTCGTTAGCATTAAAGTCCTTATCGGAGCAGGTAAGAGTAAGGCGAGGCATAGGTGTAAGCGGAGTAGGCTGCGATTGGAGCGGTGTACGCGGAGTAGGCGAGGGGCGCTGTGTAGGCAGCCGCGACGGGTGCGGTGTACGCTGCTGCCACGGGAGCTGTGTATGCGCTGTAGAACACTCCAGGCTTGGGCTTGGGATCAGCAGCCACAAGCGCCAACACACAAGCGAGGAAGAACTGCAAAAAAATAATTCTTTGAGAAACCTGCACGTACAAAAATGTACCTTCTGGACTATACTTTATATAATGAATATTACTTACGAATTTGAACATGTTTAGTTTGTGTTATCACAGTGCAGCTATTAAACTGAATGATATCAAGACGTGGAAATTGTCCGACTTTATAGTGTTACAGAAGGACAGTGTTCAATATAAGGTAAAACACAGGTCGCTTCAATGTAGTGAGTTGAATACCAATGGGAAGTCTCGTATCGTCACACTGCTCTCGATTGTGACGTCCTTGTTGACGTACATTTTGATGTCATGGTTTCCCGGTAATTATTTTTTAAACTTATGAACTCTTACTGTATTTGAACTTTTAATTAACAAATTACAACTTTTTTCCCAACTTACCAATTTTAATAATCTAGAAATGAAATAAAATAATATGAAAACTATAAAAACTTTAACAAGAGCATAAGGGCAATTCGGATGGTTATTAACTGAACTTGCAGGAATTAGAAATTTTTAACCTCTAAGGCCTGGAAGCATCCAGAGATTCAGAAAAACGAAAAAACGATAAACTCGCCTTATACTTTGTAAATTGATCTATTTGTCTGGTACTATTTGCTTAACCAACCACCACCTCAATCTATTGCCAGAATGATTTAGTCGCCCATCTAAGGGCATTTCAAAAATATGGTCTGTTATGCAATAATGGATTTATATCGTCCGATATCAACTTTTCCGAAATTAGGTATAAGTCGGCTTTGGATTTACTACGATACGCATGAATTTCGATTTATTTCGTAGAACGATTGCTATGAGACGTCCACAACCCAACCTATCAATATAAATAGATAAAAATAATTAATAGTGATATTTTAATTTCGTACTTATTAAGTCAATGTGGTTCAATGGTTTAACATTTTCGTTGTCCATACAAAAATAATTTGTATTCATGTGCTACACTCTAGTAACCTGTGTTTACCTCACATTGCACACTGTCCTTCAACAAACACTATAAAGTACGACGATGCTACTCCTTTGATATCATTCAGTTTAACAGCTGTACTGTGATAACTACCAAAATGTTCAAATTTGTAAGTATTTTTTCAAAACCTGTATTTATCAAATACATGAGTACAACTGGATGTAGACATAAAATGTGGATATATGGCGAGTATGAATATAAATGTTTCTCTTTGCAGTTCTTACTCGCTTGTGTGTTGGCGCTGGTAGCTGCTGATCCCAGGCCCAAGCCTGGAGTGTTCTACAGCGCATACACAGCTCCCGTGGCAGCGGCGTACACCGCACCAGTCGCGGCCGCCTACACAGCACCACTTGCCTACTCTGCGTACACCGCGCCGGTCGCCGCCTACTCCGCTTACACCTATGCTTCTCCATACTCAGCGTACCTGCTCCGTTGATCCCCTCACCTTCGAAACTGAATGATTGACATGATAATAAACAATTATTGATATAAATTGCATTTTATTCATTATAGATAGATATAATTTATTAAAACAGGCCTACCATTACAGAAACTAATCAATCAATATCCGGAGTTACACTACGCGTATAATTAGTTAGTTTTCTTAGCACTAATAAGTATTAATAAGTAGTTTTTAAGTAAATATATATTAAGGAAATAACGTGAAAGATATAATAATAACAAAAAAGTCCTGTACCACTCGGGGACTGTCGCGGTAAGGCTATTGCATAGCATTTTTTATCAACTTATGCAATTATAATTATTTATTTATTTTTTATTTATCCTGTATTTTTTTTTCTTTGATATTAATTCAAGTTTACAAAACAATACACACTGTCTTTTTACCAATATACATACTAACAATATTATTGCCAAACAATATAATCATCCTATTAACCGAAAGACAATGACAACTAAACAGAGAACATAATAGTAATATGAGCATATCTATGTAATAACAATACGAAATGAAAAAAGAAGAAGATCTAGAATGACTGTGTTGTCAAGGCAACGGATAACGGCCGGTGGCGGCAGCACGCATGCGCTAATCTGCCTATAGAGCACGGAGCCGGAACATCCTTGTCGCACTGCAGTTACAATCATATTCTCTATCCTTTTTCAGGGATTTAGGTTTTTTCGTTACGGAATTTCTTGGTTCGGTCGCCGCGCTCAAAGCTCGCGATAAAAGCTATACAATAGCTTAAAACACATTATTACAATGATATATTACAATGATATAACGGATAGAATTATATCAAACAGGTACAGACAAATAGAGTATAAAGCTACGATATGATTGAAAATAATAATTTCTACCCACACCAATTTAACATTTTCTATCTCGCTTACTCGCAAATCATGCTGTGCACCGGGAAGACATACCTCATAAAGCAACAAGAAGCAAGTAACCTTTACAACCATGAATACACCTGATGTGCCACAGAATCTGTTACAGAACTCCTCGCCACGTGCATTCTAAACATATGTCGTGTTATTGAACATGAAGAGCATTGAATGGTCTTTGTGTAGACTAGCCTACAGTGTAAAAAGATGTACAGCAGGTTTGAAAGAATTTTACACTTGGCGAATACCTCACTAACCTGTAGGTCAGTATGTTTGCTCTAATGGGCCGTGCTCTCCATTGTCGTTTAATGTGAAGGTCATCAGTAAGGTCGAAGGTTATTTATGTGATCGATAAATTTAAATTAATACGCTCTACTTAACTTTTTCCTATATGCCTGATAAGAGGAATATAGGAAAAAGTTAAGTAGAAGACCGAGATTTTAAAATTATTTACAGAACCATATGTATTTGACTGCCTTGATGGCGCAGAGGTAGCGTATGCTGTACTGCTCAATTGAGGACTTGAGTTCATTCCCAGTCGGAACGAATGTTTGTATGATTTGCAAATCTTTGTTTCGGAGTTTTATATGCATTTATGTAAATTATAGTATGAGCTCTGCTAAGTTTGGGACTAGATGGCGTTGTGACTAGATTGTGTGAGTTATGTGTGTATGTGCCATGTCCGGAAATGGCAAATGCCTACCGACTTTCTAAGCCTACACTGCGAGACGATGTACTTATTTGTTCGATATCGTATATGTAACTGATGTTGATGATGCATGCCTGGGCCATCGATATGGCCGTCACTTTACATTGCAACTCGGTTATATAGCGGTCAAAAGGAATTGGCGAGTTCAGTCCTCCATGAGCAAACTAATATCCGCCAAATGGCTGTATGTTCACATACACACATACACATATATACCATAACTACATTAGTTAAATGTATGATCTTATATATATGATCTATTAGAGAGGGTAGTGCGTCACTGGGCCTCCAGGCGCGAGCCTGACGCAGAAGGATCACAATGGACCACCACATTGTGGGTCACCCTTTTATATTGCTTACATTCAAATTATATTGGTGAGCCCTATTCTTTAATTCTACTCATGCTTTCCATCAGGTAGAATACAAACCAGACTATCCAAAAAATCGCCCAAATTACTGTTTCCCAAGTCGGAGAGTTCATATGATTTATCATAAACGGTTTGGTCGTTTCTGAATATACAGATGACAAAGCCGTTGAATTACAATTTCACTAGTAAAAGACTTAATTTCCTACAATTTAATCTGGTTGAGGATGTGCAACTGCAGTAGATATAAAGTAAAATGTTTAACAATATACAGCTCTAAATATTATGTACTACAAAGGTACAGATAGCAAAAATAAGTAAAATTCTAGATAATTCGTGTTCGTACCCCTAGGACGTAAGCGGAGTCGCGTGCATCAGCTAGTAAAAACATATGCCCTTGTTCCATATCAATGCTCATAAACAAATTAAATTAAAATGTCTGTTTGTAATTACAAATTAACAATTTTAAAATTAACAATTTTACAAAAACTTAAGAATAGGATATAAGAGTACAAGCGGTAGTTCCGGATAATCTCTAGAGCAGATGAATCGATTTTGACTTTTACTAGAGTATAGCTAATAATATGTGTAAGAATTAACTGAGAAGTAATTGTCCATCAACAAAACATCAAAATGACTTAACATTATAAAGTCTAACTTTCACAAATAATTTAAATGCGAATATTAGTATTTTTGTAAACGGACTTCATTTTCAATTATATTCAGTACGTTAAATGTAGTTAAGAGTGTAAAAAATTATATAAATCATTAAAACTCTTAGGTTGGCTCTTGTGGATTCGATTGATATTCAAGATGACTCGTAATAGTGACCTGCGCTTTACCTAACGTAACATCGTATATTGTCCTTCAATTACACTATAAAGTCAGACAATTTCTTTCTCGATATATCATTCAGTTTAACGACTGTACTGTGATAACACCATACAAACATGTTCAAATACGTAAGTATCTGTACAATTCTATAATATTATAATACTTAAGAATTTGTTTATTTGTTCGAATGAGCCAATCTCTAGAAGAATTGCTAAATTAGAAAAAAAACAGTGTTAGATAGCCGAAGGCGTAGCAGTTATCAGAGAAGTCTATAAAATATGAAAAAGTGGCCTGGTGCGAATCGGACTCGCCCATGATAGGTTCCGTTAAAGCAAGTAGCATCATATAAAAGCTCTTGAAGTTCTTTGTAACTTTGATCGATGTTTTAATAAATGTTTTTATTTCTAGTTATTGCTCGCTTGTATGATGGCGTTGGTGGCTGCTGATCCCAAGCCCAAGCCTGGAGTGTTCTACAGCGCATACACAGCTCCCGTGGCAGCAGCGTACACCGCACCAGTGGCGGCCGCCTACACAGCTCCACTCGCCTACTCCGCGTACTCTGCTCCAATCGCCGCCTACTCCGCTTACACCTATGCTTCTCCATACTCAGCGTACCTGCTCCGTTAACCCCCTCACCTTCGAAACTGAACGATTGACATGATAATAAACAATTATCGAAATAATTTGCATTTCATTTACATGATATGATCGAGTTAAACAAAGCAACTACATTTATTTCTCATAAAAGATTTACATATATGCTATGTACTAAAGTTACACACATTACATCACTGTGTAATGAATTATTGAGTTTATAGACACTGGTACTCATGCTGAGAATTAACTTGTGTTATGAGAACCAGAGTCCACTCTATTAGTAAAGATTATAGAAAAAAGATAGTTCTTTTCATTAATGATTAAATAGCCACAACATGTCTTGCCAGTCCCCAACACACAATCAACCAGCATTGGACGTATGGCCTTAACCCTCTCCTGAAAGGAGACCCAAGCCCAGCTGTGGGATGTTATGGGTTGTTAATGAATTGCTACATGTAAATTACTACTAACCTACTTTATTTTGTTTTTTATTTGTGATTTTTATACTTTTCGCTTGTATAACTGGACAGACTCAAGAAATATAGCATAAGTACAAACCTTGGTGGTTTTAAGTTGCTATTATTGTGTATCTCTTGTAATTATTATTGTAAACATGAATAAATTAAAAAAATAACTTGAGCTAAAGTTTAAAATATACTAGGACACCAAACCATGTATATTCGCCTGCTTCATAACGCAATTATAACGTCTGCGGCCTCTGTACCTACTTGAGGTCTCAGGTTTATCCCCAGGTCGGACCAAATGTTTGAATGATCTGCAAATATTTGTTTCAGGGTTTTAGTTTGTTCTATGTAAAATTAATTTGTATTTTTTGCTTCTAAATGTATTTTAAATTATCTTGTTTTATGTAGAATCAGCATTGCCAATTAGCGTGGTAATGCAGCTAGTCTTTTGGGAACGCTACTCCCGATGCAATGCACTTATGCCAACGGATTTTCCAATCTTCGAAACACTGGTTGTAGTCACTTTCCGGGATGGCCTTCAGTCCGTCTTCGCTGCAGCTTGGATCTCCTCTATCGTATAAAAATGGTGGCACCGGAGCGGTCTTTTGACCTTGTTGAACAGCCAGAAGTCGAACGGCGCAAGATCAGGTAAATAGGTAATCAGGTGGTTGTGAAACGATATGAATTGAGTTTTTGGCGAAATGATCACGAATTTCGAGTCACGAATTCAATGTTTTCGGTACCAGTCGAGATTTGACGTGCTTGAGGCCCAAAACATCCTTTAAAATGGTATCGACTGAGCTTTTCGATATGCCAACTTCATCAGCAAGGTCTCTAATCGACGGTTTTTTAACACCAAATCTTTGATTTCTTGGACGTGAGCTTAGTCGGTTGAGGTTGATGGTCGCCCAGGACGCTATTCGTCTTCGACACGTTCAGGGCCGGCTTGGAAATCACTATACCACTAGTAAACATTTTTTTTAGACATAGCCTCACCACCAAAGGATTTCTGCACCATCCTCAACGTATCCGCAACAGAAAATTGATTCCGCAAACAAAATTTAATGCAAATTCTTTGCTCAATAAGTTTCTAGATCGCAAAAAACGAAAAACTCACTTTTAGCAGCTCACATAACGACGCGTATCTTAAACACTAATGAATATTTCGACATGAAATTTCACATAGATGTCACTTACAGTACTATCAACCTAAAAAAACCCAAATCCTTCGACGCGCGCAGTTTAAATTCAAATGTCACCTTATTTTTTGGACACAGTATTATGTGTAATTATATATTATGTTGTTACTTGTACCCATAGTAGAGTATATAGAGTAGATTTTTTTCGACAATGGTTACCGACATTCTAAACCTACACTGCGAGACTTTTCGAATACGATGGACTTATTTGTGCTATATCCTCTACGTAACTGAATACATACCTAAGTCATATACCATATACCAATTCAGTTTATTTAGATTTAAAAGTATGGGCGACTTAAGCCCTCCCTTGACTAAACTAATCTCAAACAAAAATCTATACACACACACACATTTCCTTTTACAATGATAATGGTTATCCCTACTCTTCGATTCCATCCATCAGGAAGTGTAGAGTCACTTTCGCAGGAAGTGTGAATAACAGGTTTCAGACCTAAATACCCAAAAAATCACAGCACAATATTCTTATCATGGCTGGGCTTGTTGTTTCGGAATATACAGACACAGACAGGCTAATACATATGTACCAATAAAATATTTAATTTAATGTTTTTTATTCAATTCGCACTCTATGGACGTATGACCTTAATCCTCCCCTCAGAGGAAACCCGAATGCCCAGCCAACATTCCATTCGACGTTATAGGTTGGTGTATTTCCTGCTAATCTCTGTAACTGATAGACCGATTTTGATTTTGTATTGTTGTAGAAAGACTTTATTATCAGTTATGTTCAGTAGGTACAAAAGTAAGAGTGAAGAGTGTAAAAAATAATGTACGCCATTGAAACTCTTAGTTTGACTCTTGTTCATCCGATTGATATTCAAGATACCTGCGCTTTACCTAACGTAACATCGTATATTGTCCTTCAATTACACTATAAAGGCAGACAATTTCTTTGTCGATATATCATTCAGTTTAAAGACTGTACTGTGATACCACTATACAAACATGTTCAAATTCGTAAGTATATATTTTATAACATTATTTAAAGATTATGTTTGTTTAGTAGAACGCTCTAATCTCTAGTCCGATTAGAAAACTTTTTTCTGTATTAGGTAGCCCAGTTATTGAGGCAGGTTATTAATCATCACTCTATAGTCAAAATGAGCAGAGCATCAATAAAAAAATGTTGCAGAAATGGAAGAAAATTTATTCCTTCCATTGTATGGTACTGCATTAACGGTTGGTTTATAAAAAAAATGTAAAGCAGAATAAATCAATAAGATAAGTTCTAAACAGTCCTCAACAGCATATGTCTATCTTATAAAGTTCGCTTACTGTATAGATATTTTATTTTTATTTTATTTATTTTATTTACTGTAGAGATATTTTAACCTATTTTAACGTTGTTATTATTATCTTATATATAAAATTCTCGTGTCACAATGTTCGTTCCCATACTCCTCCGAAACGGCTTGACCGATTCTTATGAATTTTTTAAAATATTCAGTAAGTGTGAGAATCGGCTACTATCTATTTTTCAAACCCCTAGGACGCGAGCGGAGTTGCGGGCATCAGCTAGTAACAATGCAGAATAGTAAGTTATCATCTTCATCATGTTCCTAGCCTTTATTCCCAAGATTATTTGGATTACGCTACTAGTTCAACCGGTTACTAGCTAGTTTTTTTTTTTTATAAAAATCATCCATAAATTGTGTATGTAGACAGAATCACTCATATATTTACACTCTTATTGAATACTTATTTCTTTATTTGCAGTTCTTACTCGCTTGTGTGTTGGCGCTGGTGGCTGCTGATCCCAAGCCCAAGCCTGGAGTGTTCTACAGCGCATACACAGCTCCCGTGGCAGCGGCGTACACCGCACCAGTAGCGGCCGCCTACACAGCTCCACTCGCCTACTCCGCATACTCTGCTCCAATCGCCGCCTACTCCGCTTATCCCTATGCTGCCCCTTACTCCACTTATCTTCTTCGTTAGTAAATTATACTTAAAAGTACCTGATACAATTATAAATGAAAGAATAAATTATTATCGATGATCAATTGCAGTTTAATTACGCTTTACCATCTGGTAATGACATCCCAACTTAGGGAGATTTAGTTTAACACCATTTTTCCTAAAAATAATATGTCATAATTTACGACTAAATATTAACATTTTGATGTTTCTTACAAGGGTTATAATAAGTATTTAATATTTTATCTTTTCGTGTAAAAATGATTTGCAACAATGGGACTTTAAAAAATTACAAAATTAATAATTGCAAGTACAGTTCCAGCGGCGGTATCATACTCATGTTAAAAAACAGTATGTTTATGTATTCATATCAGTTGTTTAGTAACCATAATACAAACTCTGCTTAGTTTTGGACTAGATGAAGTTGTGCGAAAGATGTCCGAAATATTGATTTAAAAGTATAATATACAACATTGTTGTTGCTTATTATCATACTTACATACATTTTATTAAGTTACTTAAATTGCTCCATTGCTACACATTATTATATCATATTAAAAGTGAATTATTATGTATGAAAAGTGATAGAGATATTCAAAAGAAGCGCCATCAGGCTGCAAGGTGGCCGGTTAGGCCACCTCGCTGCCTGAACTTATTTCCAATGGACTTCTTTCTTTAGGGACACCTTAAAAGCAAAGTTTTTAACAGCAACCCAGAGTTCCGAGTAGAGGAGTTAAAAGAAAATATTCGAAAAGAAATTCAAAACATTTCACGAATTCACTCTAATGGATAACAATAGATATAGAGCAAGATCCCAGAGGCTCCAGAACTACGTCATTTTTGCAAAGCTGAAATTTTCAGGATTATTAGTACAGTCCACTGCTGGACATTGGCGTCTCCTAAGAAACACATAGAGACCGAAATATTATAAGAACGAAAATATTTAAAATTTATAGTTTAAATTTAGTATAAATTTAAAGTTTATAAATATGTTTAGGTACAGTTTGAAACTATCCGATTCGCGTTAATAAATCAGGTTGACTGAGAAAGGTTACAGTGTCCATTACATTTAAAAAGCTAATTACACAAGTGTGTAGGTATTGGTCCAAGAGCCCAGAGCTCCCAGACCTACGTCATTTCTGCAAAGCTGAAATTTTCAGGATTATTATTACAATGTCTTATTATGATGTATGCGTACCCATTAGCTTGAAAGCGGGGCCGTTTCTCAGGTAGCGCGAAGTAGAGGTAGATAAAAACCTTACTTACCTACGTTAAAGTAGAAAAGCTATTAATTAAACATTTTTTTAAGAATATTATTTACTTAGGTAAGTAAGGTTTTTATTAACCTGTACTTCGCGCTACCTGAGAAACGGCCACGCTTTCAAGCTAATGGGTAAGCATACATCTTAACAAGACATTGTAATAATAATCCTGAAAATTTTAGCTGGGAGCTCTGGGCTCCTGGACCAAGATACACTTGTGTAATTAGCTTTTTAAATATAATGGACACTGTAACCTTTCTCAGTCAACCTGATTTATTAACGCGAATCGGATAGTTTCAAACTGTACCTAAACATATAAATATGTTTATAAACTTTAAATTTATACTAAATTTAAACTATAAATTTTAAATATTTTCCTTCTTATAATATTTCGGTCTCTATGTGTTTCTTAGGAGACGCCAATGTCCAGCAGTGGACTGTAAGGGGCTGATGATGATGATGATAAGATGTAAGTATAGCAGTGGATGTTCCATTATGAACTACGACCATAACTGCTGACATTGCAAGTAACTTTACAAAAACGTTTTATTTTATTTTGAAAATAACCTGCATAGTAATTTTTTTATATTAAAGCCTACCAAAGTGACTCAACTGTGCCTAATGGAAAGCTTGAGTAGAATCCAGGAGTAGGAGTCACAATCCTCACAATGAGGATGGTGACCCCAACTCCATCATTCTCCCGGCGTACAAAATGATTAGGTGTGTGTAGTAGAGCCACGCTGATTTCAGCACGAATGGTCCGGCTCGACGGGGCATTACTACCCTCACACAGAAGACCATCCTAATAATGACTGCATTCTCTCTATCGTATTTCGTTGGTGAGTGTGAGACCGGTGGCCCAATCGTTCTGTATCATTCTCCCGGCTTCCGAAGGCTGGAAAAATGATGCAGAATTTTCTAACCTGGCCGCCATGGTATGGGTCACTAGGTATGCTACATTGCCTACCCTCACAATGAGCATGGTGGCCCCGACTCCTGAATTCTACTCATGCTTTCCATCAGGCAGAGTAGAGTCACGTTCGGCTTAAATATTTAAAAAAGTGTGTTACAGAATGCATCCTATTCTATACCCTTTGAAATTTACTTTGTACCTACTCTTTTTCTCTTATATTGTACCTGCACTGAAAATTGATGGAGAATCATTTCGATGTAAACAAAATTTTATTATTTTCTTTTTATACATCCCGCTAAAGAAATACGATTCATGGCCAGAAAGCATATAATATTTTCATTTCATTTTGCATTTTCTTGATTATTCAAAATTTATAGTGAACACAAAAATCTTTATTTTAGCTCGAATACGCACATACTTAACTTGAACACAATCGACAGCAACTTGCATATAAGTTTAAGTATACGCAAATGATATATTATGAGCTTACATAAGAATAGCATATACTATAGTTAAAGCATAGCCATCGTTTTATTTTGATTACCTTACTTAATAAATCGTTTATTCGTTAAATTATCATTTTCGAACATAATTTTACACTTACAATCCATAATAATATCATAAATAGGTTACAGGAGGTAATAATCTCTGGATTTACGGAACGGATTTTAAATATTATTTTACCAATTGAGAAAAAAACTTTTTATGTCATTTACGAGTGTTATGGACTATATTCTGTGTTGGAGGTCTAATACAAGTCGATAATATAATATATAATATAATATAATATAATATATAATATAATACCTCAATATTATTTTTGAAGACCTATCCTTCTAAGTATGGGAAATCCCCATTTCTTTTTTTTTACTTTTATTTGAAAATATAAATTCGGTTCACACAATACATGCTTACCAAGTTTCAATAGGTCTTATAGTTTCGGAAAAAAGTGGCTGTGACATACAGACGGACAAACAGACAGACATGACAAATCTATAAGGGTTTCGTTTTTTGTCATTTGGCCACGGAACCCTAAAAAGAAGCAGCTAGAGAGGTATATACAGAAGAGTAAGACAAGTATGGATATTTAGTTATGCAGTAACACAATCAGATTATTTCACTTTTTAGGGTTCCGTAGCCAAATGGCAAAAAACGGAACCCTTATAGATTTGTCAAGTCTGTCTGTCTGTCTGTCTGTCCGTCCGTATGTCACAGCCAATTATTTCCGAAACTATATTTTACATTCTGTTCGTTTTGTTGTCTTGTTATTCTTGTTATTTTTTCTTTTAAACATATTTATCTAGTGTGAGTGTAAGTATGAATCTTCTCCCGTAATTCCTTTTTTCGTTTAAATATTATTGTATCTACATTACCATTATTGTCAGTAAATTGTGTAAAAAATATTGTATTACTTTTTGATCGACTTTTAAAAACTTACTGTGCCTTTTCAACACTTAACGATCTTGATAATTATTTATCAATTTATTATTACATATCAAGCAAAATTTTATTTTAATTACAGAAAGGGTAAATTGGACATGAAATATCAAATTGTAATATAATATCCGAAAACACAAATACTCATATTTTTTGTACCAAGAGTTACAGTAATCGAGAATAGCCCTGAGACTCCATTGGTATTCAACAAGCCTCGAGACAGCGAGCTGCGCCTTACCTCACATTGAACACTGTCCTTCTGTAGCACTATAAAGTCGGACAATTGCTTCGTTTGATATCATTCAGTTTAACAGCTGTACTGTGATAACACTTAACAAACATGTTCAAATTTGTGAGTATTAGTGCATTATTGTGCACCTGTATAATCATGTTCAGCAAATCATCTTGTCTATGGTTATATTATGTACATAAATTAATTAAAATGATGTTTCTTGTTTCTAGATCTTACTTGCTTGTGTGTTGGCGCTGGTGGCTGCTGATCCCAAGCCCAAGCCTGGAGTGTTCTACAGCGCATACACAGCTCCCGTGGCAGCGGCGTACACCGCACCAGTAGCGGCCGCCTACACAGCTCCACTCGCCTACTCCGCGTACTCTGCTCCAATCGCCGCCTACTCCGCTTATCCCTATGCTGCCCCTTACTCCGCTTACTACTTACGTTAATGACTACGACTTGAAATATAAAGACTAACTCTATATGAAGACAATCCTTTTTATTTATTCAACTTAATATCCTCTAATTATGTATTATTCATTGTTAGATATACATAGACAAAAAAATATTTGCAGTGTGTATGGAATAAACTTTTTACTCTCTAATACACTACCGCTACATCCATATAATAAATTGTCAAATGACATGTAGTCCTACTATAATTGATAAACCAATCAGATATGAACTACTTGCATATCGTTTTTAATTATATCAGAGGTAGGGTAGTATTGTGGCAATATTCGATAAGTGATTTGACATTCGGTTTAGCGGTACAAAATCTAATAATAGTACATGCGGTAAAGAACAATGCAATTTACCAAAACATACGCAAGATGTCAAGATTTACCGGAAGAATGTTTCAATATTTTTTGGTATACGGTTCAGAACGGTTGGAACTTCCAAGAACGTATATGTTGTACTCGTATGTGTTAAACCATTAAGAACGTTCATTCTGTTTTTTTTAGTTTTATCAAGGCGAAACCAATTCATCATCATCATCAGCCTATCGCAGTCCACTGCTGAATATAGGCCTCGCTAGGACTTCCATGGAAACTTAGTACGTAACAGTATTACAGGTAAAAAAAGTGTCAAAGATACCTAGTGTTCCTAATGAAATGACCGATATTCAATACACAGACAGAAATAAATAATATTTTAAGTTGTGCAGTTTAAAGTGAAACTTACCTCAGTAACTGATTTTGGATTGTCGCGCCTTTTACTCACACATATGAAATTTTTGTATAGCGGAACTTTTCTGCACGTGTTATTTCGTCTGTATGATGATAGCTGCGCACCCACTAATGACGTGAATTTTCAAATATTTCTAGATTTCAACCGCTTGAAGTTATATATTTGGAAAATAGGTACGATCTGTGGAACCTGCGGTTTATTCGGTTCTATCTAGTAGTCGGTCCCGGTAACCAGTAGGCACCCTGCGGATTATAAGTTCTTTATTTGCCTGCTTTTTTAAGTTGGAATATGCTCTTTTATCCGTTTCGCCATTGTGCGCTTCGTCTAGCCGATATAGGAACTATCATAACTAAAATTTATTTTGTGAGCCTCGGATGTCGGCAGCGATATCACATCCTTGGGTGTTGTTTTTAAGCACTTCACTACCTTGGAGCGCGGACTGCATAAAGTTGTTATGGAGTACTTTTTCAATACCGTACCAACTTTGTCCATCACTCCTTTAATACACGGTAAAAAAGCAGTTAGTCGGACTACCTCAAGCTTGAGGTCTATCATCTTTCACATTCCACTATCATCCTTAGAGTAGCTTGTAGTTCTTCAGTATTCGTTTTGTCTAAGTACTTACTGAACATGAGGATCTCAGTCTCTAGATATTCAGGAAGATGTTTAAACTTGTACACGTTTTTTTGTCTGTGTGTAAATCCCATTGGACACCGTGGTTATGTAGGACTAGAATCGACCAACAACAGCACGACGTCTCAGGTACCGGTAGTCGGAGAGCCTGGTTTACCCTGAAAAGGATCTCCCGCAGACCCCGACGTACCTCGATGTACCTCGGGCCATCTACCTACTGCTTACTTCGGAGCCTAGAGGATAGGCAGAGCTCCACGAGCTTTCACTCAATATCATGGCCGCAATCATGTTACGGAGCAAGATATCACTCATTCAATCATATATTTAGAGAGACTAATATAAAATAAACATAGTATATGCATATGTATAATGTTAAAAAACACGTAAGATTTATGTTTATGTCACTTTTAAAATATTACAAATAACATTTTTGTAAACTTTATTGTATTATAACTTCAGCACCTAAATTTCTATAGGTAGAATATCAATTACTAAAAAATTAAAGACTTTGTGAGACCGAAAACAATCGTGCGTTACCCCAGCAAAGCAACTGTTTTAGCTTATTTTCAAAACCATTTAATTACACCGGTATTTATCAAACAATTAAAAAACTAACGAGTAAACAAATTTTTAACAAATGAAGGTCTATCGATGGTATTTTTTTCAAACTTCTGCGTTCAGCCATTTTAAGTTCTAGACAAGTCCAAAACAATACCCCAGCAAAATTGACAATAACTTAAGAACCACAACACGCACAAATTTTGCTGTTTGCTTACATTTAATACGTAACAAAAGATATCTAGTCATGTATTTCGTTTGAGACTGAAACTACGCTGACGGACTCATAAACTGCATCAAACTTCAGGATTACTTTGAAATTATTTTTTTAATAAGTATGCAAACTTTTTAGATTGAATTATATAAATATGGAGAGACTGGCCGATAATCTTAAAAAAAGCAATATTTAAAAATAGAACTGCAGTAAAACAAATGAATATAGCCGGAAAAAGAAAATTTACTCGTAGTATCAGATTTGCGTGTTATATATAGCAAATTTTTAAAATTGATTCTTATTGATTTTTTATTCTTTTGTTAATTGAATTATTGTTACCAGCAGAATTGTCGGGTTAGCATTTTAGCTCATCGAGAGTTTCTGAACCATAATATGGATACTTCGTCCGAACAAGCTGCTCAAATTGTAGCATTGGTGCGGGATGGATCAACGATGAAAGGCTTGGATCAACGAACGATTGGTAGGAATTTAAATTTAAACCAGTCTACGGTTTCTAGAATATATAGAAGGTTTGTGAAGACAGGTTCTTACAAAAGGAGACGTGGTACAAGCAGAACTCAAGCAACCACCGGTCGTGATGACCGATTTATTGTTACAACTTCCCTGCGAAATCGTTTCCTCACACAGTTATCATCAAAACAGAGCTTAATGAAGTGCGTGGAGTAAACGTTAGTGCACGAGCAATAAGAAGAAGGTTAAAGGAAGCTGATATCACCCCTTTTAGACCAGCAAGATGCAGATGGTCGCAAAAGAGTCTATCGTTGACGTGGGGAACGATATGCTCAAAGTTTCATTGAGGAGCTTGTTCCTTTTGGAGGCGGTTCGAGCATGGTCTGGGGTGGCATATCGATAAACGGGCGAACAGAACTTGTGTTCATAGACATGGTGCGTCAAAACGGTAGTAGAGGGGGTTTGACTGCACATCGCTACATAACAGAAATCTTAGAAGATCACGTGGTGCCTTACATAGGATTTATAGAAGAAATTTTTACTTTAATGCAGGATAATGCCCGGCCGCACGCTGCTGCACAAGTTCGACAATATTGCGAAGAGGTTGGGATACGTACAATGAACAGCCCGGATCTTAATTCAATTGAGCATCTTTGGGACAATTTGAAAAGAGCTGTATATGCGAGAAATCCTGTGCCTACGACAGTGGCACAACTAAGAACAGCACTTTCAGAAGAATGGGACAATATTACGCAAGATGTTTTAATAACCCTAATCACTTCTATGCGGAACCGATTAGAATCCATAACAAGGGCACGTGGAGGTAATACACCTTATTAAAACATAAAAAAAAAACCCTTGCAAAAAGCTTGTGTCTATTGTTAAAACCTATTTTTTAATTAAACCAATTTTCTTTAAATTTCTGTTTTTCTTTAAAAAACTTTCCAGTACACAAACTTAAACTTATGGATATGACCCTAAGCTGTTTTAAAGTTAACGAACCAATCTAGACGTTTCAATTTAAATCTGTGTATAAAGTTTACATACTTGGTTAAAATATTTATTTCAAAGTCGTTTTTAGGGTTCCGTAGCCAAATGGCAAAAAACGGAACCCTTATAGATTCGTCAAGTCTGTCTGTCTGTCTGTCTGTCTGTCCGTCCGTATGTCACAGCCAATTATTTCCGAAACTATAAGAGCTATACTGTTGAAATTTGGTCAGTCGATGTATTCTGTGAACCGCATTAAGATTTTTACATAAAAAAAGAAAAAAAACAATACATTTTGGGGGTCTCCATACTTGGAACTGAAACTCAAAAATTTTTTTTTCATCAAACCTAAACTATCTATGGATAGGTGTTCAAAAATGATGTTGAGGTTTCTAATATCATTTTTTTCTAAACTGAATAGTTTGCGCGAGAGACACTTCCAAAGTGAAAAAATGTGTGTCCCCCCCCTCTAACTTCTAAAATAAGAGAGTGATAAAACTAAAAGAAATATAGGTTGTACATTAACATGCAAACTACCAACGAAAATTGGTTTGAACGAGATCTAGTGAGTAGTTTTTTTTTTAATCCCTACTTAATATTATAAATGCGAAAGTACCTCTGTCTGTCTGTCTGTTACGCTTTCACGCCTAAACCACTGTACCGATTTTGATGAAATTCGGTATGATGATAGAACTGAACTTGGGAAAGGACATAGACTACTTTTTACTGCAATAATCGAGATACAAAGACCAAAGCTAGGTGATTATAAAAATACATAAATCGAAGATGTCAAAATGTATCACTGTTTACCTCCTGTCAAAACTTCACAGGTTGCTAGGAATAAGACTTGCATGGCAACCATAATGATAGTTTGTAAATGACATATAGACCAGTAGATCAGAGTAGATAATTTTTGAAAACAAATAAAATTATAGTAGGATGAAACCTATTGGAAAAGGAGGAGAATATTATAAAAATGAAAGGAAAAATAATTTACGGGCGATCTGAGGTCGGGAAGGGGTAGGGGGGGGAGGTTTTCGGGGCGTGAAAAAGCATCTCACTAAGCCGCCATAGTGTGGGCCGCCATACATTATTGTCCGCATTCGCAGCAAGTGTGATAGCCCCGACTCTTGGATTCTGCTCATGCTTTCCATCAGGCAGGGTAGAGTCAGATTGGATGGCCAAATATATACAACAAAGGGTAAAAAACGGTTTATCTCGATTTCCGGCAAAACTACAAGGAAAAAAGTTAAATGGCAAAGTTGTAGGTAATTAAAAGATCTACAACTTTTTAGGGTTCCGAAGTTTATGACTTCGAACCCTTATAGATATGTCATGTCCGTCTGTCCTCCCGTCCGTCCGTCCGTCCTCGACTTATCGTCCAAACAGTAAGTGCTAGAAAGATGAAACTTTGCATGAATATGTATTGTAATTACGTCGACAAAGTGCTACAATAAAATTATGAAATATATTTTTATTTAGGGTACCTCCCCTACACGTAAAGTGGGGATTTTTTTTTTCTCATGGCTACCCCATCATGTAGGGTATCATTATATAGGTCTTTTAAAAACATTAAGGGATTGTTAAGACGATTTTTTGATTTAGGTATCCGTTTGAGAGAAATTCCACTTTAAAGGCCACTTTTTTGTAAAAACAGGCCGTCCCGCCCGCCGAAAAATTTGTGATAGTGGTCCATATAATGAACTTTAAATGAAAACTATAACAAATTAGATGACTTTGTCAGTTCAGGAGTTATAGAGGCTTAACTTTTACAATGCGCTTACTTGGAAAAGTCATACAAAATCAACGCATTAATACGTAAACATAACAATTATCCATTGGATACGATTTCTAATCCACGTACCATTATGGGTCCTATGCGTGGCCTGACACGCACTTGGCCGATTTTTTACTTTAATGCAGTTTATGAGTCCGTCAGTGTATTTAAGAAAAAAATATTGCTGAATAACTTTCAACCTATTACATGTACAGTCAGCGTCATAATGATATTGGCGTTCAAAGTGGTCAAAATGATGTGAAAAACACTAATTCAATTTTATGTTGGCTCGCAAGGTGCTCAAATTGTTGTACGCATTCAAAGTGGTCAAAAGATCTTAGCAATCAGTTGTCAATAATATGTTATCTGACAGAGTGTTCATATTTATGTTAACAAATAGGTTGTTCATTGGTATCTAAGCGTGCAAACTAGTCAAAAATATCTTAGCATTAAAGAGAAACCAACTTTATTACCCACAGATAGAGTATACTTTGCAGTTTCACTACATAGTATAAAACAAAGTCGCTTCCACTCTCTGTCAGTCCCTATAAATACTTAGAGCTTTGAAACTATGCAACGGATTTTAATTCCGTTTTCTTTAATATATAGAGTGATTCAAGAGGAAGGTTTTTATGTATAATTCATGCATAATATTATAGTGGAGCAACATTGACAATTTTAGAGGTTTCTAATGTGATGTCGTAAATAAACCCATTTTTTACGTTCACATTGTAAACGCTGGCTGTACCCTACGAGATAGATCAAAATAATGTACTACATTATTGTATACCTTTAAAAGTCTAACGTAAATCCTATCCTATAACGTATATCCTAACGTAAATGCGATTTGGGAATCGTTACGGGATAATATGCAAGCTGTAATAATTGATAACAATAACTCATCTTCTGATTATAGTGATTAGCATAGAAACTAAGTTATCTTCTGATAATTCGGACTCTGAACCATCAACTAAGAAAAGTAACAATGAGGACAGTACAGAGGAAGAACCAAACACAGACATTAGTCTTTCAGGAGAAACATTTGGCAGTGTATCAATAAGCGAGTTTAAAAAATACAGAGTACTAAGCTCGCTAAAGATCTTAGAGGAAGAAAGAGGTTTAGTTATAGTAATGTGTGTGTTGAAATCGGTACAAATCCATCGGTACAAATGGGTTAGAATCAAGAGAATGGTGTAAAACTTTACAGGAGGAATCATTAAAATCATTTGAAGAAAACGAATCTTGGAAAGTAGTGGACAAGCCAAAACAAACAACAGAGGTTAAGTGTAAGTGGGTGTTCAAGAAAAAAGTGGACAATTGTGATAATGTGCGATATTATGGTCAGTTAGTCGCCAAGGGTTTTACACAAAGACCAGGCACAGACTATACAGAAACATTCTCACCAGTGGACCGTCACTACAATAAGACTATTGCTTGTATTGAGTGTTAAATATAATCTAGACATAACTCACCTTGATGTAACCACAGCTTTTTTGAATGGGCATTTGAAGATGTGTATATGAGTTTACTATACAATTTGGAATGTCATAAAAAGAAAGTATTAAATTAAAAAAAAAGTGGCTCTGACATACGGACGGACAGACAGACAGACAGACATGATGAATCTATAAGGGTTCCGTTTTTTGCCATTTGGCAACGGAACCCTAAAAATCGGCCAAGTGCGTGTCAGACAGAAACCATTTCAACTCTAGAGGAATTGCAATTAGAAAACATTCGTCACCCTCCGTATTCACCAGACCTTGCTTCAACGGACTACCATTTTTTTCGTAATTTAGACAATTTTCTACGTGATAAAAAGTTTTCTTCCCAGGAGGCAGTACAAAATGCTTTCACACAGTTTGTAGAATCTAGATCACTTGAGTTCTATCGCAAAGACATAAATTACATTCCTATTAGATGGCAGCAATGTATATATAATAATGGTAGATATTTTGATTAAATAAATATGTTAAATGAAAAAATCCCCCACGCACATAAAAGGGTTCCTCAGTCACCCATAATGATACGTGGTTTTAAAATCGTATCCAATAGATAACTGCTATTTTTACGAATTAATGTGTTAATTTATGACGTTTACCAAGGAAGCGCCTTTTACAACTTAAGCCTCTATAACTCCTGAACTAATAAAGTCATCTAATCTGCTACAGTTTTCCTTTAAAGTTCATTATATAGACCACCATCACGAATTTTTCCAGATTTTTTACAAAAAAGTGCCCTTTAAAGTGGAGTTTCTCGTAAACGGACACCTAAATCAAAAAATCCTCTTAAATATCCATTATTGTTTTCAAAACACCTATCTAATAATACCCCACAAGATGGGGTAGTCGCGAGAAAAAAAATCATCCCCACTTCACGTGTAAGGGAGGTACCCCAAGTAAAAATATTTTTCATAATTTTATTGTAGCACTTTGTCGACATTATTACAACACATATTCATGCAAAGTTTTATCTTTCTAGCACCTATCCTTTGGACGGAAAGTCGAGGACGGACGGACGGACATGACGAATCCATAAGGGTTCCGAGTCATAAACTTCGGACCCCTCAAAGGCAATCTACGGATTGAAAGAATCAGTTAGGGCATGGTATAAGCGTTTGGATGATTTTTTACAAACCTTGGGGTATAGGAAGTCAATCAATGAACCTTGTTTATTTGTTAAACATATTGATAATGTCAGGATGATATATAGCCTTGTATGTGGTCAATTTTTTTTTTTTTGTAATTGTAAACTGAATACCTTAAGACTAAGTTAAAATCTAAATTTAAATTAAAAGCCTTGGGAAATATTAGACAATGCTTAGGAACGAGAGTCAGATGAAAGAATAATGAGATTTTTGTAGATAAGGAACAATTTGTAGATCATTTATTAGCTAGGCTTATCATGAAAAATTGTAACCCAGTCAGTACACCAATGGAAGTAAATTTGAAGCTAGAGAAGAGAGACACTCATTGTTCTCAGTATCCTTACCAGCAATTAATAGGAACTTTAGTTTATTTATCTATGTTAATCCGCCCAGATATATTTTATGATGTTTGTTACTAGAACCAGTTTAATAATAATTACAATGAAACACATTGGAAACATTTAAAACATATTTTAAAATACTTGAAAAAAAACAAGCATTCTGGTTTTTTCGTTTATGGGTTATGTCAATGCTGAATGGGCATGAATATGAAAATATCCAGTACAAGACTTACGGTCCACACAATATGATATTGTGTGGACCGTAAGTCTTGTACTGGATACATATTTAAGAAGTGTGGTAGTGTCATATCTTTTAAGTGTAAAAAACAACCAACATTAGCTTAATCTAGCACAGAAGCTGAATATATGACTATAATATTTGTAAGGCAAGTGAATAAGCCATTTACTTGAGAAGCTTATTGTTGGAATTAGAATGCAGAAATGAGTCACCTATTCAAAATATGTGTTGGTATAATCCACAAATAAATTATTAAAAAATATATATTATATAGCTTATATATCAGAATAATACATAGGCTACTTTTTACTGCAATAATCGAGATAAACGGGCGAAAGCTAGGTGATTATAAAAATACATTAAATTGTAGATGTCAAAATGTATCACTGTTTATTTCCTGTCAAAACTTCACAGGTTGCTAGGCATAACACATTTGCATAGCAACCATAATGATACGCGGGTAACACCGCGGGGCGCATCTAGTATACTAATATAATCACTATACTTTGTCCATTCGTTTATTGTCTTTTTGACAGGTCACGCCTATAAATTACCGGTTTTTTTTTCGTAATAATGTACTACAGTAATGTCGTACTTTATAGACGGGTAGGGAAGTGGGCAGTGTGCATAGCTAAAAACAACATATAAAACAGTTCTTGAAATACGATAAATCGATTAAACAATTAAAATAATATATCATATTATTATGATCAAAATAATTTAACTTCAAGTAAGTAGGTATTGTTTCTGTAAATTTAATAAAATAAAAAGGATATCAAAATACACACATCAAAAGTGTCTAGGGATCAACATATATTTTTGCAATAACTTTTCTCCTGATTGATATTAATTAAAAATTTCTTTAAGGATTCATCAAATAAAGTGTTTTCGTTTGTCACAGTAACGATAAACCAAGTCACCTTTGCATTAGTAAAGAAATTTGCCATTTTCCTAATAAAGGGATTTTTGACATTTGAACCACTAACATTAAAGTTCGAAAAAAAGACTGAAATAACAGTTTTCTTTAAAATTTTATTAGGTAACTTAAACAATTAATAATCCGTGTTTCTACCGCGAACACTAACAACACAAGAACATCGGTTTGGCATACTCAAAATGAGTTCATCCAAATCACGCTGTGGAATGGCCGCCCATGTTCGTTGCAACAACAAAAAAAGGTCTTCTTGCGACTGGATACCCTCCATATTCGGCAGAGCTCTTCTCTGTAGCATATCCCATGCATGCTCAATCGGGTTCAAGTCTGGCGACTGAGCAGGCCAGGGCAGGACATTGATGTTAGCTGCGGCGAGAGTCTGTCTTACAACTCTTGCGGTGTGCGGTCGTGCATTATCATGCATTAACTGAAATAAGGGACCGATTTGCACTTGTAGAGGAACGATGACGTCTGATACAATCGTCTCAGCATAAATTTGAGCGTTGAGGTTGCCTCTGATCCAAATCAACTCAGTTCTTCCGCCGATCCAAATACCCGCCCATACCATGATGGTTCCACCACTATAAGGATGGACTTCCTGGCA
This sequence comes from Phragmatobia fuliginosa, assembly GCA_932526445.1. Classification (NCBI taxonomy): domain Eukaryota; kingdom Metazoa; phylum Arthropoda; class Insecta; order Lepidoptera; family Erebidae; genus Phragmatobia; species Phragmatobia fuliginosa. Next base: position 10,273,749 of record OW052071.1, on the reverse strand, counting down.
GGATTTTAATCGCTGTTGGCGTCCAGGGGTTCTCCAGTGTCGTATACGTCTTGTATCCGGTCTCATACCAAAACGAGACTCATCAGAAAAGCACACGAAACGCCATTGTTCTTCTGCCCAATTTCTGTGTTCAAGAGCCCATTGATATCGAATCCTACGATTGTGCATTGCTATAGGTGGTACCCGTAGCGGTCTTCGGGAATGAAGGTTCACTTCATGCAAGCGGTTTCTGACTGTTTGGTCGCTAATTAAGTTCCCTGAAGAGTGATGAAGCCTCACGGCTAACATCATGGCGGTTATTGTTGGAGCTCTTCAAGTTAAGATTTGAATGTATCGGTCTTGTCTCCGTGTGGTGCAGCGATACCGTCCTCCATGGCGCTCAGCCACGGTACCAGTGCTTCGGTAACGTGTCCAAAGTCGACTGATAACACTCTGACTTGTATTCAGAGCTAAAGCCACAGTACGTTGCCGGGAACCAGCTTCTATCATTCCCACGGCTCTGAGCATTTCTTCCCTGCTTAAATGACGTCGCCGCTCCATAATAACGTTGGTTTTAATCAGTAGTAGGGAAACAGTAGCACTAATAATTTCTTCAATGCGTTGTATGTTTTTATAGGGAAAATATTGGCAGCTGATTTTCATCTTTTACTCGAATTTGATTGACAGTTCCTGATTCAAATTATGAAATGCACCAAAAAGGATCCATATAAATTTATAAAATCATAAATTTATTACAAAGCCACATCTCAATCTCAAGAAATCCGCATAAAAATGCTTGATCCCTAGACACTTTTGATGTGTGTAGTATGACTTCAAGATTGATTATTTGCAAGCAATTAAGATGAAATATTGGAATTTAAGTTCGAACTTAGAATAAAGAACAATAACTCTGTGCGTTAATTAATTATTTTTGGACCACTGACCTAAAATGTAACTATGCACGTGATAGTAAAATTTAACTTTGAAAAACGAGGTTAATAACGTTTAAATCCAGAGTTATGAGAAAATACATTTGAAAAATCACATAATACTTACTAAACCGACCGTCATTCAAGTGACTGTGTTAGGAAGTTTTCTTTGTTCTAGGCCAATTATATATCATTATAGTGCACAATTTATTTATTTACAATACTGACTTAAAGAATAATTTATCGATTGATTTTGATTTCAAATCGAATCGGTGACGTGTGAGGGCGTCACTAATTTCGAAATTTGTTGAACTGTCAAAAAGATAATAAAGGAATGGACAAAGTATAATATAATCATTAATAAATCTTCCAAAGATAACTTTAATTATGATGAAAACCGCGTTTAAATACCTTGCGTAATTTAAATGATCAGAGCGGACAGACAATACGAGCGACTTTATAATGAACTGCGTAAAAATTTAATATTATTTGACCGTTCGATTATAATAGGTACTTTCTGTACCCGGCGTGTAGCTTGAATGAATCCTACGAGCTTTACGATATGACAAGATACATTGCGTACATTGTAGGACATTAAAATACGTTCTACAAAGCCGAACGGTTGATGAATATGTAACTTATACAAAAAACCAAAAACGCAACCACATCGACTCATTTGCTGAAGTTCCTATGGCCACCTTCCGGCTCCATCATCAGACCCTGGTTACCATATAGTATCAAAGTACTCGTAAAGACGAATAAAATGAGCCCAATTTCGATGGGGTTGCGTCTAATTACGGAGTTCCTATGGCCACCTTCCAGCTCCATCATCAGACCCTGGTTACCATCTTAGAGTGTCAAAGTACTCGTCAAGAAGACGAATCAAATGAGAATTTTTACCCGAAAATAAATAATCGTATCATTAATTCTACTTTTTATCAAAGAAATTTCAATTGGTTTTATCTTATTTAAATACCTACATCCATACTCCTTTTCTCAGTATAATATTGTAATTACTTTTTTTTTTTTTTTTTTTTTTTTTTTTTTAAAAAGACAACTCCCGCATTAGGAATATGAATTCCTGTGTCGCGGGGGACTTTACAAACATACATGAAACGGACACAAAGAACACCCAGACTCAGAACAACAATTTGTGAACCAAATAAAGTGTTATCCCACGTGGGATTCGAACCCACGACACTTGGCGCAGTAGAGAGCGGCGTGGCGACCGCTTAAACCACTAGGCCAACCGTGCAGTCAACCTATGATTCAATAGAATATTGGACTATGTTTTTTAATAACATTCGAAACAAAAGACATGTCAATTACGTCATGCAAGAAATGAATGAGAAAGGTATTGAAGACAAAAAAGGACAAACATTTAAAAGTAATAATGAATCTGCAAAGTATACTCTATCTGTGGGCGATAACGTTGGTTTCTGTTTATTGCTAAGATATTTTTGACTAGTTTGCATGCTTAGAAACCAATGAATAACCTATTTGATAACATCAATATGAACACTCTGTTAGCTAACATATTATTGACAACTGCTTGCTAAGATCTTTTGACCACTTTGAATGCGTACAACAATTTGAGCACCTTGCGTGCCAACATCAAATTGAATTAATGTTTTTCACATCATTTTGACCACTTTGAACGCCAATATCATTATGACGCTGACTGTACAAATTTTGCTATTTGTAACAAATTACTCCTTTGAACACACAAATTTTCTGTTATACCTACTCTCATCTCTCTAAAGCCCATTTTTTTTTTTGCTTTTTAGTTGGGGTAACGCACGCGAAAATAAGAAGAACACTTCAACGTTTTTGACGCCTTAGGTATAAATACAAAGTAGTTTCTTGAGGGTTTCTTTAGATACTGCAGTTTCAGTTCGATTCATGCACATATGGAATACCGAGGCAATATGCGTTTCATCAGTGCTTTATATGCATATAACGTAATTGATTCAAAACGAAGTCCGATTTTCTGATGCTTTTTGTCTTTGTTTTAGATTCAATATTCATGATAAAACCATAGATTTTATCAAATTCATGATAAAATCTATGGTATATCATGAATTGATATGATATAAGTATAGTAAACTCGTAGTTGTATAGGATAGCTACTGATAGAGATGTATTGAAATTGGCAATAAAAAAAGTTGCGCATTTGATTCAAATCGATTTATAGGTTTCTATAATTATGTTTCTGCAGTAACTTCGTAGTCATTAACGTAAATAGTAAGCGGAGTAAGGGGCAGCATAGGGATAAGCGGAGTAGGCGGCGATTGGAGCAGAGTACGCGGAGTAGGCGAGTGGAGCTGTGTAGGCGGCCGCTACTGGTGCGGTGTACGCCGCTGCCACGGGAGCTGTGTATGCGCTGTAGAACACTCCAGGCTTGGGCTTGGGATCAGCAGCCACCAGCGCCAGCACACAAGCGAGTAAGATCTGTAAATCAAGTAGCATTTTAATCAAAATTTAATTAATGTTGATACATGATAATTGATACCAAAAATTAATTTTCCAAAAATAACTTGATGAAATTTTAATTGAAACCAGCTCTATCACGTGGTAATCGTTGTAAATTGCAGGTATCGCCGCTGAGCAAAATTGGTTCAAAAAAACTCTCTATGTCATCAACTATCTGCCAGTAAAAGTCCTCAAATCGGCCCAGCCGTTTAAGAAATTATCAACAATACAAACAAAAATAAAATATTCTTTTTATTTTTGAAATACCATATTTCATGTGCAATTTAGTAAAAATCTGTTCAATTCATATAATAAACAGCCAGTTTAATTTATTTGTTGAGAAATTTATTTAAATTACTTACGATTTTGAACATTTTTGGTTAATGTTATCACAGTGCAGCTGTTAAACTGAATGATATCAAGACGTGGAAACTGACCGACTTTATAGTGTTACAGAAGGACAACGTTAAGAAGTGTGAGGTCGTGAACGCAGGTCACGGGGCATGCTGAATAACAATTGAATACCCACCACCGTGTTTAACGTCTTGAATCGATAGTTCCAAATACAATTTTATGGAGTTTGATTACGATTATGAGTAAGGAGGAATCTATAATTGTGTGATGAACACAACCCATACAAGCAGTCTTCTTACAATAGAACAGGCTCTGCTTAATTTGAAATCAAACTACTTATCAGATTATTTATTAGAATTAAATAAACCTTTAGAAACTAATAATTACAAAACTACTAACTTTTTCTTGAATCTCGGCCCGCATATATGTTCCTTAACATGAGAAAAAGTTACCTTAATCCTTTCCCAAGGTTCAATCTATCTCTATACCGAAATTCATTTAGTTTTTTTATACTATTAGTACGGATACAACTAACTGCCTTGTTGGTCTAGTGGTTAGCCTATGCGGCTGCTGATCAAGAGGTCTCGGGTCCGATTTCCGGGTCGGACTAAATGTTTGTTTGATCTGCAAATATTTGTTGCGGAGTTTGGGTGTTTTCTATGTATAATATATATGTATTTACAAAAAAAAAGTATGTTTACGTATTTATATCAGTTGTCTAGTACCCATTTTTTTTTTTTTACGTGTGGAAATCCCCGCGGACCGTCACCCTGTCGGGGGTTACGGCGGGGTGGTGTGTCGGACTCGAACCGACTAAAACCACACGGTGTGACCCTCTCTGCGCCTTTGTATTGGAAGGAGTCCAGGGAGGGGATTTCCTTCTGGACTCCTAGTACCCATAGTACAAGCTCTACTTAGTTTGGGACTAGATGATGTTGTGTGTTAGATGTCCAAAAAGATTTATTTATTTATTATATAAAACGAATAATTAAATACAAATGCTGATAAAATACTATAAAAAAAATTATGAAATGAAATGTAATTATTTATTTGTAAGAATGTAGTACATATAGAAATAATGTAGGAATACTGATAGGAATTTGTCAATAGATTGATCTTGATTGAAGTTGTAATTTGGAACTGTCAAATGCTGAAAATCTATGCGTCTCTGCAATAACTTGCAACTAATAAATTAATGTAGAGCTACTACTATTATTATGTCATTAAATAGTATATGTATACTTTTAAGTTTCATTGTTAACTATAGTGAGTATAGCTTTCATGGTACACAAGATCTACTTAGTTTGAAGCTAGATCTTGTTGTATGTTAAATGTCCGAAATATTATTAGTGACTATTTATTTGATGATTTTAATTTTTTCAGTCGGAGCATAATTTGCAAACAAGATGAATTTTAATATTTTCTTTATTCTTCTTCATTCTTCTTACAATATAAATACACATCTATCGCAACTCCACTTCTTTGAGTCTACTGCTACAGTTTCTGTCTTGTCTGTTTATACTTACGCTTATCACACTGTAATTAAGCTACCTCCGTCATTGACAACGTCAACGTCATTAAAACCAAACTATCTCTAAAGCCCTATACTCTTTCTAATCTTTCTTATCTTCTTTTGAAATCTTTATAATAATATATAATACTCTCTTAAAACGCCGACCGTCTACATGTTTGAAAATCTTTTATTGCATACAATAAATAATGTCATTCTGTTATTTTTGTTACTACCAACACAACTTACTTGCAACAGTGATTCAAATGCATCAAATAAAAAAGTGACTGTGTGCAAAACATATGAGGATAGAACTGAACTTGGGAAAGGACATAGGCTACTTTTTACCGACATACACGCAGGCGGAGCCGCGGGCAAAAGCTAGTATAATATAATTTACTCAGCACAGACTTATACAGATCATTGCATTAAAAGCTGTTGCAACTGAGCATTTAATACTTTATCATCATCATCTGCCTGCACGGTTGGCCTAGTGGTTTAAGAGGTCGCCAAGCCGCTTTCTACTTCACCAAGTGTCGTGGGTTCAAATCCTACGTGGGAAAACACTTTGTGTGATTCACAAATTGTTGTTCTGAGTCTAGGTGTTATATGTGTCCGTTTCATTTATGTTTGTAAAGTCTCCCGCGACGCAGGATTTATATCCTAATGCGGGAGTTGTCCTTTTTAGAAAAATATATATATGAAATCAGCCTATCGCTGTCCACTGCTGGACATAGGTCTACCCGATATACACACAAAATTTCATAAAAATCGGTCCAGCTGTTTCAGAGGAGTATTGTAACTAACATTGTAAATCTTTAAGTAACAAAACGGAATTAGCGTGGATACAGCCGCAACGTGCTTTTTTTAGTTTTAGGCTGCCAAAATGACTCTAATCTGCCTGATGGAAAGCATGAGCAGAATTAAAGAGTGGTAATCACCATTCTTATTGCGAATGCGAATAGTCATCTTAATCAAACTATCACAGTCTACTACGTGTTATTTAATAGTCGTTATTACTACTGATTGGGATAGGTCAAATTTAAATTAAATTACAAAATTTATTTTTAAAGACATTTATAGTTTCTTTTATATATTTTCATGTCGTAGTCATTAACGTAAATAGTAAGCGGAGTAAGGGGCAGCATAGGGATAAGCGGAGTAGGCGGCGATTGGAGCAGAGTACGCGGAGTAGGCGAGTGGAGCTGTGTAGGCGGCCGCTACTGGTGCGGTGTACGCCGCTGCCACGGGAGCTGTGTATGCGCTGTAGAACACTCCAGGCTTGGGCTTGGGATCAGCAGCCACCAGCGCCAACACACAAGCGAGTAAGAACTGAAATTAAAAAAGTTTTAATACACTTACTATACAACTTTAACTACTACAACATTTTGAAAGAGAAAAATATACATACAAATTTGAACATTTTTGTTAATGTTATCAAAGTCCAGCTGTAAAACTGAATGATATCAAAGGCAAGCTATCGTCTGAATTTATAGTGATTGACGAAGGACAATGCAGTGTGAGGTTAAGTGCTATTGGCCAGAAGTGTGCCACTTTGAATAACAAGAAGCCTAATAACATACGATGCCTCTATTACATTTGGCGTCTACTATTTTTAACAATTAATTCAAATAATTTAAAAGTGTCTAATTTTGTAATGGTAAACTATTTTTAGTTTTTTGTCAAGTTAATCCCACTTATTGAATACAATGCTTATTTTTTTTCAGAACAAAAAGTTCTTGGTTATATTCCCGGGTCGGTTTTAAAAAGTATAATTCAATTTTTGTTTTTTATGAAATGCTTAATAACAGCCTAGAATTTCAAATTTTTGGTTAAAACCCCCGAGCCGCGAAGAGCATGGGACGTCGTTGGACTTGTCCGTTATCTTTTTTCGATCGTTTTGGATAGCCGTTTCATCAGATTCTGAGAGTGAGGGTACAGAGAATGTACCTGTGTCAATGTCTCATGCGTAATTGGCTGGTCTAAGTTAAATTGACCGCCGTGTGTACTTTGTAAAAATGTGGATATGTTTCAATATAAAAATTAGTATTTCTGGTCTTGTGGTCAACTTGCCTAAAACAATATAATTGAACAGAACGTATGAATATAAAAATATAAAATACCTGCCGTATATTAATCTCAGACTTATTTGGAATTAGTCTTCTATACTACATATACCGCGAAGTCTTGTAAATATCATAATTAAGTTTAAATTATTTATGAATAACAACATTTATACCTATATTTTATAAGCAGTCAAAATTACTTTTCTCGCCTAGAGCTTTATTTGAACGTGTGCTGACCAAATAAATGAAGAAATATTAAGTTGAAATCCCCGTAAAACACTTTAGTTTTCTTCTTCTCTTCTTTTTTACATATTACTTGTTGTGTTCTATTTTTGTCATGTACAAAACTTTAAAAAATAACTAATAAATTTAATGTTTTCCAATGAATGTTAGGATATATTAATAATATTTGAACATCAACTTAAATGTCCTAACGTGTGAGAACTAAAAGGTTTATGACCTCTGTAAGATCCTACATGCCTTGAACTGTACAAACACACAAGTTTATGTAAACAAATATTATCTTATTTGATAAACAAACTTAGACATCATCCCTACTAATATTATAAATGCGAAAGTAACTCTGTCTGTCTGTCTGTTACGCTTTCACGCCTAAACCACTGAACCGATTTTGATGAAATTTGGTATGAAGATAGAACTGAATTTGGGAAAGGACATAGGCTACTTTTTACTGCAATAATCGAGATACAAAGGTTTTTACCTTTTTACCTAGGTGATTATAAAAATACATAAATCGTAGATGTCAAAATGTATCACTGTTTATCTCCTGTCAAAACTTCACAGGTTGCTAGGCATAACACACTTGCATGGCAACCATAATGATAGTTTGTAAATGACATAAAGACCAGTAGACCAGGGTTGATAATTTTTGAAAACAAAACTAAAGTACGATGAAAAGGAGGAGAATATTATAAAAATCAAAGTAAGAATAATTTACGGGCGATCTGCGATCTAAGGGGGTCGGGTAGGGGAGGGAGGTTTTCGGGTCCTCCTCGGACGGAGCGTGAAAAAGCATCTCACTAAACCGCCATAGTGTGGGCCGCCATACATTATTGTCTGCATTCTCAGCAAGTGTGGTAGCCCCGACTCTTGGATTCTGCTCATGCTTTCCATCAGGCAGGGTAAAGTCACTTTGGATGTCTAAATATTTAAAACAAAGTGTAAAAAACGGTTTATCTCAATTTGCAGCAAAACTACAAGTCCTATGGAAAAAAGTTAAATGGCAAAGTTGTAGGTAATTAAAAGATCTACAACTTTTTAGGGTTCCGAAGTTTATGACTTCGAAGCCTTATAGATTCGTCATGTCCGTCTGTCCGTCCGTACGTCCGTCCTCGACTTACCATCCAAACAGTAAGTGCTAGAAAGATACAACTTTGCATGATTATGTATTGTAATTACATCGACAAAGTGCTACAATAAAAATTATGAAAAAAATTATTATTTAGGGTACCTCCCCGACACGTAAAATGTGGATGTTTTTTTTTCTCGCGGCTACCCCATCATGTGGGGTATCATTATATAGGCCTTTTAAAAACATTAAAGGGTAGTTAAGACGATTTTTTGATGTAGGAATCCGTTTGCGAGAAATTCTACTTTAAAGGCCACTTTTTTTGTAAAACCGAGCATCCTCCCCCTCTAAAAGCTAAACGGCCGGCTCAAAAAATCTGGAAAAATTCGTGATAGTGGTCCATATAATAAACTTTAAAAAAAAAATAACAAATTAGATGACTTTGTTAGTTCAGGAGTTACAGAGGCTTAACTTCTACAATGTGCTTACTTGGACAACGTCATACAAAATTAACGCATTAATACGTAAACATAACAATTATCCATTGGATACAATTTCTAATCCACGTACCATTAAGGGTGACTGAGGAACCCTTTCATGTGCGTGGCCTGACACGTACTTGGCCGATTTTTTATTTAAAATTTTTTTCACATAACCTCAAACTATATGTGAAAAATTAAAAAAGTTTTTGGTTTTCTATTTTTATCTTTTACAAATAAAATCATTTTTAAACGAAGTTTAGTGAAAACTTACCTTTTTATGTCCCAAATACACTGTAATTTTTTTGATTTGAAATATTAAATTTTTTCACCCTATTTTTTTAAAAAATTGGGGTGTTTTCTGTTTGATGAAATCTCTACTTTCCGATGGTGTAATCCCTACCAATTGCGATTATAAATGCGAAAGTAACTCTGTCTGTCTGTCTGTCTGTCTGTTACGCTTTCACCTAAACCACTGAACCGATTTTGATGTAATTTGGTATGAAGATAGAACTGAACTTGGGAAAGGACATAGGATACTTTTTATCACGAAAATAAAGGCAGAAGGGTTTGAAACAGGGGACGAAAGTTTGTGTCAAAGTTCCTTATTATCACACATAAAATCATGTAAGATTGTTTAATCTACCCATACCGTGTCGCACGATATAAACGAATTCCACGCGGGCGAAGCCGCGGGCGGAAAGCTAGTAAATAATAATTAAAAAGTTACTTCTGTCACCAATTTCCCTGACATCTAAACTGTTATGTCATCTATGTATCATGTTTTGACTATTTCAAAAAGGAAAAAGACACAACAGTCGAGATTGATTGATTGAGATGATAATACGAGATTTTATCTTCAACATATTTCTTAAAAAGAAGATTTCAAATCCTCCTTTTGTAAAGAAAATAAATTAATTAATCCAGCAATGAAACGGAAAGTATTATGGATTTTGTTCTTCAAAGGTCGACTCGGTCAAAAGCAAGCACATATTTATTCTATTCACGCACGCAAATGCGTACAACCTCACATATATTTACTGTAACATGAATTGTCCTTCTCGAATAACTATAAAGTCTCCTGCGGTCAAACTTTTGATATCATTAAGCAGTAGCTCAGTGTAAATAAACAACCAAAATGTTCAAATTGGTGAGTGTTAATTAAATTAGGCTACCTTGCGTTTGAAATTTTAGACAAAAAAATTAACATTTTTTTTTCACAGTTCGTATTCGCTTGCATGATGGCATTGGTGGCTGCTGATCCCAAGCCCAAGCCTGGAGTGTTCTACAGCGCATACACAGCTCCCGTGGCAGCGGCATACACCGCACCAGTCGCGGCTGCCTACACAGCACCACTCGCCTACTCTGCGTACACCGCTCCAGTCGCAGCCTACTCCGCTTACACCTACGGCTACGCATCACCTTACTCTACTTATCTGCTACGTTAATGACCAAATTGCCTGATAACGCCTGAAAATAATAAAACATCGAAAAATGTTTCTTTTGCATTTCATTGTTAGCTTATAATATTGGTTGACAGTTGGCACCCTTTATTTATAACAGCATTGCCTTGCACTAAATCGATCCTATTTTAGGAATCCTCTAATTCTATAGCGTACGTTCACGAACGTATATTCAAATAAAATTCCACTTATTTTCTACACTTGGCCATTGCCAATGAAGCTAAGATTTCAATAGGTTAATCAAGCCAAAATAGACGAATTTTTTGGTACATATCCCATACGTGAAACGCTTAGGCCCAGAATCGGGTTTCTCCTTTAACCGACTTTCTGGGTTTTGATTGAGCTGAAATTCCGCATGCATACATTTGTACACTGCATAACAATACAATGATAAGATGACGTTGAGCTGATCTGATGCTGGAACAGGAAAGTGGCCTCCATAATAAAATTATAGAACCCATCGAGATAAGGAATTTTTTGATTAGACTTAACAAGTACTTTCATTCTATGTAGTAATGAGTATCTATTAATGAAGCTCGGAGGTGGTCAAAAGAGCTCTACAGTGAAACAACACAACTCCATCAAATTTGGGCTCTTTTGATTTGTCATAATGTATATTTTTATTTTAAATAGCGACAAGTGTCTGCTGCTGATGCTGGGAGGAGCACTACAATTAAAACTAAAACATAAAAATAAGAAAAAAATGTATTGAGTACTATTAAGCAGTTTTTTTTAAGTTAAACCTTTATTGAAAATTAAAACCAAAATTATGTAGACAATGTCCTAAGCGCTAAGAAAAATATATAGTTAGAGCCAAAGTACTAGTCATTACACCACTCTAGAACATTGCTCAGAGAAAAAAATAAAGTCTTTTTAAATGAAATAAAACCCAACCACACAATATTGGCAAAGTATTAGCATGACAAATGAGCCTACTTGCATTCACTGTGTCTATACAATCAGTGACTACGAAGGAATCTCAGTGTGAATACCTTCATGAATCATTAGCCTTGTACCTTTTCATGTATAGAATACTCTATTAGAAAAAGAAACTAAGTATACCTAAGACACTGTTCAATTATCTAATGTTAATTTGCGCATCTAACTCAAAATATGGGTATACTCGTTAGTAAACTTCTTTATAGGGTTCCGTAGTTCATGAATCGGAACCCTTTTATAGAATCGTCATGTCCGTTTGTTTTCTCGAAGCTACCCCATTGTGTAGGATATCGTTAGATCATCATCATCAACAGCCTTTAACAGTCCACTGCTGGACATAGGCCTCTCCTTAAAAAGGAGGTTTTGGCCTACTATACCACGCTGGGCCAGACGGGTTGGTATAGGCTTGGTTTCAAGTTTTCCTTCTCTTTGTATCGATGTTATCTTGCGTAGTTTATCCCTTAGTCGCCTTTTACGACATACGCGGGATGAATAGGAGTGGTGACACTCTGTATTCTTATTCCGTCACCACACGTCATCGTTAGATAGGTCTTTTAAAAATATAGAGAGGTTGCTCAATAGATTTTTCAATTTATATATCCATTTGTGAGTTTTTAACTTTAAAGGACACTATTTTGTGACAACAGGACGTACTTGAAAAATCTAAAAATACTCATGATGGTAGTCCATTTATTAACTTTTCAAGGAAAACTATAGTGGTTTTGATATTTTTGAAGTGAAACTTCTTTAGAATCGTTGTGATTTCAAACCGGATGCAACGGGAAAAGGACAGGTAGGAGACACAAATACAAAATTAGTGAGCCAGAGCGAGAGAGCAAATGTCGGTGTGTATGTTATATTGAACACTGTTTCATCTCATCTTTTTGTCGATTTACTGAAGTTTCACTTCTATCGCGTGTACATCGCATACACACTTTTTTTTTATTTTAGGAGATATAGGGGCCTAACTTGTAAAATGTACTCACTTGGAAAACTTCTTACAAAAATAAAGAAATAATAAGTTAACATAACGCTTGTCTATTGGACATGATTTTAAACCTGCCTACCATTATGGGTGACTTTGGAACCCTGTTCTATGCTTGGCCAATTTTTTTATTTATCTTCTGAAGTAACACAACGGAACGGAAGATCTTCTCTATACGATATTTCTATCTATATAAATATTAGAAACATCTGTTTCTTTTAATATTAAGACTCTGTAGTGACCTAGTTTGGAACAAATATAACTTTGTTATCCAGCAGCTGTTGAATGTTCCCATTTTTCTTCTCGTTATAATTAAAATTAAATTTCAAAGTATGTGTGTGATGAAATCAAGTCGTATGTCCGACATTAGATCGATTCAATTGTTTTCCTGTTTAAAGAAAGTCTAAAGAATTTAGAAATATCCAAAGTTTCTGCAAATAATTGCCAAACAAAATGAATGGACCTCATTGTGAGCATCAACAGCATACACACACATTACATAATTCAATAACCTTATGATCGCATTGTTTATGCAAATGTTATCAAAATTTAGAATATTATACTGAGCTATATATATTAATTATATTTATATTTAAATTATTAAGTTTAGTATTAGGTTTTATAACCGACACACAATTGGGTGGAACCGTGGGCAAAAGCTAGTCTTCATAAAATATAAGCATTGCTTTATACAGTAGAATTAAAAAAAAAGATGTAATAATGTATGTACATAGACAGCAAACATCGCTATTGGAATTGCATGAGACCTACTATAAAAAGTACTCGTTTCCAACAATAGTAAAAATTGGGGCTTATCATGAGTAATCTGTATAAGTCGTCCAGTTTAAATAGGCACATTGACCTCCATGCTTGTCGCAATCAGCCACAGTATTGTAAGCGCAGACACGCGCTTACTGACCTCTGACGCAACAGACGTTACGCATCCTGAATACTGATATGACTGCATCATGCAGTCTTACACCAAGCTCTTAAAAACCAAGAAAACAGAAGAATATTATTTCTTCAGCTTCGGCTAATTATTAACGTCATATTTTTTGTTCAGTAATTTTGAATTACTTAGTGACTTACGAAAACTTTACGTTAGGTCATATTTAAAAAAAATATGTAAACTTTTGCTTGATTCTGTTTTACATTATATCATTCTAGATGTTTATCTTGAATTCGGAGCAACGTTGCACATTGTACGGGTAGGTATGTATCTATTTTGTTTGCAAACCCTCGTATTGTATCGAAATTTCTTGAGTACATACAGGACTATTTAAAGGAAAGATATTAGGACTGTTGTATCATTCTTTCATTTTATCTGGAACCAAACAAACATATACAAAATGTACAAGCTGGTAATTAAATTTAGATTTTTATTTCAAAATGCTATGAGAGAATATTTAAAAAATAGTGAATTATCTTGACTGCTAGACATAGGCTGGCTGAGGTCATTGGTTCGATTCCCGCGTAAGACAAATATTGTGTTCTGAATATGAGTCATGACTTACTCACGTGACTGTGTGCAATTTGTATTATAACATAATTATTGACTAAACTTGTAGTGGGCAAAATGGGCACATTTGTAAATGATTGTGAATTGGTATTTTTTTCAAATGGTTAACTTTGGTTTATTATAATTATAGGTAATATTCGCTGCCCTCCTGACCATCACGGCTGCTAAGCCTGGCATTCACTCCGTGGCCTACCCTGCACCTTTGGCATACACAGCACCGGTCGCAGCTGCCTACACGGCGCCTGTTGCCGCGGCCTACACGGCCCCTGTTGCTGCCGCGTACACTGCCGCTTATGCCGGACCTGTTGCTGCGTCTTACGCTGCCCCTATTGCCGCCGCGTACAGCGCTCCAGTAGTTTCTGCTGCGTACAGAGCTCCCGTTGCTTTTTTCAAATAGTTTATACTCAATGACTGTAATAAACATCTTACCAAAATAAAATAATATGCGTTTTGCACTATAAAATGCTAACATGTTAGTATTTATTTCTCATATATCTCTGAGTACATATATCTATATGATATTTCTAGTAAGTTTTTTTGAGTCTAGTCGGTTATAGAATAGGTCGAGAATAATATCAAAGTGGTTTACAATGTGTGTGACCTATGTCCAGCTGTGGACTTCGATAAGCTGTTGACGATGATGACGAATCACAACTTTTATTTATGCAAATAACTTTATCAAGTTTATTTATATGTACGACATGCAATGTCATAACCGCAGCTTAAAACAATAGTCATTGTATGACATCCATAGAATGTATGTCACATAATAATAGGGGTTGTTTGAAGGGAGTAGATGGACTCGTCGTGACGTTATTATTCGCTCTAAGGCGATTAAATGAACTTACTAAAGCACAATGATGTTGTGTTCATTAATCAAAAACAAGAACGACTATTGGTAGTCAAATTATGTCAAGTGTGAAATCGAAGACAAGTTTGAGGAATGGTTTTATAATACTTTTATACTTTTTTTTTTTTTTTTTTTTATATATTTAGGCCTGCCAAAGTGACTCTACTCTGCCTGATGGAAAGCATGAGTAGAATCCAGGAGTAGGGGTCACCATGCTTATTGTGAGGGTAGGCAATGTAACATGGTGACCCTTACCATGGCAGCCCGGTTAGATTATTCTGCATCATTCTCCCGGCCTTCGAAGGGCGGGAGAATGATGCAGAATGATTGGGCCTCCGGTCTCACACTCACCAACGAAATACGACAGCAAGAATGCTGTCATTATTAGGATGGTCTTCTGTGTGAGGGTAGTACTGGCCGGGTCGAGCCGGCCCATTCGTGCTGAAATCAGCGTGGCTCTACTACCTACATACTTATATACCTTGGAATCTATATGGACAAAAATATGTCCTGGGCCCCACAGATTGGTGAAGTTAGTCGAAAGTTATTTGCTACATCGGGATCACTGCGAAGACTTCGTAACTTTCTTCCTACCAACACAAAAATCGCCCTAGCACAATCCCTTCTCCTTCCTATCCTTGACTATAGTGATGTTAGCTATCTAGATCTTACCGAAGAACAGTTGAACAAACTTGAGCGTCTCCAAAATGTCTGCATAAGATTCATATTTGGCCTACGTAAATATGATCACATCTCCGAGTATCGCATTAAGCTCAAATGGTTACCTATCCGCCTTCGCCGTAATGCCCATATTCTCTCTATTTTATACAGTACTCTGTTTCTTCTGTTTACTCTGTTTATCTCAAACAACGCTTTGAGTTCTTACACAATTCACACTGTAGGCTCTTGAGATCGTCGGAGAATTTAAAACTGAAAATGCCTAGCCATACCACACAATTCACTGACAAATCGTTCTCGGTACAAGCAGTCAGACTGTGGAATGACTTACCTGAGGCAATCAGAAAGGCCAGATCTCTGCATGCCTTCAAAAAGAAAGTCACGGACTACTATCTGACATTGTAGAGGTTACTGGTTGATCGTTGCTGGTGTGGGATACGCAATATGCAAGTTTGTGACATTTGCGTGTGATATATTTGTATAATGTGTATGTATGTGTGTATTTGTATGTATGTATATATATATGTGACGTGTATGTGTATATGTATGTTTTTGTAAGTATTTATATTATTAGAATTGTTACTGTAGATACATGTAATGTTTTTATTTTATTTTTTATTAATTACATAGATTATATCTACCCCAAATCGAATTCTTCAATATCCGTCCAAAGGTTGTCTGGAAGAAATCGCCGTGAGCGATAAGACCGCCTATTGTAATACCATATTGTTAAGTTCTATTAATATTAATATCTGTGTATAAAATTTGATACCTTATTGGTGTACAATAAAGTTGTAAATAAATAAATAAATAAATAATGTTTTTTTAAGGATTCTTTATATTTAAATTTATTTAAATGTTAAATGAACTATTGTAACATTGCTTTTTTAGGCCGTACCTTCTCAAATTGATCTTAAAAATGTTTTGTTTTTTTTTCGGTCCTGCGGCTGCGGGTGCACAGGACAGGTCTTTGAGGGAGACTAAGACCGGTATGGTTGGCACTCTTTAGGGAAACCCTTGTTTAACAGTGGATGGCATGGAATCATTAAAACAATTTCTCTGTATGCCATACATTGTTAGTTTTATTGATGAAAATAATTTATAAGATACTAAATATTATATAGAACAAGCTTTAAATCTTGGACCTAGTGACTCAGTTATTTAAAACGTGTTACTTGTTAAAAAATCGATTAGGGAAATGTTATTTATTAGTGAGGAAGTTGGTAGAAGTTTCGATGTTTTTGTTAGTGACGTAGTCTATAGGAGTTGACTACGCAGAAGATATATTACAATCAACTCGGTGATGTTTTGAAGAAGTGATGGTATTTGATAGATAAGAAAGCATGTCAGATATACGCGTATAGGAGAAAGTAGAAGATTGTCTTTAGAGTTCCGTAGCCAAATGGCTAAAAACGGAACCCTTATGGATTCTTCATGTCTGTCCGTCCGTATGTCACAGCCACTTTTTTCCGAAACTATAAGAACTGTACTGTTACTGTTGAAACTTGGTAAGTAGATGTATTCCATGAATCTCATTTTTTTCTATTTTTCACACAAAAATAGAAAAAAAAAATGGGCGCTCACTCCCCATACTTGGAACTGAAACGCAAAATTTTATTTTACATCAAACCCATTCGTGTGCTAAATTGAATAATTTGCGCAAGAGACACTTCCAAAGTGGTTAAATGTGTCCCCCCCCCCCCCTGTAACTTCTAAAATAAGCGAGTGATTAACAATATTATGTATTTAGAAGAAATATTCAAATTTAAAAAATATTTAAAATCAGGCATTCTTCAATCCGGAAAGACTTACGAGTATATTAGACCGGGACTAAAATTTTTATGAAGCATTTTGTGGGTGTATTAATTAACCACAGGATACGACCGACGGGTCATCGTGTTCCGTCCAGGTCGTTCTCATCGTCGTTTAGGCCGATTACGAGAATCGGCCTTGAAATCTTCCCCTTAGTCTTCCAAAAAGCTATTTAAAATTCGGTTATCTCTTTGACATTATATCCTGTTTGTAACAAATGCACCACTACTACCGATATATATAAAAAATATACTGAAGATCAAGGTTGTTCCAAATTTGGCCCGTACTAATAGCGGCCTTGATCATTATGCGCGTATGTCGCCTACTGGACACCCAATAATGTCGCTTTAACTTGCGCATGAGTACTTACTTTACAAATAATAGAATGTTCTACGCGTATGACGCCAGATCTTTGAGCTTTGATAAGACGGCAATGACGCTATTGCTAAAATACAGTGTGTATATTTTTATATTTCACAGAAATTTGAATCGGTGTTTAAATTTGAATATCGAATACTTTCATTATTTATGTCTGATATTACATTATTTTATGAATAACTAACATTCGCCAGCGGCTCCGCCCGCGCGTATCTTGAATATTGCAGAAAAAAGTGGCCTATGTGTTATTCTGATATATAAGCTATATTACTGTAAAGTTTTATCCAAATCCGTTCAGTAGTTTTGACGTGAAAGAACAACAAACATAATATATACATACATACTCATAAACTTTCGCGTTTATAATATTAGTAAGGATTAGGAAACTTCAGGAAGTATTAGAACTACATAATTTAGTTTAATTTACTAGAGACCCGGCTCGGTTTTCGGAAGTCTTTAAAATTCTCGGATTGCAATGCAATACATCAATATATATGTGTTTCATATTGAATTACTCTATGCATTATTAAAATTTGAATTGATATCCGTTGAGTAGTTTTAAAGATGTAAGCGAGAACATGTAAGCATGTAAGGAAGATTGAACTCCAATGAGTATTTATACATCATTATTTCTACATAACATAAATGGGTCTAGTTGTAAGTGATCCTAGCTGCTAAGCCGTTTGTTGCGGGTTCTAGTCCTACCAAAGACAAAAACTCATCAACAGCCTTGAACAGTCCACTTCTGGACATAGGCCTCTCCTTAAAGAAAGGAGGTTTTGGCCTACTATACCACGGTGGCCAGACGGGTTGCTGTTTCAGGTTGGAGGCGGAAGTGCTCGCCGAAGTCTATCGGCGAGTGGCTGACTTCCGGGCGGAGAACCCGCCCGAGGACGTGCGCGAGTGGCGCGAAGCCGCTCGCCGAGCCAACATACTCAGATGGTCGTTCCGGCTGGAGACCCCACGCGCTGGCTTCGCCGCCGTGGAGGCTCTCCAGCCGGTCATCGCGGAGTGGGCAGGGCGGCAGCACGGGACGCTGGGAGGAGTCCAGAAGGAAATCCCCTCCCTGGACTCCTTCCAATATACAGGCGCAGAGAGGGTCACACCGTGTGGTTTTAGTCGGTTCGAGTCCGACACACCACCCCGTCGTAACCCCCGACGGGGTCACGGTCCGCGGGGATTTCCACACGTTAAAAAAAGGTTTGGTTTCAGCTTTTGCTTCTCTTTGCATTGATGTTGAAAGACAATAAAACTAATTCGAGTAAAATAAGTCTTAAGAAATTTATCTGTTATACGTGTGTATTTACAAATATTTAAGTAATTATCAGCGGTCTGTATACATCACTTGTGCTTGTACTTGTGTAGTTGCTCAAAATTCTAGATTAAAGCTTGATTTAGACGGTATTAACCACGCAATTCAAAGTTAGATTTTACAAACGCGTGTATTTAAGCCTGTCGTAAAATAAATAAATTAATGCACAGAGTTATTGCTCTTTACTCTTAGTTTGAACTTAAATTCCAATAATCAATCTTAAAGTCATATTATTATCATTTCCTTTTAATTTTATTAAATTTACAGAAGTAATACCTACATGAACTCAAACTATTTTTATCATATCATCTTCTTCTTCCTAGCCTTATTCCCAATATTATTTGGGGTCGGCTCCTAGTTCAACCGGTTTTACCTGAATATCAGTTTTTCCACGGAGCCACTGGCATCGGACCTCCGCAACCCTAAGGGAGAACTGAAATTCGAAGTATGAACTAGTTGTCAGTAAATTTGACCACCCGAATTTGGGATTTGAACCCGAGACCTCTTGATTAGTAGTCGCATACGCTATTAACTAGACCAACGAGGCAGTTTTATCATATCATATGATAGATTATTTTAATCGTTAAATCGATTTATCGTATTTCAAGAACTGTTGTTTTAAGATTTTTAGTTATGCATAGGGCACTTCACTTCCCATCTTTAAAGTACGATATTACTGTAGTGTATTATTCTGAAGAAAAAAAAACGGTAATTTATAGGCGTGACCTGTCAAAAAGATAATACACGAATGGACAAAGTATAGAAAATATTGAAATACATGATTTCTATAAGTTAGTCAATTTTAATGTTATATCTTCCTGTGTAATAGTTGAGTTGCAATCGAAATATTCAAGTCGCGTACAGGTCTCAATTGCGCACGTCCCGCCAAGGTGCGCAGGCGCCGAACTGATGCCAACACAATAGAGGTCATCATTGGATCCTTATAAATTAGCCAGAATGTCAGACTATTAGTCAGTACTTGTGGAACTAAGGCAAACAATCAACATGTTCAAATTTGTAAGTACCTTTATTAATTCGAATATTTTTTAATTAAGTGGAGGTTTAATTAAGTCGACCTTTGGTCCAGGGAACCAAATGTCCCCACATTTGGTTCCCTGGACTAGGCCTCTCCTTAGAACGGAGGTTTTGGCCTACTATACCACGCTGGCCAAAAGGGTTGGTATAGGGTTGGTTTCTAGTTTACCTTCTCTTTGCCAATCAATATGTTGTCTTGCGAAGTTTATCCCTTAGTCGCCTTTTACGATACTCGCGGGATGAATAGGAGAGGTGACACTCTGTATTCTTAATCCGTCACCACACGGACGTTACTGATTTTAATAAGCCGTAATTATTTTTCAAAATTGTCCATCTAATTAATAAGAAAAACCATATCAGATACATGTTTGCACTATGTTTCATGACGTTATGTAACTAATTTTTTTGTCGAATTCTACACAAATTTAAGAAGTATTACAAAACCAACTGCAATAATACTTAAGACCGCATAACTTTTAAAGGTAACTCTTGCTTATAAATTCATAGTTGTTCAGACAAAGTTTATTAGCTGTGACATCTATTTTATATACTCATATCTTTCGTGTTACATTGTTGCTCACAATGAACTCCGCAAGAATCTAACCGATTTTCACGTATTTCTTTATTTAAATGTGTGGTTCGCTGGCGTACCCAAAATAGGATAGTTAAGATCACGATTTAAGTTATAAGAGCCAAGCATACTTAATTCCAAAGAGAAACAGAATGAATTGTATGTGTTACTTAGTATCACTTCTATCTGCCATGTTTAACTCACCAATCCACTTAGTGCGCATGTGGATACATATATCTTTGACTCCGGAAAGTTTTACTTAAATCTTCTCTGAATTTCTTTAAAATATTTGTACTTCATGAACAATATTTTTTATATTTCCTAAAAAAACTTTATATTCATATTTGTAAGATAAGGTGTAGAAAAAGTATATGTGCTACAATATTATATTCAATTTTTTTTGTATTTTCAGCACAATTGTAAAATATTAAAATTAGTGAACTAATGTGTCTATAAAATTGCAAAGTTGAAGTTCTGGTTGTCGTATATACAACTAAAATTCACAGTTTGTAACATTTAAAAAATGTATTTTCACTTGAGTGCTTACTTATCGTCTTTAAAACTTAGGGGCTACTCACGTTAGTGGGATCTTAGAACAGATAATTATCGTTAGCTTATATGTAAAAAGTAGAGCATTAAATTAATACTTTTCATTTGTTTCTCTACAGGTGATCTTCTTCGCTCTTCTGGCCTTCGCTGCCACGAAGCCTTTAGTGTTAAGCTACAGCGCTCCATACACTGCAGCGTACACAGCTCCCATAGCAGCTGCATACACTGCCCCCGTAGCATACTCAGCATACAGCGCATACTCTCCGCTCGCATACTCAGCCTACACCTACGCCTCACCATACTCATACTATATTTGAATGAAACATGAATGAAACTGAATATGATTGTTATTTATTAGACTTGAAGGTCTGGTTTTAGCTAAGCAACTTATAAATCGCAATTATACGGCTACAGCTATTCTTTTGTTTTTATTTTTAAAACACCTCTTTATACTTGACTGCCAAAATTATAAAATGGATCACATAATAAAAAAGTCATGCTGATTTCAGCATGAACGGACCGGCTCGAGCGGGGCAGTACTATCTCATGCAGAAAATCACCATGATGCATTGTCTACACTCGCAATGAGAATGGTGGCCCCTGATACCTAGATTATACTCATGATTTTCATTATGCAGAATAGAGTCACTTTGGTATGCTTACATTTAGTATTAATTCTGCTTCAAACAAGACAAAACGGAAATTATGCCTTAAAAAAATACAACCCTATGAAATCGGTATTGTTGTTTAAAACTAGTTGAATACAATATTTCGTAATACCTGGTAGTGAAACGAGAAGTCTTATGTTAAATTTTTACTATGTAATTCTATTTTTTCATCCATAAAGAAATCACAATCCAGAGTCTACCATATAAAGCTTCATGAGTTCCTATCGGATCCAATTATACTCATAAACAGTGACCAGTACGTCAACCGTTTAGTAATTCGGTAGTCAATGTCAACTATAATTCACCACAGTTTAAATCAGTTAGTAAATTAAGAAAAAAACATAAAACTTAAGCAATAAACATTTATTTTAATGGTCTTCCAAATTTTATGACCGATTATGAGATAAGGAGCGTGAGTCATGTTTGTGCTTGAATGAAGTGACTACGTGTCATTATTGTTCAATGAAATGCTAGTAACCTAAAATATTATGGCTATATCCATTAGTCCATTAGTATACTCTGCGATTTACTTACAATTATTAACTTACAATTGTATGTCTGCGGGAGCACTAAGTCTAAAGTAAACCTATTTTCAAAGGAATTTTTTTTAACTTTTAGTCTCTGTTCCTATTACGTATATATACAGCTGTGTAGTTTGAAAGATGTAAGCATTTAGTATTAGCATAGTGTTTAAAGAAGATATATTTCTTTAGGCAACTCTGGGTATTTACTTATCACATTATATTATAATGTACTTTCTAATGGGTGCTCAAACAAAACTATTTTCAACATGTTCTGGAGGTCTATGACTTTTAGTACGAGAGACCTTAATGTATAACTAATGAAATCAGGATTATTTCATAGTTCTTTGTAATAGTAGTTCCTGGTGCCTACAAACTTTTAATGAATTCATGCTCCTTTGTATCTTGATAAGCTAACTTATTTATTATTTCCACAACCACAAAGATAATACAAAGAATATTTCGGAACGTACTCGTACTTATCTGTCTTTATGTTCCTAAACCGGAGATTATATATTCTTTTGTTTCTATAGAAACCATTCAGTAAGGCCTTGAAGAAACATTGAAAGAATAGTTTCATCAATATAAATATTCATTTATTTCCATATTTGTCTACAAACTCGGCCATATACAGACATATATAAGGTAAAAGAATTTTCATGTCAGGCAGTGCAAATTGTAGTGTCAAACTTAAAAAGTGATTTGAAAATAAGTGACATTCAAAATGAGGAATGTGGTTTTGGTAACTAATTTAATGTTTTATAAAATATTACGGTGAATTTATGATTATATGTTCATTTGTTTTGAATTTTATATTTCATAATTTATAATATAAGTACCTGTATGTATATGTGTGTGTGTGTATATATATGATGAGGGCTGACTGAGAGAGCAAACTATGCTGGACAACAGTCTTCAAACAAAAGTATAATTTGACACAGGCCGTTACATTTACATAAAACTATCTAGCCAGCGGGGTCCAACAATGGACTAGCAAAAGCTATTGATAAGTGTGTTTGATGAGGTAGATGTATATTCGTACATCATACTAATATGGACTTAAATTTAACAAAGAATTTGCTAAAGTATTTATGGACATAATATGCGGTATACCCCAACCTCTAATATTTATATTTTTTTATATGTTTTTATATGCTTGTTGGAAAGCAAGATGAGAAACTAAGTGTAGTGGTCACCAACTGTGAATGTAAATGATGCAACAATGCCGCGTGGTGTGGTGACCCACACTATGAAAGCCTATTGAGATACTTCCGCGTTCTTGGGACATGTTCATAATGTTTGATCAAAAACAAAAACCAATGTGTACTACAATCTTTTCAGATTACAATGCTGGCGTTGATCGCAACAGTGTCTGCAGCACCGTATGTACCGCCACTGCCAGCATTCCCTACATATAGCCCAGCATTTAGCCCAGCCTACAGCCCAGCATACAATCCAGCCTTTAGTCTCGCGTACGCTCCACCGATACTTCCAAGTGCGATCGCAGCACCCTTAGCTACTCCTTACACCACTGCTTATCCACGAGGAGACTTAGCAGCCTATGCTATTGGAGAGTACGGTATACCAAGTTATGCACCTCAGGCATCCGCATATCCACTACCAGCAGCGTACGCATATGAATATGTTTATGGACGATAATTGTGTACATAGGCATGCAGTCATATGGTGGAAATAATTATCTGGAATGAACACAACGATACAACGAGAAATTATAGTAATATGTTTATTTCAGCATTATTTTTTTGTTTTTCATATGTTGATTTAATGTATATATAATATATAATAATATAAATAATATATAATATATATAAGTTTTTATTTTCCTTTTTATCAACACGGCGAACTCAAAAGACCACAACTACGACACTGCCTGCATAAAAACTTTTGGAAAAAATTATATCACCGCTCTAAATTATATCACCTCTTTTTTAACATCAGTTTCATAGTTTTGGCGCTATGGTAAAATATAAATAGACTGCCAAAAATATCACCCTGAATTTGGTTTCACCGTGGCCGGATTAAAGTTATAGATCAACACACAACAAACACGCAGAAGACCATCTTAATAATGACAGCATTCTTGCCGTCGTACTTCGTTTGTGCGAGTAAGACCAGAGGCCCAATCATTCGGCATCATTCTCCCGGTCTCCGAACGACGGGAGAATGATGCAGAAACATCTGACCAGGCCGCCGTGGTATGGGTCACCACGCTGCTTTGCCTACCCTGCTTTCCATCAGGCAGTCACTTTGGTACGCTAGAATATAAAAATAAACGTATTTTACCATATAGTACCTAAAATAAATTCAATCAACCATAAGATATCCCTATGCGGGCTTATAACTCTTAATAAATATTATTTACAAATATAAACAACGGTTCAAATACATCTTTTCTATTATTTTATGCAAGTTTTGGAGCATTCTGATCTCACGAGTCGCACACACACACTTACCTGTCTTGACTCCCGAAGACGTAATCATTAATTGAGTGCCTTTAACAAAACGAGTTACACTAAATAATCCCTTTTTATTACCGTCTTCATTTTAATAGGATTGTGGTTTATACGTAAAGCAAATACCAATAACGATCTTAATGGCAACTAGTACATATACATACAGAGTGGTTAATGCCCATAATCATTAAAAATTAATTACAATACAATATAACTAATCAACTACAGTATAGTATAAAAAATATAATAATAGCCTCTTTGCATGTATGTATACCTTACAAGATTTTTTGACTACCTAAAAGTGGACTCGAAGAGTAAAATTTACTTAAATACTTATTATCATCATTTTCTCAGCAAAAAACACCCACTCCTGAATATAGCTCCATAATAGCGTTTTTTTAATGCATTTTAATTATTATTGAAACGTTGATAATTTTTTAAAAGATATCAAAACATCATCCAATACCATAAGCGTCTACAAAATTCAATCTTTCAATGTGCATGTGAGATATTAAAGCACTTATTATGAATTTATTAAATTCACTTGACTCATTTTCATGTAGTCCATTTTTCAGAACAACAAATGTTTGTATTTTTCCGATTTCCTAAATCAGTAGGTAAACGTTTGCTATTACTTAGATTGATAACAATAGCTTTCTGAAACGGTGGGAGTAGAGCTGATGGCTTTTCCAGAAGTCAATGCTCTCGCGTCTACGTCACGAGATGAAACGGTATATCAAAATTGATTGGATGGATCCCAATGTTCTTAGAGATTTCATACAAAAGATTCCATGATGAAATGGTACGAGAAACAGATTATTTTTCTGTCTTTTAATTATTTCAATGCTTTTCATTTTATAATCAACTGTTTTGAGAATGTAGTTGACATTTATTATTACCATTATCTAATCTATGTAAGTAATAGTCACAACTGGTTGAGTGAGCTAATTAATCCAGTTTAGAGCTTCTGGTGTCCGAGAATCAAGGCCAAACGCGTCGACGTTGCATACCCTTCATTTAAGTCAATGAATCAATTATTATAAATTAAAGACAATACTTTGTAACAGATTGGAAAAAATCACAACCAACTATAATTGCATATAAATAACAAATGAGTAATACATAATATCTATACTTATATTATTATTTCGAAATTAAATCTGTCTGTCTGTTGGTTACGCGATGCAATAACACAGCACCGATTTCTATAACCAATAATAAAGGTTGAACTCTAAAACATAAGTAGATACTCGTACATCCATTTAGTGTCAGCTTTTCAAGTTGTTTATTAGTCGTAAAATTATTAAATACTACGTTATGTTGTGTATTCAGAAACACAATCATACTTTATCTACCATATTTATTTTTAAATCTTAACTTTTTTACTTGACTTTCCCAAAACATTTGAAGAAGTAAGTAAGAACCCAAAAACAAAAGCAAGTGTTGTAGACAAGAAACCAGTTGTAAGACAGCGTGAATGTTATTTTGTTACCTTTACTGTTTTAATGTAAACTTTTTTCAAAAAAACTTTACTCATACATAAAAAATAGAGTTTCCTTTTATATATTTTAATATTTTGTTAGGTTTTGAATTAATCAATAGATTGGATAAAAGAAACAAACAGTAATTTCTATTGACCTTTACAAAATTCTCTCATTATCCACGAAGCTACAGCAATGAAATGTTTTTTCGTCTACTCGTTCTAAAATTAGCCCTTCTCGCAAACGAGCGCACATTAAAGGGTAAGGTCAATGTTGATGCAGTTACAGGTTTTAACGTACGTGAGTATAAAAATGGGATCCGAACGTCACTGGGCATCATTCACCCCTGTGAGCGAGCCACACCTAGCATCATGTTCAAACTGGTAAGATAGACTTCGTTAATTTTACTTATTCCTTTACAAATTCATATGAAATATTTTTTTAAATTATCTTCATTGTAGGAGATAGATAATGGCAACAAACGGCAAGATGCCTTCTAACTAAAATAGAAATAACAAAATTTGTATGAATGGTTTTTCCTTAATCAGTTCTCTCAATCATTTGTTAGAACGTATCTGAATTAAAATTCTCACAGAGATAGATTTCATTGTTAATAGACTTTGTTAACTCCAATGTCACATCCAAACATTAAAATTTATACAATATTTTTTTTTTTAATATAAAGAAAGTAAAAACATTATCGCATTTCATCATCGTCATCCTCCCAAGTAGGCTAAAACGTCCTATCTACTCGTAGGGAGAGGCCTATGTCTAGCAGTAAAGTTAAACAGGCTATTGATGATACGAGATGATTAAAGCAATCAGTAAAATCAATCAAATAAAAAAACATTCGAATTATTGCTAGTTTTTGGACAGCATTTAATACCTATTTATTATTATTAAAGTTTTAAATTGTATCTACATTAAAAAAACTTGTATTGTATTTACAGTTCACTTTTTTACTGCTCTTGGTGGCCGCTTTCGCTGCTCCAGCTCACGATCCTAGTGCCATAGAAGCGGCAATAACATACAACAACGGCTTTGCATATAGCCCATATGCACCTGCATTGAGCTATGCCGCTATACCGGCTCATATAGCTTACAATGGACCGTTCATCGCCTCATACCCCGGACCACATATAGCTTATGCTAAGCTAGGGTATTAAGCTGAAAGAGGAAGCATTTAAAACATTTAAAAAACTGGTGTTATTTTTACTTGTTTGTATTTGAACACCACAATAAATTTCTGTTCCGCCTGAACCATTTATTTTTATTGTTCGTCATTTTCTTTATTAAAAGACAAGTCCCGCATTGGG
Organism: Phragmatobia fuliginosa; assembly: GCA_932526445.1. Taxonomy (NCBI): domain Eukaryota; kingdom Metazoa; phylum Arthropoda; class Insecta; order Lepidoptera; family Erebidae; genus Phragmatobia; species Phragmatobia fuliginosa. Next base: position 10,246,100 of record OW052071.1, on the reverse strand, counting down.
ACAATGAATCCTGTGTCGCTGGGGACTTTACAAACAAATATAAAACGTACGCAAAGAACACCCACACTCAAAACAATATTTATTTAATTTAATTCATAAACAACTTTTTACAATTGTTTGTGCTTTGCTACATTCAAGATTGGTACAAAGTTGCTTCTCAAGATCCTTCTTCTTCGAGTAAGTACCTTCTCTATTTAAAATTTAATCTTGAGTTTCAAAATTAGCAATGTATTTGGACAATGCCAGTCACAGTCAGTATATAGAGACATGGTACATTCAGTAAGGATAACTCTTTGAAATACTCTCTTCAAGATTCCGTATTTGTGTATCACCCAAAGGATTGCCCCATGTGGCATGTATGCCTCCCATAACACTTGGCGCAGTAGAAAACGTTGCGACGACTGTTTCAACCACTAGACCAGTCGTGCCGTGTTTTAATTAACGAATTATTCAGAAACTTTTACTTTATCTATGTCCTTTACCTGTAGCTTACATGACGAAGTAGGGCGGTCTAATTACTCTTATCCTTTAATTTCTGTAAAGTATTCACCTAGCACAAAATTCAGCTTCGCACATGAACATGGCTGTTGGATGACGGTCGTATTTAGATTGTTGGATTTCTATCGGTAATATCATTCCTACTAACATGAGAAAGTAACTCTGTCTGTCTGGAGATACTCTGGTTCTTGTCAAAGAACATAGACTACTCATTACCACGATAGTTGTTATTCACGCGGGTGTAGCCGCGAGAAGAAGGTAGTGATTCTATAAAAAAAATACGTAGGTTAAATTTAGAAACTTGCTAGTGCGGCGTCATTCTGATATCTGGCAATATTAACTAAAGAATTTAAAGTAATTTACCTGAAATATAAAAAAAAAATACCTCAGTAACGTGACCTATTGGTAATATTACTTACTTAATATGATTTAAATATGGGAATATTCAAAGCATTTATTATAACAGTGTAAACTACAAACACAAACTGGAATTTAATGTATGAGATCAATTTGAATACTGGTATTACCATTGCAGTGGATGTGTTCGCGATATAAGAACGCCAGGCCCATGCACTAATACACGGATTTTAAACACTCACATTTGTACTTACTTTAAGCTTTTAATTATTCGTGTATTGAATATTGCCTCGTTGGTCTAGTGGTTAGCCTATGCGGCTGCTGATCAAGAGGTCTTGGGTTCGATTCCCGGGTCAGACCAAATATTCTTTGTGTGATTCACAAATATTTGTTTCGGAGTCTGGGTGTTTTCTATGTATAATATGTATGTATTTACAAAAAATAAAGTATTTTTATGTATTTAAATTAGTTGTCTAGTACCCATAACACAAGCTCTGCTTAGCTTGGGACGAGATGATGTTGTGTGTCAGATGGCCAAAAAAAAAAAATATATTTAGTAACTCTGATTCTAAACACATATTTATTGAATGAAAGTAGATAAAACAAAAAATAATTAGTTTGTATTCTTAGGTACTAGGTACTGTAGTAGGTAACACTATCTTTAACGTGAAAAATAAGAATCTAAATTGTAGCAAGATTGAACATAAATTCAACAATACGTTTTCACCGCTCGTTGTAATGTTGTAAATAGTAATGTAGTGGTGTATACTTTAAGTTAAGTTAATAGAACGTAACTTTGTAATCTCATTAATTTTATATTAAGTAGATAAAAACACTTTCAAAGTATGAAAGCATTTGAGCTGTCGTGTTTTGTTGGTGAGTGTTAGATCGTAGGTACACAGATACAGTAGCATCTTAATAGGCTGTCATGGTATGGGTAACCGTAGGCATTGTTTGCATTAACAATGAATATGGTGACTAAGACTACGATTCTACTTATGCTTTCCATCAGGCAGAGTAAAGTCACTTCGGCACCCTTATAAATAAAAAAAATATGAAAGAAACAGTACTAAAAGTTTCAGTACAGGCTGAAAACTAAAGCTTAGTCATGTATAGGTACATATGTAAATATGTCTAGAGTATTAGTCTAGGGTATTAGGGCAGTATATTTATTATACGTTATCATGTATGAAAATTGTAATTACCTCGTTTCTTGGCCAATATTTTCAAAAATGTCAATCACTGTAAATTCGTTTATGAGAAATCAAATACTTGATAATGGTATAGAAGTGAAACAAAAATATACTGTTGCTTAAAGTTATATTAAAACATTTGGCAAATCGTTTCCAGTTGAGCAGAGACGTTGTTTGGGTTCCATATTTTATCAGCGGACGTAATATGCAGAGTAACCGTATGGATAGGGAGCGTAACCAGCAGAGTAGGTGAGAGGTGCAGCACCGTATCCAGTGTAAGCAACGGGGTAGCCTGCAGCAGAGTAGGTCAACACTTGAGGGTCAGGTTTGGGGTTGGCGAAAGCAACAGCCAACACGGCGAACAGCAAGAACTGTAATAAATCATTTTAAATTATTTAGAGTTGATGTGTCTCGTTTTCGAAGCTTATTCTTTAAAACGTATAAATGTATACAACTATTGTCCTACAAATCTGTTATTTGAATCTCTAGCTGCGGTTCTTTGTATTCATATTATCGTTAGACAGTTATACATAAAAAAAATGTTTAAGTGGTTAGCGTTCAACCATCGAACACAGTTCGCCCTCAGGGTTGCGGAGGTCAGATGCTAGTCGCTTCGAAGGAAAACTGATATTCAGGTAAAACTAGTTGAACTGGTAACTGATCCCAAATAACCTTGAGAATAATAAAGGCTAGAAAGATGAAGATGATATTGTATGAAATGTTATTTTGCGTATAATCTATTAACTTCTCTACTGACCAAACTAGTAATTTTAAAATTCTCTAAATAATAAATAGAAGAGTACGCAAGTCACTCTAATAAAAATGCATTAACAATCAATGCACTTATAAGATTGTTTCTTTCAGAGTTCCTATTATCCCGTTACTAAATTACCTTATTGACATTAATGAAATCATGTTTCATCCTATCGCAAAAATTAGTGTGGATAATCAATTTAATTTTTACGATAGTATTTAGACACGCTGATAGTGCTATGCTTCTCTTACGACGGTGTGACGATAAACTCATTTTGCACTGGTTTGCTTTAATAGTCACAACCAATGAGGCATCTAAACAAAATAAGTGTAGTACTTAAGTAACAAAAAAATCAAAAATGAAAAACATTGATTCTGATGTTCTAGGAATCGATTTCTTTTGATGAAGCTCTGTTCTTCTCTCACTCTCTTTTCTGTTAGCGGTTCTTGCCTATAAGTGGATGGGCACAAGACATGTAATTTATACTCTATTTGATTTGTGTATAATTTGTTACTGATCCAAAATAAATAAAGCCAAGAGTGCGATGGGCAATCACTTGGACTTAAGAGCAAAAGATTTTCAAAAGATTTACTACAAAACTAACTTAAAGTCACTACAGAAAATGTAAACGACAGATAAGTACTGTGAAGGTTCAACTTATCGATACTTATAACTAGGTAGCGACAGAACACAACTGTCAAACCATAGTTTATAGAATAAACAACTCAATTAATTAACTAGGTAGATTAATCTTGTTACTAACTCTACCTACTACAATTACGAGATCTGATATGCAGTTATACTCATGGACAATGTCAAAGGACATTAATTCAATTAGGTAACCTTATTATAAATACTTTTAAATTATATTCTAAATACTGTACTAACTGTAAATATTACATGTAAGTACCTATATTAAAGTTTGAAACTTTTTGACAAATTTGAATAACATTATTTTTTCTTATTTTTTCAATAAAATGTTTTTTTGAATCTTAACTTTTCAAAATTAACCTAATTTTTGTCCATTTATTTATCAAATTAGACTATCACAACAACAGAAAATGGCCTTGTGGAGGTCACTAAGTTCTGAAGGCAACAATAGACATTTGATACCTCAAATGACCTGCCTATAAAATACCATAAAAGTCCGTCCACCTTGTTACGAAATAGTCTTGCTAACAAGTGAAACGACTATGACCACATGAAATGCTGTCGTTTTATGTCATCTCGTTAGAGACCATGTCACTAATTTCCTTGTGAAATACCCTACTTATAACGAATTGTTAATAATGACTCTAAGTGTTCTAATGAAATCTTATAAAATAATTAGGTTTGCAAAGTTAAGGTTTTCAAACTATGTAGATTTTTTTGAAATCGTCACATGAAGTAAATCCCGGATTGAAACCTAAACCCATAAAATATCTTGATAACATGCTTTCATTAACTTCACTGGTATGTTTGTATGTATGTATGTGACCGACTTTCGTAAGAGTGCTTTGTTAGTTTTTTGTACTACATACTCGTATATTATAATACTTTTTGTCAAAACACATATTTTATGAGTTTTAGATGCTTTACGTATAACTCGTGTGAGCTAAGATGGCACCTGGCTCAAAACGAAACATGATACCGTTCCCCCGTGTGATACCCCTCTGTCGTCCTGCGACTAGCGTTAGCGCCACTATTACCGTTACAAGAATCTTTCCATAATAATTTTAGTTTATTAGGTAATGTCCTAATGTCATATAAATCACTCCATGAATTTATTTTATAAATATATCATTAGATTCGTCTGGATAACCCAATTGTTTTAAGAAAGTTCACACGAAAAAAACCAGCATTACGCCTATGAGACGCAATAGTTTAAAATAAAGAATATCCATATACATTTGATTTTCAGAGACTACGATTAAAAGGCTTATCATGACGATTTTAAATTGTATTTTATAACCATATTTCAGTTCCTAATTTCATTTAAAATGATATTAGGTATTACCTAATATTATTTAAATCACTGCACGAAGAATGCATTCAGGTAAATAATGAATGAGGCCTGCTTCCTATTGGTATGCATATGTATTTTCTTAACTCAGGTAGTAAAGTACCACTTAAGATAAAGTAGTATGTTATGAGAAACTAATTGAAGCAAAATAAATGTTAAAATTTAAAAAAACTAGAATAAATTATATTTTTCTTGCACTCAGTACTTTATACGACTGACATTTGAGTCAGGTGCCATCTTAGGTCGCACGAGATATAATACGTAAAGCATTCGATTGCTAAGTATGTATTACGGATTTGATTTCCGTTTAATGTAACTATTTTAGTTGGTTATACTTTAATTCTAAAACTCATAAATGACTACACTTTCTGTGCAAAGCAACGTATATTACGTTGCTTTGCACAGAAAGTGTTGTCATATAATCTTGTTTTTAAAACCTTGTCAGTTAACAATTAAATGTTTATACACTTCTGTTATTGAATAGGTTATTTTTAACATACTAACTGATTGAAGTTTTGTATCCTTTAAAGTAAATAATATCAGTTGTCAAACCAAAACCAAAACAAAAACCAAAACAAATATTTACAGAACTTGTTAATTAAGAAAATAATTTAGTCGAAATGCATAAGCTCGCATTTATAAGATGCGTACAATTAACTTATGAACTTATTAAATAAAGAAATGTTATTAAAAAAATATAGATATAGATAGAATAATAATAGAATATAATTTTAAAGTAATTGTTGATATAAAATACTAAAATTGTAAAGTCAAATGACTGTAGTCCATTATAAAAATGACTTTAATTTTCAAACTGCTAAAAAAACTTCCTAGATATGGTATTTGAGAAGGTTATGAAATTATAAATAATTAAAATTTATAATAATTTAATTTAATTATATAACAATTTAATAAAATATTATGATATATAGATCAATACTTACCAGTCTGAAGAACATGGTTGTTGTAGTACTTGGGAATTGTCTCAAGTGATAATCTTTGTAAGCTCGTCCTGGCTTATATACAACTGTACGACCACGCCTTAACAAGCTGTCATGCCGTACTTAGATAAAAAGTGTCCTTCATGTCCAGAGCAGTGAATGAGATTATGTATCTACCTAGTACATCTTGTACGACATCCGTGTTGGGCGGCAACCATCACTACGCGTCCACTACCAGTTTCTCATTACATAACTACACTGCCCTATATATTGTCTAATATAGGTAATGCTTTGTTTCTTTGTAATCTTGTTGATACTTAGTCGTTTGATTTCCTAGGAAACCATCGAAGTTGCCAGAAACTCATCAAAGGACTTAGTCTTTTATGAAATTCAAAGGTGTTTTAATGTTGATTGTTACCAATAATTTTGGATAAAGTATCGTAATTAACTAAAAAGCTTTGATATAGACGATTTAGTTAAAAATCTCACAAAGAATATTTTTATTAAGAAAAATAGATTATTGTTCAGTTGGTAACACTTATTATTTTAACTTGCTTATTGAATTCATATTCCATAAATGAAATGGGAACGAAATAACTCTTGATTTTATTAATATAAAATTACCTACTCGGTTCTTCAATATTTTTAAACTTAAAAATTGTTTGGTACTTATATGCCTTTAGTTGCAACCAGCACAGGAACCGTTGTTCTGTAGAGACTTTTGGGAGACCTATGTCTAACAGTGGACATTTTACGCATCTGATAATTTTCAAATAAGTTACTTTTGCGATGTTTCAAAACAGGAATGACAATATCCTTTCTTACAATATTTACATTGCTGATAGACTCTGATGGTCATTTTTGCAGCCACCAGTCTATCATCTCAGTTTTACTGAACTTCCCTCAAATTGTTTTATTGAAATTATATCCACAAGTCCGTGAGCCCACATTGGGCTCACAAATGAAAATAGGAAAATTCGGGAAAATTTTGAGAAAATGCGACTTATCATATGATTTTTATATAAGTACTTGTAAATATTCTGTAAATTAGTCACTGACTGTTTGGGCTTATGTAATAGTTTTGTAACATTGTATGGGAACTGCGAAGGTGTTAAGATAATTTTATAGTAATCATATTTTATTTATTTAAACTTCCTGCAAACATATTGCACAAGGCGGATTTAATGCCACAGGCATTCTCTTCCAACCAAACCTTTGGGTGTTGCAAAATTATGTAAGGCAGGTGTGTTATTTATTATATATTATTTTATATTAGAGGACTGAAGATCTGTCACACAGGTTTTAAACCTTTTTTTTTAATGTGTGGAAAATCATCATGGACCTTCACCCCACCGGGGGTTACGGCGGGGTGGTGTGTCGGACTTGAACCGACTAAACACCACACAGTGTGCCCTCTCCGCGCTTCTCCGTTTAGGAGGAGAAATCCAGAACCTAGCTCATACTCCAGCTCTCAACATGATTCTGTCTATGATATATCTATCTGTAAATATAAGAAGGCGACATATACACGTAAAAAATCATACACACATGCACTGAGTATGTCAAATAGATAATAAGTATAAACAAATAGATATAAGATAAGATAATCATAAGATAATCCTATTGTTTGAAAGCCATAGCACAGATTCTGCCTAGTGTAGCTGTCACCATAAATGTTGAATTTTTTTGTATCTTATTCATGAGCTGGATGCGAGAAGCCATAAATCGATCAGAGTGGTGTGCAATGGGAGAGGCCTACGTCCATCAGTGGACTACGATGGGCTGTTGAGGATGATGATGATTCTTGAATAAATTAACATTATTGACTGTAACTTTTGAGAGAAAATAAACAACATTATTAGTAGACAAAAAATGCAAATTGGCTAACTGTCGACCGCAAGTTCACAGACAAGAGCATTTCCACCCTTTTAGAGTTTCTTCTTTTATTTACGCTGAGTATGCTAACTGATCAACTTCTCTAGCCAAGTTGACATACAAAAAAGAAAACCAATCAAGCGGAGAACCTCCTCCTTTTTAAAGTCGGTTAAAATATGAATATTATCAGAAAGCCAATCAAATATACGACAATGATCATCATAACATTTAATGACGTGGGCTAAATGATAGAAGAGGATAGTGCCATAAGAGCTTGTAGAAAGAGATTCTTGTCAATAGGCTAAGCCCCCAAAACTTAAATTATTGTTATAATCAGTTGTAAGTAGACCCTGTACCTATGAGCACGTACATTTTGTTTCCAATAAATAAATCAGAGTTTAACAACCTTTCGTCAACATGAAGTGTTCGTCTTGTAATAGTAAATTTATTGACGGAGTTCAGTGTAGTGCTTGTGAAAACCACTATGACTTTGGGTGTGCGGGCATCACGGAGCAAGGATTTCGGAAACTTGGAGCCGACAGGAGGGCGGCATGGAAATGTGCTGCCTGTCGAGTTACGTCACCTAAACCAACAGTTCTAAAGCAAGAAAATCAACTTGAGTATATAATGAGTAAGCTGGATGAAATGACTAAGAAACTTGATTGTCTTCCCTCTCTTATAAGCGATGTTAAGACCATAAAATCGGATATGACAAGCATCCAATCCGCAACTGAGGGAGCACTGAAGAAAATTGATGAATTCACTTCTCGAATAGATGCTGTGGAGTTGAGGATGTCTGCTGTGGAATCATCGGTGGCTGCTGCTTCGGATTATGGGTCTCAATTGGACGTGATTAAACTCAATGATCTTGCGCGGGAGCAATGGTCCCGGCTTAATAATATTGAAATAAAAGGAATTCCCATGAAAAAGAACGAGAACTTGTTCAATATAATTGACTTGATCGGTAACTTTGTTAACTACAAAGTAAATAAAAGCCAAATAAATTTTATTAGTCGCATTCCTATTGTAAATACTAAAGAAAAATCTATGGTGGTTAGTTTCACTAACAGATATGTGAAGGAAGATTTTATTGCGTCCGCTCGAGCCATGAAGGCGTTTTCCACTGAAGATGTGGGCCTCCAAGGAAGTCAAAGGATCTATGTGAATGATCATCTTTCCCCGGAATACAAGAAGTTGCTAACAAAAACTAAACATACTGCAAAGGAGAAAGGTCATCAGTATGTGTGGGTAAAGTACTCAAAAATACACGTGCGTAAAAATGACACATCTCCTACTTTTATCATTACTTGTGAAAAAGATTTAAACAAACTAAAGTAGTTCGTCTTGTATTCCAAATTTGTTTACTTATATTGTTCTGTACACTATATATATATACATTTCTGTTTTTTATTTTTAAAGCAACTTTGGTGAAATCACCGAATGTATTTATGCGGAAGGTGACCATTATTTACCACACATATTATAACAAAATGTTGTTATCATCTGCATTCACTATTCAGCCTATTGTAAAAAAATATTACCTGCTTAATCTATTCATTCAGAGTAACCTGTCCGTTTTACTCAACGGCAGTGCAAAGATGCATATAACTATCCTTCTCATACTCACCGATTGCAAATACTATAGAGATTATAATTATTTTCTAAGCCAATGTGGGTGGTCTGCCTTGACGAGTTGTTTTGATCAATATTGTCGCGAACGTTTTATCATATTTAAACCAAATGTTATACATGTTTACATATATCTGTTATGTTTCTGTTTACGAGTTGTACGACCCGTGAGCAAGAAATATATATTAATTGTTATTTTGACATTGTTACTTACTAACTATGGCTACGATTAACTTTTATTACCAAAACGTTCGCGGCTTACGGACGAAGACCACCGAATTTAAGAGAAATATAAGTATGAATAGTTATGATATTATTTTGATAGCTGAAACATGGTTAAATGATAGTGTGTTGGATGCGGAACTGTTTGACGACAGCTATATGGTGTGGCGTCGTGACCGCTGTTACGAAAGTACTGGTCAGTCGATGGGGGGGGGAGTTCTTGTTGCTACTCGGAGACATCTTAATACAATTATCCGACCCGAATGGAATTCTACCGCCGAGGATATATGGTTATCTGTTTGTGTTGCTAATGATATACAGTTGCATATATGCACAGTTTATTTGTGCAATGAAAAAAGGGGTTTAAACTTCACACAACAGCTCAATAACTTCTTAAATAATCTACGTGATATTGTTAATTCTCGCCCCACCGACCATTTTTTGATTGTAGGGGATTTTAACATGAGCTCGATTCATTGGAATAGATCGGAAAACGCACCCTACCTCGAACCAAGTAGCGTGTTGGGTATCAATGAAAGCAACTTAATAGATGAACTTGCATTACTGGATCTACATCAGTATAACCCTGTAACTAACTTCTATGGCAAATGGCTGGATTTGGTTCTGTCCAATTGCGAAGCTACCGTAATCGAGTGCCATGGTCCTTTTGTACCTCTTGATCCCTATCACAAGGCATTGTGCTTCTCGCTGAAAATCGAGATAACTCAGATGTTAAAACCGGCCCCTCGTACAAAATTTATGTTTCAACGGGCAAATTATGATGAAATAAATAAATACTTGTCAAATATACGTTGGTTAGATGAATTTTCTAAATTAAATTTTGATGAAGCAGTCGAGCATTTTTATATGATTATAAATAAATTACGCGACTTGTATGTGCCAAGTAAAGTACTTCCTCGGCGGTCATTTCCTCCGTGGTATTCGCCCGCTCTTAAGAAACTTATAAAAGAAAAAGCCAAATTTATGCGTAAGTTCAAAACGTACGGAATGATATCTGATGCCCAGACGGTACAGTTGTTGCGAAAGCGCGCCAAAGATTTGGAGGGTAAGTGCTATACTAACTATATAGCATTAGTTGAGGATTCAATAAAGACTAACCCAAAATGTTTTTGGTCACACATGAAATCGCTTTCAAAACGAACCACTATACCAAATAATATGGTTCATGATAATAAAACAGCAACACAGGGCGACGATATTTGTGATCTATTTGCTCAATATTTTCATTCAAATTTCTTATCTGATACTGACTCAACATCTACTTTGCCCTATGTGAGTATGGGCATGGATGCTAATATTTCCTGCATAGAAATAACTTCTAATATAGTTCATGACAAGCTAATGAGGTTGGACCCTAGAAAGTCTGCAGGTCCTGACTTACTTCCTCCAATATTTTTCGTAAACTGCGCTAAGCAACTGTCATTACCCCTAGCATATTTATTTCAGGAATCTGTTAGATGTGGTCATATGCCAGATATCTGGAAATCGGCTTTTATATCTCCTATTCATAAAAAAGGACCAAGGAACCAAATTAATAATTACCGTCCAATTTCAAAATTGCCAATTATAGCGAAAGTTTTTGAAAAAATTATATATGAGCAGGTATATAACGCATTGAAGGATCAATTGCCTTGTTCTCAACATGGCTTCATTAAGGGGAGGTCCACTGTCACTAACTTAATTCTTTTCAATGAATTTTTAACGGACTCCATGGATGGAGGCCAACAAATAGATGTAATCTACACAGATTATAGTAAGGCTTTCGATCGTATAAATCATAAAATCTTATTATATAAGCTGGAGAATGCAGGTATTAGGGGAGACTTGCTTCGATGGTTCGCGTCCTACATCGACAATAGGAGTCAAGCAGTTGTATTGGGAAACTATATGTCTAAATGGATGAGTGTTCCGAGTGGGGTACCCCAAGGATCTTTACTCGGCCCGCTTCTCTTTCTTATATTCATATCAGACATCCATAGCTGTTTCCATAACTCGTCAATTTTAAATTTTGCTGATGATATGAAAATATTCAAGCTCATTTCCAATCCTAGCGACGCATTGGCTCTGCAGGATGATCTTTCTCGCTTAAATACCTATTGTAACGAGAATAAGCTTAACCTTAATCCCAGCAAATGCTCAAAAATTACATTCACCAGAGGTAAACACCCAATTTTATTTAATTACTTTTTAGAGAATGAAAAACTACAAGCAGCTGATGTGGTTAAGGACTTGGGTATTCTGCATGACTCTAAATTGTTGTTCAAAAATCATATAGACTCCATAGTAAGAAAGGCCTTGAAGTCTCTCGGCTTTATTATGCGCTCATCCAAAGACTTTAAAAACGCGAAAACTTTGAAAATTTTATATTCAACATATGTTCGTCCTCATTTAGAATACGCCTCGCAAATTTGGAATCCGAGATATGACGTTTATATTAAGAGGATTGAGAGGGTTCAAAAGAAATTTATCAAATTTCTCAATTTCAGAGCCAAGTCTGTTTCTTATGACTATGCAATTTCATGCAAAAGACATCACTTTCTGGAACTCCGAAAACGTCGGGATATTGCCGACCTATTGTTTCTTGCCCGTATAGTGACCTCTTCCGTCGACTGTCCCGAGTTACTGAACAAGGTGAAAATCTATGTACCAGTGCATTCACTGCGCCACGCTCCATTTTTCTCAATACCGATAGTTGCTACTAGGTATCGTCAAAACAGTTTCCTTTATCGTTCTTGCCATGTTTACAATGACTTAGTGCGTAAACACGACCTTGACATCTTTGCTATGAGTATATCAAGAATGAGAGGGACACTGCACTCAATTTCGTTTTAAAATTCAGTATTGTATTTGAAACAAAGTTTAAAGTTACTTAAACATGTTGATTGGCAGATACTATTTTAAAAAAAAGGATTTTAATTTGTACTTACAATATATAAGGAAATTTATTGCTTTTGTTTGCCTAAGGGTTTATGTTTTTCATAATATTTAGTTTCTATTTGTGGAGACTTGTTATTGGCGTATTGTTGCTACTTTTATAATTTATGTTAAATGTATTGCTGTAAGCTTCCCTAAGATTAATAAATAAATAAATAAATAAATAAATAAATCCTTTAATTTATAAATTATAAATGCATTCATAACTATATTTATCTCTTTATTTCACAATATTGATCACGTATTTTTAGACATATATAGTTTATATCACATTTTAAACAGAATTGTAAGCTTACACGAACTTTTCTAAACAATATTTATGTCTATCTAAATATATGATGTACAGTGTGATAATGACTTAATTTATATCGCAAGAAATTATTGAGTATTTAATCTTCATAATTAATAGTATCCGTATCCATAACTATATGGAGAAGCTCCATAAGTTCCGTAAGATCCATAGCCAGGATTGTAATAGCCGGAATAGGGCGCTGCATAAGAACTGTATCCACCGTAGCCACCGTATCCAGTGTATCCACTATAACCAGGATAGTATTGTGGTAATGCCGCAGCGAGTGCAAGAACAGCAAATATGATTATCTGTAAATTTAATTTAATATTTAGTTGTTTTTATAGATATGCATGGAGAAGCCGAGAATCGAAGTGAGTAGTGTGCAGTTGCAGTGGTCTTATGTTAAGCTGTGACTGCGAATTGTGATAGGATGAAAATACATTTCCATAAATTTTATTTCATTTATTGCTTTTGTGTCCCATAATTAATTAGCTGATTACGTAGTTCGTTGATTACGTAGAACCATGATGTGATCAAAGTTTAGAGTTTGTATAAAAAATACTCCTAATGGTAGTGCTTGCGACTGCTGTGCTGGGTCATACAAATGTTTGTTTGATCGACAGATATTAAAATTTGTTTCTGAGTTTGAATAGAAGATAGAAGAGCCTAGCGGATTTTCAGCATGAACGGTCCGGCTTGACCGGGGCGTACTACCCTTGCATTCTAACCAACAGTATATATTCATAGCTATTAATACGTTCACAGTCCCATGAGCCCACCGTGGGCTCACGTCATGCGTATGGCTCCAAGTTCGTGAGCCCACATAATTATTTTTATGCGGACCTACTACCAGTCAGGCCATTTATAGTTTTAGACTTGTGACCAAGGTATTTGTTGACGGAAAAGCAGCAAAACAATATATAATTTTCTATAAGGAAATCTCTTTATTGTTTTTGTGTCCCAATAATTACTAATAATTATTTAAAATTAATTATTAATAAAATAACAATAAATTGTGACGACTGGACCTTTAGGAAATAACTTCTGTTATTGAATTTAAAATTAAAATATTTACGATAGCTAGAGATATGAGTATAAAGGTGACAGAGTTATTGACCTGAAATGATGTGAAAGTCATCTAAAATTTGATATGATTATGAAACCTCAACAAGGAAATCAAAGTCTACTTGAAATCGCCCATGGGCATAGGCTACTAAATAAGTCACGTTTGGTCCATGTCTCTGTTAATAACATATGAAATAACGTGATTAATATTTTAAATAGCTAGAGAAAGTCACTAGAGAGGAAAATACTTTTTAACCACTCTAATATGTCACATGTGTAATTCCAAGTTTACAATGTGATCTATTCGATAAACTACATTATTTATTTAGGTTTAGAAATCGATTAGCGGTTGGAATATGATCACTGTCGTGGTTTCCTAACTTGAACCCTATAATTCAAATCTAATTGTTAATTTGGCCAATATTTGAGCACATATAGTTTTTACCTTTGTTGTAAGTAGATGCTCCTACTATGTTGTACCCACTGAGGCTGTTGTTTTTTTTTTTAAATTAGCATAAGTTCTAATTTTTAATCACTATAATTTGCATCAGTCCTCTAACATGGTGTATAGTATATTAGTGGCAGCACCTTACCCCCATATCAAGTTTATAAACATTAAAACTATGTAAACATTGGCGATTTGAAAGGAGTGGCCGCGAGTTTTTATTGCCATGTTCTTTTCTCCGGCTCTACCTATTGTTTGCGAACATGGCATAAATGTACATGTAGAATCTTGACCTGTCACAAGAGATGTATTGCATCCTAAGTGAATAAAGAATTTTGAATTTGAATTTGAAATTTGAACAAATTCTACAAGCTCATCTTGGTGCAAAATGCGTCGACTCAGTTTCGATTCCTACGTCATGTCTAAAAGTGTTGTTCGGTTTTTATCACAAGAAATTCTTAATATCATCGCGGAGAAGGAAAGTTAGTTAGAATTTTGTCGGTTTTTTACGCTCGTGCCTTAAAGAGTACGAGAAGCTGTCTGTTCCGGTTGTCAAAAATATCTATGAAAATCGTTATTAGGAAGTCAATGCCCTCAAATCGCCTGATAATTATTCTCACAAGTCAGTCTTTAAATTCGATTCACCCTCAGGGGTGCAGAGATCCGATTCCACTCACTCTGTCTAAAAACTGATATTGAGGTAAAACTGGTTGAACTAGTAGCAAATAATCTTAATTATAATAAGAGTTAAGAAAAAAAAAATGTAAAATGACAGGATATAATATAATTATAGTCTTCTTCTTCCCAGCCTTTAGTATTCCCAATATTATCTGGGATCGGCTATCAATTCAACTGGTTTTACCTAAATATTAAAGTTACACACTGGATGTAAAGTTTTCAGGTACATTTACACCATTTTAAGTAAATTTAAACTAAATTAAGTATTGTTAAAAATCTAGTTTCGTATTAAAAATTGAATATGTTATGTAAATCAACATATCCGATTTTTATCAGTAACCATTGATTCTATTCTAACAACTCTTTCCAAAACAATAAAGTGTTAGGACACATCTTATAATAATATAATAATAAAAAATTACTTTATAATACACCAGATCAATTACAACAATATAGTATATTAGGAGGCACAAGTGGCGGCCTTATCGCTCAAACGCAATATCTTACAGGCAAGATGCCAAAAATGAAATTATCATTATAGTGTGAAAATATTTTTTTGTAAATTATGTAGTTTATAATTATCAAAACTACTATTATCACTTAATGCCTATTGAAAGTTAGTCAAATGTGTGACAAGTAACACCCGATTTAAAAAGGTATTTATTTTCCCTTCGCTTCATGATTTCTATCAAAAAACTTCTTAGTTTCCAAGAATTATAACACTATTCTTAGTCAGGTAGTTAACTAAGTAATGCAGATAATTCAAATATTACTTAAAAAATATTGGTTTATATTAGTATTAATTTTGGATCACACTTACCAATTTGGCAATCATGTTTATAGTAAGTATTTAACTTTAGAGGTATAGCTCTTCTATGGTATCCTTGCTTAAGCAATTGTACTGCCCTTATTTTTATTATTCCTTCAACATATATAGTTGAAATAATGTCAATGTTGCCACTTTCAGTAATTGAACTACTAAATTAGTAATATTATTTTATCAATAAATATAAATATGGTACAATCCTAAGGTTTTCATTCACAAAATATAAAAGGTTTAAGTACTTAATTTATTTCTTTGTTAATGTAGGTATAATTCTAAACGTGTTTCACAGAGTAAAAGTAAGTAAGGTAAGCAAGTCTTATATCCTAAGCTACTTCTGCAGCAGAAAACAAATCATTCTTTTTTAATGAGCATGCCCTAACAAACCAACAATCACGCATTGAACATATTTACAACTATTCAAAAACCATTGATCAACTTCTAGCATTTTATGCTAGGAGGTGTTTTTTTTGTTATATTTTAAAATATTTTAGCGATGATAGTAGTAGTTTAATGAAAAGATGGCAACACTGTCCCGTCCTTGAAAAGATGAACAGTAACGGAAATTCAATACAAACGAATCGCAGTGGGGAATCAATGTAAATTATAAGCACAGACAAACGTACGGGACGCGCTCTACATTACCAATTAGGCTGCCTTTGTTTATTTGTACTCTAAAACACACAGCATATAAACTTCGTATGAATAATACATACAGCATTTTGTTTTATTATTTTTCGTATACTTGAACTTCATAGTTTAAATGCTCTAAGACATAAACACTCAAAATAAAATGAAACAATTTTTTTTAATAGAAGCTCCTTATTTGGAGCCAGGAAGTCGATATATTGAAAGCGATCATCGACCTGACCATACATCATGACAAAGTATCATATTGACAAAGTAGATCTGTACAATAAAGATCAAGGTTATTATTTTGTTATATAAGCTTATGACACTAAACCTCCTCACGATTCAGTATACTGTATCACGTAATCAACATGTTCGCTAAGATCGTGAGTAGTCTATTCAATTTTCATTCATACTAAAGTGTTACTTTCAGTAACTTTTTATTCATTCCAAATTTTTATTACCGAGATACTGATACCAACCAAAAGCACCCTCACTTACCCACTTTTGGAAATATACTTCTAAATATTCGTTGGATTCATTAATGGTCATGAAATAGGATCCTTTTATAATTTCCGGGATCTTTGACTGACAAAAATAACAAGTTCAGAGACCTTTCATAAAACGATTTCTTTGTAGATATCAATATCGTATTTACTAACAAAATGTATCGCAATTAAGATAGAATATTCTTCTTGCTGAACCTTCTACTAAATTAATATATACTAAGAAAGTACTACACTATATTGATTAAAACATCTAAAATTAATCATTCATATTTGAATTTTAACTGTTTGGATGGCATAATGGCTTAAGCGCTCACCTCGCCACTTCGAACTTGGGAAAACAATTTGTGAAATCCAAGATTTGTTGTTCCGAGTCTGGATATTCTTCATATCTCTTTGAAGAATACATTTCTAAAATACGAGAGTTGCCTTATGAAAAAAAAGCATAAATTGAATTATAAAGATTATGCTTATGTGCATCCATCAGATGAATAAACCTTATGGTTTATATACCTACAGTCTAAATTTAACACTAGGATTAGATATTTCTAATAGAAAATACTCAAAAAAATAGGTTTCATTCTTGTTACATTGAAACCTAAATTTAATAAGAATTGTCATTAGACTGACTGCTATGAGGGTTCGAGTGAAGTAAAAGAAAGAATAATTTCAATAGTTTTATTTCATACAAATACCTTAAATCTAATTGATTTTATAATTTACTAGTATCTTAGTATAAAGTTCATTTATCAACCTTTTTTTCGTTCAGTACAGTTAAAACAGTAAATCTGTATACATATGTATAGATATCAAATTCGAAATATTTTCAAGTGACAGTTAAGATTATATTATATGCTACAAAATGCGGTGCATTATATTGTAAAGTATTAAATTCCACATAGCACACAGTGATGATGTTAAGGTACACAGTTCTTAAAGGTTCTTAAAGTTACAGTATACGATAAATCTACATAAATTTCAATCTTAGAAAGGCACTATTCTTGCTTAAAAGAAACGATTCTAGTAAATACTTTACAATAGATACACCATAATTACTAAAACCTATTTGTTAGTGATTATACAGAACTTGTAATGTTCAACAGAAAAACTTCAATGTGCAGTTTGATACAAATTATTTCAAATACTAGGATGAACTATTATTAAAATTCTACTGTTTATTATTTAACAAACCGTCGTCTAACTTCAATCGGTATACAGTCTTGTAAACTGTCCCTAAAACTAAACAAGTCACAGCTCAACGTGCAGGCGGAGGCGCCGTCAGAGCGCATTCCACGGAGGCTGCTACCGGCGTCGCCTCTACCTTGGTCCTCATAAAACATATCCTTCCTCTCTAATTGCCCTAGTTCTAGCAATTATATTCTGATATGATAAGAGCTTGACTCTCAAGCTCTTTCGTTTTATTCATAAAACTTAAACAGTCTTCTTGTCTGCCCATATCCGGCCAGAATCCATTGCCTCCACTTTACCGGTTCAGACCTAATGAGTTGCAGTACATTGTCTGCCGTGGTACCCTCTGTGTGGGCAAGCCGGAGAGTCCGCGTACATATGTGTAAGTTACAGGTGGACGAAGGATTTTCTTTGGCTGTGTTTGCTTCTTAGCTGAGCGCGATCCTTTCTTCGGTGAACATGACTGAGAGCGTGATGTCAAGCTTAGACTTTGGAAAACACGACGTAGTGCCAGTACGGAGCGATGTCTACGGCGCTGTTCTGATCCGTCGCTTCCCGAATCACTTATGGAGCATGAAGAACGATCGTCATTACGTCCATTTTCACCACTGTCACTGCTACTCGAACTGCCCTCTGAATCGGAATCGTTGTTTCTGCGAGAAAGCCGATTACTCAGAGCTTTAAGTATCCCCCCACGTGGAGCACTTGTCGGTTCCGTCATCTCTTCTACTGGTGGACACACCACTATCTTCGGAGTCTCAGACTTGCGACGACTATTATTTTTCGGTGCTCGCTGCTGTTCTACCATGGTCACTGCTAGTTGCTGACAAATTGCTCACTAGTCAGAAAGTTAATTTATTTGTTATTGTAGTACGATGATCACTTTTATCAATAAGAAAATACAAAACTGATGTATTTGATTTCTTGAAAATATTGACGAAGTTAAAGCAGATGTTGCAAAAACTTTCTTGGTTTTCGATCGAGATTGTCGAGTTAGGAGCGTGAAGTCGCTTCTAGTAGGTAACTGTTTCGGAAACTGTGAGAGGCTCTATGTCTGCCGGTGTTTATATAGAGTTTTCAGCACATGCGCAGTGTGCCACTCGGGTTATCATGCAATGAGACACGTACACAGATTAACATTTCCTTGGACAAATAAACTAACATCTATTTTAGTGTTTGGTGGTTAGTTTTAATAGTGTATTCATACGGGGTATTTCTTTTTTTTTAATAATATCACAGCATAACACGTGCCTATGTTAGGTAAACTCACAAAATACGCACGTAATATTTCCAATTTGTATAGGATACAATAAAAGTGCTTGTTAGTTAGTACCGCACGTGACATTCGAAGCTCGTTCTATATTGTTGAATCACTACAAGTTTCTCAGAGCAACTTGACTTTATGAGTCTTGATGTTAATTATTTGTAGGGGCTCTATTAATTTATCTATATATTATTACGTGAAGCAAAAACTGTGTACCCCTTTTTACGAAAATTGCGTGGACTATGAAATTTCGCAGAGTTATAGTTTATTTGGAGGAGCAGTGCAGGAAGCTGTCATTTTTTTATGTGCACAAAAGTACATTATTTATTTAAACTTTACACACATTAGCATCTATTTGACAAACACACACACACTCGTTTGTCAAATGAACATTGTAGCGTATCTTTATTGAAATCTGTGATTATAGAAGTTATGGCCTTTGACTTTAGAACCTTATTAATGTTGTTACTTATAATTCATATTTATTAAGATTAAATTTCAACCACTTAGCGACCACTAGTCAAAATGAATGGGCACACACACACACACACACACACACATACCTATCATATTAAAATCTAATTGCTAAATATCTTATTAATAACAATAGTAACAGTAACATAATTTTTATATATGTACAAGTAAGTAAGTACCTAATGTATATTATTTAAAAATGTACTGTAATGTAATTTGTCCATCGGGTGATTCTATTCAACTGATTTAAATTTTTTGTAAAAATATTATTTGTTGAACAGTGATGTAGATTTAAAATACTTTTAATTATAATAAAGTTTAGTCAAATTTTTATCAGTAAATTTCTAAGGGTCACTATAAATTTCTTCGTTTATCTTTGATTTTATTTAAAGAAAACCATTTTGTCCTAAGATTACCCGGAAAAACTTTTTTAACTTTAACTTTGCCCTCTTAAGTCGGTTGACATTTAACTTAAATTTAATGCTGCGGAACAGTATCAGTCTTCGTTTACGTATAAAATCTGAGTAATATTCTTCGTGAAGGTAAGAAGTACTGTCACTGTAAGATAGCTGATGATATAAAGAGTAACTTAAGCTACTTAGTTTAATACTAGCTTCGCCCCCCGGGCCTCCCTACAACTACTAACTCGGGTAACACCGCGGGGCTCAGTTAGTTATACATATGTTTGTTTTATGCAAAGCATGAATATGTATTTCTTAGTCTGTGAGCCTTTTTTCAAACTAAATAATTGATGAACTAATATGTGTGTGTACTGAAATTCATATAATAATTTGCTACAGATCTGTTATCTACACGCTAATTAGCATTTGGAAAAGCTGTTATATCATAACATGTTTGATTAATATTGTTTTGGAAGCTGGCATAGTTTTCAGTCTCTATTATTAGACTTGTGTCATAAGGTACAGAATAGAATATCATTCAGTTAGGTAAGTCATTAATTTATAGAACAACAAGAGATGTATTATTGTATTAGGGAGGTGTTGTGTAGTCTGTTTTAGTTTATAATAAACTCAGTAACTATACACTTGTATTATGTTGAACAATAGCTGCTTGTGAAGGTGACTGTTACACGTATCACACTTTATAGATATTTAAATTATATGGTTCAAAATCTACCTCTTTCTAAATTTATACATAGGAATTAGTTTCTAATTTGGAAACTAAGGTATAACACCCGAGGAAAGTTGATTTCTAATATGTTGCAAACCATTTGTCTGCAGTGTGAGACGTTTAATTTTTGGTTAGATGTTATTGGTTGTAGAGCCAAGTTGGTTTCAGCTTGAATGGGCCTGCTCGATTCGGGCAGGACTGCCCTCACACAGAAGACTAACCTAAAATGACAGCATTATTGCTATCGTCTTTAGTTGGTGAGTGTGAGATCGGAGGCCTAATCGTTCTGCATCATTTTCCCGGCCTCCGTAAACCAGGAGGAGGCATATATTTTTATAAATGGTGTAACCAGATATATTGAGGAGTATTGTAGGAATCTCTGGTTGCTTTTATCGAGCCAGTAAGTTTAGAGGCCCTACTTAACCAGTTCATCCTTATTCCGAGGATTAGAATACGTAATTATTACTACTAATACTTAGGTGTAGTACTAATACTGTACGTACTAAGTACGTAAGTAAGTTAGTATTTAGGAATACGTAAGTTAGTACTTAAAAGTAGTTTAGGATTAGTATACTTGGGAGTACGTACGATCATACACTTGTGGCTTTTAAGTTGAGTCATTCCTGAGCTGCTGTGGTCACTCGTCGGTGATGATCTATCGGCATGTTTACTTCCCCACACGAAAAAATCTAAGCTTATCAGTATTCTAGAAGCAAGAGTAAGAGCTATTATTAGTTGGAATCTAGGTAACTGTTCAAGAATTTGAGTTGAATAAATAAGCCGAACTTATTGCCTTAATGGAAAATTACCTCACAGAAAATTTGTTATGTAGGTAGCTATCGAAGGACAAAAGCGATTGTCGTGGGAAGAAAACCACGTTGGCGAAATTATATGAATGAATGAAATGCACTTTGGTGACGCGGATGCGATACGGCACGCGTCATGAAAGAGATATCATATTCTAAACATTCAGACCTAATCTATTTATACATTACAAACATAGAACATAGAAATTGATGTAACATTTAAAAGGTTTTTAGACATATTATTTAAATTTTTATCATGTTATACTATCATGACAAAAAATACTACGAGTACGTGTGAATACTTAGATATTTAAATAAATATAGAGGCCACCTGATTTTTCGTGCCAAAAATTTAGCGTCATGAGACATACCAGGACAACTTGTGATTGCGGACCCGTACTAAACACATGTCAACTTGCGATTTCTGTATCAGCCATGCATCCTTTTTCAGGTTTTAATTGTTTTATAATGTTAAAGTCATCTTCATTTTCCCCGACTTTCATTCGAGATCACCACAATAGCAATCAGATTAATAATAAAATGTATATAAATTCAGTCCGAATAGCTATATTATAAAACAGATATTAATGTTATAATGATATTATTATGTCATCAAAAATATAACTAAGGTATATAAAACCCATGTCTGTATAACCGCACGAAGTGGAAGCTTGTTACTTGTGGTCGCGATCCTCAGCATTGAGGGAACGACAAAGAAGAAGAAGAAGTGCAACTAAGTTATTCTACAGTAAAAAGTTTTGAGATCCATGTAATACCATGTCGCTTAATTTATTTAGTCTTTTGACTTCAGTTGTTATGTAATTAACTAACCTAACAACATCTTATAGTGACCATATCAACATTAAAAATCTTTTACGTTTCACCGAAATAGAATGACTTGGCTATCGAATGATAACACAATATATCTCACAAGTAATATTAAATTAGATTGTTTAGTGCGATTGCTGTGCCCCCAGATTTCAAATATTTTGTAGCATGTACAATACATACAGATATATAAACTACTTTGTTTTCAATGTGTGTAAGTACCTATACGATAGGTCGGTATATAAGATTAACATAAGCTCCGCATTCCTCAATTTGTTCACTAAATATTATAATAATGTTAGTACATCGCAGTGTCGTCTCTTTATCATTATTCACAACATGACACCACATCAGTGGCGAGGGTTTGAGCTATTTTAGTAAACATGCATTGTTCAACCATTGGCCCACAGACAACGTGAACTGACCACTGTACACAGCACGACTTACATATTGATGAATATTGCTAAATAAAAACAATTTTATGTTTTATGCATGAAAATATTGCGATAGCTATGCTTTACACACGGCAAGTGAAGCAAGATTTGTAATCTAGTTTCATTTAGTTTCACCTTAAATCATTATCATGTTCCTAGTCCTTTTTATTCCTAAGTTTATTTGATACTTGTTTAAATATTACTAAAAAATCGATTTTTCTAATTTTTTCATTCAGAAAAAATATTCCAATGTTACAGGTAATCCTTTTTTTATGTTTTGGAGGATTTGGAGAATTTTGATACTTTTTATTGGTTTTAATTGAATGTTGTTGTGGTTAAAGAAAGGTTTCTCAAAAGAAATTAACAAATAAATTTCACTTAATGAGAACTTTTAATAAAAAAATGATTAAAATAGTAGTGAGCAGAACAAACATCCTTTTCCATTAAGCAATACATGAGTCGAATTGTGGATCAACAGATATCAGTACATACGCATATTTCATGTCACTACAATCGTTTCAGAAACAAACAAATCAAACACAAGAAGCAACACTCAGGGCTCACAAACAGATCAACACTAAATATGCCAGAACAAATTGTTATGTTATATTAGTAAAAGTATTGATATCTTTACAATGTTGTTGTTGGCGGCAATTAAAGTTCTCATATCTAGTAGAATTTTGATTGAGCAATACATTCTCGTATATCTGTTTACATCTCCAAGCAAATGTAATTCAAGTATAATATGTAAATATATAAGATTAGTAAGCTAATTAAATTTCGTGGAAAATGTGTATAGAACTCAAGCTTCTAAGTTTTAGGTCACTGTTATTAAATAAATTTCCGCCCATACATTTACATATTTCTACTCGTATATTGAATAAAATACATTTTCTAAAGGTCTACACAAACTCTATTAGCCTTGTTAGTTAGAAATTGCAGATCATGAACTAAATATAGGCACATAACGAAGGCTGTTTGTTATGAACGATGATAGAAAATCTAAATCTGTCTCTAACAGATTCATAAATGAATTAAAATAGATTGCTTGTTTATTTTAAATTTATGTTGTATAGTTGTACATTCTACTGAATAATTAATTTAATTTCCATATTTAGTTCCAATAACCAGATATTTTATGTTGACTGGGTGGGTAATTCCTTTATATTTTTAGCTCCTTGAGGACGTTGGAGGTATAAGAGTGTGGTGTTGTCACTACAAACTATAGCGGTCTTTCTTAATTGATATCGTGTCTAACCAGGTTCAAGTTTGGCCTCCTCTCGACTTTGTACTGAGTATTCCAGAAAGTAGGATCTCGCTTGATTTCGATTCAGGAAGGAGAAGATAACCAGAAGAAAAGGATAACACCTTCGGTTTCACCAACGCGGGAGATAACTGTGCAGAGTCTCAGTCGGTGGGTCAATACTAACATGGTGCTATTACTTTAAGTCCATTCTGATACAGGTTCTCATTGACAAGTGGAGTGTAATTGGAGTGTCATATGTCTAATAGTGAACTACGATAGGCTAGTGATGATGATGCAGGTACTCACACTCAATCTCACACTCAATCTCATTATCCTAGTGCTAAATGCATCAAACGGTAGGTAACGAGACTCTTTTTGTCTACCGACACTTCAACGTTAGTTGTATATATAGTAGTTAATAATAAGCCTAGTCATCGTCAATACTTTCACACTATGCAATTCAATTCAAGCACAATGCCAGTTAAATGTTCATTCCTTGAAATTGACAGAATGACGCATTGTACGAGGATGGTGGTCGCTAAATGCACCGGTCTACTTATTATTTATGCATTCAGGTGCAGTTACACTTGCATGCATAAATAAACTCACCTCTCAATTCAATTAAGACAAACTTTATCAGTTGTAAGTAGCATGAAATTATCTACAACTAGCTTTTGCCCACGGCTTCACCTACGTGTAATTCTGATGAATAAGTTTGAATGCCTTTTTCACTCCCATAGGGGTGGAATTTTCCAAAGTCCTCTCTCAGTGGTAGCCTGCGTTCCTCAAGGAATACACATGACAAACAGCTTCCTTCGCCCAATAGCTTCGGCTGTTCGTTGTTGGTCAGACAGTTACTTACGTAATAGTTTTATATTTGTTAATAATGTTAAAAGTATGTATGCATCTAATGTTTACATATCCTTACTAATATTATAAACGTCAAAGTTTGCGAGTATGTATGTATGATGCTCTTTCACGCCAAAACTACTAAACGGATTTGGATGAAACTTTACAGTAATTTAGCTTATGTATAATTATAACACATAAGATACTTTTTACTCCATTAATCGAGATAAACGCGGGCGGATCTGAGGGCGAAAGCTACTGTTTTGAAATATAAATGCTTTGTAATTAGTATTTAATTGGTGATGTATCGTTACTTTTTGCCGTAGTATAAGTTTCATAATTATATATGAACTGTTAAGCGACATAGACCGACAGTGAGCATTGTTTACAAACTGTATAGGTGTTCTCTAATGCGTATGTATCTATTTACTTTTTATGTAAAATTTTGTTCATGAGAAATAAATAAAAATGTATAATTAATTACTCTGTATTTGCACGGTGCATACGGATGTGGGTACATGGTGCTTAAAGTATTAAAACAACACAGGAAATATGTTGGCTACAGTAAAGTTGGAAAATTAATATACCTACCTGTACTGTGATCCAAATTTAGAAAAAACAACAACAACGACATTTATTTATGTATGTTACAATAGGTACTTATCTATAGATACGTTGGATGACCTTGTCCTTTAATAAACAATAGTGTTGCCCACTTCCCAATCATACGACATTATGAACAACATAACAGGCTTTGGGGGCTCATTGTCAAATGATGACATAAGCTTTACGAAAAAAAAACTGATCGATTATTTTGTTAGAATATTGTTTTTATAGTCATGGGTGGTATTTTTAATGGTTATAGTCCCTTTGGCTTAATAAGTAATCAAGATTGATTAGTTTTTTTACACTTCTTGGAGAAATGAGATTCATGACACTTGAATCTCTTACTGGTAATAGATGGTATTGTGAGTGTTTACAAGCGTTTTGGCAAACAGTTTTAGGCCCCGTGATACAAATTAAATTTTGGAATTCTACGTGGTATAATTATTATTATTGTATATTTTATGCAAGGTGTACACGTAATAGCACTTTAGTACTCTCTGTTCTTTCCCTGATTCAGTAGAGTTTATCATCCTCTGGCTCTTTCCGATAGGTACAGACCTGAATGGTATTAGAAACTGTTTTCAATGGAGTCAAAATCAAGATATTGCAAGTGTATATCCTTTGTTAATGTATGATAATCAACAACAATACGTAAGCCGAGTTAAAATTAGATCACCGATATTTAGATTTTGCGTACCGACACAATGTTATCAATTTACACACACATAATATTTGTCTGTCAGTTACATAATAACCTAAACATGTAAAATAAAAGAAATTAGTTCTATTCATTGGGCGTCTAAATTTGATAAAGTACAAGTAAATAGAATTGGAGTGTCTGTTTGTATTACCAAAGTAACAGTTAAGTTTTTATGCGGTGTTACTCATGATTTTACCATTGCAATGCACCTTCGTATTTTTGGCTCACAATTTCTCTTACTATTGCTAATTTCTATCTTACTATTGGTTGAGGTGTTGGATTTAATCTTCTCTTTCATATTCTTGTCTTTCATATTTCTTATCGTGTTGGAACTTAATTCATTTGGTATTTATGTTATTAAGTGCGGTCGTAATTTTTTATTAATTGGCAAATCAAAGGGGTCACCTACCTGATTCTAGGTAAGTAATTTTATTTTTCAAAACATAGTTGCAATGCATTTTAAGGTCAATTGAAGTGTATGATAATTACATAAAGAAATCTAATTGGAATAAAAATTATTGATTGCTTTAACGTCTTTTCAATTCGGATCTTAGACAACTAATTTCCTGCTGTTGAGGATTTATATAATTTTTTCATCATAAAAACTATTTTGAGGATTAAAATTTATTTAACAGAATCTACACCGCTAATGAAATGTCACATTACAGAAAATTAATTATAGCAATCACGTGTTTGAGCTAGAAGTTATTTGTGGTGTGGTGGATGTAAATATCTCAAAGGAAAGGCGAAAACATGATGTTGATCCATATACAGTTAATTATATTTCACCACATTGGAAATTACTTTTCCACTTAAGTTTTTTTTTAATCTAGCGTCTCCAATGTCGTTTTGTTCTATTCTAAATCCTTTCATACTAGTTCTCGCTTGTGCTACTTCTCTAACTTTCATGCTTCATACTATTTCTTTCTTGCATTCAGCCTTTGATACAATTCAGGTGGGATTCCTGATTTTTTATTTATTTTTAGGTGTTGTATTCTCTATATTTTTTACTTATTTTTAGGTGGGGCGTAATAAAGTCTTACATAATATTTAATAATTAAAACTATGCTATGTCCTTATTTCCTGTATAAAATTTACATACTATATCTTACAACTAAATTACAACTATATATTAATTACTAAAATATCCATCTATGGATAGGTCATCAAAAATGATATTGAGGTTTCTAATATCATTGTTTTCTAAACTGAATACTTTGCGCAAGAGGCACTTCCAAGTGGTAAAATGTGTGTCCTTTCCTCCTGTTACTTCTAAAATAACAGAATTATAAAACCAAAAAAAATATATGATGTCCATTACTATGCAAACTTCCACCGAAAATTGGTTTGAACGAATTCTAGTTAGCAGTTTTTTTTTAATACGTCTTATATCGTAAACCGCAATTTACCTTTCATTCAATCAATACACTATTATTAAAACATCGATCAAAGTTACAAAGAACTACAAGAACTTTTATCCCTACTAATATTATAAATGCGAAAGTAACTCTGTCTGTCTGTTACGCTTTCACGCCTAAACCACTGAACCGATTTTGATGAAATTTGGTATGAAGATAGAACTGAACTTGGGAAAGGACATAGGATACTTTTTACTGCAATAAACGAAATATAAAGGCCAAAAGGCCAAAGCTATAATAGGTGATTTTAAAAATACATAAATCGTAGATGTCAAAATGTATCACTGTTTATCTCCTGTCAAAACTTCACAATTAACAATTATCCATTGGATACGATTTCTAATCCACATACCATTATGGGGGACTGAGGAACCCTTTCCTGTGCGTGGCCTGACACGCACTTGGCCGATTTTGTTTATTTACACTTTTTTTCACATAACCTCAAATTATATGTGAAAAATTCAAAAAACCATGTTTTTGGTTTATAATTTTTATCTTTTACAAATAAAATTATTTTTAAACGAAGTTTACTGAAAATTTACATTTTTATGTCCCGAATAAACTGTAATTTATTTGATTTGAAATATTAACTATTTCACCCTATTTTGACTTAATATCTAAAATTCACAAGTCTTTTCATTCACAATATTTACTTTTTTCAAAAAATTGGGGTGTTTTCTGTTTGATGAAATCTCTAGTTTCCGATCGTGTAATCCCTACTAATATTATAAAGGCGAAAGTAACTCTGTCTGTCTGTCTGTCTGTTACGCTTTCACGCCTAAACCACTAAACCGATTTTCATGAAATTTGGTATGAAGATAAAACTGAACTTGGAAAAGGACATAGGATACTCGTTATCGCGAAAATAAAGGTAGAACGGTTTGAAATATGAGACAAAAAATTGTGTCGAAGTTCCTTATTATTAAACATAAAATCATGTAAGATTGTTTAATCTACCTGTACCGTGTCGCGCGTTATAAAAAATGTCACGCGGGCGAAGCCGCGGGCGGAAAGCTAGTATGATGTAATTTGCTGCTATGGAACCCTTCATGGGCGAGTCCGACTCGCAGTTGGCCGCTTTTTTTTAAGACTAGCTTTGACCTATGGCGTTTCACAACAACAACAACCATGGGTAAATCCGCGGGGCTCGGCAAGTATCACATAAAGTCTTGTGTAATAAATTAATAACTGCATAATTATAACTACCTGGATACAACGTCTATGGAGAACTGGTTCTAGTTCTCAAGTACGCTGGCTTTATATTATGCTCTATTTTATTTATTGGGTCGTTGTAAGACAATGAACATTGATGTTTTAATTTTGTTGGCACTTAACAACATTTAGCAGTTATGTCATTAGATTTATAAGAGAAACTTCCACTTGTAGTGGTTACTAAAACTTTTATATTTTGGGATGAGTCCCAAAATTCAAAGGTATAGTAAGTTCTTCTTCTTTCTGGCCTCATTCCCAATATTATTTGTTTTCGGCTACTAGTCCAACCGGTTATACCTGATTATCAGTTTTTCCACGGAACGACTAGCATCGGACCTCCGCAACCCTATGGGAAAACCTAAAATTCGAAGGTTCAACTAAAGGTATGCTGAGTTATTTAAGTTAAATTGGTAAGCTTAGATAGTTCCTTGTACATGCAATTAGAAGGACATTTATCAGAACAAAGTTTTACATGTACAAACGAACCTTCGTCTCCCCAGTATGCTAGTGTTACCTATTTTTTTTTTTCAAACATGCTAGCTCTGCCTAATTTTTACTGCAATGTCACAAGCATTAAAGCTTTTGTAGTAATTAAAAGACTATCTGCTATATTATTGCAGACCATAATCTTATTCTGTATCAAAATTTTCTCCAGATCTGTGTTTGACATGAACTCGTCCAAACTTTTGCAATCTGTTTTCAATAATAGCTAAAACTAATTTTAGATGA
This sequence comes from Phragmatobia fuliginosa, assembly GCA_932526445.1. Classification (NCBI taxonomy): domain Eukaryota; kingdom Metazoa; phylum Arthropoda; class Insecta; order Lepidoptera; family Erebidae; genus Phragmatobia; species Phragmatobia fuliginosa. The sequence goes on along the minus strand of OW052071.1, from coordinate 10,216,350 downwards.
CTAAGTTGACAAAGCTCTAAAAATTGAAGTTAGTAGGTTGAAGTGGCTATGGGATAGTGATATATATCGCAAAACAGATCATCGCTGGAGTAAGCGTGTTCTTGGCCAAAATAGTGTGGGGCGCCCTTTGACCAAATGGCGGGATAACTCGCGTTAGAGGGGCAGTGGTGACTGGATGCAAAAAGACTTGGTTCTGTGGTACACCTTGAAAGAGGCCTATATACAGCAGTGGACTGCAATGGGCTGATTATAAGATAAGTAAAGATTCAGTTTTGAGAACCAACTCCTATTTCGGGGTTAGTTTAAAACCTTATCTAAGTAGGGCCTTTTAATCCAGCAGTATTTTCAAACACACCAGGAATATAATTTATATTGTTGTAACAGTCGTGAAACCCTTACGTGAATGATAAAATCCTCGTAATACGAAGCGAAATTTGTGTGAGTTTTTAAGATTTAAACTTGCCATCAGTCTAATCAAGAGACCACCGGCACTTATTTTTCGCTAGTATGCCCACTGTATAGGTAAGTCATCGACATACATAGTATATAAAATATTTAATTCTCATCGTATTGAGTTCAGTAAGACCCCTGTCATGTTGACTATATGATTGATGACGTATATGAACGAATAACGAATTAAAAATGGTATTATGTAATATTCGTCTGTGTAGTTAACATGAAATACGACAAAGCAATTCTAACAAAATCCTTTATTCTATGAGATTTCAATATTATGGATGTTGTGATATTTTACGTTACGTACTATACATAGCCTATTTGAGTACTGTATTCCGTATTCTATATTAAAATACATGTTTGGTTTAATTGATAGCATAGCAAAGACAAAGACATTTATCTCTAATGTAAAGCTTAAATTACAATTCAAGGTGTTCCGGCTTCATTATGCCACAGTTCATAGCCACCGAGGGAGTAAATAATAATCATAATGATAGAAACCCATTTTATTTTTCATGGTTTAACGAAAACCTAACATTCTTCCAGGATAAAATTATTTTTAATCTATAGAAAGTGACACGGCAATTTTAGAGCTCTTGATGTGAAATGCGAAGGTAAAGAATCATCTACAACCCTTAATATGAAACTGCTGAGTTCGGGTCTCTTCTTGAGACGGTTAAGGCCATACGTATCCACGCTGGCTGAGTGTGGGTTGGAGACTGACCCAATGGTAATGAATGAATGTATGTAAAACTTTATTTGACTGATTCTTTTTAATGACCCGGTTCCTTATCCCTAATCAGTTCCTTTTGAAAAAGAATGAAGCAATTGCTTTTTGAAAAGATAACAACGCAGTATAATTTTAATTTATTTAAATCAAAGCTTAAATTTAACTGTAATTTCAAAAGCAAGACTAAGGTAGTGTTTAAATAACGACAAGTACCTACGTTTCTGTTAGTTTAGATCCTCTTAGTAAATGTCAGAATTTACATTTCATTTTTAGGGTTCCGAAGTTCATAACTCGGAACCCTTATAGATTCGTCATGTCCGTCTGTCCGTCCGTCCGTCCGTCCGTCCGTCCGTCCTCGACTTACCGTCCAAACGGTAAGTGCTAGAAAGATGAAATTTTGCATGAATACGTGTTGTAATTACGTCGACAAAGTGCTACAATAAAATTATGAAAAATAATTTTATTTGGGGTACCTCCCCTACACGTAAAGTGGGGATGATTTTTTTTTCTCGAGGCTACCCCATCGTGTGGGGTATCATTAGATAGGTCTTTTAAAAACAATAAAGGGTTTCCTAGACGATTTTTTGATTTAGGTATCCGTTTGCGAGATATTTCGCTTTAAAGGGCACTTTTTTGTAAAAACAGGGCGTCCCCCCCCCTCTAAAAGCTAAACGGCTGGCTCAAAAAATCTGAAAAAAATCGTGATGGTGGTCCATATAATGAACTTTGAAGGAAAACTATAACCGATTAGATGACTTTCTTAGTTCAGGAGTTATAAAGGCTTATATGGTAAAATGCGCTCACTTGGAAAACGTCATACAAAATTAACGTAATAATACGTAAACATAACAATTATCTATTGGATACGATTTTAAATCCACATACCATTATAGGTGACTGAGGAACCCTTTCCTGTGCGTGGCCTGACACGCACTTGGCCGATTTTTTAATACTACCACTACTATTATTTAATCTGGTTTAATTGGATCTTGGACTAGCAATTAAGTCATGACCACTTTTTGTATCGATGGTCACCAACTGTTCTATTTTTGACAAACTAAAACTATTTTATGTTCCAAATTAGTTTTTTACATACAGTCAACGATTATTCTTGACCATGAAATCCGATGTCAATTTTTTGTTTGTTAGAAAATGCGGATATTCAGTAGTATCAATAGTGATGAAAGTATATGTTTGGTACTGGAATTGTGTCCCATAAAATTAAAAACTTAAAAAAAAATTGTTAACTGATTGTATTGTATTTGTATTGTTCGTAAATAGTTTAACAAAATTGAAACCAGCAGAAAAAGTGGTAGCAGAAAATCATAAGCTATTAACTTAAGCTATTAACATATTTAATAATTAACTTCTTAAACATTTGTAAGGATTTCTTAATAATTATGAGTCAGCGCCAAATAATAAAATTAACTAATACGTATATTAGTATTATAATATGTCGGCGCGTCTGTTTCATAAAAACTTATTTAGAGCAAATTATAATCGCTTTTGACGATGTCTTTTTGTTATAAGTGTTTTATATTTAATATTCTTTTTATAACACATACAACTCAGCATTAATATAAGTGTGTAAATAGTATATCACCCAAATTTATATGGGTTCATTTTCGTGGTACATCTTTTATAATAAAAGACGAATTATCAAAGTCAACTATCTTTGTATAAAGTTACGGGTCATCATACAAACCGCTAGACTAGTGTATTTCAGCCATTTTCTCAGTAACCTATTATATGATATTTTGTGGTGGGGAATGCGAGTGACAAGGATCTTTATGTTGCAGAAGCGGGCTATTCACGCTATTTACAATTTTAGTGATAGGCAGTCGCTAAGATTTTTTTTAAGAAACTGATATTATGTAAATCAAAAAGCAAATATCAATAACCACACATTATCTTTATGTCCATAATAAAACAATCTGTGAAATACTTTATTGTACTTTTATTCTTTTGTATTCTTTCTGGTGGTTTTGAGTGTTTCTACAGTCTACCCAAATGTCCTCCGGGTGGTAGTATCATGATCTGGTTCGTTAATCTTGACTACCATTATTAGTCTAGTCGCTCTTAAAATTATGTGCGACAGCTCATTGAATTTGAAATGACGGCTAGAGAAATGTGCCAAAAGCGTGTATTAGCACATAAAAAGTTGCAAAAAAGTTATAAACAATTAAAGATGAAAAAAAAATGAATTTCGTTTTTTACTAATATTTCATAAACTATTAATATTTGAGGAATTTCAAAAAAAAATTCTGAAAGAAGAGGAAATTTCTAATAAAAAACTTCCAACTCCCGGAACTCCATCTCCATTATTTATAATTTTAATTTAACGCTGAAAATAGGTCTGCGCGCGACATTTTTAGGTTGCACGCGTGGCGCCAAAAGCGAGCACGTCACATTAATTAATTAATATAAGGTATTGATTATTTGTTTTTAAATTTGAAAAAAATATGGTGTGTTCTGAAATTATTTATTTCCGTTGGAAATTTTACATAAAGTTAATTTTTCAACAAGTTAAAAAATTGTTAACTAACAAAACTTTCTCGAACTACTTACTGTCTTAATTGTAAGTGAAAAGAAATGTTTAAATAATGGTCGTAAAAATTTTTCGCTTAGTAAAGCTTTTCTTGCATAAATACTTAACAAGATCGCGGCATAAAAGTTAAAAAAATATTTATACTTTGTTTATAACATTTTTTTTACTTTACTACATTACTTGGATTTTTCAGTTTTTGTTCAAGTTAAAAAAAATATTATAACTGCCACTAGTAATGGCAGTTGGTCATTCTTGTGGATGTTTCATTTCACTCTATTGGAATACGGCACGAGTTGCACATGTGCATAGATTACTATTGACTCTTAACTTTTTTGAATCTTGTTAATCGTTTATGATTTTGCGTTAATATGTAAGATGTTTAGATAATATGACATTGAACAAGACAAGGGTACGCTTATTTTATAATTCCTGCCGTTGCACCGGCCTCTCTGGAAAGCCAAGACTAAGACCGCTGTGAGGCTTCGCCTTACGCCCCGACATATATTAGTATTTTATAAAAAAATACTGTTTATGTATATACTACTGTTGATTACTGTTTACTAATAAGGGTATTTTTTTTTATTTAAAGATACTCAACTTCAAGGTTAAGATAAATGAAGGAACAAGAATACTACACTTTGATTTTCGTATCGATAAAGAATCACCAAATGGGTTTGTTGGAAAATATGGGAATGCGAAACAATCCAATCTGTGTGCAGAAAATTAAAAGTAATACCTGGTGTATTTTTTACTTTATTCTTTTAATTCTTATTGGTCTAAGTTAATTATTCTATCTTAGGCACGGCAGCAAAATACACATTTTAAAACATGTACTAGATATATAAGCTAAGGGTATATTAAAAAATATGGTTCACTTGAAATAATTTTTATTTAAAAAATATATAATACATACATATAAAAAAAGGTCCAGTTACAATAATTGGGGGTCATGTTGAGTTTCTGCAGTATTGGTACTTATTTTTCATTTGACATAATAAGTAGAAGGGAAAGCGGGCACCGCAGCGTAAGGGTAAGCACCATTGTATGTCGAATATACAGATGGAACTACACCAGATGGGTACACGTAGTCAACACCAGCGGAGTATGTTAGTATTTGAGGCTTGGGGTTGGGAGCTGCGAAAGCCACTGCCAGCAGAGCGAAGAGAGTGAACTGTAAAATTAATAGTAATTTGAAAATGCAATACGACCATAAAAATATATATCTTGAAAATAGAAATCGAAACATCAATTTATCCTTTTTTTTCATAAGGCAACTCTCGTATTTTAGAAATGTATTCTTCAAAGAGATATGAAGAATATCCAGACTCGGAACAACAAATCTTGGATTTCACAAATTGTTTTCCCAAGTTCGAAGTGGCGAGGTGAGCGCTTAAGCCATTATGCCATCCAAACAGTTAATGGTAAACGGTGTGAAAGCCGGTATTTGTTTATTTTTTGCTGCGAATAACATAAACGATGTTTTTGAGGTATTTATCGTAAGTAGATTATATTTTAACCATTCGTTGAAAATGTTGAGGTCATTCTGAGCGTCTGTTATGATATTGTGTATATATTTATTAAAGTAAAAAAGACATGTGTCGTCGGCATATAACGTAAGATGTCCCGTTAGACCTATGTTATTAATATTATTTATATAAATTAAAAACAGTAATGGGCTGATTAATTGAGCCTTGAGGGCAGCCGTACGCCACACTCCGAATTGAACTAGTGTGAGTATCAAATTTAACAACTTGTGTTCTATTTTCTAAAATTGATCTAAACATTGTGAGGGCTGTACCTGTAATACCTATGTTCTCCAATTACTGTGTCAAATGCTTTTTTCAAATCAATATAAATACCTAGAACTAAGCTTTTTTGATCGATATGAGTTTTAATTTTTGTAATTAAATCTACTGCGGCACTGAGAGTACTGGATTTTGAACGGAAGCCGTATTGTTGGTCAATTAAAAACTTTTTCTGTGTTAGATACTTATTCAGGCGTGTATACAAAACCCGTTCATATATCTTAGATATTACAGGCAATACTGATACCGGCCTGCAGTTACTTGGGTCAGTTCTACTTCCGGATTTGAAAATATGACTGACCCTAGCAACTTTGAGTGTATCGGGAAAAACACCGCTTGATAACACACACATTTATACAATTCGTTAACCTCTCTACAACAATTGGTTTCAAGCACTTGATCTATTTGATGCTCATTCCGTCTAGGCCAGTGGTAGTGTTGTTATCAAGATTATCGATAATGTTGGTTATTTCACGAACAATAGACGGCGAGCATTCACTTAGTGTCAGAGTGTGAGTGTAATTTTAGTCATACATTAGAATATTGCCCGTATTTACATGGAACGCACTTCCAATCACACTTTAAACTTTCACGAGTCACTTTAGATTGTTTATCTAGTAAATGAATTGAAACACGTTTAGTACACGTACACGTCTGCTTCCAACGACCGCTAGAGGGTAATTTGTGCCCAGTTATTGCCAAAAACAAACCAAAAGTAATTTCTATAATGTCTCTGGGAGATAGTAGTTGACGGTTAAATACGTTATGTAGAGCATTCAACAAAACTTTCGCAGATCAAATGCTAATTGTATATAAAGATTTTGCTCAAGCATATAATGCTATACTTTAGAGAGATTCAGATAACTGACATAGATAGGGCATTGATTGTGTTGAATGCCCCTAGTAACAGCTATGTTAAATTTATATTAAGCTTGGATTTTCTAAAATATATACATGTATAAATACAAATTTATATCAGTTGTATAATACCCATAGCACAAGATCTACAGAGTTAGGAACTATGTGGTTTCGTGTGTCAGATGTACGAAATTTTATTATGTTCTCTATTTAAACCATTTAGTTCAAAACGGCTTAATTTCCATTAAAATAAATTTATTTCAACAAGTATCTGAGTGCAATCCGAGTTAAACAATCATTATGTGAATGATTGAGATCAGTTTAAAATGAAAATAAAATGACATAATATTGATCAAACACAATAGAATAATACTAAGACATATGTTCAACATCACCATAAATAACCCATAACGAACAAGTGGGGTTTGGGGACAGACAAGACAAAGTTCTGCCTACGTAATCTTGCCACTGGATATTTTTAAGTCGCCCGAAGGCCTCCAACTAACGTTCACGACTATTTTCTTATAATAATAACCGGGACCGACTATTCAACGTGACCTCCGAATCACGGAAACGCTCATAACATCATGCCACAAACGGACCGCCCCGTCGTTGCTCACCCTCGGTAATTACTAGGGCAACTTGGCTATAAGCGCTTCATATGCCGAACCTTAGTAATATAAATGCGAAAGTAACTCTGTCCGTCCCGCTTTTACCCTAAAACTATTGAACCGCTTTAAAAACAAAATTTGGTACACAGATAATCAAGTCTAAAAAAAGACATAGGCCACTTTTTACCCTCATCATCATCAACAACCCTTAACGTCCCACTGCAGGGCTCAGGTCTCCTCTCAAACTGTTATTAACGCGGGCGGAGCCTCGGGCGAAACTTAGTAGACAATAAAATTAGAATATAGGTAATATGGAATCATTTATTTGCCAAAACGTAAATCTATGGCAAACGTTATTGGGAAGTCAGTTCTGTCAAATACAAGTATACTGATTATTAAACTAAACTATATAAATAACATATTTATACAAGTTCAACATTCCAATCTATTTATACACTAAATTTCGCACGCGGCTCCACCCGCATGTATATCAATTATTACAATAAAAAATAGCCTATTGTTATTCATATATATAAGCTATATTACTGTAAAGTTTAATCCAAATCCGTTCAGTATTTTTTGCGTGAAAGAGCAACAAACATATGTACATATATACATACTCATAAACTTTCGCGTTTATAGTATTAGTAGGATATCATGCTAGTCATAGTTATTTCAGGTATTTAGGATTTGTACTTCGAAGGTAATAAGAACATTACAAGAAATTCAACACCAAAAGAATAGTCAAAATTGTTTGTACCAAGTGCTTTATAAGAGTGATCTGCACGTTTGCAAGTTATATTGAGAAGTAGATAATTATTTATAATATCAATTTCTTGGCACGTAAATGTGTGTGCGACGCATGTATGTGCTACTTATATCTTAATTATATTCTAAGTTCCGTGCAGAAACTGCCAAACAATGAGGCACAATATTACTCACGGGCTAGTTACAAAATCTGTGAAGAACTAACCTTTAAATTTGAAGTAGCTTATAGTAAAGACCAAATGACATGCATAATAAAAAATTAAATCACCATCTGCAGTATATTGCAGACTGAGATTTTACCACAATTAACCTATTGTAGAAAATGTATAAATTACAACTTTATCTGTGTACTTGTACGGTGTACTTACACCTAATACAGCTCGATAGACAAACGTAATGCATACCTTGATTTGACAAGTGTCAACTTTACCAAGTGATTACGGAAGCACAACACACATGACAAAAAAGAAATTTTAATTTTTGTACATAATTAAACATTAGGTGACATATATCAAATCATAGACAAAAGATCTGAAGGTTGACCGGCCTAATACTTTTTGACTGCGATTCGTATAAAAGGATCTGTGACATCGAGTTAGGCATCAGTTAATCCGACTACTTCAGTTCAACAACAACACAGACCACAATGTTCAAGTTGGTGGTGTTGCTTTCCGTGGCGGCGATGGCGGTGGCCAACGTGGTGTCCCCGGTGGTGTACAGCTCAGTTGTACCAGGCTCCAGCTCGGTGTCTCAGTACAGCTCCAGCGTAGTTCACGGTTCACCTGCTGTGTACAGTACCCCCGACGTGTACAGCGCCCCTGCCGTCTACAACGTACCCTCAGTCTACAGCGCACCCTCAGTCTACAGCGCACCCTCAGTCTACAGCGCACCCTCAGTGTACAGTGGACCCGCAGTGTACAGCGCACCCGCAGTCTACAGTTCATCCGTTTACGCTGCTCCCGCTGTTGTACCCGCTGTCACCGGTCTGCCGCAGGGTCATGATCAATCAGCTGTTGTCTTGGATGTTGTAAACGGCGTGCCCCTCGACACACCTGAAGTGGTTGCCGCACGCGCTGCACACTACACTGCCAAGCATGCGGCACTGGCACGTTACCACCACCTCCGCAAGCGTTCTGTTGTCTCTCCCTTGTCATACAGTGCGGTCGTGTCCCCAGTATCTTACACCAATCCCTTGGTATCTGCATACTCCGCTGGCCCGGTAGTATCTACTTACTCTGCCGGCCCCGTTGTGTCTGCTTACTCCGGACACGTAGTAGCTCCAGGTCACGGATACGGATACAGTTACTTGAAAAAATAAAATTGAATTACATTTTACCAGAAACTGTAATGTACCTTTCACTGCCAATAAATAAATGATTCATCATTATATAATTTCGTCTTTTATCAGATCTAATAAATTCTTGTGTCTAAGTAAAGTTGTCTATTTTGTGAGCTTATAAAATAATATGTGTTAAACATTAACGTTATGAGCATTTCTGACACCATACCTAGTTAGTTAGCTATGATACCAGGTATGCCTATTTGAATATTATATGCTTTAACTTACATTTAAATGTAATAGAACCTTATACTCTCTCATATCATCTACGAAATTAAAATCTTAGCATCTAAAAACATGTCAGAAAGTCACTCTTGTTGAATGTTAAGAGATTTTATCTCATCGCGGGTTATATTTTGTTACACAGATTGTTTAAGTTTCTTGAAAACTGCACACTATTGAAGTACGAGGGTATTTAAGTAGCAAACACTTTATTAGAACTCCAAATTACATATTTAAAAGTAGGTACATATAATGTAGGATATTATTGACTGCACGGTTAGCCTAGTGGTTGCCACGCTGCTTTCTAATGCGCTAAATCTAATGGGTTCAAATCTCAAATAGAACAGTACTTCGTGATCTACAAATTGTTGTTCTGTGTCTGTGTGTTCTTTTTGTCCGTATCATGTATCTTTGTAATGGGGGTTTAAAGAATTTATTCTCATAAGAACACACAATTAGTTCACTTACAATGAGATATGTAACAATTACTTATAACTAATATGTATAATATTCCCCTATTGAGGTACATGGAGCTACAAGGTATAAACATACTTCTTCAGCTTGCATTTGAATATATTTAAACTATCACATGTCTTCAGTTCGTTCGGCAATCTATTGAACAGCTGTGCTCCCTCATATAGTACTGTTTTTTTTCCATAATTAGTTCGTACTTTTACTAGTTGCAATTTATTTGAATTCCAGAAGTTATGTGAGATTGGTTTTTGGATAAGTGTATGTCAGTTTGAATGGAAATATTAGTAATCTTTTTAACTGAGATTCAAGTATTATATATATAAATTTGTTTGAGGTTCATTAATTTTTGTTTTTTTCATATAGCAGTTTTGTGGGAGTTAGGCATTAATATGGGTTTTTAAATACATCAATGGAGTTAGGTAATGGTGATGAAAGAGTATTTTAATTATTTGGTTTTGCATTCTTTGGAGTGTATTTAAATTAGTTACAGCTGCTGAACCCCATATTTCAATTAGATATTCAAGATGAGATTCAACTAACGAATTATAAATAATGGAACGGGCTTTGCTTGGAATGCACTTTGATACCTTACGTAATACCCCCAGTATTGACATTAACTTTGATCTAACGTGTTCTATGTGTAATTTCCAGGTAAGTTTATCGTCTACTCACAATCCAAGATATTTTTCGTGATGAGAACGTTTAATTATGTCACTGTTAATGGTAAACGGTGTGAAAGCCGATATTTGTTTATTTTTTGCTGCGAATAACATAAACGATGTTTTTGAGGTATTTATCGTAAGTAGATTATATTTTAACCATTCGTTGAGAATGTTGAGTTCATTCTGAGCGTCTGTTATGATATTGTGGATAGATTTATTAAAGTAAAAAAGACATGTGTCGTCGGCATATAACGTAAGATGTCCCGTTAGACCTATGTCATTAATATTATTTATATAAATTAAAAACAGTAATGGGCTGATAATTGAGCCTTGAGGACAGCCGTACGCCACACTCCGAATTGAACTCGTGTCAGTATCAAGTTTAACAAGTGTAGTTTATTGTGTAGTGTAGTTTAGTGTTCTATTTTCTAAAAATGATCTAAAGATTGTGAGGGCTGTACCTGTAATACCTATGTTCTCCAATTTTTGCAAGAGTTTTTTATGACTTACTGTGTCAAATGCTTTTTTCAAATCAATATAAATACCTAGAACTAAGCTTTTTTGATCGATATGAGTTTAAATTTTTGTAATTAAATCTACTGCGGCACTGAGAGTACTGGATTTTGAACGGAAGCCGTATTGTTGGTCAATTAAAAACTTTTTCTGTGTTAGATACTTATTCAGGCGTGTATACAAAACCCGTTCATATATCTTAGATATTACAGGCAATACTGATACCGGCCTGCAGTTACTTGGGTCAGTTCTACTTCCGGATTTGAAAATATGACTGACCCTAGCAACTTTGAGTGTATCGGGAAAAACACCGCTTGATAACACACACATTTATACAATTCGTTAACCTCTCTACAATAATTGGTTTCAAGCACTTGATCTATTTGGTGCTCATTCCGTCTAGGCCAGTGCTAGTGTTGTTATCAAGATTATCGATAATGTTGGTTATTTCACGAACAATAGACGGCGAGCATTCACTTAGTGTCAGAGTGTGAGTGTAATTTTAGTCATTCATTAGAATATTGCCCGTATTTACATGGAACGCACTTCCAATCACACTTTAAACTTTCACGAGTCACTTTAGATTGTTTATCTACTAAATGAATTGAAACACGTTTAGTACTCGTACACGTCTGCTTCCAACGACCGCTAGAGGGTAATTTGTGCCCAGTTATTGCCAAAAACAAACCAAAAGTAATTTCTAACATGTCTCTGGGAGACAGTAGTTGACGGTTAAATACGTTATGAAGAGCATTCAACAAAACTTTCGCAGATCAAATGCTAATTGTATATAAAGATTTTGCTCAAGCATATAATGCTATACTTTAGAGAGATTCAGATAACTGACATAGATAGGGCATTGATTGTGTTGAATGCCTCTAGTAACAGCTATGTTAAATTTATATTAAGCTTGGATTTTCTAAAATATATACATGTATAAATACAAATTTATATCAGTTGTATAATACCCATAGCACAAGATCTACAGAGTTAGGAACTATGTGGTTTCGTGTGTCAGATGTACGAAATTTTATTACGTTCTCTATTTAAACCATTTAGTTCAAAACGGCTTAATTTCCATTAAAATAAATTTATTTCAACAAGTATCTGAGTGCAATCCGAGTTAAACAATCATTATGTGAATGATTGAGATCAGTTTAAAATGAAAATAAAATGACATAATATTGATCAAACACAATAGAATAATACTAAGGCATATGTACAACATCACCATAAATAACCCATAACGAACAAGTGGGGTTTGGGGACAGACAAGACAACGTTCTGCCTACGTAATCTTGCCACTGGATATTTTTAAGTCGCCCGAAGGCCTCCAACTAACGTTCACGACTATTTTCTTATAATAATAACCGGGACCGACTATTCAACGTGACCTCCGAATCACGGAAACGCTCATAACATCATGCCACAAACGGACCGCCCCGTCGTTGCTCACCCTCGGTAATTACTAGGGCAACTTGGCTATAAGCGCTTCATATGCCGAACCTTAGTAATATAAATGCGAAAGTAACTCTGTCCGTCCCGCTTTTACCCTAAAACTATTGAACCGCTTTAAAAACAAAATTTTGTACACAGATAATCAAGTCTAAAAAAAGACATAGGCCACTTTTTACCCTCATCATCATCAACAACCCTTAACGTCGGACTGCAGGGCTCAGGTCTCCTCTCAAACTGTTATTAACGCGGGCGGAGCCTCGGGCGAAACTTAGTAGACAATAAAATTAGAATATAGGTAATATGGAATCATTTATTTGCCAAAAACGTATGGTCTATGGCAAACGTTATTGGGAAGTCAGTACTGTCAAATACGAGTATACTGATTATTAAACTAAACTATATAAATAACATATTTATACAAGTTCTACATTCCAATTTATTTATACACTAACTTTCGCACGCGGCTCCACCCGCATGTATATCAATTATTACAATGATAAATAGCCTATGTGTTATTCATATATATAAGCTATATTACTGTAAAGTTTAATCCAAATCCGTTCAGTATTTTTTGCGTGAAAGAGCAACAAACATGTACATATATACATACTCATAAACTTTCGCGTTTATAATATTAGTAGGATATCATGCTAGTCATAGTTATTTCAGGTATTTAGGATTTGTACTTCGAAGGTAATAAGAACATTACAAGAAATTCAACACCAAAAGAATAGTCAAAATTGTTTGTACCAAGTGCTATAAAAGAGTGATCTGCACGTTTGCAAGTTATATTGAGAAGTAGATAATTATTTATATTATCAATTTCTTGGCACGTAAACGTGTGTGCGACGCATGTATGTGCTACTTATATCTTAATTATATTCTAAGTTCCGTGCAGAAACTGCCAAACAATGAGGAATAATATTACTCACGGGCTAGTTACAAAATCTGTAAAGAACTAACCTTTAAATTTGAAGTAGCTTATAGTAAAGACCAAATGACATGCATAATAAAAAATTAAATCACCATCTGCAGTATATTGCAGACTGAGATTTTACCATAATTAACCTATTGTAGAAAATGTATAAATTACAACTTTATCTGTGTACTTGTACGGTGTACTTACACCTAATACAGCTCGATAGACAAACGTAATGCATACCTTGATTTGACAAGTGTCAACTTTACCAAGTGATTACGGAAGCACAACACACATGACAAAAAAGAAATTTTAATTTTTGTACATAATTAAACATTAGGTGACATATATCAAATCATAGACAAAAGATCTGAAGGTTGACCGGCCTAATATTTTTTGACTGCGATTCGTATAAAAGGATCTGTGACATCGAGTTAGGCATCAGTTAATCCGACTACTTCAGTTCAACAACAACACAGACCACAATGTTCAAGTTGGTGGTGTTGCTTTCCGTGGCGGCGATGGCGGTGGCCAACGTGGTGTCCCCGGTGGTGTACAGCTCAGTTGTACCAGGCTCCAGCTCGGTGTCTCAGTACAGCTCCAGCGTAGTTCACGGTTCACCTGCTGTGTACAGTACCCCCGACGTGTACAGCGCCCCTGCCGTCTACAACGTACCCTCAGTCTACAGCGCACCCTCAGTCTACAGCGCACCCTCAGTCTACAGCGCACCCTCAGTGTACAGTGGACCCGCAGTGTACAGCGCACCCGCAGTCTACAGTTCATCCGTTTACGCTGCTCCCGCTGTTGTACCCGCTGTCACCGGTCTGTCGCAGGGTCATGATCAATCAGCTGTTGTCTTGGATGCTGTAAACGGCGTGCCCCTCGACACACCTGAAGTGGTTGCCGCACGCGCTGCACACTACACTGCCAAGCATGCGGCACTGGCACGTTACCACCACCTCCGCAAGCGTTCTGTTGTCTCTCCCTTGTCATACAGTGCGGTCGTGTCCCCAGTATCTTACACCAATCCCTTGGTATCTGCATACTCCGCTGGCCCGGTAGTATCTACTTACTCTGCCGGCCCCGTTGTGTCTGCTTACTCCGGACACGTAGTAGCTCCAGGTCACGGATACGGATACGGTTACTTGAAAAAATAAAATTGAATTACATTTGACCAGAAACTGTAATGTACCTTTCACTGCCAATAAATAAATGATTCATCATATATATTTTCGTCTTTTATTAGATCTAATAAATTCTTGTGTCTAAGTAAAGTTGTCTATTTTGTGAGCTTATAAAATAATATGTGTTAAACATTAACGTTATGAGCATTTCTGACACCATACCTAGTTAGTTAGCTATGATACCAGGTATGCCTATTTGAATATTATATGCTTTAACTTACATTTAAATGTAATAGAACCTTATACTCTCTCATATCATCTACGAAATTAAAATCTTAGCATCTAAAAACATGTCAGAAAGTCACTCTTGTTGAATGTTAAGAGATTTTATCTCATCGCGGGTTATATTTTGTTACACAGATTGTTTAAGTTTCTTGAAAACTGCACACTATTGAAGTACGAGGGTATTTAAGTAGCAAACACTTTATTAGAACTCCAAATTACATATTTAAAAGTAGGTACATATAATGTAGGATATTTTTGACTGCACGGTTAGCCTAGTGGTTGCCACGCTGCTTTCTAATGCGCTAAATCTAATGGGTTCAAATCTCAAATAGAACAGTACTTCGTGATCTACAAATTGTTGTTCTGAGTCTGTGTGTTCTTTTTGTCCGTATCATGTATCTTTGTAATGGGGGTTTAAAGAATTTATTCTCATAAGAACACACAATTAGTTCACTTACAATGAGATATGTAACAATTACTTATAACTAATATGTATAATATTCCCCTATTGAGGTACAGGGAGCTACAAGGTATAAACATGCTTCTTCAGCTTGCATTTGAATATATTTAAACTATCACATGTCTTCAGTTCGTTCGGCAATCTATTGAACAGCTGTGCTCCCTCATATAGTACTGTTTTTTTTCCATAATTAGTTCGTACTTTTACTAGTTGCAATTTATTTGAATTCCAGAAGTTATGTGAGATTGGTTTTTGGATAAGTGTATGTCAGTTTGAATGGAAATATTAGTAATCTTTTTAACTGAGATTCAAGTATTATATATATAAATTTGTTTGAGGTTCATTAATTTTTGGTTTTTTCATATAGCAGTTTTGTGGGAGTTAGGCATTAATATGGGTTTTTAAATACATCAATGGAGTTAGGTAATGGTGATGAAAGAGTATTTTAATTATTTGGTTTTGCATTCTTTGGAGTGTATTTAAATTAGTTACAGCTGCAGAACCCCATATTTCAATTAGATATTCAAGATGAGATTTAACTAACGAATTATAAATAATGGAACGGGCTTTGCTTGGAATGCACTTTGATACCTTACGTAATACCCCCAGTATTGACATTAACTTTGATCTAACGTGTTCTATGTGTAATTTCCAGGTAAGTTTATCGTCTACTCACAATCCAAGATATTTTTCGTGATGAGAACGTTTAATTATGTCACTGTTAATGGTAAGCGGTGTGAAAGCCGATATTTGTTTATTTTTTGCTGCGAATAACATAAACGATGTTTTTGAGGTATTTATCGTAAGTAGATTATATTTTAACCATTCGTTGAGAATGTTGAGTTCATTCTGAGCGTCTGTTATGATATTGTGGATAGATTTATTAAAGTAAAAAAGACATGTGTCGTCGGCATATAACGTAAGATGTCCCGTTAGACCTATGTTATTAATATTATTTATATAAATTAAAAACAGTAATGGGCTGATAATTGAGCCTTGAGGACAGCCGTACGCCACACTCCGAATCGAACTAGTGTCAGTATCAAGTTTAACAACTTGTGTTCTATTTTCTAAAAATGATCTAAACATTGTGAGGGCTGTACCTGTAATACCTATGTTCTCCAATTTCTGCAAGAGTTTTTATGACTTACTGTGTCAAATGCTTTTTTCAAATCAATATAAATACCTAGAACTAAGCTTTTTTGATCGATATGAGTTTAAATTTTTGTAATTAAATCTACTGCGGCACTCAGAGTACTGGATTTTGAACGGAAGCCGTATTGTTGGTCAATTAAAAACTTTTTCTGTGTTAGATACTTATTCAGGCGTGTATATAAAACCCGTTCATATATCTTAGATATTACAGGCAATACTGATACCGGTTTCAAGCACTTGATCACTTTGGTGCTCATGCCGTCTAGGCCAGTGCTAGTGTTGTTATCAAGATTATCGATAATGTTGGTTATTTCACGAACAATAGACGGCGAGCATTCACTTAGTGTCAGAGTGTGAGTGTAATTTTAGTCATACATTAGAATATTGCCCGTATTTACATGGAACGCACTTCCAATCACACTTTAAACTTTCACGAGTCACTTTAGATTGTTTATCTACTAAATGAATTGAAACACGTTTAGTACTCGTACACGTCTGCTTCCAACGACCGCTAGAGGGTAATTTGTGCCCAGTTATTGCCAAAAACAAACCAAAAGTAATTTCTAACATGTCTCTGGGAGACAGTAGTTGACGGTTAAATACGTTATGAAGAGCATTCAACAAAACTTTCGCAGATCAAATGCTAATTGTATATAAAGATTTTGCTCAAGCATATAATGCTATACTTTAGAGAGATTCAGATAACTGACATAGATAGGGCATTGATTGTGTTGAATGCCCCTAGTAACAGCTATGTTAAATTTATATTAAGCTTGGATTTTCTAAAATATAAACATGTATAAATACAAATTTATATCAGTTGTATAATACCCATAGCACAAGATCTACAGAGTTAGGAACTATGTGGTTTCGTGTGTCAGATGTACGAAATTTTATTATGTTCTCTATTTAAACCATTTAGTTCAAAACGGCTTAATTTCCATTAAAATAAATTTATTTCAACAAGTATCTGAGTGCAATCCGAGTTAAACAATCATTATGTGAATGATTGAGATCAGTTTAAAACGAAAATAAAATGACATAATATTGATCAAACACAATAGAATAATACTAAGGCATATGTTCAACATCACCATAAATAACCCATAACGAACAAGTGGGGTTTGGGGACAGACAAGACAACGTTCTGCCTACGTAATCTTGCCACTGGATATTTTTAAGTCGCCCGAAGGCCTCCAACTAACGTTCACGACTATTTTTTTATAATAATAACCGGGACCGACTATTCAACGTGACCTCCGAATCACGGAAACGCTCATAACATCATGCCACAAACGGACCGCCCCGTCGTTGCTCACCCTCGGTAATTACTAGGGCAACTTGGCTATAAGCGCTTCATATGCCGAACCTTAGTAATGTAAATGCGAAAGTAACTCTGTCCGTCCCGCTTTTACCCTAAAACTATTGAACCGATTTAAAAACAAAATTTGGTACACAGATAATCAAGTCTAAAAATGACATAGGCCACTTTTTACCCTGATAACTGTCATTAACGCGGGCGGAGCCACGGGCGAAACTTAGTAGACAATAAAATTAGAATATAGGTAATATGGAATCATTTATGTGCTAAAAACGTAAATCTATGGCAAACGTTATTGGGAAGTCAGTACTGTCAAATACGAGTATACTGATTATTAAACTAAACTATATAAATAACATATTTATACAAGTTCAACATTCCAATTTATTTATACACTAACTTTCGCACGCGGCTCCACCCGCATGTATATCAATTATTACAATAAAAAATAGCCTATGTGTTATTCATATATATAAGCTATATTACTGTAAAGTTTAATCCAAATCCGTTCAGTATTTTTTGCGTGAAAGAGCAACAAACATATGTACATATATATACATACTCATAAATTTTTGCGTTTATAATATTAGTAGGATATCATGCTAGTCATAGTTATTTCAGGTATTTAGGATTTGTACTTCGAAGGTAATAAGAATATTACAAGAAATTCAACACCAAAAGAATAGTCAAAATTGTTTGTACCAAGTGCTATAAAAGAGTGATCTGCACGTTTACAAGTTATATTGAGAAGTAGATAATTATTTATATTATCAATTTCTTGGCACGTAAATGTGTGTGCGACGCATGTATGTGCTACTTATATCTTAATTATATTCTAAGTTCCGTGCAGAAACTGCCAAACAATGAGGAACAATATTACTCACGGGCTAGTTACAAAATCTGTAAAGAACTAACCTTTAAATTTGAAGTAGCTTATAGTAAAGACCAAATGACATGCATAATAAAAAATTAAATCACCATCTGCAGTATATTGCAGACTGAGATTTTACCATAATTAACCTATTGTAGAAAATGTATAAATTACAACTTTATCTGTGTACTTGTACGGTGTACTTACACCTAATACAGCTCGATAGACAAACGTAATGCATACCTTGATTTGACAAGTGTCAACTTTACCAAGTGATTACGGAAGCACAACACACATGACAAAAAAGAAATTTTAATTTTTGTACATAATTAAACATTAGGTGACATATATCAAATCATAGACAAAAGATCTGAAGGTTGACCGGCCTAATATTTTTTGACTGCGATTCGTATAAAAGGATCTGTGACATCGAGTTAGGCATCAGTTGATCCGACTACTTCAGTTCAACAACAACACAGACCACAATGTTCAAGTTGGTGGTGTTGCTTTCCGTGGCGGCGATGGCGGTGGCCAACGTGGTGTCCCCGGTGGTGTACAGCTCAGTTGTACCAGGCTCCAGCTCGGTGTCTCAGTACAGCTCCAGCGTAGTTCACGGTTCACCTGCTGTGTACAGTACCCCCGACGTGTACAACGTACCCTCAGTCTACAGCGCACCCTCAGTCTACAGCGCACCCTCAGTGTACAGTGGACCCGCAGTGTACAGCGCACCCGCAGTCTACAGTTCATCCGTTTACGCCGCTCCCGCTGTTGTACCCGCTGTCACCGGTCTGTCACAGGGTCATGATCAATCAGCTGTTGTCTTGGATGCTGTAAACGGCGTGCCCCTCGACACACCTGAAGTGGTTGCCGCACGCGCTGCACACTACACTGCCAAGCATGCGGCACTGGCACGTTACCACCACCTCCGCAAGCGTTCTGTTGTCTCTCCCTTGTCATACAGTGCGGTCGTGTCCCCAGTATCCTACACCAATCCCTTGGTATCTGCATACTCCGCTGGCCCGGTAGTATCTACTTACTCTGCCGGCCCCGTTGTGTCTGCTTACTCCGGACACGTAGTAGCTCCAGGTCACGGATACGGATACGGTTACTTGAAAAAATAAAATTGAATTACATTTGACCAGAAACTGTAATGTACCTTTCACTGCCAATAAATAAATGATTCATCATATATATTTTCGTCTTTTATTAAATCTAATAAATTCTTGTGTCTAAGTAAAGTTGTCTATTTTGTGAGCTTATAATACTCGTATATATGTGTAATATATTAACGTTATGAGCATTTCTGACACCATGCCTAGTTAGTTAGCCAGGATACCTGGTATGCCTATTTGAATATTATATGCTTTAACTTACATTTAAATGTAATAGAACCTTATACTCTCTCATATCATCTCCGAAATTAAAATCTTAGCATCTAAAAACATGTCAGAAAGTCACTCTTGTTGAATGTTCAGAGATTTTATCTCACCGCGGGTTATATTTTGTTACACAGATTGTTTATACTAATTAAAAAGTTTCTTGAAAACTGCACAATATTGAAGTACGAGGGTATTTAAGTAGCAAACACTTTATTAGAACTTCAAATTACATATTTAAAATTAGGTACATATAATGTAGGATATTTTTGACTGCACGGTTAGCCTAGTGGTTGCCACGCTGCTTTCAATGCGTTAAATCTAATGGGTTCCAATCTCAAATAGAATAGTACTTTGTGATCTACAAATTGTTGTTCTGAGTCTGTGTGTTCTTTTTGTCCGTATCATGTATCTTTGTAATGTGCCCAGTTATTGCCAAAAACAAACCAAAAGTAATTTC
This sequence comes from Phragmatobia fuliginosa, assembly GCA_932526445.1. Lineage (NCBI taxonomy): Eukaryota > Metazoa > Arthropoda > Insecta > Lepidoptera > Erebidae > Phragmatobia > Phragmatobia fuliginosa. The sequence continues at coordinate 10,195,935 of OW052071.1, read as the reverse complement.
TAAAATGTCTCTGGGAGACAGTAGTTGACGGTTAAATAAGTTATGAAGAGCATTCAACAGAACTTTCGCAGATCAAATGCTAATTGTATATAAAGATTTTGCTCAAGCATATAATGCTATACTTCAGAGAGATTCAGATAACTGACATAGATAGGCATTGATTGTGTTGAATGCCCCTAGTAACAGCTATGTTAAATTTATAATAAGCTTGGATTTTCTAAAATATATACATGTATAAATACAAATTTATATCAGTTGTATAATACCCATAGCATAAGATCTACAGAGTTAGGAACTATGTGGTTTCGTGTGTCAGATGTACGAAATTTTATTATGTTCTCTATTTAAACCATTTAGTTCAAAACGGCTTAAAAAATATATATACTTGTTGTATCTGAGTGCAATCCGAGTTAAACAATAATTATGTGAATGATTGAGATCAGTTTAAAATGAAAATAAAATGACATAATGTTGATCAAACACAATAGAATAATACTAAGGCATATGTTCAACATCACCATAAATAACCCATAATGAACAAGTGGGGTTTGGGGACAGACAAGACAAAGTTCTGCCTACGTAATCTTGCCACTGGATATTTTTAAGTCGCCCAAAGGCCTCCAACTAACCTTCACGACTATTTTCTTATAATAATAACCGGGACCGACTATTCAACGTGACCTCCGAATCACGGAAACGCTCATAACATCATGCCACAAACGGACCGCCCCGTCGTTGCTCACCCTCGGTAATTACTAGGGCAACTTGGCTATAAGCGCTTCATATGCCGAACCTTAGTAATATAAATGCGAAAGTAACTCTGTCCGTCCCGCTTTTACCCTAAAACTATTGAACCGATTTAAAAACAAAATTGGCTACACAGATAATCAAGTCTAAAAATGACATAGGCCACTTTTTACCCTGATAACTGTCATTCACGGGGGCGGAGCCACGGGCGAAACTTAGTAGACAAAAAATTAGAATATAGGTAATATGGAATCATTTATTTGCCAAAAACGTAAATCTATGGCAAACGTTATTGGGAAGTCAGTTCTGTCAAATACAAGTATACTGATTATTAAACTAAACTATATAAATAACATATTTATACAAGTTCAACATTCCAATTTATTTATACACTGACTTTCGCACGCGGCTCCACCCGCATGTATATCAATTATTACAATAAAAAATAGCCTATTGTTATTCATATATATAAGCTATATTACTGTAAAGTTTAATCCAAATCCGTTCAGTATTTTTTGCGTGAAAGAGCAACAAACATATGTACATATATACATACTCATAAACTTTCGCGTTTATAGTATTAGTAGGATATCATGCTAGTCATAGTTATTTCAGGTATTTAGGATTTGTACTTCGAAGGTAATAAGAACATTACAAGAAATTCAACACCAAAAGAATAGTCAAAATTGTTTGTACCAAGTGCTTTATAAGAGTGATCTGCACGTTTGCAAGTTATATTGAGAAGTAGATAATTATTTATATTATCAATTTCTTGGCACGTAAATGTGTGTGCGACGCATGTATGTGCTACTTATATCTTAATTATATTCTAAGTTCCGTGCAGAAACTGCCAAAAAATGAGGCACAATATTACTCACGGCCTAGTTACAAAATCTGTAAAGAACTAACCTTTAAATTTGAAGTAGCTTAAAGTAAAGACATAAGCACCAAATGGCATGCATAATAAAAAATTAAATCACCATCTGCAGTATATTGCAGACTGAGATTTTACCACAATTAACCTATTGTAGAAAATGTATAAATTACAACTTTATCTGTGTACTTGTACGGTGTACTTACACCTAATACAGCTCGATAGACAAACGTAATGCATACCTTGATTTGACAAGTGTCAACTTTACCAAGTGATTACGGAAGCACAACACACATGACAAAAAAGAAATTTTAATTTTTGTACATAATTAAACATTAGGTGACATATATCAAATCATAGACAAAAGATCTGAAGGTTGACCGGCCTAATATTTTTTGACTGCGATTCGTATAAAAGGATCTGTGACATCGAGTTAGGCATCAGTTGATCCGACTACTTCAGTTCAACAACAACACAGACCACAATGTTCAAGTTGGTGGTGTTGCTTTCCGTGGCGGCGATGGCGGTGGCCAACGTGGTGTCCCCGGTGGTGTACAGCTCAGTTGTACCAGGCTCCAGCTCGGTGTCTCAGTACAGCTCCAGCGTAGTTCACGGTTCACCTGCTGTGTACAGTACCCCCGACGTGTACAACGTACCCTCAGTCTACAGCGCACCCTCAGTCTACAGCGCACCCTCAGTCTACAGCGCACCCTCAGTGTACAGTGGACCCGCAGTGTACAGCGCACCCGCAGTCTACAGTTCATCCGTTTACGCCGCTCCCGCTGTTGTACCCGCTGTCACCGGTCTGTCGCAGGGTCATGATCAATCAGCTGTTGTCTTGGATGCTGTAAACGGCGTGCCCCTCGACACACCTGAAGTGGTTGCCGCACGCGCTGCACACTACACTGCCAAGCATGCGGCACTGGCACGTTACCACCACCTCCGCAAACGTTCTGTTGTCTCTCCCTTGTCATACAGTGCGGTCGTGTCCCCAGTATCCTACACCAATCCCTTGGTATCTGCATACTCCGCTGGCCCGGTACTATCTACTTACTCTGCCGGCCCCGTTGTGTCTGCTTACTCCGGACACGTAGTAGCTCCAGGTCACGGATACGGATACGGTTACTTGAAAAAATAAAATTGTATTACATTTGACCAGAAACTGTAATGTACCTTTCACTGCCAATAAATAAATGATTCATCATATATATTTTCGTCTTTTATTAGATCTAATAAATTCTTGTGTCTAAGTAAAGTTGTCTATTTTGTGAGCTTATAATATATATGTGTTATACATTAACGTTATGAGCATTTCTGACACCATACCTAGTTAGTTAGCTATGATACCAGGTATGCCTATTTGAATATTATATGCTTTAACTTACATTTAAATGTAATAGAACCTTATACTCTCTCATATCATCTCCGAAATTAAAATCTTAGCATCTAAAAACATGTCAGACAGTCACTCTTGTTGAATGTTAAGGGCCACAGCACTCTAGCTACTTTTAGGCAACAAGCCGCTCTTTAGAAGCTAAATACGGCGTCCGAACGCTCTACACCGCACACTTAAAAACGCCAAACGAGGAGATGAGTCGCTATTTACTCGTAGAAGCGCGACACAGCAGCTGAACGCTACTCTCTGCACACATTCGAATGCCGGTAGCATCGATTTGGCATCTGAGCAGTCGCTAAAACGCGCGTTTCCAATACCGCGATCGAACGCAGGAAGTCGCTAAAACGCGATGCAGCATCGATGCAGTCGCAAAATCGCCGATCGCCGATGCTAAAAGTAGCTAGTGTGCTGTGGCCCTAAGAGATTTTATCTCACCGCGGGTTATATTTTGTTACACAGATTGTTTATACTAATTTAAAAGTTTCTTGAAAACTGCACAGTATTGAAGTACGAGGGTATTTAAGTAGCAAACACTTTATTAGAACTCCAAATTACATATTTAAAAGTAGGTACATATAATGTAGGATATTTTTGACTGCACGGTTAGCCTAGTGGTTACCACGCTGCTTTCTAATGCGCTAAATCTAATGGGTTCTAATCTCAAATAGAACAGTACTTTGTGATCTACAAATTGTTGTTCTGAGTCTGTGTGTTCTTTGTGTCCATATCATGTATCTTTGTAATGGGGGTTTAAAGAATTTATTCTCATAAGAACACACAATTAGTTCACTTACAATGAGATATGTAACAATTACTTATAACTAATATGTATAATATTCCCCTATTGACGTACAGGAAGCTACAAGGTAATAACATGCTTCTTCAGCTTGCATTTGAATATATTTAAACTATCACATGTCTTCAGTTCGTTCGGCAATCTATTGAACAGCTGTGCTCCCTCATATAGTACTGTTTTTTTTCCATAATTAGTTCGTACTCTTACTAGTTGCAATTTATTTGAATTCCATAAGTTATGTGAGATTGGTTTTTGGATAAGTGTATGTCAGTTTGAATGGAAATATTAGTAATCTTTGTAACTGAGATGCAAGTATTATATTATATATAAATTTGTTTGAGGTTCATTAATTTTTGGTTTTTTCATATAGCAGTTTTGTGGGAGTTAGGCATTGATATGGGTTTTTTAATACATCAATGGAGTTAGGTAATGGTGATGAAAGAGTATTTTAATTACTTGGTTTTGCATTCTTTGGAGTGTATTTAAATTAGTTACAGCTGCTAAACCCCATATTTCAATTAGATATTCAAGATGAGATTTAACTAACGAATTATAAATAATGGAACGGGCTTTGCTTGGAATGCACTTTGATACCTTACGTAATACCCCCAGTATTGACATTAACTTTGATCTGACGTGTTCTATGTGTAATTTCCAGGTAAGTTTATCGTCTACTCACAATCCAAGATATTTTTCGTGATGAAACCGTTTAATTATGTCACTGTTAATGGTAAGCGGTGTGAAAGCCGGTATTTGTTTATTTTTTGCTGCGAATAACATAAACGATGTTTTTGAGGTATTTATCGTAAGTAGATTATATTTTAATCATTCGTTAAGAATGTTGAGGTCATTCTGAGCGTCTGTTATGATATTGTGGATAGATTTAATAAAGTAAAAAAGACATGTGTCGTCGGCATATAACGTAAGATGTCCTGTTAGACCTATGTTATTAATATTATTTATATAAATAAAAAACAGTAATGGGCTGATAATTGAGCCTTGAGGACAGCCGTACGCCACACTCCGAATCGAACTAGTGTCAGTAACTTTATCTGTGTACTTGTACGGTGTACTTACACCTAATACAGCTCGATAGACAAACGTAATGCATACCTTGATTTGACAAGTGTCAACTTTACCAAGTGATTACGGAAGCACAACACACATGACAAAAAAGAAATTTTAATTTTTGTACATAATTAAACATTAGGTGACATATATCAAATCATAGACAAAAGATCTGAAGGTTGACCGGCCTAATATTTTTTGACTGCGATTCGTATAAAAGGATCTGTGACATCGAGTTAGGCATCAGTTAATCTGACTACTTCAGTTCAACAACAACACAGACCACAATGTTCAAGTTGGTGGTGTTGCTTTCCGTGGCGGCGATGGCGGTGGCCAACGTGGTGTCCCCGGTGGTGTACAGCTCAGTTGTACCAGGCTTCGGCTCGGTGTCTCAGTACAGCTCCAGCGTAGTTCACGGTTCACCTGCTGTGTACAGTACCCCCGACGTGTACAGCGCCCCTGCCGTCTACAACGTACCCTCAGTCTAAAGCGCACCCTCAGTCTACAGCGCACCCTCAGTCTACAGCGCACCCTCAGTGTACAGTGGACCCGCAGTGTACAGCGCACCCGCAGTCTACAGTTCATCCGTTTACGCTGCTCCCGCTGTTGTACCCGCTGTCACCGGTCTGTCGCAGGGTCATGATCAATCAGCTGTTGTCTTGGATGTTGTAAACGGCGTGCCCCTCGACACACCTGAAGTGGTTGCCGCACGCGCTGCACACTACACTGCCAAGCATGCGGCACTGGCACGTTACCACCACCTCCGCAAGCGTTCTGTTGTCTCTCCCTTGTCATACAGTGCGGTCGTGTCCCCAGTATCCTACACCAATCCCTTGGTATCTGCATACTCCGCTGGCCCGGTAGTATCTACTTACTCTGCCGGCCCCGTTGTGTCTGCTTACTCCGGACACGTAGTAGCTCCAGGTCACGGATACGGATACGGTTACTTGAAAAAATAAAATTGAATTACATTTGACCAGAAACTGTAATGTACCTTTCACTGCCAATAAATAAATGATTCATCATTATATATTTTCGTCTTTTATTAAATCTAATAAATTCTTGTGTCTAAGTAAAGTTGTCTATTTTGTGAGCTTATAATATCATATATATTATAAGCTCACAAAATAGACAACTTTACTTAGACACACTATGCCTATTTGAATATTATATGCTTTAACTTACATTTAAATGTAATAGTACCTTATACTCTCTCATATCATCTCCGAAATTAAAATCTTAGCATCTAAAAACATGTCAGAAAGTCACTCTTGTTGATAGTCAGGGGATTTTATCTCACCGCGGGTTATATTTTGTTACACAGATTAATTATAATAATTATTGTTTTTCTTGAAAACTGCACACTATTGAAGTGCGAGGGTATTTAAGTAGCAAACACTTATTAGTACTCCTAATTACAGATTTAAAATTAGGTACATGTAATGTAGGATATATTTGACTGCACGGTTAGCCTAGTGGTCGACACGCTGCTTTCCATGCGCTAAATGTAATGGGTTCCAATCTCAAATAGAACAGTACTTTGTGATCTACAAATTGTTGTTCTGAGTCTGTGTGTTCTTTGTGTCCGTATCATTTATCTTTGTAATATCCCCAGTTATTGCCAAAAACAAACCAAAAGTAATTTCTAAAATGTTTCTGGGAGATGTAGTAGTTGACGGTTAAGTAAGTTATGAAAAGCATTCAACAGAACTTTCGCAGATCAAATGCTAATTGTTTATAAAGATTTTGTAGTCGCTCAAGCTTATAATGCTATACTTCAAAGAGATTCAGATAGCTGACATAGATCGGCATTGATTGTGTGGAATGCCCCTGGTAACAACATATTTAATTTATAATATGCTTGGATTTTCTAAAATATATACATGTATTTATATCAGTTGTGTATAATCAATTGAACAAACGGGCTTTCGTAAGAGCTTTTCAACAATAGATCATATACATACTCTGGAACAAATAATGGAAAAATACCAAGAGAAGCAAAGAACACTCTACATTGCATATATTGAAAAATAAAAAAAAAATGATTTTAAAAAGGCTTTTGATACTGTATCACATTCAAGTATATGGACTGCCATACAAGATCAAAAACGCATGGTATTCTTTAGAGGAGGCCTTCACCTTCACTTGAGGAGGGGTTCATGCAAACAAACTTTTATATTATTATCCAGACTTAAACTTTTTATTTTTAACGAAAAGGAGAGTGGAATACATGTAAATCACATCATTTTCTGTCTTTTCTCTTTTTATTCTCTAAACTATGTGTATCTTCCTATTATTATTATATCAGTTGTCTAATACCCATAGCACAAGATCTACAGAATTGGGAACGACAACAACAGAATGTGGTTTCATGTGTCAGATGTACGAAATTTAATTATGTTATCAATTTAAACCTGTTCAAAACGGCTTAATTTCTATGAAAATATTTCCCTTTCAACAAGTATCTGAGTTCAATCCGAGTTAAACGATCGTGATGTGAATGATCAGTTCATAAATCAAAAAAATGGCATAATATTTACCAAATACAATAGCATAATACCAAGGCATACATATTATGTGCAACATCACCATCAATCCCACCCATAACGAACAAGTGGGGTTTGGGGACAGACAAGACAACGTTCTGCCTACGTAATCTTGCCACTGGATATTTTTAAGTCACCCGAAGGCCTCCAACTAACCATCACGACTATTTTCTTATAATAATAACCGGGACCGACTATTCAACGTGACCTCCGAATCACGGAAACGCTCATAACATCATGCCACAAACGGACCGCCCCGTCGTTGCTCACCCTCGGTAATTACTAGGGCAACTTGGCTATAAGCACTTCATATGCCGAACCTTAGTAATATAAATGCGAAAGTAACTCTGTCCGTCCCGCTTGTACCCTAAAACTATTGAACCGATTTAAAAACAAAATTTGGTACACAGATAATCAAGTCTAAAAAAAGACATAGGCCACTTTTTACCCTGTTAACTGTTATTAACGCGGGCGGAGCCACGGGCGAAACTTAGTAGACAATAAAATTAGAATATAGGTAATATGGAATCATTTATTTGCCAAAAACGTATGGTCTATGGCAAACGTTATTGGGAAGTCAGTACTGTCAAATACGAGTATACTGATTATTAAACTAAACTATATAAATAACATATTTATACAAGTTCAACATTCCAATTTATTTATACACTAACTTTCGCACGCGGCTCCACCCGCTTGTATGTCAATTATTACAATAAAAAATAGCCTATGTGTTATTCATATATATAAGCTATATTACTGTAAAGTTTAATCCAAATCCGTTCAGTATTTTTTGCGTGAAAGAGCAACAAACATATGTACATATATACATACTCATAAACTTTTGCGTTTATAATATTAGTAGGATATCATGCTAGTCATAGTTATTTCAGGTATTTAGGATTTGTACTTCGAAGGTAATAAGAATATTACAAGAAATTCAACACCAAAAGAATAGTCAAAATTGTTTGTACCAAGTGCTATAAAAGAGTGATCTGCACGTTTACAAGTTATATTGAGAAGTAGATAATTATTTATATTAACAATTTCTTGGCACGTAAATGTGTGTGCGACGCATGTATGTGCTACTTATATCTTAATTATATTCTAAGTTCCGTGCAGAAACTGCCAAACAATGAGCCACAATATTACTCACGGGCTAGTTACAAAATCTGTAAAGAACTAACCTTTAAATTTGAAGTAGCTTATTGTAAAGACCAAATGACATGCGTAATAAAAAATTAAATCACCATCTGCAGTATATTGCAGACTGAGATTTTACCATAATTAACCTATTGTAGAAAATGTATAAATTACAACTTTATCTGTGTACTTGTATGGTGTACTTACACCTAATACAGCTCGATAGACAAACGAAATGCATACCTTGATTTGACAAGTGTCAACTTTACCAAGTGATTACGGAAGCACAACACACATGACAAAAAAAAAAAAAAATTGTACATAATTCAACTTTAGGTTGACATATATCAAATCATAGACAAAAGATCTGAAGGTTGACCGGCCTAATATTTTTTGACTGCGATTCGTATAAAAGGATCTGTGACATCAAGTTAGGCATCAGTTAATCCGACTACTTCAGTTCAACAACAACACAGACCACAATGCTCAAGTTGGTGGTGTTGCTTTCCGTGGCGGCGATGGCGGTGGCCAACGTGGTGTCCCCGGTGGTGTACAGCTCAGTTGTACCAGGCTCCAGCTCGGTGTCTCAGTACAGCTCCAGCGTAGTTCACGGTTCACCTGCTGTGTACAGTACCCCCGACGTGTACAGCGCCCCTGCCGTCTACAGCGCACCCTCAGTCTACAGCGCACCCTCAGTCTACAGCGCACCCTCAGTGTACAGTGGACCCGCAGTGTACAGCGCACCCGCAGTCTACAGTTCATCCGTTTACGCTGCTCCCGCTGTTGTACCCGCTGTCACCGGTCTGTCGCAGGGTCATGATCAATCAGCTGTTGTCTTGGATGCTGTAAACGGCGTGCCCCTCGACACACCTGAAGTGGTTGCCGCACGCGCTGCACACTACACTGCCAAGCATGCGGCACTGGCACGTTACCACCACCTCCGCAAGCGTTCCGTTGTCTCTCCCTTGTCATACAGTGAGGTCGTGTCCCCAGTATCTTACACCAATCCCTTGGTATCTGCATACTCCGCTGGCCCGGTAGTATCTACTTACTCTGCCGGCCCCGTTGTGTCTGCTTACTCCGGACACGTAGTAGCTCCAGGTCACGGATACGGATACGGTTACTTGAAAAAATAAAATTGAATTACATTTGACCAGAAACTGTAATGTACCTTTCACTACCAATAAATAAATGATTCATCATATATATTTTCGTCTTTTATTAGATCTAATAAATTCTTGTGTCTAAGTAAAGTTGTCTATTTTGTGAGCTTATAAAATAATATGTGTTATACATTAACGTTATGAGCATTTCTGACACCATACCTAGTTAGTTAGCTATGATACCAGGTATGCCTATTTGAATATTATATGCTTTAACTTACATTTAAATGTAATAGAACCTTATACTCTCTCATATCATCTCCGAAATTAAAATCTTAGCATCTAAAAACATGACAGAAAGTCACTTTTGTTGATAGTCAGGGGATTTTATCTCACCGCGGGTTATATTTTGTTACACAGATTGATTATATTATTTATTGTTTTTCTTGAAAACTGCACACTATTGAAGTGCGAGGGTATTTAAGTAGCAAACACATAATAGTACTCCTAATTACAGATTTAAAATTAGGTACATATAATGTAGGATATATTTGACTGCACGGTTAGCCTAGTGGTCGACACGCTGCTTTCCATGCGCTAAATGTAATGGGTTCCAATCTCAAATAGAACAGTACTTTGTGATCTACAAATTGTTGTTCTGAGTCTGTGTTCTTTGTGTCCGTATCATTTATCTTTGTAATATCCCCAGTTATTGCCAAAAACAAACCAAAATAATTTCTAAAATGTTTCTGGGAGATGTAGTAGTTGACGGTTAAGTAAGTTATGAAGAGCATTCAACAGAACTTTCGCAGATCAAATGCTAATTGTTTATAAAAGTTTTGTAGTCGCTCAAGCCTATAATGCTATACTTCAAAGAGATTCAGATAGCTGACATAGATCGGCATTGATTGTGTGGAATGCCCCTGGTAACAACTATGTATAATTTATAATATGCTTGGACTTTCTAAAATATATACATGTATTTATATCAGTTGTGTATAATCAATTGAACAAACGGGCTTTCGTAAGAGCTTTTCAACAATAGATCATATACATACTCTGGAACAAATAATGGAAAAATACCAAGAGAAGCAAAGAACACTACATTGCATATATTGAAAAATGTAAAAAAAAATGATTTTAAAAAGGCTTTTGATTCTGTATCACATTCAAGTATATGGACTGCCCTACAAGATCAAAAAGTTGAACAAGAATATATAGATATAATCAGAAACATTTACAAAGGTAGTACAGAAAAAATAAAACTAGAATCAACTGGTACTACGTTCTCCATCGGAAGAAGCGTGAAACAAAGCGATTCACTGTCTTCAAAATTATTTATATCTATCCTAGAATCAATAATAAAAGGATTAAACTGGATAAAGACAGGATTAAACATCAATGGCAAGTATTTATCCAACCTGCGCTTCGCAGATGACTTAGTTCTGCTGTCAGAATCTAGCACACAATTACAAAACATGATCGATTCACTAAACACAGCTAGTAAGCAAGTAGGACTAGAAATGAATCTTTCGAAAACAATGGTCATGACAAATAGTATACAGAGAAGAATATCAGTGGACAGTGAAATTCTGAAATACACAGAGAAATACATATACCTCGGAAAACAAATAGGTTTCAACAGAAAACAAAACGAACTTGAAGCATAACACAGAGTACAAAATACTTGGAACAAGTACTGGTCCTTAAAAGAGATTTTCAAAAGTAACATGCCAACAAATATCAAAACAAAAGTCATGATGTCATGCCTCCTACCTTGTCTAACCTACGCATGTCAAACTTGGAAATTTACATCCAAATTAATAAGTAAAATCACTACCTGCCAAAGTGGAATGGAACGAAGCATGCCAACATTAAAAAGATGCAAAAAAATTGTCACACAAAAATTAGAGAAACCACCAAAGTGACGGATGTTCTAACCTACGCTAAAAAACTAAAGTGGAAGTGGGCTGGACACGGAGCGAGGCTAAAGGACGAGACATGGACCAACAGGGTAACAATGTGGAAGGGTCCGATCGGCAAACGTCTCAAAGGCAGACCCCACACGAGATGGGAAGATGAGTTGAGAAAAATAGCTGGTACCAGCTGGTCGCAAGCAGCTCAAGACGGAGACGCATGGTATTCTTTAGAGGAGGCCTTCACCTTCACTTTAGGAGGGGTTCATGCAAACAAACCTTTATATTATTATCCAGACTTAAACTTTATATTTTTAACGAAAAGGAGAGTGAAATACATGTAAATCACATCATTTTCTGTCTTTTCTCTTTTTATTCTCTAAACTATGTATGTAGCTTCCTATTATTATTATATCAGTTGTCTAATACCCATAGCACAAGATCTACAGAATTGGGAACGACAACAACAGAATGTGGCTTCGTGTGTCAGATGTACGAAATTTAATTATGTTATCAATTTAAACCAGTTCAAAGCGGCTTCATTTCCATGAAAATAATTCCCTTTCAACAAGTATCTGAGTTCAATTCGAGTAACACGAGTGATGTGAATGATCAGTTCATAAATAAAAAAAAATGGCATAATGTTTACCTAATACAATAGCATAATACCAAGGCATACATATTATGTGCAACATCACCATATTCAATATGTAGTGTAGTAATAAGTGGGGTTTGGGGACAGACAAGACAACGTTAGCGTAGGCCACTGGATGTTTTTAAGTCACCCGAAGGCCTCAAACTAACCTTCACGACTATTTTCTTATAATAATAACCGGGACCGACTATTCAACGTGACCTCCGAATCACGGAAACGCTCATAACATCATGCCACAAACGGACCGCCCCGTCGTTGCTCACCCTCGGTAATTACTAGGGCAACTGGGCTATAAGCGCTTCATATGCCGATCCTTAGTAATATAAATGCGAAAGTAACTCTGTCCGTCCCGCTTTTACCCTAAAACTATTGAATCGATTTAAAAACAAAATTTGGTACATAGATAATCAAGTCTAAAAACAACATAGGCCACTTTTTACCCTGATAACTGTCATTCACGGGGGCGGAGCCACGGGCGAAACTTAGTAGACAATAAAATTAGAATATAGGTAATATGGAATCATTTATTTGCCAAAAACGTAAATCTATGGCAAACGTTATTGGGAAGTCAGTACTGTCAAATACGAGTATACTGATTATTAAACTAAACTATTTAAATAACATATTTATACAAGTTCTACATTCCAATTTATTTATACACTAACTTTCGCACGCGGCTCCACCCGCATGTATATCAATTATTACAATGATAAATAGCCTATGTGTTATTCATATATATAAGCTATATTACTGTAAAGTTTAATCCAAATCCGTTCAGTATTTTTTGCGTGAAAGAGCAACAAACATGTACATATATACATACTCATAAACTTTCGCGTTTATAATATTAGTAGGATATCATGCTAGTCATAGTTATTTCAGGTATTTAGGATTTGTACTTCGAAGGTAATAAGAACATTACAAGAAATTCAACACCAAAAGAATAGTCAAAATTGTTTGTACCAAGTGCTAGAAAAGAGTGATCTGCACGTTTGCAAGTTATATTGAGAAGTAGATAATTATTTATATTATCAATTTCTTGGCACGTAAATGTGTGTGCGACGCATGTATGTGCTACTTATATCTTAATTATATTCTAAGTTCCGTGCAGAAACTGCCAAACAATGAGGAACAATATTACTCACGGGCTAGTTACAAAATCTGTAAAGAACTAACCTTTAAATTTGAAGTAGCTTATAGTAAAGACCAAATGACATGCATAATAAAAAATTAAATCACCATCTGCAGTATATTGCAGACTGAGATTTTACCATAATTAACCTATTGTAGAAAATGTATAAATTACAACTTTATCTGTGTACTTGTACGGTGTACTTACACCTAATACAGCTCGATAGACAAACGTAATGCATACCTTGATTTGACAAGTGTCAACTTTACCAAGTGATTACGGAAGCACAACACACATGACAAAAAAGAAATTTTAATTTTTGTACATAATTAAACATTAGGTGACATATATCAAATCATAGACAAAAGATCTGAAGGTTGACCGGCCTAATATTTTTTGACTGCGATTCGTATAAAAGGATCTGTGACATCGAGTTAGGCATCAGTTAATCCGACTACTTCAGTTCAACAACAACACAGACCACAATGTTCAAGTTGGTGGTGTTGCTTTCCGTGGCGGCGATGGCGGTGGCCAACGTGGTGTCCCCGGTGGTGTACAGCTCAGTTGTACCAGGCTCCAGCTCGGTGTCTCAGTACAGCTCCAGCGTAGTTCACGGTTCACCTGCTGTGTACAGTACCCCCGACGTGTACAGCGCCCCTGCCGTCTACAACGTACCCTCAGTCTACAGCGCACCCTCAGTCTACAGCGCACCCTCAGTCTACAGCGCACCCTCAGTGTACAGTGGACCCGCAGTGTACAGCGCACCCGCAGTCTACAGTTCATCCGTTTACGCTGCTCCCGCTGTTGTACCCGCTGTCACCGGTCTGTCGCAGGGTCATGATCAATCACCTGTTGTCTTGGATGCTGTAAACGGCGTGCCCCTCGACACACCTGAAGTGGTTGCCGCACGCGCTGCACACTACACTGCCAAGCATGCGGCACTGGCACGTTACCACCACCTCCGCAAGCGTTCTGTTGTCTCTCCCTTGTCATACAGTGCGGTCGTGTCCCCAGTATCTTACACCAATCCCTTGGTATCTGCATACTCCGCTGGCCCGGTAGTATCTACTTACTCTGCCGGCCCCGTTGTGTCTGCTTACTCCGGACACGTAGTAGCTCCAGGTCACGGATACGGATACGGTTACTTGAAAAAATAAAATTGAATTACATTTGACCAGAAACTGTAATGTACCTTTCACTGCCAATAAATAAATGATTCATCATATATATTTTCGTCTTTTATTAGATCTAATAAATTCTTGTCTAAGTAAAGTTGTCTATTTTGTGAGCTTAAAATATCATATATTAGCTTCTCGTTCTGCAGTCTGTTGGGAGTGGACGTGTTTCTAAGTTAATATTTTGTCATAATTTATCATTTTAAATCTATATAGACGAGTGTAGTTCCTATTATCTTTACATTTCAAACAATTATATGTGATAGTTGAGTGCAGTGTTTTGAATAAAATAAGGTAAACAATCGTGCGCTTTAAAGGTCACGGTAGATACATGCTAGCGGGGGGAGCACCTCACCGCTACGGTAAGAAACAGCATCAATAATTGCCCGCTCCTTCTAACACACGGGAATTCTTAACGTGAGTGCATATTGCAAATAGATATACCTACCTAACCATAATGAGTTGTTGCGCGGCTTGTCCTGACGAGATAACAGACGACTGTTATATAAAATGTCATCGATGCTCTGGTAAATTTCATCTCTTATGCATTAATCTAAAAAAATGCGATTTGGATAATGCACCTCGAGAATTTAAGCAGAATTGGCTATGCCCTATATGTCAAAATAAACAGCCAAAAAACGATAACTCGAGTAAACCGGTGCGGCCATCTACGCCTACTGGAACAGCTGATATGACTTTTATAAGTACGCGTCGTAAGATTCACAGCCGGTCCGACAGCGACTCGTATCAATAATTACCATCTACCTCCGATATGATATGGGGCAAAATATGCGACAGATTATTCGTGATGAGATGCGCGGTGTGATGAAAGATGTTATGGCGGAATGTTTAACAAACTTCAATGATACGATTAAAGTACAATTATCCAAAATATTAAGCGACTTTAACGAGTTGAAAAATTCATTAGAATTTATTAGTGAGGGCTTTGATAGCTTTAAGAAAGAATTATCAGCGGCAAATGCAGAGGTGATGATGTTAAAAAAGGAAAATGAGGCCTTGAAATCCGATTTACACACACTAAAAGTACGTTTTAATGCTTTTGATCAGCTGTCCCGCTCATCTAATCTAGAACTACAATGTGTTCCCGAACGCAAAGCTGAAAATCTTATAAATATAGTACAAGAACTTGGTAAATCGATTAATTTTGTTGTAAATGAGAAGAACATTGTCTACTGTTCTCGTACTGCTAAACTACAGTCTGGCAGTCCTAGGCCTCGTTCGATTTTGGTCAAGTTAGACTCACCCCGAACCCGTGACTGTTTTCTCGCTGCTGCTATCGAGTATAACAGGAATAACACTGGGAACAAACTTAATACGGTGCACCTGGGGATTACCTCTACTAAGGCTAGCCCTATTTATGTAACTGAGAATCTGTCACCGGAAAATAAACACCTCCATGCTGCAACACGTAAGCTGGCCAGAGAGAAGTGCTATAAGTTCGTGTGGATTCGTGGCGGCAGAGTATATCTTCGCAAAACGGAAACGTCTGAAGCTATTTTTGTGCGTAACGAGAATGTACTAGTACTAGTACTACTAAAACTTTAATAATTAATTATAAGTAGTAAAAAGTATTTTTCTATATAAATGTGTCCTTAAATATAATATTTGTAATGTTCTCATCTAAGCTTAATTTTTACTTCCAAAATGTAAGAGGTATTCGCACTAAGACCAATGAATTATATATGAACACAGTCAGTTGTGAATATGATGTTATTATTCTTAATGAAACGTGGCTCGACGCTAGTATAACGGACAGTGAGTTGTTCCCGAGTAGTTATAGTGTTTACAGACGTGATCGCGAAACGAGCTCTTTACAACATAAGAAAGGTGGAGGCGGCGTTCTGGTAGCCATATCGAAAAGAATTAATTCACGTGTTTTGAGGAGTTATGAAAGTGATTGCGAGGATTTGTGGATCGAAATAGAAGTCTTAGTTGGTAAAAGTATTGAAAAATTATTAATTTGCGCTGTGTATCTCCCCCCTCCCGTCTCAAAACAACATTTTGAAAACTTTTCTAATAATGCTAACATAAATCTCAGTAAATATAACCGGGTTTTTATTTGTGGAGACTTTAATCAAAGTGGTATTAATTGGAGTGGTACTCCTGGATCTCCCCTTAGGTCAAATATAATTAATAAATGTATAACCTCGCAAGACCTTTTGGAGTTTATGTCTTTTAATAACTTATATCAATTTAATTTTATAACTAATCACAATAAAAAAGTATTGGATCTAATTCTTACCAATTTACCAATAAGCGACCTAACTTCACCCCCGGTACCCCTTAGTAAAATAGACTTACATCACCCGCCGTTGAAATTTCATGCTCTTCTAGACGGGGTTGTTCATAAATTACAATCTAATAAAAAATCCTTTAAAAATCCTTTAAAAATGTAGGTAGTAGAGCCACGCATGTAGGTAGTAGAGCCACGCTGATTTCAGCACGAATGTACCGGCTCGACCCGGCCAGTACTACCCTCACACAGAAGACCATCCTAATAATGACAGCATTCTTGCTGTCGTATTTCGTTGGTGAGTGTGAGACCGGAGGCCCAATCATTCTGCATCATTCTCCCGCCCTTCGAAGGCCAGGAGAATAATGCAGAATAATCAAACCAGGCTGCAATGGTAAGGGTCACAATGCTACATTGTCTACCCTCACAATAAGCATGGTGACCCCTACTCCTGGATTCTACTCATGCTTTCCATCAGGCAGAGTAGAGTCACTTTGGCAGGCTTAAATATAAAAAAAAAAAAAAAAAATTAAAAAATTCACAAGGCTAACTATGACAACATCCGTAATTACTTAACAAAAATTGATTGGGCTATAGAGTTCGGAACATGCATGTCAGTGGATCAAATGGTTGATAGGTTTTATGACAAAATGAAATCAGTAATTAAGGAGTTCGTGCCTATTTCAGCTGTTGCCTCAAACACAACCCCGGTGTGGTTTACAAAAGAATTAAAACACCTACTTAAAGAGAAAAATAAGTACCGTATTCGCTTTAAAAAATATAAGAACCCGTTGGATAACATATCTTTTAAATTATTAAAAACAAGAAGTGATGCCTTGATAATCAAGTGTTACAATAACTACCTACAACTGATTGAAGACTCCATTAAATCCAACCCCAAATTATTTTTCTCTTACATTAAACAAAAAAAAACGAATAGTACCGCATTTCCGTCTTCCATGTTATATCAAAACAGATTAGTTTCAACAGGTCCTGAAATATGTAATACACTGGCAACATTTTTTGCGTCCTCGTACAGTATAGATGACGATGTTGATAATATGTTTAGCAGGTTGTCTAATAGTGACTGTGAAGTCCCTCATACACTATGTTCTATAGAATTTTCTGAAGACCAAGTCTTGCGAGGCCTTAAATCTCTTGACAGAAATAAGGGTGCTGGTGCAGATGGGATACCTTCCGTTTTTGCTGTCAACTGTGCTCCGCAGCTATCATTGCCACTCTCGCTTATTTTTAATAAATCGCTTGCAACGGGCATCTTTCCTACACTTTGGAAGTTAGGCCTTATTATGCCAGTCCATAAGGCCGGCGATATAAGCGATGTCAAAAATTACAGGCCGATCACCATACTATCTGTGTTCGCCAAGTTGCTAGAATCCTTGTTATGTCCTTACGTATCATGGCATATTAAGAGTGTTCTCGTAGACTCTCAACATGGATTTGTATCTGCTCGCTCGACTTGCACCAATCTTGTGGATTTTGTTGATGACATTTCTCGTTGTTTAGATGATCGCACTCCCGTTGACGTTATTTATACTGACCTCTCGAAAGCTTTCGATAAGGTTCCACACAGTATCTTATTACAGAAGTTATCGCTACTTGGTTTCGCTGGTACTTTTCACGAATGGTGCTCCTCATATTTGCGCGACCGCACATCAAAGGTAGTAGTCAGTGGGTATGAATCGGATCTTTTTTCTAATTTATCTGGGGTTCCTCAAGGTTCTCATTTAGGACCTATATTCTTTAATATTTTTATGAACGACGTCACCTCTTGCTTCAAAAATAGCAAACCATTTCTTTATGCGGATGATCTCAAGTTAATGAGACCAATCAGGAATGCTGAAGACAAAGTGCTATTGCAAGAAGATCTTGATGGATTAGTTAGTTGGTGCAAAGATAACAAAATGGCACTGAATGTTGACAAATGCTGTTATATTCGCTTCACACGAAACCGTAATGCTGAATTGCCTGGGGTTTATACAATATCTGACCAACATATTCAAGAAGTCGCAAGTGTCAGGGACCTTGGTGTTATTATTGATAAAAAACTTGATTTTAGGGAACATTATGATCTTATAGTCTCTAAATCACTTAAAACCCTTGGTTTTATAATGAGAAACACCAAAAATTTTAAAAATAAAACTTCCATTATTAGATTATACGAGAGTTTGGTGAGATCTATCGTGGATTATTGTTGTGTAGTTTGGCATCCGCACTATGAAGTTCATTCCAATAGAATTGAACGTGTTCAAAAAAAATTTGTGTACCACTTAGCATATAAATTTAACCTCTCAAAAAAACTAACCAGCTACACAAACCGACTAATCCATTTCAACATTCCATCACTAAAAAAGCGTCGTAAAATTTTAGATTTATCATTTTTACACAAATTAGTTAATGGTAAAATAAATTGTCCTCATCTACTACAAAAACTTAATATTACGATCTCCAATAAACTTCCACGACTGACTAGGTACTCCCTTTTTACACCTAAGAGATCTAAAAGCAACTTGGGCCACTTTTCTCCTTTAAATAGACTCCAAGCGGAGTATAATGCCGTCAGTAAAAATAATAACATTGACATATTTAATTTAACTTTACCTTCTTAAAAAAAAAAACTGTCATCATTAAGTTAAGACATGCACATTTGGTTTCTCTTATTGCATAACTTTAAATTATTTTTTGTTAGAAACTACATCTGACACTGTTTTTTGATTAATATTTAATTTTTAAGAGGAAGCATTATGCTCCCAACTATCTGTTATTTCAGATAATATATTTGTTTGTGCTTTTCGTGGCAACCTATAAATAAGGCGGCACCAATGCATGTTTACTTTAATTTGTGTGTATTTTAGATTTTAAGGTGTATGTTCTTGTTGGTTGTCCAAATAAATAAATATATTATAAGCTCACAAAATAGACAACTTTACTTAGACACACTATGCCTATTTGAATATTATATGCTTTAACTTACATTTAAATGTAATGGAACCTTATACTCTCTTATATCATCTCCGAAATTAAAATCTTAGCATCTAAAAACATGTCAGAAAGTCACTCTTGTTGATAGTCAGGGGATTTTATCTCACCGCGGGTTATATTTTGTTACACAGATTGATTATAATAATTATTGTTTTTCTTGAAAACTGCACACTATTGAAGTGCGAGGGTATTTAAGTAGCAAACACTTATTAGTACTCCTAATTACAGATTTAAAATTAGGTACATATAATGTAGGATATATTTGACTGCACGGTTAGCCTAGTGGTCGACACGCTGCTTTCCATGCGCTAAATGTAATGGGTTTCAGTCTCAAATAGAACAGTACTTTGTGATCTACAAATTGTTGTTCTGAGTCTGTGTGTTCTTTGTGTCCGTATCATTTATCTTTGTAATATCCCCAGTTATTGCCAAAAACAAACTAAAAGTAATTTCTAAAATGTTTCTGGGAGATGTAGTAGTTGACGGTTAAGTAAGTTATGAAGAGCATTCAACAGAACTTTCGCAGATCAAATGCTAATTGTTTATAAAAGTTTCGTAGTCGCTCAAGCTTATAATGCTATACTTCAAAGAGATTCAGATAGCTGACATAGATCGGCATTGATTGTGTGGAATGCCCCTGGTAACAACATATATTATTTATAATATGCTTGGATTTTCTAAAATATATACATATATTTATATCAGTTGTGTATAATCAATTGAACAAACGGGCTTTCGTAAGAGCTTTTCAACAATAGATCATATACATACTCTGGAACAAATAATGGAAAAATACCGAGGGAAGCAAAGAACACTCTACATTGCATATATTGAAAAATATAAAAAAAATGATTTTAAAAAGGCTTTTGATTCTGTATCACATTCAAGTATATGGACTGCCCTACAAGATCAAAAAGTTGAACAAGAATATATAGATATAATCAGAAACATTTACAAAGGTAGTACAGCAAAAATAAAACTAGAATCAACTGGTACTACGTTCTCCATCGGAAGAAGCGTGAAACAAAGCGATCCACTGTCTTCAAAATTATTTATATCTATCCTAGAATCAATAATAAAAGGATTAAACTGGATAAAGACAGGATTAAACATCAATGGCAAGTATTTATCCAACCTGCGCTTCGCAGATGACTTAGTTCTGCTGTCAGAATCTAGCACACAATTACAAAACATGATCGATTCACTAAACACAGCTAGTAAGCAAGTAGGACTAGAAATGAATCTTTCGAAAACAATGGTCATGACAAATAGTATACAGAGAAGAATATCAGTGGACAGTGAAATTCTGAAATACACAGAGAAATACATATACCTCAGAAAACAAATGGGTTTCAACAGAAAACAAAACGGACTTGAAGCATAACACAGAGTACAAAATACTTGGAACAAGTACTGGTCCTTAAAAGACATTTTCAAAAGTAACATGCCAACAAATATCAAAACAAAAGTCATGATGTCATGCCTCCTACCTTGTCTAACCTACGCATGTCAAACTTGGAAATTTACATCCAAATTAATAAGTAAAATCACTACCTGCCAACGTGGAATGGAACGAAGCATGCCAACATTAAAAAGATGCAAAATAATTATCACACAAAAATTAGAGAAACCACCAAAGTCACGGATGTTCTAACCTACGCTAAAAAACTAAAGTGGAAGTGGGCTGGACACGTAGCGAGGCTAAAGGACGAGAGATGGACCAACAGGGTAACAATGTGGAAGGGTCCGATCGGCAAACGTCTCAAAGGCAGACCCCACACGAGATGGGAAGATGAGTTGAGAAAAATAGCTGGTACCAGCTGGTCGCAAGTAGCTCAAGACGGAGACGCATGATATTCTTTAGAGGAGGCCTTCACCTTCACTTGAGGAGGGGTTCATGCAAACAAACTTTTATATTATTATCCAGACTTAAAATTTTTATTTTTAACGAAAAGGAGAGTCAAATCACATCATTTTCTGTCTTTTCTCTTTTTATTCTCTAAACTATGTATGTATCTTCCTATTATTATTATATCAGTTGTCTAATACCCATAGCACAAGATCTACAGAATTGGGAACGACAACAACAGAATGTGGTTTCGTGTGTCAGATGTACGAAATTTAATTATGTTATCAATTTAAACCTGTTCAAAACGCCTTAATTTCTATGAAAATAATTCCCTTTCAACAAGTATCTGAGTTCAATCCGAGTTAAACGATCGTGATGTGAATGATCAGTTCATAAATTTAAAAAAATGGCATAATATTTACCAAATAGAATAGCATAATACCAAGGCATACATATTATGTGCAACATCACCATCAATCCCACCCATAACGAACAAGTGGGGTTTGGGGACAGACAAGACAACGTTCTGCCTACGTAATCTTGCCACTGGATATTTTTAAGTCGCCCGAAGGCCTCCAACTAACCTTCACGACTATTTTCTTATAATAATAACCGGGACCGACTATTCAACGTGACCTCCGAATCACGGAAACGCTCATAACATCATGCCACAAACGGACCGCCCCGTCGCCGTCGTTGCTCACCCTCGGTAATTACTAGGGCAACTTGGCTATAAGCGCTTCATATGCCGAACCTTAGTAATATAAATGCGAAAGTAACTCTGTCCGTCCCGCTTTTACCCTAAAACTATTGAACCGATTTAAAAACAAAATTTGGTACACAGATAATCAAGTCTAAAACTGACATAGGCCACTTTTTACCCTGATAACTGTCATTAACGCGGGCGGAGCCACGGGCGAAACTTAGTAGACAATAAAATTAGAATATAGGTAATATGGAATCATTTATTTGCCAAAAACGTAAATCTATGGCAAACGTTATTGGGAAGTCAGTACTGTCAAATACGAGTATACTGATTATTAAACTAAACTATATAAATAACATATTTATACAAGTTCAACATTCCAATTTATTTATACACTAACTTTCGCACGCGGCTCCACCCGCATGTATCTAGATTATTACAATAAAAAATATCCTATGTGTTATTCATATATATAAGCTATATTACTGTAAAGTTTAATACAAATCCGTTCAGTATTTTTTGCGTGAAAGAGCAACAAACATATGTACATAATATATACATACTCATAAACTTTCGCGTTTATAATTTTTTTTTTTTTAAAAGACAACTCCTGCATTAGGAATGTATATTCCTGTGTCGCGGGGGACTTTACAAACATACATGAAACGGACACAAAGAACACGCAGACTCAGAACAACAAATTGTGAATCACACAAAGTGTTATCCTACGTGGGATTTAAACCCACGACACTTTGGCGCAGTAGGAAACGGCGTGGCAACCGCATAAGCCACTAGGCCAACCGTGCAGTCTTAGTAGTAGGATATCATATAATATAATATAGGATATCACATAATATTAGTAGGATATCATGCTAGTCATAGTTATTTCAGGTATTTAGGATTGTACTTCGAAGGTTATAAGAACATTACAAGAAATTCAACACCAAAAGAATAGTCAAAATTGTTTGTACCAAGTGCTATAAAAGAGAGATCTGCACGTTTGCAAGTTATATTGAGAAGTAGATAATTATTTATATTAACAATTTCTTGGCACGTAAATGTGTGTGCGACGCATGTATGTGCTACTTATATCTTAATTATATTCTAAGTTCCGTGCAGAAACTGCCAAACAATGAGGCACAATATTACTCACGGGCTAGTTACAAAATCTGTAAAGAACTAGCCTTTAAATTTAAAGTAGCTTATAGTAAAGACCAAATGACATGCATAATAAAAAATTAAATCACCATCTGCAGTAAATTGCAGACTGAGATTTTACCATAATTAACCTATTGTAGAAAATGTATAAATTACAACTTTATCTGTGTACTTGTACGGTGTACTTACACCTAATACAGCTCGATAGCCAAACGTAATACATACCTTGATTTGACAAGGGTCAACTTTTTACCAAGTGATTACGGAAGCACAACACACATGACAAAAAAGAAATTTTAATTTTTTGTACATAATTAAACATTAGGTGACATATATCAAATCATAGACAAAAGATCTGAAGGTTGACCGGCCTAATATTTTTTGACTGCGATCCGTATAAAAGGATCTGTGACAGCGAGTTAGGCATCAGTTGATCCGACTACTTCAGTTCAACAACAACACAGACCACAATGTTCAAGTTGGTGGTGTTGCTTTCCGTGGTGGCGATGGCGGTGGCCAACGTGGTGTCCCCGGTGGTGTACAGCTCAGTTGTACCAGGCTCCAGCTCAGTGTCTCAGTACAGCTCCAGCGTAGTTCACGGTTCACCTGCTGTGTACAGTACCCCCGACGTGTACAGCGCCCCTGCCGTCTACAACGTACCCTCAGTCTACAGCGCACCCTCAGTCTACAGCGCACCCTCAGTCTACAGCGCACCCTCAGTGTACAGTGGACCCGCAGTGTACAGCGCACCCGCAGTCTACAGTTCATCCGTTTACGCTGCTCCCGCTGTTGTACCCGCTGTCACCGGTCTGTCGCAGGGTCATGATCAATCAGCTGTTGTCTTGGATGCTGTAAACGGCGTGCCCCTCGACACACCTGAAGTGGTTGCCGCACGCGCTGCACACTACACTGCCAAGCATGCGGCACTGGCACGTTACCACCACCTCCGCAAGCGTTCTGTTGTCTCTCCCTTGTCATACAGTGCGGTCGTGTCCCCAGTATCTTACACCAATCCCTTGGTATCTGCATACTCCGCTGGCCCGGTAGTATCTACTTACTCTGCCGGCCCCGTTGTGTCTGCTTACTCCGGACACGTAGTAGCTCCAGGTCACGGATACGGATACGGTTACTTGAAAAAATAAAATTGAATTACATTTGACCAGAAACTGTAATGTACCTTTCACTGCCAATAAATAAATGATTCATCATATATATTTTCGTCTTTTATTAGATCTAATAAATTCTTGTCTAAGTAAAGTTGTCTATTTTGTGAGCTTATAAAATAATATGTGTTATACATTAACGTTATGAGCATTTCTGACACCATACCTAGTTAGTTAGCTATGATACCAGGTATTCCTATTTGAATATTATATGCTTTAACTTACATTTAAATGTAATAGAACCTTATACTCTCTCATATCATCTCCGAAATCAAAATCTTAGCATCTAAAAACATGACAGAAAGTCACTCTTGTTGAATGCTAAGAGATTTTATCTCACCGCGGGTTATATTTTGTTACACAGATTGTTTATACTAATTAAAAAGTTTCTTGAAAACTGCACAATATTGAAGTACGAGGGTATTTAAGTAGCAAACACTTTATTAGAACTCCAAATTACATATTTAAAAGTAGGTACATATAATGTAGGATATTTTTGACTGTACGGTTAGCCTAGTGGTTGCCACGCCGCTTTCTAATGCGCCAAATCTAATGGGTTCCAATCTCAAATAGAACAGTACTTTGTGATCTACAAATTGTTGTTCTGAGTCTGTGTGTTCTTTTTGTCCGTATCATGTATCTTTGTAATGGGGGTTTAAAGAATTTATTCTCTTAAGAACACACAATTAGTTCACTTACAATGAGATATGTAACAATTACTTATAACTAATATGTATAATATTCCCTTATTGAGGTACAGGGAGCTACAAGGTATAAACATGCTTCTTCAGCTTGCATTTGAATATATTTAAACTATCACATGTCTTCAGTTCGTTCGGCAATCTATTGAACAGCTGTGCTCCCTCATATAGTACTGTTTTTTTTCCATAATTAGTTCGTACTTTTACTAGTTGCAATTTATTTGAATTCCATAAGTTATGTGAGATTGGTTTTTGGATAAGTGTATGTCAGTTTGAATGGAAATATTAGTAATCTTTTTAACTGAGATTCAAGTATTATATATATAAATTTGTTTGAGGTTCATTAATTTTTGGTTTTTTCATATAGCAGTTTTGTGGGAGTTAGGCATTGATATGGGTTTTTTAATACATCAATGGAGTTAGGTAATGGTGATGAAAGAGTATTTTAATTATTTGGTTTTGCATTCTTTGGAGTGTATTTAAATTAGTTACAGCTGCTGAACCCCATTTTTCAATTAGATATTCAAGATGAGATTTAACTAATGAATTATAAATAATGGAACGGGCTTTGCTTGGAATGCACTTTGATACCTTACGTAATACCCCCAGTATTGACATTAACTTTGATCTGACGTGTTCTATGTGTAATTTCCAGGTAAGTTTATCGTCTACTCACATTCAGACAATAAAATTATAATATTATATGGAATCATTTATTTGCCAAAAATGATATTAACATATTACAATCTTATTAGTTAACTAATTTACACTCGAACACACCCTTTCAGACTAGTAGTGCCCATGTCCAAGATGACCAGCACCGTAGTAACCAGCTCCAGCGCCATACAGTCCACCAAAATTCAAGGGTGCGGCGACTAGAGACTTATGCAAAAGAGGAGCAGCGTGAAGTACAGGTGCCACTACTGGTTGGACCACTGCAGTGGAAACCACAGCTGGAGAAGAATGCACATCCAAGCGAGACTGATGGGATACTGCAACGGGAGCAATGTGTGCAACAGGAGCAACGTGAGCTACTGGTACTGGGACGACATGAGGAGAACGTTTCAAGATATGGTGTGCTCCGTGTCCAACCAATCCATATCCAGCGTATCCATGTCCTCCAATACCGTGGCTTCCATGTCCAAAACCATATCCATCATGTCCTCCATAGCCGTAACCGTGACCGTATCCTCCATAACCATATCCTCCGTGGCCATATCCTCCATAGCCATGGCCAGCATACCCGTGCGCAGGTACTGCGGCGACTATAGCACCATGATGAGCTGGCGCTACTAAAGGCAGTACCGCATGGCTACTGCATAGAGCAATGGTAGCAAACAACACGAGCGCTCGGAACATTTTAATATAACTCTTTGTTTCGTTACCAACTTTAACAAACTACAAGAGTTGACTGATATTCATGAACTGAGGCCACCTTCTTATACTCTGAACGCTGATTCAGAGTGACGGGATCAAAACTAATAATACAATTTTCGTGCTATTGAACGTTGTGATTGTATTAACAAAAAACTCGGAAAACTAATTTTGTTCAATTACAAGTAAACTGAATAGTTTTTATAGTCACAAAATAATAACAATAGGCATTTGTAATAAGTTATTAATAAGATGGATTCCGATTTAATTTATTACTCACCAAAAATCCAACCAAGCGTGGCATTCTTATGCAATTAAGCATCAATCATAAATTATTGGATGTTTTTACAACGCATCTCAATCCGGCCAGTGCCCTGGAGCCAACCGCAATGACGCAACGACCTGTTTAGTAGCCGAGAACTTGAACCTGTTGCGCTCGCGCACGACGTAACATCTACCGTTACACGAGTATAAAATAACGTCTCATCTGCTTCTCATGCACACTGCATGCACATTTTAGCAACCAATATGATTAGATTACTTTTCTTTGTGAGTTCTATGTGTATGGTACGTGGACAGTTTGTTCCTATAATTTACGCCGCGCCAAGTGCAGTGTCTCATCAATCAAGAGTTGACATCAGACACAGCCCTGGATTTATATCAGGGCCATTGATATACAACCCTCCAAAGGTTCTTTATGAAAAACACACTGCAGATGAAAAAGCTCAGGAGACTATTTTTACACCAATGTTTACTGCAGATACTATCTTGACACCCGTGGCTTTAAGCTTTTTTCATAATCTGCCGTTGTCAAGAGCCTTAGAACATCCAATATCATTAGATAAAGTACAAGAACAGTATGAAAAAAAATATTATTCAATAACAGAAAACAGTGATACGGTAAAAGTGAATGAAAAGGAAGATAATGTGAAATTGAAAGTGGTCACTAAACCGGTTAACCAAGAAATGGAGGCAATACAAAAATCTGAGAAACAGAATTATATCGTTATCGAGGATAACAATGACGACGAGGTAAACACTGATGTACCTATTAAGGATGTTTTTACGGAATACGAGAATTTTCATAAAAAAAACAAGTAAATCTACGTAATAATTATAGATAATTATTAATAAATATTTCAGTATTTTTGTTTTTGCATTTTATTAGAAAAATTACGATTACGATTCCTTTTCACACATGGTGCTTAAATACCAAACTGTACTGAGTCAGACTATTGATGAACATACTACGATATTTGTATATATAATAATAAACTAGCTTTTGCCCGTGGCTCCGCCCACATGAATGTCGTATATCGCGATGCCGATGAAAAAATTCGTAGTAATTTTTGCATTTATTTCATAAGTACTGTTTTGATAATAGATTCAAAAACGATAATTGCAATCATGAGAACTTGAGAATGCAAAACGAATATGGTGCGCTACGGGCTAGTACCTTTAATAATCATAAATATTCAATTGTTTCAATTATTATTAGTAATGACAAAAAAAACTTAAATCAGGATATTAAACAGAAACTGTTTTATTAGTATCTATAATGAACGGAATAGACTATTCATGTATAACACAGTAGGTAGTATATATATAAATATATACTTACCTAATACATTATACTAATCTAAATAAATAAACATCAACAAAACTATTTCCACAGTTACCTATCGTACCAGACTTTGAGGCAAAAAGCCCTATTGTTAAATTTAGTCAAGGAATTTAATTTATTTGCCCAACTTAGCACAATAACAACACGTATTACTTCCACGTGACTTTCAAGGTAATAGTATCGCTATTCACATGGTTTTTCATTAAACACTGATAAATAGAATAGGTACGGTAATAAAATAGGCGTATAGGGATAAAACAAAAATAGAAGCATGCAAGCGAGAGTTGGAACAAATTTAATTCTATTATTAGTTTTGTTGCCAGCAAGAACACGTTTTAAAGTACTTGTTTGTTCATTTATAGTCATTAAAATTTAAGTTAAATAATTATGGCTTTTTTTTTATTTAAAGGCTATAAACGTAACTAAAAGGGCTTAAAAATACTAATAATGCACTAGTGTTTAGCTGTAAACATATTAGTGCCTGTTTGTATGTGCATAACTTAAGAACTTGACTTCGTATAGGTGTGCGTGTTTCTTTATAAATAAATAAATATAAATATACATATATATCTTGCAAAAATAATGCAGGGTTATGCCATAAACGCTTTTTTTCCTAACGTCTCAAGCCAACATTTTATTCGTAAACTCAACTAAAAGCTCATTTACGTATTAACACAAATACCGACCGTCTATACTTAATGAGTTGAAGGTATGAAATCGAATTAATCAAACAGCAAAGAACGTATCCAGAATGTAGTTTATTTGTCATAAGTATTTATATACATCAGAAATTCAATTAACGGTGTGGAATTTTGGATTTACAGGTGTTTAGTAGTAATTAAATTTTGTATTTAGTAATTAGAAATCATTAGGAGTTTCTCATTTAGTACACGTGAGAATAAGCAAAGTTGTTGGCATAGGCAATAGGAGCACTGTAGGCAATGGAAGTAAGGGGTGTATGAGAAGTTTTTAAGTCAAACCTAGACTGGTGAGAATAAGCTGCGGGGGCAATGTAGGTATTAAAAAAAGGAGCGGAACGTTTCTTGATAAAGTGGGTAAAACCAACGTTAGTAGTAGGAATCAAGTGAGTTGAGGAGATGAAAGGAACGGAGGCTGATGTGTAAGAAGTGGTCAGAATCGGCCTTGAAGCTGCAGTGTAGACTTGTGGAGTGAAGTATGAAGTACTTAACAGGGGCGCGGACCTCTTCTTGATTAAGTGCAGGGCTGGTGAAATCGGACCAGTTGCTGGCAGAATTGATGCGCTGTGAACTAGCGGAGCTGTAACCACATAATGGTTAGGCGCTATATAGGCAGTGGGCGCCGCATAGGTAGAAGGTGTGTAATACGCCAAAGGCAGCTGAGCAGAACGCTTCTTGATCAAGTGGGCGTTAGCCGATGGTGCAGTGTAGTAGTTAATCGGCGTTGGGTGGATTATGCTGGTATCGTATTTCGAGATGGATGTAGATGCTGGTGCCACGAAAGTGGAGTACTGCGTGATTGGTGCTGCGAACAAAGCACCAGGGCTGGCCGCCGCTGCAGCGAAGAATGCACACAAAAGTACAAGCTTGAACATTGTTGTTTCTGTTCCTCGGATGAACGACTGATGTCCTGATAGTGTGTCGTATAGTATTTATAGAAAGTATTCACTAAACCTAAGGGCGATCTCGTTTCGCAAAACCGGTGCAAGACTACTGTTCAGGAAGCTGATATTTAAACTTCACAAGGCCGACCAGACTCCATGATAAATAAGTTCATCATCGTCGAAGTGGCCGCCTCTTTGTTGCACTACAGACGGCAAAAGAAAAAGAAAGTAAATGTCAATTTATGCTACAGGCATCCTTTCTGAACATCAAAGTAATTGCATGTTTTTTTACCCAGAATGAGAATCTTGTTTATTCTTTATAACTACTTTGCTAATAAATTGTCTTAGCTAATAGATGTAGATTTTTCAGTTACTATGTAATTCTAAGCCATTAAAATTATCGTCCTTGTTAGTAACTATTCAGTAAAATTATATAAATACAAGGAATTACCATTGAGCCTGACTTACGTCGAGTTCAAATTGAGTTAACTCTATTTTTCCAAAGATGAATAAGTGGAATTAATCTGAAATGTAAATGTTATGTGTTAGCTATTTTCCTTGATTTTATTTCGTTGCAAGATCTATAGTTATAAGGAGTTATAACGAGTCATGAACTACGGAACCCAGAAAACGGTATAATATTACATTATTATATTTATTTACATTGGTAGAAAATAATGAAACAAATGAAATTAAATGTCTCTTTTCTCTATATTGTGATGACTACTCTAATAATAAATTAACAAAAAGGTAATCATCATACTTTATTCATAGATAGCGAATCTGACAGCAGAATGGTAACAATGCGTGAAACTCCATTAAGGTAGTTACGATTTATTTGCAAATGACATGTTGTTGTCATGTGTCCTGTGATTGTGTGTGCAAGTGATTATGTTACTTTAAAAATTACTATTTATACATTCAGTTAGTATTATTGTTATTATGATTTGCATGTATTTCAACTTTTAATAATTTTCAACTTTAAGTTCAGAAGTGAAGTCAGATCTCGTCAAGAGTTTCACAGTTTTGGAATTGTTGTAACTAACAACAATGTGTGTCCTTTTCGAAACTCATATTGAAATAAAGAAAATGTCGGTTTAAGGAAAAATTTAAGCTATTTTTGAGAGTATATATTAAAATATATAAAATGAAAACTTTCCTTAAACCGATATAGAAAAATGTTAATGTAATATAGTTATTAAGTACCAGACAACTTAATTTACAAATGTAATTTATTTTCGGTAGCTTATGTCAACGCGTTTATTTGATGTTATCTATTTCATTTTTTTGTTCAAATCTACAACTATTCATGATCTCATGTAAATACATTTCTCATAGTAAATCGAGTGTATAACTAACTTTGGGGATTTAATTAAATAATATGTCCGAGTTTTAACAGACAACCAGCAAACATTCAAATGAGTTAAACTCATAATTACATATCCAATGTATATATTACATGCATCTATTATGTATTACTAAGATGCATTGCTGTATTATATACAACAATTAGAAGTTCTTTGTGAGTAGCAGTTAGCGTGTTTATTCTAAATTAAGCTCCGCAACTACTTGCACATACCTTTATCATTGTTCTGAATACAAACCTTATCAAAATTCGATACTCATAAAAAGGTTTAAAAGGACTTTAATAAATATAAGTATTTTAACATGTTGTGATTTTTAAATGATAACTAGCTGATGACCGCGGCTCCGCCTCCTAGGGGTCCTAGGGGTATGAAAAATAGATGTTGGCCGATTCTCAGACCTACCCGATATGCTCACAAAATTTCATACAAATTGGTCCAGCCGTTCGGAGGAGTATGGGAACGAACATTGTGACACGTGAATTTTATATTTAAGACTAGCTGATCCTCCACCTCCGCTCGCGTCCTAGGGGTATGAAAAATGGATAGTAGCCGCTTCTCAGACTTACTGAATATGCAAAAAAAATTCATAAGAATCGGTCAAGCTGTTACGGAGGAGTATAGGAACGAACATTGTGACACTAGAATTTTATATATATAAGATTTAAAGATATACAATTTCGATCTCTGACTGGCAAGACTCTGCTTGATGGAAAGAAAGTCTGAGTAGAATTTAAGAATTGCGCTCACCATACTCAATGTGAATGCAGACAGTTCAGCATGGTGGCCTACACTATGACGACCTATTGAAATGTTTCAATAACATTGGGTCGTCATTACTATCTATTTTATGTTTTCATCATCAGTTAACTATCTCATTTTCCTTCACTATATTTACACGTGGTTACACATCACTACGTATTACAAAATAAAGTCCTCCGCCACGTCTGTCTGTCTGTTCGATAACCGACATGGATGCGGGTGCAAAGCTAGTTTGTAATAGTATAGTTATGTAAGAGGTTTTATTCTCACTGCATTAAAAGAGTTTTTGTGAGCTATGCTCTTTATTTACTCAAAGAAAAGTAGTCCTGTTCAGGGTCGACGATTCATTCCGGTTACGACCATCTAGTTTAGCTTATCATACTAGTATATAAATGGATCGCTCCTGTGCATATGTATCAGTGATCTTAGCAACACAGACCACAATCACACTCAAGATGATGAAGCTGGTGGTGTTGTCCTGCGTGTTGGCGATGGCGGCGGCTGGCCGCCTCATCGCGCCCTTGCCCTTGGCGTACTCTGCACCTTTTGCTTACACAGCACCGCTGCTGACACCATACAACTATAGAGGGCCGCTGTCTCTCGCACCCGGACAGCCCGCCAACATCCTCGGCTCCGACGGAAGACCACTGGACACTCTAGATGTGAACTTGGACAAATCTGCACATTTCACTGCTAAGGCTCTGTCTGGTTCTGGTTTCCACCTGTTGAAGAAACGCTCTGCCCCAGTATTTGCGCCACTAGCTTTCAAGAGCGTCGCCGTGGCTCCAGCACCACTGATTGCTCATGCTCCGATCGCTTACTCCACGCCCCTGATCTCTGGCCCTCTCGCTGCTACATCTTACACCTACACCCACGCACCCCTCGTCCACTGGTAAATAATCAAATGGCTTTGAAAATATATCACCATCAATGATTTTTTTGTTTTATTACGGCTTTTTAGGGTCCCGTAGTTCATGACTCGGAACCCTTATAGATTCGTCATGTCTGTTCGTCTGTTCACGACTTACCGTCCAAATGGTTCAGTACTAGAAATATTAAACTTTGCACGAATATGTGTTTTGGTAAAATCATAAAATATTTTTATTTGGGGTACCGCCCCTACACGTAAAGTGGGGATGATATTTTTTAACTATAACGACTGAGATAGTTTTATTAGTTCAGGAGTTATAGAGGCTTAACTTGTTAAATACGCTTGCTTAAAAAACTTCGTACAAAAATAACGATTTAATAAGTAAACATATTAATTATCTATTAGACACGATTTTCATTCTACTTGCCATTGTGTACGACTACGGAACCCATTTCTATGAGTGGGCTGACACGCACTTGCTCGATTTTTTTCTGACTGTCTTGATATTGTTGTAGAAAGCTGATGACAGAGAGTAACTTAGGCTATTTTTATATACTAAGTTATGATATATGATATACTAGGCTTGACGGCCAAACGACGTGCTAGAAAGATGAAACTTTGCACGAATATGCGCTTCTATCACATCGACAAAGTGCTACCATAAAATCAGGAAAATATTTTATTTGGGGTACTTCCCCACCACGTAACGTGGGGATAGCTTTCAATATGGGGTTTCAATAGATAGGTATTCTTAAAACATTGCGAGGATGTTAAAACCATTCTTCGATATAGGCATCCATTTGCGAGTTATTCAACTTTAAAGCGCATTTTTTTGTAAAAATCGGGCGTCCCGTCCAGTCAGCCGTTTAGCCCTAACGGCTTACCCTTAAATCTGTACAAATATGATGACAGTAGTCCATAT
Organism: Phragmatobia fuliginosa; assembly: GCA_932526445.1. Classification (NCBI taxonomy): domain Eukaryota; kingdom Metazoa; phylum Arthropoda; class Insecta; order Lepidoptera; family Erebidae; genus Phragmatobia; species Phragmatobia fuliginosa. The sequence continues at coordinate 10,162,054 of OW052071.1, read as the reverse complement.
ATTGAACTTTCAAGGAAAACTACAGCGGTTTTCATTTTTTTTTTATTTCAGGGGTTATAGGGGCCTAACTTGGAAAACTTCGTACAAAAATAACGAAATAATAAGTAAACATAACAATTATCTATTGGACACGATTTTAAATCTACCTATCATTTGGGTGACTACGGAATCCTATGCTAAGCGTGGGTCAGGCAACATAGAATTGGGTTCCGTACTTGGCCAATTTTTCTTTACATAAATGTACCGTAAATTGTAACGATTAATTTCACAAAAACTCTAAATAAAGAAATGTATAAGCTACTTAATGACAGCAGTTTGATGTCACAATACATAAACTTACAGTAGCTTTCGACCTTGTTGGGTTCCTTTCTTCAAAATAAAATAAGAAACTTTCTTTTGCACTTTGACATAATTTATTTGTCTATCAGGTTAATTTTTTGAAAATCGTAGATGTCTAGAGTTAAGGTGGATACCAAATCGGCAGTCCTTTGAAGCTGTAAACCTTGGTAACGCAATTGAAAGATGTGAGTATTAAAGATCATTAAAATTTACAAGTGTTTCTTATGAAGTTTGGAGAAGCGATGCCTGGACTCACATACAATTACACGATAACAAGCAAAAATAATTTATTATAGGAATCAAATTCCAGTTTATGACTTACAGAATTTTATTTTAACTACTAATTTGGCTCCATGTTAACAAAATAAACTTTTTCTTATTTGCAACACTGCACAGCATTGTAAAATGGTTACAAATTTTATATATTTCTCGATAGGTTCTATCGAATAAAAATATAGTATTCATTGGAAATAGTAGGTTCTGATATTACTGTGTTTTAGCAAACTAACATACTTTTAGCTTTATAATATTAAAATAGAGATAAAGGTAATTCATGCCTCTAATGTTTTCTTTAACGTATCAAATTGAATTAACTTTTAGGTCTTACGATTTTATTGGATTACATTTATTGAGTGTATTAAAAACGAATGTTATATTGGGTGTATGGATGCTTATTACTATTTGAAGTGTAGAGAAAGATAATGGTATGGAACATGAATGATGCAGAATCTCTCACTAGGCCACAATTATTTCATCAAGCAGAGCAGAGTCACGTTGGCTTTTAATTAAAAAAATTAAATATTACATAGACAAACCACTGTTTATCTCTAAAAATGTAGTCGCATTGCATGAGCAAGGTAAAATAATAACTGCGTTTAACTCGACAGCACTAAACGGGTGGTTGTGGAGACTCTTAGCGGAGTCCTATCTCCAGGAGTGGAACATCGTTGATACAAAAGTCAAACGTGCTTCCTATACTTTTGTAACCTTTATAACTGTAACTTTTATAAATGATTGTAAGTTCCCTAACTTTATTCTCTTTTTTAGACCCTAATAATACGTATGATTGATCATGGTCATGTATGCTACTACGACCTTAATGCAGATACTACATCCTCCTTTCAGCTCCTTTATTCTACTCATAACAGAACCCTTAGATCTAAAAATAGCGTCTTCCTATTATGTCCCTCCTGTACTTCTGCGTATGTTCATTTTTCTTTCCTCATTAAATTTGTCCTTCTCTGGAATGACCTTCCCTAAGAAATCAGAATGACACCCTGTTATAACTTCTGCAAAGTGAAGGCACGATCTCTCCTCACGCAGTCTAGCAGAATCTACACAAACGTGATATTATAGTATGTATAAGTGGTAATTATGTATGTGCATACGTATGTAGTGTATGTAAGTATTCTTATACATATATCTTACTGATTATGTTGTTCTTCTTATTACTGGTGACAAAATTGCACCTCTTTAATTATTGCCGAACCACCTATATACTAACTAACCCTTATAGACTGGAATAAAATGCATAAGGCAGTAAGGCCACCATTGTAATTTATCTTTAACATTACTCAGAATACAAACTTGATCAAAAAGCAGATCAATAATAATCGGTCCCCAATAAACAGGTTAAGAAGCAGGTATAACAAAATTTCTTTTCTAAAGTTGTGTTTTTGTACATAATAATAATTTACAGATATGCAATTTCGGTCTCTAACTGACGTGACTCTGCCTGATAAAGAGCATAGGTAGAATCCAAGAATAGTGGTTACCATACTCATTGGATTCACTGTAAATTTTTTATATATTTATTTGCGTATTACATAATTATCAAAATTTACACATTTGGAACAGTCAAGTTTATGTAAGAGCATTTTTTCTCGCTGCATCAAAAGAGTCTTTGTATATTACGCTCTTTATTTTCTCAAAGAAAAGTAGTCCTGTTCAGGGTCGACGATTCATTCCGGTTACGCCCATCTAGTTTAACTTATCATACTAGTATTTATACGGATCGCTCCTGTGCATATGCATCAGTGATCTTAGCAACACAGACCACATTCACACTCAAGATGATGAAGCTGGTGGTGTTGTCCTGCGTGTTGGCGATGGCGGCGGCTGGTAGTCTCATCGCGCCTTTGCCCTTGGCGTATTCTACACCTTTTGCTTACACAGCACCGCTGCTGACACCATACAACTATAGAGGGCCGCTGTCCCTCGCCCCCGGTCAGCCCGCCAACATCCTCGGCTCCGACGGAAGACCACTGGACACTCTAGATGTGAACTTGGACAAATCTGCACACTTCACTGCTAAGGCACTGTCTGGTTCTGGTTTCCACCTGTTGAAGAAACGCTCTGCCCCAGTACTTGCACCACTAGCTTTCAAGAGCGTCGCCGTGGCTCCAGCACCACTGATTGCTCATGCACCGCTCACTTACTCTACGCCCCTGATCTCTGGCCCTCTCGCCGCCACATCTTACACCTACACCCACGCACCCCTCGTCCACTGGTAAATGATCAAATGACTTTGAAAATATAACGGCATCAATGATTTATTTGTTTTTTTTACCTACATAAATATATGTTACGTTACGTCATGTTATAGTAAATTAGTTTTACTTAGACAAAGTTTCAGTAAGGAGTTTTGAGAAGCGATTCCTGATAGACATACAATTATACGACGCAAAGCTATACATTCATACAATTACAAGATTTAAACGCGTAGCTTGGGACTCACAATATTTTATTTTTAACTATGAAAGATCACATAGACTACGGTTTATCCTGAAAAATGTAGTGTTTTCATCGCATGAGCGATATTTATCAAAAACAGTCTTCAATATTTTAATATTTTAAAATTTTGGCCAACTATGCCACCTTGGCCAGGCTAGCTAGTTTTTTACAAGGTTTGTTTCAAGTATTCCTTCTCTGTTTAATTTGTTTTTTATATGTTTTGTAAATATATATGCAAATATGACTGTCCCCATCGATTTATCACAAGAACAAATAACGTTCAAACACAATATAAATTAAATACTACGAATGCAGTTAGATTATAGTGGTTTAAGTAATCGCCTTGCCGCTTCCTACTGCGCTTAGTGTTGTGAGTTCGATCCCAGCGTGTGACAACACTTAGTCTTCTTTTGCTTCCTAGCCTTTGTTCCAAATATTATGTGGGGTCGGCTAGTAATTCAACTGGTTTTACCTAAAAATCAGTTTCTCCACGGAGGTATTGACATCGGATCTCCGAAACCCTAAGGAAAAACTGAAATTCGAAGGTTGAAGTAGTTGTCAGGATATTAGAGGGCACAGACTTCATAATAACGTGCCATAGATGTTCATGACAACCGGGACCGAAGGTTTATATGGTTTTGATGAAAAAAAAAATTTTTGTATACCCCCAAAATTTATTGATTTTTTTTTATTTTTGTGTAAAAATATTATTGCGGTTCACAGAATACATCTACTGACCAAGTTTCAACAGTATAGCTCTTATAGTTTCGGAAAAAAGTGGCTGTGACATACGGACGGACAGACAGACAGACATGACGAATCTATAAGGGTTCCGTTTTTTGGTATTTAGCAACGAAACCCTAAAAATAGTCGTTACGTGGTGTGGTTTGTTTAACCTTTTAACGTACTGTGTTACACAGTGATTTTTAATTCTGCTACTCTAAAACAAATTAATTAACAAATGTATTTTATAAATCATCTAGAATTTATGGAATGAATAGATTAAAATAATTCATTACTTGTTAATAAATTAGTATCAATTTTGATTGTATATAACATAAGTGCACTTTCATCAAAATATCTTTTTTTACAGTTCGGTAGTTCATGACTCGGCAACCTTATAGTTTCGTCATGTCCACCCGTCCGTCCTCAACTCGTCCAAGGCATCCAAACGGTTAGTGCTTGAGAAAAAAACTTTGTATGGATATGTGTTTTATTACACGTGTTTTAATTTAGGGTACCTCATTTAAGATTGGGATGATTTTCTTGACTCTGCCCCATCGTGTGGGGTATCATTAGATAGGTCTTTTGAAAACATTAAGACGTTGCCAAGACGGACATTAAGAGGTTGCTAAGACGCTTTTCAGATTTAGGTATTTTTTTGCAAGTTTATTGTAAATTGTTGTTATTGTAGTTCGAAAAAGCTGAAAAAATTCGTGACGGTAGTCTATGTAATGAATTTGAAGCGTAACTATAACGGCTTTGCCATCTACAAAAATAGGTTATGTTAAGTGTATTATTTGAATATACAACTCTACAACAAAAGCTAATGTTTAGAAAACAGAATTTCAAAAATATTTTTTTTAAACTACAACGATGCGATGATGGTTATAAGAAACAAAAATAGTAAATAAGAGAAATCCTTTATATATATTCATCATCATCAACAGCCTTTAACAGTCCACTGCTGGACATAGGCCTCTCCTTTGAAAGGAGGTTTTGGCCTACTATACCACGCTGGCCAGACGGGTTGGTAAAGGGTTTGTTTCAAGTTTTCCTTCTCTTAGCAGTGATGTTAGCTGCCTATTTTGTTCCTTTAGTCTTCTCTTACGACTCCCATGGAATGATTATGGGGTGGTGACACTTTGTATTCATAATCCGTCACCACACGGATAATTATATATATTACATAAAACATATCAATCAATAGGATACGATGATATCTATACAAAAAAAGTGTCTGAAGAGTCTGTTCATTTGATACTAGCTTTTGCCCACGGCACCGCCCGCGAGTGTGTCGATTTTCGCGGTAAAAAGTAGCCTATGTCCTTTCCCGAGGTCCCATATATGTCTATACCAAAATTCATCAAAATCGGTTCAGCGGTTTAGGCGTGAAATGTAACAGACAGACAGACAGAGTTACTTTAGCATTTATAATATTACTAGCTTTTGCCCGCGGCTCCGCTCGCGAGTGTGTCTATTTTCGCGGTAAAAAGTAGCCTATGTCCTTTCTCGAGGTCACATATATCTCTATACCAAAATTCATATAAATCGGTTCAGCGGTTTAGGCGTGAAAACGTAACAGACAGACAGAGTTACTTTCGCATTTATAATATTAAGTAGGGATAAGTAGGGATAACATACAGAAGTATGTTATATCAAATAAACAGTTTTTAACTAAATGTATATGAACTTTCATACAACATTATATACGGTACTAACCTCCAAAATGCAATCCGGGTAATCCCTAGAACGGCTTGACCGATTTTGAATGGACTTTCACCAGCAGATGGCTGCCATAAGCAGTAACTTAGGTTATTTTTTTTAGACTAGCTTTGCTCCGCAGCGTTACTCGTGATTTAGAACAATAACCGCGGGTAACACTTCGGGACTCAGCTAGTAATTAACAAAATAAAGTGAGTAATCAATCAGGTAAAATGTATTGTTTATATGAAACGTACATTATTATAGCTCCGGTCATTTACCAGTGTACTAGGGGTGCGTGTACGTAGGGGGAGTGTACAGCTGCGATATGAGACGAGAGTAAGGGCGTTGAGTAAGTGAGCGGCGCGTGCGCAATCAACGGTGCTGGAGCCACGGCGACGCTCTTGAAAGCTAGTGGTGCAATCACTGCGGCAGAGCGTTTCTTCAACAGGTGGAAACCGGTACCAGACAGTGCCTTAGCTGTGAAGTGTGCAGATTTGTCCAAGTTCACATCCAGAGTGTCCAGCGGCCTTCCGTCAGCAGCGATAATGTTGGCGGGCTGGCCGGGGGCAAGGGACAGCGGCCCTCTGTAGTTAGATGGGCTCAGCAGCGGTGCTGTATATGCAAAAGGTGCTGAGTACGCCAAAGGCAACGGCGCGATGAGGCTACCAGCTGCAGCCATCGCCAACATGCAGGACAACACCACCAGCTTCATCATCTTGAGTGTGAATGTGGTCTGTGTTGTAGTGGAATCTAAGATGTACTGATGCATTTGTACAGTAAGAGAGGCTTTATATATCAATATGATAAGTTTAATCTTGATGGGCGTCATCGGAATGTATTGCTGACCATGAAAGGACAACTTCGTTGCGAGAAAATAAAGTTCACTTGAATACATAATTAATTTGTCGATCACAAGCGTTTTACCTGTGATATGAAAAAATATCATCATCTCTATTTACTTAACTTTAAAATCACATTAATTATTAAGATTTAAACTAGATCTGTTTCTTTAACCTTGAAATAGTTGAAGACTTTATCTACCTTAACTCTAACACCACCAACACTGTATGATCTAAAAAAAGGATGAAAGATAAGCTAAAATTGCAATGTCGGATTCATATCTGAAGGACCGTGACATTTTGAGACGGACGCAAAAAAACTAATACAAACGCTACTCTTTCCCATATTCCTCTATGATATCAAAACGTGGATACTAAAAGCTGCTGACTGCAGGCGCATTGATGCCTTTGAGATCTGATGCTTGAGCAAATTGAGGCGAATACCCTCAATTCATTTATTCTAACGATGACGGGGACGTTGAGTGATATTACCAGAGTCCATACTTTCTTTACCCAGAATCTTAGGAAAAGGGCTCACATGACTATAAGGCATTTATGACCCTTGAGTAACACATGTCTAAGGACGACGATAGTTACTGATAGATGACATGCCAATTTCCCCTAACAAATTTTTCCTTAAATCCCAAAAAAAGAGTTTAATAGCTATTTTGACATAACAAACGGATACTTCAATAACATCTATTGTTATAGTACTTTTATTCACACACAGAAACATTTGAATTATTTTAGTTTTTCTTTTTTTACTTTAATAGTAAAGACACTGTCTCTTGGTTTATCCTATTAATATTATAAATGCGAAAGTTAGTGAGTATGTATGTGTGTATCTATGTTTGTTGCTCTTTCACACAAAAACTACTGAACGGATTTAAATGAAACTTGACAGTAATATAACTTATATATCAGAATAACATATAGGCTACTTTTTACTGCAATAGTCGAGATACAGGGTCGAAAGCTAAGTGATTATAAAAATACATAAACCGTGGATTTCATAATGTATCACTGTTTATCTCCTGTCAAAACTTCACAGGTCGCTATGCATAACACACTTGCATAGCAACCATAGTGATATACGCCGGTAACACCACGGGGTGGAGCTAGTATTTATATAAATTTATTAATTATTTTAGTATATACACATAATATAATAATAATAAATAAATAATAATAAATATTTGGGACATCTTACACACAACGCCATCTAGTCCCAAACTAAGCAGAGCTTGTAATATGGGTACTAGACAACTGATATAAATACATAAACATACTTACATAGAAAAACACCCAAACTCCGAAACAAATATTTGTGGATGACACAAACATTTGGTCCGACCCGGGAATTGAACCCGAGACCTCTTGATCAGCAGCCGCATACGCTGACCACTAGACCAACAAGGCAGTCATATTGTGTATATACTAAAATAAAATCATGAAGCTTGCACTTTTGTCTGTCTGTTAGCGATAAACTTAAAAACCACTGCACCGATTTAAATTAAATTTTGTACCCAGATAGTCTTAAGCCTGAGAAAGGACATAGGCTAGTTTCTACCACGATTGCCGACATATATGTGGGCGGAGACATGGTCTAAAGCTAGTATTAATTGAATTCGATTTAAAAAAAAACGATAAGTCATTGAACGAAAAGAATTGACAACAAATTGTGTTAATCTATATTTATTTCTGCCAACTGATATTTAAACGCTTTCCTTTAGAACTGTCAATATCACACACTTCTAAGAAAGTATTTGAACTTGATAACAGCTTTGGGACATAGCTGTTACGCAATTTTATTTTAAAGGTAAGAAGGGAAGGAGAAATTCTGTTTCGTTTTCAATGTTAGTTGTGAGGAGAAGTATACAATAACTAGACGGATTGACTGACAAAAGCTTGTAACCGAAGACAGAACCGCGTTTCACCAAGCTCCTGGGTGAAGCACAGTACCTATCCAGGGTCATATCGTACTCCAGCTGATAACATAATTATAAAGTGATCCATTTAATTCTCATGATCATTAAATGGTTTTCCCCATTTTTTTTTATATTTAAGCCAAAGTAACTCTACTCTGCCTGATGGAAAGCATGAGTAGAATCCAGGAGTAGCGGTCACCATCCTCATTGTGAGGATAGGCAATGCAGCATGGTGACACAAACCATGGCGGCCTGGTCAGATAATACTGCATCATTCTCCCGGCCTTCTGAGGCCGGGTTAATGATGCAGAATTATTGGGCCTCTGGTCTCACATTCATGGCATGGAACGTACTGCTGAGAGAGGTCTTTGGTCTGCCCAACCCAAAAAAATCTAATCACAAATATTTGATCGGACCAAATATTTGTGTATTTTGAATGTCTTTACAAAAAGAAGTATTAATATTATTTTTACGGGAATTAACGCGATCACTTATTAAAGGTATTACATACTTCTAATTTGCCTGACGTTTGCCTGACGTTGCCGCAAAAATAATATTAATTAACATGGCACGCGAAAGTTTAAAAGTTAAAAAGAAGTATGTTTACGTATTTACATCAGTTGTCTAGAACCCACAATACAAGTTCTGCTTAGTTTATGACTAGATGGCGTTGTGTATAATTTAGTTCAATTATTTACTACTGAATATTCATACAAATCAATTTAATCAGGGGCCGTCACCCCACCGGGGTTTGTGTTATAGGGTGGTGTGTCGCACTCGGACCGACTAAAACCACACAGAATGTTTCTCTGCGCCTGAAGTAGGAAAGCTCCAGGAACTCCTGCTACTAAAACATACGGACTTCTTACAGCGCCTATCCACGCATCCTCTCCAAGCAAACTCTTTCGCAAGCAACTCCTGGCAGCAGGCCACCGGAGCATCTGCCGCCATATGGCGGGAAAACCCCGTCTCGTCCATCTGCAGACACACTCAGGGTGGCATGAGGCGCTAGTAAGCACGCCTCCATCACCTGATTCACCAAGTTGAGCAAAAGTTGTCTAAAGGCTAAATAGCATCGATCAGATTTAGAGCAAGTCGTCATAAATGCTCATCGAAAAGCCACCTCCGGTCAAGGATCAGGCCTAAATAATTTATGTGCCTGAACCGGTACGAGGGCCGAGTTAACCACGACGGGGCCCGTGGAACAATAACAACAACAACATGGTCTCCGTCTTAAACAGGGCCACCCGTAAATATAGCGCTTCAATGCACTCAATAAGCAATTAGTAGTTGTTCCTCACACTTAAGACTGAAAAATGCACAAATATTGTACCATAAGTAGGGATTAGGGAGATCGAAGAAAATACGGCTTCCAAATAACTCTCTTTATAAACTATACAGTCAGCAGTATACAGTCGATAATTCTTAATTACATACTATTGTTTACATAAAATTTCACCAATGATGCGCGAGATGGCCGGCATGTCCCAGACCCCAACCAAAATGCGCAACTGGCGCGTGCCAAGGAGCTACGGCGGGGACGCCGAGAGCAGCGTGACTGAGGCCAAGAGCGGGCACATCGATACGAGCAGTGTGGGACCATGCTGCAGGCGCCAGCAGAGGAGCAGAACGCTTACCTAAAAGATGTCCATGGATACCATGAGCATTATGAGCATCTACAGCTCTTGCAGTATAGTGCAGCGCACGATCTACATTCACACTAAGAGTGTCAAGAGGCCTGCCGTCATGGGCTACGATGTTAGCAGGCTGTCCAGGAGCAAGAGACAAGGGGCCTCTGTAGTTGTGGGCAGCACCGTGAAGGGGAGCAGCGACTGCTACAGCTGGTCCAGCGTGAACGAGAGGTGCAGCTACTACAGGAGCAGCTACATGTGCAGCCAAAGGAGCAGCGGTTACAACGCCCAGGTGAGCTCCCCATCCATGAGCACCCCACGGAGCCAGGCCAAATCCACTAGGCTTTGCGGCTGCCACGGCCAACACAACTGACAACACCACCAGCTTGAACATTATGGTCTGTGTTGTTTTCTAAACAGAGAGCAACTGTGATTTTACCCTCTAAGTTTCAGCTTTTATACAAATCAGTTTCGTAGGCGTATTCCAGATACCTTTGTGACGTCGACAAATATGCGGCTAGGCGTTGGCTGTAGGTCAGTCAAAAGGAAAAGGATTATTTGACAACATAAACAAGCGCCAGAAGCAGTATCCACAGTTATAATTATAGCATTAGGGCAAAATTCAACTCTAAGCTAATCGGTATACACTTGATAATATCCAGTGTCAATACGACTTCCCTGTTTACCTTGAACGTGTGGATAAAGGGCCATTCACTTCTCTCCTTATTATTATTAATATATATAAACACTTATTTAACTGTCTGCTTTCTTCATAACATGACTTTGATGAATCTTTGTAATTATTACGTGACATTAATTAACAGATTCAACAGACAGAATGATTATTATCTAAGGCTTATAAAACAGGGGCTTTATTATATGAACATCTCACGTTTTAAATTCTAAGACGGTGTCGTCTTGATTAGTAATATTCATACCCCAAAGTACTCATCAGAATATATGTCAAGCATCATAAAGTAGACGACTAAAATAATAAAAAAACAAGCATTTTGTTACGCACCTAATCTAATATGTTGATCATATAATTCATAGAGTTTTTTAATATTTTATGGACTTGTATTACAGTACATAACGAAAATTAAAAATTATTTTCTTAAAATATAATGTTTTATTTACATTTTGTTTCAAACCACAACTGAAAAAGACGAACAACAGAACGAATACGTGTGCCATCCTTTACATGCAATATTTCACAGAACGAATCCGTATGTCATCCTTTACAAACAACATTAATATGAAACTTCCCTTTTAACTATACGTCATTGATAATTTCTTTATATTTATTTGGACTCTCGAAATACTTTTCGTTACTGTCTAATTACAGTTTTCAGTTTTGTTTACACAAGACTATATAAATATACTAAGTACTTAAAATAAACAATGAGACAATGGGATCTACTTATTCAAGTAGGCATTTCTTGCAGTAAACATTGTTGCAATGTTGCGTCAAGAAACTGGATATTTTTTTTGCGAATTCTGTACACTTCACTTAAAACGTTAAAATTTATTATTCAAATTTATTAAAATAGATTTATAAAATATGTAATCATTTAAAAAATGTATTAACTTTTAGTTAGGTGTCTCAAAACATTACGCATTATAGCTAGTCCGGCTAATAATATTAATTGTTTTGCTCTATCATTATTTGTATGGATGGTAAATGAAATGATTTTGAAAATATTTTTAACCGACTTCAAAAAAAAGGAGGAGGTTATCAATTCGTCGGAATCTTTTTTTTTTTTTATGTATTTCAAAAATATTTTTGCATTGGAATGGGCGTAGCTTACAGGTGGTCCCATCGTCACCATATCGGGATCTGATGATGGGATCCCAAGGAAATCGAGTGAACTCCTCAAATATCATAGGCACAATGTCGCGATTTGGGTACTCGGAATAGTTTTTCATTGAAGTCGGTTCCTTTTTGTTAAAATTATAAACTCCATCGTCTAAGACGATCATAAACTTCAGAATAAAAAACAAAACATTATTTTTTTAACTTATTTCTTATTTTGAGAGTTAAATAAAAAAGTTAGCAAGTGAGCTTTGGCAAATGGAAAAGATTAGTTCCATAAAGAACAAAACCATCAGCTGACACTAAATTATGGGTTCGTTTCTTTCTCTTTAATTTAAGTCAATATTTAAAAGTGTTATGTTAACCCTGAGACCATAATATATGTTATCGAGATATGTAGTTTAGATCCGATCGCATATCAAATAAAAAAGCAAAATTTGAATTGAATTTTCGCTTTCTTAGATTATCTCTATGTAGGCTAACTCTAAAAGTAACTGTTTGTATATGTGGAGATAATGCTTTCCATAATCTCTACTCTCTACGCTTTTCTAGTTTCCTAAAAATAGCTTCAACAATTTTTTCGTCCATTAAAGTACTACAATTATTTTCAGTAATGCCCATCAATACCGACAGAAAGCAACTCTGATATTTATATGAACGACCATCCTGTGAATAATTTTGTCGACTTCAAAGGTCATTGAACTCACACCCTAGAAAGACGCTGAAAAACACATGAAGCTACAAGTTGTTCAAGTAGTAAGTAGTAGTTAGGTTACTTAAAATAGTTGTGTTCAAAAATAATTCTTGTCCTGTATAAAACAAGAAGACATGGAAGAAAATTTCTGGTTTAGCATTGTTATAATTTCCTATTATATTATATTCCACGATGCATTTAACATCACTGATGATAAGCGATAATCACTGTCTTTTATAAAGAATAATAGTTAAAACATGAATTAAATAGTTTTTTATACTTTTGCAAACATTTCCTTGAAAACCTGAATTATGGAATGGAATAAAAATGCAGTAAATTACACTTTTTTAATATTTGCCATTAAGCATGTAATAAATGAAGTAGAAACTATTCTAAAATTTACTACACACAATAAGTTAAAAGATTAGTGCATTATTTAAATATAAAACGTATATAATTTCAATGGTTAATTGTTATTGACCGTTACTCACACCAACATTGTTTCATCAATCATCAACAACCCATAACGTCCCACTGCTGGGCTCAGGGTCTCCTCTCAAGAGAGGGTTAAGGCCATACGTCCCCACGCTGGCCGAGTGCGGGTTGGGGACAGGCAAGACACGTTGTGGCTACGTAATCTTACTGTTGGATGTTTTTAAGCCGCCCGAAGGCCTCCAACTAAGCTTCACGACTGCTATCTTATGATAACAACCGGGACCGACTGCTTAACGTGACCTCCGAATCACGGAAACGCTCATTACATATAATGCCACAAACGGTCATCCATCTAGGTCCGACCGCGCCGTCGTTGCTTACCCTTGGTGATTGTTTCCAATCAACTAAGGCCACTCGGCTATGAGCGCTTCTTTTAAACAACATTGTTTAAATTCCATAAAACAAAGTCGAATTAATCATAACCAATGTTCATATTTGTTGGTATTAAATATTCATAAATGCTACGTTACAGACTATGAACAAATATAACATTAGTTTAATTCCGAGTTTGCATTATTTATCATATCTTTATATATATAATTCTTCTGTGAGTGTGTATGTCACTGAACTTCTCTCAAACGACTGGACCGATTTTGATGAAATTTTTTGTGTGTGTTCAAGGGGATCTGGGAATGGTTTAGATTCACAATTGGACCCAGTAGGTGGCGCTGCGATCAAGTTCTGGAATTTTAAAGTTGGGCGGTACGAAGTTCGCTGGGTTAACTAGTTTAAATATATTATGAAACTCGTAATGTCAGACGAGTAGTCGGGTGCGTCTACTCGTCTGACATTACAACTACATCATACAGAAATTAGATAATAAAAATGTTTGCATAGGTTACCCTTATACACACACACACACACACACACACACATCATACAAACGTAACAAAGTTAAACACGTTCACATATGCGCACGAATCCTTTCCCACCGAGAATGAATACATGAACTTGACACTTACACGCTTACCTGGTATGTGACGTAGAAAACCAGTCGAGTCGAGAGTGCATTATGACGTGCAATGTTATCACATACATCTACACGCTTTATAAACAAGTTTTACTAATTTAAATCCTTTAAAATAAAAACGTACAACCATGTTCAGTGTGGCTAAAGTACGGTTCAGTTACATCATCAGCATTAACTTTAATAGGCCTTTAAAGTCTCTCCTTAGACAGAAGTTTTTGATCTACTATATACCATGCGTGTCCAGATGGAATAGTGTAGTGAATTTTCCAAGTTTTTCTTTCTTTGATGTATTTTGTTCTGCGAAGTTTGTTTGTGGTTGGCTTACGAGTACAACGCTCTTGGAAAGATCAAGGATAGTAACACTCGGTATTCTAAATCCGTCAATACACGGACATATATAAACAGTATTCTTTATTTTGTGAATTACATATTGTGGTAATTACCAATCTTCTGTGTAATCTTTTGTGTGAGGTTAGTACTGCCTCAGTCGTAGCAGCCCATTTGTCCTGAAATCAGCGTGGCTAAACTATCATTAGGAGACATTCAACAATATTAATAAAATCTTATATCTGTTAGATGGTACTACACGGCTACATACTATGAAATACTTACTGACTTTCGGCAACAAGGAATATAACTTATAGCTATTTGAGAAGAGGGAGTTTGTACATATGGGTTGTAGAATAAACCCAAAATGTTTTGTTTGAATAATGTCAGAAACTATACAGTCTATTAAACTCGCAGAACTAAATATTGACGCTAATAATCAATTTCAATAAACTCGTAGTTTGGGCTTTGTTTACAATTACGATAAGTAATAGTTATAAGTTATATAGATATTGGGAAGTACTTAATACTTAGTTGATACCGATTACGTAAGTTATTGCTCTCTTACCTAATATAACATTACTCGAAAAGCAAATCATGACGCAATTTGGTTCAAATTGCTAAAAGATAAACTAGATAGTTCATCAAATAAGTTCTCCGTATTGTAGAACTTTAACAACTTAACAAATCACAATTTTTAAATCTACAAGCTCTATTTTAGACTCTACACTCGGTCAATGGTATGCAAATAAACCTTTAAAAATAAGCCATAAAAACTAGCTATCATTCGAAAGTGTTTTAATTTAACATTCTTTCTATAGGTATAACATAACTTCTTTTTTCATATTTTTAACACATCGACAAAGTAATGAAATAAAATCACGAAAAATATATTTAGTTGGGTTACCTCCCCAAAAGTAAAGTGGAATAGATTTTCTTTTTCTCACAGCTACCACATCGTGTGGGTTATCATTAGATAGATCTTTTAAAAGCCTTGAGAAGTCGCTAAGACGAATTTTGATTTAGGTATCCGTTTACAAGTTTTTCCACTTTAAAAGGCGTTGTTTTATTTATACAGGCCGTCGCCCCTTTTTCTCTAAATGCTAAACGACTAGCTCGAAAAATCGGAATAAATTAAGGACAGTAGCCAATGTGATGAAATTTACAGGAGAAGTATAACGGCTTAGATGACTTTATTAGTTCAGAAGTTATAGAGGTCTAATTTATATAATGTGCTTGCTAGGAAAACTTCATACTGTAAAGAAATAATAAGTAAACAAATTATCTACTGGGCACGATTTTAAATCCACGTGCCATTGTCAATGACTATGGGATGGGACCCTAGTCTATGCGTGGCCTGACATGCACTTGAAGAAGTTTTGGAGCTTATGATATGCCTTCTTAAGTTAAGTACAGCCTTAAACTTGTTGTTAAAAGTAGAATTTTAACAACAAATGTTTATCTTAACATTTTCGATTCTGTAAGCATCGTGGTACCTATACTATTTCTTAGCATATTATTTCAGACAGTTATATAATCGTCCTCATAAATTTGAGAAAATTTCGATTAGCTCTCTAAACCATTTCTGTTTAGGGGTTATTTTTTAGCGCTTTTTTAACCCCTCCCTCCCTCTGGTAATAGGTCTTGAGGCTTAGGACAACTCTTCCTCCAACCAAAATCACATTTAGTTTTTATTACTCTCAAAAAATTTTAAAATATGGCCTGAAAACGGCGAGTCAAGGGGACACTGCACGCCGTTTATGGTTCACAAATCGCGCTTGACCAAAAATATAAATATACGTGATATATTATACTACACCCTCGTCCCCCTTGTAATATTTCGATATTTTTGAAAAACCCCCTCTCCACCCCCTTTGAGCCTCACGTGATTAATGGACGGCCCCTAGGTTTAATAAAGAATAAACATCACTGTAAAGGAATGAGCAATGTAAGAAATGGTCTATTAAACGATATTTCATGCTATTTATCTACTAGTAGTACATCTATCATAAAAAATATATATTTTATTTTTCTGCCATATCTGAAAATCATACCCTTTGTAATATATTGTCCCTACGGACATAACATAGTATTTTCGATCTAAGTTCGTTGGCCCGATTACATAGCGACTAAAATAGAATAGTTATATAAGTAACTTATAAATCTTAAATTTTAGGATCTTTATACATTTTATGCTTTTTGAAAAGGAAAACTTGATAGAAACCCGAGACAAACCCTAACATTCACGTACGTCGGAAACCTTTTTTCTAAGTGAAAGTCTATGTCCACCAGTGGAATATTAAAGACTGCGATGATATTATGTTGTTTTTTTATGTTAAAGTGAACATTTTGAGAAAACTGGAGATTTTACACAATTTTCAATATTAAAGTCCCAGAAAAATATATTACATACAATTAAATAAAATAAATAAATAAATATTTTTGGACATCTGACACACAACATCATCTAGTCCCAAGCTAAGCAGAGCTTGTGTTATGGGTACTAGACAACTAATATAAATACATAAACATACTTTTTTTTTTGTAAATACATACATATACATAGAAAACACACAGACTCCGAAACAAATATTTGTGAATCACACAAATAATATTTGGTCCGACCCGGAATCGAACCCGAGACCTCTTGATCAGCAGCCGCATACGCTAACCACTAGACCAACGAGGCAGTCAATTAGATTAATTTTAGATGGTTTCGTGATTAATGTACTTATCATATACATTAATCACGAAACCATCTCAAGTTTGTTCAAAAGTTAAGAATACTTTAGGAAAGTTTAACCTCACTTCCTTTTAACCTTTGTTCCTTCTGAGAAACAAAAGAAAGCTTTCAAATATTAGTGTGCAACCCAGATTCCTCTCACGCACACGTAAAAACACTTTTTATGAATAAAGAATCTTGTACATTACTGGTAAGTAAGGTTTCTCCTGTTCTCTTTATGAGTTTTTTGATCCACGTGTATCATTGTTGTGATTTTATATCAAAAAGTACTACTCGTAGTAATGACCTCATGTGCATTTTCCTTAGACTATTAAGTATACTACAACAAAATAGATGGCAACTATTTCCTGAAAAAACGGAAAGGTATCTAAGGTCTATTTCTTTACTGTTATTTCATAAGGTGAGATGATCACGTGTTAAAATACTTTTGTTTCTTTTTTCCTACAATTTAATTTAAATACGTTTTTTATGAGTGACCATTTACCGTGGTAGTGACATGCTTCGCTGCCAATGGGCTATCGCGAATAGAACCACGGCTTCGCAGAAATGAGAGAAATTCTTACGATGCTTTAAAATACTAAGTGAGGGTCTAAACGGGCCCCGGCTGGAAACTAAGATATTTGAGACTCTTAAGTTGTTAAAATTATAATTTACTGCTGCTACTTGGAATCGTTAATAAATATAATGCTTCATAATAAAGTAACAGATAAATTTATAATATTTTTCTGAGAACAAAACGCTGAACGCTAGGTACACTTGACCCTAAAAGAAACAACGTATTTAATTAATTACTGGAAATCATCTATATTTGTTAACCCTTTAGTATATTTCGAACAATTACAGAGCTCTTTTAATTGGATTAATTCAGATTATTCCGTTTAAAAATAAATATAGTTTGTGTAATAATCGGTCTAAAGCCATAAGCTATTCATCTGTTTTTTTTCTAATGAAAAGGTTGTGTATGTGTGTGTAAATGTATTTTACATTTGTTTTTGACTATCAATAACATTTATGTCAATAGTAGCAAACTATTTGTTCAGTTAACAAAATTTTGATAATTTAGATTACTAGTTAAAAGACAATAAAAAGGATAATATTTTTTTTTTTTTTTTTTTTTTTGTTATTTAAATCTTGCGATCAGTCACATGACTATAAGCAGATGGGGTGTAGGTGGTGCTGGCGTTCAGGGCGTGGTTCCCAGCGGAGCCCACCCTTTCCTTATATGTGCCTAGATTCTATCGAACCTAGTCGTCAAATATATCCCGCCGCTTTTTGAGCCGGCGGATGGTTTCAGGGATTGTGAGCTGTCCCGCTAGTTGGTTTGGGTGATTTGCTAGCCTCAACTTGTACTGGACTTTGTTGATTTCTATTTCCTTCTTGATCATTGGTATGCCCAAGATTTCATGGACCACTGGTGCTCTTATAAACCATGGCGCATTCGATATTTGTTTTAAGATATAGTTTTGTACTCTCTGCATGATCATTATGTTGGAGGCGCTGGCGGAGCCCCACAACTGCACGCCAAATGTCCATATAGGTTTCAAGATCGACTTGTATATGAGTAGTTTATTATCCATGGATAGCTTTGAGTTACGTCCTAGCAGCCAATAGAGACCTTTGTATTTTAGGTTGATTTCCTCTCGTTTTGTCTCGATGTGTTTTCTCCAGGTAAGTCTACGGTCTAAATGCATCCCCAGATATTTCACTGTCTGCTGATGGGGCAGCTGTATGCCATTTAAGTTGACTGGAGAACAATCTTCTTTTCGTAGGGTGAAGGTAATGTGCACCGATTTGGACACATTCACGGCAATTCGCCAGTTATCTAACCATTTCTCAATTTCGTTGAGGCCATTCTGTAAGACCTGAGAAGCCTTAATAGGGCATTTATTCGACGCGAGCAATGCTGTGTCGTCAGCAAATGTTGCAATAGTTACTCCTGTAATCTGCGGTAAGTCATATGTATACAGTGTATACAGAACTGGTCCAAGCACCGACCCTTGTGGGACTCCTGCCAATACTTCGTAGAAGTTGGAGGTACAGTTTTTCTCACTCACTTGGAAGATTCTGTCAGACAAGTACGATTTCAGGATGTCATAAAATGTGTGAGGCAATAACAATTTTATTTTATACAAAAGACCCTTGTGCCAGACTCGGTCAAAGGCTTGTTTAATGTCGAGAAAGACTGACGAACAATACTCCTTTGTTTCCATTGCCTTCCGAATTTCTCTACAT
This sequence comes from Phragmatobia fuliginosa, assembly GCA_932526445.1. Classification (NCBI taxonomy): domain Eukaryota; kingdom Metazoa; phylum Arthropoda; class Insecta; order Lepidoptera; family Erebidae; genus Phragmatobia; species Phragmatobia fuliginosa. The sequence goes on along the minus strand of OW052071.1, from coordinate 10,142,883 downwards.
ACTCTATGTACCTGTTCAACTGTCGCGTGTTCTTTCCTAAACCCAAATTGGTGTTCAGGTATGATTTGTTTGTCATTTATGACATTCATCATTCTCTGCAGAAGTAACTTCTCAAATAGCTTTGACATTATGGGCAGAAGGCTGATTGGCCTGTATGATGTGACTTCGTGAATTGGTTTTCCTGGTTTGTGTATCATTATGATATTTGAAACTTTCCATAGGTCTGGGAAATATCCAATTCTCATCATTGCGTTGAACAGTATGGTTAAGTATACTGCTACTTTACGAGGCGATTCCTCAAGTACTCTTCTGTCAATAAGGTCAAACCCTGGTGCTTTGTTGTTCTTAAGTAACTTGAGGCTTTTGGTTACTTCTTTCGGTGTCACCAATTTTAGAGGTACATCAAGTTGAAAGTCATGGTGTAGAATTGAGTCAATGTGTGTTTCGTCCGCACTCAATGTCGACTCATTTGGAGTAAAAACTTGACTGAGATGCCTTGCAAAAGCTTCGGCTTTATCACGAGCTGTTCTAATCCACTTGCCGTCATGAGTACGTAGGGGTGGTTTCTGATATGACGGTCTATCAAGGTTTTTACAGGCCTTCCATAATGAGTAATTGGTTACTTTTGTATTTGTCAAATCTTCCAGGTAAGCATCCAGGGCTGCTCTGTTAGCGTCCCTGATAAGGGTTTTCAGCTCTCTAATGGCCTTGTTCAAATATTTTTTGTCACTTGGATGCCTGCTGTTGTGCCATACTCTACGTAACCTCCTTTTTTCGAGTATCTTTTGTCGTATATGGTCAGAATAGGTTTTGCTCTGAGGGGGACGAACGTTGTCCTCTGGGGTAGACATCCAACAACTCTCTTGAATAATTGATGTTAGTTCACGTACAGCATGATCGACGTCTGACTGTGTTTTTAGAGCTATTTTCATATTAAGTCTGTCGTGAACCCCAATCCGTGCGTTTGTTGTAAAGTTTTGTCGTGGATTCCATTTTCAGAACAGCAGTGCCAATATTCAAGATAACTGGAACGTGATTTGTGCTGGAGTCTAGGCAGGTCTCTATTTGATGAGGCAGTCTCGATAAACCCTTGAGGATGAAAAAATCTATGACATCAGGAAGCCGGTTCCGATCAGACGGCCAATTTGTCGGTTCTTGTGTTGAGATGGTAATCAGGTTATTATTGGAAATTGATTTCTTAAGCTCTCTCCCTCTCGTGCTGGTAATTCTGGAGGCCCAGTGTACATGTTTAGCATTCCAATCACCTCCAGCAATAAAGCGCGCTCCAAGTGTGTTAAAAAACTCGTCATATTGTTCTTTCTTTATAATATGCTTCGGGGGGCAATATATAGCGCACACATCAAACGTTCCATTCCGATCATCCACAGTGACAGTTGCTGCTTGTATGTGAGGTTTTCTAAACTGTGGTTGTTCGTGGTGTTTAATGTTAGACTTAATAATTACGGCCGCTCCCGCATGCGCTGTACCATCTGGATGATTTGTGGTGTATATATTATAATTACATATATGAACATTACTGTTATCAGTGAGATGCGATTCAGATACCAGAAGAATGTCTATGTTGTGCGAGTGCAACAGGACTTCCACCTCGTCTATGTTAGGAGACAGCCCATCCAGGTTCCATGTTGCGATCTTAAGGGAAGTCATTTTGTTGGTTGGGCTATAATTTTTGTTATGAGATTAATTAAAATGCTCATTTGTTGTAAGATGAGATCAAACTTTTCTGCTTGTTTGAGAAGCATTTCTTCTATTCTATTTGATGTAGTTGTTTCCGCGTGTAGTCGGTTTCCACCATTTCTCAAAATTTCAGAGTAGCTTGATCTCTGTTTGGTGTCAGGGTTTACTTTTTCTTTACCGTTTGATGGAGGGGTTGGTGATTGGGGCTGTATGTCAGTATTAATTGGTAATTGCGGGATATCTGGTTTTGGTATCTGAGCTCTAGTTTTTATGTGTGTTCGTTTGTTTGATTATCTTGCTAGTATTTCCTTATAAACTTCGCATCCCTTATAGTTTGCTGGATGTGCACCAAGACACAGAGCGCATTTTGCTGGAGTATTCCTATCGATCTTAGGGCAGTCTGCTGTTCTGTGTCCCTGGGCACACTTCACGCATCGGAAAGGACGCATACAATAATTTTTTGAATGGCCATACTGCTGACACCTTTGGCATTGAATTATTGAATTCCGTTTTCTTGGCTCTTCTATAATAACTGACTGATGGTGGATGTGTTTAATGTCTTTTATAACTTTGTTGTTAGGACTTTGTTCAACGGTTGCAAAAAATGTGTTTGTGGGTTTCTTTTCGGGGCCATACCTTGCATTTACTATCTGTCCAATGACTGTGTTTCCTGTTTCTTCCAGAGTTTCTTTTATTGCAATTATAGGTGTAGAGTGATGAAGATTTTTAATTACAACTCGAAAGGGTCTTTTGTCTTTTCTGTTGAATGTATGTCCAATTAGTCCTTTTCCTTCTATAGCTTTTATAATACATTTATAAGCCTCTACATTAACACTATGTATTCGGAGCTGCTGCTGATTAACTATTTTATATGTGAAGTTAGTTTTATCAGTTACCTTTTCTAAAAGCTCGGTAAGTTTGTTGAGGTCTGCAATTCCATAAAGTATTATAGGGGGTGGTTTTGTGACTTTAACGTGGGTTACACCTTCGTTGTTTTCTCCTTGGTCAACTGGAAGAGAACTAAATTGGTTTGTCACCGTAATTCTTTCTGGGGATGGTGAAGAAACCTTTTTTCTTTTGGCATTGCGTAGCACTGGTACTTTCTGCCACGTGGGAGGATTGAGATCTTCAGCATCAGTATCCATATTGTTCAAGGTAGCAATATGCGCTTGAACATTAGCATCTGTTATATTGTTTGGAGATGCACTTTTAGGTCTTGCATGGAATAAGCTAGGATCAAGAACTTGCTGTGTTAGCTTCTTATGGGTTTCTTTAAGACCAGTAACATTCACTGGTAAGGGGGCCTGGGTACCCACCCTCTTACAGTCTTCGGTAACTAATTTCTCACTTGCTGGCCCGGGTACCTGCAAGCGCCGGGTGCTAACCGGTTCGCATGGCAAAACATTTTCCTTATTTGTACTCATTTCATTACGATGTTTTGGGAGAATAGTGCAGTGCTTTCCCAAGGCACTACACATCAGGTTATCGGGGTGACGCCCTAGCCTTTGATGAACCAACATCTTTCCACAAGGCAGTGGTTAAAAAGGATAATATAATTTTATTTATTAAATAGTCAATGTTTTCTTAGGATTGAATCAAAAACTATTTATTTATTTCCAGTAGATTTGTCGGGCTGCAACGACAGACCACGTGTATATCCATTTAACGAGAATATTATTAAAGGAGAAAGTTTTCTACTCAAATGATATTTTGTCTATGTTAAATCAATATTGCAACATTTGAAAACTTGAATTTACTTGGTACTAGCCTTTATCTGCGGCTTCGCCTGCGTATGTGTCGGCTATCGCAGTAAAGAGTAGCTTATGTCCTTCCTCAAGAATCAAAACACCTCCATGCCAATTTACACTGAAATCGGTGAATCAGTTTAGGCGTGAAAGCGTAACAGATTAGTATGTAACTATGAACTAGCATGGGTATAGATTTCGAAAAATAAGCTTCTCGCTTGTTCTATATTAATTTAAATGAAATTTATCACCCTAGTCAGAAGACAGTACAATTTAGTTGTAAATTTTTGTAATATAATTTAAAAAATGATTATTTAGTAAACATGCTGAGCATATGAATTTATGAAGGCTATAAGCTGATTAATTTAGTACTTGAACAAAACAAAGCGGGTAAATCGAACTGATGTAAGCGAAAGTCAAGTTACGTCATTGCCTTATGCTAAACAGTGTGTTGTATGTAGGTTAACGTTTAATATTAATAGGATCGAGTGGACAATACATGGATTTTGAGTAAATTAAAATTATCTCTATCCTTTTGTCACAGGACTGAAAAATTATTATCGATCATGAAATCTACTACGTCCATTGTGTGAAAATACAGCAGCGAGTAATGTTAGAAATGGTATGCCATATAAGTCATTACCGCTATCTTACATTCTTAAGTTACAAGTGCGCCTGTCTTTAGGGGCTACCCTCACTTGTTGGCCCTGTGATAGAAAAAAAATATTAATTTAATTTATTTCAAATACATGCAGCATTCCTATTCTCTCATAACAAAATTGTAAGTTATTCTTGGGAGAAGTCTTCGCTCAACAGTGACATGATGGATAGCAGCAGTCTGAAAATTCAATTCAGTTTTTCTCATAGTGAGTGATTTTACCTCACACAACCTCTTTCCATTATCTTGAGGGGAAGGTCGATCATCATCATCATCATCATGATCCACCGCAGTCCATCGCTGGACGTAAGCCTCTCATATTGCATGCCACTCATTGATTATGGACTTCTCGCACACAGCTTTTGCCAGCCATCTCGCGAGACGTCACTCCACCTGATCCGTGGGTGTCCTACACTACATTTGCTGAGACGTCTTGCCTCTTCTAAAACTCTTCTACCCCATCGATTCTTATTATGCAGCTTATATGGCCAGCCAACTGGCAATTCGGCTTGGTAAAGCAGATATCATTGGTCCTTAATGAAACTGCAAATCTTAGACAACAATTTCACTTACTATCAAGAGACCCATGAATGTACTTATTTTACTCCTGTGTCTTAGTAATCAAAACAGTATTAGCAAAGTAAAAAGCAAGGGTTCCGACCCGGATTCTATCATTCAAACTTCAGACTTAAGCATTACGATAGAAATAAGTTATTTAGTATGTAAATTGTAAACAAATATTTAAATAATCAATTAAACGTTCCGCTCTATAATTAGATACAGTGGCCGACGTAGTTAAACAAAAAACAACATTGAATAACTATAGCAAGGCCGGCACTAATATAAAGTAAGTCCACTTATAATATATAGCATTCCGCTTTGCCATGACTGGACATTCTTATACTAACAACTATCTCACATAATAATTATGATAAAATTAACCCAGTTTGTAAACCGTACACTTTAATTTTGCAGTAAATACATATATTAGGTACTAGTTAATATAAATATTAGGGGTTAAAGTATGAAATTGCCGATTTGTACTAAAAATTTGAAATCTACCATAATTATCTATACATTACTGCCATCTAATAGGAAGGTCAATAATGCCTTTGCAATATCACTCGAGTGATCTAGATTCTACAAACTGTGTAAAAGCATTTTGTACTGCCTCATGGGAAGGAAATTTTTTATCACGTAGAAAATTTTATAAATCACGAAAAAAAATGGTAGTCCGGTGGAGCATGGTCTGGTGAATACGGAGGGTGACGAATGGTTTCTAATTGCAGTTCCTATAGAGTTAAAACGGTTTCTCTTGCTGTATGAGGTCTCGCGTTATCATAGAGCAATAATGGTGAAGATCGATTTATGAAACGGGTCTGTTTTTGTTTCTGCTAACTTTCGAGTTTATAATATAAGGAGAGTACTTAACCCATACATCATACTAAACTATTAAATTTACTAGTTAAGCATACATACACAGCGTGCGATGTTAATCCTTTCCACAAACATAATGCATAACGATCTGATGTTTATGATTTTGCATTCATATTTCCAAGAACTCAAAATACGGACTGTCTATTTCAGTAACTAACTAACGAGATACTATATTAATGTTCCCTAATCATGTTCGTATTCAAAAACAATGTAATTTATCGTACATTAATTATAAAATTAATGTACGATAAATTACTGTTAATACTATCTAAATATATAGTAAATAATGCTGATTAAGATAGTAATAATACTATCTTAATCAGCAAATCATGGTCATATTACATTAAAACCATTTTGATGAATGAAAGCTTTCTTATGTAGATAGAATGAGCTGATTAAATTAAGCCACCGTGTCGTAATCTCCAACTGTAAAGAAAAACTAGTAAATTAGTTTTGTTTGTTATCTGAAAGGTAGAGACACGGAGCATCATTTATATAGGGGGGGACAATGTTGTGTAATGTTGAAAAGTGTCCAACTGTACTTTCCGAAATTGTGTTGGCCTCGTACAAACTACAATATGAGCATAACTACCTCAAACCTATAAACATCATCTCAAACCACATACAACCACACACACACACTCACACTCACGTATACAAAAATACAAACAGAGATACAAAGACATTTAAAGATACAAAGAGAGATACAAAGACATATACAGATACAAAGAGAGATACAAAGACATATAAAGATACAAAGAGAGGATCACTTTACGCTTTACATTTTATTTTCGTTAATTTTATTGTCATATTATTAAATTATTGCACCTACATTTATAACTAAGATAGGTGAGGAATGGCGCCGTCAGCCGAAATACAGGTTTTACCTAGTTTGGCAACGGAGGCTAAATCATGTTCGATTTATAACCTAACTTAGTGTTTAAGTTGAACAAATTGTATCTGTTTTTGTGCAATAAATATTATTATTAACTATAAAAATAGTAGACAGAGTGCAGTTTGTTGAGTTCAAATACCTATAAAAAATACTACTTGGTAAAATACCAGTTTCCAGATTCTCATCTAATTGCATAGTTTAAAATATTTTGAGGAAAGTATTATTTCTCTGCTTTAATAAATGTTGGCGCTTTTATTTTCTACGTTACTCATGTTGTTTATTTTCTGCTTGTACTTATTTTTCCATCTTCCATAGTTTGTTAATAAAATGGGTCATTACAAGAAAATTAAAAAGCTAGCAAATTCTGCCTTCCTGAATTAGTTTATTCATATAATCTTCGTCATACCTACAAATAAAAGAAAATCTTCTTAGTTAACTTAATTAAAACATTTAATAATAATAATTATTTTGGACATCTGACACACAACATCATCTAGTCCCAAGCTAAGCAGAGCTTGTGTTATGGGTACTAGACAACTGATATAAATACATAAACATACTTTTTTTTTTGTAAATACATACATATATATATACATAGAAAACACCCAGACTCCGAAACAAATATTTTTTGAATCACACAAATAATATTTGGTCCGACCCGGGAATCGAACCCCAGACCTCTTGATCAGCAGCCGCAAACGCTAACCACTAGACCAACGAGGCAGTCAATTTAATTCGGCATCACAAATGAATGGAAATCTGATTCCGGTACCAGAACAACGATCAGCCTGCATTGTCTGAAATAGTAATTCCCACAAATCAATGACAACTTGCAAATATTTTCTTTACCCCGGAATTGTTGAGCTAGTCTACCAAGTATGGTTAAATAAATATTCAGTTTATACAGGCTTGCTATCTCTATATCGTGGCTTGCCTTGATCTAGTAACGCTGGGAGAAACAATGTCCGCACTCATAAAAGCGTCAATAAATTATATTAACGATTTCAGTTATTTATTTATTTTTTAAGTTGGAATCGGGAAGCGTGAACTTACATTTTAACGTTCATATGTAGGTATAAAAATTGTTATTATAATTGTTGTTATATTTTATAATAAATGGCGTGAGTTTAAACAACAAAAAATAAGGAAACGTACAGAAAACACATTTTACACTGAATAGTTATTTTGTATTTCTCAGTAATTAATATAATATCTGTTCATATCATAAAATACTATATTATACAGTACTGTACATATGAGTTTGTAGGAAAATTGAATCCAAAAACTGTGTATTTATTGTATGTATTGTAATGCACATTTTATTAACACTTTATATTTTATTTTATATTTATGACTGTCAGTAGTTTACGAATAGTGGTATGTATAAAATAAGTAAAAAATTAAATGAAGTGTGGTATGACCATAATAAGATTTAAAGGATAACAAGTAATAATTTTATCTGTGCACCAGCACTCCCCATGTAAGAAATCCTCAAGTAACTTGATTACAAATTGAAGTACTCTTCACGAACCTGAATATCTGTAAAAACAGCATATCTTCACTTTATTTCATAAAAAGCATTTTAAGGTAATTGCATTACTATTTTAGTAAGTTAAATCAAGATTTAGAGAAAAGTCTCACGTATCCTCGGTACGAGAATGAGGTGTTGTTTCTTTTGTCCTTCATAATCACATATGTACTTATAACTAATAAGTAGCATTCAACTAATACAAGAGAGATGTCGTGACGTACATAATGACGTCAAGACCTGATATGACTCTTTGTGGGAGGTGTTTCCTTTTAGGAAGTTTTACAAGTAGCTCCTTGTTACACCGAATTGTAACACTCCTTGTTTTATAATGTAAATTGGCACTGGTATACAATCTGGTAACTAAATGTCAACGAAATACCGCAGATGTGGCAGTGCCGTCGAATAAGATGTTTTATGGTGGTACTGTGTAATAAAAAATTAAGCAATTTGGGATTAAGAAACTTAGTATCATCCCTAGTATCAATTAACATAGTACTTCATTCGGGGTTGCAGTTGAAACGTCTAGAATTTTACAGGTATTAGAGACTTAAGACCCCAGTTTTCTAAAAATATCAAATGTTTCAAAATCACTAAGCATTTCATAATATAGGAATACTTTATTACTGTAGTCGTCTAAGGCTTACCCTTAAATATAATTTATAAATTTACACCAACGAGACACACCTTATACGACCTACATCAACAACCCATAACGTCCCACTTTTGGGCTTGGGTCTCCTGACAGGAGAGTATTAAGGCAGTACGTCCCCACGCTGTCCGAATGCGGGTTGAGGACTAGCAAAACACGTTGTGGCTATACGTAAGTCTCGCCGTTGGATGTTTTGGATGGACTAGTATCTTATTATAACAACCAGGATCGACTGCTTAACATGACATTCCGAAGTTTTATGTATAACATATATAATGAAAACGAATAGTTCGCTAGTCTTGCAAACTGTCGGAAATGCGGGATCGGTGTAGCTGATTTTGTTTTGTTTGGAGAGAACGTCAACACACCGTCAAAACGAAAAAAAGTTATGCGTAAAACGCGATTAATAATACTAAAAACTAAAATTTAATCAAACTTGCGTAGCGGGCACAAGAAGTACACTTAAACTTACGCTACAGTACTTTTTATTATTAAGAGCCATGAGGAACTATTGTCAACAAAATGACAATGATTTTGTGTATCACAAGAATTCCTCACAATATGTTGGAAACACTTCTAATGTAAACATCTCTCAAAAATTTCAATTTACTTTTTTTGTCAGATAAAAGTAAATTAAATTAAAATTCATGGTATAGTTTTAAATGAAAATACCGTTCAAAATTTTTTTAATCACAAATAACTGTTACTGTTCGGTGTAATAGATGGACATCTTGCGAACGTGAGCGGTATAATGTATTGTTCGAATGAAAATAGCAATGCGCAGACAGGTTTATCAGATCGCTCTAGTTTGCCACAAAGGTATATTGTGTACGACTCCGCGCCTTTGCCATAACTTCTATTTACAGACTATTAAGTTGAACATTGAACGATGAGCTTTAATATTCTACTTAACTTTTAATAGAATTCTACTTAAAAACTACTTTAAAAATATCGTGAGACACACTTTTCTTACGATAAAGTGATATTAAGCTTGACAATTTTGTCAATCGTTTTCCTGAAATGAAAATGCTAGACAATATCTAAGAATGACTAATTCTTTCCTGTGCCAAATTTCAATCAGATCTAAAAAGTTGTACTAACGTGATTATGTCACAAAACTACAATTGACTATCTATCAACAAAATATCAGAAAGACACCTAAATGTAAAAGCATTATTGAAAAAAATATGCTGGTATATGCATATGTAAGTTCATGGAAAAAGAAGTAAGTTGGCGTTGTGTTACAAGCCCGCAAAAATATCCTTACCTAGTTTGTAAAAAAAAACATGAAATACCTTTAAAAGTACATATAAATATAATTATTACTAAGAAAGGACCGTGTTTTTGTACGCGTATAAGTTTTAGAGAAAAAGTCTTATGCCTGTTACAGTGAAGGTTGCTTATTGTGGGGGCTTTTAAAAAATGTTTTTGTGCCCGAGGACTGTTAGTGGAAATCTCAAACACAGGATATAGTCTGATAAAGTTCTTAGTAATGTGGATATGCCATTTATGTAGGTACTTGTACTTGAAAATTGTGTAAGACTAAACCTTTATACATGTTCATCAGTAATTGAGAAGGTTCATTGATCGATACTTGCTGTCTGTAAAAGAAAATGTTAAAATGTTTTTCATCCAAAATCTGGATCTGGTAGTTGTTTTTGAATTCTAACAAACCTTATAAATAGTCCTCATTTGATACCTACTACTCCCTACTCCTGGATTCTACTCATGCTTTCCATCAGGCAGAGTAGAGTCACTTTGGTAGGCTTAAATATAAAAAAAAAAAAAAAAAAAAAAAAATACTAGTTAGGTTATTAAATAGAAATGACGACACATATTAGCAAACCGCAGAAAATTTCTGTTACCGGTTTATTACGTATAAGCAAAACAAATCGCAATTTTTTTGCAATAATATCAGTATAAATATGGCCGTGACGGTTGTTCTAGTCTATATGCTGCCCTTATTTAGCTACAGTAACCTCACAAACTGCGAACGCTTCTACTGACATTTATGAGTGTCTTTTAAAATCATAATGAATCATTTAAAAGTGATTATTATCTATAATCTCAGACAATAAATCATTTCATTCACAAGCAAATGGTAGGCTAAAGCCAAGGTCAACTTATTTAGTCAGTTTAATACACAAAATATTGTAGCAATATATATTTTTAATACAATATATGAAGGAAGGAAGAAAATGGCTGGTGGTGGATGGAGGTGGACTGCCCAAGACCGGGAGAGTTGGCGCTCTTTGGGGGAGGCCTTCGTTCAGCAGTGAAGGGCAATAGGCTGAAAAAAAAAATGTTCATAGGTACACTTATAAAAAAATATGACTGAGTTCCAAGAATTATGTGTTTTTTTTTTTTTGCTACCTGAGATGTTTCTAAAGGTTTTCATTGGACGTTATCCCAGTCAACGTGACAGTGATCGGTGCTTTTTTCAATTAATATATCCCACTAAAAATATGACGATTAGCAGTACCATTAGTCATAGAATAGGCGTCACTATAATATTTCGGCATATAATCCCGACTACATACATTTATTTTAAGCCAAAGCCGAAATCCATAATCAGCTTAGTGTTTCGCCGGTATTACGGCTAATACTCGTATATGGTTCAAACATAGAACTACACACAAATGTAAGTTATACCCACATATATACTTTACTGCTGCAGATCAAGAGGTCTCGGGTTCGATTACCGGGTCGGACCAAATATTATTTTTGTGATTCACAAATATTTGTTTCGGAGTCTGGGTGTTTTCTATGTATAATATGTATGTATTTACAAAAAAAAAAGTATGTTTGTGTATTTATATCAGTTGTCTAGTACCCATAACACAAGCTCTGCTTATCTTTGGACTAGATGATGTTGTGTGTCAGTTGTCCAAAATATTTATTTTTTATTTACTTATAACAAAAGCAGCCTAAGTTACTCCTTATTATATTAGCTATATACAAATGAAAATCACATCAAAATCGGTATAGATGCAGACACAAATTTTAAAAATAAACTTATGATGTCAGTACTATATATACTTTTATAAGCATTTCATTTTGAAATTGCAAACAGACATTTTAGTTTTATATTTTTATAGACATAATAATAGTCTATTTGTAAGTTTAACCTTGTATTTAATGATTTATTTCTTATTACATACTTTATACAATTTCTTGTACAATTTGTGACGGCTAAGACTCGCATGACTCGCATATTTTTTTTTCTTTTTGTCTATTTTATTCCACAAAAAAGAATTAAAGAACACTTGACTCCCTGTCTATCTTTTTCTCTTTCTCTGTTTAGGAACGTCTTGAGGTTTCAAATTGAAATATCATAAGGTATTTATAGCTTCCATGTTTTAATGTTTATAAAATCCTGACTAGTTTTATAATAAAATCGAAAGTAATGTCGTCTGTCTATCTGTTACGTTTTCACGGTTAAACCGATTTTTACTTTACGCCAATTTACTTAAAGTCAATACTTTAAGTAAATAAAAATAAAAGCTAGTAAAATGTTAAATGTATAAGAAATATTTTCTAGGGATATAAATTAATATGAAACACATAACTTACAAGGTCATACGTGTAGTTAGATATATTCTAGGTCTTTTAAATAATTCTAACTATGATTATGTAGCCGTCACGATTAAATCGCCTTTTTGTGTCCCCATGCCATGGAGGTCTAATCTATTCACTTCTATCCACTTCAGGTAAGCAAAAGTCCTACAGTAGGGGGCCGACTGCAAACCAAGATGGCCCGAGGTACGTCGGGGTCCCAGGGTTTTTCCTTCCGAGGGTTCACCTGGTTCCCCGACTTCTAGTGCCCGAGAAGGTGTGCGGTTTTGGTCGGATCGAGTCCTAGATAGCCACAATTGTGTGGCATCCGGGGGATTCCCGCACGGAAAAAAAAGGGAAGTCCTAAAACATGAAGTAAATGGTCTTCCATTTATTTCATGTTTTAGGACTTTGCTTACCTGCTACGGCTGCTACTTATTAAGATGTTTGTAAATCGAACATTTCTCCGTCAGGAAAAAAGTGTTTTCATTATCCATAAATCATCTTTTTTATTATTATTAATTAATTCATTAAAACTAAACAATTGTTTACACTTTCAGATTGAATATATAAAAAAAATATAGTATGGATCGTAATGTAACAATTACTTTAAGGTAGGAACAAAAAATATCAAAAAAGGGATTACAAACAATATAATAAAAAAATTAATTTAGCCCATTTTTTTGCTATAAAATATATTTATTAAGATTAGCATGTTTAATTTGAAATTAAATACATTCTGGCAAATAGCTCAAAATCGTTTTCAATTTGTTTAACGAATCGTTATTTATGCCAACTATTGTTTCTGCAGCTATCATAATCTATTACATGTAATTCTTTAGATCAATTAAGTTATTACCGTAACAACTACACTCATTTCCAAAAAAAACGGGTGGTTTTGATTTTCTTCTTGGCTGAAAAAAATAAAACACCAAAAAGGTTTTAATCATTTGAACATGTTACTGGCCAGTTATAAAAGTGCCATAATGTTTATAAGAGTACCTTCCAAATTTAATTTTTTGACTGAGCCTGGTTTTCAAAGAAAACAACTTTTAACTACATTTTGTGGCGCGAATTCCCTATAGTTACTATCGACTCCAATTAACTTTTTGTCAATTTTTATTAAATTATCTGATGTCTTTGACATTTAAAAGTATTGTTATTGCTGTTTAGCAATCTCGAAAATGGTAGATAAAGTGATAAAAGCGAGCAAAATTATTGCGCTTCTTGAAGAAGATTGCAGCCAATGCTTCGTGGCTCAGAGGCTAAATGTGAGTCGGTCGACAGTTCAAACGACCTGGCAGCGCTATCAAGAGACCGGTTCCGTCAAGAGAAGGCCTGTTTCTGGCAGAAAGACATGTACCGAACCACGGGATGATCGTTTTCTAGTTAGTCAAGCGTTGAGAAATCGCAAATATTCTTATGTGGACCTCAAGAACAGACTCGAAAAAGTAAGAAATGTGCAAATTAATCTATGGACGGTCAGGAGGAGGCTTCTCGCTGCTAATATACACAGTCATCGCCCTGCACGTGACCCTAAATTACTCCGTGGACATTGAGTTGCCAGGCTTAGCTTCGCTCGAAATTGTGTGTCATGGACTCATGAAGATTGGGATAGGGTATTGTTCTCCGATGAAGCCAGGATATCTCTGCATGGTGAAGACCGACGTCGGCGAGTGCCACGTAGACGAGGAGAACGCTTTGCAGAGGCATGTGAAGAGGTTGAAGAAATCACACCTTATGGAGGGGGCTCTGTTATGTTTTGGGCTGAAATGAATTCTATGGATCGTACGGAGTTAGTCTTGATCGAAAACGGTACACCGACTGGACACTGATACATAACGGAAGTTCTAATTCCTTTTGCACAACCCGCTTTAACAGCTCTTGGCGAAAACTCTATTTTTATGGACGACAACGCTCGCGCCCACCGGTCTGGCGATGTGGAAGCGTATATGCTAGAAGTCGGAATTCGTCGTTTGGACTGGCCAGCTAGAAGTCCGGACCTCAATCCCATAGAGCATGTCTGGGACGTTCTGAAGCGACGAGTGAGATCAAGCAGCCGGCTCTGCAGACCATCAGAGAGCTAAAGAATGTGATTACCGTGGAGTGGGAACGTATTCCCCAAGAAATACTCGCTAGCATGCCCAGACGAATGCAAGCCGTGATTTCAGCAAGTGGGGGTCACACTCAATACTAAACTTTCATCTGCTTTTAAAGTATTCAATAAAAACAAAGAAATTAACGAGTTTCATTTTTATTTAGCGAGCAGGTACAATAATAGTGTTTTGAGCTTAAACATTATTTCTCAATAATTTAATCAAAATGTTATTATAAAACTGATGAAAACTATTCCTTCGTAATTAATTTATAAAATTCTAAGGATAACAATAACTAAAATTATCAAACAAACAAATAGTAACTATAAAATAGTTCTTTGCTTAAGTGCCCGTTTTTTTTGCAAAAGAGTTTATTAATTAAGTTGCCCGTATTTAAATTCCAGTAAGAAGACAAGGCAAAAATACCTATTTAACTATTACTAAGTGTTTCTTACTTCGTTTAAAAATTGTATGCTCTTGCACGCAGACTTTCGATTTTAGCCGTATTATTGTATTTTTGATTACTACTTTCGTCATATAAAAACATTTAAAATGGTAAAAAAGTAAATATAATTGGCTCAGTTAACTGACATTGCGCCACATTAACCTATTGTCTCTGATTAATTTGTTAAAATGTGTGATATTAACGCATTAGGTATATAATAATTAATTACAGCAAGAATTAGACCGGAGGATCGTAATTACATTCAATTATTGTGTTAAAACAAAGGATCATTATTTATTCTTTTCGAAAACACAGTACTCGTAAAATGTAACGATTCTCGTATTTCTGTGCAATTCCATAGATAAATTGCGCATTTCAAAAATGTTGTGGAATGAAACATCGGTGGAAGGTCTATAAACAGAAACTGTATTTTTTATGATAGTAGTGTCAACCTATCGCCGCCCGTCGACTGCTCTAGGAAACGTAGTGTAGGCCCTGCGGCACGATGGACCGACGATTTGAAGAGGGTGGCTGGCGGCGGGTGGATGCGGACTGCTCAAGACCGGGATTTTTTTTATAAAGATATTTCCGGACTGATACGACGTTCCTTGATTCACAGGAATTAAGTTGCGCTGTCGACTATCGCTATGTCGGATTTGTAGAGGAAAATATGAGTACAATATGGGCTAGGAATGCCCTTAACCGAGATGCAATCATTTCTCACCGATTCTCTTTCTACCAATCAGTAACGACTCTATTCCCATGTGTTATTGGCTAAAATTTTGTTTCATACCTGTGACTTGCGTTGAGATTACATTATTCCCATATATTTTTAGATTTTTTAGTAGCGTTTATTTCTATGTTTTATTAAATCCTCTTTATTGCTAGTAGATTTTACACTCCACGTTTATAACTACTCTGAATGTTCACAACAAATAAGCGAGTGAGAAAGTCATGTATATTAAAGAAGGTATTTCGAATGCCGAACACCATTGTAGCTTATAAGACAACCGTTGGCATTAACTGACAAGAACTGAACCCGATATCATTATCACTTATATCAATTACCATGCCGACATCTGAGTATGTCTGTATTTAACGCGTCTCGTGAACTTTTTAAAGGTCCTTTACCCCGTCGGTATTTAATAATAGACCACTTTTTACATGTCTGCTCTTTCATCTGTTTTATTTAACGATATCATATTCAAAAGATCATTCAATGTTATTTTATATTCTGGGTGAATGTTTATAATAATCTTATTGTTACATTATTTGTAAATTTATATTGAGTTGTAGTAAATAGGTTTTGATATGGAGACAAGAGAAGAATAGCCTTAAACAAACCTTTTACCAATCGGTCTGACCTATGTGGTATAATAGATGGCCAAGTTGTAAGGAGATCTTTACCTTTACGTAGAGCAGTCGACACTTAAAAACTAAAAAGATAAATTACTATGCATTTTTTAACTTCGATAGTGAGAGTAATTTTTAAACTTACTTACACAATATATTACATATACATCAGTTAATTTAAAGTAATAATTAAGGTAAAGGCATTTAATAGCCCATACTTATAATATTTTAATCTGCGTTTCAAAGGTGTAGTCCTTAACATGGCGTTTTCTTGTTTTGTATATAAAAAGTATTCTCCAAACGGATTGTGTATGATATAATATTTAGCAATACGGTAATAAAATAGATCTTTAACGAAATATATTTGTAAAACTTGTAAACGACTCCAGGGATCGCGTAGAAATGAGAGGTACTACACTGTTTCCAAGTGAACTGAGTGCTGTGGGTTGGAACCGCACATGGTATTTTCTCATAACTCTAAGTAATTTTTATGCCCATTTTCTTAATATATATTTAAAGATCATCGCAACCCAGGGTTTATTTCTAGTACAGGAGATCTCTTTGAAGATTAAAATAAAGAAAATCGATATTATGAAGCCTCAATCGATCAGTATACACACCTCAATAGATACGCCACACGTATGAGTTTGATGAAAAATAGTGATTGGAAATAGTACTAAGATCAACATTAAAATTATTATTATGACACAATATCTTAAGGGTCAAGTGTGTCAGTAGAATTCTATAATCTACTTATCTCAAAGTCATAAGTAATTAAATAGGTACTGATACCGAGATAAGATCTGAATTTAATTTAACTAATAATTGTTACGTAAATTTAATAACGAAATATCTATCCAACTTACATCAGGAGCAAGGTAGCCAAAGCTTGTGAAGATACGTAATACTTTGGATTGGGCTCTGTGCAGTGCCGGATTAAGCCAGCGCGGGGCCTGTAGCAAACTTAAGCGCGGGGCCCTTGGGTAGTTTCAGGATTTTATGTTTCTAAGGAAAAGGTACTTACAGACAGTTACAAGCAACCGTTCCTTGATTCAATGAGGGCAAATTAATTAATAATACTGTTTATATCGACGTATCTACGTTAATCTGTTTTTTATGGACGCCTGCCAAAGTGTCTCTACTACGTCTGATTGAAAGCATGAGTAGAATCCAAGAGTACTCATATGGGATACTATACTCACTGCGAATGCATAAAAAGCTGCGTGGTCTCACACGCTATGGCGCTATAGTGAGACTATGGCGCTAGAGTTTTTAACTGCTCGGCACAGTAAAAGAAGAGCCGGAGCGAGAGAGTTGTTTCAACAACTCTGAAACGATCACTTCTAAGGCCTATAGAGGAAGGGAGAAGGTGGGGCCAGTTAGAAGAGCTCTTCAGAACACTCTACATGCTAAAGTCAAGAGAGGACTGCTATAGAGGCGATATTTCTTTGCAGCTGCAGAGTTTCGAGGAACTTGGTGGCATCAATAATGCGGATTGCTTGCCGCTACAAGTGCTCGAGAGCAACAAACAAATACTTCACGGATCCATGGCAAAAATGAGAACACCATGATGAGAGTACCATACGTACAGACTCACACATGCTCGGCTGAGGAGAACCGTCTCACCTTATTCAGTACAATAAAATGAGCTTTCGAGAGGCCACTTTAGTGACACTCAATGTACTTCCGCGGATTGAGATCCCTACAATTATCTATACCCAGAATAACAAAGCCACCCTGCAATTCAATTATTTTTAATATTCATCAAGGTGAGGTTATTTATGACGCTTTTGTCTCATTCTGTTTCGCAGTTCATTTTTAACACGTTTTATTGTCCATAAAGATCGCTAACCACTGTTGTTGCTGATCTTCAGCGACGAATAAATGCGCAAAGCAATTTCATCGATCGGGAATCAAATACATCATTACAATAACTTTTTAACGTGTCTTTTACCCATTGATAGGTAGAAGCAAAAAAATGCCGAATGCACCATCCACATTCGTCAGTTTTGAGATTGTACATCCCGCGAAAGTTTGGGGGTCGTGGATTTTTAAATATCAAGACCCTACATATTTGCGAGATTTACAATTTCAGAGAATATTTTCTTAATACTGACGTGGGAGTGTATCGCAAAGTAATTGCAGTGGATAACGGATTCGAATTGGCGCAAACCTATAGTACTTAGTACTAATGATGGAGTCATGGTAGGAGGTATGGAAGGGCAAAGAGCTTCATGGACGATTTTATCGGGCTTTGAACGGGGCTTATATAGAGTTTTAAAGAATTGACGTCCTGGCTACGGTATGGTGATTTCTTCGGGGATACCGAAGGTTTTGTTTGTGCAATTATGCACGAAGTTATCATGAGAAATAACAGCTATCGGATATATATATATCATTAAAGACGGTTGACATCTGTCGGGCATGTCACCGACCTGGGGAATCTATCAGGCATATTATTTCTGGTTGTTCTCGTATTGCTAACGGTGAATATTTGCACAGACACAATCAATGACATGCATGGTGATGCATACTATGGCAGCGTAGTGACATGCTTCTGCATCGTTGGGGCCTCCGGTATAGCACTACAAAACACGACAGGACGAATTCTGGCATTTAATTTTGTACTTCTGTTGCATAAGACCTTTTATCTTTTATTTTATTTTAGTTTTTTTGTTATGGCAGACTGTTTTGAACATATGCACGTGTTTAGTACAGCATCAATAAACCTCTTAGGAAACTTATTTGTATCGAGTGTCCCACTACACCATCACTTTCAAGTTTGATCTAAATACATTCTTTTTTTGCTAAATCGTTAGGCGCGAGGCCCCTAAATGCGCGGGGCCTGTAGCATTTGCTACTCTTGCTACGTGGTTAATCCGCCACTGGCTCTATGGAGTAACACGAAGAAATCACGTACGTTGCATTAACCACGTTTATGGCTTAGATTATTTACTGTTGAAATCTTGTAAAGAGACTATATTAGGTATGAAACATTACAATCACGTTAATCTTAAGTCACGGTGACCAAACCTTAGTCCGTATCATTTCTTTGTCTTTTATTCAGCTTATACTACCTACTTTAATTTATCGCTATAACGTGTATCTGGGTCCCAATATAGTTTAGTGCCTGGCTTAGACGTTTAAAAAAAGAAAATAATTATTTCGAAATCCAGATACCTTCGGTTTATTGCAGCTATTTTTTCGTTCTCCATGTATGCTAAATTTAATATAGAAAGTGAATATAACATAAGTGTTACAATGACACTGGTTTGTTGAAGGTAAACATGAAGTTTTGGGGTTATATGAAAAAAGAAATGAACAAAAATCTGCCAAGAATTTCTTCGTATTACGTGAGAAAACCGACCATGTACAAGAAACTGCTAAGAATTTCCTCTTATACGGTGATGTTTACTCGTGGGGAAATGTCAAAAAGACACAGAACACGTGTAGAATGGTATAGATTTAGAAACCTTACACGCCTAAAAATTATTATAGTGCTTTCACCACTTATAAACACCATAATAATTCTTATAAAGCATGCATTTAAAATTTGTGTATTGCATTCATTGATATTAATACATCAATGATTGCATTTTTAAATGTATTATAGAATAAGTATTTGAAGATAAAGTCGCAAGTAAATATTTAACGATATTTTTACTGCTAAATAAAACATAAAAGAAGCAGATGAGCATTATTATCACTGAATTTTCAAAAATATTATATCACAATTTGTATTTCTTCGAAGACTGGAGTAGGTATGTAGTTAATATATTCCCGTGAAACTACTGCGCTATAAATAGAAATCTGTTCGACGAATGTCTCGACGTCGAATGTCAGGTAATGTCAAATAATGAATAATATTGTACCAAATAATAATTGATTCGACCTCTAATTAATAAGAAAGTTAAAAGACAAACATAAAATTATTGCAAGGACTATATTAAGTTTACTATAAGCTAGACACTATAATTACTCTTTCATCAGATTATTCTTGGCCATTGCATGTCAAATTAATTATTTGGAATGAAATTAAGTTATTTAAACACCTTTTATTACTTATTGGTTGAAAAAAAGTGCATATTGAAAATTTATTAGATAAATGTAAGCACCGCTAATGTTTATGTTAAATTCTTTATATCTACAAGAAAAGCATTGAACTATAAAATCTCTTCACTTATTTTCATGCCTATGAAGAAATTTTTAATATTAGAACAATCTTTCTCTTTAAGTTTGTCAATTAATAGTAGATTAGTACCCAAGGGCTGTAAGGCATCAATTGCAGCCCGAGATATTTGAGTATAGTTCGAGGTTGCAATTGGTGCTTACACGCGAGGTAACTATTCTGCTTCACATCTCGATTGTGAGGTAAGTAGAAAAAAACCGGCATTATAAAAATAAAACATTGTTAATTGCTGCTTCAGCTTCCATTTTCATTGAATCGGGAGTGAAGCTTATATCTTCATCACTTGAAGAACGCATGTTTTTTCCTAATTATCACGTAATTATAAAAAAATCCCAAAAAAAAATCAATATTTAAATTAAAAGTTTTCTATTCCCGCCTCTTTTCATTAAAAAGAAACAAGTAAAGAATTTTTTAATTGTTTTTTTTCAAGAATGAAATTGAGCTTCGCCGTTCGATATTTAAAATTGATGACTATTATACTCACACGAAGACAAGGCTGAATAGCAAAGCGACTTCTTTGGTCATTGGGCTGAATGCATGATGTCTTTGCCAGTATGATGGTTAGATGTACGCAAACTTTTAGTAAGGAAGAAGCGTATTTTTTTTTTTAATTACTTACCGCCCTAGGGCTTTTCTAGCTACATTATTACCCTAGAGCGCTAATTAGTCACCTACAAGACCCATTTGGAGGTAATAAGAACCTACTTACCGAACATGAGAGATGTAAATTATATTTAAATGAGAATGAGTGCAAAGTGATAAATCTATGAATGCTTATATCCATCGAAAACCACTTACCAACAATCCGGCTGTGTACTTGTTAGGCAATTTCGCTACATTAACTGTAACTTTAATCGAAAACATTAGTTGGTTGAAATGTCAACGACCGCCTGCCGTAAGATATAGCGTAGGACACAACAAACCAAACTCTCGCTATTTAAGTTAAATTACTTGAAGTTCTTTGTAAAATCTTATATCATTTTGATCTAGCCATTAATGTATATACAGCTCAATAAAACTTTGAAATTGTAATCCTTTTATCGTACTGTATGAATTAAGCGATATGTTGGTCTAACAATTACTAATTACTACCCGTTTGCGTCAACAGAAGGGTAAAAAGTGTAATTATAATAATTTTACATCTCTCATGTTCGGTAAGTAGGTTCTTATTACCTCCAAACGGGGCTTGTAAGTGACTTATTAGCGCTCTAGGGTAATAATGTACCTAGAAAAGCCTTGTAATTTAAAAAAAAAACGCTTCTTCCTTACAAAAAGTTCGCGTACATTTTAACCATCATACTGGCAAAGACATCATGCATTCAGCCCAATGACGTTCAGCCTTGTCTTCGTGTGAGTATATTAGTCATCAATTTTAAATATCGAACGGCGAAGCTTAATTTCATTCTTGAAGAACAATTACATTTTTTTTACTTATTTCTTTTTAATGCAGAACTAGGGCGGGAATAGAAAACTTTTAATTTAAATATTGTTTTTTTTTTGGGATTTTTTTATAATTACGTGCTAATTAGGAAAAAACATGAGTTCTTCAAGTGATGAAGATATAAGCTGCACTCCCGATTCAATGAAAATGGAAGCTAAAGATAAAATGTTTTATTCTTTTAATGCCGGTTTTTTTCTACTTACCTCACAATCGAGATGTAAAGCAGAATAGTTAGCTCGGGTGTAAGCGCCAATTGCACCCTCGAACTATAGGCGCCCTCGCTGCGCTCGTGCGCCTAAATATCTCGGGCGCAGGCTATATGTCCCCACGCTGACCGAGTGCGGGTCGGAGACACGAGAACGCTCTCAATATATCATGCCACCAACGATCACCCATCTAGGTACTGACCGCGCCGTTGTTGCTTACCCTTGATAATTGTTTCCAATCACCTAGCCACTTGGTTCGTAGTGTGGCATTTATTGATCAGTTTATTTTAGTAATGTTCTGGACAATGCTCTTCATTATGGACGAATCTTATTTCTAGGCAATAATTTTATATTATATTATGATGCTATTTTTAGTGCCCTGCATTCTTCTTGACAAGGAGGCAGCGACGATTACGTGTGATGGCACGAAAGCCATCAACTCTGGTTTATATATACATTGCACACTGCAATGCAGAATTTAACACAGACTGCAATACAGGGTGCGATGCAGAGTGCAATGTAGAGTGCAATGCAGAGTTTAATGAATAGGATCGAGTATAATAAAGAATGCATGCAATGTCCACACTTTGGAGACTTATATAATTTCATAAAGGTGCTCTATAGAAATGGAAGATAGAACAATAAGCCTATAAATAAATTATTTGAGGAAGAGAATCAAGATTGTAAATTGCTTCTTAGGTTACACTTAAAACAGCAACAATAAGATTATATTATCTGTTTTATATAAAAATAAATATTGAGATATACCACCTTTCTGGTTTCTTCTAAGGTTTCTTCTTCTTCATTCGATCAGTGGGAGATTCACACGTAAACATAGTAATGGCAACTTGTTAACACGAATAAATATACTCAAAATAACTGTGTAACGAATTTAATATCACGCTGTTCCATGATTACGGAAGTGGTAAAACGTTTAAAACTTTTAATAACTTTTCCACCTTTGATGATACGCGTGACTTTGTTATTCGTTGACCGAACAAATCTGGACTGATGGACGACTTAATTTATTGGAATGCTAATGAAATCGAGAAATAAATAATCTACATACAATTTACATAAATGTCACCTCAGCGTTATAAGTATTAAAATATAATAGTACATTGTTCACCAAAAGAGGAAAGGGACCGATTACTAGCGAGGCAGCAGTTTGTGGCCCGAAGGCGCAGCCTAGGGCCACAATACTCCCGAGGTAGGAATGGGACTATCACCCGAGTGCTACACAGTTCTTTATACTACACCTGTGAGGAACATTTAAAGTATTTTTAAAATAAAATAAAAACGTAAGACACCATGTAAGACACAATTTAGCGTAGAATTTGACCAATATTTCGCGCTTCTTTCTTTATTCTTCACACAAGGATGTCACTGGCACGGAGATTCCATATTTAAATTATATGAAAACTCCTTGGGCAGGCGCGCGCTATTAATAAGATAACACATGAGAAATGAAAATTCATATAATTTTCTCTCCCGCTAAAACACGTTAGAAATGGATCTTCATACATTTTATCCTCCCGCTTATTCAGGTCAAGGAAAAGTCTAACGTTCTCTTTCATTTTCAAGGAATATTGACTGCTGTTCCGATCAGGTGTAGTATAAAAGACTTTTAATCGGAAGGTGACGTGTGATGTTACCCCCGCATTATAAAACGTCATATATTTATTTCAAAAACAAACACAACCAACAAAACCAACTAAAAGTTCATTATAAAACTAAGATGTTTATCTACAATTCTAAGAGCCTTATTAATACGGTTCTATGTTATTATCAACTTTGAGGCTGTACGATTAAGGTTAAAAATAACACAGACTCGTGGCTTAAGGTCATACACTTTAAGCCACGAGTCTGTCTAACAAAAGCACATACACTACGAGTATGTAGATTATGTATAAAACCAATTATTACATATCCAAAAAAACTATTCCACACTATCAATAGCCAAATACTCAAGGGCATTACCAAATCGTGTTTTAAAAGACTATAAAGTTAACAAACATACTATCCATAATATATTTAATTCAATTTCCGTAAGTACTTTAAATAAACCTGGAAAAAAAATGACGCAATCTCCTTTAGACTTTAGAATAATTAGAGTAGGTTCATATCCGTTACTATATAAGGTAAGTATGCCCGCTATTTCATTATTAATATCAATTCTAGAAATTAAAGTGCGACTTTTCAAATACAATCCATACTAATATAATGGGTAGAAAATAAGTGTTCGCCCGCGGCTCCGCCCGCGTGTATGTTTGTCATCGAGGTAAAAAGTAAGATATGTCCTTTCTCGGGCTCTAGAATATGTGAACCAAATTTTGATTAAATAGGTTCAGTAGTTTTGTATATACTTTCATAGGCATTTAGTAACCAAGGCAGTACAGTCATCACACCACACAAGACCAACCTAAAATGACAGGATTCGTGATGTCGTGTTTCGTTGATGAGTTCCGGACCGCTCCGCTACTCTTAGATTCTTCTCATACACTCGACTGCCTTTTTGGTCTAGTGGTTTGAGTATGCGGCTGCTGATCAAGAGGTCTCGGGTTAGATTCCCGGGTTGGATCAAATATTTGTGTAATCCACAAATATTTGTTTCGGAGTCACGGTGTTTTCTATATTTAAAATGTATGTATTTACAAAAAAGTATGTTTCTGTATTTATATCAGTTGTTTAGTACCCATAATACAAGCTCTTCTTAGTTTGGGACTAGATGACGTTGTGTGTAAGATGTGCGAATTCTATTTATTATTTATTTTATTTATACTTTACGACAGGCAGAGTAGAGTCAATTTGACAGAAATAAGTATAAATAAAACTGTTTCTGTGTTAGCATTGTCTTTTTCAAGTAAACACTTCTATAGGCAACGACAACTTACAATACTAATATATGTAAGTTTTTTTTTGCTTTATGATTTAATAAGAAAAGATAAGCGCTGGGTATTATAAAAGTCTCTTGAAGTAAGATGTTTATGTAGATTTTATACATATTTTTACTGGTAACACTCAGACTAAACGTTAAGTGCCAACGGTATTAATTTTAAATATCGCACTCTTGTAAAGTGTATGGCCTATAACATCAATAACACGGAACTAATATATATTAGTAATCGAATAATTCCTCGTGTTCTTGGACACCACTTTGCTTGACTGGCTGCGACTGCCTTTCATTGTCCGCCAATCTAAGCGTGTGCGTAGTGACCAACCTACACCTAAATGTCATTGAATTCTGATTCCAATGCTGGCGTTCATACGGACTATTTTAAATTTATCTCATAATTAATTGTTACTCCTGTTTGTAATATTACAAGAACACAGCTTTGGCAATACTGGTTGCGGGGATTGTCTTATCTTTTAGGTCAAATTACAATTGCCTAAGTCCGTATCCAGTAATGGTAATTTCGTGTTCGTTTTCCTGATCTAAAAGCGAAAAATGATCAAGCTATCTTTATATCTGTACGTAATAATATTATAAGAGGTAAACTTTGTGAGTTTGCGTCATTGTAGGTGGTGTGTATCTAAATCAATTTTAAAAATATTTTTACCAATAAAATGCCTGTCACAGGCTAAATTTTGACCCGAAAATTATTCATATGATTAAAAATAACAATTCACCCTCTCTTGAAAGGAGGCCCGTGCTCAGTAGTGGGACATTATAGGTTGTTGATTTGATTGATGAACGACTTCACGTATAGAGTTTGAACCTTTAATTCTTTATATTAATATGTGGCACTGTGGTTAAGCTTATTAAAGCTTAATGCATTTTTATGGGTTACTAAAAAATAATGTGAAGTAGATTTCTTAACTGATGCTTACTGGGAATTTAAGACATCGTATATTTTATTGTCATCATTGCGCACTACATGCTCTGACCACGAAATTCTTTCATATGTTATGTTATGACCGTCATATACCGACCAAGGTCACTTCATTGACAACTGACATTGTTCTATACAGTTTTATGATTGCGTCTTAAATTGCCTTACCTTTTTAATTTCATGTCCGGTCGGTATAAATATTCCAGCAAGCGAGTTAAATTTATCAGTCGACCGTCTACGGTTTGAAGTGCACTTGTTCGTCAGAAAAAACACAGACCACGTTCAAAATGAAATCGATGGTGGTGTTATTCGCTCTTTGCGCCGTGGCTTGCGGTTCAGTAATACCTCTGGCACAGCCAGCATATCACTCAGCGCTGGTGTTGGACCCACATGGACGTCCTCTTGACACCGCTGAGGTAATCAATGCGCGTGCACTACACCTACAAGCTAAGGCTCTGGATGGACACTACGGTCACGCTGCTGTCGTTGCACCCTACGCTCACTCAGTTGCTGTCGCTCCCGCCGTGGTTGCTGCTCCTGCTGCAGTGTCTCACCAGTCCCGTGTGGATGTGCGTCATAGCCCTGCCATCGTGAGCCAAGCCGTCGTCGCTCCCGCATACGCTCATGCCGCACCTTTGTATGCCCACGCTTCTCCTCTGCTGGCCCACTCCGCTCTCGGCTACGCTGGTCACTACCTGCACAAGCGCTCCTTGGGCCACTACGCGTACGCTGCACCGGCTTTAGTCGCTGCACCCTCCGCGGTATCGCACCAGTCCCGTGTTGACGTAATCTCCAACCCCGCTGTGGTATCTCATGCTGTGGCCGCACCCTTATTTGCTCATGCTGCTCCCGTAGTGGCTGTAGCCCCTTCTGCTGTCTCCCATCAGTCTCGCGTTGATGTACGCAGCAGCCCTGCTATCGTCGCTCACGCCGCTGTTGCCCCAATCAGCTATGCCGCTCCATACTATGGTCATGGTTACTACAACTCTGCCGCCCTGGCCCATGCCTGGTGAAGATCGAAACTGACGAACACCTAAGACTATTAAACTAAGATGATGTAAAAATGTAAAAAATATATTTATAATGTAAAAGATACACTTTAATTTCCCCTATAGACTTTAATTGTAAGATAACAAGCACCTATAGAAGCGCTCATAGCCGAGTGGCCTTAGGTGATTGGAAACAATCACCAAGGGTAAGCAACGACGGCGCGGTCGGACCTTCAAAATCAAAATCAAAATCAAAGCATTTATTTCAAGTAGGCCAGTTACAGGCACTTTTGAATTGTCGAAACAAAAATGTAGCTACAGTCCCAGTCACAAGACACAAAAACTGTGAAAGTACTGTAGTTGCCCATTCCCTAGCGTAGATCTCTATGGAGAAGAACGGGCAAGAAACTCCATGGACACTCTTTTAAATCAAAATGTTTTTACAAAATCATGGTTACATCATTCATGTTGAGATGGTACATTATGTGAGAACGATGTAGCAAGACGTGCACGTTAAAAGTGTCCATAGTACAACAAAAATACAATTGAAAAATAAAATAATTAATTCAAATAAGCCGTGGCAACTAAGAGATGACCAGTCACAACTGACAGCGCCCGTTCACGAACATGACGCATGGATCCGCACCATTCAACTCAACCATTTTGAAGGGAATCAAATGATCAGACACACGCGCCACCATCAGCGTGACATTTGAGTGAGCATGACATACTCTCAACCGCCAGGGCAGATTCAGGTCAAGAAAAGACGTAGGTTTCCAGTGAATGATAGCTTGAATAGCTTCCTAGTACATAGTACTCACACAATATGGGCTATGCGATTATATAACACTAAAGAAATTGAATCTATACAATGCAAATAAAGTTGTACAATCTTCAGCAGCTCCAACAATACCATTCAATGCTATCAATTTATGCGCCCCTGTCCTTGTGAAGCAGGACCAGCATTGAGCCAAGCATTTTTATCAGCGATATAATCGCTCAACTTGTAATATGCTTGCTTACATAGTGTGCGTTTAATGCATGTTTTAAATTTTGTCTCATTCAGTTCAAGAATACTTTGTGGAATTTTATTATAGCATCTCAAACAGTAACCCATAAAAGAAGAGTCTACTTTAGCGAGTCTAAAGCCTGGCTGAACTAGTTGGTCCCTATTTCTAGTACTGTAATTATGTTTGTCACCTCTTTTGCCAAAAAGATGAAGATTTTTTCTAACGTACATTATGTTTTCGTAGATGTATTGACTATGTACCGTCATGATGCCAATATTCTTAAACAGTTCCCTTAGAGAATCGCGCCTACGAAGATTATATATGGCTCTGATGGCTCTTTTTTGCAGAATAAATATAGACTCAATATCTGCAGCCCGTCCCCATAACAAGATGCCGTAAGACATTATACTATGAAAGTAACTGAAATAGACCAGTCTAGCGGTATCTTCATCAGTAAATTGACGGATTTTTCTAATAGCATATGCTGCTGAACTTAGCCGCCCCGCAAGAGATGTTAAATGAGAACCCCATTGTAGCCCTGCATCAAGCGTAATCCCCAGGAAAACAGTTTTATCTACGAATTCAAGTTTCTCTTTATTCAAAATTATATCACAATCACTGCTCTTAACATTCGGTAAAGCAAATCTTATGCATTTGGTTTTTTTTTCATTTAATACCAAATTGTTTGCTGTGAACCAATTCTGGACTTGAACTAGGGCATTATTCACGTCATCTAGATTTTGGGCCCGTCTTTTTATCTTAAAAATTAAGGAAGTGTCATCAGCAAATAACACCATATTTTGAGGTTGATTTTTTAATAAATATGGTAGATCATTTATATATACTAGAAAGAGGAAAGGACCCAATATTGAGCCTTGAGGAACCCCCATTTTTACTTTTAAACCCTGTGAATTAACACCATTTATTTGTACATATTGTTGTCTATCACTCAAATAAGATTTAACCAAATCCAGTGCAAGGTTTCCTAGTCCGTAATGCTCAAGTTTCAAAAGTAATGTGTCGTGATTTACGCAATCAAATGCTTTGGAGAGGTCACAAAAAATTCCTATGGCGTCTTGGGACTCTTCCCACGCAGTAAATATATGCTTTAATAAGGTTACACCGGCGTCAGTTGTACAACGTCCCTTGGTGAAACCATACTGTTGATCATGTATGATTCTGTTGGTGTTAAAATGATCGAGCATTTGATTAAGCATTACCTTTTCAAAAACTTTGCTAAAAACTGGTAACACTGATACAGGTCTATAATTATTAGTATCTTTACTGTCCCCGGATTTGAAAAGAGGTATTACTTTACTGTATTTCATTAAATCAGGGAAAACTCCTTGGTAAACACATAAATTAAAAATTAAAGCTAAGTATGGGGCTATAGTCTCAAGTATGGATGTACAAACTTTGATAGACATTCCCCATAGATCTTCGGTCAGTTTGATTTTTATTTGCCGGAAAGCCTTAATAACTATCTTAGGGTTAATGTGTTTAAATTTAAATTCAGCCAGGCAGCTAGACACATTCGCCTTTAATAAATCAATTGAGACATCAGGTGAGGAATTAAGAGCCTCTGTAGTTTTTGATGGTATATTAGTAAAGAAATTTACAAATTCTTCAGCTACTTCCTGATTTGAGCTTTTAGGACCACATGCTGTATCTAATGTGTAGCTAGTGTTACGTATTTTCTTCCTGTTAGTCTCGTTATTTATGACTTTCCAAACTGTCTTTATTTTATTTTCTGCTGATTTGATCTTGTTGCTAATGTGCAGGGCTTTAGCAACCTTGCATGTATTTCTAAAAGTTTTTGAATACTTAGCAACATACTTGTTAAAAGTTTCAGAGTTTATAAAAGGCTTAAGGCCATAAAGCTCAAATAGTCTTTCCCTACTTATTCTGATACCTTTAGTTGCCCAATCACTAAATATAAATTTAGGGCAAATACTTTTTGTCTTCTTTTCAAAAGTTTTGTTGAATTCCGTGTGAACTATTGAAAAGAAACGCTCATACAATTGATTTATAT
The DNA here is from genome assembly GCA_932526445.1 of Phragmatobia fuliginosa. Lineage (NCBI taxonomy): Eukaryota > Metazoa > Arthropoda > Insecta > Lepidoptera > Erebidae > Phragmatobia > Phragmatobia fuliginosa. The sequence goes on along the minus strand of OW052071.1, from coordinate 10,113,121 downwards.
TAATATCGTCAAGGCTCATAAGACTTAATTTGTTTTGTAGGGAATTATTATACCTATCTAATTTGCTGGAAGTTATAGGTCTAAATTTAATCTGAACTTTTTGCAATGGCGTGTTACACCTAAAAGTTACTGTTTGTCCACTATGGTCAGACGGTAGACAATTTACTATGGCTTTATCTAAGTAATTACAATTGCAGAAAACATTATCTATACAAGTAGCAGAAGATGGAGTGACTCTAGTAGGTTCTATAAAAGTGTTGGTCAAGTCAAATGACTTAAAAAGATTTATTAACCGACTACTATTTGAATTTTCTTCTAAAATATTGATATTAAAATCACCACAAATAATTGTATATTTATTACTGGCTGCAAGTTTTGCCAGGACATCTTCCATTATCGATTCAAATAAGGTAAAGTTTTGATAGTTTGGGGGTCTGTACACACACACAATTACATGCTTATCTAGCTCAACACAGGACAGTTCGACACAATGTTCAACCGAAAGATCCACTATGTCAATACGTTGCTTAAATTTAAAACTATTTTTTATTAAAATTAAGGAACCTCCACGAAGCATAGTTTTACGGTTAAAGCAGCTACCCACCATATAGATCTCAAAGTTAATAAGCATTTGGTAATCCTGTAGCCAATGCTCAGTAAAACAAATAATATCAAACTTACTATTTTCTAAAAACAATTCAATTTCTAATAATTTGGAAGAAATGCCTTGGATATTTTGGTGGAATAATTTTAAGGTGTTCTGATGAGGCCCCTTTTTGCTAACTAATTGAGTGCAAGAAGGTACCTTACTGTTGGTAGGATTAACAATATTGTTAATGGTACCTTCCATTGTCTCACTTTCTAGTTTAAATTAATATTAATATTTGGAGTGAGGCTGGAGACTCCCGTGCCATCCTCAGACAAAAAGACCCTATTACTAATAGATACTAATTGAGGATTTTCCACGGTGACACATGGATTCTCCTCAGTACAATGTTTGTAAACATTTATAGCACTAATGCTATATTCATTTAAAGTCACCTGTACATTACTATTATTACTAATAGTCGCCGTGTTAATAATATAACTAAACTTAGACATACTACTTATGTCTGTGTGAATATTAAAAGCTAATAGCCTAGCTATTTTGTGTCTACAACTAATAGGTAGATGCACTTTACCCCGAGTTGATCTAAGTTTATCAACAAAAGTGTTGATATCAAGATATATAAGTTTATCACTATAGTGACCTACTAAAAAATGTATATGATTATTTAACATGTGAATGTAATTGTTTTTACTATTACTTAAATTTTCAAAATATGGAAAAGCACACAATATGATTTTCTTACAATTCAACTTCAACAACTCTGAAACACAGTCAGTGATGTCTTCCTTTTTAATCTTAGAACTATTGCCAATACATATACTAATGGTGGTACTAGGATCACAAACACTTTTTGTTACTGATGCCATAATCTGTTTGTAGGTTGACCCGGGCATACAATTGTTTTGGGTACAATAACTCAGGTTATTACTAATTAATTTACCTAGCCCCCTACCTATACTGTCAGAGAACATAACTGAATGATTACAATCATGACTATTAGGTGAGACAAAATTATCAATCTCAGGCAGACTATCATATAACTCAGGCTGTACCATGTGTGAATCTTGTGTCATATTAGTTGATTCTTGGTTCAGTATACTGTCCTGAGACAAATTCTCAACCTGGGACGGGTACTCCATTACCTCAGGCTGGACAGTATCATGGTTGGTAACTGTCTGACAAAAACATTGACACATTACCAACTCCTTTGCTGCAAAAATATGTTCTTTAATTTCGTTCTGAGAAATTTCATACCTACTAGAAAGGGAACGTAGTGAGTCCTGAAGTACCTGTATTTCAGACTGCAAATACTGAGTATCAATTTCATATATTTTTATACTGTCTTCTAACTTTATTTGGTAATTATTTAACTTATTAACTAATTTAACACGCTCTTTCCTCAGTGGAATATATTTGGAAAAGTGTTTGTGTTGTTTCCTAAATTGATAACATTTTTTAATTAATCTATTCAGTTTTGCATACTTTTTTATTTTCTTATTGCTAACTGAATAATTCTGTTTCAGTAAGGAATCTTCAGTCAGATCAATAGTTATTAAGGAAGGGGGGTTACAATCACTATTTAATAATTCATTGTATAAGAGGTTTGTTTCTTTAACCTGATTACATGCTTTTTCTTTCTCTAACTTTATTATACAACTATTGGCATGAACTAACTCATCTTCCAAGTCCCTAATTTTAAATAAAGCCTGATCATATAAAATACTACAATTACTGAAACCATCCGTGACCACCTTCAGCTGATCCCGTTCATCAACAACGTCCGAGTATTGCTGATGTAGGTCTACTAGCTGCCGTTTTAAGCTTGAGTTTTTGCTATTAACTTTATCAACCTCCACCTCACTCTCTTCTCTCTCCTGTAACAATTGTTGGACTTGGAGGTTTGATTCTTTGAGCTCTTGGAGGGCCGTTCTCAATTTTAGCTCCATAGCCTGGGCAGCAGCCTTTCGGGTCATCACAGGCATGGTTTAAGAATTGGTTACTGAAAATTTAAAGTAAAGAAACGGTGAGAACTGATAGAATAGAACACTAAAGGAAAGTTAGCGAAGAAAGGGGTAAAAAGACAGATGAAGCTTTCAGTTCCATGAAACTAAATGAAGTATATTAGCTTTAAAAGATTAATTAGTCCAATGTATCTAAGTAATTGAATAAATATTCAAGTTCAAAGGTTTTATTCTCTTATGGATTAACTTTTTCATAAGTGGGTATGTTGCACTATAAAATAAAAATTTAAACTTAACTAATTAAGATATCAATTAAAGACAATAATGCACAACAAACGATCTACACGTATCTAAATCACTAAAGAATAGATCGATTTGGAAATAACAACAGGAATTTCTATATTTCAACTATGTTTAGTTGTATAATGACCGGTTCTCAATAAAAAAAAATTTTTAGGTAATAAATCAGCAAAAAAACTATACTAGAAATTGGCATGGATGTTTATGAGAGTTAAAGTGACGATTGTGTGCTGTTATTAATTAAAAGTAAACAATACTTCCCTGAATTATCCGTCTATGTCCGTAGTTAGAACGTCAGCTGATGTTTCTAGGTTACCGGTATTGTTGTTTTACCGAAAAACTTTAACAATTCTAAGGATAACAATTTTATTATGAGTATTTACGCATTTATGATACGTTTACACAAATAATTACACCATAATCTAACTTATTTACTAATTAAAATTAATTTTAAAATACGGAACAAAATTTTTACATGTCACTCGGGCAGTGTTGCCACTATTCCTAGATGGGTGACCGTTTGTGGCATTATAAGTAATGAGCGTTTCCTTCGGAGGTCACGTTAAGCAGTCGATCCCGGTTGTTATCATAAGATAGCAGTCGTGAAGCTTAGTTGGAGGCCTTCGGGCGGCTTAAAAACATCCAACAGCAAGATTACGTAGCCACAACGCGTCTTGCCAGTCCCCAACCCGCACTAGGCCAGCGTGGGGACGTATGGCCTTAACCCTCTCTCGAGAGGAGACCTGAGCCCAGCAGTGGGACATTAAGGGTTGTTGAAGGGTTGTTGTATATAGAACAAATATACCTGTAAGGTATATTTGTTCTATATATAATTACTTATTTCATTTTCAGAACTTCAAAGTTTTTATCTAATTTCTTTAAAGGAGCAATTCTCGTATAATTATTTAATTATTATTTTTATATTTGTGATCTCGGAAACGGTTCTAACGATTTCGCAAAAATTTGGTATTTGGGTTTTTTTAATGTTACATTTGGCAAAGCGCGAGTTTTCGTTTCATTCAATTTTCTTTCGCATTACTCTTAGCATTTTTTTTTATTTATTTCATTTACAATAAAATTATGATTGAAATTGTCCTAAACATGATAATAAATAAAGAAAAACAGGTTAAACTACTACACCTAAAGTCAACTCTTTAAGCACAAAATATAGTGTAAGGTGATTGTAATCAATTATTGCATAAAAATAAAATACAGAAAATATCAACAAAATAATTCAAAATTTATCTAAAAATTGCACGATCTATACATGCAGCTCTTGCCAGCCATCCCGCAAAAGTCGTCACTCCACCTCGCCTGTGGGTGTCCTACACTACCTCGAGATGACTCTTAAACAGCTTAAAACTGGAAAAGCCCATGGAGAGAATGGCTTTACTACAGAGCTATTAAAGGCTGGAGGTAAACCCGTACTGAGAGAGCTCCAAAAACTCTTCAACAATGTCCTGTTTGAAGGGAGAACTTCGGAGGTGTGGAGTAGGAGTTTGATCGTGCTGTTCTTCAAAAAGGGTGATAAAGGGTGATAATATGTATGTTTTTATAAAAAAAAAAAGTATGTGTATATATTTATATCAGTTGTCTATTACCCTTAGTACAAGTTCTGCTTACATTGGAACTAATGTAAGGGCCTTGTGTGTAAGATGTCCAAAACATTCATTTTATTTTAACTCCTAATAGAATTGGTCCACAGTGAAGCAATAGTACATTGTTCACCGAGGGAGGAAAGGAACCGATTACTAGCGAGGGAGCAGTTTGTGGCCCGAAGGCGCAGCCTAGGGCCACAATACTCCCGAGGTAGGAATGGGACTTTCACCCGAGTGCTACACAGTGCTTTATACTACACCTGTGAGGAACATTTAAAGTATTTGTGGGTTCTTCATTAGTGGGTGTAGCCTAAGTTACTACTTAGGCTACACCCGACGTCGGTACATATGGCTAAACGTACGACGGATGTCCTAGTAGGACGGGGAGACAAGTGATCAACACTGGATTCTAATACCAACTCTTTTTATTAATAATATGTACTGACTTATATATTTTTGTTAAGTACATTGACACGGATTACCACATATTTATAAAATAAAATCAAAACGTAAGACACCATGTAAGACACAATTTAGCTTAGAATTTGACATAATATTTATAAATATTTCGCGCTTCTTTTGTTTTTTTTTTATTCTTCACAAAAGGATGTCAGTGGCACGGAGATTCCATATTTAATTATATGAAAACTCTTTGGGCAGGCGCGCGCCATAGATAAGATAACACATGAGAAATGAAAATTCATACAACTTTCTCTCCCGCTAAAACACGTTAGAAATGGATTTTCATACATTTTTTCCTCCCGCTTATTTAGGTCAAGGAAAAGACTAACTTTCTTTTTTCATTTTCAGGGAATATTGACTACTGTTCCGATCAGGTGTAGTATAAAAATTGTTTATACTTTAAATCAGCTTCTTCTAGCTAGTGGGGGAAAACCTAATCCTTCATAATGTTATGAATGCGAAAGTACTGGTAGTCTGTGACTTTTAACCGAAATGAAATTTGATACTCAGATAGTCTAGCCTCTAGCCTGAGGAAGGACATAAGGCTATTTCGTAACGCGACAACCGACATATATGCAGGCGGCACCGCGGGCAAAAGCTAGTTTACAATATTTCATAAGTGAATCTAAGTTACGGAAGTCTAAATATGAACAATAATATATACATGTTGCTTTTTACAAAACTTCTATTGAAAGACGATATTTGAAGATATAGATCTGTTCATCTATTTAGGGTTCCGTAATTCATTACTCGGAACCCTTATAGTTTTGTTATGTCCGTCTGTCCTCGACTTACTTAAAAGTCAAATGTTTGTAAAATCATTGCGCCCCCACTCCCTCTAAAAACTAAACGGTGTGCTCCAAAAATCTGACATGTGATAAACTTTAAAGGAAAATTATAGCCTCTTAGATAACTTTGTTAGGTCAGCAGTTACAGAGGCTTAACATGTGAAAAACGCCTTTTAGGAAAACTTCTTATTAAACTAAAGAAATAATAAGTTAACATAACAATAAATTTTTAATCCACCTACTATTATGGGTGACTACGGAACCCTATTCTATGCGTGACCTGACACGTCATGGTCGATTGTTTTCTTTACAGCTTATTACTTTTTAGCAGTCAGGTTTTTTGTTTCTTTAATAATTATTTTTTATAAATCTGAGCGGTTAAACCTTGGCAAGAGTTATGCCGATAAATTCTTCAAAAGACTTCAAAGAGAAAAATGACATTGAGGACGAGCGTACAGCGCCGTCTGATGATGTATCCTGTGTAGAATAACTAAATGTCTCGTACGTATCAGAAATGTAAGCCAGTAATACATTTATTAATTTACTTGCTGAGCTCCACGACGTTACCCTCGGTAGTCGTGTCACGTCGGTGCCGACGTTCGATGGCATATTGCGCCTGAAGGCCGTGACCGAAGAGGCAGTGGGCTGCAGCGGCGTGCTGTTGGTGGTATCGTTGGACATCGCCAACGCATTTAACAGTCTGCCATTCAGTACCACGGAATGCCAGAGTACCTAAGGCGGCTAGTAGCAGACTATTTGGAAGAGCGTACCGTCATGTACGAGGACCGAGATGTCGGGCCATCTCGTGCGGTGTTCTACAGAGGTCTGTCCTCGGACCACTCCTGTGGATCATGGGATACGACTGGGTTTACGGCGTTTTAGTTCGATACCTCTAAGCCTTTCTGAGAAAAAGAGCCTTGAGGGATAGACAGAGAGATATGTAAACTGCACATTATCATCTACCTAGCCTTAGATAGAGAGACAGATAACAATCTCGGGAATAATAAAGACTAAAAAGAAGATGTTATTAAAAGAAGAAGATAAGATTAAAAGTTCAATTAGCAACACGCTAATTAACTTTTTCTCAAATATTACTGTATTTTTGCATAATTAGATTATATATTTTGAATTGACTTATTTCTTATGATTAATATCTTGATACATATATATTTGAATGTTGATAAACAAAAAACATGAATTTTAATTATGAACCATGAAGACTTTCATGATATTGATAATTGTACGGTTATGTGTTATTTGTAGTTATGACCATCATTACAAGGCAAGGTCACATTCCTTAAGTAAAACATTGTTCTATTAAAATTAATTACGTGAATCCGGTCAATATAAATACAACAGAATTCTAGTGAAATTTATCAGTCAACCGACTACAGTACAATTAAACTAGTTCTTCAAAAAAGATACAAACCACGTTTATAATGAAATCAGTGGTAGTGCTATTCGGATTGTGCGCCGTGGCGTGTGGCTCCCTTGTGGCTCAGCCGCCGCATCTTCCAGCGCTTGTTCTAGACCCACACGGTCGCCCTCTTGAGACTGCTGAGGTGATTAACTCGCGAGCTCTACATTTACAAGCTAAGGCCATCGAAGGAAGCTATGGACACGGAGCTTTCCTTGCGCCTTACGCACACTCAGTAGCTCTCGCTCCCACTTATGGATACAACGCACCTCTTCTCGCCCACACTGGTCTTGGATACGCCAGTCACAGTCACTACCTCTACAAACGCTCTCTGGGACTTTTCTCTCACCACCTACCCTCTGCTGTTTCCCATCAGTCCCGTGTTGACGTACTCACCGTTCCCTCCGTCATTGGTCATGGCGTCGTTGCTCCACTTGCTCACGCTGCAGTTGCACCCGTAGCTCATCATGGTGTTTTAGCCAAGATCAACCACGCTGCTGTTGCTCCTATTGGCTACGCTGCACCTTATAACTATGGCCATGGTTACTACAACTCAGCCCCTTTGGTCCATCCCTGGTGAAGAACCAAACTGGAAGGTCACTGAGAGTAACAATCGAGTGAGTCAAAAACACGACATAAAATATTTATTATACAAAACAGTATATTTATTTAATTTATTACCTTGCCCTTTAGTACCTGGTGCCTTTTTATGCTCATATTGGCTTTAAAATTTATTTGTAACACATGAAAGATGTTCTGTGTTATAAACTTTCTAGACAAAAATTGAAAATAAGCTATACACTACCTTTAGGTCTACTTGAATATATTTTCTACAATATAAAATCTCATTTTCTTTCTACTTAAATTTCTGAAACGACTGAACTGGTTTAGACAGGAATTTCACTGTCAAATAGGTAATGATATAAAGAGTACCATAGGCTACTTTTTCAAACTAGTTTCGCCTCACGGCGCTATCTGCAGTTGCTGTTCTAAAAGTACAACAAAAACCGCTGTTGCACGCGGTTGTTGTAGTTATATATGTTCCGTGGGAGCCGTGGGACTAAGCTAGTAGCGATCTATCTAAAAAAAACTATATATAATTATACGATAAATATTATTCATAGTCATAGTAAGGCGATTCACACACGGGCGACGCGAACACGCGCTTAGGCACGGGCCAGCCAATCCAATCTGCTAGCGGAACGCGCTCACGCGTCGTAGCGCGTTTTTGGTGTGTTGGACCTGGCGTGTTTTCTATACTAATCGATGTATTGCATACAATATTAAAATCTACCACTCCGCGACGGAGCGCCGTGCAGTGTGTGAATCGCCTAACTAACCCACGCAACTAGAGATTGCAAATCCCGGTCAATTTTTCAATACCTGTATTTCGGGATCCTGGTATCGATACCGGGATTATACGAAAATTTAAAATAGTTTAAAATAAATAGAATTTAATTTACAAATCTAACTTTTAATATATAACAAAAGGAAAAAACAAACAAATATGAATTATAACGAGTTCGAGTCACAGAGGCAGGCCCGCCATTAGGCTATTTAACAACGATCTTCACTCCGCAGCGTTACTTACGATTGCAATAATTGCAATAAACCCCACTCACCCACCCACTCACACAAACACACAACCACACACACACACACACACACACACACACACACACACACACACACACACACACACACACGCACACACACACACACACACGCACGCACACACGCACGCACGCACGCACGCACGCACACGCACGCGCACACGCACACGCACACGCACACGCACACGCACACGCACACTAACACGCACTATAGATTAGACAATAACTTCTTTAAAAGATAGATTCGACGAGTTAAAATCATTTAGGAAATACGTAATTAAAATAAATGCTTTATTTTTTTTTTGGTTTCCATTATTTTTCACCATAATGAGATAACATATTAAAAGTCCTTTTTATATGTTATCTCATTAGTACGTAGACAAAACTCAGAGTAAGTAGTCCTGGATCGGCATAATTAGGCAAACCCAATTACATGCAAAGACGCGGGCGCTGAAACAGCTAGCGCCGGGCCTGTACAGAGAGAGGTATAGGCCTGTATAGGTATGTCTCTTTTGTTATGTTTACTACCATTGTTAAAAATTTCAATGCCTAAATAGGCGTAAATTTATTTTTAGCACAATGAGATTAACTTTATCGAGTTAAGAAAACTTTCGGTTAAGACTTGAGTGGAAAAAAAGGGTTTTATTAGCCTGAGAATATTTTTTTTAATACCGAAATTTTGGAATTATTTGGTCAGTCCCGGGATTATAATCCCGGAGAAAAATCGGTCCGGTGTCCCAGTTTTTGGGATCCCGGTATCCTGGTAATCAATCTCTACACGCAACTTCATCTGCGTCTGTATTCAAACATGTTCGGTTCCTAGGCACACTAGCCAACACACTCATTTTAAAAAATGAAAAACGGTTAGATGGTTTCGTATTTCTAAATATTATGGCTTAAAAGTAGGAATCTTCATTTTATTTCTTTATAAATAAGCCTGCCAAAGCGTCTCTGCTCTGTCTAATGAAAAACATGAGGAAAATCCAAGAGTAGTGATCACCATACTCAACGCGAATGAAGACAATGCAGTATGGTAACCCACACTATGGCAACCCATTGAGATGCTTCTACATCATTGTGCCTCCGGTCTCGCACTCACCAATGAAACACAAAACCCAAATGATAGTAATCGTTTGGGTTTAGTTTTCTGTGAGAGGGTAATACCGCCTCAGGCGAGCCGATTCATTCCTAAGTCAGCGTGACTCTATTACCATGGATTCTTTGAAATGAAAATATATAACCCTTTAAATGGTTTATGTATGAACCCTACACACAATACACACATAAAACTTAATACATTTATTTTGTGAATTTCATCAATATCAGTTAAGTACAACGCACAGAGACAAATAAAAATATATTCATATTTTCACATTCTTTTAATCATTTTTTACATTTTGGCATCATCATCGATAGATAGTCGTATGTTCGTTATTATTCGCTTTTTACCAGGCATGAGCCCAGGGGGCGGAGTTGTAGTAGCCCCAGCCATAGTTGTAAGGGGCGGCGGCGTAGCCATATCCATGGCCGTAAGGAGCGGCGTAGCCATATCCATGGCCGTAGCCAACTGCGGGTACAACAGCGGCGTGAGCAACGACAGCGGGTCTGCTGTGTACGTCAACGCGGGACTGATGAGAGACGGCAGCTGGTACAGCAGCCACGACTGGAGCGTGAGCTACTACAGGCGCGGCCACGGCATGTGAAACCACAGCGGGGCTGGAGACTACGTCTACGCGAGATTGGTGAGATACGGCGGCGGGTACGACGGCGGGTACGGCGTAGTGCCCCAAGGAGCGCTTGTACAGGTAGTGGCTGCGGCCGCCATAGCCAAGTCCTCCCAAAGGCAACAGGTGAGGATTGTAGCCGTAGGACGGAGCAACGACAACTGAAGGAGCGTATGACGCAACTACAGGTAGGTGCGCGGGCGCTACAAGGGAGCCGTAGGCTACAGCGCACAAGGCGAAGAATACCACCATGGATTTCATTGTAACCGTGTTTTGAATAGTGTACTTCAAAGTGAAGACTGATTACTTTGACCAATTTTTGGGTATATATATGTATGCTACCCGGACATAAAATTTAATAAAGTACGTAAATTTTAGATATTGCTGAAAACAGACAATGTAAATCGGTAGTATGGCCTTGACTTGTAAGAGTCTTAATATATATTGAGAAAAAACTTCAAATCTAGTACTCGTACATGTATATAATACAAGTAAAAATTGTAACTAAAAGAAACATCACATAATAAAAGTAGAATTCATTTTAATCTGGGTATTAGGCCGCTATAACATTGTCACCTGCATTTCTGGAGGCAGTTGACAATGCTATAGCGGCCTATTAAGATGATCCACATACATATTCTACAATTTCCTTGCTACGGTTCATATTTTAATCAAACTAATGTAACTACGTGATAATATCTTCTGAATAACAAGAATCGTAACGTAACGCCTATGAATCGTATTATTATCAATCTGTAATGTTAAATTATAGAACAAAACATGCTGTGAAGATCATCAGTCCTTAAAAGCTGAATGTTGGCCTCGCCTTGTAAATGAAGTTTTGACCTACTATACCACGCTATTTACGAGTACATATTCTGACAGGTGAAATAGCATTTATGTCAATATTTCTTTCGAATTCTGTTATTCAGCCGTCCCAAGTGAGTTCTTACGATATGCATCGGATGAAGAGGGGTCGTTACACTGCAAATTTAGAATCCGTGAACACACGGATTTAGGCTCAGGCTACATTAGGCACATCCTATAGCATCTTTATCCGACAAAATTATTTGTGAATTAAGTAGGTATAGAATATATTATGATTTCATGTTAATTTATTCTAAGTTTTATGATTCACATCGAGGTTTCCTTTCCATCCTTTATTGTTAAATTAAGTAACATCTATAAATCTAATATTTAAAATTCTGTCGTGGTATTTGCTAACTATACTCCTCCGAAACGGCTGGACCGATTTGTATGAAATTTTGTGTGCATATCGGGTAAGTCTGAGGATCGGCCAATGTCTATTTTTCATACCCCTTGGACGTGAGCAGAGTTGCGGGGATCAGTTAGTATATATATACAGGGTGAATTTTTGAGGCGGGATATTAAGGGCAGGTACCTTAACCGTTACAGTAACAGGAAAACGCTTTTAGGAGACTATCCATAAATTTTTAAGATATTCTGAACTGCATTTACAGATTTCGGAAAAAATGTACAGTCAGGAAGAAATTGGTCATTTTAAACAAAAACTTTTTATGATACTAATCGAACCTGTTTCTTATAAGGATCAAAAGTTTCCACAGGTGAGTTTCGGCCAAGGTGCACACCGCCGCCGTGGACACCGGATGATAACCGCGTATGTTTCTAACCGTCAATATCCACTGGGATCGCCAGAGGCGTGTCCTATTCTGGGCGGTCAGAGTCACCGCAAAATCGTTGAACGATTTGGAGGCGAAAGCGCTCACCGTAGTTTATCTGCAGACGGCTGAAAGCATGAGTTTATCGCTATTTTCACTGCAAATGCAAACAGTATGACGACCAACATTATGGCGGCCTAGTGAGATACTTTTAACGCCCCGCTTAAAGAACCCGGGATCATAGTAAGAAGGAAACACAGTAAATGGTATGGTAGCAATAATTAAAGGCAATAATCAAAGGATGTATATGGGCAAAAATCAAAGGCTAAATTGTAACTTATGAGTAATTTTTTCTCACAATAAATAAGGCCATTAACATAATTAATTATAGCCAAGTCCAGAACAAGCCAGAAGAGAAGTACTACAAGTCAGAGGACAGACTGAAAACGACTGAAGCAGCATATTCCATTATATTATTATATTCCATATCCATATAATAATGGTGTGGAGCTGCTCTCACTTAACCACAAGTCATAGCGCACAGAGCGGAAAACATCGTTAAAGATTTCATTGTAAAACAGTGCTTTAATCCAGAGATTTGAAACTTTCAATTTTCTTCAAGCTGATAAATAAAACAACGTCAGTTGTCAGTAACCCGATCTCGTCGTGTAATGCTAATCCTAACCAATATTATGAATGCAAAAGTGAGTCTGTGTTAATGTTTGTTACGCTTTCACGCCTTAACTGTGTAACCAATTATTAGATAATGTTACAATTACGTTACGATAAAAGATATGTCTTTTAATACCCTTCATTGTAATGCTCTCAAGGAACACGAGCGAGAAATTAAATATATATTATCTATCTATACTAATATTATAAAGAAGTAAAGTTTGTGTGTTTGTTAAATTGTAAGGGGTAATCTCGGGATCTACTGAACCGATTTTAAAAATTCTTTCACCAATAGAAAGCCACATTATTGCTGAGTGTCATAGGTTGTATAAAAAACCGAAAAATAAAAAACGGTCGAATGAAAGCGTTTCTTACGAACGCTGCCTTAACTATGAAAGATATATTTTTGAGTTCTAGAGAAAAGATGTGGAGCTTGAAAATGCCTACAAAAAAGTCAACGACAGCATATGTCTAATTTTATATTTAAGTTATGCCCAACGAAGTGGGAACGGGTCAGCTAGTCTAATATATTTTAATAATTTTACAAGAAGTTACTTTGCACGAATTAAATAAACTTTGAACTTTTTGATAATTAAAATCATTTATGTTTTTACAGAAAAATGTGTACAAAATCAAAGGAACTTATGTTTAACATATAAAAAAACTAAAAGTTTTTACATTTTTTTTACATTCAAAATGTAATGTCTAATTAATAATGATGAACAGTTGATTTAGAATAAATTGCATTGACTTTTATAAATTAGTTATTGACCCACTCAAAGCTTTGTTCACATACGAATTAGATATCGTAGATATCCATATTATACGACCATACCGACAATTTTCGAGGATAATTAAATTATTAGCTGCGAGTGTTAGCACTAGTGTAACTAAAAAACTAAATTAATATTTTCTTTTAGGTAAATTTGTTTTTAGCATCCATACAAAAAATATTTATAAGAAACAACAGTTCCTATTATTAATCTTTATAATAAGTAATTTAATCATGAATATTTTGTGGTCTTCACATAATAGAAAAAGTGTACAGTGTTTTTACGTTACTGGCGGATAGTCTGAACAGTCACGCCGTTATTGTAGCGGTAAGGCCTGTTATGGATGATTAACCCAAGAGGAATCATTAGGAAACGATATTTCGGGGATCACCCGTGTCTGATCTGAAAGGAGTTGACACTTCAATGTCACCAATTGCGATGGCCGTACCGTAAATACGGCGCTCGACGCGCTAGCAGGATGCCCGGCAGAGATTCTCTCATTTAATAACATGATTGCGATCATGATATGAAGCAAGAGCGCATGGAGAGTTTCTGCCTTCATGTAATTCTCGTGTCAAGTTGTTGCTCACGATGAAGTCCGAAACTATTTTACAATATATTTTTTTTGGCGTGCCTAAAATAGATTAGTTAACATCACGCTTACACTAATGGGAGCCGAGCATAATTGAAAAGAGACGCTGACGAAATCGCGTTGGTCAGCTCATTTATATATATTAATATACTTTATTCATTATTGAACAATTTTATTTTATTTTAATTGGCTACTTTTTTAGATTAATTAATAACCTAAAAAATAAGTAGATATGAAAGAAACTAACTATTAAGTGTTTGAAAATGAATCGAAAGTACTTTTGAAATCATAATTACAAGGATGTTTCGGCAATGTTTCCTCGTTTATTTAGTACTATCTGATCCAATTGATTTTATAAGGAAACAATTTCTTCTTACATTGTTTTTTGTGAAACTTTTAACATTTGCGCAGCGCATGCAATGAAAGCGCGCAAAGGGAATAATCTCTCCCATTTTTGCAACATGTTTATTGCTACTCCTACGGTCTAAGTGTAATGATACATTGACTGCCTTGTTGGTCTAGTGGTTAGCGTATGCGGCTGCTGATCAAGAGGTCTCGGGTCGGGTTGAATTCACGGGCTATCTAACACTGGTAGAATTTCTCAAATCGGACTCAATCGAGAGAACAAAAGTACAAGTTCGATTTTGATATAGTATTCAGTAATTTGTTTGTTTTTGATAAATGAAGGTTCTTAAATAGGTGTTTCAGTAATTACTCACAAAGGGGCGTACTAATAAAGAATCTCAATAAAACTTGATATAACCAAGGGATATGTGGCACAATATACATAATCCCTAAATAAAAATAAAATCAATACTTTTGTACGTTTGAAAAAAAGTAGCGATTTGTCGTTTACATGTCGTATACTACTAATTGCTGCCTTTTTTCCTATCGTATGGACATATCCTAGTCGCGGAGAGCTTTATAAATAAACATGAAACAGACGCAAAGAGCATTCAGACTCAGAATCGCTATAATAATAATAAATAAATATTTCAAATATCTGCCACACATCATCTAGTCCTAAACTAAGCAAAAGTTTGTAATATGGGTACTAACTAGACAACTGTTATAAATACATAAATACTTTTTTTTGTAAATGCATACATATTATATAATAATATAGCAAATATCCAAACTCCAAATCAAATATTATTAGATCATACAAACGTTTAGTCCTATCCCGAATCGAACCGAATCGGAATCGAACCCGAGTCAGTAAAATACATATATATATATATAATTTATGGACCCCACAACATTTTTCCAGTCTTTTATTTAAAAATATAACACACCGCGCACTAGACAGCGGCGTGGCGACTGCTTAAATTACTACGCCCGCCATCAACAGACAAATTTAAAAAATCAATGGCACTTATAACAATTAAAAAAGAATTAAATACTTTAAAAGACCTCGAATTAGGTTTATTTTTCATAGCACACCATACAAGTTTTCACAACACATCCCGTCGTACCTATTTGGGTCTCGTATATCATCTCATGTTATGGATCAAAATATTGTATTGTCTACATTCACCAGATTTATAATATCATGACTACTATTCTTGGATTGCACTCATGTTTTCAATATTTTTATTTTCCGTCCGCCCGCCGTGCGTCCGGCGTGCATCGACATCCACGGGATGAATAGGGATAGTGACACTCTGTATTCGTCCATCACACCAAAAAGACAACATCAATGCATTTAGAAAAAAACCGACCTATTTTACTTTCATAGGTTCATCAAACCTATTAGTGTTGCAGGTTTAAGAAAAGTAGTGAATGAAAACGTGAAGATGTACAAAATGGGACTCGTTTATTTAAAAAAATATAAAATCAATTGAAATTTTTGAATACAAACAACAATATTTTTTTGGAATTTTTTTACAATACCTATAAACCAATTAATGTACTGAACTAATTCAGAAAGTAGCTTTTAGAGGTTCATACCTAAGATGAGAAACTAAAATATTCCTTTATTGCATATGTCGTGCTTTTCCACAATAAAATTACAATTAAACGGTTGTTAAATAAATTGTTACGCATTATTTATCCTTTACAAGACGCAATACTTTAACTTTTCGTAAGAAAACATATATTATGATCCTTTACTTTGTCATATGATATCGCATTCACCGATAGTTCTCCTGTCATATAATATGGCCGTCATGTACACACATCGAGGTCGCATTACAATATCTAATATTGTTCTATTCAGTAACACTGAAACTAATTCACTTTTTAATTACCTTCACGCGGTTAGTATAAATACTGACGAATTATAGTCAAATTTATCAGTCAACCGTCAACGGTTTAAAGTGAACTTCTTCATCAGAAAAAACACAGACCACGTTCAAAATGAAATCGATGGTGGTGTTATTCGCTCTTTGCGCTGTGGCGTGCGGTTCCCTGGTGGCGCAGCCCCCACACCTACCCGCAATCGTGTTGGACGCCCGCGGTCGCCCACTCGACACCGCTGAGGTCATCAACTCACGTGCTCTTCATCTGCAAGCTAAAGCTCTTGAGGGAAGCTACGGACACGCTGGTCTCATTGCACCCTACGCATCTTACGGCTACGGCGCTCCTCTGCTGGCTAACGCCGGTCTTGGCTTAGCTGGTAACGGCCACTACCTGTACAAGCGCTCCTTGGGACACCACTACGCTGCACCAGCCTCCGCTGTATCTCACCAATCCCGTGTAGATGTGATCTCCAGACCCGCTGTGGTCTCACACGCCATCGCCCCCGTGGTAGCTCACGCCCCAGTCGTCGCCGCTGTCCCAGCTGCCGTCTCTCATCAGTCCCGCATTGACGTACACAGCAGCCCCGCCATCGTCGCCCACGCCGCTGTTGCTCCCGCCGTTGTTCCCGTAGCTCATCATGGTGTTTTAGCCAACATCAACCATGCCGCCGTTGCTCCTATTGGCTTGGCTGCCCCTTACAACTACGGCCAAGGCTACTACAACTCTGCCCCCTTGATCCAAGCCTGGTAAAGAACGAAGCTGATGAACAAGAAGACTATATATTTAAACTGATGTAAAATATATGTAAATAACTATAAAATGTTTTTTAGTACTTCATGTCACATCATCACATCCAACAGCCTTTAATTGTGTTAGTTCTGTTTGCGATAAGACTCTCCTTAGAGGGTCAGGTATTCTTATATTCTCACTAACTACTTTTTCAACCAGAATTGAAACAGGCGTCTAAACTAAATTAAAGTACGCAATTGTACCTGATCTAATCTGGAAATTGAAATTCTAAACTGGAAGTTCAAATTTCCAATTTGACGACAAAATTAGAGAGAGACCGTAAGAAGGAATAACAAAGATGTTTACCTAATTATATATTGGATTAAACATAACAGTTATTTTAGGAATTTTTGATTTCTTTGGTAAGTAAAATAATCTAGTCATCTCAAAATAACAAACCACATTTGAATAACTGCAGATAAATGTAATTATAAGGCGAGTGAAGCCTCGTGACATGCTCATTCAAGAGCTAAAAAATCCGAATAAAAAACAGTAGGAACGTTTGTCTCGTTACTGTGTGCAATAATGTCGACTCGATCTGAGTTACAGCAAATCGGTTTTAAGCACTGCTAGTGAGTTAATGAGGCTACCGAAGGCACAATCCTCCCTCTCCCTTTAGGGTTCCTCAGTCACCTATAATGGTACGTGGATGTAAAATCTTATCCAATAGATAATTGTTATGTTTACCTATTAATGCGTTTATTTTGTATGAAGTTTTTCAAGTCAGTGAGACAAACCTGTTACAAAGAAACTCCTGAACTAACAAAGTCGAACTAACTAACCAGCCGTATCGACGGTAACTCGAGGACGGACAGACGGACATGACGAAACTATAAGATTGAACTTCAGAACCCTAAAATATGACTGTATCTTGACATAATATGTCATTCATCTTAAACTAAATTAATATGAACATGGGCTCAGATAAGTAGAAACGAGACTGCCTACTACATTTCATTATGACTGCCTCGTTGGCCTACTGATTAGTGTATGCGACTACCGATCTAAAGATATCGGGTTCAAATCCCGGGTCAGGTCAAAAAGTTTTTTTGGGTTTTTCTAATCAGAAATTCATAACAGCCCGAATTATGGAAGTTTGACTGTGATTCACGCCCTAACCTCGTTAGAGCACGTTAAGCCGTCGGTCCTGGTTATCATGAACATCTATGGCAGTTTGACATAGTTATTAGAAAGTCAGTGACCTCAAATATACTGACAACTAGTTCTATCTTCGTATTCATTTTCCCCCGCAGGGTTGCAGAGGTCCGATGTCAGTCACTCCGTGTAAAAAACGAAATTCGGGTAAAACATGTTGAACTAGTATACGATCCCAAATAGTTTTGAGAATAACAAATGCTATGCAGATGGTGATATAAATTTTATAAATTAATTACTACCAGCCATAAAAGGAATGACATTATATTCTTCACACAATTGTTTATTTTGGATAGGAAATGAGCCTGCCTCTAATTTCGAAGACATTACCCAAATTACTACATCAACAATGCATAATCCAAGCAACACAATATAATAATGCAATTATTCATAGACAGTAAAAAAACTGTATATATAAAATGCTTTTTTTGGTAAGTACATAAAATATTCTTACCTTAAAAAACAAGAAACAGAATATTTGAATTCAAATTGATCCAACCTTGAGTATTACTAATAAAATTCAAAAAATAATTATTAAAATTATTTAACGAAACTGATATTTATGTTGAATTTAATAACCGCCTAGTTTTTTAGATAAAATTTAAAGTGTTCAAAGTGTTATTTTGACTGTATTTAGTTAATAATACTTGGTTGTCAACTGTTCATCACTATCTACAAAATAATGCCTTCAATAAGTAGTAGAGCCGCACTGACTTCAGCACGAAATGGCCGGCTCAACCCGGACAATACTACCCTCAGAAGATCAACTTAAAATTAAATAAAACAAACAGACGCTTTCAATTTTATTTGTGTAGATGTAAGAAAATGTTTCCTAAATCGAATCGACAACAAAACAGGGTGATGCTATATACAAAATGATAACATGACAACTTTAGGTATAAATTATGTTTATTGATGTCTATTCATTTTATTACAATAGTACTAAAACGAAAACTACATATAATTTCGTTGAATCACTGTTTCGCTTCACCAGTGGGCGGCTTTCAGAGTCAGTGGCGCGGTCCAGACAGCGGAGTGTGCAATTGGAGCATAGTGTGACACGATGGGGGAGGCGTACACGGCGGGTGCGGAGTATACGGCAGGAGTTATGTGAGTTGACACCACAGCAGGCTTAGAAATAACATCAACACGAGATTGGTGGGACACAGCAGATGGCACACTGTGGAGGACAGGGGTCACAAAGTTGACTAAAGAACGCTTCTTTAAAAGATGGGCGTAACCATATCCGGCATGAGCTCCGTAAGTAGGTGCAACCCACGCAGAATGCCCAGAGTATAGAGCCGCATGACCAATAGGAGCCACACTGGCGTGAGAAACTATAGCAGGGCTGGTACGTACATCAACGCGGGATTGGTGTGAGACAGCAGTGGGGGCCACAGCGACGACGGGAGCAGCGTGAGTAAGTACAGGAGCAGTGACGGCGTGCGATACTACCGCTGGACTGGAAATCACATCCAAACGGGATTGGTGGGACACAGCAGCGGGTGAGGCAACCACAGCAGGAGCAGCATAGGTGAAGTGGCTTAAAGATCGTTTATGCAGATAGTGACCGTGACCGGCGTAGCCAAGTCCGGAGTAGGCTAGTAGAGGTGACGCATGCGCTACGAGAGGTGCAGCATGGGTAGCAATGGTTGCAATAGCCGGACTGGAGATAACATCCACCCGGGATTGGTGGGACACGGCGGCAGGAGCAGCTACAACGGCGGGAGCTACGGCGACTGAGTGAGCAAGAGGTGCGACGACAGCAGCGTGACCATAGTGTCCGTCCAGGGCTTTAGCTTGCAGGTGCAGAGCGCGCGCGTTGATCACCTCGGCAGTATCCAAAGGACGGCCGTGGGGGTCCAGCACGATTGCGGATTGATGCAGCGGTTGCGCCAGCGGCACCAAAGAGCCGCACGCCACAGAGGCGATAGCGAATAACACCACCAGCGTATTCATTATTAACGTGGTCTGTGTTGAGAGATTCGACGAAACACAAGATCACTTCAAACCGTGTATCGGCTGACTGATACTTTTCCTTCGTTGGTGAACTCTTTTATACTACCCGCGGTCAAAAGTAAAACATATTAACTTCATAATTTCTCAGATTTAAGATTAAATTAGGTAGTGAACAGCAATGTCAAGTGTAATTACGAAAGTAATCAGCCTTGTACCAAAAAACCTTTTTCGGTGTACTTATTAACTCACATTTCCGTCATGGTAAACGTGTTGAGATTCGTAGCGGTTGTAAATATATTATGGCTAAAAACATTTTTTGGATTATTGTCTTCTTCCTATTGCTTTCTAAATGCGAAACAATTCCTACCCCGAGTCCACCTCAGGATCTAGTCAACGTTAACATACTAACGAAATACTTTTAGACACAGCAACTTAAAGTTTACAAAAATCGGCGAAGTATGTACGTCTGACACGCACTTTTTTGTTGTCACACATGCATTGTTTTAAAATAAAATAAAAAATTAACAAACACATGACCCTTAAAGTGGAATAACTTGGAAACAGATACCTAAATCAAATAATAGTCTTAGTATCTTCTCTACGTTTTTGGAGGACTGATCTATGATAAGGCACACGATAGGGATGTTATATTTTTTTTAATTAGAAAAAAGTTACAGAGCTTAAATTCTTGATGCCTAGACTACCCTCTTTTTTGCTGACACGTTACACTTAGCTAACTCAACTCTAAAAGAACTTGTACCCACTAAGTATTTGTTTTAGATATATTATACACGTAGACCACGGAATAAGTAGATCGTGCTCATCACGTAATAATTAGATTTGAATTGAACTTACAGCTCTGCTTCAGCTGTACATACCACAAACGAAAATACATATTAGATAGATAATTAAATCTCTGACGTTGCTTTCAAATGCTTATTTGGAGGATCATTTTGATAATCATCAGTTCAGAGATAATGGACTATTAGTAACTAGCAGACCAAAAAGCCGAAGAAAAACTTATGGCATCATATGCTGGAATAGTTTTTAATACAGAAAAGCAGAACATAAAATACTAAAAGTACCTATCTCCAGTGCAGTTTACTTCCGGTAAACGCTTACAATCAACATCAATTTCTTATTTGCCAACAAAAACTAATGTGTCAATTGTATTTGCATACAAGTATTTCAAGTTCAAAGAGATATGAAATCAAGACCGGAATTCAATTTGATAACGATTTCGATACGCCTGAAGTAAATTTAATACTTGTTATTTAAACTGAATGTACATTTACGCGTGTACCGGACACGCCACCTTGTGAAGGTTATACATAGTAATTTACCACATGCAAACACCGTCCGGTATTACGTTTGACACATTCAGGAAGAATGTGAACAATGACCGCAGGGCATAGTCTAATCTAAGTAGCAAATAGTATTTGAAACTATGCAAGATATGCGTAAAGCTTTACTCAAACTGCTTCGTTCACTGCTTTGTAGTTATTTTATGTATAATAGAATTATTGACGTTGAGATTGCAAAAGAGCCTAGGAATTCTGTAAATTGAATTTTTGAATATATATTTTCATTCATAAGTAGTCCAAATTAGCGGAATCCCCATAGTGACCTTGATTGGATATGACTCATTTCTATCACCTAACAAAATACATTTAAGTATTGAGCAATTCAAAATATTTAAACTTTACAAAAAACCTAAACATATATTTTCTTTTAAGTATATTTGCAACTAAATAAACAGTTTTTACTAAAAGCATATAAAAGTATATAAATAATATAGTTAATGATATTTTTTTGCAATTAAATCTTTTAAGCCCAGAAGGGCATTTTCTAAGACTCACTCTGGAAAGAAATGTGGAAACAAACCACAAAGGTTGATTTTTTTTTTTAAAGTCCATAAACAATAATTAAAAAATTAACTATGTGAGTCCAGTATAGGGTTTGGGTTGGCCTTTTGAAGAAAGGACCATAGTTTTGAGTCAGCCTGTCTATACAGCCGGCATACGAGTTTCAGCCATCGTCTTACCTAACTGGTATTCGCCAGTATAAGACCAACATTCCGAAGCACGACACTACCGCCAACAGGACATTTGGGTACACTGAGGAAACACTTAAAACCACCAGAAAGATTATAAATATGAACTTATATTACAAGCCTAGACTTATACTCACATTTAATAATAATAAGTGTATTATAGAAACTATTCATTTGATATTACACACAGACACTCTAATTTTTTTACCTACATAAATTACTGCTTAGCTTGAAAAACATAATTATACGATACGATAGGTTAAGATGTACACATACACTGGGTGTCTATAAAATATCTATTGCCACTACCGCCTAAACTAGGCCGAGCTTAGGATACTACTGCCTAAACTAGGATCTTAGAGGTTAGTTTTTTCCCAGGACTTAAATACATGATAAGACATATACTCATCTAGATCTATATCAAAACTAGTACATCAATACTAAAACAAGAACATCGAAAAGCGTCAGACTCACACAGTATGCATACATACTTAAATTTCAATATTTATTGGTCGAACTTACTGATATTTCAAGACACAGTTATATCAATCAATAGTAACACAAGTTGTACATGAAACACCAAAACCAAACAAAAGCAATAGAAGTGAACCGCTAGCACTAATAACTGCATTTACAATCTGTGATCCCGTCGTCGTCAAGTCCGGCACCGATAGTCTGTTCTTTAAGCTACTCACTTCCTAGAAAATGTACATCAAACACAGACACAAGTATTAAACCAAAAAATCAGAACCCAATACAATGCCAAATTGGCCCATGCCAAAATCGGTACAGTCTTTCCAGAGATCAGCCAGAACAAACAGACAAACAGCTCTTTTTATATATATATATATCATCATCAACAACCCATAACGTCCCACTGCTGGGCTCGGGTCTCCTTGCTTGGAATTTTATTAAAATCGCATACTATAAGAAAAGACTTGCTTACTTTATTATTTTGCTTCGCGTGCAGTTGTCGACGACGGACGTCTGTATTCGGTCCTTGCAGCTTTTTTGTATTGAATAGTAAATACTAAATTCTGATTGGTGAATTTGCGAAATATCAATTCCTTGTTCTACAAGTGACTTTTATACCAACGGCTCCGCCCATTGGGAGGTTCTAGAGAGGGACAACAACTTTTATGTGAGTTCTAATTAATTCCTACATCTTTTCTCAAGAATCAAATTGCAGTAAATTACAAAAAGACGAAGTTGTTGGAGCGGAGGTTCGAACCGACGCTTGCGTGATTCTCGGCCGATCGGGGGCGTGAGCTATCCACCACAACGTGAAAGCCGAGCTTCAAATAAGCGACCGCTATCGCCGGCAGCTTACATTTTTTGCTGCGACTAACAGATGGTGTTACGTGCCTCCGGAAAGAAATAAATTCAACAAAAACTACTAAAAATAATCACAAAACACAATTTTTGATTATTTTTCTGATTTTATTTTGGAACATAAATATGCCCCGTGCTCAGCGGACTCCACCGCAGCTCGACGTCATGGGTGAGGCACACTCGGAGCCCAATGTAGCAACCTTAACAGGAAGCGAGAACATGGATCGAAGCAATCACTTCGAGAGCGAAGCGTTTGCGGCATGATGAATCCTTTTCGCAATCGACTGATATCGAACAATTAAAGGAAATGCTCACTTTATGGAAAAATGAACAGGCAGTTGTTTTGAACGAACACTCCGCTACATTAAAGATAATCGTAGCAGAAATTTCAGATTTAAAAGCACAATCACTTCAAATTCAAAAAACTAATACTGAAATTGAGAAATCAATAGAATTTTTTAATGCGAGATTTGAGGAGGTTCAAGGTCGTGTAATTACATTAGAAAAAGAACGAATGTACTACAAAAAAGCATTTGAAAATTTGGAGAACAAATTACAGGATATGGAACTTAGATCGCGATCGGCTGGCGTCGAAATCCGAAATGTACCCCTCAAAGAATCAGAAAGTGCCAAAGACCTAACTAATATTGTACTACAGATTGGTTCAAAGATAAAAATGGATATACACTCAAACGAAATAAGGGATATATATAGGATACCTGGAAAACCAAACACCATCAGACCAATAATAGCTGAGTTTACTTCAGTTCCTGTGAAGATGGCATTCATTGATTTAGTAAGAACATATAATAGAAATCGCGATAAAGAAAATAAGTTAAACTCCTCTCAACTCGGCCTAAAGTGTGAAAATCGTTCGATATATGTTGGCGAATATCTCACCGCTGCTTCAAAGAGATTGTTCTACGCTGCGAGATGTTTTGCTGCTGAAAATAAATACAGGTACTGCTGGTGTTCAAACAATAGAGTATTTTTGCGTAAGAATGAGGGTGAAAAACATATTTGGATTAAATCCGAACAATGTCTTGAGAATCTCGGAACAAAGCAGTGACTAAATTTGGGAACATATAACGGTATAAGCTGCCGTTGCTCTTGTTACTATTTCAATTGCATTTTCTCTGTTTACAATTGCCACACAATTGTATGTACTGTATTTCTATTTACACAAAATCACGAAAACACACTCCAGAAACAATTTATCAACACACACATTCTCTCACTCATTGCCTTAATATTCATCACACATAAATACAATTTTACAGGGACATTAACAATCCCCATAAAAAACATAATACAAACACACTTACACAGTAAGACCCACTTGACATATCTGCCATATACTTGTACAGGTAATTATATTTTAATATGTAGGACCAGTTTGAACCAAACGGTTTCTTTTGCTTTATTTCTTGAAAAATGGCTAATAATATAGATAGTTTCAATATAGAATTAGATGCTTTCCAAGTATCTAGTTCATATTTAGTCCCAACAGACAAATGCATTAATTATGTTGATAATGGTAAGCAGCATATTACAGTAATACACCAAAATATCTGCA
This sequence comes from Phragmatobia fuliginosa, assembly GCA_932526445.1. Taxonomy (NCBI): domain Eukaryota; kingdom Metazoa; phylum Arthropoda; class Insecta; order Lepidoptera; family Erebidae; genus Phragmatobia; species Phragmatobia fuliginosa. The sequence goes on along the minus strand of OW052071.1, from coordinate 10,087,866 downwards.
GTATAGGAAAAAACTTCGACAGTTTTATGGTGTTTTTGGAACATTCAAAGCTCAATTGTGATGTAATTGTGCTTACTGAGTGTTGGTTAAACAAAGTATCTATAATACCAAATATAGAGGGTTATAACATGCATTACACTACCAACACAAAAAACCAAAACGATGGAGTAGTCATGTATGTCAAGTCTTCCCTACAGTACTCTGTTTCTGAACCTGGGCTCATGGATGCAAGTGGTTTACTTTGTAAAATTGGAAATAATATGGCTATCTTAGCAATTTATAGATCTCCTTCATTTCCAAATATTGATGGCTTTTTAATAAGTTTAGATACTATACTGTTGCCTATGTCAAAATTGCCATACATCGCTCTAGTAGGTGACATTAACATAGACATTAAAGATAATAATAAAGATAGACACTCGAATGAATATCTCACATTTACAGCATCGCATGGTCTACTGCCAGCCCACCAATTCCCTACTAGGCTAAATAACTGCCTGGATCACGTTCTGTTAAAAACAAAACAGTCGGCTACTACTCTTGTAATAGAAACAAGTATAACAGATCATTTGCCAGTGTTTTTGGAATTTGGTTTGGAGAAACCAAAACCGATATACTCTTTTATTACTAAAATAATTGATATGGAGGGTATTCACAGTGACATTAAAAATGCAGATTTTACCAATGTTCTTCTAACAAACGATGCCAACGAAGCCGCGAATACGTTAACCTCAACTTTGACACAAATTGTAGATAGACATACTCGGATTACAAAGACACCAAAAAAAAGAAGAAACTTAAAGCCATGGATTACTCCCGGTCTGCTCCGCTGCATCCGGAATAGAGACAGGATGCATCAAGCACTGAAAACACAAATGGATAACCCTATTTTAAAAGTAACTTACACACGCTATCGAAATTTTTGTAATAACTTGCTACGAAAACAAAAAACTAATTACGAAAAGGCTGAATTTCATAAAAGAAAGAACAATCCCAAGGCAACGTGGGATTTAATAAAAACAATAACACACTCGAAACAACAACTTTCACCACCCAAGGACCTTCTAGCAATGAATACAGATGAAGTAGCAGCAGCGAACGCAGTAAATAACTACTTTACAAACATAGGAAAGAGTTTGGCTACTAGTATACGACAACCACCTACACCTATACCAACATATCTAAATCAAAAATCGACAAGAAACTCCATGTGCGTCCTCGAAACAGACATGATAGAAGTGGAGGGTGTCATTAAAAATTTAAAAACTGATTCTGCGACGGGAATAGACTCTATCTCTACTAAAATTTTGAAATTGACGCGTAAGACTCTCATTCCATGCATTACCCATATTTGTAATCTTACAATATTAACCGGTGTGTTTCCCGACGCCTATAAGAAAGCTTTAGTTCACCCCATTTACAAAGGAGGAGATAAAAAGTGCCTTAACAATTACAGACCAATATCGGTTCTACCTGCCCTCTCTAAAATTTTAGAAAAACTGTTGAACACCCGATTGTTAAGTTACCTACAAACATACGAACTACTGTCGAAAAATCAATACGGTTTCAGGGCAGGTATTGCCACAGAGGATGCAGTGTTGGGTTTTTCTGAGAAGGCTTCTGCGCTTATGGATTGTGGAAAGAGGTGTCTTGGTGTTTTCCTGGATGTATCCAAAGCCTTTGACGCGGTTTCTGTCCCTATATTGCTGTCGAAACTAGAACGGATAGGGATACGTGGCACTGCACTAAACATATTTACAAGCTATCTAGAAAACCGACGCCAACATGTTAAAATAGGTGAGATAGTGAGTGATGAGTGCAAAATTGAATACGGCGTCCCTCAAGGGAGTATTTTGGGGCCTACGCTATTTCTCATCTATATAAATGACCTATGTTCCCTTTCGCTCGAAAATTCTTACTTATTCACTTATGCTGATGATACAGCCTTATTGGTTTATGGAGACGACTGGAGTGAAACCGAAAAATACACCCAAGCCGCCCTTGACGTGATAGTGATTTGGTTTGCTCAAAACCAGTTAACATTGAACCCCGAAAAAACTAAAATTATAACGTTCTCGATATCCAACCGAACTCAGCCAGAAACATTAATTGACGTAAAGGCTCACACCTGTCAGAAACCACACACTTGTATGTGCTCTTCGTTACAAATAACATCTGACATAAAGTACTTGGGAGTTCAAATTGATAAACATCTTAATTGGTATAAGCATGTCGACAATGTAGTGGTTAGAGTCCGGAAATTAATCTACATGTTTAAGAAAATACGCCATTCAGCAGACACCGAAACACTCAAAACAATTTATATCTCACTGTGTCAGTCAATGATCACATATTGTCTACCGGTATGGGGCGGCGCTCGCAAAACCTACTTTCTGAAATTGGAGAGGGCTCAAAGGGCCGTTATTAAAACAATGTTTTTCAAGCCTTACAGGTACCCCACAGAGGACCTGTATAATATGTGTCAAGTTTTAACGGTGCGGAAACTGTTTGTACTCCTTAGTGTATTAAGAAAGCATCACCAACCAATGCAAGTAACAAATAGGCGCAGAGCTGATATCGTCTTTCCATCTACAAGACCGCACACTAGCTTCATTAAGTATCAATACCAATATATAAGTACTAAACTATATAATAAACTGAACAAACTACTTACTCTCAAAAATCTAAACACCTATAATTTCAAAAGCAAAGTCAAATCATGGCTTTTGGAACAAAATTATGAGAGCATAGAAGTATTTCTTACTACACAGTAAATAAATGACCCTACTACAACACAACATACCTACGCATTTACACACACACACACACACACACACACACACACACAGACGCACACACACGCACGCAAGCACACACACACACACACACGCACACACACACACACACACACACATACACACACACACACATACACACACACACACACACACACACACACACACACACACACACACACACACATACACACACACACACATCCACACAGAGAAAATTTTATAAATATATGTAATATATTAAGTGTTTTTGGAAATCATGTAATGCAGGTTATTTTTGTCAATGTGTCTTCTTTTTGACAACGCACGCATTGTCGGTAATATTGGAGGAACACTGATTCCCAAGTCACAGGTGTAAACCTAGTTTGGGAATCAGAGGATCAACTTCTGTAGTCGTCATATGAAGGCCTCTGACAATAGAACTGTAAAAATCATATGTTAACGTTATGAATCATTAAATAAACTATTATTATTATTATTATTATTATTACTTTGTCTATTCTAGTGGTTGTAAAGTTGTATGGCCGTCGCTAAACTTCTTCAATAAATGAATGTTTCTTTACATAAACTAAATTGTCGTAAATGTATTGAGATTCGACTGTCATGATGCCATTTTGTTTTCCCTCAGCGACTGCCTATATCTGTGATTGTAAATTCTACGGTACTAACACCAAAAAAACTTTTTATTTTATTTTTATCCTCTGTCTGTCAGTCTATTTGCTCCAACTCTGTAACGGCTGTATGTATGATTGGTTTATACGGCTGCAGGACCTACAATAGACGCTAAACAATTTGTCTGACTCTTCTGTACGCAGTGGCCTATGGATTAACATGGACATAACCAAGGTCATGTTCAATAAACCAGACCGGTACCGGTCGCGGTACACGATGCCGGTACACAAAATACCTTGGGCAGACATCCTCCCCATCATGACATACGGGGCCGAAACGTGGACAGTCACGTCACAACTGTTCCACGGCCTTTCTCCAAAGGATTGTATTAGAAACTAGGTAATCCACAAGAGAACTAAAGTTATCGATATTACCCACAGGATTAGCAAGCTGAAAAGGTAGTGGGCTGGCCATATTTGCCGCAGAACTGACAACCGTTGGGGTAAACGTGTTCTTGAATAGATACCACGTCTCGGCAAACGTAGTGTAGGACGCCCACAGGCCAGGCGGTGTGATGATTGGCATAAAACGGATGGCAAGTGCTAGATGCGAGTAGCCGACTATCGAACTAAGTGGCATGCAATTGGGAAGGCCTATGCCCAGCAGTGGACTGGGATAGGCTGATGATGATGGTAATGTATACGGCATGTACTGAATATGTCAAAAGTATTCTAAAAGCGTCGGCTAACGAGAGTTTCATGTGCATCGACGGTTACCTACGCTAGATGCCGTTGGATTAATACGATCGCTACCTTCTAAAAACTAACTTCTTAAAATTGATCTTTCTAGCTTCTTTTTTAAATTATGGTATCTTATGTATGTATGTATGGCGTGAATCTCTATAATTGGCATAAGAATCAATATAACTTGTTATTATATCATGTTCATTAAAAAAACTTACGTAAATTCTTTTAAATCACAGACTTGGTAACTTTTGGCCACAATATTTTTTATTGTATTTGACACCTGCCGTTATTTCGAGTATGATTTGCTACAAAAAAATCTGCACAAGGTTACAATTGCAAAAATTTTGTAAGTAGGCTATCAGTTCCTACTTAAACAGGTTTGACGAACTTCCTTTAAGCATGTTTACATTGTCATAGAAATGTATGTGATTTTCTGGTCATACCGTGTGGTGCCTAGTTCACTGACATAGGATTTTTCTTAATTATTTCTAGATATTGAATAAATCAATTAGCACAGCAATTTTCTTGTTAAATATATGTAAAATTTACTTATATGAAACTTCTAGAACTATTAAAATATGCACAGGGTTACTCGTAAGTACATCTCAACTAATAGTGTTGAAGTTTGAGCCGCGATTCGAAATGTAAATCCATTTCGTACACTTTTTTTGGTAATAATAAAACCATTTTTTTATAAACATAGTTATATAATTGTAATGCTATATACAAGAACTTATTTTGTTTATAAGCATATCTCAAATAGAAAGAAACTCCTCAGATCCTAAACGCTTGTCATTACCAGGCACTATACACAGCAGGGGCTACAAACTGATTAGTTACTACAGCAGGAGAGGTGTGCACATCGTAACGAGACTGATGGGAGACAGAAGATCCTCCTTGGTAAGCAGTAACGATCGGTGCGGTGTACAAAGAACGAGCTTCAATCACGGCGGGAGAATCAATAACTTGTTGAGCGACGACAGGGGCGGCAGCAAACACCTGCTCTGAGACCACAGCCGGTGAGTTGTGTAATCGACACGGGATTGGTGAGACACAGCAGAAGCACCGGCATAAACTGCAGGAGCAGCAACTGCGGAAACCACTTCTACTGGAGCTGCGGCCACCACTTCAGGGGAAGTTCTTACATCTACACGTGACTGATGAGAAACGGCAGAGGCACCAGTATAGACCGCACGAGAAGCAACAACGGGCTCAGCAACAGCAGAGACCACTTCTACTGCCGGAGCTACCACTGCGGGGGATGAATGCACATCAATACGAGATTGATGGGACACTGCCGATGGTACAGAGTAAGTTATTGCAGGTACTGAGTAAGTAACTGCTGGTCCGATGTGAGGTGCGGCGACGGCCATGGCGACGACAGCGAAAAACACCACCAACGATCTCATTGTGAACGAGGTCTGTGTAAGGATACGAATGAGGACGATCACTTCGTACCGTGTTCGGCCGACTGATGACAGACTTAGAATCGTCGCTCTATTTATAGGTATGATTATGATCTATGTAGGAGTGACTTTTTTGAGCATCAAGAAACAAAGTAGCTGTCCTTGCTATGGCTACCGAAATCAGATGACATTTTTTAAAGGTTTCACTAGCTGTTACCAATATCTATGATATTGTTTTTTATGTCTATATACCCCTAGCTTTTGTTTTACGGTTTGAATGTTCATTCCTCGAGTATTGAAAGTAATCATCCTAAATTTTTATCAATAAATGCTTTGTCAAACCTGAGATACTAATATTGAACACTTTTTCTTTACCAGAACAACTTCCACTCCTAGCAAATTCCTTTTCACATATGTATATCATTCTTATGGTGGTGAATTAAAAATACAGAATCCCATGTGTTTCTTAAGAGGCCGCTAAGGGAGCACATTCAGAAAAACGTTACTGTTAAAAGAAGGAAATCTTAAAGGACCCAATACGGACTCATTTGGACACCATGGTATAGTAGACCTTAACCTATTTTCGAAGGACAGATGTAAGTTCAAAAAAAATGACTACACACGAGCACAAAGTTTGATAAATTTATTTGAGAAATAAGTTATGGGCAAAAAAGCACTAAATTTAAATAAATTTTGTTGTTGATAAGGACGAATTGAATGAAAGGTACACTTTAAACGACAAAGGTCTTTCATTGAATTTCGTGGATGATGAATGATGCTATGAGATAAAAAAAGACTCTCATTAAATGGAACAAAAAATAAAATATATTTTAAAAATAAAATATTTTAATTTATAAAACATATATACAAGAAGTTATTAAATCCTTAACGACCTTGTCGCTTAGTAGGCAGCAAATACAGCACCTGGAGCTCCATATGGAGCTAACACTTGACCGCCATAGTAGTTGTGAGCTAGATGACCACCGTAAACGGGATTAGCAGCATAGAAAGCGGGAACTGGAGCTAGTCCAGCGGCGTATGGTGAAGTAGCAACCACCTGCTCAGCAGCTACGACTGGGCCGTTGTAGTCCACACGAGATTGATGAGACACTGCCGATGGTACTACGTAGCTCAATGGAACTTGTTGTTGGTAAGGAGAGGTTAGAACCAACCGACCACCGTTAGGGGCGGCTACTGCCACGGCGACAAGAGCGAACAACACCACCAATGATCTCATTGTGATCTAGGTCTGTGAAGGGATCGGAATAACGTTTAACACTTTGTACGGAACAAAGTCGACTGATGAGTTACACACCATCTTCTCAGTATATATACACCGATCACATTAATTTATGTATCTATAACTAATAAACGGGCAACTTCTTCAAAATTAATTGCTCTAAAATGTGACCGTCCTTGAGTACCAAAATATATTGATATTAACAAAAAAGGTTACAATTAATTGGGCATAGATATTGTAGGCCGGAAAAGTCAGATTGTTCATAATGTCATGTATGTTTGACATTTAGCCAAGTCTTGTTAACTACACGGGATGTCGTCCACACTGCAAAAAAAAACATTATAATCTTGTTATTTTCTACAAATATTTATTATATCAAGGCAAACAACCATATTTTCCGCAATTAGGAAGTATCAATCGACAGTAATTAATTCTAAGTTATTGATTACTAAAATAGCCATTACTTATACTCGTAGTACGCCCATTGTGACAACCATGTGAAACATGGTGTGAAAATGGGTCACGTTCATAGTTAAGGAACTGAGATTCTTCGATTTAAGTAGTTTTGTTCATCTTTATGAATTGGGTACTGAATTTGAATGCAATTTTCTAGTTATTAAAAAAGAAAATATTTTACCAAAAACTGTAGAACTGAATACTTTAAAAAGGAACACAGAAAAATATTAAATCAGTGAATTTTTATTCTCATATAATTTTAGATTATTTTATTTCCACACACAATGACCAGAAAACTTTTATAGCGTAGGCAATTGTAGTCATTTTCTTTTTTATATGAAGTTTCTGTACTATGTAGTACAGTGTGTTAAGGATATAATAGATTTTAAACAAATGCCAATACCCAGAGAAGTTAGTCAAGTTAGTATATATTTCCCTATAATTAAGGTAACCACTGCGAATCTTATGGATACGGCCTAACACTTGCCCTTTCTATCAAAAAAAGTATCTAATAAAGGCTCAGTGTATTTTATTTGTACTTATTTCAACCGGTACTGATAAGTAGTAACTAACTTATTTTTATTTTTTACGAAAATAAGAATAATGTTTGCACAACATCTTAACAATTACAGAACCATTAAATCTGAAATATAAAAGTCTCGTGATGCGGTGTTTGCTGCACAACTCATTCGAAATGGCTAGATCAATTTGAATGGAATTTTGTATGCATATCAGGTAGGTCTGAGAACCTGCCAACATATACATATTTTTTATACTTCTTCGTGAGCAGAACTGCCGGTATCAGCTAGTATTTATAGTAAAAAAATACGATGACATCGTGAACCTGATATTACCAGCCGTAAATAAAATAAATAGGGATCTACCGATAACAAAATTTATGAACCTAAGAATAATTGGCTAAAGTATTCACTATACTTATCCCTACCGATGGTAGAAAAAACAATACAGTTAGCCTTACCGGTATGGATAATTAAGTAAGTGTAGCCACCATGGGTTTATCACAATTTACTTTTCGTAACAACTAACGTTAACTAACATTATTAGTAGGGTTATACTAGCTGATGCCCGCGGCTCCGCTCGCGTCTTAGGGGTATGAAAAATAGATGTTGGCCGATTCTCAGACCTACTGAATATGCCTATAAAGTTTCATAAAGATCGGTCAAGCCGTTTCGGAGGAGTATGGCAACGAAAACTGTGACACGAGAATTTTATATATTAGATATATATGACTAGATATATGTATATTAATAAATAACTAGATATACTTAATATAATAAATGAGAAATAAAAGGGTCACAAGTCTCAACAAAGAAATACAAGAAGTGATTATTATTATAATTACTTAATATACAATTTGCTGTAATAATCGTGTCAACAGCGAATTTTAATTATTTTTACAACATTAATATGTTAATTTTGTTAAATTAATTAAAATCCAGTAGCAGTATGCTGCTAACAAAATGATACTCTTGATGTCAACAGAAGACATTTTTTAGATTAGGCCTACCAAACTACTCTGCCTGATGGAAAGCATGGGTAGAATCCAGGAGTAAGAGTCACCATCCTTACTATGAATACAGAGAATGCAGCATGGTGACCCACACTATGGCGGCCTAGTGGGATGCAACTGCATTATTGGGTCTCCGACGGTCCCACACTCACTAACGAAATACGACAGCACAAATGCGGTCAATGTTAAGCAGGCACCACACTTCGTTATGCGCTATTCGTTATGCGGGTTATTCGCGCGCATACGGCGAAGTGTGGAGAGTATATTCGTTTCGTTCACCATAAAAATGACAATGACACATCTCTAGAACACACATATTTGCCTTATTTGATGCTTATTTGGCATACCAGTTCGAAGTGTAGATGGCATGTTTGTTGTTTGCGCGCATAACTAATATTTGGGCTAATACGACGTAGACACATTACGAATAGCGCATAACGAAATGTAGTGCCTGTATTAGGTTTGTCTTTTGTGCGAGGGTTGTACTGCCCCTGTCAAGCCGGCCTATTCGTGCTGAAATCAGCGTAGCTCTACTCTTTTGAAATCCCATTTAAAACGTTATTCACGAATTATCTTTTATCTTCATTCCGATAAAATGCCTCCTGCTACTCCATTATTAATCAATATTTAAAAAACTGTTCCGTTGCTGACTGACTGACAGACAACGTTGAAACTACTGGGCTCAGGAAGCTGAAATTTTGTGTGTTCCTTGAGAAGCGTAGGTGAGCCTTAACTAACTAATGTAACTGTGTCCGATATCTGTATATTACTCTTACATGGCTAAACCACTGACCCGATTTGGATGGTTTTCGGTATATATATAGACTGCACCTTCGAAAAGTGTAGTAATTTTTATTGCGACAATCGACTTAAACGAGTATACGGGAGGAGCAGCGGGTGCAAGTAAGTAATAAATAAAATACTATATCTATGACGTGTAGTCAGTTACTACTAGTATTGTACATTACGTGATTATGTGGCATATGTACCAAACAAACATGGCGAACTTGACATTCAATAATAATACACAAGAGAGAAAGGCAAGCACTCGATAAGGAACTAGAAGGATTAAGAAGGCGGAGATTGTTTTTTTAATTATCTTGTTGTGATAAATCCATGTTATTTCAATTCTTAGTTTCTGACCATTTACAAACCTTTTCAAATCATAAACTTCATTGGTCAAAATCAATATCATCATCAACACTTTACAGTCCACTGCTGAATCATAGGCTTTTTTTACGCCAGGAAACCCCCACGGATCGTCACCCTACCGGGCTTTTCGATGGGATGGTATGTCAGAATTTGGAGTCCAGGAACTGTTATTAAGATATCTGGATTCCTCCCAGGCCGCACTGTCGTGGGCACCACCGTCGGATAATCTCTCTAATTTAGACGACGTCCGTCCTGTCTCGTCCATCCGTGACGACACTTTGAGCGGCATGACTCGCTGATATGCGCATCCGGCTGGCCGGATCGCCGGCGGGGTTCAGTCCACTCGAAATGGGTCCCAGTAGAAGTCGTCCTCCGGGCCTTTTCCGACTTCTCCAGTACCTTCCGGACTTTCTGCGAAAACGTTATTTTGCAGAAGGTTGCGACCGCGGTAAAGTAACTGGCTGAACTTTTTATAAATAACTGCGACTTAAACTTAAATGACGTTAAACAAAAATTTAATATTTTGGCTCCAAATATTAAAATAGTTAACAGTAATTCCCTTTACCTTTTAGGTTCTCCAATTTTTTATGAATCTTTTTCGGAATATATTAATAATTCAATTAATAAATTTCAAAATTCTGCTGATCGTCTCCTTGAAATTAGTCCACATTATGCACTTTGCATCTTAAAATACTGTCTTTTCGTCCCGAAACTTACGTATGCGCTCCGTTGCTGCTCCTTTTGGAATTACCCAGATCTTTTGTCAAAAGTAGACGATTTAATCAAAATTAACTTAGAATCGATTCTTAATATGAAGCTGAACGAGCAATCTTGGAACCAAGCTTCCCTACCCATCCGTTATGGTGGTTTAGGGATTCGCAAAATTTCCAGTGTCGCTTTACCAGCCTTCCTATCTTCTGTCCATTGTTCAGCAAATCTCATAAGTAAAATTTTAAGGGCATCTCCTTCAAACTTTGAGATTGCTGGCTTGGAAGAAGCTAGGAACGCTTTCTTAATTGCATGCCCAGGTCAAAATTTTCCAGTTTCGCCAAATTCACAGAGGAGCTGGGACGACATATACTGCAAATTAACGTATGACAATCTTTTAAGCTGTAGTACAGGTTCGGCGCGTGCTAGGCTTTTGGCCGTGGGTGCGCATGAAGCCGGCTACTGGCTTCACGCGTACCCTTCGTCAAATACAGGAACATTTCTTGAGCCTGACACGCTTCGAATCGCAACCTGTCTACGGCTTGGGGTTCCGGTCTGCGCTCCTCATAAATGTCCCTGTGGCAGTGATGTCGACAAGCTAGGACATCACGGATTGTCTTGCCAAAAAAGTGCAGGCCGCTTTTCGAGACATGCCGCACTTAACAATATCATACGCCGGTCCCTTGCCACCGTCAACGTGCCAAGTCTACTTGAGCCGACTGGTATTGCAAGAGACGATGGCAAGAGACCGGACGGTATGAGTTTGATTCCATGGAAGATGGGCCGGGTGCTGGTATGGGATGCAACCTGTTCAGACACGCTGGCCCCTTCCCATCTACATGGAACCAACAACAGAGCTGGTGCGGCATGTGAAGCGGCTGAAAAAGCTAAAGCATCCAAATACAGGGGTCTAGGCTCCGAATATGATTTTGTCCCATTCGGTGTCGAGACCCTTGGGCCGTGGGGTCCTAGCGCTATAAAGCTTTTCAAGGACATAGCAAAAAGATTAGTCGACATCACAGGAGACCGAAGAGCTGGCAGTTATCTCGGACAAAGAATTAGTCTAGCAATTCAAAGGGGGAATGCTGCCAGTATCTTCGGAACCATGCCTAAAGGGACTCCTTTTAATGATATATTTTAGTTCTAATATTATATTTTATTAAGGTTTTTAGTTTTAGGTTCATTGTTTTAGTTTATAACCAATATTGTACATACTATGCTCAATAAATTATTTACTGGGCTATGTGCTGGCCAAGTCAATTTCTGAATATCGATATCAGCAAAGTAAGACTCAACTATGTCTAATCCTGAGAATAACAAAGGCTATTAAGACGTATTGAATAGATGTTCATGTAACACGTTATAATTTTCAAATACTTAGGGTCGGGCTTAATATAAACATGGCGTATACATATAAATATATTATACTCAGATCACCCGGTAACTCCTAGACTCCTAGTTTAATAATCTTTACTAATACTATAAACGCGAAAGTTTATGAGTCTGTATGTATGTTTGTTACGTTGAACGGATTTGGATGAAACTTTCTAGTAGTATAGCTTATATGGGGTCCCCATACTTGGAACTGAAACTCAAAAATTTTTTTTTCATCAAACCTATACGTGTATGGGGTATCTATGGATAGGTGTTCAAAAATGATGTTGAGCAGAATAACACTTAAGCTACTTTTTACTGCAATAATCGATAACACGCGGCTGAAGCCGCGGGCGAAAGCTAGTATAATATAAGATAGTAACAAGAACTAATAAACTAGTTTCATAGCCTACCGTGCTCCAAAGCCCCTGGCGTCAATATCAGTACCGCAAACCACAGTACAGACAATACATTACTTATAATAATATGTTGGAAGTGGAGCATACGTTTGGCAAAGTCTTGTGGTTTCATAGTATTTAGTACTAGCGTTACCAACTGCCTTAAATATACCTACTAGAGGCATTTATCTCTTAACTTAAGAATATCAATACTTTTCAATATTTTTTTGTTTTATGTCTTTTGAGTCCATAATGGCTATTTCTTTATTTTATCCTTTTATCATTTTTGTCTTTATTTGTTTTAATATATTACTTTATTTTATGTTTTTTATCTTTATTTGTATGTATGTGTTACTTTATTTCCTTATTTTATGTTTTTTATCTTTTTCATATTTATTTGTTTTTATGTAACACTTCATTAATTGCACGTTTGGCAAAATGTAAAAATATAGCATGAGTTTCTTTTTTTCCAATTAGGAGGTGTGCCTCTTACTATTTCAGCTGTAGTCTAGTTCATCCCTAAGGCGTTGCTCAGCCTCAAATTGTTGTGCCCTGAATACGGGGTACTCAAAAACGATGTGTAGGACAGTGTCCTCCTGAGCTAGGTCGCAGATATATGACGGGCTCTCACGACACCTGAAATGTTGCAAGTATTGGGAGAACCGCCCCATGTCCCGTCAGCAGTCTGCGTAACAACGCGTCGGGGTCGGATCTTCTGCACCAAGCAGAGTGGTGCTTGGGCATGTGAGGGATGCATACGCATCTGGGAAGAACACTTTCGTGACGGATGCAGTGTAGCCTGACTGATCTCCGGTTCCATTCGTCGAGCGATTCACTGCGAATCTGACGCTTGACGAATGAAACCGGACACAGGTCATAGTTGGGCTTCCTCCGACACGAAAGTGCCGCTTCGGTCGGTTCAGTTGGAAGAGTTCTTCAGAACACTCCCCATGGTAAAGGCAATAGAGGACTGCCATAAAGACGACTTCTCTTTGTAACTGCAAAGGCTTAACGAACTCGGTGTGAAATGATGCGGACTGATCACCTTTGTAACCGATCTAGAGCGTCAAGCAAATACTGCGCGGTACTCGACGCAGGAGCAAACTTGGGTCTTATAGAGAAGACACAGATGCAACGGCAAGAAGAGTCTCTAACCTTGATTTGTACGTCTAGCTTCCCCGAGGCTGCGCTCAGAACCCGGTCGAGTTCAGCGACAAGCTTCGTCGTTTTAGCATGTCAATGATGTGTATAGGACTGTTTCCTATCTGACTGAGACCATCACTTGATTTTAGATTTTGACACTATAAAAACAGTATTAGTTAATTAAAAATTTCAAACACATTTTATTTAAATTTAGCTTTCTATTTTTCTTTTCCATATGAACATTATGTATTTTACCTATGATTCGATATATGTATTTCCGTGTAGTTTCAAAAATTTTTTTTTTAAATATACGCCATCTAGTATATATCTGATACACTATTATAGATGATGGTGAGATTGGCAATCCAAACTAGACACACGTGTAGTATGCTAACGACATCTAGAATTGAGTACGAACAACTCTGAAGGGGCTAAAAAGCTTTCACATTTAATCAAAAGATGGCGCGAACTTAAAACATATTTTTTTTTACTAAACCGAAAGCATATTTTTGTAGAATTCAGAATATTATTACCTATCTTGTTACTAATTAATACAACTATAGTTATAGTTTGTAAAAAAATTTTTGATTACGTTTTTTTGCTGTATCTAGTAATTTTGTTAGGGACACCGACGCAACTTAGTATTTTTCGTCGATGATTGGTAACATTATTGGTGATTTTCAGTTTTGACTAAAACTAGTAGTCAGACGCTTTTGACAGTGAGACAGTTATTAAGAGGTGATGAAGGAAAAAGAGAGGTTCTTCAAATAAAAAAATATATCGCAATAATCTACAATCGAATCCGAATCGATTTATTGTTTACATTTCTTTTATTTGTGATGCTACAAATTAAATAACAATAACTAAATATAAATGTAAAATATAAAAAACACCACCACCTTGGACCGATTTTCATCAAACGTGGCAACACTCCCGACTGATTCATCTTTAAAACAAAAAAGACAACATCAAATCAAAATTCATTCATCCGTTCGAGAGCTAGGATGCCACAGATAGACACACACACAGACACGTCAAACTTATAACACCCCGTCGTTTTTGGGTCGCGGGTTTTATAAGACGAGCTCAGTAAAATAAATAAATAAATAAATATTTTGGACATCTTACACACAACATCATCTAGTCCCAAAGTAAGCCGAGCTTGTGTTATGGGTACTAAACAACTGATATAAATACATAAACATACTTTTTTTTTGTAAATACTTACATAATATACATAAAAAAACACCCAGACTCCGAAACAAATGTTTGTGGATCACATAAATATTTGGTCTGACCCGGGAATCGAACCCGAGACCTATTGATCAGTGGCCGCATACGCTAACCACTAGACCAACAAGGCAGTCGAATCTCAAAAGTTTCGAGTATGTAGTTTAATAACCAGAATGGCAGTGCTGAGTGCTGGATTTACACATTTGCCGCCCCAAAGCTTTAAAATTTTTGCCGCCCCTACGCCCCCTACTGGCTCCTAACATTAGATACACTGTTCATAATAAAGTTCTTCCTTTCTTTTGGAAATAATCTAGTTACTAAATTACTTTTACAACTTTTTTGTTTTTTAAGCTAAGCAAAGCTTGGTTTTTACTGCACTACTTATAAGGTTTTGGTAGGCTAAGGAAGATAGGTAAATCCCAATACTGCTAACCATGCACTTTTTTTTGTTTTCGCGGGGAATGCTTTTCGCACCGTGCCCTCCGTGGTGGAGACGGAGGGCATGTGTGTGATTCCCGGAACCGGTCTACCCACTAAACCCCGCGGCAGCCTATCGCCGAGATAGGCTGCCGCGGGGTTTAGTGGGTAGTCGTCTCTAGAGTAACGCATCAGCGACTTCTGGAGTCCCCCGACCTTACCCCATGACTGGGGTACATCTCAGGGTAATCAATAAATTACCCTTGGGACAGATCGATATCGTGCCTCTCGCCATTTTACACAATAAAAGGTGGGACACTGACCCCCCCCAGTCGCACCGGAATGTCGCCTGCTCAGGTCGCTTGCAGTGGTCACATTTTCCCAAGGTGTGGCCGCAACGACCCTTAGGCAACGATTGGGTACTAGCTGCCTCTACCGCGTCCCCTTCGCCGCCTCCTTCTGGAGCATAACGTTCTCTCAAATCCAATTTGGTATGGGAACTTGAGGTAACGTACTACAAAAAGTCATAAAGTACCTTTCGTTTAGAGACTGTTCTGTCAGTCTTAATGAATTCATACATCTTTATTTGTAAATATAAATATTTGGACATCTTACACACAACGTCATCCAGTCCCAAAATAAGCAGAGCTCGTATTATGGGTACTGAACAACTGATATAAATACATAAACATACTTTTTTTGTAAATACATACATATTATACATAGAAAAACATCCAGACTTCGAAACAAAGATTTTTGGATAACACAAATATTTGATCTGACCCGGGAATCGAACTCGAGACCTCTTGATCAGCGGTCGCATACGCTAATCACTAGACCAAAAAGGTATTCATTTGTATTGTGGCATTCTCATTTACAAAGTTTTTCAACATATTTTTACTCATATTTAACACTAGCTCCACCCGCGTGTATGTCGGTTTTCGCGGTAAAAAGTAGCCTATGTCCTTTCTCAGGTTCTAAACTATTTGAGTACCAAAATTCATCAAAATCGGTTCACAGACAGACAGACAGACAGACAGAGTTACTTTCGTATTTATAATATTAGGGATGATGCTACATTTTATTTCATCCCTACTAATATTATAAATGCGAAAGTAACTGTCTGTCTGTCTGTTACGTTTTCACGCCTAAACCGCTGAATTGATTTTAATTAATTTTGGTATAATGTATGGAACCTTGGGAAAGGACATAGGATACTTTTTACCACGATAACCGACGTACACGCGGGCGAACAAAAGCTAGTAAATCATAAAGCAGACCTATTAGTGTTTCGGAAATCGAAACATAGTACGGACGATAAAGGCCGTCTAGACCGATGCAGTACAGCTACAGAAGACCAACCTAAAAGAAAAGCGTTCGTGCTGTCGTGTTGAGTTGCTGTTTGTCTACTCATGCTTTCCATCAGGCCGAGTAAAAAAAACAACCATATTCGTTACATTAATGGTGTATTAAAGATGTGATGTGGTTAAAAAAATACGGAGAACTTGACTCTCCCGTTTACAAACTGCGCTCTTCATAAAAATAACTCAATTATAATTTGTTTTTCTTGCATATCTATACCACAGAATACATAATAGTACCAGCACAGAAGACTCACTCCGAAAAGTAAATTAAAGTTATAGATACCCTCTGTGTCAAAAGATTAAGTTCAATTCAGATCGCACGGCGCCGAATCACTACGATTATATTTACCTACAATTGCGTCTCTTTCTATCGTGTAACTCTTAACTGTTCTGACGATGTCTGTTCGACCGGCGTGTATGACCCGGCAGGCAGCCGGCCGACTATACCTAAACTGCGGAGTGACACCCCCCTGTCTATACTCACATACGAATAAATAAAATTGCGTTTGTCGTGTGAGTACATTTTATATTTTACTTTCATAAGCATTTCGTAAAAATCTGTTTATTTGATATTACATACAGACACAATTTTATATATATACTAGTTGACCCAGCGAACTTCGTACCGCCCAACTTTAAAATTCCAGAACTTGATCGCAGCGCCACCTACCGGGTCCAATTGCGAATCTAAACAATTCCCAGATCCCCTTGAACACACACAAAAAATTTCATCAAAATCGGTCCAGTCGTTTAAGAGTAGTTCAGTGACATACACACTCACAGAAGAATTATATATATAAAGATATAGATGAAAATATAATTTCATTTGTTTGGTTTGTTAGGCATTAACATTTTAACTACCTAACTGATCGTAATACAATTTATTATTAAATTATGTATCACGTGTGTGAAATAAATATTACATAAGCAAACTTCAAATAAATTACCATCACAAGGACGACCACTTTTAGAACAAGTTATATTAACATTGAGTGAAATTATCCTACAAATCGCGACACTTAGGTATACATAAATTATTCCTGATTTGTTTGCAATTTTTTCGTGTCTTGCTTGAAGAGCACATTAAGGCTCTGCTCCCGGTTATCATAAACATCAATGGCAATCGCTATTAGAAAGTCACTAGTTCGTTCTCGAATTTCAGTGCACCCTCAGAGTTGCGAAGTTGCAATGCCAGACACTCCGTGTAAAAACAGAAATTCAGGTAAAACCGGTTGAATTAGTGCCCACCCAAAAAGTTGGCAATAATAATGGGTGGGAAGATAATAATATGATTTGTTTACAAATAAAAAGCATTAGACCAAATGTAACCTATACTACAATTAAATTCCTTCTCAGAGCCTTACAATGAGGGCGTTGTTGATTTCGCTCGCTCTCGTTTTCGTGACTTCAATGAATTGTCACTTATATGTAGGAACATTCACAGTTGTGCCTCCTGACATGGCTACCTCTGTCTTTTAAAACCGCTACTGAATCAGTGCCCTTGTCAGCCGTAACCACAACCAAAGCTTGCAGTAATAGAGCAATACTAATTTATTTTGTAAGATCATACTATAATTTTAAACCGGAAAGTTTTAGACTGTTTGACAATCTTGTTGATCTAGTGGTTAGCGTATGCTGCTGCTGATCAAGATTTCTCGGGTTCGATTTCCAGGTCGAAGCAAATGTCTATGTGATCCGCAAATATTTGTTTCAGAGTTTGGGTGTTTTCTATGTATAATATGTATGTATGTAATAACAAAAAAAAGAGTATGTTTATGTATCTATGTATATCAGTTGTCAAGTACCCATAGTACAATCTCTGCTTACTTTGGGACTAGATGGGGTTGTGTGTAAGGTGTCCAAAATATTTATTTACTTTTACGGTTACAGCCGCTCCTCAACTTCAGATGCAGAATGACTACGTGCACTTCTGAAATAGGTACATCATCACTGTTTTAGCAAAGGATTACTATTCTATAAGAAGTAGGCAGCAGTTTACAGAGACATCAATTTTAATTATATCAAGTTTTAAAAAAATATATCTCTG
The DNA here is from genome assembly GCA_932526445.1 of Phragmatobia fuliginosa. Lineage (NCBI taxonomy): Eukaryota > Metazoa > Arthropoda > Insecta > Lepidoptera > Erebidae > Phragmatobia > Phragmatobia fuliginosa. Next base: position 10,069,244 of record OW052071.1, on the reverse strand, counting down.
GCGAATACATAAAAACAAAAACAAAGTAATTTAAATATAAACTGTACTAGGTAATAATAAAACTGTTATCGAAATGAAGTGAATATTTATGAACATATTAATTTCCACACGTTTTTTTGACTCAACATTCAGGTTCTCTCTGGTTTAGAGAACATTTTACATCAAGTGTAAAAAAAAGTCTTAAGTTCAAACATAATTTACTCTTTCTTTTATTTTACCCATTTACGGTGAAGAGAAAAGGTAGACGATCTGTAGAAATACTGTGCCGAATTTCATGAATGTAGACATCCATGCTAATATTAAAAAATCTAAATTTACTCTGTCTGTAAAGATTACTACACCACACCACATTATTCCAATGAAATAAGACATGGAGTTACTTCTATTCTTGAGGCAGGACGTAAGCAACCACAATAACCGTCATACATGCGAGCGGAGACGCGGGCAAAAGCTAGTAGGCTCTGTAAATTTTATGAGGAGTTTTAACGTAGTTAGGTTATCATTTAAATTTTTTCATGGTTAGATAAATTTTCTTTATATTTAAAAATAGTTATTTTGTCTCTTAATGAATATAGTCTGTTCTTTTATAAATAATAGCAGGCAATTGGCAAGTAGTTGACCGAATACTTATTACAGGACTTCAAACCCCATGATTTTCGATGCACTTTGGCTTTCAAATAAGTTTATGTAGTAAATTACAACTGCCGCTTACGACACAGATACCTGCATATGAACAGAAGCAACTGCGTAGCCAACCTTTAAGTTTACCTCCAGAAGAGAATTGAAGAGAAGTTAGGAATGAAAGCACAAAACTTCTATAGCCGATCACGTTTAAAGTGAAGTTTAATGAACTTTAAATTTTCTTATAGAGCTGTTGTATAATGGATGACTATGAGTGTATTAAAATCTTTAAAAGATATGAAAATGTAAATAAACATTTCGGACATTTGACAATCAACATCATCTAGTACCAAATTGAGCAGCCCTTGTACTTCTTTTAGTAAATACATACATATTATAAATAGAAAAAAACCCAAACTCCGAAACAAATATTTGCAGATCATACAAATATTTAATCTGATCCGGGAATCCAAATCGAGACCTCAAACACAGCATTCGCAAACGCTACCACTGAGCCACGGAGGCCTTATTTGTCACCTAACTCTTGAACGACTGGAGCATTTATGATGGAATTTTGTGTGTATATTCCAATAACTATCTGAATAGCTTGTAAATATGTTTGGACTAACTAAACATAACATTTATTTATTCCAAGGCGGTACGAAATTCTTTGAATTAGCTAGTTCTAAAATAATATTGACGCATTCAAATTATCCTTATTTTACTATGACATTGGTTATGTCATGTTAGCATAATATAAGCAATAGGTATGATTCCATATTAACACAATATGAATGGTGGTCGTTTTTAGAGTTCCGTGGCCCAAATAATTAACCGTCAGTATTATGCAATGTTCATACTTATGCATATTGGTTAAGTTTAAGATTGTTTATTGTTTTATTGAAACCTGGTAAAGTGACGCTATTCTGCCACTATACTCGTAGCAAATACAGACATACAGCAATACATAATATTGCATGGCGATCCTCACTATGGCGGCCTAATACAATAAAATATCAAGCTTATTTTGAGAATTAATTATTTAAATGATAAATTTGCTTGGGATTGATGCTGTTCAGTCCCTTGGATTAAATTATAATGTTTATAATCAAAGTTCACTCCCATATTTACACCTGTTGTGTTTGAAAGTGACATTTGGTCCCGTGTTGTATTATGTTTTGTTTTTCTTTAATTTTTTTTTTGCCGAAACGTTTAGTTTTTAAGCGTATTTCTACCATTATGAAATGGTCACTTACAAGGCCAGAAAGTGTTGTCCTGTAGAGGAAAGGAGATGATGGGATGAGTCGGAAGAGCTTTTCAAAATACTTACCTTGATAAAAGCGATAGAGGCTCTCATAGAGGCGATATCTCTTCACAACGGCAGAGAATACATTAAAATGTTATTTTAAGTCAACTTTAACTCAACAGTTAATTAAAAAAATCGGCAACGCACAGGAAAGGGTTCCTTAGTCACCCATAACGTACGTGCATTTGAAATCGTATCCAATAGATAATTGTTATGTTTACATATTAATGCTTTAATTTTGTATGACCGAAGCAAGGGATAGCAAAACTTGAAACAGCCCCGACTCATGAATCGATCTTCAACATTATTGCTCCATGATAACGGGAGACCTCATACAGCACGAGAAACCATTTTAACTATACAGGAACTGCACTTAACCGAAAACGTTCGTCACTGTATTCGCTTGACCTTGCTCCAACGGACTACCATTTTTTTCGTAATTTGGTCATTTTTCTACGTGATAAAAAGTTTGCTTCCAGTAGGCAGTACAAAATGCTTTCACACAGTTTGTAGAATCCAGATCGCTAGAGTTCTATCGCAAAGGCGTGAATCACCTACCTATCAGATGGCAGCAATGTATAGATAACAATGGTAGATATTTTGATTAAATATGTAAAATGAAAAAAAAAAATTTTTAGTACAAATCTGTCAATTCATACTTTAACCTCTAATATAAGTATATAAAGTTAGCTGTGGAAAATATTTATAAAAAACAAGAGAAAATAAAATAATTATTTTAGAAAACATTCTACTAATACATATTGTAATCCTACTTAGGATAGTAATATTATAAATGTTTGTTACTCTTTCACGCAAAAGATACTGAACGGAATGGACAAAAGCTTACAGTTATGTAGTTCATACATCAGAATCACACATGGGCCATGATTTATTAAGATATTGTTTCATTTTACTATGATAAAATGGTAAGTATAGTAAGTGTAAGTAGCCAGTAAAAAGTATTATTTACCGCCATAACCAACATAGTTACATAACATTGTTATTTGTATAAAAGCGCTCTAGTATGAACTACGGAACTCTAGACTTCGCTTGACGGGGACACTCTTCGCCAATTGTTTAATTGTATTAACACCTTTACAGACTTGGTCAATTTACGCATTGATATGTAAATTTATGCGTAACACACAAGTAAATGTATATTTGGATAGACTTAGGTATAAGACATCTAAGTGTAGTATTTTTTATTTTACTTACTTACTTACTTACTAAACACGAGAACTTGTTGTTTATAATATTTTATGTTATGTAAAAATAGGAGCACAACACTGTAAATTTGTTTAAGTAACTTGTAGTACAAAATTATCGAATATGTATGTAATTCGAAATGTGTTTCATAATCGTAATCAGACTTTTAAAGGAAATTTATCCGAGGCCGGCTCGCCCGGGGCAGTACTACCCTAAGACAGAGGACCTTCCTAATAATGACAGCACTCTTGCCGTCGTATTACGTTAGTGAGTATGAGACCGGAGGCCCAATCATTCTGCAGAGACATCTGACCGGGCTGCCATGGTATGGGTCGCCATGCTGCATTACCTGCCCTCATAGTGAGAATGATTGCCCCTACTCCTGGATTCTGCTCATGTCACTTTGGTAGGCTTAAATAAAGAAAAACAGTGGTTATTTAGCTACATGTTTACAATTTTCGCAAAAAAATACATTTATGAACTTTTCTATTACAGTTTTATTATAAGAAGTAATATAATACATTACCGACAGTTGAGATAGAAATACGAGTTTTCTTCAAAATCTGAAAGTCGTAATCGAAATGAAGTTATTTTGCTTAAAACGTTAAAGGAACGATGGCAAGAAGTTGTGGCTGGTATAGTTCTGAACCATTTTCTCATATTTGTTATTATAAGCTTTTGACAGCGACGTCGTCTACGTACCTCTCTCAAAAATCAAGGTGTCTCCTTGCTAAATTTAATTGAAAAGCTCTGAAAACGTAACAGACAGACTCACATAAAAATACTCAGTAAATGTACACAGTAATGCAATTCTGATAGTACACACGTACACACGTAAGCCCTACTACACACCGGTGTACCAACAGGACGTACACAAAACGGCATCAAGACAGTAGCAACAAAAAAATATCGAAACGAAAACAAAACATTCTTGTTATTGCTAGTATAGAAGCTTTGAAATTCCAAATTAGGACTAGTACTAAATAGTTCTATGTTTTGTAATGTACCTAGATCGTAGTAAACCTTAGCAAATGTACAAATTTCTTTCATTTATTTCTCTTTCTCGTCCATTATTCTAGCATCGTTTTATTTTTTTATATTTGAAAATTAGGTACACATTTAACTATTTTACGTTATTATATATATTATTATTAATAAATAAAATAAATAAATAAATATTTCGGACAACTTACACACAACATCATCTAGTCCCAAACTAAGCAGAGCTTGTATTATGGGTACTAAACAACTGATATAAATACATAAAAATACTTTTCATACTTTTGTAAATACATACATATTATACATAGAAAAACAACAGGGTTCCATGGTCATATACAATGCCAAGTGGAATTAAAATCGTGTCCAATAGATAATTGTTACGTTTATTCATTATTTCGTTATTGTTGTTCGGTATTGTACGAAGTGTTCCAACTAAGCGTATTTCAGAAGTAAATCTCCTCTATAACTCCTGAACTAATCAAGCAATGTACTAATAACTATGAGTCTATGACTAATTAAAACACAGCAGAATATTTAAAAAATCTATGTACAAAACTTTTGACAATGATGGTAGTCAATATGATGAACTTTAAAGGAAAACTATAACGGATTACGTAGCTTTTACAGAAACTATCTGATTCGATTGAGTTACAAATAAAACCTATATAGACGTATTTAACAATGTTACTGTCAAGAATATCTACCCGTGATATGATTTCCTTCAAAAGTTTTGAAGCTTATCTAGAGAAACAATTATACCTGATTCTAGTTTATAAATTTGAACGATTTGATTATTTTGTTACTTTTAACTATTTTGTTTAGACTAAAACTGAACATATGACTCTTTAAAAGATTGTGTGTGATCTTAATGTGGCTCTACTACCTATTATACCTTAGCTTCTACTTCTCATATCTGCAGATATTATCACAATTTATGTACCGGAATATTTTACAGGATCTTTCCAATCGCATTCTAGACCTGTGCACATTACAACTTAGGTTCTCCTGAAACTAACTGATGACATTCGGGTTCTCCACGCCTGAATTGAGAATACCGTGTTGACTTTGATTGGTTTCTCAAATGTTTTTAAAACCGTCAGTCACGATATTGTCCTGGCTATCCATTCCTATTCCGTGTGGTGACGGATTAAGAATACAAAGTGTCACCACCCCTATTCATTCCATGGGTGTCGTAAAAAGCGACTAAAGGAACAAAATAAGCAGCTAACATCACTGCCAAGAGAAGGAAAACTTGAAACAAACCCTATACCAACCCTTCTGGCCAGCGTGGTATAGTAGGCCAAAACCTCCTTTCAAAGGAGAGGCCTATGTCCAGCAGTGGACTGTTAAAGGCTGTTAATGATGATTGATGATCCATTCCTATTATATGATATAACCTGATGAAGACTATCATCGTTTGTAGGTAGTCAAAGTATAACCAGAAGCATAAATTGTTGCCATTTCATTGATTTTTTTTAAATTATCCTCTGAGCTCTAGTGTAAAGGACGAGAGCATGATTAAATGATTATCGATAGCAACCTTGAATGGCAAACCCACGTTACCAGTTGATACTGGTAACGTGGGTTTGCCATTCAAGGTTGAAAAATTACTGCTATCAGCCAAAAAGTTACAGAATCCCTGTACGTGTTATAACAGACTAAATAACTTTTAGCCTCCCGAGTTAAAAACTATGTAGGTGCAGATTTTAATCATGCTAATCATTACAAAATTAGTACCATACCATATTATGGTTGTACATCAATGTAAATGTGGATGTGTAATATTTAAAATTATAGATATGTGTATGTATTCCTGGGTAATATATAATATTTTATTTGTAAAAGGTACACTACACTTTCGTGGGGCGATGATTTAGCTTAAGAGTAACTTTGAAATAACATAGTCGCAGCAAATCGCTGAATCGAACACACCAAATATACTCATATTTAAAAAAAGAATCAAATTGAGAGAAAAAGATTGTTTTACATAAGAAAACATTTATTGCATACGTTACATTTTAAGTTTTAAAGCGTTTTGGAAAAAAAAATATAATTGCTTATATTCATTAAAAACCGAATACGGATTTTTGTGGTTTCTGTCCCTGAGAAGCGTCGTGGACGATTTCAGCGGCTTTTATGAATGGGGAGGCAATAACTTGAGCAGCAGCACCAGGGGCAGCAGCAGCGGCTTCGGCAGGAGTCAGGCCTGAGTAATGGGTCTGGGTCGGTTCTTCTTGAGTGTAAGTGACAGTCCTCTGGACGTAGCTGGAGCAGGCCACAGCAAGGACAGCGAACAACACTACCAAGAATTTCATTGTGAATGATCACTAAGAAGAGATTTGAATATAGGTAATAACTTTGCACCGTCTTTGGCCGACTGATGTCTAGTTTAGTTTCTTCCCGCTATTTATATACATGTCGGATAATAATTTATGGGTAAATATCACGTTTCTGAGTGTTAATTCTCTTTAAATTCGGCCTGTTTCAAAAGTGATCGTCCTTGTGTTAGACAAACTTTGTTGTTTGATCAAAATGTCAATATTTTCACTCATGTGGTTAATTTTAAACTAACGTTCATAAAAAAGGTGAACTTTTTGGTAACCAATGCTTATGATTTTTGGGAATTTCCATCTTCACGCGGAGGTAAAATCTATACAAGTAAATAAAATTTAAATGTTTTTGTATAATTTTAATTCAACAGCTTATCGCTAAATGCGTAAGGAAGTACGTTCGGTACTTACATCAAAAAATACATCCCTACTTTATGTGTAGGGGAGGTACCCCAAATAAAAGTCTTTTTCATAATTTTATTGCAGCACTTCATCGATGTAATTATATCACATATTCATGCAAAGTTTCATCCTTCTAGCATCAACCGTTTGGCCGGTAGGTCGAGGACGGACGGATGGACATGACGAATCTATAAGGGTTCTCTGGAAGCTACTCGTAGTTTCCATGAACTATGCAACCCTACAAAACAATTTTTATCTATTTATTCCAGCAAAATTCTGACCAATTTTGATGGAGCTTTTACTGGCAGATAGGTGATGCTAGAAGAAGTTGTTGAATGAGTAATCTCAGATAAGCAACCTATTTGTATTATGTTACTGGTTATTTATAAAGTTTGGATTATTTTTCTTAAGAAGTAGTTTTATTTTAAACTGAAAATTTGTGATGTATAAATTATTGATTCCGTCCAGAGTTCTAGAAGTATCAGCATGTTTTTGTAATTCAATATAATAATCTTTTTTCATAATGCAATGTACCTAAACAGAATTATATTCTCAAATGAGAAAATCTATTTATCGGTTTATTATTTTCTGAAGTGACCGTATGGTTTTACAAAAATGATTTAGCCACATCCACCGTTCAAGAGGTTATGGGCCCAGCATAAAATTGAAAATGAAATTACGGTATTGAAAAATAACAAAGTGAAGAAATTTTATTGAAGAAGATATAGAAAAGAAAGGACGAATTATTTTGGAAACAATTGAAAAATGTGACAAATGAGGATAATGGAGGTTATTGAAGGTTTTGGTAAAGCTGATGAGACCAAGAGGATGTTTTTCGTGAAGCTGATGAGAAATGAGGAGACAGAGTTTGTTGGTGTTTTTTAATGATCATGATGGAGGTGATCATGAAGATCTAGAAAGTGATGATGGATGTCAAGATAGTGACGGTGGAGGTGATGGAGTAGATAACGAAGATGAGATGTAGATTGTGATGTTGTTGGTCACGATGGAGATGAAGATAAGAGATGATGGAGGTCACGATGGCGTTGATGGAGGTGATGAAGAGTGACTAGGTTCTTTAAAGTGATTTGTTATTCTCTTGTGATATATCATTAGGACTATTTAGGTATTTTAATTCTAAACCTTTGTGTAAGTAGTGCTAGTGTAAGGGGGTGAGAAATAATAATTCGCGCAGTGGAAGCGTGTGTGTGAAATTGTTGTAAAGGGAAAAAGAATTTAATATTTTGTTATTTAATTAATTAAACGGAATATTTCAGATGAATTTTTGACAGAATTTTTGACATCTAATTTTTTCCTTTATAGTGTATTTGTTAACGCCTGATAGCCATCCTAAACTTTTTGTTATGTTACATATTTTTAACCTTTTTTGTTATTATTCATCATTCGAATTATCTATTCCAATGTTTTTCTATTTATCTGTCACCTTTGAAATATATTTTTTCATACGAACATATTGTAACAGACACGAATTGTGAAGCTCATGGTGATAGGTCAAATTGAAACATTAAAGTCAATTTGTGGCTAGTAATCATCGTTTTATTGAGCGTCCAAGCTCCAGTGTCTCAAGATAAGACATATTTGGCGACCGTGACAGGACATCGTCTGAAGGAAGTTTGCAGTACCAAGGTCTATCTGTAGCTGGTCAGCACAGCGCCGCAGCCAACAGCCGGTCAGCACCGCACCGCATCCAGAGCTTTGGATACACCCTATACGACTATCGGAAACACCAGCCTTGCCGGATGTAGGCGTCATATAAACGTCGCACCGCAGCACAGCAATATCAAGTGGCTTCCTTTACTCCTAAACTTCCTGTTACCTCAAGTAACCTATTGCTTACCCATTGTTTGGGCTTCATAACTGTGCAAATTACGTGTAATTTTGTAAAATTACGTCAGTTACAATTTCACGTCATAATTTCACGTCATACATTTTATATATTGTTTCTACAATCCATACGAATTAGAATACCCCACAAAAGGCCGTGCCTTATAATCTGCATTGTAGTGATTATTTACGCCGAATATTTCAGCTCGGGAGCACATAGCCGCGCGTTGCTGTGCGTCGTCAACGCCAGCACAGCTCGTCGCTCCGCGTTGAGCACAGCTGCTTCTTCGGCCTCCGGTACAGTAAACACCACCGAGGGGCGTGAGCTAAGTTTATATATTTTCAATTTAAATATAATTCCGTTTATTATTATAAAACATTTACATAAATTTAATTTTTTGCTCTTGAGATATCTCTGTGAGACTATTAAGTTATAGTACAGGATCCCTGGTTCATTTTTACTTTTGATTACTAACAAGCTAATTTTCCGTGAGTAGCTTCGTTCCGATGAGACGCCCAACTTTTACTGTGCGAAAATTCTCGATTGAGGTAGGTAACAGGGGTAGCAGGGATAAAATATGTTGATTTGATGATCCTCAAAAAATTATTACTAACAGGGTTTTCTTCGGTTAAATCTGATGATAGTTATCTAAATTATTCAAAAAAATATTTGTCCTACAAATTATATGGTTTGATCAAAGAGTACCCCTTCTTCCAACATGTATCGATAACGAGGTCACCAAAAATGATTACTAGCAAGCTGTTTTTTTTCTTTTACTTAGTTGATATTTATATAATTTAACGATTTCATTGTCCTACAAATTGCGTGGTAGGTTATCCCGGTCCTACGCTCAAAAGTAGGGTACAAATCCTAGATATAAAAATAATTACTATCAAGCCGAATCTTCGTGAATAGCTTCGTTTCTATGAGACGCCCAACTTTTCCTGTACGATAATTCTCGGTTGTGGTAGGTAACAGCGGTAGCAGGGATGAAATATGTTGATTTGATGATTCTCAAAAAATTATTACTAACAGGTTTTTCTTCAGTTAAATATGATGATAATTATCTCAATTATTCGAAATCAAAATTGTCCTACAAATTATATGGTTTGATCAAAGAGTCCCCCAAAATGTATCGATAACGAGCTCACCAAAAATGATTACAAATTTTTTTACTTAATTAATAATTGTATAATTCAACAATTACATTGTTCTAAAAATTGCGTCATACGTTTTCCCGGTCCTCCAATAGAATACCTATTTTAAATTAAGGAAATTAAAAAGCAATTTATTTACTGTATTTTGCTCATTGATATATAATATACTAGATCTGTAATTGCGTACCAAGAACGTTAAAACCGCTATTAGGATTTGCTCTAATTCAAGGAAAAAGTCATTTTAGTGATGAGATGAAAACAAATTGACCAAACTTGTAGTGAAATTATGAGATTCAAAGTGATAAAAGTATTGTAAATCAAGCAGAAATACTTTTCACAACTAAAGATATATTTTATGCGTTGATATTAAGAGAAATGACTCTAAAATCAAAATTAAAAAATAATAAGTGCAATACATATACAGTGTTACCATAAAAACTACTTTTTTCTTTCCCAAATTAATGGGAGAATTTGTAATGTATGAAATAAATTGCTTTGTCCAGTTTTGAAATATGTTAACATAGTAAGGATTAACATTGGATTAATTAGTCTTTCAAACCCAATTATGATTGTTTAGTAATTGACAATTTAACAATGAGCGTGAAATTTCGTGAACGTATGAATGAAAAATTTTTGCAATGTCGTCATTTAACAACCTAAAAAACCTAGCATTAAAGATTTTGAACATGAGCTGAGAGGTGAAGAGGACACACAGTATGACGTAATACGTCAAGACAATAATCGTTCTGCAGATTTCTGCAAACTATTGAGGAGCAACAACTTTAAAGAAAAATTTGTTGAATTTTTAATTGAAGATTGGACAAGGGACGAATTTGTGCCATTGATCATGCAAAAGACTATTAAACATAATTATGATCAATGTTACACTTATGAGGTGTCTAGTGACAATAAAATAAAAAAAGTCATTGACTATAACCTCTCGTGTTATCACGAAGAAGCTGATACCAAAATCGTATATCACATTTGTCAATTGAATACTAACTATCGTGTGCAGATACATTGTACAGATTCTGATATACCAATAATAATGCTAGCAAATTTTAAGTATTTAAAAGACCAAATTGAAATAATTGTTAATTTAAGCACGAGTAAAAAAAAAATGTACTTAAACTTAAATGAAATTTATGCCAAGCTTGGAGATCAATTTTCTTGTTCACTCGCCATATGCCATATTTTTACAGGGAATGATTATAATCCTGCCTTTTTTCGTAAAGGAAAAAAAAGACCTTTCAGTATTTTGAAGAAAAATATTAATTTTCAAAAGGCTTTTATTCAACTCTTACGTATTGAAAATACTGCATTAACAACATCGAATGATGTAGTTCAAATTATTGAAGAGTATGTGTGCAGAATGTATTAATTATTCAAAAATTAAAAATGATATCAATAAAGGACGGTATGAGTTGTTTCAAAAGGGGTATAAATCAAAAAATGATAATGATGAAATTTTTAGACAAAAAATCGTAGGATATGATCCTTCCAGTTTGCCACCAACAAAACAAGAATTGTTGCAACATATTAAAAGAACCGTGTTCATATACAATGTTTGGTGTAATGCACACATGCGATGCCCCACGGAAAAATTGCCAGAAAATTTTGGATGGACAATAATTGATGGCAAATATCAATATTATTGGTTTGATGGTCCCCAAAGTCCATCTTTTGAAGAATTATCTTCTGACATACAACTATTAATTAATACTATTGTTATCTATTGATTCATCACTACATAGTATAAAAGAAAGTCGCTTTCTCTGTCCCTATGTATGCTTAAATCTTTAAAACTACGCAACGAATTATGATGCGGTTTTTTTTTATTAAATAGAGTGATTAAAGAGGAAGGTTTTTATGTATAATACATGCATAATAAACATGTCGTAAATAAACCCATTTTTTACGCTTACATTGCTAACGCTGGATGTACCCTACGAGATAGATCTAAACAATGTACTACAGTATTGTACACCTTAAAAAGGTCTACAAAAAAGTCCGCCATGGTATATGTCTATCTCTTAGGGATAACTCACAATAACCATTTTTTAATTTTTTTTTTATACGAGAAATAATGGCTTATTTACGAAGCGATTTTAAGCAATACAGTATTAATCCATATCCAATTAAGTACCTTAAATACATTGTGTATTTAATATAGATTAATATGGCCCTTTACAGTATGTAATTTAAATTAATATTTTTAAAGATATTACAGATTTAAAATGCAGGTACAAAGTGATTGTTGCGTTACCGGCCAGGGCCCTTTAGTTGGCGATGCTGTCGATTTGTCACTATCAGTTAATAACTAAACACACTACTTTAATAAGAATTAATATTCTAAGGCGGTACGAAGTTCGCTGGGTCAGCTAGTTATTATATAATTTACTTAATTTTTTCATGTTATTACAGAGACTGATATCTCTAATGAGGACAACGAAATAGATGAAGATAACAGCGATAATAGCGAAGATTTATCAGATGAATCTGATGAAGATTATTTTTTTTATGTATATACACAATTATTTACCCATCTTACTAAAAAATAAAGTTATTAATATTTAAAAAAATGTTGTTCTCACAGTATCTTACGTTACAAACGGGAAAACGAAGGATGACAATTCTTGTCGGACTAGTGATACATACCTGTTTTTTTGTGGGACATTGTTTCATTTGGGTAGAGAACACACTAACCTATCATGTAATATTCTTGTCCTACAGTTAGTAATGAAAAAAAAAATATTGTAGTATTAACCAATTTTGAGCGTAGGACCGGGATAACCTACCACGCAATTTGTAGGACAATGAAATCGTTAAATTATATAAATATCAACTAAGTAAAAGAAAAAAAAACAGCTGGCTAGTAATCATTTTTGGTGACCTCGTTATCGATACATGTTGGAAGAAGGGGTACTCTTTGATCAAACCATATAATTTGTAGGACAAATATTTTTTTGAATAATTTAGATAACTATCATCAGATTTAACCGAAGAAAGCCCTGTTAGTAATAATTTTTTGAGGATCATCAAATCAACATATTTTATCCCTGCTACCCCTGTTACCTACCTCAATCGAGAATTTTCGCACAGTAAAAGTTGGGCGTCTCATCGGAACGAAGCTACTCACGGAAAATTAGCTTGTTAGTAATCAAAAGTAAAAATGAACCAGGGATCCTGTACTATTACCAAGCCAGCTATAAATAAATAGTAATAATGACTTCAGGTACCGATACGAAGAGCTTAGCGGAATTGATTGTTAGACGTAGCTCTGTCAAAGGCCAAGTAACAAAGTTTAGAAATTATCTAGAAAATTTATCGCAGCTCGACTGCTTTACTGCCACACATCAGGCAGAACTTACACTCAAATTAAGTAAGTTTGAAACCTTGTCGTCTAGGTTTGATGACTTACAAGGCCAAATAGAAATTTTAAATTCTAATTTATTAGACAACGAGCTTGAGGAACGAGAAAACATAGAACGGGAATTTATTAATAATATTGTGACAGCACAAAATTTATTACAAATACATTGCAAGGATGAAAGCGCCTATGATAGCGCCCACGATTCAAGTGGCCCTAATAATACATGTCATTGCGTTGAAAATAGGGAAATAGGTTTCAGGCTACCTTTGATACAAATAGCTAAATTTGATGGATCATACTTCCGTTGGATGGAATTTCGTGACACCTTCCGATCTTTGGTTCATGAGAATAGTAGAATTAGTTCAGTTAATAAATTTCACTATTGCGTTTAGAAAAAAGTCTGAAAATTGGTTTTACTGGACGTAAAAGCTAATGTCGTGAGTTGAATTCATAAACAAAACAAATATTTTATGAAAAACACGTTGACTTATCATGTGTTTGAATGTAATTATATATCTCAAATATGTATGTATTAGTGTCACTAGTATGGCCACAATTATACAAGTTGTGATTAATTTGGGATCAAGACGTCAATCTCTGAGATGTGTCAAGTTGTTTTACACCCAGTGAATTATTTATCAATCACTTTTACAAGTTTGTTTCTTATTAACGACAAATAGTTACTTATTATTACATCCTTTGTAAATCTATGTACAAAAGAAAGGGCCAAGTTAGTACATTGCAAAGCTAAGCTATCCTAGTGAAATTAATTTGGAGATGGGTGACCACTATTTATGTATTAAGAGTAGGTTAAGCTGTTGCTCTCAGTTGTCATGCTGTATGAGCTGTAAAAATCGCTCAGAACTGGGCTATGTAGGTCTAATGGTAAGTACTCCACGTAATGAAATATAAATTCAGCCGGATTATAGAAAACTTGAAGCGGACCTATTTAGTTTGGTGAAAGAGGATGAGATAAAAGAAAAATTGTGCGTATATATATATATATATATATATATATATATATATATATATATATAATATAATATAATCACTGCGCTTCTTAGTTGATCACGTGAGTAAAAATCTGCGTGCTCTTTCTAACTTAGGACAGGCTACTGAGCATTGGGACGTCATAGTAATTCACCTAGTTGCTGCCAAACTGGACAATCAAACCTTAACAAAATGGGAGGAACACCGTAACGCGTTGTCAACTGATACACCTACGCTTAAAGAATTTCTCAAGTTTCTAAACGATCGTGCAGCCGTACTCGAGTCGCTGCACCGTGCTAAATCAGATAACGCACCGAAACCCTCTCACAATAAACATTGTCATACGCACCCAAGTCGCATACGTACTTTAGCGGTAGTAACCAGTCGCAACCACAACCATCGTTACTGTACCCCTGTCCCTATTGCAATGCTAATCATAGAATATATGATTGCCTAACATTCAAGGCCAAGAGCATACAAGAACGTATAGCAGAGGCAAACAAATTACGATTGTGTCTTAATTGTCTAAGATCTGGGCATCCTACTTTTAAATGTCGTTTAGGCCGTTGCCGCGAATGTAACAAGAGACACAACACCATGTTGCATCTTCCTACTAGTACAGCTGAAAATACAAACAGTGTCAACAGTTTAGCTAAGGCGTCGACCAACTGTAACAACCAAGCTACTAATAAGGCTCTTCTTTCTACTGCTTTAATTGAGGTAATCAATCCCAAGACTAAAAAATCTGAAACAGTACGCGCCCTACTTGATTGTGGCAGTCAATCCTCTTTCATAAGTCAAAGTCTGAAACAAAGGTTATCATTAGAGGATTGTCCTATAGATGCTACTAAGATTATCGGTTTTGGCAACAATGATTCAGGCACTATAACTGAATATTGCATAGCTCAATTAAAATCGAAAAATTCGTCATTTACTGTTATTTCTAACTTTTATGCAATGGACCAACTAACAGGTTCCATACCCAGTATATTTATCGACATCAGATCATTTAATATTCCTAGTAATATAGTCTTGGCAGATCCCAATTTCAATCAACCTGCTCATGTAGATATGCTCATAGGCTCAGACTTATTTTGGGATATTATAGGTTGTGAGCAGCGGTCACTAGGCCCAAATTGTCCTAAACTACACAGCTCAAAATTGGGCTGGCTGATTGGGGGCCCCTCGCAACATAAACAACCCAGAATGAATATTAAATGCAATCACTCACTCGCTAATACGTCGCATAATGAAAACATTGAACAAATTTTAAATAAATTCTGGGAGTTAGAAGAAATGCCAACAAAATCACACCTAAGCGAAGGCGAGCAGGCATGTGAAAGACATTTTTTACTACATACCTCTCGCTTAGAAAATGGAAGATTTTCCGTTAAGCTGCCTCTTATAGATTCCCCTGACTGTCTCGGTGACTCCTTCAATATGGCTAAGAAAAGGTTTTGTAATTTAGAAAAACGCTTTAGGAGACAACCCGAAGTTAAGACGCAGTACATTCAATTCATAAGAGAATATGCACAATTGGGTCATCTATCTGAAATTTCATTAACTGACTTGCAGTCTGAAACTTGCTATTTCTTACCTCATCATCCTGTGTTTAAACAAAACAGTGAGTCCACAAAGGTTAGAGTGGTGTTCGATGCATCAGCTCGCACATCCTCCGGCCTATCTGTCAACGATATCCAAATGATAGGGCCTCAAATTCAAGACTCCCTTTTTTCTATATTAACTAGAGCTCGCTTCTATAAGTATATATTAATGGGTGATGTAGAAAAAATGTACCGTCAAATTTTAGTTGATGAATCAGATCGAAGTCTTCAACTTGTAATATGGAGAGAAGACGAGCATAAGCCCCTTAAAATATTACGTTTAAATACTGTGACTTACGGCTTTTCCAGCGCGAGCTATTTAAGCACAAGGTGCCTTTGGCAGTTGGGTGAAGAGTGCGACGATCCACGCATTAAAACTATAATACAGCGTGACATGTACGTTGATGACGTCATCACTGGTTGTAATAGTGAAACAGACTTACAACGTATAAGGCACTCATTGTCGGACGCTTTAAGGAAGGGCTGTCTTAACTTAAGGAAGTTTAAATCCAATTCGCCAAACGTTCTCGAGGCTTGCTCGGAAAACTCTAACGATACTCTAATCATCAGTGAATCATCAAATACTCTTGGCTTAGGGTGGAATTCCAAAACAGACCATTTACATTATTCCTTTGAATCACCACCTGTCAAAGAAAATGTTACTAAGCGCTATATACTATCCACCTCATTTAAAATATTTGATCCCCTCGGTTTTGTTAGCCCCTGTGTCATTATACCAAAATTAATTATGCAGCAGCTTTGGCTTGACAAGGTTGGTTGGGACGACCCAGTTTCAAGGGATGTCGAAAGAGCTTGGCAGAAGTTCTCTAAAGGTCTTTCTTACCTAAGCCTTATCACAATGCCGAGGCAGGCTCTATGTGATTCACCTGTGGTAACCGAGTTGCATGCGTTCAGCGATGCTTCCCAAAGAGCCTATGGCGCTTGCATCTACACAAGGTCCATAGATAACACTGGCACCGTACATGTTAAACTTTTATGTTCAAAGTCAAGGGTGGCCCCAATAAAGGCATGCACAATACCGCGTTTGGAATTGTCGGCGGCATTATTAGCTGCGCAACTCTGCACTGCTGTGGCTGATTCTCTGAGGTTTCCAATAGCACGTAAGGTGTATTGGTGTGACTCTAGTATCGTCCTTACATGGCTGCATACTAGCTCCAGAAAGTTAAAAACTTTCGTTGCGAATAGGGTAGCAGAAGAACTTGAATTAACGGATATCGCTTGTTGGCGTCATGTACCTACCCTGGACAATCCCGCTGATCTCATCTCGCGTGGCGTTTATCCTAAAGAGCTTAAAAATTGCGACTTATGGTGGTCAGGACCCAGATTTCTAGTCCAAGACGATTCTTCTTGGCCTTCATTATCTAAGGAGTCCCAACAGGAGGTCGAAATTCCTGAAATAAAATCTAACATTGCTGTAAAAATTGATAACTCTTCAACAATTCCATTCGAAAATTATAGTAAACTGCATAAAATTAAAAGGGTTTATGCATACGTTTTAAGATTCTACCACAATTTGCGTAAACCTAAAAACCTTAGACGCTTTGGCTCGCCAAGTTTAGAGGAATTAAAGGATTCATTTCAGTTTTTATGTCGCATTGCGCAACAGGAATCCTTTCCCGTTGAATACGGTTTGCTGTCCAAGGGCAAACCTCTTAGTTCAAGGTCTAACATTTTATCGCTAACACCTTTCATAAATACAGATGGATTAATTCGAGTAGGAGGCCGTTTGGATGCTTCAGATATTGCTTTTGATAGCAAACATCCCATCTTGCTACATTCATCCCATCATCTCACTAAACTCATCTTCGAAGGGGAGCATTTACATAAGTTACATGCTGGTCCGCAGCTTCTCCTGGCAAGCGTCAGGCAATATATATGGCCTATCAATGGTCGACACCTAGCTAGGAGGACCGTACACAATTGTGTCAAATGTAGAAGGGAAGGGATTTGCCTTGGCAAATCACTATCACCCATTATGGGGAACTTGCCCTCTCAGCGCGTTACGGTGGATTTCCCATTTATAAGTGTTGGCATAGATTTTGCTGGACCATTTTCTATTTTGAACAAAAGGGGCCGTGGGGCCAGGATTATAAAATGTTATTTAGGCATTTTTGTTTGCATGAGATATAAATGCGTACATTTGGAGGCAGTAAGTGATCTCTCGAAGGACGCTTTCATCCTTACTTTGCGCAGATTCATTGCTCGTCGTGGTAAACCTGCCGAGATTTTTTGCGATAATGGCCGTAACTTTGTGGCTGCCGCTAAAGAAATAGGTGATTTCATTAAATGTAATCATAAGGCCATAACAGAGTTCTCAGACGAGGAAGAAATTAAATTTTCATTTTCTCCCGCTTACGCTCCAAACTTTGGTGGGATATGGGAGGCCGGTGTGAAATCCGCTAAGTTTCACATTAGACGCGTAATGGGTAATACGCATTTAACACTAGAGGAAATATCCACACTTTTTGCACAGGTAGAAGCCTTGTTAAATAGCCGTCCACTTTACCCTATGTCCTCGTCTCCTAACGATCTACTTTTCCTCACTCCGGGACACTTCCTGATCGGGAGGCCACTAACTGCGTTACCTTCGGCAAGCCTAGAAGATCGCCAGTCCACTCAACTGAAGCGTTATGAACGGCTGGAGCAAATCCGACAGCACTTCTGGAGAAGATGGCAAAGAGAATATTTAGCTGAACTCCAACAAAGAACAAAATGGCGCACTAACGACGCTGCATTGAAGGTTGGTGACCTGGTGTTGCTGCTCGAGGAGAACCTACCACCATTATGCTGGCGCACGGGTCGAATCACGAAACTCTTTCCTGGTGCTGATGGAGTGTGTCGCGTTGCAGACGTCCCAACCACCCACGGAACCTATCGAAGGTCCTTCACGCGGCTCTGTCCTCTACCAGTGACGGAGCATCTCCAAGAAAGTTAAAGGTCGGAGACCTTTAACAGGGGGGATGATGTTAACGCTTGATAGCCATCCTAAACTTTTTGATATGTTACATATTTTTAACCTTTTTTGTTATTATTCATCATTCGAATTATCTATTCCAATGTTTTTCTATTTATCTGTCACCTTTGAAATATATTTTTTCATACGAACATATTGTAACAGACACGAATTGTGAAGCTCATGGTGATAGGTCAAATTTAAACATTAAAGTCAATTTGTGGCTAGTAATCATCGTTTTATTGAGCGTCCAAGCTCCAGTGTCTCAAGATAAGACAGTATTGTTTTTCTTGTATTCTTGTGGTTTTAAAGAAGAGTTGAAAGAGTTTATGGTTTTATGACTGGTGTTTCATAATTTCTAAATTGTTGTTGTCAGGATATAGGTGTTGTAGTTGTGGAAGTATGTGTGAAATCTTTTCGGTGCTTATCTGAGATTAAGAGGGTGTGTTGAATGAGTAATCTCAGATAAGCAACCTATTTGTATTATGTTACAGGTTATTTATAAAGTTTGGATTATTTTTCTTAAGAAGTAGTTTTATTTTAAACTGAAAATTGTGATGTATAAATTATTGATTCCGTTCAGAGTTCTAGAAGTATCAGCATGTTTTTGTAATTCAATATAATAATCTTTTTTCATAATGCAATGTACCTAAACAGAATTATATTCTCAAATGAGAAAATCTATTTATCGGTTTATTATTTTCTGAAGTGACCGTATAGTTTTACAAAAATGATTTAGCCACATCCACCGTTCAAGAGAAGTAACTTAGGTTTCTATTATTTTCACACGGTTTTTTCAAGGGACAACAACAACCGCGGGTACAGCTGGTGAAAAATGACATTTTCTACTTATTTAGTTTACCACTCCTTAAATTTACAATAATTACAATAAAGACACTACAAACTATTAAAATATAAAAATCAGATGCACAAAAGAAACTAAAATAAGATTTGTATACAAAATTAAGCTTAGAAAAATACTTCTAATTAAAAATTTATATTGAAATAAAAATAAATATGTTTTAAAATGAAGCCATGTGAGTTAAAAAAAAAAAATTATAAGAAACAAATACACGCACGAATTTTGCTATTTGTTACTAATTACTCCTTAGAATGCACTAATTTTCTGTTATACTCTCACCTCTCTAAGGCTCATATTTTTTTCAATTTGCTGGTGTAATGCAGTCTGGAGAAGGACATAGAATATATGACATAGAGTATTTGTAGCGATAACTGATGATAGCTTTTTCATTCATAAAGATTGTCAATATGTAATTTATGGTGGTCAACCGATTTCACCTGAAAATATCACTTATTCCACAGTGTCTGGCACCAGACCTCCGCAACCCTAAACAATTCTTGCAAGAAAATCCCAACAACGCCTTAGGTCCGACCCGAGAATTGAACCAAAGACAGGAGCCGCATACGCTAACGGTATACCAACGAAGGAGGTAGCTCCAAATCTGCGTACCCGGAACGTGGCTAGTTCAAAATATACGTATTAAGTAGTTCTTCAAACCAAAGAGAGCCTGTTGAGAGTCCAAAAACATGTTATAGGAATTAATATACTCATAAATATTCACATCATTTTGAAAACATTTTATAATTACCTAGGACAGTTTATATTTAAATTTAATTGTGTATTTTATTTTTAATGTTTCCTTTTGAACCATTTTAATATCATCTTATGACAATTATACAATTTGCATATCTAGTTACAAGTTTTTAATATCTATTAATAATTAGAAACGAAAGAAGTAATAATAATTCAAAACATGAGCGAGCAAAGAAATCTAGCATCAGAAATACAAATTCTTGTTTTATCATTTAGAGCTGTCATTTTCAAGTGACTCTACACTGCCCTAATATAATATAAGAGGGGACTCACTCGCTGCAGCAATACAGTATGGGGGTCAACACTATGGCGGCCTATTGAGATGCTTTTCAAACCCCGCTTAAAGCGTCCGAGATCATAGAGTGAGCTAGTAGTAAGGTTTAGACTGCTCAGCACAAGAAGGAAGAGCCGAATCATTTAGTTCACGTAATCTAAACATAAATCTTTTGTTCTATGGCAAAGATAAACACTACTTTATTGAACGTGCTATCTGGATATGTAATTATATTTATTATTTTTTATGTTTATAGGGTAATATATTACGGTTATATACGAAATATTCTCTTTGTAACCCAAATAATATATATATAATATTTACCACTAACAATTATCTCGTGATGACCTTAAAGAGCGGTACAAAATGCGACACACATACACGTGGCCCCCCGGTTTTACCCGTGGTATCCACCACGTAGAGGTATAAAAGTACGTCGCGGCTCAAAACTATTCAAATAAAGTAGTCTATGATACTCCTATCAATAAAATCTCCTCAATCTGCTATCTACCAATAAAAGTCCTGCAAAGCATGTAACAAAAAATCTGTACGTATATAAAAATTTAGAAAACAGAAGGTATGTTCCGCTAATTTTGTGATCAGACGACTGTGTGAAGTGTATCATGGTATTTTTATATAATATGGTAAAAAAAATGCACGCAATATAATAGATTTTACATACTTTTGATTTCTCTGCTCCCACCTTGTACCAGATAAGTCACAAAAAAAACATATTTTTATGTATCGTTCGTTCGCGTTAAGAATGCAGTGAGACATGCTTAGACAGATTAGTGTAACATTTGTTTGATCGCTGATAAGTGATAACACTTTGTGTGAGCAACACAGGATATATTCCTAGTTCGGGAGTTGTATTATCAAAAACAAACTTATTTTATGAGACCCTTAGAACGTATTCAACTCCGATATACAATCAACGATATTGTAATTAAATCAAAATAAATATTTCGGATATCATATACACATCGCCATCTAGTCCCAAAGTAAGCAGAGCTTACTTATTATGGGTACTAGTCAACTGATATAAATACATAAACATAATTCTTATTGCAAATACATACATATTATACACTGAAAACAAATATTTGCGGATCACACAAACATTTGCCCGACCCGGGAATTGAACCCGAGACCTCAAGCACATCAGTCGCATACGCTACCACTGCGCCACCGAGGCAGTCAGTCAATAATAGTAAGGCTACGTCTATAAACCAAAAAGTGGCTAAATATATAGAAAAATACTTAAAGAAGAGTGAATAAAATCATTGGCGAGATAGATAATAATATGAATAATATGAAAATCTATAAATAATGCAGTCAGGGGAAAACATGTTCAAAGTTTTTTCTTGAATTAGCCTTAGATAAAAATAGCACATAATTTAAGATATATCTACTATTTGGCTGGTGGAAAATATCGTTAGCAAAGCACAAGACATGTTAGGTTTACTGCATAACATTCAGCATATATTGATCAATATGTTTTGTTTTTTAGAGTTAAAACTCCGCTGCTCGTCCGTCTGTCAACGGACTGTATCTAATGAAACGTGAAAGTTAGATATAACTCGTGCGACCTAAGATGGCACCTGACTCAAATGTCAGTCGTATAAAGTACTGAGTGCAAGAAAAATACAACAATTATATTCTATTTTTTTTAAATTTCAACATTTATTTTGCTTCAAGTAGTTTCTCCTAACATACTACTTTATCTTAAGTGGTACTTTACTACCTGAGTTAAAAAAATACATATGCATACCAATAGGAAGCAAGCCTCATTCATTATTTACCTTTTCTTACCGTGATTTAAATAATATTAGGTAATACCTAAAACCGTTTTAAATGAAATTGGGAACTGAAATATGGTTATAAAATACAATTTTAAATCGTCATGATAAGCCTTTTAATCGTAGTCTCTAAATGTCATATGTATATGGATTATTATGGATATTCTTTATTTTAAACTATTGCGTCTCATAGTCGACATGCTGTTTTTTTTTCGTGCGACCTTTCTTAAAACAATCGGATACTATTATATACCCCGGATTTTCGCAATAGGTGGGACCAAACGATAGCCGTGTAAGTCGAATTCGCGTAAGTCGGGGTTCAATTTTCCATATAAATACGTATAAAGTTTGTGAAATCGGAACCAGATTTCTCCAAAATTTGTAACCCCTTTTCAGTTGTACTTGTTCTGTTCGTTTGAAATCGCCATTTGATTTTCTGATCCAACTGGGTCTAACGAATCAGATTATTCAATGTCTTCACCATGCTCACGTATTTCCATAAGCTCGTCAATGTTAGCTCTTGATTGTGTGAATCCAGAAAATTTAATTGTTTGGCAATATCGACTTCTTCTTCAATTATACCGTATATAATTGAAGAAGTGGGCAAATGAAAAACCGCGTATCTCCGAATTCGCGTAAAACGGGGTAGCGTAAGTAAGAGGTATGACTGTATTAATAAAATAAATTCGTGGAGTGATTTATATGACATTAGGTAATACCTAATAAACTAAAATGATTAAGGAAAGATTCGTGCAACGCTACTCGTTTCAAATAGTCATGCTAACGCTACTTGCAAGATGACAGAGGGGTATCACGCGGGGGCACGGTATCATGTTTCGTTTTGAGCCAGGTGCCATCTTAGCTCGCACGAGTTATAGTTGATATTTTCAAAGGACATATTTCTGTTGTCGCTATAACAATAATTATTAAAAAATAAAATAAAAGTTTCTTGAGCCTCTGCAGTTACGGAGAGACATCGCCTCTGTGGCGGTCCTCTATCGCCTTTACCATGGAGAGTGTTCTGAAGAGCTTTTCTAACTGATCTCTCTTTCTCCCTTCCTTTACAGGACAATACGTGCTGAACTTACAAGTCACCACTTTAGAGTGAAAGAAATACGCTCCAGAACGAAACGGTTCGGCTCTTTTCCTAGGCCGAGCAGTCAAAGACCAAAACTCCCGACCAGCTCACGTGTTTTCTTCCCACTGTGATCCCGGGTCCTTTAAACCGGGCGTGAAAAAGCATCTCACTAAGCCGCCATAGTGTTGGCCGCCATACAATATTGTGTGGTGGCCCGTACTCATGGATTCTGCTCATGCTTTCAATCACTTTGGGAGACTAAATATAAAAAAAAACTCGTTTTTCTTCGTTCGTACGTTCTCGATATTGACGGCAAGAGCTTTGATTATAAACATGTCATGTATGATAATGACATGCATATAATCAAAGGGCAAAAGGTAGACGCTTCAAACGCATGAATAGGTAGGTTGATAGATTAGGTACGGAACCAATGCTGTGCGAGTTCGACTAGCACTTGATCTACTTTTTTCAATTTATACTAGTATTATAATTATTGTACATTTATTGAGTAACAAATTTGTGAGGCTGTTTAGGTAATTTCTGAATCTACTGAACAAATTTAGAAAATTACTTTGCAAAACAAAGCCACATTGTTTGTTAGTGTTATGACACTAACAAACTTACCAAAATGAAATAAAACAAAATTACCTCAATATTCAACAAAAACGCTAAGGCAAAAGACAGGCATTTATAAAATACTAGCTGACCTGGCAGACTTCGTACTGCCTCAATCGATAAATAGAAGGTCTAAACTTTTCCATAAAATAAACTTAAAACAAACGAAAGGAATCCATAATTAATAAATAAATGCAATTATTTTTTATAGATTCACCTTTTAAACCTTCCCTGGACAAATAATTCAAGACCAAAATTAGCCAAATCGGTCCAGACGTTTTCGAGTTTTAGCGAGACTAACGAACAGCAATTAATTTTTATATGTATAGATTTTAATGATAAACAGTTATTGATACCAAACAATTGGCAACAATTCTAATGCTAAACTAATACAAGTACAACACCAAGATCAAATTTTATTCACCGTCCTCAAAAGTTTATTTGTAATCTATTGCAGGACATAGGTTTTGCCTTCGAAAAAAAGTTTTGAGCTACTGTTGTTACTATAGCACGCGTGTTAGACAGCTTGATATAGAGTTTGTTCCAAGTTTTCCATCTCTTTGCAGTGCTGTTTATCCTATGTAGTATGCTCCCCTCTCTTATAAACCTATAACGTCCCACTGCTGGGGTCGGATCTTCTATTAGAAGAGAATTGTGGCCATACGTCCCCACACCGACAGCAGGTTAGGGACTGGCAGGACACGTTGTGGCTACGTTATCTTGACGTTGAATGTTTTTAAGCCGCCTGAAGGCCTCCAATTAAACTTCACGACTGTTGTCTTATGAAAGTAATCGGAACTGACTGTTTAACCTGACCTTCGAAACCCTCATTACATATCATGCCACAAACGATCACCCATCTAGGTTCTGACCGAGCCGTCGTTGCTTACCTCGGCGATTGTTTCCAATCAATTAAAGCCAAATAAAGCCAAATAAAGGCTGTGAGCTCTTTGACATACGACACACACAAGATATGTTTATTCATACACCAAGAAAACTGTAAATTAATGCCATCTGTCAAAGCTTGTGTGAAACTAGAATTTAAAAGACTTACAACAAAGCTGCGAAGGTTGATGCTTATGTGTCATACAACTCATATTCATTCTCATGTTTTTTAATAGATGTCGCTTTTATTAGAACAGTATTCTAACTTATACAGACTTACAATATTAAATATAATTACGTAATTTTGATATAATCAGCCTGATATAATTGCATATTTTGAAGATTTTTCCGTTTTTGAGATAATTAACACAAAACCTTGAATGAAGTTGTAACTCGTACCTACTGTTATATGATACAATTGTTGTAATTACTTTCTCTGAAAATCCTACTAATATTATAAACGTGAAAGTTTGTGAGTATGTGTGTATGTGTGTATGTGTGTATGTGTGTATGTTTGTTGCTCTTTCACACAAAAACTACTGAACGGATTTGGATGAAACTTTACAGTAATATAGCTTATATATCAGAATAACACATAGGCTACTTTTTACTGCAATAATCGAGATAAACGGGCGAAAGCTAGGTTATTATAAAAATATATTAAATCGTAGATGTCAAAATGTATCACTGTTTATCTCCTGTCAAAACTTCACAGGTTGCTAGGCATAACAAACTTGCATAGTAACCATAATGATATACGCGGGTAACACCGCGGGGCGCAGCTAGTATATTATAAAGATTCCCAGCACATGGGAAACTAGAAGAAAGAATTGAATGATGCGTTATTTTATCAGATCACTTAGTAGGTACATATTTCACTGCAAGGTAAAAGTGGTCACGTTGTACTTTCTCTTGTAGGTGATACCACCAGTAATCATGACACTTATTTGTTTTCCATATCATTTGTTCATTTATCATGTGTCGTGAATTTCTTGAAAGTGACATTTCTGCAAATAAATAATTTTACGTCTGATTTTTCAAAGTCGTAATTTATGAAAAAATGTCAATCGCAATCAAGCTTGTTGTTTGAAGAAGCGCGTATCTAGAGATCTTTACTTATAACTTACTGATATGCTTAATATGCTGGGCAACCTGCCCATGTCATGTTTTTGTTGGGTCACACATAGAGATTGAATACCGGGATCCCAAAAACCGGGGTCCCGGACCGATTTTTCTTCGGGATTACAATCCCGGGATTAACCCACAATCCCGAAATATCCCGGGATTGAAAAAGAAAAATCCAGGCTAATAAAACCTTTTTTGTTCCACTCAAATCTTAATCGAAAGTTTTTTAAACTCGACAAAGTTAATTTCATTGTTCTAAAAATAAATTCACGCTTAATTAGGCATTGAAATTTTTGACAATGGTAAAATCAAAATCAAAATCAAAGCATTTATTTCAAGTAGGCCAGTTAAAGTAGTAAACATAAGAAAAGAGACATATACGGCTTTATAACTCGAACGTGATCCGATGCTTTTTCTTTGGCTGACTATTAGGCATTGAAATTTTTGACAATAGTAGTAAACATAACAAAAGAGACATATAACATACATACCTTTATAACTTGATACTCTTTACTTTTATATATTTACTTTTGTTAACTATTTTGTTCATTTTGTTATAATTCATATTTGTTTCTTTGTTTTTCCTTTTATTATTTATTAAAAGTTAGTTTTCTTTATTAAATTGTTTATTATTAAACTATTTCAAATTTTCGTACAATCCCGGTACCAGTACCGGGATCCCGGGATCGGTCCGATATGATCTCGAAATCCCGGGATTGAAAAATTGTCCGGGATTTGCAATCTCTCACACACCTAACTCAATTACAGATTTACGAAAATTTCCTTGTTTAAAGAGAAAAACAAACGTAATCTTTTCTTTCCGACCACATTGATTGAGATATGATTCGGAAACACTATTACTGATTTAAGTTGAGTCGAGTCGAGTTTTGCTATAAATTTTATAGTAAAATTATTTATTGAAACGAATTGACTGGTTGGGTTTGATTTCAAATACAAAAGTCAAAGATGTAATTTTGATGAGGCAATTTTTGAGACAACATTTAACAATCATAACAAATTAATTTAACAATCATAAAGGTGTTGAAAGACATTTTCACAGTAACCTATCATAAAGTAAACTATTTGCATGTATTTAAATTGTTTATAGTAGTAATTATCCTTAATTAAAATTTAAAACGACGTCGACGAGAACGTTGAACACTAAAAGGAGTCCTTGAAGAGAACCTTAGGGAAGCCCACAATTACGTGGCACCACAATCTGGGTCATAGACTTTATTTGCACAAAAAAGATTGTGAGCTGTATTACAACTAAATTTATTTAATTTCTCTTATTTCAAAACGTTACTTTACTACTAATATATACATAGAAATAAGTATACGTACCTTGTTTCAATATGACAAAAGTATGTTACATTACAATGTAGGTGTGTTACATTGTAATTTAACATACCTAACACTACTCATTAAAATGAGTTAATTTCTGGATAAATATATCTGTAGTACAAAAGTATAGAAGCCAGTTTGTTAGTTTTTAAGGAAAGGTCTGTGTCCTGTACAAAAAAACCAGGCATTTTATAAAATATTTTAATGATAACAGTTATTGATACCAAACAAATGGAAACAATTCTAATGCTAAACTAATACAAGTACAACACCAAGATCAAATTTTATTCACCGTCCTTTATCCTTCCAAAATTTAAATTAGTGATGTAGTAAAGAAATTAGTGAGTGTGAAAAACACGTTAATTTATATGAGCTCAACATAAATATAACCTAAGTTATGGCGACAAAATTATACAGTAGTGTTTGAACCACTGCTTATTATGGATTACATTGGCGTGACATGTGTATATTATCCTTCTTGCTGTTACGCTAGCTGCTGTAATACTGATAGCGTGCGATTTACTTCGTAATGTTTTACAATAATAACACTGAACTCGCAACTCCATTAACCCAGATTTAAAAATTAACTAGGTTTTTCAATATATCAGAAAAAACATTAAATATTTGTCATGCTATTTTCCTTTATATTTATTACCAATAAGATAATAATAAGATAATAATATATTTACACTGTATAAAAATATGTATTGTAAAATAAGTGGATATTAAAATTTAAGTTGTTAATGATAAATCCATTCATTTCTTGATCTACACAAAAAAGGCTCGATTGACCTCGTGCGATACACATTGCATTGCCGAAGCGCAATTCGGAAAACCCGTGTCTTGCAATATCGATTCTCAGTAACTAAGTTAGCAAAACATGCAACATTTCATAACTTATGATCGATGCATTTATTAGTGAACAAGTAAATAAAACTGGTTATTTTTTTATTACTGGCCGTTGTTCATAATTACAAACAGTTACTGTAGCCGTTTTATAATTTACTTATTAGCTAAAAGCTGAAATTACTTTATATGTAGGTTTAATAACCCGACTACGCCAAAACTAAAATAATGGGTAAGTAATAGTTTTCGCAGCCTGTGTACGTTAACATTTTCCATCGTAGCGCCTAGACTACTGGATTTTAATGAATGCGGTAGGTATCAATAGATTAGAAAAAATGACCTGGATCTCTACTTTTATAACTAATAAACAATCCTTTGTCTCCGGTTAACTTTGATTTGGTACTGAACTAAACATTGTGAAAGCTAACATTTGAGATATTATAAAATAGTCTATAAATAAATGAATTTGAAGTACATAATCGAAAATCTAATTTTAATGGATTTAAGTTTAGTGATGTGTACAACAGAATTAACACCATTAAATTAACGTAAAATCAAGATACATGAAGTATTAATTTATGCTCTATTTTTAAGTTCACATGGTTGTTTTTCCCTAATTTATTATTGGAATTGATTCAAGCTATACCTTCCTGAAGTGGCGAGATACTCAGCTTAAAGAATAACATGTTTGTAATTATATTGTAATAGTTGTCAAGTTACTTGTGACGTAATAAAAAATAACCATAAATAATATTTTGCTATTTAATCCAAATTGACCTAACTTTTTCACCTAATGGCATTTTATTGCATTATAATAAATAGTGTTTATGTTTATGTATATAAACGATTTTTAATTCAAATACGGCAGTTTTAATTCATATTATTTGTTACGGACTCATCGGTAAATCTACTTTGTGTTAGGTACAGAGTGACTTAACCTAATGGTGTTAATACTTATCCAGACCAGAGTCCTGCCAGTGAAAGAAAATCGGTCCAGTCATTCCAGAGATTTGTGGAACAAGCAGACCGAGAAAATTTTAGGAAAAACTACTTGGGTTATTTGAAATTCAACAAAACAAACACTTTAATTTTATTATTATTATTATTATTTATTTATATAGATGTATGTATAAATATGAATTTGTAATAACACAAGTTTCATCATTACTACTTCTATTTAATTCACTAACACATTTTTTTATATTTAAGCCTACCAAATCGACTTCACTCTGCCCGATGGCAAGCATGAATAGAATCCAGGAGTAGGGGCTGTCATGCACACTGGAGCACAATGCAGCATGGTGACGCACATCATGGCGGCTTAAAGAGATGTTTCTGCATCCTTCTCGCGAATACTGTCATTTTAACTCGGAGGGAGTACTAAGCAGTTTTATGAGTAGATTCACATCGATCTGCCATCAAAAGTCGGCATTACGGTCTACGGCATTACGCTAACACTCCGTTTAGTGTAGTCTTCAATAATATGTAAATTATAGAGTAGTAAATAGAATATCAATTTAAATGTTAATGAAGTTAGAAAGTCGTTAGCAAAGAGTTGTTTATTTTCTGCAAGTGAATAGATTAGTGTCACCTCAGTTTAAATGAAGCTTATTTGTCATTGCACTGTTCACAATATCAATGTTGAAAGAGTTTTGTGGCATATGTTACTGTTTGTCAACTTAACTTAAAAAAAAACAGAGTCAAAATCTCAATTCTGTACGCACACGCTCAAGTCGTTTTTGATAAACTAACCCGAACTAGACATACATTACTATACAGTATTTTCTTTTCGTACTTTACAATCACACGAAACTTATACAAATAACAACCAAACTCAGAACAATTGTGATCACAAAAAGTGTTGTCTCATATGGAATTTGAACCCACAACACTTAGCTAAGTAGGAAGACGGTTAGGTCAACGCTCAAACCACCTAGACTGTATGTACAGTCGGTAATAAGCTTTAATCTAAAACAAAAAAAGAACACGATCGAAGTCATTGATCTATCACCTCAGTTGCTTTCTTGCGTAACACTAAACCAATTTCGGTTGGAGATGCAATAAAAAATGTAAACAGCCAGTACTCATCGCTTGTGTCAGTGACTTAACTTCATGCTATGTACCGGTGCCGGTGACGTCATAAGTTCAATGTACGCTTGGCTAATACACGCCTGTCCTAAACATCAATGTTGAAGAGAACAAGTTGCTCAGTCGATCACAAAGATAAAACTAGTTGGTTTTCAGTAGCTTTTATAAATATGTACTTACAAAAAAAAATTGACTGAAGTGATATAAACATCTAAGACTGTACCCAAACGGGTATTGCTGGGCTTAAGAATAGGATCATTTTAAACCACTTGTTTACTATATATTGTTTTAAACTTTCATAGTCAGTAACACTAAAATACTCACTAACAAAAAGGTAGCAATCCCGCAGATTTACACTTGTTTACTGTACTGAAAACTTCGACACATATTTTACTCTTAATGCCGTTGAATTATTGGTCTAGGTTAATTCTTAGTCAAACACTTTCTGTACAACATCAACACTAAATATTTCAATTGTCATAGCTTATTTATATCGTGAAAAGACTACAATTCAGTGATACAATGTCAGGTGAAACATGAGTCCCTGTATCTGCACACAATGATAGACTTATCGTAAAAATATATTTTCGATAAGTTCGATAAGTAATAAAAGGTTTCAAAATAATTTTGTACACGCGTACTAAGTTTAGTACTAGTCAAATCTCCTTTGAAAATAAATATCTTTGAACCTAAACTATACGAGTAAGTAGGTTATACACTGAAGTCACATCGACATTCGATGCACTAAAATAACTATTAGACACGCCTAATTACAATTAACACATTTTAATAAATACCAAATATACAGCTTACATGACATAGGTATATGACATTTAGACATGGATATATTCGCTACAATCGTAACTAATACTATATACATGCGAAAGTGTGTTTGTTTATAACACTTTCACGCATTAACTACTCTTATCATTTTACATTCACTTTAAATGTTGCTTACACTTTCTCGGGGGTAGAGATTGGGTATATTTTATCGTCTCGAGGGATAAAAAATAAATTTTATGCAAACGAAACTGCGGGTAAAAGTAAAACACAAATAAGGTAATTCATATGTAAGAATAGGCACACATGTAAATATACACGACGTAAGAGCATTTGTTTACATAATAAGTTAGAGAGGGCCTGTGGCTCACGCGACAAGTCAAATCCGTCGATATTGAGGTTAAGCGGTAGTCGATCGGATCAACATCTAATTGATGTTTATCATTAATTATATAATTAAATAAATCTAGTTTGACTTCTTCGTAAGGCTAGACAGTAATTTTATGGGTGTTCATCATATTTATTTACTGCTGAGGCACTTCATACCATTTCTCAGATTTTTAAAAAGAACAGTTTAATCTTCCTTAGATTCAAATTTTCCAATCAATTTTTTTTTTGCATTCTAAATTTTTTTTTGTAATTTGAAGCCTACCAAATGGAAACCTAACCTGATGGAAAGCATGAGTAGAATACAGGAGTCGAGGCCACAATGATAAATTTAAAATAGAGCGATTAGCAAAGCTCAACAACTGGCATTATTCAAGAACAGAGATCTTGGATTGTTATTTGATGCAGTATTAACGACGTATGGCTATAAAACAGTGATTTAAATGTAACAACGTGATAATAAACATGCCACACGATGCAAAAACTGGTTCCTGCGATTTTAATCAATGAACGCGTGTAATTGAATGGTTTGAAATGCAATTTGTATATACACAATACACTGACTCATAAATTGATTTCCAAACAAGTTGTCTGACTAACCCCCTCGTTTATCCATAAAGACAGTAAGCAGGTCAAGGGTATTGGCGAACCATCCTCCTTTGTATTCAAGTTGAAAATAAAAACAAAAAAGGAATTAGCATAATTTTTATTTAAATTCACAAAACGTGGTACATTTTAAACTTTTTTTGCAAAGTATATTGTTTTATATACTGGTTTAAGTTTTGGGCCAGATTATACTAAATAGTAAAGTTTATGCTAAACTATTGGATATAAAAACCGTAATAATTTACGGTGAATTACTTTTTTAAAGTACTTTAAACAATGAAAGAAACAAAAAGGAAATTCTCATCCTATGCTGTAACGTACCATTGACGCAGCTTTCTACGACTACGTTTAATCAAATCATTGAGGACGGATAATAGTTTCAAATTTCCTGCTGTAAAACCATTAGATTTTCATTACATTTCGTTTAGTTTTTAACCGACTTCAAAAAAAAGGAGGAGGTTCTGAATTCGTCGGAATGTATTTTGAACACTCTTCTTCAAAAAAACTTACTGCTATCACTTATCTATGTTGGCTTGGTACGGAAACTCTAAAATGGTAGCTAAAACTGAAAATTAGTATCTTGTTTTAGGTTAACTTCGACTATTCAGCGATATTTAAAGACATGTATATCTAGCAGTATAGGTCCTCTTAAAACATAACAAACACAACAAACATTACAGAATATTGCCAATAAGGTTACTTCCCACAAACAAGACGCAAGTTCATTCCATCGAGCGTTGCAGTAATAGAACTGGTTCAGCGAACTCTTGCACAAGCCAGTTGCTCGGTCGCGTGCAGGTCCGGCTCAGCTGCGTTGGAAACCCCCCTCTTGTGCAAACGGTGCGCAATGCACTCTAACTGAAGGCTGTAATTTAATCGGAATAGTTTTAACCGGATCCTTGTAACGATTCTTTTGAAGTGTATTTTTTTGTGGTGTTAGGGAGCAAATGAGTCAAAGTTTTCATCTTTGATTCCCTCTTCTGCAACTTCGGACTTGGGGATGCCTTTGTTCCGATGAATTCGTCCACTGTAGAAAGTACGATATTATGTCTTTTTATTTTCAAAAACTTTGTACAATTTGGTATACATTTTAATTTCAATCTTCTAACAAATATTCCTCAGTAAACTTCAGTAAACACACAAACTGCATCTGACCTAGTTAATTAACTAGCTATGGTTCATACGGAATATTTTTCTGTTCGACCTTAATATCAATCCGGTTAAAACTGTTGATTTGTACTTAAGCATGACTCTCCCAGGGTTATATAAAATCTACCATCATCACCCAATTCCAGTCCATTACTGCCTTTTCACACTATACAAATAAATATTAACTAAAAAAACATAAATATTCAAAATATTTACATAATGTTTATAGTATTTCAGTACTATATTAGTATGTGGAGGAACGGGTGACGTGTTCTTCCAACACAAAGACACACACACTCCAAAACCGGAGGTCGATTTGATGAGTCCGCTGTCTGTACTCCGTTGCGGAGCTTACCGGTGCCAGGAGTGAGCAGTTCTAGTGATTCGGAACTGAGTGCTGCTAGTTCAAGTAAGTCGGAACTGTATGCCGCTAGTCCCAGTGAGTCGGGGCTGAAGTCCGCTGATCCCAGTGACTCGGGGCGTTTGCTGCGTAGTGGCTGGCTGCTGCGTAGACGGGAGAGAGATGCTCTGTTTACATGGACCGTAGGTGCAGTGTGCTGTGCCTAGACGCTGTTGAGGCTGTAGGGGTAACCAGGACGGAGCGGTCGCGTCCTGTTGAGGCCGAGGTCTCTGTCTGGCTGGCTGAAAGTTGATTGACGGTCATCGCTGTGGGAGTGAACGAGATGGTGCTGATGTTGATCGGCTTCCTTGAATACTGCTTCCAATCACGTCGGGGCACTACTGTGTTTAATACTTGTGGCGACTTCCACATACAGCGCTGTCATATGTTTTCATCGCGCTGTATGTGGAAGTCGCCACAAGTATTAAACACATTAACACAAATCAAACGTACGGTATTAATACACACAATATTATTGATTCCAAACATTCTAAAATTTGCAATTAGTAGAGCTACACTGATTTCAGCATGAAAGGGTTGCCTCAACCTAATGACAATATTCATGCTGATGTGTTTCTTTGGTACCTACAAGACTGGAGGCCTAATGATGCAGACGCATCTCACCAGTACATCAGTGTGGGTCACCATTGAAATTGCTAATGCAAGTACATCATACATAGAAATCAGAATATCAAGACTTTAATAGGTCACAGCACTTACATAACATATTAACACAATGGTTGGTATTATAAATGTCGCACGAACTCTACATTACGTAATATAAACATAAATGCTGCGCGCGTTGAACTCTTTTAGTTGGACTGAATTAGTATTAGATTACAAGCATATATTATAATACTATAGAATTAAACACAGAGATTTTTTATCTTGCACCAAATCCACTGTTTTATTTACAGTTAATTAAAATTTGTAGAATTCAATTATAAGAAATTACTGTTAGGCGATAAGGCCGTCATTTGTACATGTTCATTAATTTAACGTATTCTTAGAAAAAGAGAAAATATTTTACAGCTACGGTGCATTAATTGGTATATTGAAATTTTATTAATTTGTTACTACAAAGTACTACTGATATTTGAACTATACAAAAATGATGTTATCGACGAATATCAGAAAACTTTTAAACCATAACACCTTAATTTAATCATACGCACTATGTACAGTAACAGTACTTATACTCTGTCCATTCCTTTATTATCTTTTTGTCAGTTTAACGAATTTCGAAATTAGTGACGTCCTTACACGTCACCGATTCAATTTGAAATCAAAATCAATCGATATAATAATCTTTAAGTCAGTTTTGTAAATAACTAAAATGTGCTGATTTTTCAAATGTATTTTCTCATAACTCTGGATTTAAACGTTATTAACCACACGTTTCAAAGTAAATTTTACTAACACGTGCACAGTTACATTTTAAGTCAGTGATCCAAAAATAAATAAATTAATGCACAGAGTTATTGTTCTTAGTTTGAACTTAAATTCCAAAATGTCGACTTAATTTCTTGCAAATAATCAATCTTGAAGTCATACTATTTTAATTTCCTTTTTATTTTATTAAATTTACAAAAACAATACTAACATGAAGTCAAATTATTTTGATCATAATAATATGATACATTATTTTAATCATTTAATCGATTTATCGTATTTCAAGAACTGTTTTATAGTTTGTTGTTTTTAGCTATGCACAAGCCACTTTAGTACGACATTACTGTAAAGTTTAAAGTACGACATTACTGTAGTACATTATTACGAAAAAAATACCTATTATTTATAGGCGTGACCTGTCAAAAAGACAATAAACGAATGGACAAAGTATAGTCTTTTTGATTTTTTTTAGTATTATATTACAGTCCCCAACTGCGATTAGTCTCAGAACAGTATAAACAAAATTACCAAAAAGTTATTACTAGCAACCTAGCTCAGTTTCGCACGGTGAGCTGAGCATATTATGATATGCGTATTTTTTTCCGTTCTAATAACGTATCAGACTGTTGGGCTGAACATCTATTAGATTGTATCTATTAGTCTAGTCTTAAAAGAACTTTCTAACATTTTTTATTATAGTGATTTTTAGGGTTCCGTACCAAAAGAGTAAACCGGGATCTTATTCCTAAGACTCAGTTTAACCGTCTGTTCGGCTAATTTTCACAGATGCTGGACATTCATGTCTGTTGCCGCTATGACAACACATACTAATATTAGAATATACAATATACTGACCTATAATATACGACTTCTTTAATATACTGACATTATTTACTAGCTTTTGCTCGCGGCTTCGACTGCGTGTTATTCTGATGTGTAACTTTGATTGCCTTTTTCAACCCTTTTGGGGTAGAATTTTCCAAATCTTTCAGTGCTCGCCTACACTCCTCAAGGAACACATGCCAAATTTCAGCATTTTGCGTCCAGTAGTTTTGGCTGTGCGTTGTCAGTTAGTCAGTCAGTGAGGGAACAATTGTATGTGTATCAACCTCGGTTTTGAGGTGGTCCGATGCCAGTTTCTACGTAGATAACTGATATTCAAGTAAAACCGATGAGTAGCCAACTCAAAATAATCTTGAGAATGACTAGGAATATATTTATATGGATAAGGCAAAAGTACGTTATCGCCCTTGGAGCTCTCATACTAGAATTTGAGAAAAAGTAGGGGTTCAGTTATTCGCATTCTGAACATACATATATCTATATATATGTATGCACGAAAATAGACCAGCTTCATATTTTTTATTTAACTTTTTAAGTTCTGTGCATCTAAAGGTAAATGTATGTATTGTATATTTTTGTAGTATGATTCGATTGTTGTTATTAATAGCCTAGTCCACTGCTGGGCATAAGCCTCTCTTTAGAAAAGAAGTTTTGGCCTACTATATGCTACCCAACGGGTTGGTTCAGTGTTCGTTTCAAGTGCACCTTCTCCACAACTTAAATATGAATTATTCTATTAATTCGATAATTTTAATTCACTAGCTTAATTGAACTCTTTCGTATCTATCATAGAGACAGCCTTGGTAGGAAACTTCTTTTATAATAATATGTAATGATTATTATACATTAAGAAATCTTATTTTCTTTGATGAATGGAATCCCAATTATATCGTGATTCACGTAACGCACAGACAAAACTCTATTTCTTAGCAAAAACAGTTTCTTAAATATTATTACAGCCATTGTGTTGACTTTTCCGGTGTCGTTTTAGTACTTTATTACTGAAATTGAATAATATATCCTGTTATTGTCATACACTGGCAGAGTTACAAACACAATCACATCCGTAAGAATGCTTATTAATTTCATCCTACTTACAACATAATAAGCTGAAAAGACCTTGACTCTTATCTATAGAGCCTTAGTAAAAACTAGGACAGACGAGTCAGACTGAGCATCGTGAGTTCCATAATATTGTAAATTCTTGAAGAGTTCATATATGATGTCAATCATCAGATCGGTTAATTAAAATTCCCTATTATTGATGTGAAACATCTATAGCCGCACGTAAAACAGATTTCTGGCCTGGCGACGCGTGCGGCCTGGCGACGCGTCGCCACGGCACGCTATACGATGGTATATATATACAGTCTATATGCAGTAGTGTGTACGTGTATGTGTTAGTAATATTTTATTTTATCATTATGACATATTTAGTTCCTATTACAATATGTTCTTTTCTGCATATTACTTTTACAAAATAATGGCGATGTTTCACATCTGCCAGGCGTCCCGTGACGGCTCACATTTTTTTTTTATCTGTGTTCATATCCCATGGATGTCGTAAGAGGTGACTAAGGGAATAAACTACGCAAGACAACATCACCGCAAAAAGAAGGAAACTTAAAGGATCCCTTTTTTTCGCGATGACCGGCTGGAGAGCCTCCACGGCGGCGAAGCCAGCGCGTGGAGGCTCCAGTCGGAATGACCATCTCGCCATGGTGGTTCGGCGAGCGGCTTCCCGCCACTCGCGCACGTCCTCGGGCGGAGGGCGAGATACGCTCTTCGCCCGGAAGTCAGCCACTCGCCGATAAACTTCGGCGAGCACTTCCGCCTCCAAATCCCACGGGGGTGTACCGGCCAAGGCGCACGCCGCCTCTGTGGACACCGTGCGGATACCAACCCGTCTAGGCAAATGGTATAATAGGCCTAAAACCTCCTTTCGAAAAAGATGCTTATGTTTCTATTAATGGACTAATAAAAGCCGTAATATAAGCTAACCATTCCCATATAAAATACACTTTAACGCCTTAGTGTTAGTGATGAATGTTATATCTGTCCACTTTAAGTTGTAATCATTGTATTTTTTTCATTTGTGTATGTGTTCATTCAGTGTTTGAAGCGCTTATAGTCAAGTGACCACTAGTGATTGGAAACAATCACCGAGGGTAAGCAACGACGGCGCGGTTAGTGCTTAGATGGGTGACCGTTTGTAGGATTATATCAGATATTTTGTAATCAGGATTTAGCTATGATTATTAGTACAACAAAATGATTGTAACATACAATGTTGAAACATGC
The DNA here is from genome assembly GCA_932526445.1 of Phragmatobia fuliginosa. Classification (NCBI taxonomy): domain Eukaryota; kingdom Metazoa; phylum Arthropoda; class Insecta; order Lepidoptera; family Erebidae; genus Phragmatobia; species Phragmatobia fuliginosa. The sequence goes on along the minus strand of OW052071.1, from coordinate 10,030,906 downwards.
AAAATTCAGTGGGTCATCTCACCTTATTAGAAAACATGGTCCTGAGAAAGTGGCTCATTATCTTGATATGGAAGGGTGAGCTCCAACGATGTAGGTGGCATGGCACTCATTAGATAACAACAAGCATGTCATGGTATAACAGTAACATTCTATCCGTTATTGTATTTCATATGATGAAGGAAATAGACACAAATTTTGATTTGTATTGTTGCGTTGACATTGAAATTTTTGTTAAAGATAATAATGTTTGGATTTAATAAACTTTAAACTCTCAACTTCCTAAATATATAAATTTGTTTACATGAATTAATGTGCTCTTGAAAGGTCTTAATTACATATGTTTTCAGCCAGACTGTGCCGATAGTCAATGCAACCTTTCTAAGTAGTATAGCAACGCTGATTTCATCACGGATGGCTCGACTGCGGTGGTACTACCCTCACACAGAAGATCAAGCTAAAAACGACAGCATTCGTATTGTCTTATATGGTTGGTGAGTGTGAGACCGGAGACCTAATGATGCAAAGATCAAGAGCCGAAAAGAGTAGAACTTTTTGGACTAATAACGAAGAGTTCAGGAAGTCAGAATTGTGGGAGATACATGAGAGAAGCAGATTGTTTTCTGACCGAAGATTTCTGTCGTGATAAGAGGACAACAGGTGAGGATGGGGAGATGAGAAACGAAAAAATAAAAATAAAATAAAATAAAAAATAAAATAAACAGGCTAGAGCATGATAGTTGCGACGCCGGCGAATGGGTAACCAATTCAGTTGGAAACGTAAGGCAGCCACGAGGTAATAAATATATTCAGTATTAGAAATAATTAAGAAGTATGCATTCAGATCGAAATAACACACATAACCATAGTCGATTAACGGGATGGTTAAGGACTGCATTAGCATTATTTTGGTTTTAGGAGGCAGGAAATTCTTGAGGCGATAAAATGTTCGCAGATTCCCAGTTGCTCTTTGACTCACGTGCGTTACCTGAGCTCTCCAATCTAGAGTTGAGTCGATGTGTAGACCCAAAACCTTGACTCTAGGGCTAAAAGGTATCACCGAGGCGTTGAATAAGATCGGTGAAATTGAAGCAGTATTTAATAAACATGATGCGTTTGCTGCGTACAATGATAGCCTGGCATTTAGCGGGATTTACAGATAGTCCAAATTTAAGCGATTAGGAATTTATGGATTCCAAGTCCTTGTTAACTTTATTAATGACTTGCTCTATGTTTTCCACCCTTGCCTGTGAATACAGCTGCAGATCATCAGCATACAGGAGATACGCACACTGAAGATATTGTGTGATGAGATTAATAAATATTGCAAAGAGGAGAGGAGGTAATATGACACCTTGTGGGACGCCAGAGTAGAGGTCGCACCAACTCGAAGACAAGACCTTAGCACGAACACACTGCTGTCGCCCCTGAAGTTAGGACGAGAACTATTCCAGTGCCTCTGAGTGGATGATTAGGTGTGTAAGGATAGCTAGCAGGATTTCGTGAGTGACGTTACCGAAGGCATTAGAAAAGTCTACCAAGACCAGTACTGTAACCTTAGTGTCCTCCATATGCTTACTAATATCACCAGTCACTTTGAGGAGGGCGGTAACTGTGCTGAAACCAGATTGTAGTAGTAGCTTATTACGTCTTGCTACTTACTTCTGGCGTACATGGCAGTATGAATACGGTGTTTTTACTTTTGTCTTCTGTGAAAGGGAAGTACCGCCCCGGTCGTACCGGTCCATTTGTGCTGAAATCTGTATGGTTTTACTACCTTGTAATGAGACATGCTCTGAAATAATTTACAGATAGATACCATAAACTACTATAACTCCTGCATTGATACGACTGTTTATATTCACAATAAAGACATCATCTAATACACAACGATATTAAAAAATATTGTGCCTCAGAATATCATTATTTTTTACTGATTATTTCTTTAACTTACTAAAAATTTATGAATATTTCCCTTTTAATAAAAAAATGTTTAAATTACTCACATTCACAGTCATAAACGCACATATTTACCTACGTATTTACAAAAGTACACTAAGTTTACCATCAGCGTATGTTCGCGCAATAGTTCTATTTAATAAGAAATTCAATTCTAGTCTACCTTTAGTTCCCTCATGAGATGTATCTAAGAATCTCACCAGCTAAACTATTTTCTAAATGAGCGTATTATACTACATACTAATTTATCTTTTAAAGAAAGCCAGGGAAATGACTGTCTATCATATTTCTTTCAAATTGGGGGTTACTTTTAAGCAAACTAGGTACAACTTCAAAATACGTTTATGCACAAATACACATTTACAGTAAAATAACAGAAATTAAGGTCTAAACATATCATTTATTGCATAAATCGTGAATATGACATCAGCAACAGTATATCATTATTCTGTTTGCAGCAACAGTACAGACAGATCCGCAAAGATGACCTCAAAAAAAACCATATTACCAAACGTCTACGCAGAACATGAATGAAACTAAGGGTTGATCAATGTTATAGACGTACGTCATAACCTGTACCATGATATTGCTAACGATAGAGAATAAGTGCGAAAAAATACTGTGACTGGATGAGTAATGGTACTTTATAAGATATCGTGGTAAGAGGCTGCGTCAAACGTCTTACAAAATCGGCGTGCAGGCATCTTTACGTTGGTCGAAGTATAAAGCGTCGTAGTGGTAGAAGTGGAAGTCATTCGAACGCAGTCAGTGCGCCGGTAAACTTGTGAGAATTTGAAAACAAAGAAGTTTGTAATATATAAGAAGTGAAGATATTAAAAACAGTAAGTTTTTGAAGTGTTACCATTTCTAAATAACAAATTTCTTTGATATACCTTATAGTATTTGAGGTGCGGATGCAACAGCATTATTTTTCTCCATGGAATTTCTACCGGATAAAAGTGAGAGCTAAAGCATATACTAGGATAATATTATAACTTAATGATGGTCCAGATTTCCGATGTCAATATCATTAGAAAAAAAAACAAATGATTGTGTATAAAAAAGTAATATTTTTTAAATTTTTTACTATTATATTATTATAAACGAAAAATAACTTCATTAAACAATAATTTCAATATAATACAATTTAAAACCATATTACAAAGTTGCAAAAGTACCAAATGAGTCAAATGTAATATGCAATCCACGTGAATTATGATTTGATTACAATGTTTCTGCTCTAATTATTTAAATTATTTATTTGTAAACAGAAAAATTCTTTCTAAAGTAAGTAATTCTCAAGTAAACTTTCACTTTCTGCCACTCGTCTCAACTATCGCATCACAGGGATACCGACTAATTTACATCATTGCATAATAAAAAAACCATGCTGTGTTTGCAGCTTATATATTTGGTTAACTCTATCAAGAAGAATTTTATCAATGAAAAATGTTTTTATTTAAAAAGTTCTTTAATCTTTTGCAGTTTGATTGAACTGTCTCAGTAGGATAAAGCAGACGAAATTTAAATACATCTTGAAATAAAATTATACTTTGTTACAAAAACACACATGTTTCTATTACTCATATTTGTTATACAGTTAGTTTTAATGCTAATATAGATATGCGGACTTTCATTTGGACATTACATCTAATCATCTCTCACTGAAATCGCATTCAAAAAAACCTTCGTCATGGTTGTGTTATATAGCTAACAATTTTGAGGAAGTAAAAAATGTATAAATTAATTTATAAACGTGTTATGCGATAATAAAGTTGCATAAAACAAACAAGAGTAATTAGTATCGGGAGTTACATAATTATTATCGATGGTTACCGAATTTGTGACGCGACGGCCGATACGCGCGTGGACTGAGAACTAACCGATGTGCCACTTCGGGTACGACACCACGGCAATGACATCCTTTTTTAACTTTCTTTCATAACAACAAAACAAAAGCTGACCTCGATAAAGCTGCTAGGACCATGATGTCTAATGTATTCTCGTTCTTCGGTTCACACTTGCACGAGATACATAAAGTCGATTGTTTAATTTTAGATATGTAACGTATGTACCTAAGTCATATTACTTCAGGCAAGTAATATAAAGTTGTAATATGTACAATGTAATATGTTCTATTAAGAAATCAGCAATGATCTTCAATATATTGTTGAAATACTTAACGAAAACAATTTTGAGTTCGGGCAGTGAAGCGTATAATGCTTGTTCGACGCAGTGTGCCGTGTGAGAGTGCTTTCGCGACCCACTCCTACCAATAGCCTCGCAGCCACAACACTCCGCTGCCGTTATGGAGGCATATTATATAACTACAGACTGCCTGCGAAAGTAAAAGTGATTCTTCGCCTGTAGTTTCGAAACAATGACGTGCTTTGCTAAATAAGGACCAAATGACATCAGCAATTTGATTTTTTTTTTATTATTACAGAATATGCGGTGGTCAACGTTAATCTTATTAATACTGTCAATATCGTGTGCTACTAAGGCAGAATGGTCATGGGGTGCTGACCCAAGCACCAAACAAGAAGAAAATGATGAACAAAAAACGACAAGTTTGTTGCAAGGAGAACAATTACCCGAAGCTGAGAAAAAGCAATTTGAAACAAATGGTACAGTACTTGATGACATAGTCGATGAGCTAGTGAGTAGCAAACAAGGCAGAAGTTTGGGCGGATTTGATGATGTCTACAGTGATCCCACGATCAAGGATGCCTTGGACGCTGGTGATGACGCCGAAGCCAGAGATTTAATCAAAGGCAGACTATGCACATTAGGACTAATACAAGTAAGAATCTAGTATTGTTAATCATAGGATATAAATAAATACCATATAATATTTGTTACTCATATTAAATCTTCCTTTTTCAGTGTGAAGAAGAAGAAACTCAAGAAAAACGTTACTTGTCACCTGACGATGTAATTTATGCACAGCCTGTCGATATCAAACCCATTGGAAAACCAGTCCCATCGATCCCCATTCGTGGACCACCAAGGGCATATGGCCCACCGCAACCAGTTCCATATCCAGGACGCCCACAGAAGTTCCCTCCCAAAAGAATCAGTTATGGTGGTAGTGTTCGTCCTGGGTTTTCTGACAAGTACGGAGTGGCGAGCAATTCATATCAATTTTCTCAGGGCGGTTTGTACAATGGTCCTGAAACTAACTACGTTACCAAACCTCCTGGTTACAGTAGCCAAAATCCATATTCCTTCGAAAATTCTAAGCCCAGTTATAATAAAATACCATCTTCACAATCCGGTACCAAACAAGATTCAGTAGTTCAGCAGCATATTCACCACCATTACGTCCATGGTGATACCGACAAGGAACCGAAAGTAATTATAAAGCCTGTAGCAATTCCGGTTGGATCTGTTGGACAATTAAGTCAATCTCAGCAATCTTCAGATATTATAACAGGTGGAGGGGGCGATTACAGTAGTTTTAGTTCTGGTGGTTTTAAGCCCATGTCAGGCAGCTATCCACTAGATAGCAATAAGCCTGTTTATGAAGCCGACACTATTTATGGTTCTCAATTTGGACACAATTCATACAAAGGTGGTTCTAATGTTTTAAATCAAGGCTTACCAAATCAGTACCCTAACAATGTATTCGAAGATCAAAAACATGGAAACGGCTTAGGCAGTTATGGTCACCAGTCCAATGAATTTTACAAAAAAGAATTACATGTCGGATCCGGAAATAATCTCTATAGCCAAGGACCTGCAACGTTTGGCCAAAGTGATTCATTCGCAGAAAACTATCATGAAGCCAAAGCTCAAGGGTTCGAATGTGTTTGTGTTAATTATGATCAGTGCCCAAGTCAAGAAGTAATTGGTCGCAGAGACGATTTATATCTCCCAATTGACCCTCGTAACAAAGGCAGCGAAATTTCAGCTTTAACAGAAGATCAGTTAGATAATATAAATAAAACTGAAAAGTCGCAAAATTCAACCGCTGAGGAAACTAAACAAATAACCAAACGCGAAACTAAGGAAAAAGAAGCGAGTCCAAAAGCAGATGAAGATATTGAACCGGTAAGTACCAAGCCTAATTACACCAATTCAAATTTAACCTGTGAATATGTTACTAACTTCCTAAGTAAATTATAATTTAACTTAGGAGGTTAGTTAATTTAATTATACTTAACACGTACCGTTTAGTCGAGCTATAAATTTGACCCTTACAACTCTAACTGTTATTAATGAAGTGTAACAGTTGCGAAAGATATACTAAACTATGGGCAGTGGCATTTTTAACATTTTTTAATTGACTCAATTTATTAAATATGGAAATATTACTACAGCGGCCTCGGTTCCCTGGCTTCAGCGGGCTTAGCAGCCTTAGCAACAACATAGACTACAGACATGTCCAGCCCACGTTTGGTATCTCTTTCGGATTGCCCCCTTCAATTACCGGTCCAACACCTTTAAATCCACATCTACTTCCTCATATGCCAGCTGTCGGAGGAGGTGGTTTTAATTTAGGTTTAGTTTCCGCCAATCCTTTAATCTCTATTCAGGTTACTAAAGACGACTACGGAGAAAAAGTTTATAAGCCTCTTATTCATGTTCACGTTGTGCCTAATCCGAAGGCCGTTGCTACTGTAGGGCAAATATTGCACCAAAAAAAACAATTTTTATTGCACAAGCATCAAAGTTTAATTGAATCACCTATAGGACCAGTACCTCATATACCATATCCTTATCCATATCCTGGACCTCCTCATCAATTACACTATGCCAACTCATATAACCCTCATCACTATGAAGGCTTGCCTCATTTTCATCCGAACGAACATTTACCAAACTACGAGTCTGAACATGTACACAATCCGATATATTATAGACCCTATTCAGCCCATTACACAAATTATGAGTCCCATAAATTTCAAGAGCAAGATTACAGCAATTTTGAACCTCCGTTAGATAACGATGATTACTATGACGAAAGCGGTAGTGATGTTTATTATCGCAATCGGAAAATAATCAATAATCAAAATAATAGATCAGCAAAAGTAGAGGACGAAAAAAACGAGAGCATTTACGCTAAACTGTATAATTATTCCCAATCCCATAATATTCCTGAAAAACCTTTTGGGGCAAACCGGGGAGGCCGAACAATTAGGTTTCCTGACCAGAGACGGAAGAGAGAAATAATAGAAAATTCTACTGTAGAAAGTGAAGAGGTAAATTATTAACATATAAATAAGTAAAAACAATCATCAACAGTCTTGTTAAAATGGGGTCAGAAAATATTTTACGTATTACATGAAAAGAACTTAAATGTTTTTGCTTTGCTATTGATTTGATATTGATTTTCTTATTTATTATTATTACAGCGTCAAGCTTACTTCGGACGTCCTCCCGTACAGCAATGTAGACCTAACCAGGTGTGCTGTCGTAGACCGTTACAGCCACAAGCAGCAAACAAAGGACAATGTGGTATTCGACACTCACAAGGAATCAATGGCAGAATTAAAACACCTGCTTATGTTGATGGTGAAAGTGAATTCGGCGAATACCCGTGGCAAACTGCCATTTTAAAGAAAGATCCTAAAGAGTCGGTCTATGTATGTGGAGGTACTCTCATCGATGGCCTACACATAATAACCGCAGCTCACTGTGTTAAATCGTAAGTTTAAGTTTTAATAGCTTTTCATATAATATTCACACCTCACTTTAGTAGTACAATTTAACAACCGTTATGCAGGTACATTAATTGTATCGTTTCGTAAGTTTAAATTGGACTTAAACATTAAAAATACCTAAACTTTATAGTAGCATGTACGCCTTTATAGATAAAGTTTAGGCCCTTACTATTTCGGACATTAGTTAATGTCTCCAATTTTTTTTAGATACAAAGGCTTCGAGCTAAGAGTACGACTTGGTGAATGGGATGTCAACCGTGATGTGGAATTCTATCCTTACATTGAGAGAGATATCGTATCTGTCCACGTGCACCCTCTATACTACGCGGGAACTTTAGACAACGATCTTGCTATTTTGAAAATGGATCATCCTGTTGAATGGACCAAGTACCCTCATATTAGCCCCGCTTGTTTGCCTGATAAATATACGGACTATGCTGGCCAAAGGTGCTGGACGACGGGCTGGGGTAAGGATGCGTTTGGAGATTACGGCAAGTACCAGAACATTCTAAAAGAAGTTGATGTGCCAATTCATTCACACGGTCAATGTCAACAACAATTAAGAAAGACGCGATTAGGCTACAACTATGAACTGAACCCTGGTTTCCTTTGTGCCGGAGGTGAAGAAGGTAAGGACGCATGCAAAGGTGACGGAGGTGGTCCTTTGGTGTGCGAGCGCGGTGGCACCTGGCAGATTGTTGGTGTAGTGTCATGGGGCATCGGCTGCGGACAACCTGGTGTGCCTGGAGTCTACGTCAAAGTTGCTCATTATTTAGATTGGATATCACAAATTACTGGAAAATTCTCTCCATATTAAGTAAAAGAAGACATGAAGAAATATGTGGATTGTACTTCATATATTTATTATTAGAATTAACTGTATTTAATATTTATTACTGTAAGGCTTTGGATGGTAATATCTGGAGCAACCGAGTAATTGCGTATGCAGACTTAGTAGATTAAAAATAAAATAAATTAATGAAATTTAATAATAGCTGTTTAATTGTAGTATTATCATTGTAGTTCTTTAACAGTGTTTATTTGTAACAGGCTTTACATTGAACTGCAGTTAACGAGATTGAGAGAAATAGACAGGTTAAAGAAATAGAAATAGGTGATACAGTTTGAGAAATATTTAAGTTTACACTAGAATCTACATAAAAGCGACCGAAAGCTAGTTTTAAATTAAGAGACGTACTTACTGAGGTTTTATACGCCTCATAAACCATAGATTTATTGCATCGATTTTAGCAACACATTTTTGACACAGAGACTCAATTTTTTTATAGTATAGACAAAATAATGTCATTGTCATATATGCACCTTTTCTTTAATATAATTGTGTAGTTTAAAGCAAGTCTCAGATATTATCATTTTAACACAGTTTTCGACTGTAAAAGATTTTAAGTCATGGCTGGAAAAGCGACGGATCGTAAAAATAAGTTGAAAGATTCGAAAAGTACCGCACCAAATCTAACCGAGGCTGCGTTAGCGGCTTTCACGTTACCCGAAAGCTTATCTTGTTCAGAAGTCGACTTTCCAGTGCTTATAAAACGACGCGCAAAAGCTAATTGGACAGAGATTATTAATGAAAGCGATAAATTGCACCAGCAAATCAAAGAGTACACTGAAGCTAAAGTACCACCATATATGCCAGCGTTCCTGAGTACGTTACCATAGAATCCATACTAGTACAGGCACTAATACAATAAATTGAAAAGTAACTCTGTCTGTCTGTGTGTTACGCTTTCACAGCTAAACCGCTGAAATTATTTAAATGAATTTCTGATAAAGATAGATTGAACCATGGAGAAGGAGATAGGGTACTTTTTGTCACGATAACTGACATACATGCGTGTAGCGTTGCGCGCGTCTTCAGTCATTCGCTGTCCACTGCTGAACTTAGGCCTCTCCGATTGCACGCCACTAAGTTCGGTCCTGAGCTTCTCGAATCCAGCTCCTGCAAAAAAACATTCCACGCCCAAAAGCATCACATAATTATCATTTTCTTCACGTCGCAAATCGTCATTCTAAGTTGATCAATATAATACCAAAAAGAACAATGTAACTGGAAACAAGTCTAAAATAGCGAACAGAATTAAACCTCTCGAATCCATTAGAATGTAAATTGTGTACTTTTTTATGTATTGTTTGTATTTATTGCCTGTAACATGGTTCAAAACTATATTTGCAGAAACAGAATGCGATTATATACAAAATGAAGTTTTTGTGCATCTCATACCAGCTTTAGTAGAAACACTAAATAAAGCCAAATTATGGGAAGCTCTTGTAAGACAAAAATGTTTTTTCAACGGAATCGATCATATAGTTCAGGTAAACTGCTCTTATTACAATAAAAGAGTTTTCTGAAGTGAATGTATGAATATTAAAACTCCACGAAAAACACCTAATCATAAAAAATATATGGCCTTAACCCTCTCCTGACAGGAGACCTGAGCCCAGCAGTCGGACATTATGGGTTGTTGATTGAATAAAGATATTGATTATCTTTATATATATGATTCTTCTGTGTGTGTATGTCACTGAACTTCTCTCAAACGACTGGACGGATTTTGATGAAATTTTTTGTGTGTGTTCAAGGGGATCTGGGAATGGTTTAGATTCGCAATTGGACCCGGTAGGTGGCGCTGCGATCAAGTTCTGGAATTTTAAAGTTGGGCGGTACGAAGTTTGCTGGGTCAACTAGTTTCCTATATAACGAGATTTAAGAAACACCCTCTGTAGACGATTAACTTCAGTTTGTCTTAAAGTAGCTGAGCCGCGCAACTTCATAGCATAGCGTGCTCAACAGTGTGATTTTTTTTTTTCGTATGCACGAGTCTGCCGAAGTGACTCTGTCTGATTTAAAGTATAAATAGAATCCAAGAGTAGTTGGTCATCATATTCATTACAAATGGAAACAATACAAATGATGACCCACTCTGTGGCGGTCTATTGAAATCTTACAGCATTATTAGGCCTCCGGCCTTCTCACTCTACAACGGAACGACAGCACAAATGCTGTCATTTTAGATTGGTATTCTGTGAGTGGATTCAACCGCCTCGGTCGAGTCGGCCTGTTCGTGCTGAAATCAGCCTTGAATTACCTATTACACACTAAGGTCAGTAGGTAGTAGAGCTACGCTGATTTCAGCACGAATGGGCCGGTTCCACCGGGGCAGTGCATAGTCAAACAGTAGACCATCCTAAGATAATGACAACACTAAGGAGAACCAATCTATTTGCATCATTCTCTCGTCCTCCGGAGGCCGGGAGAATGATGCAGAATTAACTGACCAGTCCGCCATGGTATGGGTCACCATGCTGCATTGCCTACTCTCACAACGAGGTTGATGACCTCTACTCTATTTTTGTGCAAATCAGTTTCAGGGTAACCAAAGCAACCAACATGCGCATTGAACCAAACAATCTCTTTAGTCTCACTAGCTCTATTTACCATCGGACGTGATATGGTCTTTTACGTTCTATAGTAGATATAGAGGGAGGACTATAAAAAAATTATTATGAATGTCACCTTTTTAGCTTCTGTGGAATAACAATCCACGACATCCAGAGCGTAAAGAGAAAAATTTACATTTATTCAATATGCCATGGGTGAGAGAAGAACTTAAAATAAGGTATGAGCATATTTTAACAAAAACAAACAAATACGTTTAAATTAAGTTTTACTGCAACCACCATTTTTACCGCATAAAAGCGTACCATGGGCAGATACGAGTATCGCACTAGTAAATATAGTAGTAATAGCGAAATCGCTACTAAAATATTAAATCACTTCATCATTATCATCATCATCAACCTAGTGCAGTTCACTGCGGGACATAGGCGACTTCCAAGACACACAGTTCCCGGTCTTCTGCTTCTTGCATCCAGTCGCCGCTCGCCGCCGACCCACTTACGCAAGTCCTCCCGTAATCTCGCTAGAGGGCGCCCCGCACTACTTTTGTCAAGACGCGGTCTAAACTCCAAAACACTTAGGGGTTATCGGTTCTATGACATATATGAGCAACCCCTTGCCACTTCGACCTACAATATTTTAGAACTACGTAATATATGTCGGTTACTAATTTACTACTTTACCAAACTAATTTACAACACACTAAGATCTAGTGATTTTCAGACCACGTCCGTACTATCCCAAGTCTTGGTTGTGGCCTGAGGATTACGCTGCCACTCTTATACAAAAAACTGTGCGACAGTACTTTGTCCAGAAACAAGAAGATGTTGCGGAAATGCGCGAATTCTGGAAGGTGAAAATGCCAATTTTAATTTTTTTATACCTATTTATAACAGTAAATTGTTATTTTTTTTTAAAACAAGAATGGATGTTTAAACAATATCTTCATTGATCAATAGTTTCAGAGAAAAAAATAAAAAGTCGTCATCATGACTCTAGGATAAAATATTTCGAAAACTAAACTAATACAGTGCAGTTACAATTTTATTTCCTTGTATAAATTCTGCTAAGACTAGTTCAAACATTTCATTAGTCTATTTGGAAATGTAGTTGGAACTTGACACATGAACAAATACTACCCATATTTTTATTAATAATAATACTTTTTACCAGAAACTTGAATATGAGAGTCATGTTCCCGAGATGGAAATGAATCCGTTTTTGGCAAAGCTCTTTGCTTCATCGCAAACCCACACTCACAAGCCAAAGGAGCACGAAGGCAGTGCGACAAAGTAATGTATATGGCAAGATGGAAATCCAATAGATTTTTATTATTCATATGTGTGCAATGTACACATTTGTAAAGCTTCCTTTCGTAAGTTTGTATTATATACATATACCAAAGTGTTTTGTGATTTTACCATGAGAGTATTTAATGCAATATTTAGTGATACGCTTTTTATTCTGCAGTGTTTCAATTTGATAGTGCCTGAGTCGCATTACATCACAAAACGTTTTCTTTGAATTTAATAGTTGGCCTGCCCCCCGAGCCAAGTTACAAACGTTTTTCGATTTCTATTCTCTTGTTTCATTGGCTAATGTTACTCAGTCACGTGATCAAAACAAAATATTATAGGCTAGGGGGGGGGGGGGGCTGAACCACAGTCGGCATTGATACAAAATCTAAAACCAGGATTATTTTAGGTGATCGCTATCGGTTTACACTTAAAGATTGTTACATAACTTCTTACTATTTGTTATTTAAAGGAAATACATGTTTTAAAATCAGAGAACTCGCAAATCATCACCATTTAAGGTTCGAGCACATTATGCCGGGCCGCAGCGTGTCGGGGCGGGCCGCAGCGCAGCACAAAATGCTAACTTAGCACATTGTGACGGGCCGGGTCGCAGCGCATTGACGGATTTTGAGTAGAGTGTACGGTAAATAAACACGTACGCGCGTGCACACCAATCCGCTTGCTATAGCACACTGTGACGGGGCGCAGCGGGGCGGGGCGGGTCGCATCGCACGGACGCAAATCCGCGTCGCAATAATGCGAGCCGCTGCGGCCCGACACAGTGTGCGATACTTCATACAATTTGTATTGAAGCGATTTGAGCGGATTTTTGCGCTCCGCCCCGGCACGCTGCGGCCCGGCATAATGTGCTCGAACCTTTACACAACATCGATAATCAAAATGCAATTGACACAATCCAGCTAATCACGTTCGTTTCCTATCAGGCGCACCTAATAACTAGCTTAATATAACTTCTCTTTCAATTAATTTTAAAGATACAATTGATGTGTTAAAAAATATATAATTTCTCACATATTAAAATATAGCAGTATATTCTCATACATAAAACGACATTTTTGAAAATGTCCCTGTGCATCATTTTATGCTGAACGTAATCTTTCGACAGTGTTTAAAAAATACAGTATAAAAAAATCTGTTACCAACAAAAATACAGGTGAAGCTCATAAAAACGTTTAAAATATATATCTGAACTAAAATAAATCATCATCATTTGTCCAATTCATAACAGACCAGTTTAAGTAAGATATACTTTACAGTGAAAGGTAGCTTTTAATAGCTAAGCAATAATTTTTGAATATTCGGCGTTTCAATCAACATGGGAAGACCAGGAACTTTGACATGCAATTATTCTTTAGTCTACTTTATCTTATATATAAAATTCTCGTGTCATCACGGCGTTTGTAATTAAACTCCTCCGAAACGGCTGAATACGGAGGCGAGCGGAGCCGCGGGCATCAGCTAGTATAATATAATATAACAGTTTTCAGTCCACCAGTAGCTGTAGGTTTTCTCTTTAACTATCTCCTTCACTGCATCCATACGCCATGCTTGACGAAACACAACAAAACTGCCTTGTTGGTCCAGATAGTGGTTAGCGTGTGCAACTGCCGATCAACACGTCTCGGATACGAATCGAGGTTTTGCCAAAAAAGGTAGTGTATTGTTGAAATACTGTATGTTAATGTAACAACCCGAAGTTTGGAAGGGGCCCTAACATGCGTGCCTGCCTAGATACTTTTTTTTGTAGTTACTTTACACTGAACTAGAAAAAATCATAATCGTTCTTAATTTTCTAAACATAGATCAACAAATTATAAAATGTCCCTACTTACTACCACGCTGGCCAGACGGGTTGGTTTCAAGAGGCGGCGTCGGTGTGTGCAGGACGCCGCCTAAGAGAGGGTCGTCGAACAGAGACGGTGCCCGCATCAGAAGCGGGCAGACGCTGGAGAAGTTCAGAAGGAGATCCCACCCTGGACTTTTCCTCCTCCTAAACGGAGAAGCGCGGAGAGGGCACACTGTGTGGTTTTTAGCCGGTTCAAGTCCGACACACCACCCCGCCGTAACCCCCGGTGGGGTGACGGTCCATGATGATTTTCCACACATAAAAAAAAAGGGTTGGTTTAAAAATTTCCTTCTCTTTGCATTGATGTTGTTTTGCGTAGTTTATCCCTTAGTCGCCTTTTACGACACCTGCGGGATGAATAGGGGTGGTGACACTCTGTATTCTTAATCCGTCACCACACGGAAATTCTAAATCTAGAGTACATATACATATTATTATTTACACTTCAATTATATTTTTTTTGTTAAGTCTGCCAACATAACTCTACTCTGAATGATGAAAAGCATAGTAGATTCCAAGAGTAGTGAGTGTAATCCATCCTTAATTGGGAGTGTAGACAATGCAGCATGGTAACTCACACTACAGCGGCCTAGTCAGATGCTTCTGCATCATTAGGCCTCCGGTCTCGCACGCACCAAGGAAACAGGGCAGTATGCATGCCAACATTTTAGGTTGGTCTTCTGTGAGAGGTAATTACCGCCCCGGTCAAGTCAGCCCAGTCGTGAAATCAGCGTGGCTTTACTATGCATAGCAAATACAGTGCATAGCATAGTTATGTATATAAAATACACAATTATGCTATGCACTGCTATATATTATATTACCTAGAGCAAACCAGAATATATAAAATATATGTATTCTAATATATAGTTCAGCAATCGTCATTGTAAATGTAATAATGCAATTTTTTAATATATTTTGCCATAGCTTACCACATATTTTGAACCTACTATGCAAAATATATTCATAATGTCTTGTTGCAATTTACCAATTGCAACAAGACATAGCTTCAGTACCCTGAAGCTATGTCTACAACAGAATTTTTGGATCTATCTACTTATAACATAGCTAACTTACATCAAAATTCAAAAATCCAGTAAATAGTCTATTTTATTGCTAACAACAGTTCTAAAATTAAATGTTTAATGTAGTAACATAGTTTTATTTAACTAAGCTGTATTCCTTCATAGAGAGATGGGCTGGCTGGAGTGCCAAGACCCATGGAAAACTGCACTGTAGGTTTTTCATCACCTTTGGCAATCCTCTTCACACGGTTTGGACCGCGGTTGTATCGGATAGGCATTGTAAAGTCTGTCACAATCTGGAATAAGATATTTTTTTTATTTTTTTGAGTAATTCATTCAAGCTATATATTACAAAAGCCTTTTGTTATATCTATTCTCTGATTAATCATCATCTTCCTAGCCTTTATTATTCCCAAGATTATTTAGGTTGACCAATAGTTTATTAATCAAGAGACATATCTTGTTAGTTTTGAAAGGAGAATGAAAAAAGACCCTGCACCGCAATATCTAATGAAACACCCATCACATATTAGATTAGTAACATTGACAATGTGAGTCATCCTGTTTTTATATAACTATCATATTCTTAAACATTTCAATTTCACAGGAATTTTAATTCTTGTCAAGAAGTTTGTTACAATAACTTATTATTTATGTTGTCAATAATCTCGAAATCTGCATAGTTAAAAAGTAGATGGTGTGGGCTACCTATCATTGAAATAATTTTACAAATGGGACCAGTAGTACCTTAGATTAACACATACAAACAAACAAACTCTTCAGCTTTATAAAATAAGTATAAATAAAATACATAAATATTTCGGACATCTGACACACAACATCATCTAGTCCCAAGCTAAGCAGAGCTTGTATTATGGGTACTAGACAACTGATTTAAGTACATAAACATACTTTTTTTTTTGTAAATACATACATATTACCTATACATAGAAAACACCCAGACTCCGAAATAAATATTTGTGAATCACACAAATAATATTTGGTCCGACCTGGGAATTGAACCTGAGACCCGCATACGCTAATCACTAGACCAACAAGGCAGGCAATCAAATATAGATATTCATTTTATAAAAACTGTTCTCTTCAAATACTAAAGCTTTGAGGTGGGTTACCATAATACAGGTGTACTCGAATAAAAAGGTAACACTGCGATATGAGTTAGTAATACCCATTTATGAATAACAAACATTTGATCCAACCCAGGAGTCAAATTAATTGAACCATATTATTCAAACAAAAAAACAAAAAATTACTGCCTTGCCTAGTAGTTAGCATATATGGCTGCTGATCAAGAGGTCTCAGGTTTGATGCTCAGGTCAGACCAAATGTTTGTGTGTCAGATGTCCATTGTCCAGAAAAGAGTTTAAAAACATAGAAGCATGTAACTCATAGTAAATTATTAAAAACATATACTTACTTCTAATCCCTTCTTTTCATGATCTTTAGTAATAAATTTCTTCATAAGTGGTGGCATTTCAATGCTATTTGGTAATACAACTTCAGTATAGTCATGAACCTTATCCACCGTAGCTAACAGTCTTGCTTCCTCATTCTTTGGAATCAATTTATAATCTGGTTTATATGATGTACGATATATTTCAGTTAACTTTGGCAGTTTTTTTCCTCTAAATGTTTTTTCAACCCACACACGCACTCTACGCCTCTCCTGAAAAAAAATATTGAATATTCCTTTAAAGAGGGCTGACATCTCTAAAACTTGAAAACTAGTGAAAGTGCTTATTGTTTTAATTTTAGAGTTCAGTTTTATAGTTTTTTTCATAGTACTTACCATACTATTGAAGATCTTACAGTCTTAAGAGACTTCATAAATCTATAAGCGACCAACCAAATACTTAGTCCGGGTTTAACCCATATCACAACTGAAACCTCACCCGGGCGCTCTCCGGACAGTATCTAAACTAGGACAGGTCCGGGGAAAACCGCAAACGCAGCCCTACTTCAAAGCAAAATATTGTTCTTCTTTAAAAATTGTCACGTCTATCTAGTTTATATTTCATAGTCAAAGCTGTGGGTTTAACCTATGAGCTAGTGTGTACTTACTTCATCTGGACAAGTTTCAACTTTGACTATCTTCATAAAACTAGTTTCAGGATACCTCTCGAAAACAGAGCGAACTATGATCCTTCCCACACCTAAATTTTTCAAACTACCAACAATTTCCCACAGCGTTTTACCTTTGAAATCTGTAGTTCTACCAACATATTTAATTACAGTAGTTGTCATTTTTATATAGATGTAATTTTATATGTAATAAATCTTTGCGAACAAAATAATGCAACCAACTTCTAGGTTATGTGTCACCTGTCAGGAATAGTGACTGACAAGCCGAGTAACTGCTTACCTACCTACTGATGTCTGAATTCTAAACCATAAACTCGAGTACTCGACTAAGATTGGACTCGAGTTGAAATGTTTACAAGTGCTAGGGTAAAAATTATCTTCCTTTTAAAATGATATTGTTGCAATACTATAATTTAAAACTAAGTACTCCGTTTAACTATAGTCGTCACAAAATAAGAAGCCCGGTTTGACATTTGTCATCGTGGCGTAACTAATACGATTAATTCGTGTTTTTGAGTGCAATTTTTCAATATCAAGTTAAACTTGATGCTGATTTATGATACGCGTTGTGATAGTGTATGGGTAACATAGTAATTAAATAGGATTATGAATTTGATTTTTCAATTTCTTACATGCGGCATGTCAAATGACAAATGTCAAAACAGGCTTCTTATTTTGTGACGACTATAACGTAAATAAAATTATTTAAATAAATATAGATAGTGCTTATGTATATATAATAATATAATTGTATCTTATGATACGGGTTTTACTAATTTAAGAGGCAGGTATTTATTCGTAGGCAGGGCCACATAAAATTCATACAGATTGCAACTAAATACCTCTGAATTATTACCTATATTCCCTCTACACCAAAATTTTGATGAATACAATGAATACTAATTTTAAATACTTTTATCTTTTAATTTAATGTTTTGTTATCTTTTATTAATAAACTTTTATTCATTGTTTCGCCTATTAATTTTAAGAATGATATATTGTAATGTATACGATCATTATTACTATCTGTCACTATCTACATGTTTTTCTTTTGTAAATTGTTAAGTCGATGTTTATATTTTTAAAGCTTTCAAAAGTCGTCTACATTTATTAATATATATAATATATAATTCGACTATAAAAATGCAAATAAACATTTGCACAAAAATTCTGGCAGCTTTTTATACACATTTTATATTTTAGTAGCTTTTGCCCGCAACTCCGCCCGCGTGAAGGTTATCGCGGTAAATAAAAGCCTATGTGTTATTCTGATATGTAAGCAATATTATTGTGAAGTTTCATCAAAATCCATTCAGTAGTTTTTGCGTGAAAGAGCAACAAACATACTATACTTAATATAATAATAATTATGCATCAAATTGACTCAACTTTGCATGGAAGGCGTGAATAGAATTCAAAAGTTATGGTGACCTACACTATGGTAGCCCAGTGAAATGCTATTGTATCATTGGGCCTCGGGGCTCGCTCTCACCTAGAAAATACGTGTGAAATACGACAACAATTCGTGTTGTCGGATCTGAAGTTCGCTCATTTGAGGTTGATCTTCTGTGCGAGGGTAGTTTCCGGTCAAGCCAATGCGTGTTGAAATCAACGTCGCTCTACTACATTAATTGTTGTATCATTGTGTGGTCACACTACTCTTATATTTATAATTGATCACTGATCAATTTGTTGTTCAAAATTACCCGGAGCTGGTCGGATATCCTTTGTTCGCTAACTTCTGCTAAATCAGGATGTTCTGCAATTACTGCTGGATAAAGTGGTTTACGGTATGCTGTCCTATTAGATCCTAATTGTGTTATTTTGTAGTAATTTTTAATTATTGATTCGTTATATTCAGTTGTCCATCTTCTTCTCTTTGTTTATATATTTGTATTGTGTGGATGTGTGCCGGAATCTACTTGTGTATTTTGCATTTGTAGGTAAGCAGAAACTTCCTCTTTGATGTTGTCTAAAGTCTGTTGAGGTAGAAGATTGTTTCTAATTATGGCTCGACATTGATCTCCTAGTCTTTGTTTAGATGCCTGCATTTGTGGTTATTTTTGTGTGAATTCCTGGTGTAGGTGATTAAGGTACTTTACTAGTGTTTAATTTCATAAGTAAAACTAAGGCTGTAAACTTCTATGTGTCGATGCGATCTTCTCCTAATTTCGCGATGAACTTGAGACTGCACTCGTGCTCGGAGACAAAAACCTGTCAATGTCCTCTGATAGAACAAACAAACTCCGTAAAATACCTTGGAATCCATTAGATAGTCAGCTTACATGGATTACTCACATCGACGCACTTTACACTAGAACTAGAAAGTTTATGCGAATTTTTAAGTGTCTAGGAAAAATTGCAAATGAAAAGACACTGAGGATGGTATATTGTTCTCTCTGTCAATCAATCCTTACCTATTGCATCACGGTATGGGGAGCTGCTAACAAGACACATATGATGAAAGTTGAAAGAGCACAACGTGCACTTCTTAAAACTGCATACGGTCGATCGTACAGGTACCCTACCAACTCACTTTATTCAGAGCTGGGATTGCTCCGAGTACGACAATTGTATGTAATTTCCATCACCATGCGCTTCAACAAAACTGCTCTGAGCAATGTCACACTCAGTCACTCAGGACGTAGGTTGACGTGGAAATCTGTGAGATGTCGTAGGTTGGTTGGAAGGAGAGGTTACAACTTTATGGGCCCCTACTTATACAAGAAAATTAATGCTAAATTAGATATAATTGACCTAACGAAATACCGCTGTAAAAAAAAGATCTACAAATGGCTAGTTGAACTTGACTATGATGGCACTGAGGATCTGTTAAAAATCATACGATAAAAAGCACACAAACAAAAACACACACACACACACACACACACACACACACACACATACACACGTGCACACAACACACTTTCTTTTTTATGTCATTTTGTTTTTTTTTATGTTTTTGTTTACATGAATTTATTGTATTTGCTTTCCTTGTATAACTCTTTTTTCTTTTTTGTATTGCTTTATTGTTTACATGGTGAAGTTGTAATTATTTGATGTATCGCCCATCGGACTGAAGGAGACTAGATCCCACGACACAGGGAATCCTAGTGTGGGATCTAGGGATCAAACCCTGTACGTTTTAAACAATAAAGTTATTATATTATTATTATATTATTATTAATTTTGTAGCTATGAGGTACGTACGCCAGATGAATTCGTTAATTTCTTGTGACCATCTTTTTCGCGTACGGTTTGTGCCTGAGGCGGGTGCAGGTATTACGGCATATGCTTCCTGCACAACGTTCTCAGACAAAGCAGATTCAGTGGTTGATGGCGTGGAAAAAGTAAATGACAATGGGGATGATGAAGGTGATTCAAATGAATGAAATGGTGAAGGTGTTGGTGGAGCATCGCTTAAATTATCGGAATCCTTGTAACTAGCTTGAGTCGTTTAACGAGTTCTTCTTCCCGCCCGGAGATTCTTCGCACCCCTGGACTCAGTCACAGGCTGGCTATCGTCGTCACTACCACTGGTACTGGGCCCGCCAGGCACTTGGGGCCGTTTCGAACTACTTCTTGTTAAAACTATTTTTCTTCGGGTTTTGGGACCGTTAGTCAGGAAGGGTTGAGCAAAGATGTTGTTAGCCATTTGTTCCTCCTTTTACAGGGTATCGTCGAGTTCGTAGTGTCAGTATAATATGTTCATGCCTTCCCGTAAGCCCCCCCACCACGCCAAGGTGGTCCCCGGGGTGGTTATTATTATTATTATTATAATAATAGTGTTTTGATTGAAAAAAAAAATGTTAATTGCGGTTTATGATTTATGACGTATTAAAAAAAATTACTTACTAGATCTCCTTCAAACTAATTTTCGTTGAAAACTTGGAAGTTAGCATGGCAATGTACATCATATATTTGTTTTAGTTTTATCATTCTCCTATTTTAGAAGTTACAGGGGGGGGGGACACATTTTACCACTTTGGAAGTGTCTCTCGCGCAAACTATTAAGTTTAGAAAAAAATGATATGACAAACCTCAACATCATTTTTGAAGACCTATCTATAGATGGTTTGGTTTTAATGAAAAAAATGTTTTTTGAGTTTCAGTTCTAAGTAAGATAAGACCCCCAAAATTTATTGCTTTTATTCTATTTTTGTGTAAAAATATTAATGCGGTTCACAGAATACATCTACTAAGTTTTAACAGTATAGCTCTTATAGTTTCGGAAAAAAGTGTCTGTGACATACGGACGGACAGACAGACAGACATGACGAATCTATAAGGGTTCCGTTTTTTGCCATTTGGCAACGGTACCTACCCTAAAAATTAATTGCATTTTTTTTATTAATTATGGATTCCTTTTGTTTATTTTATACAAAAGTTTAGGTCTTCTATTTATCGGTTGAGGAAGTACGAAATCTGCCGGCTCAGCTAGTAAGTTCTATTATTTATTGCCTCCAGCAGCCTCTAGTAGCAAGTTATGAGGTTATTAGGGAACCACTGAGGTTTTGTCACGTCGACAAAGTGCTACAATAAACCAAGAAACAAATCTTTATTTGGTGTAGCTCTTAAAGTAGTTTTTTTTTTCTCACGCTTACTCCATTGTGTGGGGTATCATTAGATAGGTTTTTCAAAAATATTGAGAGGTTGCAAAGGTTTTTTTTTTAATTTAGGTATCCGTTTGCGAGTTATTTAACTTTATTAGTTCAGGAGTTATAGGGGCCTAGGCCTAACTTGTACCTAAGCTAATTATGCTTATTTGGAAAGCTTCTTTAGAAAACTTACAAGAATAGCTAAATAATAAGTAAACAAAGTGGTGTGCAATGGGAGAGGACTATGTCCAGCAGTGGACTGAGATGCAGTAGTGGACTGAGATGCAGCAGTGGACTGGAGATGCAGTAGTGGACTGAGATGCAGCAGTGGACTGAGATGCAGCAGTGGACTGAGATGCAGCAGTAGACTGAGATGGACTGATGATGATGATCTTAAGTTAACATAACAATTATCTATTGGACATGATTTTAAAGCCACGTGCCATTATGGGTGACTACGGAACCTTATTCGTTTTGCGTGTGGACTATGCAGCAGTGGGCTGAGATGCAGCAGTGGACTGAGATGCAGCAGTGGACTGAGGTGCAGCAGTGGGCTGAGGTGCAGCAGTGGGCTGAGGTGCAGCAGTGGGCTGAGGTGCAGCAGTGGACTGAGGTGCAGCAGTGGACTGAGGTGCAGCAGTGGACTGAGGTGCAGCAGTGGGCTGAGATGCAGCAGTGGGCTGAGATGCAGCAGTGGACTGAGATGCAGAAGTGGACTGAGATGCAGCAGTGGACTGAGATGCAGCAGTGGACTGAGATGTAGCAGTAAACTGAGATGCAGCAGTGGACTGAGATGCAGCAGTGGACTGAGATGCAGCAGTGGACTGAGGTGCAGCAGTGGACTGAGGTGCAGCAGTGGACTGAGGTGCAGCAGTGGACTGAGGTGCAGCAGATGACTGAGATGCAGCAGTGGACTGAGATGCAGCAGTGGACTGAGATGCAGCAGTGGACTGAGATGCAGCAGTGGACTGAGATGCAGCAGTGGACTGAGATGCAGCAGTGGACTGAGATGCAGCAGTGGACTGAGATGCAGCAGTGGACTGAGATGCAGCAGTAGACTGAGATGCAGCAGCGGACTGAGATGGACTGATGATGATGATGATCATAAGTAAACATAACAATTATCTATTGGACATGATTTTAAAGCCACGTGCCATTATGGGTGACCACGGAACCTTATTCGTTTTGCGTGGCCTGACACGCACTTGGCTGATTTTTACTAAATGTTTTAACACTTACAAAAACTTTATGTAAAAAAGGATGATATTGATACGCTTATAGTCACTAAAACATTGGTCTTTCGTGTGTGGATAGAAAGACCACAATTTAGTAGTTATAGCCTTATGTACATGCGTAGACATTATAATGGGATGCCAAGGAAATTGAGGGAGCTCCTCAAATATCATTGGCACAATTGTCGCGATTTAGGTCGGTTCCTTTTTGTTAAAATTATATTTAGATAGTAAGATTAGAATAATAGACAGATAATTTTTCCTAATCATCAACAGACTATAATTCTACTTATTTACGTAAGCCTCTTTTAAGGCGAGGAGGTTTAGGCCTATTTTACCACCCTGGTCAGACAGGTTGCTGGGGTTTGATTCAAATCTCCATCTGTGACAATACATTATAACTCTGAATGTGTGATTCAGAATCAAAGTTAGTGCCTGAAATACCAAAAGCTAGGAAAAATGTAAAAAAAAAACAGTGTTTAAAAATCAACTTCAATTTATTTTCAATTTCTTATTTTGTTACTTTATGGAATTTATGCATTACAAATGTTGTAAAATACAATTACAATAGTTAACACTTATTAAATTTCAAATGCAGGATTTAATTTATTTACTTATAACAATGTCATGGTAAATTCCAATTACTGACCAATTCAGATATAATTTCACTGTCCCATAATACACTAGTAGGTAAATGAATATAACAGTCCTTTGCACTACTTAGCGAAACCTTATTTTGCTACATTTTCCTAAACAGGGTTTCGTATTCAACTTTGGATTTAATCCCATTAAGCCATAATGTATAATTTTACAGGCAAGGTTAGGCATACCAACATCCCAATTATGACAAAACCGTTGAATAATAAACATTAATATTTTTATACAATTTTAATTAGAACTTAATAATGCCATGACATTGAAAACTCTCTATGGCCATAATATAATCACTGTTCGTAACACAAAACATTAAAAACAAATTTGAACTAGTTACTATCCATTAAGCAATCCCAATGTCTTAAAATTTGACTGCAACTAACAAATGTTAGAAGACTCATTACAAAGCAATGAAATAGCAGTAAGTGTCGCCTCTGGTGGCACAATACGTTTACCGTTGCTATGTTCAAATTATAGAGCACAAGTTACTTGTACAATAAAAAGCATTGAAGCTCGATAGGGATGTATTTTTTCCATCGAAGAGCGTTTGTTATACTCAAATAGAGTTATTAAAATTTGGTGGCCTACTTTTGACATCGTCTTCCGACACATCTCTCGATTAGCTAGCGAAGAAGCTAACCTTCTTACGTTTACATGCTTTTCCATATCTAATAATATTCTATAAGCTTGAATCGGTGACCGTGGGTATCCGTCGCGATTATCTACCAATTGTTATAGCTGACGTAGAATATAGAAACATACAAATCATAATTGTCTACTGTACAGCAGTCGCATTCCGTTGGCAAATAATTAAAATTAAAATAAATATTAAATTTAGCTAAAATTGCCTAAATACCAAACGGAATGGGCTTCGTGAACACGCAGGTGGTGAATAACAAGTCCATCCTTACAAGAGGCCCGTATACAATAGTTACATCGCCCCACATTTAACTATACACTAAGCGATCGCAATAATAATTTAAGAAATATTTACACATCATCGTCGATATTCCACAATTAAATAAGGAACTTAAATTAGAATAATTTAAGATAGTCGGATATTATTATTAATAGGAATCAGTCAATCAGTATCCACAGTGATCGAGGGAGCGTCGATCGGTGGTCGTAGGGCGTCGCTCCGGCCGCACTAGGCGTGGTGGCCTGCGGCGCGGAGCTGGCCTGGGCGTGACCGAGGAGGGCTCTGGCCCTGGGGCCGCGGCTCGGGCTGCGGCCGGCCCGACGCTTAAGTCGTGTCTCTCACGTATGTGCCGATGCGCACTTCGTCGATCATGCGAGCCCACTCCAACGCGAATGAATCGGGGTCTTCCAAGTAATATGTACGATTAGGCTGCAACGACATAAACACACCAGTGAGTTTAAGAAAGACTCGATAAATAGACATTAATGATAAAAACAAAAATACTGAATTCTTACCGTGTGCACTAAAAATATTCTGAAATTCTTTGCCTCGACGCGTAGTTCCGATGACCAAGGAATCTCTCCCTTGAGAACCATGTTGGCAGGATCGACATAAAACAAGCGGGGTCCAGTCGTCAATAATAACATTCGCCGTCGAGGAAATAACCCCTTTCTCTTATCGACGTAGCCTTGTTTTAATATTAGTTCGCCGTCGACGAACTGATGCCATTTGCTCTCCCGAGATTGTTCTTCGAGACGCTGACGTCTCTCTTCAGGGCTTATGTTTAAGACTCCTGAAATAAAACAATTTCATAAAAATCTATTGTATGATTGTAGACTGTGAATTAAGTTGATTTTAAGGTTTGAATGAAATTTAAAATTGCAATGATTGCGTGGACACAGATGATTATAAGGTGAAAATTATTAAAACTCGTAGGGCGTAACGAGCGAGTCATTCGTGCCATGGCATAAGCGGTTGAGAATGTAGTACTTTGGG
Source organism: Phragmatobia fuliginosa (assembly GCA_932526445.1). Taxonomy (NCBI): domain Eukaryota; kingdom Metazoa; phylum Arthropoda; class Insecta; order Lepidoptera; family Erebidae; genus Phragmatobia; species Phragmatobia fuliginosa. The sequence goes on along the minus strand of OW052071.1, from coordinate 10,005,174 downwards.
ACGACGTGCCGGAAGGTTGACGTCATGCCAACTATAAAACCGTAACATACGTACATACAGTAAGGACGTCCGTTCTGAATGTGTACAACAGTGAATACGATGACGTACTGCTACCGGTACAACGAATGCAAGGATAGCATTACAAAGCAACTTGTTTAAAACTATATAGACTTACTAAAAGTACTGTGTACTTACAAAGCAACATTGCTTACTTGGAAAAATAATCGTAAAATAAAACGTTATTGGAGTCGGTTTAGTTATGAAACGAGAAGCGTATAAATTTGCCAAGAATTCAGGTCATGGACGCACCAGTTGCCTCTTACTCGTCGCTTCACTGCACTCGCCCGAGACTTTGTAATTGTCCACATTGGCTACATACTCAACCTACTAACATCCATTGAGAATGCTAATAATTTAGAACAACCGTGTATTATGTTACACAGTTTTCATAAAATATTCAGTTAATCTAAACAGTATACGTTTAAGTAACATGCATATTTAAAATATCTGTTATGTTGTCTAAACTTACCTTTGGAGGTAGATAAGTCTTCTTGCCAGAGAGTCAGGAGCCTATGATTGCAGAATCCTGGTGCAATGTTATCAGGTACATTATATTCTTGTTCAAATGATCCTCCAGGTAAATATGGGCTAATAGCCGGAGGCGTCTGCTCCCAAATGTTGGACCAATCGATACCAGCGAAAAATGGATGATTGCGAATACTGTCATAAGTAACTCCTTTATCATTAGAGCCAAGTCTCTTAGTGTGGTCTAGTACCAATAATTTTTCTACTAAATCTTTTGCATCAGCTGGAAAGCCTTCTGGAAACTCGTATTCCATTTTAAATATTTTTTTAAACGTTAAGAATTCTGTGGCAGCTCGGAAAGGTGGCAAGCCAGAAATCATTTGATATATGATGCATCCAAGCGCCCATAAGTCTGAAGCACGCGTGTCTACGCAGTCATGCAACAATTCTGGACTCACATACTGAGGAGTTCCAACGAAGCTAATTTTCCTAGATCGCTCATTTTGAACATCATTATCTGTGGGATTCTGAGCTGTTCGAATTTCTTCTGCATCAAGTATCTTTGCTGTTCCAAAGTCAGCAATTTGCAAGTGCATATTTTCATCTAATAATATATTTTCTGGTTTCAAGTCACGGTGAATGATCCCTTTGGCGTGCATTTTTTCTAAAGCCAACAGTAATTCAGCCGCATAAAATTTTGCTACATTTAGCTCGAAAGAGCCAACTTTATTTATATAGGAAAGTAGTTCACCATTCCTAGCAAAGGACAATACAAAATAAAGTCTTTCCTCATCTTGAAATGTGCAATAAAGTTTAACAAATCCGTGTGGTACATTGAATAACATGTTTAAAGCATCTTTTTCGCGTTTTATGTACTCTCTTTTCTTTTTCCGGATGATATGAAGTTTTTCACATACTTTAACTGTAAAGAAAGAGAATAACATTATTTTTATAAAGATATACTTCACGGGATGAAGAGGACAACTTTTATAATAATAGGATAAAGCTGAATATAATATATTTATAAACAGGAAGTATCATTTTAGAATCGATAATGCACAATTATTAACGTCAGTAATAGGTATTTTTAAATACGTACTTGCATATTCCTTTCCACTGTGAATATCCTTTGCAAGAAATACGGTGCTGTAACAGCCATCGCCGATTAATTTGCCAAAAATATAATCTTTGGCTGTTCGTTTAGTAGGCTTTTGAGATTGACTCGGCGCCGGGGAGGAACCCAGAGCCGGTGTTGGCGCGGGTGCAGCAGGTGCGGGCGCGGGTGGCGTAGCCGCCGGTGCAGGCACCGAGGCAGCTTGCATCTTAATTGGAGTCTCAACTATGGTTTCGGCCGCCGCAATAGGGGCACGTACCTCACTCGACGCTCGGCTGTTTATCTGTAACGAAGGAAACAACATGTAAGCAAAATAATATTTGGACTTATTCACTAAGCTGTAACAGATTACAGACAAGTATTGTGGATCGTCGTGAGTACTCGTGAGAGAAATGCGACGTCGTCGCGCTTCGAAAGCGTGCACTTGTTTATCGGCTGGTAGGCGGCGGGCGGTGATGGTGAATACACGTCATGAGCGGGGTGGGGGCACGGGGGCAACGCGCCGTCTGTAGTGCAGACTTCTTTAAATTTAGGTGACCGCTAAATATGTAAACAATACTTAAAACTAGGTGAAAAATCAATTTTGACTACTATTACCAGCAGTAACTCATGTTTGTTATTTGCCAAGATGTTATTTATGGCCTTGCGTCAAATGATTTGTGTTCAAGTGACATTTTGCTTTTTTTTTTCAAACCAAGATTAGGTATAGTGGTAGGTTAGTCTTTCAACATTTTTATACGTAAATTTGCTAAAATGTGTTCGGGTTGAACAATCTAAATAATGTAATTCTGGAAGAACTTCAAAATAAACAAAAATAAAATATTTACATCAAAATATAGCAATTGTACCGAAATTAAAATAATAATATAATGTACCGTCTGCTACGTTCACTGGCCTCGCCTACAGTTCGATGATCCAATTTTCGAGTTCGTGGCTCACGTTTTTGTTCATTTTTTACGGACCCGTCGGCGAACAAAAAAGTGACGCTTCCATTCAACGACGTGAGTGAAGACAGACAAAGATAGATGTTATGCGCAGTTTTGTCTCTGTCTTACCACGCTGCAGATACCTACATACAACTCGTGTTTAACGGTATGTTAGCCAAAACCGAACATAATGAAAAGCAAATGAAAGTAACTAGCCAGCATTATACCGTTACGGAAAGTCTGTATATACGATCTTTGAAGTTCATAGGATTGTGTCTATTTCCTGACAAACTTTTTACCGGAACTAATATAAATACCGCCAAACATATTTTGTTAAATGTTCTAGAACTCCAAATTAAGTATAGGTAAAAGGTTCTTGTTCTTCACTATTATTGACTTATTAGTACGTATTTTTTTCAGACCTTAGATTAAAATCCAAGGTAGTATTCATCTAGGTACTTAGGTAAATATTTATTTCACATTTTTAAATTATAATTCAATGCTGTTTTTTCAATTTCAACCTATTGCAGTCCTATAATATAAATGTGAAATATCACGCGAGAATTAAAGCTCCATTCAAATTTTGAATGAGTCACTAACTAATTGGAGTTACTTTAAGTGCCATAAATGGGTCTCGCATTCCGTGGTTGGAACGCGGCGTAGACCACCGTCGCTCACAACGGTACTTACACTCGCATTCCCACACCAATGGATTCCACCGCATTGCCAAACAGCCGCCGCTGAGCCGCCACGCCGCGTTCGCTCGCTAACACCGTCAACATAGCCGACCTACATCCCCACTACAGAGCCCTCTGCACTTTGCAATGCCGCGCGCCTCTACCTTAACGATTTAGGTAATGTTTTCGAACGCATAGCAAAGTAGTTCTACTACATACTATCACTAGGTATTTTATTACATATTTGTAATGATAAACGATAAATTTTAGAATATTAAGTGGAAAGGGAATGTAAATAACAATAAACGTAATCGATAAATGAATACGGTTTTGAATAATACCACATTTAAAGTAGTTATTTTACGTCACCAAACAGGACGTAGCTCTAAAAAGTGAAAGATGAATGAGAATTCTCAAGGCGTGATCATGAATCACGATTTGTAAACAACACCTTTGTCCGAGAATGTTGTACAACCAACAGACAATATCCTCGAGGCGGCGAGGGCGTCGCGCAACCTTTGGTCTACCTATGTGTGGTAAATATTGCCTACAGTATGACGTCAACATTTTTCATTCAATTAAACATTGATTTTAATCGTTTTAAATTTTATAGGTCAGTTTGTTTATTAGACAAATAAATCAGTGTTTTTCCATAAGCCTATAGAATTGCAGTACGAGTATATGTGTAATATCGGTGTTGATGAAGTGTGAGAGTCCATCACATCCTCGGCAAGGTATTACGACACATCAATGACGTAGGCATGAACAAACATTCACATACGGACGTAATGTTAATAAATAAATAGACTATTTATGGTTCTTACAACAAGCGTCAAAGTTAGACTTATTCTTGATGTTAATTTACTTTAATTTAACATTCTTAAACAGTGCTAGATGGTACAACATACAGGCGCTCAGTCAAAGATTTACATAATGCAAATTTCAAATAAAGTACCTATTCGTATAAAATGATAGATTACAATGGCTCCGTGGCATTACACGAAGATCTAACATTATAGACCAAAGGCGACTACTTTAGAATCTTGTGTATTTCATGGCAGTAAACAAGTTGGTCACGCTGACGACGCGTGAACAAACAAGTGGTGTGCCGCTTCGTTTGTTTGTATCATACATTCGCGACACACTAGTGTTGTGAATGCCGCGCGGGCCGTACTGGAGCCATCCAATGACATTCAGAAAAAACAAGGCGAAAGTGCGCTATCACCGCTGTACACAGCGAAAGTTTACAAACTTAATTACTATGGCTGTGAGGCTTGTCTCTTGCCACGTCTCCTTAGAAATCAAAAACATTTAAATTTCTATGATGCTGCTCAGAAAGGTTAAAATACAAATCTAAACATATTTTTACCATAATGTACAAATCAGGATAATATATGCAATATCTATAAATGACTGCACTCAAAAAATATATGTCTAAATATTAAAATATAATGCTCCAAATGTTTAGTTGAATCGGTTCCTAGCAAAATAACATGCCATAAACCTTTGACTCGTTCGACATAACAGTCGGGTGGGTACAAATAAACACGAGATACAGACAGTCAATGACCTTACCTTAGTTTTGGGCGAGGGCTGTTTCCCGCGCTTCGTGGAGCTCACGCCAAGTAAACGCAAAATCCTGTTTGCAGCTTCGAGTAAAGTTGCACTACCCCTCGATCCTCTTTTCACTCTGTTGGTCAAACCGCTCATTTCGGCCTTATCTTTCACTTAGTTTTCTACCGTTTTGTTATTGTTTGAAACGGTCAAAAACACGATCACAGTTCATTGAAGGTTAATTAATGTTCCTTTACACGTATCAAATCACAAAATTGAAACTAAAATATTTTTATTACTAACACTAATGAAATTCAAAGGTATGCAAATTTAAGATTAATAAATAAACAACGCTAATTTTCAGTACTATAGCAGCGCGCGTACGTCCGTTAGGTAAAACGGCGTGTTGCGGACTGACAACTTCTATTGGGCTGGAATGCTACGAAGCGCTCCGAACGACGCGAACAGAGCATTGACTACGTCTCTCTCTTGCCAGACAGAATTTGGTTGAGGGAGGCGCGGAACGGCGGGCGGTGCGACGCGCGCGGCTATGTGTAGTTGTGAAACCCCATTCCATTTCTCTTCTCGCCCACTCCACCCTCCGAGCCGAGTTTCAATCTATATTATTATATACGGGTGCGTAAGGACGAAGCGTGACATGTCACCCTCATTCGCCTCCCACACTTTATTAGGTACAAGTACAACACAATCTATTACCCTTCAAACAGATCTTATTCTATAAATCCCTTAATTTATTCTTTACCAGTAAGTACTATTATTTCATAAGTAATTATAATTTAAATATAAAAGTACTAACAGAATTGAAGTCCACACTGTACTGATCAGTCATTCATAAAATTACGATGATGTAACATAACAAACAATCCCACTGAAATAAAATATTTTAGTTATAAATAAATGGTTTTAAACAACACATAGAATAGTACTGACCTAAGAGGAGTGCTAAGGCAAGGAATTTATTTTATTCCCACGTGACTATGTTTTGTAAGTTCCGGGGGGTGAGCAGGGTGTTTATAAACTAAGACGACCGACACGAGTCGTAGAGTTCGGGGTGTGCTTTGAGACGGAAGTGGGAACAAATCAATAAAATCACAAAATGCAATCCATGGAGGTATAATGCAATGATTAGTCGAAGTAGTCCTTATGGGTCCAGTACGAATACCTTTAATATTTCAGTTAAGTATGATTCAGCACCGCATCAAATTAAGTTAATACTTTGTTGGATAGTAAACACATTTAGAAGTTGTGTACCTAAAATATTAATAAAAAAAAGAATACAATATTTTTCCATTGTATAGGTATTTAAAATAATAAAAGGCACTTAATTCTTATGGGTTAGAAAGCGCCTGGATATGTTTAATGCCTATGTAATAGATACGTATGTATTATTTATTTACACATATTTTAGTTTATACCCTAGTCTTATAATTTCTTACGTCTGTAGCCTACTCGCGTACCTGGACAAGGAATTAGTAAATTTTTCGTATTCTGTTTTTATTGCTAAAAATACTAACCTCTAGCTAGTCTTATCTGTATCTATATTATTATTATTCTAAGCTATAATGTTTATTCAGAAGTCGATGCTCGGCCCGCCTTTGAGCTGTATGTGTTTGTTCTGCAGCGAATCATAAATTCGTATAGATATTATTATATATTAATATAGGTACATACTAGACGTTTAAAGAAAAAAAAATACGTCTTATTTTTTCAATCATCACGCTCGCTATTTTTATGTTAAAATCTATTGTAATATCATAAACGAAGTAGCTAACCTAACCTCCTTTTAATATTTTGATCTATGTTTTAAAAGTGTCAAAAAGAAAAAGCATAAACATGAATATGCTTCATGTTTTTTTTAATATTTATTTGATTCGAAACTCGTCCGCACCTATTAGGTATGTAGGCTGAGTTGAAGACGCAGCTGTTGCCGGCACGTGCATCATGGCCCGTGCTGACGCGCTTCACACATGTGCATTTTGATTACCCTCCATGCATTCAACTGAGATACCTACTCACTATAATAATATTTTTTTCCGCTTTATACCAAAGACAATAGACAACGAACGGAAGGAAGATCGTAGTTTAACATACATATACTTTAACATATCTTCTAGAGTCTAGGCGATATGTTGAAGTATCAGATAGATATAGTAGAATTTAGACGATGGCTTCTTAAAATTATAATTGGATTTGGTGATAGGTGACATCAAACTCAAGTGAAAATTTTTAAGTATAGCTCCTTTCACTACAACAATAAAATTACTTAATATCATTTTATTCGACTTTCATTGTTGCATTTCATTTTATACTAGCTAAGACCCGCGGTTATTGTTGTAAATGGCGTGTAACGCCGCGAAGCAATGCTAGTCTAAAAAAAATTTAGGTTCTAAGGAGTACCTTAAAAGCTGTCTGCCAGTGAAACTCGCGTTAAAATCGTATCAGCCCTTCCAGATTTTAGCGGGAACTAACTAACAGACAGACAAACAGACGGAAATAAATTTTAAAATTAGGTTTATTGTAGTGAAAGGTATACTACAGTTTCACATGAATTCAGTAAAAAAACTATTAATTTGATAATGCAAAAAGACACTTCAATTTTTTTTATTCGTAGTAGGTATATATATGCCTAAATCTTTATATCAAAATGTATTAAAGAAAGTTTGTTTAGAATCCTGAACATATACAATTCTCGTGTCACAATGTTAGGTTCCATACTCCTCCGAAACGGCTAGACCGATTTGCATGAAATTTTGTTTCGCCCCACGCTTTTTACATATTACATAATCTTTTAAAAATAATTTGTAATTGCCTAACTCGTCTTATTTAGTAATTTTCAACAAAAGTAAATTCTATAAATTAAAAATATTCATGTTAACCCGTTATCATCACCAACAAACTTTTAATAGTCCACGGCTGGATATAATCCTCGCTGGTACTATACTATACTGGTCAAATAGGTCGGTATAGGGTTTGTTTCAAGTTTTCCTTCTTTTGCAGTGATGTGGGCTCTTACGACACCGACACCAATGGGGTGAATAGATGTGGTAAAACTGTACATCAGTACATCACGTTAATTATTTCATACTTTTATCTTATATTTATTCATCTATCGGTCCGGAATAAAGTTATGTTGCATTTTTTATATTCTTTATTTATTACATATAAAATGTAGAGACCTTTAATCAAACATGATTATGCCAGCCTCATTGCATCCTATAATAGCTATATTTACATTTTATAGGCAGTTTCAAAAAATGTATACCTGTACTTATTACTACAAAAAAGAGACTCAATCAAACTTCACACTTTGAGGTAAGAGTTCAAAATAACAAGGTTTTATATCAATAATTGTACCGTTATTAGCTACACTTTTCGCTAAAGTGTCAACCAGCCCATTTCCCTTTAATCCGATGTGCGATGGTACCCACTGTAACTTCAAAGAGACGTTATTATTTTCGAACCATTATAACAGATTTAACATTTCTTAGGCTAATCGATGCACCTCTGGGTCCAGAGGCGCATCGAGCCAAATGTTGCAGGGCGCTTTTACTGTCAGTAAATATGGCCACCTTTTCAAAACTAGTACATTTAAATATAACGCAACGCCTCCAGAATCGCAGTCAATTCTACGGTAATTTAATTATACATTTTTTTTATCGCATATTCTAAAACTACTACTGATTTTATTACAAGAATAAAAAATGCCGACCCCAAACCACTAGCACTCTTCGAACCATCAGTATATGTCAGTCATCAGTTGTAGCGTTATATAAATCCTAATTTATACATACTAGACGCTCAAAGACTATACCAAGTAAGCAGGTGCTACCTACGCACACAAGTAAGATTCCTTACATTTCAAACTGATGCACTTTATATTGTTGATAAAATCGTATATGGATAATATAAAAACACTGCCAGGTGGTCGATAACTTTTTTTGGTGTCTTTACTCTGTCGCAGTTACAACCCCTGGCTGAGGCTTGTAGTTCAGTTTCAAAACAAAATAAAAGCGATGTCGAACATTGAACCCGCCACCTGGCGTTGTTTTTATACGATACGTTATCCATATGGAGGCAGAATAATATCAGCCAATTCATTCTAATATTATAAGTTCTAAAGTTACTATTTGTTAGTTGCGCTTTCACAGTTAAACCGCTGCACAGGCGCGGTCGCAGCCTGAAATTTTGGGGGGGGTCACTCACTACACTAATAAAAAAATTGGGAAAAAAACCCTTCATGGGCTCGCCCATATTATAATTTTTACATATTTTTTACATAAAAATAGAAAAAAACTATACATTTTGGGGGTCCCCATACCTAGAACTAAAACTCAATTTTTTTTATTTAATCCGAACCATATGTGTGGATGTATCTATGGATAGGTCTTCAAAAATGATATTGAGTTTTCTAGTATAATTTTTTTCTAAACTGGATAGTTTGCGCGAGAGACACTTCCAAAGTGGTAAAATGTGTATCCCCCGCCCCCCGTAACTTCTAAAATAAGAGAATGATAAAACTAAAAAATATATATGATGTACAATAAACACCATGCAAACTTCCACCGAAAATTGGTTTGAACGAGATCTAGTAAGTAGTTTTTTAGGGTTCCGAAGTCACTATCACTAGGAACCCTTATAGATCCGTCAAGTCCGTCTGTCCGTCCGTCCGTCCGTCCGTCCGTCCGTCCGTACGTCCTCGACTTACCGTCCAAACGGTAAGTGCTAGAAAGATGAAACTTTGCATGGATATGTGTTGTAATTACGTCGACAAAGTGCTACAATAAAATTATGAAAAATTTTCTCACGGCTACCTCATCGCGTGGGGTATCATTAGATAGGTCTTTTAAAAACAATAAAGGGTTTCTAAGACGATTTTTTGATTTAGGTATTCGTTTGCGAGAAATTCCACTCTAAAGGGCACTTTTTTGTAAAAACAGGGCGTCCCCCCCTCTAAAAGCTAAACGACTGGCTCAAAAAATCTAGGAAAATTCGTAATGGTGGTCCATAAAATGAACTTTGAAGGAAACTATAACGGATTAGATGACTTTATTAATTCAGGAGTTATGGAGACTTAACTTGTAAAATGCGCTCACTTGGAAAACGTCATACAAAATTAACGCATTATTACGTAAACATAATAATTATCGATTGGATACGATTTTAAATCCACCATTATGGGTGGGAGCTGAGGAACCCTTTCCTGTGCGTGGCCTGACACGCACTTGGCCGATTTTTTTTTCAATACGTCATAAATCGTAAACCGCAATTTACCTTTCATTCAATCAATATACTATTACTATAACATCGATCAAAGTTACAACGAACTACAAGAACTTTTATATGACGTTACTTGCTGTTACGGAACCCTTCATTGTCCAGTCTGACTTGCTATTGGCCTCTTTTTGTATTTGCGAATCGGGTGATAATATTTGAGACGTCTGGTACTATTTCCAGGTGAATGTTAGAAGACCTGTTAATCGCTCTTTTAACATGTTAGCTCTCAACCGCGTTTTTGCACTTTTGCTTAAGCGTAGAAAAGGATCGCTCTGCTGTCGCACTACTTATGGGAAGAGTTGCCAGAATTTTGAGAAACATCTTTATATTTGAGTATAAATCATCATCACAAACTCCGATGGTAGAAACTACACACTTAGGAAGTTTCGTATGAGCATTTTCTGTGACCTCCCGTTTCCACTTTGTAATCCTATAAGTGATACTCTGTAACGACAGTGGCAGCAGGAACATTTAAAAAATGGGAATAGAATTCAGATACTTTCTTGACAAGAAGATCTTCTACTGTATATTCAGATTTCTTCATAAAAATGCCTAATCCGAACAAGTTTATTCAATTTGACCTTAGATTTTGGGGGGGGTCATGTCCCCTGTGACCCCCCCCTTCGGACCGCGCCTGCCGCTGCACCGATTTCAAAGATATTTGGCATGGAGATATGAACTTTGATTCTTAGTAAGTTCTTATTTATGTTACTCTTTACCCCGATAACCGATATACGCGGGCGGAGCTGCGGGCAAAATCTAGTAATCTATTACATATGTACAAACTTGCTGTGTATTAAAGTCCTTTTTTACTAATCAATCAGTGCTTATACGATTTAATAATCGTTGGTGACACGTGCAGATACATGAAATTTCGTATAAAATTACTTAGCTACTTGAAGATAACAAAAAATATTATTTATAATCAGTGACTTACATTTATTTATAAATGTATCCCAGGTCGCGCCGTCTATTAATAGGTATTATTTTCGCACGAAAAGAACAGATAAGCCGAATGTCACTTCTTCGTAAGATTGTTTACGGTTAGGTTTAGGTACCATGTACCACGTATGATACACGTATAGTAAAATTTAATGTAGACTGTCCATTTTAGGAAGAAATCCATAGAACTGTCGGCATTAATCTATAACATAACATACATATAACATAATAATAATAATGAACTTGCAAAAGGTGGATGTCTGTAGTTAAGACATCGACCTTTAAAGATAAGAAAAACTTAACAAAAGTGTTTCTTTTTTAAATAACAGACTCAAAACAACATGTCAACAACATCAGATATGGCTAGATCGATTTTTCACCCCCGAAAACTCCAAAATACCAAATTTCAGCCAAATCGTTACAGCCGTTTCCGAGATCACAAATATATTATATTTATATTTAAATACATATATATAATAGAAAGGTGCTAGAGTGGAGACCGCGATTAGGCAAACGTAGTGTAGGACGCCCTGCGGCACGATGGACCGATGATTTGAGGAAGGTGGCTGGCGGCGGATGGATGCGGACTGCCCAAGACCGGGATGGTTGGCGTTCCTTGGGGGAGACCTTCGTCCAGCAGTGGACGGCGATAGGTTGACACTATATATACATATATATGTACAAGAATTGCTCGTTTAAAGTTTTTTTTTTATCACTTTAAAGAAAACAGGCAAAAGGTAGTGTGTAATAATTAAGACATTATTAAGTGTGATAAGCATAAGAATCGATAAGGTATAAGAATGATGTAAAGTCAACACTTTTATAATTAATTACGTGTACAATAATGCATTAAAGTTTTTGACTTCATTGTTTATGTTTGTACATACAACATCTTAATATGTGAAAATGTACAATGCGTATTATCCAACAGCCCGCAGAGCGTATTGAAGGGTTTCTTTTGAGTGATTAGTATAGAGTCTTTCTACGCTCATAAATAAGTTGAACTTAATTTGTTGTACTTTGGCATTTTTTTCTAATTCGGAATAAAAGTAGTTTGTAGTTTATTTCCCTTATAGATCTGAAAGTCCCAGATACAAAATGGTTTACTGCAAAATTATATTTATCATCACAATGTAACATAAACATTACCTACTTTGATATTAAGAATAACATCCGGATCTCGTATATAATTCTAGATCTAAATGCATAGTACTTGTACTCATATATTAATGTTCATACGATAATTGTAGCTAAATTAATTAGTTCTAAATAGAACATTCTGTAAAATAATTGCGATAAGAAGATAACTATAATAAGTTATTAATATTTAGTCTCTCCCGATGTAGAAACTAGAACTAAACAATATTACGTTTTACTTATAATATAATTGAGAGTGAGGGTAGTCGTAATTCGATACTTGGCGTAGGTATGTTATATTGACCGGGCCGGACGGGGTTCCTGCCCGAGTGATGGCCCGTGCCCTCGACTACATGTCGGACCACCTCAGGGGAGTGTTGGACGCTAGCCTGGCGTCCGGACACTTCCCTGAGCGTTGGAAGTGCGGGAAGCTGGTACTGATCCAGAAACATGGACGGCCTGCCGATTCGGTCGCGGCCTACAGGCCCATCGTGTTGCTGGACGAGGCGGGAAAGTTGTTTGAGAGGGTTCTCTCTGTCCGCATCGTCCGGCACCTCAGCGAGGTGGGGCCCGACCTGTCGGACGCCCAATTCGGCTTCCGAGAAGGGCGTTCGACGGTCGACGCGATCCTGCGCCTGAGGGCCGTGACCGAAGAGGCGGTGAGAGGCGGCGGAGTGGTGTTGGCGGTGTCCTTGGACATCGCCAACGCCTTCAATAGTCTGCCATTCGGCTGCATCAGGGCCGCACTCCAATACCACGGAGTGCCAGGGTACCTGCGGCGGCTGGTGGCAGACTATTTAGAGGAGCGTACCGTCGAGTACGAGGACCGAGATGGCGCCTTGAGACGCAGGGCCATGTCGTGCGGTGTTCCACAGGGGTCTGTCCTAGGACCACTCCTGTGGAACATGGGATACGACTGGGCCCTACGAGGGCGTCTCCCCCCCGGGCTGGGTGTAATCTGCTACGCAGACGACACCCTAGTCACGGCCCGGGGGGCAAACTTTGAGGAGGCGGCGCGCCTGGCCACCACAGGAGTCTCCCGGGTGGTCGGGCGCATCGAGGCGCTGGGTCTGCGGGTGGCCCTGGACAAGACGGAGGCCCTATTATTTCATGGGCCCCGTCGCGGTCCGCCCGCCGGCGCCTCCATTGTGGTCAACTCGGTCCTCGTACCGGTCCGGGCCCAGATGAGGTACCTGGGTCTGGTCCTCGACGGTAGGTGGCTCTTCGACGAGCACTTCCGACAGCTTGGTCCTAAGCTGGTGGGCACTGCCTCCGCCCTAGGGCGACTTCTGCCCAATTTGGGCGGGGCCAGTGTCCCCACTAGGCAGCTGTACACGGGGGTTGTCCGGTCGATGGCACTGTATGGTGCACCGGTGTGGGCGGCGGCTCTGTCCGCCCAGAATAGGGCGCGCCTCTGGCGCCCCCAGAGGGTATTGGCGGTCAGAGCCATACGCGGGTACCGCACCGTATCTACCGAGGCGGCGTGCGCCTTGGCCGGAACACCCCCGTGGGATTTGGAGGCGGAAGTGCTCGCCGAAGTTTATCGGCGAGTGGCTGACTTCCGGGCGGAGAACGGCTTTCGCCCTCCGCCCGAGGACGTGCGCGAGTGGCGCGAAGCCGCTCGCCGAGCCACCATGCAGAGATGGTCGTTCCGGCTGGAGACCCCACGCGCTGGCTTCGCCGCCGTGGAGGCTCTTCAGCCGGTCATCGCGGAGTGGGCAGGGCGGCAGCATGGGACCCTTTCCTTCCAGCTGACGCAGGTACTTTCCGGGCACGGTTGCTTCGGAAAGTACCTGCACTCGGTCGCTAGGAGGGAACCGAGTCCCGCCTGCCACCACTGCGACTGCAGTGAGGACACGGCCCAGCACACGCTGGTGGTCTGCCCCGCTTGGGCGGCGCAGCGCCGGGTCCTCACTGCAGTCATCGGAGGGGATCTCTCGCTGCCGGCCGTCATAAGATCGATGGCCGGCAGCGACAGTTGTTTTACCGCGGTCGCAACCTTCTGCGAGGATGTAATCTTGCAGAAGGAGGTGGCGGAGAAGGCCCGGGAGGACAATATCCACTCGGACCCGATCCGCCGCCGGCGCCCCGGGCGGCGGAGGCGCGCATACCTGCGTCTCATGCCGCCCTGAGAGTGGCCGCGGATGGGCGGGACGGGTTTCCCGTCCGTCCGCAGTAGAGGCCAACCGCGAGGGGGCGGCGTCCGTGTGGGACCGGACGCTGCCCAATTAGAGAGTTTAGAGTTGAGATGGTGCCCGCAACAGTGCGGGCAGGCGCCGGTCGGAGTCCAGAAGGAAATCCCCTCCCTGGACTCCTTCCAATACAAAGGCGCAGAGAGGGTCACACCGTGTGGTTTTAGTCGGTTCGAGTCCGACACACCACCCCGCCGTAACCCCCGACGGGGTGACGGTCCGCGGGGATTTCCACACGTAAAAAAAAAAAAAAAAAAAGGTATGTTATATTGAGGAATTGACGTTGTAAACGAGGCTTGCGAAGGTTATCGAGCGAGGCGAGGTGCGACGTTCCGAAAAGTCGCAGCGGCGGCCTTGAAGGGTCCTTTGACCCTCCATCGGTAATAATATCCTCCGCTATCCAATCACCTGCTTCAATATCGCATACTAAATATATATATATCTCCATCACTCTTATAATATAAATAGTCACACCTGTATTCAATATGACTTAAAACTTGTTATTTTGGTTAATTTACCTAACACGATTGAAAATAAAGATTGCAACAGAGCATATTACTTATAAAACGGATTATTAGATCATAAAACGGATTCTGTTAGCCTAGTGCATCACAACAAAATGTTTAGACAGAATCCATATTGATATTACAAATTGAAAAATAACTCTGTCAGTCTGTTCTTTCACGGCTAAACCGTCGCATTGATTTCAATAAAATTTGATATGATATTACTTTCATGCTTGAGGCAAGACACCTTCAAGCGGACGTAGGCGCGGGCAAAATTTTGTAGGTTCATATGGATACATTATAAATAATTATGTACTTTTATTTTGAAATTATCTTTAATATCAGTATTACAGACATTTGAATAGAGGCACTGTAGTCGGAGATATAATATCATTACGTTGTTAACTTGTTATATATTGGTGAAAAATTTATTTGAACTTTAAACGGATACTCCTAACAAGAAAATTTCGATGGGAAGAACTGAAATCAATGACCTTAAAGGTTATTACAGCAGAACGGTCCCATATCAAGATATTATTAGGTACGTCCTAAACATTGTTTTTACCGCCCTCTACTAAACATCCCTTTATAAATAGATAGGAAAGGAATATTTATTTCAGGTTATACGGGACGAAAAACAAGTGTACGTACGAACTTTAATTATTTTCTTAAAGTACGTCAAAGACTAGACGTCAATGAAGGTGACGAAAGTGAGAAAAGTGACTTATTATGCGTATTTATTGAATATTTTTGTTAACAAATTACAGACGCTTCAACAAGGTGTTAGGTAGACAGAGAAGTCAACAAGTGACGTGTAGGTAGCTACGAAATTTACGAATCCATTATAATTAACTATTTTCGCGACAAAACATGACGTGGCAAGTTCAGTGACCAACGAATTTATTCAAGGGACATAGCCGTAGCGTTAATTTTCCTGATAACCTTCAAATAGCGGCCCCGCGGTTAAGGTGAGCTCGCAATTTTACTCTTTATTTTTACCGATTCGCTTCGTAATGTGTATGTATCATCAAACATTTCTACTTTTAAAGACGAATAGTTTTTTATAACTTGTGTAAATGATTGCGGAATTAAAATTTTCCTTGATATATAATATCTCGACAGAGTTTTATCTTTTAATTTATGCAAAGAAATAAAATTAAAATGTCCGGTTATAATATCTAATTTAAGAAAGTTAATACGGTGAAGAAAAAAATGGTACAAAAATCATCTGCCTGCCTGTCTGTCTGTTTATTCCGGCTAATCTCTAGAACTACTGGATCGATTTAGACGGGAACTTCACTGGTTTAGTTAGCTTATGATATCAGGTACTACTTAGGCTACTTTTAACTTCAGACTAGGTTTGCCCCGAGGCTTTAAACTGAGGCCGCGCGGAGTTCAGCTAGTTATAAATGAAAATTATTCAGAAGTTTCCTCCGGTCGTCTTAGTAAACGATTTGTTTGTTTTCAATAGAAGATAATGATGTTAAGATTAGTGGACAAGCACTTAAGTTTAACTTTCGCCCTTTATCAGTTAATTAAAAGCGATTCCTCTCCCACGCGTCATGTGCTTACTGCCTGTACCAAATGACATAAAAAGGTTTAAGTACTCAGAAGAATTCAAATTGTGTTGTAAAAAAAAGCCTGACTATTGGCCATTTTCACCAACTATACTTAAAGCGTTTCCTTCCTATGAACCCTCAAACGTAGGTAGCTCCTAAATTTTAATAGACACTTAAAAAGCACTTACCTAGTTGTCCCATTATGGTTAGTAAAAACAAAAATATTACTTGGGGTTATCTAACTCTTTCTAAGTGGTCCCTTAAACTTACGAGACGTTTGTGAAAAAGCCTATAAGATTATATACCTGCATAATATGCAGGCATAAGGCAAAGTAATTAGTATCTAAATATTAAAATCCATTTAATACCTTTGTTATAGATTTATAATAATTGGTTGTGGTCTTAATATTTATTATTCTAATAAATAATAAAACCGAGTTACATCCTTATTTTATAAACAACACGCAAACAATAGTAATTTCCTTTTGTTATAATATTCTATACAGATAAAAGTATTTCCGTTTCATTGAGACCAGAGAAATGTAAACAATTGAATGATAATATTTTATGGCAGTTCATTTTGAAAAGTAATATGTACAGCTATCATAACTACCTACTTCGTTACTTTTAGTGTTGTGGTTTTATTCCATCCTGTTGTTATTTTGTGTAAAAAAAACATTTACCACTATTTTTGAAGTTTCTCTTTCCCGATATCATTTATAAATAAATATATAAAGTAATATAAAAAATAAAGTTCTATCATGGGTGGCGAGTTCTAGAATCTTTGAATAAAAAAATTACTACAAGTTTTCTGAAAATTGATAACATATCGATTTCAAAATTATTCTTATACATCTCAAATTGTAGTAATTTTATGTGGATGGTCCACATCTCGACATATTATATTAGTGTTTGTCTACAGTCAAATATTTTGTTAACGAAATGAATATTCTGTAATTAGATGCCATATTCTCTGTGAAGCCGTTTCATAGCAAAGAATACTATTAACGGGCTTCTTTCCTGTTTACACCTCATTAAAATTTGGTGTTTATATCATTAAACTGCATTTAAAACTGGTTGATCACAATAAATTGGTACTACTTTTTTGAAATAATGACGTTTTATGAGCAGTGTAAAAAACATCTTAATCGTATGAAGACTTGGGAAATTTTTATTCTTTGGAAAAAAATACTCTTTAGACTTTCAATTCATTGCATATCAGATCAGGGGTCCTCTATGAGAGATACTCGGGACACAAAAGTGTTTAGACAGCGTCGCCTTGGTGTCCTCGTCCTACTAGAGGAGATAAACTTTCGAGAACATTGAACTGCCGGGCGTGTCTCCAAAGAGGGACCTAGTAAGTTGTCTAAGAGTGATCGGCGGTTCACACTTATCATCCAATGCTTGTGCCCACTCAGGGAACCTGTAGTAAACTCATGAGAGCTTTTTCACACAAATCTTCCAAGATTTGCGACTTTAATACAACATAACCTTAAGAAGATCTTAGCAGACAAGTTCGTACTTCATATGACCATATTAATTAATGAATAAGTTATTCATAAAATAGTAATGTGTGTGGTATGTGATGAGTTGGACTCATCTGCGAACAATATCGATAAAATAATGGACAAAGCATGTGTTGTCTCATCGAAAAACAATTAATGCTTAACAAACTATTTTGTAATGGTCACAGATAGTGGAGGTCAAAGTACAAGAATTTATGTCGAGATAACGCGTCATTTTGTTTACCGCTTATGCACTCCCAAAACATGTGAACATTGTTGATTACATGCACCGTATTATCAGTGAACAACCCAGTCGCGTTTCATCTATGGTTGATGTCAATTCGTCAATATTTTAAACTCCAAATAAAATCACTTTTAATCTTCGGTGGCTTCAGTGTCTTAAGAAAGTTTCCATAAAAATCACTTATACTTCATTCACTTATTCAAGAAATTATTTAACACACACACACACAGCTTATTAATTTTCTTAACAAAGTAAACATGTGAAAGAGGTATATATGCCAAACGTACTTCCTTGCGGATAATAAGTAGATAAAAAAAAGGTGTGAGTCTTTCAATTCCTCCTAGCTAAAAATAGCATGCTTTATACCAGCGAGAGCCATGTAAAGCGCAGAGCAAAAAGCAACTTAAAGGCTGGCAGTGTTGGTGGTAAGCAGGGTTGTTGTGAACACCTTTAGAGAAGCATTTTGCAGAATTCACAGGTAGTTTTCTTTGTTGTTTGCAAATTCTCCAAACAACTTTGGCACAAAGCAAGAACGGTGCTTGAAAAGTTTTAGATAATAAATCGTTTCAAAAAAAACCGTAATTTTAAAAGTATCATGGCAGCCCTGTATGTGTGGAATGCCATCCACTCACAATTCCACATACTTTAATCACTTCCCGCGCGTCTAGACATCGACCTCTAGTTTCACGTCCTTTCCACCGCCAATGTAAATCTTAGGGCCACTTCTTAAGATCCCTATTACATTGTGAGTGCTCCAACGTTAACGATTAATAAAAACGGGCCCGCTGTCCTCGAAAAGTGCATTGATCTTGTGGCGCGTCCTTCTGTGGCACAAAAATTGCTGCACGTGAAGGGAGCGTCTCTTTTACGTTCAAATTATAAGAAACAAGTGCGAGCAGGATGCAATAGGCAGGATGCGCGTGGTGAACAGCGGCCAATACACCCAAGCGAGCGCAATGAACGGGGGCCATTAATGTGGAAGTACCACGCCGCATTTTGGCGCCAATAACATCCGTTTTTGGGAACTGGGTGAGATTTTTAAACAATAACGCTTTTGGGCCACGTGTGCTTTGATCCATCTTCTTCTAAACGATATTTGCAGACCAAGACATTTCTTGATCACATCTATGTGTATTAATACTGTTTTGTTGTCAAAAACGCGATATTTTAGAAGTTTATTAAAATCCTTTAATACATTCTGTAACCAAGTGATTCTCGGCAACTTATAAATCTTGCATATAAAGTAAATTGCTTTTTCTGTCATTTAACTAAACGTCGCGCTGCGTTGCGTTGAATGAATTTCGCGCCAAAAACTTGTATAGTAAATCAAGAGCTACCACCACGTGCTCGATCGACGCAACACAACATCAAACGAAAGCGGACTGAGAGGTTTCGGCGGTAAAATCAATACAGGGCCAGTTCTGTGTAGACATTTTACTAGGTATGCATGTATATATGTATTTACACACATACAAACTGGACCTACGATTTCTTGTTAAAAATTTCCCATCTAAATTTCACAAGTCGTAAAGCACGAAGATCGCATATTATTATGAGATTTATTTCTTTCTTCTCAGATAAAAGAAACAGCTTTTTCTACTTTGAATGTTTCTTAATTAGATCTTAACTATAAAATCTAGTGACTGTGTTATCGTTCTCATGTTAAAATAATGACCACAACAGATTTTAAAAAACTTAGGGTTCGTCAGTATTTATACAACATAATATATCTTATCTTTTACTATATAAAAATCTCGTGTCACAATGTTCGGTCCCATACTCCTCCGAAACGGCTGGACCGATTGGTATGAAATTTTCTGTGCACATCGGGTAGGTCTGAGAATCGGCCAATATCTATTTTTATACCCCTAGGAGCCGCGGGCATCAGCTAGTTATTTTATAAAAATATGATGAATAGCGTTTTTATAATATGTACCTATGCTGATTCTTAATATTTCATGACTGTCTAGAATATTTTTTAAATAATATAAATACAAATGAATCTTACAAGAACCGTAACACTTTACAAAAAAAATGTATTTTTTGCATTCATCCTTCTTGGAAAACTATAGCAATAGGGAAAAAAAGGCCGCGCCGGACGGCTTCAAAATATGCAGTTGTGCGTTAGAATGTGTGGGTGCAAATTCCACGAAGGATGGGATGCCTGCCGATACATTCAACTTTACTGAACCGGCTAGCCACCAGTGACCGTTGCGTTTAAATTGCAAGCATAAATCTTTACAATATAATATAGCACATGTCATGGGATCATTGCTTTAGGAATTGTAGTAAGACCAGTTGTATAATATCATGAGAAATATAATAATGGTTAACTACAATGATGAGCACTCAAGCGCAAAAATCAACGATCCGAACTGTCTGGCCGTTGAACTCGGAAGCAACTGGCAAAAGCCTAATTAAAAGGAAATATTTTCGTTTCCAGTAACTGTGAGGGTATTCATCTCAGATTATAATAAAAAATGTTAATAATGTATAATATACCCAATACTTTTGATGCTAAAATATTATTACTTTTATTAACACAAGCAGATTCTGCTAGTGGTAAAACACTATAATAATTGTTTTTTTTTCAACATACGTGCATAGAGATAGATAGGCATACAAAGAGATAGGCATGAGTTATCTTCAAAATAGTTTTTTTATTTGCAAGATAAGATAGAAAAGTAGGTAGCGAAATATTTGATCGGAATCTTTTTAAGTTTATCCGCAAAACAAGCCGAGATGGGAATTAAGGTGAACAGTAGAATAATGAAGGAAATGATTATTATTTTAGTATGAAACACAAATAAACTGTTACCGTTAAGTTGGGCTCTGAGGTTGGGAACAATTGTAACTGACAAATAATGGATAAATAATAAGTATGTTCCCACGTACACCCATGGTTTAAAGTCGAAAACATTTTGACTGTCGTAAATAAACGTGATTGCACAACCTTGAAAACAAAGAAAAACCTCAACATACTGCGCATAAGTTTTGAAGGTCTCTGACCCAATGAGTTCAAAGCGTTAGCGTTAGTACAACGCATTTTCCACACAAACGATATTGTTACACTAGATTATTCTTGTTAATGTTATGTTAAATTGATCAGATTTGATAATTAGCTAACTTATCAAATAAGAAATAACTAAATAACTGCTATTTAATGATAAGTTGAAAATTAAGTTTATATCTTCAATACACCGTTTATAGATAATTTTCTATTGTTTTAACAATTGACAATTCGATAAAACAACAACAACAATTTATTTATAATAATAATAATAATAATAATTTTATTTTCAAGCAAGAACTTAGTACTAGATTACAATTACAATAAAACTTAGCAATATTTTACATAGCAATTAACATTATCATCTGCAATCAAACTAGGCAAAGCCTGTATTTCGATTGTCAGCGTTTTTATTTTAGATAGTTATAACTCATGAAATTTTCGTAATCCAATACCTACCTGAAATTAAATACAAGTTTTTTTTAATTTTGTAATTATTTAATTTTTTTCTGTGAAAGTGTGAAAATGTGAAAAGTCCTCTTTTTTTGAGTAATGTAAGTGATGAAATGATGTAAGTGTTATGAGGCTAATGTCGTGGTGCATTAAGAGGGTGAGAGATCTTGTAAGTTTAATAGTGTGAATGTGTAGGGGTGTGTGATATGATGTACTCGTATGTGATCTGTGTGGCTGTGTATAAACTGTTGTTATTTATGAATAACACTTTCATTACTGTGCTACAACTAATAGCCTTTCTGTTTCTTCGTATTCAAGTTTTTGTAAGTACTGACTCACTTTCACCTTACACTGTTTTTTCGTGAGAGGGTAAATGTTTATTTTTATATTTATTTTATTATATAAATATGGCCCAAGAAATCCAATAAACCGGCCGCTAAATTTTGTTTTCCAACTGCTCCGTTTTTCACATACTGTATTTTTCCGACGTTTCTCAGTTAACTTAGGATCGTAGAATAGAGAAGTATGTTGTATAAGGATGATGCTCCGTATGAACAATTGCCTAACTGTCAAGACTTCGCACATGTGGTAAAGAGTCGTGGTGGGAAAATAAATAGGTTTGAAATTACTTACCTTTAGAATAGCTCGCTGTACGACCTCAATGGGCTTCATAATGGTTTTACATGTGCCTCCCCAAGATGATATACAATAAGTAAGTAGTGACTGACACAGAGCATAGTATACCAATTTCAGAAGCCCGGGCTCAGCAACATGCCTTAAGGTTTTGAAAACATAAATGAGTTTGCGTACTCTAGC
The DNA here is from genome assembly GCA_932526445.1 of Phragmatobia fuliginosa. Lineage (NCBI taxonomy): Eukaryota > Metazoa > Arthropoda > Insecta > Lepidoptera > Erebidae > Phragmatobia > Phragmatobia fuliginosa. Next base: position 9,982,719 of record OW052071.1, on the reverse strand, counting down.
ACATAGTAGCTTAATATGTTCCCTGAAGTTGAGGGCACTATCGATAGTGACACCTAAGTATCTAATAGAATGTACGCGTTCCAATGGTAAGCAATTACAGGGAACATTAGGTAAACACTCATGTGATATAATTTTGTGGCTGTTGCTAAGCCCAGATACCTGCCTAATGCCGAAACACATGTACTTGGTCTTTTCGACGTTCAGTGTAAGAATATTTCTTTGAAACCATTCGCTAGCAACATTGAGACCTCGCTGGGCAGCTTCGAAAACTCTGTCCCATGTATCAGCCGCAAATACTAAGGCAGTATCATCGGCGAAGGATATAATTTCACCATGTGTAAGTTCAACATTGGTGAGCTCGTTGATGTATACGAGAAACAGAGTAGGTCCAAGGATACTACCCTGTGGGACGCCGTGTGTCACAGGAAGAAATGAGCTTTTATGTTCGTCTATTCTCACGCATTGAACTCGCCCAGACAGATAACTTTTAAAAAGTTCCAATTGAGTGCCTCTAATTCCTAATGCCTCTAGCTTATCCAATAAGATGGAGACAGAAACCGTATCAAATGCCTTGGCTAGATCTAAAAACATACAAAGACATTTTTGTCCTTTATCCAAATTTTCACTAATAAAACTTGTTAGTTTATTTACAGCTTGTTCAGCTGACCTTCCATGCCTAAAACCGTACTGATTTGTAGAAAGCAGATCGTGTTTTTCAAGATAATTGATTAATCGGGAATTTATTATCTTTTCTAAAATTTTTGAGAGTGCTGGTAGGATGGATATTGGTCTGTAGTTGTTGATACGTTTTCTGTCCCCGCTCTTAAAAATTGGACATACCTCTGATGTTTTTAAAGAGTCGGGAAATATGCCAGACTTTAGACTGTCATTTAATATTTTTGTTAGAGGTGGAACAAGACTCCTTTTGTGTTCTTTGATAAATTTACAGCTAATTTTATCATATCCCACTGCACAATCAGTTTTCAGCCCCATTATTGTTTTTTCCACCTCTTCTTCGTCGGTGTCAAGTAATACAAATGAATGCATATTTTTATTTTTATGTGTATGTCTATGTAAAGTGGTGTTTGATGTATATGTATATTTTTTATTAATTTTATCCGCCAGTGAGCTGCCTACGTTTATAAAATATTTGTTTACTTCATTGAGCGATTCATCAACAGAAGTCGAAAATGTTAGGAGTTCTTTAGGATGTTGTGTTACTTTTGTTGTGTTGGTTATCGTTTTAATTACCTTCCATAGTCTTTTTTTATCGTTTTTTGCAGTTTGAATTTGTTCTTCTTCGTATGCTCTCTTTACTTTTCGTAACAGGTTGTTACAAAAGTTTCTATAGCGCTTGTAAGTAATTTTAAGGATCTCGTTTTCCGGAGTCAAACTAGATTTTTTATGCAGTTTGTCCCTATTTTGCATACATCTTAACAATCCTGGGGTTATCCAAGGTTTTATAACTTTTTTACGTCTTGATAGAGGTATTGTTAGTGTATTATGCTCGATAGCAGTTTGAAGGCATTGCGTGAGATATTTCATGTTAGTATTTGGATTACCTGACTGATAAATCGGATCGAAGTTAATCTTCATTACATCCTCACCTAAACCTTGTTTATTAATTTTGGTCATCGTGGTGATGGTATATCCACGTGGCTTTGATAGATTAATACAAGATAAAACTGGGTGGTGGTCTGTTATTGTTACATGTGGGACTATTGTAGTGGATGTGGTTTTTGTTTTTATTAGTGCGTGGTCAAGGCAAGTCCCGCTGTCACTACGAGTTATTAACTGATGTGCTGGTAAAAGACCATGAGTTGCAGCCAATGTTAAATAATTTTCACCGTTAGTATCTATTTTATTAGCGTTTATTGCTATATTTATATCACCCATGACAATGGTGTGTTCAAATGATGACACCGTCTGTAGAATTTTATCTAGAGAAGAAAGGAATGGATCTATTTTTGCGTAAGATGGTGATCTGTACAGTGCAATTATGGCAGCGCTATTGTTAACGGTTGCCACTAGACAGTTACAGTCATGGAAGTCAGTTGGTTCTATCACATTTACGTCGAGATCTTCTTTGTAGTATATAACTACACCATCATTTTGTTTAGAATTTTTCTTTGTTGCTGTGTGACGATAACCGGCTAAGTTAGGTATGGCAGATGTACAGGATAGCCAACATTCCGTCAGTATAATTATGTCACATTCCAATTTCATGCTATGCAGCATAACTTCGAAACTTAAAATATTGCGGTTTATACTGCGTATATTCTGTGTCAATATGAGTAGGCGTTTAGATGAGAAGCTAGTAATAATCTCCTCGCATTTGTCCAAATCTGCTGTTTGAGAGTGGGATACGGATAACTTATCCAGGTCATCAGTTATATTGATTATGTCACCAAATGTTTCTGAAATGTGTATTTTTTTAAATAATTGTATTCATTATTTAAACGATTTGTATGGAAAGTAATTTTAAGTTTAGGATGTAATAATTTACTGACGTGTACTTTAGTAATCTTGAAATATAGTGTGTATTTGTTTGTGAGGTTTAGTTGTTTTATTAGTTTAGTGTAAGTTGATAACGTAGTGTTGATTATATTTATCTTTGGATGTGTGTTGTATAGTAAGTCACTGCACCTTATATAGAGAGCTAGTGCTAGTGAGCTAGTGTTATAACAAGAAATAATCTCAAACATAAAAGTAACATGCATATAAAATAATAGCAAAACTTGACACATAGTATTTGCTAAAATTAAAAATAGTCACATCGGTTTTACATTTTTCCTCAATTTATCCAGATCCAAGTCATTATTTATTCGTATATGAGGAGAACCTTCTTTTTTTTTGAGATACACCACACCGTTTGACGTCCAGCAAAAGTCGTAGTCATGACTCTTTCGTAATTGCCTCGCTAAGTAATATAGTCTTTGGGACTTTTGGGTGAGAGTCTCTGAGACATATATTGGCTTAGGCTTATAGCCCTGATTCAAATTGGTTGTGCCCAGTTTACCACCTTTTGGTTTCGACTTGTTGAAGATCTTGACAGCTTTAAGGACTTTTTCCTTCATAAGTGTGGTGGTGAAGTCAACTACAACCGGGTCTGAGGTATCCTTTGATTTCAACCTGTATATGTCCCTCACAACACCTCGGTCTATATTAACATCAACTGTCTTGCCCAACTTCATAATTTCATTCACCAAAGTCTCTTTTGTTTCTCCGTTAAGTTTTGGGAGATTACGTATCTCTATTCCACAACTACGGGTTTTCCGTTCAAGCGACTCCAGCTTTTCCTCCATATGTTGAATAGTAGCTTTATCCCGTATTCTTTCTTTTTCTAAGACAGAAATTTTTGTTAGAAATTCATCGTACTTGTTCGACATCATTTCCATACTAGATTTTAGTTCTTGGAATCGCTTTTCCTGTTCTGTGGAGAATGATGAGAACATTTGTTGAATAAGGGCTAGGACATCCGTATTGTCATTTTCATATTTTCGTTTTTTCCTCTCTGTGACATTCGCCACTAATGTGTGAAGGTCTGATTCCGATTCACAGTGTTGCACTAGTGTTTTGTTTGTTTCTGTATGACTCGCACATAATTCAGTGTTTTTACGTGCGTCGCTTCCTTCAACGCTTGGTAGGGCCGGTGAGACAGGCGGAGTGCGTTTTAGTGGCATGATATTCGAAACTGTAAAACGGACCGTTTAAAGGTATTTTTGCTAGCAACCCAAATAACACGAAAATCCAAAATTAACACCCAGTTTGTGTTACTGTGGCTTGTTCTTAACTTGTTCACACTTTTACTACCAAAATAAATATATTTTTTTGCAATGGTATCCTTTTGTAGTTATGGTTGTGTGCTATTCTCCGTAAGATGGCGCTAGTATTGGCCAAAGTTACCCGACCAAGACAGATCTGAGAGGAAAAATGACGAGAATTCTATTATATCTATGGTATCATAGTTCTAGGTTTAGTTTTGCTACTTGTCGCTGTGTCGCCTGTGTTCCCTCAATTTCAAATATTTTTTTTCGTAACGTCTATGATATAAAATGAATTTAAGTTTTCAACAAAAGGATTGCTCCATATAATGTCACTTTTGAATTTTATTTCAGGTTAGGTTATTAAGTGCGTTAAAGGGTACTTATCTGATGGTCCAAGGACTTATTCACTGTTATCACCCCTATACTGTAATACTTCTTCTTGTTTCTTTTCCTCTGTTTCACAGTTAACACCTATAATATCACCATGCCAGGACAATGTTAGCAATTGATTTCGCAGCTTTTTTCACAGAATTGATTACATTATCTAATGTTTACAAAATTTAAATATGCAGACAATGTATAGGTATCGGTGTTCCAATTGGAGACAATTGGATAAAATTGCAAAATCTATACTATACTTATAATTCAAAGGTGATTTCTAGTGGAACCAGATACCAGAAAGCGTCGAAATCGATCAAAACCTACAGAATAAATTATATTTATTATTAAACTAACAACAAGTAAGTCATACTTTTAGTTTGTCATACAGTTGTTTGATCAATAATTTTATTTTAGGCTTTCTTCGTGGTGACGTATATGGAGTTGAGATATCTTGGACTTCAAATTCTGTAAGTTCAAGGTAGTAGAGCCTCGCTGATTTCAGTATGAGCGGGTCACCTCGACCTTATTACGCTATAGTTGTATGTCGTGTTTCGTGGTTTAGTGAGAGACCAATGATGATGAGCATCTCATCTCAACAGCCTCTATGGTAGGCTGTACGGGTCTCCATACTGTAATGTCTGCATTCGCAATGAGTATGGTGTCCTCTATTCTTGGATTCTACTTATGCTTTCCACAGAGCAAGGTGGATTCACTTTGGACACATTCATACATAAATAAACATCCAAAATAATAATAATAATATCTTTATTCATTCTATAGACATTTCTTTACAAAACAGGAGGTCTCCTATCTCTCCTATCTAAAGGTGCAAAAACTAGTCTATTAGGAAGGCAGTGGCGCAACGTCTTCTAAAACTGAAACACATCAATCACAAAGTTATAAATAAATATTTGAATGATAATGCTATAAGCTTGTCATTACGATACTATAATCTTTTATCATAAAACATGTTACGCTCACTAGGATGAACCTTGCGGTAGGAATACATAGTCATCGGTGAGTATTCGTCATTGTATTCTCCCATCCCTAAGTATCTGCAGCTACGCCGACTAGTACGATTAAAAGAACAAAGGCTGATTCACGCTTCCTGCTTGTATTTATAGATCTATGCTATGCTTGTGTTTATCTCCTTATTATCATCAGCGGTACTTTGACTAATGGTATCCACGTCAGAGTAGTTACGATGTTTATACGGAGTTCATAATACTGTAAACAAATAAACTTTAAATAGGTATAGATTCTATAAAAGGTTTCTATTTAGTACAGGGTTCCTAGTTATTGTTTCGTCATGGCAGTCTGGGGCCTACACAATGAGCAGTTGGTGTCGCAACACGTGGGTGGCCCACGAGTGAGTCACCGTCTCGTGCTACGGAGGCACACCATAGCTTGCGGCTCTTATTGTCCGCCCGTACCCGTTCCCACCAACTAACGCCACGTCTACGGCGCCTTCCTCATTCATACCCATTCGTACTATGAGAAACGACTACTAATGAAAGCGAGCTACACAATTTACAACGGACTTCACATTGATAAATATGATTTATTAAAAATTATTAACCATAAAAAAAAGGGGCCAAGTGCGAGTCGGACTTGCCCATGAAGGGCTCCGTAGAAGCAAGTAACATCATATAAAAGTTCTTGTAGTTCGTTGTAACTTTGATCGATGTTTTAATAATAGTGTATTGATTGAATGAAAGGTAAATTGCGGTTTACGATTTATGACGTAATAAAACATAAAAAAACTACTCACTAGATCTCGTTCAAACCAATTTTCGCTGGTAGTTTGCATGGTAATGTACATCATATATTTTTTTTTAGTTTTATCACTCTTATTTTAGAAGTTACAAGGGGGGGGGGGGGACACATTTTACCAATTTGGAAGTGTCTCTCGCGCAAAGTATTCAGGTTTAGAAAAAATGATGTTAGAAACCTCAATATCATTTTTCTAGACCTATCCATAGATTACCCCACACGAAGGGGTTTAATGAAAACATTTTTTTTGAGTTTCAGTTCCAAGTGTTAGTTTTTTTTTCTATTTTTGTATGAAAATCTTAATGCGGTTCACAGAATACATCTACTTACCAAATTTCAACAGTAGGTACTATTTTTATAGTTTCGGAAAAAAGTGACTGTGACATACGGACGGACAGACAGACAGACATGACGAATCTATAAAGGTTCCGTTTTTTGCCATTTGGCTATGGAACCCAAAAAAGGATAATGAAATCAATTTACAATCAAACATCTTTATATATATAATTCTTGTGTGAGTGTGTATGTCACTGAACTTCTCTCAAACGACTGGACCGATTTTGATGAAATTTTTTGTGTGTGTTCAAGGGGATCTGGGAATGGTTTAGATTCGCAATTGGACCCGGTAGGTGGCGCTGCGATCAAGTTCTGGAATTTTAAAGTTGGGCGGTACGAAGTTCGCTGGGTCAACTAGTATTATATAAATATTTCAAATTGAAATGGACTGGTTTCTATGTTGTCAAAATGTGTGTCGTGTTAAACTAATATTTTAAAGTACAATTTATTGAGAAAAAAAGCAGAACTGTGATATTCTGTACTATAGCTGTGGTAAATAGTAGAAATATGTTACATGTGTGTGTGTATAATTATTGTAGGGTGTAGAGTGGCGTGGCGTTGTACGGAGCGTACATTCACCCAGAACGTCTCGGTCGTAGGCGCCGTCGGGCCGCCAACCGCCCTTACCCGGCGAACCCTAGGGCATGCCTGTAGCTAAACACTTTAATTTCGCCCTTTCCCTGCCGTTGCGACCCAGACGAGACGATTCCACGATTGCTTTAAGTAGGATTAACATCTTGATACCCAAACTTAGAAGGTTGATGGCTCTTAAGTAGAAAGGATTTTGAAGAAAGGTATTTATAAATAAAGGTTTTGAAGTAAATTATTGTTAAACAGAATTATCTTAATTTTGGACAGAAAATTAATTCTACAGCTATTATTATTTCGGAACATCTTACCTGACGTTGATAGAATTTTCTGAATACATATTCGTCATTGGCCGTCGTAAATAAGGTCAAAACCACTGAATCAAAACGAATCTGGGAAGTCTTCTTATTTTACATTGTCAAATGTAAAATATAATACGTTGTCTTGTTTCATAAATTACAAGATGCCGTGTAATTATTTCAAACATATAAAATATAAAAATCAAGTCAAAAATAGTTAAAGTACAGTACAGTACAGTACAGTAGTATAAAAGATTGTACTACTAATAAAGTTATATAAACTAGTATAACATAAATACTATACAGATAGGCATACATAAAGACATATAATACGATTATTACTTGAATTTATTTTCCAGTTACGGAAACCTTATTAAATAGATTGAAATATACGACTGTTGATTTTGTAATTAGAGGTCTTGGTGAGAGTAACTCAATTTGACTTTTTGGTTAATAGAATAAAGGTACTATCACTATTATGTATTCTGTGGTACTAGTAGTTACCTTACTAATGTTCAAATTACCTGTTAATGTATTAAGTATTTTGCATAAACTATAAGTCAGTGCGTGTCAGGCCACGCACAGGAAAGGGTTCCTCAGTCACCCATAATGGTACGTGTTATGTTCACGTATTAATGCGTTAATTTTGTATGACGTTTTCCAAGTAAGCGCATGGTAAAAGTTAAGCCTCTATAACTCCTGAAGTAACAAAGTCATCTAATCCGTTATAGTTTTCCTTTAAAGTTTATTATATGAACCACTATCACGAATTTTCCCAGATTTTTTGAGCCAGCCGGTTAGCTTTTAGATGGGGGGGGGGACGCCCTGTTTTTACAAAAAAGTGGCCTTTAAAGTGGAATTTCTAAATCATATAATACCTAAATCAAAAAATCATCTTAGAAACCCAGTATCGCTTTTAAAAGACCTATCTAATGATACCCCACATGATGGGGTAGCCTCGAGAAAAATAAAACATCCCCATTTTACTTGTAGGGGAGGTACCCCAAAACAATTTTTTTTCATACTGTTATTGTAGCACTTTGTCGACGTACTTACAATACATATTCATGCAAAGTTTCATCTTTCTAGCACTTACCGTGTGGACGGTAAGTCGAGGACGGGCGGACGGAAGGACATGACGAATCTATTAGGGTTCGAATTCATAAACTTCGGAACCCTAAAAATAGGTCATATTATAACATTAATAAGGTCTCTGTAGACCTTCATTTCTGCAAATAAATAAAACTCTGCGGTTCATAAAAGAAAAACCTTTTTTCATTATGCGTTTTCATGATACCTCCTTGTGGTTCTTCTCGCAAACCCTAAATAGGGTCTCGGGGTAACTTATCCAGGCGTTAGGCCTGCTAAAGTAGTTTTCCGCGCCGCCTGCAACTACAGACGGGTCACTGGGTTTGGTCCGGCTGGGCCTGTTGGTAGTCCCACGATGTTAGTTCGGTGGGGGGGGTGGCGTACCAACGAAATCGTGCTAGTAACGCCGGGGTCTTGTCCAGTATGATGACCTGTGCTTAGCGAGGTCGAGCTCCGAAGGGTGGGGGCCCTGCGGAGCGCCCATCAGCTAGCACCAGGTCGGATGTTGGGGATGATCCGGAAGGGGTTGCCACGGAGACGAGATCTCGCGGCAGTCCATACCTGTCCGGCGGTCGTCGGTGGTAGGGCGCGAGTTCACGCAGGTGACGGGCATGCGAGCCGTCAGCACGCACGAACAGGTTGGTGCTCAGGCGTCTCACGAAGTCATCCAGGTTTTCCACGCGCAGATCCCTGGAGATCGTCCTGTTCCGCACAAAGCGAGGGGCGTTGGCAATTGTGCGCAGTGCGAGTGACTGCTGCGCACGCAGCCGGCGGCGGTTCGTTTCGGACACAAGCGCGAACCAGGCCGGGGCACCGTAGGTCAATCGGGTGCGTATATAAGTCTTGTACACGCCAAGCTTTGCGCGGAGCGGCAATCGGGATGACAATACGGGTCGTAGAAGGGAGCGTGTAGCACGTACCTGAGCAACGACGTGGTTCACGTGAGGCTTCATGGAGAGGGTGCGGTCGATGGTCACGCCGAGGTATTTTACCGTCGCGGACCACTCGATATTCTGCCCCATGAGCTTCAGCTGTGGTAGGGTTACGCTTCCTATTGAGATCGCCTGAGTCTTCGCCACGTTGACCGTCAGTCTCCAGTCCTCAAGCCAGCTGGGAAGTGCGTCTAGTGTGCTCTGCATCTTGGTTACAGCGTTGGTGGCACTTTCGGACATCGTTATGTAGGCCGCGTCATCAGCGTACAGCGCAAGCTTCACGCCTTCGGTGACGGGGATATCATCTGTGTACCAGGAGTAGCACACTGGTGACAGGCAACTTCCCTGCGGCACACCGGCACAGATAGGTCGCTCTGTGGACAGGGCGCTTTCAACCGCCACTTGAAAGCGTCTGTCTTGCAGGAAGGTGGCCACAATCTTCACTACTCGACGAGGAGTAGTAGATGTGGACAGCTTGTACAGCAGGCCGGCGTGCCAGACACGATCGAACGCCTTCTCCATGTCGAGGAAGACTGCGACGACCCGCTCGCGCTTGTTGCGCGCAACCGTTATGTCATGCAATACCCTCGCTAGCTGGTGTGTAGTGGAGTGTTCAGCGCGAAATCCGAACTGTTCGTCGCGTGGCTTAAGGTGCGGCGTCATGTGCAGCAGTAGCAGTTTCTCGAACAACTTCGACGTCGTCGAGAGGAGCGTAATAGGGCGATAGCTTCCCGGTAAGAGGATGTTCTTCCCCGGCTTGGGCAGCATGATGACTCTGCCAAGTCGCCATGTGGTGGGAAAGTGTCCGGTGCGGAGGATACCGTTGAAGAGACGCGTCAGCGTTGCAATTGATCGCGAAGGTAAGTGACGCAAGGCTTCATTGGTAACCCGATCAGGACCGGGCGCTTTACGAAGAGGCATGCGGCGAATCATCCGCTGAATTTGTCCAGGGGAGAAGATGACGGGATCCTCGGTTGGGGCTATCGGCTGCTCGAAGTATAACTTAAGCTTTCTCTCGACTTCTGCCACGTGCTGCACGTTGTTTACAGGATTCGGTCGGAACTGCGCTTCCAGGAAGTCGGCGAACATCTCCGCTCGGTCCTCTGCACGGTAACGTGGGGTTCCGTCGCCGGCCATTAGAGGCCTAATCGGAGCTTGTTTCCCGGAAAGTTGGCGGCACAGACGGTGTATGCCCGACCAGTCTTCACTAGCTCGCTCGATGGTGCGTTGCCAGGACTCTGTCGCATTGGTAGCCAGCGCGGCAGAGATCTTCGCAGCCAGAGCATTGAGCTGAGATTTCATGATCGGACATCGGGCGCTCTGCCACTGCCGACGCAGTTTCCTCTTTCTCTCAATCATCGCCATGATGTGGGCGGGGAGCTGAAAGGGCTTCCTTGTTGTAGTGTCATCGAGTTTCGACATACGAAGTGCGGTCTGTAAAGTATCAATGAGATCTGTCGAAAGCTTCTCGACGTCATCGGATGTCTCTACTGGCAAGGAAGGCGAGTGCTCTGCCATATAATCAGCAAAGACCCGCCAGTCTTGGCATGATCGAGGGGGTAACTGGAACGTTTGCGGGATGTCATCCAGAGTTAAGCACACCGGCTGATGGTCTGAAATGAGGTGGTCGTCCAGGACGTCAAGATATACAGCCGCGTCAACGCCGCGCGTTACGGCTAAATCTATGACATCTGGTGTGTGGGCTGTGCAGTACGGATAATGCGTCGGAACCTCTGGTCCTAGTACCTGGTATTGGTTTCGGTCTGCATCATCGAGAAGGCGGCGGCCTTCTGGGCATGTAAAGTTGGAGTTCCATGCTGTGTGCTTCGCATTAAAGTCACCAGCTATTATAGTGGGCAGCGGTGATTCCAGCAGTGTGTGCATGTCAGCCACTGCGAGGCGCTGCCCCGGTGGCCTATAGAATGCGAAGACACGTGTGGGCTGGCTTCCGATGCAGACCTCTACGCCCAGGGCGTACGCAGACTGCAGTGTCGGTACTGGTAGCGCTTGATGGACGACTTTCCTCTTGACCAAGACTGCTAATCCCCTATAAGCAATCCCTCGTGGTGAGCGTTGGTCCTCCCGGTAGACATGGTATCCACCTATCTTTAATTGGTCTACTGGTCTAAGGTGGGTCTCACTAAGCAGGGCTATGTCAATTTGCCGTCTTGCCAACAGCAACTTCAGTAGCCTGCTCTTCTCTGTTGACATCCCGTCGGCGTTCCAAAAGAGTATACGCAACCTACGCAGATCCAGACTTACATAGCTCTGCTAGGCAGCTGAGGATCAGTGGGACGGGGTCCCGCTTCTCCAGTAGCGCCATCAATACCTTTTGAAGGGTATCGATGACGCTGGTAAGTCTGGGGTCCAAGTATACCGTAGCCGGCTGTGCGGCCGGTTTCGGTTGGACAGTCCGCTTCGCCTTCGTCCCCTCTGGTGGGGCGGCGACCACGGCGTTCTCCTGGACATCGTTGCGAAGCACGTTTGCCTGTTCGGCCTGCGACTTCGCCCTCTTCTTGCGTCGCTTCTTGCGACTACCACGTTCCTCTTGTGATGGGTTCGCAGCTGCCATTAGCGATGTAGGAGCATTGCCATCCTCAACAATAGCGGGTTTCTGTGTGTGCGGTACAGCTGCTGTTGTTCTTGCGACAGTACCGGCCTTCCGGTTCCGAATTTCCTGTTTGAACACAGGACAGGCAGCACTATTTGCAGTGTGCGCTCCACCGCAGTTTGCACACGTAGGCGGCTCTTCTAGAGGGCGAGTGCAGTCGCGAGCGGTATGAGCTCCGCCGCAACGCACACAAGAGAGCGGTCTATGGCAATTGTGGGATGAGTGCCGAAATTGTTGGCACCTGTGACATTGCGCGGGTCCCTTTTTTCCGCGCCATGCTTCTATGTGTACGCCGGGCATACATAGAAGTTCTGTTACTTCATATATACCCGGCGTAAGGTTTGAGGTGCGCGCCAGCTGTGCGAAATATATGCATCCCGGACGACCCTGTCGGGCTCGAATGGGACGCACGAACTCAGGTGTAAAACCGAGTTCGGTGAGTTCTGCCATGATCTCCTCTGGTGAAGTGTTGACTGGGAGGCCACGGATAGCCACTTTGAGGCTGCGTTCCGCGGGAAGGGAGTACGAAAACCACGAAATCTTTTCTTTTGCCTCCAACGAGTATAAGTACCGCTGGATGGTGCGGTACTCTTGGTCCGATTTAGGTATGAACCGTACTCCTTTTCCGAATGGGCGTCCATTGGGTGCGTGCCCGAGTTGATTCTTAAGCTCCCGGAAGTGTGTCGGCCAGTCCGGGAGTGCTTCAACCACTAAGGGCGGATAGCGGGTTGTTGACTGCTTGTTACCAGCGGTGGAGGCAGCGGCAACAGCATTGATGGGTAGAACGGTGGGGGTGGTGGCAGGAGCAATAACAGGGGCAGTAGATGTAGCGGCGGCATGTGCGATGACGGAAGTACCAGCAACAGTGGCGTAAGTGGGCCCCGCGACTTCCATGGGTGACCCTGTTGTTGTTATTGATTGGCCAAAAGGCGGCGTCGTGAAAAGCGCCCTCCGTTCCTCCATTTGTGGTGGGGACGGAAAGCGGTCGGGTCCGATTGTAGTTTGCGGACCAGGGAAGCGTGGTGGGGGAGCTAACAACTTTTTCGGCCTTTGTGGTATCAGTTGCGTCCCCTCTGTGCAAGTAGATGAAGGTGGTGTGGCATCAGGGACATTGACAAATGCAGTTGCATGTGCGGTAGTCGGTTCTAACCCGGGTGGGTTGCTAGTGGACGGACCGAGTGTAGGGGGTGTATTAGGTCGCGAGACTGTGGGGAGGGCAAAAAATTCCTCCCCTGCTCCCGGCATCGGCGTCACTGCAGTATTCGGCGGCGTACTTGGACGAGCGCTCAACTCATTGAGCGGGGATCCTGATGGCTGCGAGGGTCGGCGTGTCAGCGAGGCTTGGTCCGCGGCTACTACACGATTCAGCGCGGTTAGCGCCGCGCCGCGGGAGCGGACGTAGATTCGCTTCGCTACCCCGGAATTTTGTTGCGGCGGGCGAGTTGCCCGACGTGCGGATGGAGGTGGCATTCCAGATAACGCCCTTCTTTCTTTATTTTTTGTGAAGTGGCATTGATGATCTAGCGGCTTGATGGTGTGCTACACAACCAACACCTTTCGGCACAAGGTACCCACTGAACCGGCCCACCGGGGCTTGCCGCTGGTGGCAGACCGGGGGCCGAGGACGGCAGTGTACCCTGCGATATCCTAAGGCGTCGATGTGTACGCGGTGTTAAAATAATTTGCTTGGCGCGCCAACCGCGGTCGTTCGGCGTTCAATACGCGGGTTTGTTATTGTCGCTTCGCTCGGAACACGAGGCGAATAACGCCTGTACCGAACGAAGTGACGTCACGAACACGAACGGTGAGAAATCAGCGAGACGTGCGTCTTTCTCGGCTGCGCGTAGCGGACTCCCCATGATACCTGCTGCATTGAAAAATTATTATGACAAGCAAATCCGAAAACACTAGGTAGTATAGTTTAAATAAAATATAACCGACTATTTTCTTATTTGACGCCCAATCGTAATGCTGAATCTTGTTTTGCGATTCACGTCGTACTGGTTTTATAAAGATTTGCGATCGGTTATGGAGCTCTTTATACCTATTATGTTACCCAGACTGTATTGAGTTTCTATAGTGACATTCAAAGACATGATTTAATTTAGAAACTAGTAAGTCGAGGCGTAGAGGTCATCGAGCGTCTCGCCGCCTCGCCGTCTGGTCACCTTGGGTGAACCCAGCTCGGAGAGTACACATCCGGCTGTATTTCGAGTGATTTATATTTAAATATGAAATTGTATGACGGCGTCCCTCTCTCTGAGCGTACGAAAGTACGGAGTCACGCCTTTCACTACGTATGACCATAAATTTAAAATTTATATTGTGTTGACTGCATGATTTTGTCTGCCCTTTTTCTGAGAGTATATTGTATTAAAGGGTTGCATAGTGTCAATAAATTAGTTCTTTTATTTTGGAGTAAGTTTAACTAATGTGTCACAGATGTAGTAACGCTTTCACGGTTAAACTGCTGCATTCTTCAAGAAGGACATGATGGGCTACCAATTACTGCAATAATCGATAAACACGGGCAGAGCCGCAAGCAAAAGCTAGAAATTTATAATTATGTTTGCGCCATAGTGTGGGTTAACATGGTTCATTGTCTGCACTCAAAATGAGGATTATGTTCCCTTTCCATCAGGCAGAGTAGTCACTTACAAGCTTACATGAACATTAAAAAATATACTTTCAAAAAAAAAAGAAAGAAATCGTTAATAAAATTCAAAGAAATCCGCAGACATAAAAAAAATGTATAGTGGAACAAAGAACCTGCTCCTTTTAAAGTCGGTAAAAATTAAAGCTCCAATTAGTTTGGGATCAGACAGCCGTGTTTATATTATTATTATTTATCAGCCTTGACGACCTCTATTGAAAGTTTATATCGATGTCAAAATTATTTATGAATTCATCAAAAGGTATTATATATTGGCCTCCGTCACCTATAATGGACAAGCAATCGAACCGATAACACATTTTTTCTGGTGTCGTAATAAGATATTTATTGTGAATGAAGTAACTACCGAGCTCGAGATTGACCTAGGTTAGTACCTCTTTTCTTTATAAAGATACAAGTTTTTTCCCCTGGCTTCTATCATACACCGTTTAGTTATCGCGGCAAAGCAGCCTCTGTTCTTCTTCAAGAATCAAAGGATGTCTCTATTGTAGATTACAACCAAATAAATTCAGCGAAGCGTAACAGATTATATACTTTTAATAAGCGTAACATATTTTATGTATTAAATATATAAAACCAGCACTGTTATAATTTTAAATATAGCGTTTTTCAGAATTATAACTAAGAGTTCATGTATAACTAAGTATTATACGTAAGGGCGAAAGCGATATTTAGAATCATAAATACGATTACTTAATACTAAACATATGAGACAAGTGAGCACTACTATCATTGCAAATATAAGTTATTTTAAAAATATAAAATAATATTTTTAAATATTATTATTATATTTACGGTACAGGCAGGTGACGTGTCCCTTTGTGTGCAATGTAATAACATCATTGTATTAAACTCCCACGCTTCATGCTATCATTGCAGTAGAGATCATGCGGGCACGAATAGTATTCATTCTTAACTGATCTATAACAATAACGTCAATAACACTATTATCGAGGCATGGTCAGCGACTATACAGCACCCCAACTGCTACCATTATGTTGGGATAGTTGTTATTTCTAAATATTTACCAATAACGATATGATTTATCATTTTTTTCCGATTTTCTAGTACAGTACAGAACGCATAAATCGAAAGTAAGTTTTCACAAATCACAATATAATTTGTGAAATCAATTTAAAATGAGATTTGTATGAGATTTGTGAATTCAATTTAATAATTTTGAAACTCATAATATAGTCAAGTTTTAAATATTTTTACTAACTAAAGTTATCGATACTGAATTAATTGTAAACAGTTCTTGGAAGTTAAGTTGGGATTCGCACGATTCGATTTGACGAGTGCAAAACACGTCTTTGTAAAAAAAAGCGGCCAAGTGCGAGTCGGACTCGCCCATGAAGGGTTCCGTACCAGCAAGTAACATCATATAAAAGTTCTTGTAGTTCGTTGTAACTTTCATCGATGTTTTTATACTAGTGTATTGATTGGATGAAAGGTCAATTGCGTGTTACGATTTATGACGTATTAAAAAAAAACTACTCACTAGATCTCGTTCAAACCAATTTTCGTTGGTAGTTTACATAGTAATGTACCACATACATTTTTTTTAGTTTTATCACTCTCTTATTTTAGAAGTTAGAGGGGGGGACACACATTTTTCCACTTTGGAAGTATCTCTCGCGCAAACTATTCAGTTTAGAAAAAAATGATAATAGAAACCTCAATATCATTTTTGAAGACCTATCCATAGATACCCCACACGTATAGGTTTGATGAAAAAAAAAAATTGAGTTTCAGTTCCAAGTATGGGGACCCCCAAAATGTATTGTTTTTTTCTATTTTTATATAAAAATCTTAATGCGGTTTACAGAATACATCTACTGACCAAATTTCAACAGTATAGCTCTTATAGTTTCGAAAATAATTGGCTGTGACATACGGACGGACAGACAGACAGACAGACAGACAGACAGACTTGACGAATCTATAAGGGTTCCGTTTTTTGCCATTTGGCTACGGAACCCTAAAAATCATCTGGTCATGGGGCTTGAGGTCGATACCAAACCAATCTAACCTTGATTGGTTCGGTATTAAAGCCTGTTTTCCAGTTGTTACAAAAATTTACACCACCAGCATTTGCCGTGCCACGTATAGATTTATTTTACGTCCGTGGTGCTTTATGTTATAATTCTAATAAAAATCGAATTTTTGGCATTATGAGGAAGTAAAGTTTTTTAGGAGTCCAAAGATATGTCAGAAAACTTTTTTATTAAATTTTAGCGAAAGTAAGCGAAGTTAATCTATAGCATTTCTGATGAAATCACTTCCTTTGAGGAATAAATATCAACATGTAGTTAATTATTAACTCGGACTTTTGTTACTGTTAAAACACACTTAAACTTTAACATTATGTACTACACTATGCAGAACTGCGTCACCTGTACTTCTTTATTTGAAAGAAAATAATGAAAATTTTGTACGTAATATTATTCAACGTCAACTTGTTTAAAAAATAGTATAACAAATCTAATTGGCCACACATTCACGTGCAAGTTTACTTCCTCACTGATTTAGATTTCATTTTAATATTCCAAAACTAGCGATTCATAATTTCTTCAGTTTGCCATTACTTTTTCTTGTAATTGATAAGCAAGTTCAAAATAGCATACAGCACGTGCAAGCGCGTCACTCGTGCTATAGTGCAGCGTTTTTTTATCTCCGTGCACAATAGTTAGAAGCATGGAGACATTATGTAATAAAAGATTAGGTTTATAGCTTTTACGGTGGTGTGAATAATCGATAAAGTATACTCTAAAGCCATATACGTGTAAATATCTTACACTCTTATCGATACACGTGTTTGTAGTTTACTATGCTACACTACTGGGTATTTGTGAAAATTGACGTAATTGTGAACTGTTTTAGAACCAACCATTTACTAACACTTTTAACGTACAGGTTAACATAATTTTAAACTCTTATAACTCCTCTTTTGTATCTATATGTTGTTTTAAAAAATGAACACTTATCATTTTTAGGAAATGATGGGTCACCGAGAAAAGTAGAGTCTGAACAAAGCTTTACATTATATATAAGTACATAAACAAACATGTAAATGTTATGTATGTTATGTTATGTACCAGAAATATGTAATTAGTTCCATCTTATAATAAAAATTCTCGTGTCACAATGTTTGTTCACGTGGTTACGTCTTGAATAGAGTGAATCGAACTTGCAAACACGCCTCGCTGCTGTGTTACTTTGCTCAACCGACACAATAATGAAGGGATTTTAAATAGAATATACTTCGATCTTACTTGTGATGAAAAGTGGATACTGTAAGATAATTGGAAGCGCTCGTCGCAATGGCTGAATCCTGGAGACCCAGCCAAATCCTACTCTAAACGAAAATTTACTCAGAAAAAGTTACTTGTAGTGTTTGGTGAACTAGCGCCGGTGTCGTTCCCTACAGCTTTCTAAAAACTGGCCAAACGATTACGGCAAATATCTATTGTCAGCAACTGCAAACCATGAAGGAAGAACTAGTTGCTAAACAATCGAGATTGGTCAATCGCCCTAGACCACTGCTGCTTCACGACAACGCAAGACCACACACAGCACAACAAACAACCACTAAGTTAGATGAGCTGCAATTGGAATGTCAGCGACATCCACCGTACTCCCCGGACTTTGCTCCAATAGATTACCAGTTATTCCGGAATTTGGACAATTTCTTTTACAACGTGAACAAGGAAAAAGATTCAGTCCAAAGACCCAGTCCTTCAAAGACTATTGAACTTTAATGAACTACGTATGAGATAGCGAAAGTGCGTAGATAACAACGTTGCATACTTTGGTTAATTTAATATATTTTACAAAAAAATCGACTTTATATTCCTCCCGTACAAAACGCCAATTTCATGTATGAACCTAATATTATGTGTTGCTTAATTGAAGCATGAGTATGAGATTTTTTGTTTGGTAACTGCAACTTGTAGGTTTTTGCTATAGGAAAATGAATGAGTATGACACGCCGTCTGCGTGTTTTATTTACATTTTTTATTGAGTCGTATTAGGATTTGCTATTATGTAGTTATGAAATACAACACAAATATTAAAATAGTTTTGCATCTACCAGAAAAAGTATTCATCATTTTCATATTCAATACTGATGACAAAACGGTTTTATAAAAATAAAAATAAAAAATATTGCATCAAATCCCAGATTTAATGAATGACGTTGGCAAGGTGCCTGAAAATGGTGTCTGTGTCAGAATAAACAATATCAAAGAAATATCTTCTGCGTGTTAATTGGAATGGAATGTAAAAAAAAGAATATCAGAGAAGAGCAAGTGGTCCTATTGTTGGCGCGGATGCATCCACATGCGTCGCGGACGCGCCTGTCGCGATCTACACGCACGGGGCTCATGTTGCGGCTAAAAGCGGCTACGGCACCGAAGAGTATGCAGAAATAAACACAAACAAGCAACATACAACTTAAAAGATATAAATATATGTAGGCGGCACCGACACACTGTTATCTATTAGTTAAATGCATACACTATTCATCAGTACGCCCATATTTATTACTGCAGCCTTACAAATCCTGCTCTAGAGTTGCAATCTAAGAGACTACTTATATATATACTGTTCATGTATCATTTCCAGTAGCACACGTCTTCAATATTGATTCGTTAACTCCATAAGGATAACTTAATTGATTCCATGTAAAATTTAGCCACTTTAGATGTAGTAGGTATGTCGATGTAATATAAATTTATGATACTTATTGATCCAATTGATAAAAACTATTTCAAAGGACATTCTTTGGGGGCTGATGTTTAATTAAAAATATGAGTTATGATAGCAAGTAACAACATCGATTGTTCAGAATGACGTGCGTATGAGCAATGCTTCCTGCAAGTTTATTACTGACAATGCCATTGATATGCACATATACCCAGTGTCTATAAGACGATATCAATAATCGCAATGGTACTCTGGGCCGTATGACGCACTCAGCAAATCTTTGTTAACAATATAAAACACCTGAAACAACTTTACGGGAATTATCCTGGTGACAATATTCCCTGAACTGGTGAGAAGATTAGCAGTTAAGAGAACAGAATCTTCGTAAATAATATTTTTATATTACGATGGCGTAACGTGGTGTTATGAACTAGTATGACAGATGAAACAAAAATTCATAAAGAGAACCGTTTCATAATGAATAATAAAAACCGTTTCCTACCACGATCTATTGTGGGCCTTAAAATAACATTCACTTTTTTATCTTGTTCTTGGAAGTAATTTTTTAAAAGATATTTTTTTATTTAATGATCCATTATTTCAATACTCATATTACCCATTATCAAAACGAGGTCTCATTCAGTTGGGTTTACCCGGCAATAATTGGGCTTTAAGGAAATACCATTAGGTACACCTATTACCGACCTATTTAAAATTGATTTATTTATGACTCTACTGTAATGATAAAACTTATTAATGAGATACTATCTAATTATGTATACACTTAACTTTAAAACTTTTTTTCTCAAATCAAAATCAATTTTAAGTTATGGCAGAATTATAATTATTGTGTAGCCTAGTTTGTCCCATAGCCATAGTCGCCTCTTACGACAGCCACGGGAAGAATAGGGGTGGTGACACTTCGTGTTCGCAATCCTTCAACACTCGGATAATATTTAACTAATATTAATTTTTCTTTAAAAAAGTGTTTAATTTATTCAATACTGATATGTTAAAAGTAAAACACATAAATGAGATAAATTAATTTTTCGTTTCGACTTAGATGTCTTTTGAAATCGCCCTTTTTTAAATATTAGTAGACGTAATAACATGCTCTTCTTTTTATATTTCTTTTTATTTTGTTAGATTGGTCCGTCTTAGCAAGCTTCTATAGCTTGCCATAAACACGATGCAGTGAACTAAATCATTAGTAATGTTCAGATATGAGGTCTTACAAACCAGACATGTTTGAACTAAATCACTGTCATATTCTTTATGTCATTTTATTGCCATTTCGTTATTGTCATTATCCTTGTCAACCTGTGATAATAAAAGTATTGTATGGGTAAAAACTACATGACTCCGAAAATCGGGCAAGTGCGTGTCAGGTCACGCACAGAAAAGGGTTCCGCATTCATATACAATGCCAAGTGATGTCGAATAGATATTAATTGTTATGTTTACTTATTATTTCGTTATTTTTGTACGACGTATTCCAAGTACGCGTATTTCACAAGTTAGGCCTCTATGACTCCTGAACTAACAAAGCTACCTAAACCTTTATAGTTTGTGTTTACATCAGTATTTGATACGTGTGCTAATTTTCATGATAAACGGAGGTTAATTCAAGTAGGTGAAAACTATATTCAAGGATTGATATAGAAATATACAGGTCACACTTGTTGTTAAATTTTTTTTATCAAAATAACTACAAAAAGTGTCTGTTATTAGTACTTATTAGTGTAAATTGGAGCTTTACTGTTTATTACATTACAAAAATTACAATAACTATGTATTATTACAGCAAACAATTATTTCTCTTATACATATTACAACAAAGTTTTTAACTCTATCATAACTTCCGCCTTGTTGTAATTGTCGTTTTATCAGATTCATAAATCGCACAATGTGTTCATAAGAACATGGTATTTGTATAACAGTAGTGAGCTGTAATTTGAAATGAAAAATTGTCTTTTAATTTTATACCAAAATCTAGTAATAATCTAATGTTCCACATTTTCACCGGTCATTCATTCAATATGCAGAGATGGTATGTCATTGTTACATTCTTCGCTACTCACTAGTGGCTAGGTCGATTCACATTGCAGTAGTGTAATTAGAATTAGGGTAATGTTTACCGTTACGTCGCCAAACGAATGAATCATGAGTTGCGTAGGCGCAAACAAGCGTGCTACCAAATCAGTCGCCTTGTGACAGTCACATGCTCCGTTTTTAACCTGACCCTGTTATATATAATATCTTTATTGTTCTGTCGGTCACAAAAAAATTATGACGTCTGATACCAACCAACGTAATGGTACAATAGTGTGCATGTCTAGCCAAACTAAAGTCAGGGATGGAGTTACGTAGAAATACAATTTTAAATTAAATTGAACTTTATAAACCGTCTAGACTAGAGGATAACACCGTTGTTTAAAATATTTGCTTCTCTTTATACTTCTTTGTGCTTCTTACATACAAAATGTTCAAATTGGTTTTGTACACAACAACTTATTCATTCAAATCAGTGACACAGTTGGTCTCACAGATGCAGTCTGAAAATTGTATTTACAAACGTTTTGCTAGCCGGCTACACCGTAGCATATTTTATATAATATCATTGACCGTAGCCCAATTTTGCTGTCTGGTTTATTAAAAGTTTTTCATTTTAAATGACAATGATCATTCGACTAATTGGAATACTAAGCTATCCGAAACTCTTATTGATATATGTTTCCAATGTTTAAAAACAAGAGTCCGGCTATATATAACATTAAACAGAATGGTTAATACAGTGTTAAATTCAAATGAGTCTCTGATGGCAGTATTTGTAGGCTACTCTAACCGCTTACCAGCTATTTACCTGTAAAACAGACTCATTTAAAAATAATAAATCTTTAATGTCAAGTTGTGTTATCCACAGGGCGCCTAGAGTTAGTTAAAAGAGTTTAAAGTTCACTTGGTGTCTCATACAATTATTGCAACGTTACATCATTGGTATGTAGGTAGACAGTGTAAAAACCCTCGTGATCGGTATAGCGACAGGGGCATAAAGGCCGATGCGCGTCGCCGCCGGCGCCGGGCCAAAGTGTTGCATCGACAGCGTCGGCGTCGCCGCGGAGGCCACGTCATCCATCCATCACGTAGCTCATCAACTATTAATAGAACGCGCGCTTGTATACTAGTGTTTCATTCTTCGAATTCCGCTCACGGTAAACAATATCGTCAATCTCGCTATTGCGATCACAAGGATTTATAATCCTTTTCTTACACATTCATTCATCTGGTTTATAAAACAGAAATTCAACGTGAACAGTTGATAACCTATTTATCAGCATTCAGTGTTTGTAAACATAGCACGCGATTTACTCACGCTCCAACGGTTTGATATCGTAAGGTCATTATTTTTTTTAAACAGATCATGATTATTGCCGTGGTTATTATGACATAAACTGTATTTGTAAACGAAATCACAAAATAGATTAGGTAATGACTGGATGTATGATTTGAGAAATAATTAGGCGTTTTAATGACAATTTAATAAGTTGTTTGTTACGGAATAAATAGGTTTATTATACTCAAATGCGATAGGTGCGTAGGCCGTGAGCAGTGATTGTAAACAGTAAACAAGGGGCATCGCTCGCGATGAACAACTCCGAGAATATTCCGCTGGACTCCGGCTCCAGTCTGACACAAACACATCACCGGAAATACCCCAGCGGTTGCACCACATTCGAACATGTATGATTATATTTTGGATAAAACATGTGTAAATGCAACTATTTATACCAATGATTGATCTTGTGTTGTTTGTTTTAGTTGGAATCGTCGCGAGAAATATATACATCCTGTTTTCACATTAAGAAACTCGTTTCTCAGTTATACGCAGAATTGTATAAGTAAGATGATGCTAACGATTACTAGTAGATGAGTAAGTCTCCGGATACGAAGATACAAAACCTCGATAATTTTGTAAATGGGTAAAATATACTATAAAATATACCTACTATATATAATATATACTAAATATACTATATATAATACTATATAATATACTATATATATCTGACTATATATTTACCCAAACAGGTGTGAGTGTGTATGCCTAGAGTATATTTACATCACATTATCATATAGTATCAGTCAATGATAGTTTTCGTGAGTGTACAAAGTACATTTAAACTTTTCCATCATACGAATTATACTTTTGAATATTATACTATGATATAGACTTAGCGTATTTATTAAAGAATTTTCAGTAGATATATATGCTAATTAGCATTTAAGTATTATAAATTTACTAAAAATTAACGTTCATAGAATTTAATTATTTATATACATTTAGCAATCTAACATAAACATTTGTTAGCATATTTTTTTATAAATTTAGATATTTTTTTTCAGTAGGGATACCATTCGTCCGGGTTTGCCGAATTTGTCCTAGTTTAAAGACAGTCCTAGGAGCGTCCGGGTATAAATTTCCTGGTTTTTGGTCGGTTGGTTAAAGATTTATGGGGTATGTTACAACTCTAAGACCTCCAAAAGAGTACGTTACGTTTTAATAAATATACGATGTGAGACTTATTCGAGAGAATGACATAATACAAATTTAAAATGTTGACGTTGCCGGGGTTTGAACTCCAAAATCCAGTGAAGTTGCACTTTTTGATCGGGTTTCCAACTTTTAGAGATGTCAGCCCTACTATACAGTAATCATATATTACTGTATATAATAAGTTATAATATTTTTAAGAATGGTATATAACAAAGTTTTAGAAATTATAGACACGACACAACATAAGTAAACGTACTTGGACGTCCAAATAAAGTGTATTTACTTAGACTGGTCAATGGTGTTAGTATTTTCGCATGAGCGCAATAATAATAACAATTCAAGATATTTGGCATGGAGTTTTTTAGCCAGTGTCCGTAACTAAAGCCGAGTCGGTCACTCACCGGTATGCGGTATGGTAAGTTCCTCCAAGGTCTACATAAACGTGTGTTGTGCTGTGTGCTTGTGTTCCAGTAAGACCGACCGCGTTCTGATTAAATTCTATCTAAACTAGGTGACTGATAACTATTTACGTACGGAGAAATATTTACAAGCCAAAGTCTAGTAGGGTATAGATACATATTAGAATTCTTGTAGTTTTAAAAACAAATTTAAGAACGTTGTCCTGTAGCGAGGACTTAGTTTATAACAATAAGTGAAACGGGCCTAGAAACTTGACCTTATATTATAAATTTAAAAAAAATAGATGTATTAGTTTTTATCGGTTCTGTAAAAACTTGGCAAAGTATCAAAATAGTACAAATTTCTACATCTGTAGTTGACATGATGACAAAGATGGAAGGTAGTACCTACCTAGTTACAATACTTTATTGAAATGGATATTTCAAACAAATGGTTCTTAGTTCCTTTAAATAATTCAAAATATACCAGTATATTAGACAAGGACAAGTTTTATATGTTAGGAACAATTAATAAAATTCGATACAACAAAAAAGAGACGAAGAAATAAGGTTAGAATTAACTATGTATTTATAATGCTTTATATCCAAGGTTCCAGTGAAATATAAAAGAATATTTAAGAATGTGGCGATTTGTACATACCTACAATAAAAAAAATACCTCAATACCATCTAAGGAAGTCACAGTATTTATGTATTTAATGATAGGAATCACTCAAGGTCTTTAGAACATCCACTCCTAGTACGTGAATCTTAATTCACGTGCTGTACATACGCTTGTATATAATAGCGTGATTCTATAATCACGCTTATTTCACAGAGCTGTAGGCAGAGACAATTGATCTTACTACCACTAACTATGGTCCTAACACACCTCTTTTACTTAGGCAATTATCACACTGGCCACGCGCACACGCGCGTAGGCGCGTGGCAGCAGATCGCGCGGCGACGGAGGAGCAGATCTGCCTCTTCGAGCAGATTTTAACGCGCCTCCGCACCTGACGGCTTTGTGCATGGCCCGCACCAAACTAAAGGTTACTTTCCATTTGGTCGTCATCGTCTGTATTCTTTGCATTTCATATCCCAAATTGCTGGGCATTGTTCAATTTCGTATATAAATGTGTTTACTGCTGCGGCCCGCCTCGCCTAAGCGCGCGGCGGCAGAATCTGTTGGCGGCACGTGCTCACGCGCCGTGACGCGTGTTCGGTGTGTTGGACCTGGCGTGTTTTCTATACTAATCGATGTACAAACTTGCATACAATATTAAAATCTGCCACACCGCGCTACGCGACGTAGCGCGGTGCAGTGTGTGAATCGCCTACGTCCACATTCATCAATAGCTGCATGCATGCTCTTATTCTTAGTGCATTCAAATAAATGGATAAGTATCTCTAAAAAAAACTAAATAATGACTATTTGTAAACACATAGAGGTTTGTTGGAGATTGTCGGTTTCCGTATCATAACAAGGAAAAACTGTATAAGATGACTTTCGCACCTTACCGCAATCATTCTATACTTAAATCAAAATCTTAATACCTGTTATGTTTAATAATAATGTTATATCATATTCTCATATCTTAACGTAGGTATATGATATTTGTAGGGCGCAAAACATTGAAACATATTAAACATATCTGTCCTATTTAAATGTTCAAAGTTTCTTGATAACGTAGTTCGGGAAAGTTATACATTAGAAAAATGTAAATTATACAAATCATTATACCGCACTTAAAAATAAAGTCAATGCCCGACAAAAACAATTAAATGTAAAAATTATAGCGGAGGCGCCATGAAACATTGACAAATTTAGATTGTACTATTATTAACATAAATTACAGCTACAAAGTTTGTCCGAGCGTAGGCACATGCGAGGGACTGAATGAGGCCTCGAACCGCGAAAATTGGGGCCCAGTTTGTAAAATCATGGCAAGAGTAAGACGAAATTCGTACCACAAATATTGATACACCACGTCTGTATGACGCCTTCTTTTTCACACCTGTTGTAACATAGATAAGTTCCATCAGGATATTGAGACCCAAAAGTGTATATGAAACACTCATTACACTTAATATATTCAGTGACGATAAAATAATATTTAAGCATTGTGTAGGTATACTTTATTTCTAAAAGTCATGGTGTCAGTGTACATTTTGAAGATTATGATTTCGTCAATATTACTTGAGTATTGCGTAATATTTCGAAAACGTTCTACTGTCATGTAACCTATAGCACCGACCGTCGTTTGACGAAGGTTTATCAATTGTCAGATACTATACGTTTATAATCTAATAATCTTAAACAAATTCTATCTATTTCCTGATCCCTCGTGCCCGTGCCGTGCGACGCGACAGTCGGCGCCTCTTGCTGAAAGACGTAAATAGGTTCAACGACCCCGACCTTGGCGGCGCCGACGTATACGTATTGTCTTCACCACACATTATATTTAAACAGTAATTACATAACAAACACACGATAGCGTATTAAATTCGTGCGCGCTAGCTGCTTCAAAGTGATAGATAACAGCTTTTTGCGTATTTAGGAAACAAATCTAATCTTATCTATTCACAATGTTATTTATTCACCTTGTAAACAAAAAGCCTGATCTTTCTGCGTTTTGGAAGTAGGGTGTAATATTATGGTACAATCTTTTTAATATGTACATATATTTATTCCTATTGCATTCCTTAATTTATATTTAATACTTTACTTTAATACTTTCTTTAATTTAACAACAATTAAATAATAATTTAATTGTTGTTAAATTAAAGAAAGTAGTAGTGACCATTAAGTAAATACACAGGCATGTAGGTATTTAAATGGCATTAATAGGCAGGTCTTTGATACACGAATACTCAAATAAACAGTGGCATCCTATACCAAAGACTATTACGAACTTTTTAAATAGAATTTACAGTTAAAGAGTCAACAGTGTGGCATATTTATTGTATTGAATTTTATTTTAATAATGTATCAAGAGTAACTATGTCACTAATGACACGAAGTTTTTTTTGCTACAGAAACTACCAGACATTGAACGGAAAACGCAAAATCCGAATGCATACGTGGCTTTAACACTCGTTTTCCTACGGATTTAGAGTTTCACCTGTCTCTATAGGTTTTTATGTCAAATATGATGTGTCAAAGGTTGGACCTTGAGCCAATCAGAGACAATAGAACGTGGGAACAGGGCCTACGAGATTGGTTCCCACGCGTGATAAAGCGATCAGCCGCTCGCTCTGCTGGTAAAGCCACAGGCCCGGAAGCGCCCGTTCACCACTGTGTATATTACTGGATACTACTTTCATATTTTTTATTTTATTTCAATTACATTTGAACTTGGGTGAACAATCTCTTCGTCATGTTTTATTCAGTAAATTATAAAAAATATAAACGTAAGCAAATACACACTATTGTTTTTTTATAAATTGTTTGATGTAAAGCATGAGTAAAATCTAGGAGTAGAGATCACCATCCACATTGTGAATGAAGACAATGCAGCATCGTGACCCTCACTATGGCTGCCAAGTAAGATACAACTGCATCATTGGGTTTCCGGTTTCACGCTCACCAACGAAACTAATGCACTCATTTTTAGGCTGGTCTTTTATGTGAGAGTAGTAGACTACAGGCCCATGTCAAAAATGGATGGGTCATATGAACCACCAGGTGACGTATATGGGAGGATATAAGAGCATAAAATAATAAGATGTAGCACTATGCCGTCACTTGTAAGCTGTCCAACTGAGTGCTGGTGAGAATTCAAAAGTGCAGGTAGAGTGAGTACATTTTGGTCATATATTTTTGTACGGCATTTTTACCATCGATAGATCCATGAAAAATAATAAGAAAGCGCACAGTGCCGTAAAAAAATGGTGGTCCACAAAGTCGGTATTTTTTGTTGATTTTCTTACAATTTTCAGGGTAAATTATGTCATTTCATTCTGTACGGCATCAGTTTCATTCTGTTTCAATACAGCTTTTAATCCATTATTCCGCAACGCCGTACAAAAATCATGCAACAAGGGGAAAAAATCGAGGGTTGCAACCCCCTCTTTTTCAGTGGTCCGGGGGGTGATATGACACAACATAAAATTAATTTATTTTGAAAGTATTTTATGCATAGATAATATTTTTTTACATGCCGTACATTTTCGTTGGTCCAAAGGTTTGTAGCAAAAAAAACTCAAGGAAAAATCCAAATCCATAAAGGTGTTAAATCACACGATCTTGGTGGCCAACTGATCGGTCCATTTCTCGAAATTAAACAAATACCGTCGACCTTGTTACCAATAAGCTTTGGATGGATTTTAAATGACGGTCGGTACGATTTCGACTGGTTCCACGGCGAGGAATGCCCCCAAAAAGTCAGTGACATAACGGAACCGGATGAGGAATCAGGGGAAGAAATCGATGACGTCATAGGTAAATAAATAAATCTTTACATCTTTAATCTGTACGTACGACTTTGATTTTGTCAAAAACTTATTCATGTTTCAGAAAATGATAGAGAAGATAATTCGGACGTCGATGAAGACGTTGATTCCGATAACAACTCAGCAGCAAATTCTGATACTGAATAATTTAAATAAAAACCTTATTTTGTATTATCATTTTTAAATATACCTATCGATTTTTTCAAAAAAATAATTGTCTTAATTATTCACATTATTACAATTAAACAAATCAATTAAATACATGTATCAATAATCATCAACAACCCATAACGTCCCACTGCTGGGCTCAGGTCTCCTCTCAAGAGAGGGTTAAGGCCATACGTCCGTATCAATAATGTTTGGAGTATATATTAAACCAAAAAGTATACAAAACTGTTGATACTGGGATTTACAGTTTCAATTCTTGGATATTATATAATATACACACCCTTTCACTTCGGTTAGATTTTATCATAATATCAATTGTTCTCTTCAAAAATATGTTAATACCGTACAGTATCAGATGGCCATAAAGTACTACACCCTTAAAATGGTAGCGTCTTTTTCATCAGCTTAAAGATATGGTCTGCATTAAAATGTACGGCATCATTTTTTCCTAAGTTATTTATCTTAATACTATTTAAAACAAGGGTAAAATGTAGAAAATTGATATATTTTATTAATCTATGAATAGTTAAAGTTTTTCAATAATTTAATAAAATGCCAGTTTTTGTAGTTCTCTATATTTTTTTAGAACAGTTTTTTTTGAACGGCAATACTATATAACAATTGTATTTTACAATATCATGTTAAAAAAAAAGTTGCCGTACAGAGTCAAATGATTTTACAGCTTTATAAATCAAGTATACCATGAAATTAAGATAATTATAAATATACATTCAAATGAACAAGAATTTTTTGACGGCATTATTTTTAATAGTACTTTTGAGTGCTAGATAATGTTTTGGAACCAAAGCCGTACTTTTTCAAATCACCCCCCGGACCACGGAAAGAGAGGGGGTTGTAACCTTCGATCTTTTCCCCTTGTCGCATGATTTTTGTACGGCATTGCAGAATAATGGATTAGAAGCTGTATTGAAACAGTATGAAACTGATGCCGTACAGAATGAAATGACCAAATTTACCCTGAAAATTGTAAGAAAATCAACAAAAAATACCGACTTTGTGGACCACCATTTTTTTACGGCACTGTGCGCTTTCTTATTATTTTTCATGGATCTATCGATGGTAAAAATGCCGTACAAAAATATATGACCAAAATGTACTCACTCTACCTGCACTTTTGAATTCTCACCAGCACTCAGTTGGACAGCTTACAAGTGACGGCATAGTGCTAAATCTTATTATTTTATGCTCTTATATCGTCCCATATACGTCACCTGGTGGTTCATATGACCCATCCATTTTTGACATGGGCCTGTAGTCTATAGTACTCCCCCGATCGAGCCGGGTCCATTCGTGCTAAAGTCAGCGTCGCCTTAAGTATAGAATAGTATAAAAATGTTAAATTACAATCAATTTTATTTTAAACTTGGAGTTTATATTATTAGTTGCTGTGTTCCTTGCGTAAGAAACGTCTGTGCCTACAAAATGTTTGTTATGTGTGACGTCAAGGTTCCTCGGCTAATTACATATTGTGAAAGTTGACATATTTAAAACCCATTATGATAAAGTATGCAAATAAAAAAATAAATATTGTTAAATGTTAATCTTATGACCTTGAAATTTCTGTACTATGCAAAACATTTGTTTTTTACCATTAAAGCATTTTTTCTTCGGCATGTCTTTTTATGGTCCAGAGTTATAAGACTTTGATGTATCGAAAAACAAGGGTTAAATACACTTGTCTCATATATCGACTAAACATAAACGCAGACATCGTTGTCATTGATAAGACGGGGAAACCCAATTTTAGACGTTGCTACAATTATGTTCTAATTTGTATTAAGTGCCTAAATACTTAACAAATTGAATGTTTAAACAATTAGAGATAACTACTTGAAAAAGCAATGAATGTGAATGTAGTGTAATTTGAGAATTTACTAACGTTAAATATAATATTCGAGTTTTTTTAACAGATGGAACGGACATCTAACCACTATGCAAGCTACGCAATCTTAATTAGGTAAGTGTACGGACGCATACCGAACACATACTTTTTACAATTTATGAATAATATGACAAAAATGGTGAATTAATATCAATTTCTCTGCATTAAGAGGAAATAAACATTTCTTAAACGAACAACAAACAGTTTGCATATAAATTTATAAAGGATGCTCTGCAAATATTATCTCTTTGTGATTCTGTATATTAGACGAGAGCCATGGCCTAGATAGAATAGTCAAATAAGATCTGAAAAGTCTGTTAAGTCCATCCAACTGCAAGATATCTGGTAGTATGGTTATTTTCGCATTGAGTAGTTAATGCTTACAGAAACTTTCAAGTTTTAGAAGTACGTTCTCTATCACTCACAATGCAGATTAATTTGACCTGGTGCCTGAAAACTTAGCCCGGACCATTAATTTGACATAAGTCTTAGCAGCGTTCCACCACAACATTAGATCTATTACTTTGTTTTTTAATCGATCATCCACAATATCGATCATGCCTCTTATCTTTTCGCCACCTAATCTCTCTTTACACGTGTATTGTTACCCGGTGGCGTGTACCACATGTGTGCAAGCCTCAGGTTTATCTTTATATACATAGGTACAGAGAAAAAGAAACTGACTATTTCCATTTACCCTCTCCAATCTTAACGTCAACGTGCGGGGTGAAACTAGTTTAAAATAAAAATTGCCCAAGTTACTTCTTATACAAGCAGCTATTTGCCCGTGAAAGAATCGTCGAATTCGGACAGATATTTTCATCTACTGTATGGTTCGTACGGAAAAAGAATAATGTTGTTTTTAGTATTTTACCGGCAATCTTTTACGTTTCTTCTCTCCATAATAACCTTCCTAGTGTCTTAATGAAAATATTTATTAATAAGAATAGGACGAGCGGATCTCAATGTTTGCGCTTAGCAATTATTTGTGTATTCATTTTTCTTTTGTGCTTACTGTGCTTTTGTGACCGGGTAATCTCTGGATCTACTGAATTAATTTTGGAAATCCTCATAATAAGTCAGTAGTCGTAGTAAGTAGAGAGCACATCATTTGTAAGTGAAAAAGGATTACCGTGATATCCCAATTCCAGGCGGAACTGCGGCAAAAGATATACACATAAAAATGAAAAATAAACTGTTATGCTACACTGTTTAGTATTCTTTTCCATATCCAACATATTGTTGCAATTATGTATTTATTTCATAACAACCTCATGAAACTAAAATGATGGCGCAGTGTTCAGTATCGTCCGTGAACGTCCTTCATGGGAACCAAAACATCGCGTGATATAACCATGTCAATGTGACTGGTAATGACACAAGCACCTACACGAGCAACTACTGTTTACACATACAGAATACAGACAGATAAAGTTTAAATAACAACAATTGCACAATAACATATTATTCTCTGACTGAAAACAAAATAATTGCACAAAATGATCATTACTATATAATTGTGTACCGTCGAATTAACGCGACCATTACATACATAGGGACCGTCCAGTCTTTGCCTGTCCATTATCATCATTAAAACTATACTGACAGCATTCGTGGTGACTTAAGAGGCCAAAGGCCAAATAATGCAGAATTATCTCAATAGTGTAGGTCATAAAAATGGCCATACCTTTGCTTTGCTTTCGCAATGATCATGGTGACCAATACTTTTGGATTCGAGGAATGCTTTCCATCAGGCAGAGTTGAGTCATTTTGGATTGGTTATACATAAGCCTCCCCAAGGCTCTCCACGACACCGGATCCTGTGCAGCCCGTATCCCGGTTACCCACAACCATTAACGAAGCGACTGCCGACGTGTGTTTAACACCCAATGCGTGATGATTTAATTTCCATATGCCACATAATTATACTGCTCCACACGTGAAAGTCAAAAGTTGGTGTCATCATTACTAATCATTCTCCAAAATATAACAAACTATATTTCGCCGAAAATCAGTTCAGTAGTTAAATTAATCGCGAGTAATCGTGAAAGTACGACAGACAGACAGTCAGAGTTACTTTTGCATTTCTAACAGATATAAGGGATTACTAAGGATAATATTAGTAATGAAGGATATATAGTCGGATTTTTAATTAAACGAAGCTACCTGACAGTAGCTAATGTCACTTAGTAAAATAATGCTGCCATATTTAAAGTAATAGTGATGCGTTCAGTTCTCATTCAATCAGATGAATGAACAATGAGTGTGAATAGTTAATAATTTCAAACTATAAAAGAATATTATATCTTTTTAAGAATGATATTGTATAAAACTGCTCTGATATAAGATACTAGTAGTATGTAACAACAATCAGGTTTTTGACGGCTCAACGCCGCGCATCATCCTCATATATTTTTATTAAATAGACAAATTAATTTAAAAAGAAAGACGAGAATTCCTGATGTTCAAATGTGCTTTGATCAAAATATTTTTTTTTGTAAAAATTTACAAAAAAATTTACAAAAAAAAATATTTTGGCCAAAAAGGAAGGGGCAAACAGGGGAAAAATTGGCAGTATACATGTCAATAAATTTCACTCTAGTGTTTAAATTACTGAACATCAATAGATTTGCTCTATTGTTTTGGTTTGTTTGTTTGTTGTACTTTCTTGCACTTGTGTTAAAAATAAACGAATCGAATTGAGTGACAGACAGACAGAAAATTTTGCCTATTTATACATATTTTTATAAATAATCAATTGTGAAAGTCGGATGTAAAAATTAAATCCTCACAATCTTCAAAAAGATCATTTACATCATCTGGTTCATTTAAATCTGATGTTGGTATTTGATATGGTTGGATCAGTTCTAAAGCCCTCACTGGTAGTGGCTTACGGTCTAATTTTTGTAGCCTCTTCTTCACTCTTACATCAGAAATGTAGGGGTCAGACGACACAATTGCCCTGTTAAATAGATCTGTCATGTGTTATTCGCGGCCTGACTTTCTAACATGGTGTTCCCGGTCATATCTCTAAAATTTATTTCTAGATTCACCAGTCTGTCCGGATAGCATGCCTATTGGAAGCGCCGAATTTTTTATGATCTCTTTACCTCAAACCAATATTTTATGTAGAGTTACTGTCATCGGATACCAAGAATATTCTGTTACGTATCTGATGGCTGAGGCGCTATGCACAGCTTCATAATTTGCCACTCACATACCAACAAGGAGGTTGGCACCCTCTTGTCCTCCTTGCATTAAGTCAGCTGGTCGGAGCCCAGACTGACATCCCTCAACAGGTTGGGTTAATTCCTGTTGGGGCAAAGTGGTAACATAGGTCTTTGACGGCTCCATGGTGCTTCACCCCCGTTCCTCCAAAAGAAATGTTTAGGTATGCGGTTTTAACCAAAGTCTTACGAGGGCGGGCCCCTTCCCCATACCACATTTTTTCTTTCATTGGAAAATTCCGGCTTTGATGTATGTCAATGAAAACATGACATATAAGTTTGTATTGATAGAAAATACAAAAGAGTTCATAAACAACAAAAAATACTATTTTATAATAAATAATTATAAATAAAAAAGTATTTTTTGTTGTTTATGATCAGAAATGTTTATGTTTTTAGAATAGAGGTTCTAGTGTTGGTAGACTGAGTTATAGCAGACGTTCTTCTTAAGACATGTTTTTCAAAGAGAAGACCATTTTAGTTACCCTTTGTTGTACTCTTTCCAACATTACAATTTTTTTTTTAAATATGGATTACATATTTGAAAGGCGAATTCCAGCAAAGGTCTAATGTACGTTAAATAGATGCTGAGAAATAATTCTTTATTGCCTTTCTAATTATTTACAATAATGAGTTTGCCTTCTCTGTTATCATTGTAATATGCTCATCCCACTTCAGTTTATGTGTTATAATAACTCCGAGGTCTCTTTGGGAGTCCACTGGTTGTAATGGCACAGAATTAATTGTGTACTTGTGTTTAGGATTGTTTTTTAATTTTATTAATTAATTTTAATTTTATAAATTTTTATTAATTTTATTCATTCAGGAGCTTTTTCAATCATTCACTTTGTCACAACACTATTTATATTTCATCAAAAACTGACAAAACAGTAAACGTCAGTGGATATCGTCTAATTAAAAATCCGACTATAGTGTGAAAATGTTGTCAATGACATTGACAACATTTTCATACTATAGCGTTTATATTATTTTGTACAGATAGGTATAATCACTTCCTATATTATGTTAATAAAATAGGTAGTTTTACAGGGTCTAAAAAATAGTATTATAAGTTGTTTTAAAACTTTTTCTGTGAAATAGTCGCAAGATAAACGACGGAGTCGAGGAGACACTGTCACTTCTTCCACTTGTTATTTGCTACGCCCGCGTGTATTGCAGTAGCCTATGTGTTATTCTGGTGTATAAGCTATATTACTGTATTATAAGTATCATTAAAATCCGTTCAGTATTTATAAATTTCAAAATAATACCAATACTCATTTTATTTACATATAAATATTTTCATAAGGCTTTTAAATACTTAATAGGTGACCGACGCGCACTGAGAAACTATTTATATGTGTTGAGTTTATTTCTATTCTAATTTAAAATAATAATTCCTTACTCCCTCCTTTTCGAAAATAAATACTCCTCAATTAATAATAATATCCCTTTCTTATTTAACAAATTAATTAATTTACATAATACTTATCAAAACTGAACATGTACAAAGAAGCAAG
Organism: Phragmatobia fuliginosa; assembly: GCA_932526445.1. Classification (NCBI taxonomy): domain Eukaryota; kingdom Metazoa; phylum Arthropoda; class Insecta; order Lepidoptera; family Erebidae; genus Phragmatobia; species Phragmatobia fuliginosa. The sequence continues at coordinate 9,947,336 of OW052071.1, read as the reverse complement.
TAAACAAAACAACTTTATCGGATAAATCGTAATGAATTGAATAATTGCAACTTGTTTTGTATTTATCGTGATAATTTCATGGGTGATCGAAGATCGTTCACTGACATTTAACTTTACACAACTCTGACACGTGTCTTGTACACGCATATAAATAAGTCTATACAAATACTGTGTATTAGATTTATTATAAGTGTACACAAACAAATCTATAGAAAAAAAAAAATAAAGTGCATTTTTGTAATTTCAACTCGACAGCTTATCACTAAATGAACTTTATTGCAGTTTTATTTGTTTTTCAATGATGTATTTTTTTGGCAGATGTTTTTTTTATATATTTAGGCTTAACAAAGTGACTCTGCTATGCCTGATGGAACGCACGAGTAGGAGCAGGGGCCACCTTCCTCACTATAAATGCATTCAATGCATTATAATGAACCACACCATGGCGACTTAGTGAGATGTTGATTGCCAGACAGCACGAATGCTGTCATTTAATCATAAAAATCAATCTTCTGGGTGCGGGTGGTACTGCTACGGTCAAGCGTGGCTCTCGAACTGATGATATAAGGAGTAACTAAGGCTAATTTTGTTAGACTAGCTTAGGTACGAGGTGTTCCCGCGGGGTTCAGCTAGTAATTTATATAATTACCTTACATGAGCCATTTTTTTATTTTTTATTGGAAGCCTGTTGGCGTTACAACACAACATAATGTTAAGAAAGAAAAAGGAATAGACCTGAGATTTTAATATGAGATACTAGGGTTGCGTACTTGTATAAAATAAATTTTAATGTAGAAAATACATTTTTTTCTTCTCTAGTACTTAAAGCATAACGGACCAACAATCAACGCCGTGGTTTGTTTGAGGTATTCCACATGTTTTACAATACACTACAGAAAATAGATACTGTTACCATGTTATGGTAACAGTATTCCAAATTATATTATAATAAATATACTATCTAAATAGTTAAAATAAGGCAAGACACACAAACGAAAGCTTATCGTAAAATTTATTGCCAGGTATAATAATTGTCGTTGTTTTACATGAATTTTACTTAAGAGTCGGTACACGACATGAAATTTGGCTACCTTTAGCGTTCAAGTACCTCGCTGTTAAAAGGGTCACGGCCTGTCTAGACTAAACTATATACGTCTAATCTAAAGAGGTCTAGACGTATGTATAATTTACCATTCAGGGCGGGCTCGTTGTAATATTATAGCGCCAACCATGTGGTACTTTAATAAACATGTTTCAATTTGTTTACGCTAGCGTCTTGTACATACATAGATTCACGTATATTTCCCAGAGGGGTAGGCAGAGACAATCTCCACTTATTTTTCTTTGTCCATATTCATCATTCGCTGTATGCATGCTCGTCGGTTCCTACAGTTACTAAAACATAATTAATTTCCTGAAGTCGCAATGCGTTTGCATGAGTGTTAAACAAAAAGTAACTCAAAGATTTAATACAAGGAAAAGCTTTTTGTTCCACATCTGTTTATTTTACTTGAACCGGAATTTCCCATTTAGTGATTTATTAATACTTATGTTAAGGAAAATACACGATTGTGTATACAAAAATAAACTTTGTACTGAAAAAATTGATTGGACTTTTGATTTGATTGAATGAGTAAGTAAGTCTTTATTTGATTTAATTGAGATACCCGCATAAACTTGCAAGCAGTTTCATCTTTAAAGAAATCGATTTTTTAGTTATCTATTACCGTCTTACTGAGTTTCGAACATATACACAAACTAGCTGCGACTACTAGACTAGTTTTAACATCGGCTTTTGTTGACTTTTAATCGGAAATTGTTCATTATTTATGTATTTTATTGGTTTAAAATATTTTCCTTTTCTAAATGTAGCATAAATTACTCCCGATTCAGTTGTCTACCCGTCAAAGTTCCGCTAAAACCATTTCAACCGTTTCAGATATTAGCCGAAACAAACATCAAAATTAAATAAAAACGGCGAAGTGCGTGTCAGGCCACGCATAGAATAGGGTTCCACAGTTAACTAAATGGCTTTAGTCGTGTCCAATAGATAATTGTTGTTTACTTATTACTTGGTCATTTTTGTACGAAGATTTCGGGTAGGGAAGGTAACCCAAATAAAGTCATTTTTCATAACTTCATTATAGCCCTTTCTCGACGTATTAGACATATTCAAGCAAAGTTTCTTTTTTTTAGCACTAACCGTTTGGACGGTAAGTCGAGGAACCTTAATAGATTCGTCATGTCCGTCCGTCCGGGACGGACATGACGAATCTATTAAGGTTCCGAGATATGATCTACGGAACCCTAAAAAAATAATTTTGATCACGGTAAGTACCGTATATACTTTCATTTGCATTTATTAAAATGCCGTTAACTTGAAATTATAAACATACACTTCAATATTTTTTATTTGTTTAGAAGGATCTTGTCATTTGAATTTTCCTAAGCACCTTTAAAGTTACTATTACTATTAAGATAGATACAGAATAACACACCCATAAGGTAAACTAGAAGAGTACAATGTTGCAAATAATTTTACAACAACAATACTACCATTAAGGAAAAAACAAACCTATTGAAACTGGAAACCCCATAAACTGCAGATGTAAACAAAAGTACAATTAAAATTTTGTACGTGTACCTTCAATTCCTTATATGCGGATGTAAACAAGAGAGAAGTTTATAATGGGTTTCAATGACCAACACATACAAAATCACAGGGACAGTATTTCTTTTTGCCAAACTTGTTGTAGTTATCAATCAAAACAAGCGTGTAACGTCATTTTGATTGCTTGCTTCTAGAAAACTTATGGCCGTGTTTACCAACTTCTTCTTCTTAATAGCCTTTATTATGCTCAAGAATATTTTGGGTCGGCTATTGATTCAATCGGATTTACCTGAATTTCAGTTTTTACACGGAGCGACTGACATCGGAACTCCGAAACCCTTAGGTGGAACTGGAATTCGAATTAATTTTGTATTATTATTTTTTCACAACGTTTCCTTAATATAAAGGGCCAATTAGAGAGATTTAGTGAAACTTAGTGCATAGATGTTTCTTAAAATTAAAAGACTGAATACGTTAGAGCGTCCCAAGGAGACGGTTTAAGTATAGTTAATGAAAACGGGTATAAGACTAACCTTATAGGTACCGAAAATGTTTTATAAAAAAATTTGTTAAATTATCGCATAATCTACAAAAAACAGAACTGTATTAATTAAAACCACATTTCACCTACTGTTTGGGACGTGGGCTTTCCCAGTTGGTGTCATTTTCCTTTGTTCTGGGCAGCGGTCACTTGATAATGCTGGGTCAACAGCTAAAATTAATTTTGTAGTTATTATTATTTTCTCTATTATGGAATTAAATTATTTGTTTAATCTAATTTTAGTTCGCAGTTCTTTTACAAATTTCAGGTTATTTGCTATTGAATGTGTTAGGTAAATATATCGCTTTGTCATCCTCAACTGTAACCGGAAGACTGATGCACTCATCTTAATTTTGAACTATGTGAATGTTGATGTGCCTTTAAAATAATAACATCGGGTAACGCAGCTGGGCTAATCTAATCTAAAGAAGTAGCCTAAGTTCCTTCTTAAATTTTGTAACTGCCAGTGAAAGTACCGTCAAAATCGGACATCTATTTTAATTTACTGTATGGTTTGTATCCAGTCGCTCCAGATTAGACAGGACAAAAAGACAAATGGGCAAAAAATTAGTTTTAGAATTGCTATTATCGTGGAAGTACCATATTTACTTTCATATGCAGTTATGTAGTGTAAAGTTGATAATTTGAAATTACAAATACTTCGATATTTATTTATTTGTATAGATTCCGTGTTAAGTGACACAATATTCGATAAATGTTCATTTGTGTTAGAGATACATGTAGGTTTATTTATAATTATGCATTTGAGAGATGAGCTACAAACGGCATTTCTTGAGATTGTATGTCCTACTAGATGAACCATGCAGCCTGCGTCTGCGTCTTCTATTGCCGGGGAATATACATACCGGGGAAGCAATTATGTTTCTTATAAAAAGGTCATAGTGAGCCAACCTTAATAGGTTACAAGTTGTACAAGTCTTTCACATATTATTTTCACAAGTAACGGAGCGATGAAAGCTCTCAATATAAAAAAATTGCCTTTTATTGCTGTATGTATATGATACAGAGTACACTCCTATTGGTCATAGCATGATGATATCCTCTATTTAAACCTTCCCCGATAAATACATTATGATATTATCAATAGTGAAATATTTTATCAAACTGTACAACTCTTCAGCTTGATAATTTTAGTATGTTTTTTTTTTAATATTGAAGCCTACCAAAATGAGTCTACTCTGCCTGATGGAAAGCATGTGTATATATATAATAAGAATCCAGTGTAAGCATACCTTTATAATTTGTAGTTATTATTAAGCAGTTAGTTCTTAAGGTTAAGTAAGTCACTAAGCCGCCACGGTGTGGGTCACCATGCTACATTGTATGTACTCAAAATGAGGAGATGGCCTCTATAATAGTAGTAGTAGTATAATAATAGTAGTTCATTATTTTCTGCTTTTCATTTCTTTTGGCGGTTCATTTTATTTGCTTTTTTTATTTAGAGTCATTTAGAGTCTTTGTCTCTAATGAAATTTTGCTAGTTAAATTTGACCCACTTTCCGGTTTCCGATTTAGCTGACATTTTACATGCTTATGAGTGACAATGCATAATTCATATCAGAATTATGCATTGTCACTCATAAGCATGTAAAATCTATGATATCATAGAGATCAGCATGTCACCACGGCCAGTGCAACCTGGTCGAAACGTAAGGCAATCAGAGGTACGTAATACCTTTAATAAGTGATCGCGTTAATTCCCGTAACAATAATATTAATTATCATAGAGCTCATCTGATACTGGAGCTAGAATGTGGCCTTGGGAGTTCCGCAAATAAAACTATACAACCCCATCGAGTTTGGTTTTTATTTCGTTTTATAAACAAGTAATTATAAAAGCTTGTTTTTAGGAAAGTGTATTTTATTTTCATTTTTTTTTTGTTTCTAACGTCAAAGTTTATACAAACAAACGTCAATACAAATCAATTAAACATGTGCGCTATCTGTTCAATAGGTACTGTTCCGGATGTATAGGCATACGAAAGCGTTGCTGTTTATAATAGATAACCGAATACGATTGTCGATACCGATTAGAATGGACAAAACATCCTGTTTTAAACTATAACAAACAGAATCTTCCTTACATTAGAAAATTAAATTTATTTCATATATTGTTATCCGGCTTGAGCAATTTCACCTGCATTTACGCGTTTTCCAGAGATTAGGGGCTTTAAATAAACTGAAGTTAGTAGAGCCATCCAAAAACAGTACAAACAAGGCGATACTACTACCCAATCTCAATGACAGCATTTGTGTTGTCGTATTTCGTTGGTGAGTGGTGAGTGCAATACCGGAAGGCCAATGGTGAAGAAGCATCTCACTAGGCCGCCATAGCGTTTTATTAGGATTTTTTTAAAATCTTTCTAGAACATGGTGGCGCGAGTTTTTATTTCAATGTAGTTAATTACAGAGTTCTTGAACTCATTACCGAATTTTAGAATTACACGTCGACCTCAATACTCTCATTAATATCGATACCAATATGTGTAATGCCGAAAATAAGGCACAAGGGCAAACAAACACGGTATGTATACATGTATGTAACTATTACCGATTAGTCAGGTATCACACAATCACACAACACTTGAATAATGGAGTTAATTGACTATTAATTTCTGGAGTTATTTTATTGCCTAACGAATATGTAGGTAGGTTTTTATTATAATTTTACACGCTATTGTATTGTTATGTGTTATTTATAATTTTGTACTTTAATATGGAAATAAAATTGATTTTGAAATTATGTAACGTCTTTTTTATTTTATTTTTATTTATCTTAGGAAGCTTACAGCAATACATTTAACATAGATTATAGAAGTAGCAACAATACAGAGATCATCCTGCAGAGCCGATTTATTGCTAGGGTTAGAAATCAGCTTAAATATTTTCATATCATCAGAAAAATTTAAAATTAAGGAGTTATGGAAACAGTTATTGATGTCTGATATCAATATGAGAAAGAGCGGCGGGCGTATTTCAGAGTTGGAATTTACTGTTTACTTTCTTCTTTCACTAGGAATTGTGGAATGGCAGAAAGGATTTGAGCAACTGAGCGATGGGCACGTCGTAAATGCGGTGGTAAGATCTCATACTGGCTGATCAGTGGAAAAGGATGATTCGGAGATCCCCAGTGTCTAATCTTCAAGGAGCCAACGCCTGAGTGTCACCTCTGCGATGGCCGAACCGTGGAAACAGCGCTCCGTCCACACCGGTAGAACGTCCGTCGTGGGAAGAGCAGAGGCGTGACCTTGTTATTGCGATTGTTTGGTCCTAGCTGTGCCTACTTGTAAGTGACAAGATGCTTAGTTTTAAAAACCTTAAATTTCTTAATTACCTTATAATATTGTACAAGCAGTTGGTGGTCTAATAAATAACTAAATTTGTATATTATAGTATAGGGGATATCCCAATACAGATGCCAATTTGTTAGCCACATGTACAAGTTTTTACAATAAACGTATATGTATATGCCAAAATAGTACCTCTAATGGCCGTTTTCAAAGTCCCCGAAATTTAAGGTGGCCCCTTTTACATAGTAGGAGACACATAAACGCGTAGATTTTTCTTTTAAATGAGGCTTCCTACGTTAAGGGGTTCCCAGTAAAGAGACCCGCTTAAGTATAATTAGTAATATACACACATATACATATATATATACTTATTATGATGAATTTTTTTCCCCCGAAAACCCGCACACACACACACACACACACATATATGTGTATATATATAATTTATGATCTTGGAAACAGCTCTAACAATTTCCCTGAAATTTGGATTTTGAAAGTTTTCGGGGGTGAAAAAACGATGTTTATTAGCCTTATGTTAGGGAAAACGCTGGTTTTCTAGCGTTTTTCTATATTACTCTTAAAGGTGCTTGCGACATCAATACAATTATTCAGTAACGCTTATTTGTTTGGTGGTAAGTACCGTAACAAAACAACACAACAAGTACTTGAGAGATTGGATGGCGTTCTAAGACAATAAATATGATAACCGAACAATACTCGGTCGCCCAGGTACTAACTATTAATAAGTCATACTCAGTTATAATATGTTATAGTTATAATATAATGTACTCGTCATAGCCATTTGTTAAAAATTTAAAGAATTTGTTCTAAAATATATACCTAATCAACCTTAAAGAGAAATACAAGTTAACTTACCCAGCGACTTCCGAAGATATTGGGCACGAAAGAGTATAATAAGACATTTTCCTTGTTTATATATTGCATTTGAATAAGGTGAAACGAGCAGTTTACGCACAAACTTATATTTACTTATACAAAAATACGTTCCGTCGCGAGCTAAACAACGAGTTGATGTTTGTTTACAAACTGAAACGGGGACACGGCACTTTTCTTGCGAAATACACATAAAACAATGACTAAGTAAAGTTAGCAAAACAACTTGCGTCACTCTTGTGCCAAACACGCGCCCTACACTTTTGTGAAATCGCATTGTGCATGTGTGGACGCACTACTACCAATAGAATACCATCTTCCTAAATACAGTTTGAACGCTTTTTATATGCTATTTTAAAGAGTACATTACCAAGAGATTTTTAATATCACCATGAATCATCATATTCGGTTTTAGATATTTTTGAACAAAGATGTTTTATTTAACTTTCATAGTAGAGAAACAATACTAAATGATTCATTAAATGCTAGTAAAAAAATCCAACAACAATCACTAGAGTATGGATGAAAGTAAATAAAAAATAAATATACCTTATGAAAACACTTAAAAAAGAGGGTAAAAAGCATACAGGCGAAGCTAATCAAAGCGTTATATCTTTTAGAAAAAAAATACTGTAGATATTGATACAGAATGTATATAAATTAAAAATATAACAAATATATAATTCTAATAAAATAAGTACGATACGTTGCCAAAGATATTTGATTTCCATAAGCACTGGTGCTAACGGAAGTAGTACTGGAATGGCGGTGTTTTATATATCAATCACAAATAGTTTACCTTGCACATCTCTACAGTCATTGGAAAGGCTAGAAGGAACTGCCTCGAACTGTAATCAATATGACCGACGTAAACACGTTATCATTTCCTCACGGGTAAATCCCGATACTATGGAGGCGAGTAGCACAAAAAATGGGAATGCCCGTACATGTAACTGATATGATATTTATTAAGGTTATCATTATTCGATAATTTTGTCACATTTTTAATTTCGCTTTTACATTTCTATAGTACTCGTACCCACGTACGAGTATTTTAGAGTGTTAAAACAAAAGGCATAGTGCGAGACAACCTTTAGTACGCTAAAGCATGATCTCAAGAATGGTTATTGTGATATTTTTGCAATTAGTATCTGCTGAGATCTGAGATGTTATGTTAAGGACGACCTTATCATCTCCGAGAGAAAGACCTACATTCCGATTCTTTACTACCCGCATCCAACAATATCCTGTGACTTTCACCACATCTACTATAATTCGAAAGTTGTTCAGCCTGTGTCTGTTACACTATCACGGCTAAAACAACACACACACTGCTAAAAAGTTTTTCGACTAAACTGCTGAACAATATAATTTGGCACGGAGATGCTTTGTTTCTTAAAGAAGGACATAGGCTACTCTCTACTTACTTTTGGATTATAAGTGCCCATGTGCCTATATCTATACCTTTGACAGTGATGCAATAGATGCTATGCGATGTAAGGTAAAAGCTTGTGGTTTTGCTAACTTCTTTTACTCAACGAAAAGTCACGAAAGATTAACTTAAGATTTGTTAGGTGATATACCATCCAGTCTAAATGGAATAGCTATGAATATTTGTGCTGATTCGTGATTTTAAAAAAATACGTACACAATTATGTATTTACACGGGAATTAGAACTCGAGACAATTAAGTAGAAGGAAAAAAGTAAATTGCCCGTGAAGTAAGGGAATCGTACGTGTAATAAGATAATAAGAAAGGAATATTGTATTGTAGAGCATAGAAAAAAAGGTTGATATATAGATAACAAACCACAAAAAGAGAAGTTCACCAATAATAATATTTAATGAAGTAAATGCAACGATAAATAAAAGAAAAAATAAGATGTTACCATATTATGTCGTGCAGAGCCGGAAGTTCCATAAATAGATTATATTTTAAATAAATTTAGAAAACGATGATAATACGCATTGACGTCAGCATAGATAAAACATTATCGTTAGGTAAAGAAATGTTTTATGAATTCTGGGCAAACAAGCCAGTATGCGACTCACAATAGCGTACAACATTATCCTTAGATTATGTGAAAACAAACAACATCGATGACGATTCTGTTATTTACTCGTCCTCATCATCATCATCATCATCATCATCATCACCACCACCACATGCATCACAAATAGCATTTGTTCCGATTCTCAGCTTCACATCACTGAACTAAAATTTCTTTGAAAATCCACTTTTTTAGTTAGGAAATATCAAATACATAAAAATAGAAAAGTATATTTTCTATTTTTATACTGAATTAGATTAAGTGAATTTAAATTGTGTGAAATAAATAGCTGGATTGGGGTATACCATGGGGGATGAAGAAGATATTTCTACAAATATACATTAACTTTGAGTTGATAAAATTTAATACATTTACTATACACGTTATCATTGTTTTACATGATGACTATCATCATGAACTTTTTTAAATGTGAAAAAAATATACTATACTCTCTCGCCGTCATATTTTAAGAAAAAAAATTCATGATATTTAAATTTACATACCAGGTACAGCTACAATCAACCCAGTATGGTCCAAGAGCTCATGACGGCTAGACTTTCGTCATTTTATAAAGATGAAAGTTTATCTGTGCGACGTGCACAGAGAAACAAGCGTTGTAATTTATTAAAGTTAAGAGGTGGGGGGGGGGGGTAACAACCTTAATATGTGTCCGGCAATGAAGGACGTGGTTACTAAAGCTATCCTAAGACAATATAAAAAAAATTGGGCGTTTAGGTGTATAAAATAGTACCTAGCCTGTTACCTTCCCATGCAACCACAACCGAAACTCTATAGTCGTTGGTCTTTCTTACCAGTGTTGGAGACTTGAACAGATAAAGTTTTAGATTTTATAAAATGACTAAGGTCTGGCCTTCGTGGGCTCTTGCTCTAGTACTATAATCTCAGCTCTATATACCAGCCAGCGGTTTACCATCATCATCAGCATATCGCAGTCCACTGCTGGACGTGGACCTCTCCCGTTGCACACCACTCTTATCTATTTAGGGCTTCTCGCATCCAGCTCCTGCCAGCCATCCTACACCTCACACCACCTCGCCTGTAGGCGTCCTACACTACGTTTACCGAGAAGCGGTCTCCACTCCAGAACTCTTAACGGTTTACCATAACGTACACATATATGCAAGAAATCAAAAAACAATTGATGATTAAACGCCATTGACGTCATTGAAGTAACTTTACCCGTAAAGCAATTGCGGTATTTTATTATTGTTTTTATAGGTATTGACATTACGGCCATTTAACCATAAGGGCATTTCTCTGTAAGCTCGTACAGGTCCCATACAAATGCTGTCCTTGCAATTTTTTTTAACATTTGCTAAAAAACTGTGTTCCTTTTCGAAGATAATAAACTATTATTTAAGTATATAAAGAGGCCCACTGAAATTATTTATATTTTCCAAGTTATTAGCGATTTTCCAAAAAATCATGACAGGGGACTGTTAAGTCAGACAGAGGACTGTTGTACTTTAAAAAAAAGTCATATTACATTAATCAATTATTTATTCTTTTTATGAAATATTTTCGCATCAATAATAAATAAAACTTCTTTATGAAAAGTGAACAGAAACAACAACTTTCTATATAAATATCAGGTGTTTTACATCGAAGTACCTAAAGCTAGGTACTTCTAAGCCAATGAGATTAGTTTTTTTGCCGGGTCTAGACAACGACTTTATTTCTTTAGGTATCCAGTGCTTGTACTTTTAAAGAACACTACCAGTTACAAGTTTTTTAAAGATTTGTCTCTCTGGTACATTTCAATGTGGAATAATTTTCTTTTAACTGCTTACTAATGTCGCCAAACAACGCTTTCTTGACTACTTATACAAAATACACAGGCCCCTGTTCTTTTCTTTGGTCAGGCTCGTCTAACATTTTCAACATCTTTGTCTTAGGCGTATCTTCAACGTTCTTTTTGTTTTTTCTTTCTAATCTCGCTATTTTTTTTGTACTTCTTAAGTTTTTTCTCTAAGCGTGCGATCTTTTCATTTCTTTCCCTGTTAAACTTCTGTCGTCGCTATTTGGCTTCTTTTTTTCTTTGCTGTAGACTAGCACTGGAAAATTTGTTGCAATTTCAGACAGGGGACTGTTGCCAGGGGACTGTGTTTTTCGGCTAAATTTCACAATATTTACAAAACTGATATAAAATAGTTTTTTAAGAATATACCGATCAATTGAGACATAAATAATGCAACAATAATCTTTATTCGGATATTATTAAAGTAATTAAAATACATATTATGACTTACCAGAGGACTGTGCGTGGTAGCGGTACAAGCGCTTGTTCACCTCACAAATGACGCTGTGACACTTAACAAAAAGGCATATCAACGCCGCATTCGGCAAGGTTGCTAACTTCAAAGCTATTACGTTTAGTGTGACTTAAAAAAATTATCGTAAATATGATAGTTGTTTTTAATTATGAATTTAAATATTTGGCAGGGGACTGTTTAAAAATTCTAGGGACAAAGTTTACAGGAGTCTAATAATTAAATAAATTTCGTAATAAAACCTTGTTTTACGAAAATAATATCATAAACTTATCTTCTTAATGATATTGACTTCCTAATACTTCATTTATCACTCACTTCTTCGTAAATCTCATTTCTAGGTGGAAATACAGTGATGGGGACAGCCAGGGGACTGTATTTTTAGAGCTTCTATCGCGTCTAGAAAAAAACTGAAAATAGTTTTGGTTCTAAATACAAAGGGTCCGTAAAGTTTCGGAATTAGAGTTTCATTAGGAATTGGTTTTTTTTAAATCATTTAATAACGTCTTGAAAAATTCGGTCTGGACAGCCGATTACGAGTTTACAGAGAATCGCCCATAAAACAAAAACAGGGACTCGTGCTCAAGTAGTAACCGAGTACGTTAGCACATTGCTAAGTAAAGTAACTTTAGCTAGGATTGTCTAGAAATGGTGACTTTTCTTAAAATTTCGAGAACCTACCGTGTCTGAGATGTCGCCTAGATACAGTCGACTCTCATGTAAAAATATATTTCGAAACGTATTACTGACTCTAGTTGCTTTACATTTCACGATACATTATATTATTATTTATGTATGCAACAACAACGTATAATAGGGGAATTATTATATATATAATAAAAACTTAGTTGTTCTCAAAAAAAAACCATCCGATTAATAAACGAACCAAGGAAAAAAAACAAAGATTACTAAGATTTACGCTGTTGATACATGTACAAACAAAATATCAACAACAAATATATTGCCAGAAATAGTTATGCATGTGTCATGTTAACTGAAAAATAATGGGCTGTCTGCATGATCTCATCACAATAAGTAATACATAGTTGAAAACACGTATTTGCAAGTAGTATCGAACGTAAGACGAAGAACTAGGGATATTATTTTTTAGTATTTTAGTTTGAATGTGTGTGTAAACATTTTTATATTATAGGTATGTATTTTATGTATCTGACTATATTCAGAACTAACGGTGTTATTGTTTTAAATCGGAAGTAACGCCGTGGAGCGAAGATAGTCTCAAAACCAGTTCAACCGTTCCAGAGATTACCTGGTAAAAACAGGCGGACAGAAGTTATAAAAATTGATCTTTTATGTAAATCCGTTTATACTTTCATGAATTCAGTAAAAACGGTTCAAAAATTATTATATACAGACACTTTAATTTTATTTATATAGATAGTACAAAAATTCATTTTAAAATTGAAATTCAGACTCTTCCGGATAAGTTGAGTTGGATCCATACTAATATTATAGTTTGTATAAACAAACTCTTCAGCTTTATAATACTGTTTGGCTGAATAGTACAATCATTTGGTAATTTTGAAAATTGCTGATTTTATAGATCTCGATGTACTCTTTGCGAATTACAACTTTGCCACCTCGTATCTTTGCCGCTCGCGTCGCCATATTGGAAAAATGTAGGTACGCTAACTATTGATATTACAAAAAGGTCAAAAGATCATTAAATAAATGTAATGACCTTTTTTATTGTTCCTATACTTAAGTATTGGAACTTTTCTCTAGTTTAATTTATAAATAGCTATGTTTATCGTAAAAGGAGTCGGAAAGGAGATTTTCCAATATGGCGGCTTGAGCACCAAGGATACGGGTGGCAAAGTTGAAATTCGCAAAGAGCACATCGAAATCTATAAAAAAATTCAAAACTCCCGGAAAACCTTGCAAGTAACCTCCTTTTTAAGCACCAAATGACTGTACTAATCTAAGAAAGTACTCGTCCGATTTAAAAAAATCTATCAGTGTTACAAAGCCCACTTATAGAGTAGGGGATAGGCAATGCAACTACGGGAAAAAAATTATTCCTTTTCAGACCTTCCATTGCAGGGCAGCATATGCCTATCTTTTAAGGATGGCTCACAAATTTTTTGGTTAATAAATTTGTTTCCGTTGTATAACATCACGCTACGGGCAATAGAAGACGCAGATGGAGCTAGCTGGGTCAGCTAGTATTGCATAAAAGCCACTAAAAGGAGTAGTCTCGTAGTCTCTTTACAGTTACATTACATTTAAAATATATTTTTAGGCTTCTGCTTCCACATAATTCTGGCATTACTTCCTCTTCATATCATAATACTGCCATGTTGCACTTTAAATTTAAAATATGGATATTGGAATTCACATAATATTTTGGCATACAAATAAAATGATTTGTTATTAAACCAAGAGAATGTAGAAGAATAACTAAATATATTAAGATAAAAATACCCGTTAGAAACATTTAGCCACTAAAAGGAGTAGTCTCGTAGTCTCTTTACAGTTACATTTCATTTAAAATATATTTTTAGGCTTCTGCTTCCACATAATTCTGGCATTACTTCCTCTTCATATCATAATACTGCCATGTTGCACTTTAAATTTAAAATATGGGTATTGGAATTCACATAATATTTTGGCATACAAATAAAATGATTTGTTATTAAACCAAGAGAATGTAGAAGAATAACTAAATATATTAAGATAAAAATACCCGTTAGAAACATTTAGCCACTAAAAGGAGTAGTCTCGTAGTCTCTTTACAGTTACATTTCATTTAAAATATATTTTTAGGCTTCTGCTTCCACATAATTCTGGCATTACTTCCTCTTCATATCATAATACTGCCATGTTGCACTTTAAATTTAAAATATGGATATTGGAATTCACATAATATTTTGGCATACAAATAAAATGATTTGTTATTAAACCAAGAGAATGTAGAAGAATAACTAAATATATTAAGATAAAAATACCCGTTAGAAACATTTAGCCACTAAAAGGAGTAGTCTCGTAGTCTCTTTACAGTTACATTTCATTTAAAATATATTTTTAGGCTTCTGCTTCCACATAATTCTGGCATTACTTCCTCTTCATATCATAATACTGCCATGTTGCACTTTAAATTTAAAATATGGATATTGGAATTCACATAATATTTTGGCATACAAATAAAATGATTTGTTATTAAACCAAAAGAATGTAGAAGAATACATAAATATATTAAGATAAAAATACCCGTTAGAACCATTTAGCTACATTAATTTGTACTTTGTTAAACTGTTAACTTTATAGCTATCGAGTTAGTAATACGAATGACACAGGATCTCAAGATGACGCATAGGGCAAGGGGAAATCCTTCTTATACCAAGATGTTTTTGTAAGACAATATTTTTAGATAATTCTATTTAAGTGACGGGTATTATTTATAAAGTATGAGTTATCCTCCTACGGCATCGCTTTTTGATAAAATGGATGAATCACCTAGCTAAGCTAGCTTTTATCGCTAAGCTTGAGGAAAGTGTTGTTTGTTTGTTATGATATCGTGATTATGAAACCTTCATAGAAATATTTCAAATGTGTGATAATCAGTCCTTGTTACAAACATCTTTACAGTTTAGAGATTTGGTAAATGAAATCTGATCTCTGGGTATCTCGTCGTGGTATTAAAAGTATCCTCTTAGATAAACATAAACAAACATTTCTGGAAAGAAAAGGAATTAGTATATTATATGTTGGCAAGTAGGAGAAGCAGCATTACGTAAATAGTTCACCGTCGGGACATGACGAATTTATAAGGGTTCCGAGTCATGAACTACAGAACCCTAAAAACGTAGCTTTGAGAAAATAATATTTTTTTATTAAACCTTCCAAAAAGGAACATAAAGAACTAGGGATTTACGGCCTATTGCGGATTTAGTTTAAGCTTGTTGATAATGTATTTTATAATAGCTTTATTACAATATGTAAATATAGATTTCATCGTTTTATGGCAACTTAGATCCTTCTAACTGAATTAAGATTCATCCTTAGACCCTGCTCTATATGCATCCATTTAAAGACAGACACTTATAAAATTATAACGTGCTATTTTATATTTGAAATGTATTATTTAATAGGTGAATATAATTTCAGTTAATTTATGTTATAGGTAGGAAACCTGAAAAAAGTCACTTGAAGTTAAGTGACTAAGAGAGACACTTGTAACACAAGACGCAAGTGCTGACTTTTGAGTGCCTCATGTCGATATCAGAAGAAGACAGGGTTATTTCAGTAATTTTATTCACTCGGTGAAAAGCAACGCGAAAATTACTTACTACTGGTTTTCTGTAACATTATGTATTCACTGCTATATGTATACATTTGACTGATTATTTTCTGCATATGATCTAGTAACTTTAAAAAGTCTTCTGCTGAACATAGACATATATTTAGAAAGGAGGTTTTGGCCCAGTATACCACTCTGGCCAGAGTATAGGGTTTATTTCAAGTTTTCATTCTCTTTGTAGTGATGTCTAGTCTAGTAGCCTCTTACGACTTAACTTACTTATCTTAACTCATGGGAAGAATAGGGCGCTCATAGCGAAGTTGCCTTTGGTGATTAGAAACAATTACAGAAGGTAGCAACAACTGCAACTAATGGGTGTCGCATTGATTCGGAATTCACGTTAAGCAATCAGTCCCAGTTGTTATCATAGGATACCAGTCTGAAGATTAGTTGGAGGCCTTCAAGCGGCTTAGGAACATCGAATGCAAGGATTTCGTCAAAAGAACGTTGATTTGACAGTCGCCAACCCGCACTCGGCTAGCAAGGGGACGTATGGTCTTGACTCTCTGCAGAGAGGAGACTTGGATGGTTTCTTGATAATATAGTGATATAAATTGTATAGCATGATTATGTACATACACATGTGTGTGTATTTTGCTTGACCTTATGGTGACGCATGAGTGCGCGTATGCATAGAAATATGAGGATGCGCCTACATGACGTGTGTCTGTGTTTTGTTTCTTTTACTGGTATGTCCACAAAATATGACTTGTGAATAAGTCAACATTTATTTTAAACTAAACTAAAACTGCACTAAAATGTATTGGTGTATGAATTTTTGGATGTCGAGTCACTCTATAGGCATTGAAGAAATAAGAATTAAATTTGTTTTTCAGGCTACCAGGTGAATCATCTAATACAGTGACTCGGGAAAATTTAAGCGCCGGCGGCGTCTATGTATCAATTCGGCCTTTTAGATCAAACCATAATGCTTGTGACATCATTACGTAAGTAGTAAAAAACCAGTTGCTTGGTTTCATGCATACCGTGATAATTGCTATACCATTAGCCGTGTACTACAGATTGCCCGCATGTGATTTAAATAAACATTGGAAAACCCCCGAACGTGAAGGAAAACAAAAACTCTGGGAAAATGCAATGTTAGTCCACAAGCAAGTTATGCAATTTATATGTATGCAAATATATGAATTATTTCATTTTTTTTGGTATAGTTTCGCACTGCGACGTTACTCGTGATTTACAACAACAACCGCCGCTAACACCGCGGGACTCAGATAGTATGTACTGATATTTTAAAGATAAAGTTTGTGAGATTGTGATCTTTGGAAAAACTACACCGATTTTGGAAATTATTTTATAAATAATAAGCCACATTCCTTATACGTTTCTTTTTTATATTTAAGCCTACCAAAGTAAATCTTCTCTGCCTGATGGAAAGCATGAGTATTGTTCAAGAGTAGGGTTCACTGTCCATATTGTGAGCAGAGCACAGACACGGAAAAATGATGACAAACGTTATGGTGGCTTAGTGAGATGCTTCTGCTTCTTTGGGCCTCACACTCATCAACGATATACGATAGCACGATTGCTGTCATTTTAGATTGATCTTCTGTGTGAGGGTAGCACCGCCCCGGTGACGCCGGCTCATACGTGATGAAACCAGTGTGGCTCATCTACCTTGATCTTTCATTTATACTAATATTATAAATTTGAAAGTCACTGTTTCTGTTTGTTACGCTTAGCCGATTCATATTTTTGGCATTGAGATACTTTGATTCCTGAGGAAGGACATAAACTGGCTACTCTTTACCGACACATTGCGGAAGAGAACCTGGGTAAAAACTAGTAAGACTATTTTAACAGTATAATATATTAACACATATAGCTATAATAGTACGCAACGATTCAGCCTTTTAGGTATAAACACGCGTTGCGAAGAAGCGGACTGCATGTACAGTAAACAGCATTGAAAGTTTTTCAATTGCTCGTTATCTCAGTTATCTTTGAAATAACCTACTTAATAGGCCATCATGAAACTTTGAACCGTATTCATATTTATATATACACTAGCTGAGCCCAGCGATGTTATCCGAGTAACGCTGCGAAGATAGTATAATAAAATTAGCCTAAGTTATTGCGAGTAACGTCAAAATCGATCCCGCCGTTCCAGAGATACAGATAAGACAGACAGACAAAAATGTAAAAAATTGATGCAAGTCCCGATACCTTTACCTACGTTCATATGCATTTATCAAAAAAACTGTTTATTTGATATTACAAACAGCCGCTCAAATTTTATTTATTTATATAGATAAAAAAATAGCAATCTAAAAATTATGTCAGTCATCGAAAACAGCAAAGAATGACGCATACTACAATTTGGCATAAGTAATCGTAATCAGATTACATTGGCATGTGTGACAGGCGTAGACGGCGCCAATTGATAAAGATGATAAATAGTTTTCGAAATTCATACTCATTCATAGAGAAACCGCGACAGGAATCTAATCATTCTGCATGTAGATTTTTTTTAATTATTTTTGAGCCAGTAAGAGATAGGTAACACTATCTTCTTTAAGAAATTGATATTCTAAATGGGACTTTCATAGATACACATAAATGAAAGTCCCATTTAGGACATCAATTTCTTTCTTTGAATTCTTAAAAGATGAAAATGGGCATTATGCCCATTTTCATCAACTATACTAAACCGTATCCCTACTATGAACCCCTAACGTAGATAACCCTAAATTTTATGAGAAATCTAAGCAGTTTGGTGTATCCTAAATGTTGATGAAAATGAAAATAGCACTAAAGTTAACCTAACTCTCTTTAATTTAGGAACTTTGGTGAAAACGGCCAGAACTCTACTTAATGAATTATATTGATCTGTGTCGAATTCCGTAAATACTGGTCTAGTCTAATAACTATTGTAATCCATAAAATCGAATTTGAAAAGATTGTGTCATACATTACGAAAACTATCCTGGAAATCTATTTGGCACATGCGTATTGTATGTTTATGTAGAATGGGATAATAAAGTCTATTTCAAGGTTTTTTGTAGAAAACCATAAAGCGGAATTAGTTTCACCAGAATATTTCGACGTGTAAACATTACTGTAAACATCTGCTTACAATACAAAATTAACTTGTCCTTTCTTACTTAGTATAAAGATCAAGAATGCAAGCAATGAAACCTTGTCAAGGCAAAGCATAAACTTGTTTTGAGGCTAGAGCAGCCATATCAAAGATAATTAATCAGTTTTACTTTCATTAAAGACTAAAAATAACTCATTACAACAGATAACGTAGTATGAAATAGAAAATAAAATCGTAGCAGCACGCTCGCGGCTTGTATCGTGACCCAGACAGGCGACCTTATGCGCAGCAACCTTCGGCATTAACGGAACTAGGCAAGTACAGCTGTGGGCTTATGTAACGTTGGCGTGAACGGTGCCCCCACGACCCGCCTCCAGGTCGCCTGGCTCGGCGCCCACCTGCATCCTCCGCCCAACCCTCGCCAACACACCCACGCCTCCCAACTGCACTGCAGCACGACCTGCTGGCCTTTCTGGTGCATCATTAAGCGCGACCCACATTAACATTAACTGATGTTGAGTACTTCATGTATAAAAGGTTTTAGATTGAATATTGTGCAGTAATTTAAGCGTAGTGTTAGTAACCATAAATTAATGGCTATATTTTTAAGGAAAATATTTTCTTAGGAATTGTCAAGCCTTTTCTTAGGGTTATTTAATTTAATCATTATTATACAATTAGATACGCCAAGTAGGATGTGGTATCAGTAACATGTATAATACTGGCATCATGTCACAGCGAAATTAAATATATGCATAGCATAGCATTTGCATATGATGAAAATTGTTTGTTATAACTGCTGTAAATGTTACTTACGTATATTTCTATGCAATATAAATAGATATTACTAATCAAGGTCTTATCAGTGTGATTACCAGTTCATGTGAAATAAATATATAATATGCATGAAACCGTGGCCTTCAAATACCTTTTACCGATAGTTAAAAGGAAAATGTATAATATTTTGTGTGTAGATGCATAGCTTTATTGTTAATTACAAAACTTCTCTTCAGTTAATATGTAAAAAATGCTTAAATATTGATGTCTTCTTTTAAATAAACATAACGAATAAGTTATTACATATTTCTACTGCAATTTGTACTATTAAATAGAACTAGCGTTTTCTTTATCTTAAGACACTTTTTTTTATTTTTATTTTATAATAGATTTAGTTTTAGACATACTGCAGATACGAGCATGTAATGAGCATATCGATACGAATGAGATAGATATATTTTATTGTTCACTGAGTGGATTCACAATAACAGGGTTAAAATCATTTGTTAATATACATACATAAGTAGACTACGAGTGTAACACTATCGCATTCGGCTACACACCTACTGTTTTTAGGGTTCCGTAGCCAAATGGCTAAAAACGGAACCCTTATAGATTCGTCAAGTCTGTCTGTCTGTCTGTCTGTCCGTCCGTATGTCACAGCCAATTATTTCCGAAACTATAAGAGCTATAATATTGAAATTTGGTCAGACGATGTATTCTGTGAACCGCATTAAGATTTTGACATGAAAATAGAAAAAAAACAATACATTTTGGGGGTGCCCATACTTGGAACTGAAACTCAAAAAATTTTTTTTCATCAAACCTATACGTGTGGGGTATCTAAGGATAGGTGTTCAAAAATGATGTTGAGGTTTCGAATATCATTTTTTTCTAAACTGAATGGTTTGCGCGAGAGACCCTTCCAAAGTGGAAAAATGTGTGTCCCCCCCCCTCTAACTTCTAAAATAAGAGAGTGATAAAACTAAAAAAAAATGTGTTGTACATTACCATGCAAACTACCAACGAAAATTGGTTTCAACGAGATCTAGTGAGTAGTTTTTTTTTAATACGTCATAAATCGTAACACGCAATTTACCTTTCATCCAATTAATACACTAGTATAAAGACATCGATGAAAGTTTTATATGATGTTACTTGCTGATACGGAACCCTTCATGGGCGAGTCCGACTCGCACTTGGCCGCTTTTTAGTGTAAAAACAGTAGGTGTGTAGCCTACTAAGGATAATGTTTTTATTGTAAAAAAAAACAAACTATAATTATAAATTGATCAGTTATAAAATGTACCCATCTATAAAGAAAAGAAAGATACTTTGTTATAACAGAAATCAATTTTGCTTAATAACATTCATACTTATATTATAAATTAGAAAGCAGTTCTGTCTGTCTATCTGTTACACTATCACGGCCAAACCATTGTACCGATTTCAATAATATTTGGTATGGAGATATATACATTCATGATTAAGGGCATAAGTTACGCTTTATTACGATAACCGACATACATGCGGATAAAGCCACGGGCAAAGCTAGTATTACATAACTCGTATTAATTCCCATAGCGTTTTCTATACGTATACACAACAATTTTGATACGATCTATTAATAGTAAGTATCTGATATCCTTATGATAATAACTGTGTTCAAATGAGCAAAATTAAATTGTTTACAGTGTTTATTTCCACCTCCTGGGAGCGATATAGTTATGTAGGTTTCAATTACATGACGTAATTAATTGTTGAAGGTTCGTACTCAAAGCTCAGAAGGACAATTTATTACGTAATTGCCTTAAAAGCGATCTAGAAACTTACACAAATGAATAAAGTGCGCAATTTCCAGAGACGCGTCACGCGCCACGCCACGCGTTATATGCCATCAGAGCGCCGTCAAGTGGGCGGATATACCTAAATTTCAGTTTCAGGCTGTAACGAAAATATTACGCAATGCTCCAACAACGTAACGTTTAAATGGCTTTGCGATCAATTTCCATTTGTCAGTGAAATCGTTTTAAGGTCAAACTAAAAACACAAAGTAAATTAATTATTAATAGCTTTTAACACATATTGTTATAAAAATATTTAGCTTTTCTTTTTCTTGGCACTATTTACTGCTTTATTTCTAATATTATATCACAAGATACTTTATTAAATTTTATGAATAGGTTTTATTTTTCATTCTTAAGAAACTTGTGTTAATATTTTTTTATAATATTTATAACAAGGTGGATCAAAGAGTAAATGTAAATTACTTTACCATGGTCAAATCAGTCAAGTAGTCAAAAATAAATATTTACCGGACAGTATTGAATGGAGGTCAATATAAAATGGTATCCAAAGTGATATGACGCAGTTTCATCGCAATTGTCTGATGTGACTTGCATATAACAGAAGTATTGCTAGTATATTGTGACGTATAATCCACCTAGTCTCGATTCGCGCCCCACAAGCTCAGTATAGGACGTTCGTTAAGTAGGTGGGTAGACGACCCAGTTAAGATCGTAGGTCACTAACGCCGATGGATGTGGGTCGCTTTCAATCAGTCTTTTCAGAAGTCGTTAAGGTAGCCCTGTGACTAGCAGCGAACGTTTTATCACTGAAATTATGAAAATAACTAATCCTATCAGCGTTTGAAGTGCTATATAATTTGGGTATGCCCATTGCCGATCTAATCTTATTTCGCGTAGCAGAGTCCGTAGAGACTTCTGTCTACCAGTCTCTTTTAAGTATGCAAAATAGTAACTACTACAAAATACATATACGTAATAGATTCGATTTGCCAAGATAAAAGTGAAATTGTTTCAATATTGTGAGATATGTGCTATGTGACAATATTTGAACAATAATTGCTCTAAGGTAATGCACGTGAAGAGACAACAATTGGTATTGACATCATTGAAATGCTCGTGCCATAACAACAAGTTCCGTCATACGTAGATAATAAAATCAACGCGCTCCGCAACACTAATAAATAGCATTAACCTTTTGAACGCCAGAGCAAAAACTGGTCAACTTGCCCTCAACGCCAGACCACAAATTTAGCGGAAATACCTACGAAAAAAATAAGGATTCCAAAACTATATCGATAACATGAATTGTATTTTTATTTTCGTCTGCAATTTCAAAATATATGTCCTTATAACATTGAATTTATTTCAACATTACACCTCTTCCCACTCTAGTAATAGTTATACACTATTTACAGAGTTGTTTAATACCGTAATAACAGATATGAGACGACAATTTAATTAAATATAATAACTATAGGTACGACACTATTCTTGATCTGTTGTCTTCATATTGTGACCCTGGCGTGGGCGGTACGTCATTTTTTTGAATATTGCGCTTCTCAAATAGGGATGTAGCAACGTAATATCTCGCTTATCGAGTACAATATTTTCTAATAATAAATAAAACACGTATTATAAATTAGATTTAAATTTTCTATAATTCCGTTGAAGGAGATATTTAAAAAAATACACGATTCAAATAGGTTAAGTATATAATCACTATATAAAAATTTACAAAATGTAAAACAGTATGTACGTTTATAGCCTTTAAATACTAGCTTCTATAATCCTGGCATAAAAAGTAACAAGTACAATTTTGAAAAAAAAGCTAAGCAACTTGTGATGGACATTTTAAAACTTTTATTTATTTCATTTAAACCTCAGTAATGTACGAAGCATTTTTTAGGGCACTGCTTATATTTTATATCAATAACTAAGAGTTCTCTTTCTTCTTTACAAAATAATTGTCTACTTTAATTATCATTTCACGAGCACGGCTGTTAATTACTTTCTTACTCATTTTCATAATAAGTATAATAACAAAACTTAACAACAAAAATAAAACAGGCTAAAGAAATTTTAATATAAACTTACGATATCATCTAACGTGCCCTACATCACTAGTGGTCACATATTTGTGACTCTGGCGTGTGAGGACATTCTTTTTTAAGAGTTTATTTCTTTCTTTTTTGAGTAAAATTTCTTAATATCATAAAGCAATTTAAATAATTTTATGGAAATAGATAACAGTTAGAGCTTCTTCTTAAGGTACTTATATAAATTTAAAGGCATAAAAGTAATGTTTAAAGGCTTTATTTCGTATTTTGGTGCACCGCTTTTTTTGTCACATATTTGTGACGTTGGCGTACAGGGACAGTTTTCGCTTGTCACATATATGTGACCCTGGCGGTCAAAAGGTTAAGCTGCATACGTAAGACGGCTCGTGAAACAACGCAATGCATAACAGGTAGATACTGTGACGTCACACTATAATTAGCCCAACAAACGTCAAGAAATGACTTTGATTACATTTAAATAAAAAAATCTTAGAATATACTTTTACAAAGGCATAAAGTACCTTTGAATTTATGTCATATCGAAGTGTAATACGACTGCACGGTTGGCCTAGTGGGTCGCCACGCCGCTTTCTACTGCGACAAGTGCAGTGGGTTCAGTATCTTGAATCACGTACTGGTAAGAGTATTTAGGTTTTTTTTTATTTTTAAGCCTACCGAAGTCTATGATAAAAAGGATGAGTAGAATCCAAGAGTAGTGGTTATCATGATCATTGTTCCCGTTCGTGCTGAAATCAGCGTGGATTCGCACCACTTCTTTTCATGTCGTATTAAAAGTCCTTGCACTTCAATCTCAAACGATAAAAAATATGCTTATAACCAACATTGTGGCTTAATTATATAAACGAGTATGTAATCGTATGTACGTCATGAAACTCACTAACGTTATCGCAAATCTGTGTCGTAACTAGATTGAAAAATAATTTATACATATATATCATTAGTTCGTGATAGAAAGAACAAAACGTTCCAGGTAAGAGGATTAAAACGCTTTCCGTGCAGCTGTATAAGTGCAACGTTACGTAAACAATGTTAAATAGGCACATTCTGTTGTAAAGTGAAGGGCGTTATGTAGGGCACGCCTAAGCTGACGCCACGGTTACGAGCACACACTACGCTTTATATTTTACAAGTATTTTGAACCAAAACCTTTTATTAAACAACTAACTGACTTGTACTAAGCTTGTTCATAGTGTACCTTTAAAACAACGACCGCGAGTTACGCCCGGACTAAGTCCGACTAAAAAAAGTGCCAAATAATCTACTAGCCAAGGTCCTGTCAAAATTGTTCCAATCGTTCCAGAAATTAGCCGCAACAAACAAACAGACAATAAAATTTTCAAACTGTATTTTAGCTGTGAGTACCGTTTATATTTCAAATGCATTTTGTGAAAGCTGTTAATTTGAAATTACAAACAGAAACTTCAATTTTTTTATTTGTATGGATGTTTAGATATACACATTCCAATAATAACGATGATAGTAAGATATTACGAACCGTATTCATTAGCACTAATAATTAATTAGTATACAATTCATTACGATGTTATTTATTATTAAGATCATTATTAATCAATTAATGTACAATATTCACATCAGGAATTGTAAAAATAATAAAGTAGTAAAAATAATAGCTTTTCATTTATTTATTTTATTAGATATAAAACGTACGTGTTATTTTTTTTTACAGATATTTGACATCAACATGTTTGGTTTTCCTTATTAAACTGACAAGTGTTTCAATCTTGTCTTTTTAAGCTTTTGTTTGTATGGTCATCGGTGAACTTAATCGATAACAACACTAATAAATAACTAAACTAGTAATAAAATCGGCTAAGAGCACAGCAGTCGAACAGGCTACCACTGCGTCACCGAGGCAGTCATCGTAACATTTCTTGGTTCTTATATAAATAATTTATTTGTGAAAATTAATGTAACAAGATGAAGATTCTCATCGCTGAAAGTCATTATGAGTTCTGACCTGGATGCCAACGTATGTGAAGTGAAAGCACCTAGAATAGTGTAAAAGGTTAATGTTGAAAATATTAAGGTATTAATAAATGTTAAGGTTAATATAATTTGGCAATATAGTAACATATTTAATAAATATGACATGACGTATACAAAACCTTTATCTTTGTTTATTTCGTATAATTTCAAAATAGATCGACTCAGAGTAGAATATGACTTTCAAGTTTAACTCAAAAGACTGAAATATCTTTTAAAAGTAAGTCTAATAAACTTTCAAATGAACCAATTGAGAAACTATGAAAGCATCCAGCATGGAATTTGGTACACAGATAGTCTTGAACCTGAGAAAGGACATATACCATATACCATATACCACTATAACAAACTTAAGCGCGGGTGGAGCCGCGGGCGAAAGCTAATAACCAATAAAACAATTATTTTCATAAACACTGGTGTCTTTCCGTGGTCAAGTTTTACATAATCGGGATTTTAACTTTTAAATTGTCAGTTGAATACCACACGATTGGCAATAAATTAAAGCATTTTATTTATTTTCAATTAAATAATAAAATTTAATGGAATTCAGAATTACTTAAATTGAGAACACAAATAAAAGGTGTTCTTGTGACCGTTCATCCTAGAAATTCGAAGAATGGAATATTCACGCGTGTCATTTTCTTCTTCATCATCACTTTCCATCATCACTTTCCATCGAATGATTTGGAAGAATAACTTTTATTATAAAATAAAAACATTAAAATATAAGTAAGTTTGATTCCCATATATGTATTTTAAGATCCGTTCAGAAGGGTAAACTAAATTTATGAGTGTCGCAAAAGAAAGTACCCAAACAGCCAATATACGTATACGTTGCTATCGTCTGGATCTGTTGACAGAATTGTTTAGAGAGTCGTATCTCGAGAGCAAGAGTTTTCTCTGAATTTATTTTTATTAACGTTAGTGTTGCATACATTTTTAAAACTTCACAACTATTAAATTTGCTGATTTAATATAAAGTACATTTGTTTCATTTTAACTAAAAATCATAATATCCTTTTCTAATAACAATTTCTAAATATGTAAAAAGGCTGCACCCTATCTTTACTTTCTATCTTATTATATTTTTAAAAGTTTATATAAAATTTGAATAACGTAAGTGAAAAACAAATTAAAATAAATAACTCATTAAGTCACACCTCACCTACGTACACGGCTTCTGTGAACTATAAAAATGCTGACGTCAATCGATTGTGTAAACTAAAAATAGCTAGAAATCGCACTTAAATCAGTTCGTTGATATTTTATCAGTTCTAGTAACGAATGCACCACAATAACATCCGTTATGTTATATACACTATACATAAGTTTTCATTGTAATTTTGACCCGACAAGTACAAGGGCCCGTTGAAAAGATGAAAAGGCCCTGTTTCCATTTTAAACAGGACAACTATGGATATGCTTAGTACTATTTTGTGACAAAATAAATTTGACCAATGATAAATAAATGATAAATAAATTTAATATGAATTTTAATTTGCAAATAAATCTTTTACAGATATTTTTACACTTTGGACTTTACTGCTAGAAGGTAAGACTCACTCTTTTTTTTTTTTTTTTTTTTTTTTTCTCTGGGAAGATATGTCGAATCGAACCAAAAAGGTGCCTTTTTTTAAGTAAATGAATTTGGTGAGACTGAAAGAATTCTAATCTTCTTTTTTATTATAACTGTATTCCATGCTGCTTTGAATCGATTGCTAGGGATCTTTACCTATCTTTATAGTGGTCGTTCTAAACGCAAACATAGGTACATAACATCACAATTGCAGTATGCAGTAAAAATGGGGTTGGGTGACATAGGGTGGCAAGATACGCCGACACGAATGGGGGCAGACTGGAGTCGGGGTGTACTATCGGACGCGACAGGCTCTACGTCACTTACGGCGCCACGTGCTCGATCAATAATGACGTCGTAGTGGCGACGAGGCCTCGAAGGGGGAGGGATAGTTAAGTTGCGCGCGCACCTCTAGACAGCGACCTACTTACGGTTACGTTTCACGTACTGTCGACGTAACGCTATCGAACTCTAGAATGGGGGTGGCGCGACAAGTCGACCACGCTAGCGCAGGCGCGTCAAAGAAAACTTGCTAGACGATATGATCTGTAATTTACTCACTTACATAAATTCTATTAGGGTTTGGCCATGAAACTTAATCCACCCAGTAACAGACTAGACAACAAAACAATAACGTCTGCGGTATTTGAACTCGTTCACATTATTCTTAAAACCTAAATCTAGACACAAACGACCTAACATTTTTGTCTTTTTATTAACTTACCCACATGCTTAATGTATTGTTTCAAGAAGTAGGAATAGAAAAAGGTGTAATTTATTTAGTAAAAGGCCATAAATAACGTTCGGAAGGTACAAGGCTACGATGGATCAATAGTGGTCCACGCCCACGTGGTTTCTCGCCACGTGGCGACCAATTAAAACACTGTTATTTGGTTTATAATGCTTTTTCTGATCAATATTTACTTTATAAAGTTGAAATTTTATACTTAATCCATTTATCTAATAGTTTCATATCAAAATAATTACGTAAACCTTTAATTATTTAATAAATGATCGACATTAACTATACAGTCAGGTTTACTCTTATAATAAATAACCAATTAGCAGTTTAATATTAAAATCAAGTGTTTAAACTGTTTCTTGAATAACAAAACAGTATATCAAGAAAATGCATGTATAATGCAATTGATCGACAATAACATAGAACCTAATGAGGTTCTATGTTATTGTCGATCAATTGAATAGTTATTTGCCTTTTGATATACGATCATTCTAGAATTTTAATGTTCTGCGAATATAGACACAGGCCGTTCGTTCCAAACTTTGCCGACTGGAAACGAAAAAGAACCATAAAAGCCTTTAGTTCGATATTTTGTATCAATACCATGGAGATTAGACCCATATCTGACTCCAGGAATTTGATAAAATAATATTGTTTAAATCTCACTTCTCACTTCTCCAAGAAATCAGAAAAGATTAAAAAATCGATAACTAAGCAATATAGAGGTAAATATCAAGAATGTAGCTTCTTACTCGTGAGTCCTTTTTAAGCTGAAAGCCTCTTCGATCCACCGAGTTCAAAGCATCTAGAAAGTGTGTTAAGCTCTTTTTAGGGTTCCGTAGTTCATGAATCGGAACCCTTATAGATTCGTCATGTCCGTCCGTCCGTTCGTCCTCGACCTACCGCCCAAACGGTTGGTACCTTTCCTACATGTAAAGTGGCTTTTTAGTAGATTTTTTTTCTCGCGTTTACCCCATCGTGTCGGGTATCATTAAATAGGTCTTTTAAAAACATTGCGAGGTTGCTAAAACTATTTTTCGATTTAGGTATCCGTTTGCGAGTTATTTAACTTTAAAACACATTTTTTTGTAAGGGCAGGGCGTTCACCCCCCGCTAAAAGCTAAACGTCTAGATCGAAAAATCTGAAAAATCGTGATGGTAGTCCATATATTGAACTTTCAAGGAAATTTATAACGGCTTACATAGCTTTTTAGGGTTCCGTAGCCAAATGGCAAAAAACGGAACCCTTATAGATTCGTCAAGTCTGTCTGTCTGTCTGTCTGTCTGTCCGTCCGTATGTCACAGCCAATTATTTCCGAAACTATACGAGCTATACTGTTGAAATTTGGTCAGTCGATGTATTCTGTGAACCGCATTAAGATTTAATTAAGATTTAATTAAAAAAAATTTAATTAAAAAACAATACATTTTGGGGGTCCCCATACTTGGAACTGAAACTCAAAAATTTTTTTTTCATCAAACCTATACGTGTGGGGTATCTATGGATAGGTGTTCAAAAATGATGTTGAGGTTTCTAAAATCATTTTTTTCTAAACTGAATAGTTTGCGCGAGAGACACTTCCAAAGTGCAAAAATGTGTGTTCCCCCCCCCCTCTAATTTCTAAAATAAGAGAGTGATAAAACTAGAAAAAATATATGTTATACATTACCATGTAAACTTCCAACGAAAATTGGTTTGAACAAGATCTAGTGAGTAGTTTTTTTTTAATACGTCATAAATCGTTACACGCAATTTACCTTTCATCCAGTCAATACACTAGTATAAAAACATCGATTAAAGTTACAACGAACTACAAGAACTTTTATATGATGTTACTTGCTGATACGGAACCCTTCATGGGCGAGTCCGACTCGCACTTGGCTGCTTTTTTAGTTAAGGAGTTATAGTGGCCTAACTAGTAATATACGCTTACTTGGAAAACTTCGTACAAAAATAACTTAATAATATGTAAACATAACAATGATCTATTAGACACGATTTTAATTCCACTTGGCATTGTATATGACTACGGAACTATTCTTTGCGTGACCTGACACGCCCTTTTTTCTCAAAAAATAGTTCAAATTGACAGGATTGACCTCACACCATTTAACCGTTACAACAGTGTCAAATATTTAATTCTCAAAACTGTGGTCTGTCTTGATATCTGTCGATGTTCCCTTTTTCGACCAAAGCTAGTATCGACGTGACCCCATAACAGAAAAATGAAGGGCCTTGATGTTATGGAGACGCTAAGATACCTCGATCTCTGAAGTCTACGTAATTATAGTGTGGGCCATAGTGTGCCAATAGTGTGGTTTCCCCACTCATGGATTCTGCTCGTGCTTTCCATCAGGCAGGGTAGAGTCACTTTGCTAGGCAAAAAATATATAAATATATATAGTGCAGATATATATATACATATATAAATACATATATTATATCTGCACCCCGCAGTGTAACCCGCGTATTTTCGGGATATAAAGTAGCCTACAAATGTGAATCCAGAACTCATTTTTAAAGGTTGCTATGCAAGTGTGGAATTTGATACATTTTGACATCTACGATTTATGTATTTTTATAATCACCAAACTTTATTGCAGTTAGATTATTGCAGTAAAAAGTAGCCTATGAGTTATTCTGATACATAAGCTATATTACTTTAAAGTTTCATTCAAATCCATTCAGTAGTGAATTAATCTAGTAAAAACTTCTAGGAAGTTCAAAGCTATCGAAATAATCTTAGAATCACCGATCAGCTTGATGGAATAACCCGATTTTCATAAAACAGCCTTCCATATGTAGCTAGCACGCCAGTTGAACACCCTATTGGTAACTATCGAACCATTTTACTGCAGCTAAAAATCAAACCCCTCAGGAAACCAATAATTTTATAACGCAGCGCCAATACTTCAAGTACATTTCTAATGATATAAACATAGTTATGGCAATTAAAATTCTGTCAGTCCCGTGTGACCCTGTCTATTCCGATAATTATTGTTGGCAATACTCATTAAATATATTTACGTTATTTGTGAAGCGTTTTGCTATCGTGCGGAATTACGAGTGCAATCACGAGTTACCTCGTAACACAAGTAACCGTGGCCTACTTGTGTTGGGAACAGGTCAGCTTGCTGTCTGTATACGATCATTTACATACATATGGTGGAGACTAACCACGTGGGAGCTATGCTACATACTGTTCGACAATTAATTATATATACCTATTAAATATGAAGATCTAGGAGTCGCCGTAATATTATGTTTATTTGAATAGTTGGCAAGTACTGCTTATTTTACTTACATCGCGGTGCACTGCTGAACATAGAAGTTTTCGTTAAGGGTATTATAATAATCGTACAGTTATCAATAGATCATCAGTTTTCATTTATCATTATCGCATAGGCTTTTTCCTTAGCAGTGTTAGGATATTTAAGTTAAGTTTTCCTCATGATACTGCGTTATTTTGAGTGTTACTACTGAGAACAGGAAACGTCATATATAAACATACTGCTTGTATAAATATTTGACAGTATTTGAACTTCTGCATTTTAAAAGAAAAATAACAGGAAAAAATCATCTAAAGAACAATCGACATCGCGTCAATGAAGCTCATGTATATACCTGAATCAAAATAGCATTCTTATATAGGAATTGAATTGGAGCATACACGGATCACAGAGAGCAATGCATCGGAAGATATGAATCTGCGCGCGCACGCCTTGCCTCGGGCCCCGTTGACGAAGCAGATCAATAATAGAGACCCAAACAAACGGGTGCTGCGGCGGCGTGGGCGACTGACCTATTTATCACGACCAGGGCAGCGCGCCGGATGCATCAATATATTACGTCAATGAACATGAGGCTTACATAACTGAATATGTTTACTACAAAGCTCTAAATAATACAAATTTCTATATTGAAACCAAACGCTTTAAGTTTCCATTAACTACGGTTCTGCCCCTTAAGTATCAGTCTACGGCTCGAACTTTCTTGCACTTGCCCATTTTTATTATCTTCACTTCTCTTTCCTGGTTTGGCGAAGAGAGACAATGAATTCGATGTGCCAGTGGTCAGAGAGGCTAACCACTTCCTCCGCCACTCGTCACCCTGACACCACGATAGGTCTACAACCAACTCCCATTGCCAACGCACACAGGTACTGACTGAACCTCGATTCAGAAGTCGGAGGTCCAATCCTGCCACCCACTCAAGGATAGCCTCTCCCCTCGTGTCGTCCCGGGAGGTATGCGATCCTGAACTATTCGATTAATTGCCAACACATTTTGAGATATTGCTTAAATTTTTAAATAAATATTATTAGGATCTACTTTTCGTTCTATCTCTCCTTTCACTATACTCCCAATTATTCAGGGGCAGCAATAGGCAGACCTATTGCAATGCTCAGGGAGAATTAGAAAATGACAAAGGCAGTAGCTTCTTATTATGTAATTGGGATCAGAATACTGGACTTAAATCTTCTTCTTTTGTAGAAATATAGATGTGAGTACAGTATGTAGCAACAATAACAATAAAATATCTGTTATAATTTATAATAACAACTTTTAACTTGTGACGAAAGCAATATGAAATGTAGGATATTGTGAACGCAGCTTAAAATATAAATATAATAATGTAATAATAATATAAGAAAAAAATATAATAATTTCAATAGTTTTTTTTTTGTACAAATCATATCATGAATGTACAGAAATTCTACTTATGTTAATACTTTTCGACGGTATCAAGATACCGCGCCTTTTTGTCACTGCTCTAGTTTCTGGTTACGAAATAAGTAAACAAAAATGTTTTTAATAACAAATGGAGGTACGATCCGACGAAATACTTAGCTTACGAGTATAAGGAGTGTATGTCACATTTTAAATTGAAAAAAATATATTTTAAATTGTTGCAATTACAAATATTAAATTGGGTTATGCCTGATTGTGTCCTCAGGGGCATTTTTACAAATCTACCGATTAATTAATGAGTTTTGTGCATCAATCAAATTATCTGTCTATCAGTTTTACACGGTTAATCTCCGTCATGCTTCATCAAATTTTATTCCTCCTTAATCTACTTACATCTTTAGAAAATAATGTCACGCGCAAAAAACGGGAACGATTATGTTGTTGTCACATCTACTTCTAGATGTATGGAATTTTCTTACGAAAGATATCTACTTATTACGTATTGTACTTACTTACCAGTAATGCTGTTTGTACATTTTGTGATATTTTAGCTACTAAAGTAAACAGGCACCGAGTTGACACTACATGCCTGATGATAAATTAACGTTGATACAAATAGAGTGATTTAAAAGATCGTGACGTGCGAGACGCGGTAAGCAAAGGTTGTCGTAATAATAACACATTCTAATTTGGGGGACCCAAACAAACCATCGCGAGCAGGTGACCTACATACCGGTTGCGTCTACTGGCCTGGCGCAAGGTATGACATGATTCATACATTAGGCACGCCGATTGGCGCCGGTCCTTTCTATATCGTAACAACCCAATTACTTACATAATGCAGGTGGACAGACACTATCCCTAAAGAAAATTTTGGAGAAGATCTTAAGATTTTGTCGATATCCGTAGTACACTATAGAACTTAAAAACTTTCAAAAATGTAATCTTCAGCAGTTGTTGATTTAAAAGGAATACTTTTACGTTAATCGTTATTGTACGAGATCAGTAATGCAAGTATATATTACTTTCGCTACATGATATCGTGACAAGACGTGGTTGTCATAAATAACCTATAGTTCATTTTATATACCCACTTAAGAGATAGGAAGAAACCAAAAACACGAGAAAGTAGCCTGTCAAATCTAAACTGGGCCCAATCTTCTTCAAATAACAAAAGTCTAATGTGATTAAGAAATAGGAATTTCCAAATTTGACACCATTTGATAATAGTCTTTAGTCAGTCGGCTGAAGTATTTAATACAGAAATTACAAAATATTACATAGCCAACCAAATTTAAACTAAATATATAAAGGAATTATTACAGTGTACATAGCATTTACTATAAGAAAAGCGATCCACTCTAAATTAATTACTCACCTTTATATATTTAGTTTAAATTTGGTTGTCATGCATATGAGAAACAACCACAAATGTTAGTGTAATTAGTATAAGTGTAATCCCTACTAATATTATAAATGGGAAAGTAACTCTGTCTGTCTGTTACGTTTTCACGCCTAAACCGCTGAACCGATTTTGATGAATTTTGATATAGAAATAAATGGAAGGACATAGGCTACTTTTTACCTCGAAAATCGACACACTCGCGGGCGGAGCCGCGGGCAAAAACTAGTATAATTATATGATGTGGAAGTACTTATAAACCAATAAATAAATAGTCATCCTCAGCACTCAGCACTAGTTTACTATGGTTGCTCCGAGTTACGCTTTTATTATGGCAATATTAATTAAAAGGCCGTTTTAACTTAAACTGGGTTGCATTGTATGGCGCCAGGAAGATGGAAATAAGCGTATCAAACGTGGGTTTATTTTACTCTGTTGACCCAGATTAAGGGCGCAGTCGCAGCTCAATGCAGACGCATCGAACGCATTTTATTTAATCTCTTCTTATATTTCATCTAAATATACAATAAAAATAACTCCGAATTCAATTTTAGTGGCTTGCAATAGGAGAGGCTTATGTACAGCAGTGGACTGAAATAGGTAGAAGGAATTGAGAGCCTCATCGTCTTTAAAAAATATAAAGCATTTTTTTACTGTTTACATAATTCAAGATTAAACTTTTTACGCAGATTTTATTTTACTGTATTATCTATCTATCTATTCACACCGTATTCAGTGATGGCGACTCCCTCTTGTTCAGCCTGGGTTTTCCCTATGATGGGCTCTGATATGGCCAACAAAAGTCTTAAAAGTTCGGTTGCACCGCGCACAGTAGAGCTGGCCGTCAGAATTGTATTGTAAGTATAGTGGTACGAGATCTTGGATCTGGTTTTGCGCATTTGACGCTTCGCGTCAAGTTCCTTCACACTGTCTTATATAACAGATTTCAAATTTAAAAGGATAAGCCATTGGTCGCAACATTTTTTTTTTCAGGATAAAGTATTATTAAATACATATTTCTTATCAAAGCTGATATATCTACGAAATAACGTTTACGTCTCATAAACTTATGACGAGTAAAAAAAAAACAATTCTTAACCTACAGTGGAAAAATTTGATGGCATATTTTTACTCTCACTAAATTAAAATCCTGTAAACATCAGCGGACTTTATAGTCTGTTATAATTAGTACTTTTATACGTTACTTCGTATATTTTTTGTTACAAATTTAGCAGAACCTACAACGGATCAACGTACTTTTTATGTCACTCATGCTAATGTTAGCATAATGATAAAAATAGGTTGTAGGATAACATTTTAAAAGTCGAAAGACAACAGGCAGGCAGAAGCAGGCAAGAATATTATAGTGAAGATCTTTACATAATCAGTTGGAGAAACTCTCTAAACAAGTTATTAAGACACAAACAAGTTCTGTTTGTATGAATGGAACTAGAATGTAACAATACATGTCGGACAGGTAACATGAAAAATGCATAGCGCGACCTTAGCCCACTTGTGATTATGAGCGACAGTGAAACGGCAGTGCGGTGCTGGCGTACTAGAGTTCCGAACACTCGCCGGCTGCGTGAAGCCCCACGGGCCAATTGTGACACGATTTCAAAACAGACCAGTGTAGGTTGACTTGATTGATGCAAGTTGCGGTGGGTTTGACTTACTGTAGACCGCGTGTTGTCTGTCGTCTTAGCACAGAGGCGCACAGTCAAAGATTACGATGTACAGAAAGGAACCTTTCACTTTGCGTTCACTCATAGATATTTGGTTTTAGAAAATAACAACATTTCGTTATTGAGCAATGAGTTGAACAAATGGTGGACTTAGATGGAATATGATAATTTATTATGTACCGGTTGTCCCGAAATTCAACGTCCAACAAGCTTGATGAGGACGTGCTGAAACAGGTCGATAAATTTCGTTATCTGGGCAACACTATAACAGCTAAGTGTAACCTTGATGCCGAGATCAACTGCATGATAATGCTGCAGCTGCAGCATTCGGAAAGCTGTGTTTCAAGGAATTCTGCTCACACGACCTAAAGCTGGCTACTAAAATCTCGGTTTACATGGCGGTCATGCTGCCAAACCTTCTCTATTCTTCCATGACCTGGTGTGTGTATCGTCACCATATACGCACTCTTGATCAATTCCATCCAAAATGCCTGCGCACCATCATGTCCTATCGGGTGTGTAATACAGAGGTTGTAAGACGCACCAATGTTAGTGGCATTGAGGCGTATTTGATGCGTCGGCAACTACGGTGCTGTGGTCACGTATCACGGATGGCGGAAGAGAGACTGGCCAAGCGCATCTTTTACTCTGAGCTAGAGGAGTTCAAGCGAAAGCATGGCGGACAACTACTCAGATATAAAGATGTTCTGAAGCGTCACATGAAAAGATGCAATATAGAGCCCTCTCGCCCTTCTTTTATAAAATTGAAGTTTAATGCCAACATTTTTTTTTTATATTTTATTTATTTATTTATACATCATGCACATTAGTACATCGGCGGACTTAATGCCTAAGGCATTCTCTACCAGTCAACCATTTCGATAAATATTTTGTGTTGTGTGTGGTGGTAATTATACTTTGTAGTCGATATAGTACAAGATCCCACTGCTCGATTCTGCAGGTATCTGTTTTTTCGATGAAACTAATTTTAAATGAATGTTTATAAAGTATACAATGGATTAGGGATAGGTTGCCTATAACAAATTAGCCGCAATTACCTGCAATTAATTTTAGTAAAATTGTTTCGCTGATGTAATTTGCAGCTATATGTTTTTTTAATGAATTTTACGACATTCGAAAGAAAATAATGTTACGAATTCAAAAAGAAATGGTTGCCAGCTCTCAGTCAGCCGCAACATTAGGGTTGCCAGGTGAAAACAGGTTTGTAATATAACTTGACTGCCTTGTTGGTCTAGTGGTTAGCGTATGCGGCTGCTGATCAAGAGGTCTCGGGTTCGATTTCCGGGTCAGACCAAATATTTGTGTGATCCACAAATATTTGTTTCGGAGTCTGGTTGTTTTTCTATGTATAATATGTATGTATTTACAAAAGAAAAGTATGTTTATGTATTTATATCAGTTGTTTAGTACCCATAACACAAGCTCTGCTTACTTTGGGACTAGATGAGATTGTGTGTAAGATGTCCAAAATATTTATTTATTTATGTTAGTGTTAAATATATACACTCACTTGCTTTTTTTTATCTTAATACAAAATAAATACATTTAATTTTTGACAGGTACCTGTCACCTTCCATCAAACATTGCGAACGTGAAAATTTGGAAATAATTAATGTTCCATTTACAAATCACGGGCCTCTAGACCCCAGGCCTAAAAACTTCAGCGACAGTTTAAAAAAAATCCGTTTCCTCCAAAGTATTTTTTTTTGACTGTCAAATTTTTAGCTACATTCTGGGAAAACGATTGTTTTGCTTCAATATAAC
This sequence comes from Phragmatobia fuliginosa, assembly GCA_932526445.1. Lineage (NCBI taxonomy): Eukaryota > Metazoa > Arthropoda > Insecta > Lepidoptera > Erebidae > Phragmatobia > Phragmatobia fuliginosa. The sequence goes on along the minus strand of OW052071.1, from coordinate 9,909,706 downwards.
TTCAGTAAAACTGTTGTATCAATGTTGGAGAACAGTGCTTTTCTTATCATCTATAATGAGAATCTCTAAAGAAAATCGGAGTTTCTTTGTTTATTTCTTCCATGTTCATGTATAGTAATGATTCTTATTTCATTGGATTATACACGGCTTGTTTCATTATTAATCTTATCAATATTTTCATATTTAATTTGGGATAATTACTACACTTTTTTTTCCGGTTCCGACCGTCGAAGTGACAACATCAGTGTCCACATTTTAGTCGTGAAAAATACTAATAACCACCTTACTATCCTAAACGCGGTGTTAAAACAACAACAAAACGTAAATAAATCGTTAGAGCTAATACGGAAGCAGAAATAGGATAGATCACAGGAATTAAGAAACAATAGTAACAAGGATTTTAAGGTTAGTCAATAAACCATCTGACATAACAATATTATTTTGACATTTTGAGATTCGGCCGATAGACACTGAAAGTCAAAGATCCCAGTGTTGCAAGTGCTAGAAATAATTTTCTACCATTACGTTCCATTCTACGCAAACAAAATATAATGGATACTCAATTCCAACTCTTATTCGAAAACATGAAATTAGAAATGCAAAATCAATCCAGGGAACTTACTGAGTCTATTACAAATATTATAATGTCTAGAATAGAAGACAAATTAATCCCGATTATAGAAGAAAATAAAAGCTTAAAATTAAAACTAGAGGTTCAACAAAGAGAGATAGAATATTTACAAAGAGAAAAAAGAAATAATAACTTAATTATATTTGGCATGGACGAAATGGAGAAATCAACACTGGAATTAATATTTAATGTAAAGCAAACTTTTGAAAAAGATTTAAAAATTGATATAGATGAAAATGGAATAAACAACATATACCGAATTGGGAATGGAAAAAGAGAAGATAAGAAACCGAGGCCAATCCTGGTTTCCTTCGTAAACGGATGGAAAAAAAGAGAGATAATGAGGAAAAGGAAGGACCTTGTGAACATTTATGTCACCGAAGATTACCCCAAGGAAGTTTTAGCTAAAAGAAAAGCTTTACAGGCGGAGCTAATAGAAGAAAGAAATAAAGGTAAAATAGCATTTTTGAAATATGATAAGATTGTAGTGAAGGGGAATGAAACAACGAATGAAAAAAGAAAACGGGAATTTTCTTCGTCACCACATTCCTCTGACTCTCAACCTAAAAAACAGCAAACCATTACATCTTTTAAAAATCATAGAACTAACGCATTTGATTTAATGAGAACTAGATCAAATTCACTTACCAACATCCCTGTAAACAAACAACAATAGTAATTAAATCTCGGCAACCGGAAAGTACAACAATATAAAGTAACAAAATAACCTACAACAACAAAAACACACTCTCCCCCAAGCCGACTGGTCATCGTGGGGGAAAACGACCAACACCCTCTAAGGATAGAAAAGTAAAAAAAAATTATAATAATAATATATATAAAATAAATAAATAAGCGAAGCATAGCATGCATAGCATAGCACAGAGACGAGTGGAAAGCCTTAGAGGAGGCCTTTGTCGAAAGACAAGCTGGTGAAGAGAAGGAAACCGAGAGACGAGTTAATAAATAGTATGGAGTTTAAGTTTTAAGTTGAGTTTTTTTTTTTCTTTTTTGATACATTCTAAACTATGTTAACCAGCAATAAAGGCTTATTAAATTAAAAAATTACTACACATCAATTCACACTATTTTTATAAGTCAATCAGAGCAATGACTAACGTCATCACTTTATGTTCCACTTGCTCTGACTTTAATTTCAACTTTGTTTTATTTTTTAAAAGTTTTAAAAGTAAAAAACATTTTTATTACGAATTATGTGTTCAAAATTATACTTATTCTATATGCAAATCTTATAATTATACATGTCTTTACTTTTTTTTAATTCATTGTCTATATCGGTGTGGATATCATCTGAATTATTAGATTATTGAATTTTTAGATTTATTATTATGACACAACATCTAATAATTATTAGATTATTAGATGTTGTGTCTTATCGTATATGTGTCAAAATAAATATTATTTTCTTTCTTTCTTCTTTCGTCTTTTTTTGTTCTTCTTTCTGTTCTTCTTTCTTCTTTTCTATTCTTTTCTTTATTATAAAACGCAGCTAAATAATCACAGCTAGTAAATGCATGGAATGATGCAATGCACGACATAAAATTGGGCCTAAATTCGCCGCTAGTTGCGTATTGCGTACAATTTATAAAACCTTCATCTTTCTTCGTTTTATTTTGTTTTGTACCAGCCCGGCCAATTTCCATATCTAGTAGGTAGGTACTTTGTGAATATTGCCTGATAAAATAATTAAGACATCGTTGTCATTAGCTTTTAGTAAAACTTTTGTCTCTGGAGGTGCTTTGTTTATGTGAAACATTATGCATGTGTCAGCTTCCTCATGATGACAACTTAAATTAATGTCTTCAGTGTTTATGACATGGTCTCCTTCTAGATGATAAGAAAAACACTGTTCTCCAACGATGATAAAAATAGTTTTATTAAGTAATGTTGAAGCAAAACAATCGTTTTCCCAGAATGTAGCTAAATATTTGACAAAGGCTTCTTTGAAATGGATTTTTTTAAACTTTCGCAGAAGTTTGTAGGCCTGGGTTGGAGAGGTCCGAGAATTGTGTATGAAACATTCATTTCTTCTTGATTTTCACGTTCACAATGTTGGATTGAAGGTGACAGATACCTGACAAAAATTAAATGTATTTATTCTGTATTAATATTTAAAAACAAAAACAGGTGATTAACAATTATAAACTATATTATTATTAATTATAAACAATTATAAAAATAATTAACACTAATATACCTGTTTACACCTGGCAACCCTAACATTGCGGCTGACTGAGAGCTGGCAACCATTTCTTTTTGAATTCGTAACATTATTTTCTTTCAAATGACGTAAAATTCATTAAAAAAACATATAGCTGCAAATTACATCAACGAAACAATTTTACTAAAATTAATTGCAGGTAATTGCGGCTAATTTGTTATAGGCAACCTATCCCTAATCCATTGTATACTTTATAAACATTCATTTAAAATTAGTTTTATCGAAAAAACAGATACCTGCAGAATCGAGCAGTGGGATCTTAGACTAATAGAGCAGTTAACTACGCTATGAATAAAAAATAACCGTCGCCGAAAATTGCAGATTTGTCGATAGTCGTGGCTCACATCGAACACCAAAACTCTCTAACCAATTTTCATGTTTTTTAATGTGTGTTTTGCTGGCGTGCCTCAGATAGGATACTTAACATCACGCTTAGACCATAAGGAGCCCAACTGCCCAGCACGAATTTAAAGAGGCGCAGACGAAGTTGAGTATCTCCACTAGTATAATTATAAAATTTATAAAGCTACAGGTATGCGGTTCAAACCCGCACTAACTGACATATGTAATACCGTCTGACTTGAATGATTATGAAACTGCTATTGTAGCTTGTTTTATCGCTAAATGTCATCGCAAAAACAGAATATTACGTACCATACAAGACATTACATTACAGTTTCAGACAATAGTTCATTTTTAATATTCTTTTAATTCGCCCATTTTAAAGTTTCCATTCACAAAGGAATTTTCTTTAAAGAAATGTTACGGTTTTACGATTTCCACTACATCTTCATACTCCATTTTATCTTTACTCGGTACAGATAGGTACAGTTACCTATATTTCAATGCTGTTTTATCCTTTTGTGTACTTTATATAATGAAACATTTTTGTAAGATTCTAATTTTTCCATTAGGGCATGAGATGGCACCTTTATGTCTCATTTATTTGATAAAGGAGGACAAAGTCTATGAAAAATGAAACGCAATTTTTATTTCAGCGGCTGTTTACATTTAACAGTCACGTGAAGGAACAAGACACGCAAAGATACTGAGACTGACAGAAGAGAGGGGGCGGCGACCTTGCTGTGTTTTGTATGACTTCAACAACAAGCATTTCGGTTTAATTACAAAAAAATAAACATAGTCTTGGTAATTATTAGGTACAATACAGCATTTTGAATAATAAACTTGACACCTCCACGACCTTTTTTTAGTTTTAATGCGTGCTAAAATGACTCTACTACTCTGCCTAATGGTAAGTACGAGTAGACTGCAAAAATAATATGAGACAGGGTATTTTTTTTCTATACATGAAATGAACACAAAAAATTCCTAGACTCAGAACAACAATTTGTGGATTAATGTCATTACGTGTCTTCACAAACGTAATCTCTTTGCAAATTTGATAGATTTACAAAGTCACTTTCAAATATATATTTGTTATGACTAGTGAATACTAGTGATCGTCTGGCGGTTGAATTTCGAATGTTTTGAACCTCTTGTTTAATTTCACCGACCAGTATAAATTGAACCGTTGTGTAGACATAAATTGTTCCCTGGCAGGTCAAAACATATACTAGACTCCTGAACTGGAATATATAGTTGCCGTTTTTACTCAATTTCTAATTCTTAAAGCACCTATTGTTTAAGAAAAACATTGCCGTACGTACTTTTCCAAATATAATATGGTACATATTTGTTTTAGAAGCAGCATAAAGAATATACCTAGTGAGGGATTTGCCTTCAAAAATTTTATTGTTCCATAATTCATTGATCACATCTATAAGTATATAACCAATTGTAACAAGCGCCAGGGAACTGAATTCCATGCAGGTAGACACCCGTACACAAAGCAGTCCCTAATAGATTGGTATAGCAAAACAATAAAGTACTTAAAATCCTGCTTAAATAAGTTACATTCGCAATACGACGAGAACGATATAGTAAATCTTAGCCTCGTTGATGCAATAGCTTGGCAAAAACCCCGCCTGTAGCAAGGCTGTCGACACGACGCCGACCGCACACCCGGATCCTAACAGATGGTTACGTACCGTTCGATAGACAAACAACTTTCAGTACAGTCACGAACAGTAACCAAACAGTATGTTAATAAATAAATAAAATAAATAAATAAATAAATATTTTGGACATCTGACACACAACATCATCTAGTCCCAAGCTAAGCAGAGCTTGTGTTATGGGTACTAGACAACTGATATAAATACATAAACATACTTTTTTTTTTGTAAATACATACATATTATACATAGAAAACACCCAGACTCCGAAACAAATATTTGTGAATCACACAAATAATATTTGGTCCGACCCGGGAATCGAACCCGAGACCTCTTGATCAGCAGCCGCATACGCTAACCACTAGACCAACGAGGCAGTTAATGTATATCTACTTCAAATAATTTGGTTACCCTTTAGATAAGAATTAGACGGAAGGAAGCGGATGGCGTAGGACCGTGTACCTAACTATGTAATAAATTTGGATAGACCTACTTCCAACAATGGACTAACATAAATCAATTGTATTTTTCAAAATATTTAACGAGCACTTGTACGTTAAACCATTTTGCTTTGTTTTGTTACAGAATAAAGTTTAAAACAGTAAAAAAATATCTGCACTTGCAAAATATTTCACTTCTTTAAGCCTTGAAAACAATTACCGATAAATTCACTGCAAGTTTCTTTCTATGAGATGAAATGATATATTTCCCATGTAGTACATTTCAATGTGAACGAAAACTTGTGACTTCCTTGATTTATTGTATCTAAAAAAAGTCTCAAAGTTCGTTTGACCTCTAAAATTGATATTTTGCGGCTTACCGCAAAATTTCATCCAGTCCAAACTGGTTGTTGCTGTGATCGAATCACTCGAGGGTTCCATGAGATATCAACTATCATGGGTAAGTGCTCTGACAGCCATTACGTATGAGATATCTAAGCAAGTGAGAGACTTTCTTTCTGCAATCGATAACGTCTCTATTATCTTGTATTATGGGTTATGTTTGTTTTGAGCACGTGACTTGGCATTGAGAGACGTCATTCCTATACATTGATTGTTTTTTTGTTAATGTTATTATGACTGCCTTTGGCCTAGTGGTTTAATCCCAATAGTGGTGGGTGGTGGTCGCCACGCCGCTTTCTAGTGCGCCAAGTGTTGTGGGTTTAATCCCACATTGTAGGTACAACACTCAACTCTAAACTCAAAACAACACTGTGTCATGCGTCGGTATTCACTTTCCATCACGAGAACCGTCTACTCATTTGTGCCTTATATTTAAAGCATGTTTCTGACACTGTTAGAAATAGTAACAATTTAACGAATAATAATGCACACTTACAATGGTCCACCTAAAGGACTAAGTGTGGAAACCGACCTACATAACATAGAACGTATACGTCATAGTTAAATAATAAAGTAATTGTTGAAGAGTGGAAATTTATAAATATTGAGTAGAACATTTATATATTTGTTATAGGCTGAAGTTTATGTTGTGTCGCCAAAGTTACAGTCGGAGTAAAATCGAACAAAATTATTTCTTTTTTGTGCTTATGGTGCAAATGTAATATTTAAAGTAAATATAGAATGAATCAAAATAAACCACTCAGATTAAAAATAAGTAGACAGTAGCCACTAAAACACAATAAGGCTGAAACATAAGTCTATAGACTGGCTTACCCCTTGAAGTCAGCATCCTCATTATCTTACAAGTATCACTAGGTATTACAAGGACAGTCAATTGTATGTTTGTGCCGGATTCTAATGTTAGCTTCGCTCGTGTACTGTACGTATACGGAAGTCTAAGGTTCATGGCAATTCGCAGAAGTCTGAACCGCAATACAACAACAGGTAATTTAACTTAGTTTCCTCGTGTAAACGTGTCAGTATTTATCTAGCCATTTTAAGTGATAAAACTTATTTTATATAATATTTTGAAATGAAATCATCATTTTGAAATGAATCAATATCTAAAGAAGTTCTTTGAAGAAAATTTATATTTTCACAATTCCTCAATTTCAATTTCAATCTCAATTCCTGCGTGAACATGCTAGCGTTTTAAACTTGCCAATCTTTTGTACCAAACATGATAATAATGATTCGAAAACAATCTTAAAGTTACAGGGACTAACTTTAAAGACTAACTAGTTAAAAGACATAATACTTATTAAGTATAGGACATCCTTGATAAAGTGAAGAAATTAAACTAGACAGAGACAACTTCTAGAGGTTCTCTTTATACTTTGAGTAATCTGTTTATATTTTGTTGTGATATCGATGATGTAAGTAGGTACACATTTCACATTTTTTTAAGATTTTACTATGTAAATATGTTGAACACCAGTCTCCATTTGCGCTATTTTGACTGGCCACAAAAGGCTTCATGCCAAAATGAAACTTTACTAAAGTCTCAGTAAGATTGACACTCGGCTAAAAGCAAGCAATGACTGTAATCAGTATGAAGCAATAAAGGTTTCGTTGCCGTCAAAACACGTTACGCAATGCGCTCACATTCCACTCTTGCGGATGTCACACTCAGTATTTACAGTTAAGTGAGTTTTTTTTTACTAACGAGCTATTCATACTATTCATAGATATTAGATTTACTTTTGAAAGACTATAAGTAGCGTTCGTTTCAAATTTCTGGTTGTAGCCATACACGATTCTCTATCTAGCATTCAATTTTAATTTAGTTTAACTTATGGTTATTTACAATGTTACTGAAAAAAAATAATGTAATAAAGGTAGATGTATTTTAAATGAAAATGCGTAAGTTATAAGAGTTTTGTATTTGTACTAAAAAAATAGAACGACTCCTTGTTTATAGAAAACTGGTCGACACCGCCTCACGATTGTTCGCCTCGTTCAAGCCAATTTTCGGTGGAAGTTTGCATTGTATTACCATGCAAACTTCCATCGAAAATTAGTTACATCATATTTTTTTTTAGTTTTATCATTCTCTTATTTTAGAAGTTGCAGGGGGGGGAAACATTTTTCCACTTTGGAAGTGCCTGTCGTACAAACTATTCAGTTTAGAAAAAAAAATTTAAACCTCAATACTTTTTGTTTTTGAAATTAACTTATTTTTTTTTAGAAACGATTCTATAAGGGTTCCGATTTTTGCCATTTGGCTATGGAACCCTAAAAAAAAGGTTGAAGTTTGCTCGTGATTACTTAAATTGGACTTCCAATCAGTGGCGTAGTATCATTTGGAGTGACGAGTTCAAATTTGAAGTAACAGTCGGTGATGAAAGGAAAAAAAGTGATTCGAACAAGGTTTCCGGCGTCTCTTTTGATATGGGGCTGCATGTTGATGGTATGCAGTTTGTGGATGGTTCTATCCATGCTACGAGGTATCAAAACCTTTTAGAAGAGAATCTACTGCCCACTATTCCGTCACTCAAGCATCAAGATCCCTTCATTTTTCAACAGGATGGCGCTTCTCGCCATACTGCAAGTACAACGAAGACGTGGCTACTAGCGAAAAGCATCCCTACAATCGAATGGCCATTTAACAGCAAGGACTTGTCGCCGATCGAAACCTTCCGAAAAGCTCCGTAAAAATCCCTCAAGATCGAAGAGCGACTTAAAGACTAAACTCTTGGCTGTCTGGGAGTCAATTACACCTGTCAATTAAGTGGTAGATGAACTATTTTGCTTGAGTGACAAGGGTAGATGAATACACACACACACAAACTCGCTCCCTAAATATAGTGACATAGTCATGAAAGAATTTCAGTTATGTTTAAATAAACTCTTAAATTGTGGTTTACTTTTATTTTACCAATATTTACTTTCTATATTTTACGCTTTGCACTACTTTCCATACTAGACGGACTATTTCGCATCGGTGCTCGTATAGGTTGGTACCTAACTGACATACTGCATTACAACAGCAGGTGCCAGGATGTAGCCATTACACAGTGAATCACTAAAACGCACTGACAAACAAAGCACTTCAAGCTTAAACTAACAGTCTAATCTAATACCCATATAGTGTATTTACCAACATTGATTCTTTACAGTGTACCTATCTATCTATATATTTATACTTACTTTTAATACTACGCGTTCCATGATAAAACCAGAGGTAATCATGTACTCGGGTATAACCACCATCACATCGTACGCAGATACTCTCGAATGGCGTGACTGCATAAATTTTGACGTGGTCACAGCTTTACTGCGTGATCATGTTAATTCTCAATTAAATAATCAAATGAACTCACGTTTTCTATCGTTAACTTTCCATCTAAGTACCCATCATGTATTAAATTATTTGTTGACGACTACTTTTGGAACAATTTACGCAAATTCCGGATTTGTATGGTTTCGATGAAGTACAAAATAGATGATTGTGGTCTGTTATTCTACGGGTTGTTTGTAAACAGGACCTGTTACCGTTACGACACAGTTTTGTATCAAAACAAACGCAAAATATTACCGTTATGTAAGTAAGAAAGTTTCGAGTAAATAAATAACAACTTATAAAATAAGACGGACTAATAGCAGTACATAATACATTTGTGTTTATGTGTACAGACTTACTATGTTGTACCGTTATACAGCTAGTTAACTTCTAAAATTATATCCGTCATAAAACTTTGATGCTGAATTTACCGCTGATGGACATTGATATATGTACATATTATGTTTATGTTTATACCTATCCTTATTACATCAATAGTCATTCGATAAAGAGAATAATAATTTGTAAACTTTAATTAATGGTTGGCATGTAGTACATAAGAACGCATTTAAAACAGCTAGATAAGAATTAGGTTAACGCATAACCTTTTCCAAAAAGTGATAACTGATAAGTTGTGGTATCAAAATCAAAACTAATAATAAATAACTTTCGCGACATTAACACGTACCAGATAGAGATAGGACCGTAATGGTATGCTGATCATCGATCCAATGGCCCAATTCACTGCAAAATACATTTCTCGCCTGGCATCCACGTTTGTATTCAACAATAGGAAGTAATTGGAGAATAAGTATTCAGTATTTTCACATTCATAGTATTAAGGTCGATGTAAAGGAAATGCGCATTTTCATGGTAATAATATATTTTATGGCAGGATACTTCCGCATTAATTGCATATGACGGACTGATGGACACGAGACGTGGTATTCACGCTGCCGCGATCACGTTGTGTTGTTTGTAAACATGTCTACTGACTATGGTTGGTGAAGGTTACTTGCAATAACAACATGTACAAACGAGGTGGTTTCACTTTACGGTAGACGTGATTCTTATGTTTAGACTATGTATAGCGGGTTAATTGCTCTTCGGTTAATAAACGGCAAACATAAGTAATGTTTATCATTGGCTTGTAACGCCACCAACAGTAACCTGAGTAGATTCAATTCTGTTATGTTTTTGATGGTTTATTAAGCAATCATGGTGTGATTGTGAGATTTAAGGTATCTTTAAGGCGATGCAGTATATAGGAATATCTGGTCTATAGTTGCAATTGATTTTTATGGAAACGAGCATGTGAGCTTTATGTTTAATAATGCATGCAGTTGCTACCATATCGACTACTCCATCTCAATTCAATAATTATTTTTTGAATAAATTTTAGAAAAGAAATGTTTTATACCAACCCGTCTGGCCAGTAGTTCTCAGATATATCAGTATAGTTATCAATATAGTATAGTTGCCAAAAAAATTATATTTTAAGAAGACGTCTTTTTCCAAAAGTGGTGGCAGTGGATGGCGATGATGACTTGATTGCTAACGGCGTAAACATGCCTAAAGTATTACAGTATATGTTTATTATCCTGATTCTAGGTCGTAATATCCACTTCAACTCCAGTGTAGAAATAGTAACAATCAAAAATAAACAAGCATTGAATACAAGCGTTTCCACGCAACTGACGCATAGCTAACGTTAGGTATAATTTCACCTGCATACCTAAACAGCATGAATCAGTGTTTACTACACATTCTTTACAAGACAAACAAGTTGCGATACCTTAATAGGCTTCGTTTCTTACTTACCTTGTTCCGCAATAACGACTTGGTTGAGCTTGTGTGACGCCTTAACCTAATTGCCGCCGGCGCCCTTGGCAGCCATCTGCCCGTCTAATAACTGTTCCTGAATAGAAAATTAATTATTATCGAATAATTATAATGTAAGTAAGGGCCCTTAATTAACGAAATTATTTTTGGCCAGGCACTCGGCCAGCGTGAGGACGTGTATGGCCTTAACCCTCTCTTGAGAGGAGACCTGAGCCCAGCAGTGGGACGTTATGGGTTGTTGATGAATAAAATCATACCCATAATAATTACATCAACCGGACTCATTCGAAAATCATTGCATACATCGCTCACAGAATTAGATCTAAATAAATATTCATACATCGCTTTTCAAAAATCAATATATTAGACACTTATAGTGCGTTGATTCCTTAAAACCACTACTTAGTTTCCTAAAACACTAGATAATTAACCAACCCACTTGGCGTAAGCTCGTGTTAGGTTCATCTTACCAGGCGCTGGGAGGATCTCACCCTGGACTCCACCTCCTCGTAAAGAGAAGCGTAGAGAGGTAACACCGTGTGGTTTTTAGTCGGTTCGAGTCCGACACACCGGCCCGCCGAATCGAAAACCCCGGCGGGGTGACGGTCCGTGAGAATTTTCCACACAGAAAAAAAAAGGTTCATACTTACCAGCATTAGCTGAGAAAAAAGATTGCCCATTTTTCTCAGTTAATGCTGGTAAGTTAACCCTAATTAAACCCATAGTTAACCCATTAACCCATAATAATGTTTATTTCATAAACAATTGTAGTACACATCAGATACGAGATACAGACACAACAGTTAACACAGAATTGAAGTTAGACAGTGCGTACAATTAGAGCGCTGTCCCCTTAGATAGGTTTTGGGAAACCTGTATTTAAGGAGTAACTTTTAGGACTAAAACCACACGGTGTGCCCTCTATGCGCCTGAATTTTAGAAGGAGTCCAGGGTGATATCTCCTTCTGGACCCCTCCCAGCACCTGCCCGCTCTTGATGCGGGCTCCGTCTCTGTACGACCCTCTCTTAAGGTGTGCGTCCACACACCACACACACGCACGATTTTGTTTTGTTTTGTATGATTTCACATAGTGCTACGTCCACTATCCACGCCACCTGCACCGAACGCCGGCATTTATGAGCAAGGCAAATCCGTTCAATCCGTTGCGTGCCGTGCGTCCGGCGAGGGCCAATGAATGCGTACCTTTAGGCGAAGTCCGACACACGCAGACGCCGCCCCCTCGCGGATGGCCCAACTAATGCGGATGGTGATGGAGATGTCCACCCGCTGCCACACTCAAGGCGGCTTGTGGCGCAGATGTGCGTGCCTCCGTCGCCCAGTTCGCCGGCGGCGGATTTGGTCCGAGTTGAGGTCGTCCTCCCGGGTCTTCTCCGCCGCCTTCTTCTGCGAGATGACGTCTTCGCAGAAGGTCACGACCGCCGTAAAACAGCTTTCACTACCGGCCATGGAGCGATCGACGGCCGGTAGCGAAAGATCTCCTCCGATGACTGCAGTGAGGGCCCAGCGCTGCGTCGCCCATGCGGGGCAGATCGCCAGTGTGTAATGAGCTGAGCCCTCATCACTGGAGTCACAGTGGTGGCAAGCGGGACTCAATTTCCTCCTAGCGACCGAGTGCAGGTACTTCCCGAAGCAACCATACCCGGAAAGAACCTGCGTCAGTCGAAAGGAAAGGGTCCCGTGCTGCCGAGGATGCCCCACTCGAGGATGAACGCCTGGAGCGCCTCCACAGAGGCGAAGCCAGCACGTGCAGTCTCGAAGGCGCACCCTATTCTGGTCGGTCAGAGCCGTCGCCCGTAGCGCACAGTCCGTGAATCGCGAGACGCGAGTTGCCTATTCATCACTATTATTATATAGGCGTAATGGCTAAACAGATCACACTTTTACCAAAATGTCTGACACAAGTGATGATGAAAATATAATTTTGTACTATCTTTATCGAAAACAAAGAAATCGTCTTAACAGGAGATACTGGGTTCACCCGTATATAGAGAGAAATAAGTGCAGACTGTTTGTAGCTGCAAAATAATTACAATATAATTATTTAAACAAGGATATTTCTCCACCTCGGAAACAAATTTAATATAAAAAAATTGCTCCGCCATCTTGGAAATCGCTGAGACTTAATTAGCGGCGATCTCGTCCGGCAGGTAGCGCGCGACGCGACTCGTGTACGAACCTCAACGGATTTGTATGGCGGTAGTCGCATGGAGACTAACATCAGTAGTCAGTGGAAGAATGCTAAGTCGTGGTAGTCAGTGCAAGAATGCTAAGTCGTGGTAGTCATCGGACAATTTCTGTAACTGGCTATCTATTTTGTGTTAAGTTTAATGGTCTTAAGTTTTGACTATACGGGATGTCGAGCAAAGGTTTGTAAAGACATTATTGAAAGCTTGACATGTGATCAATAGATTGATTCAACGATTTAAAATAACCAGCAATAGCTGGTTATTTTAAATCGTTCCTTCCTCACAGTATTTGAGTGTTTACAAACACTTGTGTACTACGGTGTCTTCTGAGTAAGTGGCTTGTCTGCGTTGAGACTGGCCGCAGTGACAAGAGATTAGTCATCATATTGTCGTTCTATTGCAGACTAGTGACGGTAATCGTAAGCAGCCTAATGCCTATCACAGCATCTTCTCGCTTTCTACGCGAGCTGAGAGCGTGCTGTGATCTGCTGGTGAGGCGCGGATCTCCGGTCTATTCCCCGCCTACTGCGGTGCGGACCTGCGGTCTGCACGCCGCTCCGTGAGATGTAGACCTGCGGTGTGCGCGTCGCCTGCGTGACATGCAGCATACGGCCGGCTCACGCGGTGCGCGAGGCGCAACCTGCTGGCTACTCGCTGTCTGAGGGAAGTAAAACCTTTGTTCTGTTTGTCGTCAAATGAACGCTGGATACGTGCTCAACCTTCTTCGAGAGAAGTGAGTGACGCCAGTGTTACTAATGCGTTTAGGCCTTTGAGAGAGCACATACGAGAGTATGGATCTGCTTTTACAGCTTTGCTCTTAGGAAAAAGTTTTTATTTGTCACACATTCATAGTTTGCAATCCTTAAGGTCTATGATATGTATGCGTGAAAACGACAAGCAAACTTTTGGCCTCTGTCCGCAGTATATCCGCTCAGACGACAATGGGGTTTTCCCATTGGGGTTCCCCGCCAATTTTTGACCGCGCGCGACATTGTACCTTATTGCATTTTCTTTTTATTCCTTCAAAGTATATGCTTCAGATTCTAACACGAAACTGAGTAAATTACTTCAATGTTCTCTTTGTTTTTTTCGGAACATGAGCATATTGATATAATTATATTATATAATTATCAGGTAGGCGAACTTGGGTGGTGTTATGGGTGCTGTATCACTCTAAGGTGTCTCATCACGGATGACACGGGTTGTCATAGTGACAGCTATCTATTAAAGGCTCTTAACTGTAACCGTACCTTTAAATACGCTCATGATAAGTTGCAAAAAAAAATGCCGGATTACCAGAATAAAAGTAACGAGATCGATGTAGAAAGTAGTTGTGATTTTGAGGAGTGTTAAACTTGTTATTTTGAGGAGTTTGCATGATGGTTGGACCGTACCAGAGGTTGTCGTGTAGACTCCTGGGTAGAGTCATGGGTAGACTCGGCGTTCCCATGTGTGGTTCGCATAAGGATGAGTAACTGGCATCGTCCGGCACCTCAGCGAGGTGGGGCCCGACCTGTCGGACGCCCAATTCGGCTTCCGAGAAGGGCGTTCGACGGTCGACGCGATCCTGCGCCTGAGGGCCGTGACCGAAGAGGCGGTGAGAGGCGGCGGAGTGGTGTTGGCGGTGTCCTTGGACATCGCCAACGCCTTCAATAGTCTGCCATTCGGCTGCATCAGGGCCGCACTCCAATACCACGGAGTGCCAGGGTACCTGCGGCGGCTGGTGGCAGACTATTTAGAGGAGCGTACCGTCGAGTACGAGGACCGAGATGGCGCCTTGAGACGCAGGGCCATGTCGTGCGGTGTTCCACAGGGGTCTGTCCTAGGACCACTCCTGTGGAACATGGGATACGACTGGGCCCTACGAGGGCGTCTCCCCCCCGGGCTGGGTGTGATCTGCTACGCAGACGACACCCTAGTCACGGCCCGGGGGGCAAACTTTGAGGAGGCGGCGCGCCTGGCCACCACAGGAGTCTCCCGGGTGGTCGGGCGCATCGAGGCGCTGGGTCTGCGGGTGGCCCTGGACAAGACGGAGGCCCTATTATTTCATGGGCCCCGTCGCGGTCCGCCCGCCGGCGCCTCCATTGTGGTCAACTCGGTCCTCGTACCGGTCCGGGCCCAGATGAGGTACCTGGGTCTGGTCCTCGACGGTAGGTGGCTCTTCGACGAGCACTTCCGACAGCTTGGTCCTAAGCTGGTGGGCACTGCCTCCGCCCTAGGGCGACTTCTGCCCAATTTGGGCGGGGCCAGTGTCCCCACTAGGCAGCTGTACACGGGGGTTGTCCGGTCGATGGCACTGTATGGTGCACCGGTGTGGGCGGCGGCTCTGTCCGCCCAGAATAGGGCGCGCCTCTGGCGCCCCCAGAGGGTATTGGCGGTCAGAGCCATACGCGGATACCGCACCGTATCTACCGAGGCGGCGTGCGCCTTGGCCGGAACACCCCCGTGGGATTTGGAGGCGGAAGTGCTCGCCGAAGTTTATCGGCGAGTGGCTGACTTCCGGGCGGAGAACGGCTTTCGCCCTCCGCCCGATGACGTGCGCGAGTGGCGCGAAGCCGCTCGCCGAGCCACCATGCAGAGATGGTCGTTCCGGCTGACGCAGGTACTTTCCGGGCACGGTTGCTTCGGAAAGTACCTGCACTCGGTCGCTAGGAGGGAACCGAGTCCCGCCTGCCACCACTGCGACTGCAGTGAGGACACGGCCCAGCACACGCTGGCGGTCTGCCCCGCTTGGGCGGCGCAGCGCCGGTTCCTCACTGCAGTCATCGGAGGGGATCTCTCGCTGCCGGCCGTCATAAGATCGATGGCCGGCAGCGACAGTTGTTTTACCGCGGTCGCAACCTTCTGCGAGGACGTAATCTTGCAGAAGGAGGTGGCGGAGAAGGCCCGGGAGGACGATATCCACTCGGACCCGATCCGCCGCCGGCGCCCCGGGCGGCGGAGGCGCGCATATTTGCGTCTCATGCCGCCCTGAGAGTGGCCGCGGATGGGCGGGACGGGTTTCCCGTCCGTCCGCAGTAGAGGCCAACCGCGAGGGGGCGACGTCCGCGTGTGACCGGACGTTGCCCAATTAGAGAGTACACTTGTGTGGTGGTGCCCGCAACAGTGCGGGCAGGCGCTGGTTGGAGTCCAGAAGGAAATCCCCTCCCTGGACTCCTTCCAATACAAAGGCGCAGAGAGGGTCACACCGTGTGGTTTTAGTCGGTTCGAGTCCGACACACCACCCCGCCGTAACCCCCGACGGGGTGACGGTCCGCGGGGATTTCCACACGTAAAAAAAAAAAAAAAAAAAAAAAAAAAAGGATGAGTAACTGGAGGTTACTGTGCTATGGTATAACAAAATAATCACATGGAGAGCTTAAGTATTATGGTTTGCCTAGTACGATTGATGTCTCTAGTGAGAGAGACAACGTTTATCTCTCAAGTCAGTTGTGTTTTGAGTGTATCGATTATTGTGTTTGCTATTATTTGATGAGTAAATCATTGATGTTAACGATTTTGAAATTGTCTTGTTGCTGCGATGTCACGAGAAACAGAGCTATGTGGTGCTGCTTATTGAATTTTGTTTCAGAGTAACACACAGAGACTCGTGTCCTGTAGGATGGCCGTGTTGGAATAAATCAAACGAAGTTTCAGTCGGCAACGGTGAAATGTCACAACTGCGACGTCGCAACGCCGTATATTTTGCTACGAAAGGTCTACGTGGCAACAGTGGAGGAGCTGGCGGGGCAGGAAGTGCAAGCAGTTCCAAAGCAGCACCTGCAGCAGCGGCGAACAACGCAATCCCAGCGGTACGCTGATGATCACTGGTGGGTCTTATCCATTTTATTACGATTCTGTGCCGAATGCTCTCTCATCAAAGATTTTGTTGCTTGACGCAACAAAATCTTTGCTTAGTGGAAAGCGGGTAAATAACACTGTCAGTTTGACAGGTATCGCTCATGGTAGTGTGACAAGTACCCTACAAATTATGAGACTAGTCGTGACCGCTCTTTAGGAGAGGTTCAGTTGGCTATTAACTCTACTATTAATGGGGTAAATAAATCTAGCCCTCTCGGGTTGATGATAGGAAGGGTAGCACGGCCACTTGGTTTAGTGACCGCTGATGATGATGTGAGTGACGTTAATTTAGATGAGATTAGAGAGCAAGCGACACAGAATATTGAGAAAAATGCGAATTATAATAAAAATCGATTTAATCAAAGTAAGGCTCAGGTTTCTAAGCTAGCGATCGATGATTGTTTTGATTGAAAATGAGGAAAGGAATCAAACATTCAGGGTCCATTTAAGATTATTCATGTAGGGGGACAGATACTTACTAAAGGCGCTTGACTCTAAGCGAACGTACAAATAATCATGGGGATACCCATGATCGTGTGAGAAAGATCCCCGATCACCAAGTTCTCGAGAATTAGATGTCATAGTTGTAAGAATGGCTTGTATACTCATACTTGAAATTTTAGACCGCACCTCATGAGTAACATGTGGCGATGGGTCTACAAGGAATCGTTGGTGCGATTTCTGTCCGTGTTGGTACACGGAACGTTTCATGTGTTGGAGTACATGTTGCGTGAGATTTTTCAGAGTCGTTGGTGCGATTCTTGTCCGTGTTGGTGCACGGAGCGTTTCATGTGTTGGAGCACATGTTCGTGAGATCTTTGAGAGTCGTTGGTGCGATTCTTGTCCGTGTTGGTTCACGGAGCCCCTCATGTGTTGGAGCATATGTGGCGGCAGATGATAGTGAAAATTTCAATGAGTTGAGTATGCATTGCTTATGAATTATGGTAAAGAATAAAGGAACTGTTAGAATTATCTTGTTTGGTCATTTTGGCTTGTTGGTCGGATCTTTTGCAATGAATGAAATTGTGCAGGGAGCACTGTGTATGTAAACTTAATTATTTTAAGTCATGAAAATTGATGATTGTACCTAGATTTAGGAGAAACAGAGTACCAATGAGAAACTGCAACCTTTGCTTCTATTGGCAGGATAGCCGAGCCAGTTTACTCGCTGAGCATATTTTGTCCACAGGTACACCCGAGGACGGGTGCTGGTCAGGGATAGCCGTGTCGTGGATTGATCGTGAACTAATAAATCGTTGCCGGAAATGTCATGGTTTTATGCTGTGGCGCGACGGACAGCGCCATCTAAGAATTATTTCAGTGAATTAATAATTCGTCAACGGAAACGCAAGTGGTGCCCTCCCGCTTGGAGACGATCGTCGGTAGAGGGGATGCAGCGATGACTGGTGGGAAGATATGGCGGTGGTCATTCTACCTCGGACAGTCTTGGCATACGCTCAGTACCAACGCACGTGTTTGTTTCCATATTGTAAAAACCGTTGCTAAATTTAAATTATCTTTCGTTCGAGTACCCGAGTCAGTGCCCACAAACAAACAAAACAACAACAACAAACAAAAACTATGTCGGAGCATGATGAAGACCCGATGTTTCGCATCTCGGCCACCCTGATACCCTGATACCATATATAAAATGAGTAAGCTGCCTGATAGAAAGCATGAGCAAAATCCAAGAGTAGTGGTCACCATACTAATTGTGAATGTAGATAATACAGTATATTGTGACTTGATAACCCAAACTATGGCGGTCATGTGAGATGCTCTGCGTCATAGGGCCTTCGGTCTCGTACTCACCAACGAAATACGACAGCCCGAATACTGTCATTTTAGGTTGGTCTTCTGTGCGCGAGTAGTCCCACTCCAGTCAAGCCGGCCGTTCGTGTTAAAATCAGTAGACTTTGAGGCAAACGTGGGGATAGTTTGTACGCCGGTAAGTGACATAGACGCTTGCAACTCAGAGACACAGTGCCTTCGGGAAGGCCTACGTTCAGCAGTAAAGTCTTTCGCCTGAGATGATGATGTTGTTTGTAATGTGAGATGACCTGATAGACCTATATTCAACTTTCTCTCACATTCATTAAATACCGATTGATCTAAAACTTGACTTATTTCTGAGCGACTTAACCTTAACAGAAAATTCACTCTTCGTAGATGTTTTTAGAAAAGGCTATCTCCAGCAGTACATGTTCCTACTATTTCTTATATTGCTGACAATGATTACGTCCAAACAAGTGAGCCTGCCTATACTATTGTTTGGACTTTTCGGGCTTGAGGAACCCGTAATATGATGTTTTTCCATTAAAAACCTGCTCTCCGAATTACTCAGCCTTTGTTCCCCCTTGGAAGCCTATGCTTCCCTCTTGCTTATGGGCCAATCGTTATAAATTGCGGCCTGATCACAATTTTACGACCAGGTCGCCATCCTTCAACTCAACGCAGCAATTACTTTTGTTACCAGACACCACTCTCTCTCAGCGCCAGTGCTCTGTACCACCGCCGAGGCCGTCTATGTTCGGAACCAGCCCCATCCCGGTCCCCTTTAGCAGTTTCCGGTTTACGGCTTGTCAAAACGTAAATGGAATAAAGAAAATGAAACTGAAACACTTGGCCCAGCCCTCCTTACTTGCCAGCATGGCAACAATAATTACTGGTAAGGAAAGGTTTTGTACGATCAGACCCACTAGGCCTTCGAGAGGCAGTCTATAAGGGTCTGGTGGGTCTCTGTCGGCTGCACAGTGGTAGTATTGTGCCGCCTCTTTGACACCGATCTTATTTCCCAAAGCAACCGATTTCAGACAGAATGACATCGACACCCATTCTGCAGCTTTTCCAGTCGCTTGCACCGCTGAGCCAGCGCCCGGTCGTTGAGCATTCTACCGCATTACTATCGTCCAAATCCGCCAGGATATGTAAAGGTGGGAAACGTGCGAGGACAGTCGCCGCCTCAGACGATACTTTAACCTCGTACGATTAGAATGGCCACTACCCGCTGAGCTTGATTTTGTCTCGGCAGTAGTCTTGGCAGTGGAGGCCGATAGGCGCTTAAGCCAAATCTGCCCTCCATAGAGTGTCATACATTAGGTAGGCCTCTGTAGGAAGCTCACCACTCCCGAATTCGCTATCAATAGCTCGAAATGATCCTCGAAGCTCCATTCAGGGTGAGGATCAGAACCTTGATGTGGCGGCCAACCTCGAATCACCGAGGGTTTAGGCGGTTCACACACTGGCAACGCACCCACTCGTGAACGCGGGGCAGCAGATCACGCGCGCGGCGTCCGAGGAGAAGATCTGCCTCTTCGAGCAGATTTTACCGCACCTCCGCGCCTGATGGCTTTGTACATGGCCCGCACCAAACTAAAGGTTACTTTCCATTTGGTCGTCGTCATCTGTATTCTTTGCATTTCATATTCCAAATTGCTGGGCATTGTTCAATTTCGTATATAAATGTGTTTACTGCTGTGGCTCGCCACATCTACGCGCGCGGGGGCAGAATCTGCTAGCGGCACGCGTTCACGCGCCGTGGCGCGTGTTCGGTGTGTTGGACCTGGCGTGTTTTATAAACTAATCGATGTACTTGCATACAATATTAAAATCTGAAATTCCGCGCTACGCGACGTAGCGCGGTGCAGTGTGTGAATCGCCTTAGCTGATCTAACATATATTATATAAAATGTTCCTGTCAACAGTTCCTATTTTTATAAATACCTTAATGAATTTTTTTATTGAAGGCCAACTCTTAGATTAGGTCTTTTTGCATCACCAATTGGTTGGCAAGGAAAAAATGCCTTAAAAATATTAAATCTGCTAGTGTATGGCTAGTAGTTCGGTGGTAGGTACCCAAGGTACCCAAAAGTCCGTTGCCGTAAATACTTGATTAAACTACTTGATTAAACAGTGACTAATTTGACATTATAACATAATATTAAATAAGAAACAATAAATCCTTCATAACATGCCTACCAAAAAATTTTTTTTCTTTACGTACAATTCATGTATGTGTATGTAGGTATGGAGTACCTACTGTACGTAGGTTTGTTTAGGGGAGAAAATAAACAATGTGAAATGAGTGGAAGTCATCAAATTTGAGACAAAATCATTGATAAACATCGACATTGACTTGACAAGATTAGATTCAAGGTCGTCGAGTCCAGATAAGTTCGTATTAATAAAAGTTGGGTTATGTGGCTACAGTGAATGAAAAGAACCTTCTTAATCGATAAAAGCATGGTTATTCTATTTTCATCTTATAATATCAAAAAAAAAAAACAAGAAATGATCACTATTACTTACCATTAGAAACTTAACCATTGCAAAATTATGACCTCGATTAATAATTGTTTTACAATCTTCAGCACAAATAGCAAAACTAATTGACATTCGACAATTTCTAATGTTTTCACATAATGTCTAGAACATTAATAATGCACAAAAGAACACAACAATTATGTAGTACAGGTTTGATTGCAAATTTCCTAAAAAACTATTACTATTACTATCAGCCATTCAACTCAAAAATCAGAATGACTGACAATTGCTAGACCTTCCAGCGCGCCATCTCGTGATCACTTTTAATATTGAAGTCGGAAAACACTAAACTCAAATTTTGCTCAGTGTTGTGTTGTTAGTTGCAACACCTTGTTGGCATCATTACTTCAAAGTATTCCCGATAGATGGCATTAAATTCACATCTATGCTAATGTTGGTTTTTCATCTATTTGTAACTCATTTTATATTAATCAAAATTTTTATCGTCATTACCAATTTTATTTTGGACAGACTCAAGAAAGATAGGTGGATAGCATACAATAATATCAACTTAAAACCTTGGTGGTTTTAAGTTGCTATTATTGTATGTCCGTTGTAATGATTACTGTAAACGAAACTAAATAAATAAAAAATCTATAAATTAAATGTTACTCTACTTAATCGAAAGTTAATTTATGCGTTACCGATAAAAATCTGGGGATATATATTAGAATCGACCATCTGTGTGTAGTGTGTGTATGTAAATATTGGCCATTGAAATATGAGAATAGAGAAATAGAAAACGAAAAACGTTTTCAACTTGGCTAGGGGGCTGATGTTGTATTTACAATTGTTTAAATACTTTTACTACGTAACGCTAGAACCATACAATATCGAACCTCACCCCCCCCCCCCCCCCAGCCTAGTTGAAAACTTATTTCGTTTTCTATTTCTCTATTTTCTTATTTCATTGGCCAATATTTTGTTTTGATCATGTACAGCAAGAGAAATAGAGTGGTGAAGGTGAGTGCAGGTGAAGGCATGGGCGTACCCAGGGCCAGGGGGAGCAGGGAGGGGCAGCTACCCCCTCCTGGAAATCTCGCAGAACATGTATGTACTCGCCTAATTACTAATCAAAGTGTAATCGGGGCCTTATGCTCTAACTTTTAAATAAACAGCACAGTAGACACTGGCAAAATGCACGATGCAATTGCTAAAAAAAGCGGCCAAGTGCGAGTCGGACTCGCCCATGAAGGGTTCCGTAGCAGCAAGTAACATCATATAAAAGTTTGTGTAGTTCGTTGTAACTTTTATCGATGTTTTTAGACTAGTGTATTGATTGAATGAAAGGTAAATTGCGTTTTACGATTTATGAGTTATGACGTAAAAAAAAAATACTAGATCTCGTTCAAACCAATTTTCGTTGGTAGTTTGCATGGTAATGTACAACATATATTTTTTTTAGTTTTATCACTCTTATTTTAGAAGTTACAGGGGGGGGGGACACATTTTTCTACTTTGGAAGTGTCTCTCGCGCAAACTATTCAGTTTAGAAAAAAATGATGTTAGAAACCTCAACATCATTTTGAACACCTATCCATAGATGGGTTTGATGAAAAAATTTTTTTTGAGTTTCAGTTCCAAGTATGGGGACCCCCAAAATGTATTGTTTTTTTTCTATTTTTATATAAAAATCTTAATGCGGTTCACATTATACATCGACTGACCAAATTTCAACAGTATAGCTCTTATAGTTTCGGAAAAAAATTGGCTGTGACATACGGACGGACAGACAGACAGACTTGACGAATCTATAACTCGTGCGACCTAAGATGGCACCTGACTCAAATGTCAGTCGTTTAAAGTACTGAGTGCAAGAAAAATATAATTTATTCTAGTTTTTTTTAAATATCAACATTTATTTTGCTTCAATTAGTTTCTCATAACTTATTACTTTATCTTAAGTGGTACTTTACTACCTGAGTTAAGAAAATATATGCATACCAATAGGAAGCAGGCCTCATTCATTATTTATCCGAATGCATTCTTCGTGCAGTGATTTAAATAATATTAGGTAATATCTAATATCATTTTAAATGAAATTACTAACTGAAATATGGTTATAAAATACAATTTTAAATCGTCATGATAAGCCTTTTAATCGTAGTCTTTAAATATCAATGTGTATGGATATTCTTTATTTTAAACTATTGCGTCTCATAGTCGCCATGCAGGTTTTTTTTCGTGTGACCTTTCTTGAAACAATTGGGTTGTCCAGACGAATCTAATGATATGTTAATAAAATAAATGGAGTGATTTATATGACATTAGGTAATACCTAATAAACTGAAATTATTATGGTAAGATTCCTGCAACGGTAATAGTGATGCTAACGCTACTCGCAAGACGACAGAGGGGTATCACGCGGGGGAACGGTATCATGCTTTGTTTTGAGCCAGGTGCCATCTTAGCTCGCACGAGTTATATAAGGGTTCCGTTTTTTGCCATTTGGCTTCGGAACCCTAAAAACCGCGGCCAAGTGCGAATCGGACTCGCCCATGAAGCATTCCCTAGCACCAACTATAATCATATTATTATAAAAGTTCTTGTAATTTGTTCTAGCTTTGATCAATATTTATAATTATTGATCAGTATAATATATTACATGTCATACGAATTTTAATTTCTTAACCATGTCAGCATAAAAAGTTAAATATGTACTTTACTTTACTTTTTTTGCTCTTTCACGCAAACACTACTGAACGGATTTGGATGAAACTTTACAGTAATATAGCTTATATATTAGGCTACTTTTTACTGCTAAATAAAAAATAATTATCGAGGTACACTCGGCGAAAGCTAGGTGATTAAGAAAAAACATAAATCGTAGGTGTCAAAATGTATCACTGTTTATCTCCTGGCAAAACTTCACAGGTTGCTATGCATAACACACTTGCATAGCAACCATAATGATAGTTTGTAAATGGCTAATTTAAAAATGAGTTCTGGATAATCACATAAGTGGGCTCCTTTTTACTAGCGGGGCGCAGCTAGTAACATATTCGTATATACAGAGATGTACAGTTATAGTATGGTGTATGGTAAATTTTGGAGCTGTAATTTTTATTATTTCAGCAGGGTGTAGCAATGTAAGAGCAAACACTGGTGAATGTTCTTTACCGAATCTCGCCTCTAATGAAGATAATAATGACTCCAAATACAACGATCGGTGAAAATATTCGCTTAACGAACCAGCTGGATGATTTGCCCTATATTGCTGGCGGCTTGCTGTCCTTGGAAGACGCAGCTTAAGATTCAAAACCTTAGCAATATCATTAGCTGATTCCAATAACTCTTCGGTGCCTTCTTCGGCAGAAAGCTTTTGTTCCGTTTTATGGTTTGAATGTGCGCTGCACACTTAATTACGTACGTCTAAGGTTTTAGACTGCAATGCAATGCAATTTAGCAAATTGTATTAGTTGGTCTACAATGCATAAAAACAATAGGTATGAATATGGTTTGTCCAACTGCGGATAACAATTATAAAGCTACTTTTCTTGTTCCAGAATTACCTTCCTGTGAAAGCTTTTCCCAACCTTCCACCATTTTCACAAAATTCCCAAATTAATGGAAGAATTTGTAATTTATGAAGTAAATTGCTTTGTTCAGTGACACCAGACTCCAATCGACTTTAGACTCGATAGGTTTGATAGAACCATATAAAAATCAAACAGTCAAAATTTATGGAAAAATTATAGAATGAAATATATATAAGGAAAAATTATAGAATGCATGAATGCAAACAGATGTTTTTGTCGTCTACTTTATGCGTCATTATAAAAAAAACGCTACAGAAAAAGCGCTCAGTTACTGATGGCAAGACCCCCAAATCTGTGGTTATTTATGAATTTCTAAAATATTAAACTGAAGTAGTAAATCCTCCAGAAGCAGACATTCACTTAGTTAATGGATTTTATTTATTACCTAAGCTGAAGAACCTTCCAAGCAGTTATGGTAACATCTCGAATAATATTTTAAAAATACTTAAATACAATAGCAAAGAAGTACATACCTACTTTATTTGACAAGTACTAAATACCCAGTTTTAAAGATTTTGAACATGATCTGAGAGGTGAAGAGAACACAGTATGACTAATTATAATTATAATTCTGCAAACTATTGAGGAGCAGTGTAGAAAAAAATGATATTAGAAACCTCAATATAATTTTTGAAGATACCTATCCATAGATACACACGCATAATTTTAATAAAAAAAAGTTTTTGGGTTTCAGTTCTAAGTATTTTTTTTTCTTTTTGTGTGAAAATATTAATGCGGTTCACAGAATACATCTAAGGTATTATAGTTTCGGAAAAAAGTGGCTGTGCCATACGGACGGACAGACAGACATGAGACATGAGGAATCTATAAGGGTTCCGTTTCTTGCCATCTGGCTACGGAACCAGAATGCATTTATTACAAACAAATAATGATGTCAAGAAAGGACGGTATGAGTTATTTAAAAAGGGTTTTAATCAAAAAATGAAATTATGCAATTTTAAAACAAAACAAGGTACTCTATTGATACCACTGTTTTCTATTGATTCATTATTTACTATCCATATAATTTACATATTTTTTTCATGTTATTACAGAGACAGATATCACAAACGAGCACAATGAAATAGATGAAGATGACAGCGATACAGTCAAGTTGGGTAACTTTGAATTTCCGTGTAACTTTGAATAAAACCTGTTCGAAGATTTATATATTTTTTTTAAACACTTTTTTGTATAATTAATTGAATAATTCTATGAAACGGACCGTTGAGATGTTCAAAATATCAAATGTGTCTTAAAATTCACAGTTGTCATTAAGTTTTCAAAACTTTAGCGCCTTTTCTGCTCGAGGTGATCAACAAGAAAAAAGTGTGTGTGGTAGAAATCTGAATTAAATATAGAAAAGGTATGTAAAACACTGTTTATTTTGTTTCTAGAGGTGATACATTTATTCAACTTGCCTTTTTTCTAATAATTTCGTGATTTTACAATGTCTATTTGCCCAAAATTGATTGTCTATCAGATCATTGTAAATTTATTTGAAATTGGTGTAACTTTGAACGATTCAATGTTACCCAATTGTCAATGACTGCCTCGTTGGTCTAGTGGTTGGCGTATGCGGCTGCTGATCAAGAGGTCTCGGGTTCGATTCCCGGGTTGGACCAAATATTATTTGTGTGATTCACAAATATTTGTTTCGGAGTCTGGGTGTTTTCTATGTATAATATGTATGTATTTACAAAAAAAAAAAGTATGTTTATGTATTTATATCAGTTGTCTAGTACCCATAACACAAGCTCTGCTTAGCTTGGGACTAGATGATGTTGTGTGTCAGATGTCCAAAATATTTATTTATTTATTTAGTTTTATTTTTATGGGTAACTCTAGTCTTGAGGGGAAAAAATGCTTATATGTGACAACCTCAGTCCGCATATTTCAACTAAAGCGTTACGCCTTTGTGAAGAACACAATATTGTGTTCGTATGTTTGATCCCAAATTCTACACACTTAATGCAGCCACTAGATGTAGGGCATTTTTCTTCTGTCAAGAGCAATTGGAGGAAAGTACTAGACAACTACCGTCAAACAAGTAGAGGCAAGAAGGTCATGGCACTACCTAAATCTTTGTTTGCCCAGCTTTTGCGAAAGGCACTAGAAATGGGAGAGCTCACTCGTGTGGAGAACATAAAACATTAAGGCAGGATTACGAAGCTGTGGCTTGTACCCATTTTATCAAAGGAAACCGTACTAAATGAATTGCTTATAAACACTTCGGAAGTTGAAGTACGAGAATCTACGGTGCGTTGTAAAGAAGGAGAACATATTATCTCTACTAAAAGAACATCAATTATCAAGAAGGGATGGAAAGTTTTTCATAGATGATGATATTTTGTTCATGGAATGGGGTGAATGATTTTTTCAATTACATATTGCTCACCTGTAACCTTTGATCTCATCAGTTTTTATTGATCTCATTTGATAGATAAATAAGTGAATAATTTTATGTATCTCTTTGATTCTTAATAAATATATCATATATTATTAAAAAAAACATGTGTTTCTGTTAAACTGTTTCCACCTATTTCATAGTTAATATTTGGAGAATGGCATCCCCAGTCAAGGGTTATTCGATGTCTTTGACACTCACTTTATTTCGACACATCTATATATATTTTATTCTAAATAAAAGTAAAATGTTACCCAAATCCAATAATTAGTGAATTATGAAGGATTTTCATTGTCCCAGATAACTCAATTCAAAGTTACCCGAAAGTCGTTGTAACTTTGAATGGCCACTTAAACATCAATTTCTAAACGTTTTCTGTATTAATACATCATATTGGATGGATAATTCAAAATATGGGTATGAAAGAACACTCACCATACTGAATAAAATAGTACAACCAATACATATTTTTTTCAGTGTACTTAAAAATCTGCGAAAAGTGTTCAAAGTTACCCAACTTGACTGTAGTAGCGAAGATTTATCAGATGAATCTGATAAGTTTTTTTATGTAAATGGACAACTATTTACCCCTCTCATCAAAAATAAAGTTATTTAAATTTTAAATAAGATGTTTTCACAGTACCTTAAAAATAGGAAAACGAGAAATTGGCAATTCTTGTCGGACTAGGGATACATTTTATTGTAGGACATTGTTTCATTTGGGTAGAGAACACATTAACCTATTATGTAATATATTCTTGTCCTACAGTTAGTAATGAGAAAAATAGTCTTGTGGTATCAACCATTTCTGAGCGTAGGACCGGGGAACGTACCTACCACGCAATTAGTAGGACAATGTAATTATTAAATTATATAAATATCAACAAAGTAAAAAAGAAAAACACAGCTGGTTAGTAATCATTTTTGGTGACTTCGTCATCGATACATGTTGGAAGGAGGGGCGCTCTTTGATGATGTTTTTTTTCGAATAATTGAAATAATTATCATTAGATTTAATATATCATTAATATTTTTTTGAGAATCATGAAATCAACATATTTTATTCCTGCTACCCCTGTTAGCTACCACAATTAAGAATTTTCGCACAGGAAAAGTTGGGCGTCTCATCGGAACGAAGCTACTCACGGAAAATTAGCTTGATGGTAATCAAATGTAAAAATGAACCAGTGATCCCGGACTAGTAGGTTCTTCAATTTTTAAAATAATTTTGCATCAACAATTTTGGTACTTATGACTAAAGCATAAATGATTACACCATTTAAATATTAATCATACATTTATTATTCTGAATTTAATACTGTATTACATAGAAGAAATGCACTTCTTAGAAACATTCAGAAGACTTCCCTTTGGGACAGTTTTATTTAAGGAGTCTTTCTCCATGTTTATTTTTTGGATAAATAGGTATGTCGCTCGTGATATTTGAATCAATATTTATGAAGATCTGCATTGCCACATACTTAAAAATCTATGTATATTTTTCACCAACTCCCAATTTCAAAAACTAAATCCTTAAATAGTAAAGCATAAAAGTACGTTGCCTATGAGATATCTGCTGGATCAATAAAATTTTGCAAATTAACAACAAATAATAAATTCTAGAGTTACGTTTATACCGCCGCTGCCACATAATTTGTCAACAACATTTTCCATCACAATAATAAAGGAAACTAGAACTCAATAAACAAAACCAAAATGTTCATTCAATTTTATCAATTTGGTGACCGCATAGAAAGGCATTGTGACACATATCCAACATAGTGAATACTCAATTTTTGAGAACACACAGCAAGAGAAGAAATACTACCAATATAAATACAGACATCTTAATTCATTCAGTCAAAAGTGGAACATGTATAAAATATTTATTTTAAGAAATAATCAGTCTTGTTTATAGAAAACATTTTGTCAAAACGTGGTTTGGACGTTTCGATATAAATATTATCACAATACAATATGTCAGATATGATGTCATCCCTTCTCATGGACGTAACTAGTATATAAATCGCCTGCTACGCTACTTAGTGTTATTATCACAGTTGTTTAGTAGAGGTGGGTGCAGTACTTTGTACATAATAATACAGGAGCTACCTGCGATCCGCGACTCGATGGCCATTCTATTACGCACGCATTTACTAGCCTGACAGTCCTACACGGGAGACTACTTCAGACTTCACAAACATCTGAATAATAAATATTAAAAAAAACCACAGGCTAGCAATAAAAAAAATCATCTTTTAGACGAAATTATGCTCATAAACTCATCCTTCCATGGCAGTCTTCTCTTATAATGTACACAAATAACAAAGCAAGTCCCGCATTTGAACTATCCGTGAATGCGAAACCCACGACACGTTGGTTCACCCCTCAATCCGTTTATTAGACCCGTTGCCATTATTACATCGTGTCTCAGAGATGCATATATTATAAAACGGGGTTCTTATTATAGATAATAACGTTTACGTCCCAATGAACTGGTTCAATTCGTCACCTAATGGTAAACGGAAAACTAAATTGAATAACAATAAATTATTAAATCTTACACCTATTATAATTATCATATATTTGTGAACGACGTGCAAGCTTTGTCTGTCACATTCTTATGAAATTCGTTCAAATAGTCAAAAAATATATTTTTGTCTAGTAAACACATTCCTTCCAGGCTTGGGGAAGTGCTCTTATGCATTAACAATTGACCAACGCAACGACAGGTTAAATAGTAATGAAATATCACAGATTTTCCTAAATCTTTGGACAGTAACGGGTGTCTACATAATAACTTCCAGTATAATCTGTACCTTTCACCTCTTTACAAATAGCCTTCAGACCCCGTCTACGTACAAAGAAATCATAGTCAGAACTTGGCTGACTTCCCTGATGTGATGACATAAAAATAATCAAAAATAAGAATAAATCACTTATTTGGCTATGAAAGTAAACTTGTGGTTGATTATTATCACGCACAAAATACTAATCTTTCTAAGATAAATGCATGTTATTTACATACTTCTATTTTGCGAATGGTAAAACGAGTTTTCTATTCCAAGCCCAATTTTGTCTTAGATCAAATTGACGCTGACTAATTAGTATCCCTAGGCATAATATTCAAGTATATAAAGATCTAATCTTTAATAAAAAAATAACATTGAAATCAGTGACTGAAATGTCATTGACATCCCTTTACTTAAGAAAAATATTCACAATTTTATCTGGCAATACAGATTGTTATCTATGAAGTATATCAAAAGCATTGGTATTACGCGTTTTTAATTTTCTATCACTAAGTTGTCCCACTATCCACTGGATTCAATCAATCGCTTCATCTAAAATATTTCAGATAAATTTCACCTTTTCCCTAAACTCAATCATCTTCTATATGTTTCGTGCATTTCGTACATCATACAGACACACAGATAAAGAAAACGAAAGGCACCCAGGATTACACGAGTGGGTACCTACACCAACTACTCTAAAATATAATGATTAAAATCTAAGTGGAACAAACGATTTTCAAATATGTAGTGTTCCACTGCACAATCTTATTTGGAAAAAAAAAATATTTTCTCTGTTGGTTTAATGCTTAAGAATAAATAAAATGTGGTCCTCAAACATGTTTTTCTCATAAACTAAGTTTATCGTATCTTCAATAACATGAATGTAGACTAGGTATGTAAACACACAGCACTTGAAATTAGCTTGTTACATTCAACCAACAGAGAACTTGATATCTTATAAACCTAACACTCATTATAACATGTAATTCAAATGGATCTGAAAGAGAATTCACAAAACAAAATCAGTGCACAGTAACACCAAATTATGACTGCTAATGTAAATCTAGATAGCTGGAAATGAACAATTTACATCAATTGTAACATGTCTCATATCAAGTAAAATAATAATTTTGTAAGCTTCATTCAGATCTAACAAAATAAAAAGAAAGTAATAAAATAAGCATTAAATGTAGTCAACACCCCGCTTATCAGAATACAATCAGATTTACAGCTCCTAATACACAAATGTTGAATAAGAGAGCTAAAAGAATGTTGAAGTACATCAATATAATATGTTGATAATACTAATGCCTTTAATACGGCAAACAATTATTTTAATCAGTATGAATAGTAGTAGGCTTAGTTGCGGCGTGTCGGCAAAGATTTTTACTGCTGAACAGGGGCAGCATACAGCAGTGGGCCAGGAGGCAGGTGCGCGTAAGGTCCGCTCACACCCACGGCCGCTTGATATCCGCAAGGACCGCCGCCGCCAACGCCACCTCCGTAGAATTTACCACCTGAAAATATTATCAATTATGTATATCTCCTGGATTTGACAGCAACTCCATTCGCATATAGAGGTTAAAAAATATTCTTGTAAAGACTAATCTTCAATGAAGTAGAATAATAATAACTTACCAAGCATCTCCTGGTGATGAGGATGCATTTGTGGATAATGCTGAGGGGTAGCAAAGTGTGGTGGGGGTGATCCATATGTAGAGCCAGTGCCATTATTTTTGTTAGCACCATTGTTGTTGTTACGATATTGTTGTTGACCGTTTCGCATATCTAGAGGTAATTAGAATGACATTACCATTTATTTTTCTAATACTTTTTATTACAATCTATTTATTTTATACTTACTATTGTATGGTCGTTGAGCATATCCATTTTGTTGATTATTGTAACCATTCTGATAGCCATTATTGTAACCACCTTGGTAACTGCCCATAGATTCAAAAACATTTGGACTCGGGAAGGGTACTTGTTTTTGATAATTGTTTTGCCTGTAGCCCTGGTTAGCTTGGTTTTGATTGGAGAACCGAGGTGCTTGCTGGTTCATTCCCCTGTTTTGATACATATTCTGGGTGTCCTCAGCACTGCCATTTGCCATCTTATTATTCCATTGATTGTTCTGTTGACGTGGTGAACTAGCACCACTATTATTTTCCTTTCGTTGTTGCCAACGGTTACGGCCTGAAAATATATTTGTAATCAGTATTAGTTTTTCATTCAAATCATGTCTTAATCTTAAACAGAACTAAATAATTAGTTACTATGTTAAACAACCTAGTTAATTGATTGATTACCTGAATTATTGTTGTTATTACGTGCCATCTCACTTAGTTTGGCAGGAGGATTTTGACCTGTTTCACGTAGTACAGCAAGTAAACCACGAGCTTGACGTGAATCTCCACTTGTGAAATATGTGTATGCGGTACCCGATTGTTGACAACGGCCTGTACGACCTAAAATATTTTACATAAATTATTATAATGATATATTCATATAATTTTGTTTTAAATGTGAATTTTTTCATGGTAGGTAGTATTCTTACCAATCCTATGTATATAATCTTCAGATGAATTAGGATAATCAAAGTTAATAACGAATTTTACATCCTCAACGTCAAGTCCACGTGCTGCAACATCTGTTGCAATAAGAATACTTGTTGCACCATTTCTGAACTCGGTCAACACCGCATCACGTTCTATTTGCGACTTGTCTCCATGGATAGCAAGAGCTTTGTGTCCCTTGCGACGAACGGCACGTGCAATGTCATCAACCTAAAAATACAATAATTATATAAAAAAAATAGACAACAAACAGCCTATAGTATAGTTTTCTGGCTTTTAGAAAAAAGGTTAGGAGCCTTAAAAAACATATTTGTAATTATTTTAATTTTTATATTTGTCATGTAAAATAAATTATTATTATTAATATTACCTTTTTCTTTGTCTCCACAAATACAATAACTTTGTTGTCCCTCTCCAGAGAAATCTCTTTCAATAAGTTGGTGAGCTTATTTTCCTTCTCATGCTCTTCGCAAATTTCAATTATTTGCTTAATATTGTTATTAGCTGACAAATTCAAAGAGCCAATGTTTACTTTGACATAATCATTGAGAAAGTCTTCAGCCAGAGCTTGAATTTCTTTCGGCCAGGTGGCTGACCACATCAAAACTTGACGATCGGGGCGTATTTGTTCAATGATCTTACGGATTTGAGGTTCAAAACCCATGTCTAACATTCTGTCAGCTTCATCTAATACTAAATAAGTGCAACGCCGCAAGTTGGTCGTACCACGCTCTAGGAAATCAATTAACCTCCCAGGAGTAGCAATAACAATTTCTACACCTCTCTCCAAATCTCTAGCTTGGGGTCCTTTAGGTGAACCACCAAAAAGACAAGTGTTTCTGATGCAGCCACGTGCGCTATAACTCTGCGCGACCGATTGAATTTGTTGCGCCAGTTCTCTAGTTGGAGCGAGAATGAGGGCAATTGGGCCATCACCACGTTGAATTCGCTGTTGATGTACAATGTGAACAGCAGCAGGCAACATGTAGGCAAGCGTTTTACCTGATCCTGTTGATGCAATACCAACCATATCTCTACCAGATAAAGCAATTGGCCATCCTTGAGCCTGGATGCCAGTTGGTTCAGCCCACCCTTGTTCTTTAATGGTATTCATAATGTGATCTGGAAAGTTTCCTTCATCAAAAATCTGATTGGGGCGTGGTATGTTGTTACCACTGACAGTAATTTCTTTTGAAACACGAAATTGCTGTACATCATCATCAGAACGGCCTTCAACATTAGCATGAGGCCTATAGAAATCTTTTTCAATTGGTTCAAGTTTTGATAAATCCCACATTGGCTTGACTAAACTGTCGCCAGGATGTTTGGTTTTCTTGCCACGCTGCTTGTTATTAAAATCAACTGATTGTTGTGTAGCATTCATATTGAAAACCTTTTTTGGTCCAAAGTTCTGTTGGTTATTGTAACCATTTTGATTATTAAAAGTTTTGGGAAAATTTTGAGGTCTTGGTCCGCCAAAGTCGGGTTTACCATTACCATAATACTGCATATTACCAGCAGCAGATTTATCTCCCTCATAATCATTTTTCTTCATCATCTGATTATTGAAGTTTGACTTCATCTTGTTATAATCTTTAGGACCCCCAAAATCACTCTGGTTTCCACCATTCTCATTTTTGTTATTGAAATCATTCCTCATGCCATTAAAATCATTTCTGGGTCGGAAATTAGTTTTGTTTCCCATGTTTCGAGGTCCAAAGTTTTTTGGCCCTCCAAATTCATGAGGTCCATTAAAGAATGGTACTTTACCGAATTGTTCATTCCGGTCTGGTCGTGGTCTGAAACTGAAAATGATTAAAACGCAAGCTTTCAAATGATCTAAAATAAGGGGACTTCACCAAACAGTAGTTATTAATGCTAGAAATTTAATTATTACATTAAAAATACATAGCCATGTTGGTTGCTTGGTGTAGTAATAGTTCTTTCTGTTATTTTACTCAGCCTAATACATTGGTATTGATCTGATTTGTCAGAAACAGAAAAAATCGGGCAAGTGTGTGTCAGGCCATGCATAGAAAAGGGCTTCGTAGTCATATATTTGTAAGATAATTGTCATGTTTACTTATTTCATTATTTTTGAATGAAGATTTCCAAGTAAGTGTATTTCACAATTTAGGCCTTTATAACCCTTGAACTAACAAAGCTATTAAAGCCGTTATGGTTTTCATGAGTCTACATTTCATGGAAAAAGTTTTCTACATTTACTGTATTGTTTTTGTGATTAGCGAAATATTTGAAATTTGGGTGAATTCTATGTTTAACATAGTATTTTCATAAAATATATTTTTATGTCAGTTGTATAGTACGCATAATAAAAGCTCTTATTAGTTTGGGACTAGATGGCATTGTGTGTAACATGTCCAAAATATTGTACAATTTATTTACAATTAATTGTAGAAACCAGCATTTAACCAGATTGTAAGTTAACCATACACAACAGACAGACAACCAAGTAATTTCTACAATTAATATGTCTTTTCTTGACTTGAATCTGCCCTGGCGGTTGAGAGTATGTCATGCTCACTCAAATGTCACGCTGATGGTGGCGCGTGTGTCGGATCATTTAATTCCCTTCAAAATGGTTGAGTTGAATGGTGCTGATCCATGCGTCATGTTCGTGAACGGGCACTGTCAGTTGTGACTGGTCATCTCTTTGTTGCCACGGCTTATTTGAATTAATTATTTTATTTTTGAATTATATTTTTGTTGTACTATGGACACTTTTAACGTGCACGTCTTGCTACATCGTTCTCACATAATGTACCATCTCAACATTAATGATGTAACCAAGATTTTGTAAAAAAACATTTTGATTTAAAAGTGTCCATGGAGTTTCTTGCCCGTTCTTCTCCAAAGAGATCTACGCTAGGGAATGGGCAACTACAGTACTTTCACAGTTTTTATGTCTTTTGACTGGGACTGTAGCTACATTTAATTTTCATTTTTGTTTCGACAATTCAAAAGTGCCTGTAAATGGCCTACTTGAAATAAATGCTTTGATTGATTTTTGATTTTGATTTTCATATTGAATTTGTTTTATGGTACCTAATCAAATGCCTTCCTAGCCTTTTTTTCCAATATTATTTTTGTGCAACTGGTTTTACCTGAATATCAAAGATGACTTTCAAAACAAAATAAAATAGTGTTATACAAATGCAAGTTTAATGTAAACTTGCTTTCATGTATGCTAATTATAAGAAATTAATTTTGTAAAATAAGTAAATATGTACTACAGACTACAGTGATAATTATTTGCATCTATTAAAAAATTATGTAGATTGCAAGAACTTTCAACCTACAATCTAAATCATTGAAGTTCAATCTATTCAATAATGAAATTGAGACGAAATCTTCACGACCTTGGACTGCGAATTTACAGCGCAGATTTCATCCAGACTTGTTATGTCCTATAAGCCGAGCCAGACATCCAACACAATGAAGTAGCTAGTGCGCAATCTCCTACTTTATTGATTACGTCCATATAGGTATGAGAAATGAAAGCGCGTCGGTTTAGAAAGGACTACAACATAAACTACTTACTACATCAATGAAATGCTATAGACCACACAAAGCTTATGAAAATTCTTATTAGATCGAAATATATGTTCCAAATGGAAAAGCTAACCCGGTATTCAAGTATTAATTTCTATATGTAGGTTGCGTATCACAATCAGCTGTAAGGACTGAATGCACATCACAAAATGGCGGCTGCAAAGTACATGATCTACAGCGTATAGGTTTACATGAAAATCAAGAAATGAACAATCACTTACATGGGATGTTGGTTGTGAAATCCATTGTACTGCATCTTGACGAGTTATAAAACTCTTTTCTATTATCTTTTGTCGATATTGGTCGCACGAGTTGGTATCTGGAACAAGATGATACGAGCATGCGTTAGTTCAAATTATAGAATTGAAATATGAACTATAACAAAAACATGTAAAAACACTGAAACACATCGAACTAACCTCTCGTTAGGAGAGAATTTGGAAATTTTTAAATAATTATCATTCACTGGCGACCTTCCCCAGACCCGGTGAACGAACAACTCGATATCGATAATGGCCGCTCGCCGGAAACGGATTTCACAGTTCAAGCGATTGCCATATTCAATAACTTTGAGTATTGATTTTTTTATTTAAAGACTAAACAGCCCTTTTCTAACATTTCTTATATATTTACTTTTAAAAAGGAAATTTGAAACTTATACAAGTATTAGCATCAAAAGATTGATTATTTTATTTGAATAGTTATTTTTTTCTAAAAACTGCAAATATGTTCATTCAACTAAATACTCATAATATTTAGTTGGACGTTATCATTTAGGGCACGTTAATGTCTTGATAAAAAAACAACAAATCACTCTCGTTAAACTTTAAAAAAGTCGCAGTGGTATTTCAAATTCTGAGTCTCATAGACACGCACATCGAAAGAAGGAGGCAAAGAAGTCGCGGTTTCTGATTCGAACCGATTATAAAATCTAATGATAGAA
The DNA here is from genome assembly GCA_932526445.1 of Phragmatobia fuliginosa. Lineage (NCBI taxonomy): Eukaryota > Metazoa > Arthropoda > Insecta > Lepidoptera > Erebidae > Phragmatobia > Phragmatobia fuliginosa. The sequence goes on along the minus strand of OW052071.1, from coordinate 9,872,584 downwards.
TAAAGAATAATCAATGATCATAATTTTTATTTTTATATGTGTCGCTCAATATAATATGATTTTCGTATAACGTTGAACTCCGAAACTATTAAAACAATATACATTTTTTTTGGATGTGTGTTATGTTGGCGAGCCTAAGATAAGATTTAGCCTAAGTTATGAGCCTAAGATATCCTTAATCACATTACGCTTAGACCAATAAGCATGATTCAAAAGAGACGCAGATCAAGTTGCATTAACACCGCGCAAAATGAAATGCAAACTGAACATAGATTTGAAATGCAATCATTGATAATGAAAATCATTCAATTTAGGTAAATATTTCGAAACTTTGCAGCAATTAATAAAAAAAATTTTAGTGAAATAGAAAATCAGACTTTAGTAACATCGGTCTATAATGAGTTGTAGTAGGTTGAAAAATTAAAATTATTCTTCATCATTATCAAACATTGATACAAATTTCCGTTCCTACCGTATCTAGAGAAAGGAAATATATATTTTTTTTGTTTCTGCATGCACAGAGCAACTACAACTCTGTGTCTGCATGATCGATAGCTCGAACAGGACTGGAACTATAGATCAGCTCATAAAAGAAGGAGGAGAAGATGAAAGTGTTTATCTCAATACTATCTAATGTTTAAGTTTAAGACATTTAAATACAGTTAAATATAAATCTGCGGGATTGCTACCATGTACCTTTTTGTTTGTGAGTGCCAATAACATCCCACCCGCAAGATCTTCATTTACTCCGTGATCATGGCGCTTGCAACAGCGCCGAAATATCGGATACTCACAAACAAAAAGGTACATGGTAGCAATCCCGCAGATTTATATTTAAATGTTACTGACCATGAAAGTTTAAAACAATATATATAAATACAATGCTATTGAAAATGCTAAAATGTCTACTGTGTGTAAAATTGAAATGTGACAGTGATTTCATGAGAGTTATTGTTTTTATTAAAAGCATGACAGTGTGTGTGTGCACAGCAGTGAGATTAGTTTATTTATTGCAAACATGTAAAAATTTAGATAACTAGTCTGGAATAATACCAATCGTGTACCATTACTCCCATTATGTTACTAAATAACAAACTAAAAAGTTTAATATATATAGTACTAGCTGTCGCACCTTTTTAGTGGCTATCACGTTAAAAAGCCGATGTAATTTAATTTCCCGAATAAGAATTTAATTTCCCCACCTTAAAACTTTTTTTAGATGTTACTTTCGAATTTATAATATGAGTGAGGAAAAAAGAATTTAATTTCCCTACCTAAAAAATTTGGTAGATTATCAGGAACTAATTGTTTACCTTTATAAACTACCAGGTATTCAATCCAACGAAATTCCTAAATAAGGGTTAATGGAGAATCCAATAGAAACGGATTGCAGTATTCCGTCGCAATACTGCAGCACCACCACGCATGCATCATTCTGCTTTCGTCAACTTTCATGACACGCTATTTTTTGATACTGTAATAAATAAATAAAATAAATATTTCAGACGAAATACACACAACATCAAATTAAGCAGAGCTTGTGCTATGGGTACTACTGATGGGACAACTGATATAAATACATAAACATAAATATTGTAAATAATTCTTTATAATAATTCTTTATTGTAACAAAAGATGGATACAATTCAAATGTAAGTCCTGATTCCCAAACTAGCGTGAGCTGTATATCAGGAATCAGTTCCTTCCCAAAAAAACAATAATCAATAAATTGTTACACTTAGCACACTAAATACACACATATTAAACATTAAAAACACAAAAATCCGAAACAAATATTTGCAGATCGTACAAACATTTGGTCCGACCCGGGAATCGAACCCGAGACCTCATGATTAGCAGCCGCATACGCAAACCACTAGACCAGTATTATTAGTAATATTACATAATGTTTGATTGTGCCTATAAAAGTCAACAAACTGGTATTTTTTACTTAATTTTTTGATATAAAAAGAAAACCATCTTCACCGTCTCTAAAATATGTAAAATGTGAAATTGTGGTCACACTCAACTCTATGGCCAAAAAAATTGAAATTGACATTACTTGACAGTGTCACTGACAGGATTGACAATATTACAATTTGACAAATACTTAACATCAGATGAGCGAGAGCAGGGGGGGGACACTGTCATACTTGATGTAGGTCTCCACTTTTCTGCTTAGACAGTACCGCCATCTCGTATAAGATCCGCTTAAACTTACAAGCAACTAGTGTCTAAAAATATCATAGATGACGCTTAGGTCAATATCAATAAACTTGCAATGTAATTTTAATTTCAAAAAGACCTGCTTTATAAATCGTTAAAAAAATTACTCTCTAAATATATGTAACACATTTATTTTCAACATTTTTAATTAATTTCGACAATATTTTATATTAATTTCGACAGTATTTTAAATTTCTAAATTCTTTTAAACAATTTTTTTGGGTATGGCAATAATCCGGTAAAAAATCAAAATGGTTTCTACTTTCGGTGTATATGCGTATTTGTAGTTTTTTTCTATTTTGTGTGATTATCAGTGATTATTGTGGTGTAAAGCTTTTGATAAAGCTTCAGAAAGAAGAAACAGTAATAGAAATCTTTGTAGATTACCCTTTTAAATGTGAAATGCATAAAGAAAAATTAAAAACATACTTACTTCACAGATGTGACAATAAACATAAACATTATAAATAATTTATAGTTGGTGTAAGTCAATAAATCGGATTTTATCAGGGAAGCTTACCTACGATGGTGAGGATGAAATGAAGATATGTGCTCAAAATTATTATAATAAGCTTAAACATAAAACATACAAGTGAATAAATGACTTTAATATTTACATTATAATTTTATTTTGTTTGTATTATAAAATTTTCGGTTTTGCAAACATTCAGGTTATTTTTCCACATGAAATTTAATTTTACTTATTTTATTGTCATCAAGAATCAAGCGCTAACTACTGCACAAACAAATACAAAATGTTTGCAAAACTGCTTTTTTTTATAATGCATGTACTAAATTACCTACTTCCTACTACTACATACAAACCTTATAGCTCTATAGCTATACCTATACCTATAATAAATAAATAGGTAGGTATATATACATATAGCTATTGCCGTTAGTTCGGCGGATATGATACCAGGTGGCGACACTTCAAATATAGGTGTCAAAAATTCTTGTGAGTGGGCTCTCTATTCCACCTATATTACTATACTCTATGAGCGAGAGATACTGATACTGATTACTTTACTGAACTGAAGAAGACTTTCGGGCTGATCTAAGGAATTAATGAGTGTTTCAATATTTTTTAACAATTTATGCGTGTAAAAAAACCTGTAAGTCATATTCTAAATATTAATAGGGGCTTATTACTGTATATTTATTAACTTATACTAAATTGTGATTAATGTTAGTGCGTCAAAATTTTACCTATATGTTTGCGAAAATATATCATATTTGAAAATATTAGGTTTAATCTTTTTTTAAATTACTTTAACATACGTTTGTTGGTTTCACGTGAAAATTGATCTATACCTTGGCAAATTCTCATATATATTATTTTTTTAGCAACATGGAGGAAGAAACACTTATTGAAAGTGAAAATGCTACTGATAATCTATATCCGGCCTTATTCCAATGTTTCACAATAATATTATGCGGGTAAATATTACCTTAACTATAATAAATAGCTTTAAGACAAATATTTTAAGATGCAAGGATATTTTTTAATGTTTTGTGCATATATGATTACAAAATAATATTGTGTTACAAATTATAAAGCCTTGTTTAAAGTGTTATGATCGCACTATTTCGAAAATAAGAAGTTGTTTTATGGATGTTGTTACGGTTTAGTTTGGATTTAAATAATAATTTTAGAAATTATTTGGAAGGCCAAAATCTCCTGTTTTAATTCTTAAGTTGCATGTGTCTGTGTGATGATGGATTAAAAATATGGAATGACACTATTCCTATTCATCCCGTGGGTGTCGTAAGAGATAACTAAGGGAGCAAATTATGCAGGACAACATCACTACCAACATGTATGATTAGTGGTTTATAGTAGGCCACAACTTTTTGAAGAGAGGCCTAAATCCATCACTGAACTGTTGAAGGTTATTCAAGAGCCCAGATGGTGCAAGTTTAGAAGCATAAGATGAATCTGCTTTAGTATAAAACAGATACCGAAAGTACTATTGTATAAGATGTATAAATGGTGTCCGTTTTAACTTGCAGGTATATTGCTGGTCGTCTTAACATTGTATCAGCAAGCGAGTCCAAAGGTATTGCCACATTTGTGGGTACCTTTGCTCTACCGTCTCTTATATTTCTATCATTAGCTCAGGTGGACTTCAGCACTGTAAACTGGACATTCCTTCTTGCAATACTATTTGCTAAAGGAATTGTTTTCTTTGGCGTTTTGATAATTACAATGCTTGTATCAAAACCTCTGAACTTAGGAAGAGCTGGAATATTCGCTATATTTTGTACACAAAGCAATGATTTTGCTTTAGGATATCCAATAAGTAAGTACATTTATTCCTATCATTATTTTAACTTAAATATTTATCTGCAACAGCAATTCCACAGTTATAGCCTACTTGCACAAAATTGGGCATTCTTATTTTCGTATATGGTATTTGTGTCTTTAAAATTAATCTACAAATTAATAATTGGAGCGTGTATTTGTAGGTAATGTCAAATGAATTGTGTTTAGGTAATGTAAATAGTAGGTAAATGTTAAAGAAATAGTATAGAATATACTTATGTAAATATATAGAATATACTGTAATATGTATGTAAATAGTATTATGTATTAGGTATGTAAATAGTATAGAATATACTGTACATAACGTACACCGATTACCTACATTGTAGCGGTTAAATATTACAAGATAATCATGTACAATGGGCAGCCTTATTGCAAAACGCAACCTTTGTACAGGAGATTAAATAAACAAAGCATAGTTTAAATGTATTGGAGCTATGGTGGTAGTAAAATACTACACAGAGACATTTACAAAATATATTAATGACTATGGAATCATGTACCTAGTCATGGATAAATATTGTAAGCATAGGGTACCTACAAACCTAAGTAGTGATATTTGATAGTATGTCCTATGCCCCGTTATGCTTATAAATATTCATTGTTATTTTTATTTCAGTTAGTGCGTTATATCAGAACACTCATCCGGAATACGCCCTATACCTATACTTGATGGCTCCAATCTCCCTCGCTATATTGAACCCAATTGCTTTTGTTCTAATGGAGATTAATAAACAAAAAGAACAGACTCAAATTGTGGTGGAGGGTGAACCAAAATCCAATTTCTGTAAATTGAAACTCGTAAAGCAAATATTGAAAGGTATAGCATTTAATCCTGTCCTGGCAATGACTGTCTTAGGCATCCTTGGTAACGTTTTATTCAAACACAAAATTTCTATTTACATAGAAGGACTTTTACAGGTAAGTTGTCCACACATTTTAATTGCATGTGCTTCGAATTTTATGTTAATTATTTCACGTAGAACTAAAGTAGGTAAGTACTTTTTGTATCTCTTTTATTAGGGTTCCGTAGCCAAATGGCAAAAAACGGAACCCTTATAGATTCGTCAAGTCTGTCTGTCTGTCTGCCTGTCTGTCCGTCCGTATGTCACAACCGATTATTTCCGAAACTATAAGAGCTATACTGTTGAAATTCTGTGAACCGCATTAAGATTTTTACATAAAAATAGAAAAAAAACAATACATTTTGGGGGTCCCCATACTTGGAACTGAAATATTAATTAATTAATGTAAATTGTGGTTTATGATTTATGACGTATTAAAAAAACTACTTACTAGATCTCGTTCAAACAATTTTCGTTGGTAGTTTTGCATAGTAATATACAACACATTTTTTTTTAGTTCTATGACTCTTATTTTAGAAGTTACAGGGGGGGGTACACACATTTTACCACTTTGGAAGTGTCTCTCGCGCAAACTATTCAGTTTAGAAAAAAACTATATCAGAAACCTCAATATCATTTTTGAAGACCTATCCATAGATAGGTCCCACACGTATGGTATTGATGAAAAAAATTTTTTTGAGTTTTAGTTCCAAGTATGGGGAAACCCCAAAATTTATTGCTTTTTTTCTATTTTTAAGTAAAAATATTAATGCGGTTCACAGAATACATCTACTGACCAAGTTTCAACAATATAGCTCTTATAGTTTCGGAAAAAGTGACTGTGACATACGGACGGACAGACAGACAGACATGACGAGTCTATAAGGGTTCCGTTTTTTTGCCATTTGGCAACGGAACCCTAACAATCACGTTTGCTGTATGTATCGAATCCCTTTAAATATTTATTTATTATTTTTGTATTTGTTGTTATAGCTGCAACAGAAATACATCTTTTGTGAATATTTCAACTGTCTAATTATCACCGTTCACAGTACGGGTTGGAACCCTAAAAATGTGTCTCTAAGCAATGTCTAACTGGTGTTACGAGCTCTTTGAATTATTTTATGATAAAATCCTTGATAAAGATCAGAACATAAGAAATATATATTATATTGTTACACGAATTTGTTGCTATAGAAAACCAAAGTGGACACCATTACCATTAAATAACTGTAAAGTTATAATATGAAGAGCCGGTTGAGATTTAATTGTTTATTTTAATAAAATACGAAAATTAGCGCATTGCAATACACGGAGGCATAAATAAAATGTAAATTGAATCGTCTCCGATTATGTAAAAACTTATGAGAAAATTTATATAGGTAGCCTTTATCACTAAGGTCATCATTTAGAATCCATCGACACCTCATTTATTAAAATCGGTATAGTATTTTTCGCGCTACGTTGGAATGTACAAACATGACTGCCAAAAATATTATTCTTCATTTTGCTTTTACCGTAGTCGGGTAAAGGCAAAGGACACAAACTAAGAAATAATAAAAAATCGATTCGAATGTTGTTAATCGAACCACTTCCGATAAAGATCTTAAAATATTATTTTCCATAAAAATCACAGTTTTCGTGAATTGATGTTATCGCTAGACATAAAAGTTATGAGTGTTTTATTTAAATTATCTCTAATGAATATTCTAATGTAACTTTTATTAGATATTCCTAGAAATATTAATATAACGAGTAGTAGAAAATTAATTTAGAAGAAATAACACATTGGTAGGCATTAAATAAAAATAATAATATTGTAAATATATATAAAGATTATTAATTTCATTTTCATACCCTTTTGAATTACTTAATCCATACATCCATACAAATAAATAAAATTCGAGTGTTTATTTGTAATATTAAATAAACCGTTTGTTACTAAATGCATAAGAAATTATATACGGTTCTTACGTCAGAATACAGAAAACAATTTATTTTTTCCAGCCTGCCTGTTTTGTATACATATATATGTCGAGTAATCTCTGGAACGGCTAGACCGATTTTGAGGGGAAATTTGCTGTTAGCTGATGACATAAAAAGTAACTTATTTAGGGTTTCGTAGTTCATGACTCGGAACCCTTATAGATTCATCCTATGCGTGGCCTGATACGCTACCGCTACCGATTTTTTAGACTTTCTTTTCGCGGCCTTAGTCGCGATTTACAACAACAACATTTACGGGTAACAGCTAGTCCTTACTAATTTTACACGAAAGTAGCTCTGTCTTTCCGTCGTGAATGAAATTTGGTACATAGACAGTCCCAAGCCTGAGAAAGGAAATGGCAACTTATTACGAATAGTAACCGACATACAGCGAGCAGAGCCGCCAGTGAAAGCTAGTAGAATATATATAAAATGTTTTGATTAATTAATTTTACAGAAAAAGTAATAAAATTATGGTCATATTTCTTTTTGTTTGCATTTTAGGTATTTGGCCAGTCTTTTGCAGCGAGTGCTTTATTTTTATTGGGACTTCGAATGGTAGGACAAATACATAGATTAAAAGGTCCCGCGCTGCTTCTACCCTGTGTGCTCATCATGGTAAAATTGTAAGTATTCTTTCATGAATTTCGATTACTATATTAATCATCTTGGAAATAGGATTCTTTGAGTGAACTATACACAGTATAGTTCACTCAAAGAATGGACAGGCCGTAACATGAGCACAGACTGCTAGAAAATGCGTTTTTTCTAGGAAAAGACTGCTATAAAATATAATTACACCTCTTTTCAGGATTGTTTTACCGGTGGTGATGAGAGAAAGCGTCAGTGCTCTAAACGCTGGTGCAAATGAATCTGAAACGGTGTCCCTTTCTACTTACGCATTTCTTTACGGCACTATACCGACTGCGCCAGCAGTATTCGTGTTTTCCAATATATACCAGTTGGAAATCGATTTGGTAAGTTATGTTACATTAAAAATTGTTACATTAAAAATCAACAGTTATCGATGAAAATATGCATTTTATCCATTCCTCCACCTAAATAATCGAATATCTTTCTACAATCGCCAACGCCTCTATTCTCTTGTATTATTGTATAATATTTTATTTGATCACGTAACTTAGCGTTGAGATGACGTCACTCCCATAGATTTCTTCATTTTCTATTAACGTTTACGTTTGTAGAATGCTACTTGACTAGGTGGGTTATTACTAAAGAACTCTCTGGTACCCCACATATCAAGGGTCATCTACGGTTTGTACGAGGGGGGTCCTCGTGTGGGGAAACCACGAAGTAACCTAACCTAACCTACTCCTTAAGAAATGTGTGTGATCCTTAAAGTACAAGCACTCACCTGTCGGAAACACAACCATCAATATAAAAAAAAATGGCCAAGTGCGTGACAGGCCACGCATAGAATGAGGCGTAGCCACCCATAATGGTGATTGGTAGGTAGATTTTAAATCGTGTCCAATAAACAATTGTCTAGTTAACTTATTATTTTCTTATTTTTTGTGAGAAGTTTTCCAAATGAGTGCATTTTACAAGTTAGGCACCTTATAGCTCCTAAAATTAAAAAAATATCAAAACCACTATAGTTGTGCTCGAAAGTTCTACTATCATAAATTTTATAGATTTTTTGAGCCAGTCGTTTAGTTTTTAGAGGGGGGGAGGGGACGTCCTGTTTTGAGAAAGAAAATTAAAATACTTGAATAACTCATAAACGGATATCTAAATCCAAATATTAATTTAGAAACATCATAATGTTTTTAAAATACTTTAATAATGATATCCCACACAATGGAGTAGACACGAGAAATAAAATATATCCCCACTTTTTATGTAGGGGAGGTACCCCAAATAATAATAATTTCATAATTTTAAACTTTGTAAACGTAATTACAACACATATTCATGCTACATTTCATATTTCTAACAACAACCGTTTGACATGACGAATCTATAAGGATTCTGACTAATGAACTAAGGAACCCTAAAAACAAAGCACCAGTTCCATGGAAACTTTATTATTTCAGATGGCCTCTTCTATGGTGATCTGTACATTCCTATCAGCCCCGATCATGTTTATGTCAGCACAAATGATATCTATTAACAAGGACTATGCCGTTCAACTAAAAAGGTTTGGGTTCGATCTGTCAATAGTGGCCCTGGTCGCGACTCTCTGGATAATGTTCGTGTTCACGGTAACTAAGAAATACAAGAGGATGCCACATGCATTGACGCTGTGCTTACTCTCGACACAGGTTGGTGTTTTTCGATTTATTTGTTAGATTACTATAGTCATTTCAATAATTTTAACAAAAAGGAACCGACTTCAATGAAAACTATTCCGAGTACCCAAATCGCGACAATTGTGCCTATGATATTTGAGGAGTTCCCTCGATTTCCTTGGGATCCCATCATCAGATCTCGATATGGTGACGATGGGACAACCTGTAAGCTACGCCCATTCCAATGCAAAAATAATTTTTGAAATCGGTTCATAAACGACGACATTATCGCTGAACATACATAAAAAAAAAAAGATTCCGACGAATTGATAACCTCCTCCTTTTTTTTGAAGTCGGTCAATAAAAAGAATAATACTTTTATATAATGTATACTGCAAATACATACATAATAAACAGAGTTTGCTTACATTGACGAAGAAGTGAAAACGTAACAAAGATATTATAAGAATTTAATTATAATAATTATATTTAATGATCAAATATTAAATCCTAATACTTCAAACCGTGTCAGTTATTCATTCCGTGACCGAAATAAAAGTTTATAAATAAATAAAATTGTTACAAAATGAAAACTTCATATCAGTGACGTGAAACACTGTCATAACAAACAAATGCAGATAAAATATTTATAATAAACACAAATATGTGTGCATTGCCTATAATTACGCAATAATTACATGTGATTTCATTTGTTACGCAACTAAGTAAATAGTTGTTTAAAGCTACAGTTAAACTTGGAAGTATTGATACACCTACAAATAAATAAAATTTTGCAAGTGCCTGTTTTTGAAAGTAAATACGGCACTTACATAAAATATGTATTTGTCATCATCATCAGCCTTTAACAGTCCACTGCTGGACATAGGCCTCTCCTTTGAAAGGAGATTTTGGTCTACTATACCACGCTGGCCAGACGGGTTGGTAAAGGGTTTGTTTCAAGTTTTCCTTCTCTTGGCAGTGATGTTAGCTGCTTAATTTGTTCCTTTAGTCGCCCATGGAATGAATAGGGGTGGTGACACTTTGTATTCTTATTCCGTCACCACACGGACATATGTATTAGTTCATATTGTTGGACCGTCACGTCTTTCTATTTGATCTGCCTAATCTCTGGCACGGCTTGACCAATTTTTACGTATCCTTCACTGTCGGATAGCTGACTATATAAGGAGTAATTAAGACTACTTTTATTTTAGCTAACTCCGACCGGCAGTGTTACTTCGCAGTCGCTCTTGTAACCGGGAGTAACACTGCATGGTGCAGCTGGTTCTAAGAATGAACCAGCTACTTGAAAATTATTAGTAAACTGCCTCGGTGGAGCAGTTTTAGTGTATGCGACTGCTCTGTTTGAGATCTCGGGTTCAAATCCTGGGCCGAACCTAATGTTTGTATGATCTAAAAATATTTGTTTCGGAGTTTTCTATATAAAATATGTATGTATTTACAAAAAAAGGTATAAAAATATTCTATCAGTAAATCTAGCTATCATAGTACAAGCTCTGCTAAGTTGAAAAAACTAATTAAATATACCCACTACGCTTTGCAAGTATTTTGTTAGCAAATAGATAAACGGAACCGACCGACGCTTAAATGAAAAAGTTCAATTTATTTAGGTAAACTGTATTCTATCTTATCAGTCACGTATTTATTTGAAAGCAGATAAAACGATCGTTAATCAGGTTTGACGATTTATGAGACCATTTAATGACAACTAGCTATCCGCCCATAGATTGCCTATCATAACTAAATGACATTAATTATGAAAGTAATTGATTTAAAAACTCCAATCTTATTTGTGGTTATTATTAGATTAGATCTCAACACATTTATGTCATAACACACTAAGTTAGGTATTAAATGTTGTCATATATCAGTAGTATTATTTACAATATCTATAGATCAGCTTTGTCGGCGTATCCTGTTGCTCGTAAAGTGATGTCAAAGGCCTTCTACACAGTCTTAACCAACCGCCGACCAACCAACCGCTCGCGTCGGCCGACAGCGTTCCAGATGGTTGGGGCCTGTCGCGAAGGATTTTCTCCCGACCAAGGCCGTTAACATCAACCAATCATTGGTCGGGAAAAGATTTCTACACTATCCATTTTTATATCCGACCCGACCAAGGTCGGGATGGTTGGCGGTCGGTTCCGACCGTGTAGAAGGCCTTGCGTGAACAAATTTGTTTATTGTAAGAAGTTAAGGATGTGAGAACCATAAAAAAAATTTTTTAGAGGAGAATAATTATTTGTTACATAGTTCTTGTGAAACTTTAACCGTTTACGCAATGGTTCTTTTAAAAGGAATATTTTTCCCCCGCTTATAAAATATTTTTATTGATAGTTCTCTCTTTTCAGTGGCAGCGTGATGAGTTTAAGACCTACCTCGATAACTGGGCTATCTAACATTGAAATATTGTTTCATATCGAACCAGTACTTCCACACATTAACACGTTTAACAAACAAATAAACACACTTTAGCATTACATGACGATACTATTATTCGTCCATTACGATTGACCGAAAAACTTGTGATTCAAGTATCATTTCTAACAAGATCAAAAGATCTCGGGTTCGATTCCCGGGTTGAACCAAATATTTGTGTAATCCACAAATATTTGTTTCGGAGTCTGGGTGTTTTCTATGTAAAATATGTATGTATTTACAAAAAAAAGTATGTTTATGTATTTATATCAGTTATTTAGTACCCATAATACAAGCTCTGCGTAGTTTGGGACTAGATGACGTTGTGTAAAATGTCCGAAAAATATTTATTATTATTATTAACAAATAACAATTGAATGTTTCAGTTACTTCTGGCAATAAGCGTAGTGTGGGGTGGCTCTGAGATCAATACTCTTATTGCACCAACTTGGGGTGTTGTGGCTCAACAAGGATTAAGAATATTCAGTATGTACTCTTGTTTGCTGTGGACCTCTATGCTCTCTGTTGGTATTCTAATGCTGCAGGTAAATATATTTTTTCTTTAAAATGAAATCTCCCTCTCCTCAAAATGCATTAGGAATACATACCTGTATCGCGGGAAACTTTACAAATACATATACGTAAAATGGATTTTTGCATTTACAAGGAGTTCAACAACTACTAAAAAGAAAAAAAAATACATTAGATGGGAACCTTTTCACACCACTACCATATAATCTTTTAATTTATAATATTTATAGCTTATTTTATATTTAGTTAGTTTGGGAATAGATACAAAAATATTTGGATAAAAAAAACTAAAATTGTAAAATAATTGGTTGCTTGCGACTGATAATTGTCAGGAGTTGCAAGTTCGAAACCCGCTTAGTGCAAATATTTATCAGCATGGATTTGCATGTTTCTTTCTGTAATATCCATTTTATTATCAGAGATCGGAATTGGGTGTGTGAATTTACCTAAAGTTTGCAGAAGTTTGCAATAATAATATGGAGCTGTTACAACCACTTAAGTTAAACCATTAAGTTAAACCAATATTTATCATTTCTAGAAAAAAAACTAATATTATTGCATGTTCCGAACTCTGAATGTCGAAAATAGTTTACGCACAACTTTCTTGCAATTGAAATAAATGGATTTAATTTATTTTTTTATGCAGTGCAGGTTTAATAATTTAAAAAAAAAGCCGACTTCAAAACTATGTAAAGACGCGAAAATGTTCGTTTTCCTTGCATCAACCTGTAGCAAAACTTTTTAACATAAGATACAGATCAAAAAAAGAAATTAAAACGGCATTAGCATTTTGCAGATATATAAAATTCTGTGTTTGACCGACAAAGAACAATTGGGACTAAAAGACCGAATTTTAACCGAAAAAGTACAAAACAAAAATTTATTTAGAACTGTATTAGCAGCTTGTAAATGTTTATAGTTCGGTGTTTCAAAGGTAAGGAACATGTAAAAAAAAAACAAAACTAAACCGGTAAAATTCAAACCCGGTTTAACTTAAGTGGTTGTAACAGCTCCATATTATGTCCCGCTGCAAACTTTAGGTATTTTTACACACCCAATTCCGATCTCTGGTTATTATGGAAATATTTTGTTGCTATTTAATTGTACATTTTTTTTTGTTTTATAAAATTACTAGCCTGTTTAAGAAATAATGATTGATCTTAATAGTCAACTATCGTAATAAATTTATTGTTCAATAATCTTCGTCTGTTTCAGAGCCGTGGTCCATGTTTCGTAATGACCTTATGGCCAGTGTTGGGATTCGTGGCGTGGGGTGCCCCAGCCGTAATGACTGTAGTTCTATTCGCTACAAGGGGTACCGGAGACTTAGAGAGCAAAGCAACTGATGCCATTCGATTTTGTCTTCTAGTCTTTTGCCTTACTGGTGAGTTTCGATTGATGATTTTTAAAATTTCAGTTTAGGTTTGTTCTTTGAACACCTAAAATCTTTTGTCGCTCTCTTTTCATCATTTATGCTTACTATTACCATTTTAGGTAAGGTAATTGTTTAATTTAATGATATGACAAATGTATATTTATATCATTGTATAAATTATTTATTGTATTATGCACATAATCTTTTAAATAAAAATGAATCGCGTAATGTGTTGCTAAGCGCAAAAATCGAGAACCGCTTGACCATTTCAGTTTTCTTATATTATCGTTAAGGCACAAGGAAGCTCTTATGGAAAGAAAGAAAAAAATTTCGAGAAAAATAGTAAATACAACACCTTTCTTTTTCCACACAAACGTAGAGTTAATTAATCATCATTATTTGAGGTCACTGACACTTTCAAATAGCTGATGATACAGTAAGTGATTTCTGCTATTTTCTTTTTCACCCGTGGTTGTTATAATATTATAATTTTAACATTTGAGCTACTTATAATTTAAAAAAGAGAACGCCAGCCATTATAATATAAATACTCGATAATATCTCTTTACAGTGACGACAGGATGCTTGATAATGTACATAAGGTTCCGACGTCGCAGTGCTCAATATGCATCGCTCTCTGCTGAAGTTGCAACAACCTCCAGCCCTCAAGAAGAGTCTACAAGTCTCATAGACAATGCCGAGCCCGTCTCACAGACTGAATCATCTGCAGTCAATGGTATGTGATTCTATTAGAAATATATTTGACATCGAACTAGCATTGAATATATAGCTAAATCCTTTCAAACTGCGCTTCTATGTAGCTGTATTCATTGATTCTGTGTCATCTAATTGTAAAATATATTTTCTTTGTGTAGATGAAGTTATTGTTATATGTAACTATTATGTTATATTATTTAGGTTGTTACGGTGCAATAACAGCAACTCCATCGCCCAGTAAGCAAGGCGAATGTTGTTCAAATGATCCAAACTGCCAGAATGGAGTAGTAAACACCAAAGATATCGAAGACTTGGAGAGCGCCATTAAGTGAGTATTTAATTATTTTTAGCAAAATATCTTACATCATTAACTATTAGTGTTATTATTTAAATAAAATAATGTGAAATACGCCTTTATTATTCCCAAAACTATTTGGGGTCGGCTACTAGTTCAACCGGTTTTACCTGAATATCAGTTGTTCCAAGGAGCGCCTGGCATCGGACCCTGAGGGCGAACCTGTTAATTTATCACAGGTTGAAATAGTTGTCAGTATATTTGAGGGCACGCTTAACGTGCTATCTGAGTCATAGGCGTAAATATAAATAATAATAAATAAAGAAATATTTCGGACATCTTACACACAACATCGTCTAGTCCCAAACTAAGCAGAGCTTTTATTATGGGTACTAAACAACTGATATAAATACATATGCATACTTTTTCTTTTGTAAATACATACATATTATACATAGAAAACACCCAGACTCCGAAACAAATATTTGGTTCGACCTGGGAATCGAACCCGAGAATTCTTGATCAGCAGCGGCATACGCTAACCACTAGACCAACAAGGCACTCAATACCGCAATTTTCTAAACTCAGGGCTAAATAAAATCTTGTAAGAAAAACTCAACAAGGCAAATTATGGGAAACAATATGAAATAATAATTATTATGTATATTATTTAAGATAAGTTAGGATGTCAGCAATGCGTTTGAAATCTAACACTAAGTGCCATATTGACACAATACCTGTTATATTATAACGTAGCCAAGAAAATATAGAACTTCATTAATATGATGTTTTTTTGTGACCATTTACCAGGGATTGCGCTTGCCCGCCGTCACAGAAACATCGTTGCACAGTCCCGGGAGCTTGCACGTATCTGAACGAGTTGGAGCGTGCGGCCGGCACACTGGGCATGTTGCCGCCGGAACAAACTCGCGGCCGAGGTGGACAGCTGCTGAAGCACACTGTACTTATTATTGTGTACAGTTTAAGCATGTTTATTGTAAGTACTTATGAACTTTAGATTTCGACACCCGTATTTGCTTACCTGATGCCTATTTATGCTATTTAGCCTAATGTTTTAATGCTTCAAAAAATATGGCTACAGTGCGTGTCAGGCCACGCATAGAATAGGATTCCGTAGTCATCCATAATGGCCTGGATTTAAAATTTTTAAACAAAGTTTTCCAAGTCAACGCATTTCACGTCGACAGTGCTATAATAAAATAGGAAAAAAATTTTTTTGGCTCACTTCCTCTACAGGTTAAGTAGGGATTTTTTTTTCTCGTGTCAACCCCATCGCGGGCGGTACGTTTAAATAAGATTTTTAAAAACATTATGAAGTTGCTTAGACGATTTTCTAATTTAGGTATCCGTTTGTGAGTTTTTCAACTTTAAAGGCCATTTTTTGTCCAAAGGCTCGACGGGCTCGAAAAATAATAAAAAAATGGGATGGTAGTCCATGTAATAAACTTTAAAGGAAAACTATAATAGATATTTTGTTAGTGCAGAAGTTATAGAGGCCTAACTTGTAAAATAAGCTTACTTAAACTTTGTACAAAAGGAACGAAATAAAGTAAACATAACAAAATTCTATTGGACACTATTTTATTTTCACGTGCCACTATGGCTGAGTACGGAACCCTATTCTATGCGTGGCTTGACACGCACTGGGCCGATTCTTTAAGTAATAATACTTTCTTAGTCCTCACATAAATGATGAAGGCCACTATTACCATATCTATCTTTCTGTCATACGTGCGCCGGCCTGTGAATATTACAATTTAATGAATAAGATAATTATCATAATCATCATTTCCCTGCCTTCTTCCCAATTTTAATTGGAGTCGGTGCTATGAATTTTCTCCCCATCCAAAATTTCTCATGCACATATCAAGTAATTTTGAAACGACACAATAGACCGTACGTCTTACTCAATGAGGAATCTAGAGAAATATTTGAAAGCCTTTTTTAATGTCTGTATAAAACAGGGTATTGCTGAAACGACATGGAGCATGATGTTAAAGGACCAGAGCGGCGTTTATTTGGGCATTCAGTTCTTGGACATTACAGCGAACTATGGACAGGCCTTAGTCATGTTCATACTGTTTGGCCTCGATCCTGAAGAAATATTGATACCTGCTGTGAAATTCTTGAAGACTAAATGGTAGGTTTAAAAAATATAAGTTGTAATGTAATCTTTTTTTCAGGAAATTTGTTTTTAATTAGTTACCAACATATAAAGTTATCTGAACTGATGATGAAACTGATTTTATAATTACTATACAATTTGAGTAACTATCAGTAACAACAGTTAACCGACTTACACGCGGAAAGCTGTTTCATATGTCGACTTATTGTTCTAATTTCGCCGCAGGTATGGAGGAGACGCTGTAGTCTTGCCACCAATCGAAGACCTCAGTTTTGAAACTAAACATGTTTGCGATCAGTTTATTACCCATCACTTGGAACGCTGTAAGGAGGCTATTGCTAAAGATACGAGGTATGTTTAAATAAAAAAGAAAATACCTTAATTACCCTTGCTTCTTCTTGCCAAGTACAAGATATCAAAGTTATGTAGAATGCTGGACATTTTTAAGACTTATAAATTACATATAAAGATATGACAACTGGGGCCGATAGCTTGTCGTGCTTTGATCCATCCATAAACCGACCCTTATTTTCTTCTGCTAAAGGTGACTGAACTTTAAGTAGAATCCAAAATTGGATGTCACCAGTGCCCAGTGGAAGTGTCTCTCGCGCAAACTATTCTGTTTACAAACAAATGATATTGAAACCTCAATATCATTTTTAAAGATTAATCCATAGACCTATCCTACACGTATGGTTTTGATGAAATAAAAACTTTTGAGTTTGAGTTCTAAGTATAGAGACCCCCAAAATTCATTGCTTTTTTTCTATTTTTATGTAAAAAATATTAATGCGGTTCACAGAATACATCTACTGACCAAGTTTCAACAGCATAGCTCTTATAGGTTAGGAAAAAAGTGGGTGTGACATACGGACGGACAGACAGACAGACGGATATGATGAATCTATAAGGCGGAACCCTTATAGATTCATCATTTTTTGCCATTTGGCAACGGAACCCTAACAAATGAGTATAAATAAATTATCTGCAGTGAAACTTTTTCTAATATATGTGTAACTATATAACAGTATTAGATTTATTCAAATAAATTAATATACCTCGACCAGCACAGCTAATCAAAACATATGCGTCAATTTTACGAATGTGTATCTTTTCCGTACTACACAATATGATTATCTTTCTAGGGTTAAACAACTCACAATACTGAAAAATATTGTCATGTTTTACTTACCTTGCATTGTGTTTTCAATACTATTAGAGGTTTCTGGTATTATATTATTCAATAATGAATATGTTTTAACATAAATTCACGAAAGAAATGTATTAAATGCAATTTCAGGATCTGTTGTACATAAAATAGCCGAAAATAAAGCGGCAGTTGGCGGTAATTTTCACTTTGACATTTGGCCTAAGTACGAAAATTTTTGTGTTGAGATAATGCAAAAATGGCCTAACTCACATAGGCCACTATGGCGTACCGATCTTTTTAAATTTCCAATAGGCAAAAATTGATGAATGCTGCCATTTATATAAAAAAAGAAGAATTAATTTTAGGCCACTATTGCGCTATTACTTTTACCGTTTAGAGCAGATTCCAATACAAATATCAATATTGAAAAATAAGTGTTTTGCGTTGAGATGACTTCATTCCCATACATTTCTTTGTTTCCTAATAGCGTTTACCTTTGTAGAATGTCTACTTTGGCTTTTCAATGTCCTACATTGTCATCTACTACTCCCTTTCATTCATTGTGTGTTTTTAAGGAGTGTATGTATTTTAAAGAAGAAAAAAAAAGAAAACATAATGTGTAACTTTTCTGTTGTAGATGGCGTATGCGTACTTATCGATGTGTATTTAGAGGATCATGTCTCGTACGTTGGCTCATAAACTGCGGCTTGGCAAAGGACGAGCATGAAGCCGTACAATACGGACGACATTTGCTTGACGGAAGACTTATAGCACATGTTAACAATGCACACCACTTCTCCGATTCACCTCTGCTTTATACATTTAAGTAAAATCAAAGTGTAAACTAAACAAACCCTATATGAACTCAAATTACAAACTATAGTAAATCATATTTATTACATTGATTTAAGAACTTTATTTAATTTATTAGAAACAGTAAGGGCCACAGCACACTAGCTACTTTTAGCATCGGTGATAAGCGCGATTCGGCGACTGCATCGATGCTGCATCACGTTTTAGCGACTTCCTACGTTCGATCGCGGTATCGAAAACGCGCGTTTTAGCGACTGCTCAGATGCCAAATCGATGCTACCGGCATCCGAATGTGTGCGGAGAGTAGCGTTCAGCTGCTGTGTCGCGCTTCTAAAAAGCGACTCAATCTCCGCGTTTGGCGTTTTTAAGTGTGCGGTGTAGAACGTTCGGTCGCCGTATTTAGCTTCTAAAAAGCGTCTAGTTGCCGATCGCCGATTCTAAAAGTAGCTAGTCTGCTGTGGCCCTAATAGATCAATAAGTTGATTATTGACAGCTTTTATGCAGTGGAACTAGCTTTTCTGGTGCTGTAAATGACCAAATATAACTATATATATTACTGTTGACTTATGTGTAGCTATGATTATTGCTTATTTTGTTAACAGTAGGTACTGAGTAAGTGTTTTAGAATCTGTTAACTGTTACTAGCAAAATGATAATGTATTGTTTTTGATCTCAGTGTAGATATCAGATCTGTGTTTAGTTATAAGATTTTCTTTATATTTAAGCCAGCCAAAGTGACTACTTTGCCTAATGGAAAGAATGAGTAGAATCCAGCGTAGTGAATGCATCATGTTAACCAGCACTATGGCGGACTAGTGAGATGCTTCTGCGTCATTAGTCCGGCCACGTACTTACCATCATGAATTTTTTTTAAACTGTTTATTAAATGTTTCAGTTAATTGGAACTATACTTAAACCGTAACCGTTAGACTAATACTTAAACTGTCTAATTACTAAACGTAGGAAGCTCCTAAACGATATCTAAGCACTTAACACAAACGAAATTATCACTAAGGGTTAGCTAACTCTCTAATTGGCCCCATAAATTTATGTCATGTTGGTAAAAACGGCCATAAGTAGATTTTTTTATTGTATGATAAAAAATATATGTAAAAAGCATATACCTATCAGCTCTCATTGGGTTCTGGAATGGTGGCAATTATTGCCAGGTACAGGAATTTTATTCTAAAAAAGAAATGTTTTTTACAAGACACTAAAAGGATTACGTACTTAACTGTTGAAGAGTTTTTATGTGCGACTCCAGATGAATTAGTCACACCTGGACGCCGATAGGTAGTGCTTAAATTTTTTTTAGGAATTCTTATTTTTTACTTTATGCTATTGTTTTTTTGAGATTTTGGTTTCCCCTATTCAATATCATATGATTATATAAAACACTAGCTGACCCCGCGAACTTCGTACCGCCAATTCAACGTCACTCAATGGCTGTGAATGACATTGACATTCGTTACGCGCGTTTTTTTTAATATGCAAAATTAAATGTTTATTTTTCAATATTTCTGAGAGATTTTCTTAATATTTTTTTCCGTAAGAACCTTCTCCTAATAATAACAAATACAACAAAAAAAGAATTAGTGAAATCGGTCCAGCCATTCACGCGTGATGCCGTGACCAAGGTAAACGGGTTTCATTTTTATGTATATAGATAGATTAATTCGTGTCCACAGTTCATTGTAATGGTCAAACACATGTTGAAGTGGCCAACTCTGCAATCTAGGCATTAATGTATATATGATTAATGTTTATTGTAACTGTGATGTTGCGTTTTGATGTGGAAGTAGTAAATCTATTATAATTTCTTTATGAATATGACAATAGTTATCTAAAAATCATAACGTCGTTATCAAAAAAGAAAAATCTCTCTGAAGAGATCCTACCCATTACACTTTTATTTTGCTACTGGATACCAGCTATGTTTCTTTTTTTATAGAAAGTTATCTGAGTTGTGATCTGCACTATTCATTACGTAAACGTATCTTTAATTCGAATTCGCTTGTAAGTAAATTGTTTTGAAAATAATATAATTTTGTAGTTGTATCCCTCTAAATATAACCTAAATATATATAATATTTGTTGTGAATTGGCTAAGGCGTATTTAAAGAGTTTTACTATGGATACATATCACTTAGCAAAAGCCATCATAGAAGTTCAAGATATAATATTTACGATGCCTTATAACATCTTTTAACAGCCCAATGCAATGCTGGACACGTTTAACTGTAACAGTGCAATAAATACCAATGCCTTTTTCACACTAGCAATGAATTAATTACAATCTATTTTTTTTTTTCATTGCATTTATTTATAGAATGAGTTGTTTTGTACATTTTGATCAACTATATGTAAAATTTTAAAGAGTTGTGAGAATTTTACCAAGATTAATTATTAATAACTTGAACTTGTATTTGTAAAATGATTATTTATGTGAAAGCTACAAAAAAACATATTATTTAACACATGACGAACAATCTCATATCTTTTGTTCTGTTCCTTTTGTCTTTTTTTATTAATGTTATTCGTAAATGTACGCATAAAATATTTTGTGATGTTAGGCTGTTATTATTTAAGTATTGTTGTTAGTGTTAAAATTATCATAACCAACATTGTTGAATAAAATATATATTAATTACATGTTATATTTATATGGAATATACTAGAATAGTATTGTTGTATTTGCAAAGCATAAAAAAACGTCAAAAAAAATGAAATATATGTTGTGAATGCACTATTTGCAAAAAAAGTGGGTAGTCAACTAAACTAGTATTGAAGTTTTTTGATCTGCATAATAAATTAGATTTTAATTATTTTGATACATATTTGTGGCATTAAATGCCACTAACTATGTGCTAGGCTGACCGGCTGCCGGAAACAATAGAAGTCCTTTCAAGAAACCAACTATCTGTTAAATTTCCAGAAGTTCAATTAAGTTATAGCACTATGCCCACCGTGGAAGCGACCCTTAACAACCTAACAGACATCTTTAATAAGAGGATGGAGGACTTCGAAGCCCAGCTCAACAAAGCACCAAGCTCCTCTGTAAGTGTGTCTAGCTTATCCACGGAATTTGCTGCATTTAGGGCCTTTGTTACTCAGGCCCTACAACTGCTGCAGCAACAGGTGGGGGCTCTGTCTCACACAATGGACAGAATGGAAATGCTGGGGCGAAAGAAGATGCTGCTCCTGCATGGTGTTGAGGAGTCTAAAGATGAGAATGTTGCAGACACTGTTGTAGAAACACTTACACAATGCCTCGATGGACAGGAATTTACCGTGGATGACATTAAGCGCTGTCAGAGGCTGGGTCAAGCCACTGCGAGTAAGAAAACTAGACCCATATTGATTAAGTTCACCAAGTTGTCTGTACGTAACAACGTGTGGTTCAGCAAAACTAAGCTGAAGGGCTCTGGTGTCACTCTATCTGAATTCTTGACGAAGCCTAGGCATGAGCTATTTATGTTGGCCCGTGAGAGAGCAGGGATTATGAGATGCTGGACTAAAGAGGGCAATGTTTACGTCATGGGTCCAGACGATGCGCGTCATCGGGTTACGTCCTTAGCCGAGCTTAGCAAGGTTCTGGATTTGGCACCGAAAGCGTCCACTACAGTCCCTAAAGCCACAGCGACGAAGCCTAAGCGTGCTGCTGCTGCTAAAAGTAGGTAATATACCTACATAATTTATATACATTGCACTGTTGGTTGAGGTACAGTTCCATCTTGCCATTGTATGTTTTGTGTTGATAGTTTGATACTAACAATTTACATAGTTGACCTTCATACATCTTTTGAGATTGGTATTAGAGAATTTGTTATTAATATCAACCCTCATTTTGTACACTATCTACGAATAATGTTAAACCTAATAAACCATAAACATAGCTGACAATTCACAATTGACAATAATTTACGTAGACAAAATATGACACATGTCATTGTGATTATCTTGCGTTTCGATCCGCAGTACTCAAACCACTCAATTATTCCTATGTCTGGATCTCCGGCTTTTGGAACATGTGCCTCGACTGAATTGAACTTGGTAATTTGTTGTTTATTTTTTTCTGTTTGAATTTAAATATTGTCTAAATTTAATTGTATGTTCTAATTATTATTACTTTCCTTTTTTTTTGTTTAAAACTTTTAAAATTTTGGTTATTTTGTAACTGGCAACCGGCGGAAGGAGTCATTGCATAAAATACTTAGCTGATTTTTTGATTTATTCTACAAATTAATTTGTTCCATCTTGATACTATATTTATACGACACATTTATTTATTTATTTTATATAACTATTTATTTTAAGTACGATTAGTATTCTTTAAAATTCTTTGACCTAGAATATAAAAATGTCGTCACTTTACCAAAGTGATGATAGCGATTGCTTTTTGTCAGCCTGCAGTAGTTTTAGCTCACAGGGTAACCCAACAGTCGCTGAGACTCTCTCTTCACAGTTCTCTGATGTTCCCAAAAACTTCAATCTTGTGCACATTAATGCTCAAAGCATTCCGGCTCACTTCCCCGAAATGCTGGCTTGTTTCGACTGTACGAACTTACACGCTATCCTAGTTTCCGAATCGTGGCTTAAGCCCTGCTTACCCTCTTCTGCGTACTCACTTCCCGGTTTCAACCTCATCAGGAATGATCGCGCAGTGGGTGGCGGCGGTGGTGTGGCAATCTACTTACGCTCTCACATTCCTTACACTATTATTAGTTTGTCACCACAGCCCCCCCCTCCTAATGCGGGAGAACATATCTTCCTAGAAGTTGAACTCCTACACTTTAAAATTCTTCTGGGCGTTTTTTATTGCCCCTCCTTACGTATTGACTTCTTCTCATCATTCGAACTTCTTCTAGAACAATTCACTCCGTCGTACAGTCATACCATAATCATGGGTGATTTTAACACCTGCCTCCTTAAAAATGATTCTCGCTCCACTACTCTCCAATCCATCATCCAATCTTGCAATCTATCTATTCTTCCTTCCAACGCAACACACTATTTCCCGAACTCCGTTCCTTCTCTGCTTGATCTTACTTTAGTTTCCTCCCCTAACCTCGCGGTTAAACACGGCCAGTGCTCTGCTGACGAGTTCTCGTATCACGACCTATTATACCTTTCTTTCCGTCTCCGACCTCTCAAACCTAAATCCAAGATTATCCTGCAGCGTAACTTCAAGAGCATTAACACTGATGCTCTGTTAAGGGATACCAAAGACATTGACTGGACCGATCTCTTTGGTGCTGATAGTATCGATGACAAAGTGGATTTTTTTAATGCCAAAATATTATCCCTTTACGACAAACACGCACCAATCCAGGAAATGAAAGTGAAACGTCTTCCATCACCATGGCTTACCACAGATATAAAAGCATTAATCCAGAAGAAAGCGGCAGCCAAATCAAGATATAAAAAGAATCCAAGTGAAAGAAACGAGAAAAATATGTGTCTATCAGGAATCATTGCAATAAGGTGTGTAGGAACGCACAACGCCGATTCATCCACAGCTCCGTTGAAAATGGAGATCCAGCTAAAGTCTGGAAATTTTTAAGGTCATTAGGAGTAGGCAAATCTGTTAATCACTCTTCTCCTAAAAATGTGGACTTAAGTCTACTTAATCAACATTTCTCTCCTTCTTCGGACTTTGATACCAAGACAAAAGATGCTACTCTTAAAAGTCTTACTTCCGCCCCGACTCCTGACTGTTCTCCCTTCTTCTTTAGTCAAATTTCGGATTGTGATGTTAAGAAGAGTGTAGTATCTATTACTTCGAATGCAGTGGGATCTGATTGTTTAAGTCGTAAAATGATTCTCCCAATCCTCGACGAAATTCTTCCTGTCATCTCCCATATCTTGAATCACTCGATCTCCCATAGCGTTTTTCCTAAGGCTTGGAAGGACGCAGATGTAGTACCGATCCCAAAAAAGAAGAATCCTGGATCCTTCTCGGATTATCGCCCTATTTCGATCCTCCCCTTCCTCTCCAAGGTCCTTGAACGACTAATCTATACCCAATTTTCGAAATACCTTTCCACAAACTTGCTCCTTAACCCTCTCCAGTCTGGTTTTCGCCCCGGACACAGCACTACCACTACCCTAGTTCACATTACGGAGGACATCAGACATGCTATGGAAAACGGCGAGCTTACTGTCCTGACACTTCTGGACTTCAGTAATGCTTTCAACACCGTCGACTTTGACATACTGCTTTGTATATTACGCTCTCTTAACATATCTCCAACTGCAATTGGCTGGTTTCAAAACTACCTGTTTAGTCGCCGGCAGCGTATTAGCATTGATAACACTGTCTCCTCCTGGTGCAGTACAAATGCTGGTGTACCACAGGGCGGCGTGCTATCTCCCTTACTTTTCTCCGTTTTTATTAACACTATCACTAATGATTTGACTTCCTCCTACCACCTTTACGCAGACGATCTCCAGATCTATTCTAGGGCACCACTTGTCAACTTGGCTAATGCTATTCAAACTATAAATGCTGACTTGGATAAAATCTGCAAATGGAGCATTTCCCACGGTCTGAAGATCAACCCATCCAAGACTCAGGTCATCGTCGTTGGAAGTTCGAGAACAGTCTCCAAAATTAACTGGACTTCACTGCCTCAAGTCTCCTGCGCTGGTGCATCTATTCCATATAGTGATAAGGTGAAAAACTTGGGAATCATCATCGACAGTACCTTTTCCTGGGGTCCTCAGCTCCAAGAGCTGAGTCGCAAAATGTTTGCCGCTGCAGGATCTCTGCGTAGATTACGCAATTTCCTACCTACTTCTACAAAGATTGCAATTACACAATCCCTTCTTTTCCCCATCCTTGATTATGCTGATGCCAGCTATTTAGATCTTACCGAAGACCAATTTAATAAGCTTGAGAGACTCCAGAACCTCTGTATCAGATTCATATTTGGATTACGGAAATATGATCATGTCTCCGATTATCGTAAGAAGCTTAAGTGGTTACCCATCCGCCTTCGCCGGAATGCACATATTCTTTCTCTTCTATACAACAGTCTATTTAATCCTTTTACTCCACGTTACCTGAAATCGCGGTTCACTTTCTTACACGACACGCATACTAAATTTCTGAGATCATCAGAGAACTTGAAGCTGAAAATGCCTAGCCATTCCACCAAATTTCTCGATAACTCGTTCTCTATCCAAGCAGTTCGATTGTGGAACGCTCTACCAGTGGCAATAAGACGGGCACAAAATCTAACCACATTCAAACGACTAGTCAAGCAGCACTACCTGGGAGACATTAATGTCCTTTAATCCACCTAATAACTCTCCTTCTTCCTCTAATAGGTCACATCATTCCTTTTATGTATGTATCTACTTAATTCAATAATTACAGTATATGTTTATAATCAATATTTGTATTTTAACTCATAATAAAACGTTTTAATTTTCTCTTCTTCCCTACTTTCAATACACCAGACACTACCCTACATTTCCTCCAAATCGTGTTCTCTCCTTCTTATGGTTGCCTGTAAGAGATTGCCTCCGGGCGATAAGGCCGCCAATTGTACCTACATACCTAGTTATAAGTACTCTGTAATTACCTGGTGTACAATAAAGTTGTTATTATTATTATTTGTTTATTTAGTAATCCATCTGGTCCGCAGCAAATCATACTCATCTAACTTCCATTAAGATCATAACTATTTGTTAAATACATCGTAAGAGCTTGAAAAATAGGCACAAGGGAAATTATACTTTTAAACTTAAAAAAGTTACTTTTATTCAAACTTTTTAGTACTCTGATTGATACATTGTATATACCCTGGTTTAATTGCCACTTCAAGATATGCTGGTTATCCCAGGTATGGATATTTGCTGAGATCTCTCTTAACCTGCGTGAATATATTGAAAACGTCACTCCTTAGTGGCCCCTTGGTCCTTGCGAAGGTAAGACGATTCTTCTCGCCCAAGCTGTCTTCTCTACAAGAGCTAAGTTTACTTGTGTGCACTGTGTTAAGGGTTGTTCCCATCTTTGCTATGGACCCATGCGTAGTATTTTTTTTTAGGCTCTCAATTGGTTGCATCAGCGCGCAGTCCGCATTTTGATAGTTCCGAAGCCACCAAGTTCCTTGAGCCTCTGCAGTTGCGTAGAATGATCGCCTCTATAGCAGTCCACTATCACCTCTATCATGGAGTGTTCTGCGAGTTCTTCCAACTATTCCCCCTTTTCCCTTCTACAGGAATACACGTGCTAGCCTTGGAAGTCATCACTTTGGAGTGGTAGACGTAAGCTCTCAAACTCACTCAATTTAAAAACAACAAAAAATATTTATTCATCATTTTCTTGATCCTCATTCTCATCACCGTCATCTTGTTCAGGAGCTTCCCACCAAGTTAGTAGACCAAGCCCTGGTTCATTGATACCTCCAACTAATCTGTAAGGCGCTATTGTTTGTGTTGTGCATTCAGTACCAGGTGGGCCCGTAGGAAATATTTCCTCAAAAGCTTCACTTGTCACACGGAATCTTATAGACTCACCTGTAAAAATATATTGTAATATGTGTATTCATAGCATAGGTCTATAAATTTAACTTCTTTTATAACGCCTATCAAAGTGACTACTCTGCGAGATGGAAAGCATGAATAGAATCCAGGAGTAGTGGTCACCTTCCAGAGATTTCGAGGGTACACCTGGTTCCTCGGCCTATAGTATTCACGACGTCGTGCGGTTTAAGTCGGTTCGAGTCCGACATTGGTGCCACCATTTGATGGTATCCCAGGGGGATTTCCGAACGGGAATAAATGGAGAAGTGATGACCATCCTCAATGTGAGTGTACCACCCACTGCATGGCGACCTAGTGAGATGTTCCTGCAAAACTATACAGTTTGCAATTTTGTTTAGTTCTTTAGCTAATTTGAAAACTCTAGGTGTAGAAATATTCATCCGCAGTGTATTTTTATTTTAAAATTTACACAATTGATGTAAGTAGCATGATACAGAAACATCTGACCAGCCTGCTATGATATGGATTACCATGTTGTATTGCAAACCCTCACAATGAGGATGGTGGCCTGGATTACTAGTACTACTACTCGTGGATTCTACTTACGCTTTCCATCAGGTAGATTAGTCATTTTTGTGGGCTTAAATTGTTTATTGAGAACTTCTTTAGTTAAGGAAATAAATTCACACAATATCTATAAAATTATCCTTTTATTGTATATATAAATGGGTGCCAAGGGCAAAGAGATTTTTAATTCAACCTTCGAATTTTAGTTCTCCTTAAGGTTGCGGAGGTCCGATGCCAGTCACTCCGTGGAAAAACTGATATTCAGGTAAAACGAAATATTATTAGAAATAATGGTTAGAAAGAAGAAATAAAAGGTACCTGAGTCCATGAAAAGATCGTGCTTCTCACCGTCTTCTTTTGGGTATTCCCACACCCAAGCTTGATCTGTTTCATCAAATCTAGATGGATGTTGTAGTGCATTTACTGGTATTAAGATGTCATCGAAAAATCCTAAGGTCACTGAAATAATGAATTTTCTAATAATTTGTCGTATTTTTTTCATAAAAACTAATTGAACTAGTCCATATGTAAATGCAGGTTATTAGACAAAGAACTAAGTAACCTACATTGCATGGGCAATCAGTATATTAAAGTGGAAGTGGTCATGTTTCCAGATAAACTGATGGTCTAAGATAGCGATTAGGGAAACATAGTAGGGTGTAACGCACATAAACATAGAAAACAATCAGTATATTTATTCAGACATTGACAGGACACCACATGGTTATTGTACAATACCAACAATTATACCTGTCAGTGCAGATGCCTACCTAGTTTGAGGGACTGCAGAGCTGAATAATTTTAAGCTTAAAACTTACCGTGGACACCTTCTCGACTGCAGTTTTTTATTTTTCCTATTAAAATTTCTTCAACAACAGGTCGAAACACAATATATCTGAACTTTACTTCAGTGTGAGATGATCCATCACCAGGAAATACATATGAGTGTTCAATATGTGTTATGTCATATAATGCGATGCATAAACCAACATCTAAAACAACCTAAAAATAGAAAAAGTTACAAATTAGTGCATTCAAGGAAAACAACAGAATCCATACTTATATTATAGACCCAAACAAAGCAGAGCTTGTACTATGGGTAACTAGAAAAAGGATATAAATAAATACTTTATCATGTTTGCAGACCATGCACACATTTGGTCCAACTCAAAATCGATATCTAGACCTCAAGCACAGCAATTGCATTTGCTTGCTCTGTGCCACTGAGGCAGTCAAAGAATACAGAGGATTTCAACACTCAAGGCTACTACTGCATAACACTGATGTGTCTGCACACTAAATATTTAACTGTGGCATATTACGGTCTGAAACCAAACTTATAATTTGGAGTTGGGGGTTTTCATTGGTAGCCTATAGATAGAATGTTCCTAGTGCGGGTATTGAATTTTACATCAGGATTCTACAAGATAATTGCTGGCATTCATGTACACCATATTTACCAAAAACACAAGGAGTCATGTTTGGAAAATCGAAGGGAGCTATGTTGCGAGTTTCCTCAGGGCTCTGTATTAGGCCCACTGTTTTGGAACTTTGCATGATCCGGTCCTTCGTACCGGTCTGCCTTCTGACCTAATTGTTGTCTGCTATGCAGATGACATGCTAGTACTGGCCAGCGGGTCAAGCTTCCAGAAAGTGCTTTATCTCGCTGAGCTGTGGTAGCTTGTGTTGTGGATATGATCTTTAAGCTGAGACTGAGGTGGGAACCTTAGAAAACTGAGGCTATATGGTTCCATTCTGGAGGCCCAAATATAAAAAAAACACGAAAGTAACTGTCTAGCTTTTAAAACTAAGCCGTCAATACGATTTTAATTAAATTTGGCATACAAATACTTTCATTACTTTGTACAGCATCAACATATACGACGGCAAAGCCGCGAGCCCAAGGTAGGTTTAATAGTAAGGTTATATACTCACTTTGTTAGCTAGTTTTCTATTCAGTAATGTAGTAATTGACTCTGATAAACCTTGATGAAAATGTTCCGGAGTAATCCTTATCACATCTTTCATTTCAGCCAAAACAAACATTTTGTTAATCTATAGAATATTCACAAGCTATTTCATTCAATTTAACTCGTCTTTTCTAAGCCGCCTCGCGGTCGCGGTAACAACAAACAAAATACAAATCTGTCAAATGACATTTCAAAGTTCAAAGCACAACAAAAAGTCAACAAGAACAAGAACGTCAAATGTCATATTTGACATAATTTGTTTTCAGCTCAAATTACAGATAAAATATTTACTAGTTAGGCATATCCACATTTTTTTTGTCATTAAATTCATTACGACGACGACTTCGACTAAGACTACACTTATTCTGATATATAAGCTATGTTATTGTAAATTTCATGTAAATCCGTTTATTAGTTTTTGCGTGAAAGAGCAACCAACATACATACACACATATATACATACATAAAAACTTTCGCGTTTATAATATTAGTAGGATAAGAACCAAAAACTCAATGTCATGATCCATTCTTAAAAAAATCAGAAAGTCATCAGAAAAGTCATCGGAATCAAAAATCCGTAAAATAATAAGGTTATTGTCAAATCGATCTTTTGTTTCCTTGAGAGACAAGGAGCCATCGTGAATACCGGGGTAGGACTGACAGTGATTGACTACTACAGTAGTAGTTGCTTTGTGGACTTAGTCAATCACTGACCTAACGAACATGGGCGTTTTTCAAAATTTTGCTCAGGACTATTTTGCTATGTCCTACGAGTTTGACCATTGATTAAAAGGCAAAAATGTAGGAAGTGAGTATCAAATTATTTTATGTTAGGGTAAAATGTTTAACTTACTGTGAAAAAAAAGATAAACATAAGACATAAGCGGAAAACATATTTTAATATTTAATAAAATACCAAATATTATCCTACTTTTTTATGTGTCCTTCATCATATCCTGGATTTTGATTACGTATTTTGGAGAATATATAAGCTATATTTGGATATCTATAGTATTACTCGAATGAAATAACTCATTTTATTTGTTTTTAAATAAAATATAATAAGGTTGTAGTATATTTTTCTAATTTAAATACTGAAATTATCGGATTTAAAAAACTGGCCACAGCGGACAGTCCGGTTACGTAACGGTATGATTTTATAAAGAATAACAATAACATTGTACTTGGCTCTAACTATTTTTAAGCAATGCCATATTGACAATGTTTTTATCATTCATTAGTTCTTTTCCTTTGAATTAAAACTGAAGAAATTCAATCGTCAACACTTGCGGTCCGTGACGTGCGTGACGGGTCTATTTTGTTTGTCCGGTACGAACATTGATTTTGAAAGGTAAGACCCACAAATTTTATATACTACTCGTGTTAAATTATAAGTAAATATGTTGTAGATAATGAATGTGTACTAGTAAACTACTATAATCAACTTTTTTTATACCAAAAAAACATATGATGACAAATCCGCGTTATACGTAACGTCCAGGACGTGACGTGATGTACTATGTGGACTAAAAACGTTACGTACTGGACTCGTAAAGATGCGTTCATACTGTCTTGTGCAATTTAATATAAATTAAAAATATAATCCACCCAGAG
This sequence comes from Phragmatobia fuliginosa, assembly GCA_932526445.1. Lineage (NCBI taxonomy): Eukaryota > Metazoa > Arthropoda > Insecta > Lepidoptera > Erebidae > Phragmatobia > Phragmatobia fuliginosa. The sequence continues at coordinate 9,840,839 of OW052071.1, read as the reverse complement.
AGGTAAACTTATTACCTTTATAGGATCTAGTCACCTCATGGTGAGCAGGTTTCCTTATTATGTTATAAATATCCTATTTAGACTAGCGATAAAGAGGGTGAACCCTAACATTCCTCACATCCTCGGCACTTCCTTACAAATTAATTTATTCCTACTCAGGTAAATTATGCCGTTGACTGGTGCCGAGAGAGACAAAAACAACGGCGATATGGACAAAAACAAAGAAAATGAAGAAAAATACAACAAATATAAAAAGAAAGAAGTCGAAAGACTGAAGAACATAAACTCAAGGTAAGTGAACTAAATAAGGAAGAAAAGGAAAAAAGACGGAAAATTTGAAGATAACAAAAAAGGAATAAAAGGGAAAATAAAAAAGTAAATAATACTAAGCCAGCTGTTCCAGTGAAAGTGCCAGAGATGCAAGATAATACAAAATTGAAGAAAAAACAGAGATTGAATTACCGAAGTTATAAAAGATATCAAAGGACATTAAAAACTTGTGAAAGGTTAAAGAAAGTTATTAGTAGTTTAAGTAAAAATAGATTTCGCCTAGAGACTAAACACAAAAAGATGATTGAGCTATTGGAAAATGAAAAAGTTACTCTAAAAGAAGACCAAACAATCACACAGAATTACCTACTTATTGGTTCCCTATTTTATTTTTGTTACTACTTATTTGACATTTTTTTGTATCTGTTGGATTTTTTTGTAAGTAAATAAGTATTGTTACCTACTTAATGTGAAAATGAAACTGAGATAGACTTGAATCCCCTAAGTTTTTTGTAAAATATATTTTCAAATCAAAACAGTCTGTGATATGTTATGATATGATATGATATATGTGACTAATTTTATAGAATTAAGTACAGTAAGTGATGTGACTTAAATAATATGTCACATCACGACGTTTTTGAAATGTTGAATAATATTGTATTGTTTCTAAAATGACTACAAATTGTGCTCATTGTAAACATAGCTTTAGAGTTCCTAAACGTAACGACTGTTGTCCACATACGTAACTGTCCTGTTTTGGCTGTTATAGTTTTTATTTTTTTATGAAAAAACCTTTGGGAGTTATGTTTTTGTTAATATATATTATATGTCTTTTTGTTATTTTTTGTATTTAAAAAAACTTACCTATAATGTTGTCTTTCAGAATAGTTATTTATTCACAAAGTTTGATAGTCTAGAGTGCCATTTAGTTACGTACAAGACATATTTTATATTTTAAACAGCACTAAGAGGCAAGATATCACAAAGTGGTATTAAATTTTAGAAGATTTTTATGTTGTTGATTAATTATAAATAAAGCTGATTAACTTTGATATGATTGAGTTATTATTTACTTTGAATGAAAATGTAACGTACAAGACCCCTGTATTGGCAACCCTCACTATAATAATACATTAAATAGAAATTATACTCATTTAATATTGTTTGATTATGGTTTTTCTTAAACCTTAGTTCATTGTCAATGTCTACATTTCATCGTTTATTTAAAATTTTGTTATGAAAATAAATGGACATCCTGTACGTAACGGAGAAAAATTTTGAAAAACGCCCACATACGAGATCGTGTAGAAGCCGTTTCAGTTCCAACGCTGTTTCCGACGCGAGTGATTGGTTGTTGGACGGATATCGGTTCCGACCGTGTAGAAGCCGTTTGACAGTTTGTCAAAAACTTGAAGTCAACAATTTACAATTTGACATTCGGAATCATAGATAATTAGATAATACCAAAGAGTAAGTTTTTTCTAACACTATTCGAAATGATTCGGAACGTACTAATGTTCTGTGGTGAACTGGTGATGAATGTCAAATGAATGCAGTGGATGAATAAAATCGTGTATTACCTAACTCTATGAAACCAAGTCACCAGTAGTTTAATATTAGGATTGTTTTTAGGATTTGTTGACTTTAAAGGAAGTTAAAGATACAATAGACAAGAAAGTGTAAGAGTTGAAATTAATCGCTGATGTAGTTTTTAATATATTAAATAAAAATTTTGATCGACGAAGAAGACCTAAACCGTGTTCCGCAATAAAAACAAAGGACTGAATCCAGGATACAATGCAAAGTTAGTATTTAATTCGCCTAGTTACTAGTAACATGATAATATCTAGTAATATTTAAACATCGATTGGGAATTTTTAATGTTTTTACTTCAAAAGTAAAGATGTCCTTTAATCTTAAAAAGAAATACCATTAGAAATTGTCTTTTAAGTAGACTCACACCCATACACACACTTAAATTGATCCACATAATAGCAACAAACTAACAATGTGTTTTGTCAAACATTTAGTAAATAAATTTACCTATCAAAAATGATGTTAATGATTTTGTTTATTTAGGACTAGAAAGGGTAAACAAAGTCATGACCACTCTTTTTTTTTAACTTTATTCAGATAGAAATTTAAATAAATGTTTTGGAGATCCAAAACACAATGCCTTATAATCTGTGTAATCTAGAGTCTTGTACTGTGTTTCAATGTTTGAGTCTTTGGAAGAATGTCGCCTTGTAAGAGCAATACTTGTTACAAGACCATTAAAATAATAATCAGGGAATACATCTAACATGAAGAAAAGCCCTAATCAAGACGCAAGAGATAAATTGAAAGCTCTTAGAAAAGTAACCAATATTTTGAAATAGGTATCAATACTTCTATGAGTATGATACTTTTTTGTCCATAGTAGTGAGTACAGTATCAATACTTTCTGTTTGATACTAGAGGCCTTTCATTAATCACGTGATGTTTTTTAAGCCCCTTTTTACCCCTCCCTCCCCCCTGGTGATAAGTGATGAAGTTTAGAACAACCTCCCTCCTACCACGGTCATGTGTAGTTTTTAGTACCTTCAAAAAATCTTAAAATTAAGCCTGGAAGCATTGAGTCAAGAGGACACTGTATGCCGTTTTCGGTTTTGGTGATATCTTATACTTATGATATTTCATAATTTTTGTTGAACCCCTCTTTTCGAGCCTCACGTGATTAATGGACGGTCCCCTATGTCCTTAATTATACATAGAGAAAACCCAAACTCAGGACCGGATTTACCATATAAGCTGAGAAAGCTGAAGCTTGGGGCGGCAGAATTAGGAAGGCGGCAAAATGGCCCAAAAAATAAATTGGCACAGAAAAAAATTAAGGTTGCGGACACAACTGTTTTTATTTTTGTAAAAGACCACATTCGCATTAGGAGTATAGTATAAATCCTGTGTTGCGGGGGGCTTTACAAACATACTTAAAATAATACAGAGAACACCCAGACTTAGGACAACAATTTGTGAATCACACAAAGTCTTTTCTCATGTAGGAACCCACGACACTGGGCGCAGTAGAATGCAGCATGGCGACCACTTAAAACACTGTTTTTTGACGTGTGGAAGCCCCCTCGGGCCGTCACCCTACCGGAGTTTGCAACGGGGCTGTATGTCGGCATCGAACCGACTAAAACCACATTGTGTGTCACTCTGCATCTGAAATAGCAATAGCATACCTGGGACCCCAGGTACCTGTTATTACGCCCTCTGAACCCCTCCCAGTACCTCTTCTCACAGAAGCGGGCGCTATCAGTTGCTTATCTCTCCATGGTGACATACGGCACACGCGGACGTCGCCTCCTCTGAAGGCTGAAGGCCACTGAAGCGGATGGAGGGGAAAACTCATTCCGTCCATTTGCGGCCACACAGGGCAGCATGACCATGGCATAGATGATGTCTTCGCAGAAGGTTGCGACCGCGGTAATTGTGTATGACTCTAACTACCAATATCCTCCGGGGTCACCAGAGGCGTACACTATTTTGGGCGGTCAGAGCCGCCGCCCACACCGGTACACCGTACAGTGCCATAGACTAGACCACTCCCGTGTACAGTTGTCTCGTCGCGACATTGGCTCGACCCAAATTGGGTGTCGCCCAAGTGCTGAGGCAGTGTCGACCAGCTTCGGAGCAAGCTGTCGTAAGTGCTCGTCGAAGAGCCACCTACCGTCAAGGATCAAGCCCAAATAATTCATCTGGGCCCGGACCAGTACAACTACCGAGTTGACCTCGATGAAAGCGCCGGGGAGTGGCCTACGATGGGGCCCATGGAACAAAAGGGCCTTCGTCTTATCCAGGGACACCAGTAAGCCGAACGCCTCAATGCGCCTAACCACCAGGGAGACTCCTGTTGTGACCAGTGTGGCAGCCTGAAAGTTCACCCCCCTGGCTTTAGCCAAAGTTGTCATCGTCGTAACAGATTACGTCCAGCCCGGGGGAAGACGCCCTCGAAGGGCCCAGTCGTATCCCATGTTCCACAGGAGTGGTCCGAAGACTGACCCCTGTGAAATACGACTAGGCCCTACGTCTCAAAACACTATCTTGGCCCTTGTACTTGACGGTACGCTCGTCTAAATAGTCTACCACTAGCCACCTCAGGTACTCAGGCACTCAGTGCTAGAGGAGTGTTTCCCCGTTGCAGCTAAATGGCAGACTATCAAATGCATTGGCGATGTCCATAGACACAGCACGCCACCACTGCTTACTGCCTCTTTTGTCACGGTTCTCAGGCGCAATATGGCATCGACCGTCGAACGCCCTTCCCAAAATCCGAACTGGGTGTCCGACAGATCGGGGCCCACCTCGCATAGGTGCCGGACGATGCGGGCAGAGAGCACCTTCTTAAACACCTTACCCAACTCGTCCAGCTCCACGATGGACCTATAGGCCGTGACTGAATCGGCAGACCGTCCTGTCTTGGCTGACTGACCTATGGACGACCGACAAATTCTGCTTAGTTTGGGACTTAATGGACAACTCCATCAAGTCCCAAACTAAGCAGAATTTGTGAGATGTCGGAAATATTAATTTATTATTATTTACTTCAATTCAATATTGTTTTTAAATTTTTTGATGCGGGATTCCTTAGGGCTCTGTATTGGGCCCATTATTATGGAACCTTGCATACGATGCGGTCCTTCGCAATAGCCTGCCCTCTGGCCTAAGTGTCGTCTGCTATGCGGACGATACCCTAGTACTGGCCAGAGGGTCACGCTTCGACGAAGTGCTTCTGATCGCTGAGCAGGGAGTGGCTTTTGTTGTGGAAAAGATTCGTGAGCTGGGTCTAAGGGTGGCGCCTCAGAAAACTGAGGCGATTTGGTTCCATGGCCTACGTAAGCGCCAGGATCCTCCCAGCTCGTGCCTCCGAGAGGGTGACACTGAAGTTCGGTGGGCCACTACATGAAGTACCTAGCCTCATCCTGGACAGTCGGTGGAGCTTCGAAGAGCATTTCGAGCGATTAGTCCGCCGGGTTCGAGGGGTTGCAGTGGCGTTACATCGTCTGCTGCCCTATCTCGGGGGACCAAGGGAAGAAGTTCGCTGCCTCTAGTCGTGCGATCCATGGTCTTCTATGGGGCACCCTTCTGGCCTAAGGATCTGGTACGTTCCTACCGCTGTAAGGCTCAATTTAGGAGTCTGCAGCGGCTGATGGCCATTTGGATCGTACGGGCTAACGTACGATCTTGTATGAGGCAGCGATGATCCCTGCGCGATCTCCACCCTTCGACATGCTGGCCGATTTGAATACGAAGGTCTACGACCCAATTCGTTTTATCGGTTAGAATGGCGAGGGGACAGCGCCGAATCATGAGCCTGAAATGAGCTGTAAAAAAGGGCTTGGAGGACACGGCTCGATACACAGGGCTGTGAAAGCCAACGCGCTGTTGGAGCCGTTCTGCCAAGTTTCGAAGCTTGGATAGAAAGGACGGACTGTGTCACCAACTCAGATACTCACCGGACATGGTTGTTTCCGTTAGTATCTGAATAGAATCGGGTGAGGTTACGGCACAATGCCATCACTGCGGGTCCGACCGAGACTCCGCCCAGCACACGTTGATCACCGCCGAGCGTTGAGACCTGGTCGGGCAGATCGGAAGAACCCTCTCACCGCCATCGTTGATCGCAGCAATGAAGGAGGAGGAGAAGAAGTCCGCAGAGCGGGATCGGAAAAGGGCCGATCGCGCTCGATTGAGGCGCCGAAGGGGACGCGGTAGAGGCAGCTAGTCCCAAATCCCTAAGGGTCGTTGCGGTCATATCTTGGGGAAATGTGACCATTGCAAGCTTCCTGAGTTGGCGACACCCCGGTGCGGCTGGGGGGTGTCGTCTGGGACGGGTCGGTGTCCCACCTTTTACTGTGTACAACGGCGAGGCGCGATATCGTCTTGCCCCAAGGTTAATTTATTGAATACCCTGATATGTACCCCAGTCACGGGGTAAGGCAGGGGGAATCCAGAAGTCGCTGATGCTTCCTAGAGCTCCTACCGACTGCCGAGGTAGGCCGCCGCGGGGCTTAGTACGTGGACCGGTTCGCCGGGAGTTCCACACACGCCTGGTGTGGTGCATGGTTAGCAGTATCGGGCCTTACTTACCTGTCTTCCTTAGCCTACCAAACATTATAAGTAGTGCAGTAAAAACCAAGCTTTGCTTACCATAAAAAACAACAAAAGTTGTAAAAGTAATCAGGTAACTAGATTATTTCCTAAAGAAAGGAATTAACTTTATTGTGAACAGTGTATCTAATTTTAGGAGTCAGTAGGTGCGGCAAAAATTTTAAAGCTTTGGGGCGGCAAATTTGTAAATCTAGCACTGCCCAAACTACAAAACTAGTAATTACAAATCATACAGATAAAATTGTGCCTCATTTTTTATCCCAGCTAATAATTATTTATGTACCATACCATTATGATAGCATATCAAGATGCTTCTGCATCATTCACCATCAAAACACAACAGCACCAATGCTATCAGTATAGTTTGATCTTATTACTGTGTAAAGCAAATTAATTGATACAAATAATTATCATATTTAAACTGATTATAATACTATTATGTGGTATTTGTCCAACAGCCAGTAGAAAAGATCGCTCGAGATCGCCTGTGAGAGTAGACAGCGTAGGTCGCAGACGTGAAGGCAAAAATCATGAGAGCAATGGTGGACTTAAAGCTGGGGAGTTGCAAAACGCTCCCCAAATGAATCCAATGATGATGACAAATATGTATCCTCAAGGTAATGCAAACATATTTTATTATCTATAACAGAAATAAACATAATTTGTGCACAATCATTTAGGTCTTTTCAACATAGAATAAATAGCACAAGACTCAAATTATTTTTCAAAGTGGAATTTAAAACTTTGATTAGATTTGAACGAATGCCATCAATTAGCGCACGCTTATTATGACGTCGTTCCCATTGTTTATTTATTAATAGCTTTTTATTTTTGATTGATATACAAATTATGAAAAAAGTTAAAGAAAGCTTCTTACTAGTATTGTATGTTACCGAAGTAAAAAAAATATTGTTGTTGGTACACCCAATAAAGTGTATTTTGAGGATAATACAAAAGCAATGGTGTAAGATGAAGGATATAAGATGAAGATATTTCTCCTTAATCAGTTTTATTTTGCTGCGAAGATCATTTGATATTTATGTACAACTTAGTGGAATTAAGCAGTAAAAGATTTGCATATAAAGTAAACTAACCTAACCTAATTTACAAAAGTTAAAAAAGAAACTCATATCTTATTTAATCTCTACTTATCCCTACTAATATTATAAATGCGAAAGTAACTCTGTCTGTTACGCTTTCACACCTAAACCACTGAACCGATTTTAATGAAATTTGGTATGAAGATATAACTGAACTTATATTTATAGTGAGTCATCCCTACTTAATATTATAAATTCGAAAGTAACTCTGTCTGTTACGCTTTCACACCTAAACCACTAAACCGATTTTGATGAAATTTGGTATGAAGATAGAACTGAACTTGGGAAAGGTCATAGGCTACTTTTTACCGCATAACCGCATAACCGACATACACGCGGGCGGAGCCGCGGGCGAAAGCTAGTAATATTATAAATGTGAATGTAAGTTTGTTTGTTACGCTTTCACGCGAAAACCACTCAACCGATCATTATGAAACTTTGTACACATATTTTTGGAGGTATTAGATGTAACATAGGATACTTTTTATGAAAAAAAAAATAGTTTATTAGCGACGTTATTGAAATATTTTCAGAAAGCACCCCATGCTAAGTTACATTAAAACTATTTTCTACTTTTTAGTTTAAAGCATGGTTGTTTAGTTTTTTAAAACAATTTTTTTTTTCTAGACTAAAAGAGACTGATTTCTTTCAACATTTTTTTAAGTTTTTTTTCAAATGTTAAAAGTGCCGCTAAAAGTGGGGCAAAATCGCACCTACAGGATTCGGTTACAAACAAACGTACAGGTGAAGCTATAGAGCGTGTAAAATATAATTATTATTTTTTACGAAAAATAAAAAAAATGACATAACTGAGATACACGAGGGCGAAGTTGCGTGCGGAAGCTACTTATAATCATTTCATGTTTAGGAAGATACAGTTAATTTTATTAAATATAGTCTACAAAGTAACCAGTTATCTTATCCTTGCCACAAATTTTCGTCGCCTTTTTTTCATTTAAATAATAACAAAAACGCATCGGAGTTGACCATGAGAAGTTCATTAGATACTAATGATGCACGAAGAAAATGGTCTAAATACGAAATTCAACTACAGCACAAGGAATAGATTTCATAAAACGTCCAGAAAAGTTGTTAAGGTGATACAGTATTTTTTAATTCTAATCCGAACCTCCTCTTCTCTGAAGGTTTCATATCGGGATTAAGGATAGGAAACCGAGAGAAAACCTCGAGTAAGACAAATGTTAAAAAATAAATACTTATATATATTATAAAGTTAGAGTAGGAGGCAGTTATGATGCCACTAGGGCATAAAACCAAAAAAGTGAGGTCGTGAATATCGTTTATATTCTCTGGTCAGTTATACTTCTAGTGGACTTGGATGTGTACACAATTTTTTTTCATATGATGGTTTATTGCCGAGTTACGCGCTTTTAAAAATTTAATCAGAATGAAGTCATTAATTGTCGGATACTAATAAATATTTTATAAAAAATAAATAATTTGTAAAATTGCGACAGTATTTTTGTTATTTTGTATGTTTGCTTAAGATAAAAATATATTCATTAGTTGCATTAGCAACAAACCTGCATTAGCTTTTATACAATGTTATATTACTAATGTTTTTTACTGTATACGGGACTTATTCTCGATAAAATGAAAAAGGTTACGATACCTTCTACTTTCCATGGGTAGACTCTCAGTCTTACTTAGTATTAAAAACAGTTAATGTTATATTATTTCTCTTTCAGGAAATATGATGATGGCTGGTGGAATGTATCCTAACATGATGATGCCAGGCACAATGATGGGCGGCAGTATGATGCATTCAACAGGAATGGAAATGATGCAGGGAACTGGCATGGAGATGCTCCCACAAACATCAATAGATATGACTGCAATGGGCAGCCAAGCTATGGCCTCAACTGGTAGCACCATGGATATAAGTATGATGGGTGGAATGATGATGGATCCAACTATGATGGGAATGTACCCAAGTATCAGTACAGATATGAACACTGTTCGGGATAAAAAAGAGATAGTTTTTAAACATTGCAAACTTATTCCACCTGATTCACACACACCTCAGCCTCCACGAAAGAGCAGACCTCCAGGGTGTAGAACTATATTTGTCGGTGGATTACCTGATAAGACCAGGGAAAGTACAGTAAGAGAAATTTTCGAGACTTATGGGCGAATTCACACTTTAAGATTATCTAAAAAAAACTTTTGTCACATTCGCTTTGATAGAGAAGAATGTGTGGAGGCTGCCATACTATTATCTGGATATCGCATTAAACTAATTAATAATAGTAAAGATGATGAGAAATCTGACGACGATAAATCGAATTTTGGGTGGTTGCACGTTGATTATGCATTGGTGATTACTTTTACATTTATAATTAGGTATAATTTTATATGTTTAGAAAATGGTATAGTACTAAGAAAATCAATAGTGAGCAGGCCAAAGCCTTATTATTATTTAGTACACATTGCGTGGTAAAAATATTTTTCTTTTGAAAATATGTACGGAAAACCAGCTGAACTTCGTTCCTATCCTGACTGTTGTCTATGACGGAGAGTCTTTTAATAATATTTATACATAATAATTATATTCTAATACTTATTATGCTATTACGATCGAAGATAAACCCAAAAACACAAAAATCATATAAATTTTGGTCTTCTTGAGTTATAAGCAATGTACATACTAAAACGATTTTCTTTTATGTAAATAGTTTATTTTATATTTTTCTTAATTCAGGTGACTGCTAGGAAGCTCCATGAACGCGTCTTTTTTTTTTAAATATTATTTATTATTTCACCTAGAGTCATAGAGTATTATAACTAGAGAATTAATTTTAATTGCAGAGTCGAGATGATCAGAACGATTACGAAAGAAATCAGCGGATAGCACTGAGAGTTCAACAGCAACAAATGGAACATTTGACTGCTCAGCAAGAAATGGTGAATCGCTCAATGTCCATGAGCACTTATATACGGTCCCCATCACCAGTGCGGCTGCAACCATTTTCCAATGCAGCTATGGTACAATTGTCTGAGAAAATAAAAAGTGAAGAGCAATTTTCTTCATCTTTGGATGTACGTAATATAAAAACTATGACACATAACTAGGAGTTTATTCTTTAATAATAAAATTAGTAATATGTTTTTTCATTTACGCAGACCCTATTAGCCTGGTTAGAACGTGGGGAATGTTCAAAGAAGAATGCCAATCAGTTTTATACAATGATACAGACTACTAATTCTCACATACGCAGACTATTCAGTGAGAAAATGCAAGCGGAAGAAGAACTACAAGAGTGCAAGGAAAGAGTCAAGAACCTAATCGCCAATGTGATAGAACAACGTAAGTGTTGGACTTGTGACATGTTTCACAGGTTACGCTATATGTAATGTTCATTCGAATGACAAACAGATTTACCATCTGTCCTTCTCAGTACGTTTCTCTTAAACTTAATATAATTTGCCAAGGTAAGATTACAGCTATGAAGTTTCCAAAAATGGAGGATTTAGTGTGACTTTTCTAATTTCTCGTTATATATTAAAAAATATTTTGTGTTTTCTTTGGATGCTGTAAAATATTCTTGAAATGCAAAACATTTTACAATTGCCATCAAATCTGCTCAGCTCTTACTCAGTAGTCAAGCAGTCAATGGAGCTGCGGTGTTCACCAGAAGTCTACAGTCCCTGAATATATTTAAATAACATCATTATCGGTTTGATATTGATGGGAATATCTGTAAGTTATCATAGATTTGACAATTTATTTAAAAAAAATTGTTTTCATAAAACATTTTCAGAGCATATACTCGTCAATAATATTCGAAATATAAAATAAATTGTCAGATCTTTTGGGTCCCTCTGTGGTTGACACACAGTTCTGTATCTTGGGTCACATCCTTCACTCCGTAAAGCAAGATGCGGCGAGATCGACTCGATCGACACAGGCGTCTGCCTAACAACCAACGTATTTGATAGGTAGATGTATAACTCGCGTGGGACTTGGATCCGCCCATGGAACGACCGCTCGAGAATGTACTGCGACGGTATGTTTGGTCCTACGACCAATGTCGATTCCTTTAACATAATTATTTGTGAACCTCAGTCGAACAGGTGGGGAAAGTGTTTGTAGCTGCCTCTCATCAACGCGTCTGGGATCACTTCACGAAACCACAAAGGAAAAATATTGAAACTTGGCACAAAATGACGCAGGTACTTACACATATTGTTTTGTTACAAAACAATTGTTAATTAGTATTGGTGTATTATTCGTCAGTTTTGCTATTCATTACAATATTGTTTTATTAATAAATAGGCACCACTACTTATTAATTTAAGGATAGCTTACATAACACATTGAATGACATACATATACATATATGTATCTGGGCTTGAGGAGAATTAAAATAAATTGTAACTTACAAGTTTGAAATATTTTGTAATTGTAATGAATAGTAAACCATGTAGGCGAACCAGAAGGCAGCTGATAACAGGTAAATAGAAATAAGAATTAATATTTAGGTGTCATTACTAATATACATAATACGACAATGAACCGTAATACATGAAATTTTGGTATATACGTTTTAATTTTAAACAAGTTATTTTAGTTGAATAATTTAATTCGTTAAAAACATTATGGATACAAACCCCAGTATAATTAATGAAAACCTTTTCAGGAATTTAACACACTAAAAGAAGAATTCAATGAGAAATTTTATAGTGATGATACTGAATTTAATGGTAACAGTTTCTCCAGTAACAAAGTCACTGAGAATAGCAGCGAAGAAATACAACAACTAAAGGTAACTCTAGGCTAAACTAAAATTACTAAAAAATATTCAAAATTAATAATCTCTAATTATGTCATGTGTTCCAAAAACATAGAAGTAAATATACACTCATTTGCAAAAAAAACGGGCGGTTTCGATTTTCTTCCTGGCTGAAAAAAATAAAATACCAAAAAGGTTTTAATCGTTTGAACATGTTACTGGCCAGTTATAAAAGTGCCATAATGTTTATAAGAGTACCTTCCAAATTCAAATTTTTGACTGAGCCTGGTTTTCAAAGAAAACAACTTATAACTACATTTTGTGGCACGAATTCCCTATAGTTAATATCGATTCTAATTAACTTTTTGACAATTTTTATTAAATTATCTGATGTCCTTGACATTTAAAAGTATTGTTATTGCTGTTTAGCAATCTCGAAAAAATAAAGATCTTAGATAAAGTGATAAAAGCGAGCAAAATTATTGCGCTGCTTGAAGAAGGTTGCAGCCAATGCTTCGTGGCTCAGAGGCTAAATGTTAGTCGGTCGACAGTTCAAAGGACCTGGCAGCGTTATCAAGAGACCGGTTCCGTCAAGAGAAGGCCTTGTTCTGGCAGAAAGACATGTACCGAACCACGGAATGATCGTTTTCTAGTTAGTCAAGCGTTGAGAAATCGCAAATCTTCTTATGTGGACCTCAAGAATAGACTCGAAGAAGTAAGAAATGTGTAAATTAGTCTATGGACGGTCAGGACGAGGCTTCTCGCTGCTAATATACACTGTCATCATCTGTCATCGTCTGGCACGCGGCCCTAAATTACTCCGTGGACATCGAGTTGCCAGGCTTAGCTTCGCTCGAAATTGTGTGTCATGGACTCATGAAGACTGGGATAGGGTATTGTTCTCCGATGAAGCCAGGATATCTCTGCATGGTGAAGACCGACGTCGGCGAGTGCTACGTAGACGAGGAGAACACTTTGCAGAGGCATGTTTTGAAGAAATCACACCTTATGGAGGGGGGGCTCTGTTATGTTTTGGGCCGGAATAAATTTTATGGATCGTACGGAGTTAGTCTTCATCGAAAACGGTACACTGACTAGAAACCGATACATAACGGAAATTCTAATTCCTTATGCACAACCCGCTTTAACCGCTCTTGGCGAAAATTCAATTTTTATGGACGACAACGCTCGCGCCCACCGGTATGACGATGTGGAAGCGTATATACTAGAAGTCGGAATACATCGTTTGGACTGGCCAGCTAGAAGTCCGGACCTCAATCCCATAGAGCATGTCTGGGACGTTCTGAAGCGACGAGTGAGATCAGTGCAGCCGGCTCCGCAGACCATCAGAGAGCTAAAGAATGTGATTACCGCGGAGTGGGAACGTATTTACCAAGAAACCATAAAAGATATACTCGCTAGCATGCCCAGACGAATGCAAGCCATGATTTCAGCAAGAGGGGGTCACACTCAATACTAAACTTTTATCTGCTTTTAATGTAGATATTCAATAAAAACAAAGAAATTAACGCGTTTCATTTTTATTTAGCGAGCAGGCACAATAATAGTGTTTTGAGCTTAAACATTATTTCTCAATAATTTAATCAAAATGTTATGATAAAACTGATGAAAACTATTCCTTCCTAATTAATTTATAAAATTCTGAGGATAACAATACCTAAAATTGACAAACAAAGAAATAGTAACTATAAAATAGTTCTTTGCTTAAGTGCCCGTTTTTTTTTTTGCAAAAGAGTTTATTAATTTTTACAAACACAACATTAATTACGTTTAGAGATGGGTTAATGGGCATAAGCCCAGGCGTTGGGAATATTGAATAAAATGCCCGTATACGCCGAATAAATGTTTTTTATCTGGGTAAAACTTTAATTCACATTTTTTTCAATATCAGTCTGAATTTAAAATTTATTATAGTAAAAATGTCGTTGCTAAAGACAGGAAAGTCTAGCAATGGCCTGTGAAAGGCTGTTGACGATTAATTAGTAATATTTGTGTGAGTAGCAAAGACTAATCGACAATTCGCCTTTTCGAACACAAAAAAAACGAATTGTGTCTCCGTGAAGTATGCATTTCCTTATACATTTTGTATGAAACGATGTTTGCAAAACTTCCCGTCCAGTTCCGTCTAAAATCCCGTCACGTATGCAGCGGCCTTTACGCTTTTTTCACAGGACATTTATTCGGACGTAAAAAAGTTTTTGCCTTTTAGCCCGTATTTGTTTTTGCCCTCGACCCATCACTAGTTACGTTACTCTAATAAAGGGCGCTACGCACGGCTAAGATACTAAAATATTTAATCTTAAGATTTTAAATTAATATACATATATTAGGCCATCACAGACGACGAAGATACGATAATTTATTGTAAGCTTTCGTCGCGACCGCACATATCCTGTGTTGAACCAATGTACAGAGTTTATACCACTGAATTGAGTAAGAAAGAAGATTCCAGATGCGCGTGGGCCGGTCCTACGCTATGTGTGTGAAAGAGATAGAATTTGTGGAAAAATAACTAAGATGTTATGTTACGATAAATTCTCCTATCGCTCTCTATCAAACGATACGAAAATATAAAATAAATATTATCTTCGTCGTGTGTAATGGTAGATTGAATTGTATGGCGAGCGATATTGTATCTTATTATAAAATATTATAGTATTTTAGCCGTGTGTATAGTATTTTACCTTTATCTACTTAGACCATAAATTATATTTTCATTTGCGATTCGAGCGTTCATAACCTCAAAAATTAAACATGTCACTAAAATTAGTCGTCTCGCTCGTCTAAATACTTGCCAACGAAATATTGACTAAACTCTTAATGTAATTTTATTTTTTTTATGATTCAATTTACCTATTTGTATAATATTATTCGTTACATCAGAATTAAGTCATCATTATCACGTCAGTCTTATCTAGTACACCTATAGCTTTTGGTGGTCAGAAGTGAATGCTGTTGTAATGAATACTAAATTTATATTGACAATAGAATAGAATCATGATCAGCAGCCGCATACAATAACCACTAGACAAACAAGGCAGTCTTATATTTTATTTTGAGGGTGACTGTAGAAAACACCCAGACCTCGAAACAAATATTTGTGGATCACACAAATACTTGTTCCGACCCGGGAATCGAACCCGAGACTTCTTGATCAGCAGCCACATACGCTAACCACTAGACCAACAACGCGATTTTTTTTGTGAAATATTTTGTGATGTCAACAATAGATTTTGTAACCTCATTAAGTTTCTTATTTAGATTTATTAAAAATAAACTTAAAAGCTTGTGAAGCCACTGTTACAGTCTGACATAGTTTTATGATTTCAGCGCGAGAACGAAAGTCTACGTTTCCAACTAGAAGCTTATAAAAATGAAGTGGATGTAATCAAAATAGACGCTCAGAAGGATATGGACAAGTTTAAAGCTCAATTTATTGCACGGCAAGCCTTACAAGCAGCCGTTGACAACAATGTAAGTTAAAAGCTAATTCGTTGTTGTTTAAATTTTAATTGAAATCCAACCTTAATTCTTTTGTATTATTCTTTGAATGTAATTTTGTACACTTGTATTACACTAGGATGCATTCGAAGTTCGTTTTTAAATTGTTATAATATTTTACTTACATGCAGCAGCAACTTCCGACATCAGCTACAAGCGTAAAACCGCCACTTCCATTGCCTGACGATTTAGACTCCAAAGTACATCTAAGGGAAGTAGTTGAAGCAGGCTGCGGGGAGGCCAAGCTGATTGGTGTTATGTCAGCATTCTTACAAGTAAAATCATTTGTTAAACTTTGTAGAGCTAAGTTATACTTTCTGAAAATTATTTATTATTGTTATTGTAAAGAATTACTTATTGATCACGAGTCGATTAAATATCACATTATGTTGGTTCGATTTTTTAGAGAGAGAGAAAGCAAAACTCTGTAACTGAATATTTAATACCTAGATTAGAAACTGTTTTGCCTAATGTAAGGTGAAGAATCACACTTATAATTATTTTTATTAAATTATGAATTTATTACACAATGAAATTAAAAAGACATTGATAATAATACCCTTACACATCGTATACTGATTCTATACTAGGCGAAGTCTGTACCATGGGTTCAGACTAATCATAGTCATATTATTAAATTATAATAATTATTTAGAAATATATAATTATATATCCTTACTAATTTTATAAACGCAAAAGTTTGTGAGAATGTAAGTATGTATGTTTGTTGCTCTTTCACGCAAAAACTACTGATTGAATTTTGATGAAACTTCACAATGGTATAGCTTACATATTGGAATAACACATACTGTAGGCGCGCGAGTTCATGTCCATCCTGAGAAATGCGGTAACCCTGTGACCTAATTATGTAATTATAATATTATCGATAATAACTACCGATTTGTCAATTGGGTTTATATAACTTATGGTAATTTTGCAATTTATGAAATAAAATAAATGTGTTAAGTAATTACTTATTTATTTCTAATAGAGAAAAATATTTTTTAAGTTCCAATTCAATCACTATCAGATGAAAATAGAACCGAAATCGCGATCATTATTTTCGCCGTCGCTGACTTCAATTACTTCAAAGCGGAGTAGTTATAGTTAATTCACAATGAAATAACACAATAGCGTTGGCGTAAATTTTAGGTATCGATAAGCCCGCGTCACAACCGTCAAGGTCAACAGTCGACGTCAGAAGCGAAGGCGGGGCGAGCTGCACCCCGCGCGTTGCCTCTGGCCCCGATGGACATGAACTTGCGCGCATACAATAGGCTACTATTAGGGCATCGAAACTCGGTTCAATTTTGAAAACCCGGGTTTTCGGGTCTAAGAGTAATCAAAACCCGGGTAGACCGGTTTTTTCGAGCATTTCGATCTTTTTATTGTATTTTTTTAAAATACACTAATCTGCGTTTATATATCGATTTCCTACAATGAGTACAAAATATAAAGGACTATGAGACCCGGCGAACATCGTACCGCCTTAGAATATTAATTCATAATATTTTGTTTAGATATGAACTGATATAGTCCTGTCAATCTAGACCAAAAATGAGAGTGAAGGTACATAAAGTACCAACAGGCTGAAAATCAGTAAAAAAAAATAAAACATAATTATAAATAATATCTAAAAGTACTCCTGTCCAAAATCAGCTCTGACATGTTTTGGAAGGATGCCATCGTTTTTTGTCGGAGTGTTCTTGAAATTTTTTACCACTTTTCGTACTTTTGATAGCAGATCGTTGTATCTAAAAGACTGTGAACTGAAAGACTCCATAAACGAGGATTAATAATTAAATTCAACACCATCCTCGTCATTGTCTGTAGAATTCGAACTCATCGTTAAATTCTACAGTTCGCAGTCTTAGAGCCAATACCGATAAAGGCAAATAAATCTTCATCCTCGTCAAGTTCGGCAAGCTGAGCGATGTTTTCCTCGAAGCCGGCATTGCTTTTGTACATTACGTCCACAATTGCCAGCTGGACGGCATGAGCGATGCATAGCTGATGATATGACTAAAGGGACTTCCCTAATGCAACTATTAGGCTGCAAGCACCTGTGGTTTGAGCGACGATGTCATTTGTTAGAGATACCCCATATTCGTCCAACTTGGCCTCAAGCAGTTGTACGCATGAGGCTGCATTCATGAACCCGCGAATGTGTATGAGACCTAGATTTCGAAAACTGCTATCCCTTGCCAAATTTAGTGAATGTAAAGTGAGCCCTATCTACTATTTTTATTGGATGTCCATTTATCGAATGATATCGAAAACTTCTTTTCATCTGACATTGTATCTCGTTGATTATTTCTTCTTCGCTACACCCTCGCCTCTCCACTGCTCCACCCCATTCATGTCCTGAGATGGACGCGCGCGTTCCATTTAACTTGCATGGTTTGTTTTATTGGTAGAAACGTAGCAACGAAGCTACTTTTTACGTAATAAATAATAATTTATCAAAAGCGTGTTTTTATTCCATTTACTTATTATTGCATTCAAGTCGCCTTAACTTAATAAATAACAAAAACAAAAGTAAAAAAAAAAACCCGAAAAACCCGAGTTTTAAAAATTAAACCCGGGTTTTTTTGTAATCCTAATAACCGGGAAAACCCGGTTTTTTTCGGTCCGGGTAAACCCGGTCTCGATGCCCTAGCTACTATTTACCACAATGACAGACCTACACGCTTGCGGAGCCGCGGGCAAAAGCTAGTTCCTAAATACTCGTAACTATATATTATAGATAAATTATACCCAGACACCGAACAAATAATCGTGTTTATTACATACAACATTTGTGAGTGGAAATAGAACCCACGACCTCTGGCTTAGTGGTCAGAATAACTAACCACTAGACTTCCAGGCCTGTCTTGTATGTTTTTACTTTTTACCAAGTTAATGACGACTGTTTCTTTTGATTAGGTTCATCCACAAGGTGCTAGCCTAGACTACGTAGTGTCGTACGTACGGGCTCTGTTTCCTAGTGTCTCACAAGCTACTGTACATCACGTACTCCAAAGGCACCAAGATGTATTTAGACGCAGCACAACAGGCGTTGGCGCGAACATTGAACACCGGTGGTCGTTTATAGCTTTCAACAAAGAAGAGATTAGCAAATAAGGACTATAAACTAGATAAAGTACTCTTTTACATATCAAAACTGAGTGAACACGTTATTTGAACAATGAACAATAATGTTACTGTTATAAAAAAAAACTGTCCAATTTAACTTATTCGCGGTAAAATTATTTAAAATGTTTACTTTCATTCATCACTGTCATTACATTATAGACCGTTCGAAATGTCGCCGTCTTCGAAAGTAGAATACATCTATCATAACTATAAGTGACGTTAAAGGTGCGCGTCCATTGGCCCGCACGCACGCACAGCACGCAATGGATTTTATTTTGCTTTGTATGATTTTATATAGAGCTGCGTCCACTACCCGCGCCGAACGCCGATATTTATGGGCAAAAAATGCGTTGCGTGCCGGTGACGTCACACAAATCAGTTCGCCGCTGGCCGGCTGGCATCGCCCACTGTCGCACGTCCTGTTTGTTTTATTTAAATGAGGAGAAAACGACAAAAAAATGAAATGTATGACGCACTTTTGATTATATTAGTAGAAAGGTATGAAGAATTATACAATTTAAAACATACACATTATTTTAATGTCCAAAGAAGAGACAATATTTGGGAGGAGATAGGATGAATGATACTCTCAAAAAATTGGTCACTTTAGATTTATTTCATGAACCCATTCTACGTTTAGTTTTAAGGGTATCGTTTCCATAATTGCTCGAAAAAGCACTTACGGTTATGACAAGAGAAACAAATTAATTCATTATTTGACAGTAAAAAAAATATCTCAGTTTCTTAATAAATCAATCTATAGAGAAACCGAGTAAAGTTACTAATACGATTATTTATTTTCGAGAAAAAAATCATCAACAGTGACTAAAATCACCGAAATCGACCTTTTCTGTTTGGAATCAATCTAGTATTATGTTGCTTTATTTGAAATAAATATTTTATTAGTTGCAAGAAAAAAGTACAAAAAAGAGATTAAGCATTTAAGGTTTCTATTAATTCTCACCAGAAAGTCATAATTTAATCTTAAACATCATTAATTTTTAGCGGCAAAAGTTCCATACATTTTAGTATGGAGAAATAATTTGCAATAAAACAGAGTTCACGCGATACAAAAATTCAGTGTTCTCCGAATATTCAAGGCGAGCGCACGCTCGTTTTTAGCTCCACACGCACTGTCACGCACACAGAGATTTGATTGTTTACATACGACGACGTGACTGTGTGTAACTTTTGATAATATTTGGTAGGTCTGAGAATAGACACACCAATCTTTATATTTTAAATTATTATTAACCAACTTCAAAAAAGGAGTATTATTTATGTTTAACTAAATGATTTTTTTTATTGTACATTCATTGATTACTCTGTCAATTGTGGACCGATTTTTAAAATTCATTTTATATGACTGCCTCGGGTTCGATTCACGGGTCGGACCAAATGTTTATGAGATCCACAAAATTTTTTTTTTTAGGTGTTGGCTGTTTTCAGTGTTAGTTCATAGGGAAACCCTAAAATTTTATAAGCACGTTATAAATAGTTATTATATATTTTTTTATTTTGTAATGCTATTCCAGACGCAATATCTGAGCTGGTAGCCATCATTTCGTAATGATGAGGGCAGTAGTAGCGCATGCGACTACTTTGCTTGAGTAAGGATTCAGGTTCGATTCCCGTGTAGGACCAAATATTTGTGTGATCCGCAAATATTTATTTCGGGGTCTGGGTGTATTCTATAGGTAAGCAACAAAAAAAGTATGTTTATGTATTTATATCAGTTGTCGAATCAATAATATAAGCTCTGCTTAGTTTGGGACTGGATGATGTCGTGTGTAAGATGTTCGAAATAGTTGTTTATTTATTATTGTAATATATCATACTGCCTTGTTGGTCTTGTGGTCAGCGTATGCAACTGCTAACCAAGAGGTCTAGGGTTCGATTCCCGGGTCGGACCAAATTTTTGTATGATCTGCAAATATTTGTTTCGGAGTTTGGGTGTTTTCTATGTATAATATGTATGTATTTATAACAAAAAAGTATGTTTATGTATTATAAACTGCGAAATAAATATTTGCGGATCACACGAATATTTGGTAGATGATATTCTGTGTCATTCGTCTGAAATATTTATTTATTGTTATTTATTATAAACTAGCTTTCTGCCCGCGGCTTCGCCCGCGTGGAATTCGTTGATATCACACGACATGGTAAGGGTAGATTAAACAATCTTACCTGATTTTATGTTTGATAATAAGGAACTTCGACACAAACTTTCATCCCCTATTTCAAACCCTTCTACCTTTATTTTAGCGATAAAAAGTACCCTATGTCCTTTCCCAAGTTCAGTTCTATCTTCGTACCAAATTTCATCAAAATCAGTTCAGTGGTTTAGGCGTGAAAGCGTAACAGACAGACAGACAGAGTTACTTTCGTATATGTGTGTTACCTTTAGTCGTATCTTTCAAGATGTTCAGCTGATGATGGAAAGTAATACTACTCAATGGTTTGGTCTTGGATGATTAGTATTTCACTTTTATACGTATGTATAAACCGCTAGTCGTATTTATGTTTTACTAGCTTTAGCCCATGGCTCCGCCCGCGAGTGTGTCGATTTTCGTGGTAAAAAGTAGCCATGTCCTTTCTCGGGGTCCCATATATCTCTATACTGAAATTGATCAAAATCAGTTCAGCGTTTTACGCGTGAAAAGGTAACAGACAAACAGACAGACAGAGTTACTTTCACATTTATTTTAGTAACATTATTGCGTAAATAAGCCGTTTGCATTAAATATATTAAAAAAAAAACACAGTCCTCTGCCTCTTCAACCTGTCTATTTAACTCAAAACATAACGTAACTTAAAAACTACTGCACCAATTTTCATGATGTTTGCAGCAATGGATAGATTGGTTTTAAAGGAGGGTATAATTTGTCAAATTTTAAATGTTTTTTAAATGCCTATAAGACCATGTATCGTTAATCACACATTATTGACATAATAAAATCTTACACTGAGAGTCACTAGTGTAAGATTACGGCCAATTACGGGTGCGACCTGGATGAACGCTCTGACGTATTATAAAATATTTATTTAAATAATATTGTGTAATAAACAATTTTATTCTACATATTTCATGTAGAATAAAATTGTTTTAAATGTCTACAGTATTTATTATGATAAGGATTAATATTACATTGTTCCAAATTACTTTGAAATTATTATTCACAAATAAAATAATAAAGAAATATTAAAAAAGTATAATTAAAAAAGTATTACTGTAGGTTATTCCTAATTTATGTAACTCGTAAACTTTTGTCAATATTGGCTTTATTTATGTGTTCCTTTAAAATAATAAAATAACATTAATAAATCTTCTTTAAAAGGTAACCTTAATTATGATGAAAACCGTATTTAAATACCTTGCGTATTTAAAACGATCTGAGTTGACAGACAATGCACGCGAGCAAATTTATTTTATACTGTGTAAAATTATTTTATAATCTTTGACCATTCGATTGGTATACAGAAAGTATTATGACTTTCTGTACTGAATGAATCCTACGGGCTTTACGTTATGGCAAGATACATTGCGTGCGTTGTAAGACATTAAAATACGTTCTACAAAGGCGAACAGTTGATGGATATTTAACATAAGCAAAAAACCGAAAGTCGGTGATTGCTTGCTACGGTATGTATGCGACAGTGCGCGATGCGTCTGTGTGCATGTAAAATATGTATGTGGGTGTTCAATCACAAATTCTCACGCTTGGTGTCGCGGGCCTTAAGTTCTTCTTCATCTTCCAACAAGCAACCAATAACAATGAAATCTTCATCAATCTCCATGACCGAATACGTCAACTCACGACAAGAAAACACTCGAAACTAAATAAAAAATCCGGATACAGTGGACGCATGCCATGGGCAAATCCCTTCAATCCGTTGCGTGCCGTGCGTGTCTGTGGGCCAATGCACGCGTACCTTAAGTTTGTATTAACAATCAATAGATTTTTATATAAATCAGTCGCTCTAGAAAGAAATGCGAATTACATACTTTACAGATCTATATAATATGTAGTGGCTAATCTGTTCTTCCAGTGTTTACCTAAACTTCCATTATGGATCATTATGTACCTACCTACCTGTTTTTTTACAGTTCCATAATTTTATAATAAATCATTGACGTAATCATATTGTGATATTTAATTTCTAATAATCTAATTAACAGTTGATTGCAGGCATTGTAGTACTTCTTTATTTAAAGACGGTAGTTTAATAAATTCAAATTTCAACTATAACTGAACCAAACGTACCTACTACTAGGTACTTTTGCGTTTAGACTTTTTTTCTTAAATTCCAAGCTTTCGTAGATTAGGGTCTTTATAGTTTCAGATCAGTATGCCTGATCTTTAATTAATTAAAAAATTGCTCTTTTAAAGCAGTTTTATTTTAAGAATACAATTTTAAAAGTGTAATTTTAAAACATCTACTACCTAACTAATACTTTAATAATGAGGCATTTTGTTTTTTCTATCTTTTCCTCATAATGATTTTATACCTTAGCTACATAAAGTTTTGTAATTAGCCTTTCAATTTTATAGCTTATATACTTCTCGAGAAATAATAACCTTCCGAGAAATATAAGGTTGGATGCGTCTGTGGTGCCAATTTTCTTGACAATACCTACACCTAAATATATAAGGTTTTCGACGTTTTTTAGGATTGCCTAGGATTAGGATGACTTTTGTGTTAAGTTTATCAGAACATCATTCAAAATAATTTACTTGTGAAGTCATTCTTTTAGATGATTTGGATGGTTTTGAAATTAGACTCCTCACATAATGTATTGTGTATTAAGCATGTGTCTAAGTATCTTTTTGTTGTGCTTGCAATTCATTAATAGTCTGTAGATATTCTGCGGTTGCTTCTTCTAGATCTCTGTCGTTGGCAGGTGAGTCTGCATCAGCGGTCTGTTGGGTTCCACCGGCATGGTCTTGTCGCATTTTGAGCCGCAGTTCTCGGGCACGAGCTTCCAAGATACGCTCTCGTTTATTTTCACGGTCTAGAACCTACAAAAGATATTACTTTCAAAGGATGCCTATCTATTCAAACACCTATGACTACGCGACCTTATAATTTGTATTTAATTTAATAAAGCAGAACTTATAATGCGCTTACGTGAGTCAGAAGTAGTTTGTCATTTTTGTCTGCAGTCCCAAGATTTTGTGATAGTTCAGCTAAGTATATAGTTCCTTTACTGCTACCACACGCTACCAACAAACCCTAAAAAAAGTTATAATTTAATTTAAAAATTGCATTTAAGTCAGATACACTAAATTCAAAGAGTTACTGACGCCTTCATGTGGACGTAGTCGGAGCAAAGGTTCATCGCAAACTTGAGCGGTGACAATTGGTGCACTTCGCCTTCGTAACAAATCCCAGCATGACAGGCAACCGTCCCACTGCGTCACCAACATTAAAGAGAATCTACAAACAATCAGAAGATACTACATTAAAAATACTAATAATTATTTATTTTGTATTTTTGTAGCGAGGGAATAAAAGTGTATTTTACCTAATCGGATTCCACGCTCCGTCCGTAAGTTTAGTGCGGTGAGAATATGTCCATAAAATAGACGATTCTCTACAATCCTCGCTCCAAACTCTAGCTGTCCAATCTCCTACTGTTAAAAAATTCTTAACGAATGTTGGGTTCCTCTGAAGCGCATATACCGGTCCAAAATGGGCTTCATACTAAAAAGAAAACGAAAATTGTAACAGTTGTTGAACATACTACCAAAAAATCGGCCAAGTGCGTGCCAGGTCACGTATAGAATAGGGTTCTGTAGTCACCCATAATGGTACGTCACGTGTCCAATAGACAATTGTTATGTTTAGTTCTTCTTTCACATTTTACAAGTTAAGCCCCTATAACTTCTGAACTAATAAAGATAGCTAAGCCATTATAGTTTTCCTTTAAATTGCAGCACATGATTTTTTTTATTTTTCGAGCATGCCGTAGAGGGAAAGAGACGCTCAATAAGGGCATAACATGACTAATCTATAAGGGTTCCGAGTCAAGAACTACGGAACCCTAAAAAGGGTAATTCATCATCATCATCATCATCAGCCTATCGCAGTCCACTGCTGGACATAGGCCTCTCCCATTGCACACCACTGTGATCGATTTTGGGCTTAAAAGGGTAATTGGTTCGGTAAAACTATAAAGAAAAACCCTTTTTTTGTCAGACTCACCTTTGTTGGTAACTTCTCCAATGCATTTTTACCTTTACGATTACCACCAATAATTAATCCAGTTTCTGTTCCCACCATGAACCTACATAAATAATAAATAATTATAAATATTTTGGACATCTTACATACAACATCATCTAGTCCCAAAGTAAGCAGAGCTTGTGTTATGGGTACTAAACAACTGATATAAATACATAAACATACTTTTTTTTTGTAAATACATATTATACATAGAAAAATACCCAGACTCCGAAACAAATATTTGTGGATCACACAAATATTTGGTCTGACCCGGGGAATCGAACCCGAGACCTCTTGATCAGCAGCCGCATACGCTAACCACTAGACCAACAAGGCAGTCAAAGTATAAAGTTCAAGTTTAGTACAATGGCAGTCTGATAGATATACTGTTTAAATATATCTAGATAAATTGATATTATATTTGTTAAATAATATATAAGTATGTATTACATGAGAAAGATATTGTACCTCGTTGGTATTGTAGGCTCGTACTCAAGAGCCGAAATTCCAATAGCGTTGTCAATGCTTTGAGTATCTGTTGCACTTTTTACGATATCAATTATCATGGAGTCAGTAGGTTCACTCATATTTCGTGTATCCCACCTATAAAGAAAAGAATTGTCACATTTGACCTAAATGATCCAATACCAGTAAGAGAAGAAAGCAAGTTTTCATTAAGAATTACTCACCATTTTACGACACCATCTGGAGATGAAGAGAAAAATTCCGCTCCTATTTTAGAGTTTATAAAAAGAACATTCCGTACTAGATCCCGATGTGCTACGTGAGGTGGACACACACCTGCAGGTTCTCCGCCTTTACGTGTATCCCACCAACCAACCTGTAAACGTAAACTAAATATTTAATAGATAAGATTAAAATTAACTTTATATTAAAACATATTTATTTATCGTTAACACGTCTTCTTTGACGAGGTTTGTCATCACAATTGATAAAGGTCGGTGAGAGCCAATCGCAACGCCGAACGTAGGTACCATTACGATCAAATGATGTGAAATAAACTTACACTAGGTCCTCAGATGACCAACACCATCTTACATATTTATCTGAATTCTGAATCATTTGCAGAAAGGGCCTTAAGTATGTGTTCAGGTTTTTACTTAAAAATTTTCAACTATACTTCAGCCTAAATACACAACATCTTTTATTACCTGCCCATTAACCATTCCTCCTACTAAAATATCACGATCACGAGGATTATATTGAAAATCTAGCAGCGGCTGTGGAGGCTTCACCGTTAGCTCCGGAGCATTTGCGTTTTCTAGAAAATCAAATATAATCGGGATTTTGTAATTAAAAATTTTACTATGGTAAACCAGCATCTAAAGATATTTTATAACACACGTAAAATTGAAAATTTCAAAAACCCCCGACCAATTGGACCGATTTCCATTAAACATAACTAAAACACTCCCGTCTAATTAACTTTTCAAATAATAAAATCAAAATCGGTTCATCCGCTTGGGTGCTACGATGCCACTCACAGACACGTTAACTTATAGCACCCGTCGTTTTTGCGTCGGGGGTTATAAACTAAGTTTGGCCAGAGTTACCAATATCCCAGATATAAGAATACTGTGGGTTTCTTGAGCTTATCAATTCTATATCGGTATGCGCCACTGCAAATCTTGCTCCCCCATCTGCTTGCCATGACAATGATCTCACTGGTCTTCTAGCCCCAGGCTCTCTATATACATTTACTGTATGGCAGCTACTATTCTCTACTGGTGGTATTGAAGGCAAATCTGAATGATAACACTCGTACATATCTATTGCATTGTTTTGAAGTATATAGTGTTCCATGCTCTGCGAAAAAAAACGATATTTAAAAAGTACGAAAACGGTTTTTTTTTACATCACTTTATGCATTAATAGCTTACATGCCCCAAATGCATGACGGCGTGAATATAAGCGTCATCCTTTTCAATTTTTCGTCTATATCTTTGCGTTGCTTCAGGATCATTCATGTTTATATCTTTAGGCCATCCACCTTCCACATGATTTACACCGGAACTTGTGTACTCAGCTCTGTTATAGGGAGCCACAGAAAATTAAAAAAAATACAAGTTTAGTAAAGCCAAAAGCATTACTATAAATATAATTTTTCGTCGTTACTTGCCTTACAGAGTTAACCCAATGTTCAGACATTGAAGGTATGTTTTGAACCCCTACGTGTACCGGATTCCGTAGAATATAATCTTTATAATACGCGGGATTGTTTGGTATGCTGCATAACATTTCTGGCCCATGATCTTCGAATAAGGTTTGTCTTCCAAAATCCTTTCTGCGCTTAGTGTATTCATAAGTAAGTTCAGTTTTTTCTGGCTTTTCCATTATGAGTAGGTACTGTTAGCAGTACGCTTAGCTACTGTTTGATCAATATTTTGTAAGGTAAGTAAAATAGTGGTACCATTTAATTTATAAAAAGCATTGGATTGGGGAAATATGTTTAAATATAAGTTTCAAAATTATCTCATTAACTTTATTGGTATACATAATAAGTGTTTATTTTAATCAAAAATCGTGAAATAAAAACGATCGTAGTTTTGTTATAAAGTCTTATTTATTTAAGAAAGTGTAACAAGATATTAAGATAGTAAATCATTAGAAAGTTTAATATAAAGGAATGGGGTCTGCTTGGGTAGCTCTTCGTAAAGCCAACACTAAAAGACGTGGGGGGGACACTGCTAGCTTCACATAACACTGTTCAAGAAGAAAGTTCCAACCGAGTGCAGCTCTATCATCGTTGGACATTGACTTCAACCGTTCCAACTGTAATAAAAACAATGAGTTTTAGTGGAATTTAGATTCAATTTTACTAAATACTTTTTTGTAAAAAGTTTGAAAATTACAGAGTGTCCAAAGGTATCTTCTAAAACATTGACGGGAAGCCGTGCAGTCAACTCTCCCGTGTGGTCAGCACATCGTATACGAATGTCTTCAAGATTGTTAACGCTGTGAATGTTAACATATAATTATTTACAATAAACTTTGAACTATTTTATTGTGTTAGGCTTATACTGCACGGTTGGCCTAGTGGTTTAAGCGGTCGCCACGCCGCTCTCTACTGCGCCAAGTGTCGTGGGTTCGAATCCCACGTGGGATAACACTTTGTGTGATTCACAAATTGTTGTTCTGAGTCTGGGTGTTCTTTGTGTCCGTTTCATGTATGTTTGTAAAGTCCCCCGCGACACAGGAATTCATATTCCTAATGCGGGAGTTGTCTTTTTAATATAAAAAAAAAAAAAAAAAAAAATAACTCTAACCTTTCCGTAGCTTTTGGAGATCACTAAAGCTATTTCACTCAAGAACTAATTCTGTAAGTTACTACTATTTGAAAGTACAAATTCTATTTAGTTATTAGCATTACATACACATTTATTTATGTAGGTATAGAAAAAATAGTAGCTACTCGAGATGCAAAGGGATGTGTTACACCTAATAGCTTGACCGTTTTACATTTAAGTGCATAACAATTTAATCTAAGGTACCACAAGAGTGATCTCCTCGGTCGCGACAAGTTATCGGTCTATGTGTTTTTTATGGTACAGTAGGACAAACTAGCACGTGCATCCCCTGACGGTTAGTAACGCCCGGGAACATTTTAAACTCAAGAGACACAAGTTTATCACCACCATCCGAGTCCTCCTTCAGAACCTCGGTGTTTATCTAAGAATTGCTTAAGATCAGTTTTATTGATCTGAGCAGAGATTAAATATGAGATAAAGAAAGTAATACGTGGTGGAATCGAGTGCATCCAAGTCGATGTGTGTGATGAGCACGTGGAGGGACGCGCAGAAAGGTGTGGCGCTGGCAGCCCTGTCTCGCACTTGCGCTACACTCGCAGCACTAGTGCGTTCTCCGCTCCACGCTGCCCATGCCGCGGCTTCACCGCCCCCTTATCATATTATCAACCTTCATTAATTATTTTGAAATCATGCTACGCCATTTCACACAGTAAATTGACTGTTAATCTTAAATCTTATAATATATCACATAACCTTCAGAACTTAGATTGATGTCGAAATTCCTAACATCGGTATTTTTTATTTTTAACTTAAGCTTTTTACATGCAACGATATAAAAGTCCGTTAAGTAGCTGATTCGCACACTACACCGCATTACGCAGCGTAGTGTCTGTTCTTTTGTTACTTTCAAATGATTCACTTTATATTGAAACACGCGTAGTGTAATACGTTGTATGTGAGATAAGGACAATGCATTCACACCCAGTATTACACACTAATGAATGAACACATTAATGTCGATGTTGCAAATCGGCATTTCCGCAATCATGCACATTGTTCCGTAGTCACACATCTCAGATCTTAGAGCAGGGCTGACAGGGCTGTCTATGAATCGCCCCATTACAAAAAATCAATAATATATACTCACGCGCACTCGCTTGATTACGTATATAGAGCCTGAGTGCTTCAGCATCCGCAGTGTGAGGCTGATGAGTGATTACAGTCCGCGCACAACTCTGCACGGTCACGGCTCGGGAGCGCCACGATACTCTAGCGTCCGCTATAAAGAGTACGCTCTCTAATGAACGCCATTCTTCGGCCCTATATATTAAACTATTTCTTAATGAACTCTTATATTATTAGATTCTAAAAAGGATATATATATACACCAAGGAACCCGTAAAACCGTAGGTTATTCTAAATTTGATATATACCTATCTACTTTTCTCTTGTTAAACTGTGTTAATTTATTAGAAAATCTAATTTATGTTTGGCTACGAATTACTAAATCTCTGCTATCATTATAACATAACCAGCAAATCACATTTTTGTAGGAATTGTTGAATTTCATTTTGCGCATTCACAAAGTGAACTTCGTAGACACTCAAATAAACCATATTCGGTATGTATGTACCTATAAAAGATTGTTTGTAAAAACTGTTGAAAGTGTAAAATAAAGTAGTGCTAAACAAAGGCTAAGACCATTTAAATAAATTGTAACGACCTTTGGATCGTGTCGTTGTCGAACATATCCAAAGTTACGGAAGCTGGTGTAGTATTGTCCACGATCTCTACACCGCGAACTGACATTTGGGCACCTGGAATTAAAAAATATATAAATATGTAGTGCAACGAATTTTTAATTTATTAGTACCTACATGGTACCTACACATACTTATTGCCTCAGATTATAAAAGACTGAAGAAAAGATTATAACAGATACAGTTTAAAAATAAGCCATATCTACCTATTAAGTTACGTATGAATATAATATGTTTAATGTATCTACCTGTTTTAGTATTTATCGTCCTTGAAGGTTTGACCGACTTCACAACTACCAGCAAATCGACATAAACGTTGTTATTCTCTTCTGAAACGATATTTGCCCATGTACTATAAATTTCCATTCACATGTAGACAATGAATAGTACAGCTACATAGAAGTGCAGTTGATAGGGATATAATGTGCCGTTGGCGTTGACGTCGTTCTCGGTTTGCTTTGCGATGCGGCAATTTCGGTCGCAAAAAGTTTGTCTTCAGAGCGACTATAAGAACTGCGCTTCTATATGTATTTAGTTCATTAACGTAGATTTCCTCGTTTTGTTAAAATTACATAGTAGCGTAAAGTTCGTTTAATTTTACAAGAACGCAGTTTTAAAGTGAGTTTTTTAAGGGGTATAAAAATACTTAAAAATAGACCTGGCAGTTTCAATACTTCGGCAAGTCCATAATATCCAGATGATTGCTTAGTAGGTATATGAATTAGCGGCAAGAAAACGCTAAAGGTGTCTCCACTGTGAGTGTTTACATCGGCTATTCCTTCATTCAATGCCAAATAAAAAGGAGAAGTAACCTAAAACAACGAAAAAAAAAATACTTTCAATCGATAATGGATACTGAAAAAATAAACTATAATCTTTTTCTTTATCTACCTGTGGTCTGTAGTTTTCGTTCTCTCCACTTTTGACGCATATTTTTGGCGATGTAATTTCAACTGTAGAATGAAAGAAATGATTTATTAAAATTTATAGTAAACTGTAGAAAGCAATTAAGGATATTTATTGCCAAATTATTATAAAAAACGTGAATCTTAATGCAAATATGCAAAATCAATAAATATGTAACATCATAAAACATTAATATTGTAATAAATTTACCAACATCCCCTACCAAAAACCGTTCATAAAAAGTTAAAACGAAATATTCTGATCCCCAAACGTCAACATTAATTGTGTCTATTTCAGAATCCCTTAAAGTAAAAGAAGTAACTCCTCTTGAGTCACCGTTTTTCTTTTTAGATCCTACTATGCGCGGACTATTTTTTGCTATAATGATTCCAACTATCAAAGCGTTTTTAATATTAATGTTTAATTGATTCAATTTAACTTTTTGAACTCCCGCCATTTTTAATGAGATATTTAAATTAACCATAGTGTAGAAGAAACAAAGTTTCTAAGAAGAAAATCAACTTTTTAGCCTTTGATTTAATATATTATTTTGCTCTCAATATCGTTATTTCAATTTTATTTAATTTTTCTTTTTCTTGAATTTATAAAGCCAAGTCTATGATTTTAGTGGTTGAAACCTGAATTATTCAATACCTGAATAGTAATATAAACCATTCTGCCTAATCGGTGAATTAAAAGCGTTGGTTTTCCTTCCAGCTAAAAATAAAATATGCTCTTGAAAACTTTTAATGTAATTGCCAACAGTATTATTATTGTGATCTCTCCTTTTGATACATTTTTTGGAATGTTTCAAAACTTTAATAAATTGTTGATTGAGGTGAAACAAGTAATAAAAATAAAATTGGATACTAAAACCATAAACAAAAGGTTTTTAAAAATTTACTATGTGGTTTTTCGTTTTTCTTATCTGTGTGCACCAGAGTGCACGGAAAACCGCCAAAACAGAAAAATAAAATTGAAAATAACATTAATTTCTGTTTTGTGCACTTATTTTTTGGTGTGTTGTGTTAAATAAGAGTTCGATAAGTGCTAAATGTAAAGAAAATGCTGTTTAAATTTAATTCTAATTCTGCAGAAAGTACTTTTGCAGTTCGTGATGTTGAGAGGCAAAACCTACCCTACACAGATTCTTCTAAAAGATTTTCTGAAGTTTCACGCGATTTCTCTAAGCAATATGCTCACATATATTCAGCTAGACTCAATACCTATAGGAATATACTGGGTCCGATTATTAAAAAAAAGTGGTCTGATAGTTACAAGATTTTGAAATTGTGTGAACTTCGCGAGAAAGGCACCACTTGTGTTATCATTGGCACTCTCTTTAAACTTCAAAAACTGAAACCTAGTATACTTAAAGAGTTATCAGACCAATTGGAAATTATTCCTCAGGCTCCCAGGTAAGTTCTCATAAATTATAAGATGTACACTATTTAGTAGTAGTGTTATGTTATGACCTATTTTGTTCTTCTAATAATATTTCAGAACACATTTTGTACATGACTCTGATAGTTTAGTTTTGGAGGATGAACTTCAAAGAATCAAATTAGTTGGTGAATCCATTGATATTCATCAAGTTGTAACTGGTGTTGTCTGTGGATTGTTAGGTAAATATGTAAACACACCTAATCTGAGTAAATTTTATAATATTATTTATATAAATAGTAGTTATCATAGTTTAAAATTCCATATTATAGGTTCTGAAGATGAAGATGGTATATTCACAATTAAAGATGTATGCTGGGCTGGGAGCTCCATACAGAAGCCGTTGCCAAAATTAAGTGGTGACAGGTAAATATTATATTTACTAACTACATGCATAGCTTAAATAATTATATTTACAATGAGGAAGAGAGGTGTATCATAGGTTAGCAGAATAGTGATACCTACTGTATTAAATGATGATGATGATGATGATGATGACTGTATTAAATAGTGCTTCTTATTATTTGAGAACTTATTCTCAATTAGATAAGGTACAATGTAGATGTTCTAAGCTAAGCAAAATTTTCAATGTTTATTAAATATGATAGAGATTGACCCCACAATTAACTGTGTACCTTGTATATGCATCTTGCATTCAGATAGAGATAAAATTTAAATTTTTAGGCATTGGAGCAAGTGACTCATGAAAAAACATAAAAGTTAATATTTATTTATTTAAGATCTGGTTTTCAGGTATATTATCCTGGTATCAGGTCTTAATGCATCAAACACAGCAGACAATATGTTTTCAATGCATTTGTTTTTGGAATGGTTGGCTGGATTATCAGGGACTTCAGAATATCAAGATGAAGTTTCGAAAATTGTTCGGGTTATCGTTGCTGGTATGATCTATTTGTTTACCATTCATGTATACAAAACCATTGATAGTAACTGTAAACCTTTAAATACCGTTAAAGAATAAAAATAATATAGATGAATAAACATGTAAAAATAATACTTGCAATTTGTTTTTATTGTAACAAATAAAAGTCTTGGAACTGTAAACTGCAAAATTGAAGTATTATTAACATTATACTCATTTTAATTTGTTTACAATTAAATACAGGTGGAGTTTTCGCATATCATTCAACACAAAGTGGAGTGAATGAGGCGGAGTTCATTCCATCGGTTGAGTTAATGGACACCTTCGCAGCTGCAGTTAGTGCTGTCACACCCCTGGATCTGATGCCAAGCACTAAAGACCCGACAGGAATAATGTTGCCTCAAAAACCCTTTCATTATTGTAAGAGGAGAGAGTCCTGTATTTATCCTAGATTTCTTATAGTCATATCTCATTATTTATTAAATTATAAAAATTGTTTTTGTTTTCAGGCTTATTTCCCAAGGCAGTGGGGTACAAGTCATCTAACAGAGTTTCAAATCCCTATGAATGTGATATTGGAGGTGACTATTTCTTTTTCAAGTAGATTGTTTGAATATAAGTATTATGACTTCAACTTGGACTGTTTTTGAATAAAATTTGTAACAAATTGAGATCAATAATATTTAGGGTATCACTCTCTCTTAAGTCATACTATATTCCAAAGCAGAAGTTTTATCATTCCAGGCCAGTACCAGACATAGGCTCTCCACGGTTCTATATTTAAGTAGCTTTTGCCTGCGGCTCTGTCTGCGTGAATGTTTGTTATCGCAGTAAAGCATAGCCTATGTCCTTCTTCGAGGATTGATCCTCCATAAATTTAATTAAAATCTGTGTACCTGTTTAGCCGTGAAAGCGTAACAGACAAAGTTATTTTCGAATGTATAAAGCTAGTATGGATGTATATTTTTTTATAGGTTTCTACAAGTAGTTTTTAATTTCAGGTTTTACATGTTTGGGAACTTCGGGTGAACCAATCAAGGATATTATGAGATACAGTAAAATAAATAATAACCTAGATGCAATGAAAAAAACACTGCAGTGGAGACATTTGGCCCCTACTTGTCCTGATACAATACCATGCACACCATGTACAGATACAGATCCCTTTATTATTTACAACTGTCCAGCTATATATTTTTGTGGTAATTCTGATGAATTTTCCACAGATCTTTACAAAGGTAAGCAAAGGTAGCCTGCATTTGCCACATACATCAAACTTTATTTTAACTTTACTTTTTTCTATGTAAGGCTATTATTAGGCTATTCTATGCGAAGGCCTCCAACTAAGATACACAACTGCTTAATGTTACCTTAGAATCAAGAAAACACTCATATCATTCCACAAACGATCACCCATCTTCTAATTCATCTTCTTATTATTTGAGATCTCTAATCTTCTAATCTTCTAATTAAAAAAAAATATTATCTGTGCATTAATACATATTAAAAAAAATGGAGCCAGTACGTGTCTTGCCACGTATAGAAAAGGGTACCGTAGTCACCCATAGTGGTAGATAGATTTAAAATCGTGTCCAATAGACAATTTTATGTTTAATTATTATTTCTTTATTTTTGTACGAAGTTTTCCAATTGAGTGCATTTTACAAGTTAGGCCCCTATAACTCCTAAAATAAAAAAGTTATCAAAACAGCTATAGTTTTCCTTGAAAAATCAATATATGAGGAACTATCATGATTTTTTGACCAAGCCGTTTAGTTTTTAGAGGGGGACGACAACGACGACGCCCTGTTTTTAGAAAAAAAATGTTTAATAACTCATAAACAGAAACCTCACAATGTTTTTAAAAGACCTATCTAATGATACCCCACACGATGGGGTAGAGGCGAGAAAAATAAATCATCCCCACTTTACGTGTAGGGGAGGTACCCCAAATTAAAATATCTTTCATAACTTAATTGTAGCACTTTGTCCACGTAATTACAACACATATTCATGCAAAGTTTCATCTGTCAACCGTTTGGGCGGTAGGTCGAAGACAAACGGACATAGCTTAGCTAATCTCTAAGGGTTCCGAGTTATTGAGGCTTTGGCGCTTATTTCCGAACGTCACAGAGTTCTGACGTTCGGAACTGGGTTGCAGAGTAAATAAAAATGCAGTCGATTATGAAGAAAAGACGTATTAGTTTATATAAAATGAATTATTAGCTTTTACAACACACATCATTCTTTCTAGGTTAAGGTTCTAAACCAACGAAAAAGACAACAACCTCTATATTAGGTTGAGTTTACACTCTATATAAGGTTGCGTTTACACTATCTACATACACTGTTGGGTTATATTGTTCATTCAACTCAAACACATTTAAAGGCTGAAACTGTACTCTTAATGTTGTTTCGTTCTGGATTTGTTCTTATTGAGATAGCACAAGGTTTTAAAATTTATCTGTGATTTGACTGTATGAATATAACATTATTCAAGATATTTGTTTGTTTTTAGGAGATGCCGGTCAGCAGACGAGAATCGTGTGCGTCCCAAACTTTTGTGACACAAAAACCATAGCTCTTATTAATTTATCTAATTTAGAATGTTACAGTATGAAATTTTCTTAAAATTGGTATTGATTAAAAAAAAATCAAAAGTCTTGCTTTTGTTTTATACCAACTATCTTTGTTGAACCTAAAAAGGCAATAAACTCTTAACAATGTAAAAAAAAGGCCAAGTGGGTGTCAGACCACACATAGAATAGAGTTCATCCAGATACCTAATAGATTTTATGTTTACTTATTATTTCTTTTGTTATGTACGAAGTTAGGCCCTTATAACTCCTGAACTAAAAAATCCAAGCTGCTTTAGTTTTCCTTTACAGTTCAATATGTGGACTACTGTCACGATTCTTTTCGGATTTTTTGAGCCAGGGGGGGGGGGGTACAGTGCCGTAAAAAGTCATTTTTTGTTTACATCAATTTAAGCACTGCATCTAAACCAGACTTCGATACGAGTTGTAGTTCTGAAAAAGAAAAAATATTCAAACTAGATATAACCGATGTCCGAAAACTAAAATATTTACAGCTGATAATTGGTTCTGATATAATTGTCCCCATAACAACATATTAAGACGATAATTTGTGACAACCAACTCTCAGTGATAAGCGATTTTTTTTTCTGATTTTTAGTTTTTTTTTTCTCGTAATATTAACATCGAAGTAAGCCGAGATATTTCTCCCGGTGAATCTGTATATCCTATTCTATTTACAATATTAAAATCATGACCTTACACTTTATCCATCTTAGCATCGATCGTAGATCGTTAAGATGGGCCGCTCCATATCTAAGGGCGCACAATTTTATGTCATTACTCAGAGGTGCATGAACAACTCTTATCTCAGTATACGCGACAAGTGTCGGTAGGTATATATACTTCAGAAATGAGATTATCACTTTTGATCAATATTCCATGACGAGTGATGTTGTACGAAACGTGCGGAAACTATGACAACTCCGCGATGCGTGGGGGCCTTTTTTTTTCGTGTGGAAAATCATCATGGAGCATCAACCCGCCGGGGTTTTCTTAGGCGGGGCGGTGTGTCGGGCTCGAACCGACTAAAAAGCACCAACTTAAGGTAAGGGTGTATATCGGTATCTATTGGGTTATACGACTATCGTCGTTTATAAACTTTTCCTTGTCACGGGCCCGCCAATCAAGCCAACCCCTGGACCCTATAATTACAATGTATCATAGATCCATCCCCTGCTATGGTTGTTGAAGTACAAAGAGAGATAACGTTCTGGTGATGGATTGGCGCTTAGTCCACCCTGGATAACATTTACATGTCGCCATCACGGGTATAGGATGGTTTAACCAAAAGTGCCCCTTCCTCTCCGTATACGATGTGGTGTCATTAAATTTACTCCAGACTGGATAGTTTGAAGCTTCTGGAGCTCCCTCGTCGCAACAAGGTTGATATCCGAAAGGGAAAGGCATATATTTGGGGCATAGGCAAACATTTTAAGTAAGAAAATAATCCGGTACAAGTTTCTCTGGATACTAAATTAAAGAACGACGAACTACAAAGATAGTAAGTAGACACGATTTAAACTTTATATTCATCCGGTCAAAGAAAAATCTACAATATAGAAATTCTACTTCACTAGCAGTTTTATACAATTGTTACAATTTTAGTTTAGTTTACAAACGTTAGTTACAACGTTAAATTAAAAACCACTGAAGACATTACTAGCGTACTGGAGAACTTCACCAATGTAATTCAGGTTGCTTGTTGGAGTAATACACAAAAAAATAATTTTGTCAAAAATTGTACTCTGGACATAAAAGAAAAAAATTTAGAGAAACGTAGACTCCGTAGACAATGGCACGTTAGTCGACATCCTAGTGATAAAACAGCACTGAATAGAGCAATTGTAGAGTTGAGGACTATGATCAGGAATGCAAATGAAAAAACACTTCAAACTAAATTGGAATCACTTACAGCAACTAGCTCTACCAACTACTCACTGTGGAGGATGGCTAAGGCGTATGACAGACCCCAGGAAGCTAAACCATCGCTAAAAATGGGAAATACATGGGCTAGAACTGACAAAGAGAAAGCGGACTTGTTTGCTGAGCATTTGGCTGAAGTATTTACGCCAAACAATGTTGCAAGCAATAACACCAAAACTCCAAACTATCACTGGATAACAAGCTCCTGATATATATCCTGGATGTACGGCATTCAGTTGTGAGGCTCTGCAAAAGACTCCAATATTGATGTCATACAGAGAGCTCAGAATAAGATCCTAAGGTCCATAGAAAATGTACCGTGGTTTGTTACCAAACCAATACCGAATTACACCAACAGCTGTCGGTGAAAACAGTGAGAGAGGAAATACGATATGCCTCCGAGAACTATATGAACAGATTAAAACACCACCCAAATGAATTGGCACGCCAGCTGACTACAAAAAGTTACAACAACAGGCTCAAAAGATTTGATATCTTAGAACTACAAAACCGTCAGTAGCTTCAAGCTACCATTCATGAGTAGTTGTTCTCGCTGGGGGGCACGCTCTACACGTTATATTTAACCATCACATCTGCTCATAGTCCTGGGACTGATTGCCGATATTACCTACTCTAACACAAAAAAGCATTACTTCTGGGCGGTTTTCAAAATTTTACTCAGGGCTATTTTGCCGTGTCCTACGAGTTTGACCATTGATTATAAGGCAAAAATGTAGGAAGTGAGTATCAAATTATTTTACGTTAGGGTAAAATGTTTAACTTACTGTAAAAAAAAAGATAAACATAAGACTTAAACGGAAAACATATTTTAATATTTAATAAAATACCAAATATTATCCTACTTTTTTATGTGTCCTTCATCATATCCTGGATTTTGATTACGTATTTTGGAGAATATATAAGCTATATTTGGATATCTTTAGTATTACTCGAATGAAATAACTCATTATATTTGTTTTTAAATAAAATATAATAAGGTTGTAGTATATTTTTCTAATATAAATACTGAAATTATCGGATTTAAAAAACTGGCCACAGCGGACAGTCCTGTACGTATCGGTATGATTTTATAAAGAATAACAATAATATTGTCTTTGGCTCTTAACTATTTTTAAGCAATGCCATTTTGACGATGTTTTTATCATTCCTTCGTTCTTTTCCTTTGAATTATAACTGAAGAAATTCAATCGTCAACACTTGCGGTCCGTGACGTGCGTGACGGGTCTGTTTTGTTTGTCCGGTACGAACATTGATTTTGAAAGGTAAGACCCACAAATTTTATATACTACTCGTGTTAAATTATAAGTAAATATGTTGTAGATAATGAATGTGTACTAGTAAACTACTATAATCAACTTTTTTTATACCAAAAAAACATGTGATGACAAGTCCGCGTTATACGTAACGTCCAGGACGTGACGTGATGTATTATGTGGACTAAAAACGTTACGTACTGGACTCGTAAAGATGCGTTCATACCGTTGTGCAATTTTTATATAAATTAAAAATATAATCCACCCAAAGAGATAAACTCATTACCTTTATAGGATCTAGTCACCTCATGGTGAGCAGGTTTCCTTATTATGTTATAAATATCCTATTTAGACTAGCGATAAAGAGGGTGAACCCTAACATTCCTCACATCCTCGGCACTTCCTTACAAATTAATTTATTCCTACTCAGGTAAATTATGCCGTTGACTGGTGCCGAGAGAGACAAAAACAACGGCGATATGGACAAAAACAAAGAAAATGAAGAAAAATACAACAAATATAAAAAGAAAAAAGTCGAAAGACTGAAGAACATAAACCCAAGGTAAGTGAACTAAATAAGGAAGAAAAGGAAAAAAGACGGAAAATTTGGAGATAACAAAAAAGGAATAAAAGGGAAAATAAAAAAGTAAATAATACTAAGCCAGCTGTTCCAGTGACAGTGCCAGAGATGCAAGATAATACAAAATTGAAGAAAAAACAGAGATTGAATTACCGAAATTATAAAAGATATCAAAGGACATTAAAAACTTGTGAAAGGTTAAAGAAAGTTATTAGTAGTTTAAGTAAAAATAGATTTCGCCTAGAGACTAAACACAAAAAGATGATTGAGCTATTGGAAAATGAAAAAGTTACTCTAAAAGAAGACCAAACAATCACGCAGAATTACCTACTTATTGGTTCCCTATTTTATTTTTGTTACTACTTATTTGACATTTTTTTGTATCTGTTGAATTTTTTTGTAAGAGAAGTATTGTTACCTACATAATGTGAAAATGAAACTGAGATAGACTTGAATCCCCTAAGTTTTTTGTAAAATATATTTTTACTAAATAATTAGATAAATGCTCAAATCAAAACAGTCTGTGATATTGACTAATTTTATAGAAATAAGTACGGTAAATGATGTGACTTAAATAATATGTCACATCACGTCGTTTTTGAAGTGTTGAATAATATTGTATTGTTTCTAAAATGACTAGAAATTGTGCTCGTTGTAAACATAGCTTTAGAGTTCCTAAACGTAACGACTGTTGTCTACATACGTAACTGTCCTGTTTTGGCTGTTATAGTTTTTATTTTTTTATGAAAAAACCTTTGGAAGTTATGTTTTTGTTAATATATAATAAATGTCTTTTTGTTATTTATTGTATTTAAAAAAACTAACCTATAATGTTAGTCTTTCAGAATAGTTATTTATTCACAAAGTTTGATAGTCCAGAGTGCCATTTAGTTACGTACAAGACATATTTTATATTTAAAACAGCACTAAGAGGCAAGATTCCACAAAGTGGTATTAAATTTTAGAAGATTTTTATGTTGTTGATTAATTATAAATAAAGCTGATTAACTTTGATATGATTGAGTTATTATTTACTTTGAATGAAAATGTTACGTACAAGACCCCTGTATTGGCAACCCTCACTATAATAATACATTATATAGAAATTATACTCATTTAACATTGTTTGATTATGGTTTTTTTTAAACTTTAGTTCATTGTAAATGTCTACATTTCATCGTTTATTTAAAATTTTGTTATGAAAATAAATGGACATCCTGTACGTAACGGAGCAAAATTTTGAAAAACGCCCTTCTACTTACTAATCACTTGTCATTTAATTCTACTTACTACTACTTACTAGTCATTTAATTCTAAACTATTTTTTTTAATTGCTATTTATTTTCAAACTTAAATGGATTTTTGACAATATGCCTATGAAATGAAGAGACCAAAATCAATAAACTAAAGGAGCTTTATAGTCTTAAAGCTAAACGTATTTCCGATAAAGGTAGACTCACGAAAAAGAAGTATTTAGGAATATCTACATTAACTCTTAACTAAATTAGAAATTAATATTGAGAAGTTGCGGCATATGCGAAATAGATTCGATGAACTACAAAAGGAAATTTAAGTTTTGAATTGTGAAAATAAGGACGAAGAGATTGATGAGCGTGATGATATCGAGAGAATTTTTACCTTTCAACTTGCCAACGCGCAGGAGTTACTAGATAAGTCTAATGAGCTGATAAACACTTCAAGCTTTTTTGATTCGACTCAGTCTCATCACAATCATTCGTTTCATTATAATTATTTGGGATTTAAGCTTCCACAAGTACAATTAACAAAGTTTGATGGAGACCGAGTTGAGTTGAGCGAGTGGGTAGCTATTTTCTACTTGTAATATGTATTTCCAAAGAAATCGTATATACTTAAATTCGATGAGTTGATCTAGCTGTCATGGTACGAGCTAGCTCTGTTTAGTTTAAAGCTAGATGGTGTTGTGTGTCAAAGGGCCGAAATTTTTATTTGCATATTTTTTGTAAGTTCCTAGCATACTATACCTATTATAATAAAGTTCATTCATCTCATTTGTTACAAAGTGTAATAGTTTTATTTCTTAATGAGTACCTATTAGTGTTATGTAATACACATCCAGTGTAACACAAATCGGCTAAAAACATTTGATGCCTTGTCTAGCAACTAATCCATTAAATTTAGAAACGGCGACTTGATAAAACATATGACTTAGGCGATTAACACACGGCACCGCGCACCGCCGCGGTAGGCGATGAAGCGGATCTCATGTCATATTGGGATCTACTAAATCCGTTGATGCATAACACACGTACACCGACCGACTGCGCGGTCGAGCGGTGTTCTCACCGACTCTCGCCGTCGCCGACCTTACCGCGGCGGTGAGCGGTGCCGTGTGTTAATCGCCTTAAGCAAAAAAAACTTGATAAAACTTAAGCGACTTGTTATGTAATATGGTAAAATGTACAATGAGTTATATCAATCACTTTATGAAATAGATTCTGTTAAAAATGCTGATAATTTCGTCAGACTTGGAACTATCGAAGGTCAAAGTTTTTGGTTTTCTATCAAAGTAAAAAAAGTATATGGTTGAACCAACCACGACTACATGCATCGTAATAATAATTATCTGTGATCCCCAGTTCCAAATATCGTACACATGTAAATAATCAATTGACGTAAAAATATACTTTATTTCTTAGCAACCTAAGCATTTCCAACACATTCGTTGTGCAATTGAGTGAACAAATTGCGTCATTGGTCCATTCTGTCCCCAACATTTTCGATATAATATTTTTTTCCAGTGGCAAACTTATTCTACAACAAATTATAATTAAATCGAATCATTAATTTACTAAAATTATTCTATAGTGGTATGGTAAAACATAAATCTTTTGGATTCTTTAAAGCTGTATCCATGAAAGTGGAATGATATAGTACTAAACTTTTCAGTTTAGACGAGAGTCGGCAGGAGACCATGGCCAATGCCAATCTAACCTTGTCGGCATATACCTAAATTTAAAACACATTTAATTTCCAGTTATTTCAACAACAATGAAAATTGTCTTCGTGAAATGTTATCTGTCAATTTAAAATGTGGCAACATTGTTAACAATTCTCTTCTTTCTTTGGTTCCTCCTTCCTCACTCCGCCCTCCTACTTCCCCTCTTAATTACTCGCACACAATTCACTCACTCACTTACTCAGCAATGGATCGCAAATAAAGGACGTGTATTCATTTTTCCCGTGCTCTAATTGCGTTTATGATGGGTTTCTAGTACAAAAGTTTGCACACCTGCGTGTGCCTTCACACGATAATAAAAATGTTGTAAGTACATACCTAATTATTATTTTTGTTTTTGTTATTTTTAACAAAAACTTAGTTTAAGAAATTAACTTTCTATTCATTATCTTGAAAGTGTTTCTTAGGTGAATTCGATTCTTTTGGTCATCAATCGGTTTGTCATTTGTTGAATAATTTTGTTTCTATCATTAAATTTTGGTTATAATTGCGTTACTATGTTACGGGGAAATCCACTTTCACCAAGTTGCGCGGGAGGCCTGCCATTACAACATTCCAAACAAATGCCATACGCCTCGAGACATTTGTATTCACAGTTAGTCGTTCACTACTATTTCTCAAGCGGTAAAGCAATAGTCCGTTCTTTAAACTTCTTTAGAAACATCGGTTACTAAATCGCGAATATATATCAGTTGAGGAAAAGTAATTTGCCGAGAAGTATTATATATGCTATACTTGAAATCTGTAGGTAGATATGAGTTTACTAAAACTGAAGGTGTTTTGATTGTTTATTCACGCCAACCACCGGAAGTATGATAGATATTTCAAAAATGATTTTATATCAAGAAAGAATATGAACCTCCTTTCTAACGACAGGCCCACTTATGCCAGCAATGGACTATTAGGGACTGTTATGGTGATGATGATAATTTTGACCATTGAAATGATTATTAAGATTCAGTTCTAAAATTAGAACAGTTAACACAAACATAGTTTCAACTGGGGAAATTTTATCATAGGTTAGTTGTTAAGGGGTTTACTTATTTTCCATTGACCAAGTATGAAAAAAAATCTAAATATTTTTATACATTAACCAAATGCATATGTACTCCTTAACTTATATTCAGTTACATAACATTTCCAGATAATTTTAATTTATTTATGAATCTGCCAAAGTGATTCGTCTGCCTGATGGAAGGGTATGAGCAGAACCTAGGCGTAGTGGTTCATATAAATTGTGACCCACATTGGGTGCCTATTGAAATGCTGCTGCACCATTGGGCATGGTAATGTCTTGCTATCGCTTTAGGGGGACTATCTTAATCAAGTCCCTTTATGCAGGCACCACACTTCGATATGCGCTATTTGTTATGTGTCTGCGCCGTATTCGCCCAAATATTAGTTATGCGCGCAAACAACAAACATGCCATCCACACTTCAAACTGGTATGTCAAATAAGAATCAAATAAGGCAAATATGTATGTTGTAGAGATGTGTCATTGTAATTTTTATGGTGAACGAAATGAATATACTCTCCACACTTCGCCGTATGTGCGCGAATAACCCGCATAACAAATAGCGCATAGCGAAGTGTGGTGCCTGCTTTAGAGTCAGATCATTACTGTGAGACTGTTATTGT
The DNA here is from genome assembly GCA_932526445.1 of Phragmatobia fuliginosa. Taxonomy (NCBI): domain Eukaryota; kingdom Metazoa; phylum Arthropoda; class Insecta; order Lepidoptera; family Erebidae; genus Phragmatobia; species Phragmatobia fuliginosa. The sequence continues at coordinate 9,796,399 of OW052071.1, read as the reverse complement.
GAATTGAATTGCTTACTTTATGTTGTTTGTTTCACTTTCATGTTCATTATTTAAATTTACTTTTGTCCTTGAATTTGCAATTTACAACTGCCTTTGCAATCTAAGTTTCTGGCGCATTTGCCTAATATCAGTTATATTTTTACATTTTTTATTAAATCTTAAAAATCCTTAAGTGCGCTATTTAAAAATATGGATAGAACACAATGTTACAGTCCAGAAAAAAATAACTGTACGCACATATTAGTTGAAGTTAAAGCAGGCACATCTTTTCTCTTGATCAATATTTTCTAAGTTATATACTAAATTATTTAGCTCTGTTGGTGTGTATCTTGATTATTGCAGTAAAAAGTAGCCCAACTGTTATGCTGATATATATGCTATATTTCTGTAAAGTTTCATCCAAATCCATTCAATAGTTTTTGCGTGAAAGAACAACAAACATACATAATTACATACATACTTACAAACTTTCATGTTTATAATATTATTAAGGCTTCATCTGCTACTTGAACCATTGTTTTTTAAATAAGTCTGTAAAATGTGGTTATCTACTTTGCTCAGTGCTATGACAATGATTAATGATTAATTTAATGTCTAATAAAAAATTTAATACTAAACAATATGTAATATATGATGTTTTTATAATACAGAGGACCAATTAACTGACAGGTCACAATTAAAAGTGTCTACAGCCACCCATGAAAGTCAGTAACATGGGAACTAGCCTTATATTTTTTTATACAAGATCCATGACAAACACACTACAATTTTAAATCCACATCCTACACCTAGTGAACAGATGTTACAGTGATGTTAAATGGAAAGTCATATAATTATATAACCTCACCATCATCACATCAACAGTCTTCCGTAGTACCCTGCTTGACATAGACCTCTTCTCAGAAAGGAGGTGTTGGTCTACTATATACCACATTACACAGTGTTTTAATCCAACAGATTTAATATGTTATACATTTCAATGTATTTGTGTGCCATTCAAATGAAATGATATTAGTGTTCTAATTCTAAATTTTTAGTACTATAATTCCACATTTATTCACAGAATTTAATTTTGAATGAAATTAATAAACCAAAAAAAAAATCGCTGTAAAATTGTTGTAGGAACTAATTTAATTTTTTTGGAAAAACAGCATGTGTTATTGATTGAAAACAGGTTATTGATATGTGTATTATAAAGAATGTAATTTCTAAATACTACTAAATTTAAATGAATGATTAGGAGCATGACAGTGTTTTGGGTATTAGATTTAAAAAAAAATCGGTACTCTATTTAAATGTTTCTCTTTGTTTGACAATACAATCTTATCAAGGCTTATCAACAATATTGCTATGACCTTACCCTCTACCATCACTTAAGGAAGTTTCAAGATGAAGAATAATTTCTTATCAAAAACGTGTAATGAATGGTCTAGTATAAAGAGATTTTTCGAAACTGGACCATAATAAAGTTACTCCTTAGGTCATCAGCTTTCTGCCAGAGAAAGTCCAGATAAAATCGGTCCAGCAGTTCCAGAGATTAACCATAACAGACAGACATTTTTTTTTTTAAATGCCTGATGTTACTACCTTAAATACTTTGATATGCAATTAGTAAAAAAACTGTTCATTTTTGTTTCATACAGACACTTCAATTTTATGTATTTGAATAGATACTGTTGCTAATGTCGCCATAGACATCAATCATAATCAGTTACCGGTGCTTTTTCTATTTATTTAAGTATTTCTGCAAATATGAATAACATTTGCTAATTTGATAAAACCGTTAAGAAGGCTTTGTCTCTATTGTCGAGTTACCCAAATAATCTATATTTTTTAAATATATTTAAACATGTCGATTTAATGTCGAATTCAATTAAAAATTCGTATGCAAAATACCACAAGTAACTCGAGACTGGCCGCCGTGGCCGAAATCTGAAACATCGTCATCATCAGTAGTTACGTCGTATGTCTGATTAATTTTGGTAGTATTAAGCATATTTCAGGCTGTCAGCGCAAAAGTGGCCTAACCTTGAGATAAACAGTATGAAAATAATAGGTTTTGTATAATCACGAATTTCACATTAATTTGCATATAATTTATTGTAGTGGATTTTAGTCCATAAGCATATTTTATGCAATTACCGTCCTAAATTCTTCAGAATGAAGTTTGTTATTTTGAAATAAATCCATATATTTGTATTATTTGTGTGGCTTATGCCACTTTTGCATTTAAAGTTCTTTTACCGATTCACCACTATAACCAAGGTTAGGCCGTTTATAAAAGATGTTAGTACTGGACACTTCCGGTTTTATCAAAAAAAAACTTAACCCATTAGAGGTCAAACGCAAATTACCAATCATCTTCCTAGCCTTTATTCCCAAGTTTATTTGGGGTCGGCTACTAGTTCAACAGGTTTTACCTGAATTTCAGTTTTTCCACGGAGCGACTGGCATCGGACTTCCGCAACCGTAAGGGAGAACTGAAATTCGAAGATTGAACTAGTTTTCAATATATTTAAGGGTACTGACTTCCCGATAACGATTGCCATAGATGTTCATGACAACCGGGACCGACGGCTTTACGTGCTCTCCGAGGCACGGGCGTGAATCACCTCCAAACTTCAAAACTTCGGGTTGCTATTAGGATTTCCTAAGAAAAACCCAAAAACACTTTTTGTCCTGACCCGGGATTTGAACCTGAGACCTCTTGATTAGCAGTTGCATACGCTAACCACTAAACCAACGAGGCAGTTTTTTTTTTAATATTGGTAAACGCAAATTACCAATATGAAAAAAAATATCTTTACTTCTATATTGAAATAAGGATACAAAAACAGCAAATATAAGTGAAAAATTAAAATAATTTAGTTTTCATATAATTTCAGGGTTGTACCGAATTGAGTACACTGACCGCTTTAGTATGAAAACTTTCAGAATAGGTTTTTTCGGCCTAAAGTGTTTTAGGCACTTTTAACATTGCCAGGGTGCTCTTGAATAATAAAAGACACATTACAAATACATATTTATAAATTTCGTGGGGTAATGTAAAATTCATCTCGAAGTAGTCCTTCGATTAATGGTGCAAGCGGGCACGACATTCTCGATTTTTTATCAAAATATCGCCGTTCACTGCTGAACAAAGGTCTCCCCCAAGGAGCTTCAGACATAGGGCATCGAGCCCGGGTTTACCCGGACCGAAAAAACCCGGGTTTTCCCGGTTTTTAGGATTACAAAAAAAACCGGGTTGGTTTTTTAAAACTCGGGTTTTTCGGTTTTTTTTTAATACTTTTGTTATTGTTATTTATTAAGTTTAAGCTACTTCAAATGCAATAATAAGTGAATGTATATGTAAATAAGTAAAAACAAAAACAAATATGAAGCTAAATTTAAAACATGCCAAAAAGTATTGAAATCAGCCGGTGGTAGTACTAGCTGTCTACTAAGACATTTAAAGAATATTCAACCGGTTCATATAGAGGCTGCAAGGCATTCAACATTCACAGTCGGTTGCATCCTAATGGTTGCATTAGGGAAGTCCCTTAAGTCATACCATCAGCTATGCTTTGCTCATGCCGTTCAGCTGGCAATTGTGGACGTAATGTACAAACTCAATGCCGGCTTCGATGAAAACGTCGCTCAGCTTGCCGAACTTGACGAGGATGAAGATTTGCCTTTATCGGTATTGGCTCAAAGACTGCGAACTGTAGAATTTAACGACGACCCGAATTCTAGAGACAATGAAGAGAATGGTGTCGAATTTAATAACGAATCATCGTTTATGGAGTCTTTCAATTCACAGTATTAAAAATTTTAAATTCATGGTTTAACAAATAGTCTTAATTCTAGGAAACTTGGGGCAATTGTGTAATTATTTTTGACTGTGATTCTAGAAATGTTATTTAGGGTTACGGTTCCAAAGTTTAAATGAACAAAAATAATAAAAATTAACCACAATAACCAAAAAATGGTTTGACCAAATTTTCAAACTGCATGGGATAGTTTTTTTTTATTTTTATTTTTCTCATGATGGTTACAATCAATCCTGTCACCTCGTTTCGGCTTGACGTTGAGTTCTGGGACACTCTGCATAAACGCAGATTAGTGTATTTTAAAAATTACAATAAAAAGATCGAAATGCTCGAAAAAACCGGTTTACCCGGGTTTTGATTACTCTTAGACCCGAAAACCCGGGTTTTCAAAATTGAACCGAGTTTCGATGCCCTATTCAGACACCTCGATCTCGTAGGCATTCTATATCAATCCTTTGATAAACACCCTACATTACGTTCATTGCGGTCTCCACTCTAAGATATAAGTATTATCGTTTCCAGCGACAATCAGTCTATCTGTCCTGTTATAACATATTATTATAAAAATTAGGTTTTGCCCATTGACTTGATGCTTCTTATGATTATTATTACACGGAATAGACATAAATTAGAACACAGTCATGTCTAACATAGCTAGATAATACAACGCGACTTTTTGTCACAACTGTAGTCATATATGGCATGTTCGTTTTCCTTCATTTATTTTGTGTTAGTGAACGTTTTAGTCACATTTTTAATTCCAATAAAAATATTACAGTTTGAGAAGTTGAAGAATTAAGTTTTATACATTTCCAGAAATTCAGGTTCGGATCCGGAGTAGGTAGATCTTCACTCTCGTCGTACGTACACTTCGTCATTACAGCAGTCTGTCCCGCCAAAAATTTGTGATGACGGTATGCATAAATGGCATAAGCGGCTTAGGCCACTCTTGCATTACGATTAATAAAAAAATAATAAATTCAAAAACTAGTTTTGCAGCGTTACTTTTACTGAGGATAATAAATTAAAGATAGGCCAATTTAGCATGATATTTTATCAGATTTTGGATCACTTTTTGTAGTTAAGTCGGAATATGGAAAATTGAGGGTTAGGCCGTTTTTGCGCTGACGGCCTCTTTTAGTGTCAATGAAAAATTTAAATTTTAATATTAATATTTTTTATACATTTGTAAATTTTATAAAGCAGTAAAAATTCATAGGCACAAAAAAAAAACTTTGAGAGATTTTTTAACATAGACATTGAAAGTTCGTTACTTATTCTTAATTAAGGGCAATGCCAATTCAACTGCTCATGCTGTCTAGCTTATAAAAAGTTGTGTCATAATAATGGTTGTGCGTAATCATTATATTGAAAGTCACAATCATGTTGTACCCGAGCATATTGAGCAATCAAACATAGGCTAAATAGCTATAGTCAAATGAAATAGGTGATGAAATACAATACGAGACTTTTTATACAATATATTTAGCAGGTACAGAAGCCTAATACCATTTCACGCAGTGTTAATTTGGTAATTGGTTAATGGAAACGACGTTTTCCAACAGGATTTGTAGCCCCCTATCGTTTCACTAATTGGGCGTCTAAAAACTCGTCTGTCGTATCAGGTTACGTAGGAATGAAAACTGGTTTCAAGGAGACAAAGGGTTGGCAGACTCTAATTTTACCCTACACTTCTTGTTGACCTGTTTGCAAAATGAAATGGTTCAGAGAATTTGGTTATGAGTAACTGATTTTCAGTTGATGAGTTCGATTTCGGCAGTAGTCAGTTGCGATCGGTATGCTATGACGAAACATGTCACTCGACAAAATTCAATTAAAAGACTATCTAAAACGTGTAGTAAATAAAGCAGTGCCTCTGGTGCCCAAGCACGGGGCATAGATTCTGGGGGCCGAAAGAAAGGCTAGACCAGGCAGGAGTATTATTTTTTCGGTTTTGCTCTTGATGATTTCCCGCTGTGCCCCTAGTGCTCGATTTCAACACATACCTACGTCACATGTCTTTAAAATTAATTTAATTTACAGTCTACTGAAACGTCGCAGGGTGTTATTTTATTATAGATGTATGATGGACAAATTAAATCTTAAGTATCAGGGTAGGCAACGCATTTGCACTAGTGAACTTGAGTTTGAGTTTTAGTAAGTGACCGTGAAGAGTCCTCTATAACTCGCCTGCTTGTTTGCCGACATCAATCACGATCACGAAATGAGCTCTAGGAATTGTCCTTAAACTAATTTCCAGAGAATTAAAATTTATACCAAAAAGTTGAAAAGTAGTGTTGCGTCGTCACCAAAATAACATTACAAAACTTATTAAACAGAGTATAAAACAGCTTAGGTAGGTATGTAACTAGAAGAGCGAATTTTTTTTACTATGTTTTGAAGCCTTTTTTTTTGTTTTTTGAGGAAACAAAAAAAAGTACTGTAGGGTTGCTGAGGGGCCGTATGTCGGAACCGAACCGAATAAAACCACATCGTGTGCCACTCTGCGTCTGAAATAGGAGGGGTCCAGGAACATCTGTTATTACGCCATCTGCCAACGCCTGCCCGCACTAATACGGGCACCACCATCTTAAGGAGATCTCTATTTAGGCTACGTACGGCACACGCGGACTCACCTCCTCGCGGCTGGCATGTTTTATGAGGCCTACCATAACCAGTTTCGTAGTTAGTAATTGGCTAGTCCTAGTTGTTGCAAATCACATGACGGACATGCTAGTACATTGACTTCTCTTTTTTTCTTATCTTAATTTACATTCTATCTCTTTTTCTCCACTGACTGTCCCCAAGAACGGATGCAGTCAAGCAAGATGATGATGTTATTGAAGGCCTACTGCAGTCAAAAGCCTCTAAACTTGTGACTTACTTTATTGTCGCTTTTACAAAACAGTGATTCGTTTTAGTGTTTTTAATTCAATTGCCTTTGCTCAACAAGTATGATATCATATTGACGTAGATGTAGATTCATGTTTAAACACACCATGGGATTCGTAACCTACCAAAAAATATTGCATACTTATGGATACATGTTGTGTAATTTTATAACATGTAACCATAATTTGAGAACTAGATTTAATTAAACTAAATGCTACTGAATATATTTATTCGAATTTAGCATATTTTAAAGGACTTATTCGATTTCACTAAACCGAGAAATCTTATTGTCTATTTTAAAATATTTTTTCCTTCTTTTGTTTGTAAACCAGTTCTTTCATGACTTTTATTGTAAAGTAGCCTTAATTATAGTTTCTAGAATGTTTTGTGTTAGGAAATGAGCTGATGTATCCTTTAAAACAATTTGTGTACCGCGCACATACTCGACTTTTGGGACGGTAAGGACGTTAAAACGCTAACGCCTGTGAGTTCGAAATGGTCACTCAACCTATTTTAATAAGTACTTTTTTATTTTTTATTTATTTATTTATCATTGAAATATAGGTACAAAAAATATATTCTTAAGACATAACACATATATTCTTAACTTATATAGTTACAGACTCTAACTACTTATTAAAAGTTGGTTGAGTGACCTATTTCTAATATGTAGTTGGTTTACATTTGTTTGGTTCGTTTACTTCATCAATCAATACGTAGAGAATATTATTACCTAATATAGATCGAACTAAGTGGCGTGCAATTGGAGAGGCCTATGTCCAGCAGTGGACTGCGATAGGCTGATGATGATGTCAAATAAATATTTTATAACTTTTACTGGTTTATCATTCGCTCATGTGTACCTATATGAATTTAGAACCTATTAGAAACCTATAACACTATACTATATTAAAGTTTAATAATTTCACAAGCTTTTTTAAAGCTTAAACTATTTCATAATTACTGTTTCAATCTGGAAAGGGTTCTGCCCCATCCAGTTGATATAATACGACGATAAAGAAGAATAAATCCCTGAGGATTTTTAAGTTTAAATGCCGCAATCTAAGTCAAGAGCTACTATTAATTCCTGTCAGTTGTTTAGTTATCCAAATGAATACAATATAAAAGATTTTAATTAACATTGAATTAACATTGTCTTTTTAGTGCCATCATGGCGTCTTCACCGGACAACTTCGTCCTGCTACACCAATCAACTACGTCACCTGAATCTGTTCCCGTAGGATTTGCTCTTTCATCTCAAGTAAGTTATATTTATTTAGACTGTCTCCTTATTTCTCTCTAACATTGAAAAACAAATCCAATCTTATTTTTAATTATTTCAGTGGTGAGTTTAAGTTGATCTGTGTTATTGTATTGATTATGTATATGTGATTTACTTACCATGACAGATGACCATACCGATGCTGGAAAGGAAATAGTCATAAGCAATAGTTATAGTGATATAGATTTTTTGAAAATATGTCGTCTAACAAACATCGCTCTGACTGCCACTTGCAACTTTTTTCCTTTTCTTCTAGCGTCGATATTAAATTTGAAGTGTGGGGATTGATATAGCCTTTTTCTCCTAATTATAAAATTTTTACCACACTGCTCTACTTCTAAGTAAAATACCTTAAATATTCCGAACTTTATGTTACGCTAATTTATTTAATGGTTAAAAAAACTTGTAACACATATCTTACTATTATTTTTAAATTGTGTATGGATTTTTGCTTTCAATATGAAAACATCCTTTAGGTAACTATTTTTCTGATTGGATCAAACAATTCTTCTCTACTTTTGAATGTTCTGTACTTTATTTTAAGAAGTAAAATTCATGTAGTCTGCAATAGTAAAAGCATCTCAACATTACAGCAGAACATGTTTGTTATATTTTCCACAATTGCAAAACAAAAAATACGCTGAAAATATTAGTTAGAACATTTTCTAAACGTTACTTTTAAAAATTTCCAGGGACTGAACATCTCCAAGAATGAGTGCGAATCTATGGGACTTGCCGGTTTCAACCGGCGATCTTCTCACTAATGAGGAGTGCATGTTGCTGCTCGACACCGACATTGACATCTTCGACAAGTCTGGTATGTTCTTTTCTAGTTATTATCAATTACATGGTTGTGCTCTATATTTGACTTCACTTAACTGTAGTCATCAGTATAAAGTTCGTTAAACGGGGATATCTGGAAAATGTCTTAGAAGCCAGTCTCACGTTAGTCTGGGACAAAATATTAGTATGTGTAACTGTACTGCTACTACTACTACTGTGTCTATTAATAAGCAATGCTCGCACCTAATCAATAGCCTTCAATAGACTGCGGCTTGACGTACGCCTCCCTTTTGAATGGATTTCTTATGTGATATTTCGCGAGTAAATTATTTTAGTATTTTTTTAATAAGTAAAAACATAGAATTGTCTAATTTCTTTTCATAATAAAATGAAGTCGCTTTCGCTGTTTGTTCGCCTAAATCTATTAAATTACTCAACGGATTTTAATGTGGTTTACGACAATAGATAGTGATTGAAAAGATGCATATTATAGTAGAGGAAATTTGATAATTTAAAAGACTTGTTGATTTGTGTGCCTTCAAATCTGTCTGAAGTGATTTCTACTCTTTCGAAACACAACCGATGTAGTTAAATCATTGCTTCCTTTGTACATCCTCAGAGTTATCACTTTGAAAAGTATGAATAATATTCTTCATTTCCATACATATTATAAAAACCGAAAATGCTATAAAAGTATAAAGTTAGCTAATATACAATAACCTGATCCTTGAGTTTGTTTCAAAGGCTGAACTCATCTGCTCAAAAAAAAGTAGAACATTAAAGTGTGCATATGTAACCTAATTGCAGAATAAACGATTTAATTTAATTTCATAACGTCTTTTTCTGTATAGAAACTGTTTTTAAACGGTTTAAACAGTTGAACGACATCACAAATATTCGCCAAAATCAAATACGATAATCACTCAGACTAAAGGTCACTGAACTTATTTATCTTGTAGACTACTCGCCATATATTATATTTTTTTGGCTTCTTGCTTATCTTATTTTTTTTTGTAAATTTCACGTGTAAAAGTGTATTTGAACTAGTTTCATACTTTAAAAGTTTAAGTAAAATAACATTAATAACATTATCATAACAGTTTTCAATAGTCCACTGCTGGACAAATGACTCTCCTTTTAAAGCTCTACTATACCACACTGACTAGCATGGTGTTGTTTCAAAGAGTTTGTACTGTTAAAATTGTAAAGAGATGTCAAATCCTTCAATTCCCACATGGCGATAAAATTACAATTTGATGCCGTAATAATTTTGCTGTTGTGTGCTAGTTTCAGCTTTCACGACTTAAAGGAATGGGTATCGTAATACGATCTCAACTTTTTTCTAATAAGTTTACTACTAAAAATATAAAAATGCGTTAGTAAGTTTGTTTACTTTAGATATTTTGCTGATAATAAGTATTAATTAATGGAAAGTTGAATCTAATTTCTCGGCCAGCTTAATTAAATACCATAGACATTGCCCAAGAACTGTGCGCCACAGGGTAACTGGACCTTCCAGGGAATTCCTTTCGAGGGTACACCTGGTTCCCAATGTATATTATATATATATACTTATAGTACCCAAGACGGCGTGCGGTTTTAGTCGGTTCGAGTCCGAAATAACCATCAACTGGTCGGATCCGAAAGGATTTGGGCACTGAAAAAAACTCTTGAGATGCACGTAATCGCGGTTTCTTCCTATTATTATTTTGTTTCCTTATAAATAAACTCTGTTAATAAAAGGGAAAGTGAGTTAAGCAGTTAGTCACAAGAAATGAATAAAGTTTATAGAATAAGTCCTAAATTCGATATTTATTTTTAGATGTCTATTACCTCAAAAGTCAGTCATTTTAGAAATGGAATCGATTTCAAGAGTTATTTTCTTATTGATTAATTGTTCCATATAAAGGAGAATGGCAGATCATGTACTGCCAGTAATATTTATATATACACCATTGCTAAAGAGAATCATAACTTTTTTATTTTAAAACTTTACAAAAAGAATTTTTATTCGCAAAAAGCTACTGCAACGATAACGTATTTCTATGTTTCTAAACTTGACATGCGTTAAATCTGCTTAGTTTATTAAAAACTAGACGGTGCTTTGTAATTATTTTATTAAAATGAAATATATATTTCATAAAACTACCAAAATTTAAATTGATATTAACATTTTACTGACGGATCAAGAAAATCTTAAGGCATTTATTTTAATTTCAATATGCCTTCTTCTTGACAAAAATGACTTTAGTGAACCTTATGCATTGTATTGTAAACTATAAACTGACTTTATAAGCATAGTTCTTAAAATCTCTAAATGTAAAATGTTCTTCTCGATAAAAGTCAAATAAATACTAAAACCATATCTAGCTTGAGATACGCAAGGCGGTACAAAAGTACCGTAAATTCCTGCCACTGTCCTTTAAAGAGAAAGTAACACCCTAAGGATGGAAAATTAAGTAATGTTGTATCCAATTATGGTTCCTCGTGATTTAGAAGTAACTCTTGTTTAAATATATTTAATTGAACATAAATTGCGTTTTAAGAAAAAAGTCTAAACTGATAAAAATAAGTCTTGTTTTAAATTGTACAGATGTTTAAAAAAACAAAAATTAAACTTAAAAAGCAGGTTAAGTTTTATATTGTTTTATGACCTGGAACCGTGTACTCACAGTAGGAACTTTTGAAAGTAACGCCATTGAGAGGTCATTGTTGTATTTTTTTTTTAAAAGACTTACTTTTTCTAAACAAGTAAACGATTACTTGGTATCAACTTTTTTTAAAACATCATTCAAAATAACATTTCTGTGGGTGGGAGATTATTTCTGAAGGAAAATAAATAAAGGTTTTGAATATTTTTCCATACACGACATTAATTATGCAAAATGACTGCGCAACACTGCGGCGTGTTTATTATATATTTTTACAATACGGATAAATCTTCTTCTTTTGATGTGAAACATCTATAGCCGCACGTAAAACAGATTTCTGGCCTGGCGACGCGTGCGGCCTGGCGACGCGTGTGGCCTGGCGACACGTCGCCACGGCACGCTATACGATGGTATATATATACAGTCTATATGCAGTAGTGTGTACGGTGTGGCGTAAATTATAATTATAATTATACTTATAATATAATTATTTAATTATAATTATTATAATTATAATTATACGCCACACCGTACTATTTTAATAATTAGTAATATTTTATTTTATCATTATGACATATTTAGTTCCTGTTACATTAAGTTCTTTTCTGCATATTACTTTTACAAAATAATGGCGATGTTTCACATCTGCCAGGCGTCCCGTGACGGCTCACATTTTTTTAATGAAATGGCTACCGGCCGCATAATATCAACTGTTTCTGCCAATGTCAAGTATTAACCGTCTTCAATTCTAAAGTTTTCAAGTCACCGTAATGAATTTAATAAGAAAAAAATCGGCCAAGTGCGTGTCAGGCTACGCACAGGAAAGGGTTCCTCAGTCACCCATAATGGTACGTGGATTTAAAATTGTATCAAATAGATAATTGTTATGTTTACGTATTAATGCTTTAATTTTGTATGACGTTTTCCAAGTAACCGCATATAACAAGTATATGTATATATTTATGTATATATATTTTGAAACATATTTATTTTGTCAATTAATTGATTTAGCCTCTCGTCCTACTTGTCCTAACATACACCTGCCACAAACAGCTTCGCAACACCCAAAGGTTTGTCTGGAAGATAATGCCTGTGGCATTAAGTCCACCTTGTGTAATATATTTTGCAGGAAGTTTTAATAAATAAATAAATAAACAAGTAACTCATAACTCCTAAACTAACAAAGTCATCCAATCTGTTATAGTTTTCCTTTAAAGTTCATTATATGGACCACCATCACGATTTTCCAGATTTTTTGAGCTAGCCGTTTAGCTTTTAGAGGGGGGGGGGGGGCGCCCTGTTTTTTACAAAAAAGTGCCCTTTAAAGTGGAATATCTCGTAAACGGATACGTAAATAAAAAAATCGTCTTGAAAACCCTTTATTGTTTTTAAAAGGCCTATCTAATGATACCCAACACGATGGGGTAGAGGCGAGAAAAAAAAAACATCCCCACTTTTATTACGTGTACTAAAATATTTTTCTTAATTTTATTGTAGCACTTTGTCGACGTAATTACAACACACATTATTCATGCAAAGTTTAATCTTTGTAGCACTTACCGTTTGGACGGTAAGTCGAGGACGGACGGACGGACATGACGAATCTATAAGGGTTCCGAGTCATAAACTTCGGAAGCCTAAAAAGGTGGATGAGATGAAATGGGGACCGTCTTCTGAAAAACAAAAAATAATCTCCCCAATACGGTTATAATGTTATGTAAAAATAACAAACTTTCTGTCAGCCATGCCTGAGGACCTCATTACACAGTGGCGCCCACTGGCGATTACAAAAAACGTTGGCCTTCATTTACCTAATCAGAACTGATATTACAAATTTAGAAAATTAAATGAGCTGCAATTATTATTTTTCTCATTGCATGATACAAGTCATTACTAGACAAAAGTTAATTAACACACTCGCGAACTTTGATCTTGAATACTTTTATGCACATGTGGGCTTTTTTACAATGCTGTTCCTATCATGCGCACCAATTTTCAGCCTAGTGCAATAAGAACGGTAGTTTAAGCACAGAATACATAATAGTACCAGTACAGAAGACTCACTCCGAAAAGTAAATTAAAGTTATAGATACCCTCGGTGTCAATGGATTAAGTTCAATTCAGATCGCACAGCGCCGAATCACTACGATTATATTTACCTACATTTGCGTCTCTTTCTATCGTGTAACTCTGAACTGTTCTGACGATGTCTGTTCGACCGGCGTGTCTGACCCGGCAGGCAGCCGGCCGACTATACCTAAACTGCGGAGTCACACCCCCCTGGTTTCAGTAACAATACTGTGATCCATTTACGGGTCTTTCACTTAAAATGAGTTAAAGTTATGTAGTTTTTTAATCCTTACATTTTTGCTGACTGGTATTTTTGTCCGACTAGGACAAAGACACAGAGAAAGGTAATAGTAATTAGTTAGTAAGGTTGTAGTCGGTATTCAACCGTAGCGATTTAAATAAATGAGGCGTCTTTACATTTGTAATAATGACTGGTGACACAGTCTAAATAGGCTATATAGTGTATATACATATAAATTCTATCAAAAGATTTTACGTAGTCGGGTTATGGTTATTAAAACTTTTTCTAGTTAAGGTAAGAAAAAAAACACGCCTACAGACAAACGTATTTTATTTAATCCTGCATATGTTATATATATATACATAAATATTTCTAAATTAAAATACACTGAACTCATCTTCCTAGCCTTATTCCCAATTTTATTTGGGGTCGGCTACTAGTTCAACCGGTTTTACCTGAATTTCAGTTTTTCCACGGAGCGACTGGCATCGGACCTCCGCAACCCTAAGGGAGAACTGAAATTCGAAGATTGAACTAGTTGTCAGTATATTTGAGGGCACTGACTTCCCAATAACGATTGCCATAGATGTTCATGACAACCGGGACCGACGGCTTAACGTGCTCTCCGAGGCACGGGCGTGAATCACCCGCCAAACTTCCAAACTCCGGGCAGCTATTAGGAATTTCCTAAGAAAATCCCAAAAACACTTTTTGGCCCGACCCGGGATTTGAACCCGAGACCTCTTGATTAGCAGTCGCATACGCTAACCACTAGACCAACGAGACAGTTCAGTTAAAATACACTGAACTACAAAGCATAAATGCTCGTGCTTGTCACACAATATTTGTTATATGTAGGTAATATTTAACCCACGACCTCTCGACCTTTGAAGTCTAAAAGTTGGTATTATATATACTAACAGAAAATTGTGGATGTCTTATTTATGCACAATAGCATAAGTATTTAATGTGTAAATATGTTTATACAAACGAACGAGAATGCAAAGACGGTGTAGTTGTTTCAGCGGTCACCTCGCTACCGCTTTCTACTACTGGTGTTGTGGATCCGACCCCGTGTTGGACGTCTGAACCCCACATGGTACAACATATTCTGAGATCCACAAATTGTTATAACGAGTAGGTGGTCTTCGTGTCCGTTTCATGAAAGTTTGTAGCGTCCCCTGCGACGCACAACGCATTCTTAACTCGGGAATTGTCTAATAAGTCTAGTCTGGGTCACCATCCTTACTGTGAGTGCTGACTATGCAGCATGGTGACCCACACTATAAGATTGACACCGTATAGTGTGGGTTATCTTAATGCTTCAGCACCATTGGGCCTCCGGTTTCACACTCACCAAAACGAACACGAAATACGACATCACAAATTCTGTCAATTTTAGGTCTTCTGTGTGAGGGTAGATCTGCCCCGTTCAAACCGCCCCTTCGTGCTGAAATCCACTCGGCTTTACCTTGAATGCTTGGCTCTACTATGGTTCAGTTTAGACTTTTGGTTTATTCAAAATTATTTATGTAGTTCAGAGTTTTTACCTCTCAGGTTTTCAACAATACTTGATTTACATGCTTAATTTAAAGTTAGATGTAACACGTGCGAAGGCAATGTGCAAGCGTAACTAACTTAATCTAGTGTAGAAAACGTGATTGAATAAAATAAAGCGAAAACATTATTGAAGTGTTCAATAATGTTTTCGCTTTATTTTACCACTTACTGTGTAAAGCAAAAATAAATTCATTTCATTTTAGTATACAACATAAGATCATAAAATAAATATGCGAGGAGCATATCAGTCATTCTCTATATTCCTGTTTTTGTTTCTGAGAATTTGAACCCCATCAATGATGTATTAAAATTATATTTCAAAATTCACGAACCTTACGAGGATTTGTTTATGAGACATTTGTCACACAAGAAGATTGACTAAGCTTATTTCGTTACACAGGTTACAATATATTATGTAGTCTAATCTTCAATATATATATATAATAACACATACATACATAACACATACATACATAACACATACATAATTACATAAAAAAGTCTACTTTAATTATTTTTATCTGTTTCTTCCGGTTAATCCCTGCAGCGGTTGGACAATTTTATTTTGTACTTGAACTGTCTGGTAGCTTATGGGTATAAGGTGTAACTGAGGCTATTTTTCTATTTTTTGTAGATATATAACATCAACCTTGGGGTACAAAGGGTAATTCTTTAGTAACTTATTTTACTACTTTATTTGGGTAATCAGATTGTAATGAAATAATAAATTAAGGCCGAGCTGCAAATATTAAAAGGTTATAACGAACAGTCTTATACCGTTTATCATGCTCTAATTACGATCAGTAATAATTGTTTCTTATGCGTATTTCTTTGACCTTTCCTTTTGATTCATAAAGTTTGTTCTAAAGATATACTATATTAAATGTAATTTATTACGCAGTGTACATGCTTCCGGGTTGAAGTCAAGCCAGTAATAAGTATGTATAAATCACGAAGCTATAGAATTTTGTAGACGATAAGCCCATTATAAAATTCAAAATATTAATTTTGACGCAATGCATGCAACGAAGAAATTTAGATTTAAATTCAGTTTAGGTTTTTTTTAATAAAGTATATATACATACAACTTAACAGTCTAACGATGCAGTAATTGTGTAAAAGGGTTACAATTGTGTAAAAGGGTTACAAATTGCCCGAACTTCCTAGGCAGGCGGTGTACCTTCTGCTGTAAGTAAATACAAGTTTGATATATTAATTTAATAGATACATTACAGTCATATTCACATAGAACACACACGGTAGAGAGTAGCCATACTCAGGCATTCTTCTGTAAAAGCATTAGCCCAAATGGGCGTATGCATTACATTGTTATGACCAGATTCACACACAAACATTGTGTGAATTGTTATAGTGACTGGCGATTGTTTGGTGAGTCTAAAATGTGTATGTGTGAAGTTTAACCCTGCAAAGTACAACCCCCGGGCCAATAAAGAGTCGCTAACTGGTTCAATGTCCACAGTTAGTAAAAAAATCAATCATATTTTGATAATGAACTTATGGTCATGTCCTCGTACAGTCTCGTAATTTGTATGTGATCTATATATCAGTCCTTTCGATTTCTGTTCTGTGGAGATATCTATGGAGGTAATTTGTTGCCAAGCCTTCTTATAGTCGTATAAATTATTATCGTATGTAAATCACATAGTTTCTCAAGATTAATCACTAGTTTTTGTATAAATTCTCCTTGAAAAAGTACGATAAGCTAAAAAATGTTATCGAATCGTGCTCGGTAAAGAACGTGTTTCTACTACATGCTTCATTAATCGATGACCTTATTCGGTATAGTTGATAATAAGTGATCTTAATATCTATTGAACTGTTGTGACGTGAGGTCGATATTGGAATTTTTATAAATGGGGATGGTACCTACTTATGTGCTCTCGGTTGCTGTGATAAAAGGGCGTCCATTAATTGTTTGTGAGGCTTTTAGGAGAGAGGATGCTATAGGATGATGTTGATAAATAATACATATGACAATGCTTTTTAATATTGATTTTTAATTATTATTTATTTCTAATCTGAGATAAATTTTAGGCCATTTTCGTGCTTGTCCCACCAGTCAGAATTTCCATAGCATCTATTTTCCTCCAGAAATAAAATTTGGTGCTAATTTAAAGAGTATATTTTAGTATTTTTTCTCATTTTATAGCATAGTCAAAGACATGTTGCAAAGTATTTGGCATAAAATAAATTTGTAATGTCCCCCCAGTCAAACTCTTTATGATATATGTATCTCGTACGATGTGTTTGTGTTAAGTTTTTAATAGGACCCTTAACCGATTGACGCAGTATTAGGGAGGCGTATCATATTGTTGTTTAAGTCTTATCAATATCCATAATTATCTCAAGTGACCGCTTGACTTTTCAAATAAGTATAAATTATTCCTGAGGCGAGAGCACCCCCCACGAACTTACTGCATGCACGCAGATAGTGTTAAGTAGATGTAATAATGAATTGCTACCATTACGGTGTATATTCTCATGCTAATTGCCATTTTGTATATCAACAATTCTAATCAGAAGGTCAGGTATAATACATTTAATAACACTTTTTGTGGTGCATACGAGTAGGTGCTTCGTTTAACACTACATATTATAAAACAGTTCCCTGCCGAATCTGTCTGTCTGTTGGCGATAAACTTAAAACTACTGCACAGACTTTTATGCCGTTTTCAGTAATGGATAAATTGATTCTCATTGATGGTTTTAGTATATAATTTGCCAAGTTTATCAATGGGACGTTCTGGGTTGTTGTTGTATGGAGTTCTTCTGACACAAGAAAATGATGTGATATATTTATTAATATTCTTCTTAAATTAAACTAGTACACTCTTTTCTGTGGTAGAGGTTTCTTCTCAATCAATTTTTTTATAGCAAAAGGACATTTCATGTAATCTAAGATTGTTTTTCGTTTTGATGTTAAAGTGTGTCTCTTGAATTGAAGCGGTCAATATTATTGTATCCGGACCAAGTTGGATAAAAGACATATGTTAATAAAATAATATTTGCATACCGAATTTTATAGGCGAAGTACACACATCAAAAGTGTCTAGGGATCAAGCATTTTTATGCGGATTTCTTGAGATTGAGATGTGGCTTTGTAATAAATTTATGATTTTATAAATTTATATGGATCCTTTTTGGTGCATTTCATAATTTGAATCAGGAACTGTCAATCAAATTCGAGTAAAAGATGAAAATCAGCTGCCAATATTTTCCCTATAAAAACATACAACGCATTGAAGAAATTATTAGTGCTACTGTTTCCCTACTACTGATTAAAACCAACGTTATTATGGAGCGGCGACGTCATTTAAGCAGGGAAGAAATGCTCAGAGCCGTGGGAATGATAGAAGCTGGTTCCCGGCAACGTACTGTGGCTTTAGCTCTGAATACAAGTCAGAGTGTTATCAGTCGACTTTGGACACGTTACCGAAGCACTGGTACCGTGGCTGAGCGCCATGGAGGACGGTATCGCTGCACCACACGGAGACAAGACCGATACATTCAAATCTTAACTCGAAGAGCTCCAACAATAACCGCCATGATGTTAGCCGTGAGGCTTCATCACTCTTCAGGGAACTTAATTAGCGACCAAACAGTCAGAAACCGCTTGCATGAAGTGAACCTTCATTCCCGAAGACCGCTACGGGTACCACCTATAGCAATGCACAATCGTAGGATTCGATATCAATGGGCTCTTGAACACAGAAATTGGGCAGAAGAACAATGGCGTTTCGTGTGCTTTTCTGATGAGTCTCGTTTTGGTATGAGACCGGATACAAGACGTATACGACACTGGAGAACCCCTGGACGCCAACAGCGATTAAAATCCTGCCAGGAAGTCCATCCTTATAGTGGTGGAACCATCATGGTATGGGCGGGTATTTGGATCGGCGGAAGAACTGAGTTGATTTGGATCAGAGGCAACCTCAACGCTCAAATTTATGCTGAGACGATTGTATCAGACGTCATCGTTCCTCTACAAGTGCAAATCGGTCCCTTATTTCAGTTAATGCATGATAATGCACGACCGCACACCGCAAGAGTTGTAAGACAGACTCTCGCCGCAGCTAACATCAATGTCCTGCCCTGGCCTGCTCAGTCGCCAGACTTGAACCCGATTGAGCATGCATGGGATATGCTACAGAGAAGAGCTCTGCCGAATATGGAGGGTATCCAGTCGCAAGAAGACCTTTTTTTGTTGTTGCAACGAACATGGGCGGCCATTCCACAGCGTGATTTGGATGAACTCATTTTGAGTATGCCAAACCGATGTTCTTGTGTTGTTAGTGTTCGCGGTAGAAACACGGATTATTAATTGTTTAAGTTACCTAATAAAATTTTAAATTTCTTTACTAATGCAAAGGTGACTTGGTTTATCGTTACTGTGACAAACGAAAACACTTTATTTGATGAATCCTTAAAGAATTTTTTAATTAATATGAATCAGGAGAAAAGTTATTGCAAAAATATATGTTGATCCCTAGACACTTTTGATGTGTGTATGAAGAACTAAAAACTAGCCCTAAGATCTCTCTAATGTACCATATTTCAAGCATCTGTCTAAGTAAACCACACTGTTATAGTGACACCAGTAATATCTTATTTAATTTTTAATGAATCTTTAATCTTTCCTTAGCGTTTAAGGGGAATGTTCTTATTTTTCTTTGGTTAGATAACTTTAACAGATGTTTACTATTGTTTTTTTATCGATCATAATGTTTCTCGATTCCGATTTTGCTCTAAAAGCTAAACGGCTGCTTCAAAAAATCTGGATAAATTCGGGTTGGTGGTCCATTTAATGAACTTTAAAGGAAAACTACAACGGATAACTATAACTCCTGAACTAACAAAGTCATCTATACTTTGTTAGTTTAAGAGTTATAGAGGTTTAACTTGTAAAATGCGCTTACTTGGAAAACGTCATACAAAATTAACACATTGATACGTAAACATAACAATATATTATCTTTTAGGAAGGAATAAATGTTAGGGATAGCAAAAGGGCAGTGTTTTTGTAACCGACTTAGTAAAAGAAGGAGGTTCTCAATTAGATTGTTTTTTTTCTGTATAATATCAATTTTTCTTACTAAGATATTAATGTTTACCAGTAAAAGAATAATATCCTTTTTTACACCTTTGTATCATTTCCATGTTAAACTGCTTAACCTAGTTCTATATACTTTTTTTATCCAAGTTGTATCTTTCAACACATACATATTAAAAAAAAATTTACGCCAATCGTTCTGTTTTAAATAATTTTAATTTTTTCATTAAATGCTGTAACTTAATACTTAATACATATAGTTGAACTTATTTTATTCACCTTGGTGGTAATCGATTATTGCTGTAATTTATAATACCTAATAAACCTGACCCAACTACGATATTGACGATATTGATAAGAAATACATGTCGCTAAGCTAAAATCTACAAAGTATATACCACACTACTTACCTACCTCTATTTTAAAAATAGACTGCATTTTTCTTCATCTTGATTATTATATACAATTCCCGCTTATTACTTTATATATAATCATTGGTGTATAAAACAGATCAAGGCATTGTCTGTTGCCATGCCAGAAACCGTGGGTGTGTCATGATAATCATATGCCAAGTGGCAGGTTACTGTATTTCGATGATAAAAAATAACGTCACAAGACCATATTTCAAAACACCTCAAGTTACTCGCCTGGCCTCTGTACATGTTTTGAATTGCATATTATCTCTCTGTTAGCTAGTTTCCATTCGTTATCTTGTTTCCAATGAAAATATGTTTTGATGTTTAAATTTACAACATCATGTTTGCGCAAAGAGAATATATTTTTGTCCCTTTTTTGACCGAAGCGGGGGTTTGGAAACTATTGTGCTACGTAATGTACAAATATACTTTCAGATTGCTGTTATGTCTAATATTTCCATCTTAAGTCGTTACTATGTTTAAAATGTTTGTGTTCCAAGATGTAGGTATAATTACAGTTCGTACCAGAATTAACTTGATCATCTTATTATCTATCTCATTATTACGTGATCGCAGATATACCAAAACTTTAATTATCTTACTCGTATATATATATACCTAGTACCCACCTTAATTTAAGACAACGTGTTTATGCAGTAAGCAGACAAAAAGTCCTGTCTTGACGTGGCTTCAAACATCCTATAAATACATACATGATTTAGGTAACAGCAATGGTTGTTATGACATTATAAGTAAAGATTGAAAGCATCACGACATCTGGGCGTTACTTTGACGTAATTGTGCGACAGATATGGACCATATATATATTGACGTCTTCACTCCTCACGCTGTATTTTGTACATTACTTATCTAAGCTCCTTACCTTGAAGCTTCTCCGACTTATTCACTCGCTTGCGTTGATAATTTTAAATTAATTATTTCTCTTAAAAATATTTAATAAATTTAATTTGTGAAAAATGTGCTGCTATATTAATGGTTTATGTGACTTGTGTAGAGAGTTCCAGTTATCCCTGTTCCAAAGTAAGAATTAATATAAACCCGTGTTTTTATATAAATAGTGAAAATTGTAGGGGAGGGCATTATTATTTTATAATTTTTTATTGGTGTGTTAACAGTATATTTTTAAATAAATAAATAAAATTCGTATCATATAATAACACTGAAACAATTTGTGCTTTTAATACTTATACGCACTACCGACGATCTTCGATATACCTACTCGTATTAGGATAGTGTTAGACTGCAAGTCTATACCTGTTTTTATTTGGTCATCAGATTTACTTAAGACCTTCCCAAGCGCTGCACCGAAGAGCGAATACGAGAGCTACCGCCTCCAAGACGACGCGTCCGCAAGCCTGTATCCTCCGTCTCCACCGGAGATCAAGCCCAGCCGCGCCGAGCTCGCCGACAATCTTCTGCAGCAGCTAGACAACAAATGTAAACAAGGTAAACATCTACTCATTTTTAATTTCATTTCTACAATCTACTTTTACCTGTAGGTATTTTGGACTCACTTACTCGCACGTGATGTGCGAATTTAGGGATTAAATGAAAAATAATAATTCTTGTGCAACTCATACATTTAAAAGCATACACACATATATTTCTACAAATCGCAAACACATTTAGTAAAATATACAATAGTTAACTTTTTGAAGATTATTTAGTTTCTTACTAAACTGACAGCAAAGCTTTACCTAGCTGGTGAGCTTTTCGTAACATATATTTTTGTTCTTCGCCTTTAC
This sequence comes from Phragmatobia fuliginosa, assembly GCA_932526445.1. Taxonomy (NCBI): domain Eukaryota; kingdom Metazoa; phylum Arthropoda; class Insecta; order Lepidoptera; family Erebidae; genus Phragmatobia; species Phragmatobia fuliginosa. The sequence goes on along the minus strand of OW052071.1, from coordinate 9,773,858 downwards.
TTTCTTATCGACAGATTATTAATGTTGATCATCCTTCTGTTTAATCTTTACACTATCTTTAATATCTTAGCATATATTAAGATTACTTTAGGTGATGGTTGGTAAGTACACGACGCGCTTTGAATGACTGCAGCGCCTTACAATCTTACACGAAGTTGCATTTATGCGTTTCGTTTGATTTAAATTTGTTATACTTATGCTGGTATAGTAATATCCATGAAAATGTTCTAAACTCTTAAATATTTTAAATAACCTTAAAAGATTTTGTCAAAGTGTATTGAGTAAAAAGTGGAAAATTGAACTCTGATCCGAAAATAAAATACAAAAAAATAGGATTAAAATTGGTTTCAGAAACTACACTACAATGTATGAAAATCTTTAACTTGAAAATATTTCAAAAGTAACTACTTAGCGTTTCTGCTACCTGTATAGAGATTATGGGAAGAAAGAAAGAAACGAAACGAAAAGGTTATTTCGCGGGCTTTTCTGACTTTACCTTAGGCGATTCACACACTGGCGACGCGAACACGCGCGTAGGTGCGGGGCAGCCAATCCCGAATCTGCTAGCGGCACGCGCTCACGCGTCGCAACGCGTTTTTGGTGTGTTGGACCTGGCGTGTTTTCTATACTAATCGATGTACTTGCATACAATATTAAAATCTGCCACTCCGCGGTGCAGTGTGTGAATCGCCTTACTCTGAAATCAAATATGACCATCTGGTGGTAGGTGGGATATCAAATTTAACATGTCATATTCGCCCACTATAAGACTCGCTTGTTTTGTTGTTCTATTTGACAGGAAAAAACACGATATTATTTCACATACATTTCAGTTAACGTTCACATTTTGGTGGCCAAGCCTACCGCCTCTGCATTAAAAAAATATCATTCGGTTGTATAATTTAGAATGCTAGTCTTTGTCCTACTGAAATCCAATTAGTGCCAATGACCCTTAATGTGTTTAGCTGTCATGACGCACAGTTAAAGAGAACGTGATGCTATTCTTTAAAAACAACGATAATTTCAAGTGTAAATATTTTAGCTAGTACCCATTATCATATCAGTTGTTTGTTATGTAATGTTTTCAGCTTCTAATTTTGTGTGAAGTTCTTCTAAGTTTACAACTGTTAGTATCTATTATTTTAACATCACTAATCGTGAAATGATTTGAGCAAAATGTTCTTATGACCATATAATGTTATGAACATATAATGTTATGAACGCGCGAAACGAGTAAAATCACTGAGCACTATATTGACAGCGAGATAACTTGACACACCCCTTTAGGCTCTATACTTTGTATAATTTGATGATAATTTAAGTAAATAAGCTATCTTTTTTGTCTTTGCCATCTTAATCTTTTTCATCTGACACTGAGTTTAGGAGATTTTTAATAGTATTTAATTTTCACACAGTTGCTTAACTTTACAATAATGTATCTTAGGAATAAATAAATTAAATCCAAATATTAATAAAACCAAAAGCTGTGCTCGTACTTTGTAGAAAGAATCCTGTCGCTGGATACTATTCCAGGATTCCTGCTATTTAAGTTGCAACATGACCGCGTGTAGATTTAGTCTTTTTCGCTCAAGAAATATCGCTCAACCGAAATTCTGGATGGAGTCTGGCCCATGATTTTCTACGGGGTTTCCACACGAAGAAAATAAAGTCCGTCAAACATCTCCATTCCCAAAAAATGAAAAATACTAAAAATAGCTGATAATTAATACCAGTTAGGTATATTGTTAAAATTGTTGCTTAAAATAGACTTATTTTGTTAAAAAAGACTAGCACGATAAACTTTTGATATAAAAGCTACAGGGGTCCACCCTCGCATTTGTTGTTTTGTGGTGCACACGCTTATGCGCACGCTTTGTGCACACGATTATTTATTAGGCTCGTGTTAACAAATAGATGTTGTTTTGTACCTATTTTTTACCGATTTCATGTCTATCAATAGTCGGGCGATAAATTCTATTACAAACATTCAATTAAATAAACATGAGATCGCGTGCTGAACGCATATAGACTATGTATAATCATACTATATAAGTTTTATTTTACATCGGTGATTAGTATTATTTGTGATGTTATACATCGATAGTCAAATAAATAAAATTAGTGTCTGTTTGTAATATCAAATGTGTTCAGTTCAGCTTTACTTAATGCATATGAAAATAAATACGACACTTCACTATAAATGCATATTTTAAAAAAAAAAACTATATGTTGGCCGGTCTGTCTGTTTATTCCGATTAATCTCTAGAACGGCTATACAGAACGAAGAGTACGCCTCTGCATTGCTTCTTCCTGGACATGCAGAAGGCCTTCGACTGTGTTCCTCGTGCGGTGATATGGTGGGCACTTCGATCCAAAGGGATTCCAGAGACCTATGTTGACATAATTCGAGACATGTACCACGACTCCGAATCAATGGTTCGGACCGCTGTTGGTGACACGAAACCCTTCCCCATCACTGTCGGGGTTCACCAAGGATCCGTCCTTAGTCCGTTTCTATTTAGTGTTATATTAGACGTTCTGTCAGACAGCATCAGAGACACACATGAGCAGCCCCCTTGGTTGCTCATGTATGCTGACGATATCGCGCTGGTGGATGCGGACAGGGGTAGATTGGTGCGACGTGTGAAGGCATGGAAAGAGGCGCTTGGGAACGGCGGTATGAAACTTAATGTGGCGAAGACCGAGTATCTGGCGTTTAACTCCACAGATCCCTCGCCCGTCCTCATCGGCGATAACTTAGTCGAGCGCACGAACCAGGCCAAATACCTGGGATCTGTATTTCGGGAGTCCGGAGAAATCGATTGCGACGTCAAGGCACGCATTGCTGCCGCATGGGCCAAATGGCGTGAGGTAACTGGTGTCATTTGTGACCCCAAAATGCCGATTAGGCTTAAGGGACAGGTCTATAAAACTATCATTAGGCCTGTCCTCTTACATGGTTGTGAAACGTGGCCGGTGTTGGAGCGACACAAGCAAGAGCTGCGGGTCACGGAAATGAATATGCTGCGGTGGATGTGCGGAGTCACGCGAAATGACCGAGTGAGAAACTCCCGCATTCGCGGCAGCCTTCATGTCCGAGACATCGCAGACAAAATGCAGGAGAGTCGACTGCGTTGGTACGGCCACGTTTTGCGGCAACCGCCTGGCTATGTGGGTAACAAATGTCTGGCCATGCCGCCTCCGCCGGGCCCCAGTAGAAGGGGTAGACCCAAGAGATGTTGGCTTGACGTCGTAATGGATGACATGCGTGTTAATGGTCTTACTACCAGGGATGCCGAAGACCGGGCAAAGTGGAGGAGGAAAAGCCGGAAAGCGGACCCCGGGCACCAAAGTGTAAGCTTTGGAAGCAACCGGGAACAACGCTAGGATGATGATGATGAATCTCTAGAACGGCTATAATGCTTTTGACGGTACTTTCACTGGCAGTTAGCTGCTGACATAAGGAGTAACTTATGTTAATTTTTGTAAAATTTGTTTTGATTTGCAGCGTTGCTTGCTATTTACAACATTAACCTCGGGTACCACCGCGGGACTCAGATAGTTGATAATTTAAAGGCTTTCCATGTAATAACAGGTTACCACACTTACTTAACTGTTGTAGCTTTTTGTTCTTCTTTCAAGTTATCCTGTACAATTCTTAAGTTTTCATATCTTGATCTTTCAAGAGATTACTTCTAACTGCTGGGCACGTTATACAATTTAAACTAGTTGAAACGGGCTTTTGCCTGCTTCGTTTATTATTATGTGATGGGCCTGTTGTCTAGTGGTTAGAGATCCTGAGAACAAAACTAAATTAGAAGTAGTGGGTTCCCACCAAGGACAACATCTTATTGATTGGTCATTCTTTTGACAGATTACGCTGCATGCGCTGCGTAAACGCTTAAAGTTTTGCAAAAATCATGTATGACAGAATAATTCCCCTAAGTTCCAAAAAAATATCTATCTTTTAAGGTTGGCTCACTATTTTATGGGAAACGAAATGTGCTTCCGCGGTATAACATCCGCTACGGGCAATAAAAGACGCCGACGCGCGACGGCTCTGTGTGGTTCAGCTACTAAGACACACCTCTAAACACTGGTTCTCATTACACGCTGGCGTGATTTTATCATTAACGCCTAATTAGTCATTAAACTTACTCTATTAATTAATTGGCATATTAACTACAAGTGTCACGGACAGTGATAATTTGAAGAGTTAAAGACTCGTGAAGAAAATAATACTTTTAGTAATAAATAAAAAACAAATCATTATTGAATATAATTTTCACTGGACTATGTTATTACATAGATCGTAAATATATAAAATCAAACAGGCCAAAATGCACTACTACTATAACCATCTAAGACAACTGTCTTGAAGGGTCCAAAACCGATCAAAAATATTTGGTCGTGGTATGTTAAATAAATCCTTGTTGTAGAGTTAAATAAAGAAGCTACATAGAAGAGAAATAATGTTTTTGCTTAAGAATTTCAAACGTTTTATTATTAATTAAAATGTTACGATTCATTAAACTTACATGTTTCTATATTTTGAAAGTTGTTTTTAATTTTAGCTTTCTGTGTGGATAAAAGTATAAAAGTTCGTCTCTTTTTTTCTAAATTTTCACCTTTTAACTGACTTTTCTATTTATAGAACCACATCCAAACACAATTAGGTAGTCATTCCAATAGAAATATGAAGTTATTACATGAGACTTGCTTCCGATAGTCATAAAAATACCAGATTGAAATGCTGTGTATCTTACAGATACAAAAACCGGCCAAGTGCGGGTCAGGCTACGCATAGAATGGGGTTCCGTAGTCACCCATAATGGCGGGCGTACGGACGGACGGATAAACATGACGAAACTAAAAGGGTTCCGAGTCGTGAAGTACGAAACTGTAAAAACAAATAATTCGTGTGTTCTCCTTCGCTTTATGCTGTTTTAATGGAATCTTATATAATACAAAGAAATTCAGTACAAATAGTTAAAAATACATTACTTAAACTCTTTTTATGTACATTATGATATCTGTACTCATTGATAACTGTAAATAGTGAATCTGTACACGACAATTAACGGTACTAAATGCCTAATATGGGGTTATAAAATTTGCTTTACTTCGTAACTATTATCTCTATGATTAAGGTCTTTTGATGCCTATGAAATGATTACATGCGCATACTAATCGAAAATGTGAATGTAACATGAATAATATAACATTAGTGGATTCGAGATTCGTAGAGACTGGTAGTGGGGAAAGGCGAAGACGTCTGTCATTGGGTGCGTGCGCGCGCGCGCTTCATACAGTAGTATCTTGTGCCGCGTCGCGTCGCGTTTGTTGGTGATTTTAAGTTTTTAACCCGTGACAATAAATTCGAACCGAGAAGCACATTTCGAGCGCTTGCGCTCGCGTACTAACCTATGTCTGCCAACGTTGATGCGCCGTTCGGACGCCGTTAGAATGAAGTGCCATTATCGTTGCATCTGGAATAAAGAAATTGTTTTCAACTCACAAAAACTTGTAAAAAGACGTTAGATCCCAGGGCTTGAACCTGAACCTTCAACGACGACTATCGCTCGCTCTACGAGGATTTCCATTTTTTTTGAATACCACTGCCCTTATAATCTTTGTAAAGTTATTGTTGTATCGTAGCAGTAAGGACATTAAATAATATTTTTGTTCTAATTAAGAAAGCAGTTGCTAAATATAATTGGATTTCGTGATGGCAATGACAGGAATGTATGTTGGTAGGTGGTATCCGCATTATTTATTTTATTTTCTACGAATTAGTTGACCATGTTCGCTTTGTCCACTTAAAATGTTCCAGCGCTTGAGCTTTCTCAAGGTCTGAATGCTCTAGTTTTTGTTTTGTTGTTTGTGTAATCATATTTTATGTCATTGAAGTTTAACGCTACCGGTTTTTTACGACCAGTTACTTAAACAACCAATGTTCGGCTTGACTGTATACTATAATAAAGTAACTGGACACATTGCTGATTCGATTTAGAGCGATAACTGCGCAACAAACTTGTTTGTTTGCTAAACGGCATCAATACATTCAATGTTTAATTTTAGGGGAAATGTCATATTGTTAGATCTTGCCTGTGTTACGGTGGATAAAAAACGTCAACTTGGGATTTATTAGTGTTGAAGTTGCTTATTTTAAATTCGATATTGCTGTTCTCTTTAAAATTCAATGTGTATCAGTCGTCAAATTGACGTTCATGTGTGTATGTGTTTGCTCGTATAAGTCGTATAACCTGTTTACGTAGTGCTACCAGTCACAATTACTAGCTTAAGATTCAGCAACTCAAATTACCTTTGCACAGTTTTATTTTCCTTATAATTGAACAGATATTGTTGACAAAGTCCATAAAATTATTTATATGTATACTCGCCCAAACTGGCAAATGAATGCATTCTCTGTTATGTGTATATTTTTCGTGGCATGTTTAACTGATAAACCAGTTGGCGCCCAAGGCGATCTCATTTGTTATAGCGGCCAATAATTAAAGCGACTACTTTATTGACCACTTGTATCCATTCTTATACATTGATACATATAATATGACCTACCAATAACACCTTTCGAATTGAGGATAAATAGTTATCTTTGCACGTAATGTATACGTGACGGAATAAAAGTTTATTTATTGTTTTGCGTTCGCATATATAAACTATTTGAAGGTTACAGCTTTAAAATATCATGATAGAAGTAATTATCAAATTTAACTAATACTCTAGTGTAGTACTCAAATATTACAGTGTAAATATGATGCCTTGAAATATTAACTAGGAACTTAACCATATTTTAACAATATGAACCAACTGGGCACTTTGAAAAATCTTGTTAATATGTATTTCTAATGAACGAGGCTCATGGTAGTCATGGTATATGTATGGAGGCTATACTATTATAAAAAAATGACAGTCGAGCATATAAAATTAGATATTTTCGTTGATGTGCGACAAAGTTATTTGATATCGGGGGCGCGGTGTCAGCGAACTTTGATTGTGCAGGTTTATCTAGGGTCAGGTTGCAGGCGCCCGACCGAGCTTTGTGCTAAACATATAAACATGTGTAGTTAGCCGTTACAATACTTAAAATATTAAAAAGTATTATATGAAATGATAAATTGACGTTCTTTTCTCCACATGAGGTCTGCAACATCAATCTGGACAATTACGTTCAATTGACCGACTATTGATTGCTCTGCCGTCGGTCAATAGTGTTTACACACATATCCATACATACACACTCACATACGTACCTACAAAGGGGTAGGCAACATATAACTAAACACCCATATTTTGCCCACTAGAATTTGATTCGCTTAAGTAATTAAGGCAAGTTCATAGCGACATTTTCTGTCTTTATTATAATGCAAATATGTAGTAACAAGTAACAATGGTCTATCATTGGCGCAGTTTATTTGCGTGCAACGTGAGACTTGTTTATTTAGTTCAGGGTAGACATCTACCTTGCTGACGTTGCAGCAATACCGCTTATAATTTGATTTTGCATAATTTGTGTAAATCATGATGGAATTTTCCTAACCTTAATCTACTTATAACAAGTTTTATAAACAAAATCATAAATCTAGCATTTTAATTATATATTTATGCATAGGGTATGTATAATTTGAAAACATTAAGTGTAATAATATTTCTTTTTGTTACAGAGACCATCTTCCCGCCTTGGCTCGAGGAAAAGGTTGATCTTCCTATTTTTGAGAACATCTCGCAGGTTGTGGAACGCGTAGAGCCTCCGCCTCTAGTGCCGATCCCAGTGCCGCACCAGGTTCTACCGCCAACGCTTAGTGCAGTGCCACAGCCAACCGAAGAGCTTCTCAGGGAATTTGAAACTGTATTTGATGCCGTAGAATTGACTCACTTGACTCCGCCTCAAAGTCCTCCAGGGCCTGCAACTCAATTACTTTTGAGTTACGCTCAACAAGCTCAGCATGCTTCATTCGTGCCAGCGGTTCCTCTTGTGCCGTCGCAAGAATCGTGGCCTGCCACATCTGCGCCTGTACAAATTCAACAAACGATTTCCGATTATGATTGCGGTTTTGCAGACGTAGAAGAGCTTCTACGGAACCGCGCTGCTCAGTTACTATCTCCCCAGCACTCTGGAGGAAGTGAGAGTGTGTCACCCCAGTCCTCTCCCCCGTCATCGCCACGTTCGTCTTGCACCGACGACGAGTGGTCGGCGCCCTGTCGTTCCAAACCGTATTCCCGTTCATCTGATGACCGTCGTTCTCGAAAAAAGGAGCAAAACAAAAATGCCGCTACTCGTTACCGCCAGAAGAAGAAGGCTCAGGTTGAAGTTCTTCTTACGGAGGAGCAAACGATGCGTCAGCGCAACTCAGACCTTAACGACAAGTGTTCCGACCTACAGCGTGAAATCCGCTATCTAAAAGGACTGATGCGTGACCTGTTCAAAGCCAAGGGTCTTATCAAGTAAATATCATGCCTTCGCCGCCTAGAGAAATATAACATACCATGAGGCGCGACAGAAAACGCGCAGAAATCTCTTTTCGAAAAAGAAATTACGGGAAGCTTTGTTTTTTTTTGAAGATAACTAACTTAGATATAATCTCAGTTAAGTTCAGTTACTATCTGACTACGTCGAGCAGCAAGAATCACTTTTCATTAGTAGAGGGTCACAAAATAACATCATCCAAAAAAGAAAAGGTGGCGCCCTTTGTCATTTTTCATTTTTCTTTTATTTAGAGGATAGGTTGCATTCATTGTTATGAAATATAATTTGGTATCTACACAAAGAGTTAATATTTAAGACCAGATAAAATATTTTATTGTATTTATATAGATTTAAAATCAAAACGAATCAATTGTTAATGTACTAAATGTATCATATTTGTTATTGAATATCCTGATTATTTTTTCATACAATATAAGGAATGCGACGGCGGATTCATGTGTTTTATTTTCAAAACTTTTTCCTTGACAATGTAAATGTGTTAACCAAATGATAGTTTCATCACTTTAATCTAAAGAATAATTCTGTAGAATCCCAAATGATCATGAATTGAGATTAAATAAGGCATAAAAAATATTACTTATTTTTTCTTCATTACACTATACTCACATTTTTTCTTTTCTTTTTCTTCTTCCGATGACAATACACTAATTTGAAAAAAAATGTTTATACAAATTAGTTTCTTTTAGTATTTTTTTCTAAAAAAAAATTATTTTAAAAAACTTAACAAACACGCTTTTAAACTAAAAAGTAGAAAATAATTTTAATGTAACAAAGCGTGGGGTGCTTTCTGAAAATATTTCAAAACGTCGCCTCACGATTTTTACATTAAAATTATTTTCTACTTTTTAGTTTAAAAGCATGTTTGTTTAGTTTTTTGAAAACTATTTTTTTTTATTTTGTGTTATCTGTCCGTCTGTCTGTTTGTTCCGAATCTCTTAAATGGCTAGACTGATTTTGACGGGACTTTCACTGGCAGATAGCTGATCATATGAGAAGTAAATTAGGCTGTTTTTTTACTAGCTTAGCCTCGCATCGTTACCTGACGTTGTTGTTGTAAATGCACAACACCGCGGACTCTGCTAGTGCCCAATATCATTTAGGGACGGCTAGTTACTATCTCAACCGGTTTTCGCTGAATATCAGTTTTTTTCCGGAGCCACTTAAATCGGTTCGCCGCAATCCTGAGGGCGAACTAAAAAAAAAAACTAAATTTGACTGTACGGATGGCGTAGAGGTTTAGGCGGTCGCAACGCCTCTTTCTGCAGCGTTTAGTGTTGTGGGTTCATATCCCACATGGGGCAACACTTTGTGTAATGTTCAAATTGTTGTTCTGAGTTTATTGTGTGTTTTTAAAGGCCCTGTGTTATACATACGTGTTAGGGCACTGGCTTCCCAATAACGATTGCCAGAGATGTTCATGATTTCCACACTTCGACTGACCTTCAGACTTTCTTGTAACAAAAACACTTTATGGCCTGACGGGAATCGAACCCGAGACCTTTTATTTGTTGTAATTAATTAAAGCCTAGTAGTTCAGTATTTGTAAGTATTGTAACTAAGAGTTGTCTTTAGGTCACACAAAAAAATACACATATTTTAACTTACTATTCATTACTTATTTGAAAATAAGGTTTTGCACCTACTTGTTCAACAGTTCACAAAATGGAGCATACCGTCCAGCATTAGGGCCACCGTGTGATCGCCTTTGATGAGTCACGTGGCCATCTCGTATAAGTCGCGAGTGAACTGGAGTGTGGTAGACTGGTCTTTGCGGAACCCGAACTGTTCCGATCTAGATGTTTGGAATGAGTTGATTCGGGTCAGCAACAGACCGGGTCGGACGGAGTACCTGCCTCGCCCACATGTCGGAACGCCTCAGGGAAGTGTTGGACTCTGGACTGGCCTCCGCACGCTTCCCTGAGCGCTGGAAGAGCGGGAAGCAGATAATAATTCAGAATCCGGACGGCCTGCCGATTCGGTCGTGGCCTATAAGCCCATCGTGTTGCTGGATGAGGTGGGTAAGTTGTTTGAGAGGGTACTCTTCGCTCGAATCGTCCGGCACCTCTGCGAGGTGGGCCCCGATCTGTCGGACGCCCAATTCGGTTTCGAGAGGGCCGTAAGAGATGCCGTGTTGTAATCGCTAATCTCTTTTGAGCTGTGGCGGCGAAATATTGGCGGTGTTGTTGCAATCGCCAACGCTTTCAATAGTCTGCCATTTAGCTGCATCACTTGTGCACTAAACTACTACGATGTACCAGAGTACCTGAGGTGGTTGTTGGGCGCATTGAGGCGCCGGGCTTACGGGTGGCCCTGGATAAGACGGAGCTGAATGCGAGAAGCCCAAAATCGACCAAAGTGGTGTGCCATGGGAGAGGCCTATATCCAGCAGTGGACTGAGATTTGCTGATGATGATGATGATATAATATCAAATAAACAGCTTTTACCAAATTCATAGGGTACCTACAGCATGAAACGAATTTTTAAATTTTTTGTCTGGCTAATCTCTGTATTGACTGGACTTTTACTGGCAGTTAGCTGATGACACAGGAAGTAACTTAAGCTATTTTTTATACTAGCTTAGCCCCGCAAGTCGTCGTTAGCCACGATTTACAATAATAACCGTGGACCTCAGCTTGTTTAAAATAATTGTTTTTCAGTACAGCAGTCTGATTACCATAGTAATTTTCAGTAGAACTAGGATTAGACTGCAACGTGTAAAATTATTAATGACTGACTGAGTGACTAGGTACTAAACGGCATTTTATTAACAGTTAAGCAAAGGTAAAGAACTTAAATGCAATACCAGAGGAAAATTTATAATTCTGATGTTTCTTTACCTTGGAGAGAATGCTTGACATGGTCAAACTAATTACTGAATGATAGGCACTAAAGACGTTCAAGGTATCAACTCATAACTCACATTTGATTTGTGTAATTAGTATGTATATATAATTAGTAATAATAAAACAATTAGTAAGAAGTTCCACTATCGATATACACCACAAGTCAAGGTAAAAAATTACAATAACATTTATTTAAGGTAGAGTTACAAGTTACCTACTATTTAAAGTAAGTCTAAGTTATTTGTGAAAACTGTTCTACGGAAACACATGCATCAAATATCGTGTAATTGCAAAGACCTTTGTCCAGCTGTGTACTGCGATAGGCTATTGATAGATGATTATATATGTACCACATAAACTGAAAAATAACCTCAATAGAACTCAATTTTCCTTTCTTTGAAGGGGCCTAAAGTGGGTGTAGCAATACAATATAGAATAGTAAAGAATTTCCGAAAACGAATTTTAAATAATAACGTTCTAAAGTACTTGGACAAAAAAAAAACAGTGAATATTAGTGAATATTTCGTTATATATCAATATCTTTGCATTTATTGTTAAGTAATCAAGGTTTGCGAAACAAGTGTTCTATGAAAGATTATGAAGAAGAAGAGAATGAATGAATATGCACAGGGCCGTCTTTAACCATGCAGTGGGCCCTAGGCACACATTAGGTTGGGGGCCCCAAAGTTGGTGTGTCCAAGTTTTTGAAAGTAAAGATTGTTAATTGTAATAACTATTGTAATGTGTAATTTATTTTGGTTAATCTATAGTAGTATTATAAATCAAAAGAGTTTGTTTGGTTGCACGCGCTAATCACATGAACTATTCTGATTTTTTCGGGCTACAACTTGAAATAAAAAAAGCGGCCAAGTGCGAGTCGGACTCGCCCCTGAAGGGTTCCGTATCAGCAAGTAACATCATATACTAGTTCTTGTAGTTCGTTGTAACTTTCATCGATGCTTTTATACTAGTGTATTGATTGGATGAAAGGTAAATTGCGTGTTACGGCTTATGACGTATTAAAAAAAAACTACTCACTAGATCTCGTTCAAACCAATTTTCGTTGGTAGTTTGGATCCGGATACAGTGGACGCATGCCATCGGCAAATCCGTTCAATCCGTTGCGTGCCGTGAGTGCGTGCGGGCCAATGGACGCGTACCTTTAGAAGACAACAGCAGAACAACACTTTTTGGACCACTTAAAATGTTGTAAGATGTTGGGAATAGCTCACAACACATTGGGATGTAACACTTCATCATCCATGATCAGCCCGATGTAGTTCACTGCTATATGCATTTCCCAAGACACATCACAGAGCCCGGTCAAAGGCTTTTCGTCGTCCCTTCACCTGGCCAGAGGGTGCCCCACACTACGTTTGCCTAGACGCGGTCTTAACTCCAAAACACGCTTACGCCAGCGGTTATCGGTTCTGCGACATATATGACCAGCCCATCAACTACTACCTATCTACCTACTAGCTTTCAGAGCTATTTTGGTTTGCTAGGTTGTCTGATGGATCACTTCGTTTATAATTTTGTTCTTTCAGGGAGACCAAGTACGGCTCTTTCCATAGTTCGTTGTACGACTTCAAATTCGTGGACTAGCCCTGCAGTCAGTGTCCACGTCTCAGCACCGTAAGTCATTACGAGTCGTTGAAAGTTGAACGCTGCCTAGCCCAATCGAATCCTCCTGCGGATTTCTTTTCGACGTCGTATCTACCCATAAATTGCCCAAGATATATAAAATCCTTGCCAACTTCCTAAGAGGTGTTCCATTAATAACTACTGGTTCCGTAACCAGTAGTTATTAACTCTTAAAGAATCGTTCCATATTTTCGTATTTAATCACTTGGGTTATATAATAATATAAATATGTACACACAACATAAAGAGCGAATATAATTAGTAAAGTATGAATTTTGCATGCTTATTATGAATAAATAAGGCCACAAAGATAATTATATAATATATGTATACGTAATGAACTGATTAAATTATGAAGTAAAATTTTGTGAATATGTTCGTATTCTACTTTTGGAAATAATGTTTCTACAGACCAGGAAAAATAATACCAACTTATTTCTTTTTTGTCGTTGCTTAATGTTTGCTTCGGTTAATGCTTATGCGTTCATACTAGATTATTTATATATTATTATTTTCTTACCTCAATTAAAAAAAGTATTTACTTCTATTCATTTAATTGTAGTTCCTTCCTATAAAGATTTTTATTAATATGTTTCTGCAAATATTGAAAAAGAAAGTAAAAAGTATATTTAGAAAGACCGGAACATGTCGAGCAGAACAGAACTGTCCAAACCTAGATATGTCCCGGTGTCCCGAGACGTATGGCACCCCTAATCTAGGAGTAAATGTCCTATAAACCTCTAAGTAAAACAGATTTATGTAAAGAGTATTCTGTCTCGGTACAGTCCTTGAAATATTGATCTACGACTGCTCAGCAGGTAAACGTATATTAAAAGGTATGTCCACTCACTATCTTTCTTGAACTCTGGTAAAAGGGAATGGTTGAGTGATATTTCTTTCACATGAAGAATCAGGAATAAATTTGACTATTTAGTAAAAAACGTAGACTTGAAATGAATTTGAAATGATGCCAGTTAGGTTTATTTTTCTATGAATTAGAATAAAATTAGAAAGTTAGTTATAAAATTATAATGCCTTCGTAGCGGCTTATATATTATAATAAAAAAAAAAACATGGTCGTCTAATGAAAACACCGCCAACAACGGAGTATTGGAGTACCTGTACCTGCGATACAGTTACGGAGTACCTGTATCGCAGTGTAGTATATGAATAGTTCTATATGTATGTTCTATAGTATACGAATAGTAATGTTGAATATAATGTTGATTGACATGAGAACTTATCATAAAAATGTTTTCCGTTATCATAATCACATCGCTTCGTTGGAGGATGTCTTGATTGTGTTTGACTGTATTTTGTTTATATCGCTTATTTCGAGCTAGTTAATTTGAAGAGTCCTAAAAGAAGGTTGCATATATTTTCTGTCATTGGAATGTTTTCTAAAAATTTTGACACCCACCCTTATATTTGTGGGTGTTTCTAAAAATACGAAAATTCTGTTTTTCTTAATTTATAACGACTGAATGATTTACCCTTATTATTATTTTATAATACTGGGAAAAACACAATTTATGTACATTTCCAATGTGAATAATATTTTTGTTATTGACTCCTTAGAATTCTAGAAGCAATCCGTTAATCATATTTATCACTTGATATTTTACTTTATAAATAGATAACCTTATGATCTCTACGATTGTTATATTTTCTATACGGCCTACGATTACTCTGTGTGATATATATATCACACAGAGTATATTTATATATATTTTTGACGTTTTGCGACAATTCAGTAGCACAAACACATATTAAGTAAAGCTACCAACTGTGACTTTCTTCTTACATGTAATTATAAAAATAGTAATATTATTCTATATAACTATTTATTTACAATGCTACAAAAAGTTAGAAAAGAGAAGTTAGCATGAAAGAAAATTAGACACACATTAGAATTAGTCACGTAATTTAACTATTATAATTATTAAGGTTTCCGCTAATACAAGTAATACAAGGTAATACAAATAAAACTAGGTAACCAAGGATTTAATACACATAGAAAAGCAAATAAGCACAACATAAACCTAATGTATTTATTCGTAGGAGCCAACCCGGTTCCTTCTAGAAGCGCAAAAGATTTCGGACGAGCAGCAGTACAGCTTTTAGGAGCGATTTCAGGCGATAATAATAATAATCATTTATTTGCCAGAATGTAGGTTTACAAAGTGTGATCTTAAAATTAAACACGTCCCATTTACATCCTACCAGTATACATGATATGCAAATATTAGTTAGGTATATTAAAAATGAAATTATTTAAATAGCAAATATCTATATGAATTAAATTAAATTAAATATTGCATGCAATGTCAAAATTATCATTTCGGTAAGTCAACAAAGGAAATTAAAATTTCGTCAAATAAATTCTAGAATATTTAAAAGAAGGTACATTAATTATAAATTGTCTATGTCGAAATGATAAAATTGGTTTAAAAAATAATAATACCAATACTCTATAACGTTACTTCCCTTCCTCACGATATGACATAAATTCAGTCAAATCGTAAAAACATTTGTCCTTTGATGACCACCACTTTGCGATGACCACTTAAAAGAAAACCAATGCTAAGACTGCGCAAGCCTACCAAAATGAATTTACTCTGCCTTATGGAAAGCTTGAGTACATACAATGCAGCAAGGTGACTCAGACCATAGCGACCTAGTGAGATGTTTCTGCATCTTTCCCCCCGCCCTCGCGGCCTCGGGGGGCCGAAAGAACGATGCGGAATGATTGGGTTATAGATAAGTAGTTATTTATTTAGTGTGTACTATTTACCTAGTACCTCAATTTTTCAGTTGATCTTAATATAGTAATCGATGCTAGCTAATGTAAGCGCGTACGGTAAACTATGCATTAACACAATCAACTGTAAATATTTCTAGACTGAATTCACGGTTGAACATTTTCATTAAATGTAAATTTTGACCTTCATAAGTGCCAGTGTGACCCACATGAATAAATAATTTGAATTTGAGGTTCTACTTTGAGGATCCTTGCAAAGGTACGATGATGTAAAAGGACTACTTTATTCTATAGCGTTTTTTAAGTTAAATGAAATCATGTCTAGTCTATCGTCTGTCTAGGTTATTGTCTTCAGTCAAAATCCATTGCTAATTGTCTAAGGAGGAAGTTCACACTAATCTAAAACAAATAAGTAAAGTTAAGTAAGATATTGACACTATTTGCGTGGATGTATTATTACTAGTGATCTAGTGTTTAGTAATCCTAACTGCTAAGTGTAAGTACTGCTCGATTCCCACATGGAAAAATATTGTGCAGCATAACCATTTGTTCTATCTCTAGGTATGAAAATGTATTTATTTAAAATAGGTATATTTAGTAAGTCTGCTTTCCATAACACAGGCTCTGCTTGTTGTGGGATCCTTTGGCCGTGTGTAAAATG
This sequence comes from Phragmatobia fuliginosa, assembly GCA_932526445.1. Classification (NCBI taxonomy): domain Eukaryota; kingdom Metazoa; phylum Arthropoda; class Insecta; order Lepidoptera; family Erebidae; genus Phragmatobia; species Phragmatobia fuliginosa. The sequence continues at coordinate 9,757,436 of OW052071.1, read as the reverse complement.
AAAATTTAGGGGAGGCCTATGGTCACGTCAGCAGTAAACGTCTTTCGGCTGAGACGAACATACTCTTAAACACTGACTTGTCAACTATTGATTCATAGTATAATAGGTGAAGTTTTTACTTACATGCATTGTATACATAAACTAATACATTTATTTGTAAGTTTTTTTATCCACATCGTCGGTAGCTGAAAACGTAAAAAACTGACAACGTTTCTACTGCATACGACCAAAGAGACCTATTAGTCCAGTCAATTAAAGCTTAACTTTGCCATTTTGGTTGAACACCTGCAACCAACGCCAAAATTTTCGTGAGTCTTCGTAGATTAATATAGTAGTATTGCAGGGTGCTGCAATACCGGCAAAGGGTGCAAATACATTGCAAAAGCGTGCAAAAACAACTTTCGTCTATACTCGCGATTGGCTGGAAAAATAAAAAAAGATCCTACTACAAAATTGTAGGAAATTAAATCTCCTACAAAAAATTCCAAACGTATTTTCGCGTATCTCTCATAGTTTTTGCACAAAATGCATTTAAAGGTGCAAAATGAAAAAAATGCACTTATAAAATGTAAAACTTGGTACAAAAGTAAAGAAATATTAACTAAAATGACAATTATTATTTATTGGACACGATTTTAAAACCACCTACCATCATGTGCGACTACGAAACCCTATTTTGTACTTGGCATTTTTTTTATTTTCAGGCGCCATTTTGAAATTCTATACGGCCTGCCACAGTTCAAACAAACGACAAAAACCAAACAAAAACTATAAACCGTCCAGGTCCAGCCGTTTGGACTGTAGGACGTGCCAAAGACATGGACATACATACACGTGTACTTACATACATACTCTCGAAAACATTACCCTCCTTCTGTCGCAGTCGGGTAATAACACTTGATACGGATACACGTGTGTAGTTATTTTAGATATCAGAAGCAGTTATTTTCCACATTTGGGTTTGTAGACTCGTATGATATTATAAATCACGCCATTGGGAGTTTCACATATCGCGTGAGACAACGGTCGGGTCAACGACTGGTGACTTAAATAGGTATTAGAGAATGACAATCTTATCGTAGCAGAGTATACTGGTATCTCTAACCGGTTCGTTATATTTATAGTTGGATACAATCATGTATAACGCTATTTTGGGATATGTTTTATCTTTTATTTGTATGCCAAGAAAGATTGCAATGATTTTGGGCTGCTTTAACATTACATTTAAAAATTTACCTAAAGTAGATTATGTGTTTTACTGTAAACGGGACTTATTAGCGAAAAAATTAAAAAGGTTACAATACCTTCTATTTATCTATCTATCATATCTATGTGTAAAGGTCGCGGAAGTCTAAAAACAGCTAAGGTAGATTAATAAGTAGGTACGAAACATCTAGAGTAAAAAGTTAATGTCATTGATTTATTTTACCGTTTTAATAAAGGAAGTGGTAGCATGACTATGCCAAAGACGTGTATGTATGGCAACTTGGCGTCTCCGTGGTTTGTTTCACTGTTTCTTCTCAAAGTCTTGTTAGTCTTAGCAAGTGGCCAGCGAACCACTTTAACTTGAAAAATAGATATTGTTTAAACGGGCCCTCTTTATATATACAAAACCCTAGAGCATATATGCTGAATAAATGTTATTTAAAAATCCCCCGTTAATAAAAAAAAACGATTTACAGCGGTTGAAAATTACCACCTTCGTCGTGCTTCTTTATACAACCTTGTTTTAGTTTTGCTAAATATCTCCCACTTTTTGAATTCTCCATCCTACACACAGCACACATCCTACCTTGCAACAGTAAGTAGGTACCTCTAAAGTACTCGAGAAACGAGATTAAAAAAACTGAAAAAAGAAAGAGAACAGCATCACAAAGTTGAATACTTTTGATTGACATATTTAATAAATAGAAACTGTTGCATGGTCAAATGGCCCCCAGTAATATCTCTCTAGATTTAAATAAACTCAAGTTTATTTGGGGTACGGCTATGGACCTTAGTATATGCCAGATTATATTGTCAAAAAGATTTTCTTTTCTTTAACTGAAGAAATCTTAGAGAAAACATTTCTAAGATACAGAATATATTGCAATGAACTAGTATCGTTTGTATATTTAAATTATAGAAAAACTCTTTCTCAACGTCAGTTTTCATGCCAGAAAATGTGTTCTGCGGTTCAGAGATGATTTTCAGCCTGTAAAAAGATTTTGTTCCTATTTTTTTTAACTGTTTATTTTTTTATTAGTACATTTATCAGTGTCCATGTACCTATTGATGTCAATAGTATTTTTTCCGTGTTCATTTAAGCAGGAATAAGTTATAAGTTTTTAATACACATGTATTAAACGTACGAACTGTGTGCCTGGGACGCACATTTTTACACTTTACTGTAATAGCAATTACAGTAATGTATATAGAGGTTCGTCCTAAAACCCAGATAATTAATAAGACACGTGTAGATCTTTTTTAAAATATGCAGATGAAGCTATATTTATGCGCATATAATGTAATGCGGGGTTTATATCGCCACTACCTACTTTGTAACGTACGTTTCAAGTTGTGTTAGTTACATATATTATTTACTTTGTTAAAAAATGCATATAAATCAGAGATTAGAGATAGAATTTTTACAAAGGAATTTTTATATAAAATATAATAATAAAGTAATAAATCAGTGTAGCCTACTTTTCTATGTTCAATGTACTGATAAGTTTCGCGTTTAGGTGTTTATGTAATATTTGCTTATTGCGTTCACATTCTTTGGCCTGGCATAATGATTCTTTGTCTAGTTCGTACTAGTATTAATATTTACACTTTTGGGCAGGACCCCTTAATCGATCCCGAGACCTTTTGATCGGCAGTCGTATACGCTAACCATTAAACTAAGGATGCAATTTTCTGATCATAAAACTACTTATTTTAGCGGAGTTCGGAAGTTGGAATCTTAACCTCCGTGTTTCGAAGAGCACGACAAGCCGTCAGTCCTGTGCGTGATCTCTCCCCGGTCGTGTCTGATGTATGATAGTAAGGGAACAGAGAGTGCACCTGTGTTTCCATACACACCAACAACTTATACGGAACAAGAGTTGCAGATTATTTAATCCCATACTACCTAAGCAAATTAATTGAAAACCTACAAACATTATACAGGATAAGTTCGACAGGTTACAAGAATAAGTTTAAAAAGTATTTAACAGAAGGGTTGATGAACCTAACTTACTGTATGTATTTTATAATACTTTTTTTTCAAATTGTTGTAATGTATTAATATATTTTGTACACCTACTACACATTTGAGCGTCTCGCCATTACCCAGATTAAAAGGCAGTAAGTAGTAACCCTAGTAGTAGTAAGTAGTTCACCATACTCTTTGCGAATGCAGTGTGGTGATGCTCATTATGGCGTTGAGATCTTTAGCATCACTGGACCTTGAGTTTTGTACTCACCAACGAAACACAGAAGCAGGAATGCTATCATTTTAGATTGGTCTTCTCTACGAGGGAAGTACCGCCTAGGTCGAGCAGGTCAATTCATGCTGAAACTAACGTGACCTTGGATAATAACCTTACATTATACCATAGTCTCTTTAAATTTAAGTCTCCCAATGAAACTTATCACAAACAAACCTTTAGTAACCTTTCGAATAGGAATATTTATATCACAATCAGTGACGATGACAATAATATGTTTGTTTTTAAAGCCATTGATAAATATTAGAAAATGATAAGATTGTCGTAAACTCATAGTTGATGTTTCAAAAATACCTTTCTTTTAAACAGACAACGTATGGTTTATGGTACAATAAAACCAGGTATGACACTCCGAGACATGGTGAAGATGTAGGTGACACAAGCCTAAGACTTAAATGTAAGTCATTTCTGTTTTGTATTGTGAATCACGGTGTACAAGTAAAGAGTTTTCTATCTTTTCAATCTGAATAACTACCTACAGACATTTATACTTTTTTAATATTTATTTGTTCTATATACATTAATAGTCTGTATTATTACCACAGTATATAAATATAGTATACTATAGTACTAAAATCCTTTCGCCTGCCAATTGTTGTTTTCTCCCGCCGAATTGATAGTTCTTATTTTCTTTTTTTGTTTAGATTTCTTTTATTGCTAAAGTTTTAAGATTGTTAGTTAGCACTACTTTATAATTATTTAGGTAACAGTACACCTTCTACTGTGTGACCAATGTTGGTAAGCTTCGCAAGTCAGCACATACTGATGGATTATAGGAATTACCAAAATAATACTCAACCCAACCATTCTGATATGTCAGTAAAATGTAAATAAATATTTAAGAATCATTGTGGACACTTGCATAAAGCGAGACCGGCCTATGCGTATATTAAAAATAAAGAATAGCAATAGACTCCAAAATGACAGAGTAATAATGACATCTCTAGTTTCTGTATTACCCGTGGTGTGAAATAATATACTATCTCACCAACCAGTGTAATTACCTGCGTAAATCCGATAAAACAATGAGGTTTTATTTCTGTACCTCAGGGGTATACAATAGTAACTCCACATTTTGTCAAAATTACGTTTATTATACCATTGAAATCCCAAGAACCAGTTCTACATAATGGTATAAAGCATTAAGTTCTACGTCGCGTATGAAAAGAAATATACAATACACAAATATTTACAAAAGAGATATACAGATATTAACAGAATATGGTATAAGATCTCAAATGATGTTAGATATAAGATAGATTTATCGTAATTATGTGTAATTGTTACACAGCTAAGTTAATTACTCTGCCTTTATTATAACCCTCTCAAAATTACATTCAAAATTTCACTATCTCACACATCAATGAAATGATGATCAATGAAAAAAGAAATAACATTAATTTTGAATATGCATATGTTTTTTATATTTAACGAATAAAGTAAGGTGGACGCGAACTACTACATTGAATTTACAAAACTTCCACTTTGCGTCCGCAATAGACGCAAACTATACCTACAGGGGATATTAATAAACCAAATTGCGTCCACTATTTTCGTTAAATACAATTGACTTGCTTGTTAAAATAATTTGAAATGTATTGGTGATTATTATTGTACATTTTTATAAGATTACTTGTTTATAATTCTATTTTAAATGAAATGAGTAATTTTTTTCCTTTTTATTTTTTTTTCTATTTAAGATGAGTTCTTCGGAGACAAGAAAGAAGAAGGAAAAGAGAACATACACAGAAGACGAATTAAAGAAAGCTTTAAATGAAATTCGAGAGAAGAATAAATCGATAAGACAAATATGCAAAGAATATGCTATTCCCAAGACCACAATATTGGACAAAATCAGTGGGCGCAGACCAGATGGAGTAAAGAAACCGGGACCAGAACCAGCGCTGGGAGTAGATGGTGAAAAAAAAGTAGTTGAATGGCTTCTTAACATTTCCAAATGTGGGTTTCCAGTGAAAAAGCAAGAATTGATGGATACTGTTCAGAAAATAATTCGAGAAGGGAACTTTAAACATAATTTCAAAGATGATCGCCCAGGTCAAAAGTGGTTTGAAAAATTTTTGGCCAGAAATAAAGAAATCTCACTTAAAAATGCGGAGGGTGTTAATAAAGCTAGAGCTCAAGTCACAGAAGAATCAATCAGATTGTGGTTTAGAGAATTAGAGGAATATTTGGACAGTATACACCAAAAAGATATTTTGAATGACCCGAAAAGAATTTTTAATGGAGATGAAAGTGGTTTTTCTCTTTGTCCAAAGACAGGAAAAGTTTTAGGTCCAAGAGGGTTCAAAAACTTATACCAAATAAAGCCAAGTAATGAAAAGGAAAACATAACGGTATTATTAACATTTAATGCGAATGGAGATATGTGTCCACCTTGTATCGTGTTTCAATTCATCTCTCAACATAATGTTGTATACTGTTAAGGTACAGATTTAACAATTTCGTTTGTATATATTTAAGTTGAAATGGTGCAATTGAGACTATTTTTTTTACATGTGTTTTAATAGAAGGGTGACTGAAAATGTTTACATAATATTATGTTTTCTTGCAATAAAGTGGCAAATGGATAATGCCATAGGCAGAATATTTTTAATTTATTATTAGACTACTGCGTCCCGCGGCGTTTTACCTTTGCAATAAGAACTGCAGGTAACACCGTAGGGTAGTCTATAATATGAGTAGCCCAAGATACTTTTCCTTACTTTTTTCAGTGAAAGTCCTATCAAAATCAATCTAGATGTTCCAGAGATAAGCTGGAGCATCATCTTCCGAGTCTTTATTTCCAAGTTTATTTGGGGTCGGCTACTAGTTCAACCGGTTTTACCTGAATTTCAGTTTTTCCACGGAGCGACTGGCATCGGATCTCCGCAACCCTAAGGGAGAACTGAAATTCGAAGATTGAACTAGTTGTCAGTATATTTGAGGGCACTGTCTTCCCAATAACGATTGCCATAGATGTTCATGACAACCGGGACCGACGGCTTTAATTGCTCTCCGAAGCACGGGCGTGAAGCAACGCCAAACTTCCAAACTCCGGGCTGCTATTAGGAATTTCCTAAGAAAAATCCAAAAACACATTTTGGCCCAACCCGGGATTTGAACCCTAGACCTCTTGATTAGCAGTCGCATACGCTAACTAGAACAACGAGGCAGTCAGAGATAAGCTGGAGCAAACAGATTAAAAAAAACATGTAGTAGAGCCATGCTGATTTCAGTACGAACGGATCAGCTTGACCGAGGCGGGCAATGATGCAGAAGCATCTCAATAGGTCGACATTGTATTCACCATGCTGGTTTAGTAGAGTCACTTTAGCAAGTTCATACTCGTTAATGAGAAAAAAGTTATTTTGATGTAGCTAACTATCGTAAATGCTTTCGTAAAAATATGCATTTCGTGAAAGGCTGTTAATTTGAAGTTACAAACAAACATTTTAATTCTATTTATTTGTATAGAATTAAAAACTATTTTTTTTAAATCTGCACTCTCCCTTTAAATTTTCAATTCACATGATACAAAAGTAAACACATTTTATTTAATACACTCAAAGAGTATTTCTATTTTTAGTAACTTTTCTACATGTGCATGTACGAGTATGTGTTTGAATATAATATAATATTTAAATTCATGCGTACATTTATATGATAATATGAATAACATGGTAATTAGAACACAGTGATCTCTTGCTGATGACGCATGTTCCTGACCTGTTAAGATGGTAAATAATAATAAATAAAAAGTAAATTTGATATTGTATTCTGTTTGTAATGTTTTCGATTCCTTATGACGTTGGTAAAGATCAGTGATAACCTAGTTTTGTACTTTATCTTAGTTTATGCAAGCACCCTTATTTCCGCTACACAAGATTTGTACCTATTGTCATTGCATTAAGTTTATCTCTATTTATAACCTATTTAAGCCTATGACAATCAAAATTATCTTCAATAAAGCGTCTTTTTTGCAAAGATTTCAGTCTTTTTCGTAGCAACGCCTTTTCTAGCTGTGTATCAATAAAGTTATGTCTAATTTCCCATCACTAGTTCATCTTTATTGTATCATGATAATGTCAGTCAGTCATTAGTGACGTCTCAATAGTTAGTCAATTAGTAATTTCAAACATGGAAATTTTGTTCTATATTTGAAATATACCCAAATCCGTGTTCATTATGTGTTTTGGCAACATTTTTTTTTTTTTTTTTACTAGGTATATTTTCTTATTCAGAATCAAAATGTGATACAAGTTTCTTAAATTCCAATCTATGGTGTACATAAAACAAACATCGGAGAGAGAATATTTCACTTAATTTTAATAAAAGAAAAATTATCTTTAATTTTTATTTGCACGTAAGTAGCTTACATCTTTCCTCAAGAATTATGGAATTTCTATGCCAAAATTTTATTGAAATCGATGCAGTGATTAAACTGAGAAAGCGTAACAGATAAACAGGCACAGTAAGGTACTTTCGGATTAATAATAGTAACATGCATTATACTTTAATTATACGGGCACTAGTTTACGTTCCTAACTGTTTTCAGTTTTTGGGATTGACAGAGACAATAGTTTATCACTTGCAGGTTTTACAAATTCTGGGGTGCGGGTCGGGTAACCTCCACGTGCGTTCTCGCGTTTCTTGTCCATACTGACCATAGGGTCGGTGGGGAACAGAAGCAGAGGACCGGTGCACCCTGGGCGGCGGTCAATAACCTAATAACCTTCCTTTTATTGGGTTATTGGCCGCCGGCGAATAACTCGACAGGGGGGGTAAATCACTCTCGGTACTCTTCTGTTCATCAGAAGAGACTGGACGGGTGAAGGCAGGGCCGAGATGGAATCTGCAGAGAAACCAGGGGCGGGTTAGCTCACTGCTCTCGCAGTGGCTGACAAGCACTAGTGCTGTCGCCGGTGAGAGAGGGTTAGCCACCCTCTCACATTTCGTAACCAACAGAGTCTCAACAAGGACCCGAATGGTGGCTCCAGGAGGGTACGCTGAGAACCTGTTGGCCGAAGGGCTTGCCTTAATTGACCGGCCCATGACAAGGACAGTCTATAAAACCCGACAGTGAAGTCGTAAAAACCTGTGGATACCGGCTGACCTCCACAGTATATAGGCTTGTCCGGGTGCAGGGGGCACCGCCCGGATCGACTTTATTTCCCCCATACTCGTGGGATTAGCTATGGAATTTGAAACTAATAAACCAAAAGAAACAACGGACGGATCTAAAAATAATGAATCTGGCTTAGAAAAAGGACTTATGATTTTAACAGAGAAGGCGAGTGAGGGAGATGACCGGCGTTTGCGGCATAGGTCGCGATCGCCTAAATCGTCTCTATCTATCTCCAGACCCTCCACTTCGCTTCCCCTAGATGGAGCTGAGCGAACCGATGAGAGCGATAGTTCAATCTCGATAAGCTCAGAGAGAATAACGCGTCGGCAGGCACGGAAGCGCGGAAATTTGCGCCTTGAGACAGAGGACGGGTCTAGCCAGGCGAAACGGGCACATAAAGAGCCGGAGATTGAGGGAAGGCCTAACAACCGGAGCTCAGAAGAGGTTGGTGCCAACATGTAGCGAAGCCTGGTTGAAGCTCAGGAAATTCTTGACAAACCTCGCGCTACAAAGGCGGAAGTAATGAGCTCCTTTCGCCGCACTCTGCAGTCCCTACAGAACGACATAAAGGAGCTCTGCATTCAGACGGCATCCCGTGAGCGCGAGTTAGCCAACCAGGTGAGAGATCTCCAACAAGAGATCAAAAATCTCACAGGTACAATGTCGTCATCTTCGGCCGTACCAGCTACAAAGGGAGTAGACAAGATCCGAATATCCTCATCGACAACGGGACCAAAGCCGACAAACGACCCGGCGGTGAAATTAGTAGTTCCCCGCCAGGTAAGGGAAGACTACCCGGACTGGGAGCAAATTGAAGTTATCATGAACCGAGAATTTGCTCGATTCCAGTCCGGACTTATGGATAGATTTTTTCCAGAGAGAGGTGCACGGCCTCAACTTGCAGCAGCAGCCGGCAGCTACAAGCACAGACCAAAATGCGAACTCTTCTAAAAACAAGAAGAAGAAAAAGAAAAACAGAAAAGGTAAAAAGAAGGTCAAAACGCCAGATGCCCAACCAGCACCAGTAACGAGGCAGGCAACTGGTGTAAGGACGCCGCCAGAAGCTGCAGTAAGCCAGGAAGGGGGTACCTGGGCCCAAGTAGTTGGGAGAAAAGCCCGGGCTGTCACTGCAAGTCAGGGTGTCGTGGTGGTCACTCCCGCAAAAGTGAAGAAGCCGGAACTGCCACGTCCTCCCACCAACGCTGCCGTTCTAATTGCAGTGCCTCCAGGGTCTAGTACCTCACTTGCGGAGGTAATGCAAGCCGCAAAGGCTCGTATTAGATTGGCAGAACTCGGGATCACGGGTGGGGTCCGACAGAGGAAGGCGATCACAGGAGACCTAGTACTAGAGATCCCCGGTCCTGATAGCGCTGCCAAAGCTGACGCTTTAGTCGCACGCTTGCGCGCTGTCATGAGCGACACGGACGCCAGATTTGTGCGTCCATGCAAGTGCATGAACTGCGAGTGATGGACTTAGATGAATCCATCACCCCCTCCGAGGTCGCGAATGGAATAGCTGCAGCAGGTGGCTGTTCCCTGTCCGACATTAAGGTGGGGGAGATTCGCAGAACTGCAGCACGGTTAGGAACGGTTTGGGTCCGGGGTCCGCTTACGACAGTACGTAAAGTTGTTGCCGCCAAACGAGTGCAGGTAGGCTGGGTGTCAGCTCGTGTCGAAATGCTGGCACCACGACCCTTACAATGCTTCCAGTGCCTCGAAATGGGGCACGTCAGAGTGAAATGCGCGGGTCACGCTGACAGGAGTGGGCGCTGCTACCGCTGCGGGGAGTTGGGTCATAAGGCTCGAGAATGTGCATCGGACGCACCTAAGTGTCCAGTATGCACCGACTACGGACGGCCTGCTAACCATCGGTTGGGCAGCAAGAGCTGCTTTCCACCGAAGAAGAAAAAAGGCGGAGAGGGTGATCCTCGCCCCGCCTTGGGAGAGGCTATGGAGGCCTGAAATTCCCACCCTACACAAAGATTCTCCAGGGCAACCTCAACCACTGCCGCGCAGCACAGGATCTATTGATCCAGACGCTCGCGGAGCTGTCGGTTGCCCTGGCAGTCATTGCGGAGCCCTATTCCGTCCCGGACCATCCGCGTTGGTTCGGTGCGATCGATAGCTCTGCAGCCATATACTGGTCAGGTGGGGATGGTCTTCATTGCTCTCTCCTGAGAAGGGGTGTGGGTTTTGTCGCAGTGGAGTGGGGGGCTACAGTGGTTATAAGCTGTTACTTCTCCCCCAATCGCGGCCTAGCCGAGTATGAACGGGTTGGGAATTTGCATCAGCAACTACGCTTCCCGTCGGGTATTCGTCCTGGGTGACTTTAACGCTCATTCAAGGGAGTGGGGAGACACCCGAGACGACGCGAGGGGAGAAGCTATCCTGGAGTGGGCGGCTGGACTGGACCTACGACTCTTAAATCGGGGTTCGGTCAGTACCTGTGTGCGATGGCAGGGGGAGTCGATTGTCGACCTGTCTTGGGCGACTCCTTCAGCAGCACACACGGTATCGGGATGGAGTGTGGCAGAGGAAGTGGTTAGTCTTTCTGATCACCGGCACATCGTTTTCGATGTGTCTCTCTGCCGCCCGGACCGACCACGCCAGGATAGAGAACCTCCGCGACGATGGTCCCTTAAGCGGCTCGACAGAGATATGGTCGTAGCCGCTTCCCACGTCGCGGATTGGTCCGAGGAAAGGGTTTCGTCCGATCCGGAGGAACTGGCGGCTTGGTTTGGGAACATTATGGCGTCCATATGTGATGCCTCAATGCCCCGGGTCAAGCCTGCCAGAAAGGGCTCGGCGTACTGGTGGAGCGCGGAGATCTCGCGTCTGAGAATGATGGTCACAAGATTGCGCCGCCCGTACCTTCGAGCCCGGAGAAGACGGCGAGCGACAGCCGAGGAGATCGACAGAGCACGGCGGGAATATGGAGCCGCTGTAAAGGCTCTCAGCGATGCAATTGCTGAGGCCAAGGCTCGGTCTTGGAAAGAGCTCATCGCGGGACTGAATAGGGATCCATGGGGGCGACCATATAAAATGGTACTGGGTAAGCTCAGACCATGGGTCCCTCCACTGACGGAAACCCTGGACCCGGAGTTTTTGGAAAGAGTATTAGAAACGCTCTTCCCAAGGGTCCAGGACAGTCTTCCGATCTCTCCGTCACAGTCGGACCGCCAACTCTGGTCCGACGAGTGGGAGGTGACGGCGGGAGAGCTGGATCGAGCCGTGCGGCGGCTAGCTTCCCGCAATACTGCGCCTGGGCCTGATGGTGTTCCAGGTCGGGCGCTTGTGATAGCTCTGTCGGTACTGGGAGACAAACTGAGACAGATTCTCACGAATTGTCTCAGCCTTGGTGTTTTCCCCCTCGGCTGGAAAGAAGCGAGACTGGTGCTCCTGAAAAAGGAAGGAAGGGCTGCAGATTCTCCCTCTGCGTTCCGACCGATATGCCTGCTGAACGAGTCCGGGAAACTCTTTGAAAGAGTCATCTCGGACCGTATCAGCGAGCACCTGTCGCGAGTGGGCCCTAATCTGTCGGACTGCCAGTTTGGATTCCGACAGGGGCGTTCAACAGTGGACGCTGTTAGGTGTGTCCGCTCCTTGTCGGAATCGGCAGTCCGATCGGGGGGGGTGGCGTTGGCAGTTAGCCTTGATATCGTCAATGCCTTCGGCACCCTCCCCTGGTGCGCGATTAGGGCGGCTCTCGAATATCACGAGGTGCCGCCCTACTTGCGGGCTGTCATAGAGGCCTATCTGCGTGACAGGACTGTGAAGTTTGTCGATCGGAACGGGATGGAAAATCGAAGAGAAGTGTGTTGCGGGGTTCCTCAGGGCTCTGTATTGGGTCCTTTACTATGGAACCTCGCATACGATGCGGTCCTTCGCACCAGTCTGCCCTCTGGCCTAAGTATCGTCTGCTATGCGGACGATACTCTAATACTGGCTAGAGGGTCATGCTTCGAGGAGGTGCTTCTGCTCGCCGAGCTGGGAGTGGCTAGTGTCGTAGAAAAGATTCGTGGGCTGGGCCTAAGGGTGGCGCCTCAGAAAACTGAGGCAATATGGTTCCATGGCCTACGTAAGCGCCTGGAACCACCCAGCTCATGCCTCCGGGTGGGTGACACTGTAGTCCAGGTGGGCCAGTATATGAAATACCTAGGCCTTACCCTGGACAGTCGGTGGAGCTTCGAAGAGCATTTCGGGCGATTAGTCCCCCGAGTGCGAGGGGTAGCTGGGGCGTTACATCGTTTGCTGCCCAATCTCGGGGGGCCACGGGAAGAAGTTCGCTGCCTCTACATGGGCGTCGTGCGATCAATGGTCCTCTATGGGGCACCCGTCTGGTCTGAAGACCTGGCGGGTTCCTCCCGCTGCAAAGCTCAAGTCAAGAGTCTGCAGCGGTTGATGGCCATACGGATCGCACGGGGCTACCGCACTATCTTGTACGAGGCAGCGACGATCCTGGCGCGATCTCCACCCTTCGACATTCTGGCCGACATGGATACGATGGTCTACGACCAAATTCGATCTGTCGGTCGGAATGTCGAAGAGATAGCGCCGGATCACGAGCCCGGAATGCTACGGCGGAACGCACACACGCAAGCCCTGCAGGCTTGGCGGGCACGGCTTGAAACGCAGGGCTGTGCCAGCCAGCGCGCTGTCGGAGCCGTTCTGCCGAACTTCGAAGCTTGGATAGAGAGGACCGACTGTGTCACCTACCGACTAACTCAGGTGCTCACCGGACACGGTTGTTTCGGTGAGTATCTGAATAGAATCGGACGTGAGGCTACGGCACAATGCCACCACTGCGGGTCCGACCGGGACTCCGCCCAGCATACGCTGGAAGACTGCCCTGCTTGGGAGTCTGAGCGTCGAGTCTTGGTCGGACGGATCGGAGGAAACCTGTCACCGCCTGCATTGGTCGCGGCAATGCTGGCGAGTGACGAGGGATGGAAAGCCGCGGTCTCCTTCTGTGAGGACGTTATGCTACAGAAGGAGGCCGCAGAGCGGGATCGGGAAAGGGCCGATCCCGCTCGAAGGAGGCGGCGAAGGGGACGCGGCAGAGGTCGCTAGCTCCCCAATCGTCGCCTAAGGGTCGCTGCGGCTACATCTTGGGGAGATGTGACCGCTGCAAACGACCCGAGACAGGTGACACCCCCGGTGCGGCTGGGGGGTGTTGCCAGGGTGGGTTGGTGATGCGCCTCTTACTGCGTAGAGCCATGGAAGGCGCTGCACCGTCCTGTCCTGTGAAAATAGTCACCCCGGGATGTACTTTTTTGGAACTTTTTTATACCAGGCTGGATTAAAACCACCATATTCAGACAATCATCAATATTATTTCATTACTAAGTCCCGCGTGATCGGATTCCGCTGAACATATTGATGAAATGAAAGACAGCTAAAGGACAAAAAACATAGTTGTCATTTATGAAGAAATAGAGGGAACAAAAAGCAGTACAGTAGTAGTTCAACCTTCAAATTTCAGTTCTCCGTCAGGGTTGTGGAGGTCCGATGCCAGTCGCTCCATGGAAAAACTGATGTTCAGGTAAAACCGGTTGAACTAGTAGCCGTGCTCAAATATTATTGGGAATAAAAACGTAACGTAGAAGAGAAAGAACAAAAAAAATTTTTTTCCTCATACTTGTGTTGTCATTTGTTTTTATCACGTCATTAAACCTATTCTTTTTAGAAAGTAGCTAAACTTATAGGGTTAAAAAACACAAATTTGTAGACGTTAATATTCATTACAAAATCATGCTTTCCGAATGCTTTAACTTTGTATGTACCTACATAACTAAACTCGTCTTAACTTTACAACACGTAAAGTTTAGATAATACCCATAGCTTCAAATATGTACCGTATTACACAATACTCATTAATAAGTTTATCAAGAAGTTTTATGAAATATGTCTAACTTATATTTAAGCAAAGAAGTTTCTTTCCTGTTTTCAAATACTGTCTTCCTTCAATCCGCTATTCTTAACCACACACAATGATATTAAATAAAGAAAAGGCAAATATGTGAAATATGTTACCAGCGCGCGAATATTGAACACTCGAAATCACAACAATTGTATGGTCTTATAGTTACAAGAGAACATTTGATGATTTAATATAGCTATTTTATTTTCTAGCGTGCTGCTTTGTATCTTTCGTACTACTCATCAGTGAATGCATGCAGTTTCAGACCGCACAGCACAGATTTCGTCGCAAATGATTATGCACGTAACATATCAAGCACGCAACGCATCGCTCAATCGGTCGACTGGCAGAGAATGCCTTAGGCATTAAGTTCGCCGATGCATGTATTATAAAATAAATATCTATTGTTTCTTAATATTATATCATTGCCTATTAATATTTAATACCTTTTTTTTGTTGACGGTTTGGAAAATCCCTTCGGATCTACGGCTCCTCGGGGAAACAGGAGCCAGGAGTATGTGGAGTTTCCTTAAAAAAAACTCCGAAGATCGACCTCTGGCTGAAATAACATGGCCCGGACCATGTTATTTGAGGTCCTCCCCGAATCGGTGCCAGGCCAATTGTCAGGCCCTATCCCGGTGGAGGCTATTTCCCCAATTATTCCAGCGTGGCAGCCTGACCTCACATTTCGTGTATCCAGACCGCTATTTCTCTCCCAACCGCAGCACTGTATACGCCACCAGAGGTCCCTAACATCCGGTGACCCGCGGTCCCGTCACGGTTCCTAACGCCGCGGCGTCTTCTTCGTTCGGGATCGACCTTCTCCCGATTCCGTTCAGCGGTCTCTTTCTAGAGCATTACTGCTTCATCATCATTGCTTGAAAGAGATCACTGCGCCCCAGTTCTCCTCATATATATAACAACCTGCTAAGACCATATTTTACACAGCATTGTTAGATGGGATTTCCCGAGACAATTTAAATGAACTCTCTTATTTGGGGATGTCTAAAAAAGTTGGCTAAGAGTTAGGTTCTACGAGGCCCTTGAGGGCTTTGGAGTGGTCAGGGTATATCACTTTTTGCTATCGAGATTACTTGTAAATTGTTTTATATTGCTCTCAACAGTGTAGATTTGAGTCCGATGGTTATGTATTCTTTTTAAGTTTCATGTAAAGTATTCTAAATTCATATATTTTTTAAATTTCTTAGTATTTCAAACGTAAAGTGTGCTTATTCTTTTTCCTAGCCTTATTCTCAATATTATTTGGGGTCGGCTATTAGTTCAACCGGTTTTACCTGAATTTCAGTTTTTCCACGGAGCGACTGGCATCGGACCTCCGCAACCCTAAGGGAGAACTGAAATTCGCAGATTGAACTAGTTGTCAGTAAATTTGAGAGCACTGAATTCCCAATAACGATTGCCATAGGTGTTCATGACAACCGGGACCGACTGCTTTACGTGCTCTCCGAGGCACGGGCGTGAAGCACCGCCAAACTTCCAAACTCCGGGCTGCTTTTTTAGGAATTTGAAAGTGCTTATTATTTGGAGAAAATTGTAAACCGGGTCAAGTAGCTTTGTCTATCTGTTACGCTTTAACGGTTTAACCGTTTCACCGATTTTAATGAAATTGGCATTTAGATTATTGAGGAAGAATATAGTTTATTCTTTACTGCGCTAACTGATATTCACATACAATCATTTGGTCTTTACGTAACATGTAATTAAGTTATCGTTAAGTCATGTAATTAAGTCGTATGTACTGACCACAAAAAAATACTTAAGTAATATGTTAGTAAATACTTTATACAGGCAATTTTATCGTTACTTCTCTCACCGAAAATAGTTGTTTTTATAATTTAAGCTAAGAAAGCGTGAGTAGTACCATGGAGTAGGGGTCACCATCCTCATGGTAATTACAGCATGGTGTCCCACAATATGGCGACCTCGTGAGATGCTTATGCATCATTGTGCAGTCTTGCACTTCCCAACGAAATACAACGGCGGATTTTTATACTTGTGAACATATCTTTTACCTAATGCGTGTTAATGTATCCCTGGTAAATTGTCTTTTAGACAAACTGTTCCCAATGTATAAAATTTGATCACGTTCACGATCACTGGGCAGATTCATAACTGAACGGATCCGGTACTGAATAGTTTATTTCCATAATAGCTGCCGTGGTGTTATCCGCTTTTGTTGTGGTACCTTGTGGCATATGCATTTAGTGAAAATTGCAGGCAGACATTTAAATTTTATTTATTTCTAAAGGTGTTCTGAAAATTACAATAATTCCATAGTCGAACAAATCTGCATTACAAAATACTGTACTACGAAATTGAGTGTCGAAAATTCCTTTCTACAAGTTCTGGACACTTAGTTGATTTAATTACCCATGGTCAGTTTAGGTTTTATTTCGTATTTAATGTGATGTCCTCGTAGACGATGTCCGCCATGGCGGCCGCATGTTTAAACAGAGACAAGTCAAGCTCTCAATGCCGCAACTCGATAGGCGACACGATCAGGGAGAGATCTGACGTAGGAACAATGGCTCTCCGTGCCCTACGAAGTACGGAGGCTTAGACTTTAAACTTCCACACTTCAGGCTAAGAATTTTTACCCGATCCAGGCATCGTACCTGTAACCTTGATCGACAGTCACATACACTAACAGTTAGACCAATGAGGCAGTTATTGCGACTATATAAGATGGTTTAAACTGTATTCAATACTTTTGTTTTATCAAAAGGTCAAATTGTATAATATTGAGTAATATCCTGTAATTTGTCTTTGAACTGATCAAATTAATAAATAATTACTTGATACCGAAACCACTTTATACTACCTAAAACTGGGACCGTGACACAGCAACAGGAAATAAACAAGCTTATTGTTTAGATTAAACGTATGTTTTTACATGAAACATATTATTTTGATTTATTACGAAAATTGTTATTTAACAAAGTATTTATATTCGAGTGGGAAGCGCTCATGGCCGAGTGGCCTTAGGTGATTGGAAACAATCACCGAGGGTAAGCAACGACGGCGCGGTCACTACCTAAATAAAAAATTATAATAAATGTTTCGGACATTTTACACACAACGCCATCTAGTCCGAAACTAAGCAGAGCTTGTATTGCGGGTACTAGACAACTGATACCGCAGTCGCATACACTACCACTGCGCCGTTGAGGCAGTTAACTAGATGGGTGACCATTTGTAGCATGATGTATTATTAGCGTTTCCGTCATTTGGAGGTGATGTTAAGCGGTCGGTCCCGGTTGTTATCATAAGATAAAAGTCGTGAAGCTTGGTTCTCCAAATAAGCTTGACGACTGTTAAGGCATCTGCCTTCGGGCAGCTCAAAAACATCTATCAGCAAGATTTAAGTAGCCACAACGTGTCTTGAAACTCATCCACTCGAACTCGGCCAGCATGGGGACCTATGGCCTTAACCAGTACCGGATTTATATTTTCCATGAGTGTAGGCCACTTTATTTTCGCCGCCCCATGTACCTACATACCTTTCTAAAATAATAATTTTCCATTTGTAGTAAAGAAGGCTTTGAAGTTAAATAAACGAATGAATTTGTCATTATGAAAGAGCGCAAAGAGAAACAAGATATACAATTTATTACGGGACTTTTTACGGTTCCGAAGTTTATGATTCGGAACCCTTATTGATTCGTCATTCATTCGTCCGTCTGTCCGTCCGTCCTTGACAAACCGTCCATACGGTAAATGCTAGAAACATGAAACTTTGCATGAATATGTGTTGTTATTATGTCGACAAAGTGCTATAATGAAATTACCAAAAATATTTTTATTTGGGGTACCTCCCCTACACTTAAAGTGGGGATGATATTTTTTTCTCGCGGCTACCCCATCGTGTGGGATATCATTAGATAGGTGATTTAAAAACAATAAAGGGTTTCTAAGACAATTTTTTGATTTAGATATCCGTTTGCGAGATATTCTACTTTAAAGGGCACTTTTTTGTAAAAAAAAGGGCGTCCCCCCCCTCTAAAAGCTAAACGGCTAGCTTAAGAAATCTGGGAAAATTCGTGATGGTGGTCCATATAATGAACTTTGAAGGAAAACTATAACCGATTAGATGACTTTGTTAGTTCAGGAGTTATAGAGGCTTAACTTGTAAAATGAGCTCACTTAGAAAATTAATACGCATTAATACGTAAACATAACAATTATCTATTGGATACGGTTTTAAACAGAAAAAACTCCTTTCCCCAGAACAAATTGTAGCCGGAATGGAAAGTGCAATGCGGAGAGCTATATCCAAATTAGGGTAAACATTAGACAGAGATTGATTCCTCAATAACGTTGAGAGACTGAGTAGTGAGTTTGATCCAGGCTTCACTGCACACTTTGCACTGACGTTTCGATAGGAATGAGAAACATAGGGATTTTTTAAAGTATAAAAAACCTTAAGAAAACCAGTGAACGTGTTTGACTTTTATCCTCTGAAATCGAGTGACCCTCCTCTGGAATCTGCCTCCCCTAGGACGCTGCCGCCCCTAGGCCGCGGCCTATACGGCCTATTTATAAATCCATGACTGGCCTTAACCCTCTCCTGGGTTGTAGATGACTTATTGATATATCACGAGAAATGAAATTTAAATTAGGTATGTTCCAATTAATTACATTTAAGTATTTTTGTCATAACAATAGCTCACAAAATGACTCTATTCAGCCCGATGGAAAGTATGAGTAGATTTCAAGAGTGGTAGTCACTATTCTTGGTGTATGACAATGAAGCATGGTATCCCACATTAAAGAGTAGTGAGATGATTTTTCATGTTCCACTTGAAGGGTCTGGGATCATAAAGGGAGCGAAAAACCAGTGAATTTCAGATTTTAACCGTACAGGAAGAAAGAGCCGAAAAATTTTGTTCAAGACCGCAATTAAGCTCTTTAGCGGTGACTTCCAAGGCTAGCACAGCAAGGGAGTAGGTGGAGCTAGTTGTAAACACACAGTTGTTGACACAGCCTAATGTGTAAACTTCGTTTTTATGTGGCTGGTAGGAGCTTGATGTGAGAAGCCCAAAGTCGATCAGAGTGGCGTGGCATGGGAGAGATGATGAAGAAGAATTGTCATCCGATCACTATAACCCAATTACTAAGTGATGTCGAATTTCTGTTGATAAACTATTGTTAGACTTCTTAGAGCTCCATACTCGTACCGACTAGAAGTGGGACGACGACTTGTGGCATGCTCTCTTAGGCTTCTCGGTTATCACTTGGCCACAAGTCCGGCTTCGGTCCCATCTGATAACTAATTCAAATTATTTGATATGCAACTATGTAACAAACGTATTGATTACAATTATATAACTGTGATGGCTGTGCAATCAAAATACAAAATACTGCGTTTAATCGATAACAGTGACATTAAATGTTATTGTGAGTAATTCATTTTTAGCTTTATAGTACATTAACTTTCACTCGCGGCCCCGCCGACGTGTATGTCGGTAATCGAAGTAAAAATGGAGCCCATGTCCTTTTTTAAGCTCTTGACTGTGTACCAAATTTAATTTAAATTGGTTTGTTAGTTTTGGCGTGAAAGTAGGACAGAGAGACAGAGTTACTTCCGCATTTATAAATCTAAATTTAAATTCATATTTAAGAAAAAACTTAATGAGGTATATGAGGTTCCAAAAAAATAATAATTAAATACTAGGAAATAAAAAATAGTTGGACGCAAAAGGTCAGGAACGAGATTGTGCTCCAACGTGTCCATATGCCAAGAAAATTGATGCAAACCATCAAAAAGCGCAAAATCGAATCTCGGTCATGTGCTCAGACACGAAAGATATTTGCTGCTTCAGTTAATAATGATGGGCAAGGTGGAGGGGGAAGAGACGCGCTGGGCGAAGAAAGAAATCGTGGCTGCGTAATATCCGGGAGTGGACCGGTATCACCTCCGTTGAACAACTGTTCCGCCTGGCCAATGACAGAGAGGAGTACAAGAAGCTGACGGCCAACCTTCAGGATTGAAGAGGCACTAGAAGAAGAAGAAGAAGAAATAAAAAACCATGAAAATATTTACAATATTTATATTTAAATTATATCATAAGATAAAAATTACTGACTTGCGTTTTACATGCAAGTAAGAAATTGTTATGTTTATATTACACAAGAATTGTAGCAAAATAACAAAAAAACATACACTTATTTCTTAATTCATCAGTGACAGAAACAACATTTAATGACCTTTACCGTTTACACTTTACATAGCTGGAATTATCGTTCTTTCTAGATAGCAAAACGACTGCAATTTATATTTGATAAACTAAACCTACAAAGAATTGTGTCTGAATTTTTCAAATAAATCAATTTAAGTAGTTGTTATAGTTTATAAAGGGTTGTGTAGTGTCATCATAGTCATCAACAGTTATGAATTTTAGAGATAACCTTTATTTGAAATTTGATATAGGTCTCTTCTTAAAAATTAAGTATTAGTCTACTACCTATACGACCCTAGCTAGACGAATTGATATAACATAACATATAACATAACTATAACATAACATATAACATACATATAACATAACTCTACTACCTTGGAAGGAACACTGGTAGTGTCGTCCCGCTTAGGATTCGAACCCACAAAAATTGGCGCAGTAGAAAGCAGCGTGGCAACCGCTTATACCACTAGACCAATCTTGCAACCGGGAGTTACCCCAATAGAACATTGTATCTATTCATTATTTCTTTACTTTGAGTTAATTTTCCCTGACCATGCTTTGGACTGTTACGAATGTATCCAGTCAAGCATCTGTGTTTTTGAGACACACTGTTTATTTTTTTTAGACTGTATAGATTTTCTTGCTATAAGTGATGAAGACATCGAAGGATTTATTGTATACAATAAAATTGCAGTGTCTGTTTGTAGTATAAAATGAACCTTTTTTTCCCAAATGTGTTTGAAAGTATAATATATTCCTACGTAACTAACATCAAAAAAGCATTATTTTTTGTCTGCTGGACCGATTTTAACGGGACTTTCACTGGCAGTAAGCTGATGTCTTAGGCTTTTAGACTAGCTCCGTTCCTCGGCGTTACGCGCGATTTAATTACACAACCATTACATTACATCCATAACCGCCGGTAACAGTGTACACGTAAGTTTATCGCGTTGGATCCAAGTTGAGTACCTATTACGTGATCGTGTTATATAATCGTACAATATTTCTTATTTTAAATATAAAAACCACTTTTGCTCTAGAAATATTCGTGTGTCGTAGTCATGTCCCATGTAATTTTGAATCCATAACACTCAGCGCATTAGAAATCAGTAATTCAAACTTTACTAACAACCCGAAATGTCTTAATCAGGTTTCCTTTCAGGATTTCAAAAATATTGACATGATATTCGAAGAGTAAAATATTGGAATGAGAATACATTAACCCCAATGTTAATTTAATTTATCATCAGCCATTCATCATCGTAGATCACAAACGACTAACTACT
The DNA here is from genome assembly GCA_932526445.1 of Phragmatobia fuliginosa. Taxonomy (NCBI): domain Eukaryota; kingdom Metazoa; phylum Arthropoda; class Insecta; order Lepidoptera; family Erebidae; genus Phragmatobia; species Phragmatobia fuliginosa. The sequence goes on along the minus strand of OW052071.1, from coordinate 9,735,432 downwards.
CGTAGGTACTTACTATACGTTACGTAGTGCGTGATTTTATTAAAAGACAATAAACGAGTCCAATTAAGAACCTTTCTTTGTTAACTTTGTTGTAATATAAATCAACATACTATTTTACCTTAAGAACAAAGTCACATCGGAGACAAAACACAAAGTTTATTCAAAGTAGTTCAATTTCTTCACACAATTCCATCAGCGCAATCATCTGACTTTATGAAGTTCTAAAGAGGAGCCCACATTTTTCCAGTGAGGTATGACATCTCGATGGCGAAGTGAAAGTTTCGCGTAGTCGGAATAAGTTCTTTCATTGTACACACTATGTTACTGTAACTTACAATGCATTTTATTGCACAGTACTTTCAAACTCCTTGGCAAAGACACTTTGCTAAGTTGAGCAAAATATACCCCCTTAACATGTTAACATGATTTTGGGACACTATACCTCAGGACCGTTCTTGCTTTCATCATCAAACGCCTTTAACAGTCCACTGCTGAACATAGGCCTCTCCTTATAAAGGAGGTTTAATAAGTGTGAATGAAAACACTGACGCATGATACATACTATGAGGCTTTATTACGACGTTTTGAGTACAGCAGTAAATGTACGAGTAAATGTGGGGAAAAAAAGTACGGGAAACAGTTGGAGATATTGACATATAAAATAGTTGTTCATAAACATACTTATTCATTTTACACGTTTTATATTAGCTTCACCTATATGTTTGTAACCGACTCCTTTGGGTGCGAATTTGACCCACTTTTAACGACCAGATTTCGTTCAAACTTTGTAGATTTATCGAGGACCGATGACAATTAATTTAAAAAAAAGTAAAAAAAAATTTTTTTAACAAATTCATCTTTCTTAGTCTATCTAAAAAAGTAGTTTTTTTAGTCAAATTTAGTTTTTTACTTTTTTTATATACATTCATACTCGTAGTACAGATAAAAATGGATCTTTGTCTTAGCTTGGGATCTTTGCCTCCTCGCCTCGAAACGTTTGGAACAGGGAAGATACAGAACAATAGGAAGGGGACATACATGTATGGTGGAGACATTATGTCCGTGAAACTGCCAACAAATAACTCTGAAGAATATATACAGAGTATACCGTAGAAGTACCGTGCTAAAGCCCGTGTAAGTAAAGTATAACTATCCAGAAGGCAATTCGTAGAGGTTACGATCCTCAACAATGATGAACATTACACAAGGCGGATAATAGGTAAATTTCTCCTAGATACTCTGAACAAATATGATGATCCACGCAATACTTTGTGTTGAGGAGGAATCAATGCCTCTCGTATAGCTGTCAGGATCACTCATCATTAGACTAAAATACCATTTTAAGAGAGTAACTTTTATGGAAGTACATACAATGTTTTACTAAAACCAGACAAGTCATAGTAACATTAATAACTAAGAAGCAAATTGAAGTAATGACTTCGAAAAATGTAGTTTGATATTAATCGGTCAAATCACATTTTGATGTTCCTGTACCATCAATTATTCACAAATATATAAATGCATATTTGATAATGCCTGTCATTCGTTTTAGTTTCATGTAGTGTACTTGCTGACGCGTAATTTTGCAACAAAATCTTTACAGCTTTGCGCAACAGTTGGTCGACTCTAAACCACCATTTATGATGTAATATATATCCTGTTGGTCACAAAATATAAAAAAAATAAGATGAATAAATATATATCTAGTGGAACAATTTAACGACAAATTTTATTTCACGGATGTACGCGTTAACTCAAACAAATCACTAAGAACATAAAAACACACTTACACATAAAAGTAGCAAAAGATGATGGTCTTGTATCCCACAAGATTTCTGCACCACCCGCAGGTTGATTGGCATTATGTCCCGGTGTACAAAACTATAAATAAATAAATCAATTTATGTATATACAGAAGAGATAACCGGAGCATTTGATCGTCTACTTGTACACTTAGACTTAGGGTAGTGGGTTGGACTAACCTTTATTCTTATACATAGATTAGGGACGAAGTAAACTGCTCTCTAATTAGGAAAAGGTTCACCTTGAACATTAACTTTTTATGTATAAAAGTGAAGATTTATACTTAAGACGTTATAATGAAAAGTTAGACTATTTCAAATTCAATTCATCAATTCAATATTGTATACGAGAGTCTTAAATATAGTTTATTTGTCTTTACCTGATTTTAATACAAAACGAAGCAATTTTAAAAAAGGTATCTGTGTCCACTAAGAAGCCATTGTGTTTAATCCGTTGGATAATATGGATTTATTTACCAGATTAGTGTACTGCGGCTTTCTAAAGTTTTGATTGTAAATCTGTAATTAATATTATGTTTATACGTGTAGTAGTTTAACTGTAAAACTATTTAGCTAATTATTTTCATTACTTACTTATTATTTACTACTTTACAATTTAACAATAGTCACATATAAATTATAATTGGCAATATGTAGACGCTTCTTTATAAAGACGTGAGTTTAAATCCGTATGTTTATTACTCGTTACATCCATAACAGATAATTTAACTATGAAACACAGACAAGAGTACACGTGTTTGTTAAGACGATTTAATTTAAATATAAAAGTGACACGACCAACCACTGTATATATTATGTACATATTATGTACATAATATATGATAATGTTATCCAACACAAACAAAAGTATGCTTGTCTCATCCAGTATTCTGTGGTTTACATTTTATCTATTTTGTTGCAAATGTTGTGCATTGGTGTTTCACCACACATTGTAATTACAACAAAACCTTTTAGGTAACTAATTGTTATATCTATGTTTCACGCAGTACGAAGATTTAGGGTTCCGTAGTTCATGACTCGTAACCCTTATGGATTCGTCATGTTCGTCCGTCCGTCTATCCGTCCGTCCTCGCCCTACTGCCCAAACGATCGATGCTAGAAAATTGAAACTTTATATATATGTGTTGTAATTACGTCGACAAAGTGCTACAATAAAATTATGAAAAATATTTTTATTTGCATCCCCACTTTACATAGTGGGGATGCTTTTTTTGTCATCCATCCATCATGTGAGATATCATTAGATAGGTCTTTTAAAAGCAATATGAGTCTGGTAAAACTATTAGTCGATTTAGGTATCCGTTTGCGAGTTATTCAAGTGCATTTTTTAGGGCGCCCCCCCTCTAAAAGTTTAACGGCTGGCTCAAAAATCTGAAAAAAATCATGGAAAACTAATTCAAATCAGGAAAACTATAACGGTTAAAATAGCTTTGTTAGTTCAGAAGTTATAGAGGCCTAACTTGTGAAGTAGTAGACTTACTTGAGAAGTGCACTTACTTGGAAAACTTCATACGAAAAACGAAATAATGAGATAAACATAACAAATATCTATTGGACATCACTTGACATTGTATATGACTACGGAACCCTTTTCTATGGGTGGTCTGACACGTACTTCCCCGATTTTTTTTACATTGTGGAGGGGCAAATGTATGTATATACGGATCATCTGATGTCTTATGCCCTCTTATTGTTTCATCATCTCAGTAGCCTTCCACTTCTGGATTGAATCTCTGGTTATCTCGGTTACTCATATCTTTCGTATCTTTCGGTGGCCCAATTTTATTGCAAACATGTTTTCTCTTAATTCTATTGTCAATATTTTTTTAATGGTGCCAGGTTAATAATTTTGTTATCAAGTTAAAGTAGCTGTTGGAGTCAAGATTAACCCTTATCAAGATAATAGGAAAATATAATATAGTTCAAAATTAAGAAGTAAAGAATTTCATGACTTATAATCATGATTTCAGCTGAAAGACGTGCACTGCTAGACATGTGCTTCCCCTAAGGTTGCACATGTCTAGCAGTGCAGTCCATCAAATAAAGAAAATCGATTGCTACATTTTGTTCCGATAATTATATCAGCAACACATTTTGTTTTTTTTTTGCCAATGACATTGATCGCCCAGCCATGATGTTTATTGTTGCCTGTACTCATGTATAATAAAAGCTATCGATACTAATTAAAATCATAATTTGTAGTATTAAGCTCTTAAAATATGGACAATACTATACATGTATACACGGCTAGCAATTATATCACTATAGTCAGATGTTTATAAACAAACAAGTTAGTAAGTAATCATATTTTTTTTTAAAGTTGTGTGAAAATAGCAATACACCAAACAGAGGAATAACTCGGCTAACAAGAATGTTCAATAACGAGGTTGTTCTAAAACCAAAACCTTCCGTTTTAATTTAAGTGTCCTGTTTCCGGTTCACCTTGCATTCGAATTGTCGATTTATGAATCGCAAGGTCAATTGTTAGAAGTGTGTAGCTTATACTATTGCCAATTTCAATGTCGTTGGATGTAGTACATTCGAGAATCGGTATAAAATAGGTAAATGTTTCCTTTTCAGAAAAAGATTACAAGTGGATAAAATAAGTTATCGTAATTATGGCCGTATCATACCAATTTTAAAGTTTTATCTTGTACTCACTTACGTACGCGGCTCCACCCGCATGTGTGTCGGTTATTGCGGTTAAAAGTAGACTATGTCCTTTCTCAGGCTCTTGGCTTTAAATTTGTGTCACAAATTTCATTTAAATCGGTTCAGTAGTTTTGGCGTGAAAAGCGAACAGACAGACAGAGGTTTTTTCATTTATAATATTAGTAAGGAAGTAGGGATACTCATAATTAGTTTTATTCAAACAAAGGTTTTGTATAGTTCAAGTTAACAATGAACGTCGTTAATCTCTTTACACGTTTTCCGAAAGCGCCTTCAGGTAAAACAATAATTGTATACATTAACTGATATAATGATACCAGTGGTTATACATAATTTCTAACAATCAGAAATAGTAACATTAACGAGAAATATTAGGAAAATACCCGACTGGGAACTACGGATGAAGACTACGTAAAATATAGAATTCCTGATGAATATTTCTGAGAATTCACTGCATAAAGTGCAGGTTATTGCTCATTGGTTGAAATGATATTGTAATGCAATTAAAATTGTTGTACATAACTATAATTTGCAATTCTGAATATTTAAAGTAGGAATGGGTGCCCTTGATAGCGTGACAACGGACATTAGTTTTGATCAACATATTTTAATATGATCGTTATATTTACGTACCAGTTTAGCTCGGGGCTTCGACTAGTATTAGATTATTAATGTACACTACCTTATTCGTTACGACTATTCTAGATTGCATGACGTAGGGTCCAACTCTATGATTACTATTTTAATCTGTGACATGTAGGGTCGCGAGTACGTGCTTGCCGCTTAATTGGGTGGATTATGGTAAAACTCACGTCGGAAACAGTCGCGATTGATATCATCTTCACATTTAACTATCGATATCTCCCCAGTCCAGGCGCTATCGAGTGTAGGTAAGCCTTTTTAACTCCTGTTCGTGTTATGTCACGCCTTTCAAAGGATTTTCTACTTACTACGGGCGGTCAAGGTCACCACCCCACAAATCTGTTCTAGCCTCCTCCTATCTTGATTAACAAACTTAACTTCATTAATTAGAAATGAACTTTCTTATTATTAAGGTCTATGTTTTGAACATTAAGGGCGTGTCTGTAATTTAACCTAAAAATGCTGTTTTTATTTCATATTCTTTATTTAATTTATGTATTACTCACCTAAATTATAGCAAAGCAGTTTTTTAAGCAGGGATGGAGAATCTAAAAGGGTATCAACAGGGCGTGTCTGTCAAATCTTGTAACATTATAAAAAGGAAATGTTTAGAAGTAGTTTTTTAAAATAAAAATACAATGTAAAATACAAGTATAATCTGCATTTCAGTGGCAGCCTAATGGTTAAAGAGTTGGTTATCAATGGATTTTTCTTCAAATTTAAGCCTGTCAAAGTGAGTTTACTCTGCCTGATGGAAAAAACTGATGGAAGAAAGTTGAACGGCAAGTCATAATGACATAATCAACTTCTTTAATTTCAAGACTATGTGAGAATACTCTAGAAAATGTAATCACACACGCCATATGTATCGCATGAAACACTTTAAAACAGTCTTAATTAGAACCTTTTCTATGGTTAAATATGAAGTACCGTTTAGTACATTGTAAGACTAGGAAAATAGAAAACGCTCACGATGTTGTCCAGCAAATAAATCTTTTCAGCAAAAAACCTTACTAGCTATCTTTTTAAACAACTTTAAGTATATCTAAGTATTTTTGAGTCCGAGCCATATTGAATTGTCGTTTTTTTTTGTCAGATAAATAGGGTTTGTGTTAAAATCATGGACGTATAAAGAACAATACGTCCATGGTTAAAATATGTACGATCCTCAGCTTTTTCCTAAATTAACTAATGGTTCAACTGATGGAAAAGACAAAAAAATTGCCGGTTGCACTATCTAGTAGCATAGGATCTTAATATATAATTAAAATATATCAATGACACGACACTTTCACTTGTTTAATTTATTTCACAAAGTTGGATAAGAACAAAAACATCAAAATGTAAAAAAGAATACGTCTATGCCAATATAGACGAGACGCCAACAACAGCATGACATGATTCTTTAAACAACTCATGTTTTTCTTTAAATTAATCAAAACATTCTTGATAAAGTTTTTAATTGGCACTTATAAGTACATTTTTTTATAGTAGGGGTACTACACCTACCTTTATATGTTGAGGGGGTGGAAAAACCTTTTAGATCTTTTGCCACTCGATAACTTAGCTGCCAGGAGTATGTGGTGTATGTCAACTAACTAAATCCACCCCTAAGGCCGGTCTCAGTCTCAGGTAACTGATCTGAGGAGGACTCGGACTACCCACTTGGTAAAAATATATTTGTTAATAGTCATACCTATTTCCTTCTCAACATTCAGTAAATGTCATGCAGGGTCAGCTAACAATAACTCCCGTTACTACGTGGGTAGGTGTCAGAAATCGGAAATAAGGTATTACGTCACTAGTATCCAGCGGCACGTTGGGTTATATTTGGATACAGATGAACTTGATTGAATTGTCATTTAATTTTGGGGTTAATTATACGATGTTGATAGCAAGTATAAATAAGTTTGAAATAAACTTGGTTTATCTTGTAAATATATATTTTATCATACATGTAATGTGTGTGTATTTATATGGAATTGATTACTCCATGACGTGGTGGAAAATCTATACACATATCAATTTATATTATTTGACATTATTGATTCATCAACGCAAAGCTGAAATCACTAACTATCGATTTTCATGGCTATGACGATTAAGTTACAAATAAATGTCTCTTAAATGTTTTAGAGGAATAAATGCCATTACCACAGGCTGGAAACTTTTTAGATGAAATTGTAAATGAATTTAAAATGAACTGACTTTTAAAGATAGCAGTAACAAGTTATAGAAGAAGAAATTTATGCGATCTCTTGATACCGCTAGAGCGTGAAAGTGGTGGCTGCAAACCTATTAATCGATAATGTCTCGCGTTGACTCGGCCGAGAGAAACCAGAACGTAGTGCAAATACTTCACCAAGTTTACTCCAGAGCATAGATAAATGTTTAATATACCTTTCTCTAAATGGAACTTAGATGGAATCACAATATATACATTACTACTTTCGTCCTTTCGAAGGTCGCGAGAATTTCCAGCGACATAATTTGGTGTTCTCACTTTCTTTAGAAACTACATTTAAAAAACTTTTACATTTATACAAAAGTCTACTAGTCTAAAGCAATATTATTAAAGCAGACCTAATGTACAGACACTCTTCATGTGTCACTTCATGTCATACACAGTCACATATTACAAAATACAAAACTGGGTATACCTTCTGAACCGAAATGATTCCTTACCTAAATATTCAAATTAGATTTTTTTAAACCATAAATAATATAAATAAATCATCATCATCATTAACAACCCATAACGTCCCACTGCTGGGCTCAGGTCTCCTCTCAAGAGAGGGTTAAGGCCATACGTCCCCACGCTGGCCGAGTGCGGGTTGGGGACTGGCAAGACACGTTGTGGCTACGTAATCTTGCTGTTGGATGTTTTCAAGCCGCCCGAAGGCCTCCAACTAAGCTTCACGACTGCTATCCTATGATAACAATCGGGACCGACTGCTTAACGTGACCTCCGAATCACGGAAACGCTCATTACATATAATGCCACAAACGGTCACCCATCTAGGTCCGACCGCGCCGTCGTTGCTTACCCTCGGTGATTGTTTCCAATCACCTAAGGCCACTCGGCTATGAGCGCTATAAATAAATAATAAATAAATATTTTGGACATCTTACACACAACATCATCTAGTTCCAAACTAAGCAGAGCTTGTGTTATGGGTACTATAGACAACTGATATAAATACATAAACATACTTTTTTTTTGTAAATACATACTTAATTATACATAGAAAACACCCAAAGTGCCAAACAAATATTTGCAGATCATACAAACATTTTGTCCGACCCGGGAATCTAATCCGAGACCTCTTGATCAGCAGCCGCATACGCTAACCACTAGACATACAAGGCAGTCTAAAAAAAGTTTTCCATATGGAGATCTAGCAGCTCATCGATCTAAATTATCAATACGTAGTGCTACATTTGCTCTTTGTGGCAGCAAGTTAGAAAGGGCCATGTTAAAGTTATATCCCAAGGGATTTAATTATATACCGTAAGTTTGAAATCAAAAGCTGTTCGTAACTATCTAATTCATATTACTACATACACATACTACATATATTATATCTACATATATACACTCTATCGAAAACTATCTTACTATCTATTTTTTGTTGCATTCTTGATATTTACTATACTACTATAGTGCCTCTTTGGTTTAGTGGTTAGCGTATGCGACTGCTAATCAAGAGGTCTCGGGTTTAAGCCCAGGGTCGGGCCACAAAAAAGTGTTGTTACGTTTATCTGAGGAAATTCTTAATAACAGCCCGGAGTCTGGAAGTTTGGCGGTGATTCACGCCCGTGCCTCGTAGAGCTTGTTAAGCCGTCGGTCCCCGTTGTTATGAAAATCCATGACAATCGTCATGGGAATTCAGTGCCCTCAAATATACTGACAAATAGTTCAATCTTGGAATTTCAGTTTTTCCTTAGGGTTGCGGAGGTCCGATGCCAGTCGCTCCGTGTAAAAACTGAAATTCAGGTAAAACCGGTTGAAGCCGACCCTTAATAAACTTGGGAATAAAGGCTCGGAAGATGATGATTCTTTGAGTTTATTCATTATACTATAGCATGTTTTGACATTTTAAATATTTGTTTTAAATTTTTATTGTGACGTATATGATATTAAAAAAAATGGTGAAGTGTCAGGCCAAGCATAGAATAAGGTTCCGTAGTCACCCACAATGGCACGTGAATTTTCAAATCGTCAACTACTATCGTGATTTTTTTTCAGATTTTTTGAGCCAGCCGTTTAGCTTTTAAAGGGGGGAGGGGTGACGTCCTATTTTTACAAAAAATTGCTCTTTAAAGTTTAATAATTCGTAAACGGATAACCCAATAGAAAAATCGTCTTAGCAACCTCTCCGTGTTTTAGAAAAACCTATCTAATGATACCCCACACGATGGGGTAGACGGGAGGAAAAATAAAATATCACCACTTTACCTGTAGATTTTTTCCTGATTTTATTGTAGCACTTTTCGGCTAGTAGAAACACATATTTACGCAAAGTTTTCAACTTTCTAGCACCAACCATTTGGGCAGTAGGACAAGGACGGGCGGACGGATGGACGGACATGACGAATCCATAAGGGTTCCGAGTAATAAATTAATCAAAATTTCGCATTAAACGGATAACTCAATCGAAAAATCGTCTTAGCAATCTCTCCGTGTTTTAGAAAAACCTATCTAATGATACCCCACACGATGGGGTAGACGGGAGAAAAAATAAAATATCCCCACTTTACCTGTAGATTTTTCCTGATTTTATTGTAGCACTTTTCGGCTAGTAGAAACACATATTTACGCAAAGTTTCAACTTTCTAGCACCAACCATTTGGGCAGTAGGACAAGGACGGGCGGACGGATGGACGGACATGACGAATCCATAAGGGTTCCGAGTAATAAATTAATCAAAATTTCTGTTTTTAGGCTTTCGCGACTTTACACATACTCATGTTTTTTACTGTATACGGGACTTATTCACTATAAAATTGTGTTATATATATATATATATATATAAAATTGTGTATATTATATCACGTGACCACGAGCGGTATAACCCGTTCGAAACGTCGGAAAGTAGAAGGTATCGCAACCTTTTTAATTTTATCGAGAATAAGTCCCGTATACAGTAAAAAATATTAATGCGGTTTACAAAATACATCTACTGACCAAGTTTCAACAGTATAGCTCTTATGGTTTCGGAAAAAAGTGGCTGTGACATACGGACGGACAGACAGACAGACATGACGAATCTATAAGGGTGCCGTTTTTTGCCATTTGGCAACGGAACCCTAAAAACATGAGTATGTGTAAAGTCGCGAAAGCCCAAAAAAAGAAATTTAGATATTATAAATACGAGTTATTCCGAACGTTTGAAAATACTATTGAATTGTTTCGTTTTCAGGTAGTTAAATTTCAGACTGACATCTACCTGTCTCGTACTCTGTTACTGTATAGTTTTTAACTAACTTACTTTAACCTCTTACTATCCTCCTCCCAATAATTGTTTTATAATCGTAACATAATTTTCAGATCTACAAATAATCTTTGTCAGTTATGCTCCTCTCGTTTACCTTCGTCACTCAATCTGTTTTCCTCTGGTACACTCTGTCCCAGAAAATCAAATAGAAACCGGAAGCCATCCGTTCTAGCCGAACGTACAGTCTTCTGACACGTAATTTAGTAGGATCATCATAAATAACATAAGCACATTATACATTACATTTATTTTCTTATGTGTATATCCTGTATGTATATGTAGATATATTTACATGTTCCATCTATGTGAATGTGTATCTTAATAGATATGTATTTCTTTTTTAAATACTACCTGGGATAGGAATCCTTTGGCACCCTGACCCCCCATCTACTGTCTGAATGTCCATGTCGTATGTGACATCACAGTGTCTCATTTTTCTAAAGAGCGCGCATCACATCTCAAATCCTCAACGACTTTAATCTAGTCTTAACGAACTCGAATTATGATTAGCATTTTGTGGGTTCATGACTGGGAACCCTTATGGATTCGTTATGTCCGTCCGTCCGTCCTGCCCAAACGGTTGGTGCTAGAAAGATGAAACTTTGCGTAAATATGTGTTTCTACTAGCCAAACAATGACTACAATAAAACAAAAAAAATCTATAGGTAAAGTGGGAATGATTTTTCTCCTCCCGTCTACCCCATCGTGTGGGGTATCATTAGATAGGTCTTTTAATACAAGGAGAGGTTGCTCAGACGATTTTTAGATTTAACTATTCGTTTGCGAGATATTAAACTTTATAGAGCACTTTTTTGTAAATCTGAAAAAAATCATGACAGTAGTCCACGATTTAAAATTCACTTGCCATTGTGGGTGACTACGGAACCCTATAGTATGCGTGGCCTGACACGCACTTGGCCAATTTTTTAGTATCATATACGTCTCAATTAAAAAATTTCGTCAAAAGTTAAATAGGGTAGAAATTTCAGCAGCGTTGTTAAACAACAAAACGCAATTGTAATTATTAGCGCTGCATTTGAATGGCTCAATATATCTCATAGATACAACAACAGCGTCTAGCGTCATTTCAGTCAGGTAAAGCAACTCATTTTTTTTATCAAATTTGTATAAGGGCAATCATTGAATGATGTTTGCCTTCTGTAATTTTCCTAGTGATATTAGATTTCCTATTTGCTACACAAAAACTGGCTGGGTTGGGCGGCGTTTGGGAAGCTTCGTCGGGTCTTCTCATCATCGATCCCACAGTGCCTAAAGACGAAAGTCTTCAACCAGTGCGTCCTACCCGTCATGACATACGGAGCCGAAACGTGGACACTCACGGCACGGCTGGTCCACAAATTCAAGGTCACGCAGCGTGCAATGGAGAGGGCTATGCTCGGAGTTTCTCTAAGAGATCGTATTAGAAACGAGGTAATCCGGCAGAGAACTAAAGTTATCGACATAGCCCACAGGATTAGTAAGCTGAAGTGGCAATGGGCTGGCCATATTAGCCGCAGGACCGACAACCGTTGGGGTAAACGTGTTCTTGAGTGGAGACCGCGTCTCGGCAAACGTAGTGTAGGACGTCCACAGGCCAGGTGGAGTGATGATTTGCGCAAGACGGCTGGCAGGAGCTGGATGCGAGTAGCCGAGGATCGAACTAAGTGGCGTGCAATTGGAGAGGCCTATGTCCAGCAGTGGACTGCGATAGGCTGATGATGATGATGATGATGATGACACAAAAACATCCCTGAGCTCCTATAAATAACTATTGCGTTGGCGTTTATGTACAACTGAGTTGTAGTTGAGTAACGGGTATATGTGATATCAATAAATTATGATCCCTAGTCTAGACCGTGCTAAATTGATAACCACTATATTGAACCAGGTGAGTTAGCTATATGCACAGTAATCAATATGGAAGTTTAAAATTTAAAAGCATTAAAAAGCGAACTAGGCGTTCGCTTTTTAGTGCTTTACAATTACAATAGTTGGCCTTCCAAGTTGTTTTTTTTTTGACCTCGACCTCTAACATGTGTTAGCTTTAAAGTCCAGGTGATTGACGAAGGCTGCATTCGAATGAAATGGATGAAAAGACTCACCTTTGTACTCACCTAAGTAAGTGCGGATGCTGCGAAGTGAAGAACCCGTGATATTGGTGAGCTGATGCGGGGCGGGGTTGCTGAAACGGGGGTGAAGGTGCGACGCGCGGAGGGCGGCTACCATCCGCGCAGGGCGGGCGGGCGGCACGTAACAAGTGAAGCGGGCCTGGGAGCAACAGTCTGCCGCAGCCCGGCCACGCGGCCTCACACTCTACGACAATTAACGTACACCCGGAGCGAGCACCCCGCGTAAGTAACGTTTAACGGATTTAATTACTTACCTTTGTCCGGATGATCGGTAGTGAGCGCTCTGTCCGGCTCGAGGACACCCCTCGCGCCTGACCGGCCGCCGCTGACCGGTCACCATTAACGCGCTCGTATAAGAAAGATATCGTAAACGAGCATCCATTCTTCAGTGATGTTTGCCATATACTGTGTACCTGTTGAATGCATGACGAAGTAATATATTTGTTCACTTTTCCTTTTCCAATTCTATTACTTGATTTCTTTGTGTGTGCTATCTTCTTATAGCTATAATAATGAACCAATTAATTGTATATCTTTGTGATATTGGTGATTACTAATATTACTGTAATGGCGCAGTACTCAATATTCCTATTGAATGACGTGTCAAGTTCTAATCCATCATACAGTGTCCAAGTCATTAATCTTCTATAATTTGGAAGAATGGTAATTTTAGTTTATACTCATATGATGATGATTGCTGAATTATTTTTATTCTTAAAGGTTTCTTGAAATTTTAGTCGCTTTATTGTACATTCCAACGAAAAACTTCATAAACTGATATAAATATAAACGGCATATAAACATTTCGATATTTTTTATACCACTATCTAAATCGTAGCCTTTGTTTTATTTGTGATTTCTTTACCCATTTTATCTAAGGGCTCGAACTGAACTGAACTATATTAAGCCGAGTTGAACCTTTTTCCTTTTCGGATACTATAAAGTCTCGTTATTGCCAGGCCCGGGTAAATAAATATTTATGTTTATTATCATTATACAAAACGTGGATTAAGATTGTTTAAAAGATTCGTAAAATCAAAAAACGGTAAATGGAGGTAGTTACACAATTCAAGCACACCTAGGCGAAGAAAGATTCTCGAGACGAGAGATAAAATAACGATGAATGTTCGTAAACACTCGGTATAATTGGAAACCCTTGAAGTCCTTTTGTTGTAAGACGCCTTTATTAACGTGTTGCACAATGAGCGGGTTTGATTAAAGATGAAGAGGAACGCACATGTTACAATTGTAGCAGCGCAGTGAGTGTCTTGTTTAACGTGAGCTTAACAAGAACAAGATAATGCTAATCAGAAGCTGTTCAACATTACATACATACATTACACTATGTGAGTTACATTTTCTGTTCTGAACTTGCAATTATACATATTATTTGATTATAGAAAAATTATGTGTACTAAAATTACATAGTCAATTAAATTATTTTTATAAACAATGATTGAATACAAAAATTTTTTCTTGGGCCTTTATAATGATTATTAAAGAGCCAACAGTGGGACATTATGGGTTTTTGATTGATTGATATAAACATAATTTTCTGCTGCGCTGTAATATAATATATGCGCTTTAATATATAAATGCTGGTGGAATATAAATATCGATGTATGTGTGTTCACAATGTCAAATTAAAAAACCACTAGAGTTGGCAGCGAAACTTTCAAGTGGTGTCAAATGAGAGAAGCGACTTAATAATTAATATCCTGTCATACTTGCTCATACAGTGCGAAGTGAAGATAACCATGAAAAATGTGTGTACCGTGAAACGAACTGCAAACAAATGCCAGAGGCTTTAGTAACAAGTTTAATAGTAATTTATAACGAAGATTACCTGTGATAAATGGTATAGCTTTCTAGTGGTCTGTGTTAGATGTAGAAGGTACAACATCAAAGTTACTGGGTGGAATCATTTGTGATAAGACACATTAGTGCTTCAACGTTAGGCAAAGTGCTCATATCTTGTGAATTTCTGAGACTTACTTGATTTGTACTACGTCTTCGAAATATTAAGGTCATACTGAGGTGAAGGGGTGATCATGTTTATTCACCTTTGTCCGCTTACGAACTTAAGTGTAAATTGAGAAATCTGTCAGAAGAAAAAAAAATCTTACGGTAAAATCGTTGTAAATTAATTTGGCTCACTTTTGGCTGAACTAAGCACGCATACTTAAGAATTCACTCATTAGGATTACTAGAATTACTAGACTGCTACTACTCAGGTAGGATTACTAGCGTTTCAAGTCTTTGCTCAAATTCTGCAGTTCTTTGTGTATGAAGCTACTGTTTTTTTTATTTGTTTGCCTCTCCTTCGGCTTACTGATTACAGGCTTAAGCAAATTTGATTTTTTCTTTCTACTTTCTTTGCTTTTACGGTGTTGATACGGTTCATTTTGCTTAAAATATATATCTGAGTAAAAGAATCCACTCCCAATGTTTGAAGTGTTTAAGAGAGTTCTCATCGCCTTCGTATTTTTATCTTTATTGTCAAAGTTTTAATTTTCACAGATAAAATACCCAAGAATTAGTGGCTAAAAGAAGTTGAACTGTCCAAATTACACAATAATAATTTAATCTTTGGAAATAATGTAAAATGTATTCCCGATCTGAAGTAGGTATAAATAATAGTTCGAGATAGACACGTTTAATTTTGAGTTTTAAATAAATTTATAATATGATATTTAAACTTTATTAGGGTAATTAATATTAAAAATTATACATAATGTTATTCACATGTTATTTTTTGTTACTAATTTCACCTATTTGAACTACAATGATCGTCAGTCTTGCCAGCCATTAGAACTAAATGTAACTTACATCATAAGTTCTATTGTTACTATATTTATATGCTTATTACCCATAGAACTTTTGACCGAAGAACTATAACTTAACATTAATTAACATATGAACTAATTTCTTTACTTAAACGGTGGGTGTGTTTTACTACAATTAAGTACCTATTCGCGTGTTTTATTACGAACACATATCAATCGGCTTTTGTGTATTAGATATATGTATTACAGAGTAAACGTTTCCAATTAGCAGGTTAGCCTCCGCGCTCCACGTGGATGCAATATTGATTACATTTACGCGCCAGTCACGTACACTCTTTGTTCGCACTTCCGAAATGATGTCTGGATAAAGTTGTGAAAGAAACTATGTGCTGTCAATACCATTAATCGATTTTGTTTTTAATAGAAGTCTACTCGTTGACAAAGTAACATCGATCGTACAATTAAATTATTCGCTGTCAGCAACATTTAATGTGCCTACTTCTGTTAAGGTCATCATTTGTAGAGCATATTGTTAATGCCGGTTCGGACAGACAGTAAAAAAGATAAAGGCAAGCGACCGGTTAGAAACGGGTACAATAAAATGGGCTTATCGTTAAAAAGGCCTGTACTTCACGTGAAACGCTTCTTGTACTACCTTTATTTAATCTAATTGGCTGGCCTACGTCGAGTTTAGTCGCTAGCGAGTAGCGATATCTTTCTAACATTACTATTAAGCTTATTCCTATAAACTATATACACTTATAGCTTCTTGTCAAATCCATTAGACTAATTACAAATACATACAGTGGTTCTTAATTGTGTAAGCGTTATGGGGCATATCACTAATGTACTGGAAAATATAATCCGCTTTCCTCATTTGTAATAATTTGACTATCTCCATACATATTTATGCGTCAATTTTTATATCGGATTCAATGTTTAGTCACATTTAAAAATATATATGAATTACATAAGTACGTATGTCTAAAAACGCAGTTGAAATTATGTAAAGCTTTGCGATTAACGAACGATTGTTTATGTAAATAGGCGAACAGGCAATTAAAAATAATAATGCAAAAGTTAAAACTTTCCTTAACAATATTAAAACTGTCTCTCCTGTTTGATAACCAATTTGCTTTTGATTCTGATTATTAGATTATGATATTAGATTAGCAACTTAACCAAAAGTCAGTATTATTGTTAAAAGAAAGAAAAATAGTGTTATATTGATTAACTCAATTTTATTATATTGGAAAAAATATTTTATTTCGGAGCAATAAATGAAAAAATTGGGTTTTAATGTTATTTCAGTGAATTTATTTTAGTCTGCTGGTATTGGCTATCGGGATATGTCCTTCCTCAAGAAGCGAAATATAGATATGCCAGTTTTCATACTACAGCGGTTTAGGTATGAATGCATAAAGACAAACAGATAGAGCTACTTCCGAATTCGTAATGTCAGTTAAATAAAAAAAAATTGACTTACTTATTTGACAAAACAATTCGCACTTTGTATTTCATTATAAATTAAAGAAAAAGGTAGTTCAAAAAATTAACTATTTCCATAACTAACAGTTATGATGATATTGTCTTACTATAAGGTACTATAAGACCGAGGAACCAGGTGTACCCACGAAAGGAGGTCCCTGGAATTTCAACCTACCTTGGGCCACCTACGGCTCCTAGAGATTTAACTCAAGACGAAAAAAAACCCTTGTCATTGCCACATTTTCATTGAGACTCCGTTCCTTTTGATCGTACCATGATGATATAACCTTACTCGATAACTGGGATAAGTTCAACATCATCATCAGCTAACTTCAGTCCACTGCTGGACATAGGCCTCCCCCAAGGCATACCAAAAATTCGATGCTTTTTGCATCCAGTCGTTGCAACTGGGCTATGTTGCACTGGAAGAATTCTTAAAATTTAAGCTGGACAAAATGGCTACGCTAGGTTATAATAATCCAAGACAGAATGGTCACCATTGTCATTGTGAATACAAATATGGTGACAAACAATAAAACAAACAAACTCTTCAGTTTTATAAATTAATATTAGTAAGTAAGTATAGATTTGAAGTATGTGTGGCGTTAACATATGAAATACTTATATTACATACACACATCGAGGATTGAGTTGATGAGGGTTCACAATTGAAAAGCAGGAATTCTATTATTATAATTAGTTATGTAGATGACTAAAGATACCGTTATGATTGTTGTGGTTTGTTTGAACTATACATACCTACGTAAATGAAGGAACTTATTTGATTCATTACTCGTATTATTCAAAAATTCATTAAGACAGATTTCTTACATTAAAATGATTATTTATTTGGTATGTTAAAGTGAATAAAGGCGTTATAGGCTCTTTTACATTATTTAATCCTTTCTTCATAAGTTTCACAGATCTGTTTTTCAGAGATTGTAATGTAAATCACAACAACCTATATTGGATTGGAAGTAGGAGTTCCTTATTTGGAGAAGAAGAATAAAATAGTAATCAAAGCTTAAAAGGACAATCACTAAAAATCTGTCCTACATCGTGTATACAGTCTGTCTATTTTTATTTATATGATATTTTAAATTTAAAAAATATGTTGAAACAGTTACCTAGGTTTTACTATCACTATAGACATCACACATATATTAATTACTTAAATATTTATCATCTAATTGAAAATTAATGATCTGGAAACCAAACAATTAAGTACATTGCTTTTTTCATGTCGCATTCCGAAACCTACTTATTGAGTTCTAATATTAACTTTTAAAATGTAATATAAATATAATAAAATATACGCTTTGCAAATTAAAGTTACATTGAAAAGAAATGAACACGAAAAAGAAATAATCATACTTGAAGTGGTTTATAAACCGTGTCAAATTCGATATCAACAAGAAAAAACTATAATTCGACTACATAAAACCTTTTGATAATATTTATATAGCCTATGTCACCCGGACCATTATTACGAATCTGTTGACACCTTATTCAGTATTCGGTTCAGTATTTATTATTCAGTATCGTTACGGATGAATGTTCTTTTGGCTTCGCCGTATATGAGAGAATTAGAAAGAATAAAATCCACTTTCGTTAATTAAATCCTTTGAGCATGTTTCGTGCATTGCACTGCGTTAGGTAGTACTAGTGTCGAGCATCGCTGTATCCCCGTTAACGCACGGAGTCTGTGCAATGTTCACTAGAGTTTTTCATAATCATTTATTTATCTCAAAACCTCTGTTTTTGGTAGCTCAAACAGAATAGTGTTTATAGGCATTTAAAACGACAAAGCTTTATAAGAAATTGTTTAACGTCTGCAAAAATCATCTGAACATATAAATTTAGTTATATTGCACTAAATAAAATATCTTTGTCGAAAATAGGTTATGTTATTTTACGTAATTAATTAGCCTCATTCAAGTTCAGTAGAAACTCCTATATGCGAGTAATTAATGCTGGATGACATAACGAAAAGCCTAGTGACATTCAATACAGACTAAATAGAATGACGAGCTCAATCCACAACCCATTATTTACAAAACACTCTTTATTTGAAGAGAGACACTCAAGAAATTATGTTTGGAAGGGTTGAATGAGATTTTAACGACTTATTTGCTGAACGTTCCCAAGTCATTTATAGACCACAGGCGACAGGTTTTTAGGAGGAATATTATTTTTTAACATACATTTTATGTAACCTGTAGAGTATCACTTTACTGAACGCTGATGTTTATTTTAACACAAAATGTTGGGTTCGGACCAAGTTTTGATTACGTTGGTATTCAGAAGTGAAACGGCTTTTACCACTTATTTTAAACAATGGTATTATATGAGATTGAACTATATTTTAATTCAATGTTCTTAATACATTAAAAATATCAGTCTCATCATCTTAAGAAGGTATATAAAACTAGAATAATAGTAGATATAGGTTTTGTGGCTAACTAATAAACTCACTAAATGGTTGAACAAACGCTCTTGAACTAAGGGAACTTTCTTCTTAAGCCGTACAGCTTAAACCTGAAACTTACTACTATCACAGGTGTTTGATCCTATCACTATGACCCCAGAACCTATATAGGTCACCATGCGACATTATACACATTTTCATTGAGGATGGTGGCCACCACTCTTGGATTTTACTAAGGCTTTCTAACCAAATCATTTCGAAAGCTATCTATAAAATCAATTTACTAAATAGAGTGCAGAACGGCGAGCTGCTGCTTTGCAGCAGTGCATCTGTTTGATAATTTATATGCACAATTAAAGGCAAGAGTTAGGAAAATTAGTAGAATGGCAGAACAAGTTAGTAGAATATTTCGGGTTACTTCTGCCAATAGTAAGTTAAAGAAGAGCACTAGGAGCTCTTGCAAAAATTTGTGGGCACACGGATATTTGTGACAGTGTTTTCTTTTATCAAATCCGGAGTTACTTATATCATCACCAAAAATCACCATCATATAATGGTTGAATGCTCCAAATATGCATATGTATATATAAATAAATAATTAAATACTATCAATATGTCCGTGTGGTGATGGATTAAGAATACAGATTGTCACCACTCCTATTCATCCCGCGGGTGTCGTAAAAGGCGACTAAGGGATAAACTACGCAAGACGACATCGATGCAAAGAGAAGGAAAACTTGATACCAACCCTAAACCAACCCGTCTGGACAGCGTGTTATAGTAGGCCAAAACATCCTTTCTAAGGAGATGCCTATGTCCAGCAGTGGATTGTTGAAGGCTGTTGATGATGATGATGATGAATATACATAAAACTATTCCATTACTGACTGACTGACCCAACATACAGCTGAAACTACTGAACGCAGGAAGCTGAAATTTTGAATGTGTATTTCTTGAGGAGTGTAGACGAACTCTTAGAGAGAATTTTTGAAATTTTCACGCCTAAAGGGGTGAAAAAGGCGATTAAAGTTTGTATTTAGATTTTTGATTTTTTATTCTGGACTTTGTTTGTGGGCGAAGCCGTCGTCATCAGCTAGTAAAGAAATAGTGTAGACTACTAGTAATAGTTTTCATAGTATTTCGGAACTTTATAATGTTTAACTTACAGAAAAAACTCGAGAATACCCCTTTTTCCGCACTCTTAGTGAGCAGTAGTGTTCTGGAATACTACGTGTTTTGCATGACTATCTCGTTAGACTGGTAAAAATTGAGCATTGTACTTGAAGGCTCCAATCACGTGATTGAACAAGTTAGAAATTTAGGGTTATATTTACTTAAATAAGTAGCTATTCATGTAGCAATTTAATAGACACTAGGTCTAAGTGGATCCTTGTTTGATGAGATTTCTATTTATGACTTAGAATTTCTTGACATTACAAAAGAAAGAGATGGTATGAAGGAACTGAAAATTTTATGAAAATTATATCATGGTTGTACATTAAATGTAAAAGTATGGGAACGGCTATCAATAATTAACCAATGTTTACATTTTTGTTTCGTGGAAACGGTAGGGCTTCCACGGAAAGTCCATTCACTCATAGACTATTTTGATTATATGTCGGGACTCCAATAAAAGCTTTACTAAAAGAGTTTATTGTTGACACTGTCATTGGTCTGCCATGTCAAGTTTAGATTATATGTAGATCAAATGAATGTAGGGTTTTCACAAATTCTGTTTTCATTTATTTTGATGTACTTCTATGTACATATCTATGTTAAAAGCTAACGTTTTAATCTATGTTTAGTACAAGTACAAGCTACGTTTAAATTTTGTTAAATGTATGCTTGGACATTATTATTCATTTAGAACTTGGTGTTGCATCCATTTTCCAAAAGAAGTTATTAAATTTCAAGAGACCACTACATTTTGCTATCTAAAAGGTTTTCTCGCTAAAAACTCTTTATTCACCGGAAAAGAAGGCGTACCCTAAATTTTTAGAGCTCTGGTTCATTTTCAAAGGAATTCACAGTAAAGTTTTTAAGTAGTTCTAAGACTTCTCATAAAGGTACGTATACAATTAGTTTAAGTAACATTATCTCTAAATAAAATTCCGCACTGCACTTTATGGCTTATTTGAACAATTGTTATAGGTATCTTGATCAAAATTTTCGAAAATTAGCACTGATGTGGATTGATCCACTTTAGATTTAACTTGATTTTTGTTAATTAACTGTTGTTGTATTTGTGCCTTTTTTGTAACAGTTTTATAAATCTAAGAAATACAGCTTGATACTGAAATTGCATATTCGTCAAAACTAATAATTTATTACAATGCCGGCTAAAAAAAAATTCGGGCACAGAGCAATCGACAACAAATGGTTGAACGGCCACGCCTCGTCGTTTGCACGCCCGCCCCGGTTTCGATGATCAGCGTATTTTTATCGTTTTTATCTGAACGGAAAACTAGATGTATTTGTTCGGTCACTTACAACTATTTATATCTATTGAATAGCATAGATCGCATATTTTATATTTCACCGTGTTACTGGAGATGCAAACGAGTGAATTAATTCTCAGCATTTTTGCAGTCTCCGTAATAAGAAGTCGGAGTTCTGTTCTGTTCTGTTTATTCTTTTGTTGTGTTATTTATAAATGATATTCTGAATTTAAAATTAGTTATTTTGTAACTTGTGTATAAAATTCTTGAGTAAAAATGCTCCCGACTTTTATTACATTTATACAAACTTCAAGCTTCCAACTTAGTTGTTTGTATTAAATTTTCTTGTATGTACTTTTATCTGAACAATAATACTCGTAAAGTTAAAATATTTATAAAGTTTAATGAATTTCTAGTATTCAATTTAATTGGCCCTCTTGTATAAAAATTGTAATGAGTAGTAAGTCTGTGAAATTTACTATTTATTGTTGTGAAAGTAAATGATGAAATACATAATTTACTTTCCCAACAAATTAAAGTTAAAGAATGAGAGGGGTTAAAGGGGTTAAAGTATAAAATCACCATTTTATTGTAATAGGTACTTCGAATTGACATATAAACTTCATGGTTTTAAGATTTTTAAGTGATTTTTTTTTCACATCAGACCTTTGAGGTTCTTCTTTTAAAAAATGTGCAACATTCGATTATTGACTTTCAGTTGCTTTTTTATATTCAGCATAAACAAGAAAGATGGATACTTCAAAAATTCGAGCGATTTTTCAATACGAGTTCCGACGTGGAACTAACGCCGCCGAAACAGCTCGTATCATATCAATGTTGTGTTTGGAGAGGGGACTGCTAAGGAAAGCACCGTGCGATTTGGCATAAACGCTTTCGTGATGGAAGTTTTGATATGAAGAACGAAGCACGTAGAAGACCGCCCACATATTTAAATAACAATGAATTGAATGAGATGGTGGAAGCCAATCCGAGCCAAACTACCCAGGAATAAGCGGCATGGTTTAACGTTACCTTACCAACAATATTGACTTACTTGCGTCAAATCAATAAAATAAAAATATGAAAAATGGATGCCTCTTGAGAGGACTGATCTGCAGAAAGAAACGCGTTTTGAAACTTGTGTGGCCTTATTGAATCGATACAGAAATGAAGGAATATTGGATCGAATTGTGATAAGTGATGAAAAGTGGATTCTTTACGATAACCGTAAGCGAAAAATGTAATGGCTCCCAGGTCAAATGTCGCAAAAGTGTCCTAAAGCAATTCTACCAATAAAAAGCTAATGGTAACTGTTAGGTGGTCTCAGCATGGTGTTTTCCACTATAAATTTCTCCGATCTGGTTAAGCAATAACGGCAGATGTCTACTGTGCCAAAGTCCGAACAATGATAGCAAAACTTGCAGTATAACAGTCCCGACTCATGAGTCGATCTTCACCATTATTGCTTAAAATTAACTCTAGAGTAACTGTAATTAGAAACCATTCGTCACCCCCATATTCGCCAGACCTTGCCCCAACGGACTACCATTGGCG
The DNA here is from genome assembly GCA_932526445.1 of Phragmatobia fuliginosa. Lineage (NCBI taxonomy): Eukaryota > Metazoa > Arthropoda > Insecta > Lepidoptera > Erebidae > Phragmatobia > Phragmatobia fuliginosa. Next base: position 9,711,976 of record OW052071.1, on the reverse strand, counting down.
ATTTGGAAAATTTTATACGTGGTAAAAAGTTTTCTTACCCTCCTGATAAGAAAACTTTTTAGTAGTACGAAATGCTTTCACACAGTTTGCAGAATCTAGATCACTAGAGTTCTATCCGAAACGCATAAATGGCATCCCTATTAGATGGCAGCAATGTATAGATAATAATGGTAGATATTTTGATAAAATAAATTCGTTGAATAAAAAAAACACTATTTTCAATATTTCAGTACAAATCGGCAATTTCATACTTTAACCCCTAATATCATTTTAGGTATCTTCTTACAAATAAATGTATGAGGAGCGCAACTTCATTGTAACTTTAAAGGTGTTCCAAAAATCTGTTTAGAAAATAGCACCATCTGTCCCGGTAGTATAATGACGGTAATTTAAATGAAGGATAGTAGAGAATGGTCCGGTAAATGTTCCGATTTCTATTAAATAGTCAGGAAATTCTTTGTCGAACCTCAAAAATCCTTTTTACTGCTATAAAAGGGGTTTATCGACGTTGGGTCAGCAAAGTGTATGTAAATGAGAACGTGCGGAGTTTTCTCGATAGAAATAAAGTGAAATTGACATCTTGGGCAACAAGAGTCATAACTGTAACTATGGCAATACATTGCTAAATGCAACTACGTAAAACTTTAAAATAGTTGTTCTTTCAAGAATTTTGTCATGTTGGAATAATTACGAAAATTTGTGTTTTATCAGTTAATAGTGTGATTTAAGTTTTAACTTTTCATAAAAGTGTGATTTACACAGTTAACTACAAAGTCTTCATAGTCATCATCATCAACAGCCTTTAACAGTCCTCTGCTGGACATAGGCCTCTCCTTGAAAAGGAGGTATTGGTCTACTATACCACGCGGGCCAGACGGGTTGGTATAGGGTTGGTTTCAAGTTTTCCTTCTCTTTGCATTGATGTTGTTTTGTGTAGTTTATCCCTTAGTCGCCTTTTACGACACTCGCGTGGGATGAATAGGGGTGGTGACACTCTGTATTCTTAATCCGTCACCACACGGACAAAGTCTTGTAATATATATATTGTATAAATTTCGTGAAATCAATTTAAATTTACTGGAGAAATATAAGTAGTGCCTTGGCTCAAAAATAAAAAGTTACAATTATCATAGAAAGTATCGTCATATTTAACTATATATTGACTAAAGCAGAATATATATAAGAGTAAATACATATATATGTAGAACAAATATTACACCAACGTGATGGGAGTCAGTAGGTATTGATTTGTCGGCACACTGTATTTTGTAAGCATTGGACGTGCCGTGTTGAACGAGCCAATATCGTCTACAACAGCTGTTCCCTTCTAACAATCTACTGTCGCCTTTGTTTCTACATATTTATGGCTTTAAACCATAAAACAACGCCAAAAGCGATATACGTCAAGCATGCTTTGCCTCATATATTAAACTATTGCCAAATGGTTTATTTTTAAAAACTACGTATATCTCTTATGCCTATGAGAGTCGAGTTGAAAGTTTATGGAGTTCTTAACATTTTTTTAATGTAACACGCAAAAGTTTACAAAATTATATTGTGTGCGTGTTTAAGATAAATACAGTAGTACCTAGTGTTCTTATTTTACAAAAATTTAGACGGACCAAGTTTTCATAAAAAAATACAAGTCCTAAATCTGCATATTTATCAATATATTAGGTAAAAATGTTATGAATATGATATGTTTTTAGTTCAGGATATTTTATTTTCATTACATTATGTACTAACTACTGCCAGCGGTTTGTCGATATTCGCAATGTAGAGTAGAGTAGCCTATGTTCTTCCTCAAGAATAAAAGTATCTACATATATGCCAAATTCATTGAAATCGGTGAGGCGGTTTAGCCGTGAAAGTGTAACAAAAAAGGAAACAAATAGACAGACGGAGTTACTTTCGAATTTGCAATATTAAGTAAGCAAAATAATTGTTTTTAAATTAGAGAGTTGTATTTATTTTTATACTTTTTTGTGTTAGTTCCATTACTTATATTTTTTTATTTTATCATCGATCATGGTTGTATTATTAAATGTACTTGTGTATCGGTAAGCGTAAGCGAGCGACACATCCAGTTTTTAAGCTACATGACGTCATCAAGATTTCCAATTAACTTGGAGTTATTCAAAAGGATACGGGTTTTATCATTCATCAGTCTTAACAAACTTATCGCGTTTTGGTTTTGAACAGAAATTACCAATTACCCTGACATTTTGAACCAGCACCTCTGAAGACTTCAACTTGGAATAAATATTTTCATTAGGAACTTACTATCTGATTAACAAAAACATTGAGCAAATTAACAAAAAACAATTTTAAACATATTTGAGGTTTACATGTTAGGACCATTATGTTTCACTAAGTACAATTTTTGTCTGTTTTGTAGTAGTCTAATCAAAGATAGTGCTAATTATTATTTACTATTATCATCAGCTTTCATCGTTCACTGCTGGTCATAAGCGTCCTTTCTTACATATACACTGTACTTGTTAACCGGGTATGTACATACATAAACGGTCATATATGTACATTTGTATATATACGGATATATTTATGTGTATTGTATATATTGTATATTATTGTCGGCCATTATGCGGATGTTATGAACATGTCGGTGTAAAATATAAAAGTGCAATTTAAATTCTCGTTAATTTATCACTTTAGATGGAAATCAATACTAAATTAACTAATTATATTTTATGTGAATTCTCATAAATACTGCTAACTTAGTGTTAGATGCACTATATTAGTGGAAACGCAAATCATAGACGTGTTTCTATATAACATTCTATTTATTAAAAATATAAAAGTGCGCATAGTCAAGCCATGTTATAGGTCAAATATACTAAAGTTATTTTAAACGTGACTATTTTGAAAATTTATGGTTGTATTTAAACGTTTGTTGAAATATGTGTATTCAAAAATGGTAATTATGAAAATAATACCTTGTATAATAACGGGATATCACGATATTTAGGACATTAAATGTAGGTACTTTAGGTTATCAAACTAAAGTAATGAAAAAATTAAGCCGTTTAAATAACTAATATAAGTATAACTTTGCACGAAATCTGAATCTATGTAGGCCTAATATTTTACCCTTTATTTATTTACTAATTAAATTATAAAAAAGAAAGCAAATCTGAGAACTCACAAACGTTTAGTAATGTGGTAATCTTTACAAAATAAGTGACTCCACAAATTAAAACTCTTATTTTAAGTCAACAACAGTAATCGGGTTACTATAGCACAGACTTCGCCTATTTTGGAGGGAGACATGAGATTTTCATCAACTTCGCGTCGGATCTCCTTCTACAATTGCTAACGCCTCTATGCCTTGTATTATTGGCTAATATCTAGTTTTGACCACGTGACTTGGTGTTGAAATGTCGTCACTCCCATCCATTTGTTAGATCTCTACCGCGCAGCATCGTCGGCGTTTTTCAAAAGCAATATTTAATTTCCGTTTGTGCAACATTTTTCGTTGCTGTTCAGATTGTATTGGTCGCAGTATAATACTATATATAACCAGTATAATACTATAAGCTTTAACCTATATAGAGGAATGGCCCATCAAAAACTAAAATAATTCTAAATTCGAACTCTTCCCGAAATTCCTGAGATTAGCGCATTCTATCTAGCAAAAATCTTTTCAGATTTATAATTCTGTAGTATATATTTAAATCGATATGTTGCTACTAAAGGCTTGAAATTATTTGCAAGTCAACTAAGTGCAATAGGCCGCCTATCGTGCTACAAAATAGAAATAAACTATAGGAAATATTCGCTCTTAGTATAACTGAAAGGCATGAACGCCACTCTAGACGCTCTCTGAATAATAACTAATTTTGAATTACAATCATATTGAAAATAGACACTACTTTAAATATTTTACGGTCATGAGATCAGTAGACATCTATTTTTGTATAAATAGTTATTCAGATAGATGAATGTGATTTTAGTTGTGAGATACAGACATTGATAGTCAATTGAATCTTATAAAAACCCGTGTCAAATCAAAACAGGGGGTGAATTGTTATGGTAGCTACTTAATCACATGAGTAGCGAGCATAGTGGTTAAACGGATGCGGATTGCCAAAACCTAAATACTTGGCTGCAGCAGTGGGCAACGACAGGTTGATATTAAACTGCCACTCTTTATACTGTGCTGAGTGTTGAGGGTTCATATCCCACATGGGACAACACTGTATACGATCTACAAAGTGATGGTTTGAGTCTGGATGTTGTTTGTCTGGAGTTTGTTTCAGCAAAAGTAAAAACTTCATTGAAATTAAATTAGGTTTTATGAAGAAGCAACCATAATTTAAAAGAACCATAACGGAGTTTTGTACTCAAACTGCTCTTCATTATTTACCGATGCCCAAAACAAACTTGATTAAGGCACAAACGTAATACAGTAGGCGGAGATAGCCTTCCCCGTCGTTAAGCCAACGACTCAGTTGGCTAGTGCGGCTCATGTAGAAGTAATCAATCTATTAGTCGTAAGCCTCATCTGGTCCTTACTAAGGCTTTTATTAGTTACCATATTTCCACTGCTGTGTTATCGTACGTTTTGGTTCCTTTTGACAGTTGGTAGATGGTAGTGGAATTTTATTGATACTAAACTAAGTTTACTATCGACGAAATCCGTAAATATTTACTACCCTGTATTTGTATTGCTTATTTAAATACGTTAATTATATATGTGATATGTATAAGCGATCGTACAGTTTATTTCTATATATGTATATTTATTATTTTTCATCGCATGTATTTATTAATCTAATAGTTCTACAGTATTAAGTATATAAGTACTAGCTTACTAAAATAAATGTGACCTAAGTTGTTATTGAGATTAAATAAAATTTAACGTTTTAATTATTCTCACAATATAATGACGGGTCTTAATTGAAACGTAAACACATAAAATTTATTGACTAGCTTATGAGAAAAAGGTACAAGTTGTTTGGTTCTAACCTATTTACATATGATGTTCGAGTATTTATAAGTAAATTGGAAGAGTTATCTTAATATTTTGTCTTTCTTATAGTTTGGATACAAGTCGAAGACTATTGTTATCGATAAATATCATGACCTTCAAATGATGAGATTCGAAAGTTCCAAAAAAGAATTCCCTTAAAAGAATCCTTGAGAGTTTTTAAAATTTAATGCATTCGACATCTTTTTAGGGTTCCGTAGCCAGATGGCAAAAAACGGAAGCCTTATAGATTCGTCAAGTCTGTCTGTCTGTCCGTCCGTATGTCACAGCCAATTATTTCCGAAACTATAAAAGCTATACTGTTGAAATTTGGTCAGTCGATGTATTCTGTGAACCGCATTAAGATTTTTACATAAAAATAGAATAAAAACAATACATTTTGGGGGTCCCCATACGTGGAACTGAAACTCAAAATTTTTTTTTTCATGAAACCTATCCGTGTGGGGTATCTATGGATAGGTGTTCAAAAATGATGTTGAGGTTTCTAATATCATTTTTTTCTAAACTGAATAGTTTGCCCGAGAGACACTTCCAAAGTGGAAAAATGTGTGTCCCCCCCCCCCCTCTAACTTCTAAAATAAGAGAGTGATAAAAGTAAAAAAATTATATGTTGTACATTACCATGCAAACTACCAACGAAAATTGGTTTGCACGAGATCTAGTTTTTTTTTAATACGTCATAAATCGTAACACGCAATTTACCTATCATCCAATCAATACACTAGTATAAACACATCGATCAAAGTTACAACGAACTACAAGAACTTTTATTTGATGTTACTTGCTGATACGGAACCCTTCATGGGCGAGTCCGACTCGCACTTGGCCGCTTTTTATTTATAAGCTTAGAAAGAAGAAAGGTATTTGATTAAATCTTACTTGCTTAGTGGAATATTTTACATTTAACTTTAGTACTAAAATTAATTCATCAGTCTGTGTTTTAGCATCAGATTTAAAGTTAAATTAAAACTTAAAAATGAATATTTATCACAAACTTAAACGAAAAGATAATTCGTATGACGATATTATTAACGTGTAATATTTTAAAGGTTAAAATAACTTTACTGTAAGCATATGTCTAAATACGTGTTCCTCTTCTTTTCTCTCTTTGATAGAACGCCCTGATGATTCGCCTAGTGTTAACATCGTGGTAAATCATATTTTGGCGCTTAACAAACCATGAAAGCGTAACAGAGACAGACAAGCAAACACAAAACAAATGAATATTTATTACAAACTTAAACGAAAAGATAATTCGTATGACGATATTATTAACGTGTAATACTTTAAACGTTAAAATAACTTTACTGTAAGCATATGTCTAAATACGTGTTCCTCTTCTTTTCTCTCTCTGATACCATTATTAAATCCTGATTTCTTCATCATCATTATCAGTCAATCGCAGTTCACTGCTGTTCTTTCTGGGAGTAACCTTCGAGTAACTCAGAAAGTGACGAATTGGATCCATAAAGCATTTGCGTATGATATCAACGTAGATGTATATAACATAACATAACATTTGTATTATTCTTGCTAACATATCTTATGTATCAATATATTATATTATCCTACTATCCTATTAATATTATAAACGCGAAAGTTTGTTTGTATGTATGTATGTGTGTATGTATGTTTGTTGCTCTTTCACGCAAAAACTATTGAACTCCCACCCTAAGAAGCGAGTGAGTAGGAACGGCATCTCCGCATTTCCTGTGAAACCATAGAGCTTACCAGACGACACTCGCGCCAAGAGGCAAGTTGGTTTTCAGGACCGCAGAAGATGCGCCCTGATGATTCAAGTAACGCCTAGTGTTAACATCGTGGTAAATCATATTTTGGCGCTTAACAAACCATGAAAGCGTAACAGAGACAGACAAGCAAACAGAAAAAAAAAACACTTACAGAGTGTAATATGAATTGCTAGTATTGTGTGGACGTATGGTAAATCCATATCCATCCAAATACGGATGAATATCTCAGAAATCAGAAATCGTACGGTTTATTTTTACAGGAGCATTGTTTTTCACCTCATACATTTATTAATAAGTCTAACACGTACAAAATCATTTATAATGTAACTGAATATTAATGAAAAACGCCAGACCCCATTGAACGACTCTGCGAAATGATCTGGCTTATCTTCAGAGGTATAATATAAAAGAGTATAGTCAGAATGTATATCTTACCAGCGGTACGGCTTATGTTATTTTGATATCTGGCTTCTTCTCGCGGCTTTGTTCGTATTGAAGATATTTACTTTGGAAATAGTGTTTCATTCTAAATGAATCTATGTACTCTGAACCCAACGGCAACGTGAACGCAAAATTTCATGACGATCCTTTGGTAGTCGAGTCGTAAAAGCTGCTTGTATGTATCTTGCAAATGAAATTTACTTTTTACGATAACTAGCACAGGATATTTTAGTATGACTAAAATTTACGACCTCCGAAACACCGTTAGATATTCATGTCAAGGAAATGAGACGAAAGTATAAGATTTTAAGTTAAAGATTTTTTCTCAAAATCTACTTATACTTATAACATATAATAATAATAATTACCTAACCATATTATGTTCATTCACAAGGATTGTAGATGAATCCTAAGTATGTATTTATTATCTTTAACGATAACAGGCTTAAGGCTAAGGCTTAATATCGATGTTCTATGTGCCACAGCACCTATCCTACAGACACGATATTTTTTGGCCCAATGTGGGCAATAAATACTCCCACTGTGAGATTACTTCAGTTCATACGTTTCACGTATCAACTATAGACTCGGGATCGTAATACTAGGATTTTTGCGGGTTATATTTGATTATGAGAGTATGCAAGGTAATTTCGTAACCTCGAATGCTCTTCGACTAAAGAAGAAAGAACGAGAACGCGCATTTGTGTTGAAGAAATGAAGCTGGTGAAACCGTGTTTTTTAATACATGTATAAAAACGATGATGAGAAAGATAATATTTATGTAAGTTTCCGTCGAAGAAACAAACGCATACGGATTAAACCAAAGTTTTTGTTAGCCCAATAAAAATTGTATCCATAGAAACTATAGTGTCCTTTAGTTTGATGATAAACGTTTCTCAGTTATGCTTACTGAAATGTATAATTGCCTTCAGAAATATGTATTACAAAGAATACAACCAAAAAAATAGAACCAACCATATGATTGTCATGGTAAAATATAATGTCAAATATGTCAAGAAAATGAAAATGATATTAGTCCAGTCAATAAAAGCTTAACTTTGCCATTTTGGTTGAACACCTGCAACCAACGCCAAAATTTCCGTCAGTCTTCGTAGATTAATATACTAAAATTGCAGGGTGCTGCAATACCGGCAAAGGGTGCAAATACATTGCAAAAGGGTGCAAAAACAACTTTTTCATCTATATCTCGCGATTGGCTGGAAAAATAAAAAAAGATCCTACTACAAAATTGTAGGAAATTAAATCCCCTACAAAAACTTGGAAACGTATTTTCACGTATCTCTCATAGTTTTTGCACAAAATGCATTTAAAGGTGCAAAATGAAAAAAATGTTACTATTAATCTTTTTTTTTCATATTGAAGTGATACTACATATTTGATTGGGATTCAAATGATAAGTTTCGGGCATATTTTTTAATTTATTTACACCTTTTTTTAATTACCTACTAATCTTGGCAAAAAAATACATTTAAATTTTATTAAATGACTAGCTGACCAGACAAACTTCGTACCGCCTCAGAATAATCATTAAAATATTATGCTTAGTTATTAACTGATACTGATAAATTGACAGCAGTGCCACCTAACGGGCCCCGGCCGGTACCGCCACAGTCGCTTTGTTCCTGCATTTTAAATCTTCAAATTAATTTAAATTACATACTGTAAAGGGTTATATTAATCTATATTAGATGCACAAAGTATTTAAGGTACTTAATTGGATAAGAATTAATAGTGTATTGCTTATAATAGTTTCGTAAATAATCCATTACTTCTAGTAAAAAGAAAGAAAGTATTGTAGAACTTTTTAAGGTGTATGATACTATAGTACATTATTTTGATCTATCTCGTAGGGTACAGCCAGCGTTTACAATTTAAGCGTAAAAAAATGGGTTTATTTACGACATCACATTAAAAACCTCTAAAATTATCAATGTTTCTCTACTTTTATGCATGTATTATACATATAAACCTTCCTCTTAAATCATTCTATCTAGTAAAGAAAACGGCGTCGAAGTCCGTTACGTAGTTTTAAAGATCGAAGCATTTATACGGACAGACAGAGAGTGGAAGCGACTTTGGCTTATACTATGTAGTGATAATTTAATTTTAGTATTTTTTTATTCCATTGGATTTGGAGCAAAATAGCATTTGAAACGTATATTTGCAGTATATATTACCTCTCCATTTACCTGAGCTATTATAAATTTCATTTCAGGGGGACGTTTATAATAATATATCACTGGCGGAGAAAGAGCGTGGTATATTTTATATTATTCTTTCTACTACTATTCTACTCTTTTGCTCCCATTGATTCCAATTTTCTATATAAGAATCTTCAATATAAGAGTGAATAGGGAGAATAAGACAAATATGAGACAATTGCTCTCGGCGTAAGTAGCCCCATTCAAGATCTATAGGATAGGATCGAAAAATAGGACCCATGTGCTCGAATAAGACCATACGTTTCCTAATAAGAGCGAAAGAGAGAGACAAAAATGAGAACCTTGCGCTCGACGAAAATAGTACCATTGAGAACACACACACATGCGCAGTTACTGTCACTATACTCCAAACTGTCGTTTGAGGGATATTTCGTTTTTGTGCGTCTAACTGTCCAAAAGTGTTTTTTTTTCAAAATAAACCTCTTTCACTGTTTTCAATTTAAACGTAACAATGAAACCTTCATTTTTATGTTCTATTTGTATGAAGAAAACGTAAGATGCAACAATTGTTGTGAAAAGTATGCAATCCTCTCAGGATTGCATACTGATTGTAGTGATTGGTATGGTAAAAGTGAGGACCTTAATGAAATGGCTAACAATTATCATAAAATCAAATTATCACTGTATGCGCAGAAATTTTACAGGACAAAATAAAGGAAACTCTTTATGAAACAAAAAGTTATCTACAACCGGACAAATTCCCTGATAACGTTGTATCAGAAATACCTCCACTATTAACTTGCTTCCTACATAAATAATTATTAAATGATGAAAATATCGTGTCAGATGAATGTCCTGCTATCCCAAAAATAGACAGTATTGGCTATATAGTATTATTTCAGCACTTCGTCCTAAATCCTTCATTCGTTTCTTCAACTAGCTGTTGAGACATACATTTATCGAAAAACAGGATCGATGTTAGTTATCAATCTACTAAGCAAACTAGGTGTTTGCACATCATACCATAATATTCAGCTTCATGAAGTTTCATCAATAATTTAACCTCAGAAGACTATTATCGCCGATTCCCCGGTCGTCCGGCACTAACTGCGCAAACACTGGGCCGTTTGGCCAGGGACTACAAGAGACGCTGCCAAGAGTGGACGGCCCCGGAGCACCTATTCTGCTGAGAATATCGCAGCTGTTGCTGAGGATGTCGAGCTGTCGTCTGAAACATCAACCAGACGCCGTACCTCGCAATTAGCCATCAGCCGGTCGTCCCTAAGGTGACTTTTGGTCAAAGACCTGCGCATGTCCGTGCATCAGCTGCTGCCTGTCGACCACCAAACGCATGTAGCCTACGCCCATGCGATTCTCAATCTCGAGGACGAAGTAGACACTTTTTCGACCAAAATAATAATGAGCGATGAGGCTCATTTCCACCTCAGCGGGTACGTGAGCAAGCAAAACTATCGCTTCTGGGGCACCGAAATTCCACGAGTGTAGCACGAGGAGCCATTACACCCGCGAAAAGTGACTGCATGGTGCGCTGTTCAAGCTGGAACAGTCATTGGTCCTTTTTTTTTCGAGGACGCCGCTGGTCAAACGATAACAGTGCACGGTGCGCCCTATATGGCCACGTTAATCGAGTTTTTTCTGCCACAATTGAACGAATTAAGACTGGAGAACATGTGGTTCCAACAAGACGGAGCAACGGCACACACTGCGCGAGACACAAGTGATATTCTGTCGGCGTTCCCGGATCGTCTCATCTCTAGTTTTGGCGATTTGCATTGGCCCGCAAGATCGCCCGATTTAACCGTTCCAGACTTTTTTGTGGGGTTTTTTGAAGTCCCGTGTTTACGTGAACAAGCCCGAGACCCTGGAAGCCCTCAAGGACAACATTCGACATGAGTGCGAGAATCTGTCGCCCGAAGTTCTCGCTGAAGTGATGAAAAATGCCATAAAACGAGCCCGTATAGCAATCGATTGTGGCTGCGCCTATTTGGCCGATATCATCTTCTCGACTTCATTATTAAAATTCTAGAGGTTCAAATAAATATAATCAAAAAACAAAATCGAAGTTTTTTATACAGAAAAAATTGAGAGCCAAACAACATCGGATGACTTCTTTTGGCCCACCTTGTATCAGAACCTCAGGTGGTCAGGAGACTTTTCATTGTTTAGGAGGCATAGCTGTGTACAGACCAGCAAGTAGTGTTTGATATAAAAGAACTCCAATCAAATGTAAAAAAATCTGCAGCGCAATTAGCATCTACAACAGATATCACCGATGAGATGTGAGATTGCCTTCTGGATTAAAAAACATCACCTATGCAGATCCTAGTAAACTACGTTTAGGCATTTCACCTCTTGCATCACCATCGTATATAACATTTCTATCAGGCATATTACATGCCTCCCGTTCATTAGATGACCATCCTCCCAAATTTGAAAATTTGCAAATTTGCGCTGAATCCGATAGAATAAAATAAATATAAAATAAAAATATCATTTAATAAAATTGAAATGAATTTTTTGTCAAGATTATTAGGTATTTGAAAAATGGTATAAATAAGTAAACAAAAATGTCCGAAAAATATTAATTAAATCAAATCCCAAGGAAACATGTAGGATCGCTTCAAAATGAAAAAATAAGGTTAATAATAATATTTTTACAATTTTGCACATTTAAATGCAATTTGTGCAAAAACTATGAGAGATACGCGAAAATACTATTGCAATTTTTTGTAGGGGATTTAATTTCCTACAATTTTGTAGTAGGATCTTTTTTTATTTTTCCAGCCAATCGCGAGATATAGACGAAAAAGTTGTTTTTGCACCCTTTTGCAATGTATTTGCACACTTTGCCGGTATTGCAGCACCCTGCAATTTTAGTATATATCTACGAAGACTCACTACTTAATATATAATCTACGAAGACTCACGGAAATTTTGGCGTTGGTTGCAGGTGTTCAACCAAAATGGCAAAGTTAAGCTTTAATTGACTGGACTATATATAAAGAATTTCAACAAGAATTAAGAAAGGAAATATGTCCCAAAGTGAACAATTGAACAACTGAAAAAAAAATGAAAATTATAACAGAAATTTGTGTGGTGAAAGCTCGATCTATAACTGAAGTATTTACATACGTTCGCATAGGGAACGTATTCTGCACTCGTTATCATTTTAGTCACAGAATGTCCACTGACACAAATAAAATTACTGTGTTCTGTGTAAAGTCACCTGTTTGCTTTGTATGTGGCTGTAAAGTGCTCTTTCCGGAGCTCACCGGTAATCTGTTTTATGTTCCACATGCGTTGCCTATTGCCCGGTCAATTCGCTAATCCTTTCGGGGAAATATTTGTCGCCTTCAGAGTCGATCTGTTGGAGAAACTCAGAAAATAGTCCTTTTCATAGCACGGCTTTGTTGCGAGGCACTCAAGGACATTTAGTGCAAACGCGAATGCGGCCACAAGGTACAAGATGGAGATTTGACATAACATTCGCTGTATGCATAGTTTAAGGACACTTAGGCCTCATACGCACGAGAGTTTTTTTAACGGACGTTAAAAAAGCGTTCAAATATAATAAATGCATTCCTAAGTATATAAATAAATAAATAAAATAAATAAATAAATAAATATTTTGGACATTTGACACACAACATAAAACACGACGCTTTTTATCTGTTACATTTTCAACTTTGGGAGTTGGAAATAGACCTTATTATGCAACTTCTACTCGAACGCTTTTTTAACGTCCGTTAAAAAAACTCTCGTGTGATTTAGGCCTTATGCCTCAATAACACTTAGTAAAGTCAGTAGCCACAACGTTGTATTGACAGTCCCCAACTCGTACTCGGCCAGCGTGGGGACTTATGGCTTTAACCCTCTCCCGTGAAGAGATCTGAGCTCAGCAGTGGGACGTTACGGGTTGTTAATGATATCGATTACTGCCACTAGGCACCTGTATTGAAAATTCGTCGATTTCTAGTCCACTACACTATAACAAATTTGTATAATTTGTTATTAAAATTATTCTTTAACGGAAATCAAATATTTATATAGGTGGAAGTAATGAGAATTGTTTCCACTTAAGCACTGAAACATTGTAAATTCAACAAACGTGGTTAAAGTTATATTCATTTTCTGCTTAACTGTTTATTTCTCCCATTTAGTAAAACCTAGTGTTCAAGAGATAGATTTGTAGGTAGGTAGATGATGTTTATAGTTAATACCTACATACTACAATTTTTATGTGAGTATGTTTAACTTTTGTTTTTGGTGCCTCGTCATCATCAACAACCCACAACGTCCCACCACTAGCCTTGGGTCTACTCTCAGGAGAGGGTTAAGGCCATACGTTCCTACGTTGGTCAACTGCGGGTTGGGGACTGGTAAGACACGTTGTGGCTACGTAATCTGGCCGTTGGAGTTTTTAAGCTGCCTGAAGGCCTCCAACTATACTTTACTACAGCTGGTATCTTATAATATCATCCAAGACCGACTGCTTACGAGTACTGCTAAGAATCACTCCGAATCCCGCTCATAACATGCCACAAATGGTCACCCATCTAGGTACCGACCGCACCGCCGCGCAGTTACCTAAGGCTACTTGACTCTGAGCGCTTTATTGCCTCGAACCTCAATATTGAGAGACCATAATAACCTAAATAAAAGTAAAACATTCATCCAAAAATGGTTGTGCCATTTCCGAGCAACTAATTATATATTTATAACAGAGTTTCTCGTTTACAGGTATTAGATTATTCAGATATTTAAGTAAACCATTTTTAGAGCTTCATTCATATTTAATTCATGGACAGCTCGGCTGTCGTGCTTCACTCTGGTATCGTTCTATATTCTTCTGTTGGTAACGGTAAAGGTCGAAACGAAAATAATCTAATTATAGGTTTTTTCCCTGTTAATCCATCCCTGTTACTACATTTTTTGATATACTGTAAAGGTAACATCTTTTATATCTTAGTTTAAATTTATTTTATAAGACTACTTTGAATAGGTCAGCAACTAAGAAAGCGGATTAACTTTTGAATGCTAAAGAGATTTTCTTAAAATGAATTTAAAAATTACTCAATAATATTTCGAGGAAAAATAAGTCGCAATCTAAATAGTCTCATCAATTTATATTTTTATTTTAACGTTGTATTTATTTAATCGGACTTAAGCAATACAAATAAATGAAATTGGAGTGTCTGTTTTCGGGAAAAGAATAGTTGTTGCGGTAGCACTCGGGCACACAGAACGCATGCTATTCATCACTAAACGATTCATGGTACTGAATTCCCATTGGCCACTTTTGCGCTTCGTAGCCCCTCCGCCCCACCCCGCCGTCGCTGCTCGTCGCAGCTACCGATTCAAATTTAAACTAACCTTTGGTCCACGCTGCATATCAAATGAACAGTTTTTTTACTAAATGCATGTCAAATTACATACGGTGCTAACATACGAAAGTAATTTTTTAATTTTTTTTGTGTATTTATTTCAGCTAATCTCTGGAACTTTAGTCCGACAGCTTGAATGTTACCTCTTTTATATAGAAACAATTATATAGAAACAAAATCCCGACTGCTTCAAAGTAATGAATAGAAAAGCAAAAAACAAGTATCACAATATCTATCTAAAATTGGATTTACTAATTCATTGTTTTGTAAGCTTACTGAGCATTTTATAGTGCCGCGTGCGGTGTAGTTTTGGTTGATAATTCTTTGCCTGTAGGTAACGAAGTACCTATTTATGTATATTTAATAAAACGTTTCATAGTGACGTAGTGAAATTTTGTTTTTCAGTAATTAACATAGGCTGATACTTTAAAAATATTTAATTACTAAGGGACGAAAGAAAATATAATATAAGTGAATTTTATGTATTACGACAATATCCCTCGACTTATGTCTTGTCCACGGAACGCATTAACTGTAACAAGGGATATGAAAGTCACGTGTATCAAAGGTCGCAGTGGGTAGATGTTGAGATGTTCACCAAAACGTAGGCGACGGCGTAGGGTGCCTCCCCGTGCAACATCGCATGACTGATACACCTTTTATCGATTGATAATGTATCAAAAATGTCATGTTTTAAGTGGTTTCATCGGTGCGGTGATCTACAAGTCTGTGAATCAGTCAAGCTAATTGTTAATCGAACATTCTTAAACTGTATTATAGTTATACTGTTTAACTCTACGTCGATACGTTGATTTACGTCGAAAGGGTAGGTAATGGTACAGCCATGGCATTTCCTACTATACTAATTTTATATATAAATATATTAAATAATAATTTTAACAAAAAGGAACCGACTTCTATGAAAAACTATTCCAAGTACCTAAATCGCGACAATTGTGCCTATGATATTTGAGGAATTCCCTCGATTTCCTTGGGATCCCATTATCAGATCTCGATATAGTGACGATGGGACCACCTGTAAGCTACGCCCATTCCAATGCAAAAGCATTTTTGAAATCGATTCATAAACGACGAAGTTATCGCTGAACATACATAAAAAAAAATATATATATTATAAGCCACAACGGCGGTAGTTGTCATTTTTGTGGCGCCATCACTTCACTGCGATGGGTATAAATAGGAGTGCTCTGTTGTATCGGGACGCATTTCTGACGAATGCGTCGCGGAGTGTGGATCATTGTCTTTGGACAATTAGTACTACTCTGTTAACAGATGTGGAAAGCTGTCTTTGACAAGTTAGTACTGTCTGAATTGCGGTGGGTGCGAGGAAAGCTGTCTAACAGCTAGTACAGCCCTATGTGACCGCCCTTGCTGTATAACTAACTGTAATTTGTTTAGATTCGTTACTTAATTAACGGTTGTTTGTGTCTAATTGCATTTCTAAGATTATTTTGTAATTAATGAAATAAATTGTTTAGAATTAAAGTAAATTGTTTAGAATTTATAATTATTTTTATTATTTTTCACTTCTGGACTCTAACAATATATATTCCGACGAGTTGAGAACCTTCTTTTTTTTGGCAGCCTTCTAAAGTACTGAACTGATTTTAACAAATGAGGTGTCAATAGTTCCGTTATAATGGTCAGGGTGACATTGGCTATTTTATTAAAAGTATATATATAATGGTTTTAGTTTTAAAATATTTTCTTATCTATAAAATAATAACCTATCTGAACCTTTTTTTTTTTTTTTTTTTTTTTTTTTTTTAACGTGTGGAAATCCCCACGGACCGTCACCCCACCGGGGCTCTCGGCGGGGCGGTGTGTCGGACTCGAACCGACTAAAACCACACGGTGTGACCTCTCTGCGCCTGTATTTGGAAGGGATCCAGGTAACTGTTCTCCTTCTGGATCCCTCCCGGCGCCTGCCCGCACTGCGGGCGCCATCTCTACATACTCTCTATTTGGGCGACGTCCGGTCACACGCGGACGCCACCCCCTCGCGGCTGGCCACTACAGCGGATGGACGGGGAAACCCGTCCCGTCCACCCGCGGCCACACTCAGGGCGGCATGAGGCGCAGATAGGCGCGCCTCCGCCGCCCGGGGCGCCGGCGGCGGATCGGGTCCGAGTGGAGGTCATCCTCCCGGGCCTTCTCCGCCGCCTCCTTCTGCGAGATTACGTCCTCGCAGAAGGTTGCGACCGCGGTAAAACAACTGTCGCTACCGGCCATGGAGCGAACTACGACCGGTAGCGAGAGTTCCTCTCCGATGACTGCAGTGAGGGCCCGGCGCTGCGCCGCCCATGCGGGGCAGACCGCCAGCGTGTGCTGGGCCGTGTCCTCACTGCAGTCGCAGTGGTGGCAGGCGGGACTCGATTCCCTCCTCGCGACCGAGTGCAGATACTTCCCGAAGCAACCGTGCCCGGAAAGCACCTGCGTCAGCCGGAAGGAAAGGGTCCCGTGCTGCCGCCCTGCCCACTCGGCGATGACCGGTTGGAGAGCCTCCACGGCGGCGAAGCCAGCGCGTGGAGTCTCCAGTCGGGACGACCATCTTGCCAAGGTGGCTCGACGAGCGGCTTCGCGCCACTCGCGCACGTCCTCGGGCGGAGGGCGAGACCCGCTCTCCGCCCGGAATTCAGCCACTCGTCGATAAACTTCGGCGAGCACTTCCGCCTCCAAATCCCACGGGGGTGTTCCGGCCAAGGCGCAGGCCGCTTCGGTTGACACCGTGCGGTATCCACGTATGGCTCTGACCGCCAATATCCTCTGAGGGCGCCAGAGGCGCGCCCTATTCTGGGCGGACAGAGCCGCCGCCCACACCGGTGCACCGTACAGTGCCATCGATCGGACCACCCCCGTGTACAGCCGCCTAGTGGGAACACTGGCCCCGCCCAAATTAGGCAAAAGTCGCCCGAGGGCAGAGGCAGTGTCCACCAACTTTGGTGCCAGCTGTTTGAACCTATCTGAACCTATCACAGCCCTGTTTTTAATAGAAAAGTCACAGTTGATCAAGGCAACAATAAGAAACATTATATGTATGTATGTATTATTGTATATATTACTAGCTGATCCGGCGAACTTCGTACCGCCCGAATTTGAAATCCCATAGCTTGTTCGCAGCGCCACCTACCGGGTACTATAATTTGAGATTTAAACTATCCTATCTCTCAAGTTAGATCGAACTGCACATGGTGTGCGAATTTTATTATAATCGGCTAAGTGGTTTAGAAGTCCATTGAGGACAAACATTGTGACACGAGATTTATATATATTAAGATTATTCGGTAATGCTAAAGTTCTAAATTAAATCGTAATATCAAACCTATTAAAAGCATAATGCGTCTAAACAGTACGTAATTAAAAATCATTAATATTTTAATTGCTTGGTCGGCTGAACGTTGAGCATCATTAAAGATATTACGTTTATTGAGTACGGTAGCTTTTATTTGGCTATTTACTAATTAAACAATTCACAAGTAATAAAATAATTGGTATACGTTGTAATCATTTTATAAAAGCTTACAAATTACAGTAATAGTAATTCTAGATGTTCTACCTTTTCTCTTTATCTTTTAAAAAACTTCTACCCTACTAGGGTATATAAGTCCAATAAGGCCTTACCTTAAACAAACATCAATTTGTCTATAGCATGCTAGATTGTAAAATTTAATAGCTTTTATAAATGTCAGTATATCCAAAACACTTTGAATTACATCGACATCCAAAAAATAGGTTTATCTGTTTCATCATTTTATTTCTTTTAGATCGATTCTTAACACATTCCATCAACAAATATTTGAACATCCTCCACGTTGTTACACAAAGTATTCTATATTCTGACTTTCTGACGCTCCACGTAGTTTCAAGAAATTCCAACATTGACTAAAACTTGATCCAGACGTTCGTATTTTAGAAAGCTAGGACATTTTAGTCCCGGCAGGTACCGAGAATACGACCGAGAAATTATATATGTTTCTTACCAACTGGAGCAATACTGTGATTTATGGGCTAGAGGAGACCAGTTACAAAGTATCCGGCTCGAAGGACCATGTACAAATGGTTCCTCAGGGGCCGTAAAATCAAACTACTGACTGTTAACCACTAGTTGTATTTCTCACTAGGTAAAACAATACACAATAGTTGAAAGAATGTTCAAAACTAAAAATAAATCCATCCACTATATATATTACATGCCGTAACCAAACCATAGTGCGATCTAACGGTAGCGCACAGCGCCATCTATCGAACGGTGTAGTAAACAAAGTAACGTAAACATTCCGCCCACCAAGGACATATGTTGACACTATGTCCTTAATAATATACCTTAAAGAAGTCCGCCCACCCTGCGGTAAAGGGGGATTGGTGTACAAAATTAATAAAAAACCGCCCACCATGAGGTCAAGGGGGTTATGAAATTATATATACAACATTTTAATCGAAACTTAAAAATATCTTACAATATCATTCTGCAATGGGCAAAATGCACAATTTATTTGTAGGTCGTTTCAGAACAGAATCCTTGCATTTCACGGTGACAACTCTAGTGATTCCGTCCGAACCAGGGTGCTTAAACAAAACTCTACCGAGTAACCATCTCCCCGGAGGCAGATTATCTTCTTTGATTAGAACCAAATCACCTATCTTTGGTTCAGGTTCCCTTTGAGACCATTTATAACGGTGCAACATTTGGGTAAGGTATTCCTGGGACCAACGTCGCCAGAAGTCTTGTGTCATTTTTTGTACCAACTGCCATCTTTTCAACAGACCTATATTAGATAGTTCGTAATTACGATCCGGTGCAAGAATTAACGGCTCCCCGATCAAAAAGTGACCAGGCGTAAGTGGCATTTGGTCTTCTGAGTTTTGTGATATTTGAGAAATTGGTCTGGAATTAAGACAACTCTCAATTTGAGCAAGAAGAGTAGACATCTCTTCGTAAGTGAGAGTGGAGTCGCCAATGACTCTCTTTAAATGATATTTAGTGGATTTGATGCCCGCCTCCCAAAGACCACCAAAATTTGGGGCGTGCGGTGGTATAAAGTGCCACTTAACACTGTTGGAGCCGAGCCAATCCCTAATTTCATTGGCAACCGATGATTGTTCGGCACTCATCAAGTAGCTTAACTCCTTGGAAGCACCTACGAAATTCTTGCCGTTATCGCTCCAAATTTCACTGCAGTGACCCCGTCTGGCAATGAATCGTTTGAACGCTGCAATGAAAGCTTGCGACGTGAGATCGCTAACGACCTCCAAGTGTACCGCTCTCGTAACCATACATACAAATAAACATATGTATCCTTTATAGGACTTGTTGCCGCGACCTTTAGATACTCTTATATTGATTGGACCTGCGAAATCAACTCCGCTGTGTAGGAATGCTCTGGCTGGTGTAACTCTGCACGAAGGTAACTGTCCCATGAGTTGATTTCTAAAGTTAGCCGAGTGTCGGAGACAAGTTACACATTTACGTGCAAATGATTTGACGAGTCTTTTTGCCCTGATTATCCAGTATTTAGAGCGCAGGTAATTCAACATCAGAGTTGGTCCTCCATGAAGTGTCTTGCTATGGGCTTCCTTAATAAGCAGGCCGGCTAGGTGACTATTTTCAGGAATAATAATCGGATGTTTCGTGCTTTCAGAGAGAGGAGCATGTTCTATTCTACCTCCAACTCGCAGTATTCCTCGTGAATCTAGCATAGGGCAGAGTGCCTTTAATTTGCTATGCTGATTAACTCTTCCTGATTTCTTTACATCATCTATATCTTCACTAAATGATTGCCGTTGACATTCTCTAATACAGATGTCTAGGGCCTCCTCCAACTCCTCGCTGGTTAGATAAGCTAGTCCTTTTCTATTACTTTTAAGAAAACGCCTGCAGTACGCTACGACTCGAATCATCCTCTGAAGTGATGAGAATCTAGACCACAGAGGCTCATCTTGTCGCATTGCTACGTGTGCCTTTACCGTTCTTACCTCTTCCTCCGTAGTGATTGACTTAGAAGGGAATATACTTCTATTTACCAATAAGCTTCTTCAGGCAAATTGAGACTATTAATGGTCGCAAATAGATTGGTAATAAACTTCACGAGGCGTTTATTTCTTATAGACACTATAATAATTTTAATAGTGGCACATCAATGATAAAAGCGAAGTCTTACTTTATGTTCAATATTTTTTATTATCGCGTGTATTTAGAACTTGCTATCCACTGAAAGTATGCTTGTCTGTTTGGTACGGCTTATCTCTGGAACGGCTGGATGGATTTTGACGGGATTTTCTTTGCCTGAAACCTAATTTTATATGGTCTAGCCTCGCTCCGCGGCGTTACACGCGGTTTATAACAACAACCGCGTGTAACATCGTGGGACACAGCTAGTTCAAAATAAAACTCTTCAAGGCAACTAAATTATGGCCATTGTAAATGTTGATAGTTAATCTATGAGGCTATTGGAGAATTCATTTAAATTC
Source organism: Phragmatobia fuliginosa (assembly GCA_932526445.1). NCBI lineage: Eukaryota > Metazoa > Arthropoda > Insecta > Lepidoptera > Erebidae > Phragmatobia > Phragmatobia fuliginosa. The sequence goes on along the minus strand of OW052071.1, from coordinate 9,690,696 downwards.
TCAGTGGTTCTAGCTTTCCATTATCATAGAAACAGAAGATATTTATATAATCCAAACTTTGTTGTGCTCAGAAATGTTTAGGGAAAATTGGAGCAAGCAATACAACGTGACGTTTGTAGAAGGAATTATTTGCTTGGTGCTGAAAATTGGAACACTTTTTTATTACTAGCTGTGTCCAGCGGTGTTAGCCGCTGTTTATGTTTTATATCGTTAGTAACGCCGAGGAACAGACAGACACTCCAATTTTATTTATATTCATAGATATAAGAGCAGATATCGGTGTTGATGTTTACGTTTGAAGTAGATAAAAATCTTTTATATAAGCACTGTTTATTCGATTCAGGTGTAAGTAATACAGTTTCATTCATCATTCATCCTATAGCCACTCAAACGTCCATTCCGCGCGACTGTTTAGGTAAAGTCTATAAACCAAAGATCGTAAGGTTTACGGATATTTAAGTTGCAGAGATCAAATAGTTAACTATAGAATAGACCATAATACTTGAATAGGGACGTATAAAAAGTTAGTTATTAGTGCTACTGACCTTCAAAAAGTTTCTTAATCTGAAGTTCTCTCTCATGAAGTCATCAATCATTAGCTAGAACGGCGCTGCAAATTCTGGTAGTTTGTTATTGTACGTATGAACTTGTGAATATCACTTAAGTGTCAATGATACACAAGATTAATCTTTATTAGGATTATTTGACCTAATAAATAAATATTTTGGACATCTTACACACAACGTCACCTAGTCCCAAACTAAGCAGAGTTTGTATTATTGGTACTAAACTACTGATATAAAATAAACATACATTTTCTTTTGTAAATACATCTATATTATATTTAGAAAATACCCAGGCTCCGAAACAAATATTTGTGGATCTCACAAATATTTGGTCCGACCCGGGAATCGCAGCAGCCGGCAGCCCGGAGTTTGGAAGTTTGACGGTGATTCACGCCCGTGCCGCGGAGAGCACGTAAAGCCATCAGTCCCGGTTGTCATGAACATCTATGGTAATCGTTATTGGGAAGTCAGTGCCCTCAAATATACTGACAACTAGTTTAATCTTCGAATTTCAGGACCAAATAAATGTTAATGTATTATAAATATGTATATTAGTTGTGTAGTACCCATAATACAAGATCTGCTTAGTTGGGGACTATATGGCGATGTGTGGAATGCTGGCCGAAATATTTATTCATATAATATTTTATAACAGGTATATTATATTGTAGGTATGTAGATATTACAAAAGGAACTAAAAATGTTTATAAAGTGTGAAAAATAGTAATTGTAATACTTTTATGATAACTTTTTTTATTACAATCTCTCTACTAAAAAGAAAGATAAATGTTAGAAGTTAATGATGATAAATGATTTGTTTCATGATTGATATTGTTGTCAGTGTAAAATTATATTTAATACTTTTTAAACAGTGTTATTAAGTCCCTAGCACAGGCCAAGCTCAGAACTGAACAATTTGAAACTGAGCTTTACAAATGATTGTCATTTCTAAGGAGTATTTAGTCTTCGTTTGTGTTGTTGTGTGAATTTATAGTACCTATTATATTATAGTTGTGAGGAATATTACACGTACTCAGATGTGAGAGCAAGAAGTGGAATAATAAAATATCAGTTGAAACATAAGATGAAATAAAAATGAGCTTTCCCAGTTGTCGTAACGGTTGTTAGTTGGCTGCCTGTCGTCAGTTACTAAATAAATATTCCATTTTATCCTTTGGTATCGTTACGATTGTCGTATTCTTAACCAAATTCAAAGTTTGAGAGTTTTATGGTTAATAGTTTCAACAGCAATCAGTGAGAATATTGTTTTAACTCTGCAGATTGCATTAAATAATAAATATTTTGGACATCTTACACATAACGCCATCTAGTCCCAACCTAAGCAGAGCTTGTATTATTGGTGCTCGACAACTGATATATAAACTAAATACTTATACTCATATACCAGAACGCATATACCAGAATGTTGATCATTTTAAACAACTATGACCAATATTAACGTTTTGTCTTTTTTATGTATATAATTGCGAAACTCAGATAAAAAATTAAACAAATAATAAATAGCCGTATGAAAAAACCCACTGCTGGACACAGGTCTTCTCTCGTTGGTTTTCTTAAAGCCGCCCGAAGGCCACCAACTAAGCTACCTCTAGTATAGCACTAATTTTATAATTCCTGTAAGGGTGAATACTTTCTAAACGATAAAACATGTTTATACATGTGTATGATGATCAAATAAGTACTTATTTAATTACATTCTACAGAAGAAATTAGTCTTCATTATCAACCAATACTTTTTCTGAGTATTTGAGGCTCTTGTATCCCTCCACGGTTATACAGGAGAGAACCGAGAAATATGACAACAGGAAGATAAATATCATAATATTAAGTAATATATTTTGCTATACTAAGATGGTGGTTCATATTTCTGTCAGAAATACATATCAGTCACCAAATATACAAGAGTAATATCTTGAACTGATCTAGAAAACTACATAAAATTTAAGTGAATGGTTTGTAAAATCAAATGAAAAGTGTTTTACTAAATGGTACTTACAAGAAATATAATTTTTAAACCGACTATGACTGGAATTTTACTGGCAAACTGCTGATGCCTTATGGAGTAACTTATCCACATTTTATTTAGGGTAGGTTTGCATAGCAGAGTTACTCGCGTTTTACCACATGGGGCTCAGCTAGTCAATCAATTTGAAAGAACACTGAGTATTGTACAACGTTTTGTCGTTTGACTCAAAATTGAATGATTAACATTAATTTTATTTAATAGCATCTATTTGCATCATCTATGCAAAATGAATACGATAATTATGTACATATGTATACAACTAATAAAAGTTATTACCAAGGATATCAAATCTATACTTGGTAAAAAAAGTTTGGAGTCACCCTCAATCGATGCTAATATGGCAATAAAACTAAAAATAAACATCAAACTATTTTGCCTTTAGTCAGTCGTCATAAACATTTTTAGAACTGGTTTGGTTTTTCCAATGAAATCTGTACAAATAAATAAAATAAAATAAATAAAGTCTCTGTTGGTAACATCAGATGAACAGTTTTTTAACTAACTTCATATATGTTGTTATGAAGTTATATTCCCTACTTATATAAAAAAAACCGATTATTAACATTTTTGTCTGTGTGTCTAGTCTGTCTGTCTGTTAGTTCCAGGTAATCTCTTAAACTTCTGGACAGATTATAATGCGACTTTCACTATCAATGATGTCGTAAGGTCACTTAGGCTATTTTTTTTAGAATGGCTTAATTCCGCTCACGATTTACAACAATAACGGCGGCTAACAACGGGAGACTCGGCTGGTTTTATATTATGGTGTAAGAATATGTATCAATTTATGTACTTTTGCTTAACAATTTAGCAAGGAAATAATTATAAATCAATTATCACAAGGCAACTAGATTATCTCAAACGAACTATGACTTTTGCTATGCCCCATCGAGTAGGTACTAATCAATTTTAATGTGAATTGTGATGAATTTTATCATACTGCATATCTAATAAACTATTTTTTTTCCCTATTGTATTTCTTAGTCATAACATAAAAATGTAATGTTTTTGTTACTTTTGTTATGCCTACCTCAAGTTTGAAAATTACCCTTATGATCATAAGGGTAACTTTGTCACATTGCTGTCCGTCCGGTTGTCAGACCTTTTATTTCTGAGGAACGGGCTTAGGATCAAGTTGAAATGAATATTAAATACAAATCTACAAACTAGAAAAAATACAAGTTCCTCAATTACTCACTCAAAAATTAACGTCATCCATTAAATTGCAATCGACTTCACATAACATTTACAAATTGAAAATTCTATGTAAGTTATACTTAACATAGAGATTAATCTATATGAATAATTAGGGCAGGGAAATATTTAAAACATGAGATACTTCATAAACAAAAATGCAGTCGGATTGAGAACCTCTTCCTCCTTTTTTTGTCAATTAGCAAAGATAGGTAACGTAACGTAAATAATTTAATTAAAACTTATTATTTGTAAGGAACTTTTTTTATTTTATAATTATATATACTATATATGATTTGGATGTGTCAAACTTTATAGCAATTGAAGTTCAAAGATTAAGAATATATAATAATATTAATAATATTTTTTTTATAAAATTCTCATTTTTATGCTTTCACGGCCAAAACACTCAATATATTGCAAAAAAGCTTTGACCTAGTTCACAACAGTACAACCCACATAATATGCGGGCAGAGTTGCGTTTAATATGTCTGTTAAAAGTTGGTTAGTCTAAGTATTAACTACATTGTGAGAGCTTTATAAAGTAGTATACACTTATACAAGCGAGGCGTGTCTAACGATTTAAATCAATTGTAGCTATTTTTTCTCTTTGATTTTATATGTTCCACATTATATTTAGAAACATTCAATTTTCCGTTGCATCTTCTTAAGATTTAGCGCCAAAATCCTTGATTTTTGTTGAATGTAGGTTTCGTTCACAAATTTTAAATCAAAATATGTATTAAATTATTTATTCAAGCGTTAAGACATCTAATCATAAGTGAACATAGTACAGGAGTACTAAAATTTAATTACGTTTACAGTTGTACAATGTCACTATTATCTTTGTACCTGTATTTAATTAGAACGAACGCGAGGCCTATTTTACATAATTTGTCTGGATGAGAATTCGTATGTTGTCTGTATGATTTTAGAATATTATATCTTTAAGTCTTATGTAATACTAGCTATCCCGTGGTGTTACCTGCGGTTATAATTGTAAATCGTGATTAACGACAGGAAGCAAAACCTAGTCTAAAAAGTTGCCCAAGTCCACCTTATATACCATACACTCTCTACTCTACTACATACATAAATAGCATGTAGGTAGTATAGCACGTCAATACTACCCGGGACAGCATTCTTGCTGTAGTATTTCGTTGGTGAGTGTAAGACCGGAGACCCGATCGTTCTGTATCATTCTCTCGGCCTCAGGAGGTCGGGAGAATGATGCAGAAGCAACTGACCAGGCCACCAAAGTATGGGTCACCATGCTGCATTGCCTATTCTCACAATGTGGTTCTGCTAGATTCTACTCATGCTTTCCACCAGGCAGAGTAAAGTCACTTTAGTAGGCTTGAGTAAATATGAAAAAAAAACATTTCTGACAGCCAAAATCTGTCTAGCCGTTCCAGAGACTACGCGGAACAAACAGACATAAAAAAAATATGTTTTTTTGATGTATGTAAGTACCATTGAAACTTTCATATGCATTACGTAAGAAAACTGTTGATTTGATGTTACATAGAGACACTTTAGTAGTAGTAGTAGTGTCAACCTATCGCCGTCCACTGCTGGACGAAGGTCTCCCACAAGGAACGCCAACCATCCCGGTCTTGGGCAGTCCGCATCCATCAGACACTTTATTTTGTTATTTATTTGTGTAGATTACAAATATGAAAGTAAGTTTATTTGTGTGATCGATTCCAAGTGTCATTTTAAAAACTTTCGACATAACTTTCATTAAGAAATAGCCACTTTGTAGTTTTGTACGCGTGATATTTGGTATTTGTATTAAATGTATTCCTCAAAATCAATTTCTTTTACAATTTAACACTGTTTGAACTTTTATTGTACTTCCACAAATATTTAAATACCAAAAAGCCAAATCGTTTAAATAATTCTCGATTTTTAGTAAGACTCACAAACGAACAGCAATTCACTAGAAGATTAAAAATCGGCCAAGTGCGTATCAGGTCACGCATAAAATAGGGTTCCGTAAGTACACATAATGGCTTTTGTCGTGTCCAATAGATAATTATTGTTATGTTTGTACTTATCATTTTTGTACGTTATTTTTGTACGAAGATTTCCAATTTTACAAAATAGGCCACTATTTTGCAGATATTTCAAGCCAGCCATTTAGTTTTTAGAGGGGGGGGGGGGGAAACCGCCATGTTTTGAGAAAAAAATCCCATAAAAGTTGAATAACTCGCAAACGGATGTCCAAATAAAAAAAGTCATCTTACCAACCCCTCAATGTTTTTACAATACCTATGTAATGACCCGAGAAAAAAAAAGCATCCCCACTTTAAGTGTAGGTACCTCCTACCTACCCCAAATAAAAATATTTTTCATAATTTTATGGTAGCACTTTGACGACGAGATAGAAACACATATTAATGCAAATTTTTATCTTTCTAGCACTAACCGTTACTTAGGGCATGAACTACGGAACCCTAAAAAGTAGTTCCTGAAGAATTTATCTAGAAAATAACTAACGTAAACCGAGTCGCGACTCGGGCTAGAACTAACGATTCATCAAAAATAATAATTGTATACCAAAATAGACCAGACGATTGCTCCCACGTTAGAATAATGACTTTCATATTTTATGAAAATGTTAAATCTTAGTTGTATTTTGTGTGCGATTATAATTGAATATCTCATTATGAGCCGCACGTCTATTCAAGTTTCACGTCGTTACAAATTAATGATACTCTTATAATTACTTTGTATACTTATAATTGTATATATCTCCTCTAAGTCGGGACCAGACGGTCGTTTAAGAGATGATTGTTGTTAGAAGTTATTATTACTAATTTATTTCTTGCAGTCGTTCTGCTTTTGAATAAATATCACTTCTGTAACTAGTTCTTTATAAATATATATTGTCTTAAAGGCATTTCGAAACAGTTAAGAGGTTTTATCTTAACAATATTAACCTAATCATAAATAAACTATGCACCGAATTAAACAGACATGTTACTTAAGGAAAAAATAAAGTTAATCTACTGAATATATGACTATTCTCTATTTACGAAACTTGTTTCGTGTATAAATATTGTTGTTGCTATACCGATTCAGTATTGTTTTTTAAATATTTCCGTGAAAGCACAAGGAAGGATCTTGTCGAGAGAAAAAACTTAAAAAATTACGAGGAAATAAGTAAAAACAACAAATAAAAAAAAACAACAAAAATATGATTTACATACGTAGAAGTTCCTTATATTTAATGAACTAATATTTAATATTTTTAAATACTAGTTCCTTAAATAAATATATTATTTAATTTAATGATCAAGTGGGTTAAAAATCGGCCAAGTGCGTGTCAGGCCACGCACAGGAAAGGGTTCCTCAGTCACCCATAATGGTACGTGGATTAGAAATCGTATCCAATGGATAATTGTTATGTTTACGTATTAAATGCGTTCATTTTGTATGACGTTTTCCAAGTAAGCGCATTGTAAAAGTTAAGCCTCTATAACTCCTGAACTCTCAAAGTCATCTAATCCGTTATAGTTTTCCTTTAAAGTTTAATATATGGACCACTATCCCGAATTTTTCCAGATTTTGTGAGCCAGCCGTTAAAAACCTATCTAATTATACCCCACGTGATGGGGTAGCCACGAGAAAAAAAAACATCCCCACTTTACGTGTACCTAGGGGAGGTACCCCAATTTTTTTTTTTTTTATAATTTTATTGTAGCACTTTGTCTACGTAATTACAATACATATTCATGCAAAGTTTCATATTTCTAGCGCTTACCGTTTGGACAGTAAGTCGAGGACGGACGGACGGACGGACGGACAGACGGACATGACGAATCTATAAGGGTTCGAAGTCATAAACTTCGGAACCCTAAAAACTAGATCAGTTTATTTCTTCATTAGCTTTTATGTCTGAAAAAATATGAAAAGCAGACTCTTGCAAATATCATAACTTAGTTTTACTACCTACACAACGTTTTACAACTAATCTTAATAAAAATGAGTTCATAATATTTCCAAGAAGATATCTTATTAGAGGCAGTGCTTTATAAACTATGGATATCTCGAAGAACAATTCATCAAAAGAGGGGAGAAAGAAATTATGTCCGCTTAAATAGATTATTATGTTTCTTCCGTGATACCAATTACTAATATTATGGTATATTATTGCTGAGGGTGCCTATATTAACGCTATTAGTTTAATTTTAACATAAAGAGAAGGTATTCTATCTCTGCTTCTTTCACGCCTTTAAAGAATGGTTGCCATAAAATTCATATGGAAAATAAGAGCTATAAACAGATTGTAAAAGTTGACTATATCGTTACATTAACTTTGGTAACATTCGAATATAACATTAATAACAAAGAGATTTTGAACATCTTTAAGCGTCAATTGTGTAGTTTCTGAGTTTCTGATTTATATTTAGCTTTTCCAGTAAAAATTAGTGTGTTTGAACATATGGTTTTTTAGTTTATGTAATAAAATAGGGTGGAGGTAAAAAAAGGCCTTGATAGGCATTAATGTGAAATCATAATCGATTGAATTAGTTTACGTTACATTGTAATCACCAAAACTTAATAACGTTTAGTAAAAGGTTATTTGTGTATGGCAGCTATAGACATACGATTTATGCATACATATAAGTAACTGCATTGTACTGCATACCTACATTTGTGATGGGAAAATAAAATTATTATTATTATTTATTGTTCTTCATTCGACCTGAAAGCTTACTTTTTTATTAAATGTTTAATTACTTGTCGTATCTATTCTTGTAACTTTCAGCATGTACTAATCTAATAATAATACTATTAGGTTACTGAAATACAAGATGACTTGGCTTAAATTAATTTAGTCGTCGATGAAACCTCGGAACGTGAGGTAATTAGAATACAGGCCCAACAAAACGTTCATATCATAACAATAGAGTTAAAGATAAATATACACAGTACATATATAGTTGAGTAAGTACGATCCACGATAAGTATATTAGTATAAGTATATTAGTATATAGTAGACGAAGATGTAATTATACATCTACATATACACAGACATTTTAGGCTCCTATTGGTTGCCGTTTGGCAGTAATTTTCGAACTCTGTAGCAAAGAGCTCGGTACACAAAGTTCAGTAACAATTTACCCTTCAGCCGAATCAGGATCTACTCATTTTCTAATCTCTAATATTGACCCGCCTTGAAATTAGTGGTTTTTTACCTAAGAGGTAAATGAGGGTTCCATCTTCGACGTGCTTTAATTTTAGGTTAGTCTAGATAAAAATAAGATTTTCTTTTACCGGGTTTACAAATCAAATGCCTCGAAATTGTAAGGTAGTTTTTAATAACTTAGTTGTCTTTCCAAAATTCGAGTAATGTAATATGAATATTTTTTTGGTTAAAAACACTAGCTGATGCCCGTAGCTCCGCTCGCGTTCTAGGGGTATGAAAAATAGATGTTGGCAGATATGCACACAAAATTTAATGAGAATCGGTCGAGCCGTTACGGAGGAGTTTAATTACGAACACGGTGACACGAGAATTTTATACATTTTTTAAATAAGATGGAATGTGTTCGATATCAAACGGCACGGGAGACCTTGATGAGGACTTTAAGCCTATATCGTATAAATATGGGTACGTTTCATGGACTGCTTTCAACACCTCTATCAGAAGCATCAAAGCAGATGTTTAAGGCCTTCAGTCCTTGTTAATGGATTTTTGTTGATTAACATTTAGGTATATATAGTTTGTACATTATATTCGTAAGATACTTTGGAATTGGCATGTACTCTATGTATAAAAATTCCGTAATTAAATAAAGATTAAAAAAAAACAGAAATTTCAAATATGTTAGTTACCATAATGTCACCTTACGGTATGTAACCTTCCGGTAGTAGAGCCACGCTGTTTTTACGGGCCAGACTGGTGGTACTACAATCTCACAGAAGGCCAACCTAAAATGACAGTATTTTTTAGGCAGTGCGATAAATTGTATTATGCATGTTTCCTGTCATCAAAGCTAAGTATATCTAACTTGTTTAACATATTTTCAGGTACAAAGGAAACTCGTGATCTGCCCTCAGGGTAAGTAACATGTTGTGGTATATATATCTAACGTATGTGTGTGTTTTATCGTTTCAATGGAAGCTGTTTATTCAACACGGTTTTTCCCACCGTGATTTATTTTCTTATAGAAATGTTACAGAGATGGCTTAACCGTCTCTATGTATGAAAATATATACATTATAGGCATTTTATATAAGTAATTAAAAGTTTTCGTATGATATGTTTATACGTTTTATAAGAAACTACATTATTCGAACTCTGTCGAATATTAGAAAAATAACTATTTAAACAAGTTAATAACGTATCCATACAAATATAAAGAGGTAAAGCTTGTGAGGTTGTAAATTAAAATCTCCATATCCTATAAACCGATTTTCCACAGTTATCTTATGAATATAATGCCACACTATTTGTAAGGTTAATGTTAATCGGAAAAAGTAAAAATATTTTTAGTGAGAGTCGGTTTTGCTTGAAACCGTTCCGCTAGTTATGAATATTTATAGAAATGTTAATAATATACAATTACCCTAGGGACGTATTGAGTTTATTAGCACATCGTAATAATCTCAACCTGAACATAAGTTAAACAAAGTTTAATCCGTAATTATCATTCGTAACCTCTGTCTACAAGAGCTATTACGATCTCAGGTCACGGACGGTACTCAAGAAAAAATGTTCGGAGCTTTTTCAAAACGATTCTGTCTCATAGGCATTTAATCTGTTCAATGTGCTATTAGAGTCACAACTTGCGCCATTCTTTCCTTATTTATGTCGTAACGTCGACCACAGCCCTAGTGTTTGCCCCAGCTTTATTTAAAATGTACCTGGTGCTCATGTTTGCTAGTATATAGATGAAAAATTTAACAGAAAATGTTTTATGATTGGTAAATGGATTCAATAAAGCTGCAACATATGCGGTGCAAATTTTATTCGATTGTTACAAATGGATTTTAAGCTTTTATATTGATGTATTTTGTATGATACGTTGATGTAGAGTTTATGAATCCTGTAGTATGTCATCGGGGCCAATACTTTTACCCTGATGAAAATTATTTTAATATATACTCATACAATATGCATCATTTTTTACACCATTATTTCTCTTCTTTCTAAACTATATGGGGTCAGTTCAACTGGCTTTACCTGAATATCAGTTAAACACACTATTAACTTCTAACCTGATCAAACTGTAAACCTGACAACAGTGATCTTCTCTTGAATTCCCTTGAATCTAGTTTTAGATGTTATGTTGTAATCTAATTAGCTACTTTAAATAATAATGCAAACGTAACTTTACATTCTGGCGACCTGAACCGTATGTAGGGAGAAGCTTCTGCAGTAAGCTCTATAGTTTAGGAAGCGTTTCGAATGAGTTTTTTAAAAGTGTAAAATATCGCAATTTTGGGGCAAAACAGGCATTTCATTGGAAGAAAAATGTAGCTTGTATTGACGATAACTGTTATCCTATAAAATGTTGTTTGTCAAAAAATGATTAGATGTTTAATAAAAGACACGCTGATTTCAGCACGAATGGGCCGGCTCTACCGGGGCAGTACTACCCTCACACAGAAGACCATCCTAATAATGACAGCATTCCTGCTGTCGTGTTTCATTGGCGAGTGTGAGACCGGAGGCCCAATCACTCTGCATCATTCTCTCGGTCTCCGGAGGCCGGGAGAATGATGCAGAAACATTTTATCAGGCCGCCATGGTATGGATCACTATGCTGCATTCCAGGATGGTGACCCCTACTCCTGGATTCTAGTCATGCATTCCATCAGGCAAGGTAGATTCACTTTGCTAGGCTTAAATTTATAAAAAAAATCTTTTGAGAGACTTAGGACTCATTTTATTATTTAATTCGATATAACACAGAAACGTGATTTCTACTGATGTAACACTTGAAGCGTTTCATTATCTTATGGTAAAAGTTATTACAAAAGACACGGAGAGAGCACGTAAGGAACGATTCTATAACTGACTCTGACGTTAAAAAGCGCTTCCTTCCAATGAAATTCTATTAAAACTTTTTCCATTATACATTGTTCTTTCGAAAAATGTTCTTGATCTTAACATTAAAGTAAATAATGGGTAATGATTACAACTTCATTGCAAAATAACTTAATACTTAACAATATTTGTTAATGTTTGAATTTTCTTAAGCTCTTAAATTAAATATTACTAATTCTGAATTAGTGAGTATTACGAAGTCATCGAGATCAAAGCGAGCTTTGGAACTAAACTTTGAAGGAGCTCATCTGGTATAGTAGACCAGAAACTCCTTTCTAAAAAGTGGCCGTTGTCCAGCAATAAACCGTTAAAGCCTCTTCATGTGATGTGAAGATTATTATTAGAAGGATACTTTGTTTGTCCGCATAAAAATATTTTTTATGATACAGGATGCAAAAGAACAGATGGGTCATCATGTAGAAAGTCACCAAAGGTTGCTAATGAATGCTTTCAATTCGAGAGTCACAAACGCGTTGCCGGACTTTTAAGAAGGAGTACGCTCTTTTCCTGAAAGATTGAAGGTCAAATAATTACCGCAGAAGATGCTTTGTTCCAAAGATTGGTTGTGTGAGGCAAACAATGTTTTAAAAAGCGTTCAGTAGAATTATTAATTGTGTTTGCGATTACAAATATAATCCAGTACAAAATTATAAATATATATAACATTCATGAACATTTTGTCTGTATATGGGTTTAATCTTTTATGTTTTCCTTTACCGTTTTTTTTTCTTAAGCAGTTCTTAAACTGGAACACTTATTTGAAATCGGGCTTGAGTCTTTTGTTGTATGTCTTACGCTGTTTCCCTCAACCCACGATTACGTCTTTCAACATATAAAACTTTTAGACTACAATATACACAAAGGTTGTAATATTTTCTTGCAAGTTATGTAGCTAACTGATGCTTAAGAATTAATTCAGATGAAAACATTTTATGATTGCTATTTGATTAACTTTAAATCTTATAACTTTTACGGATAAAGGAATCTACTTAAATTTAAGGGGTAGTATCAATTAACTAGTTTTTGCATACGTTAATGATCACGCCGGTTAAATAGCTTTTTATCTCGTATTTTATCTTTGGAAATCTCCGTAACATTTTCTTCATCATCATTTCTTTCTTACAATTTAAAGCAACATAACTTTAGCGATTTAGTCTTTTTATATAAATCACTCAGAAAGTGCAAGTAATTTTGTGTGTTAATGAAATGTAATACGTACATGCACACTAATTTACATTCTGCATTTGTTCAATCTGGTTAGCGTCAAGTGAGATCATGAAACTCTCTAGAATCATTTGTAATATTAAACACTATTATCAAAGATGTACTAAAAAAGATTTTGAAAACGGCAAGATTACAATGATTGTTTAACCGCCTTAATGAATCGCGGGTAAGAGGGTTTCGTAATATTATAATTAATGATCTTACTAATGAAAAACTTATTTAAAACTACTAAGTATTGAGAGTTGCAAACACTGATATCAGTAGGTTAGAATTATTAAATGAACAATTATAATTATTTAATTGATGAGATATAGTTGTCAGTAATTTGTTATACCTATTAATTTCATCTTTGGGAACTCTATAGTTTTCATAGCTTATTTTGCAGTAACTTTGCAATTTAAACTATACTCTGCTTACAAAATAATTATTTTTTAAATGTAGGCCCTAGTAGATCCTACTGTTTCCACTCTTAATATTATTGAATCATGATAATTAATATTTATTATTATGACTTACACTACGATTGAGTTAAATCAGTGTAATGTTAATGTTTCATATTTCAAAAGGGATTTCATATTAGAGTAAATTTTTACTTTGTCACATAAATTTTGATCAATGAATATTCTATTTCAAACCATCTACTAATATTGTTAATGCTTAATTTTCTTCTATTCTAGCAGTTTTAGTTCGGAGTTTTTTACAAATGTAATGATAAATTTAAATATGATACTAACATATTAAAAACTATTTCTTACAGATTTGACTGGAAAACTCTTTAATATTGATTTGAGTGAGAAATTACTAAAATTAAAGCCCTCACGTCTAACCTTTCGACAAATATTTTAAGATGAATATTAAAAAAAGTTTAATATAACCAATATGAAATATTAAAAAAAATTACAATTTAAATTAGAGAAAAAAATACTACATGAAAGCCACTAACGTTTATTAAAAATAACTTGTGCAAAGAATGTTCACGGCAAAGAATGCAGTACAAATAAATTCCAATCGTGTTACTGCGAGAGAGACTACTGATTTGGTTATAGAGATTTCCCTCCGTAATTTTATTCGTTTTCACTTGAAACAACTTCGCATCTTCTCCAATGTTTTTGTAGTCCTTTTTCTAGAAAATAAGCATTTGTATTATAAAGATTTATAGAGAATATCAGTTGCTTACAATTTGTTTTAAAATGCTATAAATATCTATATATATAAAAATGAAACCCGTTTTCCTTGGTCACGGCATCACGCGTGAATGGCTGGACCGATTTCACTAATTCTTTTTTTATAATATTCCTTGAAGTACGAGGATGGTTCTTACGGAGAGAAAAAAATTAAAAAAAAAACTGAAAAGTCTAAAAACAATACTTTTCTATATTCCCATTCAAAAGATTCGTAGTAATACTTTAAAGTCAATTTGAACTATAATACCATAACATAAAGTTTAAGTTTTATTGGAGGGGTTCCGAGAAGGCAAAACAATTGAGTGAAGTTGAATCGAATGTTAGGCGGTACGAAGTTCGCGGGGTCAGCTAGTATACATATAAATATACACGGTGATTTTGAAAGCGTTTTGAAACCGAAAATTTTGAATTAGTAATCAATAACAGAAGCTATATATAACGTTAATTTAATAAAATATATAAAAAAAAAATCATCAAAGTCGATATTCAAATCGTTTACAGATAAAAAGTGAGAACCAGTAGTAGCACTATCCAATCACACGTAGGTACACACTACAAACAGAAATACTATGCGTTTTATATCATAAATCGTTAATCGCCAATAAAATCAACGATTTCGTCTTTCAACCAATAACGATTGACTGTGCCCCGCGGGCGCAGCGGGACTCAATCGTCACGCGTCCTTGGCGTCAGTCGGTCACGGTCATCTAACCACGGACCAAAGGTCATCTAACCGGCAACTCGTACTTAGAGATGTTAATTGTTAAGTGATGAAGTTGATAAAGTGAAAAGTGATAGAGACACATTAAGAAAATTAAAATACAATTGTATCAAACGTGGACGCTTGTGTGTTGAACGCGGATTCCATTTTGAGCAGTTGCTTCGATACAGAGAAGTGTTAAATAAACTGTAAATAGGTATGTAAGCTAATTATTCTGTAGATAGCTCCGATTTTTAACACGCCTCACGTGGTTAATAAATCGAAAAGAAGTTTTGAAAAAATAGGTATTAACGCCGCAGTCCTACAATCCGTTGATAAATTGATTTGATGTGATTCGTGGTTAATAATCGAAAAGAAGTTTAAATAAATAAGTATATCCGACAATACGACAGTCCTAAGCCCGTATTAAGTATGAAGAACAAACTGGAGTCAAACTACGAAGTACCTACTCGCTAGCTCGCGCATAGGTAAACTTGTAAATCAGCTGTTAGCGTCACCGGCGCGCGGCGTGTTTAATTCATACTACTTTGCAGTGCATTACTACTTTCCAAGTCGATCGAGTAAAAATGAATATTAAAACTGAAACTTTTTTATAGTCAACATAACAATTGATTTATCCATTTTTATTGGTACTATAGATGATTACAAATTAAAATGTTTCGTTTTCAAAACGTCTATAAAATCACCGTGTATATTATTTGATGCCTGCCAAAGTGATTACTCTGCCTGATGGGAAGCATGAGTAGAATCCAGGAGTGGCAGCCGCCAGACTGTCTGCGATGCAGAAAGTGTGGCGATGACGATCCAGACCCCTCTTAAAGGACCCGGGATCATAATGGGAAGGAAACACATGAGCTGGTAGTGAGTTCTAGTTTTTAACCGCATTTTAAATATTTTTTATTCACCTGTGACAGAAGGAGAGTAAAATTTTTCGAGCGTATAAATGTATGTATTTAGGTATGTCTGAATGTATGTATGTTCATTTCTTTGGCACGCACAAACGGCTGGACGGATTTTGACATTTGAAGTGTCCTACAATTCCTTAGGATTGTGGTACTGATTTAAGTTGTATAAATTTTCAAAATGTAACATATATGATGTTGAATTTATATTACTGTTTTAACATAAATTGTTTTAAATTAAATTAATATCAGGGACGACTACGGTATTTGAACTTAAGACATTGATATGTAAAGAACTTGTCAGTTTATAAAATTAAAAAGCCTGAAATGAAATAATTATCATAGAAACAAATAACCCGACTGCTTAAAAGTAATCAACTGAAAAGAGAAAAGCAAGTATCAGCACTATAAAGTGTTTAGCAAGTTTAGAAAACAATGTTGTTTAAGCAGTTACTACTTCTTAATTAATAATAAATAAATTAATGTATTTTTAATTTATGTAACTAAATATATTTTGGCTTTATTATAGAAAAAATAAATATATTTCAGTTGCGCTTCAAAAATAGAATGACTACATCATGATTTTAAAAGATCTGTAAACATTTTGTAAATAAATTAATTTGTTGATCACACCTAAAATTACATATTCACAACAATATTTCTCTACCAGTACATTTTATAGCGCCCATGACATTTGAACAAGTAATAAAGGTTTTCATCTAATACCGAAAATACATGCGGTTTTCCTGAGAACTTCAATCAGCCCCTGTCTGCGTCAGTTACCGTAAAGGATTATAGCTTAGCTCGTCGGTGCTCTGTGACTCTTTGTCAGACTGAATTAAAGTCTAGAATAGCACGGTGGCCTTTTTTCCTAGAAATCATTTACCGTAGCCCAAACCAACCCTCCCCCTTATTCTGCAGCGCTAAACCCTTAACGGGGTTGGGATACGACCTAACTTATTTAGTTTATTAACGTTCTAATTTTTTCTAAATTAAACACTTCTAAATTATAAAAAATTTGAAAATAACTTGCGTGATGTTCATGCTACTATGTGTAGTAATTATGTTAAGACGTTATTGCTACAGAAAGATTTATGTCCGAAATATTTATTAATTTATTTTATTTATTGATGAAAATATAACCACTGACTACAACTTCAAACTCGGTGTAACTACCTTACAAAATTTCTAGATCATTCAACGTTGGCTAGTAGGGAAAGTCTAGGTCTTGAAGTCTAATGTACATGTGTGCATAAAGTTTAAAAAACTTAACTTAATTTACTCAAATATTTACATAAGTGCTTTTATTTTGTTTTCAAAACTACTTCTGATTTCAACAAAGTTTACATTAAAGTAACCTAAAGCTATATTTATATTAGATTCACTGTAAAGAAAGGTCGCTGAAGCTTAACAACTTGCAACTTGCATGGTCTATTACGAGATATCACGTTTCAAAGCAAAGATAATTTCAAAGTCATTCAACAAACATCAAAGTCGCACAATTCTTCAAGGTCTTTCGGTTTAATTTTACTACTTTGTTTAATTTTCTTTCTTGAGTTGTTATTCTACTTTGTGATTCAGAAACTTAATATCACAATTCTCGTCGTGAAATTTTCATTTTTAAGTTTAACAAACACCTTTTTTAAATTATATTGTAACCATTCACAACTTTGCGTGCTAAACTGACTAAAGAAAGTGCATGTCTCATTAAAAAAGAGACGTGCAAAAAGGTTGTATTTTACCATACGTAATGACGTACATAATGCCTAGTTTTGTAAAAAAATAAAATTAAACACTGCAACTTAAATGATTAAATAAAATGTGACTTATCACATCATTGAAACAAAGAAGAAGATTGAAGAGATTGAAGCACGACATGCATGAAATTTTAAAATGTAAATGTTGTGCAAACTGTAACTTTATTGTTTAGTTAACTTAAGAGGGGGTATTGCCGATAATAGATTTGATTTTCACACTCAAAAATAAGCCACAAATGATGAAACAAAACATGCCCATTACCTCGGGTCAGGTGCGAATGGTGCGATAGAAAGGGAGCGTTCTGCACGGAATAAGAATGTAGTAAGCGCCGAATTAATTTTATTGTAGTTACTTTTTTTTTAAACACTAATAGAGTCCCTTGTTAATATATTTTTATACAATGTATTAAAATATAGACTCAGTAATATACATATTTATGATAATAAATCGATTTTAGTGGAAAATTAGACGTAACTTTGTGATTATTTTCTATCGATAAAATATTACAATTTTATGTTTTCACTCAGACCAGCCCCTTTCAAATAATATATTTTTATACAATGTATTAAAATATTGACTCAGTAATATACATATTTATGATAATAAATCGATTTTAGTGGAAAATTAGACGTAACTTTGTGATTATTTTCTATCGATAAAATATTACAATTTTATGTTTTCACTCAGACCAGCCCCTTTCAAATATAAGTTAATATATATTTATAAAAAAACAGATTATTTGTGGTTTATTTTCGAGTGTAAAAATTAAATCTAAGATCGGCAATTTAGCTTTATACCCCCTCTTAATAAATAAATGAGCAATATATATGTTTAAAAATATATATTATGAATATAAACATTGTGTGTAGATATTCTATGTATTCATTGTGTGTATGATTTATTTATTGTATTGTGTATGATTTATTTATCTCTTTCTTTCAGGGTTCCGAAGTTTATCACTCGGAACCCTTATAGATTCGTCATGTCCGTCCGTCCGTCCTCGACTTACTGTTCAAACGGTAAGTGCTAGAAAAATGAAACGTTGCATGAATATGTGTTATAATTACGTCGACAAAGTCCTGCAATAAAATTATGAAAAATATTTTAGTACCCCCCCTCTAAAAGCTACACGGCTGGCTCAAACGAAAACATAACAGTTATTTAATGGATAATCCACGTACCATTATGGGTGACCGAGGAAACCCTATCCTATGCGTGGCCTGACACGCACTTGGCCGATTTTTTAGTACTAATGTGTATTAGTGGTATGTATACTGTAATGAAATATGTAAGTAACTTTATGTATTATTATACCACAAATTATTGTAAAAGTGTGGCACTGACAACCGATAATCTTATATATATAATTTCTCGTGTTACAATGTTCGTTCCCATACTCCTCCGAAACGGTTTGACCGATTCTTATGATTTTTTTTATGCATATTCAGTAGGTCTGAGAATCGGCCAACATTTATTTTTCATACCCCTAGGACGCGAGCGGAGCCGCGGGCAACAGCTAGTTTTACTATAAAAATATCCTTACATAAAGGTTGTCTGGAACAGATCGCCGTGAGCGATAAGGCCGCCTATTGTAAAACCAGGTATCGATCTCTGTCAATAATATTTTTTTGTACTGTAAAGTGGTGTGCAATAAAGTAAATTAATAATAAAATTAAACATGAGACAATTCAATATATAAAGATATTTGAAATCCATTCTTCGATTTCTTCTATATCCTTGATACCATGTGTGAAGATCTACAAAACTGTAAAAAAAAGACGTTTGCACATTTGAATTACCTTAGAATGGTGAAGAGTGAGGCTGTAATAAATGATGGGTAACAGTAATGTACGAGGAAATAAACTGTGCTACTAATTAAATATGTTTTATAAAATAATTGAGATATTCATACTAATATTATAAATTCAAAAGTAACGACGCTGTCCATCTGTTACGCTTTCACGGCTAAGCCGCTGAACTGATTTAGATAAATTTTGTTAAAAGGATAGATTGGGCCAAAAAGAAAGACATAAGTTGCTTTTTGTCGCCATAACCGACATACCCGCGGGGGGAGCCGCTCCCTATAAGTAATATTATAAATTCGAAAGTGTCTGTCTGTCCATCTATCTCTTTCACGGCTAAACAGTCGAATGATTTCAACGATATTTGCCTATGTCCTTCCTCATTTCTAACGCTTTTTATTTTTCTTCCTATAAATGACATATGTATGTACAGTCAGAGTTGTGGTCAAAATCAAACAAACGAATAATTCGTTTGATGCTTTCTATATTGCTATTTAATTACATAAATTTTAATATAACTTGTACAATTACAAAGTTATTTACAGTCCTTCAGTCAACATGTACCGCTAATGACAGACCCCGGGGGCAGGCGCGGTGCACGGATATCGGCCACAGAAGTCGGTCAGGGCCGTTGCCTTCCTTTTAGCATCGCAGCATATTATGAATATTCTCGACTATTGACCGCTTCGCTAGAGGTGCAGTATTGCATTCTATCTAATACATTCTTAGAGTTACCCTCATTATGAGGTTTAATATAATTCTGTTCACATAGATGGGTGAAATAATTTATTAAAGTATAAAAAGTATAAAAAGAGCAGTCACGTCAGAAGTAATATAATATTAGCTTTCTTTGATAACATTTGAAGATTTCTATGTTTGGTTTTCAATGTGTCTGTTAATTTTAAGCTATTACGATTCATGGCGAACAAAAAGTACAATTAAATTCAAAATTAGTAATATGAGCTTATTATTACTATACATACAAAACAAGTTTATCAGTTCATTCATCATCCAGTTATTTAAACAGATTCGTTAAAATTGTTTATGTAAGGTAGATTGCACTACTGGGTACATCACTACTTAATATTATATAATTTTAACAAAAAGGAACCGACTTCTAAGGAAAACTATTCCGAGTACCCAAATCGCGACAATTGTGCCTATGATATTTGAGGAGTTCCCTCGATTTCCTTGGGATCCCATCATCAGATCCCGATATGGTGACCATGGGACAACCTGTAAGCTATGCCCATTTCAATGCAAAAATAATTTTTGAAATCGGTTCATAAACGACGAAATTATCGCTGAACAAACATAAAAAAAAAAAAGATTCCGACGAATTGAGAACCTCCTCCTTTTTTTTGAAGTCGGTTATAAATAAAGTTCTCCACTGCGTCTGTTTGTTTGTCTGTTAGCTATATACTCAAAAACTACAAAATTTAAATGAAATTTTGTACCCAGATAGTTTACAGCCTGAGAAAGGACCTAGACTACTTGACACGGGCGGAGTCGCAGGCGAAAGCTAGTAATCCATAATTTTATATATACATACATACGTATACACAACTAATTATATATGACCAACGGTTTCTCAGTACATATTTAATATAAAACTTTTGAGCTTATTAATGATAATACTTGTTTCAGAATTCTCATCCGTTTTTAGCTCAGAGTTCCTTTATGCATTTTAAATTAAATTCTAGTACTAAAACATATATTATGAAAGCTTTATCTTTGAAAGGCACATAGTAGATATTTATAACTACGATAGATATAACTAGATCCTACTTCAAAGATTTTATTTATTTTTTGTATATATATATTGATATCGTGATTTTATCGTTTTAACTTTGTAATTAGCGTTACTAAATATCGTATATTAAGTATTACGAGTGTTAACATGAGCTATATAATAAGTAATATGATCTTAATACTGATAATAAAAAAAACCTTACTGCACTCATGCGTTTAATGGAAATCAAACACTAGAGCTATGTAGTAGAACCACGCTGATTTTAGTACGAATGGACCATCTCGACCTGGACTGTACTACCCTCACACAGAAGACCAACCTAAAAATGACAGCATTCGTGTTGTCGTATTTCGTTGGTGAGTGTGAGACCGGAGGCCCAATGAAATATACTGCTATAGTGTGTGTGTCATTCACAATGAGTATGATGACCCTTGCTCGTAGATTCTACACATGCTTTAATTATGAATGTCCCATTTTGTCATACTAGACGATTTCGGAGACGACAAGTACCCTGTGTTTTATTACTATTATCAAATTTATAAGTATTCTGTAATTTTCCATTGGAAACTTCTGTGCTATGAGCGCTATTCAAAAGAAATGTACTCGTTTTAAAATTTGTAACTCTGCCTCTGCGTAATTAAATCTCAAACTTTTCCTCCAAATTCAAGCACCCTAATTTAGGCCACTTCCAAACCAATATTGTAATCATGATTTTAATCTTAAAATATTTTGATTGTAAAACGTTTTAAGATTACCACCGTAGCAGAAAATGATCTATTGACAATTGGGTATTAGAAAATTCATGGGATTTTTTTTGTTGTCTGAGTAAACAACTTTCTGCATCAGTGACTTCCGAAATTGAGAAATTGTTGAGGTTCCAGGTATTTTGATGAATGCAAAACCCTTGTATTTTCTTTATGATACGTAATTGCCAAAATAGCAACAGTCGAAATTCAATTTGCTATACTTTCAAAGACACTACAACTTAAAAATGTTGACTACCCGTCAACATTTTTAAGTTCATAAATCTTGAGCATAATAGAAACTAGCTGCAACGTTAAACGTTAGCTGTATAAAGATTAGAGCTAGCGATCGTGAAGATACCCAAACGGACTGTATAATGTCAAAGTCAAAATGTCAGTTGTCTTAACATTTATTTAAACATCGTCATTATCAACAAGTGTCAGCCGATCGACAAGCTGTGATAATTCAGACTTTGTAGGTGTTTAGTTAACCTCGCAACCTCCCTCCACATTTGTGATTATAGTGTTTAAAACATTTAGTGTTTTAAACAATGTTCAAACAACATTTTTGATGTACGCTTATTGACACCAATACATTGAAGTGTAAATGTACATAAATATGTACATTACTATATATACGTATTTGAAAAAATGGCCAAGTAATTTAGTAGAATAGGGTTCCGTAGCCACTTCAAATGGTAGGTCGATTTAAAATCGTGTCCAATAGACAATTGTTAAGTTAACTTATTATTTCTTTATTTTTGTACGCAGTTTTCAAAGTGCATTATTGGGGTTCCGTAGCCAAATGGCAAAAAACGGAACCCTTATATGTTCGTCGTGTCTGTCTGTCTGTCCGTCCGTATGTCACAGCCACTTTTTTCCGAAACCATAAAAACTATAATGTTGAAACTTGGTAAGTAGATGTAATCTGTATACCGTATTAAAATTTTCACATAAAACTAGAAAAAAATCAATACATTTTGGGGGTCCACATACTTGGAAATGAAGCCAAAAAATTTTTTTTTCATAAAAATTCATAAGTGTGAGGAATCTATGGATAGGTCTTCAAAAATGATGTTGAGGTGTCTAATATGCTGGCTGAGACTGCACGGTTGGCCTAGTGGTTTAAGTGGTCGCCACGCCGCTCTCTACTGCGCCAAGTGTCGTGGGTTCGAATCCCACGTGGGATAACACTTTGTGTGATTCACAAATTGTTGTTCTGAGTCTGGGTGTTCTTTGTGTCCGTTTCATGTATGTTTGTAAAGTCCCCCGCGACACAGGAATTCATATTCCTAATGCGGGAGTTGTCTTTAAAAAAAAAAAAAAAACATTTTTTTCTGAACTGAATAATTTGCGCGAGAGACACTTCCAAAGTGGAAAAATGAGTGTCCCCTGTAACTTCTAAAATAAGAGAGTGATAAAACTAAAAAAAATATATGTTGTACATTACGATGCAAACTACCACCGAAAATTGGTTTGAACGAGATCCAGTAAGTAGTTTTTTTTTAATTTGAAAAAAAAATTTGGAAAAAAATGCGCTTTTAAGTTGAATAACTCATAAACGGATACCTCAATTAAAAATGGTTTTAGGAACCTTACAATAAAATACTTATCTAATGATATCCCACACGTCTACCTCAAACGTGAGAAAAAAAAATCCCCGCTTTACATGTTGGGGAGGTACCCTGACGAACGGACGAAACCCTAAAAAACAATATACAAAACAGGCACTGTATAACCTAATAACACATGTAAAGATATGTATGTATAAGAGTGTGTAAGAGCGCGTCTCGCCAACAAGCTTAACAGCTTGGCGAGTGTGTTAATTTATTGTCCTTTGTAAATCTGTTATTTTAAATAAAAAAAAAAAAAAAAAAAAAAAAAAAAAAAAAAAAAAAAAAAAAACCTACATTACCTACACGCAATCAACGTGCAAATACTATATCACGAACTGTTTAGTATTAAGGGTTTATACCCATCGCTTTTCTTAAATTGCTATCCTAATTATCCTTCAGTAGATGATATGCTTTTGCTTCTCAGTTCAGAGATCGTATGGCAGTCGAATTTAGATTGTTGTTAATATCTTTTTAAGTTAAACTGGTATATTGACAAGTACAAGTTGCATTGTAGGTGTCAAATCAATCATCAATCACACCATCACGTTTCAGCTGTAAAAAGAGATGTTCTAAAAAATACACACATCAAAAGTGTCTAGGGATCAACATATATTTTTGCAATAACTTTTCTCCTGATTGATATTAATTAAAAATTTCTTTAAGGATTCATCAAATAAAGTGTTTTCGTTTGTCACAGTAACGATAAACCAAGTCACCTTTGCATTAGTAAAGAAATTTGCCATTTTCCTAATAAAGGGATTTTTGACATTTGAACCACTAACATTAAAGTTCGAAAAAAAGACTGAAATAACAGTTTTCTTTAAAATTTTATTAGGTAACTTAAACAATTAATAATCCGTGTTTCTACCGCGAACACTAACAACACAAGAACATCGGTTTGGCATACTCAAAATGAGTTCATCCAAATCACGCTGTGGAATGGCCGCCCATGTTCGTTGCAACAACAAAAAAAGGTCTTCTTGCGACTGGATACCCTCCATATTCGGCAGAGCTCTTCTCTGTAGCATATCCCATGCATGCTCAATCGGGTTCAAGTCTGGCGACTGAGCAGGCCAGGGCAGGACATTGATGTTAGCTGCGGCGAGAGTCTGTCTTACAACTCTTGCGGTGTGCGGTCGTGCATTATCATGCATTAACTGAAATAAGGGACCGATTTGCACTTGTAGAGGAACGATGACGTCTGATACAATCGTCTCAGCATAAATTTGAGCGTTGAGGTTGCCTCTGATCCAAATCAACTCAGTTCTTCCGCCGATCCAAATACCCGCCCATACCATGATGGTTCCACCACTATAAGGATGGACTTCCTGGCAGGATTTTAATCGCTGTTGGCGTCCAGGGGTTCTCCAGTGTCGTATACGTCTTGTATCCGGTCTCATACCAAAACGAGACTCATCAGAAAAGCACACGAAACGCCATTGTTCTTCTGCCCAATTTCTGTGTTCAAGAGCCCATTGATATCGAATCCTACGATTGTGCATTGCTATAGGTGGTACCCGTAGCGGTCTTCGGGAATGAAGGATCACTTCATGCAAGCGGTTTCTGACTGTTTGGTCGCTAATTAAGTTCCCTGAAGAGTGATGAAGCCTCACGGCTAACATCATGGCGGTTATTGTTGGAGCTCTTCGAGTTAAGATTTGAATGTATCGGTCTTGTCTCCGTGTGGTGCAGCGATACCGTCCTCCATGGCGCTCAGCCACGGTACCAGTGCTTCGGTAACGTGTCCAAAGTCGACTGATAACACTATGACTTGTATTCAGAGCTAAAGCCACAGTACGTTGCCGGGAACCAGCTTCTATCATTCCCACGGCTCTGAGCATTTCTTCCCTGCTTAAATGACGTCGCCGCTCCATAATAACGTTGGTTTTAATCAGTAGTAGGGAAACAGTAGCACTAATAATTTCTTCAATGCGTTGTATGTTTTTATAGGGAAAATATTGGCAGCTGATTTTCATCTTTTACTCGAATTTGATTGACAGTTCCTGATTCAAATTATGAAATGCACCAAAAAGGATCCATATAAATTTATAAAATCATAAATTTATTACAAAGCCACATCTCAATCTCAAGAAATCCGCATAAAAATGCTTGATCCCTAGACACTTTTGATGTGTGTATTCCACCTAGCCAGTGTACCAAGTAGCGATGTGTAATATTCATAGTAAAGTCGACCTAAATGCAGAGGTTTTGAGAGGCCGTCATTAATGTACCTCCATTTCGTGGCGTCTCGTGATACTCCTTACGAGTTATTTTTTATTTAAAGAGTGTTCCATTTCACTGACACTCGTCCACTCGAGCTAATAGGGATAATGTATATATTGAGAATTAGTTTACTAAACATCACGCCTGTTTATCGTGTCTGAATATGATTTTTTTTTGCTATATTCTCTTATTCAATTTTTTTTGCCAGTTCATAATAGGTAATTCATATTTAAGAAGAACTCATGTATCTCATGAATACATATTTAGAGTCACGCCTATTTCCCAGAGACAATTGATCTCCACTTACTGCGGTCTTGACACACCTCGTTTGGTTCGTCCACATTCGTCAATCGTAGGTTCGTAGGTCCTGGTGGTCTTCACACGACCATATTTCAGAACCTCACCAACTTGGTCGATAAATATACTCTTTGGACGTCCTCTTCTGATACTTTCACAGACATTCGCTCTATAAATTTATTTTGTCAGTCCTCTTATCATCCAGCCTCTCTAAGTGGTTAAACCATGATTTTATTGAAGACTAGCTGAGTTCCGCGGTTGTTGTTGTAAATCGCGAGTAACGCCGTAGAGTGAAGTCAGTCTATAAAAATAGTCTTAGTTAAAGAGTAGCTTATATTATATTACATACAAACTCTCCAATTTTATATATTTGTATTAATTATAAATGCTGGACTTTAATGTGGTATAGTCTTTTACTGTCAGTATGGACGTATCCATATTGGTTTATGTCAAGATTTTTGATTTCTATCTTAATTACCTATATGGAGGAAGAACTGGTCGGTGTGATGATACAAATTTTAAGTACAAGTATTTCGTATTTCTAGAAATTATTTTGCAAATAATTTGTGCCATTCAATAGATGTATAACTTATATTCTACGAGAAATATAATCTTTTTGAGAAATTGCTTCGATAAAATACGTTAAATATAAAAAAACAACTTTAATAAGTGCCTACATTTGCATGCAACTTTTATCCAACTCTTATTATTTTCATTACTATACAACAATTGCTATATAGATTTTTTTAAGAATTTAAAGAATAAAAAATCATTTATTTTCTACTCTTCAATAAATAATAAAATGTTTCAATAATGTAGTTTGAATTTCCACATGAAATTCAACTCGCAACGAATTAATACAAAATAATCATAACTTTTAATCACTTGCTTTTAAGAGTAATTGTTAAGGAAAACCGCTAATGAAGCGACGTCAAATTTTATTTCGTGTGGGAAGCGACTTGAAGGGCGGTAATTGTATCAATTAGTATGTATTTATACTCCATTGTTATTCAAACTTACATGATAGAAGGTTATCAAATCTGTCTACAAGCTAAATGCCTCTATACATAATTTATATGTAATATGGGTGGATGAAGTTTGTTATCAAGAATTTCTCGTTTAAAATGTGTGGTTCCTAAATAAAGTAGGTCCCGTAGCGAAGATGCTCTTTACATATGTTTAGCATCTATTGATTTTCTGAGAGTATACTGGCGGCCGTATCGTATCTAACTCATTGTGCCTATACCCGTTTTTATTATGGATAAATTAATGTTTGTGTAGGCACTCTTTCGCTGAAAACAATATCCCTTTTGAGCATTGTCAGAAAAGTTGGAGGGCCAGACGGTTTATTCCAATCAAAATGAAAGTATAGTCATTTCCGTTGTCTGGAGGGTTGTAACCATGAATTAGCGTTCTCGGCTATAGTTTGTAATAATAATCTCAAGTACGAAGCTTCCAATTGTGCCAAAGCAATGAGATTTAGTTTCTCATAGACGTATTAATATTGGACTTTTATTACCCATCTGCCTACTACGATTGGTTGACGGGATGGTTGGCGGGGAACCCTACCAATGTCAATCGGATGATAGTTTGATAAGCCAGATATTTTTAATAGATAACTAGTTAGCTAGTACTAGTAAATTTATTTCGAACCTGCGAAGTCGTATTTTATTATAAGAACGCAAAAAGAACTGCAACTGTAAAATATGTCAAACCTATATCACTACTTTTTAGTTGGAATTCGGCAAAATCCCTCACGTCATCAATAGTATTTTTTTAGGGTTGGGTCGAAGACTGTACATTATGAATTTCGTGAAGAGATATAAGTTATGTAACATTTGTGTTGAAACGGAATAGGCATCAAAGTTGCTGTATGTATGAAAACTTGAGAATATATCATCTAAACTTTAATGGAAATCGCGATCATGATGGCAGTATGTTACTGAGTACATGAATGTCTATACAGAATGTAGTACGAATAGTATAAACAGAGAAGTACGATACTAATTTACAGATATATGTTAAATATTTGAGCCAACCAAAGGACTGAAAGCATGAATGTAATTCGGAGTAGCGATCACTATCCTCATTGTGAGGGTAGGCAATGCAGCATGGTGACCCATGCCATAGCGGTAGGTCAATTGTTTCTCCATCATTCTCCCGGCCTCCGGAGAGAATGATGAAGAATGATTGGGTCTCTCACACTCACTGGTCTTCTGTGTTAGGGTAGTACTGCCCTGGTGGAGCCCTGGAGGTTATCCGAAGGCCCAATAAAAATCGAAAGTCAAGTCAAGTCGTAGTCTTATCCGAAAGAAAACATTTTGAGTCTCTTGCAGGCGTATTGAGGTGCCCTATTAGCAGTCATGTTTTAAATGCAGCCTGATTATTGACTTGTCAGTCCCAGTTGTCGATAGTACAGATTTTTTTAGTTTTCTTGACACCCATCAGCCTACCATAAGCATGATCTTACATCTTTGGTCGATGCGAGTTTAGCAAGCTTAATATTTTGCTTAAATCAGCTTTTTGACATTTTTAATATTCTGCTAGAAATTCTGTGAGTAATGCGTAACACAATATAAATATGCATATTAGA
This sequence comes from Phragmatobia fuliginosa, assembly GCA_932526445.1. Lineage (NCBI taxonomy): Eukaryota > Metazoa > Arthropoda > Insecta > Lepidoptera > Erebidae > Phragmatobia > Phragmatobia fuliginosa. Next base: position 9,662,008 of record OW052071.1, on the reverse strand, counting down.
GGGAAACATGTTAAGTATTCATATTCCAATTTTATCACACTATTCACTTTTCTCTTCAACATTTTATACTTCATATAACGCTTAGTCGCTGCTCGAATAACTCCCATAAGATATGAATAGCTCTCACGAAAAATATAAGATATATTACATTGACGGCTTCCTTACGAGAACATGTAATAATTTTATGTGATAAAATACTCGACAGCTTTTAGTATATATAAGAGATAATTTTCATCTTCTAAAGAAACATATATTACGATAAGCTGAAAGATATAATGTTTTCCTCACAAAGGACAAAACAAATTGAAACTTTTATTTTTCTTGTGTTTTTCTAACAATTTCTTGAGAATTGAATTCCTTAGGGTCATGACTCCCGTCACTGAGGGTTCGGCTCAGTGGTTAGTTAGTTAGTTTTTCTGGGCGGTTTCCGCACTTAGTCCTTCGGCTCAGTGGTTATATCAATATGTAACAGTTTTTTGTTCTTTTACGAGACCCCAATGAAGTACATAATAGTTTTGAAGGCGTTTGGAGATTAATCAATCAAAAATACTTGTTTAGAAAATGAAAACAATTATTTATTCAAAAAGTCAGTCTTTGGCTCTTCTTAATGGATTCAGTTATAAATTATCTGAGATTTAAGTCTATTATGATAAAAAATATTAATACTGGTATGAAATTGTTTGATTTAGTGACTTTAATTATTTTAAAAGTCTAAAATATATGTATAATCTTTTATAGAAAAAGAAAATGATATATTGTAGATGCTGTATAGACATGAGTATGTACTCGTAGCTATCTAGTCTTGTAGCATGCTCGTAGCACCTGCCGCACTTAACGCAGATTACCGACAACTTTTCCGTTTTACCATAAAAAGTGTCATTTGGTTTATCCATTTTAGAGTTCCGCATTATATATACTTTTGATGTATAAAATGAATTACATATATACTCATGTAACGCATTTTTGATACTACATCTTAATTGTTATAATAAGACCCCGACGAAGTTCTTAAAAAAAAATATTCTTTCAAGAAAAATTTTGCTTGCAGAGGGAGGTCCTTTTCATGTTAATATTTGAATCTATAGGGCTCATTGTTCTTGTCGTCATACAAAAATTTTAGGATGTGCCATCCTTCAAGGCTAATATTGTTTGGTTCTCGTCGTATTGAGGGAACTCGAGCCAACTTAATTACAGGCTCCCTTTGAGAACCCTTCGCGTACGGTATACAAACATTGAAGATGTGAAAAACAATATTATGTAGAGAGATTAAACGAATCAGTGCGAGTTCGAGACTATTGGAAATCCGCAATTTTGGGGCTTATAAATTTTCTATAAGTCAATAAAGTATGAGAGCCATGTTGGAAGAGGCAGGTTGCTAACAAATAAGATAAACATAAGATACATGAAAACAAAGCATAATAAATGTGATAAGGAACCGTGAGATGAAATAATGACTTCGAGGCCGACGTGGCCAGGGAGCATGGAGAGACTGGGGTGTGCGCAAGGGGTTAACGACCAACTACCGCCTACTGTGTTCGTCTTCTATAATTTGAGCCTAGGAAACACTATTTAATTTTTTTTTCAAGGCGGTTTAGCAAGCATACGATTCCGAAAAAGTTTCAATACCTGAAATATTTAAAATAATAAAGCTAAATAGGGTAACGGTAGTAGTAACAGAGTAGTTGTCAGAATTAGAATTTACATAAATAAATATTTCTGATATGAAACGCCATCAAAATCAATAAGCTTTTTTTCAGGCACTTTCGAACGTTAAATTACTGATTAATGATTGATTGATGATTAATGACTGAATTAGATGACATTGAAACGTTACATCTATTTGTGCGGTTTCAAAATGTCACCCCTATGGAGAAGAACCGGCAAGAAACTCCTAAAACTACCTTATCGATTTGGCTTAAATTTAAAAACTTTAGCTAAGCTGTACAACTGTTGAATAGCATGTTAGCAGATGAAAGCTCCTTATGACATTGAATTTAAAATAATAATTAAACCCTTGTTTTCATTTTACATTTGAAATACAATCGTAATTTAAATAAAAATAAATGAAATATTTCGGATATCGTGCAATTTAATACTAATCACGTAATTTAATTTGTTTTCAATTACCTTTCGCCCAGGGCTCCGCCCGCGTGTGTGTCAGTTATCGCGTCAAAAAGTAGCCTATGTCCGTTCGCAGACTTTCATTTAAATCAGTCAAACTAAAACTCATTGTCAAAGCGTGATGACACGCCCTTGTTTGTTAATTTGATTTAATTATTTCTTTAATGTTAAGGCAATAGTTATCTTAGTTTATTGATTGTTTGGCACCTAATCATAATTATTGAGGTATGCTTACACTAGTTTAAGAAGTTAGTTCATCATCATCATCATCATCCTCAGCATATTTGCATGCACTGTTGGATGTATGCCTCTTGCATGGTTCTCCATTCTTGTCAGCTGGTCTACCAATACTTCGACTTCCTGCTCGAGGTTGCCAGAATAAAATTTTATGGCTCCATCTGTCATCGTTTCTTCGGCAGACATCACCGGCCCATTGCCATTTCAGTTGCGCAATTCTTCTACTTAAGTCGAAGATTTTCGTGCGTTGGCGAATGTCCTCGTTTCTGACACTATCTTGCAAAGAGATACCGAGTACTGATCTCTCCATCGCTCTTTGCGCGACTTTCAGACGATGTATTAGCCCTACAGTAAGTGTCCATGTTTCGCAAGAATAAGTCATCACTGGAAGAACACATTGATTGAAGACCCTTGTCTTTAGTGTTTGTGGAATTGTCGACTTGAACACGTCTTTGAGTTTGCCGAAAGCACCGAATTATTAAGAAAAGAAAGAAGTTAGGTATTGAGGTTTATTAGCTATTCAGTTTTTTCGGTAGTCATTTTTTTGCTAAAAAGTTTTTTAATATATTATGATCGACTATTTCTAATAAATAATAGAAATAATAATATAAATTACTTAAAACATCTTGTCTGCGACTAACATTTAGTCCGACCCGAGAACCAAACACGAGACCTTATTATAGTAGTCACATGTGCCGCCACTGCGTATTGAGGTAGCCATAAATAATAACTTCAAAATATTTCACTTCATGTTAAGAATTGTTAAAGTGAGAACTGTTTTTCACATGAATAATTCCAGGCTTTAATCCCACGCTAAAAGATTCTTATTATCGTCTTTTTTACGCAACGCCGCCCAAATAACAGTCGAGAAACCTGATCTTTGTAAAGTAATATATCTATCTTGACGGGTACCTATTTATATACAAGGTAATGCTTTATTTTTAGCCGATACACAGAATTTTTGGTCCTATTGGTTTTTGTATGGTCGACATTATTATCTAGATCATAATGGTTTGCGCCCTAAAAACTAAATGAAAACTGATGATTAAATTTATTATTATTAACCTTTGAGTCGTATATTGTTTACTACTCTTTTAATTTCATTTCATTCTAAAATATTTATATTTAAACCTTTTTTTTAAATAAAAGTAGCCTAAGTGACTCCTTATAAAATCGTGTCGGAATGGATATATGATCATTCGGAATAAACAGACAGACAGACATAAAATTTATAAAGCGATATTCTGATGTAAGTTCCGTTTTAACTTCCTCATGCATTTAGTGAATAGATAAAATTATAAACAGACATTTTTATTTTGTTATCATGATTTTAACTTGTTATTTATATTAAAGAATGGATTAGATTTCAATGAACCACATAAAAACTTCAGACTAGGTTCTTAAGCTGTTTTGAAATTGTCGTAACATGTATTGTTAACTATAAATTAGGCGATAATCGCGATTGAAAGTTAATGCGAGACAATCAGTACGTTCTATGTAAATGTTGAATGAACAAAATATTCTCAGACCGTTATATTCTATATCTGTAATATACTGTATATTACTGCAAACTAATTCCGATTAAAGTTTTCGACGCAATCTAAGAATTCCATAATCTAAACTTATTTCATATTCATTTGTATTCTTTCTAAAAAACATAATTCACCCACCAACAATTTAATGATTACTTAAGGGGTGGTGAATTGTAACATCAGCCCCTAATGGTAGGAACACGATAAAATTACATTATTTTTCCTCCTAGTGTAGGCGAAGATCGGGTGTATGATTACCAACTAACTTACCAAATATAATAATTATACTAATGCGTTAAAAAGATCATTAATTAACACTAGTTATTTATTATCACTTCATTTGTGTTGTTATGACTATTCTTTTATTTCAAGTATATTTTGCATCTGCAAAAATAAAATTTAAGGGTATCTTTTCCAAAATATTTGCAACTGTAAGAAGACAGAAAACGAATTTCAGAAACAATATTGAGGTAGAAGTTTTGAAAGTGGTTAAATCTTTTGTAATGGCTGTAGGCTGCACATAGTTCAGGTATGTTTCGAACAAAACAAGCGTAAAATCGTATTGCTTAACACGATTTAGAATCGAATCCTTTCACCATGATAAATGTGCATTAAAACTAGATTATCACGTAATCCGCACAACTAATTTGTAGTTGTAAACTGAGTTTGAAGAATGAAACATATTTTTATTTTTCGACCGATAGTCTTGAAAGTTTATCGTCCAAAAAAAAGACTGGGTCTGGGGAATAAAAATATCTAATTAAAAAAGTCGTCGAACTCGACAACTTGTCCCACTGTTCATAAATTTATATTCAAAAGCTAATTAATTATAACTTTTAAAGTATAAAATAAAATAATCCCTACAAACAAAGTAGCGGAACGACCGTAAATCTTGAATTTTTTTTGCTGCGTATTTGTTACTATTTTAATCTCGTGATAGCTTTGATACCGATCCCGCTTCAGTAAAGGATGGACAGCCGAAATGATGTCAAGTGGCCCGACCCCATCAATCACATCTTATCCCGACACAAGTATTTTTTTCATTTTGTTTGTCCTTATATGAATCACTTAAATATTGGTGAAGAAATATCGAATGGAATGATATATTTATATAGGAGCAGTAGGATAGGGTTATTGCTCTTTTTTTTTTTTTAAAAAAGACAACTCCCGCATTAGGAATATAAATTCCTGTGTCGCGGGGGACTTTACAAACATACATGAAACGGACACAAAGGACACCCAGACTCAAAACAACAAATTGGGAATCACACAAAGTGTTGTCCTACGTGGGATTTGAACCCACGATACTTGGCGTAGTAGGAAGCGGCGTGGCGACCGCTTAAGCCACTAGGCCAACCGTGCAGTCATATATAGGCTATAAGGACTAAATTATATTGATAAAACTACATCTTAGTAAATTTCTATTATAAATTAGATCTCGCGGTAGTCATTTTCTGATTTAATGTACGTATGACATTTACAAATAATATCAACAATCCATAACGTCCCAGTGGGCTCGGGTCTCCTCTCAGGAGAAGGTGAAGGCTATGTGTCCCCATACAACCCATCTAGGTACTAACCGCACCGTCGTTGCTTATCCGCGCAGATCGTTTTCAATCACCTAAGGCCACTTGGCTACGAGCGCTTCTTCACAAGAAATGAAAATTGTCAGGATAAGATTTAGTTCAGTAGATCCAGAGATTACTCCTATCACAAACTTTACCTATTTAGGGTTCTGTAGTGCATGACTCGGAACCCTTAATAGGTCCGTCCGTCAGTCCTCCGCCTACCGCCCAAACAGTTGGTGCTAGAAATATGAAACTCTGCATGTATATGTGTTGTAATTACTTGGACAAAGTGCTACAATAAAATTATGAAAAATATTTTTATTTGGGTTAGCCCCTACATATAAAGTGGAGGTTTTCTATTTTCGCGTCTACCCCATCGTGTGGGCTATCATTAGACAGGTATTTTAAAAACATTGTAAGGTTTCTTAAATTATTTTTCGATATAGTTATCCGCCACCCCCCTTTAAAAGCTAAACAGCTGCCCATATATTAAACTTTTTCAGGAAAACTATAGCAGTTTTGATATTTTTCTTATTTTAGGAGTTATAGGGGCCTGACTTGTAATCCGCACTCACTTGGAAAACTTCGTACGAAAATAAAGAAATAATAAGTTAACATAACTATTGTCTATAGGACACGATTATAAATCTACCTACCATTATGGGTGACTACGGAACCTTATTCTATGCATAGCCTGACACGCACTGTGCCAATTTTTTATAATATGGGTAATATGTAGATAAGTAACAGTAGTCTACTATTGCGATGAAGATACGCTAGGGAATTGAGATAATAAAAAAGTACATAAAAAGAAAAATTGTTTATGATGTGTCAATATTAAATGTGATCACTTACATTACTGATGTTTGCTTAGTCTAACGTCCTCTAAGTAGCTTTATAAAAATCCATTTAATATGATAAAGTGAATACAAGACCTTTTTAAATATTTTTTAAGATAAGACGCTTTTTATTAACGATTTAAAATATATAAATGTAAAACATTGTAGACATCACTCACAAAAAATTGGGTTTCGAAGTCTTGTTGAAATGTTTTGTTAACAAGTAGTATCTGTTTAGTTTTTATACCTTTATATTTTGTATTACTTGTTATCTTTGAAGGAAAAAAAATTGTTACATGAAATTTATTTTACCGATTTACGAACAATAGGGTCCATTCAGCAATATGTGACCAGGTGCTGGGAAAGTTTAATGAACTGTAAATAATTGAACTGGTCCCTTGGTCAGATATCCCTGTTGATGACTACGTAAATAATATGATGTAGCTGAGACTGTTAAGTGCATAAAATTGAAGTCAATGAAGTGAACAAATTGCCAAGTCAATTTATAAAATTTATGTAAACATGTAAGATTTTTAATATTAGGTCTTTACCTATAAAATTGCCTTACTTCAGTACTAGTCATTTCAAATAAAAAAAAAGGTTTTTATGGCTTTGTATTCTAAATTCAAATTAATTTTGTTTTAAAACCATGACATTCTATTTACAAACTCAGTATTTTTTTGTTTTTTGATTAGCTTTGTATTTTCATTACAATTGAACAATTTTCGTCATAATGGATACTTTAAAAAATCGTGTAATTATGGAATAAGAGTTCCGTCGTAGCACCAACGCGACACAAACGGCACGTAACATCAAAAACGTTTACGGAGAGAACTGTACAAACGAACGCACAACCCGTTATTGGTTTTCCCGGTTCCGTTCTGGAAATTTTGACTTGAAAAATGAAGCTCGTGGTCGTCCGGAGAGTTTGGTTAACAATAATGAATTAAAGGCGATTGTGGAAGCTGACGAAACTCAATCTACAGCTGAGCTAGCAGCAGCTTTTAATGTATGCATCAAAACAATATTGATCCATTTGCGACAAATTGGCAAGGTAAAAAAGCTTGATAGATGGGTGCCCCACGACCTTAAAGATCGCCAGCGCAACATACGCGTCGAGACAGCGCTGCTAAACAGGCAAAAAAAGAAGGAATTTTGAAACGAATTGTTACGTGCGACGAAAAATGGATTCTGTTCGACAATCGAAAGTACTCAGCAAGTTGGTTAGACCCTGGTTCAGCACCAAAGCAATGCCCTAAACAAAAAATGACCCCTAAAAAGGTGATGGTCACTGTTTGGTGGTCTGGTGCGGGTGTGATTCACCACAGCGTTTTGCAAAACGGCATGAGCATTAATGCAGATGTGTAATGTGAAGAACTGGAGAGAATTATGGAGAAGCTTGCACATCTGCAACCAGCTTTGGTCAATCGGTCGTCCGCACTGCTCCTTCACGACAACGCGCAACCCCATACTGCGCAACAGACAGTCTCCGAGCTGCAAGAGCTGGGGTTGGAAGCTCTCCCTCATCCGCCGTACTCACCAAACCTTGCACCTACCGACTATTCATCATCATCATCATCATCAGCCTATCGCAGTAAACTGCTGGACATAGGCCTCTCCCATTGCACACCACTGTGATCGATTTTGGGCTTCGCGCATCCAGCTCCGACTATTACTTTTACCAAAATTAAGACAACTTTTTAGTGGGTAAAAAATTCAATTCCCGAGAGGCAGTACAAAATGCCTTTGAAGAGTTTGTTGCCTCCCGTCCAGCTGATTTTTACAAGAAGGGCATCAATACACTGCCAATGCGTTGGCAAAGATGCGTCGATTGCATGGGTGATTACTTCATAAATAAAATTGTATTTACAGAAATAAAAAAGTTCGAAAAAATAAGTACTTTCACTTATTGCATACAAAACGGCAATTTCATAGGTAAAGACCTATTATAAAAATAGTAACTAAAAGATGTTGTTAGGTAAGCTAATTAGCTAATAATTTAAGATAACAGCATAAGCAGGGACTGAATATATTAATGGTCTTGGTATTACAGGGATCTCACAACTATTTACGGTAGAAGAAGTATATCAGCTTGACTTGTTTTTTTTTACTAGTTATGTTTTAATGGCATTAATGTTAAGACTAATACACAGTTAAGTGAATTTCCTTTAAATATGTAATGAAATCGTTGCGTGTTTTTGCAGTTTTTGCACGGAGAATATCAGTTTTTGCATCGGACCTCCGTCCGATGCCAGTCCTGCATCTCCGCAAACCTAAGGGAGAACTGAAATTCGAAGGTTGAAGTAGTTGTCAATTTTTTTGAGGGCATTGCCATAGATTTTTATGACAACCGAGACTGACTGCTTTATGTGCTCTGGCACGGGCGTGTATCACCGCCAAACTTCCAAACTCCAGGCTGCTATAAGAAATTTCCTAAGAAAAACCCAAAATCACTTTTTAGCCCGACCCGGGATTTGAACCCGAGACCTCTTGATTAGCAGTCGCATACGCTATCCACTAGACCAACGGGGCAGTTACATTTACGTGTTTCCCATCATACATATTTTATAAGGCGTTAATGTTTCTCTACATCTTTTAGTGAGATTTACAATAATTTTCGTGCTGAATAATGGTAGCACATTGATAAGAAATTTATCCTTTCAATTTTAATGTTTTTATTAGTTACTTATCAAATAAAATATGAGTTAAATTGAGTGAATAATGTGGTGAAATTCATCTTCATTTAGTGACTCCGTAGTCTGATACTTATAAATGACGTGCCCACCTAGAGCTTAAAAGCCATTTATAGCAATAATTTTTCGAATTCTAAATATAGAAAAGAAATAAAAAAGAACATTTTTGTTATATTCAGAGTAAGAAAATGTAACTTGAGCAGTCGTGTCACGTGGTGTAAACTGAAATAAATGTAGTATGTCAGGCTTATTGTATTACTTTCAGATTTTATGCACCAGCGGCAACATGTATGAGAAGGCACTAGGTGAGGGATTACAGGCAGAGTTTTACCCTTTCTCTTTTTATTTTCCAAAGCATTATTTAAGTCATAAATGCAATTTATTTTCTGTAGCAGCCCCTCTGCGCTGTGGGCTTAACTGCCGGGCGGTCGTTGTTTGTTTCGGTTGATGTCAAGCTAGTGTGATGGATAGGTATGAATATAATCATTTAGGTTATTAAGAATGACTCTGATAGTAAATAAAGTTTGCTGGGAAGTTCAAATTTAGTCGTATTGGAGTTAGATGTGAACAAATACATATAATTATATAGTGATAAAGAAATTGTTACGTGTATGTAATGGTGCTTAATGTATATTTATGTATATTTAGGACATAACGAAAATACGTAATTTGCTTTAGTTTATAAATGAAAACATTGTAATCGCTATTTGCAATAGTGACGTTTATGCACCTATTACATAACAGAGTAACCTAAATATCAAATAATTTATTAATTGACTGATTATTTGTTAAAACAAATTAGGCAGTTCATTACATCTCTGATCAGGGTTAATTATTTCCCGTATGTGGTATTCCTATCAAAGGTGATTGCTAAACAAGATACCTTTGTATTTGATTTCACATCTTAATATAATCCAATTATACGGAATTTGGTAAACAGATATTCACATCGGGTGCTCGGTACATACGGTATATACCAATTATTAATTACAAGGAAAACCTCACTAATCAATATCTAACAAAATGTTTACTAATTTTAAATCATCCTAGTTTTGCCCGCGGCTTGCCCGCGTGTAGGTTATCGCAGTAAATAGAAGAATATGTGTTATTCTGATATGTAAGCCATATTCTTGTGAAGTTTCATCAAAATCCATTCAGTAGTTTTTGCGTGAAAGAGCAACAAACATACATACTCACAAACTTCCGCGTTTATATTAGTAGTATTTTTAAAATAAAGTACGTATTGATATTGCCGATGTGATAAGAACGAAAATTTTCTTTTTACGAGAGTTCTATAAATATATACTTACCTACGCTCATTTCTCTGAAAGGGTAAATCGAAAGTTAATGAGGACCCATATTTTGTTAACTATAATTAGGATCCCACTCGTTGTTATAATCTTTGTATAGCCAACTGTCATCTTCATTCACGAAGGAGCCTCTTAGAAACCTTTATTTAGAAACTCTTGAAGCTTGGAACTAATCCTTTTGGAGATTATGCATAACAATCCTAAACACAACAGAATCTTGACGGCGCAGACCGAAAAGTAAGTGTTATTTTCACAAACTCTTAATAAAAGTACCCTAAGTTTTTTATGTCTGACTAGTAAAGCTTATAATCATAAAGAAAATTTAGCTGTAGCTTTTTTGAAGCATTACACATAATTCACCTACTGATAGCCTGAGTTCGGCGTCGCCTAAGGACTCCTCGCTACAAATTCCTCTGCTGTCCCTTGGCTTCAAAGTTTGTAGTAAAATTTACGACGTTCTTCTTTTTTTCTTTATTTCATTAAAAGTTTCTAAGCCTAAAGATTATATTTCTCATTCTTTGAATAGTACTTGTCGTAAATTTCAATATCCAAAATGAATCGTATTACTTTTAACTGATGTTTTAAAACGAAATTCAGAGTGGCGGCCTTTTTTTTCGTTATGTCTATGAAGTGGGCCTCGACTCGCTGGCGATTAATGCCCTTTACTTAGAATTCTGTAGTTGTGATAATTAAATGTCTATAGAAGTTGCATGGAAAATTGTACCTATACTTACTTACGTCTTAGAAAACGATAACAATCCTTTATTTTTAATAGAAAAATTAACACCATAATTAATACAATTTTCATTTTGGAATTATTTGTTACATCTAGTTCTCACTATTCTACAGCTGGTAAAAATGTCTGTATCGTATGTACCAATTAGATATTTAAAATTAATGTTTTTTTTATTATTGTTAACTGGAGAAGAAATTGTTATTGCAGCATTTACATTTTAATCATAAAGGCTGTTACATTATTCAGTTTAGAACTGAACATGGGCTCTCCTTAAAGAGGAGGCAAGCCTCTTTTTAACTCGTGAAGAAATTATTATCACAGTATTAATATTTAATTGTATCTAAATTTCTATTTAATAAATTTGTTCACGCTGTGTAACATCACGCTAAACTCATTATGCGACGCAGACAAAGTTGCGTCTAATCTATAAATTTCAACAACCCTTTTCAGTTCACAACTGAATATAGGTTTCTCTTTAGAAAAGAGATTTTCGCAGAGAGAGAAAAGAGATTTTCGCAGAGAGAGAAAAGAGATTTTCGCAGAGAGAGAAAAGAGATTTTCGCAGAGAGAGAAAGAGAAGGCTTTGCGGTGATGTCCAGCGTATTTTGCTCAATTAATAGCCTCTGACGACACCCATGGGATGAAATTTTATTTCAACATTTTCTAGACATTTCACTCCTATTCACGCATGTAATTAAAATTGATGTCTTTGTTTTATACTTTTAAAAAAATGCATTTAATGCTATGTTACCGGATTATTAGATTTAGGTATTAGATGTAAAACGATGTAGAACAGATAAAACTTAAACACATTATAATTTCCAACAAAGCGGAACAATTTGATATATCTGAATGTGTCCCTCGCGGTGACAGTAGGCGATGATAAATCTGAATTTCAAATTTTATTCACGACAACCTAATGGCTAGTCATTCAAAAATATACATTTGTTTGTGCTACATCCTCTTCAGTAAAAAGGGCATTTTATTTATCGTCGTAAAATAAGGTAATAATAACAGTAAGATTTGATTTTATGTTTGTAATGTTGAACTGGGAATACCCCGCTATAAAACAGTCCATAGCACTCTTAATACGGTAAAATTTTAACAAGTTTTTAATTGCTATTTTACAGTCAGCATTTTACATAATTTTGTGTTTGTTGTGTTTTGAAATGGCAATGCAAACAATTTACCAGTTTACTTTCTATTTATTCGGTTGTTTACGGTGTTTACGATGCGCACATAGCGCATCGGTTAAAAAAATTATATAGAAAAGAGTAACCTAAGCCAGGAGTTTTGTAACATAATTGAACACGTTGGTTGTACATACCGTTTGCAGTTATTATATTGATCAGCAGCAAATTAGTAAAGTAAACAAAGAAATGAAAAATTTACAATCGTCGAGAAATGTTGATGGTATGACGTAGGCTGTTCGTATATATGCACAATAACGTGATGATACTAAGATGATACTAGCTGTACGATAAGTACTTTTTAATTAGGTAAAAAGTTAACATTGATAGTAAACTATTATAGACATGTGTTAAGGCAGAAAAGGCGTGGCGTGTCGGATTGATAAATTTTATACGATTATAGACAAAGTTTTTGGTTGTTGGAAGTATTATATGTTGTGGCATTTTATCCAGGCGCAGATCACTGATTGCACCTGAACGCTGGCGGTAACTAGGCCCTGCAACGACACGACAGGCAAATCTATTTAACTACGACCATCAGCCAAATTTTTTATCATCAGGCAAATATTTTAGCAGATTGCTCTCTGCTAAAATATTCATGAAGAACAGCTGCAAATAGATATTTTACACATTGTATTATATTATAATTACTAGTTCGAAAAAGTATTACTAACTTTGAATTAAAGAAGTCCTAAACTTGACGCAAATTATTTATTACTACAATTTAAATATTTCTATCTGTTTTCAGCGGTGCCGTCAGGTATTTTATTCTCTGCTAGATAACAATTTGTGCTTGACTTGCTATGACATTGATAATGATTGTTGTTGCCCATTGAATCGTTGTAAATTATTTTGTTTTGTCTTATCGGATTAGTGAAGGATCAGTTCACATCAAATAAAAAGACAGCCGACTCAAATGAAAGTTCTTTTAAAAGAAACTCTGATTGTGGTGCCTTTGTCGGTCTTCGGCTAGAATCACTTATAATAATCTTAAATCTCATGAAAGAAATTTTGTAGCTATCTAATGATGGCTACAAAATTTCTTCCGTGAGACAACCCCGCATAGGGATCCGTAAATAAGTTTGGAAACATCCATGCTACGACCCTAATTCAATTTATATATTTTTGATAGGAATTCAAATTTTTGCATATTTCTTAATCTTTTTCTTATTTCAATTTAATTTAATTCTTAATCTTTTGTGCCTCAACTATTCAACATATCAATATGGAATTTTACACACCAGTTGTCAAGAAAACAAAAAACGAAGATCCTGGTGCTTAATTGTTCAGGTCATATAAATACACGTAGGTAAGCCTTTATAATAAATTAAATGAAAAGAAAAACTTTTATTTCACCTTTAAAAATAAAGCAGTAATTTTGCAATTGTTTAATCCATAAATAATAAAATAATGGTTTGTCCGTCGGCTGTATAGAGCTTGTGCGTATAATCCTGGCGCGACCGTGTCGAGGAGATTGTTTAATTGATGCTCATCCCGTATTCAAGGGTCTGAAACCACAAGTGAAGGTATTTACTAACTAAATCCTGGTTTCCAACGTACCTTCTGCGAATAATAATGGAATGCGAATGTTATTACAGAAAATATAGTTTTACGGAAAACATTAATAAAATTTAGATACGCAGAATAGTATTTTTTATTTTGGTCACATAATTACACAGTGTTGGTACATAATTAATTAAAGCTAAAAGAAGCGCGTTAACGGTACACGAAAAACAAAAACATTTTCGGTATTCACCTCCTGGCCTCATTATGAGCCCATGGTTATCATACTAAATTAGGTTTAAATATCTGTTTGGTGTAGTTATTCAGTTAGTTGACTACTTATACGGGTGTCTCAGAAGTCGACGTCAAGCAGAAACCGGGTGACAGGCAAGATCGAACCGGGTGATAGAAGAAGAAAAAATATTTAAAAAACCATAATCATTTATTTTTTGTGAAATTTTGAATTTGTGAAATTTTGTAATAATTATTATACCACATTAGAATTCTTATTAAATGCGTTAACATTTATATTTACTTGCCAAACTGTCGAGGTACAATTTTTTTTCAGTATAGTTTAAGTAGGGCGAACTAGAGTTTTTGAATACCAAGGTCTGGGATTTCTGGGATACCCTGTATAGCTAGTGGTAATTGAAACTTTTAAAAGCGTAGTAACAATATTATTATCTGCATATATCGCTTGCTGGATACTCTGTTCACAATGTTATAAAATTGTATATACACAAATTGTATGCGTGATAGAAAACAAATTGCATATTTGGGTTTCGTATCCTCAAGGACAGTTCTGTTTCATGCCAACATTTATTCTTGTAACTTTCTTAATAAAGAGTTTCTTTAAGGTAGCTTGTAATCTAACTTTTAAATCAGCAACTTAATCGAGTCTTTTTAACTGATGAAACAAAAAGAAGTAGAAGGTTTTCTCCGATTAAAAGAATTCTTTTTTTCGAAAAGATTTTATTTAATTTGCAATGTTTGTCAGTTTTTGAAAGATCGTTTGTGTCAACCTAGATTCTAGCGTGACTTTGGACGAGGACACTTCTTAATTATCATTGGTGCAGACATGAAACTTTTTATATGAATTATATAATTAGATGTACTACTACAATTTAACAGATTTGCCATCGAATAATCGGATAAATCGTCAAGAACTCACAAGTGACTAACCCAATATTATCACACCCTTTACATCACTTGACCTATTGTAAAGTCTCCATGTACAGCAGTTATTTTCAGTTCGAGAGTGTATTTTATTGGGATGTAAACCTTTTAATGGAAAAGGCAGCTGGCTTTTTAAGATGAGTAAAAATAGTAATGTCTAAGCAATTAGGTCCATAGGTTTGATGAGAAGTTAGTGCATCATGGTGTATGGTACTTGTGGAACATTCTTGCAATCATAACACTCAATAAGAACTGCCTACACAGAAGTAAATAAAATAGAAGTGTCTGTAACATCAAATTAACAGTTTTTTACTTCGAGTATTTACTCGAAATAAAGAACTGTAATTACCGTGTATATTTTCATATGCATTTGCATATGAAAATATACACGGTCTGTCCGTCTGTTTACTAAGCCGGAAGTGTTATCCCTCGAACGGCTTTACCTAACCTAAAAACCAGATTTTAGTTTGAGTAGTGTTAGTAATTGATGAGGCTAGGCTAGATGTTTATTGAACGACTAATTATGCTAGATGACTGCGATATGCCAGAGCTAGCTTTGTTCCACATTTACTAAATTGCATAAAACGTGATCCTCTTACGTTAGCTGTATTTATTGTTACTTAGAAAATCTAGCGACGTCTCCAAATATTTATAGCTTAGTTGTGATTTTATGAGGCTTATGATTTTATTTATTAGTGTTATTTGTATGTGCGTTTATATCAAGATATTACCATATTGTACGGTAACTTAACCTACAACTCGTACGATGCAATCAATTTTAATTGGCTTTCATGGCTCCTTTCAGAACAAGTAGATTTAACCCTCAAGCGGTACATATCCTACGTGCTCTGTGAATATACAATCTAAGCTTTTCGGCTCACAGTATTGATTAACTGAGGTAAACGCGTTAGTTTGCTGAGTTAGTACTAATGGTAAGTGTTTTGATATTTCGATATAGGTATTCGAAGCTTGTAAAGCTACAGAGAAAAGATTACGATTGTTCATATCTGTTGTTCTAATTTGATTTATTAAATTGACAGTTTCAAATAAGTCTCCAAAATCAATATTTTTCTGTATTTGAACTGTTTATATTAAAAACACATCCTATACACATATGGGTCTTGCGTTAATGTATAAAACTACATATTTTTAATAAATATTTCTCTACAATTTTTTTTTATACCTCGGACACTCCTCTACGTCTCGTAATTTACGATATTTTGGTAGTCTAATCTGTTGCTTTAGAATTTTTCATTACGAGTCTACAGGAAGTGTATAAAACGTAACATTTTAATATTTAAGTTTATAAAGCTTTAAAAGTATATATTTTATCTACCATTAAACAAGTTCATACATACATAAGTTGTTTAGTCGATGTGAACAGATGTTTAGACGATATTATATCTTTTATAGGCTACTACGCAAGGCAACATCAATGCAAAGAGAAGGAAAACTTGAAACCAACCCTATACCAACCCGTCTGGCCAGCGTGGTATAGTAGACCAAAACCTCCTTTCTAAGGAGAGGCCTATGTCCAGCAGTGGACTGTTGAAGACTGTTGATGTTTTTTTTTTTTTTTTTTATATTAGCTGTGTTCCGTTACCGTAAAGTTTATATGTCGTGATTTATGATTCAGTGTTTCGATTTTCAATGCTGGTATTAATCGTCGCAAGGGGCAGCCTTAAATGGTTGCAATGGCAACACTGACTCGTGACAAACATGGAGGCACTAACGGTTGTGTGAAAAAACCTCCGACGCGCGCGCGACTTAGATCGGTCGATATCAGTTGAAATATCGAATCTTCTTTCATTTCCCCTCGCGTGTGACGTACACAAGATCGAAAACCCCTGAATTGTCGACTCCTGAACAAGCGAAGGTGGAAGCTCAACGAACACCCGTGGCAGTCCAAGGTAAGTGCTTGCATTATACTTTGCGACGGGTTATGTCGAGTTATTGAACATCGAAATTACAGGAATACGTATTGTCCCAGTGTGGTGTTAAGGCCATCCAGATTCGGCTGGATGCGTATGCCACATCTTTATGGTGCCGAAACCCGGGAGTTCCACCTAATTTCCTGCCTATCATCGTATGTTTATGGTATTTATGGTCAAAATCGTAGTGTTTTATCTTGGAATACATATATCTATCGTTTTATTCAGCTAACTGCATTCCGAGTTATTGCATCATATTCAATTCTTAACAATTATCGGGCTAACTTACCTACCTACATACAAAATAAGCATATAATCGTTCACGAGTCATCACCAACAGGGATTTATTTCTAAAATCAATTCACACAAATCAATCGATTATTATTGTGGGATCTAATTAAGCAATCACTAACATTTATCGGTGCTTAATTCTATCGGCCTACGATAATTCTATCATTAAAATCATTAATCGCATTCACAATCGTTTCTAGTAACTAAATAACTAACATACAACAGTAAAATAATCAGTTTAAAATTAATAGTATAAAATATTTCTTAGTGCATTTCGTTTCTCAAACGTGTGAGGTGGAAGGAAAAAACTTGTTTCTTACCTACCGTCTAACGTCTGGTTATCGTGAATGAACATATTTTATTTATCAGTAATTCATACATTTATCGTTCAACTAACAAGTTGCGTTGAATAGCGCTTATTACTGTGTAATAAGGTTGTAAATGTCCAGTGCATTTCAAATTCAAATTATTTTATTGTGGATCATTTCACTTCACTCGTAGTATAAATCTTTGATTGTTTGCGTTCCGCTTCACTTGTTAGAACCTTTATAGTTTTTTAATAAATTTTACACTATAGAAATTTGTCTATTAAACAACAATGCCGTTAATAGGTAAATATTCTACTCACAAACGACCTTCTATAAAGAAAACGAAATCGAATTCCGTAGAAGTTGAGTATACAATTCAGGACTTATCTTCTTTACGTAGAAAGCGGACTATTGCATATAAACGATTATCGAAGGCTTTGGAAATAGGCGTTTTGACTGCGAGTGATGCCTCTAAGCGCGACTTATTTTTGTCTTATCACCAAGAAGTGGAACAAATTGCTTCAACGTTTGAAGAATCGCACTTCGCGATTTTAGAACTTTTGGATGACCCCGAAAATGAGGATAGTCTAATCCAAGAACGTTTTGATGAAATGTACTATCAAATATTATCGATACATCGTAGTTTATCAAGAGGCGAATCGCCTCAATCGCCCAGTAGTTCGTCATCGAATATTCGTCTTCCGAAAATCGTACTTCCGTCCTTTTCCGGAAATATCAAATCGTGGCCGGAGTATTTCGACACTTTTAACGCGTTGATTCACAACTGCACCTCTATTAGCGATACGGAGAAATTTCATTACTTGATTTCTTCTCTCAGTGGCGATGCGTTGTCGGTGATCAAAGCGTTTCCCAAGACACACGAACATTATCACGATGCGTATCAAGCGCTTGTCGCTCGCTATAAAAGTAAACGTACCCTAGCTTTCACATGTTGGCGGGATATTTTAAATATCGAATTTAAAAGCAATAATGCGCATGAGTTTCAAAAGTCGCTTGACCTTTTTGAGGAGAACTTGAGTATTCTGAAAACTCTCGAATTACCGATTGCACATTGGGACTTAGTAGTAGACTTTAGTATATCATATTTTATCGAAACTTGACAAAGAATTACGCCGTAAGTTTGAAGAAAGTTATTCAAACGTCGAATTACCGTCTTATGAGCAACTTAAAGATTTTTTGAGATCTAGATGCGAAGCTCTATTGCGAGATACTCATTTTTCCGACTCGTTAAAACCGAATAAGCCTGTGCTCAAGTATTTACCTACCCAGCCTCAATCAAAGCGAGTCAGCTCACAGCACACTCTTGTGGCGGCGACTGATAATAATATTTCAACTAGTGCTAGTAATAACAAAACCGTTTCTTATTCAAGTAAGTGTTCTTATTGTAACGAGTCACATCCTATATTATCGTGTCAAGATTTTCTTAAAAAATCGGTTGACGAACGTATGACGATAGCAAACGATAGAAATTGGTGCTTTAACTGCCTGAAGCCATCACATCAACTAAAGAATTGCAATTCAATATTTTCACACCTTACTCCATCGCGATAAATCTAGTATCGAATCAAATCAAATCGTATCGTCTTTGGTTTCAAGGTCACAACCGAACATAACCGTGTTGCTGGCTACTGCCATCGTACAAGTTCAGGATGCTTCAGGCAAGATGCAATCTTTTCGTGCTTTATTTGATACAGGAAGTCAAAGAACTTTCATAAGTGCTTCTGCAGTAAATCGTTTAAACTTAACACCGACTAAAACAAATGCGAACGTTAGCGGACTGGGAGATGCGGCTGCACCAATTATCGGTGACGTCACTTGTTCCGTCGGTACAAATAATCATGTATTTTTCAAACTAGATATGCACGTCATATCAAAAATATGTGGCGATCAACCTATCGCGCATTTGAACACATCGGGATTGTCACATATTAAATCGCTGCCATTGGCTGATCCTGGATTTGATATTCCAGGACCTATCGATATTTTATTCGCTGCAGACGTTTTCGCGGATTCTGTCCTTAACCAACACATCAAAGGAGGTGTCAACCAACCCACCGCTTTCAATTCAGTATTCGGTTGGCTTCTCTTAGGCAAAACAAGCCTTTCATCTAGTACTCTGCTGCATACGTTGCCTGATGTCGATAGCGAATTGAATTCTTTGGTTCAACGCTTTTGGGAACTCGATTCTCTACCGTCCCCATCGATGTTGACTCCAGATGAATTGCTATGCGAGCGAAAGTTTGTTAACGAGCATACTCGCAGAGCGTCTGGACGATACGTGGTCCGCATCCCTTTCAAAGACGATTCAGAACCCACTTTCGAAGGCTCTCGTGAAATCGCTTTACGTAGGTTTCATGCAACCGAACGAAGACTATCACGTGACCCAGACTTACAATCTCAATACGTAGACTTTATGTCTGATTACATCGAAAGCGGTCACATGTCGCTGGTTCCCGCAGACGAAATGAAGTTGGGCAAATATTATATTCCGCATCACTGTGTTACACGTCCAGACTCTGTTACAACACGCCTTCGCGTTGTCTTTGATGGATCCGCGAAGGATTTGCACTCTCTATCTTTGAACGATACGCAACTCATCGGTCCAAAATTGCAACCAAACATTTTGGAAATTCTTTTGCGTTTTCGAGAACATAATGTTGTCTTCATGGCCGACGCTCGTCAAATGTACCGACAAATACTGATATCGCCTGAGCACCGTGACTATCAGCGTGTGTTCTGGAGGATTTCGCCCAGCGAGGAACTTAAAGAGTACCGTTTGAACACCGTCACATATGGACTTGCTTCTAGTCCTTATCTTTCTTGCCGTACCCTGCTACAGCTTGTGAAGGACGAGGGCTCTTCTTTCCCACTCGCGAAACAAATTCTTTTGTCGGATGTATACATTGATGACGTCACGACCGGATTTCCTTCTTTGGAGATCGCTCAAGAGGCCAAATCGCAAACTATTGCTCTCTTCAAGCGCGGATGCTTTGAACTCAGGAAATGGGCTAGTAATAAGCCCGAACTGCTGTCTGACATTTCCAGCGAGCACTGTCTTACTGGTTCTGTGTCGCTTGACAATTCAGAAACACAAACTGTGAAGGTTCTGGGTCTCAAGTGGGATCCCTCCTCGGATGCGTTCCTTTTCAAAATTACACCTTCGGATCGGCCATGTACTAAACGTTCGTTTCTCAGCGAGATCGCTAGGATTTTCGACCCGTTAGGCTTTTTATCCCCCATCACAATTCAAGCTAAATGCTTAATCCAAAAGCTCTGGATTCTCGGTGTTGGCTGGGATCAAACTCCCCCTAACGACGTCATTCGTACATGGAACACATATCAGGACCAATTATCGTTGTTATCACAACTAAAACTACCTCGGCAACTCACTTGCACTAATGCAAAATCATACGAAATTCACGGATTTTGTGACAGTTCGGAAATGGCATTTGGAGCAGTTATTTACCTACGCGTTATCGACGCAGATGATAAAATCCACGTATTTCTAGTTTGTTCTAAGGCTCGAGTAGTTCCTCTTAAACGTATCTCTCTGCCTCGACTCGAACTCTGTGCCGCAGTTCTTCTCGCGGATCTATTCAAATTCTTTCGTGACACTTACCTCTCTCGTATCAAAATCGATGCCGTTTATCTGTGGTCAGACTCCACCGTTGTGCTCTCATGGCTGCGATCACATTCTTCTCGTTGGGCTACATTTGTCGCCAATCGTGTCAGCCATATACAAGACATTGTCTCTACAGAATGCTGGCAGCATGTTGCTTCAGGCGATAACCCTTCTGATATGTGCAGTCGTGGTCTGTATCCGAGTGACATACTTCACAACAGGCTATGGTGGGCGGGGCCACAATGGCTATCTGAAGATCGTGAATCTTGGCCTATAGGATCAAATCAACTATCGCGCGAGGAGGAGGTAATCGTTGACGCTGAAATACGAAAATCAATCGTTTTAACTACCAATGACAGTCACAAAACCGAACCTACAATTTTCGAAACTCTGCTGAATCGTTGTTCGTCTTTGTCGAAACTAATCAATGTACTGACATACATTTATCGTTTTATCGGCAATTGTCGCAATCCGAATCAGGCTAATCGAAATAAGTATCTCAATAACGTCGAGCGTCACAATTCATTAATGAAAATCGTTAAACACGTGCAGAGTAGCGCCTTTGCAGAGGAACTTCATAACTTGAAAACGAACAAACCATTATCGAAACCGTTTCGCAAGCTTAACCCGTTTATCGACGCTCTGGGTATTCTCAGGGTGGGCGGCAGGATCTCACGATCAGGTTTAGAATACGAACAAAAGCATCCAGCTTTCTTGCCGTCTGATCACTCACTTACAGTCTTAATCATTGACTATATTCATCGAAGCTACTTGCATCCGGGCATTAATACAACTCACTTTCTGCTTTTGCAGCAGTTCTGGATCGTTTCTGCTAAGCGCGCTATTCGTCGTCGTCTCGCCAAATGCGTTCAGTGCTATCGGACTAATCCCCAACCTTTGCAGCCGTTTATGAGCGATCTTCCGTCATACCGCGTCAATCAAATCAAGCCTTTCTCAATCGTAGGCGTGGATTACGGTGGTCCCTTTCGTATCAAACTCGGCCCGCATCGGGGCGCTAAGATCGACAAAGCGTACCTATGCTTGTTCGTCTGTCTCGCGACCAAAGCGGTCCACCTAGAGGTAGTTTCAACGTTATCGACAGACGGATTCATCGCAGCTCTAAGGCGCTTCGTAGCACGTCGCGGTCGTTGCAATGAGATACACGCCGATTGTGGTACCAATTTTATCGGTTGTAAAAATCAACTATCATCTCTCATGCAACAGGCTTCTAGCGTGGAGCGGATAGATTTCAAATTCAACCCTCCATCAGCTCCGCACTTTGGTGGCGTTTGGGAAATCCAGATTCGAGCTTCAAAATCTTTCCTGCTTCATGCAGTAGGCAATCAAGTTTTAACTTTTGAAGAGCTTACGACACTCTTCGTGCAAATCGAAGCTATTTTGAATTCACGACCTCTTTGCCCGATCAGTACTGATCCTAACGATCTGTCAGCTTTAACGCCAGGACACTTTCTCACTTTGGAGCCTCTAACGGCTGTTCCCGATCAAGATCTATCAAATGTAAACGTAAATCGGCTTAATCGGTGGCAGCTCATACAAGCTTTTCAACAGAATTTCTGGTCCAGATGGAAACACGAATATCTCAACTCTTTAACGCAACGTGCCAAATGGACCAAAGATTCGAAACCGCTGCAGGTGGGTTCGCTGGTGATTATCAGGGACGATAACCGCGCTCCGCTTCACTGGCCTCTCGCTAGAGTCGTGGATCTTTTGCCTGGTGCTGATGGTATAGCTCGGATTGCAGTAATCAAAACAGCAAACAATCACATCATTCAAAGACCGTTGGTTAAGTTATGCCCTCTCCCTATCGAGGACTAGCTTAAATCGTTTCAAGTTCTATCGTATCAAAACATCTCATTTAGTATTTAATTTATCTTATTTAAGTATCTTTATGTATCGTTTTAGCATTATCTAAACATATCTCGTACTCACAATATCGATCCTTGTCCTCCAAACCTTTATCGTTTAACCAGAAAATGCCATAGGCATTTTGGTGGGCGGGATGTTCCGTTACCGTAAAGTTTATATGTCGTGATTTATGATTCAGTGTTTCGATTTTTAATGCTGGTATTAATCGTCGCAAGGGGCAGCCTTAAATGGTTGCAATGGCAACACTGACTCGTGACAAACATGGAGCCACTAACGGTTGTGTGAAAAAACCTCCGACGCGCGCGCGACTTAGATCGGTCGATATCAGTTGAAATATCGAATCTTCTTTCATTTCCCCTCGCGTGTGACGTACACAAGATCGAAAACCCCTGAATTGTCGACTCCTGAACAAGCGAAGGTGGAAGCTCAACGAACACCCGTGGCAGTCCAAGGTAAGTGCTTGCATTATACTTTGCGACGGGTTATGTCGAGTTATTGAACATCGAAATTACAGGAATACGTATTGTCCCAGTGTGGTGTTAAGGCCATCCAGATTCGGCTGGATGCGTATGCCACAAGCTGCCAAAATGACTCTGCCCTGCCTGATGGAAAGCATGAACAGAATCCAGAAGTGAAGGCCACCATCCTCACTGCCACGACGGACAGTGCAGCACGGTGATATATTTTAATCACCACTGTAAGTGTCACGCAACTCGGCTTTAGTCGCCGGTTTGTGCACGATAGATAGGAGAAAGAGAAATATACTAAATCACGAGAGTTTACAAGAAGTTTAATGTTTTAACAATCAATACAATTGGATAGATGTAAACGGAATACAAGGGCTAGTTCGCGAGCACGTTAGGGCGTGGGCTCTTGAGAGTTTGGTCGGTGATGCCTCCAGCAATAGGAGACACTTGACTTCAGTAGCGGAGTGCAGCAGAAAAAGGGTGAGCTCGAGGCGCGCGCTGTTCTTATAGCCGCGCGCGGAGTAGCGGGGAGACGCTCGCCTGCTCGCGGGGAACGGGGCAGTGTAACCACGTTACATAAGATATTTATCTATATTTGACTTATAACTGAAGAAATATTCACATATTGTCCAAATTCTCCGAGAATCCTAAACTATTTTTTATTTAAATTATGATATATTTCCATCGTTGGCCATCACAAACATCGCATTTTGAGTTTGACCATTATATGAATGTCGTCGCCGACCACATCAATTTATCTTTAATGCGATTATTCGGACAGTACAGTGACTAGCTTAATGGATATTGATATAGGTACGTGTACAGGTAACAGGTATACTGTTCTAAATGCATTTGTATAAATATTTTAGTAACACTACGTATTCGATCCCAAATTTCTACGATTACGAATTGGTTTCATGGTCCGCGAATAACAGCAAAGTAATTTCAGTTAATGATTTGACACTTTTACGGTCTTTCCGACCTGTAATTGGAAGGTGCGTGTGTTCCTGCGCTTTATTAGTGCGATTAGGGGTCGCTTTTATTACTAATAGCCCTTTAAGCAATTAACTAACAGTCACGCTCATGTACCAACAGCGACAAAGTATGTTTTAGGGGAAGTGTACGAATTAACGAAATGGTTAATTTCAATAACTAACGCGTTATGGAAAGTAATTGATTGGTAAGGTAAAAACAAATATAACATCAGAGGGTTATTTCTTACAGAGCCAAGTGAGCAGCTAATTTCCAAGAATGCAATGTTTAGGCTATAATATACATTGAAATGGTTGTAAAAAATTACATAATAACGGAACTTTGCAGGTATTCGCTTATGTATTGATTTAGGGTTTCTGAAAATCAGGCAGGTTTAGCAATAAATTAAAGTATTTTATCTTAGATAACCCATTAATTACACTTCTCACTTGCATAATTATGTGACGTATAAATCATATTTAGTACCACACACTCAAAACATCTATTTTAATTATTAAGTAAATAGTTTTTAGCGTAGTTTTTATACATTATAGTAAGCTGTTAGTTTGACTGCCTTGTTGGTCTAGTCAAGTCTAGTGATTAGGTCTGCTGATCATTATTATTTATTATTTATTTATTAATACGAGTTCTGCTTAGTTTGGTTAGATGACGTTGTGTAAGATGTACGAAAAAAAATATTTATTATTTATTTATATTTATTTAGTATATACCCATCGAAAACTACTATATTTAAGTAGTATTTATTTATTAAAAAAACTGTTCTATTATCAACGATTACAATTTCCATATTTTAAATTTAAATAAATAAGCCTCTTTTCTAGCGTCTTTCACAATTAAATTAAGGCGTAGCTATCCACTAGTCGCGCTGTTCACAATAAGTCAGTACTACAGATGGCGGTGACTGTTACTCTGAAAATGTACCGAAAACTCGATACCCTTGTTGGGATAAATCATTATAGCCAGACGATCGCAATTTTGAGTTGACCTTGACCCAAGACAACCGTTGCTATGAACTCTTAATTGAACTTAAGCCTTTAAATAATAAATTACTAGATTTGTCAGCAGCCTGCCACTAAACAATTATTAATTTTGTATGTTTTCGTCTTTAATTACTGTGGATTCAGTTTCTTTTAAGTTTGCTTGGAAAAATAGTTATATTGAATACTCCAACAAGATAAGTTATTAATTACGTGGCCTTTTACAAGAACTAGACATGTTAAAGTTTATTGAAGAGCACTATATATATTGAATAATACCTAGCCAGTTTGAATCAGCCACTGAAACTTACTTTATATGTGATTGGATATCATGATATTTTAGTTTAGCCAATGCTTATAAATGTCTCTTAAACTCACCTGAACCTGAACCATATGTGTAAACGTGTAGTTACCCTTTGCCAAACCTTCAACATAGAAAAATACGGTACTTAATACTGTAGACATAGATTCGTATGTTATTTCGTACATCTTACGCACAACGCCATCTTCATCTCAGTCCCAAACTAATCAGAACTTGTATTATGGGTACTAGACAACTGATATAAATACTTAAACATACTTTTTTTATAAATACAGACGTAGTATACACAGAAAAGTTCCAAACTCAAAAACCCGAAAATCGAACCCGAGACCTCAACCTTTAAGGCTTCGTGACATTTAAAATAGTTTCAACATCAAAGGTTTTATTTTATTTGATTCATTAACGTACATACTTTTAAATTACTAAAAAATAAATCTTTTTAGTGTATCTGCTTATTGGGTAATGTCAAATGTAATTTCTGAATAATATGATTGCAAAGTGTGCTTCAGTATTCAGTGACATCGAACATGTAAGTTGTATATAAGTAATACTCTTTGTATATAAAACAGCACTTAGTGAGACAGAAAAGCGTATAATCTACAGCGGAAACGACGTCTTTGTTTCAGTAAAGCCGAGCCTTAAAGATTATGCTGAAATTCTTGCGATAAACCTCCTCGAACATCACTTATATGAATACTGTGTTTATGTTAAATATTGTAACCTTGATTTTCTTTAACGAAGTCCTTGAATAAAAAAGAAGTCTATTTTATTTGTAACAATTTAACTTCTGAATAGCAGAAAATATTTCTGGACGAAAAAAAGGTCACAACGAAAGGTTTCCGTCTTATTTCGACACCTGTCATTTAATTGTGTTTAATTGAGTTATATTTCATGGTCTCATATATCATGTCAAAGCCTTTTGCCGTATATATACAGTCACGTCACGAAACTCGGTCGAGGCCGTAAGCCATGCACTGTGTAGAACAATGCTACGACTCGCTACGCCACGGAGCTACGAAATTTCTGTTTTATGTCTACAGTGACTTCTGTTGCAATGTGCTGCAGCGATATAACCGTTGATGAGTTGAGAACAAATGTGGCTAAAATTTAGAAAACACGACAAGTCGGTAGCGAAATTATTTGTTCTAAGAGGTTAAGTAACGAATTTACAGTACTAATTGGAGCATCATTTGAAGGAGAGAGGAATCAGCACTTTTCTCATACGTTGTTTAATATGTACGACAAATGTGTGTCATTTCGAAGCTTTAATTTTGTCAAGTGCGCGATAGATCGGAGATGTAGGGTTGTTTTACTAGTTCACTAAGTCTTCATTTCTTGATGTACTCGTATGTGGAGGTCAGAGGAGTCGAGACTTCTCCGACTTCCACATACGAGTAACGACACTTGTGTCGTCTCAGTTAGACTTCATTGAGAGACTTCACTGTATTACTACACTTGACAAACTAACATTATTCTTGCAACATGTGTTCTGTAAACCCGGATCGTGTTTACTCAACATATATTAATACTAATAAGAAAGTTTCTTTTTCTTTTCTTAGAAATTCACGTTTTCTCTGCAGAAAGTTTTGTAAGATTCCGAAGCTACAAAAAATGAAATGGTTTCTGTCTCAGAAAGAGTTGTTTCTTTGAGTTATTTAAATTACTTATAACTTTAAATCTTGTTCTTTGATGATTTACAACAAGTAAAAAAAAAATATTTCTTGCAACTTGTAACTTTGCCAACACCATTTGAAACTTTTACCTACAAAACATTACACGGGTCAGCTCTACAATTCTTCTTAGTGGGGTACACATACACATAGTGGGGTACATCCCAAGAATAATTTACATTAAGGTGGTAATTTAGTTAGCCATAAAACCAACGTTTATATAGCATGGGCATAATCTTACATTCTATTTTGAAATACAAATTTTCAAATTGACAAATACGTGAAAGTGTACGCAATGTACTGAACTCTTTGTAAATATAAGAAGACATCATGATTCAGTATCAGTAGAAATAACAAAAGAAGAAGAACTCGTACCATCCAAAAGAAAGTTACAGTAGAGTAGTAGAATCGAACACAATTCCAAACCATCAGATTGTTGTTGGAACGGGGAATAGTTTCAACTCACTTGAGTTTGAAGTACAGGATTAGGGTCTGAGTCTGGAATTTTAATGTAGGATCTAGTGTTTTTAATGTAGGCATGTAGTTACCATGTCATCTTAAACAGCACACATGTGTATGTGTGCTGTTAATACACAATAAAAGGTGTATTTATTATAAGCCGATTTATTGAAAAAAATAATGAAAAAGTCAGACAATATTATTGGTGTATGAAATTGAAATATTCGTAATTATGATACAAAAAACAGAACATTTATATAAAATCCATTATCTGGTAATATAGGGGAGACTTGCAAAAAATGTAAGTTACAATAATGTGGGTTTCGCACTTTATGTCGGTTAGTAAAAGAAATAGGCTAGAACTGATATTATAAGCTGCCTTAGGCTTTTGTTGTATCATCTGAATTTTTATATTGAGGGAGTCAAAATTATTTGTGGTATAATAACTCAGGTTAACATCAAATCAATAATTTGACGAAAATATTAAAAGGTCTGAAAAGTAAGGTGCTAATAAAGCTGTGACCGCTTTGAAACAGAATAAATTAAAATAAAAATTTCACTTAGATTGTTTCTTAAGATTAATAAAAAAAATGAGATTAAAACTGATATATACATTGTTAAAATTGCATATTTCCGTATAACATACAAGTTATGTAACAAGATAGAACAATGATGTAGCAGAAACCCAATATGCTGCTATATTGTAAGTCACCATATTGCATTATTAACATTCGAAATGATTATGATTAAAATATTATATGATCGGTTGATTCAGGGAAACTATGATAAAAAACACTTTTATTCCCGAAATTCATTAAAATTAATAAACAATAGTGCATCATATTAAACACGCACTACTTGCCACCTTCCCTTTTATCTAAGGACGTGATATATTATAGACATAGCAAACATATGCATCCGACAACCCTACTCACAGTTTCCTCCGAAATCCCGAATGATATCACAGTCGAGTAATAAGTAACCGTCTTCATACTAAACCCCTGACACATTATTTTTACGTTATCCATAGAACCAGGTAACCATAGGAGTTTGCTTTATACAGATATTTCCCAGTATCTCATGACAATGAGTATTATACTTTTGTCAAGAAATATAATTAAAAACTCGTCCTACGATAGTTTACACATATGTACATATATTTTGTAATTTTTTATGTTAATAGTGCTCGACCCGGGAAGGGATTGGATACATGTGCGAGTTGAAGTCTTTCAACACGTCTAAATCTGTCTCTGTGAACTCTAGCACTTTGTTAATATACACACATATGTGTACATATCACGCAATTTCATGCAAAGGAAATTTTTAAACGAGTTTAAACGAACGAGTTTTAATTGTTGTGCTACGAGTTATGGCTCTGCACTGTTTAGTTATTACAACGTAACTTTAACATATGGGAGTTAGTGTGACTAACTTTGTAAAATTATGAACAATGTGGCACCACTGGACAGTTGTCGTGGTAAGGTTCACTAAATTCACTAAGATTAACGGCCCACATACAACCGACAACTTAGCTTGATCACTTCTTGCCCTTCTCAAAATTCATCTTTCTTTCAAAATTCTAGATAATTTCATATCTTAATATGATTTTTATGTAAATACCGGTAACTATTTGAGTTTTAATCTATATACACCTACACACATATTTATATGTGAACATAGATTGTGATATAAAAAATAAAGACTATTAGTCGAAGTATATAAAAAGAACAGCTAAGTGCGTGTCAACACACGCATAGAGTTTCGTTCACAATGTTACGTGGGCTTAAAATCATGTCTAATAGATAATTGTTATGTTGTATTAATTAGCTAAGCAACTGATCTACGCTTCTCGTAACCAAAGGCTGGCCATTTCTAGCACATTATTGAATTAGCATTGTCATTCGACGTAGCAAAGCTGCCTATCTTTTAGGAACTCTACCGGTACCGATGATGTTTTTTGAATTTTTGTCGCCTGTATGTAAATATTGTAATTTTTATTATTGTTATATTTACTTATTATTTCTTTATTTTTTGAAAATTTTCAAGTATGCGTATTTTATAAGTTAGACGTCTAGTCATGAACTAACAAAGTTATTTTAGCCACTATAGTTCTCCTTTAAACTTTATGACATGGAATAAGATCATACATTTAATCAGATTTTCCGAGCCCGCTGCTTAGCTTTCGGAGGAGGCATCCGGCCTGTCTTTCACAAAAAAACTGCACATCAAGGTTGAATAATTCGCAAACACACATCTAAAACAAAAAATGGCCTTAGCAACCTCTCAATGTTTTTAAAGATCTATCTAATGATATCTGACATGATGAGGTAGACGCGAGAAAAATAATTTGTTCCCCACTTTACGTGTAAGGAACAATTATCACTTTTTTCATAATTTTATTATAGCACTTTATCGCCGTTATCACAGCACGTCCATCCACGCAAAGTTTCAGGTTTCTAGCAGAAACCGTTTGGGTGATTGGTCGAGCACAGACAGACGTACGTTTATTTATGTCATACAGCTTGAATTAATGTACTCTCATGACAACTCTTCGATTTACCTCCAATGATTTTATTTTCTTTGTCCTCTAGTTTTACCTAAAGTTGAATGACACAGAAGTTACAACCTGGTTAGTTACGACCAGGTTACGAACGACGTGTTGCTTACATGTTTACATTTTAACATGAATTTTGTGAATATGATTGAATGTTTATTTAAAAACAAGCACAGGGTTACGTAAAACGGAAACTCGGTCATCTATTGAGGACTGTATAAATATTTCTATTTCCAATCAAAATATATGAAATTCGTTACATTGAACATACTTGTGAATATGGGTGAATGGCGAATGCTTATTGCATTATCACAATTTTGACAGCTTATCCGTTACAAAGGTTTAACCGTATTTTATCAATATGTTTAGGTTTATAGTGTGTTTGTTTATGTGTCTGAGACTCTATTAATGACTGTCGATATGTTTTGTTAATTAACCTAACTGATAGCAGAGAATAATAAGGTGTTATATGTTATAAAAATATGTATAATTAGTAGTTAGCAAATGATTTGAACTTGAGTCGTAAATGCACCATATTTTTAAACTTACACATAATCGTTATTTAATCAAACCCGAAAAATTAAACCAAATTGTATGACTTTATTATTTATTTGATTGTCGTGAGATTATTCTGTACTATAAAAGACCATAAACGTTTATAACCAATCTGTTTTGTAAATAAAATTTTATATCACAAATTAGTCATTATGAATATGAAAACACGCGAGTTTGCCGTAAAGCCAAACCTCTAGTTAATTTCTTTCTAAAAAAGATATCCATCTTCGTGAGTAATATGAGTGTTATGCATAATATTCGCAGAGCCGCAGGGTAAATGTTGTAGCGGTATATTTTTGGATAGCTTTAAAATTTAATTTCCTCGAGAGCGACGGGTCGGATGCTAGGCATCAGCGGAATAAGAGTGTAACGGTAAATTACTGTTAAAACAAAGACATTTTAAGTTTGAGTGCGGGCGTGAAACTGTCAGGTGATATAATATTCTACATCGCACTTTCCGCTACAGCTTGTTCTAAGCTATCACCTGAAATTATGTTGGCGTTACATAAACATTTCACAGTTTCCTTTGCAGTCGCTACCGTCTTCAACCAACAAAATAAGTTTACTGATAACTATTTATGCTTGTCAACAAGGTATGTTTTTATCGTACCTCTTGTAAGTAGATACAGTTTTAGAGGTTGTCTTTTATTATACACAGTTTTAAATGTCTTTCACGGTATAATATCACTCTGATCAGAATTATTACTTATTATTTATTTCAACATATGAGAGTCGGTATGGTAGGCCGTTTTTCTGTCGAAGGATAATAACAGTGATGTGAATGTCTAAAATAGTTTTGCTAGTCCTGAGGAAGACAAAGGTTAATGAATAAAAAAAGAAATTATTTCGGACATTTTATCCACAACGCCACCTAGTACCAACAGTCGTACAGTGTGTACATAAGAAATTGTACAAACTGTTTCGTAGCGGGTGGCGTGTCACGTCAACTCCTGTCGTGCGTCCGATCCGTATCTGAGGCGTGGATTACTACATGACAGATTCGGTTTAATTAACTTGTACCCCGTGTCAGGCCACTTCACTCTGTTTAATGATTGATTTGTAAATCTTACTCAAAATGTAACTTAATTGCTAAGGGAGGGTTGAGATGTGAATAAATTACACTGTAGTATTTCGTGTAGAACTTTGAGATTAGATAAACCCATATTTCTATCACTCGTGTCTACAAGTACATAGACCCAGACGAAGTCGCAGAGGTCAGGTTTATATAGATACTAGCTGACCCCTGCATCTTTTTCAATCTTTTTCGGCTACTATTGTTCTGAGTAACATTATGTTAACATCTTAGGCACGTCAGCAAAACAAACGAACAATTAAAAAAACGTGAACATCGGTTAGATAATTTCGGAGATAATCGTGAGCCACAACGTGACTCGAGAATTATATACATAACATTCTTGTATCACTTTATATACTTTTCGATTCATTATTTTTACATAGTTACATATTCTTCGATCTAGGCTTCCAGGTAGCTATAGTAATAACTTCAA
This sequence comes from Phragmatobia fuliginosa, assembly GCA_932526445.1. Classification (NCBI taxonomy): domain Eukaryota; kingdom Metazoa; phylum Arthropoda; class Insecta; order Lepidoptera; family Erebidae; genus Phragmatobia; species Phragmatobia fuliginosa. The sequence continues at coordinate 9,629,538 of OW052071.1, read as the reverse complement.
TCCTTTAATAATTATGTTAGCTAAGAGCATATAGGTAGATAGTTTGTGACTGAGATCTGAATCCCTTAAGATTTTTATTTCGCTACATTAGTTCACCGTGTGTTGAGGAATGAATAAGCCGTGCGCAAGAACATTAGATGAAGCGGCAATGAAGGGTTTATTGAGGAAAAAATTGAATGAGTAACGTTCTTACAAAAATATTTATTCGGTCTTGTTCTTTTACCGCGAGAAATTACTTATTGCCATTTACAGTATGGCCCAAAAAGTAAAAAAACTGCAAACTGAACAAAGTTTCGCTTAGTATCTTTTTTTTGCGTTAATAAATAACTAACAGACTAATTCATAACATTGACATTACAAAAAAAAAATCTTTTATAGTATTTTTTGAGGTTTTAGAATATGTAAATAGTAATATTGAGGCTTTAGAAGAGTATTATAATTAAAATAGAAACGTAAAATCTGATACAAAATGGAGTGCGGATATACGCATAAAGATACACAGTTTAATTGATTGCTTTAGTGACATTCAATGTTGTCATCATTTTTAACCGACTTCAAAAAAAAGGAGGAGGTTCTCAATTCGTCGGAATCTTTTTTTTTTTATGTATGTTCAGCGATAATTTCGTCGTGTATGAACCGATTTCAAAAATTCTTTTTGCATTGGAATGGGCGTAGCTTACAGGTGGTCCCATCGTCACCATATCGGGATCTGATGATGGGATCCCAAGGAAATCGAGAGAACTCCTCAAATATCGTAGGCACAATGTCGCGATTTGGGTACTCGGAATAGTTTTTCATTGAAGTCGGTTCCTTTTTGTTAAAATTATATATGACGCAACTCATTTGGCACCTACTTGTAACTTAATCCTGCATCTTTGATATTTAAAATTTATGAATTTATGAATTAATGTTGATAGTGGTATAAGAAAGAGAAGAAAGTAAAAACAAATAAAAAAAATAAACCTAACATCTTTATAAATTAATACGTGAAGCAAAAACTTTGTACACGAGTATGGAAATTTCGTACACTTATAGTTTATAAAGAGAATACTATTTTTTTTATAATTATGCATAAATAATGCTTTAAATAAATAATAAAACATTACACACACTACCATGTATTTGACACGCACAGATACTCTTTTGTTAAATTAACATTTTAGCGTCGCCTTGGCGAAATAAGTGTTAGAGTAGTCTTTGACAATAGAACTTAAAAAATGTAACTACTTATCATTATTATCAATAACCCATAAGGGTTTAGGCCTCTTGCTACTTACAATTTAAATTGATTATGGTTGAACTTTGAATACTTTGCGACCACTAGTTTAAATTAATTTACATTTTGTCTTTTATCTTTTCTTCTCTATTCTCGATAAAACATTTTAATTCTATCCATATTAGCACCCAGAGCCACAGGTGAAAGCTAGTGTTATAAAATAATATTCATTTTCTTCGTAAAGAAAAATATTTATTAATATACTGGATATAAACATGTTTAGATACCCACTAGAATTCAAGTTATGTGAGTAATTAACAAATTTGCCTTTACACTAGTATTTTGAAATGCGAAACAAATTTAAATTAAAACTGTTTTAACCGTGTTTATTCATTTGATTTTAAATCTTATGCTGATGTTATTAAAAGTTAAACAATATACTCACGTAGCAACTATACCGAACGTTACAACTTGATGGAACCTTAAATATTTGAACTGGGACGGTAGTGAGATTGCCAACAGTTTGGCGTCCAGACATGCCAGGCAAGGTTCGACTACTGCTAGTACTTGTATATATTTCGCGAAATGAACGCAATATGAAAGGGTACACAAATATTTTTAAAGCGGGTATGTTGTATTTTGATGCGGGCCGGGCGGGCGAGGGCGGGCTCGATATCGACGTGACGTCGTCTCGCTACCTCCACCGCACACACATACATAAAGTAGAAAGGGAAATGGGTAAATTTACCTGTTTCTCCTTTACACTATCTCTATAGAAGCACGAATACGTTCATGAATTATGTCAATGATATAACATTTTGACATTGTTCAGCTTTGCATAGTTTAAAAGGAGTTTTATACGCTGTGAAAACATGGGCTTTTTGTTTTACTTGTAGTCTCTACATTTTATTACCTACTTAACTATGTTTGTTTTAACCACTGTAAAAATATGTCGGCCTTGGGATACAATTTAGGCGTTGTATATTTATCGCCGCAATCGCTTTGTTCCTACATTTTAAATCTGTAATATCTTCAAAAGTAAATTAAATAAAATAAAATAAAAATAAGTTAAATTTAAATTATATACTGTAAATTGCTATATTAATCTATATTAAATACACAATGTATTTAAGGTACTTAATTGGATAAGGATTAATACTGTATTGCTTAAAATCACTTCGTGAATAAGCTATTATTTCTCGTAAAAAGAAAAAATAAAAAAATGTTTATTGTGGGTTATCCCTAAGAGATAGACATATACCATCGCAGACTTTTTTGTAGACCTTTTTAAGATGTACAATACTGTAGTACATTATTTTGATCTATCTCTTAGGGTACAGCCAGCGTTTGCAATGTAAGCGTAAAAAATGGGTTTATTTACGACATCACATTTAAAACCTCTAAAATTATTATATACTATATTATGCATGTATTATACATAAAAACCTTCCTCTTGAATGACTTTATCTATTAAAGAAAATGGCACCAAAATACGTTGCATAGTTTTAAAGATTTAAGAATATATAGGGACAGAGAAAGCGACTTTGTTTTATACTATGTAGTGATTTATTTCAAATGTGTTCCTCTTTAGTAAATTTATTTCTGAAAATGTGTTTGATGCGTTCTCTTTAAGATATAAAATTTAAACAGCCCATGCAGGTCCAATTTTTTGTTAATTTTTTTATTGTATCCGAAATGATATTTATCCAAGTAAACGTTATCGCCAGACTGAGTAATTTCTAACGACAGTTACGTTTAGAAATTGTTGTATTTTTTAGTAGTAATGAGTCAAAAACATAAAAACGTAAGCAAACATAACACGACGACCCCGATATAGGGTAATATTCATATCTAAAAGATCTATATAACACGCAAGTAATAATGGAAGGATGTCATGGCTTAAACGAACCATTACAAAGACACATCAAATCACTATGATGTGGTACGACTGCGTCATTATATCAACTATGAATTAGTGACTTTGTGATTTGCGAAGGTTTGTTGTGAGTGCTGACGCCTGCTTCTTATGTCTACAAATAATTCCCTTTAAAGCTTGATTCTCGTATGCGATAAGAAGAAAGTAATCTTTCATTTATAAGAATCTAGACTTGACACAAAATACATTATAAGAATATTGTAGTGCAGGTGAAACGTCGTATCTATGATCACACTTAACGTACAAATTTGTACTACTCTACTATGAGTAAATGCTGGAAAGCTTCAAATCCCCTATGTGGTAGTTCAACAAATATAATATTTCAAACACTTGATATACAACGCCATCCAGTCTCAAATTAAGCAGAGTTTATACTAAGGGAACCAGACGACTGATAAAATAAATAAATACATACATACATACATCCCTTCTTCTTTATAAATACCTACGTATAAATTACTCATAGAAAACATAAAACTCGGCCACAAATATTTGTAGATCATGCAAATAATTGATACAACCTGGGAATCGAATATGAGACCTCGCACAACAATCGTATACTATATCAATGTACCACAGAGGAACAATAGTATCATAACATATTTCTTTACTAAAATATCAGAAAAAGAGCATCAGTGCCTTCGAATACTCTTTGAGAATGCACAATAAAAACTATATTAAAGTCATGACAGAGTAGTAAGAGTATTATCTTAAATATTTTTGGTGACTATATTATGTGCAGGATCCGATGATTTCATTTAGGAAATTTAATTAACAATTCCTTGAATGTGTAAACAGTCGAGTCCATGTGGACTTAGATTTAGAATCTCATCTTGTATTTTCGTATTCAGGTTTTATTGATTGAAAACTGTGTATAAGAACTTATTTATATTTCAAATCATCATGTAATATATTGTGTAACCATTCGTGACTTCCTGATTCAATTTTTCTTCAATCCTCTTTAATACGTATCTAATAATGAATCGTGCTATGCTAATTACGATATGTTTCTTCTTTAAGTATATAACATTTCCTCCTATAAGTTTAAGGAAACAGTCCGTAACGACCTTTTAAAAGTAGGATTTGATTTGTTGCAAAATGTAAGAGTGTGAGATGAGTATACCCGTTTAAAGACGCAAGATTGGTATGACGAATGTAAAGAAAAAAAAATACACCCTTATACGCTGTTCTTCTTAAAAATCCTTACTAATGTTGCTCGTATAAATGCGAAGGTAAATCTGTCTGTCTGTTTGTCACACTTTCACACCAAAACTACTGAACTGATTTAAATGAATTTTACACGGATAGTATGGACCCTGACAAAGGACAGGCTACTTTTTACCGCCACACGCGAGCGGAGCGGCATTCTTGTAGTAATGTTTTCGCTGATAAATATATCAGTAATGAGCAGTTAATGGTTAAAATGTTATTTTATCGTTACGTTCAGACATATTTATGAATGCAAACAAGAACAAGAAATATTTGTAAATGTTGGTAAAATAAATGAAAAGGCCAATATAAATCAGATTCTGTAATACGATTTCAATTTTGTACACGTATCAATTTTATTGGGGAAAAGCCAACATAACGAGATGTTTCACAATAATTTTATTAAGTATTCAGTTGCCTTCATTTCTTGCAATAGCCTATTTGTTTCTTTCAAATGATACTTTTGAGTTTTTGTCTGTTAAGTCCAAATGAGCAAATTGGTAAAGGTGTATTTAAACCTAATATTTGTTTCGTTTACAAATTTATAATTAAATAACTGACAAATAAATCTTCGATGTAGGATAAAATATTAAAGAGTGAACTGATATTGCGAGTGACGCAGGACTGTTTGGATCTCAGATATGCAGAATTATTGCCAACGTTGAGTAATTGGACAGGTGCCGATCGAAGTAATGTTTTATTCCAGAAAATGAAGTTTACTGATTTATTTGAAACAAAAAATCATCTTAGATTAGCATTTTAAGAAGATCCTTTCTATGTCATTAAATTTCATATTTCAATCATACCTGATTGGTAGGCCAGAGGTCCTGGATTCGATTCAACACAGAATAAATTATTGTGTAGTTTGTTTATAATATCTACGTATTTATAAATATTCAAATATTGTTCATAGACTCAGCTTAGTGTGAAATCACACTACCGTATGTAAAGTTAATAATAAGTTTAGTTATTAATAATGTCTTATTATTATTTATTAATTATTTTATCATTTTCCGTTGATCAAAATATTTTTAATAAGAATGCTTTGTCCACTTGAGTATGGACAGTTAATAATTCAAAAAAATATTCATTTCAATTGTTCATTAAAATTATTCGAAGAATTTGCAAGTCAGCAACGATATACGAGTAAGATGATTTTTAGCAGTCATTAAATTCTTGAGGTCGTTTATGTGCATTGAATGCATATACTTCAGATGTCTGTGACCACTGACGTCATTGTTAATAACTTTTTGTTAGGCATTATTATGAACAAAGGACAAATGCCATTGCGGCAATAACTGCGAATACCAGTGCTGTTGTATAATGTAGTATTCCAGGCACGTTATAATATTGCGTGGTGCGTAATACCGAAGGAAATTGTTTAATAATCTTTGAACAGTGACTAATAGACGTAGACGTGTCATTACCGTAGTTACTAATTGATCACTTATGCGCCTCGCCTAGTTCTCCGAACTCTGATACTCTGTACTGATAGAATACCAACCATCAAAAAATATCAACCTATTCTACTTCTGAAATTTATAACGTGATTTTCAGTAGCGGTACACGTGCTCTTAAGAGTACCATTTTAAATATGTTTTGAAACTTTCAGCTCAGCTCAGAGTAATGTTAAACATATACTATGTTTTCTATGCTGTGAGGATTATTTTGAGTACTCTTCCTCCATTTTACTCTAATAGGATACTTTTATAAACTGTGGCTATCTTTGCTCGAAAATACTATGAAAATTAGAATTTAAAAAAATGAATATTTTCAAACATACATTTCAAACGACAAACGATTTAGACGATCAAAAGTTGTTTTCCTTCAAAATGAAGTAAATACTCAAGTAAACACAGTGTGCACTCACAATGAGCATAGTGACTACCAGATTAGATTTAGATTCCACCCATGCTTTCCATCTGGCAGAGATGAGTCACTTTTGGCTCATATTTAACAAGAGAAAAAAAAATCCGTTTACAACATACGAACAACATTTTGCAAGAACAAAGGTAAAATAAATCGATTATTGGGCTTGTCAAAGTGACAGGCCACTCGTTAAAAACTGAGAAGAACAAAGACAGACGTAACGTTGCTCATTCAAGCAAATTGGACCCGAGCGAGCGGTCAGGAAGGCAAATGAGGAGAGCTCGTAAAGAGGTTTAATTACCCTCTTTTTACACTGCGTCATTTTAGCGGCCTACTTTGTTTTCATCCAAATCAAGTGAACAAAAGAATAAGCAAAGCTGCAGCGCCATTTATTTTAACTTAATATGTTTTTTATTCTCAAGCAAATTGAGTAAAAGGAAACAATTGAGGGAAGCCAAAAAGTAACAATGAAAATCCTTTTGTAAAAACTTACCTAGTAATATTTGAAAGTGTTTATTAGCTGGTGTTAGATCTTAGAAGGCAAATTAAAATTATTTGGTCTTATGTTTTGCAGAATTTGGTTCCAGTCCGATGTAAATACTCGAACATGTTACATAAAGTCACGCCAATTTCTCCTAAGGCATGACAGAGGCATGCTAAATGACGAATTTTGTCCAGTTTTCTGGTCTTTAAATAAAGTTAAATAAAACCTGACAGTAAAAGTTTGTGAGATATTCTTAAATACATTAAATTCAAGAGAACAGGTAAGGATCATACCATAACGCAACTTGAATAAAAACTTTTTTTTATTACTTTGTTACATTTAGAAAAGGTTTCAAAACATCAGCTTGCTTGGAAAGATAATGTGCTTCTGATGTTATGAAATATTTTTTAAAAGAAAAAAACACTTTAAAATGTACAAAAAATTAATAGTAGTATCAAGCAAAAAATATTTTTTAAAAAGACCTTTTTACTGGTACTTATGTCTTGAGTTCTATTTTCAAAATTTGCAATCCACATAAAAGTTATCTTCTAAAACTGATTATAATAATAATAATATTAATATAAAAAAAAATATTAATAATATATTATAAAAGTAATAATATTTGAAATGACTTAATTTAAGTCAGCGTCGCAGTATAAAAATGATGAACAATTTTTTGTTACGACACGCAAGTACTTCTTTATTAGGAAAGACGTCGAAGTGGCAACTTTATTCTATTTATTTTCTTTTTTCGTATCCTTTGGCATACATGTTTTTTGTTTTGTTATTTTACATTTCTAAAGATGCAATGTATTAACACGTATTTAAAACGGGTAAAAAGAATAATAAAATTAACACTATATAATATACAATATATAATTATTTAATTAGGTAATTTGTTAATTTTAATTTATTGTGTGTCTCAACACACAATACATTGAAATCGAGCTGAAACTAAAATTCAATTATTTATTTATATAGTGTCCGAGTGAAACTGGTTTTTCAGCAGAAACCGAACTTTCGGCCTTGCTCTTAGTTTCGGTTGAAACTGAAATTTAGTTATCTTTGAAACAAACGCACGCATGCAACCATTTTCTTCCGGAGTCAGTTTGGGGTTTGGATAATCACAGCAAGTAACATCAAAACATCAAAGTTTTTGTAGTTCATTGTAACTTTCACCTATGTTTTAAAAATAATGTTTTGATTGAAAGAAATGTAAATTACGGTTTATGATTTATAACGTATTAAAAAAAACTACTTACTAGATCTCGTTCAAACCAATTTTCGTTGGAAGTTTGCATGGTAATGTACATCATATATTTTTTTTAGTTTTATCATTCTCTTATTTTAGAAGTTACAGGGGGGAGACACATTTTACCACTTTGGAAGTGTCTCTCGCGCAAACTATTCAGTTTAGAAAAAAAATATATTAGAAACCTCAATATCATTCATCATCATATCCATATCCATCCACACGTATGGTTTTGATAAAAAAAATTTTTTTGGGTTTCAGTTCTGAGTATGGGGACCCCTAAAATTTTTTGCTTTTTTTCTATTTTTGTGTAAAAATATTAGTGCGGTTCACAGAATAAATCTACTGACCAAGTTTCAACTGTATAGCTCTTATAGTTTCGGAAAAAAGTAGCTGTGACATACGGACGGACAGACACACAGACATGACGAATCTATAAGGGTTCCGTTTTTTGGATTTCTCATCTCATCATGGTCCTGTGATTTGCATCAAATAAAAGTTATTATTATAGACTTGTTGTTAATCTTTGTAAAAATATCACTACGACGAGTGACGATTTTGTCTTATTTTTACACAATAACTAGTCGGTCAGTTTCAATAGTAAATTCTAGTAGTACATGAAGAACTAAAACTTACAAAATAGATTCATATGATAAAATAGAAATTATAACTTTGCAAGTGTGGCCTTTTCAAGTTGCACATTGTAAGCGTTAAATAAAATGAAAAGATGATATTTAAGTACGTAAAACAAATAGAAATCTGGCCGAAACCGAAAATTTCTGTTACACGGTTACAGTAATTTTATATCGATTGATATTAAAGGCGTCTGAAGCGTTCGTTCAAAAATTGTAATAAATTCGCTGATAATTAGATTGTCGAGCCTAATGGTAAAATTTATCGATTTCTGTTTATTTAGTTGGCTGATATGATCTCACCACAAGCAAGTAGGTGTATGTAATTAAATTCCTCCACAGTTTCACTTTCCCGTTTGCTCAGGGGTTCGCTCGTGTATTTCCGTCCTTAAATTCGTTTGCATGTAAAGACAAGCGGGGCTGTCGTCGACACGACAGATTAGCAATTACTCGCAGCCGATTGCATGCAATTAACGTACTCGGGCTTTCATTTCCTTCACACATCTTGCCTACATTCATAAATAAAAGCGTCATTGTTTACCTACACGTTTTTAGGGTTCCGTAGTTCATGACTCGGAACCCTTATAGATTCGTCATGTCCGTTCGTCCTCGACCTACCGCCCAAACGGTTAGTGCTAGAAAGATGAAACTTTGCATGAATATGTGTTGTAATTACGTCGACAAAGTGCTATAAAAATATTTTTATTCAGGGACCTACCCTATGCGTGAAGTGGGAATGTTTTTTTTATCGCTTCTACCCCATCGTCATTAGATAGGTGTTTTAAAAACATTGCGAGGTTGCAAAAACTCTTTATCAAATTAGATACGTCAACAATGTGCTACAATAAAATTGGGAGAAATATTTTTATTTTTCTACCCCATCGTGTGAGGTATCATTAGATAAGTCTATATTTGTTTGCTAGTTATTCAACTTTAAAGCGACTTTTTTGCAAAAACAGGATGACGGCTCAAAAAATCTGAAAAAAAAAACATAATAGTTTTATTTGTTTTTTTATTTCAGGAGTTATAGGGGTTTAACTTGTTAAATGCAATCACTTGAAAAACTTCGTACAAAAATAAAGAAATAATAAGTAAACATAATAATTATCTATTGGGTGACTACGGAAACCTATTCTATGCGTGGTCTGACACGCACTTGACCAATTTTTATATACTAGCTTATGCCATGGGCACCGCCCACGTGTATATCAGTTACCGCAGTGAAACTATGTGTAGATCCTTTCTTGACAATCAAATTATCTCAGTGACAAAATTAATCTAAATCGGTCCAGCGGCATAGCACTGAAGGCATAACAGACAGACAGACTAAGTTACTTTCGAATTTATAATATTAGTTTGGAAGTATTGATTGCACATGGCTGGTAATTTCCCTATAAAAATTATACAGACTCAGTTTAATCTTAAACTTTGATCCTAGCTCTATCTGAAACACTCTTTCTTTGACTATCTCTGTGGCGCAGTGGTACATGCAACTGCAGTGCTTGAGGTCTCGAGTTAAAATATACAGACTCAGTTTAATCTTAAACTTTGATCCTAGCTCTATCTGAAACACTCTTTCTTTGACTATCTCTGTGGCGCAGTGGTACATGCGACTGCAGTGCTTGAGGTCTCGAGTTAAAATATACAGACTCAGTTTAATCTTAAACTTTGATCCTAGCTCTATCTGAAACACTCTTTCTTTGACTATCTCTGTGGCGCAGTGGTACATGCGACTGCAGTGCTTGAGGTCTCGAGTTAAAATATACAGACTCAGTTTAATCTTAAACTTTGATCCTAGCTCTATCTGAAACACTCTTTCTTTGACTATCTCTGTGGCGCAGTGGTATATGCGACTGCAGTGCTTGAGGTCTCGAGTTACAATATACAGACTCAGTTTAATCTTAAACTTTGATCCTAGCTCTATCTGAAACACTCTTTCTTTGACTATCTCTGTGGCTCAGTGGTACATGCGACTGCAGTGCTTGAGGTCTCGAGTTAAAATATATAGACTCAGTTTAATCTTAAACTTTGATCCTAGCTCTATCTGAAACACTCTTTCTTTGACTATCTCTGTGGCGTAGTGGTACATGCGACTGCAGTGCTTGAGGTCTCGAGTTAAAATATACAGACTCAGTTTAATCTTAAACTTTGATCCTAGCTCTATCTGAAACACTCTTTCTTTGACTATCTCTGTGGCGCAGTGGTACATGCGACTGCAGTGCTTGAGGTCTCGAGTTAAAATATACAGACTCAGTTTAATCTTAAACTTTGATCCTAGCTCTATCTGAAACACTCTTTCTTTGACTATCTCTGTGGCGCAGTGGTACATGCGACTGCAGTGCTTGAGGTCTCGAGTTGAAATATACAGACTCAGTTTAATCTTAAACTTTGATCCTAGCTCTATCTGAAACACTCTTTCTTTGACTATCTCTGTGGCGCAGTGGTACATGCGACTGCAGTGCTTGAGGTCTCGAGTTAAAATATACAGACTCAGTTTAATCTTAAACTTTGATCCTAGCTCTATCTGAAACACTCTTTCTTTGACTATCTCTGTGGCGTAGTGGTACATGCGACTGCAGTGCTTGAGGTCTCGAGTTAAAATATACAGACTCAGTTTAATCTTAAACTTTGATCCTAGCTCTATCTGAAACACTCTTTCTTTGACTATCTCTGTGGCGCAGTGGTACATGCGACTGCAGTGCTTGAGGTCTCGAGTTAAAATACAGGGTGTAAAAAGACACAAACCAAAAACTTCAAGGTTGCATTCAGACCATGATACTGAATAGGTTTAGCGAAAAAAAAACCCAAAATATATGTTTACTTATCTAAATTTTTTTTGTTTTTTTCTGGTCACATACACATAGTGCAACATAACAGGACCCTAACAACCTAATTATCACATTTAGAAAACCAAAAAACAAATAAAATCAATAAAACTGCAATGTATGTTACAATAAAATCAGCTGGCCAGAGTACACATGCGTCCGCGCGCGGTTCAATGATCGCTTCGCTCGTCCCAGTAATTACCTACCTAAAATTGTTTGTTGAAAAAACCTAACATTGTTTTCGTGTATGTGTGTTTTCGCTATTCACGCTACAGCGGCGTGTTTGATGCGTCGGCTCAAAACAAAGACTCGTGGTCTATGAGTTTTGCCGCCATTACTAAATAAATAAATAAATATTTTGGACATCTTACACACAACATCATCTAGTCCCAAAGTAAGCAGAGCTTGTGTTGAGGATACTAAACAACTGATATAAATACATAAACATACTTTGTTTTTTGTAAATACATACATATTATACATAGAAAAACACCCAGACTCCGAAATAAATATTTGTGGATCACACAAATATTTGATTTGACCAGGGAATCGAACCCGAGACCTCTTGATAAGCAGCCGCATACGCTAACCACTAGACCAACAAGGCAGGCAATACAAATGAATTACTTTGAAACTTTCGTCATTTAATTATTTACCTAACCTACCTAATGTCAGAGAATTAGCGTCATAGCGGTGTGCGGCGCAACGGCGGCGCCTTTGAGTTTTGCCGATAGGTACCTAATTAACTATTGGCGACGTGTTTCAAAGAATTTTAATTTCTCTAATATTATAAATAGCGGCACCGAATAGACCAGTCGGTCTTCAATGTTCCTACTGGACACTTGCGTGGTGCATTATAATTTTTGCCTTTGTGTTGTAATTTCTTTGTTTATTGTTTTTAGTAGGCATAAGTAAATTAAGTAGTTATTTCGTTTTTATCCTCTTTTTATCAAATTTTAGTGTTAAGGTATTTTAAAAATAGGTGCTTTTATTATAACAAAGAAAGTGGTTATTTATAATGTTTAGTGCGAGGGAATACGGACAAATGATTAGTGCTATAGTGTACCTATTTACCGGTTTAAATCCTTGGTTAGGAACACGACCTACGGCGAAGTTAATTAGAGGTCAAGCGAATAAAACGGTGAATAAGGTTAGAAGAAAAAAAAAATTCACAAAGTCCAGGCAGTAGGCACTACTTCTGGCAGACAAGATCAGCTGTGCTATGACCGAGGACAATTATGTAAGTAAAATACAGTCACTAGGTAGGTATTTGCGTTAGTTTACCGACGCCGCCGTAGGTAGTTAAATTAAATAGTTATGAAAGGCATTGACCTAGCTACTGTGTGCGCAATACATTGGTGGCTTCTGAAATAAACAAAAATCTTGTCACATTGTTTTTTCCGGATACAATTGTTTTTAAGGACCACTGTTTGTTTTTTTTAATAAGTTTTGGGGTGCTGATGCTGCATCTTTCGTTTTCGGAAGTTGTCTGGTTACACCCTGTATATAGACTCAGTTTAATCTTAAACTTTGATCCTAGCTCTATCTGAAACACTCTTTCTTTGACTATCTCTGTGGCGCAGTGGTACATGCGACTGCAGTGCAAGAGGGCTTGATTTAAAATATACAGACTCAGTTTAATCTTAAACTTTGATCGTAGCTCTAACTGAAACACTCTTTCTTTGACTATCTCTGTGGCGCAGCGGTACATGCGACTGCAGTGCAAGAGGTCTCGAGTTAAAATCCTGGGCCAGACCAAATGTTTATAATTACGATCTTCAGATATTTGTTTCGGAGTTTGTGTGTTATCTATGTATGATATGTATTGTTTATAATGTTATGGTTTGTATGTAGTAGTAGTATTTACAAGAAAGTATAAAAGTATTCTATCAGTATATTTAGTTTTCATAGTACTAGCTCTACTTAGTTTGAAGCTAGATGGCGTTGTGTGTTACATGACCGAAATATTATTATTTTTCATTCATAATATTTCTTCCTTTTTCAGTTATCTGAAACTAAAATTTGAGAAGAAATCCGTAACTTTGTTTGAGTGCGGCTACATGACGTATACACCTAACAGCTCAACACCGATTTTATTTTCTTGTTTAGTACTGTACTTTGTGTCGGCGAACGGTTGAAATTGGGTTGTGAACAAGCGCGTTTTGCGTAACGCCCAAGCCGCCAAGCCACGCGATAAACAGTCAATTTGTAGAGCGAGTCTTCACGCTTAAAACACGCTGGATATAAAGGGGATGGTATTTAATAGGTCGTTTATATCCAACCTCTCAAGACATTTAGAACTGGCTCTGATTGAGGTACAAGCTTTTAAAAATATAAAAATATAACTTCTAGGAAGGCGCTAAATGAATTTACTTAAAGTAAATTAAAAGTCAGGGCGCGGTTGCCATGTTTTAATGCCACCCGTAGTATTAATTTTACTTAGGCAACAAGGGTTTGTTTGTCCGCTATTCGTGGGACACAAAATGTCTTTATCGTTGTAATTGCAATTGCGGACCCTTTATGCCTTAAATTGAAACATTATATTGAATCTATATTTTAGCAACCTGGTTGACGTCAAAGACTATGAAATTTACAAATCATTACATAATTTAGCACAAAATTTTATAAAAGAATCCGAGGTTAATCAACATTTGAATGTTTATGAATGAATGAATGAATTGACTATACAAGTTTTACTCACAAATCGGCTAAATTCTCGAGAGTTTCTACTCCCTACAAATTTTGGTACTCACATCTGTTAACCCCACAAATATCTTGCAGCACATTGAAATATTCAAAAAATGGAATGGATACATAAAATTCACAAACTGTTTTTACGTGATTCTAATTGTTATAATTTTCATATAAAACTGGATAACTTTTATAAATTAAGACAAATTAGACGTTCCCAAAAGATCCATTAGGCTATTTAAATTACAAAAAAATATTATTTTCACAAATAAACATTCGAAAACCATAATCCTCCTGGCGCATCTGGGTAAAAATTAAAATAAATACTTATACATATATAGAACTAGCTTTCGCCTGCGGTCCGCCCGCGTGTAAAAAGTAGCCTATATGTTATTTTGATATATAAACTATATCCAAATCCAAATCCGTTCAGTAGTTTTTGCGTGAAAAAGCTACAAACATACGCACATTTATACATACATAATATTAGTAGGATTAGTAAGATTATCTTTATCTATTATCAACCCTTAACTGTTTATTAAATATCAATAACCAACTGCGTTCCCTTTCGAGAGGGTGACCCGAATATTTACAAATGGGACTGTTATTGCCAGGGTAATCATCGCAAACAATAAATTTAAATAATCACAGTTAATTTCCATTCTTATATTATCGACATATAAAATAAAACACGAGTGCTTTAGTCTATTTGCCCACCTGTAGCGGGCGGTTAGTTAGGCGTTTTCTCACGTTGCCTGCGAAGTACGTTCCAAGCATTTGTACGTGAAATGACTTAAATAGCTCCATTTGTAAGTTTATTCAGGACTGACATTAAGTTGGAAGGCCTGTAGGTAAGGTAGTTAAAAGAGCTATTGAATAGAAATAAATAAGAAAGAAATTAATAAGAAATAGCTCATTAACTGGTATTTCGTTGCTTTTCTCTCTTTTATAACTTCGTTGTCTTTTCCTATTTGGAAGTTTTTTATAGACACTTCTCTCGCTCATTATTCAAATATTCAAAATGAAGAATTACTCGTAACTGTATTATAAATGTCTGTAAACAATATATACTTAGGTTAACGTATATTAACTTAACTATCTTAAATGAAGTTTAATCAGTTTAATGAGTCTGTGTGTAAGTTCAAATTTTCTTTTCACTACCTAAATAAATACATATGAAAATATATACGATACTTAGGTATCTGTCACTCTGTTTGTCTGTTTTGTCTGAAATGACTGAACCGTTTTTTCGGCTAGACTTTTTACTTTAATAATAGTAATTGAGTATATAATAATTATATTTATAAAAAATCATTTCTCTTGTGTTTTCTTGAGTCCTGCATCTCCTGATAAATTATAAAATATCCTCTCTAATTTTACAGCAAAAAACATAGGTTCTCTGAGTCTTTTAAACATTGTGAAATAAAATATAGATCAAAATGTCGTCGATGGTCGTAGTAAGAAATCGAGAAAGAAAAGAAAAGTAGAGAAGGCACTAAAATGAGGCTTAGGAATACCTCGGTCATATAATTGTAAATAGAACTGACACCTACAAATGAATCAGGGCTCATTTGACCGTATTTATAATACTGTTACTTTATTATTTTCAAAATATTTTGGTCATCTTACACATAACGGGAGTGTCATAGCAGAGTGGTCTTAGGTGATTGGAAACAAACACCGAGGGTAAGCAACAGCGGCACGGTCAGACCGTTTGTGGCATGTTATGTGATGAGCGTTTCCATGATTCGGAGGTCACGTTAAGCAGTCGGTCTCGATTGTTATCATAAGACCTCAGTCGTAAAGCTTAGTTGGAGGCTTACGGGCCTTAAAACATCCAACGTATAGATAACGTACACACAACGTATCTTGCCAGTCCCCCAAGTCCCACTCGGCCAGCGTAGGGATTTATGGCCTAAACCCTCTACTGATAGTAGACCCGATTCCAGCAGTCCCACCGCCCACTCTATTATGTGTTGTTGATGATGACACCCGACGTCATCTAGTTCCAAACTAAGCAAAGCTTATTTTATGGGTACTTGACAACTGAAATAAATACATAAACATACTTTTTTTTGTAAATACATACATATTATACATAGAAAACGTAATCTAATATATCCCATTATATATGTAATCTAATGCTTTTCCTTCTCTTTCAGGATTATTTCATTAATTATACGAAACGCGACTAATTAAACCGACAATGGTTTTACTTGGAATGACTGTGCTAATCCTTTCAATTAGTCGTAAAGGTACTAAGTCGTTCCTTTGCTACTATTAATAATTATTGTACGCTTGTTTTATAAATTAAATATACAGCCAAAGTATTTACCAGATATCAGAGATTTTTAGCAAAAGTGGTTCTGTACCTACGGATATCTACTCTAAGGCTTAATGAAGGCTATAATTTATGTGTATATGTAACTCACCGACCTGAAGACAATTTCATTTGTTAATGTTTCTCAAAAGGATTTGTTTTAATTTTTTTGCCAATTTTTAGTTATGCTCTACTCCTGCTAATGGCAGTAATGTGATGATATAAACTCTATAGATTTCCTCGATTAAAGGGCTATCGAACATTAAAAATTTACTAATTTCGAGCTAGCAATTTCTCAGATTAATACATAAACCAAAGCAGCAACCTCCTCTGTATTTATCTTTCTGTAATTTATAATATAGTTATAGTTGAATATGTGTTATATATATGTATACATAAAAAAATTGTTATTTAATATTATAATAAAATACCAACAATTCGCAGGAAATTACATTTATGAACCGTTTGGGGTAGAGACGTTAGGTTCATGGGGTCCAAGCGCTCGTGCTATATTTAAACAATTAGCTAAACAACTGATAGATGCTTCTCGTAACCAAAAGGCTGGTCTTTTTCTAGCACAGAGCTACCAGTAAACCATGAAGCGGGGGAAGTTTTTGATGTTTGTATGTAAATATAGTGAATATTCTTTAAGTTCATATTGTAAAGGTCTATAGTAAAAAATTGCTAAGCATAAATGTTAGTACCTGTTTGAGTAAGCACTCAACCAACATCTTGTGTATAGACTAAGTCTTAAATGGTAGTAATACCTTCACGTACATAATTCGCAATAATCCAATCAATTTCACATTCAAAACGCGTGAAAACGGTGTATATTTGATTTGAAGCGTGTACGTACAGGTGCCTTGATTAAAGTTACACGCTCATGTTAATCTACTTCTGTATGAACGTATATATTTAACGGTAAATAGGCTTTCAGAACTCATAAAAAAGAGTCCTCCAGAATCATGAAAAAAAGTCACTTAATTGATATTGAACATATTTTGTATATTCGCAACTAAAAGTTGCCCTTCTTAAAGTATTTTATGATATATAATTATCCGAGAGATAAAATGCGTTACTCGTATATCTCTTCGAGTCGAATCATGATGAAATATTTTAAATGCTAAACTCTTAGAAAAATCAAATATAAAAGTCAAAAGTGGTTTTGTTCGTCGAATTTGGATAAAAATATGGAATGTTAAGATAAATCAGATCTCACAGAAGAACATCAACAACCCATAACGCCCCACTGCTGGGAGACCCGAGCTCCTCTCAAAGAGGGTTAAGGCCATACGTCCATGTTCCGCGTATGTCAGTATGTCCATGTATGTCTATCCGCGCGTATGTCAGTTATCGCGGTAAAAGTTATCTGCGTTCTTCTGCAAACCTCTTTGCAGAAGAACGAAGATAACGCGAGTGGAGCCGGTAGTTTATCAATACATTAACTGTGTTACAAAACAGGTTATGTCATCAAGTTAGCTATCGACAAATAAAATAAATAAATATTTCGGACATCTTACACACAACATCATCTAGTCCCAAACTAAGCAGAGCTTGTATTATAGGTACTAAACAACTAATATAAATACATAAACATACTTTTTCTTTTGTAAATAAATACATATGGGTGGTCTGGGTGTTTTCTATGTATAATAGAAAACACCCAGACTCCGAAATAAATATTTGTGAATCGCACAAATATTTGGTCCGACCCGGGAATCGACCCCGAGACTTCTTAATCAGCAGCCGCATACGCTAACCACTAGACAAACAAAGTAGTCAAAGCTAACTAGTTAAAACTGAAGGAAGACCTGAGTTGAACAACAACAATGTAAAAACATTCAAATAATAGAAGCCGCACCATTTGTTACTTAGACAAGATACTATAAATCTGAATAAGTAATATCGCTGAAGTTGTGTTACCATAATATTCAAATACAGTAACCCGAATGTATTCCACCCATGAGCATACAAATTGTATTCAAGTGTTATAGGCGATAAGTATCAGAATCGCTTATATTTATCCAACGCATTCTGACAAGGGAGCGCCACTGTTATTTTGAAAATTGTATGAATCGCAATGATGTGAAAACGGTTTTATGAAATCCGATAGAGCATTTATTACATTGATATAAATATTTAACAGCCAAAGTGAACTGTCGAATATCCTGAGAGGAAGCAGATTGATGTAGTTGATTATGTAAATATATTTCAGTTACTTTTAAAGGACAGAAGATATAACTTTTGTAAATCATTTTAGAAATTTAAAAATGCTAAATAATTAAAACTTTGAAATACTTTATAAGTAGTAGATACTATTTAAAAAAAAACACTTAATAATTGTTCGAAATTTAAAAATATCCCGATAAACTAGTAATACCTCTAGCTATTGTACATATTTAGATTACGAAATGCGTCTATTGTTACAAGTTCCACTAAAGCTTCAACCAATTGATTTTAACTATACTAAGACCAACTTGTGAAGCCATCGAACATATAAGATAAATAAAATCCAGGGATTAAATGTGGTTACGTACGAGCGTTGTGGTTACACAATGACACCCCCATGTCGCAAGCGTCCGTAAGCTATCACGACCACTTTTCATATAAGCAGGACAAAATAGTTACTACGCCTTTAGTTAAATTTAGAGTTAATATTTTTTTTTTTAAAAACATTACTTTCTAGATAACCAGAATCAAAGCTTGCAACGCTTAAAGATACTTTTATATATCTACTTTCGTACAAGTTTTTGGAAGGTTTGATCTTAAATAATTTAAATGATTATTCTATACTGCCTTTAGCTTTTTAAAAAATTCTTCATTTTTGTAGGGTTCCGTAGTTCATGACTCGGAACCATTATGGTTTCGTCATGTCCGTCCGTCCGTCCGTCCGTTCTCGACTTATCATTCAAACGGTTAGTGCTAGAAAGACGAAACTTTGCATGAATATGTGTTTTTTATTGTCGACAAAGTGTTAAATTAAAATCACGAAAAAAAAATTTATTTTGAAGTACATA
The DNA here is from genome assembly GCA_932526445.1 of Phragmatobia fuliginosa. Lineage (NCBI taxonomy): Eukaryota > Metazoa > Arthropoda > Insecta > Lepidoptera > Erebidae > Phragmatobia > Phragmatobia fuliginosa. Next base: position 9,610,087 of record OW052071.1, on the reverse strand, counting down.
CTTAAGTGGGTTTTTTTTATAAAATTATTTATTCATAAAACGAAGTAACCAGAACCTCGAAAATGTGGTTCGGATCGAGGGAAGAATGTACGAGATTCTGTAGACTGCAGCGAAAAGGCAGGAAGTTGAAGCTTTCCAAGAGGACTTTAGGGTTAATGAGGAAACCCACCGTTTTCACGCCTTTTCCTCATTCCACTTTGTTGGCAAAGAAAATGCTAAACCGAGCGATCAGCACACTCGTACGACACGACCTCCAGTGCTCCAATACTCTTTCCATCAAGAGAGTGATCGTGCAGAATTAAGGGTCAAAATTGTTCGTATAATCTCTAAGGAGAAGTGACTTGACGAAGTTGACCAAAACAAATGGAGAAGTTGGTTCCTTAAAACTGGCAGTCTTTTTAGAAATGGAAAGCTGCTATAGCCAGTTATGCGCTTCGCCACATTAGTCACCACACCTGCCAGAAGTCAGCACTGACGAATCGAGATGGCTTTTAAACAGGTTAAAATGGAATAGCCCCTGAAGAGGAAAGCGTTACAACAGAGCTATTATAGGCTTTTTTTTAAAAAAAAGGCAACCCCCGCATTAGGAATATAAATTCCTGTGTCGCGGGGGACTTTACAAACATACATGAAACGGACACAAAGAACACCCAGACTCAGAACAACAAATTGTAAATCACACAAAGTGTTGTCCTACGTGGGATTTGAACCCACGACACTTGGCGTAGTAGGAAGCGGCGTGGCAACCGCTTAAGCCACTAGGCCAACCGTGCAGTCGAAAGGCTGGAGGTAAACCCGTACTGAGGGAGCTCCAAAAGCGCTTTTACGCTGTCCTGTTTGAAGGAAGAACTCTGGAGGTGTGGAGTTTGGTCTAACTTCAAAAAAGGCTGTTTTCAAGATTCAATACGAACCGTCTTCCGCGAAGACTCGACGAATTTCAACCACCGGAGAGCGAGCAGGATTTCTGAGCAGATATGGCACCATAGACCACATCCACACAGTGTGGCAGATTAGACAGAGGACTCAAGAGCATAATCAGCCCCTGTGTCTAGCATTCGTTATTCGATAATATCAACAGTCATTAGTAATTAGTAAGATATATCCTGTATCTACAACATCACATAAAAATAAGATTTAGAATACTACTGACTTACTAAGTGGAATAGTCATGTATAAAAATAATTTTCAAATTACATTTTAATTGAAATAAATTACGAATGTCGAATGCTGGGATTAACAAATTGAGTATTTATGAATACCGCCATTGTCGACATGAAGCTGGTACGGGAGACCGCATCGCTTTCTCATTATAGCTAAAAGACTTAAAGGATTTTTGATTTTCAATGCTAACCAAGTATTCATTTATAACATTTCATATTTTACTGTAATAAAGATGAATGATACTGAATGTAATATGAAATAATTTAAATTAATTTATAAGTAGCAAGTATGCTCATATCATGTCATCTAAGGACATTATTAAACTCATTGCTCTTTTAGTTGATGTTAATATAGGTCTTAGCTAAAAGAAAATTGTTATATGACTAGGAATAGAACGAAATTAATTGAAGATCATGCTTAAGCCGTTTGGTGCCAATGCCAGCATGGTTGTTTTTACATGCTTAAAATTAGCAATAGTATCAAAATCAGTATTTTACATGAATTAGGTACTTTTTAGGAATAACAAGTAAACTTTAAAGTTCCTCTAAACGTATTAAGCAGGACAGAACCTACTCGATAAGGCACTATTAAAAAAAAACAAATACGCATCTCGAGAAGGCGGTATTCAAAAAACTAAATACCCATCTCCAAACTTGTCTCAAGCTTAAGACATTTTGGTAAAATAGCTTAGCCACAAACTTATTTCTGGGGTCCATTCAATTATCCATTTTATCACCTCTCATGTTCTTAATATCTGTGTGAAGTCCTCTAAAAGAATTAAGGGATTATGACTTAGTAAGTTCTACCCTATTATTTCAACTTATTAGTGACACTTTTTATGAACAGAACACAATTAAAGCAGGCTTTCTGTACGTGGAGTTAATGATGCGACTTTCAAAATATTTTAAAACATGAATTAATTTAGACAAACCACAATAAGAGTAGCATGCAATGGGAGAGGCCTATGGCTAGCAGTGGATTGCGATAGACTGATGATGATAATAACAATCATAAAAACTGTAAAACTGATTTTGATGAGTAGTAATGATCACAATTCAACAATGCTTGGAATGGATTTCATAATAAAGAACCAAAATATTGTTATATGTTGCTCCAGGGTTGCAGAGGTCTCATACCAATGCGTAGAAAAAGTGATATTCAGGTAAATCCGGTTGGACTAGTAGCCAAACCCAAATTATCTTGAGTATAATATAGGCTAGAAAGATGAAAATCTTGTTAGCTAGGAACGAAATGCTCACACTTTTGTTTCTTTTGTATTATTGCTTTAATTTATTTATGTGAATCTTACCCAATATCACATTACCACCCCGTATTATTCCTAGTAATGGTGAATAGGTTTACTTGTTATAAATTGTACCTAAATGAGTAGAGTAACACAACACTACTGACATCCTTATTAGATGTATCGACTGCTCAAGTGGCAATCAGAACAAAAGAAACTCCCACGTACGTAAGTAGTGGACAAGTGTCTACTCTACCTTGACGAATGTTACCTACCTAAAATTATAGACACAAGACGAAAGCTTTTGAATACGTAATGTAGTTCAAGTAATTACCAACTTATTTAACTTCAAATACATTAGTGTTAATATCAAATCTGTGAAACATTTTATACGTTTTTGTATTTTCCACTTATGATATCTTTAAACTGATGTTGATGATGCAGTCTTCATAATCAGTTTCAACATATCATAAGTTACCTCCCCTCTTCCTCCCTAAAATGAAATGATAATTAAATGGCCCGGTCCTTACACCCTATGAGTAGTGCATTTTAAACAATAGCTATATCCACCAAAGTTAACTTCTGCTATAACCTTAATATTGAATCTTAAGATTGATTCCTCGCCCCTAGTAACAACAAAATATTCAATTTCATTTTGAACACTTGCACGGCTTCACTTCACTTCAAACTTAAGGAGCTGCGAGACCCCGGACCCCTTATATTTGTTCAGGGTACGATCTATCGGTATGTTAAATCTCTTCAATCTGTTCAAGTGTTTCAGTGTTCACTTGTGGAGTTATAACAAACATTTCTTATTTTAGAAATGTAGTCGTAAATTTATCATACACATATATGTTTTTCGATTCCATTTTATTACTACTGAAATTTTAACCGTTAAAATTTAATTTAAAACAATTTTAGTTTGTTTAATCGAACAAGGTTTATTTAAAATAACAGACTCCGCACAGTTCGAGTATTGACTCAATCTATTTTAACCTTTAAGTGGTTGGATTAATTGAAACTGACGGGTTTAGTTTTGTTTACAGTTACAGTACGTTACTTTTATAAAATTAACGCAATAACCAACTCTGCCAACTATAATGTTTTAACTACGTAAAAAAGTATTTTAACTAAGAGAATTGCATAAGTATTCGTCCTGTAAGTATTAACTTGATATTCTTGAAATTAAAAACATTAAAAAATATTTAAAAAATATTGTAAGTGCGTGTCTTTTAGCAGCTTAAAGTAAAACAATAAGTTTGCCTAATGCTTCTTTCTCTACCTGAATTCATTCATGAAAACAATAAGATAAACACAATACACATACCAGATTCAATAAGAGCATAGATATCTATGTTTTAAACGCGGTGATCTAAATAAATGCGTGTCGTACTCACCATTTACATGATAAGTTCAGATAAAAAGGCTGAGAAAGTGGTGTATGAAGTCAGTGAACTATAACATCTTGTTGAAGACTTTCTTTATTTGATGAATAAACACAAATGAAGTACTTTTAAAGTGGATTGTAGCTTGTGTAAGAAAATGTACCTCGTTCTATATTCGGTCTTTCTCTTATCTCAGATAAACACAACCGATAGCATCAATTAACGTCCCCAAAAAAAATTGAGTGAAAAGAAAATGCTTTTGACTATAAGGTAAACTAATGCCGATTTTTAAGAATAGAAAAAATAGATACTATTACAGTGTATCTCTATAGTCTAGGTGGAAAGTCATGCTGATTTTAACACGAATGGGCCTGCTCAACCGGGGCTGTACTACCCTCATACAGAAGACCAACCTAAAAACGACAGCATTCGTATTGTCGTATTTCATTGGTGAGTGTGAGACGGGAGGTCCAATGACGCAGAAGCATCTCACAAAGCCGCCATAGTGTGGGTCACTATGCTGCTTTGTGGTCTGTACTTACAATGAGGAGGGTGATCTGCTATTGGATTCTACTCATGCTCTTCGTCAGGCGGGGTAGAGTCACTTTGGTAGAAAAAGTACAACCTTAACTTTTATTAATAAATTGATCCTTTTTTTTGTGTGCCTGTAGCTATATATTTCGACCAAATACCTATGTTTACTATTATTCAAAAAAAATTTTCTTATCTCACAAAATGTCTTTTCATTTTCTAATTATGTAAGTTTACAAATTAGGTAAGTTGCAATGCAGTGAAGCGAACCCCGTCGACCGTAGCTCCCTTTAATTTTTCATTTAATAAATAGGTGAGAGAAGCATAAAGATGAATGATGGGACTCACGTTGTGGCTTTTTCAAGAGGGAAACATTATCAATCGTCTCTCCTCCCCAATCCTCCCAATATAAATCCCCCAAATGTAAAGTTACCGGTACTATATGACTGTTTCTTACCTTAACGCTCATTGTAATATCAAAAGGGACTCAAAGTACCTAAATAAATTGCTTGCTTTTATGAGCGGCTTTCTAAATGTAATTATTAAATTAGATAAGTCTTAATAAGTTACTAGCTTATGTCACTTATTGCGATGCAAAGTAACCTAAGTTCTTACTCAAGAATCAAAGTATCTTTATAAAAAAAAACATTGGTATTAGCGGTAAAGCAAACAGACAGACAGAGTTGCTTACGAATTTATAATATTAGAGATGGATAACTTGTACCTAAATGTAATATTTTTTCAATAAATATTTTTATCCGCACATTACGTTTTTCAATAATACAGGTGAATAATAATATACGAAAGTTTTAGGCAAGAGTCTAATCCTATCCTCAGGCTAATCCCATGAATGGCAGGCCAGAGTCAGTCCTTTACAAGTCTATAGCTAAAGTGAATATAACGTCAAAATTCAATTAAGCAACTATACTCGTATATATAAATAAGACATTCTTAGTTAGATTTTTTCTGGTTTTTATGTCAATATGTATATATTAATTACAATTACATTTATTTTGTTTATCAAATTACACAACTTGGCAAACTGAACATTAATTTAATAAAATATTAAGCTGACATGATGGATAATTCCAAGAGATGAGGAAAACAGGATGTTAGGTAGCGGAATAATAATTATGAGACTAATAATTAACTATCAAATCCCTTTGAGATGTTGATTACGTCGACATTAATAAATTATTAAATTTTAATTATTTTAAAGCATTATACCTACATATAAAATAAGTTTAAGAATTTAGCGTTGTTTAAAAATATATAAGAAGATAATTATTAATTGAGTTTATAAGTTAAATAAGTATAAGTTTTAGCCGTCTGGCCAACGTGGTTCAGTCGGTCAAAACCTTCTTTCTAAGGAGAGGCTTATGCCCACCGGTGGACATTTTAAGACTGTTGGTGATACATTTACATAAATATTAATAAACAGATTTTTGATGAAAATGTAAGATAACAACAAATTATAGTATTATTTACTTCATAATATATTTTTTACTGTATACCGATACCACAAAACATCTCGTACCTCGAAAGCATCTTCAAGGCAAAATGGCCCCCATTAGTTGTGATCTCCCCGAGGAACCCAACACACACACACACATTTTGTTCCTTACGGGTAATGTTCTTTGTGTTTATATTTATATTTAAAGTTGGACGCAACAGACACAACAAAATTGAATTTTGAATTGGACATGGGACTATAATTAGCAAGGAGGTTTCAGGCTAGATACTATATTAATTTATTTATTTTAGACTTATTCTATTAAGTCCACCTATATGCAACATATTTATCAACGGCGGACAGTCAAACTTCAGGTGATGTTTAAATAATGATAATAAACCCATAATTAATACACATTAATTTTCTTATACTTATAATGTTTTAGTAAAAGTTGAAAGAGTAATTTAAGGTTAAGTAAATTAATTAATAAAAATAAGTTATATATACATAGTTATATGATTCATAGTCGGGTTAATACCCAAAAATGGATTATATAATATCAAATCTGAACTTGGTAAATAAACTGATTTATACATATTTATACGTTTATGTTTAACAGAATTTAATAATTTTAAATAAGTGATAGCTATGCGTCAAAAACGTTCACTTCACTTAAACCATTTAAACATACTGAATAGACTGTGCAGTAATAAATGTTGATTGTTCCGCGGTCTAACGAACGCATATTCAAACCACTAATGCATTTAAAGTTCATTCTAAATTGAAATAAAATAATTGAGTTTTGATTAAAACTGTTTGTATTATGAAACTGGGGTATATAAGTAGTCAAATAGTAATAATTAATAATAATGCTGATCCGCTAAATACACTTTTAGATTATACCTAACTATGGACATTTAGTAGATTATGTATAACGTTACTAAATACGTAATTTTGAAACGGTTAGTTATTAAAATAAAGGTGTGCGTACGAATAATAAATTTTACTTCTTTACGGATTTCGGACGTAACACTATATTCCATTTATTGAGAATATTCGGATTCTGGAACAATGCCCAAATATAGATTCGTAAATTCTGGGCAGCCGTTAATTGGCTCGCGCCTGGCTCTCTATTATATGATATCTAAACATAAGGGACCATATCCTACACCAAATGCGTAGCTTATATAAACCTTTTCTTGTAGGCATCTAATCATGCTCAGACTAACAACATTTATAGCAGCATAGTCAAAAGTAATATCGATTGATGTATTTTCTTTTCTTGCTGTGCTTATAAACTTTCATTGTTCTTTTCTACTTGACTTTATTATTCCGTGCTATAAGTACTCCTTCTGGGCTTACTGTGTGTGTTATACGTGAAATTCTTACAAGACTTGAACTGAGTAAGTGACGAACTTTTGTTTCACTACCTACAACCTTTCACCAATCATCATCATCAACAGCCTTTAACAGTCCACTGCTGGACATAGGCCTCTCCTTGAAAAGGACGTATTGGCCTACTATACTACGCTGGCCACACGGGTTGGTATAGGGTTGGTTTCAAGTTTTCCTTCTCTTTGCATTGATGTTGTCTTGCGTAGTTTACCCCTTCGTCGCCTTTTATGACACCCACGTGGGATAAATAGGGGTGGTGACACTCTGTATTCTTAATCCGTCACCACACGGACAACCTTTAATATCTACAAAGTGATGACTATTTTTTATTTTAAAGCCTGCCAAAGTAACTCTATTCTGTTTGTTGGATAGTATAAGTTAAATTCATGAATGGCGACCACCACACTTTATCTAAAATTTCTATCTCGTAGTAGTACTGCTGTTGTGCGTAGTTTGCTTTGCGTTTGCACACGATGGATAACGGTCGTGAAATTTAATTTTCCTAATCTCTTACCACACTGTTACATATACTGAAATAAAATTATAACAACTTTATAAAATTGCCTCCTCCTTTAACAGCTTCACTACAGTTAGCACAACAAATTATATTATGATGCACTCGATATCAATATGCGAATACCTGCACGCGATCGTTAAAAAGTCAGTGAAAATGTAATGTGCTCTATCAATAGCGAGCCTTCTATCGGAATTTCCAATAGCTTCTAACTATATCACCTAGTTAAAGGTATGCAGAGCATTCAATACCGAGTACCAGTATCGACTCGGATTTCAATACCATCGTCAAATACCTACCAATTACAAACTGGCATCTGATCAATAGATGGTTTATTTTACTACAGTATTTATTACGTATTTTGGTATTACTGAGAGCTTCAATCTAAAATAAAAAAGTTTTTTTTTATCCTTCCTAAATTATTTAAGAACAGGAAACTATTATGCAAGGTTTAATAATTAAATTTTTTTTTTTAAGTTTAATTAGAAACGAAAACTAATTTTCTTCTAAGCATTTTATGATTTACACTGAAGGTCTGTAAACATATAATCACACTAGCTGACCCGGTGATTACTGTGATGCCCAATTTTGAAGTTACATTATATGCGAACAATAAAATCCCAGCATACTACCTACCAGGGCCAATTGCAAATCTAAACCATTCTCGAATCCACTTGAACACAAACAGAAAAATTCAACAAAATCGGTACAGGCGTTTAGGAGGAGTTAAGTAACATACACACGCACATAAAAATTACCTATAATAACTAGTTGACCCAGCGAACTTCGTACCGCCCAACTTTAAAATTCCAGAACTTGATCGCAGCGCCACCTACCGGGTCCAATTGCGAATCTAAACCATTCCCAGATCCCCTTGAACAAAATTTCATCACAATCGACCAGTCGTTTGAGAGAAGTTCAGTGACATACACACTCACAGAAGAATTATATATATAAAGACTAGTTGACCCAGCGAACTTCGTACCGCCCAACTTTAAAATTCCAGAACTTGTAGGTAGTAGAGCCACGCTGATTTCAGCACGAATGGGCCGGCTCGACCCGGCCAGTACTACCCTCACACAGAAGACCATCCTAATAATGACAGCATTCTTGCTGTCGTATTTCGTTGGTGAGTGTGAGACCGGAGGCCCAATCATTCTGCATCATTCTCCCGCCCTTCGAAGGCTGGGAGAATGATGCAGAATAATCTAACCGGGCTGCCATGGTAGGGGTCACCATGCTACATTGCCTACCCTCACAATAAGCATGGTGACCCCTACTCCTGGATTCTACTCATGCTTTCCATCAGGCAGAGTAGAGTCACTTTGGCAGGCTTAAATATATATAAAAAAAAAAAAAAAAAAAAAAAAAACTTGATCGCAGCGCCACCTACCGGGTCCAATTGCGAATCTAAACCATTCCCAGATCCCCTTGAACACACACAAAAAAATTCATCAAAATCGGTCCAGTCGTTTGAGAGAAGTTCAGTGACATACACACTCACACAAGAATTATATATATAAAGATAAACACTTAAATGAGATTACTTTCTCAGCTTTGAACTTTGAAATTGGAACTTTGTAACTACAATCGTAGCTTTTAATACCTTAAAAATGGAAAGTTTTACCAAGTAAGTTGTACCATACAAGATTCGATTTTGATCGCCTTTTGAGGTACCCTCATTTACGTCGACAAAATGGGTCTTTACAGAAGTGCCCCAAAGCCCGTATTCGATTAAACTTTTACTGACCGCCTTTTATTTTGGATAACGTTTTTCTTTTAAATGTTTCTGCAGGCTGTCGTTTCATAATATTTTTAAGACATGAAATGAGTCTAAAGAACAAAATAATTAATGTCCTGAAAGTCAGATATCTTAAGACTTTAAATAAAACAATATTAAGGCCACTATTACGAGAATCATTACTAAAACAATGGCAATAACGTAGCAACGGTTATCTCTACGTTCTTTAACAACCAAGGTTTCAGCCGCGGGCAATATTTATCTAGGACAAAGGTAATCAGAAACTCTTGGTAGATAATTCCTGTATCTACTCATAATATAGATAGGCAATGAACCCTTATGTAAAAAGCGACTTTACCTATATAAATTAAAACTTAAAATAAAAAGTATTCGCTCTTTCGTTTTTTGTTTAAATACTTATTATTACTATAATCGCGAAAGGCTTTACCCGTGTCCGTGCTGAATAAAAAATGTATATGTAATAACAAGAATATATAGCTTTAATTGTATAATAACAGTTTTAAATGTCACTTAACACTAGAAGTACAAGTGGGGTCGTTATGGCTGAGACAATCTTTTACAGGCAACCTTAGAATGGAGAGAAAAGTATTTATGTATCTGCGTGTGGCGTCTGTATCAGAGTATTGAGCAATGGGAGAGGCCTATGTCCAGCAGTGGACAGCGATAGGCTGATGATGAAGATGATCTGTGTGTACACTCAAATATTTATTGAATTAGGTGTTTACAGCTATCAGATAAATAAATATTAATAAGCAAACAACCAGCACGCACTAATTACGATTCGTTTTAATGTCATGTGGTTTTAAACACATTTTATTTATTTATTGGCCTACCAACAATTGTTTACACAGATTCTTACAATTTTCAATACAACCATGTACTAATGACTAGTGTAACAATCTCATAAAGTAATCACATAATTCATTTTAACATAATCAAATGAAAAATAAAAAAACAATAGTGTACGATATTGTTTATCCGAATATGAAATAACCATGCGATCGGATCCGTCAGATCTTTTGCAATTTAGAGCATAATACTACTTCAGCATAATAGACTTCAGTCTTCATCTTCCTAGCCTTTATTCCCAACATTATTTTGGGCCGCCTACTAGTTCAACCAGTTTTTTACTGAATATCAGTTCTTACGCGGATCGACTGGCATCGGACCTTTGCAGCCAGTAGTGGTCAGTATATTTGATGGCACTGACTTCCCAATAGCGTTTGCCATAGATGTTCATGACAACCGGAACGGACGGCTTCACGTGCTCTCCGAGGCATAGACGTTAAACACTACGAAACACACAATACAGGGCGTTATTAAGAATTTCTTGGAAGGAAGATATAACTACACTTTTGGCTCCACTCGGGATTTGAAACTGAGTTATCTTAATCGACAGTCGCATACTTTAAGCATTAGACGAAGGAGGCAATCCATAGTACTACTGACGCATCATACTTAAATGAATATACTCCCAATACATACACATACTATTCGGTTTTAAGACACGTTGTGCTATTGCTATAAGAAAGTATTTAATTCAAATAACAGTAATAAACCTCACAAACTTAGGAAAGCTATCGTATCACTTATGAAGCTTAAAGAAAGTTAACAGATATCTGTTCACTACCCGGCATTCTGCCTGTATACTTAGAAGAACTAGTAAATATTGATGTCAAATTCAAATTCAAAATTCTTTATTCACTTAGAATGAAATACATCTCTTGTGACAGGTCAAGATTCTACATGTACATTTATGCCATGTTCGCAAACAATAGGTAGAGCCGGAGAAAAGAACATGGCAATAAAAACTCGCGGCCACTCCTTTCAAATCGGCAATGTTTACATAGTTTTAATGTTTATCATAGTTGTCGATTGTCGATTTTATAAATCGAAGTCTTTTTAATCTATGATGTAGTCTTAATAAATAAAAAGGCGATTTCAAAAACACGTTTATTTTTGATGAAGTAAAGCTACTTCGACTTTTTGTGTACAGCCTTTAGGCAGATGTTAAATATACATTAAAATAAACTTTTACATACATGTGCGTACATACTAAAATTTTAGAACCCGCTTCCTAACTTTGTAAATTAAAATAACTCTCGCCGATCGATGTTTGACAATGTATTATATTATCGTGCTCTGGAATTTTCCACAGGTATGTTAAGCAAACGTGTGTACATAATGTAGCGCTCTAGGAAGCAACAAATTTACTAGGGCAGCTTCTCCAAAGGGGCGCAAAGTGCCTCCGTTACTTGTTACCGTTGCGGAGAAAAGATTTATAAAAAGAATAAGAATTTTCCTTGCTACCCCTAATCCTATAAAGGACAAAACGCTCAAAAGAATATGATCGATTGTATAGAAATTTTTAGGACGTTACGTATCCGTCTTAGAACAAGGTTTTTGTTTATTTAATGAACTAGCCAAAGTGTCTTTACTCTGTCTGATGGAAAGCATGAGTAAAACATAAGAGTAGTGGGCACCAAACTCATCTCGAATGCAGACAATGCAGTTTGTTGATCCACACTATGGCGGCCTATTGAGAAACTCTTGCGTAATACCGCCCCTGTCGAGTCGGCCCGTTCGTGCTTGGTGGTCGGGGTTCACCTACTTTCTATTTATTAGATGTAAACACATTATTTTTATATATGTATTTGTCATATCCATGTATAAAATGCAATGCATGTATGACTAGGTCATCCAAATGTTTCTGACACAACATGAGAAAGTACTTAACAGCCATATCCAAATAGTATAAACTTATTTGGTAAAGTTTAATGGGTAAAGCAATAAATCCGTTATTTTAAAATAAGTTTAATGACAATATAAAATTTCTTAATAGAACGCATGTTTCATACAATTCTTCCATTTAACAAGAAATAGTTTAAACGTGTTTTAACAGTTTTTGTGTAAAAGGCGCACACCCACAAATGTACCTAAATTGTAAAATAGATTATCTCTTTGTTAGGAAGAGTAGACATTGTCTGCGAGGAGTGTCCGTGAGCCGACGTGCCATATTGCTTCTGTAAGCTTGATAAGTTCAAAAGACAATAGACAGATTGTTTTTGTTTAATACATATGTACTTAAACCTGCCAGTGACTCTATTCTGCGTGTTGGAAAGCGAATCCTGACAAAATGATGACTGACACTATAGTGTCTTAGTGAGATGCTTCTCTATCAATAGACCTTTGGTCTTGCACTCACCAACGAACTCTTCTATATTAGGGTAGGGTCTTCTGTACTATGGTAATACCACCTCCTCGTGTTTGTGTGGGATAAAATATTAAATCACGTTTCATCATTGATAAATTGCCATTACATAGACATACACATAGGTTTACATAGCTTTATCAGTAAATCTCTGACTAATTAGAATGTTTAAGGATTTTTCAAACGTCCTAATAATTGCTTTGATGCCCATAATAGCACAATAACAGGAATTACGGTGGTTGTATATTATTAAGTCTCATCAAGAAAATTAGGTCTCAATCCAATTTACATTATAATGGATCTTGCATTCGATATCAACAGTATTATGATAAACCAATTACACTACAAATGCTGCCTATTGTCTCTAAGTACATAAGAGTTTACTTAAGATACCTACAGTATAAACATATATCTGTATATGTGAAGTAATTCAATGAATGAATGATGAATAAGTTTCGAATCAAAAGAGTTCTTAATCAAGGGTATCTTAAACACATTCATACTTCCATATTAATGTTCTTTATTAGAATGTAACTCTGTCAGACAAACCTGTCTGACTATATCTGTCTGTTCAATGATATTCGTCATGAAAATACTTTGGTTGTTAAGGAACGACATAGGCTATTCCTCTCAGCGATAACCGATTTACATGCGGGCGAGCGAATATGAAGAAAAACTAGTATTTACATAAATATAGCCTTACATTTACGTTAATTACAAATATCGTATCTATCTCCATACCTTAATACATAATATACTTTATAAAGAAAGTTTAATGAATTAAGGAAGTTCATCAGTCACTACTGAGAACGTAAGACACACGAGTTACTTTTCTGGTTAAGTTGGATTTGCTTGAATCTTAATTCATCTACAGCCACCTGGCGACAGATAGAATCTCAGCACAGTAAGCCTTAAAGCCTAGTACTAAACTATTTCTCGAGAATATTCTTTTTTTTCACACTTTTCTGTCGGTCCTCCACCAGATCTCTTCCCAACCTTGTAGAATAGCCATCCCATCGCATTGTGAAACGGAGCAAATAAATAGTACACCAGTATTTTATGCACAGACCCAATGCAATCGGCTTGTAGTACATCAGTAAGCTTTGGTGTTTCAACTACGTGAACTAACTACTTTGCCTGGCATTTTATGCAGTCTTCGTAAATTTTGATCTTTTTTCAATCTAACCGACCGCATACTTTGTGTATAAAATAAATTTCAACTTAATATCTTCATCACCCGGAAAAGAGGTCTTAAAGGCCATCCTTTAAAGCCTTAAAGACAGGCGAATATACAAATCGTGATTCCATAAGATTTTTTTACCTTTACGGGAAAAAAACCACCATCAACAATCGATTACATTTTGTTTGAGCATTACAGAGGCGCTGCAGCTCTGTAAATCCATCTTTGAATAATAATACACCGAGTGGAACTCCGTGTACTCTGTAACCTGTATCAAATTAACATACCTATTAGGTAGATACGAAGGAACCCGATATTTAGAGACCTTGTAAACATTAAACCTTGGTGTAGATATATCTGCCATAATCATATCATTAGCGACGATACGTGGAACGAAACGTTTTCTTTATGTGAAGAATGAAATCACATTTTATGATTGTATTTTGTGATTTTTTGTATAGGAATACTTTTATTATAACCTTAAATTATCTGATTGAAGAAAAAATGACATTAAATAGATTAAATGTTGTACGTAACATGATCGTTATGGTACCTCAGCGAAGATATTTAGTAAGTTATTACATCGATACTCAAATGGTAAGTAATCAGGTCAGTGTATGAAGGGTGATCAATCTTTGCATATTGATCTCCTACCGGACCTCAGTGTGCACGTTGAACCGTTTGATCATCATCATCAACAGCCTTTAGCAGTCCACTGCTGGACATAGGCCTCTCCTTTGAAAGGGGGTTTTGGCCTACTATACCACGCTGGCCAGACGGGTTGGTAAAGAACCATTTGATAACTAGTTTGAAATTCGTATTCAGTCAGAAAATTTATAAGAGTTTTAAATTAATGCAAATATACCTATCTTTTTTTTGTTTCATATAATAGTCGTAGTCATGTTATAGGAATTGGATTTTACGTTATAGCTCGCCTAAGCTATTGATTACATTCAACTATATAAGCAAAATTTCGCACATTCAACAAGAATCCATAATGTCCCACGGCTGGGCTCGGGTCCCCTCTCAGGAGAAGGTTAAGGCCATAGGTCGCCACGCTGGCCGAGTGCGAGGTGGGGACTGACAAGACACGTTGTGGCTACGTAATCTTGCCGTTCTTAAACCGCCCGAAGGCCTCCAACTAAGCTTCACGACTGTTATCTTATATAGCAACTGGGACCGATTGCTTAACGTGACTTTGGAATCACGGGAACGCTCATCACATATCATGCCATTAACGGTCACCCATCCAGGTACTGATCGCGCCGTCGTGGCTTACCCTCGGCTTTTGTTTCGAATCACTTAAGGCCATTCGGCTATGAGCGCTTATTGGGTCAATATTACGTATCTATTGACAACTCATTCATTAAAATATTTTTAATAATGTAGATTCTACAGTGGAAAATACAAACACACATTTACTGCCAAAACTATTAACCCTTCCCTTTAGCTTCACCATAGTCGGTTAAAAAGGAACGCAGACTAATAATTTTTTGTAAGCCGAAGTGTACTTAGCCAGTCAAGATTTCTCTTATCCTTAACGAGCCTGGTTAAAGATAATAGACTTGTCCCCTATTATGTAAAAGGGACTGAAATTATTGTTACCAAAATGTGGCCGTCTAATTAATACGCTTCCCTTTCAAGAATACCGGCAGAAGTGTATGAAGATAATATAGAAATATTTTACAGTTTTTTTTTAAATAGCATAGATTCTTATATATTACTCTTCATTCAAAAATAATCTCTTCCATCATATATTAGTATGTATGTAACAAAGTCGTTTCCCGCCGTCTGTACGCTTAGATGGTTTTCAACAATAGATAGAATGATTTAAAAGGTAGGTTTACAATATGTATGGTAGGTATGATGCGTCGATTAATCCGAAAAATTTCGCAAAACTTTTAATATCAAGGTAGCAGTGGCAAAATTAAATGATCATGATAATAATAATAATAAGTTAATTATTTCGTACTAACACCCATTTCTGGCAAATTGAAGGTAGGGCGCCCCGCGGCACGATGGACCGACGATTGAAAGAAAGTCTATAGTGGTGGTGGTAGATGGATTCGGACTGCCTCTCTCCTGACCTTCGTTCAATAGTGGACAGCGATAGGTTGATTGAGGACACACCATTATTTTTTACATTTCATACGGGCTACTAGTATCTATTAAATAAATATTTACATATATGGAAACTATAGCTGTTTAGATAAGTTTTGTATTTCAGGAGTTATAGGGGCCTAACTTGTAAAATGTAGTCATTTGAAAATTTCGTACAAAAATAAAGAATTAAAATATAACACTTATCTATTGGACACCGTTTTAAATCCACCTACCAATATGGGTTACTAATTTATTCTACATACGGAATCCTATTCTATGTGTGGCCTGACACGCACTTGGCATTTTTTTAAACATATATTTTTATAAAATACATTAAATGAAGAGTCATATTCTAAAAACTTTATTCAGATCTAACAATAACATTAATCATTTCATCATAATTGTAATTATAGAACGGTGAATAATTTGCTGATGAAGAGCGTTCATTTTCAGTGGCTTTATACAACATTTCCAAAAGTCGCTTTGTACCGAGTTGAAATTAATATTGATAGTTAAAATTAATATAGACGTATCAAAGGCTTTTAGTATACCTACTTCTAAGTATTCCGAATGTACGTAGTAAATAGATACTGATTAGTAAGATTACATTACTGATGATGACTTAGCAAACACTTGGGAGAGCCCTGCCTCGGCTTACATCGACCGGCAAGACCTAAAGAATGCAATGACCTCATAAAAAACTCGTATAAGATCATTCCTTCGTTGTTTTTACCAAATAACGAAATGAAACGAAACTACCGTCCCTAACTCATGAAATTTTAAAACAAGAAAAAAGTTTATTTTACAAATCAATCTAGCAGGTAACCTACGAATTACTAATGTTTAACGACGCCCTGTTTTAACAATAAACTCACCTTTAATGTTGAATAATGCCCAAATGGGCATCTTACTTAAAAAATTGTCTTAGCAACCTCTCAATGTTTTTATAAGACATCCATACATGTAAGAGAGGTACCCTAAATAAAAATATTTTTCATGATTTAATTGTAGCACTTCGTCGACGTGATAAAAAAACATATCCATGTAAAGTTTCATCTTTTTAGCACTAGCCGTTAGGATTATAAGTCGAGGACAGAGGGACGGGCAAGACGAAACTATATCTAAGGGTTCTGAATCATGAACTACGGAAACCTAAAAAAAAGTAATTCCGGCACTGTTCCGTAACCTGCATGATCCAATTTACGTCTGCAGTATATGCCCACAAGTATTGTACAGATTTCGTAACCAAATAGTGTCGTTTCCATTTACGTTACGCTTTAGCCCCAAATTACGTAAATTGAAGCTAAAGATAAAAACCTCATCACTACCACATCACGTATGTAAACCTATTACTTTGAAGGGAAGTAGTAAATTTGTTATAGACCTGAATCAGAAGTTCACACGAAGGCGATTCGATCAAAACTTACCTCTTTCCACTCGTTCGTCTTCTTTTAGAGTCTACCTTCTCGGATAACGAATGACGTCACGTTACAAGTGTCAATTGTTGAAATGGACAGTGAAGTTTGGAAAATTGTTTGACAAAATAACCGTCATAAATATTGGATACTATCGATATTTGAATTAAGTTTATCGGATATTAAGTTCTTAGTTTATTGTGAGAATATTATAAGAAGTCAGAGAAAATATTGAAATTGGATTTTACGTTACCGTGGTATTTGAAAAAGCGTAACAGACAGGCAAAGTAACTTCTGAATTTATAATATTTAGTATGAAAGTATAAAAGAATTGAAACTATAGTTAGGACAAATTATACTCGTAAGTAGGAACTTGAGAATGTTCCCAAATATGTCCTTAATTTAATAAACGGCAATTTAATTAAAACTTCTATCACCCTATAGCTCGCATATATATCTCCTGACTCACGTCCTGACACGGACATGCTTAGCACATAAACTCAGATTAAACGTAAGCTATGAGCTTTTTCCCTTAAAATACACGCCATTGAAGAAATCTGTCCATAGTTGGAATTATCATTTCTTCAATTTAATTTTATTTCGTATTTACCTAAAGCGAAAGAAGATGAATTATAATTTAGTTACTATTTTATGAATTGGCCTATTTATGAACTAACGAACGGGCCGTCTCGACCGAGGCGGTAATGCTATGCTATGGCATAGAAGTTCAACCTAAAATGACAGCATTAATCGAAATTCGGTATAAATAGTAGATTAGTAGCCAGCCCGAGATATTTAGGCGCACAAGCGCAGCGAGGGCGCCTATAGTTCGAGGGTGCAATTGGTGCTTACACCCGAGGTAACTATTCTGGTGTACATCTCGATTGTGAGTAAGCAGAAAAAAACCGGCATTATACGAATAAAACCCGCCTTTTTTCAATAAAAAGAATCAAGTAAAGAACTTTCTAATTATTTTTCTTCAAGAACGAGATTGAACTTCGCCGGTCGATATTTAAAATTGATGACTATTAAACTCACCAGGCTAAATAGCAAAGCGACCTCTTTGGTCATGCATGATGTCTTTTGCCAGTATGATGGTTAGATGTACGCGAACTTTTTTAAAGAAAGAAGAATGTTTTTTTTAATTACTTACCGCCCTAAGGCTTTTCTAGCTACATTATTATCCCAGAGCGCTAATTAGTCACCTACAAGCCCCATTTGGAGGTACTAAGAACCTACTTACCGAACATGAGAGATGTAAAATATGATTTATAAATCTGACTTAACTATTTAAACATGACATTATTGATGTATCCAGAACGATGCGACGTCGTTAAAATTTAAACTGCACACTGCTACACAGATAACTGAAAATGCTGTCTGAACGGAAAAATGAGATTTACACGCGTTGTCTTGAAAGCATTTTATTTTTTATATTTAAAGATTAATATACATTACAATACAAACCTTCGGAGGGCAATTCCCGAGGGGCGCTCAATCTGCGGAATGGCAGGCCTGAAACGTTTTTCTTCAATGTTTAAATAGTAGGGTTCTTCAAAAAGGCTATTAATAGGTTTTCACAAGGTCTACAAAAGGCATGCGACACCCAGGATGCTGCAAACGTGAATAGGTTTCGGTGACCGCTCATAAGAGCCGTGCCTTCTGTCAATTTAACTATTCTCTGTCATTTTACGGAGGAGATATTATTATTATTGAATTCACTAATAAATACAATTTGCTATTTATACGGTAAAATTATAATAAAAGCTACTAGGTTTCTAATATTCGTACCTATTTTTCGACAGTATGTCATTTATAAACTGATTTTGAATACCTATTCTATTTTTATTTAAAGGGAACAGCTTCCCGTTTGGTCCCCATTAAAATTGAAGAAAAATGCCTACCTAAGGATAAAAATTAAGATTTAACTTATTAAATCATTATTCCACGAAAACAATAGGTACTAAATACTGCATTATTAAGTAAATGAAAGTACATCAAAGTATATTAACACGTTGAGTTAAAAGTCGTGGCGTTATCAGGCTGGAGATATTTTAGTATTTGGAAGTAATGGTAACGAGTTGTCTCGTCAGAAGCTCAGCCTGACTCAGGTGGGTGAGGGTAATGACATTCTGGAGCGTATCGATCGCATCGCACACAAATAGCCAGCCAACAGGCTAATCCACCGTAGCGCTCCACACCGACCGAACACCAGGCGGTTTCGGCCGAACGCATACTTCGCATTCGATGTTAAGTTCCTCATTATTTCCGTTGCTTAAGACACGTCACGTTGTACAGCTAATATCACATTTGTTTTTGGAGTTCAAAAATGCCGTCCTTAATAATAAACGTTTCAATTACCAATTTTCTAGAAACAGAACCAATTAAATGTCAAAATGTTTAATTTAGAAATGGCGAACGTTTGTCAAATATTAAGTCAAATATTTCCCTTAAACTTAAATGCGACCAACCAACAACAGCATTTGATTTACTCCATCCAAATTACAATAAAATTTACTAACATCGAATGTTAATTATCGAAGATATATCATTTTCGTTTACATGTACTCCTATGTACCTACACACTTGCTGAACTAGTGGAGCTCTGCTAGTATTACCCGGGGCTGTGTCAAGGGCGAAGCCAGTCTAAAAAAAGTAGTTACTTCCTATATCATCAGCTATCTGCCAGTGAAAGTCCTGTCAAAATCGGTATAAAACTAATTCGCCTATGCTTATCGATATTATATCATATCATATATTATATCAGAACAGGGCGCCTGAGCAGGCCGTCGAGGTGTTGTTAGTGGAAACACCCACGTCAAAACAAAATATGAGGCATTGTCTATTGGACACGATTTTAAATCCACCTACCAATAGGGACTAATCTATAAATATATATTTAAATCTTAATACGATTGAAAATAAAGTTTAAGTTTGAAAAACAACGAAGAATATATAATATATATTAATAGTGAAACACCGAATTCATTTGAAATAATAATTTGTAATAAAATTCCTTACAATTAATTACAAAACATAGTTATTTTAATTATCAACAAACAACTTGCTCTTTGTAGCTTATACTAGCTTGTTACCTTTTTTATCGATACCAAATTTTCCTTTTAAATTAATGGGATGGTTATTTTAATCGAGCTAGCTACATTTTGGCCCCCAATAATTTACTAGGTACTCATTTAATTAGCTATCATCGTATTCCTAGCCTATATAATTAAAAGATTATTTGGGATCAGCTACTAGTACAACCGGTTTTACCTGAATATCAGTTTCTAGACGGAACGACTGGCATCCGACCTCCGCAACCACGACGGTGATATACCTATATATATATTATTATATCATCTATATGTATATATATATATATATATATATATATATATATATATATATATATATATATATATATATATATCTATAAAAAAAAAATTGATTTAGTCTCTCGTCTTACTTGTCCATACACGAGGCAGGCTTTCTCACTTAACTAAAGAAAAAAAAGTCGACCAAGTTAAAAAAGTATACCACAGCAAAGGTAATAATTTTAGAGTCATGCCTTTCCGTGTGTTGTCAGTTTTCATAATTGATCAATTTTCCTTTTAGACGGATTATTATAATAATAAATTTATTACCTACTCAAAAAGTTTATTATTAAATATAAAATTAAATGAATAATTCTTTTACGCATTGTATCTTTAAAATCGATCGATACAATAGATATACATATCTATTGTTTTTATTTAAGCCCACCAACGTGAATCTACTCTGCCTGATTTAAATAATGCATAAGTATAATCCAGGAGTAGTAGCCACCATCTATCCTCGTTGCAGGGACACGATACGATCACGTCGGGGTCACCACTGTGGAGGAACGGGTATCGTGTCCCTCCAACACAAAGAGAGGATCCTCCGACCAAGCGAGGTGATCGTGACTGGCGGGCCACTGCCATAAGATTCATGGTGGTATGTTGTATATACGCTAATCGGCGCGAGAATTTCTGTATAGCTATTCAGGATTAGTAGTTCCTCCGTATCGTTCAATCCGTGTTTCTTTCGTGATTCAGTGTTCCTTCGATAAATGGCGCTGTTGTATGTCTTTAGCTTGCGCTGAATGTGGAAGTCGCCACATCGTCATTGTTAGGATGGCCCATTTGTGCTAAAATGCGTGGCTCTATTATTCCTGTTCACCTACAGCCTAGAAATGAATATTGATAGCTTCTAAAAATGCTGAAAAATCACCTCGCTTGGGGCCTCAGAAACTTACGCTTATGGAGGGCGAAAATCGTTCAACGAAGACCGCCCGATCCACCAACGGCATCTTTCCACCTCCGATGGCTGCTGGACCAGGATATTTTTAAATTTAGTTTAGTCTCACAGCCCCGTTTACTTCGTAAGCATAATTTGAATGTGACGGACGTTCATGTGCTATCGCTACGCGGGCCATCCATGCCACAATCATAATAGTTACTGAGCGAAACTAGAGCATCCCAAGTAAAGTAATAATGTTAATGACAACTTTAAATTACGTCATAATATTTGTTAAGGATTATGTACACAATAAAAACATGCTAACTAACATTATGAATGTGAATGAGTTTGTTTATTTTTACGCTTTTATACCCAAATCACTAGACTTATTTCAAAATATTATTTCACCGATGCCACAATATTATTAAGTAACATAGGTTCCTTTTGACCGTAATAAATGCCATAGACTCGCAGCGTTATCGCAGTAAAAAGTAGAATTTATATGAAGAATGCTTTAAAATAAAACATTAGGATTTGGCATTTATGGAAAAATTCATGTTCAACTTCTATAAAATTGACAAAAAGACAAAGTTACTTTATAATATTTTTTACATCTCTCATGTTCGGTAAGTAGGTTCTTATTACCTCCAAATGGGGCTTGTAAATGAATTATTAGCGCTCTAGGGTAATAATGTAGCTAGAAAAGCCCTAGGGCGGTAAGTAATTAAAAAAAAACGCTTCTTCCTTACAAAAAGTTCGCGTACATCAGCGTACATCTAACCATCATACTGGCAAAGACATCATGCATTCAGCCCAATGACCAAAGAGGTCGCTTTGCTATTCAGCCGTGTCTTCGTGTGAGTATATTAGTCATCAATTTTAAATATCGAACGGCGAAGCTCAATTTCATTCTTGAAAAAAACAATTAAAAAGTTCTTTACTTGTTTCTTTTTAATGAAAAGAGGCGGGAATAGAAAACTTTTAATTTAAATATTGTTTTTTTTGGGATTTTTTTATAATTACGTGCTAATTAGGAAAAAACATGAATTCTTCAAGTGATGAAGTTATAAGCTGCACTCCCGATTCAATGAAAATGGAAGCTGAAGCAGCAATTAACAATGTTTTTATAATATCGTTTTTTTTCTACTTACCTCACAATCGAGATGTAAAGCAGAATAGTTACCTCGGGTGTAAGCACCAATTGCACCCTCGAACTATAGGCGCCCTCGATGCGTTCGTGCGCCTAAATATCTCGGGCTGCAATTGATGCCTTACAGCCCTTGGGTACTAATCTACTATTAAGGGCTTTCACCCACTGGCCACGCGCTCACGCGCGTGGGCGCGTGGCAGCAGATCACGCGCGCGGCGACGGTGGAGCAGATCTGCCCGTTCGAGCAGATTCTACCGCGCCTACGCGCCTGCCGGCTTTGTCGCCAAATTGCTGGGCGTTGTTCAATTTCGAATATAAATGTATCCGTGTCCAGATCCATCGTGAACAAGTCCTTATACTAAGGGACTTCACACACTGGCCACGCGCCCAGGCGCGTGAGCGCGTGCCGCTAGCAGATTCTGCCCCCGCGCGCTTAGGCGTGGCGGGCCGCAACAGTAAACACATTAATATACGAAATTGAACGAAGTATCGCGCCTGTTTTCGTGCTATAAGGACTTGTTCACGATGGATCTGGACACGGATACATTTATATTCGAAATTGAACAACGCCCAGCAATTTGGCGACAAAGCCGGCAGGCGCGTAGGCGCGGTAGAATCTGCTCGAACGGGCAGATCTGCTCCACCGTCGCCGCGCGCGTGATCTGCTGCCACGCGCCCACGCGCGTGAGCGCGTGGCCAGTGGGTGAAAGCCTTAACAGTCCTTTGCTACATGCATTTAATATATAAATTTCTTGTGACCCAGAGTTTGTTATTAAACTCTTTCGATACTGCTGGACCGAATCTAATGAAATTTTGTGTGCATATTAGGTAGGTCTGAAAATCAGCCAACATCTATTTTTCATGCCTAGGACACAAGCGGAGCTAATAATATATAAATGAATCTATAATTCAAGCATAACAAGCTTTTATTAATCACTCTTCTTCTTCTTCTTCCTAGCCTTATCCCAAGTTTATATAGGGTTGGCTACTATTATTTATTTTACTATTTTACTATTTTGTTAATCACCACTTATTAGAAAATAAAGTTCTCTGCCGCGTCTGTATCTGTGTTAAGTCTAAAGCCTGCGAAAGGACATGGGCTACTTTTTACCGCGATAACGGACACAGACACGAGCGAAGCCGATGGCAAAAGCTAGTATTTTTTAAAGTATTCCGGACATAAAACACACAGCGCCATCTATCTTTTTTTGTAAATACATAGATACATATCACCCAAAATCTAAAACAAATATTTTTGTAGATCATACAAAAACTTAGTCCAACCCAGCATTTGAACACGAGACCTCAAACTAGCAACTTTAGAAATTATAGAAATAATATCATATTTTTTCTACCTTCTCGATGACATAAGATGTCAAAAAAAAAAGAAACGGTTTTTTTTTCAGAATTTGTTCCCAATATTTAATTTTTATCAATTTATCTAATAAATCAGATAGCCATACATCGTTTAACTCAGATTAAAGATACACTTGGTTCTTACAAGTAACTAAAAAGTATTGATACGCATACGACTACTCTTCAACTGCCATCACTAGTTCACTACACTACTAAAATGATTGGTTTAAAAATCGAGTTGCCATGAAATAAAGAGTTCTCAAAATAATTGAAACTTGTACATCGCAATATTCTTTTAAAAGTCTAGACGCAAGGAATCTTGATTTGAAAATTCAATTGCTAAAACAGCCTGAAGTTACGCATATATTTATTCGACCATATTTAGAAATAAAAAACTATTATTGGTGCAATAATTTATTGTTCTATAGTTAACAAATTTCTAGATAGATTAATGATTTATGTGTTGTATAAAATTATCTATTTTGTATTTTTATAATCATTACATTAACTACAACAAGTAAAATCAATTTAACACATGAGACCTAAAGCGCAAACTCGTCGAAAATTGGCACGTGGAACGGGGCGTCGTCTGTGGCGTTCGGTCGCGCAACGAACTCGCGCATGCGTCCTTGCAACCTCGCATTGATACCATAGACAAGTTTTCGTTTCGTTATCTGGCAAGAAAATCAGCTTTTTGGTTATAGGTTATGTTTTAGTGATTAATTGTCAAAATTTATGTTGAATATTTTCGCGATATTTGCTCAGTTATCATGGGGTGGACATAAACTTATTAATTGTTTCGTCTCGTGGAGTATTATTTAGTTTATCGATTGTAATAAAGTAGTCAACATTTTGCGCCTGTTGAATGACTGTGTCGAGTTGACATTGAGTTGAGTTGTTGAATTGAGATGTGAACATAAAAGTGAAGACGCAATCGTCAGCTAACAATCAACATCGTTAAGTTTTCAAAGATAATTTATTTATTTCTAGATCAGTGTATTTTAGTATCGTATAGTGTCGACATAAGACGTCAAGATGACGATGAGTCAGGTATCAGTTTTGAAACTATACACCACAGTCGTCGACGACGTGATCGCCGGAGTGCGGGATTGCTTCTTAGACGATGGTGTAGATGAACAAGTGTTGCAAGAACTAAAACAGTTATGGAAAACCAAGCTACAGTCCAGCGGGGCGATGGACCCACCTCAACCTGAACCACTGATGCCAGCTCCGCCAGTGCTTCAGAACTTCCAAAAGGCCAATGGTAATAACACCATTCCTAAAAGAACAGATCCTCATATGGGTCAACAGGGCTCCAGCCAAAACTCAGGTGTGGAACATGGACCTCCTCCTTCTAACATTGCCGGTGCACATCCACATCATGTACTAGACCCTAATAATAAAGTACCTGTGCAACTAACTCTGCCTGCTCAACCTGGTGTGCCAGGATCTCAGCCGCGGTCATTTACTATACAAATACCTGCATCAGCATTAAATGGCAACAAATTGCACCAGGTGCTCACAGGTCCTATTATTAATGCTACAATAAGTTTACCGCAACCCTTAGCTGCTACTTTACTTCAGCAACATATAAACTCGGCACTTGCTGGTCAACAAAATGAATTTGATGGAGGTGGAGGTGGACGCAGTGGAACTGCTCCATTCTCGTTGGATGGTGCCCTAGATTCATCAGATGATGAAGGTTCTAATGTAGGAGATGGTTCTGATGATGCAGCGGGTGACGACGATGAAGATGAGGAGTCTCCCGAAGAGCGAGCTGAGGAAGAGGAGGAAGAGCGAGATGAAAGTGGTGGTGCAGAGGAGGAACCCCTCAATTCTGAGGATGATGTTTCTGATGAGGAACCGGGTGAAATGTTTGATACTGACAATGTTGTGGTTTGCCAATATGACAAAATTACTCGCAGTCGCAATAAGTGGAAGTTTTATCTTAAAGATGGTATCATGAACTTAGGTGGTAAAGATTTTGTCTTTCAGAAAGCCAATGGTGATGCAGAATGGTGAACATTTCCTACTAATGATCAAAAAGCTGTGTGTATTTTTATAGAAGGCGTAACTTGTTGTATTTCGACTGTTTGAATGTAACTACAATACAAAGAAGTTGATAGAAACAGATATCGACTGAATTTATACTGTATAGAATTTGGAATTTGCCACTTAAGGCCATTGACTTCAACCATTTTAGAAGCCTGATTGTTATCATTATTATGGTCATCTTTTAATACTTCCAAGTTTAATTTAATGTTTCTGTAGCAGGTAACATACAAACAAGCTTCTTTTTAAAAATGTCCAAAGATAATAATTCAAACCACAAGGTACCTAACTTTAATGTAAAGTCATATTACCTCTAACCAATGCTTTCAACATTGATATCATCATTTTCAGCAACAGCTTCTTTAGAAAGGAGGTTTCAGCCTACAATACCATACTGGCCACACAGGTTAGGTTATTGTCAAATTTATATTTATTATCTATACAAATAAATCAAAGTGTCTGTTTGTAACTTCTAACTTTCCACTAAATGCATATGAAAGTAAACACTTAAATTTATTGTGTCTGTCTGTGTTTGTTCTGGGTAAACTCTAGGTGAGCTGGACCAATTGGATAGAACTTTCACTGGCAGATTGCTTATGATATAAGGAGTAGCTTAGGTTTTTTTGACTAGCTTTGCCACAGCTAGTAAGTAATAAAATTAAATGTGATAACCAAAACTTTTTAATTAAAAACTAACTTCTAAATTACTGTGGCAGTGGTTTTTTTGTATTGGTTGATGTCAATGTTGCCAGAACTCCTCTGTATTTGTGTAACACACTGTATTACTAAAAATGCCAAATGCTGGTGATGGTTTAATGATATAAAGCTATGTAAATTGGTTATAATCCAAACTAAATGTATGTATTGTACAATTTCTATGTTTTGCTACTTAGCTTTGCTAATTTGAAATACATAATATTCATTTTATCCTCATTCTATGTATGTACTCAACTTCTGTGCCATAGCTTATTTAAAATCCAAAAACAATTTTAGTAACCAATGATTTCTGAATTACTAGGCTAAATATATGTACCTATATATATAAAAATATATAGTTTGTACCTATATATATATACCTTGTACTGTAAACTACATTTTACTGTGTGCCTATTTTATGTTCAGTTTACTTACATTATAATAATAACAACATATGTATTGGATCTTAAATATAATAACCATTTAGTGAAGCTGGTAGCATATATGAAATATTGTATATGTAGTCAATAGTGATTGTGTGCACATAAATGTTTGTTGGGCCCGCAGAGGGAGATAATCTTAGTTTGTAAGTGCCTGTAAAATATGTAATGCAGAAAAGATCACATAAAGATATTATACTTCTGTATTTTACTGGATCTGTTTGTAAATATCGACAGGTAGGACAAGTATGCATGGTGGCACTAACAAACTAACTGAAATCACTGTAACCCTGACGGTAGACAAAAAATTACCTCTAACAATCCACTACTGGAAATAGATGTCTCCTTAAAAAGGAGATTTTGGAGCCAAGTGACTTAGCTTATTACCTCTTTCAGTGCTCTTTGTGAACACATATAATATTCAATTAGTATAAGTTGTTTGCTTACTTTTGTTTCCTACCATTTTTATCTCAAACAAGTAGTGTTCTTTGTTTATACCAATTTCCATAAAATTATTTAATATCTACAATCTACATCCTACACATTCCTTATATTTTTTTAAAATATCTTGGGTATTGTTTTATATGTCACTCGCTGTCTTAAATTGTATGCTGTTTAGAGTCCAATGATCATTGATAATTTGTTTTTTTAATGTACAAAAAATGGGATGTAAAGTGATGTCACTTTTTAATTATCTATTATTATTTAATCATCACTCCCCAAAACAAACTCATTAGGTACTGTGTAACATAAATATAGGATATTTTTTTCTCTAAGTTATTATATTGTGATATCTATGTTAATGATTATACTTATTGATTTATTGGATTATCAGTGGAACATAAGATGTATTCTAAATTTAATTTGTAATTACATTTTAGTACATGCAGCAAGTTCCAACTTTCTAGTTAATTCTCAAATAGATGTATTATAAGTTTCTTATGGTTTGTTTCAATCCCTTAACGTTTGATGCAAGTGGTAATAATAAAACTGTTGCAACATTAATTTATTATTTTTCTGTAGAGTCCACTTAATTTTTTAACTTAGATTAAATACTACTTGGAGTAAATTCAGTCATATTTAAAGTGACTGAATTTACAAGTGTTTTAGGTTTTGCTCCTCTGTATGGACACAGCATGACTTAGCACTTATAAACCGCTGCTAAATAAAATCTGTTAACATTCTTAAAAATAGTTAACAGTTGCGATGCTGTTAATTTTGTTTGGCATAGGAATGGTTACCGTAGATGTTAACTGAATGAGAGATTTTCTGGATGTCCACCTGCTGACAGGTGTTAAAAGCTGTTTCTAGCTTCTTCTAGCTTTCTATTATTTAGGTGCAGAGTGCCAAATCATGGGGTTTTTTGAAGGTTCGATTCCGAAACAGCTCCACTGCAAGTAATAATCAGTTAGCACTTTTAGCGTATGCGCGCTTGATTACTGCTTAGTGCCAATTTTTATACCTATACTAGCTGATGCCCGCGGCTCCGATCGCGTCCAAGATGTATGAAAAATAGATGTTAGCCGATTCCCAGACCTACCCGACATGCACACAAAATTATAGACAAATCGGACACGAGAATTTTATATATAAGATATAGATAAATGTGGGATATTAATTTCATTTGGATGATATGAAATGTTATTTTGGGATATATGAAGAAATCGTACCAGCTATGTTTTGTACCATTAAAGTTGGAAATTGTGGTTCTATATGGTAAAGGGGGCATTAGCAATTAGCACGCGACTTCCCTAATTATATTATTATAGCTCTATAAC
Source organism: Phragmatobia fuliginosa (assembly GCA_932526445.1). NCBI lineage: Eukaryota > Metazoa > Arthropoda > Insecta > Lepidoptera > Erebidae > Phragmatobia > Phragmatobia fuliginosa. Next base: position 9,581,002 of record OW052071.1, on the reverse strand, counting down.
TACCGAACCGAGAAGTCAATAGATGCATAATAATATTATGTATCACTGTTAAAACCACCTTTGTTTAACTGCGCCTTAGTAAAAGTACAAGTGCGTTAACAATTTTTATCCTTTTAATCTTCCGCCACATAGTCTAATTTGAATGTGATTTGTGAGAATGGATGCTTTTTACTATGAACAGTAATATAGCTTATGCACCAGAATAATACTATTTACCGCAGTAACCGATTATACACGCGAGCGAAACTCTTTGACTTTGACTGCCTCGGTAGCGTCGTTTGAGGTTTTAAGATCATGGGTTCAATTCCCGGGTCGAAATAATTGTATGATCTTCAAATTGTTTCGGAGTTTGGGTGTTGTCGATGTAGATATTATCATCATCAACAGTCAACAGTCCACCGCTGGACATAGGCCTCTCCTTAGAAAGAACATTTCTTCTACTATACCAAAAATACAATCCAGTTTTTATAATAACCAGTTTATGCTTAGCGTGTAAAATAATAGGTTTGTAAAATAATGCTTAAAATTAATTTTTGGAATATTCGAATTTGCAAGTCACCATTATGTTCATGAATAATTTGAACAACTTTTGTATTTCTGTCACATATTCGCTGCAACAACTGATCATATTTAAACATGAGGATTTGTTCAACCCATGTGTTGAGTTACGTAGGTACATACATAAACATAAAAGTTCGAGTATTTTTGATCAAATCATAACATTTTAATAAAAACACTACGAATTTAAGGTAACTAAGTGGTCCTATAATTTAATGGGTTCATACTTATAAACTCATCACCTTTAAAACTTCTATGACTTGTTTCCGTTTTAACTTTTGTTTTGATGAACTAGGCATTCCTGCTTCTTGTAGGACCAAAGCCAAATACCTAAGTATTTTTGAAAATATCCCCTATCCTGAGCTACCCATTAGGCTAAATATTTTTCAGAACTTTCTTATCGAGATTTTTAGAGGTGAAGCAAAGTTTTAAATAAGGTATGTAGGTATGTGGTGGGTACTAAGAGAAACATGTCTATAATTATTTTATAAGTAAACAAACTACTTGTAGAACACATAAGAAACGATTCGCCTCTATTCTGCTTTTTTATTTAGGTACTCGGAAATATGATAATGACGTACCACCAATTTAAGTGTAATTTTGTTACACATAATTTGTTGGTACTTTTAGTTTGATTTTTTGAAAATGTCTTCTATCCTTGGATTTATAAAGTACCTGTCAAGTATCTATCAAGTACCTCTAGAATTTTTAATAAGGAGAGCAGTTGCTCTTTTAGAAAAGTTCAATGTTCTTACCACAATATAGTTTTAGGAAAAAAAACAATTTCACTATGTAGCAATATCTAATTTACTTATATTGGTTTAAAATATTATCAATGCAAAGATAAAAACTTCGGCGCTATTTCTTGATTTAGGTAGGTAAAGTCTTTGATTTTATTCAGCATAGTATTCTCATGGAAAAACTAGATAAAAGTAGCGTAAGTAAGCGTCCACCTTTAGAATAGTTTCAATCTTAACTAGAAAATAGAATTCAGAAATCTAGAATAACTAAATTTGTCGCCAAACTCAATAGTATTGCAGATTATAATTCCCATCCGCGTCTTAATCACTTTGGAGTTATACAAGGAAGTATCCTGGGCCCTCTTCTTTTTGTTTTATATCTCAACTAGCTGACCCGGCGAACTTCGCACTGCCTTAGAATACTAATTCTTATTAAGGTATTGTGTTACTGTTTAGTTATTAACTGATAGTGACAAATCGACAGCAGCGGCACCTAACCGGCCCCGGCCGGTACCGCCACAATCGCTTTGTTCCTGCATTTTAAATCTGTAATATCTTGAAAAATATTAATTTAAATTACATGCTGTAATGGGCCACAATCTATATTAAATGCACAATGTATTTAAGATACTTAATTGGATAAGGATTAATACTGTATTGTTTAAAAACGTTTCGTAAATAAGCCAGTAAAAGAAAGAATTAAAAAAATGGTTAGTGTGGGTTATCCCTAAGAGATAGACAAATACCTACCATCGCGGACTTTTATAGACCTGTGTACAATACTGTATGACATTATTTTGATCTATCTCGTAGGGTACAGCCAACGTTTGCAATGTAAGCGTAAAAAATGGGTTTATTTACGACATTAGAAACCTCTAAAATTATCAATGTTTTTCTACTATATTATGCATGTATTATACATATAAACCTTCCTCTTGAATCACTCTATCTAATAAAGAAAACGGCATCAAAACCCGTTACGTAGTTTTAAAAACCTAAGCATTTATAGGGACACTGAGCGGAAGTGACTTTGTTTTAAATTATGTGGTGGTGATCTGCCACAAGCAGTGAACGAAAATTGAATGCTATTTGCTGACGATACAACAATTATCATTGATTATAAGAATCAGAAATCATACGAAACAGACATACAAACCACCTTAAATGAGATCATCGCATGGTTTGAGTGTAACATACTTTAATAAATATTAATTTAGAAAATCTAAAATATTAAACTTTTAAACTCCGAAAAGTAACTATCTCCCTATTACAATTTCACACACAAATTAAGTGATAGAGCAAGACGAGTTCATTAAATTAAATTTTTGAGTGTACCTAATACTCGACGAACATTTCACGTGGAAAAGCCATATTGAAGAAACATGTATGTAAATTAGTAGGTTTGTTTTAGCTTTGAAAGTAGTGAGGTATGAAAGTCAACTGCAATAACAGTCTACCCCGCTCATGTAACTTTTATAATCCGGTAAGGTATTATTATTTGGGCTGATTCTACTGACCACTACTGACATTGAAATAGTTTTTATAATTCAGAAAAATAAATTCGGGCAATTTTTAATATAGAATGGAGTTCATCATGCAGAACAGTATTCAAAGATCACAATCTTTTGACTATTCCTTATATTTATATATTTGAAATTGCAAAATTTGATAAAAATAAACGTTTCCTTTTTGAATCTAAAATTAACTTCAGCAAACGTAAAGCAACTCAACTTCCATTATATATGTCAATACCCAGAATCTAATTATTATAATATTATTATGTATTTTTAATACAATAATTAAATGGATTTCTGATCTACCACCGAAGAAATTTTGTGTTGTGCTCAGGAAAAAGTTAGTAGACTTCCGTTAGGAAATTCCTATAAAAGAATTCGTAACTATCTTATCATTTTAGCAATGTAATAGAGTTCTAGCCGACCCCAAATAATATTGAGAACAGTGGCGTAACAATAGGGTGGCAGGGCTGGCAAAATGCCACGGGCCCCCGACCCAAGAGGGCCCCGGCCCAAGAGGCTGCGAGCTCAAAAATATTTTTCTACACTGTACCTGAGTATTTTATTTTATTTGAAAGGTATATTTTTATAAGTTCTGCTTAAAATCCAAAGTGAGACAACTAAATAGGTACCATAATACAATTTCAAGTTAATCGTTAAGCATTTCAACCAACCTAAACAAAAATATGTTGATTCATTTTTAGAGATGTACACGTTACCCGTAGCGAGTAATTTTACGTACTTATGACCGTCAAAAACCGTCAATAATCCAGAACAACCACAACAAGGTACCAGCAAAAATCAAAGAGAACTATATTTTAGCATGATCAATATTGTATCCTCCGCAATTATGTTACTGATAAGGGTAATTTTAAAGAGCTAACTTGATTGAAAGCGGATATTGTAAACCTAAGGGACCTTTCTTAAAAGATAGTGACAATAGATCTTTTCTAGAAAAACATTACTAAATTGTTTCCAAGACTGGCGAGAAACTTCAAGGTATATGGCTATCCTATTCTTTAATACTTCAGATTCCGAAGGCGTATTGTGAACCGTGTTGGTTATTCGCAAATCGGGCATCTAAGAAAATACAAAATGTTTGGATTGAGGGGCTATGACGACTGGAAATATATTGTAGGTAGACTAAATTCACCTAAGAGCAAGAGTCTATGATAAAAAAAAATTTTTTGGCGCCAAGTACTTTTTATACTCCTTGATGTTACTCTGACACTTTAAACGTGTTCTTTAGCCTTTTATGGCCACTTTGTGGAGAAAATGCAGATAGCAGTAATCCAAGCCCCAAAGGAAACTTTTTGAGTATTGTTGAGTTATTAGGAAAATACGATGCGATTTAATAAGAATTGTTAAGTAAACCAAAGGGCCAGATAAAATATTTAAGTCCAAAAATACAAAATAAGCTAATTTCTGTCCTGGTTCTAAAAATAGAAAATTCACTGATAAATGAAGTAATGCCGCACCATCACCACTCTATCATATTCGATACAATTCAAGATATTTCAAATTGATTTAATTTGTGAACTTTACCGTTATTGTATGATAGAAAAAGATGGTAATGGGATCCCAAAGGCACTTGTCATTAAAGAAACATTTTAAGGATTTCATGAAGTTAAGGATCAAAATGCCTTGGCAATGTCCAAGCAAATTATTAAATCCATTAATGACAAATATATTCCACTAAATAAGTGTCGAGGACAAGGATAGATGGTGCTAACACAATGAAAGGGACTAATGGTGGAGTTCAAAAATATGTCAAGCCGAATGCCGCATATGTTTACTGTGCTGCTCATATTTTAAATCTAGTACTCAATGATGCAATGATAGAGGTTATTAATATGCAAGTTTTTTTTGAAACAGTTCCACAAATTGGTTTTTTTTTGGGCATAGTATTAAAAGATATTCCATATATTTTAACAAGTTATAAATCTAATAAAGAAAGTGAGTCTTCAACTTCAATAACATTAAAAAAAGTCCCTACTAAATGGGCAGGACGTTATGATGCCGTTTTTGCTTTAAAAGTTCGGTTTGTTGAAGTCCAAAAAGCGCTAACTCTTCTATGGATGAATGTGAAGTCTTCAATACGCATTAGGCTAGCGTGGGGACTAAAGACAATTCCCTCTCGCCGAGAGAAGGCCTATGGCCATTAGTGGGACATTTACAACTTAAAATTGAGTTTGCTGAAAATCTCAAAGTATATTAAAATTAAACTGAGTACAACGTGACGATTTTTACTGATAGGGCCCCATCAAAAGAATTTGCCACGGGCCCCAAATGGTATTGTTACGCCACTGATTGAGAATAAGGCTAGGAAGAAGAAGATGATTGTAGTTGTGCATAATTATTTAATAAAGTATGTTTAGTACATATTTTCAAAGTGTTATTGACATTTAATGGTTTTAAGTAACTGTTGTACAGGAGACTACACCCTATATTTGAATGCCTGTTAAGGCGAAAGGTGTATCGTGCGTCAATTCTTTACATTTTACCACATTTATGCAAATTAAAGTATATTATTATTACCTATTGCGATGCTTCTGCATCATTGAGCCCAGCGGCGCAATGATCTCGCACTCATCTACTTTGTGATTCTTTACAACTCTGTGATTGTTTTTAAATAAAGAAACCAGCTTCGTTACACTATTACACTTTAATTTTTTACGTGACATTTCGAAAGGTTGGTAAAGTTTGCCTGGAAGAAATTGCTTTTTTGCGATAAGACCGCCAATTGTACATGGTCATTATGTTGAGGTATTCTTGCATGTATACTATATTAACTGGTGTACATTAAAGTTAATTCTATTCAACCTGGTCACATTTTTAATATGCATATAAATTTGTAACTTTTTTGGTTGAGTAAATGTAGTATAGTCTTTAGTATGATATCAATTTAACATACATATTTGAAAACTCGGCCAAGAAAGTTATCGTGAGAACCCAACCATTAGATAGTTCAACTAAAACAGGTAGTTTCACAAGTTGCTCCACCGAATAAACCTTTAGCTCAAATTGTTACTATGACTGTTACGACGTTTTTGAAGTGCTCTCCGATTGTTTTACATAAGTTTGTTGTAGTAAAGCCATTAGTTGGTTCAGAAAAGGTACCTACCTAAACATAAAAGACAAAGTAAGTCGTTTCACTCGGCTCTAATAGAGCCGGCTCCAATTATCTACGGTAATCCGGCGCAGCGGGCCCAGCTAGATAGCCGCCTGTAATCGACTTACCCGCGCGATTTAATATCGCATTCAATGCCCCGGCAAAATATTTACGTAATGCCAACGACTGGCTTTGTTCGTATAAACAAGTTTACAAATATACAAGCTATATGCAGGTGATTCAATATCAAATTACACTCAGCACCGAACGCGGCTCAACTAGTGATAAGGGAATAACGCCGTCATGATTTAAAATGTCTGATATTATGACTATGCTTTACAACTAGAAACATTTTAGAAACAAAATGAGTACAACTGTCCTTCTAATACCTACTTCTCATATTTTTTTGATATAGACATATGTAAACTGTAATGTAAATTATCAATTAAATGCCACATTAATGGATGTTTCATTATCAGTCAAGTACATTATGGTCGATACGATATTGGAATAGAGTTAGGGTTGTCGCTAGCATATCGCCTGAGTAAGAACTATAGAAATTATGCCTGTGGTAAGAAATTTGCTGAAACATTCAACCTGATTTCCTAGTTTTAATTTGATGATACCTAATCATCAAATTTTTGTAACATTATTTTTGTACATTGTACATAGTGATAGGTACTTATTTCTATCTATTGCGCTGTTTGCCTTTATATCAACACATAAACAATATATTTACTTGTAAAAGTGTTTCTGGTTAATTTTCGTTAATTTGTGACCTTGAATCGCATCCTTTCACTACGCATTTACCCATTTTATTGATTGTTGTTGTACTTTAGGGTCTACTGACGCCATTTTGAGCAATAAATTGATCGACCTTGGTCTGTAAATTCAAATCTAGTGTATTATACAATACTAGCTGATGCCCGCGGCTCCGCTCGCATTTTAGAGGTATCAAAAATAGATGTTGGCCGATTCTCAGACCTACTGAATATGCATATAAAGTTTCATAAAGATCGGTCAAGCCGTTTCGGAGGAGTATGGCAACGAAAACTGTGACACGAGAATTTTATATATTAGATATATATATAAGATTATCCTACTAAAATTATAAATATGAAAGTTTGTGAGGATGGATATTTTTTACTCTTTCACACAAAAACTACTGAACGAATGTGGATATTCTTTTAAAGTACTACGAGTTACTATTTACTTCGATAACCGGGATGGACGCAAGCGATAGCTGGTGTATATATTATATTTATTAACGTAAATGAACCACTTTTTACAAGTGAATATATTGTTTAAGTGTGGGTATAAAGGCAAACAACACAACAATCGAATTAAAAATATTATAATAATTGTAATTTATATACAGTGTTACTGTGTAACATCTGTTTTCATTCCCAACTATTCCCAAATAATGGGAGAAATTTGTAACTTATGAAATAATTTGTTTTAAAAATGTGTTAACATGCTAAGGGTTAGCATTGAGTTACATTGTCAGTAATATATTTAAAAATCATAATCAATAATTGGCAATTTAATAACAGCCGTTAAATTTGGCGAACGTACGAGATAGAGTAGTCCATGTCCTTTCTCAAGAAGCAAAGTATCTCCATGCCAAATTTGGCGAACGTACGAGATAGAGTAGTCCATGTCCTTTCTCAAGAAGCAAAGTATCTCCATGCCAAATTTGGCGAACGTACGAGATAGAGTAGTCCATGTCCTTTCTCAAGAAGCAAAGTATCTTCATGCCAAATTTGGCGAACGTACGAGATAGAGTAGTCCATGTCCTTTCTCAAGAAGCAAAGTATCTCCATGCCAAATTTGGCGAACGTACGAGATAGAGTAGTCCATGTCCTTTCTCAAGAAGCAAAGTATCTCCATGCCAAATTTGGCGAACGTACGAGATAGAGTAGTCCATGTCCTTTCTCAAGAAGCAAAGTATCTTCATGCCAAATTTGGCGAACGTACGAGATAGAGTAGTCCATGTCCTTTCTCAAGAAGCAAAGTATCTTCATGCCAAATTTGGCGAACGTACGAGATAGAGTAGTCCATGTCCTTTCTCAAGAAGCAAAGTATCTCCATGCCAAATTTGGCGAACGTACGAGATAGAGTAGTCCATGTCCTTTCTCAAGAAGCAAAGTATCTCCATGCCAAATTTGGCGAACGTACGAGATAGAGTAGTCCATGTCCTTTCTCAAGAAGCAAAGTATCTCCATGCCAAATTTGGCGAACGTACGAGATAGAGTAGTCCATGTCCTTTCTCAAGAAGCAAAGTATCTCCATGCCAAATTTGGCGAACGTACGAGATAGAGTAGTCCATGTCCTTTCTCAAGAAGCAAAGTATCTCCATGCCAAATTTGGCGAACGTACGAGATAGAGTAGTCCATGTCCTTTCTCAAGAAGCAAAGTATCTCCATGCCAAATTTGGCGAACGTACGAGATAGAGTAGTCCATGTCCTTTCTCAAGAAGCAAATTATCTCCATGCCAAATTTAACAGAAATCAGTGCAGCAGTTTAGCTGTGAGAGCGTAATAGATTGACAGAGTTGCTTTAGAGTTTGTAATATTTAATATGAACTTTAACTAAAACTGTCCAGCTATTATGTTATTTATAAGACGTCATGTTTATTCTATTTAAGTTTTTTTTGTAATAAATTTTATTTAAAATATTAAAACTTCACCTTCCTAGCCTTCTTCCCAATATTATTTGGGGTCGGCTAATAGTTCAACCGGTTTTACCTGAATATCAGTTTTTCCACGGACCGGCTGGCATCGGACCTCCGCAACCCTAAGGTAGAACTGAAATTCGAAGGTTGAACTGGTTGACAGTAAATTTGAGGGCACTGACTTCCCAATAACGATTGCCATAGATGTTCAAGACAACCGTGACCGACGGCTTTACGTGCTCTCCGAGGCACGGGCGTGAATCACCGCCAAACTTCCAAACTCCTGGCTGCTATTAGAAATTTCCCAAGAAAAACCCAAGGACCTATTTTACTCGACCCGGGATTTGTACCTTTTGAGTAGCAGTCGCATGCGCAATCCTCTAGACCAACGAGGCAGTAAAAATATTTTATAAATACTATGTAACATTATAAATGTTTTATATTTAAAATATTTATAACATTATTTAAAAAAATATTAAAACCATTTTCCATGCATGATTCGCCAGAGAACCAACAATCATTTAATTTACACCATTATTATTATTATTTTTATTTATTTAAAGCATATATTATGTACACCTGATCGGAACAGTAGTCAATATTCCCTGAAAATGAAAAGAGAACGTTAGTCTTTTCCTTGACCTGAATAAGCGGGAGGAAAAAATGTATGAAAATCCATTTCTAACGTGTTTTAGCAGGAGAGAAAGCAAAGAGTACTTGCGCAAATCATCACTCCACCTGGCCTGTGGGCGCCCTACACTACGTTTGCCGAGACGCGGTCTCCACTCCAGAACTCTTCTACCCCAACGGTCATCAGTTCATCTAACACATGATACAACAAAACAATGTATGGCACTCCGAGACACGGTGATGACGTAGGTGACTCAAGACACGTCTACTCTATCAAAGGGTCACAACCTTTATAATTTTGGGTAAACTTTTTGAATTATTAATAAGTAATGGTATAAACTAAAAAAAAATCACCATAGTGATAAATTTCCACAAAATGATTAGGTTTTTCAGTCTTCGATAGATGAGATGACCAGTTTAAAGATGCTCTTATTCATTTTTCGCACAGCATCAGATTACAGTTATTGTCTAATAATGTCTAAATAAGATACATATTCGCATATTCGCTCTTCTGTTAAGCTAAATGTAATCATCCCTCGGGTTTCTTGACTTGCTCATCGATCGTATTTAATTCAATTTTAGTTTCCATTGTGTATCTAACTCACTCACTTTAATAATTTACTAGCCTATATAAAGATAAAATCATATTTCCTGCCAGTATTACTCGAGGTCTGCGTTTCAACGTAATAAAATTGAGTTCCTTGCTTCCTTTTTATCGAGACACTACCAAATCTTATTAAATGCTAACATATTTTGAGAAAAAATGAGAACTTCGTGTAATTTATTAGTAGTTCTTATTGAATTTAATAATTACAGCAAAAAGCTGACCACGTAATCGTATTAGAAGGGTTACGTGAAAACTTGAACGGTCTCTAAGTATTTGCGGTCATACCAATGAAGGATTCAGGAAGGGTTGTGTAACGGAACGTTCTTTGATAAGAGTACTGCATTGTTAAAATACTAGTTTGGGCTTGAAACTAACTTTAGGTCTTCTAAATGTTATTTTATATAGAGAAGGAGATTGTTCTTATTGTTTGACTGTATGATCTTGTTGAGTTAACTTATCCACTTAATTATGATGTAGTATTCTAATTGTCTACTTAGTTTATTTTTTAGTTCTTAGTTTGTATTCATATGTATGTCGACAACTGACATATTATTAATAAAATTGTTCTTTAACACCAGCCTATTGATATCTCTTATTTATTTTTTATTTTTATTTTCAACACTTTCTGCATTAAATTTGCATGAGGTGGACTTAATGCCATAATAAGGCATTCTTTACCAGCCAACCTTTGGATGGTACAGTAAGGACATGGCAAGTGTCTTCTCAAAAAGGTGCCAAGACTATATTTATAAAAGGATATAATATAGACTTATATAATACATAACATATATAATAATTATATAAATACATATACAGGATGAATTTTTGAGACGGGACAGTAAGGACAGGTCCTTAACCGATACAGTTACAGGAAAACGCTTTTAGAAGACTATCCATATTTTTTTAAGATATTCTGAACTGCATTTACAGATTTTGGAAAAAATGTACAGCCAGCAAGAAAATGGTCATTTTAAAAAAAAAACTTTTTTTGATGCCAATCGATCCTGTTTCTTAAAAGGATCAAAGGTCTGTACTGGACCGACTGAGGTTTGAGTACTAGAAATGTTAGAAATTGCAAAAAACTTTTCCCATACATTTTTACGGAAGTAAATAATTTTAATATGTATTTTAGACACAGACAAACATACATTTAGATGATCTACGAAATAAATTGCTCAAAACGACCACCGCTTTCACGAATACATAAGTTCACTCATTTTTGTACTGAGCTCATAGCGACCGATAATTTTCTTGGATAGATATTTATCATTTAAAATCCTTGCTAATGCATCTTTCAGCTCCTGAATACTATTGTAATTTTTTTTGTAGACTTCGTTTAGTTTTTTCCAAAATCTGGATAGTCTCCTAAAAGCGTTTTCCTGTAACTATAACGGTTGAGGTACCTACCCGTACTGTCCCGTCTCAAAAATTCACCCTGTATACACATATATATATATGTATATATATGCTATATGCACATATATGCTATGGTATATATACATATATATAATATACAAACGCATACATACATACACACATATGCATACATAGTGAATATACAAAGTTATATCTGAGATATATAAGGATAATGAGATTACGAAGATATTTCGGCCAACTGTTTTAAATAAATTTCCCTAACTTTAGCCTTAAATGTAATACGGTTTGTTATTTTCCTGATCTCAAGTGGGAGCGCATTCCATAACAAAATGGACTCAACTACGAAAGAGGAATGGACAAGACAAGAAGAGTGTTTTGGGCATAAGAGTAGAAGATTATTAGTGGAGCGAAGGTCTCTGTCATGGTTGGAACATAGCAACTTAAGCTGTGAAGTAAGGTAAGAAAAGGCTGTAGGATTGTTAAGTAGAGAATGAAGGGTAGTCAAGGCCCGCAAGCTACGCCGCTGTCGTATAGGTAACCATGACAGCTGGGTTCGATAGCTGGTGACATGATCGTACTTGCGCAGATTGAAGATGAACCGAATGCAGTCATTGAGAAGTCGGTCAAGTTTGTTGAGTAGATCTGCATTCAGATCGAGGTAGCAAACATCACAGTAATCAATGATTGGGAAGATCAGGGCCTGCACAAGCATTAACTTGGTAGTAGGTGGGAGAAAGTTCTTAAGCCTAATATCGCTGGTCATTTTAAGCATAGCCGTGACTGAAAGGGGCTGAGGATGTCGTGATGAAGGATGTACTTAGAGAGTTGCTTGTGAACACAAGCTTCTAGTACCTTGGATAGGAAAGGAAGGATTGATATAGGTCGGAAATGGCTGGGGAGAGAAGGATCGGGAATCTTTGAAAGAGGGCGTACATATGCTCTACGCCATTCAACTGGGAACTGTCCGGAATAAAGGGAGAAGTTAATAATATGGCATACAGCAGGAAGAATTTGGCCTATATGATGAGAAAGTCCAGGAGTAGGATATTGACCGTGAGAGGATACAAGTGAAGGAGATGATGTAAGTATTAGGTCCAGCCAAGTATCATGTCCAGAATTATTATGGTGTGTAGATTGGAGACTTTAGAAATCAAAACTATTAAAATCCAGAAAGTTCGTAGTCGTTAAGTACATACATTTATCCAGAATACATTTCAATTTGAACCATTCCTCAAATCTTTTGTTTAAGAGGTATTCATCTATCTATATTTATAAAAATGAATTGCTGTTCTCTCGCTAAAACTCGAGAACTGCTGGACCGATTTGGCTGATTTTGGTCTTGAATCATTTGTGGAAGTCCAGAGAAGGTTTAAAAGGTGAATATATAAAAACAAATTGCATTTTTTTTATTTATTATGGATTTATTTTGTTTGTTTTAAGTTTATTTTATACAAAAGTTTAGGTCTTCTATTTATCGATACAGGCAGTACGAAGTCTGCCGGGTCAGCTAGTATTTCATAAACTAAGTGGTATTCAAGTCAAATTATTTAAGGTGTATTGTTTTATTGACGTCAGTATTTCAGGGTTACCGAGTAAATAAGAATTGTGAGAAACCTAATCCCAGGTCCTGTTTATGAAATATAGTGTTAAAACAGAAACCGTTACATGAGCAAAATCAGGTTATACTTTAAATTCATTTATGTTAGTAGGATACAAAAGTTGTTATCATTTATTATTGGTAAATAAATAGATACATATTAAATAATAATAATACATATTAAATATAGAACACCATATTAAATATTTGCAGTTCACACAAATATTTGGTTCGACCCGGGAATAGAATGCCAGACTCAGCACAGCAATTGCATACGGTACCACTGCGCCACCCAGGCATCACTGAGACATTATAAAACCGTTTACTTGTACATTATGGTTAAGTAATCTTACATAGTACCTAAGTAACTACGATAGATACTTAGTACAAGGACATTTAATTTTATTATTTTGTTTTACTAAACTACTACAAACCTGCTGACATTATACCATGATCATATCAATAACATTTAGTAGTCTAGTAAGGGCATAAACCTCTCTTAGAACTGAGGTTGACCTACTATAATATGCTCGTAGCGAGGGGGCGGCGTCCGGCACACACGGACGCCGCCTAAGAGAGGGTCGTCAAACAGAGACGGTGCCCGCATCAGGAGCAGGCAGGCGCTGGAGGAGCCCAGAAGGAGATCTAACCCTGAATTCCTCCTCCTCGTAAAAGAGAAGCGCAGAGAGGGCACTCCGTGTGGTTTTTAGTCGGTTCAAGACCGACACACCACCCTGCCGTAACCGTGGGGGTGGGGTGACGGACCATTAGTTCTTTTTCACACAAAAAAAAACTTTAATATGCTCGCCAGACCTGTTGTCTTGCGTATTTTGCTCCCTTACGACACATGCGAAATAAATATACGTGATACTCCGTATTCTGAATTAGACTCCACACATATTGTATTCCAATAAAATAAGACTGCCTTGGCATATACAGCTGCTGATCAAGATGCCTCGGGCTCGATTCCCGGGTCGGGCCAAATGTTTATGTGATTCACAAATATTTGTTACGGAGTTTGGGTGTTTTCTATGAATAAATTGTACGTATTTATTATAAAAAAGTATGTTTATTTATTTATATCAGTTGTCTAGTACTCATAATACAAGCTCTGCTTAGTTTGCAACTAGATGACGTTGTGTGTAAGATGTCTGAAATATTTATTTATTAATTAATTTTTTTACCTAAGTTTAGCTTTGTAGGACTTAACTGCAAACGTTAAATACCAAAGAATCACTATCTATCCTAATAAGCGTATGTGCAATTTACTTTCTTTTACTCCTGAAGTGGTTTATTTGTAAAGATCATTACAAAAAACTGAAAAAGTTAATAGATTCGACTCAATTCTCTGGAAAAGAAAAACCCTACTTTGTAAATCCTTATACACGTGTCTAATTTCAATTAACGATGTGAGTGCGGCGAGGGTAGCTACGTCGGGTAAAGTACATTTTCTCGCGAAAATCCGTTCATTACCGATATATACTTTTAGATCCTCTAAGCTGGTAGGCTGGGTACTTTTTATAGAAATATAAGGTTAAAGTATGAGTATCATTCCGTTTCTTGTTTAGGGTTCCGTAGATCATGATTCGGAACTCTTATAGTTTCGTCATGTCCATCCGTCCGTACTCGACTTACCATCCAAATGGTTGGTGATAGAAAGATGAAACTTTATGCGGATGTTTGTTATATATAAAATCATCAATATTTTTATTTGGGGTACCTCCCCTACACCTTATGTGGGGATGTTAGATATTTTGAAAATGTTGTGAGATTACGAAGACAATTTTGAAATTTAGGTATCCGTTCGCGAGTTTTTCATATTTAAAGGGAAAAATTGTGTCAAAACAGGGAAAGACCAGTCAAACTCTTTTAAAACTAATCTAAACCTTAGGTACGTTTTATTTACTTCTTATGTAAAAATATAAGATAATCCTTTTGCCCTTTTATAGAGATTAGTCAGGATGCCTGATAACTAAAACGACATACTCACACACCTGTATGTACGCAGTTAGAGCTAGAAAATAATGAGTATCGATTTAACAAGCTCCACATTCTCCCTCGACAAACGTACAAGCCGATTCGATTCACTGGCACAGTTTGCCGGAGATCGGTACTCATAGAAGCGTGCAATTCTCGCGTTCGACTAACTCACCAACTTATCTATCTTATTCATGCATAGCGTATATTTTTAACAATGCTTATTGACAATAGACTTTAGTATTACAACTTGTATTATGTTCAGAAAAACTATTGTGCGATATTTCTGCTAAAGTATGTTCGATACAATATTGTGTATCTATTTCAAGATGAATATGAAAAAAGTATTCAATACATTTCGTGCACAATGTACTTGCGTCCACATATGAACTTCTACACATAAGAATTACTTAACTAGAAATAAATCCTCAACCACCAGAATTATAATAAATTTCACCTCCACCATTCAGAATAAAACTTGGTCAAGAATGTGTCAGGCCACGCATAGAACAGGGTTTTGTAGTCACCCATAAATGACACATGGATTGAAAATTGTGTTCAACAGATGTAATATAATGTAAATATTATGTTTACTTTTTATTTCGTTATTTTTGTACGAAGTTTTCTAAATAGTGCGTATTTTACAAGTTAAAAGGTCTATTAACTCCTGAACTAACGAAGTTATCTAAGCCGTTACAGTTTTCCCTCAAAGTTTACCACATGAACTACCGTCATGAATGTTTCCAGATTTCAGGTTTCAGCCGGAGAGACTTTTATTCAGACTACAATCTGAATAAAAGTCTCTCCCAGGCTGAAACCTGCTTGCTGCTGTTTGAAAAAAAGACTAAGTTCTAAGTACTTTTATTATTACTGTAAAATTGTGTACTATGTTACCTTAATCAGGGATCTTACGGAGCTTCGACTCCTACTCAGTTATGTCGGAACTTCCGATTATTATTACACCTTCGGTTCCGACTTCAGCTCCGAAACTATTAAATAGGAGGTTAATCGGAGGTCGAAGCATAACAAATAGCAGCGGTGGCCTGCGTCGTAGACCGCTACGCACATGTTCATGCTATCAACCTGTGCGTATCGTAACTTCTATGAAGTAGTTCCAAATACAACTTGATTTTGGTTTCATTGTCATAAAAACAAAACCCTTTTATCGATATCAAGCCACAAAATACAAAATAAATGACTAGATATGTATTACGTATATATACACATCATGCGCATAAAAATTACAACAAGTGAAAACCAATTGACTATAGAGAGCACATAGCGGGGCGGGGGATTCTCCCCGCGACATGTATGAAGTTCATATTTATGTAAAAGTTAAGGATTTGCTCACACAATTTGAGATAATCTCATTAACAACACACATTTGGACTAACCCAGGTTCGAATGTGTCTTTATTAAGTCTCACAGTGCTAATCATAAATGGAGATTTTAAAGGGCTAAAATCTCTCTCCTGCCACCATTTTTGACCCTACCTCCGCCTCCGACTCCGACTTCGGTTCCGACTCCGATAAATCAAATTTAAAAACTCCGACTCCGACTTAGGTTCCGATAATATTACCTCCGTTACATCACTAGCTTAAATCTTGTTTCATAATTTTTCAGCGTAGTTTTTTATCTCAGTTGGGTTTAAGTTTTTACTTTTTTTTATTATTAACTGTCTCGTTTTAATACGCAGTTACGCCGTAACAGCCACAGTCTTTTGGTGGCCATACAATTCCATTAGTAAACATATAAATGATATGTCACTGATATTTCATTGGCTTCATTATATATATGGTTTTCATTGGTATATATATGGTATATATAAATAGACAGACAGCCTTTCTGGCTGTCTGTCTATTTGGCATGGAGACACTATAATTCTTAAAGAAGGACATTATGTTAGTCTTTACCGCGGAAACCGGCATATAATTTTGAGGGACCACAATAAAACGCTAGAATCATTATTAACGATATTGATTGAAAGTAAAAAACCTATTTTATAAGTCAATAACTGTTACGATAGTAGGTATTTGGATTTTTACCAATGAAAACCATATATATAATGAAGCCAATGAAATATCAGTGACATATCATTTATACAGAGAAATAGAGTAACTTTCGAATATAAGTATAATTATTGAAGTATGTATGAATTTCTATGATATATATATAAAATCATATAAAATATGAGAACTAAGTATTTTTACTTTTTAATATTATAAGGATATTAAGAGCATTTTTTTTTCTTAAGATTTTTGTGTTTTAAATAAGCGAACTGTAGATGATTTGGTATTAAAATTAAATAGATTTTTTTATTGATATTAAGTTCTAATAAAATATCATCGCTGACTACCAACCTACCACTACCAGTCATAATAGGACAATGGATTTGAGATAATATAATTCTGATGCGACAATTGTTAGGATTAGGGGTTGATAAGTGAATCATGACTCCATTAACTAGAAGAAAAATATTTTGTAATTCTTTATATTGATTGACAGTGCTAACCCAGATTTTTGTCATAAATTGTTATTCTTCATTTCTTTTGATAAAGAGACCAGAAATAAATATTTGCAATATTCTAATACAGAGTTTTATAAGTATTCAAACCAGAGAATGATACCAAATTCAATTTAGATTAGCACATCTTTGTAGTAAGCAGTAGCAATTTCTTTGGCAGATAATATCTCATTTTATTATTTACAGAGACAGAATGACGAGAATATTTTCTTGTCTTGGCTTATATTTTTAACACGCCACAACGCATTGCGATTTCGTGCGAAAGTCACCGTGAGCTTTTGGTCTAGTTGTCATCTGTTGCTTTTTATGCCGAAAATATACATATATCAAAAAAATACTTCCGTTTAATAGATAAATTTCAACCGTCATATCATTCGTTAGTACAAAAAACTATTGTACTAGTTTCTATGCTTTTTGTCCAACGTATTCGAACCTACAACCTAACAGGCTCGCTCATAATGGTAAAACTTTTATATGTCTACGGTAGAATACCGTCCGACGTTATTAAGTGAAGATAAAAGAAAAAGACCGACGATATCTGTATAAATCCTAATCTCTGTGACTTGTGTTATCACATTGTGTCTTCTCCTTCTTTTACATGACTTATATATATCTACAATTGAATGGAAATACACAATCTTAGGGGCGTTTGAATAGCAAACCAAATAGGTATATGTTTGGTTGAAAGAAAGACGGTAAGATCTTCGAACAATGTAGTAACCTGTTGAACGCTTGTGTGATTGCGAGGATAGCTTCATTCTCTCCCGGCTTTCTCGACGGGGCGGTCGACAGTTATCGACAACTTAACGCAATGTCGACTTTACAATAACAAGTACATTTACCTGACCTTACTGCTCTATATACTGCTCTTCACGTCGAACCTTTTATGTTATCGTATTTATTTGCTTCGATCTAATGTTTCTCTTTTCTTTTTTCAGGTGCAATCCTCCAGAACATACATCGGTGCAGTGCGGTTTAATCATAGTAGATAAAGTGGAAAATGTCGTGTTGTGGCGCCAGCGTGTTGATCCCAGATTAAGACAAAGAAAGTGTTTTGCAAGTGCTCAGTGTGTGATGATGTGAAAGTGCAGTGGAACTTATAAAAGAAAACGCAACCATGTTGCCTACAAATGTGATGTCCTTTATGAAAAAGGTGAGTGACTATAATTAAAAAAAAAATGGGTACAGGAACTTTGTCGAAGTCGACAAAGATTACATACATTTTAAGTATGTATAATACGTAACGTTTTTATTGTTTCCTTGTTGTGAGACAGTAATATGGAGTAAGACTGATGCTACCTTCATTTGGTTCTTCAGTTTGTTTCATACGGAGGAAAAAGAATATGAGTAGGACTTAGTTAAGATTGTTATTCAGAACTGATTTAATATCTAGAGTTATTTTAATCAGGATTTTTTTCCATTCTTTATCATAAAATGTACCCTATATCTTTTCCCAGATCCCGGCAATGAAAATTAGAATTTTTATGATTCCCTTTAAAGTACGTGCATCATCACTACATAAAATACTATCTGAAAGTATTGTACCGTAAAAATCTTATAATCATTATTTTCGAAGTGAAAACTAAGTACTTTTATTGCTTTTTCACCTATCTTATTACACTTTTTAATAAACTTGTACTGCAATTACAGTTATTACTTCGGGTAAACCGAGACAGTAAAGTAAATTTTAATATATTTAGAATGTATTATAATGCAAATTGCCTTCAACAAAGACATAATTTTTTTCTTTACGACTTCCCTCTCATTCATGGCTTTATATATCAAGAATCCTATTCAGGTGAAATTGCATACATTACGGGTACAATAGATTACTTATTACAACCCTGAATGAAAAAGAAGAAATTAAGAAGCCTACTTACTTTTCTTTGTATTCTCGCTTTAGAGTAGCAGAAACTGGCGTTCAAAATTTAATAGCACCACATAGATATATTTATTGAAAAAGTCAAGTGTAAAATGTATAATCATGTATTAAAAACTATTCCAGTCCTTCTAAAAGGCGCTCATAGCCCAGTTGTGGCTAGTGACTCGCGCCACTAGCGGTCTCCCATCGAGGTACTGACCGCGATATCATTACCATGAATGTTTTCTTGACTTGGATGACACGTTACGAAGTCAGTCCCGGTTGTTGTCATAGGCTGTTATGAAATTTAGTACAAGATCTTCGGGCGGCTTAAATACGTCCAACAGCAAGATTACGTAGCCGCAACGGTGTCTTGCCAGTGTTAAACCGACACTCGAACAGCGTGAGGATGCATAGCTTAGTACTCTGAGAGGAGAGGAGACCCGAGCCCAGTATTGGGCCCATCAATGGGTTGTTGATAATTGATGATTCTACTCGTAATCCCATCGTTTAAGATATCATATACAGTCTATTATTTCGTTACATTTCAAATTATTTCTTATTGATATTGTCATATTGTAAAATAAAAATCTTTTCAACTTACTCTCTCCCTACCTATATAAAAAGTCAAAAAGGTACAACTAGATGTGTTTGTAAAAAAAAATGGTAAAATTTAGAGCCAATATTATGGCCAGTGTCACTATTTTGAATCTATAAACGTCTCGTTCATTAAAATACTGATAAAGCTCTTAGCTTTTCTTTTTGCTTCCCCGTAGTTGGGTAAGAAGATCTTTTTGATTTTTAGATAAAGGTACATAGATATGCCACACGGAACATGTTCTTATTAAATGACAGATTACTTATTATGTAATTCAATTTAGTATTCAGATTATTGAAAAGTTATTAAACTATATTTACACTATGTTTAAACATATTAAAAGATCCTTTTGAATAACATAATGAACAATAAAATTTCCTAGGATATTAATGACTAATTAAACTTAGATGAAGTTAAATGGAACCATCTCTTTAATCCTGTATCGGAACTCAAATAATATCTCTCCATTTGACTTCGCTGCTATGTAAATACACTTCGACATAATATCAACAAGGGACATTAATTATGAGTATGTACACACTCTGAAATCACGTACACATTGCAATTTTTACATCTTATTATAAAACAGCATCTGCGTTAGCTGGACTTATTGTTTTAATTTAATAACCAGCGTGCTTTAATTAAAACTTCCTGTACTAATCTCTGCTCTAACATAAAATCATGTTTAAACCAGGTTAAACCTTATTCTTTTATGTCTATTTTTTCTCTTAGCTAATCTGAAAATAGCAAAAAATCTAGTAACGTACGTTTGTGTTCTTTTATACAATGAATGGAAGTAGGTCAGCCATTGTTAGTGAAACTAAGTTTAGTTATTTCAGTTATGTGGCATCTCTATGTACATATAGTTAGTTAAGATAGTGATCATGATAATAATGAGTACCATACTTGGCACATAGGGGCTGAAGTTCATGTGTACTCATGCTTTCCATCAGAGTAAAGTCACTTTGGCAGGCTCAAATATTAAAATAAAAAAATCGGCCAAGTGCGAGTCAGACTCGCCCATGAAGGGTTCCGTATCAGCAAGTAACATCATATAAAAGTTCTTGTAGTTTGTTGTAACTTTCATCGATGTTTTTACACTAGTTTATTGATTGAATGAAAGGTAAATTGCGTGTTACGATTTATGACGTATTAAAAAAAATTACTCACTAGATCTCGTTCAAACCAATTTTCGTTGGTAGTTTGCATGGTAATGTACAACATATTTTTTTTTTAGTTTTATCACTCTCTTATTTTAGAAGTTAGAGGGGGGGGGGACACACATTTTTCCACTTTGGAAGTGTCTCTCGCGCAAACTATTCAGTTTAGAAAAAAATGTTATTAGGAACCTCAACATCATTTTTGAACACCTATCCATAGATACCCCACACGTATAGGTTTGATGAAAAAAAAATTTTTGAGTTTCAGTTCCAAGTATGGGGACCCCCAAAATGTATTGTTTTTTTTTCTATTTTTATGTAAAAATCTTAATGCGGTTCACAGCATACATCGACTGACCAAATTTCAACAGTATAGCTCTTATAGTTTCGGAAATAATTGGCTGTGACATACGGACGGACAGACAGACAGACAGACAGACAGACTTGACGAATCTATAAGGGTTCCGTTTTTTGCCATTTGGCTACGGAACCCTAAAAAGTGTGTATTTAAAAATAAGGTACGTGTGTGTTTAGCTGCCATAGTGTTAATTCTGTTATTACGTCACTTAACTGAATCATAATTTCTCTAAATTTATCATAATTCAGTAAAACGAAAGTTAATATTGTTTAAATGCGCCTGATTTATTGCTACAAACCTAATTTTTAATCAATCTTCAGCGTTCGATACGTCGTTTTAATACAACTATTATTTATAATGACAGCGCATAACAAAATGAGTAATAACATCATTTTAAAAACAATACGTCAAAATGTTTTCTGTGGCATTTTCCGTATCCGGTCAGGGCAGATCCATGGAGGTTTCCACAGACAAAAAAGGCTGTTTACTAAGGCATGCCAACCTTATTGACATTACTCATTCGTCCATCCTCATTCGAGTAATTCATTCATAATATCAGGTAATAACGACAGATATTCCAAAAAAAAACAAGAGATGTCCTTCACTTTGATTAAAAAAAAAAAAATATACTACCATCCCGAATGAAAAGTCTATCATCTTTTTCTTAGAAAGGTAAAGTTTAAACATACATTGTGAGCATAAAAAAATATAAATGTAATATATCCAGTTACCCACTTAAATTTAAAACTTCTTAGTATGAAGCTAAGCAGCGAGCGCACAGGGCGAAAGACAATAATAGAAAAACTATAATTCATTGTTAGGAACCGTGGTCAATCAACTAGGTTAATAAGTAGGTAGGACTTCGCGAGAATCGTATTTTTTCCCCATCAACTTAAAATTCGGCATACACCTTATCTAGAATGCTGAGAAGAACAACAGTATCTAAAATATAAAATTCTCGTGTTTGGTACCAAAGTCCTCCGAAACGGCTGGACCGAGAGTAGGATTGAGAACATCTATTTATCATAACCCTAAGTCGCGAGCGGAGCCACAGACAACAGCTAATAGTGTAATAAAAAAATGTACGTACGTGAGCGAAGCCGCCGACAAAAGTTAGTGTTAAATATAAATAGTCTATGGAATTTTTTATTTTATTTTTTAGCTTTTTACACTCGTCGTCATTATAAAGTTTATCTGCGCCTAAATCCAAACTTCTCCATTCTCATTATTATCGTAAAAAGAGATTTTTTCTTCATATGTAAGTAGGATTAAAACTGTACATACATTTATGTTATTTCGATATCCTTAATCAAAGACAAATATAATAAAATCGATTATAACTTTAGAAGTTTAACCATTTGACGCCACTGTACTCTAAAACTGATGTATACGCTAAAATATGGAAAGCAGTTTTTTCAAGCTTTTGAAATTTAAGGAAAGTCCAATTTTCATCCTAATTAGGATTCAAATTCGACATAGCGCAACTTTACATAGGTTTTAATTACGAAAACTGATGTTGGTTGTGGTATTTTATGTTAAAGAGCTGTGCGAGCAACTGAACTGTTTTAGTAGCTTTACCCGCGACTGCTCCCGTGTATGTCGGTTACCTATCTCCAAGGTCCAATCTCTCTCCAAAGCCCAATCTCTCTTAATAGCAATCAATCGATCGAAATCGGTTAAGTGGTTTTGTATTGAAAGCATATCAGACGGACAGACTGAGTTGTTTTCAAAGTTATAAAATTAGTATCAATCAACGCCGGCTTCTTTCATTTTATTTATGCCTAATACTTTTTTTACAAAGTATACTACAATAAAAAAAAAAAATTACTGTGTGAATGTACTTCCTATCCAAGGAAAGGCCTATGTAGTCATTATTTTATAACAGCGAAAAAATTTCAACCTGTGGTAATCCCCGCGGACCGCGGACGGCGGGGTGGTGTCTCGGCCTCGAACCGACTAAAACCACACGGTGTGAACTCTCTGCGCCTGTATTTAGGGAGGGTGCATCATTCAACCGGCCTTAGGAGGCCGGGAGAATGATGCAGAATTTTCTGACCAGGCCGCCATGGTCCCCATACCATGGGGTATGGGGTATGGGGCACCATGCTGCATTGCCTACACTCAAAATGAGGATGGTGGCCCCTACTCCTGGATTCTACTCATGCTTTCCATCAGGCAGAGTAAAGTCACTTTTTGTAATCATAATCTTCCTCCGTTTTACAATATTTTTTTAATGATAGATTTTTTAATAATGCATAACTTCTATTACATCTTAGCGTGATGGCCTATAGCTTTGCTCGACGGCTCGACGTCGAGGTTGAGATTAGCGCGTTCAACCAAACAAATAAACAAATTATCAATTTCATAATAATATGTTATTTTTGTTCTATTTTCATTTATCTTCATAATGTACACTGATATAATGAGACGAAGATAAAGTAAAGCAACAGCATGCACAGTAGAGATGTTACACAATACTGTCATGAACTATCAACAGCTTACATTGTGAATCTTCACTACATAGTAATATTGTGTAACTCTGTGCTTCCGTCGTGAAAGGATAGCATGTGGCTTACATTGCTAAACTGATAAAGCTGAGTCGTGGAAGCTACGAAACTACACTTTGTTCATAGTTTGTCCGTATTGAATGAAAGAATATGTCGTCAGGACGTGTCAAGTCTTTTCTGATTTATTTTATGTTTTGTTAGATGATATCAGGATTCATGTCTAGTAAAAGTGAAATATAAACGGAATAATGAAGGAATCTGATAAATTTTATGGAATTAAGCTTTTAAACGTCTCATCATCCATACTCCATACTTCTCCATATATTATAAACATGGCGGTAAATAGTAGCCTACTTATTTATCTGATATGTAAGATATAATATCGTTAAGTTTCATCAAAATCCATTCAGTAGTTTTTGCGTGAAAGAACAACAAACATACATACTCACAAACTTTTGGGTTTATAATATGAGTAAGGATACGAAAATAACTCTGTCCGTATATCAGTCGGTCTGTCCATTAATTCGATTTTAATGGACGACAATAATATATATATATATATATATATATATATATATATACTCGTATATATATATATATATATATATATATATACTCGTATATATATATATTTAAGCCTACCAAAGTGACTCTACTCTGCCTGATGGAAAGCATGAGCAGAATCCAGGAGTAAGGGTCATCATTCTCATTGTGAGGGTAAGCAATTTGCATGGTGACCCATACCATGGTGGCCTGGTTAGATAATTCTGCAACATACTGAATGGTGTAGAATGATTGCAGAGTACAGAATATTCCCTTTATTAAATAAAAATAAGGGAGTTAAACATTATTTTCAATGAAATCTGTTGCTTTTATAATAATCACATTCAGCAAAACTATATAATTAAAGCTATTACAATGCCGATTGTTATAGTTCGTTTATAAATACAAACATTTGTGCCGCGCAATGCATTGTTTCGTTTATCAGAAAGTCGGTAGAAACGATTACAGTGGCGGAGGCTCACTACCGCATCCTGTAAGATGAATTAACGCTCTGCCGAGCGGAAGCGTCTTTCTTTCTCATCAAAACAATATCGTTGTATTTCGCGTCCCACAGCAAAACCGCTTTTATAACAAATAGAGCTTTCCGACCCTCAAAGGAAAATCTAACAAGAGACTTGAACATGTCACGATAATTATACTTAACCATATATTGCTGTTTTTTTGCTGTCAACCTATTGAATTTTTTTCTGTGATTGTCTCCTTGCCAGTGTTGATTTACGAGCGCGTAAAAGTTTTATAATACTCCTTCTGAATAATCCGTTGCAAACGAAGAAATTGACTTGCATCCGGAAAATAAATTATTTTCACTGTGAAAGACTACATCTATTTTAACTATTATTCATTAGTTCAATGGTGGTAAAGAGTAGTACTAGAAACTCTAATATAAAAATTAAAACAGGCAAGATGTCTGAATGATGGTGGCAGAGTTTTATGTTATTTTACATATGGGGTAAACGATGGAGATGTGTCACCTACGCTTAGCTATAGCCGCCAATGGATATTCACAACTTAAAAGTCACAAGTGCATTACAGTTTTTTCACTCCTCTTAAGATCAGGAAAGCCAGGAGGATATTTCTCCGCTTTACTCACTCAATGAAACTGAAAATAAATATTTCAAAATGACACACACCATCAGCCTCAAACTAAACCGAGCTTGTACTATGGGTATTAGACCACTGATATAAATACATAAAAATACATTTTTTTTGTAAATACACACATATCATACATAGAAAACACCCTAACTTCGTAACAAATATTTGCAGCAAATAGAAACATTTGGTCCGAGCCGGAAATCGAACCCGATACCTCTTGATTAGCAGCTATATACGCTAACCACTAGACTAACAAGGCAGATAAATAACTCATGAACTCATCTTCTGTCACTTGAACCTGACTCATATATTCCGAAGTTCTCTCACATTACAAGTACGTTTTACAATTTAACATGAAAATTGTTAACCAGGCTTACATTAATCTAGTACCTATTTAAATAGTTTATTTCGTGTTCAAATGGCATCTTGCAAAGTTATGTAAAAGTGGTACTCGAAGTGAAACATTTGCAGCCCGCAACGCTTTCTTCGAATTTCAGCCATAAGTACATTTTGTAATAGACGCGAAAGTTTGTAAGGTCTCAAAGGTTTGTGACGCATTAAGAACTGCGCAGATCGATTGTTCACAAATGTTTTTTCGGGTTATATATGAAAACGGTAATATTTCTTTACTGTCAAATCCCTTCAGATTTCTTACCATTTAAGAAGAGTTTTGTTACTACAAATAAATGTGGTTCTGAGAACATTGAAGTACACTTGTAAAAGTGTACAATTAAACAGATATTTACATGTAATTATAAGTATTATTCTGAAAACAAACACACATACATATATATGTTATATACAAAACTCTACTTGATTGGGTTCGTGCGTCCGTCCTTAACCTTTTGAAGTTGAACAACCTTTTTGTAATTGTACGTCCAGAGCGTCCTCTCGACATACCTATACTCAATAATCCATTATATTATTTGGTTCACAGTAAAGTATACTTACCGTTAGCTATTCTTGTTAAAAGGTATGTTCGAGGCTTTTCTCAGCTGAATCACACGTGACATAAGGCGGTGTTACCACACAACAAATCCGATTTTAGACCATAAATTTTAGTTAAATGCGCCATATGTCTAAAACAAGATACTTGAGACATACCAAGACCGAATTTTGTGGCTTGAATAATAGTGTGTAATTATTATACTACTAATGAAATGTATACCTATTAATACCTATAGTATTTTATTTAAGGTACATATATATTGTAGACTTGGTTGATGCGAGTAAACTTATACAATCGTATGATTTGAACATGACAAATTAAACTTCCATCAATTTTTACATTCCTTTTTATAAACGAGACTGACGAGTCAAGGCAATAGCTTTTAAAGTAGCTTATGTTTACTCAATATTGTTATTTCAAATAATGATGAAATAAAGATTATTCTGTTTCGTCCTCTCATAATTTTTTAGGGTTCCGTAGTTCATGACTTATAGATTCGCCATTTCCGTCTGTCCGTCTTCGACCTACCGTCCGAACGGGTGGTGCTAGAAAGATTAAACTATGCATGAATATGTGTTGTGATTACACAGACAAAGTGCTATAATAAAATTACGAAAAATATTTTTTCACACGTAAAGTGGGGATGCTTTTTTTTCTCGAGTCTACTCCATCATCTGGTGTATCATTAGATAGGCCTTTTAAAAACATTACGAGGTTGCTAACATTATATTTCAATTTAGGTATCCGTTTGCGAGTTATTCAACTTTAAACGAGTATTTCTAAAAACAGGGAATCCCCCCCCCCCCTTAAAAAGCCAAACGGCTGACTTAAAAAATCTGAAATATTCGTGATAGTAGTCCATATATTGAATTTTTAAGCAAAACTACAGCTGTATTGATAACTTTTTATTTCAGGAGTTATAGGGGGGTAAGAGAGGACGGAACGAAACCTCTATCCAGCCCTATTGTTAACCTCACCTACGCCCTCTTTATTATTTTAGAATAGCTAGCGGGGCGGGTCACCCCGGCTTGGGGAGCCCCCTTCTAGATAACGGACGAGGCTCTGGCGACCGAGCAATGGCGGTATTGACTTGTGACTGAGATGAATAACTTGTACAAAGACATAGACACCTTACTAAAAACAACATAAAACCATGAAGACATGAATGCGAAGGTGGGATCGACCATCGTACCTGGAGATGCGGGGTCTTGGAACCCTTGACAGGGTGATTTATTGGTGGAATTTTGTCAAGAAAAAGATCTGATGGTTAAAAACACACTTTTCAAATTAAGACCTCGTCGTCTGTACACGTGGACATCACCAATACACACGGAAAACCACATTATGAGGAACGAAATAAATTAGGTGATAATTAATAAACGATACCGAAACTGCATTATGAAAGCACAAACGTATTCTGGAGTGGATATTGGATCATATCACAAACCAATAGTGGTGAACATGAGATGCAAGCTAAAGAAATTGGCACCGAAAGGAAGAAATAGTATGCCAAACTTACGAAAACTATTCGAACCTGATACAAGAGTAAAAGTGTATAACGCTATCAATCAATGAGCTTAAACCATCGCACTAGAACTGATAACTCCAATATGGATACATGGACAAGCCTTTAACACCGTGTGAATGATATCTGTGAGAAATATCTGTTATCACCATCACTAAGTAAAAAACAGGTTTGGATGACACATTAAATTTTGCAGCTAATGGAAGAATGGAGACTATACAAGAGTACAAATGCAGAGCATTATAAACAGGTCAATGACACCATTCGAAGGGAAATCGCAAGAGCTAAGAACACCTACTAAAACAATAAATGCCCTTACTTCTTCGTAAACATGACAGCTATAATGCGCATAAACACATAAAAGAAATGGTAGCTCAAAGACGATGAACAGTCAATATTCTTACTGACGAAAGTGGGAACTTGATTCTAGATCCCAGTAGCAAGAAGAAATAGTGGCGTGACTACGTCTCGCAAATGTTTGCCGATCTGACATATAGAAATAGTCAAAGACGACACTGACTCTTCTATATTAAAATCTAATGAATTACGCGCCTTGAGATCAGCCAAATCAGGGAAAACACTGGGACCAGATAACATGCTTATCGAGGTCCTTAAATTATTGGAAGAAGACCAACTAGATTTGCTGACTCAATTCTTCAACAACATCTATGAAACCGGCATCCTTCCAGATGACTGGCTTAGGTCTACGTTTGTCACAATACTCAAAAAGCAAAATGATAGAAAATGTGGAGAGTATCGTAAGTCTAATATGTCATGTCCTAAAAGTTTTCTTAAACATCATACAGAAGAGAATTAGACTAAGGTGCGACGAGCAGCTGGGAGACAGTTAGTTCGGATTCGGATCCGCGGTCGGTACTCGAGAAGTTCTATTCGCCTTCAACGTTCTCGTGCAAAACTGCAGAGATATGCAAAACGATGTACTGCTATGCTCTATTGTTTATTATCTAAAACACAAACACCTCATGGGGCTTTTAATATATATTAGTCTCGAAGGTAAAGTCATCCGTAATCTTTACGGAAAACAAGTAGCTACGATAAGGGTGGATAGTGAAGACACCGATGTAGTACAAATCTGTCGCGAAGTTCGCCAGGGATGCGTCATGTCACCGTTGCATTTCAACATTTACTCTGAAGCTGTGTTGTTTGAAGCTCTTGAAGTCTTGAAGCTGGAGTACAAATTGATTTTTACTCTTACTTGTTAACAATTTGCGTTACGCAGACGATACTGTCCTCATCGCATCTTTCGAACGCGACTTACAAGAAATTGTAAATAGGGTCAACGAGATCAGTTAAAAAGGTGGTCTATCAATAAATATCAGCAAGACGAAACTGTTGGTGGTCTCCAGAAATACAGATTTAAATCCTAATATAGCCATAGAGGGAAAGCAACTAGAACGAGTACAACAATTTAAATATCCTGGTGCTTGGGTAAATGAAGCATGGGATTCCGACCAAGAAATTAACACCCGGATAGAACTTGCCCGAGCCTCTTTCAACAAAATGAGAAAAGTTCATGTCGTCAACTGAACATAAAACTCAAAGTTATGATGCTTCTGTGCTATATCTGGCCTATTTTCATGTACGGCTGCGAGGCTTGGACCTTAAAAGATGACATGACAAGACACCTAGAGGCTTTTGAAATGTGGTGTTAATGTCACATGCTATTAACGACATGACACGATTTAAAATCTACCTACCATTATCGATGACTACGGAACCCTATTCTATTCGTGACATGACACGCACTTGGATTTTTTTATACTATAACTTTATAATGCTGATCTTAACTTTCATTGAATCTAAGGACTACACCGTGTTAATGTTGCTAAGGAATGTTGTTGTCAGAATACACAACAGCTGTTTGGAGACACAAAGAAATCTTAACATATTCCCCACTATTACTTCCATACGATTATAAAATACAATGTTTTTGTACAATGGAGTTTACTGAATAGATAAAAGTACTTCAAAAGGAATTCCATAGCCTAGATTGCTTTCACAAAGCTGAATAGTTTCAATGGAACTGTCCAATATAGTACTATTTTAAAAAGAACAATAGAGTGGAGATCTGAGAGCAAATCTGGATGATATATGTATTTTTAAAGGTATCCTGGTGATTGCTCTGGGACGTGGCGTGGTGTGAGGCAGGGAGTTCGAGTGCAGGGTCCAGTGAATGAAGCCCGCTTTAATACTCGTAGCGTCCTACTTTGGCGACTCTTTTAGTTTAGACACAGCCAGCTACATTTTGTTGCATTAAAGCGATTATATAGAAGTGGCTTAATTTGAGTGCTGGCGGAAAACAGTTGGTACTTAAAATAATTAAATAACGTATTTTACTATCAAACATTTAATTAAATAGATTTTATACTACACCTGATCGGAAAAGTAGTCAATATTCCCTGAAAATGAAAAGAGAACGTTAGTCTTTTCCTTGACCTGAATAAGCGGGAGGAAAAAATGTATGAAAATCCATTTCTAACGTGTTTTAGAGACGTTTAGTGTTTTAGAGAGAGTTTTTAACGAGAGAAAGTTGAATGAATTTTCATTTCTCATGTGTTATCTTATCTATGGCGCGCGCCTGCCCAAGGAGTTTTCATATAGTTTAAATATGGAATCTCCGTGCTACTGACATCCTTTTGTGAAAAATAAAATAAAATAATGGTCCAATTCTAAACTAAATTGTGTCTAACATGATGTCTTACGTTTTGATTTTATTTTTAAAATACTTTAAATGTTCCTCACAGGTGTAGTATAAAGCACTGTGTAGCACTCGGGTGAAAGTCCCATTCGTACCTCGGGAGTATTGTGGCCCTAGCCTGCGCCTACGGGCCACAAACTGCACCCTCGTTAGTAATCGGTCCCTTTCCTCCCTCGGTGAACAATGTACTATTATTTAACAACTTTATACACAAAATGTACAATGGTTTACTTAATGTCATAGGCATAGGTAATTATTTTTCTCTAACATATAACACAACATATACAACAATATATGTTTTATATGTTGTAGTAGTGTGATTAATTAATCTATTACTCTTTTTCTCTTAATTTATTTAGTAATTATGTGTATTAGTGGTATGGTATATTTTAGGTATATTTTATCAAAAAATAAAAGTAAAAAAATTAAAGCGGTGGTGTAAGTTATCATAAATAAAATATAAAATTAAATAGATAGGTATGTTAGTGAAAAATTAAATTATCTACTACATTGCTACATACAACAAGAAGTTAATTCAAGTTAAATGTGAATGTGTTTATTTCCGAGTTTTGACGACATATTGAATTAGTGATCGTCATAAAATATGAAACTCGCTATACACACACATTTACTAAAACTTTATTTATTCACGATAATAAGTCGCTTAAAAATCCTAATTTCAAACATCGCGAAATCTGTTACAGCATATCAAATAAATTAAAAAAAAATGTGTATTTCAATTAAATTACCTATTCGTCGTTTTATCGAACGCTCTTCTGCCAGTGTTCCAAACAAAACTATCCTCGAACACATTATACATCTACTTTAGATACTCATCTACAACAGATGTACAAACTATCATATTGATGAAACCATCAGAATAAAAAAGATTGTAAAAATATCTCAAGCATCATATTTTTCGCACGAAATATTTACTTTCAGTCTTAAAACGAATACGATAATTTCACCATATTTCTCAGCATCGAACAAAAACAAAATGAACGAAGCACTCTCCAGACCTGTTTTATGGATATTTTATCTTTCTAAATGCTAATTTACCCTTCAAAGTGAAAGAAAATATATAATTTTTTTTATTGATTATGTAATTATGTAGATACCATCAGTATAAACATCTATGAGTGCATCAAATAATATTATCTCCGTAGTAGAGCAAGAGCCCAGAGCCGCCAGACCTACGTCATTTGTGCAAAGCTGAAATTTTCAGGATTATTAGTACAATGTCTTGTTAAGATGTATGTGTACCCATTAGCTTGAAAGCGGGGCCGTTTCTGAGGTAGCGCGAAGTACAGATGGATAAAAACCTTACTTACCTACGCTAAAGGTGCAAAGCTAGTATTTACATATTTTATCAAGAATATTATTTAAAATTAAAATTCATTACTGCCAGACACTTTTCGTGGCCCATTACTTCTGCCAGAAGTTTAGTTTTTTAAAACTAATCTTTTAGAAAAATACTTATTTGTTTATAGATTTATTTAGTTTTTTTTTCATATTAGTGTATTGTCATCGGTCGGTGTTTTATTAGCTTCACCTGTGTGTTTGTTTGTTTGTTACCAACTCCTTTGGGTGCGATTTTGACCCGCTTTAAACGGCCAGATTTTGTTCAAACTTTGTAGATTTATCGGGGACCGATGACAATACACTAATATGAAAAAAAAAACTAAAAAAATCTTTAAACAAAATAGTATTTTTCTAAAAGATTAGTTTTAAAAAACTAAACGTCTGACAGAAGTAATGGCCCACGGAAAGTGTCTGGCAGTAATGAATTTTAATTTTACATAATATTCTTGATAAAATATGTAAATACTAGCTTTGCACCATTAACGTAGGTAAGTAAGGTTTTTATCCATCTGTACTTCGCGCTACCTCAGAAACGGCCCCGCTTTCAAGCTAATGGATACACATACATCTTAACAAGACATTATACTAATAATCCTGAAAATTTCAGCTTTGCACTAATGACGTAGGTCTGGCGGCTCTGGGCTCTTGGTCCATAGGGCTTCCTAAATTTTAGTTCTGTCAAAGTAACAACTAAATACTTCTTTAGATGTCTCAGTTACGTTTTTGATATGGTTGCAAATAC
The DNA here is from genome assembly GCA_932526445.1 of Phragmatobia fuliginosa. NCBI lineage: Eukaryota > Metazoa > Arthropoda > Insecta > Lepidoptera > Erebidae > Phragmatobia > Phragmatobia fuliginosa. The sequence goes on along the minus strand of OW052071.1, from coordinate 9,548,252 downwards.
TAACTCCAACTTATAACTTGTGTTGTCCTAGTCACTATGGCGTTTTCTTGCATAACATTTCATAACTCGTTCTTGACGTACTGACCTCAAATTCTAGAGCTTCATAAAAATATAAAGGGACAGAATTTTGTAACTAGACATTGCAGAAGAAGACTGTTATAGTTTTAGATTTCTGCTTGAAACTGCAAATCAAAAAATGAAGGAGTTATTTTGTACCAAAGGTATTTAGTTCATACGTTTTTGCTATGATGTTCTAGCTCACTTTTGGGTTTGCACCTCTAATCCTCTTTTAAAAGCTTTGAGTTTATTTTATTTCTGTCAAAATTGATTATTACTTTAGTTTTTTATAAATAAATATTAGTTACATCTTGCACACAACGTAGTCTAGTCGCTTCAGAGTGGCGTTTTAGAGGTGAAGCGTTGTGCGACCGTCTTATGGTCGTGCGAGTACTTGTCGATGGAATAAGTGCTTACATCAGGTAGGTTGTAGCGAAACCGAAAAATTGTTCTGAAGTCAATTCGGGGAAGTTCTTCGCGGCATTCCTTTGTCGCAGGGAATCGTGCTGGGTGGTGATCTGAATAGTGGTAGGTGAAGGTTGTGAGGAAACTTAGCGTGTTCATGGTGGTTTCGGCTATGGCACTCGCAACAAAGAGGGTGAGAGGCTTGATGAAGTCACGGCTCAGAAGTTCGCCTCGACGTTCAGTGACAAATGTAGGTGCTGAGAGCAAATCGTTTTAAGACAGTTGGGACAAGATTCAGGCAGCTATTCTTGAATTTGCGACAGAGGTGCTGGGCGAGTCTAAGGGTGGACGAAAATGTGACAGTGATACTTGGTGGTGGAACGACATAGTCCTAGAAATTAGATTAGAAATATACTAAGGTGATGAAAACCCTCTTTAAAAAGTGGCAAGCGTCCAGATCTCACTAAGACCTCAATGCGTACAGTGCTGCAAAGCAGCTACGAAGAGAGCAGTATCCAGAGTCAGACGTGACCATTTACAACCGTTATAAGATATTTGAAATCGTCTGATTGGCAAAAGCTCAATTATAAGTTGGCGCATACCAGGATCAAAGCGGCACATTCTATTGCCAAGTATCTCTGATAAGATTAGAAGGCGCTGGTTCTCCATGGTGTAGGCATCCTAACCGATATTTTTAACCGTGTATTCCTCAACAGTGAGATACCGAGGCAATAGAGACTAAGTATCATCACTCCAGCCTTCAACGGCAAGTGATCGGTGCAGGAGTGTGGCAACTATCGCGGTACAAAGGTAATGTCAAACACCATGAAGCTCCTTGAGAGGATAATTGACTACCGGATCCGACAGGAATGTACACTATCGGGGTGTCAATATAGGTTTCGCCCCAGTCACGCGACTATGGATCCTGTTTTTTCCTTAAAAATTGTAGCGAAGATATACAAAACGAAAAATACTTCTTTTGCATTGCTATGTTGACATAATTCGAGACATGTACCATGAATCCGATTCAATAGTTCGGACCAGATGGTGCTTAGTGACACGAAACCATTTCCCATCACTGTCGGAGACCACCAAGGATCTGTCCTTAGTCCGTTTCTATTAGCGTTATATTAGATATTCTGTCAAAAAGCATCAGAGACACACATGAGCAGCCCCTCATGTTTGCTGCCGATATCGCGCTGATGGATGCTGACAGTGGTAGATTGGTAAGACGTGTGAGGGCATGGAAAGAGGTACTTGAGCACGGCGGTCTGAAGCTTAATGTGGCGTAGACTGAGTACTTGGCGTTTAACTGTAAAGATCCCTCGCCAGACCGTATCGGTGATAATTTAGTCGAGCGTACGGAGCAGACCCAATACCTGGAATCTGTATTTCGTGCGTCCGTAGACATCTATTGCGATATCAAGGCACGCATCGCTGACACATGGGTCAAATGCGTGACTGTGTGTGTGTGTGACTGGTGTCATTTGTAACCCCAAAATGCCGGTAAGGCTTAAGGGACAGGTTGGGTCACGGAGATAAATATTCTGCGGTACACATGCGGAGTCACGCGAAAGGACCGCATGAGAAATTCCCGCATTCGCGGCAGCCTTCATGTGCGCGACATCGTAGATAAAATGCATAAGAGTCGCCTGCACTAGTACGGCCACGTTTTGTGGCAACCTCCTGGCTATGTGGGTAAATAAATGTCTGGCCATGCTACCACGCCGTGCCCCGGTAGAAGGGGCAGACCCACCCAGAAGTGCTGGCTTCGTAATGGGTGACATGCGTGTAAATGGTCTTGTTACCAGGGATGCCGAAAACCGGGCAAAGTGGAGGAGGAAGAGCCTTAAACCTCGGGCTCCAAAGTGCAAGCTTTGGATGCAACCGGGAAAAACGTTAGGATGAACATGAATGAGCTGTCATCTCAAAGGAGTTGGATGGTGTGCCTTTGCGTCAAATCGCGCTTATATTCCATAAGCGGTCTGTTGTACATTTATACTTAGAAGATTTAATTTAACTAGTCAATGACTTTGCTTTATTTTTAATGGATTTTTAATGCCTTGTTGGTCTAGTGGTTAGCATATGCGGCTGCTGATCAAGAGGTCTCGGGTTCGATTCCCGGGTCGGACCAAATATTTGTGTGATCCACAAATATTTGTTTCGGAGTCTGGGTGTTTTCTATGTATAATATGTATGTATTTACAAAAAAAAAAGTATGTTTATGTATTTGTATCAGTTGTTTAGTACCCATAATACAAGCTCTGCTTAGTTTGGGACTAGATGACGTTGTGTGTAAGATGTTCGAAACATTTTTAATGGATTTCCATGTAGCGCCAGAGACAATAATTGCGGTGTCGTATGCATACGCGTAGATTTAAACGTACACAGGGAAACTCATCAAACACAAAAAAAAATACATCGATTTCCAATAGGGTAGGCTAAGGTAACTTTGGTAGTATCAAAAAAATCTGCCAAGTGCATGTCAGGCCACGCACAGTAAAGGGTTCCTCAGTCACGTGGATTTAAAATCGTATCCAATAGATAATTATTATAGTCCAAGATCCCAGAGCCGCCAGACCTACGTCATTAGTGCAAAGCTGAAATTTTCAGGATTATGAGTACAATGTCTTGTTAAGATGTATGCGTACCCATTAGCTTGAAAGGGGGCCGGTTCTGAGGTAGCGCGAAGTACAGATGGATAAAAACCTTACTTACCTACGTTATAGGTGCAAAGCTAGTATTTACAATTTTTTTAAGAATATTATTTAAAATTAAAATTCATTACTGCCAGACACTTTCCGTGGGCCATTACTTCTGCCAGACGTCTTGAAAGTTGTGAAAAAATTAGGTAAACTACGTTATAGTAGCAAACCTAAATTTTATAACTATATTATATAACTACATTTTATAACTAAAAAAATTATACATATTATCTAAGGTAGGTATTATTTTAAGACACCTTTAAATATTTGTAGTAATTAGGAAGCTGAGGTATATCATCTTTGGTATTATTTCAAGTATGGTGACGGATTAAGAATACTAAGTGTCACCACCCCTATTCATTCCATGGGTGTCGTAAGAGGCGACTAAAGGAACAAAATAAGCAGCTAACATCCCTGCCAAGAGAAGGAAAACTTGAAACAAACCCTTTACCAAACCGTCTGGCCAGCGTGGTATAGTAGGCCAAAACCTCCTTTCTAAGGAGAGGCCTATGTCCAGCAGTGGACTGTTATTAAAGGCTGTTGATGATGATGATGATTATTTCAAGAATAGAATTATAAATTATTAAATGGTTTTTACACGCTCATTTATTCGCTTCACCTGTATGTTTGTTTGTTTTGGCCGTTTAAAGTGGGTCAAAATCGCACCCATAGGAGTTGGTTGTGCACCTTTAACGTAGGTAAGTAAGGTTTTTTACCATCTGTACTTCGCGCTATCTCACAAACGGCCCCGCTTTCAAGCTAATGGGTACTCATACATCTTAACAAGACATTGTACTAATAATCTTGAAAATTTCAGCTTTTGTAAAATGCGCTGACTAACGCTGACTAACTCCTGAATTAATAAAGTCATCTAATCCGTTATAGTTTTCCTTCAAAGTTCATTATGTGGACCACCATCACGAATTTTTCCAGATGTTTTGATCCAGCCGTTTAGCTTTTAGAGGGGGGGGACGCCCTGTTTTTACAAAAAAGTGCCCTTTAAAGAGGAATTTCTCGCAAACGGATAACTGAATCAAAAAATCGTCTTAGAAACCCTGTATTGTTTTTAAAATACCTATCTAATGATACCCCACACGATGGGGTAGCCGCGAGAAAAAATTTACATCCCCACTTTACGTGTAGGGGAGGTACCCCAAATAAAAATATTTTTCAAAATTTTATTATAGCACTTTGTCGGCGTAATAACAATACATATTCATGCAAAGTTTCATCTTTCTACCACTTACCGTTTGGACGGTAAGTCGAGGACGGACGGACGGACAGACGGACGGACGGACGGACGGACATGACGAATCTATAAGGGTTCCGAGTGATATTCTACGGAACCCTAAAAAGAGAGATGAAGACAACAATGTAGATACTACACACAAATGTTAATTGGTAATTATCAAGGAAGTCTTACCGAAGCTGAATATCAAGGTTAAAGAAGCTGTCGTCGTGCAATGAAAATAGACCGTGGCGATATTAATTTACTCAGAAGTAGCAGAGTCCGGGGTACAATCAATACTTGGCAGAAGTTTTATAATTCTCTGAACGGGATTATGTACCAACTGGCTTTGAATTGGAAATATCTTTATTTGAATACAGAAATATTATATTTATTGCCCTAATAATGAAGTTACTTTTACAGTTTGGAACTTTGGCGGGCTTAGTCTATCTACACGCGATTTAGTTATTACGAGTATATTTCTATACATTTACATAACTTGAAATGAATAATGATTTATTCATTTGGAAGTCTAAGACTTGTAGAGTCAGTTATTATTAACATAATGATAGTAACTGGTCAGCAGTCATGAACTAACCATCTATATATAAATAGAACTAGGTATGTACATGTGTTTTTAACAAAAGAAATATATAATACTAGCTGATGCCCGCGGCTCCGCTCGCGCCCTAGGAGTATGAAAAATAGATGTTGGCCGATTCTCAGACCTACTGAATATGCATATAAAGTTTCATAAAGATCGGTCCAGCCGTTTCGGAGGAGTATGGCAACGAAAACTGTGACACGAGAATTTTATATATTATATGATTTCTAAATAAAGATAGTTTTTTTTTATTGTTTCCTATTTACAAGGGCGTCTAAAACCGCCTCATGTTGTTTAAGATACTTGTTTCAAATAGTACATTTAACAGTTAATAATTTGTTGTAATTAGTATTAGAGCATCAAAACTCACATTATCAAACAACCTTTTCAATCAAAAGATAATGCCATCGCTGTCTGGGTCAGATCCCGGTTAATTCCAGGACGTAAGTAATTAACTACTTTGATGATTGCCTCAATTTGTCTATGTGTGCGTACAATCAGTTGAGTTGAAGTGTTATTGAGTCAGTGACTCAGGTAAAATCTGAATTTAAAATAATTTTATTAACTCATGGGAGGCAGCGAGCTTTTAGTATGCAATTTAATTATGTACAATTCCAACTAAATATAAACTTTTTTCATTTGCCTATCGTTGCTACCATAGAATATTTATGCAAACCCCGATTAAAGCTAGAAATAATAGTTTTTAGGGTTCCGTAGCCAAATGGCAAAAAACGGAACCCTTATAGATTCGTCAAGTCTGTCTGTCTGTCTGTCTGTCCATCCGTATGTCACAGCCAATTATTTCCGAAACTATAAGAGCTATACTGATGAAATTTGGTCAGTCGATGTATTCTGTGAACCGCATTAAGATTTTTACATAAAAATAGAAAAAAAACAATACATTTTGGGGGTCCCCATACTTGGAACTGAAACTCAAAAATTTTTTTTTCATCAAACCTATACGTGTGGCTATGGATAGGTGTTCAAAAATGATATTGAGGTTTCTAATATCATTTTTTTCTAAACTGAATAGTTTAGCGCGAGAGACAATTCCAAAGTGGAAAAATGTGTCCCCCCCCCCCTCTAACTTCTAAAATAAGAGAGTGATCAAACTAAAAAAAATATATGTTGTACATTACCATGCAAACTACCAACGAAAATTGGTTTGAACGAGATCTAGTGAGTAGTTTTTTTTTAATACGTCATAAATCGTAACACGCAATTTACCTTTCACCCAATCAATACACTAGTATAAAAACATCGATGAAAGTTACAACGAACTACAAGAACTTTTATATGATGTTACTTGCTGATACGGAACCCTTCATGGGCGAGTCCGACTCGCACTTGGCCGCTTTTTATCATTTTGATGCAAACAGTTTTATAATTGAATATATGGAATTAAACTCACATTTTAATCATAAGTCACTAAAAACAAATAATGTATTTGTAATTATTGTGCAAAAGTTTTTTGAATTATGGCTCTCATCATCATCATTAACAGCATTTACCTATTATTTCACTACTGGATATAGGCTTCTCCCTAAAAAGGTGGTTAAGACTTACGATTCTACTCTGGCTAGTCGGTTTCGTATTAAGGTTTGTGTCGAGTTGGCATTCTCTTTGTAGTACGCGTGTCCCATATTAATTAGTTGGTTAATTAGTCGGTTCTTACACACACAAGGGATGGATAGGAGTGGTGGTCTTTTATATTCTTAAAATTTCTTAAAAAAGAACAACAAATTGTCTGAGCACTGGCTCAGACAATTTGTTGTTCTGTTCTTATTTAAAGTTTATAATGGTTTAAATAATTCAGACAAAGAAATTGTTTATTTATTGACACCTCTGCTTAATATGAGTATGTTTGGTGCAATTTTGTTTAATACAAATATTCGAAAAACGTACATTCACGACCAGTTCACACGGTAATAGGTCGGTGCGGACCCACAACACGTAGTCCGCTCAAATTATGCGATTTGGCCCTCCGCCCGACTCACCCACATAGATGAAAGGCTTACCGAGGTTACGCTTCTACCCTGACTTTACCATAATAGCTTATAGCGAAAGTACTTATGGACTGATTCTTATCGTAATCTTTAACATTCAGAGATTTTATGAACGTAAAAATCTTATTGACTTTACTCCCATTAGGTCGATAAGATTGATTGACGAGACGATATACTTATGTGAAATGACGGCTTATTTTATGTTCAGTAATTTGGAGTGCTACTTGTAGTTAGACACGGGGAAAGTGATTGAACGAATGTGCGAATGGATAATCTGAATTTAGATTGAACAGGAGCAAAGCCATTAGGCCAGACGGTTAAGTTAACATTTTAAAAATGAGAAAAGTGATTTATATTTACACTCAATAGTTTAATTTTTTAATGTGCCATTGCCCTATTCATAATAATATCGAATTATGTCTTTTTAGGATATAAATCAAATTGAGCATATGATTCGGAATAAATTAACTTAAGTTTACATTATATACACATACGCATATACTAGTTTACAGATTATATATTATATTAATAATACATACAGATATATATAACATAACTTAATACAATTGTCATTTTTAAAAGATACCAATTTCACACACAATCACTGAACATATAATAATTTGTAACTTAAAAGAACCATCGCCAAATGAATGGAGCTACGCAGCGAATTTGTGGCACAACAAGTCGTTTGTTTGTCGAATACTTTGTTTGCTACAATGTTTTAAATGTTACACAAATTACAGTTTTATTACAACCAGCAGTTAAACAAAATAAAAGAAGAGTCCTTTTATATGGGTTACATAAAAACTGTTTTGTTGTTACTAGCGGATATGTGAACAGAGTCAAATCACTTTCTAAGACATTTATTCGATTTACTTAACTTGCCAAATTTACATTTATATATTAAGAAATTAGTAAATGCTGAATGAATTTGTGTTTACACTGTATTCTCAACTATTTTGTGAGCCTAGATGGTGATAGCATTTTTTATTACTAAGTTTGACAAGATATTCAGAAATCCCAGTGGGTGTGCAATGAAACTTTCTTGAAAGCTGCGTTTATATGAAAGAACAGATCCAGTTTTGATCTGACTCTAGTAACGATAGTTACTGGTTACTTTGGATAGAAAAATAAAATAATTAAAACATGCAAACAGTTTTGAACATTAAGCTACAAATTCTAGCTAGCTAGCTCTAACGATACTTTGAGTCACAAATATAATTATCAAAGCGATGTAAGACATTTGACTCTTCTACCGCTACAGGTAGGAGTTAGCTCTATTAAAAACGTCATTTTATTCAGTCTGTTTTAGTTGTATGAATTTCAGAATGGCGTAGCAATTCAGAACTATGAGTCTATTTTATAGTTATTCAAATAAGATTATTCTTCTATCATGGTTTCCACCTCCATATGCGTCTCTGTTTTTATACACATTTTGAAAATTATTTATCATGACACTTTTATCCATATTTGTTGATTACAGCCTTCAAATTACATGACTGACAAGTGAGGGTCAATTTAGTCATACAGCGTATCGATTTACTATTTAATAAAAACTGTAAAGAATTTATGATAAACTAGCAACAGCCTGTAACTTCTAAATTAAAATTTTAAGTTCTGCTTCAATGATCTCCAATCATATGTTTATAGTGAGTCATCCCTACTAATCCCTACTAATATTATAAATGCGAAAGTAACTCTGTCTGTCTGTCTATTACGCTTTCACGCTTAAACCACTGAACTGATTTTGATGAAATTTGGTATGAAGATAGAACTGAACTTGGGAAAGGACATAGGCTCCTTTTTACCGCGATAACCGACATACACGCGGGCGGAGCCGCGGGCGAAAGCAAAGGCGAAATATAATAAGTTATAGTACCATTTTAAGGGTGAGATCGTATTATAAAAAAACAAACTTTTTAGAAATTGTTTCACATCTAATGTCTAATGTTTCAAAAAGTTTAAAAGAAACTGAATTTAAAATATACCTTTTTTTACCGGGGGCATGCTTTTTGCACCATACCCTTCCCGGTGAAAAATCGGTCTAGCTACTAAACTATATATAATAAAACGGCCTACCTCGGCAGTTCGGCAGGAGTAGAACCAGGAACGCACTATTGAGGTACATCCCAGAGTGACCGGATTCACCATCGGGCAGGACGCTGTCGCGCCTCTCCTTGTTCTATACAGTAAGAGGCAGAACACCGAATCGCCTTATTCGACATCCGACTTATCCGACACCTATCTCGGGTCGCTTGCAGCGGTCACATCTCCCGAAGATGTGACAGCAGCGACCCTTAGGCGACGATTGGGGAGCTAGCGACCTTTGCCGCGTCCCCTTCGGCGCTTCCTTCGAGTGGGATCAGTCCTTTCAGATCCCGCTCTGCGGACTCCATAAACTCCTCACAGAAAATATACCTTAATAGTTACACAATAGTTACACGATAGCACATCTAATATCGTAGAAAATGTCCTCACCTTACCTATCCATTGCCATCTTCATTTAAAATCTAGTTCTACAAAATTACTGGGAACGACAAGGCAGTCATTTGTACTTACAAGATGTATTCCTTGTAAAAATTCGGTTGACGATGTTTATTCTTCAGTGAAAGCAGCCATATTTACACATAATATACAATAGTTTAAGTTCTGCTTTCACTGTCACAGTTACAGATTATTATATGCTGAGCCGTACATTTTTAGAACGACGGAAGCTTTAACAGCCATCATTAGTTTGGAAAAGTTTACGTAAGTACCTCCCAAGTAATCTAACAAATTATGAAGCGTTTATTGCTGATTAAGATTAATTGGAAGGACCGAAAACTCCAATCCATAATTTTAAGTGGTAGAAAAATCACCTTTGTGTTAGATCCTGAGTAAAGGTTTGTCATTTTCATTTATAAAAAGGATCTGTGTAAAAGATTAAAAATTGGCAAAGTGCGTGTTGGATCGCGCATAGAATAGGGCTCCGTAGTCACCCATAATGGTAGGTCGATTTAAAATCGCGTCCATTAGATAATTGTTGTGTTTACCTATTATTTCTTCTTTTCGACGAAATATATATAAATATATATATACACACACACGGTCGTAGTAAATATGACACGAATTAAAAAAACATACCATAAATTAGCCATTTACTTTCCATCAAACACTATTTTCCTGTAACAGAAAACAAAAATTCTAATGGTATGAAAGCTTTAGTGCACGTTTGTAGAATATTAAGCAGTATTATTAATGGTTTGCCATACACATCTAGAATAAAGTACGGATGGAATTATTATTTGAAATTCAAAAGACACATGCTTTTAACCAATATAAAATATTATAAACAATTCCATGCCTTGAATGGTGCCAGTGTGCAGTGCCTAGTCCTGGGCGCAGAAGTAGAACCAAACCAGCATAGATCGAATGTAGACGAATCTACAATGCCTACGCACGCCCGCACATACAGATAAAGAAACTCTTCTAAATAAACAGTAGTATATTATTTTTATTCACTTTTATACCTATTGTTGTTTCTTGTTGGTATAGCGGTTAGCATACGCGGTTGATGATCAAGAGGTCTTCGATTCCTGACTCGGTCCAAATGTTTGTATGATCAGCAAATATTTGTTTCGGCGTTTGGGTGTTTTTTATGTATTATATGTACGAACTACCCATAGTACAAGCTATGCTTAGTTTGTGACTATTTGGCGTTGTGTGTAAGATGTCTGAAATATTTATTATTTATTACTTAATAATTACTAACATCAAAAATGTAAAATCCCAAATGTTTTATTATTAAACTCTTTCCGAATTTTATTTTATAATTGTATTTTTTTTATTTCATAATAGAATTCCAAATGAACATATACAATTTTATTATAATACGGTATTTATAACATCAGACTTACAAGAGGCTTACCTGGTTGCTCTAGACCGTGTTTTATCAAATAAATATATGTTTAGGACTGGTTATGTTATATATAAATGATAAATGATTTATAAATAAATCCTTTAAATATATAAAAAAAAACTCAACATTACCATGTAAATGTATCACACACGTTAAGAGCTATACTAAACTGAAACCTATTCAGTTCAAGTTTAAGGATTATGTTTATCAACCCGATGCTGCATTACTACTTGGTGATTTAGTGAAACGCTTATAACATGAGCGCAATGTAAGCACTCGAGTGTGAAGAAGATTAAAGTGGATTTAAGCGGAGATTCAGACGCCGCTGATTTAGATTTATTCGTTTGTAGTTCCGGCTTCCTTCACTCAAACTAAATGTGACTCCGCAAGTAAACTAACATAACTCTAGAATGTTTTACAAGTGAAAATCAAGCGTAAGGTGGTTTAATTCTAATTTGTTCTTAATAGCAAATATTAACATTATAATATGTATTGTCACATGAATAAATCAATAATTTCATAAGAATGGTTCACTGAACTTGTTTTCAATATGATTGTATTCAGCTCGGAATTATTGAAAGGTCATGATATTATGATACGTCACTATCAACGATTAATCACCATCATCTCACAACTAAACCCATGTGAACAGTAGAACGTTCTTTCACGAAAATCCTGTGTAGTGAAAAATACCCAACAATGAACTGACTGTTATTCCAAGCGTGATAATTAACGCACGCCACCTAATAAAGGGTTCTAAAAGCTAATATTCTTCCAATGAGCATAGCAAATTAGAGAATTTAAGTGAGAGTACTTGCCAGATTCTCTAAAAGAAAATATACTTGTATGTTAGGAAATAAAACTCAAGATTAAGAAGAGTCTGCTAAAGATAATATGAAAGGATAATAAGATACTGTTTCATAGTATTTTCTGGTATGTATGATTGTTTTATGATGAATTCTGCAATAATATAGATAGTAATGCTTTTTCCATTTTTTATTTTATTACCATGTAGGTCAAGGTACCTTTTACTTGTCCCAGTATTTTCAATAATTTTTTGACCTGATTTCAGATGTGACCTATATTTTTAATACCTATTTCATATAAATAGACATGAAAGATAGTTCAGCTCGCTTTACTCGCAAGTTTGCGACCGTTGCGACCATGTTTCATAATTAATGCTAGATAACTTGACATGACCCAATTCACGAACATTACGAGCAATAAACCCTAGATTTTTTGATAAGCCAGCCATGTGTCAAATCCATATTTCTAGCTATTTGCACATGACTACCTACTTTGCACTAATTTACATTGATTTACATACATAGCACATTTTGTCTATGACATATTATTCTGACATACAGCCACTTGATCAGAATTATTAAAGAATCCTCCAATGAAGACTATGAACTTTAAAAAATAATAGATTTAAGTATTTATCAATAGCCAATAGTGTTAGTGTTTAAATTAAAAGAATAGGTAGTCTGGAATAGAAAATAAAAAAAAATGTTGATAATGGATTATATTTACACAAGTCGAACAACGAATTAGGAAAGGTTGGCCCCATGGTGATGATAAAGTAAAGGCTTACACCTACAGTTTGCCGACAGCAATTAGAGTTGTAATGTAAATAGCGGGTAGAGGCAACAAGTGGGTCAACCTGGGCCGCGGCCACCCCGCGACGGCCCGCACCCGCAACCCTCGCACCTCACCACTGGGTCATGAACAAGCCATGTTCATGACCTATTTTATCTAAAATCTCTGCTGGATATCGAAGAGCATTTATGTGTTAAATGTACTAACGACGTGAGGTATCCTTACATTATAATTCTAATCATGTTGTATTTATAATTAAAATACAGAAAACGTGTTTTGCTGCTTAAGCATGCAAACAACTAATAAATGAGAAACGCTTCTCGCGATATATCGATATCGTAACATACGTAACACTTTGCAAGAAGATTACAAATAAATTAGCCAAATTCTATTCGTATTAGTGCACGAAATAAAAATGGTTACCAACCCGAACATACATTATTATTAGATGGACAGATGTCCAAAATATTGATCTTTACTTATTTATTTTATTCTATTGACTCGAGATTTTTCTTTCTTTAGGGAATTGTCAAATTTACATTTCTATTGTGAGTGTATTTTATGCAACGTACATACCATTTCCTAAACATACCACTGTACATATCTTCAAACCACAAAAAGCGGTGAAGAACTCAAATGAATAAAAAATCGACGGCCTTTGTTACCAATGAAGTCACAAACTTCGATTATAAAAAAAAATAGTTTTAAAAACCTAAACAAACACGCTTTTAAACTAAAAAGTAGAAAATAATTTTAATGTAACAAAGCGTGTGGCGACGTTATTGAAATATTTTCAGAAAGCACCCCACGCTTTGTTACATTAAAATTATTTTCTACTTTTTAGTTTAAAAGCGTGTTTGTTTATTATTATTTATTTATTTATATACTCACACAGGTATCAAAACTACGCTTCTTTTCCTTAGTATCATACAAGTGGTTGTTCAGTAACTGTGCCAAAAAAATGCCGTCCCATGTATTATATGGTGTAAAAATAATACTAAAGTGAACAAATAGTCTTATGAAATTACTTTTCACACGTACGTACCTTTATTTATTATGCAGGCACCACACTTCGTTATGCGCTATTCGTTATGTGTCTACACCGTATTCGCCCAAATATTAGTTATGCGCGCAAACAACAATCATGCCATCCACACTTCGAACTGGTATGCCAAATAAGCATCAAATAAGACAAATATGCGTGTTGTAGAGATGTGTCATTGTCATTTTTATGGTAAACGAAACGAATATACTCTCCACACTTCGCCGTATGCGCGCGAATAACCCGCATAACGAATAGCGCATAGCGAAGTGTGGTGCCTGCCTAACAATATAACAAAATCGATTCTGAATTTTTTCGACAAAGTTAATATCAATATCACTGTGACGTATTGGTAGTGTTGCTAGGAGTTCGTATTTCTAATTGGGAAGTACGTTTAGAGGCAAAATCACAGCCAATAATGAAGTAGAGAGTAAAACATAAGTATTAATTTTTAATTTTTTTTTAATCACGTAATTTTATAGTGTTTACAAGATTTAGACTTTATAATTACAATTAAACTCACTCTCGGGATGTTCAGTGGCTTTACATTAATGAAATAAAAACCAACTACACATTATTCTCATGGATTATTTAAATAAGCGACAGATTAAGTATACACATATTTAAGTACAATATAAACAGAATAAATATAAGAATGAGTCGAATACGATCAATATATCATTTTTTATTAATAAATAATCTTTAAATACCTTTGCTCTCATATGCCTTCAAAGTTTAATTTATGAGAAAAAACGTATTAATTTTCGCATATCACATATTTTTGCACAACTTCAAGGGACATTTTTTTTTAAAGTGGCTTCACTTCAGTGACTCACACATTTCTAAGAAAGTGACTTCACTTTAAAATTTTTTCGAAAAATATTAAATGATTTCTATCTTTATTTTATTATAGAAAGTTTGAGACATTCTTGAAAATTGCATAATGTTTAAATTGACGAAAACACATCAAGGTTTTTTATTCCCTTGAGGTTAGGACTTTTTTAAAGCTGTTCACTTAAGATACTAATTTGGACACAAAAGATTTCAATTTGGACCTGTCACCTTCCTTTCTTCGTAATATCAGGGTTGGTCATCAGTACTAAAGTGTTTATTTTGTTTAGCTGTTAGGAAGGGTACTTTGACCTCTATAGAATATTGAGCTTTTTAGGAAAGAGGATCGGACGAGGATAGCGTCATCTAATTGTGTGTTAATAATTACGAAATTCATTGTGTATATGGGTATCTGTCATGGTTTACGATCAGTAACATTTGAGGTATGCAATGGTTAGCTAGTTATAAAAAAAATATTAATATAGATATAACAATTTGAGAGATTGAACATGTAGGCAGCATGAGGTTACTTACTCAAATTTATTAAGTCTGGTTTACCTACTTGTAGTTCTTGAGGAAAAAGTTTGATATGAATCGCAAGCGAAGCAATAAAAGCGCCCTGCAATCTAGTCCGGGAGACAATATTGATTTTCTCAGCTGTGTTGTATTTCATTCTCCATCTGTTGCTCTCCATAAAATATACGACATTATTATTGAGTCGTTATTTTTGTATGAAGAGTTTTATCGTTGCGTGGAGTTGCTTTCCATGACACGAGTTCTTATTCAACTCAAGGGTTTTATAGAGATCGCTAATAAAGAACATTTTTTAAGGTTATAAAAATGGAATTCGCTAAGACTTTTCACTTAAGACTTTTTCCATATTTATTAAGTTTCTTTATGAGATATTTCGAGAGATGCTTATGCATTATTGAGCCTCCGGTCTAGCACTCACAATGTTGTCATTGTTAGGTCACTCTAATATGCGAGGATAGTACTGTCCTGATCGAACCGGTCCTTTTGTGCAGAAATTAGTGTGGCTCTGTTACCTATAAAATAATTTACCTCCTCAGACAATACTTTCTGTAGCTTCTTATTTAGAGATTGTTACTACAAGTGGGTTAGGTGCTAATATTAAAAATTTCACTGATGTAACTTAATGTACATATTAATTGTCAGATGGTGGCGACGGAAGATACATCGAGCACTGTACCCGGCCATATTGAGTCTCCAGGGACATTCGGCAAACTACGTCAAACACTCTCTTCATCACTGCTCAACGCCCAAGACAAAGGTAAACTCACAATAGATCAGTGCTTCCTAAAAATTCTATAACCAATACAAATGTATATTTACACATTATATATACATATGTATATATATGTGTGTAAATATAATAATAATAATAAATAATAAATATTTGGACAACTTACACACAACATCATCTAGTCCCAAAGTAAGCAGAGCTTGTGTTATGGGTACTAAACAACTGATATAAATACATAAACATACTTTTTTTTTGTAAATACATACATATTATACATAGAAAAACACCCAGACTCCGAAACAAATATTTGTGGATCACACAAATATTTGGTCTGACCCGGGAATCGAACCCGAGACCTCTTGATCAGCAGCCGCATACGCTAACCACTAGACCAACAAGGCAGTCATAATAGTATTTAACATTGAATTATTTTTGAATAATTTTACTTTCGTAAAGTTTATTTTGTGTATAAGTTATATACCTATATTACACCTACTAAAACTTACCACAGAGCAAAGATTCCCCTACTTTGCTCTAAGTGCTTTTTATCGTATCCTTACACATTCACAAATGTGCAACCAAACTAACTCCTTACACAGTATCTACTCAGGGGGATCTTAAACATATATTAATTGACTATATTTTTCACTATTTGGAAGAAGTTAATTTTTGTGAAGCCAATTAACATTATCACGTTTTTTTACAGTTACATATGTAACTATGACCTGCTCTCGAGCTTCATATAGCTTATAATTTTTTGTATTATTGAAAAAGCAGATTGGTTCTTATTTCAATATTATTTTCGTCCCTAATTAGCTTAGAATTTATGTATATACCAAAATAGTTCAAAAACATACGTATTCCAATTAATGTCCAATTGGAATATGTATAGTTTGGTTTCTTGCAACATTTTTAATTGTTACCTAGATCCTATTTGTCGTAGCCCGATCTTATATAACCTACTAGTTTATATAAGAGTTTTCGCCTACGGTTCCGCCTACGTTTATGTCGGTTATTGCGGTAAAAAGTAGCCTATATCCTTTCTCAGATCATAGACTGTATGTATAATAAATTTCAATTAAGTCGGTTGAGTAGTTTTGCCGTGAAAACCAAACAGAGAGACAGACAGTCATAGTTACCTTCGCATTTTTAATATTAGGTAAGTAACGATATATCTCCTCGATAAATGGGTTACCCATCACAAAACTATTATTAAACCTAAATAGGTCCTCAGATTAACCAAATAAGCTTTTCAGTTATATAATACATTTGACATAGGTTGTAACCTAGTTCACATTTATAACTACGGAATTTCAGTTCAATATTTCTATAAAGTTAAAGCCAAACGAACTCCTCACGTCCGACTTGAATCGACATTGAATGATGAAAAAACATTTCCCTTTTTACAGAAGATAAAATGGAATAGCAAATTCCTGAGTTTAGCAATGCGTAAAATAGATTTGACGGTTCAGAAATGTATTCCTCCGAAGCATTAACTAACTTACAAGGATGTCTGAAATATTTCAATCATTTATTTATTTTAATCACGAGTATTTGTAATGTTATATTATTTTACAGAAAATCTAATTGTCACATTGTTAGTTAGAACTAACAATGTGACAATTAGATTTTCTTAGAAAAACTTAGAAAAACTTAGAAGTTCTAGTCTCGTCAGAAACATCTTGATCGATCCTTTTCAAATTTTCTATGTTTATTCAGTAGGGCTAAGAATAGGATGTATACTATTTTATATACCTATCTATCTATATATCCACACCGTATTCGGTGATGGCGACTCCCTCTTGTTCAGCCTGGGTTCTCTCTATGATGGGCTCTAATATGGCTAGCAAAGCCGAACTTAGTTTTAAAAGTTCGGTTGCACCGCATACAGCAGAGCTGCCCGTCAGAGTTGCATGTATAGTGGTACGAGATTTTGGGTCTGGTTTTGCGCAGTTGACGCTTCGCGTCAAGTTCCTTCACACGGGCGGTCTCGAACTCCTCGACACCCGTGCAGACCCTCCTTCGCCATTCGGATCTGAGACTCGCATACCGCTCCCAGGCATCTGCTGGTATGCCACAAGCAAGGAGGTTACGCTTGAGGACGTCCTTATACCGGAGGTATTGACCACCCTGTCTACGCTTTCCGCAAGCTAGCTCTGAGTAGAAGACAGCTTTTGGTAACCTATGCTCATGCGTGACACGTGGCCGGTCCATCTCAACTGCTGCCTCATCATCAATGCTTCCACTCCGGGCAGACCTGCTCGACGCAAAACCTCTGTGTTTGAAATACGGTCCTGCCACTTAATGCGCAGAATTGATCTTAGACATTTAAGATGGAAGTGGTCTAGCTTCTTAATATCTGCTTTATAACAACACCACGTTTCTCCAGCATATAGAAGTGTAGGCAGGACAATGGCTTCATAGACTCGCACCTTAGTCTGTAGCCTGATGTCATGTGAGTTCCAAACACGCTCTCTTAGTTTTTCGAAGGCCGCTGCAGCACCCGCTATCCTGGCTGGTATCTCTGACGCCAAAGTGTTGTCATTTTTTATCCGGCTACCAAGGTATTTAAAATGAGATACCTCTTCCAAAGCGATATTGTTCAGATTGATACCAGAGCTATCCCCAACGCATCCTCTAGGTGGCTGCTTCAATACCTGAGTCTTACTAGCATTGATAACCAAGCCAAATCTGCGGCATGATGTGCGCAGAGAGTTCACATAATCCTGCAACGAATCCATTGAATCAGCCATAAGGCAAACGTCGTCAGCATACAGGATGTCTAGGATACCGAGTGTTTCAATGTGTCTCTTAGCTTTAAGGCGGGAAAGGTCAAAAATGCTCCTGTCAGCTCTCGAGTTGATCCCAATAAGGCTGTCACAAGTCTTCGCCGTATCTCGCATTACAGAGGCAAAGTATATGGAGAATAAAGTAGGAGCTAGTACACAGCCCTGTTTCACTCCACTGGTTACTGGAAATTGGTCCGAAAAGTCATTCTCATGCCTATCCCTCGCCCTCATATTGTCATGGAATTGACGTATCAGGTTAATTAACTTTAGGGGACAACCAGCTTTCTTCAATACGATCTACAAAGCTTCACGTGGTACTCTGTCGAAAGCTTTTTCTAAGTCGACGAAACACATATACAGTGGACGATATTGTTCCAGGCTCTTCTCCTGAATTTGTCTTACAACAAAGATGGCATCCACTGTACCTCTGCTCGGTCGAAAGCCACATTGGGTTTCTGGGAGCATCGTTTCTGCGAGACGAGACAAGCGGGTGTTAATGATGTGGGCTAAAATCTTTCCAGCTGTTGAGAGGAGGGAGATGCCCCTATACGAACCGCAGTCGGCTAGATCTCCTTTGCCTTTGTATATTTTACAAATTGAGGCGTCTCTCCATTCCTGAGGAATTACCTCATACTCCCATATTTTTTGCACTAGTTTGAATAGCCCATTCTTAAAATGGTGACCACCGTATTTATATATTTCAGACGGTAGGCCATCCATTCCAGGTGCCTTGGCATTTTTCATCCTCCCGAGAGCCGCAATGAAATCAGCAAATGATGGTGGCTCTGCTAGGTCTTCAGCGATTGGTAGACTTTCGAGTGATTCGATATACAACAAATCCTCCGTTTGTGTAGTGGGATTCAGAACATCGCTAAAATGCTCTGCCCATCGAGCTAGCATATCTTTCTGCTCTGTAATCCGGCTAGTTTTATCTTTATTGTATAGCGCAGTCGCTTTTCTAATTTTGGGTCCAAAAACGTTCTGAAGATCTTCGAAAAATCTACCAGATTGATTGGTATCAGCATAATGCTGGATTTCCCTTGCTCTATCCGACCACCACCTGTCCTTGAGAGCCCGTACCCTTACTCTTAGATCATGATGAGCTCTTCTCCTTTCGGGGACATTTGTTGTGAGAAGAGTGCGTCTATGTTCCTCTACGAGTTTCCTTATTTCTGAATCAGAATCATCAAACCAATCTTGGTTTTTTCGTTCTGGTTTCCCTACCACTCGCAGAGCACAACTGTGGAGCTTATCGGCAAAATGTCGCCATATCTCTTCGACAGAGGCATCTTCTGAAGTCTCCGGCATAGCGGCATATAAAGCATCATCAAGTTCTTCCACTAGGCCCTTATTACCTATTAACTTCTCTCCGTGTATCCTTGCTGGGACTTTGTATGAAGTTCTACGTGAGGCCTGCAGTTTTACACGAAACTTGGATCGAACAAGTCGATGGTCAGTCCATCCCTGGGCACCTCTCATAGCTCTTGTGACCATTACCTCACCAAGATTCCTTCTACGTACCATCACATAGTCCAAAAGATGCCAGTGCTTCGATCTTGGATGCATCCACGTGGTCTTAAATTTTTCCGGTAATCGATAACAGGTATTAGTGATAGTCAGATCAAACTCCGCGCACAGAGCAAGAAGGTCAAGACCATTGGCGTTACATTGCCCAACCCCATGACGCCCAAGCACTCCCTCCCATGCACCATAATCACTGCCAACTCGTGCATTAAAATCACCCATCATAATAACTCTATCCGCAGCAGGAATTCCATTAAGGACTTTTCTGAGTTCGCAATAGAACTTGACTTTTTCTTCGTCGGAAGATGGTAATGTAGGGGCGTACACACTAATTAGATGTATGCTCTTTCCAGGCGACAGTTGAAGTCGTAAGGTGATAATTCTGTCGTTGATACCCCTTGGCAGTTCCTTCAGTTCACGGGCTAGTTGGTTTCGAACAGCAAAGGCAACTCCGCTTGCTGCCCTTTCTGAGCCTGGTTTTCCGCTCCAGTAGTAGGTGTAGCCACCAAGCCGTTCGTATAGTTCTCCAGAGTCGCGAAGATGAGTTTCACTTATAGCTGCAATATCAATGTTATATCTAGCCAGTTCTCTCGCGATTAATGCTGTTTTTCTTTCCGGGCATAAATTAGAGTCATTGTCAAGCAGGGTTCGAACGTTCCACGTTCCTATTGTGAGATATTTTACAAAGGATTTTTGCTTCTGTTTTCGACCGCGTTTAGGTGGTGAGCAGTTGGTCGCGGTTTACCATCTGCTTTAAGAGGAGAGACAGACTATGTTTAGGCCACCTTTTCTAGGCCCCTCCCCGGATTGGGGAAAGCAGAGCGATCCCTAAATAGGGCTGCTTTGTCGTCTCCTGAGCTGCCGAACCGATCCCCCGTCTCAAATCGGGATCCTGAACGACCATCACCAGAAGACCGCCTACGTGTAGATGCCAACTAAGGTTTGGTCACACCAGCCCTCACCCCACCATCAGCCCTCCATCGCCGCAGGACTTTGAGCTCTAAGTCCATGGAACATTCAGGAGTCATTTGCGCGTGAGTATATTATAGTGGACAGGTAGTTGCGCAGTTACGAGTCCACTCTCTCGTCCCCTATTTCCGGTTGCTAGTGGTCCGGATGGCCGGAACGACTAGCTGGAGGTAGGGTTTGCAGGAGATTGGCCGCATGTCACTTTAAGGATCCTGACTAACGCCCTTTGAGGCACTTCCCCAAGTGCCTTGCCTCATCGCCTTAGAAGCCGAGAGTATTTGCCTATCGACGGTATTCGCCTTCTCCACCGATGAAGACTTAAGGAGTATATGGAGGATCACCCATAGACTGATTGCGCTGGTTGCTCACTAATGAGTCACCAGCGGGCGGTGGGGTCGTCACTTCCCTACGCCTATATTTTATATACACCTAGAACGCGAACGGAGTTGCGGGCATCAGTTAGTATCTTATAATATACTAGCTGAGTCCTGAGGTGCTACCCGCTACCATCGTAAATAACGCGAGTAACGCCGCGGAGCGAAGCTAGTCTAAAAAAATTAACCTAAACTACTCCTTATGTCATAGTTAATACCGTTTCAGAGATAACTCGAACAAACAGACTTACAGACAAAAATTTTAAAAATTGCTTTTCTGATGTAGATAGCAAATAGTACCTATATAATATATTTTCATAATCTTTTAGTTAAAAAATTGATCATTTAATATTACGAACTTCAATTTTCTTTACTTGTAAAGATGTTGAATTTCTATACATTTCACTAGGCCATTCTGAAACAGACCCTTATTACAGGAGATAGCAATAAATCGTGAAACTATTCGTGTGTTCAACATTGGAGCACTGTTGTGTGTTTGTTTCGCCGAGGATTTTATTACCCTTATTTATGTGAACCTTACATCGCAAACGCTAACTCTATCCTGTGCATAAATTAATTGTATACATACTAGAAGTACTTTTTTAAGTATGATGTCTAGTAGGAGGACGCCTAATTTCAAATAATAATTGAGGCAATCATTATTTGAAATTAGGCTCCTAAGTGTGGCCGTGGATGGGCGGGACGGGTTTCCCGTCCGTCCGCAGTAGTGTCCAACCGCGAGGGTGCGGCGTTCGCGTGTAACCGGACGTAGCCCAATTAGAGAGTAAACATCTGAGATGGTGCCCGGTGGTGTCCAGAAGGAAATCCCTGCTCTGGACTCCTTCCAAAATACAGGCGCAGATAGGGTCACGCCGTGTGGTTCGAGTCCGACACACCCCAACCCAACCCAAACCCCGACGGGGTGACGGTTCGTGGGGATTTCCACACGTTAAAAAAAGGCATTTTAAAAGCCCACTTTTCGCTATTTTTTGATCCCAAAATATAGGTCACACTTCACGGTTGGCTTAGTGGCTTAAACGGTCGCCACGACGCTTTCTACTCCGTCAAGTGTCGTGGGTTCAAATCCCACGTGGAACAACACTTTGTGTGATTCATAAATTGTTGTTATGAGGCCTAGGGCCTGAAACTCTTAGTTATAGGACCCTATAAGTCCTGAAATAAAAAAGTTAAACCACCATAGTTTTCTTTTAAAGTTCAATATATGGTCTACTATCATGTTTTTTTTTCAGTTTTTTTTTTTATCCTGCCCTGAGTTGTTAAATTAAATACTTCAATCTCATTGACTTACATTTCATTCGATATTTCAGAAGTAAATTACTTGATAAAGACAAGAAATTCTTCTGCTTTCAAAAAAAATTGAATGTTTCAAATTATGTTGGGCCGGATGATCGTCTGAAAGTAAATTTTCTATTACTTTGGTAAAAGTACTTCTTTTCTGAAAGGTATAGTATCACCTTTAACTCTGACAAAATTCGAGTGCGGGTACGGACTTCCCAGAAACAGCAGTTCGAGTCACAGATATGCGACCCTGATCAGCTGGTGCTATTATTTATATCCCCAATCTTTCTTTATAAACATACCTTTAACTTATTTCTACTTTCTTTTTCTTATATACAATCACTTCCATTTCAGTATACTCCCAACTTTCTAACCTTTAATTCCCAAAGAGCCCAGTTGAGTAATGGACTTGTACCTATTACCCAATGGGACCGAATTACATTTAAATAATATTTAAAACCCTTCCGGAATATAGTTGTGAGCATGTTGATGTACGTATTGACATTATTTTATTGACTGGCCTTATATATGTGTGGGAGACGCCTAGGCCGAACAGAATGAAAGGGGCGATAATGATAGAAAATTATACATATAATACATTTTAAAAATGAACTCATCATACAGAGATCGTCATTGATTTTTTTGCTTAAGTAATTTAATGGTACATATGATCTACTATCAAATGTATCTCAAAGTCGACTTAGTTTCTGAAAAAATAAAAATAAAATAAAAAGTATATTTGATAAAATGTTATTCTGATTAAAGTGTATGTACCATGTAGTTTAAATATGCATATTGTTTTAAATGTGTTTACATTATTTAATTTTGTAAAATGAGCGCACAGTGTTCGCCAACAAACTGTCATGCAGTTTGGCGAAATCATTTAATATGTACCAAAATGTATCACATCTGTTATAAATAAATTAAAAATTAAAAATCTACTATCTTAACACACCCATGACTGTTTATTTAAGAGGACGAAACTCTAGTTTTCATAAATTTTAATACAAAAACCTTATACGAGTGCTCTAAAGTTGACATACTTTGAGAGTTTGACGTCGATCAATATAATTTATATCTTTTCCCAAATGTTAAATTATAATTATGTTATAAATAGTTATGAATTTATTATTATGTTACATAAAACTAACTTCTAATAACTAATATAATAAAGTTTGACATTAACGTTAGCAAACAAACAAAACTTTATATCCCATGCGGTGGGCATTTAATTATTATGATAATTTCTAGTGACTGGTGGTAGTAAAACTTTCCTGGAAGGCACTATGCGAATAGATATTTAGAAACCTTTTCATAATGCAGATTGTTTAAGCAATTTAGCACTAGAAGGGTATAACCCCCAAAATTTCTGACTACCTGAATTTATAGGCCAAATATTAATATCCCTATTTCTACTGTAACATTGTACCTATACATGTATTTTTTTGCTTTATTCTAAGTTTAAATACATTTAATACGCATGCAGTCATAAACTAAAAACATGTATAATACATGTGTACTAAAACGTTACTATTTATCGGTTATGTTAAAAACCTTTTTATAAGGAAAAAGTAATAACCATTCAAGATTTTTATACATAGATATAAATTATGATAATGCAAGCAAAGTTATGCCCGAAAAGACCACTTAAATATATTTAAAGTATACAGAACCTACTTATATTACTCCAATTCCAAAATATTCATTCACGTCATTGTGCCGAAGTCCACCCACTGTTAAAATTGCTAACAGAGATATTATTTAATAATTTCTAAAACGAAAATAGATTTTACTTAGTACGAAAATAGAATTTTTACGTTTATAAAATGCTTTGACTTCAAAGAAGATGCTTTATTTATATTAACATTAATTCAAATTGTAATGAATTTTAGTGAGTGGCAATTAATAGTCAAAATTTTCTTTGACATTATTATATTAATGTTTAAGAAGCCGAGGATCGAACTAAGTGGCGTGCAATTGGAGAGGCCTATGTCGAACAGTGGACTGCGATAGGCTGATATTGATGTATTTATTAAGTCATCCCATGTATATTTTACTGACTGGATCTAAACCAATGACCATGAAATGATCAACCAGTTAAAGGTTTATATTGATGTTACAATCTGTTCTATGCTTGAACTCAGGATTTCATATTACCGAATTCTAATGTAAAATGAACACAAAATAAAAACGTATTAGGTATTTGATAGGGTCTGAGAGTAGTTCACAATGGAATTCATGATCGTTTCTTAATATTCATAGCGAAATATCGCACGGTACGCCTATCCCACAGGACCGAGCTGTGGGGAGCGCGGAGCAGGCACGCATTGTTAGCGGATTCCTAAGGTAGAAGGTAGACACAAACTGCGGACTTATTTGAATTCCCATCGTTTCATTCCAATTCAGTATTTCATAACAATGAACTGAATGTAATTTGAGTTTGAATGACTTTCAGTTCATTTTGAAGTAGTTAATTTTGATCTAGCTTGAAAGTAATACTATGAAAATACTAGCTTTTGCCCGCGGCTCCGCCAACGTGTATGTCGGTTATGGTAGTTATTCATAGCCTATGCAATGCCTAAGAAATCAAAGTATCTTCATGGGAAATTTCATTAAATTCGGTGCAGCGGTTTAGCCGTAATTTTTGTTGTACTTTTCGATACCCACAATGGCTTCTAATTACAAACCTCGATATTTTAATACATGTAAAATATATTGTTCTGTTACGGATGTCTAAATAAAAGGTTTTAGGAACTAATCTGTTCGCGTCGTACGTATGTAGGTAGTAAAAGTACCTACAGTAATTATAATAAGGTCGTGTGATTCAATATCTTTGAGTAATATCAGGCCTGTATCACTTCCCGTGGGGGTTTCTAAAACGTATGTATGCGCGAATATATTATAATTAAAGTACTACAATCAACTACCTTATGTTTATTTGGCTAGTAATTTGTACACTAAAGTAAAATACTACAGAAAAAGTAGTTTTTAGATTTAAATTATTTTTAAGAGGGGGCAACCCTAATATCGTCAGAACAGGTAAGAGTTATACGAAAGAATGAGACGCAATTGTAGGTAAATATAATCGTAGGTGATTCGGCGCTATGCGATCTGAATTGAACATAATCTTATGACAATTTAAAAAAATAGAGACCATTTTCGGAGTAAGTCTTCTGCATTAGTACTATTATGTATTCTGCGATAGTAGACTCTTAATGATGCTTCATTCAGTTCAGTCATATCGTGATAATTTTTAAACTATTCGTCCAAACTACTTAGTGTAACTGACAAAGTTCATCTACATTCTATACTTTAAGTGACAAATGTAACAATTTTTATAAGAGTTCGATAAATATTCTAAAATGTACATTCTTAAAAAATATCCAATTTAATTGTATTTATGGTTTACTATTTTGGTCATAGTAACTTCCACATAAAAGGTAGATATATATAGAAAGGTAGATATGCTGTCGCGGATTTTTATTTAGAACTATTTAAGACGAATGATACTACAGTAATTAACTTTGTGTAACTCCAACGGTTTGGGAAGCGCACGAGAAGTCGGAAAAAAATCAACCGTCTGAGAAGAGGGCTGATTTTTTTTCCGACTTGACAGTTAGTTATATTATGACCAAATTATAAAAAATCTCTATAAATTTTTACTTTGTTATTCGGATGTCTAAGCTATACCACTGCAAAGTGTCATGAAAATCCGTTCAGTGGTTTTCGCGTGATCTGTTGTCAGTATTCATAAGTTAATATATAACTTATTAACTTGCTTTTTTCAGTTACGAAACTAGGTCCTAGACAAGGTGTCACCGAGGTTCCAGCCGAGCCTGCGCCTGCACCACCACCCGCTCAACCACCGCCAGCACAAACAGCCAAGACTGAACGGTAAATAGTTACTGAACCAGAGTATATCATATATCCTATCATAAACGATAAAATGACATAATAGAGTGGTGACAGCCGCGTGGTGGCGAATTAAAATTACAAAGTCACCCCGCAAGAAGTGACTTAAAACAGCACTCACTACAAAAAGAAAGAAACTTAAAGCAAACACTTAAACCGTAGGACCTATTTGGTATAGTAGGCCAAAAGCTCTTTTCGAAGTGTGTCCCTAATGTCCAGAAGTGGGTTTTTTTCTGTTTATGTTTTGCGATGTGGTGTGTCAAGGTATTATTTAATACTTTTCAAAAAATATAGTGTACACTATGTTCCCTTTTGCAGAGAGGCAGGCAAAGCGCCCTCTCGTGCTGGTGCATGTCGTGTTTGTCTGAAGGCTTTGAAGCCTGGCGAAGTATTTCATATATGTAATGGATGCCAGCATCGTGTTTGTGAAGATTGCTCATCATACTCCAAACCAGCTAGTGATGAAGACGCTGTGAGATGCTTTATTATTTACTTTATTCACTAAATAATTCCTTGTTATAAAATCTCTTTTTCGAAATGCTATTTTAGTAGGTTACTTTCATGTTACGAGATAAATTTTTATCAGAACTCCTGGCGTTGCTCGGTATGCCGACGTAAAGCGGCACCACGACTACCTCCTGCTGCTCAAGATAGTACAGACTCGCTACTAGAAGTGCCTGTTCTGGAGGCGTTGCAACGGCGCCACTCCGAGGCACGACTCGGCAGCGGTGGAACAAGCTCTGGACTCGCTCCGCCGAGGTCACCAGAACTGCGACGTCACTCAGATGTGTCACCAGCATCCTTAAAGGAGCTGGAGAAGGTAATGCTAATCGGTTGTCGTGTTACTAGCTACATAGGTTGTTAACATCATGAGACAATTCTCAGACAATTTACCAAATTACCAAACAAAGTACCAAACACTATAAAGTTGTGTTCCAAATTAAAAGTTATTAGTATGATAACAACACAACAATACTTGAAAGTTTGAAAATAAAAGCAATTAATGCATAAAAATTTATGAGTTCCGAAAAAATATTGTATTCTTAGTAATAGTTCATCAATGGTATTGAGTACGTCGTTGAGAAATTGTTTTTACACTTATTTGAAACAAAGCATACTGATCGTCATGTTAGCTACTAGTTAATTACCAAAAGAAGCAACATACATGTATGAGTTTGAGTTCGTAACCACGCTGCCCGCGGCGGCAGTTAAAGGGCGGCGGCAGCACGACACCTAAAGTGGAGTCACGGCGGCCGAGCACCGTGACACCAGTTCGCCGTCGTTCAGTGCGTGCTCCTCGGCAACGTTCCTGCGACGAAGACCAGCCCGTGGGCAAGCAGTCGCCAGCTCATCAGGCGCTCAATGCACCTTCTATATCTAGGAGGTAATAATAATAATAATAATAATAGCAGCCTTTATTCACTGACCATACAAGAAAAATTAACCTAAAAACTACATATAAAATTATATTCTTTTTTTCTTAATATTTATATATATATATATATATCTATAATATGTATTTCAGCAACCACTTAGTCAGGTTGTCTTTCGACATAGGCCTCCCCCAATTCCTTCCATTTATCTCTATCTCGAGCTATCCTTCTCCATCCTTTCGGCAAATCGTCCTCCCATCTTTTGATTTGACGTCCTTTTTGTCTTTTCCCATTTCTTGGGTACCACTCTATAACCTCCTTCGTCCATTTTTTTCCATGATCCGTCCTCATTATGTGACCGGTCCAATTCCATTTCAATTTTCTTATTTTTTGTAATACATCGGTCACCCTTGTTCTTTCCCTTATTTTTAATGCTGACCAGCGGTCTCGTAATTTTAGGTTAAGCATACTGCGTTCCATGCTTCGCTGACAAACCAATAGTTTCTTATTGTTTTCCCTCGTAGCAGGCCAGGATTGACACCCATATGTAAGACATGGGAGGATACATGTGTTGTATAATTTTCTTTTTATAGACATTGGTGTTGATTCGTTTTTCATTATTTCTTTTAGTGACCAGTATCGCTTCCAAGTGTTGCTTATCCTTCTATTTATTTCTTTGGAATATTGATCTTTAGTCGATATTAGTTGTCCTAAGTAAAGATATTCGTCTACATATTCAATAATTTCTTGTTCTATTTCAATTTTTTCCCTCGATCTGTTCGTCATTATTTTGGTCTTCGCTGGGTTCATAGTTAGACCAGCTTTCCTACTTTCGTGATCGAGTTCTTTTAGCATAACTTGTAATATGTCCGGCCTCTCTGCGAATATCACAATATCGTCAGCAAACCTTAGATGATTCAAATTCGATCCGTTAATATTAATACCAAAATTTTCCCAGTTTAGGCATCTAAATACATTTTCTAACACTGCGGTAAAAAGTTTTGGGGAAAGTGGGTCGCCTTGCCTGACGCCTCTTTGCACGCTAAATTCTTCGCCTTGTTTTTCAAGTTGGACTGTTGCTGTCGTATTTTTATATATTTCTTTTATGATTCGTATGTATTTTCTTTCAACGCCTTGATCCTCCAGCGTTTTCCAAATATATGTATGACTTAGCGAGTCGAAAGCCTTGTTGTAGTCCACAAATGCAATGTAATATGGTTGACCATATTCGTTGTGTTTCTCTATTATCTGTTTCACGACATGAATGTGATCGATTGTAGAATAGTCAGCCCGAAATCCAGCTTGTTCTTTCGGTTGATTTTCATCTAGGTGTTTCGTTATCCGGCCGAGTATTATTTTTGAAAACACTTTGTATATGTTGGACATTAAACATATTGGTCTATAGTTATTTATTTCATTTTTGTGTCCTTTTTTATGTAACAAGACAATAGTAGATTTCGTCCATTGACATGGTATTACTTCTTTAGCCATTATTTCATTAAATAGGTACGTTATATATTTGGATGTCACAGTCAGAGATTCCTTTAGTACTTCATTTGAGATTTTGTCATTTCCAGGTGATTTCCCACTTTTTTGTGTTTTTATAGCTTTTATAATTTCAGTTTCTAAAATAATAGGTATTTCTTCTTCATCAGCTTCTTTTCCTGTCTCTACTAAAAAATTTTCGTCTATCTTGGTGTATAATTTTTTATAGAAATCTGTTGCTACTTTGGCTATAACTGTTCTCTTTATTGTTAGTTTTTCAATTTTCTTTTTACTTTCAGTTTTCATGTTTGGTATCCATTGCGCGTATTCTCTTAGTTGTTTCAAACCTTTCTTGATTCCACCTGTTTTCTCTATTTGCTGTCTCAATACTTTCAATCTCTCTGCTTTCCTGTGTTTTCTTATTGAAGTTTGTATTTTTTTACTAATAATCGAGATTCTTTGCCTATTGTTTTTTCGGTTATTTAACATTTTATTCCTCTCATTCATTAAATTTAGCGCTTCTGATCCTAATTTGTTATTTTTTTCCTTTTTATATCTATATTTATTTAGGTTAATTAGTTCTTTCTCTAAAATATCGTACTTTCCCTGCAGTGTTCTGGTGTCTTCAACTTTGTTTAGTTTGTTTTTCATATCATTTAGGACATTTTGAGGTAAAGGCGATGTGATTAATATATTTTTTGTTGCGTTGATAATATGTTTTCTTGACTTCCCGTTCCTGAATTGTACTACTCCTCTCACCATTCTATGATCTGTGTTAAAATTAAAGTTATTCATCTAGGAGGTAGGCAAACTTAAATTTATAAATATCTGTCGAGGTTCGCTCAATGAGATATATTTTGTTATCACTAAAACTACTACTTTAATTAAATAGATCATCGGCAGTGGATATGGTGGGCGGTGGTACTTCGAGGCGTGGTTCGTACCGTACAGAAGACTCGGATTCTACACCACAAATATCCGGTCTCAGTGTTGATGAAGATCGACCCATCAGGCGCCGTGGCAGTCAACTGTAAGTTAACTACAATATTAGAACTGGATTCATTTAGATGATTTCTTGTCGGCTACTAAATTATTTACACCATATGACGAATACATGACACAACTAAAGCGTTTATTATAGCCGTTTCTTATATTCTGTCTTAGGAGTAGTTTTTCGTTTAATAAGATCGTGAAAAGTCCAAATATTTCTGACAATTCTTCGTCAGCTTAACGTTCACACTACAGACGGTTGAGTCGTTAATTTGTGTCATACGTTTCTAATTAAAATTACATCTAATAATATAAATTCCTGTCTACAACTTTAATATCCGAAGTTACTTAGATCTATAATTTACCCTACTTGCACTGAAATACATGTACATCAACTCTCTCTCTCGACTTGTACGTCTATTCCACCTTTTAATAAACTTAAAACTTTTACCTAAACGGTTTCGCCTTATAACATTATCTATAAGGATAATTGATGTAATATCGATTAAGGATTAAGTTTATTAAATAGTGGAATAAAAGTACAAGTGAGCTTAATTCCAAGAATGTATTTTAACAAGTACCACCAAGTGGTGGTACTCGATTGCATAATTTATACTCATAAATTATGCAATCGTAATAAATTAAAACAGTAGTTTTAAAGAATATAGCTGGTTATATATTTCATTCTTGAGAAATAACTTCTCATTGCTCAGACCAGACATAGCAGCGTTACAACAGCGAACAGGGGCTCTAAACGCAATGGCTGCGTTAACATCCCGTACTTCAGACACATTAAACGAGTCAGCCGCAGCCCTATCGGCCGCTACAGCAGCTGCAATTTCAGCAGCCGCACGTCAAATGTCCGTTGACGCTGAAGCTATCAAGATTGTCATCCATGACGTTGACGACCAAACACCGAGACGCGTATCATTGCGCCGTGACCCTAATGATAAGGGACACCGATGTAAGTAAAACATTACGTAAGGAATATTAATCTGTTGATCATAAATGGTAGAAATTTATTTTTAAACGGTTTTACTTAGCTTGCCCTGTTTGTTTGGGTCAAATCCAGTTATTGAAATTTGACCTCTTTCCTGTTGACAGATTAAGCTGAAATTTGGTGAAACACCTTTAATTCTGGTGGCAATACAATTTAATAAATTCTGTTTCATTATAAATTCAAGGTGACCGCCGCTACACAAGGGCGGTTTACAAATTTTGTCACGACTACCTCAATATGGGTATCAAATGAAAGGGCATAACTAGTTCAATAAAAAAAAACCGGTTCCGTAATTTACAAATTCACATATAACATTTTATACCTTTAACAACTTTATAAACATGTTATTGGTTCTAAAACGAATTTCACTATAAATAAGGCTACACACAGCGAGTGAGCGTTTTATCGTTTTATTACTTGCCCGTGTACTTATTTATTTCCCTTTACCTAAAAAATAATGCGTACTAAGGCCTTTGTGGGTAATCTAAAAAATATAACATCCTTACTCGATAAAGGTTTTCACCCAACCTCTGTAAATTATTAATTACAGCGCGTGGTTTCGGCATGCGTGTGGTGGGCGGCAAACCGGACGCGAGCGGTCGCCGCGAGGCCGTCATTGTGTGGACCGTGCCCGGTGGGCCTGCCGACCTCGCTGGCCTTCAACAGGGTGATAAGGTATTCTTCCTAACGATAACATTACATTTTGATGTACACGACATAACACTCTGATAGTATTTGTACAAGGTATCACTGATGATACCTCATCGTCATAAACTTCAGGTAATATATCATACGTCCTTTTTATGTTTTCTTGTTTTATTACATCTCACATATATTTCTATGTTATTACATGTTAATATGCATTAAGGGAAGTCTATGTTTACTTAAACAGTATCTAATAAATAATGTTACCTAATATCTTTTGCAATTTATTGATATCATTTACTTGAATAAAAGGAACTGATTGCATTAATATTTTAATTATTTTTGTTTAAATGGAGTCGAAATCGTAGTTACTTTAACTTTCTCTGAACTATTTCTAAAATTTCTGCAAGGTGTTGGAATGGGGTGGAGTACCCCTAACGGAACGCAGTTTTGAAGAAGTTTGCGCGGTACTAGAACGCGGTGGTGACAGCGTGGAGTTACTTGTAGAGCCTGCACCACAGCTCGACGACCAGCCTACACAGCCCTCTCAAAGTTCTTTACATCATCACGCCTTATACGGTTCGTATGTCATCAGCTATAAAATGTCATGTGGTTTACGATGAAACAAAATAATTGTGTTCAGATACTTCTGCATTTCATATAGTAATCCAGTATCAAGTTCTAATATCTTTCTCTACTTATGGAACTATTGCACTGATACGTCTGAAATAATAAATACATTTTAACTTTTCGCACTCTTTTCTTTTCCACGCTTTTCTTCCATTTTTGGTTGTCTTTGCTTTAACCTAAACTAATTGATATGTTAACAGCATTTTTCTGTACCTGTCTTGTTCTGCACCATCATTTCAAGCCTCCTTCTTGTGCAAAACGGTATTTCCATGTTTTATATTCAAATTGTTTCAATACAAAAATTTATTCATTAAACATTTAAAATAATTAGATGAGAGTTAATTAAACTATTTTGGTTCACAGAACCGGATACCGACAAATCACCATCCTCGCCGACACGACGGAAATTGCCGAAAACCCCGGTATAATATCCATACATAGGCTTTTTGTAACAATAAGTGTTGTGAACTCATAAGACATTGAGCCAAATGCTCCTTCATAAACTCTAGTAGAGACTGTCACTTGGTGCCTACTCCTCTGCGCTTTATGGATCATTCATTACAACATGAGGTCTTCTTCAATCAATTTGTAATTATGTGGTTACTAGATCATCTTCGAGTTGTAATAATAAGGTTTGCTATTATTTGCTGTACAATTGTACATGGATAACAAAGTTAAACACATAAAGATGATTCTCTAACAATGGAGGATGAGCTTTAAAGGAATGCCCTGAACAACTTAATGATGTGATCTGGAAGCGCATTATAAAGAATGACCTGCAATTCAGACTGAGTCTCTAATCATATTTTAATATTTGACGAGAAACTGAACCACACGTCGTGGAAATCCTTTCTATCACTCGTTCTATTTAATCAAGACCATGCAAATTATCGTGTTGACTGTTGCTCCGATGTTCGTCAAATTTTTTGTCCCAACAAAACCTAAAAGCATATAATCTAACGATTAGTAAGTACTGTTTTGATTTGCCTTTGGGTTTTGTTAGGGTATAGAGTGCCGGGGCTGAACTCCACCGATCTGCTGTGATACTGTAGTACTAATCAGTTGAACATCTTCCACGTTAGTCTAGTTTTAAGAAATTAGTGTTTCTATTATATATACGGATGTAGATGTATTGTATTTTAACTTTGTTAACCTTTACTATTTAGTTAAAGGGATGCTCTGTTTGTTTACTCAAAATATTTACATTTTATATTTTATTTGTTACCTATCTATAATATCCGTTATACGTTACCGTTTACATATGATGACTATCTTAAGTGAAGTGTGTGAAAAAATACTACCTACTTATTTTCAGATTTTTATTTTTTCTTTCTCCTGAACAATTTCATATTGTCGTCATCTCAACGAGCGGATTAGGGATCAATCGGAAATCATACTAATTTCGATGACACATTCAGTAATATGTAAGTGTAGACAGAAGGTGACCGCAATTTTAGTTTTTGATGGTAGATTAGGGGATTCGTCCCGGCAGGAGGTATCAACTCTAGGATACCATGGATGATTAGCTCATTGTCTCTAACAGGGTAAAATAAAGTAGTAGAGCTAAATACGTCATAGCTTTCAGCATAATCAATATTTTACATATCTTAAATTACACTCGCGGTATCTAATCTGGCACACATAGTTCAATTCATATACTGACAAAAAAAAGGAAGAGATCTAAGGATATAGAAATAGAGATGGCAGTTACGGCGACTACAAGACGCGACACTGAGGCGAGATTGGGGCGCCGCGCGGCCTCCCGCTCTACGCGCAACAGCGAACCTACACCTCCGTTTGTACCGTCTCATATATAGCGCATCGAGTGTCTGTTACCGAGTCTTGCTGTTGACTTAGTTTAGTGTGATGCTGCACTTGTATCGAAGGCGCTCGCAGCGACTAGTCTCGTTAGGAGCTTCGAGTGGTGGCAGCACGGTACACCGCACTGGAACACCTTGAACGACAGGCGCACATCGACGCTTCTGTCATGTGATGATGACACCCTATAACGACACAATGTATATAACCGCTCTAAATATGTAGTTGATTTTCAAAATCGTTGGTTAAAGGTTCAGAAATGCATGAAGCTGCACAATGTCGATATGTGCGTTGATCTAGTTAAAGCACCATAAGAAACGTGAAAGCCTTTCAGTGTGACACGAATTTTAATACGAACGATCTGTTTTGTTGAAGGAAATGAAATGTTTATATAACCATGTATTTCGTAAATCATTGTTATTGTAAAAATACACGTGTGTATTGTTAACGCTTTTGAGTATTAATATGTTATTTTAATGTTCCATCGTCATTAATGTCAATGTGAATGAATGCGCCGATGCAATTCATGCTATTTTCAATTTCAAGGTAGCTCTGATTCAAACTTAATAGCTTCTGAATTTCTTAAAGATTCTAATATGCAACAGAAAGTAAGTAGTTTTTAACCGAAAAAAGAACATACTTATACATCAAAGCACAGAAACTAGAATAGTGTTAATGAAGTAAAATTTTACCAACGCTTTAGCTCTCAACTCTTAGGCATTGATAGATTCTTATGAACATAGGCATATTTTTCTGCTATATAAATTAATGCTACAAAATCATTTCATAAATTAGATTTAAACTGTAGTGACAAAGAATTCCGCTAATATTTGCAATTTTAATGTAGACTTGAATAGAGACTGCCCCCTACCCTACAGAAGCTTGTGCAGAAAACTCTGTGAATAAATTAAATTATCTAAGAGATTACAAATAAATCTTTTTAGAGAATGTCCGACTGAACGTGTTATTTCAGCTACAGGTTGTAGGTACATGCAGCTTGTGAGACCGGTATCAGCATGATACAGCTTCCTGCATGGCGGATAAATATATCCGATTTTTCTCATTGATTTGTGTTTCATAGAAATGCCTCAGCCCGACGCATGTTACTTTGACGTAAATTGAAATGGATATTTCTAATTCTGGAAGATTTAATGTCGATAAGAATGCATTACTATCAGTCGCAAAGAGTGATGATGACAAAAAAATAAAATAGCTGATGGTTGCTGCATGTTACAAAATAAAGTATTCCCCAAATATTTCTTACTGGTTTAGATTTTGCATAAGGGATCGTGGGGTAAATTTGTTATAATTCTGTTTTTAATTTTTATTTTATGCCAACAACACCATATTTGTTTTGTAGAAATGTAACACTCTTATGTGGATTGTATATGCCATGTGACTTAGTTTATAAAATCAATGTTTCTGTTTTGAAATTGGTATAAAAAATTACTTTGATACAATATATAAATTAAGTCACATTGTTATACAACTACTATTTAGTCAACTTGACATTACATAAGCAATTTTACATCCAGGAGCAGGACCGAGCTGAACGCGCCCGCGAGCGCCTTCCGGGTCGAGCACAACTTCAGGTGTGGTTTGAATGCGACCTACGTAAACTCGTTGTCGTGCTCATCGCAGCCGACGATCTACCTCCCAGGGACCACACCCTAGGATATGGCGATGAACCTGAGGCATTTGCTCGTATACGTTTATTACCGTCACTGTAAGTAAAACTCGGATAGAAATTATTTTATTATTAACATCATTATGCATATTAATGCGAACAACGAGGAAAGCGATACATACTGGTATTTTATAGTAACAGTCAAATAATAATAGTAAAATAATGTTGGGAGTAAGAATAGGAAGAAGAATGTCATTGCTAATATTGCAGCCTTGCCCTAATTAGTGGACAGAGGAAACGCCAAAGACCATTACAATGGCGTGTACCAGCGACTGAGACCTGAGTGATTTTTATTAAAGACAACTCCCATGTTACCAATGGTAGATTACATAGTGTTGTTTCGTGTAGGATTTGAAACCACAACACTTGGCACAGTAGATGTTAAGACGATACCTACAGATTTTTACTCAATAGTTTTCTATTAACTATAAATCTGTAGGTATCGTCTTATTAGACGAAATTCTTATTAGACTAAGTAATACACATGTCTGTATGTATACAAAAACCAGTGAGAGAGAAAGCTTAAAAATACTTAGCATGAAATTATTTGTGCAGTGAGAGTTGCCCTCCGGTGGAAACTGATCCGGCTTCAGCTTCGTGCAGCCCCGTGTGGAACGCCACGCTAAGCTTCGGCGGACTTACAGCAGACCTTTTGGCAGGACGAGCTATAGAGCTCACACTTTGGGATGCCTGCCCAGGCATTGAACCAGTTCTCATTGGAGAATGTATTGTAAGTAACTTCTAAAATTATAAGTACCAAACTACCAAGTATTTACTTTACAAAAAAAACCAACATTAATCAGTTGATTGAAAATGATAAAATATGGTGTACATTTAATCAAATCATAAATAAAATATCAGATGGACCTGGAGAAAGCGTTTGCAGAGGAGCGTGCTGTTTGGTGGACCCTAGACGAACGCGGCACACGGTCAGCCAACGCATCACCCCGCGGATCGCTCACTGGTGCGCGCGCATTACGCCGCGGAGACTTCGCCTCCCAGCGTTCCGTGTCAGGTACCGAACGCGGATCCAACCCCAATAGTTTTAATTATGGTCGCCACTCACTTATTCATTATTTCTACCTATGCTACCATACCATTATATGTTAAAAGTACTCTTGCACCAGTGGAAAACTAAACGTGGCAACTATTCATATAAAATGTAAGTTTGAAAATATAACTGTATTTAAATAGCAAATACTGGCTGTGTCGCATGCTATCAGTATAAAACCTTGTAAAAGCAAGTAATATTTACTCAGTTACTGAGAGTTAAATGATAATTGTCACGCCCTCACCAACTTGCGTATTTGTATCTCGTCATTGTTGAATATGGGGATGCATGTATTTAGTTCGCTCCATATATATAATGTATATTAATATGTAGAAAACTACTCAACCCCCTTCCTTCCATTAAGCCCTAGTGACGAATTTTATTGTTACATCATGGTCATCATTAACTCATCAGTCCCGACATAATATTAAAGCAACATTATTTCTCTTGATATTTATTGATACAAAACTGAAGTTTAAATGTTAATAAGCCAACATACCAGTAAATGTTCAGGTAGTGAGTGACAACCATATATTTATAATGGTTCAAGCATGTTCAATTTCAAAATTCTCATATGTTTAATGTTGAATGTTCTTTTGTGGCAATACCTAGCATGTGTTAATGTTTCAATTCTTATTTTTTCACGTCTTGGATCCGCGCTTATCTATACCTTGACCTATTTGAAACCTTGGCTTGTAATTTCAAATCTCTAAATTTAGAACTATAAATAGGATGTTGGATTTGTTTCAGACGATGTGGATTCAATCGGTGAATGCGCTTCATTGCTTCATCCCGATCACGCTTGGGTGGGTGGCTCGCGACGCGGCTCATCACAGTCGGAAACTCTGGAAGTCGAAGTTTATCAACTTGGAAAAGACTTTTCTCGATCTTTGCCTGGATCACGACGTTCTTCATTCCAACAACAAGAGAAGGGTAACTACATAACCAACGGTTTCAATATAATTTTTTTGAATGTAAAAGAAGTTACTTGATTATATTTCCTAAATAAACGTGTTTGTATTCCACGGGGCAAATGTTAAATAAAAATATAAACGAACATAAGCTGCGGTTGTGTAGAGGCTGGGGACGCATCGCCGTCAATGGCAGCCTGTCGGCGCAACGAACGTCGACGCTCGTCTTGCGTGCGTCGTGATCCCGACGATATTCTACGGTCTCTCCGCGCTGTAAAGGGCGAGCTCGGACGTACATTATCACTGTCCGGCTCGACCGCCAGGCGTAAGTATCCAACCTTTAAAAGCAACATCTCTATCACACAACCACTTCATATAGTATCATAAAATTCACTTAAAATCTTGTTAATAATACAATGCTTTCGTATTAACTAACATTATCGTGGCCCTATTAAAAAGGATTAATTTGTGTTGTATTTTCCTATAGAACATTATTCATTGATTTAGTTTAATAATGTATAATATAATGATAGAAACAGTAAGCCCTTTGTAGATTTAAACCGACTGTAATTAAATATTATTATTTATTTACTTGATTATTCAAAAACCAATTTTTCGGTTCGCCTTATCTAAACATCTAGACGAAACTAAGGTGTATAAATTATGTTAACACACTTCCCGCTCGACTGTCTCCCCAGTTACACATCGAAACCATTAGACAATGCAAACATTGAGGGTAGTACTGATTTGTACTGTGTTGTGCTTGTTTGGTCAGCAGCAACGGACCGTTAGCACCTTGGTAAGCGACTGCTCGTTTGTGCCCGCGCCCGCGCGTTCACCCGGACAGGGTCGACTCGCGTGCGGTGTCGGTGTACGCGATCCCTTGTGACGTCCGACGGCCGCCAGTTCCCGCATATCAACTCTGACTCCGCGTCACTGTAAAATGAGAGCGCTCGACCTTTCCCGTTCGAGTCTGACCAATCAATCGGGGCAGAGCGTGCGCTATCATTTTACAGATGATGGGAGCCCGGGTAGACATTGGGGGCACGTAGTAGCATGGGTCATACATCGCTTGCGCGGCGGCCGCGCGCACGCACCGTTGAATGTGGCTGCGCCCGACGCTTTTCATTACTTCACTGTGTCTGTACTGTACTGTCCTGACGCATGCCCGGCCGCGGGCGATCACGCTCACTTCATCTGTCTCTGTGTACCGTCTGTTCGGCTGCCCGTCTTCGTTCATCTCGATGGCATTGTGTCGCCTAGGATGTTTGGATTTCATTACCTCTGCGAATGTCACTCATTGTTATATTACGCATCTATTAGTTTTCTTGTAAATATAATTATTACACTACTATAGTTAGGCCGTAGTTCATTAAGGCGTTTTCTTAACCGACGTTTCATTGTTTACTTAACCTTTATCAAATGGGGAAGTAGATTATAT
Organism: Phragmatobia fuliginosa; assembly: GCA_932526445.1. Classification (NCBI taxonomy): domain Eukaryota; kingdom Metazoa; phylum Arthropoda; class Insecta; order Lepidoptera; family Erebidae; genus Phragmatobia; species Phragmatobia fuliginosa. The sequence goes on along the minus strand of OW052071.1, from coordinate 9,508,715 downwards.
GTTTGGCAGCCGCGTAGGTCGCGGTCGCGCATGACGTAGCGGACGCTCGCGGCTCCAAGCCAGCGGTGGCATGAGTTATATTACGGTACTCCTTAACAAGAACGCAAGTTTTCCTAACAATCAATAATGTGGCTGTTCATGACACGGAATGCTTACCATACTAAGTTGAGGAACGCTTCAAACAACTATTAGACAACTCGACTCCACTCTTGGCTGCACACGATAAAACGCTTTCTCTTTCATTTATGTGTTTAGGAAAGGAAAGATTCAAGTCTATGTAAACAAAAACTGTATACATTGGCACGAAGCTGTTTGACGTGCTTATTTTATGTAAATGTTTATTTTTCATCATTTTAAGTGTTCGATTGAATGGTTTACTATCATTTTGTAATTTGATTTTTGTTACTTTACGTGTTTTATAAAACTAGAGTTAAGAAGATGTCAGCCGCAACCCGTATGATATCAGTCGATATGAATTGTATCGCACGAAGTTAACATTGTACGGGTGGTGGTCGCGGGACGAATAGTGTGTACTATTTGCATGGTTCAGGTACAGCAACGGGCCGCAAAGGCAGTATGTGGGCAGCGGTTCCAGCAGCAGCGGCATGCGAAGCGCTGGTGCCTGATGATGATGAACCGCTACTAGGGCCAGGCCAATTGCCGCCGCGTAACGCACAGTTAGCGCCGCTACACGCCGAGATCAACATTAGCATCATCATGGTTAAAGGACAACTGGAGCTTGAGGTCTTTCTATACAATCATTAACTAGTTTTTTATACTTTTAAAAATTTGTATAATTTACTCTGTCATCTAGTCAAATCTGCTATTTTTATGACGATCTAAAGAACACATGGGTCTTGTGGATCATTATATAGCTAAAACAGGTTAGAAGTTTCTTTACTGAACGCTACTTCTATTCTAGTTAATACTGAAGTACAACAATTCTGTTAAGTTCGTCTGTGTACACAGAGCATTTACTCATTTAGTATTAATTGAATAAACATCATATATTTTAGTCGATCGTTAAACTAGTTATTAAATGATTTGAAATATTTCGATGGATGTTCAATAAAAGTAGTTTTGTTTGACAAACGTTCATAAACACTAGCAATTAACTTTTATCGGCTATCATTGTATCAGGTATCGCACGCTCGTCGCGTATACGGCGTGAACGGTGAAGTGCCGGACTCGTACGTCAAGTGTTACCTCCGGGATGGCGACAAGTGGCTGCATAAGCGCAAAACTCGTGTCGTTAGACGAACTACTGAGCCTCACTTCAAACAGACACTTAAATATCAGGTATATTATTATTATTATACTTAATTTACTAATTTGTGATACAAAATTGGAAAGTCAAAAAGTTATTTCAACTCTTTCTTGAGTAATACTACATACTGGCTTCTTTTCGATAATATTGGCTATTTCAATCAACAACCCATAACGTGCCACTGCTGGGTTCAGGTCTCCTCTCAGAAGAGACTGGTAATACACGTTGTCGCTACGTAATCATGCCCTTGGATGTTTTTAATCCGCCGGAAGACCTTCAACTAAGCTTCACGAATATAATGATAACAACCGAGAACGACTGCTTAAAGCCTAAGGCCACTTGGCTATTGACTATGAGTAAAATATATAATTTTCGAACGAACGTTCCTGTATGTACTTTTACTGAAACTTTATTACCATTGTGCTTAACTTTGGACGAAGAAGTTAAATTTTTCTATCGCCGCGTGATACGAATAATGAAAAGTATTTCCCCTAAAGTAACTAATTGCGTTAGCTAGTGTCACTTACATCTATCAACTTTTGACAACATTAATGTATATTTGTGCAGGCTAGTGAAGCTCTCGGTCGCACTCTGGTGGTGATGTTATGGCAGCGATGCGGTGGATTCGAACACAACTTGGCATTAGGCGGTGCAGAGATCTGCTTGGACAAACTGTCGCTGCCGCAGCGCACGTACGGCTGGTACCCGCTGTTCCCCGCTACGTCGTTGGCCGCGGACGAGTCGCCCGATTGATCCAGGGAGCCGTCGCCGGAGCGCCGCGATGACTAACGGCGCACCACGACGGCTCACACGCACAAGCACAGACCCACAAAATACTGATTGATACTATTCGTTATCTTAGCCGAGCATTCTTTTATGCCCACATACTGCTGTTGATCAGACCCAATAATATTGACATCATTTTACTTATAGTGTAAATATATGTGTTGTTAACTTTATGTCGACATATTTCTGTAGTTTGATTCTGTTTTGTTTGTATTGATGACTATCTATACTGATATAATCGGGTGGGGCCATTTAATGACAACATGTCCTACAAGGACGGCCCCAGGATAAAACCCACGAGCGACACCATTTTTAGACTGTAGTTTAAAAAAAGGAGCTTATTGTAGAAATGCTTCGAATTTTTTGAATGTGTATTTATGTACAATTGAGGGTACGCCTAATTACGGTAATATGTTACAGTAATCTATCGAAAGCTCAAAGAAATGTATGCGTTTCACTTTCACAATTTCATCGTGTTTGCGCTTGGTATTTAGAAATATATAATATATATTTGTAGAGATTTTTGTTGAATATAACTAAATTGTACGTGTGTCGCTAATTCAATAAAACTAAAAATATTTAGTATAATACCTACAACAAAACGTAAAAGAATTCATGTGGAGTACAATAGTTTAACATAGTTGTAAGATCTACATTTCATGTACCTATCACTTCGTAACTTCGAACTCGAAATTCTCGTGTAACTTTTGTAGAGAACTTTACTTTCTGAATGTATTTCCTTTTAGATGATATCACAACTTTAGTATCAAATGTGTGTATTCTAAGTATATAGTAATCGTATCAATCCTATCTTGTAACATATGTTATCAAATGAACCCCAATTTCGACACTTTGCCTTATATGATTAATACATTTCTAAATAATATTCTAGTAAGTAAGCGCGTCTAGATACTATTCTTCCAAGGTTGTGCTTTAGTGATTTTTTCAAAGTATACCTACTTGGTTAACAAACTCTTCGATACCAAATGGTATAATACTTTATTTCTTAGTGTCCAAAATCTTACTGTAAATGTACATAGTTATTGTGAAATTGTTTCCAAAAATTTTCTACGCACAACACTTTCGTGATAGGGTTATATATTAATCTTTTTATATTATCTAGATATCTAAACCGACGTACATATTACTAATACCTACCTTGAATATCTTCAATATCAGGACGTATATTTTCATTACGTATTAGAGCTCATGTAATTAATGATATAACTTCGCAATAATACTCATGAAATATTATTATCTTTGAGTGACGCAGTGGTGGCGACGGACAGTAAGTACAGACCGCGATCATGTTGTACCGCTCCCGCTCATTTAGTTAGACACATACAAATTTCATAAGTAGCTAGATAATTAAATATTCGTGAGATGAATGATATTTTAATCATCGGTGTTAGAAACAATCTACATATCCTGTGCGAGATAACTTTTAATGTATCGTGTCATAATCTGTGTTCTTCCAATGCTATCATAGCTTACCGACGCGACGCCGCGACGTAACACTACCCACTAATGTATACAACTGCCTGCACGAGCAGGTGTCGCGTACAAACATTGGCACTAGATATCACAGCACGTCCTTGCGTTTTCTTTCAATGTTGTTGTACAATTTCCAAGAGAGAGAAGTATTTAGTAGACATCAAATTATCTATTCACTTATTAGATTAACTAATTATAATACTCAAACGATTCAAATATATGCCTAATATATATATGGTGTTAAATATATTTTTACACTATAATTTTTTATTCTATTGATTCGGACAAAAATATAAATAAATTATTTACAAATATAACAATGAAAGATCTAGATATTCAAATAAATGTAACTATCAATTCTGACAGTGTTGGAATCGATTAAAAACTACTTACGCTTATTATCTTGATATTTAGAATAATGACAAAGTATAATTCTTACGTAAGCGAAGTGTAAAAACATAATCTGAAGTTATGATGTGCCTCGATGAGCCCGATACCGCTTTGTATGTGTGCCGCGCCACTGATTCTCAAGCCACAGAGATCAGTATGTACATTCTGTGCTACACTATTTACAATTTCAAAAACAACACAAAATAATTATTGTATGTAGACCAGGATAAGGAGCACCTCGCTGATTTCAGCACGAACGGCCCGTCTCAACCGGGGCCCTACCTCATATCTCATAGAAGCTCAATCTAAAACAACATATTTTGTTGGCGAGTACGAGACCCGAGGCAGAAGCATCCCGATAAGACGCCATCGTGTGGGTCACTATGCTACAATGTCTGCATTCACAATGAATATGGCGACCGTAACTCTTAGATTCTACTCATGCCTTGCATCAGGCAGAGAACTCACTTTGGCAGGCTCATAAATAAATAAAAATTGGCCAAGTGCGTGTCAGGTCACGCATAGAATAGAGTTCCTCAGTTACCCATAATGGGACGTGGATGCAAAATCGTATCCAATAGATAATTGTTATGTTTACTTATGAATCCGTTAATTTTGTATGACGTTTTTAAAGGAAGCGCATTTTTCAATTTAAGCCTCTATAACTCCGGAACTAACAAAGTCATCTAAGCCGTTATAGTGTTCCTTTAAAGTTCATAATATGGACCACCATCACGAAATTTTCCAGATTTTTTGACCCAGCCGTTTAACTTTTGGAGGGGGGACACCCTGTTTTTACAAAGCAGTACCCTTTAAAGTGGAATAACTCGTAAACGGATACCTCAATCAAAAAATCGTCTTAGAAATCTTTGATGGTTTTTAAAAGACCTATCTAATGAATGAAGGAGTAGCTTTACGTGTAAGGGAGATACCCCAAATAAAAATATTTTTTATAATTTTTTTGGAGCACTTATTCAATGTAATTACAACACATATTCTTGCAAAGTTTCTTTTTTCTAGCACTTACAGTTTGGATAGTAAGTCGAGAACAGACGGACGGACGGACATAACGAATCTATAAGGGTATATATTAAGTCATAAACTTCGAAACTCTAAAAAGACCAAGATTTTTATTTTTCGTTTTTAAACTTAATCTGTAAATAGATCAGCCCTCTTAGCCAACATACATATGTTTACCGTCCAATCTCTTGTTTAGCACAGATTCTCTTTAATCGCTAACGCCTTTATACTCTTATATTATTGGCTAACATTTTGTTTTGAGTTTGCGTTGCGTTGAAATGACATTATTCACAAACATTTGTTAGTTTTCTAATAACTTTTACGTTTATAGAATGTCCACTTGGCTAGGAGGCCAGATCAGTTAAAAAATAACCAAAAAAAGTGAAATCTCGACAAGATTGGTACACAATTCTATGCTTGTCCGTTATTTCGTAAAAACACACGAATACATTACATAGGACGATAAGGCAAAATTGGACATAACTTTTGCTGTTCTGTATTTTTATTTTGTATTTTTAAAGGTTAAACAATATTTGGTAACGATTACAATCACGTTGGATTTAATCGTTTTAATCATTTGGATATTTATATAACTTTTAACTTTTTTTACCTTACATAAGAACTGTGAGTCCCTCCCACCTCCATTGTAAGAAAAAATAAGGCATGGTCGTCTCCTCTTCCTAAAATCGCTTTACGTAGTAAATGTATGGCATTTTATTTCTGTTTTTACTTGAATATATTTATTTTTAGAACATTCATTTGTTCAGTAATGTCAATCATCTTGAAACAACTCACACAAGTTACGCATACACTATTCGTAATAGTATCTAGGAAAGGCCTATGTTCAGTAGTAGACTATTTAAAGGCTTTTGAGGATGGTACAGTGTCAAAGCGAGCCTTAGGTAAGTAGGTCTCTGTGGCGGTCCGTGGGCGATGCGGTGCACAGCGCAATGTGCGCTTTGGTATCGGATATCATACTATGTACCTTTCTTAGTGTTAGTCTCATATCGTTTCTTCCTAGAAAACGTTTCCTCATTCCGATTCTTGTTGATACTGAAAAATGTATAAACAATCGAAACATCTTCATCACACCAACATCGTTTAAACAATACATTATTATCATTACTATAAATACAAAAATGTATTGTAATAGTAATTTGTTTTTCAGTACTAGTCACGAGAACGGAATGGATCTCTACAAATCCTAGTAAGTAACAATATGTGTGTCAAAGTATATTATTAAATAAATGTGATAACAAATGAGTTTATTATAGCGATATAAACGACACAATGGTGTTTTATTATACTTTTATTTGTTAAGACCTTATTTATAAACCACAAACCTCTTTAACAGTAAGTAACATAATACAAACAAAATTATATCATATTTATTTTATTATAACTAAAGAAGATTTAAAAACACAAAACAAGCTTAACAAACCATAAAAAGGGTAGGCCCGTAAACATGAAAAAACAGAGTATATTGCACTTTGTTATATAGTCGCGAAATTAACTTCTAGAACTTACATAAATAATAATAATATTTAATTTATATTTTGTACATCTGGCACTCTACATCAACTAGTCCCAAACTAAGCAGAGCTGCACAAGCTCTGCTTAGTTATGGATACTAGAAAACTGATAAATATTTCGGACATCTTAAACACAACGCCATCTAGTCCCAAACTAAGCAGAGCTTGTATTGTGTACTAGACAACTGATATACATAAACATACTTTTTTTGTAAATTTACACAAACTTCAAAACAAATATTGGCGAATTACACAAACATAGATCAACAAGGCTGTCAATATATTTACGTGTGTTTGACCGGTAGTAATATAACGGTCATTTTGCGGTTCATCGTTTATATTTGCAAAGAAGAATAACAGCGAGTATGTGTAAGTAACTAGAAACGCTCGTCCTACCTGCTCCTATGGTCCATCTCCAATGTATAAGTGAGAGATGTTAGTGCGAATAAGTATTGTTTAGAATCAGACGTGGTGGTAGTCAGCAGGTCCGCACCAAGCCTCGACGTGCTGCAAGAGCGTGGCGGCGGAACCTCCAGCTCGGGCCGCGCTTACTGCTCGTGACCACCACTCGCGGTTTGCACATCGACCTATACCCAACGCATGGACTTTAAAACATTTAATGTATGCATTCCCTTATATACTACTCCTTACTCATTCCTTCAGTGTTGTAAGCGCCGACTAACGAAGTAAAGTATGGAAGAAACAACATTGCAAGGAAAAGGAGATGGTCCATAATGTATGGACCAAAAACGCAGAATCGATTAGGACTAAATGAGTATCAGTAGTTTCATTATAATGCACAATTTACTCCACCGTAAGCTCATTGCCGAAATCAATCCGGTATATGAGCTATGGACTGACAAAGTATGTATGAAAAAAATCTAGAGTTACTTGTATTGTTTTTTTCAGATTTTACAAAAACAATAATAATTATTAGGTACTGATTAACAATAATAATAGGATTACTGTAAAAGTTCAACCATTTCAAACTTGTCAATCAATGTTAAATACAAATAAAAATTTAAACATATTCGTAAGGTATTTAACAGTTCGAAAATCGATGAAATAAAATAGTTAATGGCAAAACCTACCGTTGGTGAACGTAACGAGTCTGGAGCCGAGCGGATACCCGGTGAGTACACAGCACGCTTCCGCATCAGCCACGCTAGATGCGTACATACCACGACCATCCACTGGTAGTGTCTACAAACATACAACACAAATGACGGTTAACTATAAGTGGTCAAAAATCTTATTTGAATTATAAGTGGTAACATTATCAAGGTTCTATTGTGGAAGAATTATTATCGCACAGTGGAAATGGAACACAAAATATTTTACCAACCTGTTCTACTGCTTGGTCCATGGATACAGCTAACACCCACTCTCGTGCATCTTCCAAAGCAGCGCCCTTGACGCATCCGCTCTCCAAAAGTAATGGATTTCGACTCCAGTCGGTACATTCTGTAGGATACAATATGTACTGTATATGTGAAAGAAGTCTTGGCACACTTTTTGAACAAAAGGCCAAATGTAAACATATTATGTTTTTAAATTGATTGATGTTTACGTATTTATTATTATGTAATATCTTAAACGAGCAATTCTTGTACATATATTCATTTATTTATTATTTTATATAAATTTATAATTATTTTGTGATCTGTGAAACGGCTCCAACAATTTGACTGAAATTTTATATTTGCACATTTTCTGGGGTGAAAACTTGGTCTAAATTAGTCTTATATATAAATAAATAGTAAAAACGAGTAAATCAATGTTAAAGAAGCAACTTTTGGACTTCCATAATTTAATTAAGCACAATACATACCAAAATCCGTATAGTCGAGCAGGTGAACGGAATCGTCATCAGCTGCTTCGGCTAAGTCGAGGCATCGGTTCAGCATCACAAATGCTTCACGTGATCCACTGGCACCCTCACCGCGGACAGCCATACCGCATGCGTAGTACACTGTGGAATTATTTTCCGACTTTCAATATTTATCTACCAAAAAGTACTTTCCATTCACAAAAAGAATTGTAGATTAGGATACCCATTATTGATTTTATTGTAAGTACGTATAATTAAGGTAATAATAAAGATAATGTTTGATTTTTGGAAACAACACTTTATATACTCCAAGAAATGTTGTAACTGGTAATAATAAAGCTATAAATTAAACTAATAAAATAAATAAATAATAAAAGTTAGCTTTGAGGATAAATAATAAACGATACAAGTTAAATAAAATTCTATTGTTTTTCAATGGGTTAGATTTTGATACGGGTGTCAAGGGTGGTAGCTAAAAACGCGCTTGAGAGGTGTGAGTGAGGTTTAGATTTTTCCCTTTTCGATCGACGTCTTTTTAAATATCTTCAGTAACAAACTTGTGATTTTATACAATATAGCTGACCCCGCGAACTTCGTACCGCCAATTCAACGTCACTCCATGGCTGTGAATGACATTGACATTCGTTACGCGCGTTTTTTTAAATATGCAAAATTAAATGTATATTTTTCAATATTTCTGAGAGATTTTCTTAATATTTTTTTCCGTAAGAACCTTCTCCTAATAATAACAAATACAACAAAAAAAGAATTAGTGAAATCGGTCTAGCCATTCACGCGTGATGCCGTGACCAAGGAAAACGGGTTTCATTTTTATATATATAGATTATTTACAAACAAACAACTAAAAACATACATCTTGGTGTAGCATGTAATAAAGATATGAAACGTACTCACCGACATCTGCGACAATAATATCTGTGTACCGAGGCAGTGCCCTGGCCGCTCTCGAAGCTATGTTGGGTACATGAAGAGCCATCAACAGAGTTATAGCCTGCAATAAAATACTACTTTTAAAAACTAATTTATCTATTCAAAATGTTTTTATCTAGCCTTGAATAATACTCTGGCAGATCTTATTTGCTTCAGTTTGAAAACTGTAGTACATAGTAGTACGGCTGGTCTACAAGCACTTAAAGTGACTACGTGTGCTACGGAACGATTTATGGCTGACGTTTCTGTCCGATATCGCATCTCGGAATGATGCGATTCAGCAGAGAACAATGGTCAACGACATGCCCCACCGAATTAGCAAGCAGTAGTGGCATGAGCTGGCCCTATTAGCCGCAGAACCGCAAACCGTAAATGTAAACACGTTCTAGACTGGAGACCTTGTCTTATCAAACTTAGTGTAGAACGCTCTCAGACCAGGTAGAGGAAAAATTAGCGCAAGATGGTTGACAGGAACTGGATGCAAGAAACTTTAAAATGGATCAGAGCGGCGCGCAATAGGAGAGGCCTATCTCCACTGCTATAGGCTATTAATTAATGATTGAATGAACCCCAACAACTCAGATATGACGTTACGCTTATTTGCCATATCACATAGGCATCTTAAAGCCTCGTTAAACATCTAGTAGAGGTCTGTTCATTTATATACCTGCAATGCCCTGTCATCAGCTGCTGCAGACATCATGACTAAAGCAGCGTCTCTCAAGGTAGTGAGAGCACGAGGTGCGGTTGATACTCGAACCAATAGTTCAGTGCACACCGCCTTCGCTAGCTGCACGTCACTCGCAGCAACCACAGAATCCATCCCCGGCTCTCCAGTGGCTACGTACTGTCGTAACACGTCTAAGATCTGAGTTAGGACTTCTGGAACTTCTTCACTTTCGATGTCTATGCCTTCCATGCGCTGTAAGTTATAAATATTCTACTTGATGTCAGGAAAGTACAGAGTAAAATAATCTCTCTCTAATATGTATTTATTTTCAGTATTGTTTTTAATATATTTCTTACCAACAAAGCAAAGCAACTGTTGAAAGAACTACTGTCGGTGTTAGTGCTACAATATTTACTACCTAGCAGTTAAAATCAAATGCGGGAAGTATTCTCCTTACATCCTTTCATAAATATATGTTAATAAATAATAATAATGGACATTTTACTTCATTAAATTATTTTAAGAATAAAGAGCTGATAACTTCAACATCTTCGTATACATACTATTTACATAGGGAATTTTACATCAGACTTGGTATTAATAATTAATTGTGAATCAAACGTAGAACATACCGGATGAGCCTTAAACAGGTGGGCAGAATATCTGAGAGCATAATGTGGTGCCTTGAGCCCTGCGTGAGCGAGACAGCGCGTCCAGTGTCCCGCTCGCGCTAATCTTTCCAACGCTTCAGCCTCTGCTGCCGTATCACCTTCAGAATCACGAGGTGCTGCTTCATTTTCTTCTACTTCATAATCCTCTGATGGACCTGTAAAAATCATCCCGTGAAATAGGTATATATAATATAAAAATAAATCTATTATTTTAGCATGAAATTGAAGGCTGAAACTGAGTGAACTATTTTTTTTCGGAATAGTTATATCTGCCAAAATGCTTAATAAAAGTGTTTACCTGGAGCATCATCGTCCCCAGAGTATCCCTCCGTCAGAGCCGCTCGTAGCTGTTCACCAATCTCGTCTTGACCAATCGCCGCAAACCTATTTATAATTGTATTATTACACAGTGTTAAAAAATGTATGGCAAATATAGATTATCGCATTGTTTTACAAAATTAGATAACATTGCATATCGTCAATATTGTTAAACTATGTACAATTAACATTTATCTCAAGTGTGAAAGCACAAATGAAATGAAACCGAAGAACGGTAATAAAACCATAGTCTCTATAGCTGTATTGATAACTTTTTTATTTTAGGGGCCTAACTTGTAAAATGCATTCACTTGGAAAACTTCGAACAAAAAACAATGAAATAATAAGTTAACATAACAATTGTCCATTGCACACGACTTTAAATCTACCTACCATTATGGGTGACTACGGAACCCTATTTCATTTATTTACGACTGTGTGCGACGGTCGTAGCGCTCACCTGTCAGCCAGCATGTCGGCGGCGAGTTTACGTCGCTTGTCATGCAAGTGGTCACGCGCGAGTCGCGCAGCTCGCAGCGCCGCTCGCTCGGCGAGACGTGGCGCCGCTCCGCTCGCAGCCGCCGCGCTCGCTGCCCCTGTACCGCTTATTCATTGTAACTGCTAATCGTAAATAATTGAAAACCCGTGGTAATCGTAACCTATACCGACATCCAGCTAAAAAATTAAATTTTATTTTTTATTTCGAATTTCTTTCTACTATCATTTTTGAGTTATTTAATGATTATGTATTCACACAAATTCCAATTCCGATTTTACTATAGGTTTCAGTGATTTCTCTTTTAGGCAACCAACGCAACAGTTAGAAATAATAACAGACAAGGAATTTTGTGTTAAATCTTGTCGTTGCTTCTATCTGAATCTTTTTTTAAATTAAAATGACTATAACATGCGGTAGAGCTATTTTTCTTTGAATTCATCCAACAAATCCCCAAACCTTTAGATACAATAAACTTATAAGTGCCATTACTATCTCCATCATTAATAGTAAGAAAACAATGGTTATTATTATTATCCGTGGTATTCCTTACCTCTTAGCTTACCTTCTCTCTCTCTCTCTCTCTGTTTCTCTCTGTGTCTGTCTCTCTCTTAAATAATATTTTCGGCAATTTACAACCTTGACAAAGTCTCCGATACGGCTCTTTTAAATATCTAATCCTTTTTGTATCTCATACCGAGTAACCTAACGGCCTCCCACCACTCCTCCCGGTCGGCGTGGGCAGCAGCCCGCTGCAGGAGCGTGGGCACCTCACCCGGGACGGCCTCGCCACTGCCCGCACTGCTCGCACTGCTCTCCGGCAAGTACTCGCGAGACACACGGGCCGCTTCATCCCATAATTCTAAACAACATAAAATAAAGGTATAAAATATTGTATACTTTTCATTTCGTAGGTAAGAAGATGATGATGACGAGATGCAGAAGCACCTTACTAGGCCACCATAACGTGGGTTATCATGCCGCATTATCTACACTTAAAATGAGTATGGTATCCACTCCTCTTGGATTCTACTCTTATGTTTTCCATCAGGTAGAGGCTTTGGGAGGCCTGAATTTGGAAATAGTTAAATTATCAATATAAATACAAAGTAATAAAGCTTGCTGTGTGTCACATCCTCTTTTCTTTTCATAGGTCGTAAAGGCTGACTTAGGAAGGAAAACTTAACACAAACTTAATAAAAGTCAACGTGGTGTGGCATAAACAAACTTACTTAATAACGAGAGGCCTATTTCCAGCAGTGTACTGTTGTTGTTGATATTTAATGAATATTAAAAATTTAAGTCACCCTTACGGTAACTGAATATGTAAATAATTACCAAGATCTTTATAATGCTGCACGACCTCGCGAGGCTTGTTAGCGCGGATCATGAGGGTTTCGAACTGCGTTAAGTCACCGCGCTCGGCTGCGGCTCGGGCACCTTCCACTAACACTTCTTCTACCTGGCATCATATTAAATATTCCGAATACTGAATAAATTGTATTAATTTATAAATTGTTAAATTTGTAACTATTACAGATTTAGTAATAAAACATTTCTATCGGAAGGTTGGAACATTCTTACCTTACTATTTATTGAATTTAATGACACCTAAACAGGGCCGTAGCTAGGGGAGGGCATTGCAGGGCAATGCCCTACCTTGAAATCAGAATGCCCTACCTTAAAAATATCAAAAACTAAGATATTTTTTTATAATTGAATTATTTGTAGTTTGAGATAAAAAAAATGAAGGGATAGGACTCAAAACTTTTCTGAACATACCACAGTTTTTATATTCATTTAATATTATAATAATTCTTTGCTCTGTATATAGCATTTGAAGCGGCATCACATGAAGCAATGGGTCTATTTAATCACAATATCTGTGTAGCAGACGGTACTCCCCGTCCCATAGATTGCAATATGGGCTACATTACAGTCTATGGGAAGGGGAATCCTTTTTTAAAATAAAACTAGCGTACATGTTTTGCGTGCAAGTGCACGCGTGTCATTTTTCATATATTTATTTCAATGAATATTTTTGTGTCGTTTGCATACATTTTTTCACTTAGGACCGACGTTACGAAAAAAAAGTATCCCTGTTACATTTGCGTCCGTCCTTAGACACGACCAGTACCGCTGTCGCCGAATCAAGAATAGCTGCCTGAATCTTGTCCCAACTGTCTTGAACCAATTTGCTCTCAGCTCCAGCGCACTTGTCAATGAAGGGCGAGGCGAACTTTTGAGACGTGACTTCATCAAACCGCCACCACCTGATCCGGCGTTGGCAGCGTTCTACATGTTTGTCTTTGGGCTTCACACAGAGGTCCATGACAAGGAAACGGTGTTGTGCAGTGAGACTCTCTCCGGGTATGACTTTGCAGTTGGCCACTTTGCTAATAGCGTGTCTTCTCAGAGGAAATGGATTTGAGTGCCTCCCACTTTTGTAGGTGATAAGGTGTTCCGGTTTCTTTTTAAAGAACGTGTCTCCAAGGCAAGATCGGTAGCCGCACATGTTCGTAAAATGTCTTCACCCTCTTTGTTGCGAATGCCATAACCGAAACCACCATGAACACGTTTAAACTCCACACAATCCTCACCCACATGCCCATTTAGATCACCACCCGAAACGATTCCCTGCTACAAAGGAATGCCGCGAAGAACCTCCCTGAGTTGGCTACAGAACGACATCTTTACGGTTTCGCTACAACCTGCCTGTGGCGCGTAAGCTCTTATCAGATGGGTAATAATTCCATCGATAAGCACCCTTACGACCATAAGACGGTCGCTACATCAACTCTAAAATGCCAGTCTGAAGCCACCCGGCAAGCACCACGGCCACTCCGTTCTCTCCACCAGGTGCCTCTGTGTATATCAGTTGGTAGCCATTCCCAATGAACCGGGATCTACTGCCCTTCCACAGAGTCTCCTGCAGGAACGCTACGGCTACCTTCCGCCTATTCTGCTAGACAAATTATTTGTCTACGAGGAGCTATTGAATGTACATCACTGACCTAGAGGTCAGTGATATACGTGGTGCTTGATTTAGCAGCCCGAGCTTCGGAGCACATTTATTTTATTTTATTTTAAACTTAATGCGCATGTAGCACAAAGGCGGACTTAATGCCATGTGGCATTCTCTGCCAGTCAACTTTCAGGTGATGTAGGAATATGATGTGGTAGGTGCAGGCTTAGGATATAAAACCTGACAAGGTAGTTGTAAATGTAGGTATCACCTTTATTGTAAACCATTTTCATTTATTCAAATTTAATAGTTGTAAGTAATATACACAAATTTACTGTTATTATTACATTAGGGTTTATAACAGTGGATGAAGATACCAGACATGTATATAAACATACGTATATATACATACACACATAAATCCACATATACACAGGCATACATAGACATACATATATAAATAAATGTAATTATATATATTGCGTATCTAAATACTCAGTCGGGTATTATCGTTGTGATCGTTCTGCCAATTCATTCCGGAGTAAATCACGTACTTTCATTTTGAATGTGAGGCGGTTTGTGGACATCCTGATTTCAGTAGGTAGCGCATTCTGACTGCACGAAGAAGGAAGGGAAGGGAAATTAGAGGTGCGAGGGGGGTAAAGGAGAAGCATATTGTTCCTTGACCGAAGGTTTCGGTCATGGTTTGAGAATAAGAGACAAAAGTGAGGTACGAGGTACTCAGGTAACGATGGGGAGAAGAGGAAAGAAAAAAGAGAAGTGAGTGCACGCAAACTGCGGCGCTGTCGAATTGGGAACCATTGCAGCTGGGAACATTAAGCAGACACATATTTGAGAATTGAAACCAAAACGAATTGAATGCAGTTATTGAGAAGGGGTTTATTATGGAGGTAGGCAGGTCAAAATAACACATCACCATAATCGATCAGGGGACTTATTAGGGACTGCATAAGCGTAGCCTTGGTTTTAGCGGGAAGGAAGTTTTTAAGACGGTATAAAGCGCGAAGACACGAAGTAAGTTTCTGGCTGACATGTGTCACTTGTGCTCGCCAATCAAGTGTAGAGTCCATATACTTATAGCCGCAAGTTATTTACTACTGCACTCAGAGCTATCTTCTGCTTGTTGTAGACAACTAGAGGAATGACTGCCATATCCGACCTACTTAGCATTTGGTTTGGCATATGATATGTCATATGCCATTGAGAAAATGAACATTGGACTTGGTCAACATATCCTCAACACTTGACTACGTACAATCTGGCTAACTTTGATTCATTCGGGTAACATTGACAGTGTGACCATGAACTAGTTTCGATTTATTTTTCATATGATACCAATACAATTTACAAATACTTCTTACAGTTTTACATTTTTAAACTAACTCCGTAAGCGCACCTTAAAAATAAATAGGCTTTCATACAGGGGTAATGTCAAAACTTATTTCTGAAATTTGCGCCCGAGTTTATGCTATTCAAACAGTGTAAAACTTTTGGAATATTTTGTGAGAGATTTTGTAGAATCATTTGTAATGGAATTATCGTATTTTAATATAGCATTTGCCTATAATTACGTCTCTTTATCTAATTACTATAACTACTAATTTTTATACAGGCTAACTTTGACAGTGTTTTGAAGTATTTTTTTACATAATTTGATCTACATAATTGACGACGATTTGCTCTATATGGAGTGGGGTGAATAAACATTTTATGGTCAAGTGTTCATAAATTATTATTTTTTTCTAATTATTTTAGCTTCTTTTCTATTTAGTTACACAAAAAATGTTGCCTTAAACGTGTTTTCTAAAGGTTTTTTGACACTAATTAAAAATATGTATAACAATGCCAAATGTCGTAGACTGATTATTGATTATTTTATAAAATATAAGACAAAACTGGAAATTAATGGTTTTATTACGTCGGTTATACCCATTTAGAAGAAAAACATAAACCAATGTTACCCAGATTAATACAAAATATACCTAATAATTACTACTTTTCTATGAATGGTTCTATGTGTGTCAAAGTTACCCATGTAATGACGGTAACTTTGACAGACTAGAAAATCAGGTTTTCCTAAGGACTGATAATTTTTAGAGAATTTAATTAATCTTTACGGGTGAAAAGTGTTATGAGAGCACTAACAAAGCAAAATACAGTCGTGTTGTATGCTTGAATTTTATAATATTGTGTAAAATATCGCAATTATCTGTCAAAGTTACCCAGATTGACTGTACGTCAATTATGATATTTTTTTTACTTCCTCCCTACCATTAAGCAATGCTGCCCTACCTCAAATTCGACTCTAGCTACGGCCCTGCACCTAAATTATTATGAAAATAGACTTCGTTTCCGAGTGTTAATCCAAAAACTAGTGAGCTATAGTCAAACCAGCGAATAGATGTACTGCGTCGAAATATATTTCATTTACGGCAACAAACAATTAATTCCATTTACACGTCAGTAGTACCGGGTGCAAACTTTGGTGTAAAGAATATAAATAACACAAGTACATATTTTGTTTCATTTCTATCTGCATAACATCTTGCTTACCACGGAATTCCTAAGTGTGACAATGCACAAGTCGATTCGAATTTTAAATGAGTTTTCAATCAGTGATATACAAAAAGCAAACAAATGGTACCAAGTGTGGAGCATGTTGCTCGGCGAGTGCGAGCGCGCGGTGCTGGTCGCCGTGCTGCAGCCACATGCGCACGGCGCGGTCGGGCGCGGCGGCGCGCAGGAAGGCCGCCTCGGCCTCGTGCGGCCGCTCCTCCGCCAGCGCCGCCGCCTCGTGCCGGGCCACCTCGTCCCGACTCATACCTCCGCCCAAAGAGCACAGCTCCATGGCGATGTCCCAACTGTCAAACAAACACGATACTCTTCAAAAGTTTCAATCAACCTTTGACTTTCACTGATTAGTCTACCGGTTAGCGTATGCGGCTGCCGGTCAAGAGGTCTCGTGTTTGATTCCTGGGTCGAGTGTTTGAGTGTTTTCGATGTATAATATGAATGTAATTTAAAAAAAAATGGTACATATATTTATATTAGTTGTCTAGTACCCATTGCTCTGCTTAGACACTAGATGACTTTATATATATATATATTCAACACTACCAAAGTGACTCTACTCTGCCTGATGGCAAGCATGAGTATAATATAGGAGTAGAGGCCACCATTCTCATTGTTAGTGCATACAATGCAGCATGGCATAAATAATTTTAGATACATTTATTTTAACATGATGAAACTACTAATGCGTAAACCTTTATAATGCTGAAAAATATTCTCGTTAAATTACGTTTAGTAAATGAATGAATGTCAAACATAATATAGCTTTTATGTTAATATATTTGACCATGTATAGACAAAACAATGTACCGTTGAGCTTGGAGTGCCCAACGAGCCCCTAGAGCAGCCAACCCTCGAGCAGCCAACAGTCGCGCTGCAGGAGCTCCACCTAGCGCACCCGCCCATTGCAGAGCAACCTTTACAAGATCATCCAAATATTAAAAACACTTAATATTGTAAAAAAATGACAATATTGTACGACATACTCCTTTAAGAAAGTTTTTACGTTACCTGTTGCTGAACACCGCTTGGCGCATGAGCACGAGCAACTCGCTCAGCTCCTTCCCATTGACCGGCTGAACGATACATCTGAATTGCGCTTTTCCAGTCACCTAAACGATTACACAAATTGAATACAAATCACTTTAGAAATTCTCTTCTTTCGTCACTGTATAAAGTTGCGCTTCACTAACCAGCTTGAACATAATAGTTTTCAGCTGCGCGTAGATCTCCCGAAGCGTGTAGAGCTTGAGCTACGTGTCGACGCGTGGCTTCTAACAATGAGCTACGGTGGGCCGCTACGAGCCGTAGCATAGCTTCGTACTGTGATACTTCCTAACAAAACCGGTTCAAAGTCGGTTATGGATTATTTTTTTGATTAGATTAAATTTTACACAATCTATGTTTGTTATATTATGTTTGTGTATTTAGAGATACACATTAAAAAAATGGGAGTCAAGATAAGACAATGATAGAGTGTTCTGCTCAGAAATCTTAAGTACCTTATACATGGAAATAGCTTCATCTGGTTCTCCTAAGCCAATATATATCTGCTCAGCTTTTCTTAACTGTCCTTCTTCTCTCATCTGCTGCGCTAAGGGCAGGTAAATGTCCCTAGTTTCTTCCTCAGTTAAATGTGCCGCGGCGAGATGTAGTCCATCGGCTACCCGTCCTGCGTTGTTGTATGCGCGCACACATCGCTCTGCCAGGCCGCATGATGTAAACACACGTTCTGCCGTCTCCCATTCCTTTTGGAATCAATAAGTATTAACATTGAAAAGGTGTTTTAAATACGTTTTCAATGAAACTTTAAGTCTCTGAATGTTATAAGTGCAAAAAATATGTGGACCTTTCAATACATTAGCACATTAACCTGTCGAAATTAAAGTCAAATCTGAATCACATCATCAATCGGTTTTACAAAATTAATTATAAGGAATGTATTGAAATGAATGAAATGTACATTTTCGTTTCAAATACTCACTCGAGTCGAAATAAAATGATCACCGAGTTTCTCACATTGCTCTCTGATCGATTCCTTGTCATCAATAGCCTGTAAGAAAAACAAATCTTCTGAAGTAAAAACTGAGATAATACGGATAGGAAAAGTGTAATATGTATTCATATAAGTTTTCTCACCTGCAGTATCTGAAGAGCCTTTCTATAGTGGTGGGCTTGAAGTGCTGCGTCGAGGGCCTCCCTAGAAAGTCCAGCTTCTATCAGATGTGGTACCGCGGCCCCAGCCTGGCGACATGAAACTAACCATGCGCCCCACAGACCTTCAAGACGTGTCACTTCACCAGGACAAGCCTACAAAATTTAAATTGGTAGAACTATCTATACAAGAATTGAAAAATCCAAAAGTAACCAATGCGAAGAAAGAGTGTTTCAAGAAGTTTCTGTAAGTAATCGAGAGCAATTTTGAGAGAGATTGAGAGTAATTTAAAAATATTTAGGTATTTTAAGATCATCTTTTCTTGAGTTTCTTGCCCGTTCTTCTCCATAGAGATCTACGCTAGGGAATGGGCAACTACAGTACTTTCACAGTTTTTATGTCTTGTGACTGGGACTGTAGCTACATTTTTGTTTCGACAATTCAAAAGTGCCTGTAACTGGCCTACTTGAAATAAATGCTTTGATTTTGATTTTGATTTTGATTTCATCCAGTTCATAAGTAATTGATAAAAACTATTGAAACCAAAGACAATATTAATTTTTTGTTTTTTATTCCTCATATTACATTTTTATTTTGCATACTCAGAGTATTTATACAAAATAAAAATAAATTAAAGTAACTCACTACATAGGTACTTACTGACAGTAGAAGAAATAAGACTAGACTCAGTTCATTATTTATAATGTACAACATATTTTTTTTTTAGTTTTATCACTCTCTTATTTTAGAAGTTACAGGGGGGGGGGGGACACATTTTTCCACTTTGGAAGTGTCTCTCGCGCAAACTATTTAGTTTACAAAAAAAAAGTTAATAGAAACCTCAACATCATTTTTGAACACCTATCCATAGATGCCCCACACGTATAGGTTTGATGAAAAAAAATTTTTTGTTTCAGTTCCAAGTATTGTATTGTGTGTATATCCCTAAAGTGTATTGTTTTTTTTTTCTATTTTTATGTGAAAATCTTAATGCGGTTCACAGATTACATCTACTTACCAAGTTTCAACAGTATAGCTCTTATAGTTTCGGAGAAAAGTGGCTGTGACATACGGACGGACAGACAGACAGACATGACGAATCTATAAGGGTTCCAATTTTAGCCATTTGTCTACGGAACCCTAAAAACAGGAAATTTTCTCAATGTATAATGTTCGTCACATACCTCTCTAGCAAGTTGAACAGCTCTAGCATAATTGTTTCCTTTTGCATAATATTCGACTGCCGCGCGAGTATCGCCACATCGTTCAGATATTTCACCAGCTGTCTCCCACCATTCCTCCTACAAAGTTTAATAATTGACCACCTTATTTGTACATTAATACAGTTCAATTAAAAGACAAGAAGAAACTGCCCATGAAAACTTTACCTCAAAAAATACCAAAAGCTTAAAATTTTAAAACTATATTTGTTACGTATCATATTTAAAAATTGTGTTCTTTTGTATACATTTTTGTATAGCATTAAATTAGACCTTTCAATCACACCAATTCTGCGTTGGTAATTAGAAAAGGTGGTTTTGAGAAAAGAATGCGCATAATTGATGCTGATTTAAGTTTCTTTTAATTGTTATAGGTATATAAAAATCTTAAAATACATAGATTCTATGCCATTGGTAAAATATTGAATGCTGATGCCAAATATGAAATTTTAGAAATCAAGTTATATATAAATAAAATATAATAAAATTGAAGTATCTGTAGGCAATATCAAATTAGCAGTTTTTTACTAAATAGGGGAACCGGTATAGTTATTGGCCACTTAAGCGACCCGAAGACTGACGGATTGAATTAAAAATAAATTATATAATAAAACATTAGTAACTGTATGTATGTATGCTACTTTATTAATGTATTTATTTATTCATATTGTTAACATACACTTTTATAATATATTATCTGCATAAAATGAACACAAAAATCCAAACGTAAAATTAACAGTAATTGGCCGTATTAATACAGTTATTGGCCATGAGATCATACAGTTATTAGCCATATTAAAAATATCAATGCTGTTATGACATAATATTATCTTCATGACGATTTTCATTTTCGGAAGGTTCAGAATCATCATTTAACAATAAACATTTATGGCATATGAAGTCAAAAACTTCATCATCATCTGGAATATGTTCTTGATGCTTAATGGGATCGCACTGACGATGATAATATTTATTACAAGTACTGCATAATAAAGACTCATTTTTCAGAGCTAGACGCCGGCATGTATCACAGTTAACCACCAAGTTTGATAATACTTTTAATTTATAGCTATCGTTTTTGTTTTCAGTCTTAAATTCTTTTTCACTTCCCTCTATAACATCATTTAAATTTTCAGTTTCAGTCTCAACGTTAGGATTTACTTTTATGTTTCCGTTTTTTGACTTCTTTCCTATGCCTTTACCTTTTCTTGTCTTCTTAAGGGCAATTTCTTTCGGTTGCTTGTTCATCTCTTTTCCACGGCATAAAAATTATTAACACCTTTAGTATCTTCTTCTTCATCTGTTAAATATGGTGTCGGCCCAAATTGAGATCTAGAAGTAGGATTTTTGAGTTTGAACTGTAAAGTTGCCCTTGGGATACTATTTTTTTTTTCGACCGCTCGCAAAGACATTGTTTTACCATTTACTTTTTCTAGTGCTTCATCAAGGGCGTCTTTTGTATACTGGGGTATTTTTAGCATTTTTTGGCATGAACCTGATAGAAAAGAAAGAAACGTTACTGTGACTTTGTTCAAAATAAACTAAAAAGTATTACAGTTATTGGCCTAGTTTTGTAATACCTATTATTACGAATAACACAGTAATTGGCCTAGGCTAATAACTATCTACGAAGTTCTAAAATACATGGTAATTGAATAGACCGTTTAGTAATAGGTATTTTATTCGAAGACATTTATTAAAAACGCTGCTTTTTAAGAATATGATAAATATAGTAACTGGCCTACGGGGTCCGTAACTATATTTTTTTGAAATAATCGTGACAGTTATTGGCCACAATAGTTTTTTTAGATTAGACGAAGTTATCATCATGTTATGCCTCAAATCCGATTATAATGCTTAGCTGCTGTATATTTGACAGGATTCTAGGGACTTTACTATGTTAATTACTTTTCAAAAAATCTTATGAAAAAAAATTGTAGTCTTAATATTTTTTTATCAAACTTACCGGTTTTTCTTCCAGCGTCAAGAAATCACAAATCACAAAAGAACTAAATCACCTAGCGGCATTTTGTTGAACCTTTTTGACAAGTAATAAAATTGTTACCATTATATATTTTTAAACTCTACTCTTCAATCAAAGAGTCGCTAGTTTTTTAAAATCAAAGACGAAATGGCCAGTAACTGTATAGGGGCCAGTAACTATAACGTTTCCCCTACATATAAAAGTATAAAGGGTACTTAATTTAAAAAAAAAATTTTTTTGAACATTTTTGTCTGTCTGTCTGTTTGTTCCGGGTCTCTGGAACAGCTTGACTAATTTAGCGGACCTTTCACTGGTAGAAAGCTGATGGCATAAGGAGTAACTTAAGCTAACTTCGTTAAGACTAGTTTCGTTCCACGGCGTTACTCGCAATTCACAACAATAATTGCGGGACTGAGTAAGTCATTAAGAAAAATGCAAATATGTTGAATGTACCTGTATAAGTTGTGTATGTACAGCCTCTACAAGATCGTTATCTCTCAACAGTTGCGGATGTTGCAACAGCAGGGCAGCAGCCCGACGCGAACGGCCTCCTTTTAACCACAACTTAACCGCACCCTGAACATCCCCAGTACCTGCCAAAACTGCACCAGCCTCTCCAAGACGTCCTTAACACACCAATTTTAATAATCAAAAACCTTCAATAAAGAACAATTATTTTTGGCACAGGAATATTTAAATGACCTAGGCAGTACTACACTCACACAGAAGACCATCCTAATAATGACAGCATTCTTGCCGTCGTATTTCGTTGGTGAGTGTGAGACCAGAGGCCCAATCATTCTGCATCATTCTTTCGACTAATTAGGGTAATTAAATAATCTTATTAACTTAGTGTATTATCATCGGTCCTTAATAAGTCTACGAAGTTTGAATGAAATCTGACCGTTTGAAGTTAAAATCAAGTTCAAAGGAGTCTGTTACATACAAAAATACAGGTGGAGCTAATAAAAAGCATGTAAAACAGAGTAAAGATACACATATTTTTCTATGAACCAAGATGACAATTAGATTCACTCTATAGTCAGACACATTCACACTTTAAACACATTCATTTATTAGATCTGTACAAATTTATGGATAAAATATCAAACCTGTAGAAGTGAGATAGTCCATGTGCTGTTGTTTCAATGTAACTACGGATGGTCTGTCGGTCCTCTCGGCGAGAGAAATAGCTTCAGACCATTTATTGAACTGCTTATACATGTTGATCGCTAAGTCGGGGCGATTACCACGTCTAACATACCATTCTTCTGCTGCTATTAAATCACCGGCGAAAATGGCTAAGTGAGCTCTAACTGTTGGATTGTCTAGACCTGTAAGGACAAAATGTTTTCAATTTCAGTCTAGTAAGGCGTCTTCCATGAACAATGATATATTGATTTTTAACAATATGTATTTAAAGCTGACAATGTTATTCCACAAATTGAAGCACTCGTGGCCAAATTACCTTTTGTGATTGGAAACAATCACCGAGGGTAAGCAACGACGACGGATGGATGGGATGGGTGACCGTCGGTGGTATAATACCATGAGCGTTTTCGTGATTGTGGTCACGTCGTGGTCACGTTAAGCAGTCAGTCTCGTATATTAGTGGTCACGTTAAGCAGTCAGTCCCATTTATTGTCATAGGATAACAGTCGTCAAGTGTAGTTGGAGGCTCGTCGAACTATAAACATCAAACGGCAAGATTGAGTAATCACAACGTGTCTTGCCTATACCCAACCCGCACTTGGCATACGTGGGCACGTATTTCCTTAACCCGAGCCCAGCAGTGGGATGATATGGGTTATTGATGAATTATTATTAACAGTTGAGTAGATTATAAAAGTTAACATACCAACAGCAACATCTCCATCGCCTTCTGCTCTTGCTAGCTCGACGGTCTTCTCTAAATAAAATGTACGCGCAACGTCATCAACTTCACGGTAACATTTTGCAGCTAGCTGGATAGGTTAAGATACGATACCATTGTATTATTCACAAAGTGAACAAACATGATAACTGTATTTTTATACATAAGTAATGCTTGAGCTATAAATGTAACGATGTTAATAATAATAATTTACTCCTTAAAAGTTGTTGTTAACTACTTACTATATCATATAGTTACAGTAGCAACTAGCCAAAATAAAATAATAAATAAATAATTCCATAATAATGACGTCTAGTCCCAAACTAAGCAGAGTTTGTATTATGGGTACTAAACAACTGATATAAATACATAAACATACTTTTTTTGTAAACACATACATATTATACATAGAAAATACCCAAACTCCGAAATAACTTGGGAATAATGGCTAGGAGGATGATATTGAGAATAAAATATTTGTTACCTCTATATCATCATTATCTAAGGCCCGCTCTGCCAGTTGCCTCCAAAGAGCAGCCACGTCAGCATTATTTCCTACACCTTCCAAATACCTGGCACATCCTGCTAAGTCACCACTGCGTAGTGCGTTATCTATAAATACGAGAACACACGACTATCATTGTAAAATACATGAAGCGCTTATAGACAAGTTGCGCTAGGAGATTAGAAACAATCACCGAGAGTAAGCAACCACACCGCGGTCACTAACTAGATGGATGACCTTCAGTGGCATGATATCATGAGCGTTTCCGTGATTCGGAGGTCACGTTAAGCAATCGGTCCCGGGTATTATCATAAGGTAACAGTCGTGAAGTTTAGTTGGACGCTTTCGGGCGGCTTAAAAACTTCCAACGTGAGGACGTACATATGCCCTTAACCCTCTCCCGAGAGGAAACCCGGGCTCAGCAGTAAGACGTTATGGGTTTTTGAATATGAATTTGAAAATATAGCCAAATAACCTCTTATTCAAAACTGTATCTTGCAGTATAACATTTTTCAACTAAGAGGGAAGAATAGAATGGATGTCATTAATGATGTACTCAGAAGCCAATAAGCAACCCAAAAGCCAACTATGAAGGAGATTATTATTACAATGAGTATGTGCGCAAACACAGGTGCACGCTTTGTTCCTTCACTCTCATAATCCGACATGACCGTGGAAAAATCAGGCGCAGGACCCACAGGTTAACGTGTTAAGAAGGTTAAGAAAATAGAATAGAATATACTTTATTGTACACCAAATCCAGTTTTTACAGTTGAATGTTTCTATAATGACCCCAACTTCCAAACTTCGGGCTAATATTAAATACTAGCTGATGCCCGCAGCTCCGCTCGCGACCTAGGGTTATGAAAAATAGATGTTGGCCGATTCTCAGACCTACCCGATATGCATATAAAATTTTATCCAAATCCATCCAGCCATTTCAGAGAATATGGGAACGAACATTGTGACACGAGAACTTTATATATAATACTAGCTGATGCCCGCGGCTCCGCTCGCACCCTAGGAGTGTAAAAAATAGATGTTGGCCGATTCTCAGACCTACCCGTTATGCACACAATTTTTTATCCAAATCAATCCAGCCGTTTCGAAGAAGTATGGGAACGAACATTGTGACACGAGAATTTTATATATTAGATTTATATAATCAGAAAAACTAAACAAGACTTTTTGGTCAGCAGTCGTATTCGTTAATCGCTATAGACCATCGAGGCAGTCATTAATATGTAATTATCATTCATCATTAATCATGGTACACAGGTTGGTACTGAGTTTTATCAAATTTTGCCTTCTATACTTCCCGATCCTTCTTTATTAATACGATATTTCCTATTAATAATATATAACAAAGTGATTGGGTACCAGTGGCGAATAAAGTAAAATGTCAGAAGGGTACCAAGTCTGTATAACACAAAGAAATAAAATCTAGTCAAGTATAAAATGTAAATGTAAATTGAAGTAGAATATTCTTATTTCAACAGTACCTACTGAAATTGGTCAAGCATTAAACTAAACTAATTTATGTTACGCATAAGTTTAGATCAATCCAACATCGTTTCTTACTAAAAGCAAGTCTATGTTCGTCCAGCTGTAGATACGGCAGAATGCCTCCATCAAGGACGACTCTTCTTGATATAATTTCAACTGCCACAGCCCCTCCGCATTCTACCATTTCAACACTACCGGGATCCCATGCACTGTACCTGTGAACATTTGATGTTTTCAAAAAAGGAACTCAGCCTTAAAAATATTTCCTGGGTCACGAGGGACAACAAACATACACGAATCGGACACAAAGAACAGCGAGACTCATGTCCGTTTTCACGAACTATACTCAAACCGTCTCCTTATTTGAGCCCCCTAAGGTAGCCCTTAAATTTTAAGATATATCTTAGCCCTTAGGTGTCCCGTAGGTTGGTGGAAACGAATATATCACTAGAGGTTACCTAACTAACTCTCACTAAAAAGTCATCAACAGAACAATTTGTAGATCACCCATCATTGTATTCTGGGATTTGAACCCACAACCCTCAGCGCAGCAGCAAGTGGCGTAGCGATCGCTTAAACCATTAAGTCGTCCGTTTAGTCAATCAGTCATTATCATTACTTATACAAACATATACCTATTCTTGTTCGGCAATAAAATAAAAGAAGTCTCAAAGCGTATAAAATGAAGTCAATACACATATACAGTTCATAAAATGTGCTTCAGGTTCTGCGATAAATGAGGGATAAGTGCCTCTTAGCTTCTTTGTTGAACGATTTCCTTTCACAAGTACTTCGAGTGTTATAATCGGTTCTCCTTTCCATTGGTCCATTTTTAGGTCCTAGGTGTAATTTAATTCAATAATTTTAATTTAAAAGAAGATTATTATATACTTCATATTTTGTTACGATCATGATCATAATATTACTTTTGTTAGGAAACTATTGCAAAGAAATTTCCATTGTGCAATTTTTAATTTGCAGCTCTTTTATTGTCAAACATTGAACAAAGATTACCAATCATTATTTGAATGTCGTTTCAGATTGTAAATAGTTCGTAAAATGAAAAGCTATTATTTTTAATTATTTAATTGCCTTCAATAAAATTTGATTTTAGGCCTGCTAATACAACTTCAGAAATATCTAGACTCTCGAAGTATAGCTAACTGGTGAATTGTTAATAGCCGCGTCCACACCGGGCGCATTGGCTCGCGCGGCAGCCTCGATGTAGTGGCAATGCACACAGACACACAGAGGCGAGCCCCGCGAGGCAGGCCGAGACATCAGAAGTCGAGCCGAGTATTCAAAATGGACAATTGTGTAATTTCTGTTGCAGCTATTTTATAGTAGCTTATTGTCTAAGAAAAAGAAAACAGTCACGTCTTAAGAAAAGACCAAGACACTTATGGATCCGAAAACTTTATGTAGTTTTGTTTAAATGGTTAGGATCCTTGGAATCCCACAACATCTTGTATTCACCATATAATTGTATTAAACGAATCTTGAGTGTTTATGATAACAGCTAACTTTAACAATTATCTTGTGAAAATAGCGCTCGCGAGCCAATACCACTGTCCACACCGAACGCACAGCGCAGTAGCGCACACCGAGGCAGAGGCACCTTTGAGCGCGTCCTGTTTTCCGACAGCTAACGGCTCGACCGCGAGGCACGCTCGGCCGAGGCAACGTGCGCGCGAACAACCCCTAGCCACGTCTACACCGACTGAGGCATTGGCTCGCGAGGCTGCCGCGCGACCCGTGCTCGGTTGGTGTGGACGCGGCTAATAGCCGCGTACTGATTGAGCGAGCAGCCTCGCGAGGCAAATCCTCGGTCAGTCAAGACGTGCCTCGCCCGAGGCAAACGCTCGCGCTGCCTCGCCCGAGCGTGCCGCGGCCCGAGCCGAGCGTTGTCGGTTTTTGTCGATGCTCAAAGGCGCCTCAGTACGTTTGCCGCGCTCAGTCAAGACGGTAGTGTTTTGCCTCGCTTTTATCTCTATTCGACTTCAAGTTAAACTGAGCGTCGATGCTCACGGTGGCTCGGCCTTGCCGCGCGAGGAAGTCTCGGATTAGAAAACTTACAGACCGAGGCCGCCTCGCGCGGCATGCGTACTGCGGAAAATGTCCGAGGCTGCCTCGCGAAGCCGCTCGCTTGGTCAGTACGCGGCTATTGAAATTAGCTTATTCTACTTTGACTACATGCCTATTACACTTTGTCAAAGGGTGTATATAAAATTATTATATTTTTAAAACCAACCAAACAAGTAAATGGGTCGGAGTTTGAGCTACAACCGCATCGCTGTTTTCAATCCACTGCACGAAGCTAACACCGCTTGCTATGATTTCCTGTGAGAGATATTGTTAATTAAAGTCACTGCTACACAAAATAAGCAACATTAATATTGTATAAAGTTCCATAAGCACACAGACATACCTTCTCACCGTTATGCAGTGTTAGTATAGCGAGTCTGCGTCTTGTGTCTCGTAAGAGGAGAAGCTGACCACTTTCGTTGAGCTCCAGCCAGTCGACACGAGTTTCATGCCACCATTGACCCAATTGTACACCTGAACACAGTCATCTTCCTGCTTCACTTTAAGACTCAAAAACTTTGTAGTGTGAGACAATATAAAGGCATAATAATAACTAGCATTTGCCTGCGGCTCCGCCCGAATGCATATCGGTTAGCGCGGTAAAGAGCAGCCTATGTCATTCTTTGAGAAATTAATTATCTCTATGTCAAATTTCAATTTAATCATTGCAACTGTATATTATTGAAAGCGTGACAGACAGACAGAGTCACTTTCGAATTTGTAATATTGGTATTGAATAAGCTCATTCATATCACGTACGACAGTCTGTGCCCAACCCAAACAGAGCCAGTGTTATAGTAACCACAATACTGATAAATACCTTAACATACCTTATATATCTCTAAATATGTATATAAATATTATGGACAAATTTGATCCAGACACAGACCCAATTATTGAGCTAATCACACAATAGGGCTCCCACTTATAACTGCGCGTCCAAGAAACTTGCGATACGAATTGCTGAAATGCGATTTCGTGCAACATAGCGTTGGTTCTGGTGACCATACTTTCGACGCTAGTCACCCGTATTGGACATGTTTTAGAAATAGTGACATGTGTCGCAAAAAGATCGTTTCACCGCTGTTAAAGAGATTTTGGATTTATCTATTTATTATTTATTACGAGTATGAACGCTGATGGAAACAATTTTACTCAAAAATGCAATGCTTTGACACTAGAAAATTGTAATAATTTTTATTATTTTAGAATTAGCATATTTATTTTATTTATTGTCTTTATAGTTAATACAAAATAGTACAAAAGAAAAGAATCATAAAATATGAGTTACAAATTATGTATAACAATTGGCGGTCTTATCGCTCATGGCGATTTCTTCCAGACAACCATATAATTATATAGTATAATACTTCAGAATATCAATAAAGAATCATACATAGAGACTCTACTAAAGATACATAGAGAATGCACACATTCATTGACATCAGACATAATATACTTACACTTACACAAATGCATAAATACATACACAGACATACAAATATACATATATACAAACTAATGTATATATATACACATATACATACATACATACATAAATATACATTTACACTTCATAAAACTAAACAAAAGTATTCACAATGACAAGTAGTGATCCTTCACCAGCTTTTTGAATAAGGTCAAGGTTTTAACCTGTCGAATAGTCTCAGGCAAGAATTAGCATATGTTCATTTAAAGAGATTTTTAGTTTATTATCACCGTTTTTACAAGTGATAGCACAAGGAAAGAATTCCTGTTTTACCTTTGGAAATGCTGGGACTGACTATTAGGTAAAGTAAAATCAAACGTTTTACCGTGTTTATTGCGCTATGTATGGAATAATTATCAGGAGGTGAATTAATTTGATTTGGTTTTGAAATTGGATGGTGGTTTGCGGCGTCGACGTCTTTTCCTCATAGATAATACACTATGCTTTACCTTACGCTGTCTCAGAGCGGACTAAAATAGAATGGAGTCAACAAGTGTGATATAATATCGCGAGTATCGAATTATTTTTAAAATTCTTGCTGTGCATTCGTGCGAGCTCGCAGATATTTGCTATGCGTCCGACATCGCAGATATATGTGGGAGACCTTATTCTGAGTGGAACTCGAATCTATGACCTCCGGCTTAGCAGTCAGGTTTACTGATCACTAGATCAGCAATCTCGTCAGTTTCATTATACTTTTTTGTTTTTAATGTAAAAAAAGCTCTTTTATGTTCCATTTACGATTATAATATAGCGTTCAAATCGACATTTCAGCTTCAATTATTTATTTTCAATTATTACAATGAAGTATGTCTTAAAATAATTATTATTTCACGTGACATCGAACTGAATACGAAAAAATCTAAAAAAGAAGACTTACCAGTTATAAGATCAACGACAGCAATAGTCTGCCTATCGAGCAAATACGCGAGGTGCTTACGTTCCAGGTCAGATTCACCACTAGTACCTTCGTTGATGCGAACACTCAGCACGTGAGGGTTCACGCGTTCTGTTCGAACCTTGACAAGAAAACACTTGATAAGGCTAACCTAATGTGAAGCTTGCTCGAGTGTTTTAGAGACCAATTTTAATCAACAAAAGAAAAATGGACCATTGAAGGTCGTCATCTCACCGTGACATTCATATTTGCATGCTACGCGGCTATACAAAAGACATTATATTGGGATAAGTACCGTACTGACGTGCAAACATGAAAATAACGATGGACTGTACGTATGGCAATAGCCTGAACATATTTATTTTGTGAAAAAGGACAGTGCTTATCTTAAAACATATAAATGAGCTTTTGACACCACTATTTACTAATTAGACAAATTAATTTGATACTCACGGTGTGCAGTACTTTATCGAGACCATACTCGACAACGCTAAGTTCGCCAGCTCTGTGCAACAAGCACGCGCCACCCACTGCTGCATATACTCTCTCACCGCCCACCGACCATGGGATCTACATACACAATAACAAATTATGTACTTGAAATAATAAATCATTATGGCAGTAAACCTTGCTGATTGCAGCATGAAGAGGTCGACTAAACCGGGACGGTACTACTAGGCTTACAACGATAAATCGGAAAACCGGTTGATATCGATATATCGACGATACGCTGATATCGATATATCGACGATACGCTGATATCGATATATCGACGATACGCTGATATCGAATAACTCAATATTTTTTTTTTTTTGTACATATTAGCTACTTTTGATAAAGAAAATAAACCTATTCTAACTTTTTTATCCGAATAATAAAACAAACTTCTTTTAAACTAATATTATGAAGTGCTCTAAGCTATAGAAAGTGCCATCCACGAAGCTGCACCCCACTATTCGTCCTAATTGTTTATAATTTATGTGTGTAAGTTTTTGCTAATGTTTAAGATGTTTCTGTACACACGAATTAAATTTGAGTTCACGTGCGCATTATAATAAATATACCAAAATTGATTTGTCTAATCACAACATCTTTAAACTAAAATAAAAAACTTTTAGATAAAATATCGATATGTCGGCCAACTATATCGATCAACATAATTCGATAAATATCGATATCGATATGTCGATATTTTTTAAGACCTTGCATCCCTAGGTACTACCCCCTTACAGAAGACCAACCTAAAATGACAGCATGCGTGCTGACGTATCTCGTTACTGAGTAAAAGCGGAGAGGCCCAATAATGCAGAAGCATCTCAATAAGCCAGGGTAATGTGGGTCCCCATGCTGAATTGTTGTATTGTCTGCATTCGCAATGAGCGTGGTGACTCTAAGATTCTGCTCGTTCTGTCCATCGGCTAAAGTAGAGGCACTATGGCAGGCACACACGTTAAAAAAATGTTGTCAAAAAATATACAAACAATGCTTAAGATTTGTGTGTCACAAGTAAAAGAAAACAATCAACTGAGACACGGGTCTGATCTCAAACTCAGCAGTCTATGCTATTTAACCAGACTGCTGATAGACGTACCTACTTAAATATTTATAAATACATATTACAGACAAATTACAATCAAACACGGAACAAATGATCATGTATAACACACAATTATTTGTCCCATAACTGGGTGGTGGGAATTGAACCCATAACCTCTGGCTTAACAGTCACTATCACTAACTACTAGACCAACATGCCTGACAAAACTCACAAAATCTGTATCAAAATGTATGATTAAAAAATATATGAAGTTTTGTTTTTCAAACTTACTTCACTCGTCAACCCTCTTGCTATATCACACAATATTAGAGTACTGCTTGTACGACATACGGCATACCAGTCGTTACCTGAAATGAGTAACAGTGCAAAATGTCACACGCCCCTCAGTCTTATTTTTACATAAATTGTTTACACAGAACCTCAAACTCGGAAACATACCTTTATGTAAATTTGTTTCATTACAGTATACTATTGTAATAAATATTAAGTAGCTAGCACAACTCATCAACAGCCAGTATAGGTAGTAGGCCTATAGTTGGCTATCTTCTTTAATTTTTTTCTACCTATGATACTTAAAATAACTGAAACTCATTAAGACTCCTGATAGGACAAGATGTCATATCAAAACTTCCTAAAATCATCGGCGCAACAGTAGTTTTGCGGCCACTGCAAGGTATCATATCCTCGCGATAACAATAAATGAGCTATTATTTTATAGAGAAACATTTAAATAAATAGTAAGTACAGCGTACCTATGAAACGAACGTTAAATATATCTGGGGCTTGCTTAGTAGTTACTGTAAGTGGCAGAGCGTCGTTAGCCAGACGCGACAGCACTAACTGACGCGGGCTAACGTGCTGCACTTCTACGGAGTCGCGCCATACCCATCGCCTGGAAGTCAAATGAACATGGACCAAACTAAAAGTGGGCAAAAATACTAAATAATATATCATATATCAACAAGGAACGTCAACTTCTCCTCACTTTCACAATAGGTGATCTGAAAAGCTGTCGAACTCAACGTGAGGGACTCGAAGAAACTTGTTTCTATTAACGAGTCCCTCACGTTGAGGTAAATCTAGTTGTACATCTTTATATTTATATTCTGCATTGCTGAGATTTCTCCTATTGCAGAGTTAAAGGAGACTGTGTATAAAAACAAACAAAAAAATATTTTTCGTTATGTCAGGATTTTCCAGGCCTCGTACGAAAGAATCAAGTACATCATCCTTTGAACATTTATCTATACAAATAAATGAAATTGGATTTTAAATTCGTCATCATAATCCAATGATTATGATGATGAATTTAAAATTATACATTGTAATAGTATTGAATGTATAAAGAAAAACCTATCAGTAAATGATCTAGCAACTAGCTATCTATCCCATACATTTTTAACCAACTTAAAAAATAAAAAGTGTAATTTTTTTATGTTTGTACAGTCAGAACTCCGTCACTCATGAACTGATTGGAAATACCCCTTTTTAGGGTTCCGTAGTTCATGAATCGGAAGTCGGAACCCTTATACATTCGTCTTGTCTGTCCGTTCGTTCGTCCTCGACTTTCCGTCCAAAGGGTTAGTGAAAGAAAGATGAAACTTGCATGGATATGATTTTTGTCTGCGATAGGCAATGCCTTTTATCGCGTGCCTGCTGGACATAGGCCTCTCCCATTGCACACCACTCTGATCGATTTTGGGCTTCTCACATCCAGCTACCTACTATGAACCGAATTAGGGGTACAGATGTTATGACGCGTTCATGAACAGTAAATATATATGTGTATAGAAAGAACCTGAGTACAGCCTCCAGTTGTATGACAGCACCAGTCTGCGACGCAATAGCTAACTTAGTGCCATCACCGCTCCAAGCAAGAGCTCGCGCTGCGTAGAGATTTGGAATATTCAGCATCGACAGTTCGATGGCGCCGGATTCCTTTACATCTCCAACTAAACATCCGTCGAATACGCCAAAGGCCACCGTCTGCACGCAAATATTTCAATATAAAAACATTCCGCGTACGTAAATATATACATAACTAGCTGACCCGCGCCCACTTCGTTGGGCTTAACTTAAATATAAAAGTTTAGCATAATGCTATCGTTGACTTTTTTGTTGGCATTTTCAAGCTCCACATCTTTTCTCTAGAACTCAAAAATATATCTTTCATAGATAAAGCAGCGTTCGTAAAAAACGCTTTCATTCGACCGTTTTTTCTCCGATTCACTTTGCAAAACGGACTACCACGTAAAAGCCGTTTTATTTTTCGGTTTTTTATATAACCTATGACACTCAGCAATAATGTGGCTTTCTATTGGTGAAAGAATTTTTAAAATCGGTTCAGTAGATCCCGAGATTACCCCTTACAATTTAACAAACACACAAACTTTACTTCTTCATAATATTAGTATAGATTATTATCATCATTGGCCGATGATCGCAGCAAGTGAAGTACAATTGGAAGTTTATGTCCTGTGGTAGACTGTAATAGGCTCTTGATCAAATACATATTCGTTCAATAATTTTTACACGTACTTGCCCTGAAGGACTAGGAACAGCTGAGATGAGATCACGTCGATCTGGAGGTAGCTGCGGCTCTAAACTACGAAGAAGAGCGCCTCTTTGCGCTTCATACACGGCCACACGCCCGTCACACGATCCAACTATCAACTAGAATCAATAAATATGTAGACTAAATAAAACTGAAAAATAATTTTAACAAAAAGGAACCGACTTCAATGAAAAACTATTCCGAGTACCCAAATTGCGACATTGTGCCTATGATATTTGAGGAGTTCCCTCGATTTCCTTGGGATCCCATGATCAGATCCCGATATGGTGACGATGGGACCACCTGTAAGCTACGCCCATTCCAATGCAAAAATAATTTTTGAAATCGGTTCATAAACGACGAAGTTATCGCTGAACATACATAAAAAAAAAAAAAAAAAAAAAAAAAAAAAAAAAGATTCCGACGAATTGATAACCTCCTCCTTTTTTTTGAAGTCGGTTAATAAATTGATGGTACGAGTATATATCTACTTTTTGCCTTTGATCAAGAGGTCTCGGGTTCGATTCCGGGTCGGACCAAATATTTGTGTGATCCACAAATTTTCGTTTCGGAGTCTGGGTGTTTTATTTGTATAATATGTGTTTATTTACAAAAAAAAAATACGTTTCTGTATTTATATCAGTTATTTTGTACCCATAATACAAGCTCTGTTTGGGACTACTAGATGACGTGGTGTGTAAAATGTCCGAAATATTTATTATTATTATCTTTATATATATAATTCTTCTGTGAGTGTGTATGTCACTGAACTTCTCTCAAACGACTGGACCGATTTTGATGAAATTTTTTGTGTGTGTTCAAAGAAAGGGATCTGGGAATGGTTTAGATTCGCAATTGGACCCGGTAGGTGGCGCTGCGATCAAGTTCTGGAATTTTAAAGTTGGGCGGTACGAAGTTCGCTGGGTCAACTAGCTTAATATAAAACACGATCTACGTTTTAATTAAAAATCGACCGACTTAACGTCCAAACGTTTAGTGCTAGAAAGATGAAACTTTGCATGAATATAATATACTTTGTATTATCACATCAACAAAGTGGTAAAATAAAATCTCAAAAATAGCTCCAACTTCCCTACACGTAAAGTGGGGATGTTTTTCTTTCCCTTTTACTATTAAAAACACTTTTCTTTCCTTTTTCCCCACACAATGGGGAGAAAAAGGTATTTTTTTAAAACAGGGCTACCTTCCACTCACTCTAAAAACTACGCTTGAAAAATCTGCAAAAATTTAATGATGGTAGTCCACGTGATAAACTCACAAGGAAAACTATAACGAAGTAGATAACTTTGTTTGTTCAGGTTATTTAGAGGCCCATATTGTAAAATGCGCTCACTTGAAAACTTGATAGAAAAGTAACGAAATAATAAGTAAACATAACACTTATCTATCGCCCACGGCTATTAATACACGTTCCACTGTGGATGAATGAGGAACCCTAATTATGGCCTGACACGCTCTTTTAGTATTGTAAAGAGGGCCATGTTTTACTCCAGTACATCAGGTACAGTGTATATCGATAGAATACTACCTCCTCTCATTTCAAGTGACACAAAGTTTACGAGTCTTACAAAATGTACAAGTAAACGCTTACATAGGGAGACTGCAGTACAAGCGCGGTTGGAGGTAGTGCGTACCGCAGGAGCAGTCTGCCGTTGAGATACAGCGTGCCGTCAACGTGACCGGACGCGAGCGTACCCTCGGCGCCACGTGCCAACGACACACAGCAAGCACCTGCCGTCCACAAACTGCTGCTTTTATTACTCTTGCAATCCAATGTTCTGCAAAATAGTACATCTAATAAAGGTTTCACATTTATTCTTAACCTTTATTATACTAAATTAAGTACTTATAGTTATTTATCATGTTCACTATTTCTTTTTTTTAACAAATATGATTATAGACTTTTATGAAATTAAAAACTATTCAAATTCATACAAAATCTCATTTCGCATACTGTTACACAATGTTTTAGTTTATTATTTACACTTATTGCTCATTTAATACCCTACTATTGCTGCAAAAAAATTGAGCGAGAATGCATTTAGTGACTTTGTGTATAGGTATGTAATAGCTAACCAATGATGTTATAATTTTACTATAATATCATTGTAGCTAAATCAAGCAAAATCGCTTGAGACTTTCAAATTTTCCTCTACAGATTTGGCAAAATTGAGGCAGCCGTTCACGCATGCTGCCGAGACCAAGGGAAATAGTGATTAATTTTAATATAGTAGTGGCCGGGATTCTGTTGTTAACATCACTGAACTAACCTAAACTAAAAAAATATTTTTGGATTAAATACTTCAACGGCATTGGTTTACAGTCTATTTTCCGATATCTCAAAACCTAGCAATACTTATTAAAACGTTTTGCCGAGGCGAGAAGCCGAGTATAGCATGTAACATAAAAGGTTGACAGTGACTGGCAGGGCCGGATTTACCATAGAAGCTGAAAAAGCTGAAGCTTGGGGCGGCAGAATTAGAGGGGCGGCAAAATGGCCCAAAAAATAAATTGGTACAGAAAAAAGTAAGGTTGCGGACACACAACTTTTTATATTTTTTTAAAAGACCATACTCACATTAGGAGTATAAATCCTGTGTTGCGGGGGGCTTTACAAATATACTTAAAGGAACACAGAGAACACCCAGACTTAGGACAACAATTTGTGAATCGCGCAAAGTGTTTTCCCACGTAGGAACCCACGACACTTGGCGCGGTAGAATGCAGCGTGGCGACCACTTAAAACACTTTTTTTTTGACGTGTTTAAACCCCCTCGGGCCGTCACCCTACCGGAGTTTGCAACGGGGCTGTATGTCGGCATCGAACCGACTAAAACCACATGGTGTGCCACTCTGCACCTGAAATAGCAGGGGTCCGAGGAACCTATTATTACGCCCTCTGAACCCCGTCCAGGGCCTCCTCTCTATGAAGCGGGCGCCATCAATTAAATCGCCAATCAATCAAAAGCGCCATCAATCAAATAAAAATATCCTTTGGGGTCACCAGAGGATATTGCCCTAATTTGGGTGTTCAGAGCCGCCGCCCACACCGGTGCACCGTACAGTGCCATAGACTAGACGACTTCTCGTTGCGACTTTGGCTACACCCAAATTTGGCTAAAGTATTCCAAGTGCGGAGGCAGTGTCGACCAGCTTCGGTGCATGCTGTCGGAAGTGCTCATCGAAGATCCACCTACCGCCAAGGATCAGGTCCAGATAATTCATCTGGGCCTGATCCTTGGCGATGATACAATTACCGAGTTGTTACTCGGGCACTCCGTGATAGAGGAGTGTTTCCCTGTTGCAGTTAAATGGCAGACTATCAAATGCATTAGCGATGTCCATAGACACAGCACGCCACCACTGCTTACTGCCTCTTCG
Organism: Phragmatobia fuliginosa; assembly: GCA_932526445.1. Lineage (NCBI taxonomy): Eukaryota > Metazoa > Arthropoda > Insecta > Lepidoptera > Erebidae > Phragmatobia > Phragmatobia fuliginosa. The sequence goes on along the minus strand of OW052071.1, from coordinate 9,470,503 downwards.
GTCACGGCTCTCATGCGCAATGTAGCATCGACGGTCGAACGCGCTTTCCAAAATCCGAATTGGGTGTCCGAAAGATCATGGCCCACCTCGCATAGGTGCCAGACGATGTGTGCAGAGAGCACCCTCTCAAACAGCTTACCTAACTCGTCCAACAACACGATGGACCTATAGGCCGCCGTGACTGAATCGGCAGATCGTCCTGTCTTCTGGATCTTGACCAGCTTTCCACTCTTCCAGCTCTCAGGGAAGCGTCCGGACGGCATACTAGCGTCAAACACCTCACTGAGGCGGACCGACATATGGACGACCGACAGATAGTTTGGGATTAGATGACGTTGTGTGTAAGATGTCCGAAATATTTATTTATTATTATTAACTTAAATTCAGTATTGTTTATAATTTTTTTGTTAAATTGAGTTCAATTAAAATCCGTTGATAACGTTTATCGAAGGTGCAATATTTTGATTTAGCAGTTTTAAGACTCTTACTCGACATTGGTTACTGTGCACCTGGAGCTGTCCAGGTCGTGTAGGTTGGCAGAACTTGATTTTTATTTACTCGCTCGCGTACCTCCTCCTCACCCCGCCAACGCCGACCAAGTACTGCCAACTCTTGGATATATTGACATTGACAGGTGCATGGTTAGATTATAGAGGCTTATCTGCGCGACAGGGCGGTGAAGTTTGTGGATCGGAACGGGGTGGAGAATCGAAGAGAAGTGTGTTGCGGGGTTTCTCGGGGCTGTATATTGGGCCAGGTATTATTATGGAACCTCACATACGATGCGGTCCTTCGCACCAGTCTGCCCTCTGGCCCAAGTGTCGTCTGCTATGTGGATGATACCCTGATACTGGCCAGAGGGTCACGCTCGACGAAATGCTCCTGCTCGCTGAGCAGGGAGCGGCTTGTGTTGTGGAAAAGATTCGTAAGCTGGGCCTAAGGGTGGCGCAACAGAGAACTGAGGCGATTTGGTTCCATGGCCTACGTAAGCGCCAGGAACCACCCAGCTCGCGCCTCCGAGTGGGTGACACTGAAGTCCAGGTGAGCCAGTACATGAAGTACCTAGCCTCATCCTGGACAGTCGGTGGAGCTTCGAAGAGCAATTCGGGCGATTAGTTCGCCAGGTTCGAGGGGTAACAGAGGCGTTACAACGTCTGCTAGCCAATCTCGGGGACCAAGAGAAGAAGTTCATGGTACTCTATGGGGCACCCGTCTGGCCTAAGGACCTGGCGGGTTCCTCCCGCTGTAAGGCTCAACTTAGGATTCTGAAGCTGCTGACCCTCCGACATTCTGGCCATGTCGGCCAGAATATATAAATGATACGATGGTCTACGACCAAATTCGTTCTGTCGGTCGGAATGACGAAGGAACAGCGCCGGATCATGACTGTGCCAGCCAACGCGCTGTTGGAGCCGTTCTGCCAAGCTTCGAAGTTTGGATAGAGAGGACCGACTAAGTCACCTACTCAGATACTCATCGGACATGGTTGTTTCGGTGAGTATCTGAATAGTTTCGGGCGTGAAGTTACGCTTCAGCAGGAGTCCGCAGAGTGGGATCGGTAAAGGGCCGATCCCGCTCGAAGGAGGCGGCGAAGGGGACGCGGTAAAGCTAGTCCCCAATCGTTGCCTAAGGACCCAAGATGTGGCTGCAACAATGTTGCGGTCACATCTTGGGGAAATGTGACCACTGCAAGCGACTCGAGAAGGCGACACCTCGGTGCGGCTGGGGGTGTCGTGTGTGTCGTGGCATGGGGTTTAGTCTGCCTCTCGTCGTGTTAAACGGCGAGAGGCACGATATCGTCCTGACCCAAGAGTAATTTATTGATTAAAGTGAGACGTACCCCAGTCATGAGATAAGGCAGGGGGAATTCAGAAGTCACTGATGCGTTTCTGGATCTCCTTCCGACTGCTGAGGTAGGCCGCCGCGGGGCTTAGTGGGTAGACCGGTTCGCCGTGTGAAAAGCATTCCCCACGAAAACAAAAAAAAAGCTTAGCGTGCTTAGCTTAAAAAAGAACAAAAGTTGTAAAAGTAATCAAGGAACTAGATTATTTCCTAAAGAAAGGAATTAACTTTACTGTGAACAGTGTATCATTTTTTAGGAGTCAGTAGGGGCGGCAAAAATTTTAAAGCTTTGGGGCGGCGAATATGTAAATCCAGCACTGGTGACTGGTAGATAATGCCTCATGGCATTAAGTCTTTGTACAACACGCGCATTAAGTTTAAATAAATAAATAAAACTAGACATATCGGACCAAATAATTTTAGACGTCATGTAAATACATGCCGACTAAACCGAACTAAACTCTTAATGTAGTAATTCTTTTAGTTATGTTATATTATGTAGGGTGTTTTCTATGTATAATATGTTTGTATTTACAAAAAAAAATATGTTTATGTATTTATATCAGTTGCCTAGTACCCTTATCACAAGCTCTGCTTAGCTTGGGACTAGATGATGTTGTGTGTCAGATGTCCAAAAATATTTATTATTATTATTATTTATCAATAAAATCCTAATTATATAAATTATCATGCCTTATGTGGTACACGGTAAATATATGAGGTGATAAAAATATAAGCACCTAATTTTTCCATCACTAGTACCAGTAGAGAAACCATTGTCAGCAGGCAGCAAAGCTGTAGGTGCTCCAGTCAATGGAAACTTATTACAGATCACCTTCTTGCCACTCCAATCTGCGCCAACACGGTACACAAATACCATGTTATCACTTTGAGCCACTCCGAGTAACTCCGAGTTGTCGCTGAATGATATACCTGAAGAATAACAGTAAGCTACATGTTAGAGTTGGGGGTTAGTATTCATGGTCTTTTATAACTGACTTAAAAAAAGCTTCTCAATTCGTGTTTTTTTTTATATCAGCTCTCTGAATTAATAATGTATTTCAACATAATTATGTCGCCGATGTTTACTTCAATATCCGACGGAGGCGACGGATGATTAGTATGTAACTTGATTTACGTTAAGAAAATAAATAAATCGAGTTGAAATTTGAGTTTTTTCCATTAAATCTATATAATGTTAAAGCTTTATGCTTTATTGAGCTGGATGCGAGTAGCCGAGGATCGAACTAAGTGGCTTGCAATTGGAGAGGCCTATGTCCAGCAGTGGACTGCGATAGGCTGATGATGATGACGATGAATGTTAAAGCAAACTGACTCACTCAATCACGTCTGGATCTTCTTATTGCCTAAAACGCTTGTACGAAAAAAAATATTACAGTGAACCCCCGGTAATTCGGCCCCTGTCTAATCCGGCACCCCCTGTAATCCGACATGTCTATTATTATAAAAATGTTTTGAAAATCTTCACTAATGCACGATTGAACAGGTTACAATGAAAAGTTATCATTTTTGTAGGTATGTTCTATAAGATTAATAGCGTTAATTTTATAATGAAACGGGTTTTGTTTAATTTACTAAATTCTACATACATAATGAAGTAAGATTTAACATATAAATCTTATTATTGGATTTGTTATTTGTCGGATTAGAAGGTACTCTGTTGTTAAAAATTCCGGACTATAGGGGGTCTTAGGCAGTACTCTATAATCCGACAATTTCCATAGTCCGACACTGACTTGCAAAACGTTTGTCGATTTACCGGGGGTCCACTGTATTCTCGTAGTAAGTTATTCGAAGACAAATATTTGCTGTAGCTTCGTACAAAGTTTGATTGTTTGTTTGAAGTAGCTAATCTCAGGAGGTAAATGTACGATTTGAAAAGTTCTTTCAGTTTTAGATAGCCGAGTCATTGAGAAAGGCTATACCTACATATATATATATATCATCAAGCTCAGCCAATAGAAGCAATAAAAAATGTTGCAAAAACTGAGCGTGCGCCGTGTAAACGTTTATAAGGTTGGATGACAATGACCTTTTTTATGGATAATAAATTTGTTTCCGCTGCATAACATCATCTGAAATAGATGACGTAAACAGGGCTGCGTGGGTGAACTATTATCAAATAATCAGGTCTGTGGTCCCTTACAGCAGTGAATAAAAATGTTAAGTCGACGCGGTCAAAAGATATCGCCTTTTATGCTCTATTTTGGAAGAATATTTTGACACTAGAAGCAGTAACGTAGGGTAGGCCCTCTACAAACATCTATTTGTTGTTTGTGAACTTAGATTATTTTTACTATAAAAATAGGTATAGGTACCTATGCTATGCCCGTCTAGGTCAAAGTTTTATTAAAGAATAACCAAGAAAACGACAATATTCAAAAATTTCAGCATGCCCAGTTTTCTAATTATTTCAATAAAATGCTTACATACTTGTAATAACGTATGACTTTTTTCCAGCAGCAGGATCAGCAGGTTTAGTAGCAAATTTGTCGCGTCTATTGCCATCGCTATCGAATAGTAAAACAAGCCGTTCACATGTTGCAACAGCAAATTTAATATTGTTTGGAGACCAGCAGATATCAGCAATGGGACTCTCAGTGTCCTGAAATAACACATATTATTTCAAAAGGCACCTATCAACTTGAATTTTACACGAATATTGTTAAGGTCATGTTAAATGTACCTGAGATTCTAAAAGAGTTTTAAAATATTTTAATCGCATTTTATATACTTATAGTTTAATTACTTTATGAGTTAGCACACTGGTGTATCTAATACCTTTTGTTGTCATAATAAGTTGCGTAGCGACCATTCTTTTGATCAACTTAAATATAGCGCCTTTTTACCATAGACAAATCTAGTCCAAGACCTTAGACAAAGAATAACTATAGACGTAACTTAAGCGTGCACCCGTAAGGGATAGAAACAAAGTACATCAAATATTAATGTTGCCAGGTTAAACCAATTCCCCTTTAACAAGGGAGAATCGTTATTCCATTTACTGTTCCAAACGTTTAACAAATCTGTCAAATATGGTTAGATTAGAATAGTAGGCCCTCAAAACGAAAGCTGAGGATGTAACCGGGACCGAGATTGATTACATTAAAAAAACAATTTTTAAAATAGTATTTATTGGCCCTTAAACAAAATAAGTTTGTTAAAGAAATTAGTTATTTTCTTTTCCCTTTAGCTATCAGCATATTTTTCGTATTGTAATGTATCCTTACGTTCAAATATTTTTACATATAGCTTTGCTATTGCCCAACCTTGTCGTCCAGTAGCCTTCAAACACATTTTACGCACATTTTCATCCTTAGGAATCTGGAGGACAATAAAACACAATCAAATTAAATTTCCTCACCATATGGGGTAATTTCAAGATGCTGAAGTGGAGATGCGGCTACGGTGGCCGCGTCCTCGGCGTGGGAGGAGAGGTTGCTGACCAAACTGGGAGATCTGGAGGATATTACGATGTTGGAAAATAACATCTGCATGTGGCGCCTTGGCGTAACCAACTAACGACCGGTACACGCATGATCCATCCATGATGACGCCATCTTGCTGAAAATAAACTTTTCGCAATGTCAGAATTGCGAAAAGTTTATTTCCATTCATCCAACTGGTTTGGAGATTCTCTAAAAAGACGTCGTTATACACGGCAGAATTAAGTGTACCTTTATAAAATTCCACCATTACCACTCGATACTTGTCGCAGTGGATACCACACCAATGCAAATTCCGTGTTCCTATTATTTACAAAATACGCTTAATCCAAAAGATGCATTAACAAGGATTTTAAATGATATGTATCCAAGAAAATTATCGGCTGCTACTAGCTCAGTACAAAAACAGTGTAGGTTAAAGTTTCGAAATACGTCACCTGATTCTGGGGTTGTGAGTGGTTGCGGGGGAGGGGGGGGAGGTGTCGGAACCCCCCCTCACCATTTTTACCTGCCGGAAATACTTGGTTCCCTTAGAAAAAATTAAAAACAGAAATGGTAAAAATTTCGAAATACGTCGCCATTTTAAGGGGTTGTGAGTTTTTGGGGGGATGGGGGAGGGGTCTGAACCCTCTGAACCCTGCCTCACCATTTTTACCCGCCGAAAATACTTGATTCCCTTTGGAAAAATCAAAAACAGAAATTTGTACAAACATTATTTATACCACTTTATATACATATTTTATTGCTTTATGCATTATAGTCGACGGAGCCCCGCTACGCGGGGCTCCTATTTCTGGGTGGTTTAAAAAAAAATAACCACGATGGGTAAGGCGGCAGCTTCGCTGCGCTACGCTCCCGCCTTACCCATCTAACCTAACCCAATGAAGTCGGATTGTGCCAATATAATTACCTTGATTAATTAATTACAGTAAAGCAATCCAAACAGAATCCAAGAACGTAGCCAAGTCGTAGAAAAACCACAAATCGATACGGAAGAACACATTCACTTAAACTCGAAAGCAAAGGAATGACACATAAATTTGAAATTTGCTGTCAATTAGTGTCAAAATGTTGCGTTTCGTTTCACGTTTTTCATATAAAAACTACATTTTAAAAACTGCACTAAAGCATAAAAATACGTTCCGTTTTGCATAATTGCAATTGTATTTAAGAATTTTTGAATTTTTTTTAAAAATATTTAGACGCAACTCCGGCAGCCAAAATTACTTGGGGGGGATTAAGACTAACTCCCTTAAGCCCCCTACACCACCAAAACCCTCAGATTCAGGTGACGTATTTCGAAACCCAACCCACAGTGTACTTATGTATTCGTTAAAACGGCGGTCATTTTGAGCAATTTATTTCGTAGATCATCTAAATGTAAGTTATCTGTTGTCTGTGTCTAAAATACATATTAAAATGATATAATTCCGTACAAATGAATGGGAAAAGTTTTTTGCGATTTCTGACATTTCTAGTACTCAAACCTCAGTCGGTCCAGTAGAGACTTTTGATCCTTATAAGAAACAGGATCGATTGGCATCAAAAAAAGTTTTTGTTTAAAATGACCATTTTCTTGCTGGCTGTACATTTTTTCCAAAATCTGTAAATGCAGTTCAGAATATCTCACAAAATTATGGATAGTCTTATAAAAGCGTTTTCCTGTAACTATAACCGTTAAGGTACCTGTCCTTACTGTCCCGTCTCAAAAATTCACCCTGTATGTATAAAATATATATATGTATAAAATGTATATATGTATAAAATATATACATGTATAAAATATATACATGTATAAAATATATATATGTATAAAATTTATATACATGAATATAAAGATAAAAAAAAATGTGAGCCGTCACGGGACGCCTGGCAGATGTGAAACATCGCCATTATTTTGTAAAAGTAATATGCAGAAAAGAACATATTGTAATAGGAACTAAATATGTCATAATGATAAAATAAAATATTACTAATTATTAAAATAGTAGTCTATATGCAGTAGTATGTACGGTGTACACACTACTGCATATAGACTGTATATATATACCATCGTATAGCGTGGCGTGGCGACGCGTCGCCAGGCGTCGCCAGGCCAGAAATCTGTTTTACGTGCGGCTATAGATGTTTCACATCAAAACTTATAGTTAGTTAAATTTTAGTTAGTTAATCCAAATTGTTACAATACCGGGAATTATACCTTAATTATACTTTGTAATAACTTATGAATGACAAGGTTCTGTCGATATCGTGGATGGGGATAAGTTGTATTAAAAAAAAAAGGCTGAAGTGTTAAAATTTTCACACTTTAGAAACTAGTTTTTATCACTTATTTTCAATTATTTCTGCACATTAACAAACAACAATTGATGTAAGTAATCGTAGTAGTAATATTGAAAACAATTATTAGGCCGATAAAACGCATTTTTTTAACTAACGTGTGAAAATATATTTCATATTTACTTTTACTACGGCTTTTGTAGCCGACAACACAACACTGTACCATAGTTTTTAAAGAAGATACTTTAAATGACTAGACAAACTATGGACAGTGTTAAAACAATTAGATACACTTGAAATCACACAGTAATTCCGTCAAAAAGTCTTATTTTCACTTCTGATATAATTCCCGCTCTGAACATTGTTTGGCAGATATCTTATGTGACAAACTATTGCGATAAGGACAAAAAATACGTATCTCTATTTTTGCTTATCACATTGTAAAATGGTATCGTTATCTCACTCGCTCGAGATAACGCTGTTGGTGTGTCAGGTCTATAGTAATTCTTTATCTAAGTCCAAGCAGGGGGGTGGGCCCGGGCAGGCGTGCCGGTCGACTAGACATCATCGGAACAGATAAGAGTTACATGATAGAAAGAGACGCAATTGTAGGTAAATAAAATCGTAGGTAATTCAGCTCTGTGCGATCTGAATTGAACATAATCTTTTAACACCGAAGGTCCCTATTTCTTAAATTTACTTTTCGGAGTGAATCTTCTGTACTATTATGTATTCTGTGGTCCAAGATAGATTTTTAGCGCTTGCAAAGTCACCTCACTCTCGGCAAATTATACCAAGAGTACCAAACAACCACGCAACAGAATAATCATCATCATAATATGATGATGATTATTCTGTAATCATAGTATAATGTAATAGTTATAAACTTTTACAAATGCCTTTTTCGACTGTGGTCATCGAAATATAATTCTTGACAAACAAACACATACTTCACACTTCTGTTGTATATTAAAATTATTTGTCATCCTTTTCAACTGCAATTATTTCTTTTTAAATATTAATATCAGGTTCCTCATATGATGTTTACTTGATTTTTGCGATCATAGACAAACTACACTACAACTACCAGAACGACAACACTGAATCGTTCAGAGCATAGACAATTTATACAACAAATGTCAGTTGTCAACTTGACGTACGGATGCAAATCTTAGATTCTTTTCGTGTATTCAGTGTCAGTGATAAGACGTTGTAAGGTTAGGATATTTCTATCCGTTGTAATCTAAATAAATTGTACCATTTATTCATTTTTATGTCCCCAATATTGTTCATAAGTATATACTCCCTATAAATTGATACATATTTTCGACGGTTATTGCTTTTATAACGCCCGTAATATTAGCGTGTTGTGATGCATCTGCTGTTTTTTTAACATTCAATCGTACGCTTGCAGGACGTCATGCCTTTCGCTCGATTTGTGGAACCAGGGCGTGTAGCCCTGGTAGCTGAAGGTCCCTTGAAAGGAAAGTTGGTAAGCGTGGTCGATGTTATTGACCAGACTCGCGCGTTGGTCGACGGACCTTGCAGCGGTATTTCACGTCAACAAATCCGCCTAAACCAACTGCACCTGACGAAGTTCCGCCTGAGCTTCCCCTTCACAGCACCTACACGCATTGTCAGAAAAGCATGGATTGATGCAAAACTAACAGAAAAATGGACCGAAAGCCAATGGGCCCAGAAATTGGCCAACAAGGAGAAGCGTGCTCAGATGACCGACTATGATCGTTTCAAGTTAACATCTGCGCGTGTCAAGAGGAACCGTGCAAGAACAGCAGTGTTCAAGAGTTTGAAGGTGAAAGCGGCGCGTGCTGGCACATTCGGCAAGAAACTCGTACCCAAAGCAGCCGCTAGGAAGGTGCGCACTAAGAAGCCCGGCGCCAAGAAACCGGCAAAGAAGTAATTCTTTAGTGTCTGACAGAGGTTAATGTGTGACTATCAAGGGACTTGTCGAAATAAAGAATTACTTTAAGCCATTTGTGTTCTTGTTATTGAATTTTAAATTAAATCCTGTTATTGAAATCTAATAGGTGAGTTTAGTTGGTATTATAGGACATGTAGTGTTTTATCTGTACTCAAACTGTTTTATGTTTCAGAAGCGGTCAAAGCTCTCAAAAATAAGTAAGTATTAAAAATATTTATTTACACAATACATACTTTGTTAAAGTGATGAATTAAATTTTATAGTCTCGTTCGTATGAACTTTAATGATTAGAAACTCACCACCTTGCTGATATCCACATTATTATGTAAATAAGAACTTTTGAAGTAGTTTTATGTTAACAAAGTATCTTCTGTTACAGGGTAATGTCGACCTGTGGTCCTAACTGCACTAGACTAAAAGAGAGCTAAGTCTTCCTATTGAAGAAGCCATGAGGTAAGCATTTATTAAATTTATTAGTTTTAAAAAAAAAAGTTTTACTTATTATGATGACTTATATTTTATAGTCTCGTTCGTATGAAACTAATGATTACAAAAATACCACCTAACTGAAATTAATATCTCAAAAGAATTGTAACACATTCTGAAAAATTTGATTCATAATAGTTTCTGTTTATATTCCAGGTATATTCATGAAATGGAGTTGAAAGCTCTTACAAGTAAGTAAATCAAAATGCATCAACTGACTCTATTTTGAAACTAAATTACTACAGTTATAATTGTAATGTTTAAAACACAAGTTTACCCCAGTTCAGGCAGGCGGTAAAACTTAACAATGAAAACATTTAAAAAACTAATCTGCCTTAAAAAAATAAATTTCAATTCAGTGTTTTACCTTATTCATTCAAATCAGTAAAGTGGAACATACATAGATTGTTACCCTTTTTTTTTGCTATTGTCATTTTCAACTTAAAAGGAAAATGTTATTTTACGTTACGGCTGGCAGGAGCTGGATGCGAGTAGCCGAGGATCGAACTAAGTGGCATGCAATTGGAGAGGCCTATGTCCAGCAGTGGACTGCGATAGGCTGATGATGATGATGATGAATGGTTCACATATTGATCAAATATGTGATGTCAGTCGCTCCATGGAAAAACTGATATTTGAGTAAAACCAGTTGAACTAGTAACTAACCCCAAATAATATTGGGAATAAGTCTAGGAAGATGATATTGATGAAATATGTATTAGAAAAATATGAGACCCTACCAAAGCCGATGTGTGCACATACCCGTTATGCATGCGTGACTCTGGATAGGAACAGTAAGACACTCTGTGTAAGACATGGAACTGTCATAGCTTTATGTCCAAGGGTTGAGTGTGACAAATATGCATCTTGAAAAAATATCAGATAGAAAACTAATGTTTAAAAGTAACAAAGTTATTCTAAAACAAACTTGTTCTTGACAGGTGGAGACAATTCCAGATGTGGCCTTGCACACTTCACTTAACCTTGAAATGTGCACCTTCCAATGATGATAATGGTAAGCTTACAATTTCTATAACATGTGTACAAGAATAAGTTTGATGTCTAGTAGTATGTGTAAAATCTTTTATTTAATATAACCTACAAGCTACAGCTGAAAGAGCTGCGGCTCCGCCTGCGTGTGTTAGTTATCGCGGTGAAGTAGCGTATGTCCTTTCCTCAGGCTCTTAACTATGTAACAAATTTAATTAAACTCGGTTCAAGAGTTTTTACATGAAAGCAAGATAGACAAACAGTTATTTTCGCATTTATAATATTAGTAAGGATTGAGACTCTTTATTATTAATATACTGAAACCTCATTCGTTAAAATTGGTTCAAAAGCTTAGGAACTATAGTGAATCAAAAAGAACTGTTGCATTAAATCTTCAGTGTACACAATTTATAAATATTAAAGAAAGTGAAACCCTACCAAAGCCGATGTGTGCACATACCCGTTATGCATGCGTGACTCTGGATAGGAACAGTAAGACACTCCGTGTAAGACATGCAACTGTCATAGCTTTATGTCCAAGGGTTGAGTGTAACAAAAATATATCTCATATAGAAAAAAAAAAAACATTTAAAAAGTACCAAAGCTTTTCTAAAACATAATGTTGTTTTTGACAGGAGACACATGGTGTATGGTGGTGGCACACCACTTAACCTAGAAACGTAAACATTGCAGTCTGACGATATTGGTGAGTTTACAATTACTATTATTACACACTAGCTTTTGCCTGTTTCCTATGTATGTTGATTATCCCCTTAAGCAGTAACCTAAATTCTGCTTCAAGATATAATAATTTCAACATTTATGTGAGTTATTATTGTTCAAAACAAGTAACTTAGGGGTCAAGCTATGTAGTGGAATGTGCTAGACTCGCTTCTTTCTATACAGTGCATGTCTCAAAAATCCATAAATAAATATCAAATGCATCCATAGCAATGTAGCATAGAATATTTAGTTAGTGTAGTATTACCCTACCGAAGCCGAAGGATGCATTGTCATTTAATGTATACTGGACTATGGATAGGAAAATTAGCACACTCTGTGTAAGACATACAATTACTATGACTGTATGTCCAAGGGTTGAGCGTGACAAACGGACCAATTTGATAACAGTATTGCTTGACATGCATATTGTAAAATATTTAAATATTTTTTTCTTGTTACAGATACAAGGTTTTCTATTTGCAACCAGACATCACACATTCAGGTAATTATATAACTTGTTTAACACATACGAGATACAGCCTCCGATTAACATCTGAAGCAAATTCTTGTTAAGCTTTATAAAATACATCTAACATAGTATATACTTAATAGCTACCAGAGCAAAAACTTTATATCAATTCTAATAAATCTTTCCCACATCAAATCCCACTTTGAAATAACAAAGGTTAAGATTAGCCTATACATAATTTATGTTGATTAGTTCTAACAACTCAAAAATGTGCTTATCCAGGATATTTTTCTGGTCATTAACTCAGTATTATCTATTTGGCAGTAGTTATAGTCTTTAATTAATTATCCAATCCATTTAAACTAGAAATTATAAATCTAAAATGATGACGTAAGTATCGCCCCTGGCTGAATTTTGATGATTGATAGTATCTGAACACACTTTAGGACTAAAAGTATATAAATATATTTTGATGTACATAGTTACATAAGTTTAATTTTTTCAGGATGATGCTGTCTCATTTACCATTCAAGATCAAAGTAACAAATAACATCTTAAGGCAGTATCAAGTTCAATCAAGGTATGTTGTAGGTTATGAGTCGGAAATTACAGTTATGTCCTTACCTATTGTAATTTTTCTTTAAATGATTATTCATTTCTTAATGATGTTTTTGTATCGCCCCTGTCTGAGTTTTGATGATTGATAATAGCTGATTCACCTTACAATTCACTCGAACTTTACTCTTTTTGACTATCTACTTTATAACATTGTTTTTATTGTTTCAGATGTTTATTAAAAACTGATGTTTTGAAGCTGTTAATGTGTAGGTATGTATATATTTAATTTATTTAGAATTAAGCACTGTCTAAATACATAATGATGACGTAAAGTATCGCCCCTATCTGAGATCTGATGATTGATAAATTCTGAAATAATTTAATTATTGATAATAATAAACATAGTAATGCTTTATCCAAAAAATAATGTACAACTGTCACTTTTGCAGGTTGTAAACATTAGTATCCTATCAGTGACACCCTGACGATGGCTCAATTACAGTGGTAAGTTTTTAGTTTCTGTAGCCTTCATTTGTTGACCAGTACATATGTATAAATTCTACTAATTCATATCCGAGTGCAAAATTTAGTCTTAATACATACTTAATGATGTTATAAAGTATCGCCCCTATCTGAGATCTGATGATTGATAGTTTCTGAAATAATTCTCAGTTTTGTTAACATATGTGTAAGTTTCATATGCAATAGTAATAATGAAGTTCAATTTTTTCAGGTTGTAAACATCAGATAAATAATTATAAATAAAAGACCACTCAATGGACAAAATTAAAGTGGTAGGTACTAGTTTCTATAGTGATTTTATTTCATCATCATCATAATCAACAGCTTTTAACAGTCCACTGTTGGACATAGTCCTTATTTAACCACACTTTAAATGATGATATTTATATCGCCCCAGTCTGAACTAATGTGTTGATTGATTTACTGATAGTATATACTAAATTATTGCTTGCCTGTGTTTGCTTTAAACATCATCTTATTAACCATTTTGTTTTAGATCCTGATAAAATCTGAACCTGCATGTCAAAAATAAAACTAGTGATTTCATAAAGGTTTGTATTTAAATTTTCTCCATACCTGCTTTCAATCAACAACTGCCAAACTTCCAATAGAGAACATGATTCACTATGTGTTTGTGTTGTAAAATGATGTAAAGAGAAAACAAGCATATATCATATAATTATTGATGAAAAATTTCCACTGATAAAAAAGAAATTTAAGTTTTAATTATTGTTCTCTACTTATATTGATGTTATTCAACTTATGGTTTTTTCATTTTTAGGTTTTGAAGAAAAGGCCTATGTCCAAATTCCAATATGCCTTGGCTGTGATCACTGACAAGACATAAGGTGAGCTTTTTCTAGTAATATTTCAACTTTGTTAAGATCAAACCTAAAATGATGAATATCTTAGTTATCCCTGTCTCACTAAACCATGGTGACAAATATGGTATGGTAACATCTGAAAATATAAAATTATCTCTTATCAATATGTTGTAACACTGCAAGCAGTACATTAATCACATTTCTTTATTTTTAGGATCAATAACTAAGTTTTATTTGCAAGTTGTAGTGGAATGTGAAAATGGATACACTCCTTTAAAATGAAAATCTGATGTTATTATTCTATGGTAAGATATTTTTTTTAGAAATCAGGTATTTAACATAGTGAATGAATCAATAAGTAACATTGCTCATTTCTGAATTGTACTTATAAATTTCTGAGTGTTAGCAATTTAATGATGAATATCTTAGTTATCCCTGTCTGACATAATCGTGGGGAGAATAATGGTATGGTAACAACTGAAAACTTCTGTGATTTTTATAATGAATGAACGAAGTTCAACTCCCAAATTAAGTCTAACATTTATTTTCAGAAATATGCAGAGTTCAGTTCCCTGATGAAAAGCTAGAAGGATAAGGTACTAATTTACATTACACTTATCTGTTCACACATATCTAAAAACAGTTTTCAATTACTGTTAGAAGCCAACACTTAATGTTTATAATTTTTAATATTTAGGCACTATTCTACAGTGGTACACTATAATAGTTCCAAAATTCATTAAAAAATTGTTACTTAAGTGCTGCCTTTGGTCATCTAATATGTGCCACTTAACAATACTGAAATGATGAATATCTTAGTTATCCCTGTCTCACAAAATCGTGGGGAAAATATATGGTATGGTAACGACTGAAAACACTTCCAGTTACATGAAATAGATTTTAAAAATGTATAGTTGTGTATAACTCTAGTACTTCTTTTCAGTTGTCAACATGTTCAAACTACTGAAGACTACAAACTGGCTGTAGCAAATGAACATTGATTGAGAATTATGTTTGCACGAATGGGTATGCACTTTTTCTTCAATAAGAAAATGTCCATTTAAAATATTTTTATATTTTGTTTCTTTCGTGATGAATACATAGACAAGCATATATCTAGATTAGTTTTTGAAGATAGTAATTTATCTGATTTTAAATAAATAAAATTTACAAGTACATACAACTTTCAAGATTTGGTGTTAATGATTCATTTTATTACAGGTTTGGTTGCCGATGGATGTTTGCAGGGGGAGGTGATCAAAAAATTAAACAGTATATTGGTAATTCAAATACACAAAAAATGTTTAATTTTGTCTATTACATTATAAGAAAAGTTTATTTATTTATTGTCTTTTCATTTCATCGAAAAATGACTGGCTAAAATTTTTGATGTTTCTCCAAACTATAGTCGTCACAAAATAAGAAGCCCGGTTTGACATTTGTCATCGTGGCGTAACTAATACGATTAATTCGTGTTTTTGAGTGCAATTTTTCACAAGTTAAACTTGATGCATAAATAAGATTTGCGTTGTGACAGTGTATGGGTAACATAGTAATTAAATAGGATTATGAATTTGATTTTTCAATGTCAAAACGGGTTTCTTATTTTGTGACGACTAGTATTGTGGGATATGTAATAAATTTAAAAGTTATGGGAGACAGTTGTATAGGACGCTTCAATTCAAATAGAAAAAAAACAACCGCCATATGACGTGATAATCTCTTGTCTTATTATAGTGAGATCGCGCCCTCATTTAATTTAACTTGATAACTAAAACATGATAGCACTCCAGTCCAAATGTGCGTGCGAACTGAGTCTGCGGGCACGAAACTTGCGCTATGGCGATGTATACAAAAGCATTGCACAGCATAGCGACGGGCAATCGAGCAATGCACGGGCGGCGTTGGAGCGACGTTACCCCAACAAAAAAAAAGGGCTTTAGAGCGATGAGTAAAACAGAAAATTAGTGTGTTCCTTCTAAGGAGTAATTTGTTACAAGTAGCAAAATTTGTGCATGTAGTAGGTTAAAAGTTATTCGGTAAAAACACTTTATGTTGGAGTAACGTTTCAAACGGTACCCCAGCATTTTTTTTTTTAAATAGTTTTAGACCCAAATGAAATACATGAATAGATAGTTTTTGTTACGTAATGTTAGCAAACAGAAAAATTTGTGTGTGCTGTGGTTTTTAAGTTATTGTCAATTTTGCTGGGGCAATATTTTGGACTTTTCTAGAATTTGAAAATGGCTGAACGCAGAAGTTTGAAAAAAATACCATCGATAGACCTTCATTTGCTTAAATTTGTTTAATACTTTTTAATTTGTTTGATGAACACCGATGTAATTAAATTTATGGGCGGTTTTCAAAATTTTGCTCAGGACTATTTTGCCGTGTCCTACGAGTTTGACCATTGATTATAAGGCAAAAATGTAGGAAGTGAGTATCAAATTATTTTACGTTAGGGTAAAATGTTTAACTTACTGTAAAAAAAAAGATAAACATAAGACTTAAACGGAAAACATATTTTAATATTTAATAAAATGCCAAATATTATCCTTCTTTTTTATGTGTCCTTCATCATATCCTGGATTTTGATTACGTATTTTGGAGAATATATAAGCTATATTTGGATATCTTTAGTATTACTCGAATGAAATAACTCATTTTATTTGTTTTTAAATAAAATATAATAAGGTTGTAGTATATTTTTCTCATATAAATACTGAAATTATCGGATTCAAAAAACTGGCCACAGCGGACAGTCCTGTACGTAACGGTATGATTTTATAAAGAATAACAATAACATTGTCTTTGGCTCTAACTATTTTTAAGCAATGCCATATTGACGATGTTTTTATCATTCCTTCGTTCTTTTCCTTTGAATTAAAACTGAAGAAATTCAATCGTCAACACTTGCGGTCCGTGACGTGCGTGACGGGTCTGTTTTGTTTGTCCAGTACGAACATTGATTTTGAAAGGTAAGACCCACAAATTTTATATACTACTCGTGTTAAATTATAAGTAAATATGTTGTAGATAATGAATGTGTACTAGTAAACTACTATAATCAACTTTTTTTATACCAAAAAAACATGTGATGACAAGTCCGCGTTATACGTAACGTCCAGGACGTGACGTGATGTATTATGTGGACTAAAAACGTTACGTACTGGACTCGTAAAGATGCGTTCATACTGTCTTGTGCAATTTTTATGTAAATTAAAAATATAATCCACCTAGAGAGGTAAACTCATTACCTATAAAGGATCTAGTCACCTCATGGTGAGCAGGTTTCCTTATTATGTTATAAATATCCTATTTATACTAGCGATAAAGAGGGAGAACCCTAACATTCCTCACATCCTCGGCACTTCCTTACAAATTAATTTATTCCTACTCAGGTAAATTATGCCGTTCACTGGTGCCGAGAGAGACAAAAACAACGGCGAAATGGACAAAAACAAAGGAAATGAAGAAAAATACAACAAATATAAAAAGAAAGAAGTCGAAGGACTGAAGAACATAAACCCAAGGTAAGTGAACTAAATAAGGAAGAAAAGGAAAAAAGACGGAAAATTTAGAGATAACAAAAAAGAAATAAAAGGGAAAATAAAAAAGTAAATAATACTAAGCCAGCTGTTCCAGTGACAATGCCAGAGATGCAAGATAATACAAAATTGAAGAAAAAACAGAGATTGAATTACCGAAATTATAAAAGATATCAAAGGACATTAAAAACTTGTGAAAGGTTAAAGAAAGTTATTAGTAGTTTAAGTAAAAATAGATTTCGCCTAGAGACTAAACACAAAAAGATGATTGAGCTATTGGAAAATGAAAAAGTTACTCTAAAAGAAGACCAAACAATCACGCAGAATTACCTACTTATTGGTTCCCTATTTTATTTTTGTTACTACTTATTTGTCATTTTTTTGTATCTGTTGGATTTTTTTGTAAGTTAAGAAGTATTGTTACCTACATAATGTGAAAATGAAACTGAGATAGACTTGAATCCCCTAAGTTTTTTGTAAAATATATTTTTACTAAATAGTTAGATAAGTGCTCAAATCAAAACAGTCTGTGATATTGACTAATTTTATAGAAATAAGTACAGTAAGTGATGTGACTTAAGTAATATGTCACATCACGACGTTTTTGAAGGGTTGAATAATATTGTATTGTTTCTAAAATGACTAGAAATTGTGCTTGTTGTAAACATAGCTTTAGAGTTCCTAAACGTAACGACTGTTGTCTACATACGTAACTGTCCTGTTTTGGCTGTTATAGTTTTTATTTTTTTATGAAAAAACCTTTGGAAGTTATGTTTTTGTTAATATTTATTATATGTCTTTTTGTTATTTTTTGTGTTTAAAAAAACTTACCTATAATGTTAGTCTTTCAGAATAGTTATTTATTCACAAAGTTTGATAGTCCAGAGTGCCATTTAGTTACGTACAAGACATATTTTATATTTAAAACAGCACTAAGAGGCAAGATTCCACAAAGTGGTATTAAATTTTAGAAGATTTTTATGTTGTTGATTAATTATAAATAAAGCTGTTTAACTTTGATATGATTGAGTTATTATTTACTTTGAATGAAAATGTAACGTACAAGACCTCTGTATTGGCAACCCTCACTATAATAATACATTATATAGAAATTATACTCATTTAACATTGTTTGATTATGGTTTTTTTTAAACCTTAGTTCATTGTAAATGCCTACATTTCATCGTTTATTTAAAATTTTGTTATGAAAATAAATGGACATCCTGTACGTAACGGAGCAAAATTTTGAAAAACGCCCTTATATCTTGTATTTTATCGAAACCTCTATTTACACGATTTCCAAAGATATTAAATTCCACATTAAATCTTATTTTCTGAAATAGGTATATAATGAAATATCTATACTCATTCTTGTATAGTTGTAAAATTTCATTGAATGACACCTTAGCTAGTAATGAAGCGAAGAAAATTCTCCCAAATTGCGTCTTCGTCTTCGTTGATTTATTGGAAGAATACCATCTCTAGGTACTTAATAATAATTCCGTCGTTAGGAGACTGGGCTCCAATAGTTCTCTTCGACGTAAACTCATGTTTTTCACAACACTGCACGAGCCCGACTATAGCGTATTATCTATGAGCGCGACTGAGTACCCCGCGAGATATCGCTGCCAGATCACTCGGCCATCGCAAGTTTCGTGCCCGCAGACTGACCGGGTATGTCCCGGACTGTAAAAATGAAAATTTCGATATAGACAAAAAATATAGGGCAGCCTAACAACAAAATATGAAAATATACAGTTAAATGAAGCTGATGATTAAAGTTTATTTCAATGTCAAAATTAAATGTAAGTAGTGTTATTATTACTAAATTTTTATTATTTATCTAAAAATTCACTATTTCTTGAAATATTGGAATTATTAGGTCCGTCATGGAGACTTCACCTTAGATTATAAAAAAAAGTGTAAAATAGGATTTAATTTTATTAAGTATAACAAATTCAATAAAAGAAAGTTATTAAACTTATAATTCAAAATAAATATGTACTGAGATACAAGTTAAAATTGAGGTTATATTCGACGTATAAAAAAATAAAACTGTTTTAATTTTCATTATCAACTCACGTTTAACTCAAGTGTGTCACGTTTAACTCAACTATATTGTGGGGATAATCCCCACAATATACCTAATGGTAATAAAAATCTAGTAATAATAAAACTACTTACATTGAAATATTACTTTATTAATCAGCTTAATTTTTTATTATGGCTTACGACGAGAATATTTAACTTAATATTCAAAATAAATACTGAGATGCAAGTTAAAATTGAGATTATATTCGACCTAAAAATAAAACAAAGTTTTAATTTGCATTGTTAACTCACGTTTACTTACCTCAACATTATCCCCACAATATTCTAAAAGGATTATTATTAAACATTAATAATAATTGACTCGAGGGCAATTTAAATCGGCTCAGGGGCAATTTTTCTACGCTTGGTAAACTAAAAAAAAAAACATATTTGAAAGAGATAGTATTTGAAAAAATTCAAATGATATATTGTTTTTTCCTGGGAAAACGAAAGAGGGGCTCATAAATTAATTAACGTAGCTCGAAAGGGCTAATTATGATCTATCAATATATATTTTTTTTATATCGAAATTTTATCATTTTTGCAGGCCGGGACATACCCGGTCGCAGACTGACGACGTGCGTACGAACTAAAGATGGCGTTAACGGTTGAATTTTCTTAATCTGTTGTTGGTAAATGATATATTTTTGTACCGAAATTTTTTATTGGTTAAAAATATCGGTAAATCTTTTCGTTTAAAAATTGATTTTGCTAATGTTAAACTTGAATGGTTCATTTTCTTACATTATTTTTGTTGTTTGTACTTTTCAAAATGATCCCATATTTCTGCATTGCGTTTCGGCCTTTTAAATTGGATATGAAATTTTAAAATCCACAACAACAAAGTCTCAAACATACAAAAAGAAAGTCAAAACACACAAACACGAAGTAGGTACAAATCTCTTGAAATACATAAACACAACTTTACCAAAACAATTGAAAATATGCACCGACCCACCGAAATAGCAATTACCAAACAATATACCTATCAAGCCCGAACCACACTGCGTTATGTGTTATTCGTTATGTGACTACGCCGTATTCGCCAAAATATGTAGGATGTTTGCGTGGAGCGATGGACGTGTTGAGAGTTGCCGCAATTTAGTATTTCCTAAATGCTTCTTACAAGTACATAGTTGCTAAAAGAACGAAACGAAAATGCTGGTGGGTGATTACCAAGTCATAGGAATCTTCCGTTCGTCCACTCCATTATAGCATACACCGTACACGTCGATACACAACCGCCGCAAGCGAGCGAAGCGACTCACCGAAGTGTGAGCAGTCGATGCACATATTCGCTTTATTCGTGTCCTTTGAAGTGTGTCAAAAAACCGACAAGTCGACGGATACGCGTATTTGCTATTCGTGCTTATGTGTAATGCGTACGAATAAAGCGAATATTGGCGAATATACTCTCCACACTTCGCCGTATGCGCGTGAATAACCAGCATAACGAATAGAAAATAACGCAGTGTGGTTCCGGCATTACGTTTAAAAAATATACCAAAAAAAATATCATTAACTGTAAAAAACACCAAGTTAAATATTGTGCTTTATTTTGATGGTCACAGACATGGGCGTACCCAGCTTTTGGCCTAGGGGGGGGCAAGTCAATTTTTTTAGGTCACAACAAACACACCTACATGAAACATTAGCTACATGTAGTGTTCGGGCGATGAATACCCCGAGTACGAGTAGCAGGAGCACTACATCGCCTGATGCCCAATCTTGGGAGACCACGGATGGGGGCGATCGTTTGGTCTGATGACCTGGGGGGCTCCTCCCGCTGCCCGGCTCAACTCAGGAGTTAGCAGCGGCTGATGGCCATACGGATCGTACGGAGCAGCGATGGTCCTGGCGCGATCTCCACCCTTCGACATTCTGGCCGACATGGGCGCTACGGTCTATGACCAAATTCATTCTGTTGGTAGGAGTACTGGGAAGGCAGTGCCAGTCCATGAGCCTGGAATGCTGCGGCAAAACGCGCATAAGCGAGTTCTGGAGACTTGGCAGGCACGGCTTAAAATTCAGGTCTGTACTAGCCAACGGGCTGTCGGAGCCGTTCTGCCGAACATCGAAGCGTGGGTAGTGAGGACCGACTGTGTCACCTATCGATTGACTCAGATACTCACCGGTCACGATTGCTTCAGTGAGCATCTGAATCGAATAGGACGGGAGGCTACAGCTCAACGCCACCACTGCGGGTCTGACCGGGAATCCGCCCAGCACACAATGGAGGCTTGGTCATCCGAGCGTCGAGTCTTGGTCGGACAGATCGGACAAAACATGTCACCGCCAGCATTAATCGGCGAGTGCTCGCCACTCGCCGATGGGATGGATGGGAAGCCGCGGTCTCCTTCAGTGAGAACATTACGGCGGGTTGAAGTTTCGCCTCTTACTGTGCAGAGCGGTGAGAGGCGCAGCAGCATTTTGTCTCGGGGGTGAGTCCAGTCACCCCGATATGTACTCCAGTTGAGGGGTAAAGCAGGGGGGACACCAGAAGCCGCTGATGCGATCCTGGTGTTCCTCCTGACTGCTGAGGTAGGCCGCCGCGGGGTTTAGTAGGTAAATCGGTTGCCCGGGAATCCCACACACGCCGAAAGCTTACCCCACGAAGGGTATGGTGCCAAAAGCATTACCCGCGTAAAAAAGTCTTCCGTGAAAAAATCGCCCATACTGTTCATAAGTTTTCTATGTACACTGAGACGGCAAAGTCCATTTAATCTGTCTTCAATTATTTTTGATCTCAGCTACGTTTTTACGCGTCTGAGTGTACTGAATGATCTTTTAATTGTAGTCGTGGAATAATAAGGCATTGCCAGTAAAATTTCTAGGGCTGTTTTCATTTTCATATTTTTTTGCAGTACTCACTATCTTCCATTGTGAATAAGAAAACGATGAACGCATTTTTCGAGATTTGTTGAAACTGAAAATTGATTCTGGTGATGAAATTTTGCGAAAACCGAAAAAGGCCATAAAAATGCTCAATATACGTCTCCAAAAATACAAAAAATTTCAATATATGTGGAGTTCCATTAGAGAAAAATTGGTTGATGATGTTAAGGCTGCAATCGGTTTTGTCGAGTTAGAAAAATGGATGCTCAAATAATGGCTACTGAAATGAATGGATTCATCAATGACATAAACAACGATGTTAACAAATGCGTGGCACAGGGCTACGACGGATATTCTAAGATAGGGGAAAAGATGGCGGTGTCCAAAAAATATTGAGAGAAATGCTTAAAAAGAGTTTATAATTTTCACTGCGCCTGCCACAATCTAAACCTAGTAGTAAACGACATATTTAATGTTCCTAAGTTCCGAAACTGCATCGGAACTGTAAAAGATACGATAAAAAAATCAGGGAATCAGTTTTGCGTCAAAAATGTGCACCTAAAATACCACTGCTTTGTGAAACAAAAGTATTTCGATGTTAAAAAACCATTTTGTGGAAATGGTGGAAGGTTTGGAATAGTTTTAACAGGATGGTAATTCTGGGACAAGTAGCTTTCCATTGTCATCCGCAGTTGGACAAACCATATTCATATTATCTTTATGAATTATAGACAAATACAATTCGCGGTTGCATGCAACCCGTCACAAACTACTACTCATGCTTTCCATCAGGCAGAGTAGTTACTTTGGCAGGCTTAAATATATAAAAAAAAAAACACATGGCAGTCTAAAACCTTATACGTAAGTTAGTGTACAGAGCACATTCAAACCATAAAAACAGCAATTACGGAACATAGGCTTTCTGCACAAAAAAACACTGAAGAGTTATTGATATCAGCTAATGAAATTGCTAAGGTATTGAATAATATTTTCGCCGATCGTTTTGTATGTGCCTTTTGCTTCATTATCATCCTAATTAGAGGCGAGATTCGGTAAAGAAAATTCACCAGCGTTTGCTCTTTCATTGTTATACCCTGCTCAAACAATAAAAATTACAGCTCCAAAATTGACCATACCATAACTGTATGTTTCTCAATATGTTATTCATATTTAATTTTAACATTTTATGAGAAAAGTAAAGTATTTAACTTTTTATGCTGATATGTGATGGGCAACAAATCAAAATTTCTAATTACTGATATCACCAACCATGCTACTGACAAAATCTACTAACTACTAAATTGTTTTTTTTAGAGTTCTAAAATAAAAACTACTAAAGTGGTACAACTACTGATTCGGCAACCCTACAATAACATCTATACAATTAAATAAAATTGAAGTGTTTGTTTGTAATATCAAATAAACCGTTTTATATTTCCGTATCCAAATGACAAAAAACGGAACCCTTAAATAGATTCGTCATGTCTGTCTGTCCGTCCGTATTTCACAGCCGCTTTTTTTCGAAACTATAAGAACTATTTTACTTGCCGCTACTGAACCCTTCATGGGCAAGTCCGACTCGCACTTGGCTGCTTTTTACTAAATGCATATCAAAGTATTCACGATACTGACATTCAAAATTGAATTTTTAATTTTTTTGTCTGTCTGTCCGTCTATCTGTCTGTTTGTTCCGGGTAATCTCTGGAATGTCTGGACCGATTTTTACAGGACCTTCACTGGCAGATGGCTGATGACATAAGAGGTAACTTAGGCATTTTTTTTTAGACTAGCTTCACTCCGCGGCATTAGTCGACATTGACAACATTAACCGCAGGTAACACTGCGAGACTCAGCTAGGGTCAAATAAAATGCAACCTCAACTCGCAACTCGGAACTCCTACCGAAGATTACCGAATACAGTCGAGCGTTCTAACGCTCGGCTAAGTTCGGTATTCTTCGTCCGCCATCGTCGGTTTTTCGGCAATTGCACCGTGCATTTTACCAGTGACTACTGCGCGGTTTATCTAAAAGTTAGAGCATAAGGCCCATTTACACTTTGATTAGTAATTAGGCGAGTTCATACATGTTCTGCTAGATTTCCAGGGGGGGGCAGCTGCCCCTCCCTGCCCCCCCCCCTGGGTACGCCCATGGTCACAGAGCATACAATCAAAACATCAAATTTAATGTTTACATGATAAGTTGAAAACATCGGCAAGGCGAAAATAAATCTTAAGCAATGAGAAATAAAGTTGAAACTTCCATATATATTTTCCAATAATTACCCTCGCGACCACACGCAGTGTACCTATTTGTTAAACGGTATTTTTAACCGCTTAGGGTAATTTTATTTATCGAATAGAAGTGTTAATTTTTAGGGTTCCGTTGCCAAATGGCAAAAAACGGAACCCTTATAGATTCGTCATGTCTGTCTGTCCGTCCGATGTCACAGTCACTTTTCTCCGAAACTATAAGAGCTATACTGTTGAAACTTGGTCTGTAGATGTATTCTGTTTACCGCATTAATGTTTAGAATTATTAATAGAAAAAAAGCAATAAATTTTGGGGGTCCCCATACTTAGAACTTTTTTTTCATCAAAACCATACGGGGTATCTATGGATAGGTCTTTAAAAATGATATTGAGGTTTCTGATATCATTTTTTTCTAAACTGAACAGTTTGCACGAGAGACGCTTCCAAAGTGGTAAAATGTGTACCCCCCCTGTAACTTCTAAAATATGAAAGTGATACAACTAAAAAAAATATATGATGTACATTACCATGCAAACTTCCAACGAAACTTGGTTTGAACGAGATCTAGTGAGGAGTTTGTTTTTAATACGTCATAAATCATAATCCGCAATTTACATTTCAATCAAAACACTATTATTAAAACATCGATGAAAGTTACAACGAACTACAAAAACTTTTATATGATGTTACTTGCTGCTATGGAACCCTTCAGGGGCGAGTCCGACTCGCAATTGGCGGCTATTTTTTAACGGTAAATTTATTGGTTAATGGTTATATTTGCCACCACTGGTACGAACTGACTACGTGCGTACCTATTGACTACGTGCGTACCAACTGACTACGTGCGTACCAACTGACTACGTGCGTACCAACTGACTACGTGCGTACCAACTGACTACGTGCGTACCAACTGACTACGTGCGTACGAACTGACGACGTTTGTGTGTCGCGGCTTTAGTCGACACCGTGCAGTAACCGCGTATGGTTCTAACCGCCAATATCCTCTGGGGTCGCCAGAGGCGTGCCCTATTCTGAACGTTTAGAGTCACCGTCCACACCGGTGCACTGTAGGTATAGTGCCATAGACCGAACAACCCCCGTGTACAGTTGTCTTGTCGGCTCTGGCTCCACAAGGGCGGAGGTAGTGTTAACCAGCTGTCGGCTTTGGTGCAAGCTGTCGGAAGTGCTCAACGAAGAGCCACCTGCCGTCAAGGATTATGCCCAGAGTCTAGATACTTCATCTGGGCCCGAACCGGTACGAGGACCTAGTTGACCACGTTGGGGGCCAGACCACGATGTTGCCCATGGCGCAAAAGGGGTTCGGCACTCTTACCTCAGTCGACCCGCATCGAGCTATGAAAAAAACCAAACTTAGTCTCTCTGAAGAACAAAATTAGGAACGAAGTGATCCATTAGAGAAACAAGGTAACCGAAGATGTAGCATAAGATGTAGAAAGTTGGTAGGTTGAAGTGGCAATGGGCTGGTTAAATAAGTCGCTGAAACGTAACCGTTACCAAGCGTGTTCTGCAGTGTACACCGCACCTTGACAAACTGTTTTTTAAATCAAATAAAGAGTCTTAATGCGGAGCCCTAGTTATTTATTAGGTTAGACTAGCAATTGACAATTTTTGTTTAAAAAGCTAATTATCGTTGTCCCATACGATCTTGACCTGATAAATTAAAATGTATTTATTATATTTCTAACCACATTGCTGCGGAAGTTGATAATGCTATGTGCCTATACCTATGAATATATAGATCAGGAAGTCACATATGACCACCACTTCCATATGAATTAGTGTCCACGAAACATGCATTACATACTAGTAACTGAGTTGGAGAACACTACCTTCACGTCTTGTAAAATACAGGTATTTGTGAAATAGTTTATATTTATGCGTAAGAATTTTAATTTAAAAATAGAATTCAGATTTTAAATCGGTTTATTTACAAATACAGCTAACCCGAAAATGTCCAGTCAACATTTTAATTCAGTCGTAATGTCACTCTACGTCTGCCTTCGCAATGAGTATGGTGACAAATACCTACTCCTAGATTAGTCAAACTTTCAATCAGGCAGAAAAGTCACTGGCAGGCTCCATATAAAATGAAGAATACCAGTATTAACTTTATATGGCTAAAGTGTTGCTGTTTATTGTAACTGAAACCTACCTATGTCGACGTACTTATGAAAACGTAAAAATCTTGACGGCTGACCAACGAAATATAGACTACCTACCTATTTTTTACCTTGGTTATTTAAAATATTGACGATCCCAAATTAGAGTATGTGATATTAGGGTGATATCGCAATTCGTAACCTGACAGATGTTCCCGGATAAAGAAAAATCCATTTCAGGCAAAGGGTGACTAGAGATGGATTTATGCCCAGGCACATTGGGCATATTGAATAAATGCCCGTATACGCCCAATAAATGTCTTATCTTGGCAAAAACTTTAATTCGCATTTTTTTAAATATCAGTTACTAAATAACAATAGTAAAAATCTCGTTGCTAAGGAGGGGCTGGTGTCTAGCAGTGGCTTAAAGCCGATGACAGTTAATTAGCTAAAATGCTTGTGTAAATTCGACTTTTCGAACACAAAAAAAACAATAGATGAATTTAATTGTGAAAAGACTGTGATTATAATAATATAAAAATAAATCATTCATTTAAAAAATACTGTCAATTACGATTTGATTAAGATAACATTCAACTTTTTTTTACAAAACTGTTACCTACGCTTTTTTGCCCAGTGCTCGGGCATTTATTCGGTCGTATTTTCATTTATGCCCACTGTGCCAAGTTTTGCCTTTTTGCTCTCGACCCATTACTAAGGGTGACACATCGTGATGTATTCCAACACACCTCCCGCCGCAGTACTCTGTGGGGTGAATAAGATCCAATTGGATTGGATTTGGAAAATTAAAAACAGATTGCTAATAACACTAAATTAATACATATTGGAGTTCAATTGCTTAGGAGAAATAATTAGTGATGTGTCAGAGATCACTAATTATTTCTCCTGAGTTTGAATTGAACCCACAACCTTGGCAGACAGGGTCATTACCTAAAAGTCTAAAAAGACTCATTTATCAACTAGTTATATTTATATGGTTTTTAATTAGCACCTAATTATTTATTTATGTCATGTCTACCAGGGCTTGTATACGGAAGACTGGACAGTTCTTGAAGCAGAATTTTCTAACCTGAACCTGACATACATAAAACAGGAAAACTTCTACGAGGTTGATATCCCAGGTATTCAACTTTTAAATATACTGGCACAAACCCGGTACAAGTAAGTATTACATTATACAATACCCATTTTGTTTTAACAAATGCAAAACTAAAGAACTCATTGGATTGTTTTTATTTTACAGTTACAAAATTGTAAGTCAGTCAATGGCAATAGAGAAAACGGTAATTGGTGGTAGAACTCTTCAAATTCAAAAGTTAATTTGGACATTATGTAAAATATGAAGAACAAAATGTTAATAAAACATTTATTAAATAAAATATCAAAAACATTTTAATTTGTATTTTCTATAGTGAGTTCACTTTGGCAATCACTAGGTACTCTATCTGTAAACAGTTCTGGCACCTGAAAGAAAGTAATTTATAAGATTATTGGATAGTAAAAATAAAATTTAAGATGATCCCACATTATTGGGCACTATGATACACATATACCTACATTGCAAAAGTTAGAATCATTTATGTATTTTGAAAGACTATACGAAGCATTTTTTTTCAAGTTTCAAAACTAGATCCGCTAAATGGCCTTTCATTTAGCGGATCAAGTTTTGAAACTTTGTAATTTTAGCTTCGAACAACAACTTAACATAATTATATTTTCTAATAAATGTTAGCTTTATATGCACAACAACAGTGAAAAGTTTGCTGAATGGGTGAAAAATGCGATTGTAACATGCCCATAATGACCCATCAACATTTTCTCACGATTTAGGAAGGTTAACTTCCTAATTTGAAAGATTATATAATAAACAAACAACTATTATTAAAATAATTATCGTCATCATAATAATGTAATTCATTACTCCATGGCTTTTGTGTAGGCTGGATTAAAATAAATTATTTTTATATATTTCCATTTCAGTTTCCTTCATTTCATATCTTAAACTTAGTCTTAGGTATAAAAAAAGTTCTGTTCTTCTGCTCTACAAAATTACTTCGAATTATTTTTGTAGCAACTAACGACAACTAAATTTGATAAAAGCACAGGTCTCGACATTTGACATGTTAGTTCCATTGTTCACTGTTTTACATCTCTAAGCTACTGCTCCACCTGCGTCTTAACGCGTTAATTAGTGCGCTAATATAGGAGCTACGCAGATGTGGCCATCGTTTAAAAATGCGTTAAAAGCTAATGGCATTACTAATGCCGTGAAACGTTAAGCGATAACTCGAGTGTCGGTTTTTTGGACACATCAAAGGGTTTTAGCGAGTAGCTTAGGTACCGAGAACAACAATGGAGTGGTTTGGAATCCAAAGCTGCAATCCCCTAAAAATCGCCGACGATGTATGTATATGAATCATCCACTATCTTCTTTCTTCGTTTTTTCTCCCTTTTTAAATAACATAAAATCATTTATGAGGCTCATTATCGCAACTGCTTCAGGCTCCATTGTGAGTGTTGTGTGTTAACGCGTTAATTGACGAGGAATTACGTCTTATCGGCATTGTAACCGTAAATGTAGCTGCCATTTGACGCGTTAACTAACGCGTAGTTCGCCATCAACATTAACATTAACGCTAACGCAGGTGGAGCAGCAGCATTCGTGAGACGGAGTATACGTCACAATCAAGGTATATGGGACTGCACAGATTACAGTTGAGAATTAACACTGAACCCCAAGAAAGTCAGTCATATATTATTGGACGTGTTTTAGTGTGAGATAAAAACATTTAATAGAGACCTTGTATTAAAATAGTATCAAAGTTATATTTATCGTGAATGTCTGTAGTTACCTGGGGTGTATATGCTTCCACTCTGTCTAGTAATGAGTCTGAATAGCCCGGGGTATAGTATCTAAAATAAATATTAGTGATTTTAAAATTTAATCTCACATACATTTCAAGAATTGTTGAGTCGTTTTAGTAATTCTTAAATTACAATTTATTTATATTATAGACCAGTTGAGACCTACTGTGTTATCCGCGGTTACAGTTATAAATCATCAGTAACACCGCGGAGTGAATCTAGTCTTAAATCAGCCTAAGTTACTCCTTATGTCATCAGCCCTCTACCAATGAAAATGCCGTCAAAATCGGTCCAGCGGTTCCAGAGATTAGCCGAAATAGACAGGCAGATGGACAAATAATTTAGTAATTATTTTAGTACCGCATATACTTTCATGTATTTAGTAAAAACTGTTAGTTTTTTATTACCTGCAGACACTTCAATTGTATTAATTTTAGAAATATTCGTTCTTACCTAACGATTTCCTCTGGGAAGCAACTGTTTATAATGTTTATATACTCTTTTAATGACGATCCCGGTACTGAATCTATTTCTTGAACTCGTTTTAAAGCGCCTGTGGTGACAAATAATCTGCGAGCTCTGGCATCGTTTGGTAGTATCTGTTCAAAAAATATTATATTTATGGTATCATTGTTGAAATCTCTAATAACCGTACAAAAACAACCTTCACATGGTCTAAACAAGGTACAATAAAACCAGGCATGGCATTCCAACTAATTCTGAGGTCCGAGACACGGTGATACAAGCCTACATCGTCGCCTCGCTCGATGGCTCTCAAACTTTATAATTTTGGGGAAAATTTATTACTTTGCGGAAAGTTTATTTTTAGTATTAACATTAGTTATTAATAACCTACTACTGAGATTTATACATTATTAATATTTGTTGTATATACAAATAATCTGTATTATTGTCACTAGTAGATTACCACAGTTTTATTTTGGCAATCCCTAGAATCCATTAATAATTTATCAGTTCGTTCTCAGTGGCTATAAAAATAAAAAACGATAGAAAGAAACCATTAGTACAAATAACAATATTTTTAAAAAATTACATGAGTAACTAATTACAATAATAATATCACTTAGTTCAGTACAAAATAAAATATAAGATAACAATTGAAAATTGATGCTAAAAAATGAAATAATCTTGGGAATAAAGGCTAGAAAGAGATAGAAGATTTTGAAAAAGTGCGTTGAAATTCACCGCAATGAACTGAGTTGGCGATATTGCGCGACGTAGCGCAGTTACCCATCTCTATCACAAACGTCATAATAAAGAAATGTCAAAAACACGTGTGTTGAATGGGCCTTGCCAAAAAAATGGCACTTTTGTCTATTTTAGATAGCTTTAGAGTTTATAAACGGCTAATAATAGTGTGTGTGTGTTTGCTTTCAGTATAACTATATAAATTAATTGTTAAATGTGCTTATAATGGCTGGTAGAGGCCGTGGCAGCACCCTGTCATTAACTCATGAACAACTGCAGTCCTTAGGAATTGGAAGAGGAGAAAACACAACACAAATTGTAGCACCGCCTCCTCTTTTCCCTAAACTAGAAACAAAGCCCCTTCCACTGGCTTGTGATGCTACTACGGACTATACGTTGATAGTAAAGGATCAATTCATAGAATTTTTACACGAATCACCTGCATTCGTAAAACCTAAATCTCAAAGTGATGGTGTAGAGCGATACTCTGATAAATACAAAATGTTAGCGCTAGACGCTAAAGAAGGTAAATTACTTGACTGCGTGTGGGCAAATATGCCGGTGGAACTGAGACCGCAAGTAAACAGAACTCGTGTTACATCTCGTAAAAGAAAACTATCCAGAGGAGAGGATCCTTCAGAAATTGCTAAGAAATTACAGACTTTAGAAAAGAAGGAAAGTCAAGAGAATGGTGAAACTGTTGAAGTAAATACTAGTGGAGAGGCTGTCAAAAAGCAGGAACCTAATGATGATGAAGAAATTGAGGATGAACAGGAGGAAGAGTTTGAAATGGATGATGGTACAGATTATGCCAATAATTACTTTGATAATGGTGAAGAGTATGATGAAGAAGATGACAATCTTGATGATGGACCTGTTTACTGACTTTTGTTTGTTAGAGCACACTATGAAATATATTTTATATTTAAGTTGTTAAGGTTTTCATCTTTCATTGGTTAGTAGTAAATTAGTTGTTTGCGGATTACAAACTTTTCATAAAGACAGTGAAATATGTTAAAGTGAAATATGTTTTAAGGGCTTAAGTTTTGTTTTAAGTGAGTTTAAAAGTTGTAAATATGAAAGTAAAATACCAAGTATTTTATAAATTTAAAGTAAATTTATGTTATTTAAACTATTGCGTTATAAACTATTTTACATAAAGACATAGTTTGTATCATTTCTAAGGAGTTGAGAATGGGAGAAACCAAAATAATGAGTAGTGTTTAATATTAATTTCACTTTCAATTATTGTAAAACTAAGTTATAACTTAAAATTTCAAATGTAGATAACCATTATAGACATAACCTGTAGTTTTCAAACACATATATTGTGTGTATACCCTACTCATGTCCAAGAGAATTCTCTTAAAGACAGTCATAAAACTTAGTTGGTGGCATTTATGTGGTTTTAAAACATCATGCTAGTCCCCAACCTGCACTTGGTCAGGGTGGAGGAGCCCAGCAGTGACAGATTTAGTTATTGATGCTACAAAAATTTGGTCTGACTCGGAAGTCTAATTATAGCAGTTGACTAGTTGGTAGAGAAGAGTGCATCATAGAGATAGTCATTACTTTCTTACTCAAAAGCAAGAAGTATACAGAACTTTTATAAAAAATTTAAACTAACAAAGCAACTTACCTTAGCATATTGTGCTAAAACATATTTAAGAATGCCAGCTGGTGCAGAATGCAAAAGAGGTTCTAATGCAGGACGATGCAGGCAACATTGCAGTGATTGCTTCAGAGCACATGATGTTCTAGCTCGTACTTCCCCTGATGACTTGGGATTCGTGTATAACTGCAATACATTTCACATTTTATACAAGTAAGCACACATTTTATACAAGTAAGCACACATTTTATAATAATAAGCATCATGGGAGTTGGTATCTCTGTATTTTAATAAAGAATTATAGAATGATAAAACTAGTATCATATAGTGCATAAAAAGGCTTGCTAAAGTGACACCCAAGGATTGACTAATGCATTGTAAAACATAGTGTGAATAATAGTGCTTATTCCAAACAAGATAACTCTTTTGATACTGTAACTAGTAATAAACCATAGTTTCTAACCTGATGCCCAAAGAACAAATCCTATACTGTACCCTACACAAAAGTTTTCATATGAGGAACACAATTCATTGGGAAAGTATAAGTTTCGTCGGTCCAACATGATTTTTTATCTCACCTGCAACATTCTTGGCAAAGCGTTGGCAACAGCTACAGCTAAGCTGTGCTGAGGAGAGTGCTTCGCGATATGACCCAAGGTCCAAGCAGCTGCGCAGAGGTCTGCATCTTCAGCTTCCGTGTTTTGTAGTATATTAACTAAAGCCGGAATAGCCTTAAAACAACGTTTGTCTACTAAAAAGTAGTGTTCAATAAGTAGGGCTCTAAAAAAATATATGAAACCCATCTGACCTGACTGACAAATCTATAGTAAACCAAAATCTCGTTCATAAGGAAAAGCCTATGTCCAGCTTAGGACTGTCAAAGGCTGTAAATGTGTTGAAAAATGTGATCTTAATGGATCGTTAAGTATTTACAAACAATCTTTAGACAAATTCATAAGAAAATTCGACCCAAAACTGTCATTTTAATGATTTCTATGTTTCATCATTTATTACCAACTAGGTGTCCAACGGTGTTACCCGTGGTTGTTGTTGTAAATCTAACTAGTCTATAAAAAATGCCTAAGTTACTCCTTAGGTCATCAGCTCTCTCCCAGAAAGAGTCCCGTTAACATCGGTCTAGCCATCCAAAAATTAGCCTTAACAGACAGACACAGGTCTTCGCGTATGTATGTAGTGTAAATTGGTTTTCACTTACTCTACGGAAATTTCTGTTAGATTAGATTTAGATTAAAGATTTGGAAATTAAAAATCCCTTTGTTAAGACAATATTCCATACAAGATCTTCTGCACTAATATGTAAATATAATCGGTACCTTCGCTTCAACTACAGCCATGGCTAATTGGTCAGATTGCCCAGCTATGAAGCCAAGTGCCATACAAGCGGGCACTCGTGCACCGCCAACTAATTCAGCTAATAACTCCACTAAAGGACCACATCCGCCAGTATTAACCACTAGTTGCGCCAACTAAAAATTATCAGAGATTTTGTTCCATTTTCGATTAAGGTTTTCAGTTCTATTTAACAGTACTTTTCGAACGCGGCTCCGCCGGCGTGTATTGCGACAAGTTAATCGGTTTTTCCTTCTTTCAAGGCAAAACCATGTAACAAACAGAGTTATTTTCGAATCTATATATATATATAAATGATTCGCTATTTCCCTTGGTCACGCCATCACGCGTGAACGGCTGGACCGATTTCGCTAATTCTTTTTTGATAATATTCCTTGAAGTATGAGGATGTTCTTACGGAGAGAAAAATTTAAAAAAATCGGCCAAGTGCGAGTCGGACTCGCCCATGAAGGGTTCCGTATCAGCAAGTAATATCATATAAAAGTTCTTGTAATTCGTTGTAAGCTTGATTGATGTTTTTATAATAGTGCATTCATTGAATGAAAGGTAAAATGCGATTTACGATTTATGACGTATTATAAAAAAAACTACTAACTAGATTTCGTTCAAACCAATTTTCGTTGGTAGTTTGCATGGTAATGTACAACATATATTTTTTTTAGTTTTATCACTCTCTTATTTTAGAAGTTACAGGGGGGGGGGGACCAACATTTTACCACTTTGGAAGTGTCTCTCGCGCTAACTATTCAGTTTAGAAAAAAATGATGTTAGAAACCTCAATATCATTTTAGAAGACCTATCCATAGATACCCCACACATATGGCTTGGATGAAAAAAAATTTTTTTAGTTTCAGTTCCAAGTATGGGGACCCCCAAAATTTATTACTTTTTTTCTATTTTTGTGTAAAAATATTAAAGCGGTTCACAGAATACATCTACTGACCAAGTTTCAACAGTATAGCTCTTATAGTTTCGGAAAAAAGTGGCTGTGACATACGGACGGACAGACAGACAGACAGACAGACAGACATGACGAATCTATAAGGGTTCCGTTTTTTGCCATTTGGCAACGGAACCCTAAAAAGTCATAAAACAACACTTCTATATTTCCATACAAAAGATTCGTAATAATACATAAGTAAATTTGAACTTTAATGCAATATCATAAAGTTTAAGTTTTATTGGAGGGGTCGCGGGGTCAGCTAGTGTTTAATAATATATGGATGACCGTGATGGAAGATATATGCTCAGTCGTCATTGCAATTTTTTTTTCATGTCTGTGTCTTTTCAAATCTCAGTATCCATACTAATATTATCAATTTGAAAATAACTCGGTCTGATTGTTACGCTTAGAAGCTATTAGCTAAGTAGGTACTACAGAGATTTCAATAAAAAAATTCAACTTTGATTTTGAAGAAGGTCATTGACTACCTTCTCTTTATCGCTATAACCGACATAATTAAGCGGAGGCGGAGCCACGGGTAAAAACTAGTTTGGCATGAAAAAAAAAAACAATCGCTACTACATACCTACTACTTAGTTGTGTTGATATCTGTCTAAAATTCCCAGGAAGTCTAAGTAGCTATTCTATTTTTATTAACGGCCGTCAATTCAAAACAAGTCACAGCTTATCCTTTTAGGCTACTAACATCCAAGGTTAAATACCAACCTAATATTTACCTACAATTTAAAAAGAAATTGAACCTACGGCCACGACTCATCCCATGCCTCGGCAGATCAATAGGCCTATTATTACGTAGTTCTTATCTAGTATTTCTGTTTGCGATGTAATGATAACACGGCCTGATCTGATACTATATCATGGATTATCAACTTTTATGGAGACGAGGATAATTATCGCGATTTGGCGTATGTGTGCATTAGTTTCCTTGTTGCATAGGTAGGTCCACTGTTGCTTTTGGAAGCAAAATATTTTCTTTCTAATAAATCTTACATCAACAGAGTGTTTGACGATATCGCGCAGTAAACAAGCAGCGGCGCGTCGCACTGGCGCGGCGTCATGGCCAGCATGTAAAAGTGCCGCGGGTAAGGCCCCACCAGCTACAACAGCCTCGGCTAAGTCGGTGCGAGAACTTGCAACGGCACCCAGTGCACACAATGTGCTTCGCTGAACAACAACAATCATAATTAAAATTTATCAACTCATTAGAAAAATGTTTTCTTGAAAGTATCGGTAGGTACTTTCAATGTTTAGTCTATTTTTCTATTTACATCATAATTCAATTAACCTTTAGTTTGGGGTCTTGGTTTTCCAATCCATGTACTAAATGACATATCGCTCCAGCATCCACTACCGCTTCTGGCTTATGCTGAGCTAGGTCCACTAAAGCTCCAGCAGAAATCTAGAAAAGTTAAGTCTTCAAATAAAATAGGAATATGACGTCAGGCATAATCTATATATATATAAATGAATCCCTATTTCCCTTGGTCACGCCATCACGAGTGAACGGCTGCATTGATTTCTCTAATTATTTTTTTATAACATTCCTTGAAGTACGAGGATGGTTCTTACGGAGAGAAAAAGCCGTACTCGGGTAAAAAGGTGTAATGCTCAAAATAAGTGAAACTAAGGGTATGACTGTGCTCTAACCTACTGAGCTAACGAGTCTAAAACCGAGTAGCCGAGGATTGAACTAAGTGGCGTGCAATTTGAGAGGCATAGATCCAGCCGTGGGCTGCGATAGGCTGATGATGATTATGGTCAAAATAACTGTTTACTTTGGTACCTCCTATCTTGCTAAATACTTGAAATGTACAATATTAATGTTATGTTCTCAGTAATAACATTCCACTAGTCAATGTAGTGATACCTAGTGATAACGTCGTAGTTTAAGTGGCCATCTCGCCGCTGTGCTGTGGGTTCGAACTTCGATCCCGACATACATAAAACAAAGTTGGTATTCCCAAGCGGGGCAAATTATCCCGAATCTACAGTAATAAGTAATCTTAGGAAACTGCCTTCAATTGTTAATACAATGAGACTAACTTGTTTGAGGCTCATTTCGGGTTCTTGGAATGCCAACACTAACAGTGGTAGAGTGCCAGCATCTACCACCAATCCTGCTAGTTGCTCGCTGTGTTTACCTATGTATCCTAAAGCCCAGGCAGCGTTTTCTTTGACCTAAAAATATGTTTAAACATATGTAGGAAAGAAGACTAACTAAGAGTCACCCAAAATAATGATACAAAGCAGTTGTAAAGAAATGAAATAACAAAACTTTTAGCGTAATAATTACTATAAGTAGTTACTTGCGTATCGAAGTCTTCTAAACATGTGACTATGTGTTCTAATGCCCCTAATCGAACAATCGCGTTAGATAATTCTTCGTTATGTCTGAAAATAATAGTAATCAGTGTGGCATACATTTTTTACTCAGATATAACAGATGTTGCCCTTATTCACTCACTTCGCAACAGCTCGCAAGAGATACAGAGCGGACCTTTTATAATACACCTGTGAACAATATTGCTTCATGTTAGCATGACCATAAGTGTTTTGATCACAAGATAGGTAATACTACAAAGTTATATTACTAATATAGATTTAGACAACAAATTTATTTTTAGCTGTGGATTGTTTATTCCCTGAAAGATTATGAAATAAATAAATTAAATCTACATAGCTATGGGATCACCCACATTATATTTATTCAAATTCTCCAGTGTGATAGTCAACATGCCGCCATTTAGTAATTGCCTAGCAACACCTTCCTCGTGCTCAGCTAATCGGGCTGCCGCCACAACCGCACATTGTCGGACCGTACTGCAGGCATCGGACAGCAAAGGTCTTAATAACTCTGTAAATAGATCGAACTTGTACGTAATAAGCTTGGCTATAAATTAGAATATTAACACAGGCACTCACTTGTGGCCTTTATGTTGCAGGTGTTAACAGCGATAATTAACATCAAGTGAGATTGCCGAAATTGCCGCTTGGCGGCGTGGCATTCACTGCTCAGTTTGAAGCTAGATGGCGATGTGCGTCAGATGTCCAGAATATTAGACAGATCATACTCACCGAGTACACCTGCGCTTTCCAAACATTTAACGTTAGTTGCTCTAGTAGCAAGTTCAGCCATCGTTTGCACAAACACCAAGCGTGCCTTTTGATACGTCTCGAAAACTAAAAGTAATAGACGGAAATTATAGACAGGTGTATGTCCAGGTAGTGGACTGCAATAGGCTGCTGATTATGATGATAAATATAAAACATTCCCACATGAATGAATGTGGTTGAATATACGTCATGGTCATAAATTGATAGTGTTAAATTGGTAGGAATACTACACAGCGGTTAGTACGCACTTGCAGCTGCAGCTGAGAACTAAGAACACCAACTTACCTTACTGTCTACCTTAAAAGAAACACTAATGACACAAAAGTCAACACTGTGTACCCAATTAATACTAATAGGTCTTTGTAAGACATTTCCTTAGCTAATTACTGTGCACTATAATATTAGGAAGCGCAACAATCGCTCTCTAAAATTCGTTAGAAACAAACACATTATTCGCTTCCAACATACAGAGATCAAACAATTTTGGAAAGCAGTTACATATGTCACCGATATCATTTTAAAATATAAATAAACATTTCGTAATAAATAATCAACAGCATCTATGCAATTAGGTACCTAACTGGATGTTTCTAGGACTGCTCATAGAATGACTCATGATTAAATTAATTGGTATATTTCACTTCAAATAAGTTATAGCAAGTATTTAGTAACACAATTTTCAATTCTAAACAAATTTGACAATATTTGTGTGTCACTTTGATATTCATTTGTTAGTTTTGGTCGTGACCATAAAAATAGTGACAACGATTGACGCATCTAACCATATTAAACCTATTTCAGATTCGTGATGTAGATCGAAAACTATCAAAACATACTTTATTACAGTTAGTTAGCTACAAGTTCATAAATATTGTTTGTTTGACCGCGCGACAGTCGGCGGCCGGCGCAGGCGTCCACGTAGAGCAACTACCCGTGAAGGTCATTTAACGTTCGACGTCACGTCTCGTACAACTACAAGCGCGTCATTAGCAATCCGTACACCAACCTACACAGAAATGCCATTGTAACTACATATATGCAGGTAGTGCTTATCTGGCTAAATCGACACACACATGAGTGCACGAGCTGTCGCAGCTAAGACAGGCTGGTGGTCGCGTGCCTCAGTTCATTCACTTTATAAGATTTTATTTTGTGATTTAGTTTATTCAATTTTGTATGTAATTAAAATGAAGGACGTAATCTGTCGGTGATCCTTTTTTGTTACTTACAACAGTCAAGATTAAAGTTTAACTTTCGTTGATAGTGAATAAGTAAATAAAATTAAAATGCCTTATATTATGGTTATGGGTAGCCTAAGTGCACATCATCTTTCTAAAGACGAAGGGGCTACAGTGTATGGCCTCAAAAGCGAAGAAAGAGCGACTTTAGTTCGGGTAAAATCATTTTTAATTTGTTGTACACATCGACTTTACTTTATCATTATTGATTTTATCATAATCATATTTTCTTAAAAAAGCTATTGTAAGTTTATATGTATTGTATCCGTTTTAAAATTATAACAAATTGTATTCACAAATTATAACTGAAAAAAAAAAGTTACCTCTTCTTTGTTCCGGACTAACACCCCATCTAACACGTTATTATTGAAAACATCTATTGTACTTTCTTCCTAGTCTATGTATTAGAGTGCAATAAGGTATACCTACAAATCTACAATGTATATTTTGACCATTGTTTTTTACAGGAGTTAAACTCTTCGCTTAGCGTAGCCATCGCTTTCGCGTCAGAAATGGATCGAACAGTTCGAGTTACACAGAAAGGCATAACTCTAGTTGTGGTAAACCGCCTTCATGCATTGTTTGGCTACGACGTTGTATCTCACGCTATGGCAATGACGAACGCAAACCGTGAGCTGATCTCCTTCACTATGTATAAGAAATCCAGTTCCAGCACGCCAAGTCACGGTCACAGCCATGGACATACGCATAGTGGCTCCAGTAAGAGCCACCCACACAGCAGCAGCGTGGTTACACTTTAATACATGTAGTCAACAAAAGTGCACACCCCATAAGAATCTTAAAATTGATTAATTCCGTCCATATTATAATTTATCAAGCTCGATTATACTACGAATAAATATTGAGAGTGCAATGAAAATGAATCTCTATTGTAAATCAGTATTACTTTTTACAATTTTAATATCAGGGTTTGAAAATAAAACATGGTTATCTATAACAGCATTATTTATTTTTAAATAATAATTCGTATTATGCATTATTAATACGTATCCTAAAGTGCATTACAAAATGGTTATGAATATTACAAATCTATATTCAGTCTTAAAGCCTATATAGGGTTTTCCTGGAATGGATACAAAAGTAGAAAATTAACTAGTACTTATAAATCGAAGACTAGAAATGTGTGTTAATTCCATTGATCTATAAGTTATAACTCAATGGTTAATTCAAACAAAATTGTGAGTTATCTTCATAAATACATATATGACAAATATTACGATATAATATCAATCGGTCAGCTGTTTCTTTGTGTACCAATCCTCTGCCTCTCTTCACCCAATTTCTTAAGTGCTGCAGCGTACTGCCTTTGAATATCCATCAGCCTGTAATACTCGTTGTAGAGATCAGTTTTCTGTTGTTTCTCACTTTTATATTTCTCCTCGACCTTCTTCACAGTATGGTTCACCCAGTCTACTATGGATTCAAATTGAGACATGAATTCTTCTCTTTTTCTCACAGACGACATAGCTCTGCAAAGATTAGTAAATACGAGTATTAGGCAAATGTATGTTTGTAGTACTTCTTACTTCTGTTTTTATCAACCTAGGAATCGATATGTACTATGTACCTATAGTGCCTACAAGTGTCGGACATAATGTCTACGCCGTTCACTTCTGATAAATCTTAATTCGGCATGCTCACTTGATAGATGAGGTAGATGCACCTTCTACCTACATTATTATGTTTTATTGTGGATAGCGCTGATTGTTTACAAAACTCCTAGCAACGGGCAGTCCAGAACAGTATTAAAATTATTTGTTTTTAAAAACCGTTTTTGAAAAAGATACTTCATAAATGTATTAGTTACCAGTGATATCGACAAGCCAGGACATCAAGGATTGTCTGCAAAAAAGTGCAGGCCGCTTCTCGAGACATGCCGCACTTAACAATATCATACGCGGGTCCCTTGCCACCGTCAACGTGTCAAGTCTACTTGAGCCGACTGGTATTACAAGAGACGATGGCAAGAGACCGGACGGTATGAGTTTGATTCCATGGAAGATGGGTCGGGTGCTGGCCCCTTCCTATCTACATGAAACCAACAACAGAGCTGGTGCGTCATGTGAAGCGGCTGAAAAAGCTAAAGCATCCAAATACAGGGGTCTAGGTTCCGAATATGATTTTCTCCCATTCGGTGTCGAGACCCTTGGGCAGTGGGGTCCTAGCGCTATAAAGCTTTTCAAGGAAATAGCAAAAAGATTAGTCACATAAGATTTAAAATACTGTATCTTTCGTAATCAGTATTTCATTAGCTTGTGTTAAAATAAAATTCATTTATATTGTTTGCGATATATCTAATCTAACCTCGCCAACAGGAGTAGCAAGGCTGGACAAAATAAAGACAATTCATTGTTTTCGTGAATACAATTATTCAATTTATCAGCCTGTTAAACGAAAATATGTATTGTATGAATTTGTTAATTAATACTCGCTCCATAACTATTCTTTCATAATTCAAGTAAAAGTCGCACACGAAGAATTAATGTTTATTTATTTATTAATCAACGACTCACTGCTAGAGATGGGTTTATGCCCAGGCACTTTGGGCATATTGATTAAATGCCCAATAAATGCCCGTATACGCCCAATAAATGTTTTTTATCTGGGCAAAAACTTTAATTGGCATTTGTTTTAAATATCAATGACTATTTAATATATTCATAGTAAAATATAGTTGCTAAGCATAGACTTATACCTAGCAGTGGCCTGTTAAAGTCGGTGACGATAAATTAGCAACATTTGTGTGAGTAGCAAAGATTAATCGACAATTCGACTTCATCGAAACTTCGAACACAAATAAAAACAATATACGAATTGTGATTCAACAAGACTGTGTTTATAACAATATAAAAATAATTAGATATTTTTAAAGAAATAATTAATTTAAAAAATACGGACTATCAATTACGATTTGATTCAGATAATATTCAACTTTTTTTTAACAAAGCAGTGTTACGTGTTTTTGCCCAGTACTCGGGCATTTATTCGGGCGTAAACTCGTTTATGCCCAATGAGCCAGGTTTTTGCCTTTTCGCCCGTATTTGTTTCTGCCCTCGACCCATCACTACTCACTGCTCCTAGTTTGCCCAATAGAGAACGCCACGAGTATAGCCGGGTATACTGGTTTGGTACCCACAACAGTACAACGAGATAAAGTATTCGAATTATCCATTTTATTGTTCAGTAACAGATAATAGTGTAACATTAGAGAAAATTTACGCTGAAATGCAAGTGTATTCAGACCTACTATGTCGAGAACAAAAAGTAATGGATATACAAGTATGTAAATAAGAATAGAGCCCATAGTTATTTATTTAAGAGCCGCGTGAATTTGGTTAAATAAATACATATTTTGGACATCTTACACACAACATCATCTAGTCCCAAAGTAAGCAGAGCTTGAGTTATGGGTACTAAACAACTGATATAAATAGATAAACATACTTTTTTTTTTGTAAATACATACATATTATACATAGAAAACACCCATGGACGCGTTCCACCATTGTATTATATCATTGCTATCATCTGCCGACACTTAAATATTGAGAACTCAATTCGAACCTAAATGCACACTTACTAATACTAATTTCTTGTGTGTTCTACAGATTACAAGAACATACTGCGAGAAACAGTTTCATATTAGTCCCACAGTAATATTCTAGCCTAGTTGTCAGCTTCGCTCTCCATCGACTGAGATCGTAACCTATTGGAACTTGAATCAAAATGTCTTTCACCACCAAAGACATTTTGGTTCAACTAGTGAGTCAGTCATAAACATCTATCATCCGTCACCACTGAGGCCTTCAGTCCATCAAGTCATATATATACATCTTGTACAAGTCGTGTTATCATAAATAATGTTTTTTTTAATGAACGTTATGAATTGTTAACAAAGATAAGACTAGTTTTAGGTAGGTCTGTTATGTCTACAGACATTAGGATAATTTCCACCAAAAGGCTCGCATCGCATCAGATCTGCACGGATATTTCAATCACACGCATTATTAAAGGCCGAAACGAAACCTATACTGTGCTAGTTTACATTATCACTTATCACACACTTAAAAAATATTACAACCCTGATTGTATCGACGTCACTTCCTCCTAGCTGTACCTAAAGACCGACTTGTGAA
Organism: Phragmatobia fuliginosa; assembly: GCA_932526445.1. Lineage (NCBI taxonomy): Eukaryota > Metazoa > Arthropoda > Insecta > Lepidoptera > Erebidae > Phragmatobia > Phragmatobia fuliginosa. The sequence continues at coordinate 9,427,005 of OW052071.1, read as the reverse complement.
ATAGTTTGTTAACATTCATACTTATCAAAATAAATTTATTTATCATTTCTTTTTAGCTTTCGTGGTATCCGTTCTAATCCTTTCCGATTGGTGTGTTTGGTGGTACTTATCAAAGTTAATTAAAGAAAGTTGGCTGTCGTGAACGAAATGAGAACTTCTGTTGATAATATGAAATATCTTACTAAACACTTATAAGACCATTTAGTATCACAATAAATAACTAATATAGTAATAACTTAAATGTACTAAAAATAAGTTATAGACACAATCTCAATTTATTCACATTCTAATCCATTGGTACTTGTGACATTGAATGGCTGGAATCATTTTCAAGGACGCGTAATACATAAACACATAATGTGTATATAATACTTACTCATCATAATTATCCAAAATGGAATTGAGCAGACTTAATTCTTTTGAGGTATATAATTTCACTTCTAATAGTGTATTGTAAAAAATGTAATATTGTTTTGTTTCCTTGTGTTTTGATGCAACTAAAAATATAAAAACATGCTTTGCATTAGACACACTAAAAGTAAAATTGTCATAAATATATCACTAGCTTTTACCTGCGGCTCTGCCCATGTACACCTATGTCAGTTATCGTGGTAAAAAAATCAAAGTACCTCAAAACCAAATTTAATTGAAATCAATGCAGCAGTTTACCCGTGAAAGCGTAAATGACAGAGTTATTTTTGTAGTTATAATAATAGGTGTAGTAAAAAGAAATTAGAGGCTGACACTGAGTCATCTAATCTCATACGCCATTCAGTGGAACCCGATCAGACTTATGCAACGCGAGATACAGATAACTAAAGCCATCTGTTTAAAAAATAATGTATTTATTTTTAGTACACCCATTATTAGTATGAATTTACTTAATATGTTTGTAGTAATTCATGTTACCTTGATTATAAAGTTCTATAAATCTCTTTTCATATTGCAACAATTCTGCTGTCCCAGGCACTTCATCAATGGCAGTAGTATATCTCAACACCTCTCGGTTTACCTTCCCTAGTTCTAGTCTCATGTTTGTAATAAACGTTTTCAACTTTTCTTCCCTCTCATTAAATTCTTTCAACTCCGCAGGTGTTAATGGTTGTTCTTCAATTTTCGTAGCTGGATCTTTTATTGACCTGTACATTTTATACATATATACTAGCTGAGTTCCGCGGTGTTACCCGCCTTTATTGTAGCAGAAGGGAGTAACGCCGCGGAGCGACGCTAGTACAAAAAAATCATTTGCCATTTGTCAGTGAAAGTCCCGTCAAAATTCGTCAGTTCCAGATATTACCCAAAGGAACAAACAGACAGAGAGATAAAAAATTAAAATATTTCTTTTTTTATATGAGTAATTTTTATACTTTCATATGCAATTAGTAAACCTTATGTGCGGGTTATCTAAAAGTGCAACATGGTGACGACGTTGTACATCAATCATATGTTCATTTTGAACTAGTTTTTTTATCAGATTTATTCTTGCTTCAAACTTCGAAACAGAGTCATCTCTAATTAGCTATAGGTTTATTTTGTAAAATTAATTAATAATTAAATTTAATAAAATATAAATCAAGTAAGTTTCTTTTGGAAACCTCCTGGTTGCGACAAAAACGTAATTAACTTTTTACTTGATATTATAAACAGACACTTCAATTATATAATTGTATAGATAACACACAATTTTAGGAAACACAGCCTTAGTATTTCAACTTTGATGTTATTACCTGAAGTCATTTTCTAGTTTAGCATGTTCCTTTTCTCTATGTTGAATAATTTGCAGGAGCTCATTCCTTTCTCGTGCCAGATCTTTCAATGACTTATAGAATTGTTTCACGTCTTTATCACTGCATCAAAACATAAACATTAGAGTTAGTACAGTCAAACAAAACACATTGAGTAGGATATGAACATATACTTTTATATCTACCTATAGTCTTCAGACTTCATTAATTTGTGAGTGATTTTGCGCAACTTTCCAAGTACGTCAGTATATTGAGACTTGACCTTTTCGATTCTCTCTTCATGATTGTCTTTGAACTGTTGGATATCTTTTTCCATGACAGATATACTTTTGGCAAGTCTGTCCACATCCCCTGAATACTTTTGTTTCTCACTTGCCTCCAATTCTTTTGATATTTCTCCAGTGAGCTCAGATTGCAACACTGCATAGTGAACTTTGGTATCGGCGTCTTTAACTACGATGTCATCATCTTTTAGGTATCTATTAGCCTGTAAAAGAATTATTATTTAATATTTTCAATATTTATTTAAGTTTATTACTACTTTAAACATTACAACATTATTTATTTCATTAATAAAAGTCTTATACTCTTACTTACTTCAGTAGTGATTTCTGATGGATCTGCAAGTGTTTTTTCATAATCATACTGAAAAAAGATTTTTTATCAACTTAATATATCTAATAAGAATTATATTTATTAATATCAAATGTAGCAGAATTGAATAATGACACATTTCGTCAAAACTTGACAAAACTGAAACAATTTAAACAATTTTCAGGACTTTTTTGTGTTTTTTATTTAGCATCACACTTAAACCAATAGAAGTTGAGCATGTTGAATAGTGACACAAGTTCCGTGGGTCAGCTATATAAAATGTTATCAAAATATTATACTTATACTCACCAAGAAGTCTAATCCATCATCATTTTTGACATCTGCTTTACTTGTGGAGACATGCATCAACATTCTTTGGTCATACTCAGATAGGGTAGCATTCACTTGTTCTAGTTCATTGGCTGGAAGACCGCCTTTCCTTTTTCGAACTCTACATGGTTTATATAAGTTCTAAAATAAAGAAAAAATGAAAAAAATAAAAAATAACAACTAATAAATAATTTCTAAAATATTTTGGTAGCGCAACGATAATAAACATTAGATAGGGGGAAATGCTAGTGTAATCCCTAGTGCTAATGTAGTCTAACTCCCTAACTACATATAAGGTTTTCTTAAATTGTTTCCAATTACAGTTTTATAGTTAATTTTTTGTGTGATGACTTATGGAAATGATAATGATCTACATTATCATTTCCATAAGTCTTTGAAGGTCCATTGGTGGACATAGGTATTTCTATAGAAAGGAGGTTTTAGTCCAATATACTATATTGGACAGATGTTAAAGGATTTTGTCAAATTTTCCTTCTTTTTGCCAAGTTGTATTGGTAATAATTAGTTGTTATTTCAGCATTTACCTGCACCATAGCTAAATTTCTTAATAATTTTTCTTTTTGCATATAGTTAGCTCTGTCCAACTCAAATATATGGTTTTCCTCATACTGAATAACAGCAAACTTGCGTAATTCATCTTCTTTAGCTTCTCTGAATTCACTGGAGTATTTAATAAGCCATAAAATAAGTGGATAGATATTGATAAAGTCCAACCCTTGAATTTGATGAGGTTCTATTGTGTATGGACATTTCATTGTTGGTAGAACTTTCACAATTTTCTCTGTTAAGGCTCTGTAATAAAATATATATATATATCAGTTATAAATGGTTTCAAGTACAAATATTTTATATAACATAGAATAAATATAAAAACCTAAGCATATTTCGTTTATGTATATCTACACATCAAATTAATTATATTTATGTACCTATTATTAATGTAAGAGGTACATACAGAATCATTTTTTGTATAGTCTCCAAAAATAGGAGTGCTTAAATTAAGCAGCCTGAAACAAATGAGCAAAGAAAAATTCACATTTTACACAAGACATTTTTATTTCTATGTGTAATCCTCAAACAAAAAAATACTGTTCAGGAATAGAGAAAAGTGTGTCTGTCCTGTAACTTGATTTAAGAGCATTTTCAAAACATATATTTACATTTTTTTTCCAATTGTGAGATTCTCTTCAAACAATAGGCTTATGTCTACATCAATGTCACAAAGCTCTATACACCAAGTCAGGCCTCCAACAATCTTGTCAAATGCAGAGAGACCTTGTAATTGAGCTCTGTAATAGCCAGCTGCAACCAATGCATCTGATATCTCGTGCCATTTTACTATCTGTTCTGCGTCTTCACGGACCTCTACCTATAAGAACATAGACAAAAAATCTAAATAACCACTCAAAGTTAACAATGAAACACAATGAGAGCTTCATTGTAACAATCAACAGCAAACTTTAAATATAAAGTGCAGGGATTTAGAGACTAAAGCCATACGAAAAGTACACAGCTATAACCACTAAACCAGTATACAACATTATAATAATCAGTAGTCTTCCTAGCCTTAGTTCCAATATTATTTGGGGTTGGCTACTAGTTCAACTGGTTTTACCTGAATATCAGTTTTTACACAGAGCAACTTGCATCAGACCTCCGCAACCCTAAGGGAGAACTGAAATTCAATGGTTGAACTAGTCGTCAGTAAATTTAAGAGCACTGAAGTCCCAATAATGATTGTCAAATATGTTCATGAGAACCGGGACCGCCAGTTTTACGTACTCTCCGAGACACGGGCATGATCCACAGACAAACTTCCAAACTCCGGGTTGCTTTTAGGAATTTCCTAAGACAAACTCAAAACACTTTTTGGCATGACCCGAGACCTCTTGATTAGGTAGATATAGATATAAATAAACATTTTTTTACGAGGTAATCTAGGTATACAACATGTTTTGAAGGCAGAAACCCATACAAACCAATACATCATTGGAGCTATTTTAAATGTGTACTTATATACATTTTATGAAAACAGTATTTTCATACCTCTTTGCCTTCTTGATCAACTCCGCTATAAATATTCATTAAAGGTTTACTACGTGTAAAAATATTCTTTTGTCTTGCTGCCATGTCAGAGATTTACTAGTATTAACTTATTACCTATTGCCGCTTGAGATTTATGTACACTGAAGTAGTCGGAAAAATCGCTACCTAAGACGATTTAACCAGAACTAGTTCTGGTAATTCATATTCCTTCAACAAATATTTTATGAATAATCACCTTAGGATTCCTACATACTTTTTATTGTATTTTTTGAAAAAACAAGAAGTTTTAAAGAATGTACTATAGGAATAGGACTAATTTAATTTTTACATTGACAGTTGACACATCATATCATAGACTGTCATATCATAGAGTACTATCACACAGATAACATCACACTCATCACAGTCATCACAGAGGGGCGTTTTTCAAAATTTTGCACCGTTACGTACAGAATGTCCATTTATTTTCATACTAAATCACGTCACGTCTGGACGTTACGTATAACGCGGACTTGTCATCACATGTTTCTTTGGTATAAAAAAAAGTTGATTATAGTAGTTTACTAGTACACATTCATTATCTACAACATATTTACTTATAATTTAAAACGAGTAGTATATAAAATTTATGGGTCTTACCTTTCAAAATCAATGTTCGTACCGGACAAACAAACAGACCCGTTACGTATTTCACGGACCGCAAGTGTTGACGATTGAATTTCTTCAGTTTTAATTCAAAGGAAAAGAGCGAATGAATGATAAAAACATTGTCAATATGTCATTGCTTGAAACATTGCTTGAAAATAGTTAGAGCCAAAGACAATGTTATTGTTATTCTTTATAAAATCATACCGTTACGTACAGGACTGTCCGCTGTGGCCAGTTTTTTAAATCCGATAATTTCAGTATTTATATTAGAAAAATATACTACAACCTTATTATATTTTATTTAAAAACAAATAAATGAGTTATTTCATTCGAGTAATACTAAAGATATCTAAATATAGCTTATATATTCTCCAAAATACGTAATCAAACTCCAGGATATTATGTAGGACACATAAAAAAGTAGGATAATATTTGGTATTTCATTAAATATTAAAATATGTTTTCCGCTTAAGTCTTATGTTTATCTTTTTTTTTACAGTAAGTTAAACATTTCACCCTAACATAAAATAATTTGATACTCACTTCCTACATTTTTGCCTTTTAATCAATGGTCAAACTCGTAGGACATAGCAAAATAGTCCTGAGCAAAATTTTGAAAAACGCCCAGAGACAGAAAATTACATGCAGAGAAAAGGCAACACCTTGGTAATACCTACTTTCCTACTTAATATTATAAATGCGAAAGTAACTCTGTCTGTCATTCTGTGATGCTTTCACGCCTAAACTACCTGACCAATTTTGATGAAATTTGGTATGAAGATAGAACTAAACTTGAGAAACGACATAGGCTACTCTTTACCGCGATAACCGACATACAAGCGGGCGAAGCCCTCGTGTATTTCAGTAATCAAGATTGCGTTGAGTGAAGGTGCGACGAATGAATCGATCCAACAACTTAGATATACACGCGGGCGAAGCCGCGGCCGAAAACTAGTTTAAAATATTTTTGTGCAATGTTATTAAATAGAAGGTGCATAGAGTTACCTTACCACCAATAACTTCGGGCCCCAAGGTAACCTCGCAAGGTTTTCACCTATCAGCAGGTGAACCACTTAGACGTATACATTTAAAATGCCCCTACCTGTCCCTTTGGGGCAGCAAGCGTGATTTTATTTATGTAGTTAGAACAACAAAATACATTTTTTTTTATACTTTTAAGTTTTTCATATCCCATATCATTTCAACAGTCTTAACGGCTATTGGACCAGCAGTCTCAGTGGTGCACTTAGCACTACTGAGACTGCAGGCCCGAAGGCGGATCTGTCTCTGCATTTTAAATCTCTTCTAAGATTTTCGTTTAAATAAAACACTGTTAAGGCCAATTAAGATCTACACACAACGTATCTAGTTAGATACGTTGTGTGTACATGTGGCATGAACGATTTAGTATGAGCTTTGAGGAATAATTCGTTATAGTACCTTGACAGGAACTAGTTCCTAATAGTACTTAGTAAATGTACGTAGTACGTACTACAAACTCTAAAACTCAAGCTTAGGGTGCCAGGTGATGCCAAGGAGCAGGCTCGGGTGGCGGACCAAATGCCCACTAGAGCCACCTACGGCTTGTAGCTGGCCCTCTCCTAGGGCCAGCTACAAGCCGTAGGTGGCTCTAGGTATTTTGAGGTTCCAAGGACCTCCTTCCGAGGGCACACCTGGTTACTTGGTGGTATCGTAGGGGGATTTAAGCATAGACAAAAAAAAAGTGTGAAAGTTCAAATATTACGAAACGCAACATCTGGGTTTGCAAATAGTACGAATGAGGTGTTTAACTTTTTGTACCTTCATATCTCTTCTTTTGTTCAAGTTTTTTTATTGAGTTTAAACTTGAAGTTTATGTGCTGGATATTATGTCAGTTTAGAAACTGTCGTCTGTCATATCTGTCATTCGGCGACTATCGATGTTTTTATGAAGACAAAATTCGGAAAACTGGAATTAAAAACACTCAGGACATTACAATAGATAAAAAACACTTCAAATAATTTTAACGAAAATGAGCAGATTGCCAAGAATTTTTCGATGTAAGTCTTGACGTTAGGTTCCGACTACATACCTAAAGATTTTTGATGTTTCATAATAACCTCGCAATTAAATATAATATCAAAAGCAATTAAATTTCAGAGTTTATTGGAATAAATAATTATTTTATACTCATCATCATGGCTGAAAATATTGATATGGTGAATTACGTTTCTACTTTGCTGGATTCTGGAAAATACAAAGAAGCTTTAGGTTCAGTCAACGAAGATAGATTTGAAAGAAGTTTTAAAGACAACTGCTGGGATTTAATAGCTACGGTAATTGGCAAAATTGAAGATGATACAATTGTTATTAAACCATCAATGTATGGAGCATGTGAACAACTATTGTCCATTATTATTGAGAAATGTTCACCAGAAGAAGCTCTGTTAGAGTTCATTGAGCAAGTGGAACTTGCAAAAAACGATGCTCAGTTTGGACTGGTGCTACAACCACTCCAAGATCTACTAAAAAAAATGTCTGCTAAAAGAGGTAGATCATTAGAATGGTGTTTAAATTCTATTACTACCTATATTGAGAAAATTCCTATACCGGAACATCAATTAGAGGGCCAAGAAAGATTACTAATGGACTCTGATAATAACGTGCGAAGGATAACAAAAGTTTACACACTTTTACCATCATTCTATAACCATTTCATCAAAGAATTGGATGAGAAAGATATGAATAATAGAACAAAGCAAATAATAACAGCTTTTCTGATTAGTCTACTTGGTAAACCTCTCATTTACCTAGACTTAGATCCAGAGACTAATGATAAAAGTGAGGCAAGGTTAACTTGTTCAATAATAATTCAAGATATTTGTACTCTTGAAAAAAATGTATTGAAATTTCTTGAGTTAGTGGAAGTTTGTTATAGGGATGGATTAAAGAAAAGTGTATCAAAACAAGATAATGAAGATGAAAAGCTGCCTTATGAACATAAAGAAAAAATCAATATGACTACACTGTCTGGATTATTTTATGCTGTTTTCTCAGGGCATTTTTCTATACCAGAATTGGCAGTTCCACAAGTTTATCGTTTAGATTATGTTCTTAATACTGTAATGTTGTGTTCTGTTCACTTATTAAGTTTTCCTGAATATGGCCCACTTGCTAAAGCAATTGCCTTATGCAATGGTGTTCTAAGCCGCTTGCCTCAAAGAATGTCATATGACCTGTTCTCACCAGTACACATTGACATGTGTAAGGGATTAACTAATGTTGCAATATATTCAAGTTATGAATTATTACGTAAGCAAGCTCTGGCAACTATTGAATGCCATATTCATAAGTTTGATTATAAGGGAAGATGTACACTTATTAAATATTTAATTGAAATGTCCAATCATTCTGGAATGATTGGATATGCTATAACTTTATATAAAAACTCTATTAATGAGTCATATGCTCAGCCTAAATTGGATGAATGTTTTACTGGTGCTCAACTTTCAATTATGATTAAGAAAATTTGCCACCTACCACATGGTGAGGAGTCTGATCTAGTGGAACATGCTGATCAAATAATTTCAGCATTAAATTTTTTGAGATATTTGACAATCAAGGATATTGAGAACCGTACTGGTATCAGTGACAATTTTACATATATTGAAAATATTTACCTGGAACAACTACGAACTGGACTTAATATGTCTAAGGTACATTATGAAGTAAAGCTAAAAGATATTGAAGAAGAGAGTGATGTACCAGGAGATAAACTTAACGTTTCAATTAATGTTGGAGGCAACATATTGGACAAAATTCCCAAAGAAAACAAAAAAGAAGTTTTATGTTCCGCTTTAAATGCCTTTCATTTGATAGAAGGTCTAATGGCACGTCTTTCTGAATGTATCAATGTTAACAAAATGCAAAGCTTAAAAATGCATTGCGATTGAAAATATATGTATTAGTATAAATAGAATTATTGTCCTTTGAATAAACCTTTTTTAATATTTTTTTGTATATTTATTTCTAACTTTAAATTATTGTGTATTTTTGTTCATTTATCATTTCTATTGAGAATCCTTTTTCCTTGTTAACAGCTTTGAAGAATGGCCAAAGAATAGTTGGTCCATTAGCATCAGCTTCCATCTATAAGAGGCAAGGTGTAATTAGAAGTTACTGTCAAAGCAGTTTTGAAAAGGAGTTAAAACCTGCTACTGTTGTTACTGAACATGAAGAGCACCAATATGAAGAAAATGTGAAAAATCGCATTTTGGAAAAGGCTTTACAATTTGTACCAAAGAGTGGATGGTCCACTGAATCTTTAAGTTCAGGTGCCAAAGCAGTAGGGTATCCAACTATAACACATGGATTATTTCCTAATGGTGGTGCAGATCTAGTCCACTATTTTAATGTTAAATGCAATGAAAAGCTAGTAGATCAAATGAAGAGTGTAAGTTTTATAAATTATTCATATTATTAAATAGTGAGTTATATGACTAATCTCATATAATTATGTATTTCTTTTCGTTTTCCAGTGGCCTATTGAAGGATTGAAGGACTCAAAAGTGCCAGCGAAATTTGTGGAAAATGCTATTATGACAAGATTGTTAATGATTGATCCATATAAGTAAGTACAAGTCAAGTTAGGATTTGTCTACTATCTGAGCTTGGTTTATTTTAACTTGTATCTACGTCATGCAATAAATTAAATAAAACAAGAACATCTAGTTTCAAACTAAGCAGAGCTTGTATTATGAAAATTAGATTGACAGATAAAAAAATTATAAACATTACCTACTTATTTCGTAAATACATACAACATGTATTTACATAAAAAACACCCAAACTCCGAAACTGATAATATTTGCAGATTTGATCCATATTAATCGAACCTGAGACCTCAGTAATGTAGTGATTTATGATACGGCTGCACCAGTTTTTTATCATTATAATTAGATTAATTATTCTTACAAAAGATGTAGGGTATTGACGACAAATATAAGTGGGTATTTGCTCGCGGCAGGACTCACGGCGTGGCGTTTTGGCTGTCGAAGGGTGTTTGGCAGATTAGGTTTAACTTATGCGTTCCCCACGCTTCACTTAGGTACTCGAATTCCCTTCGCTCCATAAATAAGCCTCACGGCGAAGAAGATAAACTAGAATGATGACTCTGAAGTGTATTTATTTAGAATCAACACTTCCCTAATATTTCTTTGTATTTTACTTTTAGAAGTACCTGGCCTAAGGCTATGGCTCTTCAAACACTTCCTAACAATGTTCCTAACTGTCTGGCTACTCTATTATCACTTGTAGATGACATCTGCTATCATTCTGGAGATAGGAGTGTAGATGTAAGTATGTAATGACTAATGACCTATAAGGATTAGTTTTGTTGAAGTTTACTGTTGTAGAACTGATTTATGCAAATTCATTCATAGAAGATATTTAACTTTTTTTAAGTGTTATTTGCTAGGTTGTGCCGATATTAAAAATTTTGTAGACATTTGGAAGTCGTTATCATCTCTCAGGAGCTAATAACAAGATCGGTCTCGAAAAAGGCTAAAACCAAATGGCAATGCATTAACGAAAAATAAAACACTTCCTAGACTTGTGTCTGTTTTCACCAATGTCCCCTGAATTTTAAAACGGGCACTTTTGAAACGTTACATAAACGAATTTATTTGCAAGTTTCCAAAATGCTATTCCTATGGAGAAAAACTGAAACTCCAGAAGTTACTTTTTTAATAAAGCAAATTTGCAATTTTCGTGTATTATTTATAAATGCAATAAGAACGTAAAATAGCTAATTAGTAATTTAAAAAGAAAGTAAATAATAAACTCTAACAACCATATTGTTGTACCTATGTATAAATATATTATGTACCTGGGCCAAGTGCAGTAACGTGGTGTGGTAGCAGTGCTCGCTATGCGGGCGGTATATATTACCATAAATATACCTGGTATATATATACCTGTGCCATGTACAGTACCTACGTGGTGTGACTATTGATACTTCATATCAGTTACGGTCTAAAGCATAATGAATTTGAAATGGTAAAATATCGAAAACGTAAAATGTATTTTACTCATAATGCCATAATCGGGTAATGTCGAAAATGTAAAATGACAATTACGTATTTTGTCAGAAAAGCATATTATTATAATTCTGTCCTTTTGCGTATCTGAAGTTCTCCTAGTAACTGGATATGCTCTTGAAAGGTGCCAGTAAGTTAGCAACTGAAATATGGTACACACTAGATTCGTCATTTGAGTGCCATAATTAGGATGTCGATAATTAAGTAAAATTATCTAAATTAATAGAAAAAAAATACTTTTCAGTTCAACTGGTATGCTCGTCGAGTAGGTTTGGCAGGAATATATAAAGCAGCGGAATTATTTTACTTAACTGACAGCAGCTCAGAAAGCATTAGCACAAGAAATTTTGTTGCATCACGCATTCGGGACGCTCAGTTGATTCAGACAGCATTAAACTTAAATCCAGTATCTGCTGCACCACAGACTTTAACTGCTGCTTTTACGACGGTAATTCATGTAACAAATTATTAGTTTTATATATAACGTTATTTAATTTATTTTTAAATGTACATAATTTATTTCCATTTCTGTCATGTTATTATATTGTCAAATATTTTTTATACGCACACATTTTGTTTTATTTCAGGCCAAGAATATTTTGGGAATTAATACACTTAAATAATATGAAGACTATATTAGGCTTATATAAGTGTCGGTTATATGAAACACACCCAAGGAAACCAACTTTTACGACCTTGAGAAGTATTAACTTAAATATATTCTTAATTAGGTGTTGGTAATAAATAGTTTAACTCTTTTACTAATGTGTATTTTTATTCTTTATACTTTGAATAATAAAAATATTTAACTCTCATATAAAAAATCTATTATATTTGTATGTATAGTTAATATGATGCAGTCTCTTAATAAAAGTTCTATATAAATATGCTTACAATAAACACATTCTATAAGTAGTGAAGGCACATTGGTTGTAGCTATGATGGTATGATGTAGTCACTGCCTGCAGACACGTAAGATATCAAATTTGGCGGTAGTGGCAATTTGCTCCATTGATTCGCTGATACAGTTTGCCTAATAACAAACCTGCAGATCATTTGCAGAGAATCCAGCCTCGCAAACCTAAAAAAAAAACAAGTTAAGTATTGACCGTGATTCTGCTGTTAACATCACTAACAAAATGTTTTTAATTATATATTATAATTTCGTTAATTTACAGCAGATTTTTCGATATCTCAGATCCTACCTATTCCTGTCAAAACGTGTAGCTGAGTGTAGCGGTAGCGTCAAACTATAATACGGCCAACGAGAAGCTATACAAAAGTTAATTTACCCTAATAGCGACTGTGTGGAGTTGACAATCTCTTTTTCCATCTTTGGTATTTGTCATAATGTCTCGCTTTCCGGGCAAAAAAAATGATAAAATCAACATGAAATCGTCAACATTCGGACCGCCAGTTTAATAATATAATTTTTTTTGTTACATAGTGATGTAACAGAGGTAAAGCTATATTGTACCTATAGCTATATTCAGAAAAAATAATATTATTTGCGTTTAAAACTACATAAAAAATAAATTCACATTAACTACCCTCAATTTTTGTAGTTTACATCAATCAAACATTTCTGTATAATATTTGTTACAATAATTTTGACTGTAATGAGCTAATAAACCAAAGGAGAAACCCGAAATCCATACAAACTTGGGCCTGGCGTTACAGTGCTAGAATTTGGTCATAAATTACAATATCTATGACGATTTCACGAGCCTTATTTTCAGGTCTCCCAGCAATGGCCAAATTGGTAAAATCAGACAATGTTTACATTTTAGGTTATGTTTATTGTTTGAGTTATTTTAATGAAAAATTGGCCAAGTGTGTGTCAGGCCACGCATAAAATAGGGTTATGTACTCACCCATAATTAAATCGTGCCCAATAGATAATTAATAATATTAATAAATAATAAATATTTCGGACATTTTACACACAACGCCATCTAGTCCCCAAACTAGACAACTGATATAAATACATAAACATTCTTTTTTTTTGTAAATACATACATATTATACATTGTTGTATTTGCTTATTATTTCTTTATTTTTGTACGAAGTTTTCTAAGTCAGCTTATTTCACAAGTTAGGCCTTTATAACTTCTAAAATAAAAAAGTTATGAAAACCGCTATAGTTTTCTATAACATGAAAAACACGATTTGATACATTTGTGTTTTTCTATGGCATAGTCACATTAATGTAAAAATGCAAAACTACCCTTTCATGCTATATTTAATGCTGCCAGTTGTAGATATTTTGAATTGCCGCCATTGTAAGTAGTTGTGTCACGATTCGCTGGCCAGACTCTATTTACATTGATTAAAATACCTATTAAAACAATCTTTTATACTAAAACAAAGAAGTATTATTTATTTATAACAGTATCGATTTCCACTAAATCGATCCTATTTTAGGAATGCTACGTTTGTGGAGCTAGTTACGTATATCGAAATAAGTGTTGCAGAGGTTTACAAAGATTGTTTAAAACAATAGAATTCTACTTATTTTCTACACTTGGCCATTGCAAATGAAGCTAAGATTTCGATAGGTTAATCAAGCAAACTAGACGAATTTTTTGGTACATATCCCATTCGTGTAACGCTTAGGCCCAGAATCGGGTTTCTCCTTTATATTCGCATACCTAGTAGCTCTCTAAAAATTCGAAACACACACAAACAAAATCTATTTGCTCCAAAATTGAGTAGAACTAACGCTGGAGAACGAGCTCCCCTAAGACTTATGAAATAATGATAATTTCACTGACATAGATATATTTCATTTCTCTATGGATGCCACCGCCCTCCGCGGCGGCACCTTGTTTAACGCGGTTTTGACCAGTTTGATCACAGACACTCGCAAGAATGAATGCTGAAGTGGTGGCAATCTGGCTTTTATGGCGCAGAACTCTAAATGGGGCATTCATGTTATTCTATAAAAGTTCGAGACAACATGAAGATTTTTTTTTTTAACTATACGCGAATGTCCACTCCTTCATTTGATTATTTGTTAGAAAAGATAAGGAGAACAATTTCTTAAAACGAGCATGTGGCTTTGTATTTCACCGTAAGAAAAGCTTTTTATGATTTGAATTGAAATTATGACTGAAGTTTTATAATGCAGCACGTCCGCCCCTCCGCACGGACGTCAGCACGGAGGGGCGATGTACGTGTTTAACACACGTACATCGCCGGATCAACGGATTTAGTGATGAATCGAATCGAATGATGATCACGTAGAAATTATTTTATTTCTGTGGATTTATCAATCAAAATCACAATTAAGTAAATTATCATGTCTAAGTGTCTAAATTAGCGAAAATTGTTTTTTCAGTAAGGTGCAATCTTCGATAAATGTTTGTAAAAGGTTTTTATCTAATAAACAAGCGTGTGTATAAACTCCGATGACCTTTTAGTTTGTTCTTATGTAAATATCCATGCGTGCGATATTGAAACATAGATTTATAAGTCAATGAGAATTAAAGTATATAATCTAACAACAAGTTTTAGTCGACTTAAATTTGGTGATGTTACTAATAGAATCACTACCAATGTGGTAGAAATTTAAAGTTGAATTTATGATTTATATATGGGTTTATGATTTAGGTACCTATTTAGTGGTCTTGCAAGTTTGACGGGCATTTCAAAGAGATTTGATTTCACATCTACAGCTGCACAGTGTTCCGAGATTCGATTTGCTGGCACAAAGGTTTCATTATTCAAGGAAAAAAGTCCATTTGCGTGTCGAAGGCGAGCATGAAGTGTGCGCCCTACGCACCGAAACGAGACACAAAGTATATGGCGAGAGTCGCACGAATCTCTTACTAAAAATACATTGTCATGTTGTCCTGCAAGCAACTCCTCTGCCTCGCTGGAAGTAATACCTCCCCAGTACCAGCCACGTCTGTAAAAAAAATATATATTTATTTTTATTATTTATTTATCATGCTGCATGTGGTTTATTATTGTAAAATTAAATGAATGAATGAATGTATGGCTTCATTCATTTAATTAAAAGCAGCAAATGAACACAACTTAAAACAAGTAAACTACAGACAAACTACAAAGAAATGAGTATTGAGGTAATAGTAAAACCAATACTTTTAAGATATTTCTCATTAATAATGAAGATTTGTAAAACAAGAAAAAAAACACATAATATTTTTGTTGAATTCAATAAGCACATATCCATATCTAATATTTATGAACAAACCCATTTTTCTTTATATAGGTATTTGACTATCCGGGTGCCTTACAACAACAATTACTCCGGTTAATTGAGTTTCTACTGTATCTATAAACCTTCCTCTTAAGGCCGCTGCATACGTGACGGGATATTACCTCGGACGGGATGGGGACGTGGTTGCCTCGTTATAAACGGGGACGTGATGTAAATGCATACGCACCGTGTCTGTGACTCGGATCTAACGTGCTAGTGTTGTGGACAAGGAAAGAAGGATTTTTCATTACAAGAAATGGCTTTAATCCAATTCTTGTAATGAAACATCGTCGGCTTACAAGAACTTAGGATACAAGGAGAAAAAGATAGGTATTCACCATTGCAGTCAACTGCTGGCCTTAATTCGAGTTCTAGGTCATTTGGTCACGGCTGGTAGCCTAGATAATTGTGAATCCCTATAAATCTGATGTCTCTCGATTATCCAAATCGAGTTTCTACTGTACATTTACTACATGCATAATATAGTTGAGAAAAATTCAAGTATTTCAAACATTTGAAGCTGGGGCAGGTCTCTAGTACACAATAAAGAGCAAGGGCAAGGGTCATTGGGTCCGAGAGGTGGGAGCCTGGTGATCTGTAACACAGGTTTTCCTAATATAGACACCAGTCTCTCACAAAGGAACAATGAAAATTGCTACTTATACATTGTGTGTATTACCTGTAATGTGTAACCTTTGTGAAAGAATAATAAATAAATTATATTATAAAAAAAAAAGAGGAAGGAAATGTTATTAATTTTTTTATATTACATATATCTTTTTATAGTATTTAGGGCCGCATTACACTGTAAAATATTTGATAAAAGATATTTTATAAAATATATGACGAATGGTTCTTTTATAAAAGATGTGTGGCTAGAGTTTACACTACGTAAAATGTCATTGGTGATCAAATATGGGTTTAGTTAGGTTATTATACTTGAGTATTAAAACGCCATTGAAACTGCTCTAGCACTTGTAATCAACATTATCATGGATGATGTAGCAAGCGTGTTTGGGTTAAACCAAGGATTGCAAGGCGTGGCGTTAAAGAGATTCATCAAAACCTAATGAAAGAATAATTAAGTGAAGACAAGTTGTTTTACAAATATCTTGCCTTTTGTTTCTATTTTTGTAGTCTTCGTGTTTTGTGTTGTTCAGCGTTTCGTGGCATTCGTAAATATTTTAAAATAAATATTGTAATAAAAATATTTAATAAATAATAAAATATCACTATACAAATAATAAATTTCAAACAATCAATACATAATTTCATTAAGCAACATTTTTTATAATGCTTTATTCATGTATTATCAAAAACTTCGAGTAACAAATCATTGTCTTCAGATGCTGACTTTTTTAAATCACACATTATTGACATTAAATAATTACAACATTTTTGCGGATAGTTTCCCAGGTCTTTGTATATTTTTGACATAACTTTTTTTTCTTTAACTATAGGCATTTTAACGAATGACTTGCTGATAAACGTACCTACGAATGGAACAAACAAATTGCTAATAACAATAACAATCAACGTATTTGTAGTAAATATAAGCGCAGTTTAACCTTAACCACGAATTCTTAAGAATATGTTTATATTGATAAAGCAATTGAGCTGAACACCAGCAAACGTGTTCTGAGAACACAGCTATCTAACGGCAGAAAGGAGATTCACCAACTTATCGACGATAAAGGCAACGTCGTAACCAACAGAGAACAGCTGTTGGAGGTGGCGAGAAGGTACTTCGAGTCTCTCTACAAAAGTAAGGTGCCAGTAGTGGACTCTCAGGCTGAAGGAGAGAGGAATAGGCCTCCTGTTGCTAACGTTGGTTCAGAGGAAGTTTCGGATGTTATCATAGAGGAGATTCGCTTAGCGCTTAGTCAACTCAAAAACAGGAAATCCCCTGGCCAAGACAATATCATGCCAGAAATGCTGAAGCTTGGACCTGAGGCACTTTGGAGAGCGCTAGCATTACTGTTTACAGACTGCATATTAAACGGTAGGATACCGGATGACTGGCACAAAGCGGTAATAGTGCTTTTTCATAAAAAGGGAGACATCCGGAAATTAGACAACTACCGCCCGATAAGCCTTTTGTCGCATTGCTATAAATTGTTCACTAGAGTCATCCTAATTAGAATAAATAGGAAACTAGATGAGTACCAACCAAGGGAGCAGGCAGGGTTTCGTTCAGGCTACGGAACGAGTGATCACTTGCACACTCTAAAGACCATCATCGAGAAATGCCACGAGTACCGGAAACCAATCATAGTCGCGTTTGTCGACTACGAAAAAGCCTTTGATTCAGTGGAAGTGTGGGCGGTTGAGAGGGCCTTAGTGGACAGTAGAGTGGACGAGAGGTACATCCAAATTATTAAACACCTGCAACTATCTGGAACATCTTCAATAAGTCTCCATAAGCTGACAGATACCTTTAAACTGGAGCGAGGGGTACGCCAAGGCGATGCGATTTCGCCAAAGCTGTTAAACGCCGCCATCGAAAATATTTTCAGGGAACTCGATTGGTCTGAATATGACACCCCTAAAAAAACCCCTAAAAAAGGATATTGATTGACGGCGAAAGGCTGAATAATCTTCGTTTTGCGGACGATGTTGCTCTGGTTGCCGAAGATGTGGAAGATATGATCAATATGCTCGAGGAACTACAAACAGAATCAGCCAAAATTGGATTGAAACTGAATAGATCTAAAACAAAAATCATGACAAACATCCAAGAGGCGAAAAATCACGAACTTCCTGTAGAACTCGTCGACCACTACATTTATTTGGGCCACAAAATCACTTTGGCGTTGGAAAATCAGGTGGCGGAGATTGACAGACGTATTGCGCAGGCATGGGCGTCCTTTGGAGCAAACAGCCATATCCTACGGTCTAAGAAAATCGCCCAGCACCTCAAGACAAAGGTGTTTAACCAGTGTGTTCTGCCGGTCTTCTCGTACGGGATGGAGACCACGACCTTGACAGAGAAGTCTGCTCAAAAACTTCTTGTTGCACAGCGAGCAATGGAAAGATCAATGCTCGGAATATCTTTATTAGACCGGAAAAGAAATGAGTGGATTAGGGAAAAGACACAAGTCAGGGACGTGGTACAGGAAATAGAGGCCCGTAAATGGAGATGGGCTGGCCACATCGCCAGGATGGATCCCTGAAGATGGGCAAGGAGAACCCTGGAATGGAGACCTCGCGCTAACACCCGCGGACGGGGAAGACCACCCAAGAGATGGACAGACGACATCCGGCAACAAGCCGGTACAAATTGGATGCAAGTGGCACAGGACAGATACCAGTGGAGGGATGGAGAGGAGGCCTACGTTCGAAGACGAACATATTAAAGGCTGTTATGGATGGATGGATAATTGTGATCTCTCTGACTCTGCTCTCTTAGTAACAATCGCTAAGGCGGTGTGTAAAAAAATGAATATGATTCGCTAGATTGTATTATCTCAGGGCCATACACATTTATTCTGCTTATTTTGAAATAAAAAAAAATTTACATTATAAAAATCCCCCTACAAATATGACACCCCTAAAAAAACCCCATCCTACACTTTTCACCCCTAAATTTAGGGGGAAAACCGGATTTTGATGTCATTTTCTGTAATAGATAGAGTGATTCAAGGGGAAGGTTTTTATGTATAATACATGCATAATATAGTAGATAATAATTTTAATATCGTAAATAAACCCATTTTTTTACGCTTACATTGCAAACGCTGGCTGTACCCTACGAGATAGATCAAAATAATGTACTTACAGTATTGTACATTATAAAAAGGTCTACAAAAAAGTCCGCGATTTTATATGTCTATCTCTTAGGGATAACCCACAATAAACATTTTTTTTATTTTTACGGGAAATAATGGCTTATTTACGAAGCGATTCTAAGCAAAACAGTATTATTCCTTATCCAATTAAGAACCTTAAATACATTGTGTATTTAATATAAATTAATATGGCTATGGGTATTAGAATTAATATTCTAAGGCAGTACGAAGTTCGCCGGGTCAGCTAGTCTTTTATAAAATGTAATGTCAACCTATTAAATATGATAAAAGAAATATTTTATAAAATATGGCCTATGTCAAATGTGGCATTCAACAAAATCAAAGTTTATTCTTGCTACATTGAGACTAAATTCGGTTCCCGGGTCAGACCAAATATTAACTTAGTAGTAAATTTAGTAGTTCTTTAGTAGTTCTAACTTCTTCAAAATTCTTTTATAAAATGTAATGCCAACCTGTTAACTTTGATAAAATAAATATTTTATAAAATATGGCCTATTACACTATCAAAGATCTTTGTCAAATAACTTTTATAAAATATTTTACAGTGTAATACGGGCCTTATTAACTTTAACCTTCAATGGAGAAAATTTTATGACATTATAATAATAAATCATGGGAAATTATATTAGGAATCTATAAAACATATATTATGTTATACTTTGTCCCTTTGTTTATTTTCTTTTTGACAGATCACGCCTATAAATTCCCGTTTTTATTCTAGGAATAATGTACTACATTCATGTCATACTTTATAGACAGGTAGTGAAGTGCCCTGTGCATAACTAACAACCACAAATTATAAAGCAGTTCTTGAAATATGATAAATTGATTAAATGATTAAAATAATCTATTATAATATGATCAAAATACTTGCAAGGAGTTAAGTGGAATTTAAGTTCGAACTAAGAGTAAAGAACGAAAACCCTGTTTAATTAATTATTTTTTGGACAACTGCCTTAAATTGTAACTATGCATGTGTTGGTAAAATTTAACTTTGAAATGCTTGGCTTTAAAAATCAAGTTTAAATCCAGAGTTATAGTTATAATACTTACTAAACCAACCTTCAAGTGACTGTTTTAGAAAGTTTTCATTGTTTTCGGCCAATTATATATTATAATAGTGCACATTTTATTTGTTTACAATATTGACATAATAGAATATTTAAAATATTTACATATGTTTGTATGTCATATCAAAAATTCTCCCGCATCATTGCTTACTAGTAGTGTTCCTAAAAGACATACTACTTATTTATTTAACAAACTAGTTAGGTAATTGGGAATACAAATGAATCATGTAACCACAGGATAAAATTACAATCCATCCATCCATAAGATTCTTCTTTATAATTTAAACTAGACTAGTCAGTTGAGTCCTCGGTTGTATTATTTATATTTGTATAAATATTTCTAATTTAGTGATTTATCATTTAAACATTTATTTATTTCATATATAACTTAAAAAATTAATTAACGAATAATTAAATCCGATTGAAAGTTCTTCTTAAATAAAATTGGTTTTGAATTCAAATCAAAGCGGTGGGTGACATGTGACTAAATTCAAAATTTCTTGAACTGTCAAAAAGCTAATAAACGAATTGACAGAGATTAGTATGTTTTCTAAGAAACCATAGAGGAAAGAATGCAGCTGTGCCTGCTTAGCGTTGTGCACCCTGCAGGGGTCTCGACAGATGACCATGCCCATAAGGTCTCATCAGAAGAAGGGATACCAAGGATTTTGTATTAGTAGTTATTTAATTGAGGTCACTAATGTTGTTACAATGATATAAGCAACACGACTTTTACAAGTAAAAGAGGATGTATACTGAGGTCCAGGATACACTGGGGTATCAATCTAAGAAATCCTAGTGGCATAGAATTTGTGTTAAAAATGTTAATAAGGGCATTAAATTTCAAAACACTACTTACTTTGACAACTGGCAATATATAGCACATGTTTCAAGAGAAACATGTTGGTGATGTCCACGAAGAACAGAATGTCCATCTGCATGTTCACATTTTATTACTTGTTTATTATATTGACCATCTTTTTTTGCCTCACTTCCAGAAGCAACAACAATTTTTTTGTCACACGATGTTGATGCATCAGTGCATTTATTGAGACTGCACAGATGTTCCTCAGTATTGTTCTTACTGCCGAAATATCTTTGTAGAGTTCTAACATTACCAGTAATAAATAGTTTATTTTTCCAAAACTTTACAAACTTATTTGTGTTAATAGGGGGCTTGCGATCTGGTAAAAATGCGCCGTTAACAATGTCTGTGTTATTATAATCTCTTTTGTTATCAACAGTTCGTTGTAGATGTTTACATTCAGGGGGTTTCAACCACTTCCGTAAACAACCAGTAGCAAGCCATTTGCGACGATTGCAATGAGTGCATCTTTCGTAGTTTTTATTCATTATCAATAAAAGAATGAGTTTCGACAAGGATTTTCACAGGAATTGTACAAAAAATATTATATTTTTCGCAACCATCACTGACAACTATGACAAATGACAACAATGACGGAATGGCGTAGGTCCTTGGTCCCGTCTAACTTTTTCTAAATTCTTAGTCTATGGTGTATAGATTCAAGGAATTACAGTGTTTTTCAAAACATATTAGAAATTTATTAAATCATTGAGGTGAGAAGAAACCGAAACAATCTTTGTGCTTGAAAATTTAAAGAGTCCATCAAAATGCAAAAAATGAGGGGTAATACAGAATTATCCGAAAAGCGCAAAGAATTGTAAGTTGGATTAATTTGGAGATACAGTAATAAATATTGAAAAAAAAATCTTATATTAAAAAAATTATAAATATTTTATTAGCTTAAAAAATAATGAGATACTTCATTTTTTAAACACTGAATAAACCTTCAGACAATTAAAAATATTTTATTAATTGAACTTAGCAAACTTCAACTACAGACATGTCAGCCATAAAGTGGTTGATCATCGAAAGTTGAACCTAGTAAAACGCGGCAAATTTAAAAATTTTAGGTAATACGAGTAGAGTGACAATCTTCGAAAGATGTTTAGCAAGAGCTAGATACGAAAAACCCGAAGATCGAACTAAGTGGTAGGTATGTAAAATTTGAGTATTAGTGTTCTATAATATAATTGTAGAGACCTATTTCCGGTAGCAAAGCACAGTGATAGTCTGTTAATGAAGTAAAGACAACACCTGCCTTAATAGGAATTATGAAGTTTTTGAATTGTTTATTAACAAATATCCCAAATATTAGTTACGCTAATTAAGACTATAAATAAATGAGTACATTCCGGTTAGATAAACAGAGTTTGGCCAACGAAATGATAACCACCTCAGTAGAAAATAAAAGGTATTGCTGTTTAAATTATTTAATATTATCATTGTAGAAAAAATTGTTTTATGCTATTGTGGAATGTATTTAGTTACTGAAATTAGTTAGACCTAAGTACTTAATTCTAAGTTCTGAATTAAAATGTTTTAATTCATTTTTAATAGGCAAAGGTACTTTATTTTTACATTTTAATGTAAGACATTAACTTTATGAAAGGTGCACCTGCGTAAACAATTGTCTAAATAAAGAAAATAAAGAATGTATTAGGTAGGTACAAAACTTTGTTTTCCTACGTTATTAAATTCTTAGGTAATTGTACCTACTCACTTAACAACGCTTCAAAACTTTAAACGAAATCACTAACTAATCTGGCTTTCTGATGGTTTTTTCCGGCTACAATTTTTTAAAGGACATCTTTTTGTTATTTCCAATAGGTTTTGGGGTGCTGAAGCGGCATCTTTCGTTTTCGGAAGTCGTCTGGTTACATCCTGTTTATAATATCAAAGTAATTATACCTATCGTATGATAGACGTATGGGATTGGCCTCTCTTGAAAGGAGAACCGAGCCCAGTATCAAGACTTTATGGGTTATTAATAATTAAAATGATTCCATTCAACGTGATTCAATGAACATCAAAATCATCCAAAATTATATTTATTTTTAGGGTTCCGTAGTTGGGTTCCGTAATTCGGAAGTGGAACCCTTGTAGATTCACCATGTCGGTCCGTCCGTCCGTCCGTCCATCCGTTCTCGACCTACCGCCCAAACGGTTGGTGCTAGAAAAGTGAAACTTGCATGAATATGTATTGTAATAACGTGGGCAAATTGCTACACTAACATTATGAAAAATATTAATATTTGGGTTACCTCCCCTACACGTAAATTTGGGATATTTTTTTTCTCACGTCTACCCCATCGTGTGGGTTATCATTAGAAGGTCTTTTAAAAACATTGTGAGGTTTCTAAAACCATTTCGATTTAGGTATCCGTTTCTGAGTTATTTAACTTGAAAGCGCATTTTTAGGGTTCCGTTGCCAAATGGCAAAAAACGGAACCCTTATAGATTCGTCATGTCTGTCTGTCCGTCCGTCCGTATGTAACAGCCACTTTATTCCGAAACTATAAGGGTTATACTGTTAAAACTTGGTCAGTAGATGTATTCTTTGAACCGCAATAATTTCACAAAAATAGAAAAAAAAAGCCATAAATTTTGGGGGTTCCCATACTTAGAACTGAAACTCAAAAAAAATTTTTCATCAAAACCATACGTGGGGTATAGATCTATGGATAGGTCTTCAAAAATGATGTTGAGGTTTCTAATATCATTTTTTTCTAAACTGAATAGTTTGCGCGAGAGACACTTCCAAAGTGGTAAAATGTTGGTCCCCCCCCTGTAACTTCTAAAATAAGAGAGTGATAAAACTTTAAAAAATATGTGTTGTACATTACCACGCGAACTACCAACGAAAATTGGTTTGAACGAAATCTAGTAAGTAGTTTTTTTTAATACGTCATAAATCGTAAACCGCAATTTACCTTTCATTCAATCAATACACTATTATTAAAACATCAAATTTGTATATATTGATGGTACTTGCTGCTACGGGACCCTTCATGGGCGAGTCCGACTCGCACTTTTTTTTTTTTTTTTTTTAAAGACAACTCCCGCATTAGGAATATGAATTCCTGTGTCGCGGGGGACTTTACAAACACACATGAAACGGACACAAAGAACACCCAGACTCAGAACAACAATTTGTGAATCACACAAAGTGTTATCCCACGTGGGATTCGAACCCGCGACACTTGGCGTAGTAGAGAGCGGCGTGGCGACCGCTTAAACCACTAGGCCAACCGTGCAGTCGTGGCCGCTTTTTTTCTAAAAACTCACTAAAAGCTAAACTGCTGGCTTAAAAAATCTAAAAAAAAACATGATAGTAGCTCATATTTTAAGCTTACAAGGAAATTTAAATCGGTTTTGATATATTTTTTATATTAGGAGTTCTAACGGCCTAACTTGTAAAATGCACTCGCTTGGAAAGATTCGTACAAAATAAAGAAATAATAAATAAACATAAATTATCTTTTGGAAACGACGTTACAATTACCTACCATAATGGGTGACTACGGAAATCTATTCTATGCGTGGCCTGACACGCACTTGTCCAATTTTTTCTTGACATTCATCATCATCATCATCAGCCTATCTCAGTTCACTGCTCGACATAGGCCTCTCCCATTGCACACCACTTTGATCCCTTCCTTTACAGGAACACACGTGCTGGCCTTGGAAGTCACCGCTTTAGAGTGGTAGAAATACGCACTAGAACTAAACGGTTTGGCTCTTCTTTCCTGTGCCGAGCGGTTAAAAACTGAAACTAGCTACCATCCCACGTGTTTCCTTCCCATTATGATCCCGGGTCCTTTAAGAGGGGTGTGAAAAAGCATCTCACAAAGCCGCCATAGTTTGGGTCAGCATCGCCATACTTCCTGCATCGTGGGAAGTGTGGTTGCCCCCACTCTTGGATTCCATTCATGCTTACCATCAGGCAGAGTGGAGTCACATTGGTAGGCATCATCAAATCATCATATCATTTGATATCATCATGATGATGTCACCAGCCTATCGCAGTCCACTGCTGGACATAGGCCTCTCCAATTGCATGTGCATGCCACTTGGTTCGATCCTCGTCTTCTCGCATCCAGCTCTTGCCAGCCGTCTTCTGCAAATCATCACTCCACCTGGTGGTATGGTGTTTAGAAGTATACAATTAACTTAATAAGTTTCGTCGTCGATTGAAAGCAATTTGTAAATTTCAGTCATGTGGTCATATTTTCGTAAATCTAATGAAGAAGTATTGAATCTAAGTTTAATCTAAAATTGATCTAAGTATAACAAGATGCTCCTCAGCGACAACGATTAATTATTTAATTTAGACATTTAATAAAAAGAATACAAAAAAATAGGCAGACACATAATTCTCCTCATACGTAATCTAGTTTTAATCTAGTTTCGTTAAAAATGTCCTTCTCAAAAATTTCTAATTTCAAAATTTTGTGTGGTGGCAGCCCTGCCGTGTCAGGCCATGGATGATTTAATTTTATAAATTTAGTGTATCTGTGGTTCGTTATCCTGCCTTCCGTGTTGAAACAGTGTTGTGGTGAATTTCAGGTCAATAATCCTAAAGTATTTAAAATATTTTAATGTGATGTTCAGTTATTGTGTCTTATTATTTAATCTGTAAGGTCAAGTTATATTTATTAAGGTGTTCTCTGCTATGGATGTATTGTGCATTAAAAATATTTACATTTTGTGGGAGTAATGACACTGAAGAAAATCGCGAAAATGTCAACAAAATCTCACATATCCACAGAATTGAGCGGTTTGTATCTGTATATCTATTTAGAATGTTTTTTGGTGTCCGCTCAGGATGCTGTACTAACTCCTATTTATTCCTATTTAATAAAATGATATAAATCATATTTAAAGAATATTTTTCTTTCTTTTTACAGATAGTATAAGCAATCTGTTGGGGAAAAATGTTAAAATAATATACAAATCCCTTATCCGTATGGAATCAAGAGGCGATAAAGTAGATAACAAAGTGTTGGTAAGTAGTCATTATTTGAAAACTGATTTTCATTTATTGATAGTGAATATTACATGCTTTAAAATTATGGGTTCATGTCAAAAATTTTCAATCTCAATTTTTATTTCTTAGATTTAATAATTAAATGAACTTAAATAAGTTCATGTAAATTATTACATATTTTTTCACTCTATTTTTATAATTAATAAATGATATTGGTAAATTATATAATAGTAAATGATATATAGGTATCTATCAAACCATACAAATTAAAAGTATGAATGTCTAGTTAACAGGGGTATGAGTCATGTAGGTGTGCTAGCCTGTTAACAAGCCACAACTGTGTGTGTTATCCTTACAAATACACACAGAGCTTAACAACAAACCTAACATGGTCAGCTTTAGACACAATGACTAAACCAATTTATTCATTCATTGGGTTTATTATTTTCATTGGCACAATTTCTTATGGGCACTGATGTACAGTAGTTTTTTTTTTACAATGTATTGTCACTGATAGCAACTCATATAAGTTATTGGTTATATACCAATAACTTATATGATTTTTGTACTAAAAATACCTAGTGAGTAACAATGCAATAATAACTTCAAATGTTGTTTACACTTGAAATATGGTAATCTAAACTTATAGAATCTAAACTGTACAAAGCAACTTCATGATCAAAAGTTGAAAAGTTGTTTAAATGCCACACATAAATATGAAATTTGCTAGTCTAGACACTCCTTTAGAAATGATAGAGTTGACTCTATGACCAGAGTTTGCTGTTTAAGTACCTAGGTTTCATCATAGGAGACATTTTTCAAATAGGAAAGAGAAAAATATTTGTTTTGTGCTAAAATAGATGATATTCACAAATAAATAGCACATATAATAAAATTCATTTGTTACAGGTTGTAACATCTTATAGAATTTTCATCACCACAGCAAAAGTACCAACACGGGTAAGGCAATTATAAAGTCCCTGCTCTCTTTATAGCATGTGATTTGAATGCAGAATTCTCATTAATAATAAAAGTTTAAATGACTACAAGAATCAAAGAATCTTCATGAACAATTGCATTGAAAGTGGTCCAGCGATTTAGCCATGAAACTATTACAGACAGAGTTACTTTGAAATTTATTATATTGCTAACTTTTGTCTGTGACCTATATGACAACAAAAAGTAGCCTGTATCTTTAGCCAAGGTCCAATATGTCTGCATACTGAAATTCATCATCATCATCAGCCTATCTCAGTCCACTGCTGGACATAGGCCTCTCCCATTGCACACCACTTTGATTGATTTTGGGCTTCTCGCATCCAGCTCCTGCCAGCCATCTTGCCAATATTGGCTTAGTTATGAGAGTAGAATTTATAACATTAGTATGGATAATAATTTATTTATTAAAATTCTTTGACAGGTTGACAATGGATTTCACCTGATGGAGATAGAAGCACTAGAAAGCAAAAAGGCTAACCATCTGTCAATAACATTGATTCATGAACATAAGCCAGTGTCCATACTAATAGGTAAGTGATTAGAATATTTTGTTACAATTGATCCTCCATTTGAGCTAGAGATTGGTCAAGAGACTCACTTTCGTTGGTGTTCTAATATATGTATCATCTGCTTATCTGTACTACATAAAACTATTATAATTAATGTACTGTATCTGTGTTATACTGAAATGTACAATTTATAAAACCAGTAGTAGCATTCATTAATGTATTTTAATTGCTGTTTAAAATGTATGTATCATAATGTTTCAGCTTCTATCATTTAAATAATTTAAAACAAAAATTTTTATTAATTAACATTATGCAAGTTTAACATTATTAAGTTCTGGATGCTTGGGCAGGAAAGTGAGACTTGTTTATAGTTTTTGTATATATTATTTTTGTTAATAACTAAGTAAATATTACAATTATCCATTGGACACAATTTTAAATTCACGTGCCGTTATGGTTGACTACGGAATGTAGGCGTAACGACCATGGGGCACCATTGAATTTATATGACATGATGACATAAAACATAAATACCACTGAAATATTGAATTCTTATTATTTTTCTTACGAAATCAACTAAAACTCAAAATAACTGTGTCAAATAATAATAATATCGTCTTTATCGATCGCGCTCTAGTGTATTAACTGTGGGCACGCCGCACTTGACAGGTGTCACGGGACTCCTCCTCCCATACCGACTGACGCAGGTGATCACAGGAAAAGGATGTTTCGATTATCACCTGTGTCTGATCCGCATTTAGTCAATACCTGAGTGCTACCACTGCAATGATCGAACCGTGGTCACGTCACGGCATTGCACACAGAATTTGCGGCGTGGGGAGAACCGAGGTGTGAACTTGTGGCGGTCATCCGAGTGGGGAATAAAATGATTGCAGTCATGATACGGAGTGAGAGAACCTGAAACTCCTGGTGGAGAAGGCGAGGCGGGACCGGAAGAGGTTTAGAACTCTACCGGTCCGCCAGACCCGGGAACGCATGCCATGAAATAGTGAGGCCAGCCTAGCAGTACTAGGCCCGGGTGGCAGTGCCCTTGCTGTCCCCTTTTGGGATAACAGAAGAACATCGGGGCTGTATGAGGAGGGTATCTACGTATGAGGAGGGTATCTACAAGCCTCAGGTGGCCCGAGGTACAGGGTTCCAGGGATTTCATTTCTAGGGTGCACCTGGTTCCCCCGCTTTTAGCATCCGAGACAGCTTACGGTTTTTGGTCGTTTCTAGTCGGATATACCTAACCATCAACGGATGTTATCCGAAGGGATTTCTGCATGTATATGAAGTGTGGGTACCACGTAACCGTCCCACTAAGCATGACGATTGCACGCACAAAAGACTTGCAATTTGAAGTGCACAAGTATAATGCTACTAGAAAATTAGTTTTTCAATCAGTTCCGTTCATAGAAATATATTCTGCATTGTTATAACCGTTCGCAAATCTGCTACAATCATAGATTTGTTTCAATGTACAAACCATATTAAAGAATTACGGACACCCTGATAAAACATCCGTAAATAGTCCATGTTCAATAACAAAGTTCGATAGTTGAAGCAGAGTCAATTGCAGACGATCTCAATGCAGATTTTATAATACCACGGATTTATAAATCGACTACATATAACGCAGATGAGCATTTACTCCTGCGTTGACTCCTAACGAGTTTTGGTCGAAATCATTAAAAAAAACATTTGTTCTTTTGCCAATACGACTAAAGTAAAACTTAAGTAAATACAGAATATGCCTTTTCTTTTCTTGCTGTGCGGAAATCCCATCGGATCGGATCGGTGGTTATGTCAGACATGAACCGACTAAAAACCGCACGTCGTCTCAAGGTAAGTCGGGGAACTAGGTATACCCTAGAAAGGAAAGCCCTGGGACCCCGACCTACCTCGGGAAATCTACTACTTGCAGATGACCCCGTCCTGAGTGGGAACTCTAGTCATTCCCGAGCGCGCTCTTGCATCTTAGCCTGCTTCTGATAGGGTGACGGATGGTCTCACCCGTCACTCCCGGGTTTGTGCTTAGGGGGAACATTCTGCAACCGGCGCCTGAGTCGTCTATGGTACCGGACCCGTTCCCGGGCTTAACAGGCCGGGAGAGTTCTGAACCTCTCCCTATCCCGCTCCGCTATCTCTTTTGCAATCATAAATTGCTCGCAAAATGAGATGACAGAGTTCCACGCCTTCACGCTCCATACCGTTAAGAAGTTTTACTTCAGTAATTCGTGTTGAGTGTGCATACAATGAGTATTCTAGGATTACTTTAGTGTTTGTGGTTAGCTTGTTTAATTACTAGGTTTGTGGTGATTTTGTTGATTGGATAACAAACAAACCATCAATGATTGCCGCTTACAAATGGGCAGAATAATGGATCTTTAAACTAGTTCGTCACAAACAACGTAAAAAAAGTGACCTTGCAAGTTCTGGAGCGCCTTTAGTCACTAATTTGAAATGAGTAAATCGTAGGTATTGTAAATAGATACATATTGTACTACTATCATTACCTATCTTAGCGGGTAATTAGCCCACGTGTGAGTTCATTGAATGTTGGTTAATTAGAGCTGCTGAACCTTGTCACAGCAATCCGTAATCGTTACCGACAAGGGAAACAGTTAGTAGAGAAGAATTAAAATTGATTAATAGAAAAAATACAGCTTGTCGACCAAT
This sequence comes from Phragmatobia fuliginosa, assembly GCA_932526445.1. Classification (NCBI taxonomy): domain Eukaryota; kingdom Metazoa; phylum Arthropoda; class Insecta; order Lepidoptera; family Erebidae; genus Phragmatobia; species Phragmatobia fuliginosa. The sequence continues at coordinate 9,396,397 of OW052071.1, read as the reverse complement.
CACTAATTCCAGAGAGATGGGTCTCTCGGAATCTCATGTAGTAGGGAGATTGCTCAAAAAGAAACGATTGAGATCTTCACGAGATTTACCTTTTTTTACCTTTTATACGACAATCCCGCATTAGGAATAGAAATCCTTTGTCGCGGGGACTTTACAAATATACACGAAACGGACACAAGGGACATCCAGACTCAAAACAACAATTTGTGGATCACACAAACTTTCCCATGTGGGATTTAAAAGTGGCGTTCGGGCCTAAACCACTTGGCCATGTAACTGTGACTCTGTCTTTTCCTGCTGTGAAGACTTCGCATTCTTAGAGACAAAACTATAACCTCGTACTATGAGCGTTGGGCACTGCGGCATTGCATAAAAAAAATATTACGCTAAGCATTATTTTTCAGGTGAAGAAGGAACCTCCGAGGGCCTTTTGAATATAATGCATGCATTATCTATGGCATTCGACGATCTGTATCCTAACGTAGCAATGGTGGACATAATTTCAAAGGTTGGTGCACTTCACACTATCATTGACTAAATATATTGAGCCGAGAAGTTGAACGCTATGGGTGGTTGTATTGTATTGTATACAGATTAAATATGTAATGCATATGGATAGAGAAATGAAATAACTTGTAATTGTTGTATTTATTCAAGAGTTTGAAACTACAAAAATGAATCAAGATTTTAATCCCCATTTGTAGTTGCAAGTAGCAATTAGTCTTGCCCTTATGATTTCTTAATTGAAATTAGAACTATCACCAAGGGACACAGAAAAAAAGAGGGTATAGGTCGTTATTTTATTATTTAAAGATTAAGTAAAGAGTCTGTCCTATGTTTTAAAATGTAATTGAGTTAATAACTTAGAATTCGTCATTCGATGTTTGAAGAAATAAATAATAAACCGTGGAAGAAGTAAATGTTGTATCATAGCACCGATCTATACGTGAGTGCTAATATCAACTTTTCATCGAATTATACGCAATAGTTAAGATTGAGGCGATAAACTGCTAGTTACACAATGGATATTTGAATAGGAAACAATAACATTATTGATCAGGATATTAGGGTAATCGAGGCACACTAACTTAGAAATAAATAATACATGACATGAAAGTATCTGAATGTTATACACGTTCACTTGCTTATTCATTCAATTGGACTCATTCATAAACACTAATTTCAGTAATTGGTGCTGGTTAACATATACAGACAGAGTTTAAATTCATGTAATTACTAAAACCCTTGTGTTTTCATGCTGATGTAAAGTGATCGCCATGTTACACATTTTTTTGTTACGATACTAATTTTGTTTCGTAAACTAAGTACCAAACTAAGTATCAAAGATCAGCCACAACTAATCTGACAAATTGTTACCAAATAGTTCCAATAAAACCATGTTTGTGAGAGCTCAATTGAGTCAGTGCATAAAGTAATTCTCAAAAGATTTTCGTATTTTCATTCAGAAAAAGATGTAAAGGAATGATTTATGTTATAGTGGGCCGTGTCGTGCGGCCGTGCGTACGGGACGCGGATTTGAAACGTTACATACATTCTATATGAAGCAGTTTATACTAAACTAACAAATACCGACCGCCTGCCGCAGCCCGATCTAGAATAAAACATCATCAACATTTAGGGACTCTCCTATTGCACGCCACTTAATTCGATCGCCGGCTTCAAACAAAACATACCTAATTATTATTTAATGAAGAAAATATTAAGATTGATAGAATAATTACATAATGATGATTAAAGCGTTGCATAATCTAAAGTTCACGATGTTACTATTTATTACAATGTGAAACCTGAGCTCTGATTCACTGCGTGTTGTGTAAATGTGAATGGACATGTTATACAGGCGGCCGCAAGAATTCTGTAATTTCGTGATTTCCTAATTAGTATGAGGCATGTGCGTAGCCACAATGTCACTATATGATTAATTAATTTACGTAAAAGGATATTTGAATATTTTATCCTTAGCAACTGTAAATAAAGCATTTAGAGAGATACTCTTTCCATTGTTTTTGAGAGCAAATATGTCACTTCTATGTAGTAACTTCTTCATACTTTGTGTTATATAATTTACCGGTTTATAATAGCACTAGCTTTTGCACGCGTAGTGTGTTATTTCGTAATAGCCTATGTGTTATTTCGATATGTAAGCTATATTACTCTGAAGTCTTATCAAAATCCATTCAATAGTTTTTGCGTAAAAGAGCAACAAACATACTCACAAATTAGTATTTATAATATTAGTATGTAAGGATTTAATTTTTATGAGTGTTAATGTGATGTTTTAGTGCTACTGAGGCATGTAGAAAGATACAGAGGTGTATTGTCTAACTTTGTAAATTATATCTTGTTTGTTCACAGGTTTATTTGCCATTCCCAGTGCCTCAAGTTAGTGGAACTCGGAAACATTCCACTTGTGGTGATTTTTCCAACCAATATGCAGCAATGTGTGATCTCTGTCAAACTCCCTTCAGGTAACTCAGTTCTATGATAAATACACCCAAAAGTAATTCTGTCTATGTGAAAAACTAATACAATCACTTCACAGCGCGTAAGTAAATAAACTAATCATTTTTCTTTGTCATGCAAGGCCATATTTTTTAATACTGTTTTTTCTTTTTCTTTTTATTACTTTCCTATACTTAGCTCGTCTTGCTGACGCTTGAAATAAGAGACAATAGGGAATACATACGCACTATTTTTCAAGAATCCGTTGCCATTATTATTTCAAGTTATATAACTAAGATCTTTTGAGATGAAATGCTATAAATTTAAAATTTACGGATATAATGTAATCCATAGGTACACATTTAAATTACTTCCGTTTTAAAACTAGTCATTATCAGGGATTGGATTTACATCTTAGTCTCGATTAATGACAATGTATTTCTATCGCTTTAAAGAATCAACAGAAATAATAAATGTAGTAAAAAGAAATGAATTACTTTTGCATCAAATTATAGGATGAAACTGAGTCTATAACGAAAGACATCTGTTGGAAAAATAATGGATTTCTTTTTACTACACCCATTATTTAGTACCAGTTGCGTGTCGAAGGATTTTTCCGATTGTTCAATAGTATTGGTATTTGACTTTGTATACCTACAAAATAAAAAACCGTGTAATAAAGTAATAATTGGTTGAAGATACATGACGTCAGTATGATTTCCAATTAATCATTATTAATTAGTCAACGGCAATTTTTTTATTCTTCAATATACTTTTATAATAATTATAGTGTGCAAATAAAGAATAATCTATCTTCTATTTTTAAAAGTAAATGTCAATCAAAATCCTGATGTCATTTTATAGTTTTAATATATCCGGTTTCATTGGCTTTTGTTTTCATTAATATACCAATTAAATAATGCATATTATTGACAGCGAGCAATCTTCTTTACACTTGTTTATAACACTCATATCAATATTCTGATCGCGATGCAAAGGTACATCGCGTGACAAGGTTATTTTACGAACGTAAATCGATCCTACAATTTTTCCTCTAAGCGATAAATGCAATTCCTTTGCCCTGAGGCAATGTATAATTTGAAGTCAGTACTGTCATCACTTTATCCGACGAAAAAAAACAGGAGGTTCTCAATTGTAAAAAAGGCGTATATTTTTTTATGAATGACGCATTATTTTTTACAGAGTAGTCCGATTATGGTGATTATTTTTTTGTTGGAAAGGGTAAATGATAGAGGTAGGTATATTAATAAAAAAAAACATAATTACGTAAAGCGTGATGAAATGCTTTTGTTTATTAATTTGATTTACTTATATCTTTAGAGTTAATATAATTTAGTTATCTTTGTTCATGGATTGTTTGGCGCCGACTGATAATTTTTAAGTATGCTTACAGTAGTTTAAGAAGTACGTTATTAAAGTTAAGTAATAATAGCTTGTTATATTCTGCTTTTCAGTTCTTTCGGCGTTTTAAGTTTTGTAAAAAAAAATTGTAACCCATTGTTGTACTATGTGTCGATAACACTCCTATAGCATGTATATTATGACTTAAAACTGTAGATTGCATCAACGAAAAGTTAAACCAAATTGTTATAATACACGGATCATCAACGTTATTAATAATTATCTTAGACGTGGAACATACACGTGATGAGCTCTCTCACGTTTTGTGACATCCATACTAATATTTTAAAAGCGAAAGTTTGTGAGTATGTATGTATGTGTATTGCTCTTTTACGCAAGAACTACTGAACAGATTTCAATAAAACTTTACAGTAATATAGCTTAAATATCAGAATAAAACACACGCTACTTTTTACTGCAATAATCGAGATACACGCGGGCAGAGCCGCGGGTGCAAGCTAATGTGCAAGCAATTTTATTTTAAAAAGCCACTCTTTCGAAAGAGTTATCTGGCAATTGATAATTAATTGCGATAAGTACTTATGTTAATCTGAAAACGGCTGCGGGTAATTAATAGAAATAAATTATAGCAGCAAAGTAATTCTCATCTCTAAACCATACAGTGATAATGTAACAGTAGATCGAAGAGTATATCATATGTCATAAAAAATATGCTAAACGATTCCTCGTATATGTCGCATGTATGCTGTGGTGACGTAGGTACGATTCAAACTTAAAAATAGGCACCGAATTAATTACATTACAATTGTTTCTTATATGCATATATTTTTGTTCCAGACCCGAAGTGGCGTGGGACATTGATACAATATATCTGGCGCATGACATAAGAATGTTACATCTAAAAGATTTTGATCATTTAGATCAGAGGTAACTTTGACTTGTTTCTTCATATACTTACAGCAGCAATAGGTTGGCTCGACCGGGTCAGGACTACCCTCACACAGAAGACCAATCTAAAATGACAGTGTTGCTGTTCATCGGTTAGTCTGAGACAGACCAGAGGGCCAATCATTCTCCTGGCCTCCTGAGTCCAGAAACATCTCACTAAGCCGCCATTTTGTGAGTCACCATGCTGGATTGTATGCACTCACAATGAAGATGGTAGCCCCTACACCTGAACCTACTCATGCTTTCCATCAAGCAGAGTAGAGTCACTTTGGTAGGCTTCAATAAAAAGAAAGAAAAACCTTGTAACTATAATACTATGATGTTATAAAGCCATATTGACTGCATTAGAAAAATAATCATTTTATCCATAACAAAAAGAGTTATGTACTGGTATCTACCTAACTAGCGACACCAGTTATGCCTTGGTTTACTACATACAAGTTTTTTCATGCTTCTAGCCTGGAATCTATGTACAATTAGTTATATAATCAGTAATAGCTCCGTATCTCTTTGTATAAATATGTGACCACATCGATCGTATGTCTACAGAGACCTGATCCCTTTAGTAATGGCCTTACAACACAACACGTGGTTCCACGGTGTTTGCGGTGATGGTGTCCGGGCGAGTGGTGAGGCGTGGGAGAGTGTATGTCGAGTAGTGCGGTGCGCCAGGCCGTCTCCCGAGCGCCTGTCGTGGAGAGCGGCCGCACTCAGGCACGACCACGCCGCACGGCTGGGGTATGCACTTTGTCGGGCAAGGCATCGCCCTGCTATGCATACAATTGACTTCTCACAAAACCACATTGAAGACAAAGGTATAATCATTATAGCTTTTATCCGTGCCGTTTATTTTGGATTAATTCTAATTTGATTCATTCTATTCTCTTTCCTCACTTTGCTATCTCTAAGATAGTTTCTTTTTCTAAATCAAAAATACAATACAGAAATACATTCTGCATTCCTGATAACGTGTGTACTTTCTAAGCTTAGGATGAGTCACTAAGACGAAGCTAATAAAATTTACAGTAATAATACTGGGGTTTGCTTGCGGCTTTATTTTTGTTACTATACGAATAATAATTTGTACTATAATTTAAGATTCAATAAAAGAGTAACAAACAGATAAGATTTAAAGGTCACTTAGCCTTTAATAAAACTGATTTGTTGCAAATGGATATTTGAGGTTCGAAGAAACAAACACTATCACAAGTCGGACGCCTTATCAGTTTCACTATCACCACTGATACTATTTAGAGAAACAGTGATTTGTCTATCAGTGGAAACATGCCGGTTCTGGCGTCCTATAGACATTTTAAAATAAGTTTTATTTTAAATTCCTGTTCCAACAGAAACTGGCATGACCACATATTCGGGATCGGCTAAAAATTCTGTTTTGGCCTGAAACTAAATTAAACATTTCATTATTAATGAATCATAATACATTCGTAATACACATACACAACCATATACGGCTATTAAACTGTTTACCTGCTACTGCTTGATTTTTGAAACTTTAATTTATAACAGCATTCTGTTTAAAGTTTTAGGCCTTTAAACTTTAAAACTTTTAGATATATCTACCTTTTGGTACATATATCTAAAAGTTGAAATTGAAGGCTAAAGCAGAACTGCGACATGAGCGCGTATGGTGTACTATTGCTTTGCTATGTAACATCTTCTATATTGACCGCTACACTGTGACCTACTCATATCTCGTCACCCAGCCGCTCTGTTCGATGTCTGACTCAACCTTTAAACGTGAATTGTCAGTCAGACAATTCATCCTTTAAAGGTATTTTATATTAATGTATTATGTTTAACTATTTATGGATATTCAGATATTTCCATTTGTCCGAATTTCTACTTTAGTAATCAATATGACGACATTTTATTTTATTTTTAGGTGCTATTAGTATATTGAGTGGTCTGGCAAACAATCCAGATGGGTTGAGACATATTGCCTTGTCTCAATGTGGGCTGACCGGCAAAACTGTGATGCACCTCGCCACCTTGTTGAATGACAATCCATGCCATCTCTCTACTTTATCACATCTCGACTTGTCCTACAATAATCTAAAGGATGACGTACACGTAAGTGCAACAAGAATAAGATACTCATGAAAAGTGCCAGTTTTCAACACTTTTTTTACGTGATGTATTTTTCTTGTTGCAGAATTTGTATAATTTTCTCGCCCAACCGAATGTTTTAACGCATTTAAATTTAACAAACACTGAGACAACTTTAGAAAATGTAAGTAGACCATTACCTAATTTGTGGTAGCCCCGTCCTAGACCGTCATTAGTCGTTCCACGAAATATAAACTATGTGTTAAGTAATATTATAAGAGTTCACTACTAAAGTTTCCGTTTTTAACACTAATTGTGTATGTATATATATTTTAATTAATAATCTAGTCAGGAAATACGTAATAAGTGTATTTAGTCACTTGTTAAATATATTTTAAACTTGACATGAACATTCTATTTTAGGCTTTTGTTTATCCTCATTGATATCAAAATGGAGTACTTAATTGGACTAATTTTTGAATAATATTATTTATTGAGATTATAGAATAATATTTTTATTTAAAGACGGGTTTTTTAGTGTAGTGACGCTGATTGCTAAACAAGATGTCATGGCTTCGATTCTTACTTATATATTCTGTATATAGATAGATAGATAGATAGAATACTCTTTATTTGTACATCTTATCACAATTTTACAATAGAGAATAAAAAGAAAACAATTTAAAATTAATGTACAAAGGGCGGCCTTATTGCTAAAAGCAATCTCTGCCAATATAGTTTGTATACTTTCCTTACATCGATCTATCATTTATGAAACAGTACATATTTATATAAGTATATTTATCAGCGTTCTTTTTACCATGGTTTATGTAAATACCTTCTACCTTTATTGGCATCAGACGGCCGTATGTGAGTGTGCGGTTATTATTATTATGCCTTAAAATTTCGACATAAAATCATAGGAAAAGATTTAGACAATGCGGTATTCGTATGTGTCCAGATGTGGGGCGCATTACTGCGAGGCTGTGCGGCTCGCCTGAGTTCCCTGTCAGTGGCGCGCAACCCTTGGTCAGCGGCAAGGAGAGCACGTGACCCACCGCCTTCCTTTCGACAATTCTTCACAGCCTGCCTCGCGCTTACCAACCTCGACTTTTCTTATTGCAAAATGCCGCCAGACGCTCTCAAGTACGTTTTATATCCCTTGGCTAACAAGAGCAGGGCAGTTATACTAAAAAATATACATTATGAGACTGAGAGAGACAATTCTGTGATGCCGTTTTTAGAGACTTGTGGTTTAAGCGGTCGCTACGGCGCTTTCTACTGCGCAAGTGTGGTGGGTTGAAGTCTCCATGGGATAACACTTAATCCTAAATCTCAGTGGTATAGTCTGGCCACGCTAACTCTGCAGAACGAAAAAAATTATAGAATTTGAAAATCTATAGATGGTAACACCGTCTATACTACGAAAAACTAATTTGATACTAGTTGTTTTTTTTTATTTTAGCCAAGATATTTTGTTTATATTCTGATTTTTTCTTGGTTAAGAATAGTCATGACTTCAGCACGATGCATTGTCGATTTGATACAGTTTTTGTGGTCATAAGTAGGTACAATACAGGTTGTAATAATTCTGATTCCTAACTTTTAAAAATCTACTGAGGCTATGGTTTATCTACACATTAATAATAATAAAAGGCTAACTTTACTTTAAGATCTATGAAACAACTCAAGGACAATATAAAAATAACGATAGATTTTTGAATGATAAACATAATTTATTTTTAGGTTTCATCAAGATATACATTAGTTTTTTTTGGTTTCTACAGGCTCGTTTCTTAACAAATTTTTTATTATGTATATAGATTATGGAATCTGGCCATAAGGCTCCATGCCGCCACATCATGTTTTTCCATAAGGACTGTCCGTTCGTCAATAATATTTTGCGTAAGGTTTCTCTGCAGCCAGTAAAATCAATTGATTGCCTCAATTGAAGTAGTAATTTACGCAGAGTAGGAACTTTTTTTCGGGTCAAATAATACTGATATATTGTATTTCGTTTGGCGCATTGGTCAAAATGATCAATATTAACTTTCGTTGCCCGTGCTGCATGCTTTTTGCCAGGAACCCTCCAGATCGCTGAATCCTGTAGAAATAAATATAAATCATTTATAAACTTTAATTTGAACTTGTATTCAATCCAATATGTATTGGATGTACGTTGTACCTACTTTAATAATCTAACTAAAATTTTAGAAAATAAATACGTAAGTAACAGATTCTTACCAGTCATTGAAGCGATATTTTTTATAAACTGGTTCTCACTATTGATGGTAAACTCTTCAAGAGCCTTCAGCATCCGTAGGGCAACTTGAATCTGAGGTTTAAATTCATCACTTATACTACCTGGAATGTCTAAAAATAAATACTTGTTAAGAGTTGAGTATCTATAATTTATGTAATAGTTGCTTAAGACCTAAATCCTATCTGTAGGAAGCAAATCTATAGGTAGATATGTTATTGAAATTGGACGTTAATTTGACACGAGCTTCTTGTCAGCATCATGAACAGGCTATGAGTATTTGAAAAAATGTTCTTAGATACATCTAATGGTAAATTAAAACGGCGAAGTATCAAAATTAGTAGATTTACTTACACGTCAACTTTTCGTTATCTTGTAAACATTGTCGATTTTGGCTAAGGACGACATCACACTGTGCCTTCACATCTTGGAATTTACTTATCATGTTATTTAATAACTTCCCCACTCCACTTTTAATAGGTTTAACTATTTTTCTTTAAAATATAAGAAAAACAACAAACCGCATATGCAATGTGACAGCTCACGTACCACAAAAGTGACATCAGAAAAAGTATACCATATAAAAAACTTTTTGGGGTTGCCCATTTATTCCACTGCAGAGTTAGCGTGGCCAGACTCTATCAATCTATTAATCTTAAATTTCTTATTGATGTCTCATGTCTGAGATATCCAGATTTTTTTTTTTATCTAATCGAGAATTCACCAGATCTATGAGGTCCTCTTTTACACTAAACATTAAATGGTTTTTGATGATCTTTAAGTAATATCTAAACCGAATTTAGGTTTAAACAAGAGTGAGATATATACTTTTTCCAAAATCCGACTTTATGCAATTTTAATTAAGCAATTCGTCTGCTATGTAGGCTTTAATAGTTAGATATTATGTCGTAAAATGTTACGTTAATCAGAGTTTGTTTATATGGCTGACAATGCCGTGTGACTAAGTCGAATTGCATCAGAAATTTTATTTCATATTTAAAAAGAGACTCCTCATAACAATAAAATAGGTTGTTTTCATTATTTGTAAATTGTTTCTAAACACAGCTCAGAGACAAGTTGGTTGTTTTATCTAAATACTGTAAACAGTATAATTGTGTATTGTTTTTATACAGCCATGTAATAAAGGAGATATACATTTTATTCATACACTCCACATAACCCTTTACGTTATAATCACGTCTCGCTTATAAATTAACTTATTCGTGCAAAAGAATTTGTAGAAATAGTAGAAACCTTCTACATCTTCAGACAAAATGGGCTTCTACATTAAGACTTTTATTCAGTATTGAGTTTATTTAATCGAACACTGAGGTGTAGGTGAGTTGTAAATTGAAAAATATTCGATATAGGTACATAATAAAATTGTTTTGTTATAGATAATCGCTTTTAAACTTTCCAGGACTAAATAAGTGGATAACTATTATTAATTTCGTAGATAATTGAGATTATTACGATGTTTTTTCATTGGGTCCTTGTATTTTATTCATTGCGATGTCATTCATTTTCATGTTTTTAGGAGCCTCTTACTCGGGTTGGCATGCAACGAGAGTGCGACAGGGGTGCAACTTAACTTATCCGGTGTGCTATCGTCTTCCCAAGCAGCACATGTATTGGAGTCTTGTATACATGGTGTGAGGTGCCTACAATCACTGGACTTGTCGGATAACAGTGAGTGTTCTTTAGTATTATTAACAATATTATAACAAATACAGTGTTATGACGAAGAGAGCATAAAAGAGGTCGTTATTTTATTAATTTAATTAATTAATTTCAGGTATGGAATTCGAGTTGTCTGGCATCGTCCGAGCAATTGGAAAGAATCATTCAATCACACACTTATCATTAAGTAAATTGACGGGCAAACGGTCTTATGCACCACCTTTAATACAGGTAAGATTTAAATTTATTTATTTTTAATACGTTATTACGATAAAACTCAATCTAACCAACATAATGTAACTGAAAAAAAATGATTGTATGATCTACAAATATTTGCTTCGGAGTTTGGGTGCTTTCTATGTATATTAAGTAAGTATTTACAAAAAAGTTAATATTTACTTTAAAAACTAGAATTTAAAAAAAGTAATATATATGTTAACAATTTACAACTATTAATATCAGTTGTCTAGTACCCATAATACAAGTTCTGCTTAGTTTGGGACTAGATGATGTGTGTCGTATTTCCAAAATATTTATTTATTTATTATCTTACATATGTGAAGTTAACGTAATCGCATTCTTTTAAACTTCATAACAGCATATAATATTTTTGCGATTCTTTTTCTTTAATCGTTTTAAAAGAGTATTATGATATAGAATATAGTATAACCACGAGCATTATGGTTAAGTGCTAAAACGATAATTATCTATCGTGTCACAGAAAACCGAGATAAATTGCTATTTCTCTGTACAGACAGTGTATTACATGTATGTAATGTACACATATTATTATATATTTGTAAAAAATATATTCTTTATTTTAGGCACTAGTCCATGTCCTTCAAGAACCTGATACAGCATTAACTTCGTTAGATCTCAGCGACTGTAAACTAAAGGTATGTTTATATTGCCACTGCCTGAATACCTTATCTCTATATAATGCGGAGAAGAATCTAGCAACACCATTAGTGCCACTTGCGTGTTACGGTTCTTTTCCCTACAAGGGACAAAATTCTTTGTCTGATACACCAGCTCATTATAGACAATTTTTTTTTTACGACATTATTTCCCACCGTTTTGACTATGTAGTGTGTATTTGATTGTAAATAAGGACGAATAATCATTAGCATTTTGTTTCAGGGCGACTTGTACGGGTTACTAAACGCACTAGGTGGTGCTAGAAGACTTCGTTCTTTAGACGTAACAGGCAACCTAGCCGGAGACGCTGGTGCAAGACTGCTTGCAAAAGCTCTCCAATGCAATTGTACACTACAGACCCTCTATATTGATCGCAATGCTTTCAGTTTACAAGGTAAGTCTTTAAATCTGCCAAGACAGTTGTTATTACAGATATTTGTTACACCCTTGTGGAATGGCATGAGGGTCATAAGATTGTTATTACTATAATTTTGATCCTTTGATTTCTTGGAATTTGAAACCATTTTAGTAATAAAAAGTTAGGTTGAATGTATTTAGTTGAACAATGTTGTATGTATTTAGTTGTGAATGTATTTAGTTGAACAAGTTTGTAGGTAATATATTTTCTGCAGAACACTCCGTTATAGTGTAGGTTCACCATGCAGTGATGCACCAGCATGACAGATTAGAGTCACTTTGACAAGCTCATATAAATAAAAAAAACATTACTTAAAAAGATTTTATAGCTGATGATGTCCTGTACACAAAATCCTTTATAATGATAAGTAAGGAAACTTTTTGTAATGTTATAGGTTTAACCGATATAGCCACAGCTTTGCGTCGGTCTGTGAGTGTCCGTCGTGTCGAGTTCCCCGGTTGTGACGCAGCAGCGGGCGGTCGAGGGGCGAGTGAACGCGTGGCCACGTTGTGGAGAGACTTGCATGAAAGGTACATCTACTATCTCAATTAACAGACTGCACGGTTAGCCTAGTGATTTAAGCGGTCGCCATGCTGCTTCCTACTGCGCTAAGTATCGTGAGTTCAAATCCCACGTGGGATAACACTTTGTGTGATTCACAATTTGTTTTTCTGAGTCTGAGTGTTCTTTATGTCCGTTTCATGTATGTGTGTAAATTTTCCCGCTGTTTGGAGTTTTCTTTAAAAAAAACATCGGAAGTAGTACAAATGTTGCCTTGTTTTTTTTTTGTTTTCAACCAACTCAATATCAAACAAATATATTTCATTTAATATTTATAATTTTTTTTATATCGAAGAAGTTTGTGTTATAATGATCTGAAATATGGAGAAAGGTCAACTATATATGTTGCTATCTGTATATGTGTGTGCATCTAGCACGTCGAGAACTACCTAACTAGTTTTTTGTGAGGATGACTTGCAGGAATGAAATGAAATTAACATTAGCTGATAGAATAATAATTTATACTTTTTTTTGTAAGTTATCATATATAGAAATATCCATATTCCGAAACTAATTTGACGACCTGTAACTAATTCGAACTAGAGACAGTACAGCAGTCATACTCAACTAATAGTGATGGTGTACTGTGTAGGTTATCGCAGAACTGCAGCCCGGGCGGCGCGCACACGCTGCGAGCGCTGGCGCTGGAGCGCGCGTGGGCCGGGGGCGAGGCGGCGGCGGCGCTGGCCGCACACGCCGCGCACGCGCTCCCGCCGCCCCCCCTGCCCGCCGCGCTCGAGCGCGCCGCCGCCGCCGCTCACCACCTATTGCACCAGTATCTACAGGTATACCCCACCCCGCCACCCACTATATAACCATAAAATTTACATGTAATTTACATTTTCATTTCGCATCGCATCGATCAACTGACTAATAAAAATAAGATTCCATTGTTAAATTATAAACTTACTTATTGGAATTAGAGGGCGAGCACGTTTGAACATGTTATTGGGGGATTTGAGTGGTCTTGGACAGTCAGAATCCATCCGCTGCTGTTTTATTAAATATTTTAGCCTACCAATGTGACTCTACTCTGCCTGATGTAAAGCATGAGTAGAATCCAGGAGTACAGGCCACCATCTTCATTGTGAGGGTAAGCAATGCGGCATGGTGACTCCTAGCTTGGCGGCTATGTTTCTGCATCATTCTCCCGGCCTGTGGAACCGGCAGAATGATTGAGCCTCCGGTCTCACTCACCAACGAAATAAGACAGCCAGAATGCTGTCATTATTAGGATGATCTCTGTGTGTAATGCAGTACTGCCCCGGTCGAGCTGTCCTACCTGCTTGCCCATTTCCTCAAATCGTCGGTCATACACTTTATCTAAACATGCTCTCCATCCAGTTAGCACTTTTTGGAGGACTAAATTCCATCAACACTGTGATGATCGATTAGAAGCGAAGTAAAAATACACTAGGGCATCTGGTTCAATCGGAACTACAACCAATGCGTCACTATTTTCTTAACGCGAATGTACTATTTTATAAATGATCGTTTTTATTTACAGAGATGCGGCGAAGTGTTTGCAGCGGTGGGCGGGAGCAGTACCAATAGTGAACTCGTCTCCTTACAAGCCGTGCGAGACGCTATGGCACCTTGTCAAAGTCCTCTTCAAGATCTACTCAAGTGAGCTTTTCTCTTCTATTAATATTAAATTGTTTCGTAGTATCCATCTAGTTTTTCTATGTATGATTTTCATGTCAAGGAGTACAATAATCCGGATTTAGTGATAGACAAATAATGAATAGAAGAAAAATCATTACTTTTTAATTTTGATAAATCTGTAATTATTTTCGCTAATTTGAACTGATCATAGAAAAAATTACATGTTACGTATTTTTATATGGGGGTCCGTATAAAAATATGTAGAGGGAACCGCTGTAGAGGGAACCGGTTCCCTTGTGTTGACGGTGAGTCGGTCTAAGCCCCTGTCAACTTTCAGTTCATTCATTCTACTAGTGTTATTACTAAACGTACATACAAGGCAAGACAGAAATATTGCGGTAATATCATCAATTCATCCTATACATCTTTTTATTTATTTTACAGTCAAGCTGTGGAAAGCCTTGCTCTTTTAGCATGCGAGAACGTGGACAACATTGACAGTGAACCAGTTCCTAGTGCAGATGGTGACATTCCGGATCTACTGACACCCATCTCACACTCTGGGGTAAGTCATTTAGTTTTTTGTGGGGACAATAATTACTCATTTTATTGTTATGATGTTACATGATCCGCCTGGTGGTCAAGCCCGAGCCAGGTGACACCTGGGAAGGCCCAGCTCCGAGCGACCAGCGACAGGCGCGTGGCGGCTTACACGCTAGTCTCCCCCGGTGTCGAGTCTGGAGTCTTCGTAGGGCACCCCAATCTACACAGGCGTGTGTTATTGCGGAGTTCTTAGTTGTAGGCGTCGTAAACGGGTACTATGTTGTTCTTGTTCGTTGTTGTCGTGGCAACTTCTCACTCGTTCGTTACCAGGTCGCGAGGTAATCTTTGCTGTCTGGCAGTTGAGCGTGTCACTGTGCCAAGCCCCGGATATGACTCCAGGCCGAGGTGTCAGCACGCTCGAACATCGCGCTGACCATTCTCTCGATGAAAGCGGCCAGACTCCATCTTGAGGTCCTTCTGGATGACGTCGTTCCTCACGAAACTGTTCCTTCCGAACCTTCTTTCCGATCGCGTTGCTTTATATCGTAATCGTCCCCACTTCGTCTGACTCACAGAATCGTACATATTTTTCACGTAACAACTTAATCATTCAAATACCCTCATTCCGATCTATATGATGTATCTGCAGCCATAAATTGTGAACAGCAATAAATATGTAAAAAATATATGTTTCATGCATCTTAGAAATTGGACTACTTAAATTTGGTAAGCTATCTTATTTTTACAAGTTTAGACTTGTTAATTATTAAAACAACAAATATTCTTGTAATCTACCTTGAAGTAACAGAGACAAATATAAATATTTCGGACATCTAATACACGACGCCATCTAGTTTCAAACCAAGCAGAACTTGAAGTATGAAAGCTAGATTGTCTGATAGAATACATTATACACGTTTTTAGTAAATATATATCATCTAAACTCTGAAACAAATGTGACAACTATTACCCGGTTACATTATCTCGAGACCTGGCGTCGATGATGTCACGTCGTGTCGGCGCTCTGTTAAGGTGCGCAAAACAAGTATCCTCTAGTAGGATATTATTATAAACAATAAGATTTCCAACAAAACAAAGATTGTGTTAATTAATTTAATGTAGGTAATAATATTATAATGATATGATTAAAATGATGAAAAATTAATGAAAAAATCTCGGTTAAGTGGGTCAAAAAGTGTTTATTGTAAATGTCCAAACTTAACAAAAATGTCCAACGTTGCAACAAAAACAATATTTTAACGTAACAGCAATAATAAAATCACAATAAAAGTCCAAACGTAACAATGAAATGTTTAAAAATATACCACGAAAACAAGTCGACGCGTATCTGCAACGAAAGTGCTAACCGTACTGACGCGCCGTGGCGAGCGCGGGGAGGTGAAAGGAGAACGGGGCGGGAGGTTCGCATTCCAGCGAGGTCTCGAGATAATGTAATCGGGTTGTACCTAAAGTGAACCTACTAACAAGAAATAAAGATTTATCGACAAAGCGAGAAACGAGAAAAAATATTGATTGTTCTTTTCTTCTTAGTGTATTATTAGAGTTTTTGTTTTGGTAAACTGCTATAATTTGATAAATTGAACATTAGAAGTAGTGTAGATGTTTTAAACCAATGATGCAGAAGCATCTCTTTAGGCCCCATACCACTAGTGTTAGAAGTAAAGTGATACAGGCCACTCCGCTGGGGTGCCGGCGGCGCGAGCGCTGCGGGCGGCGCGTGCGGCCCAAGTCCGTGGCGGAGCAGCAGCAGTGCAGCTCCAACGAGATGCTGTCGCTGCCGCCGCTGCACGCCGAGGCCGCCGACGCGCTCGCTGACCTGCCCGCGCACACGCTCAGGCACCTCGTCAAAGGTACAGATTTACTATCATTCAACTACCTACAAAATGTAATATTGTTTTTACTGAATGTTCGAGGTTATTATAACAGCACTTATGATATATTTTGCAAACGCCCTATTAGACCAGTGCCGAAAATGTTTGAAAACAAAATAAATTATAGTAATTGTAGTAGTTATAAACCCATTGTAAAAGGAGGAGAATATTACAAAAATTAAAGAAAAATAAATTACGGGCGATCTAAGGTCGGGAAGGGGGAGAGGGGGGGGGGGGGTTTAGGGAAAAAAGTGGCTTATTTCGATTTCCGGCGAAACTATAAGTCCTATGGAAAAAAGTCAAATGACAAAGTTGTAGGTATTAAAAAGATCTGCAACTTTTGCATTCACACTTTTTCACATAACCTCAGATTTTATGTGAAAAATTCAAAAAACCAAGTTTTTGGTTTTTTATTTTTATCTTTTACAAATAAAATTATTTTTTCAAGAAATAAAGTGAAAACTTACCTTTTTATGTCCTGAATACACCGTAATTTATTTGATTCGAAATATCTATTTTTTTACCTCATTTTGACTGCATACCCAAAAAAAAACCGTAATTTTAAATCGAAAATTCATCCGTCAAAATTTCAAGATTTTTAAAAAAATGAAATAAATAAATAAATATTTTGGACATTTTACACACAACGCCATCTAGTCCCCAAACTAAGCAGAGCTTGTATTATGGGTAACTAGACAACTGATATAAATACAATGTTTTCTATTCGATGAAATCTCTACTTTCCGATGGTGTAAAAATATATATTTATTACCATAGTAAATCTTCTCAGAAAATGCAAGAAATGAAAAAACTCGAATTCGAATTTTTTAATTGTTATTGAGCCATTTATTAAAATTTACACTTTAATCACTTGAAAAACGTAAGATACATGTTACATTAATAAAAAAAAATATTGCAAATCGAAATATACTACTATAATTAACAAACAAATAAATAATAAAGTTAATATTTAATAAAACATCTACAATATTATGAGAAAGTTATAGAATCTTCTTTAAATCATATGTGTATATGCCTATTTATTACTTTTTTAAGATAATTTAATACCTGAGTGACATACAAAAAATTTTTGGCCATTAAAAGGTTTTTCATAGAGAAGTGTCTGGGCCCTTACTACATACTTGCTATTTCGTAGCAGCTGTAAAACAGAGCAGTGTACGACATCTTTTATAAAGCTACACGTGCAGGCTGAGTTATTTTCTATGAAATACCTTTTGATGGCCTAATATAATTTCTTGAAAAAATATTTTTTTTGTAAAAGATAAAAATAAAAAACCAAAAACTTGGTTTTTTAAATTTTTCACATAAAATTTGAGGTTATGTGAAAAAGTGTGAATGCAAAAGTTGTAGATCGTTTTATTACCTACAACTTGGTCATTTGACTTTTTTCCATAGGACTTGTAGTTTCGCCAGAAATCGAGATAAGCCATTTTTTTCCCTAAACCCTCTCCCCATTCCCGACCTCAGATCGCCCGTAATTTATTTTTCCTTTAATTTTTGTAATATTCTTCTCCTTTTACAATGGGTTTCATCCTACTATAATTTATCTTCACTTTTTATTATTATGAGGCTTCTACCCTGGTCTATATGTTAACCTGGTCATCCTGTATAAGTATGTTAATCAGAGAAATAGTTACCACCGCCCATGTAGTGTTAAGTAAGGTTAAAAAACAATGTTTTAGTCAGACCAATTTTATAAATATATATTGTGATACTTGTAGTTCATTACTGTCAAGCAGTAGTGTTTTTTGTTTCCAATAATAATCATTTTATTATTATTTTGGCTTGTAATGAAAATCAGCTACAGAAAATAAAATTGCTCACTTTCATTTCAATTTCATTGTTATTATACCGACTTATTATTATCCGACAATAATATTCACCGAGAGAAAATAAAATGTTAATAAGCAATCAAGATCTTTTCCTTCCGATTTTGACATCAGTGGCTAGTATCAACGAAGACCAGCCAACTGCGCAAGAGATATTACAATGCACAAATGTGTTAGAACACAGGTGCACTCTCTGTTCCCTCTCACAATCCGATGGGACGGATATCCGAGTCGACAGGGAAGAGACTCCAAGTCACGGAGGTTAAGACTCCAATTTACAAACTTTAAAATTTAATCATTTCTGTAATAGGATAAACTCAATAACACTGTTAGGTCCGACTCAGTAATCAAAAACCCAAAGACCTTCGCAGCCACATACGCCCACCGCTAGACCAATGAGGCAGCCAAGCTTTGGCAAATACTTTAAAATTATAATACATTTTTCAGGTCGACCGAGAAGAACCAAAACAAGAGCACCGACTCGGCCTATAACAGATCAGTCTCAAGATATCGATGAGGGTAATTTGATCTTATTAAATAAACATTTTATAAGTTGTCGAAAACGCGCCACGCGTAATCATCTTTAACACTACATACCGATGTTATAAAATGTTGTATATAGGTTTGGAAGAATTTTGGCGTACATGTCGTACACCACCGGGCAGCGAGGAAGCGTCGCTGTCAGCTCGTACTCCTCTGACGTCCCGCTCGCTGCACTCGCTGTCGTCTCTGGCGTCACCATCACCACTCCGACACTCGCCCACCTTGCAACGCGACGACACCATGTATGCATGCCATATCTTATATATAAAATTCTCGTGTCACAGTGTTAGTTGACATACTCCTCCGAAACGACTGGACCGATTTGTATGAAATTTTGTGTGTATATTGGGTAGATCTGAGAATAGGCCAAAATCTATTTTTCATGCCTCTAGGACGCGGGCGGAACCCCGGGCATCAGCTAGTAGCACTATATCTTCCTAGCCTTATTCCTAATACTATTTTGGAAACAAGGCTAAGAAGAACATATCTCCATATCTATCATATCTATAGCAACCCTAAGAGAGAACTGAAATTCAAAGGTTGAACTAGTTGTCAGTAGGTTTGAGGCACTGACTTCCCAATAATATTAATTAATAATATTATATATTCCCAATAATACGGGCGTGAATCACCGCCAAACTTCCAAACTCCGGGATGCTGTTAGGAATTTCCTAAGAAAAACCCAAAAACACTTTTTTACTCGACCCGGGATTTGAACCCGAGACCTCTTGAGTAGACCAACGAGGCAGTATAGCACTTTATTTAAACAAATATTATAAACTTAAAGAATTTGTTTGTTTGGTTGAACACACTAATCTCAGGATGTACTGGTCCATAGCTCAGTTAACGAGAAGGGCTGTAGGCTATATATTATCACGATACGACTGAAAGTGAAGTATCAATAAAATGAATAGGCCGACTCGGCCGGGGACTAACCCCTTACACAAAAGACCGAACTGAACGTATTGTCGTTTATAAATGGTAAATGTGAGACCGGAGACCCAATAAAGCAGCTAAGAGAGAGAGAGAGAGAGAGAGAGAGAGAGAGAGAGAGAGAGAGAGAGAGAGAGAGAGAGAGAGAGACCCAATAAAGAGTCCAGGGCTAGGCGAGATTGTGTGGTACTATACCACATTGCGTTGTGCTCTCTAAACTTGTCACAATCCTTGCATGAATGGGCATGTAAAATCCGCTTCCTGTGAAAATGAAGTAGATAATAACAAAATTATGTTTTGATTCAAGTTACAATCTTATGAACTAAGTAAGTATCCATCCATATAATCATGTAGTTTTACTGCAATGCAACGATACAATAATAACTTATAGTTGGCTTCTACGATTCTTAGTTAATGAGAAGTCAAGCTAACAACATTTTCGTTGATTATAGGTACAGTGTGACATCGGGTGAAAGTACGCCGGTCTTATTAGAATGCGGTAAGTATCTTTTGATTTCTAAAGTATTCCATTTATGAACATCCGCTCACATATGAACTTGATAAAAAGTTTTAGTTTTGAGAGCAAGTGTCTGACTACTGATCATATATCATGTGTTTTGTGTTGTTTTGCAGAAGTGTCTCGTTGCAAGTCTTCCGACAACGTAGGCATCAGGGCAACAGCATCCACACCGCCACCGTCACGCTCTTCTGATAACGTCAATACCATGGGTATGTTTTCTAATTATATATATTCATATTTTCGAAGACTAGAATTATCTATATATATTAATAGACAAATATAATTACTCTAAAATACATATATAGAAAAACCTTTTAATACACATACATATTATAACCAGGTCATAAAATAATTTGTTTTATAATATTACTTACTGTATTCATTTTACATAAATGAACGATTCTTCTAAAGTTTTAAAACAGCAAATTGATGAAACTTAAATCTTTCTTTTATCTTCTTTCGAAATGTCTAGCTTTAAAGCGGTATTTGCGCCAAGTGTTTGTACACCTCACTGCCTTTTTCTGAATGTGCTAACACAGCTTTGTGCAATTCGTACGCAGGTGTGATTGTATGCTTGGAACTGGGTTAGTAATACCATCACACCCCAGTATAGTGGTGTATATACCTTGTATTACCAATCAAATCCATAATAAGTTTTGTGCAAAACAATAGTTCTCAAAATATACGGATTAAAATTACACTTTCAATATTACAAATGTGTGCACATTTTCATGATCAATTAAAGATGTACAATCGTGGTCCGTTATCAAGTCAATTTTATTGCACATATACACGTCATATTGTCTATTATATTTAAATTAGAGGATTTTGCACGAAACTTAACATTGGCCAGTATATTGTGTTGGTGCGCGTGTGTGTAACGAGTGCGTGTGCTAGGGAACGGATGCGCGCGCACGCCTGGCAAAGCCCGCCCCTGGTCCGTCGCCGGCGTCAACCCGGACAATAACGCCGCAGCTTGTACTACCGGTAAGATTTTGCATGGTTGTTCGTGTTTTCTTTTTGCCGCATAATATACGTAAGTGACCTAAATATAATTTATAAAATTTAGAAATAGTATTCTCACTCACTTTAACCATCATAGAAAACACATTAGACATAATGTGCCACAAATGTTAGAAACGCATCAAGGCTAAATTTACTCTGTCTTCCTGTAATTTAAATCGTAAAAAATCAATTACTTAAGATTTTAGTAAAATTGATTCTGCAAACAGTTCATACCAAAATTATGGCAAGCAGTAGAAACATTTGATTTTATAGCCTGCTTAATCTTATTAGGTAGTAACCTAATATAAGTATATTTAACCAGCTGCGCCCCGCGGTGTTACCCGCGTATAACATTATGGTTGCTATGCAAGTCTGTTAGGCATGGCAACCGGTGAAGTTTTGACAGGAGATAAACAGTGATACATTTTGACATCTACGATTTATGCATTTTTATAATCACTTGCTTTCGCCCGTGTATCTCGATTATTGCAGTAAAATGTAGCCTATGTGTTATTCTGATCTATAAGCTGTATTATTGTAAAGTTTCATTCAAATCCGTTCAGTAGTTTTTGCGTGAAAGAGGAACAAACATACACACATATATACTCACAAACTTTCGCGTTTTTAATATTAGTAGGATATATTTATTCTGTTTTCAATAACTAAAATAATTATTCGAAATTAAATTACTAACGTCGACGAATCATTCAATAATCTAACTATCAAATGTATACTGTTAATCTATCAAATGTATACTGTCGCATGTCATTAGGAAATTGGTTCTTATTACTCACTTATAATAAGTATGTCTTATTCATATTATTTTTCTTGTCTTAATTCTATGGTTAATGTTTTGAGAATTTAGATTATGATTACTAATTTAAAAGTCCACAACAGTCCACAACTGTTTTCTTCCTGCGATGGTGATGGATACGTCAAAATTAACTAATTTATTTTTAAAGATATGATACAAATGAGTACTACAAGACAGGTTGTAATTGGTTACTTTGCTACGTGTACTAGCATTCTTAAAGATACTGGAATATATAAAATAGTAGATCACAACTTTCTCAAATAAATAATATTCTACTAGGTAGATCCTTACACTAGGTTTCTAACTAGTATTTAAATTTGTTCTTTGTTCTTCATTTGGATGAACATTTTTCTTTATTTATTTGTAGTGTGTGTGTGTAATACATTTTAGGATAGTACCTATTAGTTATGTATACACAAAAAAGAGTAACCAAATTTGTATTTTCAATCTCTGAACGCTCATGCCAGTATCGCCAGTAGCAAGAGAATCATTCAATCCTATTACACGTTTCTAGATCACTTTTGTTATTGTTACACGTAAAGCAAGAGTATGTAATGTAATTCGTCGGTGTGATATCGTGTTGGTTCCAATTTGACGTATCGGGTGGTGGTCTACAGAAGGCGTGGAGGCGTGCGTCGGGGGCAGCATCGTGGGCATCACGCCGGGCGCCGCACTAACCAGTAACCATCTTTCAGACGCTATTCTATACTGAGACCTCTTATACCGTCTCGCTGCATAGGTAAACGCTTGTCGCTGCTTCATGTGTGCCCTTTGTTGAGCATGCTGGACATGTCGCTATGACCATCAAACACCTATTTTTCTATCCTCAATTATGTATGTAACTAAACTAAAGGGGATAATGTGATCCTTACAATTTCTATTTCCTATCGTTGTGACAGCGGACCTGACCTTTAAGTTAAAAAATATATAAGTACTTACGAGCTACTAGTCCCCAATATAGTAAAAAAATGGTGAGCATTTCCAGACAATGTAGAAAGTTCCGTTTCAGCCTATAGACGCAAAATATTTAATAAGTTATAGTGACTACGTATACATATAGCATTTAGAATATTATTTAAACATAGCTTTCTTTGTATTTACTCCAGGTCTGTACTGAAGTATTTTATTTGCATTAAACCTACATTGTTAAGTTTGCATCTTGTACTAATACAATAGTAATAAGTATATAACATATTGATAAAATAGTTGCTGATATGTTTTAATTTGCGTTTGTATTTGCATGTTTAGATATTTACAGAAAATTTTATTACCAATATAATCATTAATAGTTTATAATTCATTAAATATTAATTACAAATATACAGATAATCGGTACAATTGTAGTGTAGTATGGATCTATGTGTGTAAATTATAAATTGTAATGGTTTCTATTTAAAAATGTTACAGGTTCAATGCTACGAGATCATCCTTTAACTCCAGGTTAGTAAGCGACGCTTTGCTTGCAAATCTTTTTAAGGACCTTTATCTATTAACGGCTGTTGATGTGTTGACATGAGAAAATAATACAACAACCAAATTAAGTACAAATATGATAACCAATGTGAGACAAAGAGTTTTTTTAAAGTAAGTGTTATATTTTATGAAATGTTGACTATGACTTGCTTTTAATGTTTTCAGAGGGCACTGAATCCTAAGCCAAGCTCGGGTGCAGTTCAGCATGACGGAGAAAGTACGTGATACGTTGAGCAGGGTTCCATGTCCAGATTACCTACACACACTCGGATGCTCACAATTGTGCCAGTTAGAAAGCTAACATATTAGACAGTAAAATAGTCACTGATTAGTATTCTAACATTGTATTTGAATATATTGATCACCATTTTGGTTATTGTACGAAGTGGTTAACTTTAACTCTTAACATTAAGAACATTATGAATTGATGATACACGGTCATAATAATTTCAAGTAATTTGTAGGTAAGATAAAAATAATCATTTTATATTTACTGTGATTCAGTTAGTATTATGTTACTGGTTCATGTAGTCATTAATATATTTTAGCCGCTTATTATTTATAGATTTATAACCTTTCCCATGAGTATTTATTGTTTTAATGGGAAATATATATTATTTGATATAATTAATTAATTAACATTATTTTATATACAAAGTATTGGTAATGCATGTCATGAAATATGTGATCAATTTTATTTTGTAGTGCATACAAAGTTTCGTATTGCCTGCCATTATGCTTGCCGTGATTCAGAATATCCAAATTGATTACCTTGTATTGAATACTGAATATTTGTAAAGTACGACTGTTGCCTGTATATGACTATTAAAGGCTACGCGTTTCTACGATATTAAATTTTATCATAAATCTGTCCATTGATCAAATTATTTTTTTTGTTTACATCGTTACTAGTTACAGTACAGTATAAGTATAAGCAAGTAATTGCGTAAGTATTTTTGTTTCAAATTAATGATAATTGGGACAGATGTCTATATTAAAAATAAATTAATTAGTCTATTACAGGCAACACTACCTAATACTATTTGGGTTTAACGGTATCCCATAATAATTTACATGAAAATTTAATAACTATATTGTTAATTAGGCATTGCAAAATATTTGAACATATATTAAAAAAATATGTTAAGCAATACTTAACCCTTGTCATGATGAAATAATGTATATTTGTAAATTTAATCTTTGACGTTCATATCTAGGCATTCGAATTCCAAAATAATTGGTCTTGACTAGTCATATTTCAAAAGGCCTATTTAATTATTACGCACAATTTACGAGATTATGAATTGTGGAAATTAGTAGTTTCACATTTTATTTATTTTCCAAGACAGATATCTTCCAATGTATACATTCCTTTGTAAATTTTAAACTAGACAAGCGAGTATTATAATATGGACAAGTGTGATTTTAAAATGAAGTTCAAAGCGTGAAGTGAATTTTTAGATTGCTGCATTGGCAGTGACAAACATATGTAAGGTTCAGGTTTTATGATGTTTTGGTGAAAGTAGTAACTCGCCCCATACAGTTAAGTGTTCATTAGAGTAAAGATTTGTAAAACTATTACATTCATTTATCTTTGAATTCATAAAGGCTGTCTCGTACTGGGGTTTCCTGTATGTAAAATTACTGATTGAAGTAGATGTATATTGCTAAATTATTTCATAGTATTTTTATATTCATTCCAATTCAGTTGGTTTTGTCTAGCTCTTTGGTACCAGACTGATTTTAGGGTACTTTTATTTTATGGTGCAATTTATGTCTAGAGCGTTGTGATAATCGTTTAAAATTACATACATTATACAATCAGTGTTCATTGTTCTTATTTATTCCCTGCATTTTTCTTTACGTTGAGTCTATTTTCATATGATCGGGTTTATAAAATCCGATGCCGATGCAAGCCGTTCGGCAATAGGTAATCATCTTTTATAGGTAAAATTAATTGACCGATGGCTTATGCAAGTAGTAGTCTTGCCAGTTCCCAACCCGCACTCGGCCAGTGTAGAGACGTATGGCTGGCGGGTGTACTTTAATATTCAACCAATATTCATGAAATATGTATAGTTACACCAAAAAAATTACCTAAATAGTATCTAAAGTAAAAAAAATGTGAGCCGTCACGGGACGCCTGGCAGATGTGAAACATCGCCATTATTTTGTAAAAGTAATATGCAGAAAAGAACATATTGTAATAGGAACTAAATATGTCATAATGATAAAATAAAATATTACTAATTATTAAAATAGTAGTCTATATGCAGTAGTGTGTACACCGTACACACTACTGCATGTAGACTGTATATATATACCATCGTATAGCGTGCCGTGGTGACGCGTCGCCAGGCGTCGCCAGGCCAGAAATCTATTTTACGTGCGCCTATAGATGTTTCACATCAAAACACAACAACAACATTAGATACTTTCTGAGAAAAACAACGTGTCTCGTTTACTTACGTTCGTTTGACAATGATGATCTTGTTCAAACACGGGTGGAACAAAGGTTCGTTTAATTTGAATCGGTATCCGCGACGAGCAGCGACGGCGGGGTTGGGCGGAGGGGCTCCGAAGCGCAAAAGTGGCCAATGGGAATTCAGTGCCATAGCGTCATTTAGTGATAAACAATGTGCGTTCTTATTAAGTGCTGTTCGCGAAATTTTTGAACAAAATGTCTATCCAATAGAGGTACCATTAACTAGCCACCTCGTAGCCCGGACTTTTCCCAATGGAATTCTTTCTTTTGGGGATACCTTAAAAGCAAAGTTTTCAACAGCAACCCAAAGTCCCTAGAGAAATTAAAAGAAAATATTTGAGAGGAAATGCAAACCATTTCTCGAAACACTTGTTAGGCCGTCATTGAATATTTTCGCTCCAGGTTGCAGCAGTGTCAAAAATAGTCAAGGATCACATATGGATGATGTAATAAAAAAAAAATTGTGTATTTTAATAATAATAACCAGTTTTTATCTCACACAACTAATTTCTTTTAAATCATCATTTGAAATATAAACGAACTTTTGGTACCACCACCCAGTATTTGTTGTAGGTGGGAATAGAATCCACGTCCTCCGGCTTAGCAGTCAAACTCACTAACCACTAGACCCGTCTTACTTATGATCTTAGGGCTAGTTATCAAACTATCCCTAATTTGTTTGTTGTGATTTATATTACAAACTAGCTGACCCGGCGAACTTCGTACCGCCTTAGAATATTAATTCATTATAGTATTGTGTTTAGTTATTAACTGATGTGACAAATCGACAGCAGCGTCAACAACGGGCCCCGGCCGGTATCGCCACAATCGCTTTGTTCCTGCATTTTAAATCTGTAATATTTTCCAAAGTATTAATTTAAATTACACACTGTACAGGGCCATATTAATCAATATTAAATACACAATGTATTTATGGTAATTAATTGGATAAGGATTAATACTGTATTGGGGCATTTTTCAAAAAGTTTGTAGGCTAGTAAATCACCCTGTCCGGTGGAGTCGCAACGTTATGATATAAAACAGGAATTATATTTTTTTTATTTCTGGAGACGTCTTATGAAAAACAAATCTTGAACTATATTTTGTTATAAAATAAACATAAAAAACTGTGTAAATTACTGAATACAACCTTCTAAAGCAGTTCTGACCATACAAATTCTATGTGTCCAACCCCTTCTTATAAACTTTGAAATAGAATTACTTGTTTTTATTCTTCATAGAGGTACCTAAATGTTATATTTTTTGAAAGATCTTGAGCAATGGCATTAAATTTAAAACTCTATATGTAACCAAAGGCACAGAAAATATCATTATCTTTTAATTTTATTGTGTCCACAAAAATAACATGTAGTGGAAACTCCTGCATAGTCACGGTGATTTTATTATGATGCGTACTTAGAAGTTACAAAATAGGATTGTTTTTTAATGGCAACGTATAGTCTATTATAATAGCCATTATAGCTTTTGGATTCAATCAACCAATCAAATGTGACACAATAAACAGTTTGCAAGCGTCACGGTTATGGTTTGTTGTGCTCCTAATAGTGTCGTCGTTTTGTAAGGTTAAAACAGTTCAATTTATTGTTTTGTTATGACAGATTTCATATTTATCTAATAAATGACCAGCTAGAAGTTGCTATAGTAAAAGCTGTATTTTGGAATTGCGTGTATTTCGTGACGAAATGGAATTGTAAAGCTGAGTGTATGGAGAGGGTGGTTCTAAGTATTATAAAATTACAAAACACAAAATAAAATATTTTTAATTAGTATTTCATTGACTTTTTTCAATTATATTTAGAAATTTCCCAGAAACCCAGAACGAGAAAAATAAGCGTTTTATTTTATATTACAAAGAGTATAAATATGGTATGCTATGGTATAATAACGATATTGAAATTGTCGGAAAGCCATCATTTAGCCAAAAAAAAATCTAACACAATCACTAACTACAAATCCTGTGTGAGTGATCACCGGCCTCTCTCCCTTTGAAAAATGTAGATATGTATACTCGGGAAAGGGCCGATCCTGCTCGAAGGAGGCGGCGAAGGGGACGTGGCAGAGGTCGATAGGCCCCCAGTCGTCGCTTAAAGGGTCGTTGCAGCCACATCTTGGGTAGATGTGACCTCTGCAAACGACCCGACACAGGTGACACCCCGGTGCGGCCGGGGGGTGACGTCTAAGGCGGTTCGGTGTTGCGCCTCTTATTGCGTGGAGTGGTGAGAGGCGCGACAGCGACCTGCCTTGGGGGTGAGAATAATCACCCCGGGATGTACCCCAGTCGTGGGCTAAGGCAGGGGGGACTCCAGAAGCCGCTGATGCGTTCCAGGTGTTCCTCCCAACTGCCGAGGTAGGCCGCCGCAGGGTTTAGTGGGTAAACCGATTCCTCCGGGAATCCCACACACGCCCTTCGTTTACCCCACTAAGGGTATGGTTCGAAAAGCATTCCCCGCGTAAAAAAAAACCCTTTATAAAATATTTTATATATTGATCTTTGATATGATTTTGTTTTCCAATAAACCCAATTGTTATACTTTATAAATTCACAATGGCGGATTTAGAAAATTTTAGTTTTTGATCTCACCGAAGTAATTTTTATTAAGGCATTAAATCTGTATTGACAATACCATAAGTACGCGTAGTGCATGATCTATGGATATCGCCCCCGGTTGTCATTATTTTAGTCCGATAAATATGTGTTTTGTGTACACTCTGCCTTCCTAGTTCCTAATAGTAACGCTAAGTTCCACGAGCGTTACTGTCCAGATTTGGCTGTGTGTTTAATTTAGATTTAATGAAAAAATACTAGGGTTAGAATATTGTATTTGATTTTGTGATATTTTGTAGAAACATATGATTCTATTGTTATAGTCGAGTTTGATATTTTCTTTGTATTCTGGGTACAACGATAGTTTTTAGGGTTCCGTAGCCAAATGGCAAAAAACGGAACCCTTATAGATTCGTCAAGTCTGTCTGTCTGTCTGTCTGTCTGTCTGTCTGTCTGTCTGTCCGTCCGTATGTCACAGCCAATTATTTCCGAAACTATAAGAGCTATACTGTTAAAATTTGGTCAGTCGATGTATTCTGTGAACCGCATTAAGATTTTTATATTAAAATAGAAAAAAAAACAATACATTTTGGGGGTCCCCATACTTGGAACTGAAACTCAAATTTTTTTTTTTCATCAAACCTATACGTGTGGGGTATCTATGGATAGGTGTTCAAAAATGATGTTGAGGTTTCTAATATCATTTTTTTCTAAACTGAATAGTTTGCGCGAGAGACACTTCCAAAGTGGAAAAATGTGTGTCCCCCCCCCCTCTAACTTCTAAAGTAAGAGAGTGATAAAACTAAAAAAAATATATGTTGTACATTACCATGTAAACTACCAACGAAAATTAGTTTGAACGAGATCTAGTGAGTAGTTTTTTTTTTATACATCATAAATCGTAACACGCAATATACCTTTCATCCAATCAATACACTAGTATAAAAACATCGATGAAAGTTACAACGAACTACAAAAACTTTTATATGATGTTACTTGCTGGTACGGAACCCTTCATGGGCGAGTCCGACTCGCACTTGGCCGCTTTTTTGATACTGTAATATGTTGCTATAGTGATGATTAGGACCTTTTACGTCATAAAACTTTTCGATTATAATACATATTTTGCATTACATTTTGAATTTTCATAGCTTCTACTTATTGAATTTCACAAAAAATGTTTGTTTCGGATAAAACTGTTTATTATTTGCTAATTTAATCACTAATTAAAGTGACGAAATGGAGCATTTCATTGAGTTACATTACATAAAAAACTTAAAATTTTCATCAACCGATGATATTTAACATAAAATAATATCTTTCTAATATAATCAAGTATATTTCCCATGACATTAGCTATAATTAATTCAAATATGAGGATTAAAAAAATTGGAACTCCTATTTCGTCACGGACAAACTTTTTGAAAAATGCCCATTGCTTAAAATCGCTTCGTAAATAAACTATTATTTCTCGTAAAAAGAAAAAAAAGAAAATGATTATTGTGGGTTATCCCTCAGAGATAGACATATACCATCGCGCACTTTTTTGTAGACCTTTTTAAGATGTACAATACTGTAGTACATTATTTTGCAATGTAAGCGTAAAAAAGCGGCCAAGTGCGAGTCGGACTCGCCCATGAAGGGTTCCGTAGCATCATATAAAAGTTTTTGTAGTTCGTTGTAACTTTCATCAATGTTTTAATAATAGTGTTTTGATTGAAAGAAATGTAAATTGCGGTTTATGATTTATGACGTATTAAAAAAAAACTACTTACTAGATCTCGTTCAAACCAATTTTCGTTGGAAGTTTGCATGGTAATGTACATCATATATTTATTTTAGTTTTATCACTCACTTATTTTAGAAGTTACGTTAGAAGGGACCAACATTTTACCACTTTGGAAGTGTCTCTCGCGCAAACTATTCAGTTTAGAAAAAAATGATATTAGAAACCTTAATATCATTTTTGAAGACCTATCCATAGGTCACACGTATGGCTTGAATGAAAAAAAAAAAATTTTGAGTTTCAGTTCTAAGTATGGGGACCCCCAAAATTTATTGCTTTTTTCTATTTTTGTGTAAAAATATTAAAGCGGTTCACAGAATACATCTACTGACCAAGTTTCAACAGTATAGCTCTTATAGTTTCGGAAAAACGTGGCTGTGACATACGGACGGACAGACAGACAGACACATGACGAATCTATAAGGATTCCGTTTTTTGCCATTTGGCAACGGAACCCTAAACATGGGTTTATTTACATCACATTAGAAACCTCTAAAATTATTATCTACTACCTTATGCATATATTATACATAAAAACCTTCCTCTTGAATCACTCTATCTACTAAAGAGAATGGCATCAAAATACGTTGCGTAGTTTTAAAGATTTAAGCATAGAAAGGGACAGAGAAATCGACTTTTTTTATACTATGTAGTGATTTTAATAACACGACAAAATTACGCTGACCAGACGGATTAATATAGGCTTGCTTCAATTTTCTCGCCTTTCGAGTGGCTTACCACTGCGACTGCAGTGAGGACGACCCGACTTATCGCACGCAGTCATCGGACATCTTTAGTCACGGGTAGACTACCCGGTTATACCAATCACGCAAGCTTATAATGTAATATTTGTTTTCAATATGTACTTACATAATCAGGCATTTTTGTCACTTTTTTAGTGGGCACGGCGTGGGCAAGTATTTTTTTATAATCATAGGTGATATATTGCTGATCGTTAATGATTCGTCAATTACATAGTATGACAATTGATTTTGTTTAATTTTTGTCTGAATCTTTAATTTAATTTAGTTTTGTGAATTTTCTTTGGGGACACCGCATGCCCCTGCTCGCCCCCACACACAGAACTCTGCTTACAATTCATTTTAACCCATCAATCTCACCATGTTGCTTTGACGCATAAGTTTAGTTAATGGAATGAACAATTGATAAAGAATCTAATATAAAAAGAATAGAGCCACTCAATCATAAAGCAAATAGATCAGACACATTTTCGTATATTGAATAATAAAAAACATATTTACAGTCTTTAAGCTACATAATACAGTCATTTTTTGTCATAACTCCCTTATCTTTCTGGACAATTTCCGTGAAACACGTAAATCGGTCATTTCAAAAACCTTTTCATATTTTTTTTGTTGTCAGTTAAATTGTTAATAGAAGCAGTACATAAAACATGATTACTACAATATTTTGGTTAAATAACTTTATAGTTATTTTTTGCTGAAACATTTTGAAGTCAAGAACAGTTTTTCCATGTTGTTTCTTCCCGATAACTGAAGATTATTCTGTAGTTCAGTTTTATACACACAAATACTAAAATATGCGTAAGAAACTTGTTTGGATGATTCATGAAAAAAATGTGGCACAATAAGATTTTTGAAATGATCTATCCATGTAAGTTTAATGTAGATTAGGTTATACTGCCTCTTTTTATTGCATAAACAGTAATTATACAAAGGGTATGAAACAATTGTTACTTGACATATAAGTAAAATTAAAATTCGTAGCGAAAATATTATGGAGGGTAGAGACAAGAAACTCCATCTCTGTGTATGTGTCCGTAAAAGGCGTCCAACAAGTAGTGACTTAGGATATTTAAAAAAAAACTCCAAAGTTATGGAATAAGATAGATAAATAAATACATATATCTCACCTTTTGTTCAATAACTTAGCAAGCCTGGAAGCTCACTTTTTTATTTGATAATTTAAATCAGTGTTCAATTTTATTTTTAAAAAACCACGTTTTTGAAATTTTTGTTCACATTATTGAACGAAATTGTCATGTTAACAAAGGCATTTAAACAAAACATTTTAAATTACGTAAGCAGGTAAGGTTCTATACACCAGCTACGCACCACACCTACTACACCAGCGCTAGGTATAGCTGCAGGTACTGATCTATTCTGAGTATACATCTCGACACTTTCTAAACTCTAGATGGTGCTCCTTTTCTCTACCCTCCATGGAAAACATCAACTCCAATCGACAACGTCAATAACTACGTTTGTAAGTCATCAATAGCAGGGTACTCACCTAGCCGTCTAGCATATAATGTATCTGATACTGTATCAAGTGAGTACGTAGGAACGAGTTCGCTGCGAGCCGCTCGCGCGTGGAGCGCACTAGCGCAGTAAGCTCGCAGGAACCCACCGAGTGGCGGTATCGCTGCGAACATAAAGGCGGCTCGCAGGGTGCGCGGCGCGTGGACCGTGACATGACCGCTTTGGTAGGGAGTACATAGAAACGAGGTACAAACGTCCATAATGGAGATGACACATGAAAAAGTATTAAATTTAATTGAACTTTATCAAAATACGCCGTTATTGTGGGATACTAAAGATAATAAATATTATAAAAAAAATCTAGAATCGATCTTTTATAATTTTCGATAATGTTGTACATGAATACTCGTATGAACGCAGCAATAGCCAGCAATTGAGACGTGTTGTCGGTGTGATATCATCACGAGCACTGCCGATTCGTGAGCTCGTATCGTATCCTAAGTACGCGATGAACGTGGACGAGCCGTACACATTTGTAGGTTGATACAGTATCAGATACATTACATGCTACACGGCTAGGTGAGTACCCTCGTAATGAGTTTAAAATATCCTGTTCGTATATCGATTGTGATCTTAAAAAATATATACACATTATATAGAATACATACGGGGGGTCACGATAATGGCACTGCTTTGGCTACCCATCACGGACTTAAATCTTGATAAAGGCAAAAGTTTAGTCGAAATTTGTCATGCACTAGTAAAAAATATAAGGTTTTATATAGATGGCCTATCTGAACAATGGTTATTGATACCAGCTATGTGTTTATTTATTTTTAATTTTTGTCATATCAAAATTAAAATCCTTGATGGTGGCGAAGAGTGTCAGTGACATGGTAAAATCACATAAAATATGATACAATGGCGAATTAAATTGATGATAAAATTGCTTTGAAACGCACCATAAAATCTATTTTTCTTTACCATACTACTAATGCAACAAAGTTTTCTTACGATAGATAAACTAGTGCTGAGACCAGAACTGTTTCTTTAAATTTATCATTTGCTTGAAACCACTTAAATATTCGTTCTCTATCTAGTAGTGTTATAATTGTACTACGGTTCTTTGGATTGTAATCCCAATTTGATTGCAACAAGGTTACGTCTGCCTTCTTTGTCTAGAGAAAATAAGTATTTTTTTTTTTTAAATATTTATACAAAATTGTTTATCAAGATGTGTTGTATGTAGTGTTCTGAAACGTATACCCTATTCTAATATTGAATAAGGAAATATTTATCTAAGAGTTTATTTTTATAAATACAAAATGCAATAGAAGAGCATCAAATAGATGAAAATAGGATGATCATTGCAAGAATATAGACTACGTGTTTTGGTATTTTACTCTTTGTTGCTTTGATAAAACAAATCTTATACGTCAGAACTGGGGTCTCATTTTGCATAGGTAATGTATTTAATGCAACATATGTAATTTGGATATCATAAAAATATATATGTCCCTCATTTTACATTAATTATTAAGTTCCATCAAAAATCTCTTATACATATTGGTTGTTGTTATTTTGTCATTCAAATATTTAATAATAATTATATCTAGTGAGATAAAAATTAATAAACTAGTGTCACTGCTGCTCAAAGAGAAAAATGATATAACTATTTCATAACATTATAAATGCTATTGATACGAATCTAATTTTAATTTTTGAATGTTTGAATTGAGGTTAATTCGTAGAGTACTGAAATATGAAAAATATATAGAACAGCATGTTTCACTATTTTCGTTTAAATTGCGTAATCTTAGACCATCTCTTTCCATGAGAGAAGTTCTACTGATCACAAAATGTCTAAGTTTCCTCAGCATGTGATCTACAAGCGTCATTATGTTACTTTATACATAGAATAATGTATGTTAATTTAACATCTATAATTATTATTCATTTTACATAAAATTACTATGAAACAACTCCATAGAGATCATCATAAAACATTGTAAAAATAATTGAATCGAACTATGCGATATTTCATATATCTTAGGATTTAAGTAGGCGAACATTACCGAAAAAATCAACTAACATCAAATATCTTTATCGTTTTGTTATCAACTAGAAATATTCTTATTGCTATTTTTTTTATAATGACTTATTTAAGGCAGTTGAAAATTGTTTGATGGGCATTCGTTACATAGTAGAGCTGGAACAATTGGTACAAGGTAGTTGATATATGTCACTAAACTTACAATCCGGATTAATTCACTTGCATTTATTTAGTTTGGGTTACAATAAATTCAATTCGGAGCACTTAGATGTCAGGTTTGTATTAGACCGTGTCACAGTACAGACGCGCGCATATAAACACAGTATGGACTGGAGCCACAACTATCACGGCTTTGGCATGATAGAGTACTGTACAAATGCTAGCGCCTACCGCACGCATCAGGGATTTGGCGCCATCTCTTTCTTTGGTTCTTCAGCACTGCCTATGTTTTTGACGTCGTCCTTCGAGTCTTCAGCTGAAAAAGACATTTTTATATAAGACTATATATATAAGCTGTGTAACGCCGCGGAGGGAAGGTAGTCCAAAAAAAAAATTAGCCTAAGTTACTTCTTAAGTCCAGCCGTTCCAGAGATTAGCCGGCACAAACAGATAGAAGGACGGACAGGCAGACAAATAAAAATTTACACATGTCTTTTTTATGGTAGTACTGTAGATACTTTGATAAGCATTTAGTAAAAAACTGTTAATTTAATATACATACAGATGCACCCAATTTTATTTATTTGTATGTATAGATTAATGTACCACAGATAACAATTTCTTTCCTTTTTCCCAAATTACGTTGGAGTTGGCTTTAAGTATGCTACAATACGACTGAAGTTCGTTTTTAAGCGTGGTACGACTCTGCCAGTAGACCGTAATCGTAGGACGATATCGAAACTCTGTAGAAACAACGTTTTAGGAATCAGGTACCGTACGTAACTATCACAAAAGATGTTCGTATGGCAACCTTGACCGACAGCTTAATGTGCTCTCTGAGGCACGGAAGGGTCTATATTACGAATAGTCACCTATCATAGACTGACCTGGTAAGGATTACCAATGTATGCAGATACTGCTGAGCCGTGAGCCCACACCACAAAAATGGTAGCAGATAACAAATAGCTTTAATAAATCTGATGACTTACTATCGACAGCCACTTAGTGCGGCTGGTTGTCTGTCTGTCATAAAGTGCGAAACTGCAACTATGTAAAGTTGAGTAAAATAAGTAAACAATTCTTACATTTGATTTCATCTTTCAGCTGTGTAACCTCTTTGTCCAAGCGCGGACGTTTGCGTGGTTGTGGGGTTCGGTACGAGCGGTTGTCGCGACGCCCGCCCTCACCTTCGTCTTCTGAGTCCGACAGCTCAGCGTCATTAGTTATGCGTTTGTCCTGAATAAAACATCAATAAAAATATTCTAATTACGACCTTATAATGATATTACATAGTAGTAAAAGCTCAAAGAAAATAATTGCCAATCATTTTCTTTCAGTAACTTATTTTTTATTATTATTTCTTTGATAAGATACCAAAGAAATAATGGTTATTTAAGAATAGACTTGACAAACACATTATCTTCAACCTATTTGAAACATATTCTTTAGCTGCTACCTAGTGAGTCATACAAAATAATAACAATAAAAATGTTAAAATTATACTAACTTTTTCATTTTGTGGCAATCTTTCATCCTTGTCAACTTTGTCTTCATCTTCAGATTCATCATTTACAGCATCTTCAGGGATAGCTTGTACCTATAAAATAATAGAATAAAAATTATCAATAAATTACAACTATTAGTAACACACTTAGTAATAAAAATAGTTGATCTCAACCTTAAAAGTTTTAGTTTTGCAGCAGTTAAGTTTGAGAACTTATCATTGTTGTAACAATTGATAAGTTCTCAAAATCTTTATTAGTAATTATTAGAGATGCCACGAATAGTTATTTGGCCGAATACCGAATATTCGGAGAGGCTCTTGGCCGAGGCGCCGAATATTCGGTAACACTTAGTACTTTCCGTGGGTGACAAGTCACAACTAGTTACGACTCGTAAGTTACGAATTTAAACTTGCATCGCTGAAGTAGCACGTAGGCGCGTGCAGTTTTGTTTTAAAACTAAAAACATTTTAAAACAAGTTTCATGGGAGTAGTTCAAAATCAAACATCAAAACAAAAAATTCCTTTTAGATGCTCTGAAAGAGTTGTGATGAATCAAGTAGCAACGATGATGATTCATCTCCACTTCGAAAGAAAAGGAATGTCAATGAAAATGACAGAAACATTGAGACATGTGATAGTTTCTGGAATTGTTTTGAGGAAGTCATTGCAGAAAATGTACATTCAGATGGAGGTGTGGAACAGAAAAGTTTGTTTGCAAATGAACTTGATTTTTATATAGCATCTGTTCGCTTAGATCGTACAGCAGACCCTTACAAGTAAGTGGTGGTAAGCAAACTCAAAACAATATCCAACTCTTTCACAATTTGCTATGATTTATTTATCTTCTCCTGGTAGCAGTGTATATAGGGAGCGGCTGTTTTCGGAAGCAGGAATAATTTATGAGGAAAAAGGCAATCGTCTGTTATCTACAAATGCTGAAAAAATTGTATTTATTGATCATAACCTACCACTCGTAGATTTTAAATATTAATATGTTAATTTGTCTGTTAAATAAACATCTTTGTGAGTAATATTTTGAGTTTTTTTATCGTGGTTTGCTATTCGGTATTCGGCCGAATAGCGAAAAAAAGTGGCCGAATACCGAATAGTTGCCGAATATTCGTGGCATCTCTAGTAATTATCTATTTAGGCACAACTCGAAAAGATTTAAAAATATTAATAAGAGCTTACCTGTACCCCTGGTGCATGTGGTAACATTCTTAAATTTTCAAAAAGCCTATTTTTTATTTTTTCTAAATATTCCGGCGTGTTTTGATTTGACATGTTGCTTGGTGATATGTGCAGTTTGAAATCAGGTCCAAAATATTCGAAATAGTCATTATAAGGCAACTCATTTGCTATTTCGACGCCCAAAGCTACTGATGTTTCGTAAGTCCAACAACGTGAGACATTTCGAATTGTGTAACTGAAATAATATAATCAAACTGTTAACATCAATTCCGTTATGTATAACCTGAAATTCTGGACACATATTTATTATACATACCCTCCGCCTCCAACGAGTAGGAATGGTAATCCAAATCTTTTAACTAGCTCCACACATCGGCCGTGCCCTCTAACTGTCAGATTAAAACAACCCAGACGGTCACCTGTTTAAATAAAAGTTATGATGTACTACACACTTTTTCAAATAATATTATTAAATCTCAACCTCAATGTATGTTTTATAGAGTACTGAAAGGTTTGTTTATCTCTTGGCTTTTTTTAAACAACTAACCTGTTAAAGAATCAGCACCACACTGTAGTACAACTGCACTGGGCTGGAAAGTCTCCATGACTTTGGATATAATAGGTACAAAGATGGACTCATATGATTCATCATCCATACCGTCGCGAAGTGGTATATTTACTGCATAATATTTGCCTTTACCAGCACCGATATCACGAAGATCACCTAAAACAAAAAAAAAACATGTTTAACTACTCTAGTACAATTCTACACCAACAGCAGAAAGTAAAAGGCCTGTTAGCTTCCTTTCACCTAGTTTGTTATAGCTGTTTTGAATACGATACATTTCATGTTTTGTGTTGTAAATGGGACTTATCTGCGAAAAAAATATTTGAAAAGGTTATGATACTCTACTTTCCAACATATTGAAAGGGTTATATCGCTCGGAACAGGTTACAAAACAAAACATGAGTATGTGTTAAAGTCTAAAAACAAATATGATAGTAGGTGTAGTTTAAAAACTATAACCCAACTATATAAAAACGTACTAACCTGTTCCTGGAAAATATTCACCATATTTGTGGAAAGATACTGTCATCACTCTATCTGTGGTATAAAATGCTTCTTCTACACCATCTCCATGGTGAACATCAATATCAATGTATAATACTCTCTGGTGGTATTTGAGGAGTTCCAATATTCCAAGCACAATATCATTGACATAACAGAATCCAGATGCTTCAGACTTCTTTGCATGATGGAGGCCTCCACCCCAGTTAATGCAGATCTCAGATGCCTGTATTCAAATGTATGTAATTGTATTTTATTTGAAGTATATAAAAGGTGTTTTCTACAACTCTGTTATTGGGCAATAGTGCAGTTACCAGAATTGTATATAAATTTACTCTAAAAATTAGAAGAGGCCTCAAGCAGTCACGAAGCCACTTCGTACAGTCTTGTGGGATTGATCCCTACTTGGGTCTGTGTGTGGTGTTCTTTGCGAACATTTCATAATGTTTGTATATTATCCCACAATATACAGTAATGAGGAAATTTTAGTAAGATAAAGTCAAAATAGTCACACTCTAAACTTTCAAGCTTCTGGTAAGATTGCTTTAACTGTGCAGTAGAGTAAAGTGTAATGATAATGTTAAATTACCTGTTTATTAAGTTTTACAGCAGCAGCAACAGAACCTCCAGCAGACAACTGACAGAATTCATATAAACCATCAAATACAGGACAGTCTTCTCCTACATTAACTGTTGGAATAGAAACAAATGTTAAAGAAGGTGTTTATCTCAATAAATTTTAATTTATTTAAATTATTTTTAGCCCTATTAAGTTCAAAGATAGTTTTATTTTGTTTTTACGAACTAATACTCCCACACCCTAGCACTTAACCCTTGTACACCAGGATCAATAGCAGTGACCCACAAACACATAATTATAAACATTAGTAGTCCCAAGAAAAATGAAACTGCCTTGAATTTGAAACTAGCAACAAAATTAATCAGTTGAAAATGGAAAGACTTGGAATTAAAAGAGGGAAGTACCAAGGACAAAAAATTGAGGTCCTAAGTGATAAAAGGCAGAACTGCTCAGATCCAGTCCCAAATGTAAAAACCAGATTTATATCAAAGACTATACTAATACAGCTAGAGTCAGCTGTGAGTATTGACAGAATGAGACTTACTAGATTTAAGAAACATTGTTTTCTCTTTAAGGGACTTTAATCTATATCTAACCATTCGAACCAGCTTCGCACGGTTATTCTGTTTTCACAACATTAGATATGTATTGCAAAAGGATTAATATTATATTGTTATTGTGGAATTTTTCTTTATATATTTTTAAGATTTACAATTCCATACTTTATCATTTTGACTTATAAAGTAGTATAGTAATTCAGTGTTAGCAAAAAGTATTAAGAAAAACAGTTTTTAGCAAACATTGACATGTGTCCAATAAATTTAACATGGGTGTATTTCTAATATATAAAATTCTCGTGTCACAGTTTTCGTTGCCATACTCCTCCGAAACGGCTTGACCAATCTTTATGAAACTTTATATGCATGTTCAGTAGGTCTGAGAATCAGCCAACATCTATTTTTCACACCTCTAAAACGCGAGCGGAGCCGCGGGCATCAGCTAGTTTTATTATATAAATCTTGCTTGAAACATAACCTAAATGGTTGTGAATCATTTTATAGTATGTAAAGATAAACAAAAAGATAATCTTCATTTGCAAGCATGGGTTCAAATTCAACATGGTGTCCCAGGTGGAATTTGAACACCTTTAGTAATTAAAAAAAAAATCCGTGTTTGTTTAATATAGGTACCTATGTATAAATAAAGTCCCCAGTGTCACAGCATAATATAGTCTCAGTATGAAAGTTGTAAAAAGCCACAAGCTACTCAGAAACAATAGCAGTGGCACTGCAAAGT
Source organism: Phragmatobia fuliginosa (assembly GCA_932526445.1). NCBI lineage: Eukaryota > Metazoa > Arthropoda > Insecta > Lepidoptera > Erebidae > Phragmatobia > Phragmatobia fuliginosa. The sequence continues at coordinate 9,355,588 of OW052071.1, read as the reverse complement.
GAAGGAAAATGTGAAACAAACTATGGAGCTTGATGGGTAGGTATGGACCTACCCATCTAGCCAGCATGGTACGCCAATCTTTATTCGGGGTCTTGGTTCAGCAGAGAACTATTAAAGTAGACGACAACATCCATGCAACTAAACAATAACAACAAGGTACATCTCACTCTTACATCTTTGCATCTGCTTGTTATATTCAGACATATTATCGGGCCTAATTGACCGGAGAAAACGAATATAATCATCTGAGTGAAACTTTGTCATCTCGTCAGCAGTAGCTTTGTGTGGTCTCTGAAACATTTTTTAATTAGTTAATAATTACATTTTTTTATTTTATATTTGAGCTGCATTACAGAATAGTATTATTTTTCCTTTTTTTAAATAAAAAAAATAGAGGTAAAAATAACATAGGCTACTTTTACAAATAAATTTTTTACTAACATGATGTTAATTTTATTGTTGCTTAGTTAGGTTAATTTTAATAAATATTTCCTGTATATCAGGAAAATATATATAAAATCAATATACTTATTATATTTATAACTAGCTGAGTCCCACATTGTAACCTGTAAAATTGCTTTTTTTATGTTAGTGCCGTATATACTTTGATAGGCACTAAGTAGTATACTATTCATTTTAATTTACATACAGACACCAATTTTATTAATTTGTATGGATGACTTACATAAATCTCCATTTTCCTGTACAGACCATAATTTAATAATAAGTTGTGGGTCATACGTATGCGATGAGGTTTCATAGGATGTCCTTGACCGTAGTAATAATTCCCAATATCACCTGAAAATAAATTAAACATTACCTTGAAATCAATTTCAACTTCTTAAGAAAATGTTATTCAGTTCATTATCTGGCTTGACACATAACAGTCTGTACTACACTTAACAAGATGCGAACGAAACACTTATAGCCAATGAGAATCGAGAATGCGGTACAGACGACCTGAGGTGACTTGAGTCATAACTAAATAAAAGTCACAAGACGATTAATAAGCGTAGTACACAAAATTAATGACTATTTAAAGCATCCACATAAAAAAACCTTTAAGAACATTTGTAATAACTAATTTTTATATTCATTAATAACAGATTTAATGCTGCAAAACGAATGGACGCTTCAAGCGACTACTGTGGCGGGTAACAAACTTTGTAATACTTACTGTCGTAATAATAACACACTCTCTTCTTACTATGAGGTTGCATCGCCATAGTTAGAAATTATTCCAAGTTTCAAAATTATGTAAAACGAAAATAACTGGTGTTATGTTTTTATTAATAAATAAAACGAGAATCACGAACAGCACCGCATTATCTTCAACAAAAGAATGAATGAACGAATGAACTGAAATAATGACTAGGTTATGGGAATGATGATGAACGAACGAACATCAGAAAGCAGAAACCCATAAAGTCACATTCCATTCAACAGAATAGTATGTCAACAAATACGTTCTTTCGTTGTGGTAATATTTAAAAAAATTGTTTACAAAAATAAAAATCAGGTATTTAATTTTACACAACTAGCCGAGTCTTGCGATGTCACCCACGGTTATTGTTGTAAATCGCGAGTCTGAAAAAATAGTCTGAAAAAAATGACCCCTTGTACCATCAGCTTTCTGCCAGTGAAAGTCCTGTCAAAATCGGTCCAGCTGGAGCAAACAGAGACAGACAAAATTTTTGAATTGTTTTTTAGATGTACCGTATTTACTTTGCTATTCATTTAGTAAAAACTGATCTTTTGATATCACATAGTCACTCCAATTTTATTTATTTGTATATTGGGGTTCAACGTTGGCTAACAAATATTACATACTTATTTTCTAATTTGGCAGTTATTGTCTCTATCTTCGCTTTCTTTTAAAAACAATTAATTAATAATATTAGTAATTTTTTTTTCAAAAAAGTAGAGCTGTACTAATGACGCCAATGAAGTCGTGATACATGATACAATATAAAGTCTTAGAATGATCGGTAGATTTACCTACTTGAAATCTCTTGCTGCTTTTTAAGTTTTTACTCAGTAAGTGGAGTCACTGCAATATTATTCCGGTGACTCCACTTACTGAGTAAAAACTTAAAAAGCAGCAAGAGAATCCAAGTGTCCAACAGGGTTATATGAATTGTTTACACTGTCTACTTGTCTATATAATAAAACTAGATTCTGCCCTTGGCTCTACCATCGTGAATTTAGGTGTTCGTGATTCGTGTTAATCGTTTTTCTGGTTAGTATATAATCTACTAGGAACGGGTCCCGTCTCCGCAAGGAAATATTTAGGTATTTAAAATAAATATTTTAAATACCTAAATATTTCCTTACTAAATAGTAATACAAATTAAACCTATAAACAACACACTTAGCAGACTTTCTATTAAATTTATTTTTGACAAAAGAATCCTTTAGAATCATCCGTTCGGGAGCTATGATCACAGAACACTAAAGCTGGAAACACATCATCAGACGCGGCTGATGGACGCGACTGACAGCCGCAACTGATAAGTGTGCACAGGCTCGTCGGTCAGTTTTGTGCCAGATTTCTGTCGGACGTCCGAACGCTCAACGTCAGTCAAAGGTCACGTCCACGACTAAAGCTGGAAAGACATTATTGGACGCAGCTGATAGCCGTGATCTAGAATATGAATATACACTGAGCTGTGCAAACTATCGGACGTAAGTCGTGGACGTGACCTTTGACTGATCTTGAGCGTTCGGACGTCCGACAGAAATCTGGCATAAGACTTCAGCTCGAAACACATTATCGGACGCAGCTGACAGCCGCGTCTGATATGTGCCCAGTCCCATCAGTCAGTCTTGTGCCAGATTTCTGTCGGACGTCCGAACGCTCAAGGTTAGTCAAGTGTTCTGTTTTTTTTGGTATTTTTGCAACACTTCGGGTTACATTTTATAAGTTTTCATACAGATCCCTAACTTTTTGAAGATATTCTACCACCCAGTGCAATAGGATAAAGTAATGTAGGATTCTACTTCTTAAATAACTTTTCAATCGGTTCAGTAGTTTATGAGCCTATTCATTTCAAACAAACAAACCAACATTTTCTCTTTAATTTGTTCAGTACAGTCAGAGAATAATACCTCTACAAACTCAGAAACTCAGAAACTTTACCTTATTATTAGTAGTAGAGTACGTTGTAAACTTTAGTAGGATCCAAAAGATATAAGTGGTCATACTGATCGAATGTTTCAATCAATTTCATTCATTCATTTCTTCATTCATTGGCAATTTGAGAGTGGTGAAGTGATGTCATATCTACCAACTTTTTGGTAGATCTACCAATTTTTACTTCAGTCTACCTATCTACCACCCTAGACCTAAAAACTACCTATTTTTGGAATTAGTTTGACATATCACCACTTTGAATTATTTTTATATCGACAAGCTACGTTGCGATGTGTTGCAAGAGTCATAAAAGTCAAAGTACTAAAAACTAACTAAAACGAAGCTTTTGAACAACAATAGTCATTGTTTTCAAGTTCAATGGATATGACTAGTGATGGGTCGAGGGCAAAAACAAATACGGGCGGAAAGGCATAAACTGGACAAATTGGGCAAAAATGAGTTTACGCCCGAATAAATGCCCGAGCACTGGGCAGAAAAAACGAATACCTTTGTTTTGTGATAAACAAACGTTTTCTTAATCTATTTTTTCTTAATTTAAATGAAAGTCAGTATGTTGTAAATTAAAACTTTTATATAATTATTATTTATACATTTTTGTAATTAAAATCACAAATAATCACAGTTCATTTCATTATTTTTGTCGAAAATTCGTAAAAAATTAACAATTATAACTCTTGTAAATATGTGTAATAATAATAACATTTTTAATTTTTTCATTCGATATTATTTTTTATATTTTTAAATGTATTTTTTAGATTTATATATTTAGAAATGTAATGAATAAGTATTTTGATTTTAATAAAGAGAACAATAATAATTTTGGAGACTACCATCAGTCCTCAACAGTATACAGGGTGAATTTTTGAGACGGGGCAGTAAGGGCAGGTACCAACCGTTATAGTTACAGGAAAATACTTTAAGAAGACTATCCATAATTTTTTAAGATATTCTGAACTGCATTTTCAGATTTTGAAAAAAATGTACAGCCAGCAAGAACATAGTCATTTTAAGCAAAAACCTTTTTTTAATTCCAATCGATCCTGGTTCCTATAAGGATCAAAAGTCTCTATTGGACCCATTGAGATTTGAGTACTAGAAATGTCAGAAATCGCAAAAAACTTTTCTCATACATTTGTACGGAAATAAATAATTTAGCATGTATTTTAGACACAGAAAACAGATAACTGCCATTTAGATAACTTACATTTAAATAATCTACGAAATAAATTGCTCAAAACGACCGCCGTTTTCACAAATACATAAGTTCACTCATTTTTATACTGAGCTAGTAGCAGCTGATAATTTACTTGAATAGATATCATTTAAAATCCTTGTTAATGCATCTTTCAGCTCCTGAACAATGTTGTATTTTTTTGTAGTCTTTGTTTTTAGATAGCGCCACGGAAAAATATCAAGAGGCGTTAGATCGGGGCTACGAGGTGGCCACTTGGTTGGACTATGTGTACCTATCCACTGTGACCCGAACTGCCTATTCAAACTGAAATACGCGGCTGTTGTGTGGCGGAAAGCCACCTTGCTGAAAATAAACTTTTCGCAATTCTGACAAGAGACATTCATCCAACTGCTTTTGGAGATTCTCTAAAATGACGTCGTTATACACGGCAGAATTAAGAGTACCTTCATAAAACTCCGTGTTTCTATTATTTACAAAATACGCTTAATACAAAACATGCATCAACAACGATTTTAAATGATATCTATCTAAGAAAATTATCAGCTGCCACTAGCTCAGTACAAAAACCAATGTACTTATGTATTCGTTAAAACGGCGGTCATTTTGACCAATTTATTTCGTAGATCATCTAAATGTAAGTTATCTCTTGTCTGTGTCTAAAATACATATTAAAATATATGGAAAAAGTTTTTTTGCGATTTCTGACATTTCTAGTACTCAAACCTCAGTCGGTCCAGTAGAGACTTTTAATCCTAATAAAAAACAGAATCGATTGGCATCAAAAAAAGTTTTTGTTTAAAATGGCCATTTTCTTGCTGGCTGTACATTTTTTCCAAAATCTGTAAATGCAGTTCAGAATATCTTAAAAAGTATGGATAGTTTCCTCAAAGCGTTTTCCTGTATCTGTAACGGTTAAGGTCCCCTTACTGTCCCGTCTTAAAAAATTCACCCTGTATGTCAAGTGTCAATAAAGAGAATAATAATAAATCTTTAAGTTCATTATCATCGTCATTTAAGTCGATGTTAGACGTTACATCAAAAAATTCGGTTCGACTGGTTGATTTTGATGGTTGAGCATCATGAGACGTATTAATTTGACTCTTATCATCATCAACATCAACGAGAAAATCATCAAATTCTGAATCCGACTCGTTCAAGTTGAATAATGGTAGGTTGAGCAAGATCAAGTCTTAATTTACAACATTTTTTATTTGATGCCTACCAATGTGACTCCACTCTGCCTGATGGTAAGAATGAGAGGGGGCCACCACACTGCCTGCGATGGAGGAAGTATGGCGACTCTGACCCAAACTATAGCGGCTTTGTGAGATGCTTTTTCACACACCTCTTAAAGGACCTGGGTTTATATTGGGAAGGAAATGGGATGGTAGCGAGTTCCAGTTTCTAACCGCTCGGCACAGGTCTTTCCTAAACCAAGTTTTTTTTCGGTATCAAGTCAAAATGAGGTGAGAAAATAGATATTTCAAATCAAATAAATTACGGTGTATTAAGGACATAGAAAGGTAAGTTTTCACAAAATTTCTTGAAAAAATAATTTTATTTGTAAAAGATAAAAAAAAAACAAAAAACTTGGTTTTTTGAATATTTCACATAAAATTTGAGGTTATGTGAAAAAAGTGCAAATACAAAAGTTGTAGATCTTTTTATTACCTACAACTTTGCCTTTAGTTTTTTTTTTCATAGGATTTGTAGTTTTGCCGGAATTCGACATAAACCGTTTTTACCCTGAAAACCTCCCCCCTACCCCTTCCCGACCTCAGATCGCCCGTAAATTATTTTTCCTTCCATTTTTATAATATTCACCTCCTTTTCCAATGGGTTTCATCACTTTCATCCTACTACAATTTATGTTCACTTTTTATTATTTTAAGACGCTTCTACCCCTTTGCTGCATACACATATATTTACACACAATTTAAATTAATAAAATGTAAATTGAAGTTTTTGCCCAGTTATAGGGCATTTATTCGGCATTTACGGGCATTTATCGGGCGCTTATTCAATGTGCCCAATCCGCCCGGGCAGAAACCCATCTCTAGATATGACTGATTAAAATATCAGTATCATATCGGTGTTATCAATATATATAATCAAAATATCGGCCAGGCGCGTGTCAAGCCACGCATAAAATAGTGTTAGTAGTCACCTGTACTGGTAGGTAGATTTAACATCGTGTCCAATACATAATTGTTATGTTTACTTATTATTTCTTTATTTTGGTACCATGTTTTCCAAGTGAGTTCATTTTACAAGTTAGGCCCCTATAACTCCTGAAATACAAAAGTTATCAAAACCGATATAGTTTTCCTTGACAGTCAATATGTTGACGACTATCACGAGTTTTTCAAATTTTTTTGGCCGTTTGGATTTTAGAGGGGCGCTTTAAAGTTGAATAACTCGCACACGGATACATAAATCGAAAAATGACTTAGTACTCACTAAGACTACTTCAGATAGACCTAACCTAAAATAAAGCGGAATATAGATAATAGATATGTAAGTATATATATATTCGTAGTATACACAAGCTACTACTGTTAAGTACTAAAATAAACTATAAATCAAGCAGCATATAAATAAGAAAGAAAAATTAAATTAGATTAGAAAATGAATGAAGTTTTAAAATAGTCGAAAATAATCTGGGCGGTAGGCCGAGGACGGATGGACAGATGAACGGACAGACGGACATGACGAATCTATAAGGTTTCCGAGTCATGAACTACGGGACCCTAAAAATCTTCTAAAAATCTTCTAAATTGAGGTGGTAGATCTACCAATTTTACATCTACCAACTTCTACCAAAACTTGGCACATAATCTACCGATTTTCTGAAATTCGGGTTGGCAACACTGGTGGTGGTATCGGTGTAGCTGCAAAGTGCAATCGGCTCATTCCTTTCTTTCGGCGCTAGCAGTGGTCAAGGTGGGTCGTCTTCGTCGTTCTACGTTTTATTAGTTAATAAAAGTAAAGGATATTTAATTTTTGCTACTAAGTGCAAATATTATTTTATTATTGTGTTTTTTTAAAAAGTGCCAGTTTCTCTAATAGTGATCGTCAAGTTCTTCACAGAGTTCCTCCATTTTGATTTCAGATCGACCCTGCTATATAACTACATCTAGTAATACTGTGAACATCTTACAGTGAAACACATTATTCAAAATGTAAGTATTCTAATTTTATTCTAGATTTCTTTTTTTTAATCGTATTTTATAACAGATTTTTATAAATTCTTGTTTTCTTCACCGTTTCATTATTGCTTAATTTGTTGAAAGTGTAATAAACTAGGTAGGTACGTTTTCTTAACCGCCCATGTCGTAATTTTAGAATTAACGAAATTTACCATGCTCTTAGTAACATTATTAATTTCTCTGATTCAAATTTCATACGCCGCGTCATCTCTTTATCTAACATTAAATAAGTAATGTGTGTGTCATTTACATCGTTTTTCACACGTGTTGAAATCTGTCCTTGATATCTTAACATGTGCGAGAAACTTTTTATCAGTCACTGTCACGGTTCATGTGGTAATAAAACTTTTTAAAATATATTACCATCATGTACCTATATAATCCTCATGGAGGCGCCATTTTGTTTCCCGTGGATGTTTATTGATTGAATTTTCACGACTACTACGCTTGCGCGAATCCAAGTTGCAGAAGAAACGCCCAACCTAAAATGTGTGTATTTAAATGTATACCTAATAAATTATTATTTAGCTATATTAGGCAAATAACACGCAACTCTTTGATACATTGCATTAATCAATTTCTTTTTTTTTATCAGGTCTAACAATTGGAACAATAGCCGTGGTGGAAATGGCGGTTCCAAATTCGGCGGAGGAAACAAATTCGGCAACAGCAATGGTGCATCGAGATTCAGTAACGGTGGTGGATCCAGATTCGGCGGGTCAGGGGGTTTCGGTAACAAGAAAGAATTCTCTGGCGGCCAAAACATGCGCCGCCCTAACTGGGATTCTATGTCCTTGCAGCCTTTCAACAAAAACTTTTACAACCCACATCCTGCAGTGCTGAACAGATCACCATATGAAGTAGAAGAGTATAGAGGCACTCATGAAATTACTACCAGTGGTATAGACATTCCACACCCTATCACAAGTTTCAGTGAAGGTCATTTCCCGGATTACGTTAATGAAAGCATTAAGAACATGGGGTACAAAGATCCAACGCCTATTCAAGCTCAGGGCTGGCCGATTGCAATGTCTGGAAAGAATTTAGTTGGTATTGCACAGACAGGTTCTGGTAAAACTTTAGCTTATATTTTACCTGCTATTGTACACATTAATAACCAGCCTCCAATCAGACGTGGAGATGGCCCCATTGCATTAGTACTTGCACCTACAAGAGAATTAGCACAGCAGATTCAACAAGTAGCGTCTGATTTTGGCAACTCTGCTTATGTTCGCAATACTTGTGTATTTGGTGGTGCACCCAAGAGGGAACAGGGGCGTGATTTAGAAAGGGGTGTGGAAATTGTTATTGCTACACCTGGAAGATTAATTGATTTCTTAGAAAAGGGCACTACTAACTTACAAAGATGCACATACTTGGTTTTGGATGAAGCTGATCGAATGCTGGACATGGGTTTTGAACCTCAAATTAGAAAAATCATTGAGCAAATTCGGCCAGATAGACAAACTTTAATGTGGTCTGCTACATGGCCTAAAGAAGTAAGAAAATTAGCTGAAGATTACCTTGGAGATTATGTCCAGATTAACATTGGATCTCTGCAGCTGTCTGCAAATCACAATATCCTTCAAATCATTGATATATGCCAAGAACATGAGAAAGAAAATAAGTAAGTATTACATATTTTTATTTCTGTGAGGTTTTTTCAAAATGATGACTTTATTATGAATGATATCATTGTGAATAGAATAAAATATTTTCCTCTAAGAAGATCTGAACCAAAGAATATAATAGTTTTGTTATTTTAGCTACTGTAAATTTACTTAATTGTCAATTTTTTTGCAGGTTAAATGTTTTGTTACAAGAGATTGGACAAAGTCAAGAGCCCGGAGCTAAAACAATAATCTTTGTAGAAACTAAGAGGAAAGTTGAAAATATCACTAGGAATATAAGACGATACGGATGGCCAGCAGTGTGCATGCATGGTGACAAAACACAGCAAGAAAGAGATGAAGTATTATATCAATTCAAACAAGGCCGTGCCAGTATACTTGTTGCTACAGATGTTGCAGCCCGTGGACTTGGTATGTTCTACAGTTATATACTCTTTCACTTAGTATTATTTGTAGTTTTCAAATGTTATGAATGAAATGCTTGTTAATTTTTTTAATCTAACCTGCATTTGTTTTATACTTTCAGAGGCACTGGCGGAATGTTATTGTGTTCTATTATTGAAAACTGCCTGAAATTAGTGGGCAAGTCTCTGCTCTGGATTTGTACATGACTAAAATATCTGATGCAGTCATTATTTTAGAGAATGCAATAACTCGTCAATATTAAGGTGCCTCATTAGTGCCTTTCACGTTTGGACCCAAGGCCGGAATACTTGATGGTATGTCCGTGTACACGGATGCACTTGAGAGTGCGGAAAACCTGGTGATGCACTGGTGCTCATTACAAGTAGATTATTGAGTCAATAAAGATGCTGCGACGGTGCATTGTTGAAAAACTTGACCACATTTAAGACTATATTGGCAATTAGGGTCAAGGGTTTTCTGTTTCGGCCAAAAGGAGTTTTGAAGAGGGCAATATGAATCATGAAAAAAAAATGCTTGAAACATCAATGCCCTTTGTAATACTCCAGGGTTCGCAAGTGAGAGGCAAATTATGATTTGATTGATTTCTGTGTAACTCATTCATGTAAGTAACACAGTTATGAGTTATTACACAGATAAAAGGTTTTCTTTTTTTTTTTCAACCTATTTTGGTCTCTTTCTCACATAAAATATTTTACAGATGTGGATGGAATTAAATATGTCATAAATTTTGACTATCCTAACTCTTCTGAAGACTACATTCATCGCATTGGTAGAACAGGGCGTTCAAAATCAAAAGGCACATCATATGCCTTTTTCACACCTTCGAATTCTCGGCAAGCTAAAGACTTGGTGTCTGTTCTACAGGAAGCCAATCAGGTAAGCTAAAGCATATTAAAGCTATTATATTCCTCATACCTTTGGCATGGGTACGTTTTTACATAGCGTAACATGAATGCAAGTATGAGGTACATAAAAGACAGCTACATGCCTTCGGTGTCCACACTTTTTTTTTGTCTGGATCCCATCCTCAGATGTTGTAACAATATTTTTACTACACAAAGTAGTTGATTTTTAGTTTAAAAATTCTATTATTCTGATCAATGCTATTTTTTGCAGACTGTGAATCCTCAGCTACAGAACATGGCTGATCGTTGTGGTGGCGGTGGCTGGAATAGAAACCGATATGGAGGTGGCCGTGGAGGTGGTGGCTCATTTAAACGAGGAAGCAATTTCGGCAGGGGTAACGGCGCTGGAAGTGGTGGCCACAAGAGATTTAATGATTATTAATTTTAAAGTACAAATAACTAGTAAATCTTTGTTTGTGTGAATTTAATTTTTAAGGAATGTATTGATAATATTGCAGTTTGTGGTTTACATGAGCAGTCGAAGTGCACCAAAACGCCAAACCTAAATTTAACATCTCATGAAGAACTAGTCCATTTCTCAGACCCTTGGACGCTAAAATTTAATGTGCTTCGACCGGCTTGAGTTGACCCTTAGATAAAATGTGTAGTAGCAAATCTTAACTCCTTGAATGTATTTTTGTTACACTGTGATATTTTTTTAACCTCTCCGCCGTCGGACATCAATTTCGCAACAATGTACCGGGTGTGTTTGACCTTGAGACGATTCGCGAAATATTTTGGTAGTGGTCACGGAAAACGAGATTATTTTCTTATAAGAATCTAATTAGAACATATAAAATGCACATCATTGTCATCGTTATAATATTTGCCATATCATAAAGTAACTCAATAATCAATAAATACTTACATATTCGAGAAATAATGTGATAAATATCAATGTTATGATTTTTACACACATCTATGTAGCTTTTTGCACTCATATTATAAAACATGCCACTGTTATACATCCACTAATATTCATAAATCATCACACATGTATTTAAGCACTTAAAACACAACTCATTGAATTACAATACATAAAAATGTCATTATAAAAGAAATATTTACGTTACGACAAATAAACGCGCGAAATCGCTGACCCCGCGGAGCCCCGTCGCTAAGTACTAGTTACTAGTAGCCGACGTAATTAGCGTCCTTTGTGACGTCAATCACTCCTATTGGCTGCTACTGTGCTAGTGAGTCGTACAAGTACAATCGCGCATGCAACACAATAATTGTTATTCCATTTTTTACTCTCAGTTGTTGAATAAATGAAACCAAATTGATAACATTAGGATTTGGTTTTTATAATTATATTTTGCTTCAACGAAATTATGTAATGGTAATAGTGTTAATATATTTTACCTATAAATTGTTAACTGGGTGGGCAATTGTGTGCATCTAAAATATTATCGTAGTAAAACTATTTCGTAAAATATAGATAAGCTTTTTCTGTTTTATTTAGAACTACATTATGTGCTCACAAATTAATTTTACCTAAAAATATAAAAATGCGTAAATCTGTATGTTACGTTTTCAAGTCTAAACTGCTGTACAAATTTTAATTAATTTTGGAATATAAATATGACACATTATTATAATTGGGCAAATCACCCGTTTAAATTTTAAAAATGATGGCTGAGTATGCAATTTATCGTTATATAAATTCTGTTTTTCTCTGTATTTTATATTCGACATTTTATCACAAGTAAGTAAGTAAGTAGTACTATAATTTTTTGCTCCGCTTTTATCTAATGTTTAATTTTGAAATGGTCAATGAAACGACCCAAACATAAATAAAGCTACTTGAATATGACACTTGTCGCGTGACTTTGAACACTTGAAACTTTGTTTATGTTAGGGCGCACGTCTCTGGCGGAGCACTATTAGTACTTGGCGTCAATGTAAAACTGTACATAAAAGAGGTTTAGTTTTAAAAATACGTAGGTAATTTTATCGCCTTTCACTACTCTTGCAATTTTCAACAATTTTAATATTACATATATTCAGTATATATGTCCTAACGTGGGAAATTTTAAAATGATCGAAAATTTATTGAAGGAATTATCAGTGCCTACTTAGGGGTGGGGAGCCTGACCAAGAGTTATGCACTTCTGCGTTTTCATAGGTAAGGCAGGGTAAGGGTAAAAAGGTAAGGGTCTTTTTATTAATAAAACACACTGGTGATGCAGTAAGTAGCAGTTAGCCCAAACAATATTGTAATTGTAAAAGTAGTCTGTCGGTCTGTTCGGTTACACTACTACAGTTATTGAACCGATATTCATGAACAATAGTAGAGAGATAAATGGGATCTCGGGAAATAATATAGATTACCTTATCGTTGTAAAGTAGTCTATAAAATATCATCCACATATATTGATGAGCTTGTTGGTCTAGTGGTTAGTAATCTTGGCTGCTAAGCCAGAGGTTGAGGTGAAGGTTTCGATTATCACCCAGGATAAATATAGGTGTAATTTATCTTTAGCATGTATGTTTTTATATATATATAGAAGTATATCTAACAGCAGTCTTGTTAGCATAGTACAGCCTTTGCCCAATTTCGGATCAGACGACCGTGCGTGAGTTCTTTTGATTATGACGATATATATGTAATTTTAGGCCCGCAGGGCTTGACTCATAGCACCAGCTAGATGTATGTATGTTAACTTGCAAATAGATTGCTTACTATAGAAGTATGCCGACCACATGACCCGCCGCCGACGCACCATGCCCGGTTATTAGCTGTGATTATCTCTAGGTAATCACAGAACTAGAAAATATATGATGTGTTTATTATTTTATTGTTGATTCGAAATAACTAAAAATAATAGCATATTCCAAATACTTAGATCGGTCAGCTGGCATAGTTTATGTGGCAAAGAAATTGCAGTTAGTACGGGTCTTTTAGTATAAACGGCTGTACCGTAAGGTTTTAATGCAATTCTTAGATTAGTACTTTATCGTAACTTATCATACTTACGTGTTTGTGTGTAGCAAACAGCTAAAACCGCTATCCATCACCGCCTACTTATTTCAATTAGCAGAAGTCAGGAAGTAAGGAAAAATAAATTTAACACGTGTTTCATATTTTTTTTATTTATGATTATTTACATAACATGTTTCCTATGTTTAATATGTTTATATTTACAAAAAAAGTATGTTTATGTATTTATATATCAGTTGTCTAGTACCCATAATACAAGCTCTGCTTAGCTTGGGACTAGATGGCGTTGAGTGTAAAATATCCGAAATATTTATTATTATTATTATTTACAAAACATTATTATTGGAGGACGTGCCTCGGCGCCGTTCGAAGAAGTTCTTCTATCTCCTCAAAGGACACGTCCAAGGACTCGACGTGTTCCAATACATTAGAACTGCAAGAAAATATGAATAATAAAAAAACAAATACGAACAAAATGCCCGAATGAGAAAATATGGAGAGTTTGGGTTTAAAATGTCTTGGTCATGGGTCTTGGGTCTAAAAAAAGGAATATATTTAAATTAATTTATTTTGTGCTGAAATTATATTATGTGTCAGACCAAATGTTTGTATGATTGGCAAATATTTGTTTCGGAGTTGTGTTTTCTATGTATATACATAAAAATTACATATGTATGTATTTACAAATAAAATGAAAATATGTATCAGTATCAGTTCAAATTTAATTTCTTGTTTACAAAAACTACTTATTTTTTTTGTGCATAACTGTACTTCAATTATGGCGGTCGCTCAATTTTGAGGAGTCGTCGGGAACTACTGTTTGAAACATTATTACAACTAAATAATGTAATAATGTGAAGAACTAATATTATCAACGTATTTGTATATAAATGGTCTAAAAACTTATGTGTATATCAAAACACTTGGCAGTTTATAAATGTTACAAATATGATGAAATACAATGACAACAACAAACACTCACGTAAAAATAAACACACCAAAAGTTCTTCACATTATACTCAATATTTATATTGTTTCTCAGGTGAACAGTATATCACACATAAACTTTATTTATTTCTTAGTAAATTTGTATAAGTATCATATAAAAGTACTCACCATTTCCTTCTGTTAAACATTTTTTTTAAATCTCAGTAACCACACTCAACACTGCTTATTGAACAATGGCGGATTGATTTCAATTGGACGGATTACTTTTTTTTTTTTGTGCACGTTTCGTTATTGCCAACTTTAAACACTATGAAAAAATGTAGACCATAAACTGGGCTAACGTATTGTATAATTGGTTTGCGTCGTGGATGAATTGAAACGCAAATAATTGACGTCCAATAAAGACGCGGCGAATTTGGCCACCCGTCTGACCAAGCGTCATACGAGTCTTTCGTTTCTCTTGGTCAAACGGGTGGGCCACGCGACGCCTAATGGGTTAAACTGTGATTCAGAGGATTAGACTTGATCTATCAGTAATTGTCTATGGAAGGCCTCTACTATTTATTTAATTTTATCATTGTAAGTTTCACATCTTGTGGTTGTCATTCCATTATCCCTGTTCTGAATAACTATTAAATATAATAATCAAAAAAATAGGTTTTTATTTAATACTCGCCAAGCAATGGTTCCTGTAATATTAATAATTCCTTTAACCTTTGAACGCCAGAGCAAAAACTCATCAACTTGCCCTCAACGCCAGACCAAAAATTTAGCGCAAATGCCTACGAAAAAAAAAGCATTCCAAAACTTTATCGATAACATGAATTGTATTTTTATTTTCGTCTACAATTTCAAAATATATGTCCTTATAACACTGAATTTATTTCAACATTACACTTCTTCCTACTCTAGTAATAGTTATACACTATTTACAGAGTTGTTTAATATCGTAATAATAGAATTGAGACGACAATATAATTAAATATAATAACTATAGGTACAACATTATTCTTGATCTGTTGTCTTGATATTGTGACCCTGGCGTGGAGGGTGCATCATTTTTATGAATATTGCGCTTCTCAAATAAGGATGTAGCAACGTACTATCTCGCTTATCGAGTATAATATTAACTAATAATAATTAAAACACGTATTTAAAATTAGATTTCCATAATTCCGTTGAAGGAGATATTAAAAAAAAATACACGATTCAAATAGGTTAACTATATAATCAACTATATAAAAATTTACAAAATGTAAAACAGTATGTACGTTTATAGCTTTTAAATACTAGCTTCTATAAACCTGGCATAAAAAGTAACAAGTAGAGTTTTGAAAAAAAAAGCTAAGCAACTTTTGATGGACATTTTAAAACTTTTATTTATTTCATTTAAACCTCACGAAGCATTTGTTAGGGCACTGCTTATATTTTGTATCAATAACTAAGAGTCCTCTTTCTTCTTTACAAAATAATTGTCTACTTTAATTATCATTTCACGAGCACGGCTGTTAATTACTTTCTTACTCATTTTAACAGAATAAGTATAATAACAAAACTTAACAACAAAAATAAAACAGGCTAACGAAATTTTAATATAAACTTACGATATCATCTAACGTGCCCTACATCACTAGTGGTCACATATTTGTGACTCTGGCGTGTGGGGACATTCTTTTTTAAGAGTTTATTTCTTTCTTTTTAAAGTAAAATTTCTTAATATCATAAAGCAATTTAAATAGTTTTAGGGCAATAGATAACAGTTTGAACTTCTTCTTAAGGTACTTATATAGATTAAAAGGCATAAAAGTAATGTTTAAAGGCTTTATTTCGTATTTCGGTGCACCGCTTTTTTTGTCACGTATTTGTGACGTTGGCGTACAGGGACAGTTTTCGCTTGTCACATATATGTGACCCTGGCGGTCAAAAGGTTAATTTATCCTAAGTAACATCTGCTATCCGTTAGTCTCTTCAAAACCGTTCCA
The DNA here is from genome assembly GCA_932526445.1 of Phragmatobia fuliginosa. NCBI lineage: Eukaryota > Metazoa > Arthropoda > Insecta > Lepidoptera > Erebidae > Phragmatobia > Phragmatobia fuliginosa. Next base: position 9,339,194 of record OW052071.1, on the reverse strand, counting down.
GAGATGCTCGTCAGACTAGCGCGGATCCACTATTGGTCACGAGTCGCAATCGATGTTTGATTTAAAATACGACAGGTACCTAGGGTATAGTCGACAAATGTCAGATGAGTTTAAAACTCGTTTCTACGATTGCCTAATTCTACAATTGACAAATTCTACAAATGACAGATTCTAGAAAAGCCAGTTTCTAATAATGCCAAATTCTATTAATGTCAGAATTGGTATCCATGCTAATACCATTTATTTTGGTTTAACCTTTTGACCGCCAGGGTCACATATGTGACAAGCGAAAACTGTCCCTGTACGCCAACGTCACAAATATGTGACAAAAAAGTGGTACACCGAAATACGAATTAAACAATACTTTTATGCCTTTAAATTTATATAAGTACCTTAAGAAGAAGCTCTAACTGTTATCTATTTCCATAAAACTATTTAAATTGCTTTATGATATTAAGGAATTTTACTCTAAAAAGAAAGAAACTCTTAAAAAAGAATGACCTCACACGCCAGAGTCACAAATATGTGACCACTAATGATGTAGGGCACGTTAGATGATATCGTAAGTTTATATTAAAATTTCGTTAGCCTGTTTTATTTTTGTTGTTAAGTTTTGTTATTATACTTATTCTGATAAAATGAGTAAGAAAGTAATTAACAGCCGTGCTCGTGAAATGATAATTAAAGTAGACAATTATTTTGGAAAGAAGAAAGAGGACTCTTAGTCATTGATACAAAATATAAGCAGTGCCCTAAAAAATGCTTCGTACTGAGGTTTAAATGAAATAAATAAAGGTTTTAAAATGTCCATCACAACTGCATCATTTCCCACCGTGTGATTGCAGTGAGGCAGAAGCTGCTTCTGCTGTTTTGTTTGCTGTGGCAACATATGACTATGTAGACGTCCGAAACAAGAACAAATACTATGGGGTTTTTCAATAGGGATGATATGATTTTGAAGTGACTTTTCGGCCATTTGTAATGATCAAGATCTGTCATTTATTTGTAATTGTATTCAGTAGTGTTTACAATTTCATCATGGAGACATATACGCAAGAACAACGTTTACAAATTATTCAGTTTTATTATCGAAATAATCGTTCTCCAATTGCAACTTTTCGTGCGCTTTTGCCATTGTATGGTCGTAATAATCGTCCAAGTGTGCTCGCTATGCGTCGAATTGTTGAAAATTTTGAGGTTACATTTTCTTTACATAATGTTCAAGTGCCAATAAGAAAAAGAACCGCTCGAAGTAATGCAAATATTGCTGCCGTTCAGGCAAGTGTTGCTGAAGACCGCAATTTGTCGATTCCAAGACGTTCTCAACAATTGGGACTGTCGCAAACCACAACCTGGCGGATTTTGAGAAAGGATTTGGCTTTGCATCCGTATAAAATTGTTCTCACTCAAGAACTGAAGCCATTGGACCACCATAAACGTCGTGAATTTGCTGATTTTGCCTTGGAACAACTTGGAAATGATAACGAATTTTTAAGAAAATCATCTTCTCCGATGAGGCTCACTTTCATCTGAGTGGTGCGGTAAATAAACAAAGCTGTCGATTCTGGTGCAAAGAAAATCCACAAATTATTCATGAAAAACCATTACATTCACTTAAATTAACAGTTTGGTGTGGTTTTTGGTCTGGTGGAATTATCGGTCCGTACTTCTTTCGAAATGAAGCTGGTTACACCGTTACTGTCAATGGAGAGCGGTATAGATCGATGATAACCAACTTTTTATGGCCGGAATTATGAAGTTGATCTTGACAATATTTGGTTCCAACAAGACGGGGCTACGTGCCACACAGCAAATGCAACAATTGAATTATTGCGAGAAAAGTTTGGAGATTCGATTATTTCAAGAAATTGTGATATTGAATGGCCTCCAAGAAGTTGTGATTTATCACCATTAGACTATTTCTTGTGGGGTTATTTGAAGTCATTGGTCTTTCGAAATAAACCAGACTCTCTTCAAGCTTTACAAGTCAATATTGAACGTGCCATTGATGACATACGACATGATTTAGTGGAAAAAGTGCTCGAAAATTGGGTTCATCGAATTCGTTCCTGCAGAAGATGTCGTGGAGGCCATTTGAATGACGTTTTATTTACAACTTAATTGTATCGATTGTACTTCACATTAAATAAAAAACTTTTGAATTTCCTTAACAATAAGCGCTGGTTCCCACTACGCCGGACCGGTAGATTTGCCGGGCCGGTAAAACTGCCGGAAGGGCTAGTGGCTGTACAAGTTATATGAAGCTGTTCACATTATCCCGGATCCGGCATTTTTGCCGGGTCCGGCATTTTTACCGTGCGTTTTGCGCTGGTTCCCACTACGCCGGACCGGTAAATCTACCGGATACCGGACACCGGACAGAGTGTTCACATTACACCGGAGCCTCGGGCATGTTAATAGAAGACAAAATAAAAGAAAACATTGGGTACATTCTATTTTCGAATGACAGCAACCACTTTTGACGATTTACTGAAGAAAATGCGAGCAAAATGATGTGAGGGGAGCGCGGGCGGGGCGAGGGGAGCACAGGTGCTGCGAGCGGGGGACAGATACCGGATCAAACTCGTTCACATTGCTCCGGTCCGGTATTTTTACCGGACGATCGTAGTGACAAAACGCACGGTAAAAATGCCGGACCCGGCAAAAATGCCGGATCCGGGATAATGTGAACAGCTTCATATAACTTGTACAGCCACTAGCCCTTCCGGCAGTTTTACCGGCCCGGCAAATCTACCGGTCCGGCGTAGTGGGAACCAGCGCTTAGTCACTACGATCGTCCGGTAAAAATACCGGACCGGAGCAATGTGAACGAGTTTGATCCGGTATCTGTCCCCCGCTCGCAGCACCTGTGCTCCCCTCGCCCCGCCCGCGCTCCCCTCACATCATTTTGCTCGCATTTTCTTCAGTAAATCGTCAAAAGTGGTTGCTGTCATTCGAAAATAGAATGTACCCAATGTTTTCTTTTATTTTGTCTTCTATTAACATGCCCGAGGCTCCGGTGTAATGTGAACACTCTGTCCGGTGTCCGGTATCCGGTAGATTTACCGGTCCGGCGTAGTGGGAACCAGCGCTAAGTGTGTTTTTTTTTTAAAAGAAATCATATCACTCTTATTGGAAAACCCTGTACAATCATATATATTCAAAATAACAAACCTTTTTACGATATAAACGTTAACTGGACGGCAAAGAACCTTTTTTAGGGTAACGACCCTAGTTTATGACTCGGAATCCTTATAGATTCGTCATTGTCCGTCCCTCCGTCCGTCCGACCGTCCTCGACTTACCGTCAAGACAGTAAGTACTAGAAAGATGAACCTTTGCATGAATATGTGATGTATGTAATTGCGTCGACAAAGTGCTACAATAAAATTATGAAAAATATTTCATGTGTACTACGTGTGTACTGGCCCGATTTTTATTTTCATTGACGACTGTCATTTTGGAGTCTATCGCTATTCTTGTTATACGCATAAGTCCGTCTCGCCACTAGTACTATTATGTAGTCTGTGGTCTCACTTAGTGCCAGTGTCCACAGAGATTCTTAATTATTTATTTGTACATATCATCATCAATCATCAACAGCTTTCAACAGTCCACTGCTGGACATAGGCCTCTCCTTAGAAAGGGGGTTTTGGCCTACTATACCACGCTGGCCAGACGGGTTGGCATAGGGTTGGTTTCAAGTTTTCCTTCTCTTTGCATTGATGTTGTCTTGCGTAGTTTATCCCTTAGTCGCCTTTTACGACACCCGCGGGTTGAATAGGGGTGGTGACACTCTGTATCCGTCACCACATGTACATATTTGACCGAAACTTCAAAATGGTTGATTGTGTCATACATAACTTATCGGAAGTTTAAAAGATGGTAGAAAAGGATATTTGACATTTCCATAAGAAGAATCTGTAGCCAATGGTAATATGCTATTGTGGTCCTAAAACAACTATAAATATGGTAAGCCAGTCAAAAGTAAGCCTAATTTACTCAATATATAATAAGCTACTGGCTCGTGAAAGTCCCATCAAAATCTGTCTAGCCGTTCCAGAGATTAGAGGAAAAAACAGACAAAACATTCAAAATTTGCCTGTTTGATGTCAATACCTAGCTTACTAAACATTACAAAACAGACACTACAATTTTCTATTTTTTTTTTATTAATCACAAAAATATAATCTCCATCACTCAGACATCAGGACTTCAACGCAGTCGTGGCAGTTTGCCATATACAAAAAATAATAAGGTTAATTGTCAATTGTCATGTCAATCGCACATTCGCACATTATGACATTAAAGTTATGGTAAAATTATGTTGAATTGAATTGTAAAGAAAAGGTTTATAACACTGATGATAATCTAGAAAGAGCCACGTAAATATATCGGTTTATTTCATGAAAGGAAAGGACTAAAAACTTAATATTTTTGAAGTACAGTTTGGTAAAGCTAACATAACCTAAAAGTAATCGTGGTTTCATGATCTTGAGTTTATTAATAAATAAATAAATAAAAGTATACCCAAATATGGCCTTAACTATGCTGACAAGGCTATTGAGACAGAGGGGTGTATACAAACTGTAAGTTACTATCACTTTTTAATGAATAATTAAAATGTCATCAACACGTCTGATTTGTTGTAATAAAAAACTTTTTATCTCATTTTCAGTTCAAAGCATGAAGCTACAGTATCTCAGTTTGTTAACACTTACTTTATACCATATTCAACGTATAATCAATTCATAATAAGGAAATCAAAGTTACAAATACCAACTCTTCCGCTTGGTAAATTCTACTCTATTAAAACTGCACAATTATTAGATTCTGATGAATTTCGCAATGAACATAATATCACAGTAATTGGAGATGATATACCGGATCCATATACAGATATTGAGAATTGTGGGTTTCCTGCATATATAAAGGACTTCTTAAAAGAACAAGGATTTTCAAAACCCACAGTTATCCAATCACAAGGATGGCCTATTGCTTTGAGTGGTAAAAACTTTGTTGGGATTGCCCAAACTGGTACTGGTAAGACTTTGGCTTACTTGTTACCAGCAGTTGTTCAAATTAAAGAAAAGAAGGCTAAAAGAGGACTCGGTCCAGTAGTGTTAGTCCTTGCTCCCACAAGAGAATTAGCTCGACAAATTGAGCAGGTGGCAAAGGATTTTAGAACGTTGCTAAATATCAGCTGTCTATGTATATATGGGGGTGCAAGTCGGTCCGTTCAAGCAGAAAAATTAAGAGAAGGAGTTGACATTCTTATTGCTACACCTGGTAGATTGAATGATTTCCTGCTCAGTAAAACTACGACATTGAACAGATCAACTTATGTAGTATTAGATGAAGCTGACAGAATGTTAGATATGGGTTTTGAGCCACAAATTCGACAAGCTTTAGAAGGAGTTCCCAAAGAAAGGCAAATTTTAATGTTTTCTGCAACTTGGCCTAAAGAAGTAAGGCATTTAGCGAAAGATTATTTAGGAGAATTTGTACAAGTAAATGTTGGATCTACAGAGTTGTCAGCAAACCATAACATAAAGCAATTTGTACATGTCTGTGATCAGGATGAAAAAATGGAGAAGTAAGTAATATTACCTATATGCATACAAAATTTGCACATCACACACACAAACAGCTTCTTAATAGTCCTCTGAATATAGGCATCTTGTTAGATAGGAGGTTTCTTCATACTATACCAAATTGTTCAGATGGATTCGTGCATAGTTTGTTCAAAGTTTACCTTCTCATTGCGATAACATACTAGTTTAGAATATTGGGTTAATATATTTCAATATTAGGTCAAAACAGTTCCCATGTGATATTATAAAGTGTTCTTGTTCAAGTGGCCTTAGGTGATTGGAAACAATCAAGGAGGTTAAAAACAATGACGGCTCAGTTAGTACCTAGATTGATGGCTTATTGTTGCATGATATGTTATGAGTAGAGACTAGATTAAATGCAACATAAATGCTTGTTTTATGCATGCAAATTATTTGAAATATGCACGAAAATTGGTAGAATCTGTATTCTGTAATCTGGGTATTCTGGGATTTTTAACTATTGAATTTGGGTGTCCTTATATTTTGTGACTAATAAATTTGATCGGACTCGCAATAATCACTTTCATGAATGCAGAGTGTGTGTACCCCACTCAGAGAAATATTTTTAAATGTAGCATTATATGCATCTCAACTAAATCCCCCAGTAAAATATGCTATTAACACTGAGGGTGACTTAAATGTGCAAAGATATTATGCATTTCATTCAGTGTAGTATAAGTGTTTCCGTGATTCAGAGGTCACATTAAGCAGTTGGTCCTTTGGTCGGCTTCAAAACAGCCCATGATTTACATAGCCACAACATGTGTTGCCAGTCCCCAACCTGCACTCGGCCATCGTGGGGACCCATGGCCTGAACCCTCTCCTCAGAGACCATTTGATGTGATATAAACATTATATTTTTTAGGTTCAAACAAATAATACATGAAATATCGGGAGACAATTATGGAAAACTTTTAATATTCACAAACACTAAAAGGTTTGTGGATTCTTTGGCTATAACACTACAGAAAAATGGGTGGCCTGCTGTAGGCATTCATGGAGATAAGACACAACAACAAAGGGACAAGATTATTAATCAATTTAAAACTGGCAGGTCAAGAATTTTAGTAGCAACTGATGTTGCCGCTAGAGGACTTGGTAAGAGATCCATACAATTATTTTTATCAACTAGCTGAGTCCTGCGGTGTTACCTGCGGTTATTGGTTTTAATCGCAAGTAACACAGCGAAGGGTTTAAGTTGGTCTTAAAAAAAATAGCTTAAGTTACTCCTTGTGTCATCAGCCATCTACCAGTGAAAGTCCCGTCAAAATCGCTTCCAGAGATAGACAGAGATAACATTTTCTATTTGAATCTCAGTACCGTATATATTATACTTTCATATACATATAGTAAAAAAACTGTTAATTTGATATTACATCCAGACACTTCAATTTTATTTCTTTGTGTAGATGTAAAGATTTGAAAGTAACTGTCTGTTTATGGTTTGACAGTTAACCTGCATCCAGCACAAATATAGTGTCTTCTGCATTTAGATCAATTTATTTATATCTTGCATGTGACGTTTTTGTGTGAATTAAATGTACCCACATTGTAAAAGCTCAAACTTAAAAAAACATCAGTGTAGAGTTGGGATTGAATTAACTAATCTATGTTTAAGCAATTACTATTTTAGTCTGATGTTTTTTAAGAAAATATATCAAATCAAATCAAATCAAAACCATTTTATTTCAAATAAACCATACAACGGCACTTTTGAAACGTCAAGTAGTCAGTCGTGAAGCTAATCGTCTGTTCCAATTCGTAGATCCTATGGAGAAGAACAGACAAGAAACTCCATGGACACTCTTTTCCAACATTGTTTTTACAATTTTTGGTTACATTGTTTAAGGCATTTTATTAAATGTGAGGACAATGTAACGATGCTGATATTTACACATGTAGTGTCCAAAAACAATTAAACAATAAATAGAAGTTGTGAGATGACCAGCCCCGACTGGCGGCGCCCGTATCACGAGCATGACCCATGCACCAGCCATCGTCCAGTTCAACCATATCGTAGGGAGCCGAACGACCCGCTACACACGCCACCGCCAGCAGGACTTTTGAGCGAGCATGACATACTCACAACCGCCAGTCAACAAACTTATGCTACCAGTGACTACAAAGTGCTCACATGTACAATTCAAAATGTTCGCAGTTATACAATAATAAAAACCATTTATAATTATGCTACTCTCTAAGAATGCGATAAATATTTGGATCATGTCAATAAAAAGTAATTTATTATGCAATAATGATATTACAAAAAATAATAATAATAATTTAATGTCAAACAAGATACAATTAAAATATCAATAATCCATGTCGGAAATATGGATATCCAATGTCAAAAAAAAAAAAAAAAAAAATTGCAATATATGAATGTCAATTATTATGATAAAATTAACATATGTCAAAAATACAAACTAACTTCTATGTATATAGATAGCAGTGGCATGTTAAGGGTTGTAAATGATGACGATGATGATGTAAAGACATATATCTACTATTGAGTAAGCTGTGTAGGAAATATATAGTGTGTAGTCTAATCATTGCCACGAATATAGTTATTATTAAATCTTAGGTACATAGCTGTGCAGATGGCAAAGGCTTCAACATACTTTATGTGAATCACAAATACTTGTACTGAGTCTGGGTGTTTTTTGTGTCTGTATGTGTGTAAAGTTCCCTTCATTAAAGGAGCACTCCTAGCGCAAATTTAAAAAACAAGCTGAAGAATAATATTAGTTCAACTTGTAAAATTACAGATGTTGATGGAGTCACGCATGTGGTCAACTATGATTTCCCAAATACATCAGAAGACTACATTCATAGAATAGGGCGAACAGGTCGTCAGGAAAATAAAGGAGTTTCACACACAATACTGACTGATGAAGATGCAAGACAAGCACAAAGTTTGATTGAGGTGCTGAAAGAAGCAAATCAGGTACTATTTAAATAATTTTATTAGTGAATGTATATCTTTCATACACACTTAATTTAGTCGAATATAAAAATTATATGCAAAGAATTTGCAGACGGCCGCTAGTTGAATATATCGTACGATATAAACTTTTTATGCAAATTGTACGTGAGGTACACAAGGTTATAGGTTGGCTGATTTCAGCTTGAATGGGCCGGCTGGACCGGGGCAGTACTACCCTCACACAGAAGACCATTCGAGTAATGACAGCATTATTGCTGTCATATTTCATTGGTGAGTGTGAGACCAGAGGCCGAATCACTCTGCATCATTCTGCCGGCCTTAGAAGGCCGGGAGAATGATGTAAAATTATCTAACCATGCCGCCATGATATGGGTCACCATGCTACATTGCCTACCCTCACAATGAGCATAGCAACCTCTACTCCTGAATTATACTCATGCTTTCCATCAGGCAGAGTAGAGTCACTTTCAGGGGGTATTGAATTATATCTTCTTGTAGTTAGCCACTATTTTGGTACTCTGCCAATGAGGGATTTTGACAAAGAATCAGTATATTGGTATATGTGAATTGAGAAGCTTCATTGTCTTATTTTCAATAGGTTTCTACCTTCCATCTTATCTGCTACCATTTCTTTAACTGTCTATCTACTGCGGATCAATTAAAAATCTCCTTTTAAATTACTTTCTTTAAGTACTAAAACAATGACTGGATACTAAAATAGTAATTTATTGCAACTACTTTCTGTGCTGTGCATCACCAAATGGTTGACTGCTAGACATTACGTTTGTCATAGAAGTTTGCTAATGCAACTAATGTGCAGGATTTGTAAATGGTTAAATTCTGAGAGATTTTTAAAGACTGAGTTGTTCTTCGATGTTCTTCAATATGTGGTAGATACTGTATAGCAATGAGAAATATTGTCCATGTTCCACTAGGATAATCTTTTGTGATATGTTTTAAGTATTGAGAGTAAAAATATCATCTTCCTAGCCTCATTCCCAATATTATTTGGAGTCGGTGACTAGTTCAACCGGTTTTACCTGAATATCAGTTTTTCCATGGAGCGACTGGCATCCGACCTTCGCAACCCTGAGGGAAAACTGAAATTCGAAGGTTGAACTAGTTGTCAGTAAATTTGAGGGCACTGACTTCCCAATAACGAATGCCATAGATGTTCATGACAACCGGGACGGACGTAAGGACGTGCTCTCCGAGGCACGGGCGTGAATCATGCGGCAAACTTCCAAACTCCAGGCTCCTATTAGGAATTTCCTAAGAAAAACCCTAAAACACTTTTTGTCCCGATCCGGGATTTGAACCCAAGACCTCTTGATTAGCAGTCGCATACGCTATCCATTATACCAATGAGGTAGTTATTGAGAGTAAAAATATAAATAAAATTAATCAAGTCTTTTATGTTGATCTATTTTATTTTGTGTTTCTGACCTGTATTCTTGGGGCTTATTATTTCAGGAAATTCCACGCGAGTTATTGGATCTGGCATCTTCTCACAACATTGAAAAGCAAAGTAAATGGAAGCCCAGACAAAATAATTACCAGTTTAATAGAAGTTACCAGTACAACAGGAACAGTTACCAGTACAACAGGAACAGTTACCAGCCCAAGAGAAACAGTTATCAATACAACAATAACAGGAGTTCTAACAGATTTGGTACTCACAGGAGCAATCGATACGACGAAGAGGATTACTAAACAAAAATACGTAGATTTTTTTTAAATACTTATTCAAATATATTTGCACCCTATTAGTTCTGATAGAGGTTTAGACGGGAATTATATTTAGATAATAGACGAAATTCCCTTTATTGTTTTCTTCATTTAGGAGAATAGAACAATAGTTGTTACTCTGATTAAGGTCGCTTGTATATTATTTTAGTCTTATATATCAGTAAGGCTTTAGTAATTCATAATTATTTGAAGAATTTTTTAATAACTGTAGTCGAGTTAATCCAAATATGTCTCTGACATCTTCCGATGTCCATCAGTGTCCTGATATTATACAATAGCTGTTTTTGTAGCAATAAGGAATCAATATATCTGTCTATTAACCCAAACTAGGTCTTTGCTGACCCATCTACTTGAAATTACACAGTTTAGGATATTTTGTTTATCTGTGTGGTAATTGATTGTATTACTATTCTGTAACGTAACGTCTAAAGACGAATTTTGATATAAAAATATAATCGACACAAATGTTTTCAAATTTAACTTATGATAACTTCAAATAAACTGTACCTGTGCTGTGTAACTACTGAGTGTTTTATTTTCTCCTTTTATTCTCCTAATATCTCTAAACATTAATAAAATTGGAGTGCCTGCGTGTAATATCGAATAAACAGTTTTCTACTAAAGCCATACGAAAGTATTTAACAAAAAGCAATTTATAAAATTTTTGTTTGTTTGTTTGTTTCTTCCAGGTGATATCTGGAACGGCTAGACCGATTTTAACGGGACTTTCACTGGGAAATAGTTGATAATATAAGCAATAACTTAGTCTAATTTTTTGGACTAGCTTCGCTCCGCGGCGTTACTTGCAATTTACAACAATAACCACGGGTAACACCGAGTAGAGGGGGTTCAGCTAAAAACCTTACTAATATTATAAACGCGAAAGTTAGTGACTATGTATGTATGTTTGTTACTGTTTCACGCTACAACTACTGAACGGATTTGGATGGAACTTGAGTAATATGGCTTATATATCAGAATAACACATAGGCTACTTCAGTAATAGAGATACACGCGGGCGGAGCCGCGGGCGAAAGCTAGTAATAAATAAAAAGGACAGGTAACGTCATCCTTGTAACTATAGTATTCACAAGATTTTTTGACGTCATCTACTATTTATTGAAGTAAAACCGGTTGAACTTGAGTAACAGTTTTTCCACGGAGCGGCGGATGCCACCATACCTCTGCAACCCTGAGAACGAACTCATTTCGAATTTTGAAATAATAATAATATAATTCAATCTGCCTTCGCAGTGGTGGCAGGCGGGACTCGGTTCCCTCCTAACGACCGAGTGCAAGTACTTTCCGAAGCAATCCTGTTCGCGGAAAGCACCTGCGTCAGCGGGAAGGAAAGGGTCCCGTGCTGCCGCCCTGCCCACTCCGCGATGACCGGCTGGAGAGCCTTCACGCCGGCGAAGCCAGCGCGTGGAGTCTCCAGCCGGAACGACCATCTAAGCATGGTGGCCCGGCGAACGGCTTCGCGCCACTCGCGCACGTCCTCGGGCGGAGGGCGAAAATCGCTCTCCGCTCGGACGTCAGCCACTCACTGATAAACTTCGGCGAACACTTCTGCCTCCAAATCCCACGGGGGTGTTCCGACCAAGGTGCAAGCCGCCTCGGTGGACACCGTGCGGTATCCGCGTATGGCTCTGACCGCCAATATCCTAAGGGGGCGCCAGAGGAGCGCCCTATTCTGGGCGGTCAGAGCCGCCGCCCACACCGGTGCACCGTAAAGTGCCATTGACCGGACAACCCTCGTGTACAGTCGCCTAGTGGGATTACTGGCCCCGCCCAAATTGGGCAGAAGTCGCCCCAGTGTGGAGGCAGTGTCCACCTGCTTAGGACCAAGCTGTCGGAAGTGCTCGTCGAAGAGCCACCTACCGTCTAGGACCAGACACAGGTACCTCATCTGGGCCCGGAACGGTACGAGGACCGAGTTGACCTCGATTGAGGCGCCGGAGGGTGGACCACGACGGGTCCCATGAAATAATAGGGCCTCCGTCTTATCCAGGGCCACCTGTAGACCTAACGCCTTAATGCGCCCGACCACCAGGGAGACTTCTCTGGTGGCCAGGCGCGCCGCCTCCAGAAAGTTTGCCCCCCGGGCCGTGATCAGCCTCGTAGGGCCCAGTGGTATCCCATTTTTCAATACAAGCTCTGCTTAGTTTGGGGCTACATGATGTTGTGTGTAAGATGTCCAAAATATTGATTTATTATTTTCCACAGGAGTGGTCCTAGGACATGGCCCTGCGTCTCAAGGCGCCATCTCGGTCCTCGTACATGACGGTACGCTCCTCCAAATAGTCTGCCACCAGCCGCCTCAGTTAATCTGGCACTCCGTGATAACGGAGCGCTTCCCTAATGCAGCTGTATGGCAGACTATTGAAGCGTTGGCGATGTCCAAGAACACCACGCCCCCTAGGTCAAGTCACAAAAAGTTAAAATTTAATTTTAATAATAATACAGGTGGACCAAAAATTCGTTTAAATATGAATCGGTAGATGCGACGAGCAGTGACTGCGGGGTGGGGCGGAAGGGCTACGAAGCGCAAAAGTGGCCAATGAGCATTCAGTACCATGGCGTCGTTTAGTGATAAACAACGTGCGTTCTGTATACGCAGTACTACCACAACAACGATTCTTTAACTCTAGCGCAACTAAAATATCGCGCTAAAAACAACATACGCCGTAAAATGAAGCTCCGTCGTTCAATTGATGATTAGAAAATGGGTACAGAAGTTCAAGGAGACAGATTCAACAATGACTCAACCACGATCTGGCCGACCTAGAACATCAAGAGAACCCGAAAAGGTGTTCGACCTTTTCGTGAAAATCTTGTACTCTACTTGGAAGCGATTATTTGTAGTTTTTTAGTTATTAAGAATTTTATATAAGAAAAACCCAACAACACTTTTGGGCCGAACTGGAATTTGAACCCGAGACGTCATGATCAGCAGTAACAGGTAGTGTAGCCATAATACAATGCAACTGTCGCTCTCGTATTGAACACTACAGTCATACTAAACATTGCCACAGATATGCTGTTTGAGTCATCGGAAACGAAGTTAAGGCCTGTTATAGAGCCTTAATAGAGCAAAATTGTCTATATTAAAATATATCTCAATATCGCAATTTACAATTAGATCAGAAATTGACTGCGATGGATGGTGAAGTGGCAGCGGAGTCAGTACTTATATTGACTCCGCTGCCACTTCACCATCCACATGACAGAAATTGGAGTATATCTAGTAACAATTTATAAGGTTGCTAGTCGTTTCACAGTGTCAATGTCATAATTAGATATTTTATATTTTTATATTATTTATTATTTTAAAAATTACTTTTCCACCTAGATCCTGGATCCAACCCAGGGGGGGAGGGTCATGTCTCCATGACCATCCCTCTGGATCCGCCCTTGCGTTTGCATATATTATTATGTACATACTTATATATATTTATGACTTGAAATCTCTAACGATAATCCTAAATTACCAACATATACCTAACACTTTTATTACAGAGGGCACCCACACAAGGGCAATTATGTTCAATACTTTAGATACATAAAGATCTGGTAAAAGTGGTAGGTTAATAGTCGTAGAAACTTCTATCTATATTCCGACAGGTTGCGTAATTGTAGGTAGGAATTTGGGCATAGTCGCCATGGATACCAGTTGACGTCTGAAGGCTTATCTATATTATTGTCGAAAGTATAGGTTACGTTGCATATCACATTGTCTGTCTTATCGACCTTTAAAAACTTCTGTTGGAAAACCTTGAATGTTTTGGAAGAAGAAAATTAAGAGATAAATATGTATTATGGGTACGTTACTGCCAGAGCTGGATACCAGGTCGGTTTTGGATGTTGTTGAAGAAAATTTCGAGAAAATCAACTTGGTTAGTATTCTTTTACATTATTTCATAATATAAGTAGGTATCAGCAATTACTCACTTATTTGATCTTTGCAACCCGTTAATTGTTACAACCTTATTTTAGAAAACCTATGCGACTCGAATGATATATATTGGAGAACATACATTACCAAAAGAAGAACTCATACATCACTTCCAGGATACTATCAATGATGTTAATGCCCATTATTGTGCAATTAATGTACACGGTTTTTTGCTCGTATATGACTTTTATTTTCTTCATATAATCGAGGTTTGTTGTGTACCCATTAAGTTATTTAACTACTAAGTCAATATTTAATATTATTATAATGACTTAATAACGTGTCTGATTTCGAACGTCTTAATAAGTGTGAATCTTCTAGTTGCAAAGCTGTACTCAGATGATTTGTTTAGGGTTCAGAAGACACTATACACAGACATCTCAGATTTTTATTTAAACGGGAAGAACATTGGAAGGTGGAACAAAAAAAACTAGAGGAAGAATTACTACTAGCCGGGGAGGAAGGCGGGCTTAACGTTATTCTGAGCGATAAAAAGGAAACTACTCATGAGAAAGTAATGTTTAATCGTTTAAAACTGTTGATGGTGTACGATTCCTTAAAAGAGGTACGTGACAAATGTTTAGTTATTATTGTCACTTACTCGTCGTCGTCAGTCGTTGGGTCAAGACAGCTGGATTGACTGACAAGAAATTTTTAAACTTTTTACATACATTTGTACACAGAAAACATTCACACACCGAAACAAATACATATTGGCAAATCCTACAAACATTTATGTGTCAGAAATCCGAAATATTTATGCAGCCCAAGCATCGCATACGCTACCACTGCAACTAGGATGCTTTTAGAAATGATAAGTACGTATATTTGCTGACAGCTTTGAGTTCCTACAAATCACATTGGAATCTTTAGAACTTTCAGTTAATAGATACATACGTATATTATCAACTTAATAATAAGTAATCAAAGTAGTTTTGTCTGGGTTTACTTAAAATCACTCAAAGTAATGTCAAGCGTTCATTTGTGTCCATTCTTTCACTTTGATCCTCCAGGTTTCTCACTCAACTTTGAACTCACTTCTCAAAACTCGGCACCTCTTTTTTCATTAGTCTATCATTCAACAAATCTACATTGTTTCGTTTCTAATAGCTGTACTGGAGATCCATACCAATAAAATTACTTAGTTTCCTTTTTAGTTGGAATTTAGCGACTGGCGTGCTATCACTGCAAGACCACCATCACTAATCGGAAAGCTAGATCTGTATGGACCTTTGCAAGAACACTTTGAACAACTACGTATATGTCTAGATAAAATCACAAAGCTTTGTGAACTTGCGCATTCCGATCCAAATGTAAGTCCTGTATGTTATTTATTGTTGTTAGCTTTATTGTTGTTGCAACTTGCTACTTTTTACTGCAATAATCGAGATACACGGCGAAAGCTAGGTGATTATAAAAATAATAATAATTATTTCAATAATAAAAAAATACATAAATCGTGGATGTCAAAATGTGTAACTGTTTATCTACTGTCAAAACTTCACAGGCTGCTATGCATAACACACTTGCATAGCAACCATAATGATAGTTTGTAAATGGCTAATTTAAAAATGAATAATCACAGTAGGCTATTTTTTATCTCGAAAATACGCGGGTAACACCGCGGGGCGCAGCTAGCGATGTTCGAAGGCACTAGAATAGGCTTGAATGTATAATAAAAGCTGTTTCCGTATTTCTCTTTTTTTTTTTGATGCAAAAGTGCACACTCTGTGATGGTTTCAACTAGGTTAGGACGCACGTCGCATTCATCAACCTTGGTTCCCACCAAGCGGCCGTAGGAAGCTTTAAGGAAACCAATCCCTTTGAAAGAGTTACTGGATTTTTGCTTAAGTTTCAACTAACTCTACCAGGCTATGCTGTGAATTCAGTCTCTTATACTGTAAAATTGTTTAACATACTTTCAGCTATCATTTGAGGGGTTGAGCGCTGTAGATCCGAAAATGGAAGCCTTACCCGAGGTAGCTCTCTTAGACTTTATGCTACAATCTCAATATTTCCTCAATCTTCGTGAAACAGCCAATTTATTTCGACGCGTCGGCGACTACACGTTTTATAGCCGTAAGAATCATGCAACAAGTTCTATCTTTTCTAGCATCAGTTACTGACGTTGCAACATTTAATTCTTTCTTCTTTTCATTTATTCTTACTCGAATAATTACCTTAAGTTTCGCATTATAATATAAAAGTATAGTGTATATAACATCGCCAGTGGTAAAGAAATTAGTAGTACTTATATGCAATGTTTTTTTAATTATTTAACCTACATAGCCTACATAGTTAATTGGATATTTCTATTACATATTTATATATTTTGGACATTTCAATTTAAACGACGTTGCTAGATCATTAAGCAACTTGCATACTTTAATTAAATTATATTATTTTATTGTATCAGGGATTACAATATAATAAATTTACACTAACTCAGGTACTTTTACAAACAGCTTTATAGAGATTACTTTCTATTAGAAATTTACATAATATAAAAAATATGTACATACATAGTATATTCTTTTATAGAGGAGGTTTGGCCACTACCAACACACTTCACTCCTCGGCTTCTGTACAAGTTGAAGATAGACGATTCGTTTGTGGAGCCACTGCCCGTCATGCCTTGGGAATTGGTTAAGAAAGATGCAGATGAAGACGAACACGAAAAATCAGCTGATGGCTCACAGAGCTCTGAACAGTCAAATTAATGCAATTTCTCTTTACGTGGACTTCGAAAAATATTTCTAGTCATTTTTGTACTCTCTAAATAAATAAATATAACTCATATTTTACTTCATTATTTTCTTTTTTGATAGTTAACAATTTAGAATATTTCGCATTAGGAATTCAAATATTACCTTTTCATCCCTTAAAGGTTGTTAATGCGATATTATAATATACGAACTGATATAAACATAATATGCTTACTGCTGTGAACAAATTCTTGAGACAAGTTAGACTTTGCTAAATTTAAAATGCCTATAAGCTAAGTATATCTTATTAGTATTCTGAACCATTATCTTATTTATATACATATATGTATATTGAACAATAAAAAGTTTATATACTATAAAAATGCTTGACACTATAACTTTTCTATTATCCAATGTTAAGTATTATGTAGTAGGTATATAACATTCAGTTGTAAGGTAAATAAACGAAGTAATTTGTTGCTATAGCGATATTGATTTGCGCATCAAGCAATATGTTAACGTTAGTGTATAAAGTGTAATCGAGTTTCTAGTAGAAATGGAACTATTTAAAAAGAAAATGAAAAGGCATACGAGAAAAACTGTAGCCGGGATCAAATTACCACCGATTGAACCTGTAGCAGAGGGTGAAGTTAAAGCAATTATTGATGTGGATCCATCGTTTTACTCCTTAGTGGAAGGGCGACCTATACGGGCAAATAATTCTATTCATGTGTACAAGAAAAACATTAAAAATATTGCCTTGAAGAGAACTGTGCATGGATTTTTAGTTGATGAAATACTGAGGATTAATAGAGAAATAAAAACAGAGCAATATATTTACGAAAAAGCATACAAGCACTTCGAAGAATATCAACAGAGTTTTGATAAATTTTTGGCTCATGATAATAATAAAACGATTGCCATAATGCAAAGATCTGATGCTTTAGCCAAAGAACTTACGAATCAAAACGAAAAACTTAAAAAAGCTAACTACGAAATGGCTTCTCTTAAATCCAAGCTGCAGTACATTGAAGAAACTCTAATGATTTTATTGTCGTTTCAAAATTTTTTACACAAAGCATCTCCGATTCTGTGGCAGAATAGTCATAGCATAAAGTTAGATACAAAATATTCTGAAATTTTAAACATAGATTCTGATGTTTTCAAAGAAATTGATAAAAAAGTAATAGAAATACGCCTTAGTAGCCTACCGGCTCCGCAGCTATATTTCGATTCTCCCGAACAATTGTTAACAATATTTGGATTATTAGAAAAACAAAATCTAAACTGTCTTCTACTTACAGAAGAACTTAATTCGGAGAAAAATAGATTTTTGAAAACCGTCGAAGTATTAAAAATAATGCTGCGTGAAGAATTGGACTATATACAGGAAATGGTAAGTATCATTTTGTCGTTTTTAGGGTTCCGTACCAAAGGGTAAAAACGGAACGGGGATTCCCAATTAATGAAAGTAACGTAAATTTGTTACTTTAAAATGTATAGATAATGATACGGAACTCTTTTTGTTCGACTCGCACTTGGTAATTTTTTTCTATATATTATAGTGCGCGCGGAAGTGCTAGTCCCCGCCTGAGGTATGTGAGCGGCAGGGCGGGGGAGGAAGACAAACCGTCGACCACCGCGACCGTTACTTGGTGACGGTGACTTCTAAGATTTGTAGCTTATATTAAATATTGTTTCAGATTAAGGAAATGGAAGATGTGATAACATGGAATGAAAACCGAGAAGTTGAAGTGAAAGAGTTATTTTTTAAGATTTTAAAAGACAAAATGAGGTACCTTATATCCTCAGGGACAGCTTTGCAAATCTTTAATTACGTGGAGTTTGCCTATGAACGACTAATAACGTCAAATGAAACGAAATTTAGTTCCTTAAACATGGCACTAGCATTAGAACGAGAATATGAAAACTTGATGCTGGACATATCAGCGTTTGATTTGGGAATGATAAAACAAATTGAAAAAGAAATATATGATGATGGAGTGGAAAAAATAAAACAAGCAAAAGAAGCAGCAAAGCTATTGAAAGATGTCGATAAACTTGCGAAGAGGTTGAAATCATCCTTTGAACCTTCCCCAAATAAATTTAACTATTAATCACAGATCTAACATTATTTTAATTTACAAAATTAAATTAAAATCAAACTATAAAAAAATCATAAGTTTATAATTATTTCAGAAAAAAATGTAGTGCTCCTATAATTGCTAAGGTATTTACAAGCCACGAGCTTAGTGCGGAAACCGTTGTTAAGTTCAAAATGCTATGTCGTTTAAGTTTAAAATAAATAAATAAAGTTCGTATTTTATAAGAAGTGTAGAAAGTCCGAATGGTGAAAATATGTTATATATATATATATATATATATATATATGTTTTTCATCTGTGTAACAAAGCAGTTAATGCTGCACGCTATAAATATTACTTTATACTCTTTAATATTTTTACTACAAACATATCGATATCTTAAGTTCTATATATTTTCCCATTCAAAGCAAATGCAAACTTTTACGGAAAAATATAAACAGTGTTTTATTTACATGAAATAATCAATATACCTACTCGTATTTAAAACTGTTCCGTTATTGATTGATTGACAGACAACGCACAGCCGAAAGTACTAAGCGCAGAAGCTGAAATTTGACATGGTGTGTTCCTTGAGGAATGCAGGCGAACACTAAGAGAGAATTTGTAAAAATCCATTCTAAAGGAGGTGAAAAAGGCAATCGAAGTTATACGTCAGAATAACAAACAGACGAAGCCGCGGGCAAAAGCTAGTCCTCTATAAAAGGTCTGCTGGTCCAGGATTTTTTTAAAAACATTTTCTGGCACTGGGAATATATCCCCTTTGAATGTATTTTTCAAATATTCATATATCAGACTCACTACAACAATTTGTAAACAAAAAAGTTTTGTCAGTTTTTGACGATAATGTATTCTAAGATTTTTGATTTGTAGGACTCTTCCTATCCATATCCTCTTACTTTTCTTTTTCTCCAATAAACAGAGAAATTATGAATATTAGAGTAGATTGGAAGAATCAAACACACAGCGACGACCCTATATCAAATTATGATAAGGGTAGATAAGTAACTTCATTTTAAAGATTATTATATAATTATATTATTTACGTAACTTCCATCCTTGACTAAATAATTTAATTTTGCAATCAACCTTTATCCTCCTTTGTTTGCAGTTCCTATCAAATGTCACCATGAATCAAATATTCTGTCATGATTCAGAGTTAAGATTTGTTAAAATAATTATACATTTATTTTCTTGAAGTTTATATAGTTCTGAGATATCTTCTGGAATAATTTGAAACCAGAAAATGTCAGCCATAAGAAAAAAACGCAAACCAATGGTCCCTATCAAAACCCTAGACGTGATATTCAGACGCAGATATGTACCTAACACCCAACATTATTTTGCAAATCGTAAGCATGCCGTACCCGAAGATGCATCAAGTAAGAAACCCGTGCAACCATTTCGGGTACCAAAGTCTGAAAAGCTACTATCATATATAAAATATAGTGACCGTAAAGAAAAGGTTACTACACGAAATAGATTGGCCCAACCACTTCATTTAAAAGATAATTTAAGAATTGCAGCAACACGAGATATATCAGAAAGACTTTTCATAGAAGAACCAAAAGATGATGTGAGGGCAGTAGTTGAAATTCATCCTGAATTCTATACAGTAATTGAAGGGCGTCCTTTACGTTGTTTTGATGACATAAAAGTTTACACGAATAATATAAGAGCCTATGCCATGAATCGTCAGCAAATAGGATATCGACAAGATTTAATTCTCAAAATAAATAAAAGTATTGTAGAGGAATCTGATCAGTATGACAATATAGTTTATAAATTAAAACAACATATTAAAAATTTTCAAAAGTTTTTGACGGAAGACTATAAGAAAGCATGTGTAAAGGTTTCTAAAGCTGAAAAAGTTTACGTTGAATTGGTAGCAAAGGATAACGAATTTCTTGGATATGCTTCTGTTTTAAATATATTAAACAATGTATTATTCAAGCTTGATGCCATTAGGAGCATACTAAAAACTTATAGAAGTTACTTAATGTTTGTAGCTCCATTATCATGGAGACAAATCAATGACGAAACTTTAACTGGAAGGGTACAGTCTATTCAATTTGAAGAAGGAGTATTTGCAACAGATAATGATTTAGTAGAAACTTTAGATATCGAAAAAATGATTGAAATTGCCAAAAGTGAACTGAAACATCCACCTTCTGCAAAGTTATATTTTAAAAGACCTGCGCAGATGATATATTTGTTTCGATCAATGGAATTGCAAAGCAGAGAGTATCTGATACAGTTAGCTAAAACAGATGCTCCAACCAGGTTATTACGTGAACGGATAAAAAATCTTAAACAGGTCACAACGCAAGAGTTTGATTATTTCCAGTATTACATTGATCGAATAAATATCGAAATATCTAGAGAAAAATTTAATGAATCTCATTTGCGTGAAAAGTTTTTCCGTATATTAAATGAATCTTTTCATGACAGCATTGCAAGTCCTGCTACGCTAAAGTTGAAAATTTGTATAGAATTCGTGTATGAAGAAATATTTGGTAAGTGCGAGGAAGGACATCAAAGTTTGCATGATCCCATGAAGGTGCTAGAAGTTATGTATGAAGATTATAACTTACGTTTAGATTCTCTTGATTTCAAAATTGTCAACCAAGCTAGGAATGATTTCTTTGCACACGATTTGAAAGTCATGCATAACGCTTATAAAGCTCAAAGAGAATTAAAAGCTTTTAGAGAAATGACTTGCGCTATGAATAAGGCTTTCTTAAAACCTGCAACTTTTCGTCGACCGATATTAAAAAAAATGAAGGACAAAAAAGCTGGATCACAAGTTTTCAAAACGGGAGAAAATTCTGAGAAACCTAAACAAAAGAAATACACATTATCTCAAGAAGAAAGGGAAGGACTGATATTGTTCACAGATTGGTGTGAAGGTGTTGATCCAGCTCCGTATTTACATGAATATTATACTTACACGAAGCCAACTTTCCAGTGGGTTTCCAGAAAGTCTAGTATGCAATTTCAATAGAGCGAAATACTTATTAAATTTTATTGGTGTAGATTTAGTTTTGAAATTAATAAATGTTCATAAAATTTCTTCTAGTTAATTAAACATACGTGTAAAATAAGTAACTTAATTTATGGTGAGACCAGAAAGTTCTTGCATATTTATGAACTCTTTCGGGATTATCCCACTAATCACGCAAAAACTCTTTCACGCAAAAACTACTGAACGGATTTGGATGAAACTTCACAATAATATAGCTTATATATCACAATAACACATAGGCTATTTTATTGCAATAATCGAGATACACGGGCGAAACCTAAGTGATTATAAAATACATAAATCGTAGATGTCAAAATGTATCACTGTTTATCTCCTGTCAAAACTTCACCGGTCGCCAACACACTTGCATAGCAACCAAAATGATATACGCGGGTAACACCGCGGGGCGCAGCTAGTGTATGAATAAATTTAAAGTAACTATAGCCCACAGGCAAGGTGGAGTGACGACCTGCGCAAGATGGCTGGCATGAGCTGGATCCGAAAAGCCCAAAATCTATCAGAGTGGTGTGCAATGAGAGAGGCCTATGTCCAGCAGTGGACTGCGATGGGCTGATTATAGCCTTTGGCAAAACCAAGAAGCATCCCTATGATATTGAATTCTTGTTCCACATGTTGACGCAGAGTAGCACCAGGAGTTCTTAAAACTATTTTCATCAGCATGCTCTAGGTATTTTAAAGCCTACTCATAGCTTGCCTTTTTGTTGTCAGAGACCAACAGCTTCTCTTTGACTTTGAACTCTTTAAGTCTAGCTTCTTGAAGCCTTCGACAAGAAGTTTTAGCTATAATTTATTTTTTATACCTTCTGACTACTTAGCAGCGAGTTAACAAGACTTTTTTTCAGAGACACAAATTTCGATTATCATATAGTAAAATAATTTTACCTACTTCTGAGTATTGCTATGCGAATCAGTATTGCCTAATGGCTCAATACCAAGTTGCATTTCTCGTGAATATTCACAGTTCTAGATATTTCAAAATGTGATTTATCTTGTTCATGTAAAAGTTGAATTAACACCATTCCATGCCGATTTCGGTTATGGTGACTGTTTAAGTATGAGCATCTAAGTTGAATTAACACTAGTTTTTTTTAAAAACTGTTATATTTTTTGCTATAATTTAACAAATTTTTAATTACTAAATAAATAAAATGTGCTGTAAAAGGTGTTTAACAGCTATTCATTGGGTAGGTCATGGTTTTAAAAGATTTTTAGGGGTTGCAGAATGGGTATTTATACAATAGATAATGGTAAATGGTGGAATATTAATATAGTGTTCCATACTTTTTCCATAGGTATATAAGATGCAATGTACAAGTAAAAAATATAGAAATAAATCTAGATGGTTCAGACAACAAATTAAAATCACAAACATTTTATAATATTATTTACTCAATATACAGTATGTTTAATTTCAAAAATGGTTGATAAAGAGACATTTCCTATTAATATAAACATACGGAAACCAAGAAAGTGCTTTCAATCTCACAGTGTAACAACAAGAACAAAAGGTTTTGTAAAAAGACCTAGGACAAAAAAATGTGAAGAAAAAGCTTGTGGTTTACCTGTTATTGCTAATATAAATCCCGTCCCGATAGCTACAGTTATCAAGGAAGAAGTTTTACTACCATATCTAAGGTATTCGAAAAAACAAGAAAAGGATAGATTCAAAGAAAAGTTAGGAATAGGTATTCATGAACAACATAAGTTTGCCTACACGGAGATGCAGACACGGATAGGTATTGACGATTTCATAGACGACTGCTGTGGAATAACCGATATTGATCCGACATTTTTTACGTGCGTTAAATGCAGTTCGTATACAAAGTATGTTGCTCCATATAAATCTCTGAAATATTTATTTAACAGCCAATTAAGGTGGAGACAGGAAGTTGGTTACAGACATGATTGCATGTTAAATATCGATATTAATCATCAAAAAGAAGAAGAAATTTATAATAACACTTGTCGAGAGTATAAGAAACAACTAAAGTATCTTGATAATTTTATATCCCATGACTATAATAAATCTATGATGTTTTTGAATAAGTCTGAAGAGATGAAAAAGGCAGTCAGTAAAAAAGCATTTGAGTTGCAATGTTTAGCGGCAGTAAAGTTTACTATGACTTCCAAAATCCTTGGGCTTGACTACAGGTATGGTCTCCAACAAAAGTATGGAAGATTTTTATATTACTTGTCTCCTCCGAGTTGGCGCTTAAAAAATAGAAACTTTGCAAGGTCAGTAGAGATTGAGGCAAAAGGGTTCGATTTTGGAATTTCTAGTGAAGAAGACACATTCAATGTCATTTTTGAAAACCTTAAAAGGGAATGTGATAGTGGGTTAGTGAAGCCAGTATTATACTTTGAACATCCAAATGATTTAATGAAAATATTTGATGGTATAGAACAGCAACAGTTACACCATTTCACTCATGTGGCTAGACTGTCTCCACACACTGTTTTTTTAAAGAGAGGAATTAAGCTGTTCAAAGATATAATCACTCAAGATACCGCTGGTGTAGTTAATGTCATTAAAAATTTTGAGAGACTGCTTTTATTTTGTGAAGAAAAATCATCACAACTTGAAGATAAGTTTTTTAAAATCTTAAATGGATTATTTTATGATAGTGTAGGGGCGCCAGATGTTTTAAAATTTCAAATGCATTTAGAATTTTGCTACGCAAAGGTTCTCAATGAAAAGCCCATGAATTTAGGAATATTAGGGACAGCTAAAGCTTTAGAAGATTTTTACATGGATTACTCGAAACGTATGGAGCTAGTGACAGCTGAAAATACTAAAGTCGCGCTCAAGCACTATATTGAATCCGAGCGAGGTAAATTTCGGAAAGCAAAAGTAGCCGCCAGGGAACTATGTCTATTTGAACGGCTAGAGCGAGCTTTACTTCGTGCTTACGCCCCAATGGCCGCCAATGAGAGTCCAATCGTTTACCAAGCAAAGGCAAAGCGACGTGTTCAGAAAAAGACACTTCCTAAAGTAACTACTACCGAAAATTCGAGAGTCCTGACAGAATCAGAAATAGAGTATTTGTTACTATTTACTGATTGGACCGAGAAAGAAGATCCTGCACTTTTTTTGCGGAGCTTAAGCATTGTGGATAAGAATTAGATGAATTAAGAAATTTTGAAGTATAAAACTAAAGATATTTCACAATTAAACACAGTTTGTTAATGAAAACAGTTTAATTACGGGCTTCAATATGAAAAACGTTTATGTATTTTCATAAAACACAATACAATAATACACAATGTATAGGTATAATAAAACAAATATACTTTTTAACAAAATTTACATGCTCTTGACATAAAAATGTTTGGTTTCTTGGTAGGTATATATGACAAGTGACTACTTGGAATTTACATATTTACAAAGTGATTTCCTAACAAAATATGGTAAAAGCTTCAATCAATGCGTAATATCTAATTAAAAGGATAATAGCTACGAGTAAATAAATAAATACATGCTAACTAAGTTATGTTTATACAAATCATGACCGTACATTTCTTCTGTTAGAAGTTTTAAAGCTTTTACTTGAATTTGTTCATCAACCAAAGTTCCCAAAAAATAATAATTTTGATTAACAGTAAAGTTGAAATTTTAAACATTTAACTACACTTGACGGAAAATAGAAAAGGGTACCATCAAACTTTTCCAGTAAATGATTCGGTTAGGTATTTATAAAATACGTGTAATCTAAAACAGTAATATTGTGTCTAACACGAAACTAATTTAATAGAACAGCAATGTTAAATACACACAAACAATGACTGTATTCGTTAGACAAACATACATTTACGATTACGATGTGTATTTCGTACGATATTTATATTTCTACTTTATGTATAGTACATATTATGTACAAACATTTGAAGCTCTCCAAACAACATAAATACAGTACAAGCCTCTTCCATATATTATAAAAATGCCTAAATGACATCACAATTATTATGTAAAACATTGGACTAAATTGGTTGGCTACACATAGTTAAGGGATTACATAGGACGAAGATAAGGAGTGTGTTGACAACAGCTCATTATTTATATTCAATTATAGCGTAACCATAATATAAATTGAAGTCATATATAGTACATAGTTTTTAGAGATTAGAAATTTAACAAGTTCACGAACATATGTAGCTGCATTTAAAATTATTTACACGATTCAAATAGAAAATAAATTGATTCATTCAGTTTACATCAGATTGTATGAAATAAATAGGAACAAGTTATTCTAATTCCGCCTTAATATAACGGAATTTATCAGTGTATATAATTCTACTTAAAGTTTGAAAAAAAAGAATTGTTTCAGTTCAAGGAAAAAAAAACTGTCTTGAATTAAGATATCCTTAATTAGTTACGATACGACTCATTTTCTTTAAACATTTTTTACTAACAGACACAAATACAGGTTAAAACAGTAATTGATAAAATCTACTGGTATAAATTAGACTAAGATATGCACAAAAAATATTAGCAGAAATTGTAAGAGAAGACGTTGCATTGCGTCGATTGGCTTTGTAGTTATTGTTTGAATTATGTAAGGATAGTGTTCATTTATAATTTATTAAAATATCCATTCTGATACAACGCAATTTTGAAAGAAAAACCTATTTAATCTTAATTTACATGACACATAATTAGTTACATGACATAGGTCTATGAACTTTCCGATGCTCATCTCCTTATCATTCAATGGCGTTACCTAAATATTGTAACACTAATGGTCCCACATAATATTGTGTGTGAGCCACGTTTGCAAATTTTGAAAACAATCTAAAAAAATCTGAGATTTTGCATACTTAGGCAGGTCATTGGCCACGCAGCCTTTAAAAGCTATAATGTTACGTTCAGTTATGAGTAAGTAATTACCTCGTTTTAAATGAACTTCTCTTAAATACATTTTAATATAGCACTACCATTATCTTCCACCTAGCTATTTTCAAAAGAAAATGACTAGTAGTTAATTTAAATTTATAATATTCGTTTCCTTCAAAATGTTCAATATAACTTGAGCAACATGTTGATGGAACAATTCATAAGACGTTATACATCTATTATAAAACAATATTTGGTGTTTTCATCGGATATTACAAAAAATATCCTCCTCATGAGCATGTTAAAATACTTAACTGTCAGGCCAACACTCTTACTATCGCACTATAGATTTATCACAAACACTGTCATTTCTAAAGTTTATCTGACACGTTTCTTTTGCAATTTGGCTAATTTTCTTCTCTTGAGAATCATTTCATAGAGGGCCTCTAGCCCTTCGTGCAGCCCCTCACCGGTGATGGCACAGGCGGGCTGCACGTGCCACGCGTGTGCATCGCGCGAGCCGTGTGGTGACGACACCAGTTCGTGTAAGCCTAACAACTTCTCCAGCTCACGGGGTTCCTTCGCCCCTGGTAAATCCTGCTTATTAGCTAACACTAAAATCGGCACACCAGTATTATCTGGAGACTTGGCCGTTCTTATCAACTCCATTTTTGCTTCCTCCATGCGTTCTACATCAACGGAGTCTAGCACGAATATAATGCCATCCGTGCATCTCGTGTACGATTTCCAGAGAGGTCGCAGCTTTTCTTGTCCGCCAACATCCCAAACAAGGAAATTAACACCTTTAGACTTTCCTAGAGTTCCTTTCACTTTTTCACAGTTAAATCCAATAGTGGGGACGGTGTTAAGGTATTGGTCAAACTTGAGCCGGTAGAGTGCTGTGGTCTTTCCAGCTGAGTCGAGGCCCAGCATGACCACGTGCAGTGTACCCTGCGCTGTGGGTAGCGCGTCGAGCAGGCTCGAGTTTTTACCCATATTCGCACCCATGCTTCGATGCCTTCCGGCGGCTATCTGACACTGTCGTCTGAGCGCATCATCACGAACATACAACCTGAAAAATAAAACAAAATTCTTAGTTTTAAATTTGAACAGCCTTTTCAGAGCTTTTAGTTTGTGCCTCAACATATTATATGTTTGCAAGTAGCAAGTACTCTTCAAACATACTGGAATGGAATTCATTGCAGTCGTACAACCAATGAGATTATCTGAATGAGCTACAAGACTATCTACGCTTAATATGTGCAAGCAAGATGAAAATTGCTATTCATGTGTAAGTCGGGAGACTTACGCATGAATAGTATTTTTCGTCATCATTTAGTCATTTTGAAGAATGATGATGATGGTGATGGGGAATCACCATCATCATCATTTCTCAAAATGACACAGTATGTCTTAATAGACATAATAGTCCTTGCGTTCATTGGATGCTTACGTCTTTGAATAATACTGCTGCATGGCTATCTATGCCACATGAATGTAATGTTGTATGACTACATATTTAAAATGAAAACATGTTTTAAAAGATCAAGCCAGTTGTTTAAATTTAACATCCTAAAAACATACATAATATGATCATAGTTTAATTAAAATTGTAACTGGAAAATATACACCGAGAGATAGCAAGGTTCACATTGCCACGAGACAAAATGTCGCCATCGTTCGCGCCCTTATAATCATTATTTGCGGCAGACGACTTTTTGCGCGGAGGCACGGGCCGGCCTGGTTCTGAGGCAAACTAATAATTTAGCCACTGCATCTTTGCGATTACTGCAACCCGTAACTATCAGTTTACAAAGTTCATATTTGTTCGGTTAGTCAGATATTCACTTTGGCTCAATTGATACTGCGAACTGCGTACACCTTGCGTGGATATATTTTGATCTTTTTAACATGAGGGCATCGACCTATCATGCTTTAAAGTCAATTATTATTCAAGAGTCAGAAATGTATATTAACAGTCTTTGTTTTCATTGCATTAACTCTCTTTAAATGTCTTACTCAATATGTATTAACTGTATTTTTTACTTTAATTACATATACAAAACGCAACGTCTATCTACTTTAATGTATACAACTATACTGCTATGTGTACTGTTTAGAGGCTAATGTGGTAATAAAATTCAACGTACATATATATATTATACTAGCTGATGCCCGCGGCTCCGCTCGCGTTTTAGAGGTATCAAAAATAGATGTTGGCCGATTCTCAGACCTACTGAATATGCATATAAAGTTTCATAAAGATCGGTCAAGTCGTTTCGGAGGAGTATGGCAACGATAACTGTGACACGAGAATTTTATATATTAGAAGATATACCGAAAACTATGTGAGTATGATACAAATTTTATGTGTTTTAGGGACATCAGGGGGTTGGGCGTGTATGTTGCAATTTTAGTAATCACTGAGTTAGTTTTTTTTAAAGAATATGATAATTCCATCCTATGACTAAAATTTTCTCACTCTAGGTGACCCTAAGACATAGTCAGCAGTTAGGCAATTTTACATATTTACGTCGTTTGAAGCATTTTGTATATTCAGTAGAAATACAGTTGGAAGATATGAAATCATTAGCGAATAAATTGTGTCACACATCGAAGGCTTCCCATATTCCATAGCAGTTGCTGATATATTATTTGCTCTATTCTCGGATTAGACTACTGGGCTCACGTACGGTGGAAGTGCTCAATGTGAGAAAACGTGTTCACATATTACGTCATTGATATCTGCATGTCGACATTTAAGGTCTGATTTAGGCCATAAGTCCGAGACTGTCAAGAGCCTCTCCATAATAACAATTAACGAGGTAGTAGAGCCACGCTGATTTCAGCACGAATGGGCCGGCTCGACCGGGGCAGTACTACCCTCACACAGAAGGCCATCCTAATAATGACAGCATTCTTGCTGTTGTATTTCGTTGGTGTATAATCATTCTGCATCATGCGGCCTCCGAGGACCGGGAGAATGACGCAGAATTATCCAACCAGGATGCCATGGTATGGGTCACCATGCTTCATGCATAATGAGCATGGTGACTCCTACTCCTGGATTCCACTCATGCTTTCCATCAGGCAGAGTAGACACTTTGGTAGGCTTAAATATATAATTTCTGAAATTCTATAGATATAACTTATAGGTATATATGACTTCTTTTGCTTCTAAGCTTTATTACATTGTACTTTCCACAACCAATTTAGTTTGTACTTCCACAACAAAGATGTTTTGTTAACATGCAATAAAAACATTCCTTTAATTTTGATAAGGCATATACATTTCTACTGCAATGGAAGATATAACTTTTTTAAAAAAAAAAACTGTTAAAAATAACTGTTGTTTAGATTTATTAATAACCAGATTGGTCATTAAACGTAAGCGGTTGTAGGACATCGAAAGTTTTACTTTTCTTAATTTCGAGGTCGAATTAATCGCAAGTGGGACTCGAACATTTGTTGACCCGACTATCTTGAAAAACTAGTATTGCAACTTTTATTTTTATATAGCCGACAGAATGACAAAGTTTGAGTTGATATAGGTACAAGATTCTACGGTAGATTTGGCTTTTCAAACTCTCATCGCCTTTAGCCAAATTATGGATAGTATGTTTCAAAATTCTGTCACCGTCGAATTAATAGTCTCTTGTTCTTGATTATCAATATTCTCTATTAATAGTGGATGGAATAGTAAATATAACTAAAATGACTTCACTAGAAAATAATATTAGCGACTTTAATCATAAACTTGCAGTAAGTGGGGTCAAAATAACCAAGAGAAAGCAAATGAAGCGATGACGGTGGCCCTTACTTTCACTTGGTGCATGATCAGGGACCACGCCTAGATAAGGGCAAGCTTTACACCATTCACATATTACCTTTTAAAAATTGACACTATGCATATATGAATCTTGTTTCATCACCACACAATTTATATGTTTATATGTTTGTTTCGACAATATGACAGTTCTGTATTGTGACATTTGACATGGAACAGTAGCTATACAAACACACCTGCAACCTTACTCTTGATTTCAATTCCGATCAATGGGTATTGGAATTGTGACATTTCCTACTTTTGAACTCGACACTACGCCTACGTAACTATTTTCATCATAACTTAAAATTGAAATTGGATTTGTATCAGATTGAAATTGTGATCAAATTCAAGAGTAAGACCGCTGTAATGCTAAATGCAGATCTTGCAGAACTTGCAGAGCATATCATTGCAAACTCTTTTCTTTCTTGCCCTTTATATTTTTACCAGCGGCCGCTTCTGTGTATGTTAAATATTGCGGTAAATAGTAAACTATGTGTTATTTTGGTTGTTTATGCTGTTTTTTGTAAAAACATGTGTAGAGTCGTATAAATTCTTCATTCCGTATTTCTTTAGTAAATAAATAAGTAACAAACATCCTTTCAAACTTTGGCAATGGTGATATTGAATAGGATAGGATAGGTAATGGGATAGGATATGTACCTACTCACTAAGTAATTCCGTTAGAAGGTTTACATATTACTAATACTATTGTATCGCTTAAATGTTACAAAACAGTTGGACAATTTTCTTTAACCTATAAACGGTGTGTTAACCTTGACCGGCTTATATGTATTTGGTGTATCTTAAAGAACTCTTGTTCCATCTTTGAACACTAATGCTACTAGCGTGTCTGTTTTTAAAAGATGGGCGTGTAATCAATTGTATTATGATAGTAGTGTAAAATTAAAGATAAATCTGATACTCAATATGTGTAAACAAATGTTATTATGTATTTAAGCCTACCAAAGTGACTTCATTAAATGACCAGCACACATATATTTTAAATTTTAAGCACACATACATTTTAAACAATAACCAAACTGTGAAACAAGTATTCGCAAATCATACAAAACCTTGATCACATCCGAAAATCGAACCTGAGACTATTGTCTAGAAGTGTGCACATCAGTTGCATACACCACCTCACACATACCACTAAGGCAGTCAAGATAAGAGTCTGTCAAGATAACGTTTTGTTGTTCTTTCAAAATGCCCGTGCTCAATAATTCGATGCGGTTGGTACACTTCTGGACAATGATAACAGAGCGTGTAGTCCAGTTGGCATGTGCCGCTAGTCAGCCTGGTATGCAATGCTACAGCGGACCTGATACGCATTCTATACGCATCGTATGTTACGCATAAGGCCCAAAACGTAGATCATATTTTGAAAGTTCTACTTGGAACTTTTCTGGTTTTAAAAGAACGTTGATACTCTGACGCTTATATTATGTAAAAATAAAATTTTCAAAAACTCTAATGTACGTGCATCTTTATAAAAATAAATAAAAGAAAGTACTTATATTATTATAAGAAGCAATAAGGTATATAATATTGATTTCTTGTATTTTATAACTTATTCTTTTACAATACTAGTAACCAGTGCTGGATTTACACATTTGCCGCCCCAAAGCTTTAAAATTTTTGCCGCCCCTACTGACTCCTAAAATTTTCAAAATACACTAAAGTTAATTCCGTTCTTTAAGAAATAATCTAGTTACTAGATTACTTTTACAACTTTTTTTTTAAAGTAAAGCAAAGCTTGGTTTTTACTGCACTACTTATAAGGTTTGGTAGGCTAAGGAAGATAGGTAAGTAAGGCCCGATGCTGCTAAACATGCACCTGTTTTTTTTTGTTTTCGCGGGGAATGCTTTTCGCTCCCGACTCCCGGCGAACCGGTCTACCCACTAAATCCCGCGGCGGCCTACCTCCTCAGTCGGGAGGAGCTCCAGGAACGCATCAGTAACTTCTGCAGTCCCCCCTGCCTTACCCCATGACTGGGGCACATCTCAGGGTAATCAATAAATTACCCTTGGGACAGGACGATATTGTGCCTCTTGCCGTTATACACGGTAAAAGGCGGGACACCGACCCGCCCCAGACGACACCCCACAGCCGCACCGGGGTGTCTACTGCTCGAGTCGCTTGCAGTGGTCACATTTCCCTAAGATGTGGGCACATCGTGGAGATCGCGCCAGGATCGTCGCTACCTCATACGAGATCGTACGGTAGCCCCGTACGAACCGAATGGCCATCAGCCGCTGCAGACTCCTAAGTTGAGTCTTATAGCGGGAGGAACCCGCCAGGTCCTTAGACCAGCCGTGACCCCATTGAGGACCGCGGATCGCACAACGCCCATGTAGAGGCAGCGAACTTCTTCTCTTGGTCCCCGAGATTGGACAGCAGACTATGTAACGCCCCTGCTACCCCTCGAACCCGGCAAAGCAGACGACACTTAGGCCAGAGGGCAGACTGGTGTGAAGGACCGCATCGTATGCATGGTTCCATAATAATGGGCTCAATACAGAGCCCCGAGGTACCCCGCAACACACATCCCTTCGACACTCCACCCCATTCCGATCCACAAACTTCACTGTCCTGTCGCGCATATAGGCGTCTATAAATATATAAATACATATATATATATATATATATTTGGACAACTTACACACAACATCATCTAGTCCCAAAGTAAGCAGAGCTTGTGTTATGGGTACTAAACAACTGATATAAATACATAAACATACTTTTTTTTGTAAATACATACATAGTATACATAGAAAAACACCCAGACTCCGAAACAAATATGATCTAACTATGCACCTGTCAACGTCAATACGACTTGGTTGTACTTGGTTGTGGAGGAGCGAGCGAGTGAATAAAATTCAACTTCTGCCAACCGACATGACCTAGACAGCTCTAGGTATACAGTTACTATTGTCGAGTTATAGTCTCAAAACTGCTAAATCAAAATATTGCACATTCGATAAACGTCATTAACTGATTTTAATTTAACAAAAATTTTAAAAACAATATCGCTTTGAAGTTTATGTTAATAAATAAATATTGTCCACAATATTTATTTATTAACATAAACTTGTTGTTGGATGTGTTGGATGCTAGCATGCCGTCCGGACGCTTCCCTGAGAGCTGGAGGAGCGGAAAGCTGGTCAAACTCCAGAAGACAGGACGGTCTGCTGATTCAGTAACGGTCTATAGGTCCATCCTGTTGCAGGACGAGTTGGGTAAGCTGTTTGAGAGGGTGCTCTCTACCCGCATCGTCCGGCATCTATGCGAGGTAGTCCCCGATCTGTCGGACAACCAATTCGGATTTTCGAGTTTTCGGAGCAGTGGTGGCGTGCTGTTGGCGGTGTCTATGGACATCGCCAATGCATTTGATAGTCTGCCATTTAGCTGCAACAGGGAAACACTCTTCTATCACGGAGTGCCCGAGTACCTGAGGCGGCTAGTGGCAGGCTACTTAGACGAGCGTACCGTCACGTACGAGGGCCAAGATGGTGTTTTGAGACATTGGGCCTAGTCGTGTTTCGCAGGGGTCAGTCCTCGGAAAACTCCTATGGAACATGGTATACGACTGAGCCTTTCGAGGGCGTCTGCCCCCGGGCTGGGCTGGTCTGTTACGACGATGACACTGGCTACAGCCAGAGGGGGTGAACTTTCAGGCTGGCCACATTGGCCACAACAGGAGGCTTCCTGGTGGTTGGGCGCATAGAGGCGTTGGGCTTACTGGTAGCCCTGGATAAGACGAATGCAATTTTGTTACGTAGGCCCCGACTTAGGCCACTCCCTGGCGCCTCCATCGTGGTCAACTCGTTAATTGTACTGGTCCGGGCCAAGATGAATTATCTGGGCCTGATGCTTAACGGTAGTTGGCTCTTTGACGAGCACTTCCGACAGCTTGCTCCGAAGCTGGTCGACACTGCCTCCACACTTGGACGACTTTTGCCCAAGTTAGGTGGAGCCAATGTCGCGACGGGACAACTGTACACGGGAGTTGTCTGGTTTATGGCACTGTATGGTGCACCGGTGTGGGCGGCGGCTCTGACCGCCCAAAATAGGGCAACTTCATGTGGTTTTAGTCTGTTCGATGCCGACATACAGCCCCTTTGCAAACTCCGGCAGGGTGACGGTCCGAGGCGGTTTCCACACGACAAAAAAAAGTATTTTAAGTGGTCGCCACGCTGCATTCTACTGTGTCGTGAGTTCCTACATGGAAAAACACTTTGTGCGATTCACAAATTGTTAATTCTGGTTGTTCTCTGTGTTCATTTTATGTATGTTCGTAAAGCCCCCGCGACATAGGATTTATACTTCTAATGCGAGTATGGTCTTTTAAAAAAATAAAAACAGTTGTGTGTCCGCAACCTTACTTTCTTCTGTACCAATTTATATTTAGGGCCATTTTGCCGCCCCCCTAATTCTGCCGCCCCAAGCTTCAGCTTTTTCAGCTTCTATAGTAAATCCGGCCCTGCTAGTAACTAAAACATGTGAAGAATAATGTTACGTAAATTATTTTAAACTAAAGCATGAATCAAATGCTATGCAAACTCTAGGAAAGTTTTTGTAATTACATTTAACTGAACACTCCACTATACGAACCAAGCCTAAAAGGGAAAGATAGAAAAGAGAAATATCGAAGGACTGTAAAATAAAATAATACAATTTTGTTTCCCATAAAACTTTCAGTAACACGGTGTCATTAAAAGTTTCCACAGCAAGAAATCTCATTACAATTAAAACTGAAACACGATTCACAAACAGGTAAAAGGAAATGAAATGAATTTTATCGCCTTGGATATAAATACATACAAGCTGTAAAATTAATTATTTCTGTTTAAAGAAACATTTAAGCCTGCCAAAGTGATTCTACTATGCCTGATAAAAAGCGTGAGTAGATTCCAAGAGCAATGGTCACCATTCTGATTGTGAATTCATATAATGCAGCGTAGTAACCCGGACTGTGAGATGCTACTGTATCGTTGGGTGTCACCCTCATCAACGAAATACGACAGCACGATTATTGTCATTTTAGGTTGGTCTTCTATGTGTTGATAGTGCCCAGTCGGTTCGTGTTGTTGAGGTACCTGCACAAAATACAGAGAGTATTTTGTGGTACCAGTGCGTGTTAGTTCCACGTGTACCGGAATAAAGTGGAACTAACGTATTATAGGTACGTATGGAGTTCTAATAGGTATGCCAAAATTAATTAATCGTACGAAATACATTGTAATCATAGCAAATGTTGGTTTTATGTATTCTATGGCAGTTCCTTCAAATTACGGAAATTACTTCGGTAAGTTTAGTTTCAAGCTCTTTGAAGTTTAGAATTGAAAGGCTTTCATAATTAAGTATTTCATTTCAATCCCGATGAGGCCAAAGTTGTATCTCCAACTTAGGAAAGTCATAACTGTTCTACGTTTTCCATACTGATACTATAAATTGGAAAGTAACTCTGTCTGTCTGTCATGCTGAGACGGCTAAATCGCTACATCGATTTCCATGAAATTTGTTATGGAAATACTCTAAGTTTTAAGGAAGAACATTGGCTACTCTTTACCTCTATAACCGACATACACGCGGGTGGAATAACGGGCAAAAAATATTCGATATATATTTTATCAGTTTGTTAGTTTGCCGAGTCCAACGACGAGACTTTAGGCTGTATCGATCGTCATATCAAAAGAAAAAAGTATTGGTCTCCAGGGTCAGCAAAACAAGTTTTCGCGATGGCAGTAGCTAGTAAATTATAAATGCGAATATGGTCCAGCAACAGAAAAAATAACATGAAACGATCTTGTGGCTTCAAAACAGACGCAACAATTTACTTTTTCCTAAAATTTTCAATAGTATATTGTTCAAAAGTGGCTTCGGCCATGAACTACTGAAAAACTGAAACACGATTCACAAACAGGTAAAAGGAAATGAAATGAGTTTTATCGCTTTGGAGATATAAATACATACAAGCTGTAAGATTGATTATTTCTTACGATACTTTAACTTTCTTATTTCTTTTTACTACTGCTTTCCATCATGCAGGGTAGAGTCACTTTGGTAGACTAAATTATAAAAAACAAAAAAAGAACATAAAAAAAATCCAAAAAGTGTCACTGTTACCTTTTTACCTAGTTAGTCATGCAGCCGGAATCCTGACTACTGTCCTAAGAGAATGCGTTTATAAAATTCATCAGTTTTATAGGAAAAACGCTAAACTTTATACCGTTTATGTATAAATACAATAAAAGTGTTTTTTTAAATAGGAATTTGAAATTAATGCGATTTTATAGATATATCATGTTATCAATACACGCATAAACTAGCAGAAATCAAATTTCTGATGAAAAGGCAAATAAGATGGACGGGAATGTAAAAATATCTTATTTAATTAATTGTATGTCCTTTTCACAGAAATTCTGATTACACGAATAAAGGTTTGTACAACGTACTTTTCAACCCCAAGGTTTTAATTTAGAACTTTGCGGAGAATGTATTCAAGTGCTGACAGAAATTTTAATTACGAATGTTTTGAAAGGTTTGCAAAATGTTCAGTTTTATACGAAATGTTTTTATAGTATTTACATTGTAGAACTTCGGTTTCTTTGAATCAATAAGTATTCCTGTAGTTATATCTAAACATGACTTATCGATGAATATGAAGGATGAATGATGAGAAATAGAATTAAACACGAGATATACTGTCTGTATCCGTCCGTACATAGAAAAAGGACAAGTTCCAAAACAAAGTCTTTTCTCGAAATTTCTGAATAATTTGTTAGCGTAAACCTGGAACAAACTATTTTAGGTTGTCAACAGAGGTCGATTGTATACTTACGTGTGCTAATATAAGTATTTGAAATCCTTAAAGCCAACCCCTTTCAGTCTTCAGCAAACTTGGTACCTGTAACAATTATAAAAAAATGTTTAGATCATTACTTCGCCTGCTTTATATTTATTTATTTTAAAATATGTATAGTTCTTTTACTATTTGAATAGATGTTTTTTTGGTTAAAAACTAATACAAAACTAGAACAAAAGTTTATTTTCGTCACGGGTAATTAACAAACAATATGCAAGGATTTTATATACGGTAGTGAATACACGTATTCGCATTATATCATCATTACATAATACTGTAATACATTTTTCATTGGAGGTGGATAGACTGTCGGCGGAAGGCAATATCCGCACAAACACTTGTGTTGAAGGACGCAGAGATCGTCCTCAATAAAAGTCATACGGAAATGTCTAATGAACATTATTGAATCACATACGGGACTAAGGCCCTTATGAGTCGATAACCCTACTTTTATGGTCGTTATCATTACTTATTTAGTTAGGTTTTTTTTACAACTCCCGCATGTATGTATACACCTAATATAAACACACTTAAAACGAACACAGTGAACATCCAGACTCAGGATAACAACTTATGATTCACACAAAATGTCTGACGTGGGATTTGAACCCACAACATTTGGCGCAGTATAGAGCGGTGTGGTGACACAACCTAAACCACTTTTTTTTTTTTTTTTTTTTACGTGTGGAAATCCCCGCGGACCGTCACCCCGTCGGGGGTTACGGCGGGGTGGTGTGTCGGACTCGAACCGACTAAAACCACACGGTGTGACCCTCTCTGCGCCTTTGTATTGGAAGGAGTCCAGGGAGGGGATTTCCTTCTGGACTACAACCTAAACCACTAGGCCAACCGTGTAGTCAGTTCGCAGGAATGAAGTTTCATTCTCGTAGTAGTAGTGTTGCCGTTATATTAATTTTTTTATCTCTTTAATCTTGCCATAGAATTTCATTCAGTGTAAAGACGCTAGACGATTTCCGTTTCTTTTTCCTGTTGACACTTCAATAAAAGTTGTGTAGATGTAGGTACTACATAATAACATTTTGTTTTGACATTTAATCGAGAGATATGAAAACGTAGGGTAGGACGCCCTGCGGCACGATGGACCAACGACTTGAAGAAAATTGCTTGCAGCGGATAGATGCGGACTACCCAAAACTGAGTGGATCTCTAAGATATATTTTCCTGAATAAAGGATTAGCTGTCGTAAATATATTAGAATTAAGATACAATAATAGTTAATTATCATCAGACTTTAATAGTTTACTGTTGGAAATAGGTTTCTCTTCATAAACAGTTTGACCGTGTGCAGGGCCTACAGTCTATCAACATTCCTATATGGGTTTTCATTCATAAGCCATTTTGTACTAGTGTCATGGCTGTCGAGCTTTTCACGCTACGCTACGCTATACGCTCTGCTGCTCGATGCAGAATTATTTATTAGTGAGCGAAATGAAAACAACCCCAAAGCTAACAAAATTAGCATACCTACTGTAAGCTGATTTTCTTAACTGTCTTTGCTTCAAAAATGTTCTTAAATTAACATATTAGTTGAAATATTTACTGTCATGTTATGTTATGATAATTTATTTCACTTCAATGACGTTCCTTAAGCTAATCATTCTAGCTTCGTGAATTACCGGAACCGGCTTCAATTGTGTCCGCTATTAACACAAATTGGATACCGCGGTAAAGTACCATAATGCTAAGGAAATAAGATCCTTGGAGCGACTATTCTAGACTGTAAATGTTCTTCAGTATCAGGTTACCTTACTCTAACACATATGTACCATTCTCAGTATATATTCATGATTATCTTTGTACAGTAGTACTTGGACAATGGTGGGATGCGTTTTATTTGAGGAGCGGTCTTCCATTCAATTCATATTGTCATAAGAACGATTATAGTAATAAATGTGTAATATTTTTATTTAAACTAGCTTTCAGAGTAAAATCAGATTTATTTCCTCTATTATAATATATGCATATTATATAATGCATATACATATAAAACGTCCTCTTGAATTACTCTTTCTGTTGCTGAAACTGCATAAAATATTAGTAGTTTAAAGTTCTAAGGGACAGTTGAAGTAGCATTTTATTGTATCTAGCAGAATAGGTATTCCTTTTCAGCTAGATGTAATTTTTAGAAATTAAAATGTGTCGACTCAGAATCTGTAAATTATCTTAAAGTGAAAATAAGGCAGAGTAAAGAAAAAACATTCTCGTGTAATTGTGAGTGTGCCAAAACTTTTAAAGCACAGGTTTGACAAGAAATGTTGCGCTCGTTAAATATTGAGAGAAATTTTGTCACGAGCCAACAAAGGTTGAGATTGGAGTACAGTTAAATAAACGATAACGTGGCAAAAAAGTTGTAGATGGTACCAAGCGGGGCTGTGATCCACTGATTGTATATGTAAATGCCTATAAACACCAGTTATATTGCGAGCTCGTGAGATGTTTAGCAAGATTATAGGTCGTTTAATTTCAACATTTACGTAAATTGCATTCTAAAAATTAATGTTCTACAAGGCGCTCTCTCAAGAAGTAATTTGCTCTGGTCAAACTACGGTTGGATGAACTACTTTAACGTTGCGGTTTTTTAAAAAGCAATATGTAATCCCTACTAATATTATAAATGCGAAAGTAACTCTGTCTGTCTGTCTGTCTGTTACGCTTTCACGCCTAAACCACTGAACCGATTTTGATGATATTTGGTATGAAAATAGAACTGAACTTGGGAAAGGACATAGGATACTTTTTATCGTGAAAATGAAAGTTTGTGTCGAAGTTCCTTATTATCAAACATAAAATCATGTAAGATTGTTTAATCTACCTTTACCGTGTCGCGCGATATAAACGAATTCCACGTGGGCGAAGCCGCGGGCGGAAAGCTAGTAGAATCTATTTCCGATTTGAATGTCCTAAAAGAAAAATATGCACTGCCGTTAAAAATATCTGTCTATCTACTATATGCAGTACTTATGTCACTTAGTTTAAAAACATTTACCTGTGTAATTTAGAGCGGAACATAATCACTTCATATTATAAAACGAAGTCCTTCATCGCGTCTGTCTATCTGTTCACGATAAACTTAAAACCTACAGCATCGATTTTCATGCTGTTTTTTAGTAATGCATAGATTGGTTCTCGAGGAGGGTTTTAGTATTTACATTGTCAAGTTTAAAATGTTTGTTTAATACCTATAATATCTACAGATAATTATCAAATGAAGTTTATATTGCTATTTTTCTAGCCTTTTGGTCTGTATTTGAAGCATAGACTGCCTCGTTGGTCTAGTAGTTAGCGTGTGCGGCTGCTGATCAAGAGGTCTCGGGTTCGATTCCCGGGTCAGACCAAATATTTGTGTGATCCACAAATATTTGTTTCGGAGTCTGGGTGTTTTTCTATGTATAAAATGTATGTATTTACAAAAAAAAGTATGTTTATGTATTTATATCAGTTGTTTAGTACCCATAACACAAGCTCTGCTTACTTTGGGACTAGATAATGTTGTGTGTAAGTTGTCCAAATATTTATTTATATTTATTTATTTATATGGGAAGAAAAATCTTCATCATTTTTAACCGACATCAAAAAAGGAGGAGGTTTTATGATCCAAGCCGTAAGACGTTTACTATTGAACTTAGATTATGGACAAATAGGAGTAAATATACTGCAGCCATATGGCTGGCTGCGTTAGTCACATTTTGTCTATTTCTGTCACTTTAAAGGAAAAAGACATTAGGAATTCTTTATTTAAATAACTGCATATTGTTTTTACTACGTAACAAAAAACAGAAACCAAATGAAAATGGCACAGATATAGTTCTCTAGAACCTACCTACTGAAAACTATTCAGAGAATTTAAG
Organism: Phragmatobia fuliginosa; assembly: GCA_932526445.1. NCBI lineage: Eukaryota > Metazoa > Arthropoda > Insecta > Lepidoptera > Erebidae > Phragmatobia > Phragmatobia fuliginosa. The sequence goes on along the minus strand of OW052071.1, from coordinate 9,297,674 downwards.
ATCTTCTTTTTGACGTCAGATGAAATCAAAACAAAACTATAAATAGATCAGTGTTGTCACCGTAGGTGTTAAGACGTCATAGATCACTGTAAAAGAAGCTTGTATAATGTCTATTATTAGAAACGACAACAAAAAAAGAAAAAAAGCGGCCAAGTGCGAGTCGGACTCGCCCATGAAGGGTTCCGTATCAGCAAGTAACATCATATAAAAGTTCTTGTAGTTCGTTGTAACTTTCATAGATGTTTTTATACTAGTGTATTGATTGGATGAAAGGTAAATTGCGTGTTACGATTTATGACGTTTTAAAAAAAGCGGCCAAGTGCGAGTCGGACTCGCCCATGAAGGGTTCCGTATCAGCAGGTAACATCATATAAAAGTTCTTGTAGTTCGTTGTAACTTTCATCGATGTTTTTACACTAGTTTATTGATTGGATGAAAGGTAAATTGCGTGTTACGATTTATGACGTATTAAAAAAAAACTACTCACTAGATCTCGTTCAAACCAATTTTCGTTGGTAGTTTGCATGGTAATGTACAACATATATTTTTTTTAGTTTTATCACTCTCTTATTATAGAAGTTAGAGGGGGGGGGACACACATTTTTCCACTTTGGAAGTGTCTCTCGCGCAAACTATTCAGTTTAGAAAAAAATGTTATTAGAAACCTCAACATCATTTTTGAACACCTATCCATAGATACCCTACACGTATAGGTTTGATGAAAAAAAAAATTTTGAGTTTCAGTTCCAAGTATGGGGACCCCCAAAATGAATTGTTTTTTTTCTATTTTTATATAAAAATCTTAATGCGGTTCACAGAATACATCGACTGACCAAATTTCAACAGTATAGCTCTTATAGTTTCGGAAATAATTGGCTGTGACATACGGACGGACAGACAGACAGACAGACAGACAGACAGACAGACAGACAGACTTGACGAATCTATAAGGGTTCCGTTTTTTGCCATTTGGCTACGGAACCCTAAAAAACTACTCACTAGATCTCATTCAAACCAATTTTCGTTGGTAGTTTGCATGGTAATGTACAACATATATTTTTTTTAGTTTTATCACTCTCTTATTTAGAAGTTAGAGGGGGGGGGACACACATTTTTCCACTTAGGAAGTGTCTCTCGCGCAAAGTATTCAGTGTAGAAAAAAATTATATTAGAAACCTCAACATCATTTTTGAACACCTATCCATAGATACCCTACACGTATAGGTTTGATGAAAAAAAAATTTTTGAGTTTCAGTTCCAAGTATGGGGACCCCCAAAATGAATTGTTTTTTTTCTATTTTTATATAAAAATCTTAATGCGGTTCACAGAATACATCGACTGACCAAATTTCAACAGTATAGCTCTTATAGTTTCGGAAATAATTGGCTGTGACATACGGACGGACAGACAGACAGACAGACAGACAGACAGACAGACAGACAGACAGACAGACAGACAGACAGACAGACAGACAGACAGACTTGACGAATCTATAAGGGTTCCGTTTTTTGCCATTTGGCTACGGAACCCTAAAAAGATCTTTTGAAAGGTTGGCACAAGATCTACGAGTAGTCGGAATTGATTTCATAATCTTTAAATATCACTCCAGTAAAAATCAGCCTAGAACAGTTTCAAAATACATTCATTCATACCCTGTTTGCTTCAGTTTACATATGTCCTCTCGTTTATTTTACACAGAGTTGATTGAAATCGTAGTTGCGTTTATTGAATTAATTTGTATGTCCCAGATATTTTAATTACCGTATCTGAATGCGAGTCTTTGGTGATTATATATATGATACAATTATTAAAATTGAATTATCTTTTTGTAATTTCAAATTAAGAGTTTTTCACTAAGTGCATATGTACAGTACTTACATCAAAAAATATATTTTTGTCTGTCTCTTTGTTACGGCTAATAATTGAAATGGTTGGACCGATTCTTACGGGAGTAATTTAGGCTGATTTTATTTTAGACTAACTTCGCCCGCTGTTGTAATTATTCAACAACAATTTTGGGTAAACTCGGGTGACGCTAGTATTTTAATAAAAATAACTTTTTAAGGAAATTTTTAACCCTAAAGAAAAATTTTGTGAGATAGTCAAAATATGTACCTCTACAAAACTAAAATTTTGTGATCTTTTTCTACATGATAACCCAAATCGACGATGTCACAACGTCAATTAGGTTTCTGAGACTATAAAATATTTTGTCTTTTACGCTTCGTCATAGAACGAGCTTCCGTATCATTGTTTTCCCTTATAGTAAAGTTTTGTCCTATTACTATCAATAAAGCTATACTATATATAAACACACATACATACGAGCGTTTCAAAGTTTCGCGTTTATAATATTAGTAAGGATGTCAGTAGAGTATATATAAGTTTTAGTAATTTTTATATTATATTAGATCTAACGCTTTTCTTCATAAAATTCTCTTCACTATTTACTGTAATATTCTAGGCATAGGCATAAACAATAAGCATAACAACATATTACAACAGTGCCAAGAACTGTGAAAATAAACCAAATTTTATAAACTGTTTATAAACAAGTACATGTTATATCGTTATTGAAAGTTTTTGTTCTTTCTTGAACAACTGTAAATTCTATTGTTAGTCTCTGTTAAGAATATCTCTTGAAACTAGTAGCTAGTAGTATGTTATAAAAATTGATTTGTTTCAAAATTTTACAAGACATTATTTATTCTCATAAAATAACTATTACTATTAAACAATGTGAGAAGTCTTGAGGACGGGAAGCAATACCTTTGTTTCGTTTACCGAAGGCGTACGTTTGATTGTATGATAATGTATAGGCATATCGGCATAACAGGCGTGGGAGTGTTGTATTGAACGTATTGTAATATTGTTGTTGATTATGTGTGCCTAGATAACCTTTACATAAAATATTAGTAACTGTGTCAACTAGTACTAACAACATTTTTAGTTATAATCATCTGTAACCTTTTTGTGGTTAATAGATAATTTTGTGTGGTGACCAAATGGGAATACGGAATATCACTATCTATATTCATTCCGAAAGTGGTGTAAGAGACGACTAACGGATCGAACTAGTCATCAACAGTACTCTAACGAGAAAGTAAACTTGAGACAAACCCTATACTAAGCCCGTGATATATAGCAGGGTAATATCTCCACCTGAGGACTGCCATATGTCTAGTATTGAACGGTATGAAATGGAGGCGCAATTGATGAATTTGTATATTAAATTGAAAATGGAGACATATTCTATATTTTTCAAGTGACTTTATAATTTACGTAGTATTAGATCGGATATCAAAGGTTGCCGATGTAGGTCAAGACAAAACTTCACTCTGTAGTAGGACAGTGTACAATACAGCTCTGGATCCTGTGATCAAACAACCTTTGTTTTGTTGCCTTGAAGCGTTACGTAACATGTACCGCTTTAGTATCTTCAGATTATATTTTATCCTCTAGCCTAGTACGTATTTCTTTAAAGTATACACAGATTGTAAGCGCTCATAGTCGAGTGGCCTTAGGTGATTGTAAATAATCATCGAGGGTAAGCAACGTGGTGAGACCTAGATGGTTGTCCGTTTGTGGCATAATAGTAGTCGTGAAATTTAGTTGGAGGCCTTTTGTCGGCTTGAAAACATCCAACGGCAAGATTACGTAGCCACAACGTGTCTTGCCAGTCCGCGCTCCCGCACTCGTGGAGACGTAACGGCCTCAAGCCTCCTGAGAGGAGAACCTAGCCCAGCAGTGGGACGTTATGGGTTGTTGATTATATATTATTTATTGATACACATTTGTCTTTAAAAAGTATATAGAAGTAAATGCGATTGCTTTTTTTATATTTTTTAGCCTGTCAAGATGAATGTATCTGCCTGATGAAAACCATGAGTACAATCGAAGAGGAGGTCATAACAGCAGTGTGGTGTGGTGGGAAGTTACAGTTTACCGTATATACCACTGATGACTATGCACTTATGCAGCTAAAACTGTTTCATAATTACAAGAAACGTAATCCTTTACGTTGCTTTTTAACTGTTTGTTGTGGAATATATAAACGTGAATACACTGAACTGATAGTAGTTACGCCTCTCATTTAGCTAATGATTGCGTTCGTATAGTATGAATTGTAGTGTAAGTACGTACTACGTACTGTGTGCATATTATTGTCCATTGAACCCGCACTTCGTGATCGTACGCGCTTTTAGATTCCGAGTCGACGATACATTACGTGACCGACGCGGACGTCTAGCTGTGTATCGCTTTTTGTGTACATTAACCATAACACAAATAACAGGGTTCCTAAAACTGCAGTGAAAAATAAATATGATCACATTCGTATGCTGACAATATCCAGAAATTGGCACAAACCTTGAGACAAATATAACTACAAAACATCTGAATCACAATAATGAGCTCACCACAATTCTATATTCTTTATTTTATAAAGGATTATTAACATCATCAACAAAAGAAACCTATATGAGACATTTGCGATAAAATGTTTTCTTAGTTTGTATTATTAAGGCCGTTTGTAAGTGCAATAAAAAGTCAGGTCAGCTAATGGGAGTTGAAAGTTGGTTGTAGTCAACTTAGATTAGTTTGCAGGCAACTGCACATGACAGGTTCATGTAAATAGATATATATATATACAATACATGACAGTACTCGTATTTTATGTATCCTAATCAGATATCAGATTTTAAATATGTAGTTGCATATTTATTGAATTACTCTCGAACTAATACGGTAAAAATACAAATGATGCTAGAATTTTTGTAGTCACTGCAAGTACATTCATTTCAAAGTTTTATTACATTTAGTGGCATCGGTCAACAAGAAGATCGTTTAAACGAGGACGGTCGAAGTTAGTAACTAACTCGATTAATCAAGATCGTTCAATTCGTTTAAACGACATCCACTTATTCTGTAGTCTAGGAATACTAGAGGGGAAAACATTATCCCAGAGTATAAAGTATATAAACAAATAGAGATTTCCGGTAGAATAGATAACAATAGAGTTATGTTCATGGATTTATTACACATATTTTTAATGGTATAGTTAAGACCAAATAATGAAAATATCATAAAAATATACGGGCAGATTTTATTAACAACTGCAACATCTGGATGTTCTTGTCACATTAAATGGGACGAGTTGAATGGGAATTTAACGACAGTGAGGTTTGGAAAGTTTGAAGGATGACTCGTATTAGGTATGTAGTTTAAACCAAGATACAACGCTCCAACGACGGTAAATAGGTGTATAAGTGTCACTGTGTCAAGTAAAAATCGTATCTTAACACACTTCAAATTTTCTTGAACTAGATAATAAGCTTATAAATTTACCCTCTGGCTCCCAAATTAAACTAATTGAAGCTCCCTTGCCTAAAGCGCGTAGGGTCGATTAGTGTAGCTATTCACGATATCACCATATCTGGTATTACCGGACATCGACCACAAGTGGCAACAGGATTGAGGCCAAATGTAACCGCAATAGTTCGGACTTCATTTTCAATTTGCTTTCCATTTGCGTCCGGGCGACTTTAATGTGAATGAAGAGCCGGATTAAGAAGTCTCTTTTACGAGACTCCGTTCCCGATTAGTTTATATGGTCAATCTTGTATGTGTAAGTATCAGTATGTATGTAAAAATTAAGGAAATAATTACTTATACATTTATCTATTAATATTCAAAACATTATTATTTTCTCTTTAATTTATAAATATTAATGCAGTCAAGTGCAGTGGACATATTCAGTTCAGTAGGTCATAAGGCGTCACAATAAATACAACTAACCGTTGTCCGCGTCGATGTTATCTTACGAACAAGTTGTTCGGTGTTCCCTCCCTGATAGCAAAACTTGTTCTCGTCATCAACCATCTATCTGTCAACTGATAGCTGTGATTTATACAGCCGGCATTAGATGTGGGATATGTTTCAATTCGTACGGTGGTCGATTCGTATCCGATTTGACGAAAAAAAGTTATTGAATTCGACTGCACAAACAAACATTAAATATTCTAAATACCTAAGTCAACATTGAAATAAACCTGTCATGCAAATCAGGTTCATTAACTGTAGATAAAGCTATTAGTAGAGTAAGTCACCACTTTCATCGACATGTGTCTGCGTGGATGGCCTTGTTTCCATTTAACAGATTTGTTGGTCAGTTACCCAACATAGATCAGGCTCTTTAGTCGCACTTTGATCTTTTTGAAATGTTGTTTGTTTAATCAGTGACGTAACACTTTTATACTACAGCCATTATTTCTTTTTAGAATAAGGGCAAACTTCAGTTTACTATCGTTGTTTTTTGTATAGTAAATACGCTTACACATGAATTCAAGCAAAGGAAAGATTAGATTATTTGTTTCTACATTTATTCTTGCAATCATAATTGAAGCCTTTAGAACTATCTAAAAATTATCAAAAAATATGACAGATATTAGTTGTTATATTCAAAGAGCTGAGAGAATTTTGATTTGAAAATTTATTTCGTAAACATTTTTTGCCAATGTCGTTCTTCTATGAGACAACAGGTATTTAATTTAATAGCAATTATAATCAAAACCTGCAATAAAATATTTCAATTTTCGTGCATTTTGTAGTACTAAGTTTTGAAAAAATTAAACTGACAAAGTAGAAATAAGCAACTTGAACAGCAAGTTTAAAATCTTGAGCTCTGTATCCTATTATAAGTCTATAGTGTAAGTAATCTTATTTGCAAATGACCCCGGGCTATCAAGCAAGTACGCGATTCGAGGTCAATGGCTCGAGAAATTGCACCGACACTTAAAAATTGCCTTTAACACCTGCTTTTCGTCTCTGATAGCGTTAATAATCAGTTTATGGTCGAGTAATTTCCATCAGTGTAACTTATAATATCCATTACCATTATACCGATATTTAGGCTAATATTAATTATTTACTGAGACCACATACAGGTTATAATTAGTTAAATGTGATGAAAGAGTTTATAACTATCAATTTTAATTACGGACTGAGTCTGTCACATAAAAATAATGATTTAACCGCCATAAAACAAGGCTAAACTAAATTAAAATCTGGAAGCAGGCTTTAAAGCAAATTTATACTATTTTATATGAAAATATCAAATTCTCTGGAGTTTCTTTCTATATCATTCTATTCATATTATCTTTAAGTTGAATTAGAATATTTCAGTTCATAAGTTTGTAAAAATAATGACATTGATATCTTCATAACTAGCGGCTTTAGTATAGTAATTCTCTATGACAGTAGGTTATAGTTGTTAAGTTGTATAAAAAATAAATAGGAATCTCTGTTTCTGTTCAGATCTCGTCAAGCTTGATCAAACTGTGCAATAGCTACGTAATCTTCAAAGCAAAAACCTCGTAAATTTTTTAAATCTATTCTTGTGCATGCAGTACAAAAGATTTTCCAACCATACCACACTTTCTAGGAACTATGAAATCATGACCAAAACAAATGAACAGAGGGCAACCGGCGAAGATGTTGCATAAAACAACACATTTATCTTTAATATTCCGCGTCGCAAATTATAAAGCTACTAACCTTCAAAGCCTAGCAAAGTGGGATTAAATGGACAGCTGGATTTGAAGTCAAGGTTCGTTCGATTGTACGGATAATTACAGGGTTTGATTAGTTCGTACTGTGCGCAATACCTTGACGGGGCGAATTGCCACGCCGTTATCAAATTATAGCGTACCAGAATATCCGGAACATTAAGTGTATCGGAGATGTTTATGGTACTGAATCTTCGTCTTCACAGACTTTATTATACAATATTTTCAATACTATTTGGGGTCGGTTATTAGTTCAACCGGTTTTACCTAATGTCAGTTTCGAGACTGACACTGAACCTTTACAACCTTTAAGGCTCAACTCGGGAATCGAAACCGGGACCTTCTCTTGATCGCCAGTCGCATGCGGTAATTGCTAGAATAATAATTGTGATGTAGTAAGATTAAATATATTACATTAAGCACTTGGATATTTAGGCAATGTCGCGTCTTGAACAGTAGTAATATAACTGTGATTTCTTTTATCACTGAATTCTGTGTTACTATTTAACAAACGATCTTCAAAATAAAGCCTTATTTGTTACAATAATATAATAATACATATATTTTGTGTGCTATTAATCAGGATTTCTAATGAGAAATAGTAGTTGTTATTTCTGTTTTGAAGCACGTAACTTATCAAGATATTTATTTTTTTGCGTGCCCGTGAAAGACGATGTAGTGATATATTTAGGGCGCTCTTTACCCAGAAAAAGATGCGTTCTCAAGAGATAGAAATTCTACAACTCTACAATGAATAATTTCTTAGCATGAAAATCTTTGCAAGTATGCACCGAATATTATTAAGACAAAGAGTATAGCTTATTTTACATATACTACGCCTTCGCTGTTTAATCTTTCTTGTAAGTAATTGTGTACTAGCTCACAAATGTGTTATCACTGTTATCGGTAAGGTGAAGCAAATGCACAACTGACGCAAGCTGTTTGGACCTTGTTTACTTTAGATAAACTAACTTCCTATATGCTTCCTATATTTATGTGTGCTTCTGTAGTGTGATAACATTTATATTTATGTCAACGTTTATTGTCTTTATGATCGTTTCATATTTCTATTAGATGCGATAAAATGTAGTACTCTTAGACTTGTATGTTTGTAAGTATCATTCCTATTATTGTGTGCGTGGTATGAGAGCATGCCGGCTGTCTTTGTCATGTTTCTAAATTCAACAATTATGCATAGTGTGTGATGAGCACTCGGTGCGGTTTTAACGGAATCAAAAGCCTATAAAGCATTATTTTGAGCCTGCCTAAGTGATTCTGCTGCCTGATGAAAAGCATGACAAGAATCTAAGAGAGTAGCAGTCATCGCACTCATTGCAAACGTAGACAATGCAGCAATACAGCATAATTATCTACTCTATGGCGGTCAATTTAAAATACTTCTGCATTGTTGGGTCCTTTATGTCATGCTTAGTCAGTACTTGATCTAAACATAGGCATATTGAGCAATAGGTACAAAACTTTGAGTTTCTGAACTTGACAAACAATATAACATTTGTCTGTAAAATAATGAATTTAAATGATAACTTTTTCAGTTAACAAAAAATTTTTTTACCAACAATTGTAAATATTCTGAATTAAGTTGATAGTTTAGAATTCGTTTTTCTAATTGAAGTTGATAGATTAAGGGCATAGCACTTTGAGCTTGATCTAAATGAAAGGGAAAACAGACGGCAACCACATAAACAAACTTAGCTAACTTTTAACTGCATTTGCTTACACGCATACGAGCTATAATTAATTTTAAAATCCACAGTAAGAAATCGCTGCTCGCCGTTGTAGGCACATAACTTGTTTATAAACTTGTCTGAGTTATGTTAAATGCCTTATGTTCTGACTATAATTATTGTCATTGATATCACAACACACTGTTTATATTCATTACTGCTTAAATTAAAATTCAGTTCCCTGCGAGCTATGAGGATGCAATCAAACTATACATTGATGCAGCGTTTCAATTTACAAAAAAATTGATGTTGCTAGTGCATAGAAGTCATACCATAGGGTTACCTCGTGACTAAAACTTAAATAGTCATTAGAATTTCATGAATTTAAATCTTGAATTTATAGCACATTTAAAATAAATTTGAGCCAATTACGAAACACACGCACGTTTTTAACTGAACTTTTTTATTCCCTATAATTAAACACTAAATAATAAAAACTTTGATGGCTTGAACATATATGAAGTCATACGATTAAACTTTTTGTAACTTATCTAATTGGTTGTTTTTTTTTTCGTTTTTGGGTTATCTCTTTTTAATTGTCGAGCAACTACGAAGCAACCGATAAAATTGTACCGTCACTGATAACACTAACTGCACATTTTTAAAGTGGAAAGGACCAAGACGATAGCTTGAAATCATTTGTGTGTGCAAACAAATGGTTATAGAGTAATGTTATTGCAGAAAATAGGTTGTAAGTAATGTACAATATAAATAGAATTTTCTTTCTCTTTATAATGGCAGGTATTGACAGTAAATCAATTATGATTGTATATTTTCTTATCGGTACATAGAATAGCTACCACTGACGTAAATTAAACATTATTATCAGTAATAATATCAAAGGTGTGTAGATAGCATCAGGTTATTACGTTATTGTAGTCAAACATAATAGTCAAAATGTGTAAGAGAACAGGGCAGTTGGGACAGTTGATGACAGTTTATGGTTGTGAACTAAAACAGATTTTTGTTCTCATGGAAGCTGTTGAAATCGGATCACTAATAACGAGAATGGTTTAGGTAGATACTTACTTTGAAAAACAAAAGTAGTGTAGTGTAAACTCATTATCACCTCTAACATTTTATACTAATAACAACACATACACAACATTTTTAATTTTTAACTCTTCATCTATCAGTGAATACAAAAGTGTTACGACATGCCCAGTGAAAATAATTCACTGCAATGAGCGCGATGCGATAACGATCATGTTAAACATTTTATATCATAAATTTGATAGAGAATAGAAGTAATTATTTAATAAATATTACAATAGTAACTATTTTTTTTTTTATTTACTTTGCTATTTTATCTCGAGGCAACATCTCAAGTCAACTTCAATAAATAAAATTGAAGTATTTGTTTTTAATTTCAAATTAACAGCTTATCACTGTCTGAAATCACTTTAAGAAAGAATAATAATATAAGGTAGGTACTTAAATCAAAGTATCCATGTCTAAAATTTGTATCTGTTCGTTTCTTTCGGCTGATGTATGGAACTGCACACTGATTTTGATGGGATTTTCACTGGCTAATAGGTGTTATACGCGGTTCTGGTTGTAAAGGTACAACAACAACCGTGGGTAACACGCTAGTTTAGAATTTATTGGCATGTTATAAAAACTGTGAAAGTCTAAAAGCCAATGGTGTGTTGTAATTATTTAGCGTGTCGTGGACATAAAACGTTAAAATATTCAGAACATTTTTTACTAATTGAACTAATTTCAAACAATATTAATTTATTAACAAAAAAGTAAGTGCGCCTCGCAATAAAACAGGTAACATACTAATAGCAACAGATATTTCCTAGTCTGTTTGAAGTGGATAACTGCATAAATATCTTAAAATCCTGCTAACCAACGTGCGTATAATAATAACAATGATTTCGTTTTTCAAAAAATAAAGAATACTGTGTTATGTCTTGTTAATAGAAATTCAAGAACACCTGCTGGTAATTTCTGATAAGATATCTCTTACTTCATTTACGATAGCGCAAGTTATCACATTCCAGTGATGAAAGGTAATAAGAACTATTGTTTCATTTTGGTATCAAGAAAAAAAAAATCGGTAGTCTTGTCTGGTACTTCAATTCAGCAAACATGTTGTTTATTTTACTCATTTATCATGAGTGTTTAGCTTCTCCCATTGCACGTTACTCTGATTGTTTTTTGATTAAACTATAAAAAGAAATTATAAATTAACCTTGCACTAATAATAAAGTATATTCTAATAGAAAACATATAGAAAAATATTGTTTCTGGTATAAAGTTGTGGCAGCCTATTCAAAAATCCTGTGTAAAACCCACTAAATTAAAAATAAAAACAATAACATAACTAAACATGTAATTATTGACAATAATAACTTATTTTATCGTCTAGTGTCTAATCAGCGCCAGTGTTAATAAGATTATATTGTTTTGCTCAATTAGCCTTTTCAAGGTAATATTTTACAACAATTGTGCACAATTTGTAGAAACATAATTAGCAAGTTGTTGTTTTTTACGAATGTTAATAAAGGGGCTTTAAAATACTTCGAGGTTTAGAGGCGTAATGAGGTGTTATAGCCTCTGAGGATTTTACTTTAATGTAGAGTACATACGGGGTCATATAAGGTACTTGTCCAATGTCTATACTATACAGACCTAACTAAATAGGCCAGTAACTTAGCCAGAGCAGGTTCGAGCGTGAGTGGTCAAATGCTTCAAAGTACACTAATATGGAGACAATTATCAAACACATCTTCGAAATGCTACTTAATATTAGTCCTGTGTGTCGGGGATAGAGACCAAGGGAAGTTCTAAGTATTATTTGCTTGGTTTAGAATTCCTGGTCTTAGATATTTGAGGAAAGAACTTTGTCATAAAAATAATAAAATCTTTGTTAGGACTTACAATCAGAAGTAAAAAGCAAATCATTTTAAGACTTAATTTCAAATTACGAATACCTAAATTTGTGCGAACATGTAAACAAGTCTTTTAAAATACTTTTATATATCTTTTATTGATATTACCTGATGTCGTGTGTACGTCAGCCGTGAGCGGACGTGTAAACTTGGAAGGTTTCTTGTATGAATGAAGCACGCGTTTGTCATATGTTACTGTATCAATAATTCATCTGACTACGTACGACGATCCATAAGTCTGCCAGGCAGGTCATTGCAGTTGCGAATGCGACCCACTTGGCCGTTCCCTCTCATTTATGTCCCCTAATATCCGACCTACTTTCACATGTCACATCGCCAGTTAGATATGCACCGTGTTACCCAATAAAATAATTCTGGACGAAATGTACATTCATTTATGTCTGTATGTGTGAGTATTAAAACAGTAGACTCGTGTCTTCCTCACCCGTATTTATCTAAACAAAAGTTTCGTTTTGTATGACTTCCTATGGTTAGCTGTTGTTAGAAAATCAAACAATGCCTTACATAGTCGAAGAATAATAAATAAATGGCTCGACAACTAATCATTCGTTACTGTTAAAGATATAAACCATCGATGGTTAAACTTTTTACTAGCAGTTTTTTATGTCTGAATGTATCTACAATTATCGTATCACCTCGATGATATCATGGCTAAAATTACAAGCAGAAAGAGATTATAGAGTTAGTGATGTCTTGAAGTTCTGTGCCCGTATGATGTCACCCCATTCAATCATGTATTTAATTTCATATGAAAATAGTATAACAATATCCGTCTACAAATCTAATGTCAATCATGTCCATTACAAATTTACGACTATGTGCTGATTTACTTACACTTATGCCATAATTGTAGGTCTATCACGATGCTTACATTATTAAGTAAAATATCTTTCCACTTTGTTTAAACAAAAATAATGTTCGTTTACACTTATAAGGCAAACATAATACCAACTTTAACTTATTCTTTATGGTATATAATGTAATTGTAAAAGCTTTAAATTACTAGCAGAGTCTAATTTGAGAGTCTCCTAAAACTTCGACATAATTCTACAAGTTTATATTTAATATAATGAAGTCATGAAAATAAGAAGGATTCTTTGTCAGATTCATAAAATTAAAGATAAGACGCTTGAAATTTATTGCGTGAAAGTTTGAAATGTGTCTACGGCTGCTGTGAATCCGAGTGCTATAAGAAGGGAATTTATTGATAGCATTGAAAGTAACTTGCCTTATTTAGATGAAGTTTTATAGCTTAACCTGTATTTTATAGTGAAACAAGCATTACTCGTGTTCACATAGATTATATCAACCATCTAAACGTTATTTTTCAATCCTTCGGAAACAGGACTTTTTAATATGAAACTCACTGACAGCATCTGTGCAACAAGACAGGATAATCATCATTGATGAAATAATAAGAAGCAAAAGTAACAAGCTCAGTAAGCAAATAAACTCAAATTTGCATTTATACACTATCATTCCTTGTTTGTATTCATTTTTAGGAAAAACCGCAAACTGTGCTTACATGGGTAATCCGATAATTTATATAGTTGCATCATTCTATTGTTACTATTCACGAGCACGTGGCAAATCTGCCACGCCCGTCTTTTGTTTTCAGATTCAAGGCAGTTTCGGTGACATATTTTAAGAGTTTATTTTAAACGTTTAAAACGTCTACGATAGAAAAAAATTAACTTATGTATCAAATAGTGAAAGCTCACGCTTCTAGGAAAAAATATTATATTAACATCGTTTTATTAGAAAAGGTCTCTATATGTATAGTATAGGTAAATCAATACTTTTATAAATAATTTGTTCGTAAAGAGCCAAGAATAGGACGTTGAGAATGTTTATTTAGTTACGACCAAGATTAATATACAGCACATGTGCTTGTGTTGTAGGGGTAGATATTTCGAAACATTGAGAGTAGATTGAGTATTGCTTAAGGGATATATTTGTTATTATTTAACTAAGTACGGTGCCAGTATTGTAGCTCCGTTTATAAATTAAATGAAATACTAAGTACTGCGTAAATTTAATTAAATGAAATACTCGGGCTATAACGAGTATTATTATATAAATAAATTGACTGAAAGCGGAAATCTCCTATGAGCCAAAAATTGAAGGTTAATAAATCATAATTTTATCATTCAATAAATACTTTTCTTTTTCCAAAAAGAATTACTATGAACAGAAAATAAAATATTTCATAAACATTGGTAAACCGCTTACAACACTCAAATAATAACATTCCTAAATTATTTTTAAGGTAAAAGAGACAACGCGACTCATTCAATCCCATATTATTTCGAAATTCACTCAACCTGTAATTTGTAGAGAAGTATAAGCCCTACTTTATTCGGTATTCATTCCTAAACGCCTTTTCGGCCATCCTACACATGAGAGGAAATATTTTATACTAGCTTTCCGCCCGCGGCTTCGCCCGCGTGGAATTTGTTTATATCGTGCGACACGGTAAGGGTAGATTAAACAATCTTACATGATTTTATGTTTGATAATAAGGAACTTCGACACAAACTTTCGTCCCCTATATATAAAAAGATAAAAAGTATCCTATGTCCTTTCCCAAGTTCAGTTCTATCTTCATTCAAATTTCATCAAAATCGGTTTAATGGTTTAGGCGTGAAAGCGTAACAGACAGACAGACATATATATATAAAAAGACATATATTATAAAAATAAGAAACCAAAAACTTGGTTTTTTGAATTTTTCACATATAATTTGAGGTTATGTGAAAAAAAGTGTAAATAAGAAATCGGCCAAGTGCGTGTCAGGCCACGCACAGGAAAGTGTTCCTCAGTCACCCATAATGGTACGTGGATTAGAAATTGTATCCAATGGATAATTTTATTGTTATGTTTACGTATTAATGCGTTAATTTTGTATGACGTTTTCCAAGTAAGCACATTGTAGAAGTTAAGCCTCTGTAACTCCTGAACTAACAATGTCATCTAATTCGTTATAGTTTTCATTTAAAGTTCATTATATGGGCCACTATCACGATTTTTTCCACATTTTTTGAGAAGGCCGTATAGCTTATAGAGGGGGGGACGCCCTGTATTTACAAAAAAGTGGCCTTTAAAGTGGAATTTCTCGCAAACGGATACCTAAATCAAAAAATCGTCTTAACAACCCTTTAATATTTTGAAAAGACCTATATAATGATATCCCACATGATGGGGTAGCCGCGAGAAAAAAATAACATCCCCACTTTACGTGTAGGGGAGGTACCCTAAATAAAAATATTATTATTATGTAATATAATATATTATATATTATAATTAATAAATATAATAAATAATTATAATCATAATATATATTTATAATTATATATATATATATATATATATAATTATAATTATAATTATAATAAATAAATATATTATATAATAAATATTAACCTACGGGAGTATATTGAGAGCGTCACAAAGGCGGCCTCGCGTAAACTGGGTGTGCTTAACAAGGTGAGACGGTTCTTCGCGCCGGAGCATTTGTGTCTTCTTTATAAGACCCAGGTCCGTTCCTGCGTGGAGTATTGTTCTCATCTTTGCGATGGATCCGCGCAGTACTTGCTTGACGCTCTCGATAGGTTGCAGAGGCGAGCAATCCGCATAATTGATAGTCCCGAAGCCACCGAGTTCCTTGAGCCCTTGCAGTTGCGAAGAGATGTTGCCTCTATGGCAGTCCTCTATCGCCTTTACCATGGAGAGTGTACTGAAGAGCTCTTCCAACTGATCCCACCTTCTCCTTTCCTCTACAGGACTACGCGTGCTGGCCTTGGGAGTCACCGCTTTAGAGTGGAACCAATACGCACTAGAACTAAGCGGTTCGGCTCTTCCTTCCTGTGCCGAGCAATCAAAAACTGGAACTCCCTACCAGCTCATGTGTTTCCTTCCTACTATGATCCCGGGTCCTTCAAGCGGGGCGTGAAGAAGCATCTGACTAGGCCGCCATAGTGTGGGTCACCGTGTTGCATTGTCCACATTGGTAATGAGGACGGTGGCCACCACTCGTGGATTCTGCTTGAGCTTTCCATCAGGCTGAGCAGAGTCATTTTGGCAGCATTAAATAAAAAAAAAAAAAAAAAAAAAAAAAAATTTTATTGTAGCACTTTGTCGACGTAATTAAAATACATTTTTTATATTTTTTTTATATTTAGCCTACCAAAGTGGCTCTACCCTGCCTGATGGAAAGCATGAGCAGAA
Source organism: Phragmatobia fuliginosa (assembly GCA_932526445.1). Lineage (NCBI taxonomy): Eukaryota > Metazoa > Arthropoda > Insecta > Lepidoptera > Erebidae > Phragmatobia > Phragmatobia fuliginosa. The sequence continues at coordinate 9,281,215 of OW052071.1, read as the reverse complement.
TCCAAGAGTGGGGGAAACCACACATCATTGCCGCACATACAGACAGTAAAGTATGGCGGCCCACACTATGGCGGCTTAGTAAGATGCTTTTTCACGCCCCGCTTAAAGGACCCGGGATCATAGTTTGAAGGAAACACGTGGGCTGGCAGTGAGTTCCAGCTTTTGACTGCTCGGCATAAGAAGTAGAGCCGAACCGTTTCGTTCTGGTGCGTATTTCCTCTACCCTGAAGCGGTGACTTCCAAGTCCAGCACGTGTTGTCTTGTAAAGGAAGGGAGAAGGTGGGACCAGTTGGAAGAGCTCTTCAGAACACTCACCATGGTAAAGGCGATAGAGAACCGCCATAGAAGGGATGTCTCTGCGCAACTGCAGAGGCTCCAGGAATTCGATAGTTTCGGGACTGTTAATAATGCGGATTGCTCGCCGCTGCAACCGGTCGAGAGCGTCGAGTAAATATTGCGGATCCGCGCAGTTGCATCATCGCAGAGCTGAGAACAGTACTCCACGCAGGAACGAACCTGAGTCTTGTAGAGAAGACACAGATGTCCCGGCGAGAAAAACCGTCTCACCTTGCACACAGCACACCGAGCTTTCGCGAGGCGGCCTTCTTGATGCTCTCTATGTATTCCCGTCGGTTGAGATCCCGGCAAATATCCATACCCAGGATACCGAGCTTATCCTGCATTGGCAGTTGAATGTTCTGGAAGGTAGGGAGGGGAAGGAATATTCATTCAATCAATACATATTTATGCAAAGTTTCATCTTTCTAGCACTTACCGTTTGGACGGTAAATCGAGGATGGACGGACGGATGACGAATCTATAAGGGTTCAAAGTCATAAACTTCGGAACCCTAAAAAAGTTGTTGATCTTTTAATTACCTACAACTTTTTTACCTAGGACTTGTAGTTTTGCCGGAAATCGAGATAAACCGTTTTTTACACTTTGTTTTATATATTAGGCCATCCAAAGTGACTCTACCCTGCCTGATGGAAAGCATGAGCAGAATCAAAGAGTCGGGGCTACCACACTTACTACGAATGCAGACATTAATGTATGGCGGCCCACACTATGGCGGCTTAGTGAGATGCTTTTTTACGCCCCGCTTAAAGGACCCGAAAACCTCCCCCCTACCCCTTCCCGACCTCAGATCGCCCGTAAATTATTTTTTACTTTCATTTTTATAATATTCTCCTCCTTTTCCAATAGGTTTCATCCTACCATAATTTTATTTGTTTTCAAAAAATTCTCTACCTTGATCTACTGGTTTATATGTCATTTACAAACTATCATTATGGTTGCCATGCAAGTGTGTTATGCCTAGCAACCTGTGAAGTTTTGACAGGAGATAAACATGGATACATTTTGACTTCTACGATTTAAGTATTTTTATAATCACCTAGCTTTGGCCTTTGTATCTCGATTATTGCAGTAAGAAGTAGCCTATGTTCAGTTCAGTTCTATCTTCATACCAAATTTCATGAAAATCGGTTCAGTGGTTTAGGCGTGAAAGCGTAACAGACAGACAGACAGACAGAGTTACTTTCGCATTTATAATATTAGTAGGGATTGCATATGTCACGACTTTTTTGATGTCTTCCGCTTTGAGCCGAGTATAAATGTAGTGGGTAAATATAGGTGATTACGCAGCCTTATTGACTTTAATTCTACTTCTATTACATTACAATTGAATAAAATAAATTATTACCAATAAAGTTACTTTGCTCGTTCTAGGTAGGTATGTATTGTACCCATATAATGCTTTAGAATCGAATACACTATAGAAATCGATTATATTGACGTTGCATCACAATAATTTTGGTACTAATATTTGGTATTTGATAGGACTATTGTCGTCAGACAGACCGTAAAGGTTTTTGCTTATCACCTCATTATAATATAGTTTTTATTTATTTAGAGTTTTTATAGATTTATGAAGAATTTAAATAAAATAAATACGCATATATATAACCAACTATCATCACGTAAATAATGCACATTTTATGCATAATATTTTTATACATTTCTTATTCCATAATAGCTTTCTTTGACTATGCTTTGGTACTAACTGAGATACAAGGTTTAACTTGACTTGTCTAAAACACTCGATGAAAGGAGCTCTTTGGTTTAAGGTTTTGATATCTCAAATTGTTTTTATTCTAAGCCAGCTGGATGTGAACGTTTGATATCGCTTTCAGTAAAGGTTTCTAATAAGAAGAAGATGTAAATATTATCATGAATATAATCTTACATACCTTATTTTTCTACATAGAAGACACAAGTAATACTAAAAATAACTAGAGCTATATGCACTCTTTAAAAAATTAAGCTTAATATAACCAATAATTTAATATTTTTTATATGGAACGTATTCATATTTCCACGTGCACCTTGTATTTGCGCGATATTTTCCCACACCCATTCGTAAATGTTCATCTAATCCGTGCTTTTAGAGAAAAACCACTTTATTCAGATCTGACCTACCCTCCGCATCGCTATACAAATGTTCCAAAAAACGCAGCTGTTTTAAGTGGTAGAGGTCTCTGTTTCTGGTCGGTTGTTCATGTGAATTTGCCTCCTACGTGTTCACACGCACCCCCTTCGTATTCAATATATGATGCGTATGTGTACGACATACGGACACGTGGTGCCGCTGTTCTCTTGATTTGTGTCATACTCAAGACAAATTGCTGCAGTAAAGTAATTATCGTAAAGAAATACTTCTATTAATTTCAAGAAGTGACAAACAAGTGACTATTTATATTGTTTTTGTTTTCTCCTTTTATTTTGTGTGTTATTACTGTATTTTTTCTATTAATACGTCGTATTTAAATATTTTACACCCAAGATTCAAAGTTATAGGGAAACTTGTGTGACTTTAGATTTAGAGAGATCTCATTTGAACGACTTTTGCACTATTAATCTTTCAGTCATCTGAAATTCGTAATAATGATTTACAAAGTCTATAATAATACTACACTATTGAAGTGGTTAGTGGTGGTCAAGGTTTATGTCTTAGACCGACCGTGTGCATAAACTTTCATAATCGTAAATCGTATAGTCTTGTTTCCAATCACTGCTGCAATGTATAATTCTGTTCAAGTAATGAGTACAACAAAAACCACGGCGGTTAACAACGCGGGGCTTAGCTAATGTTACTATGTTTTAAATACAAGACTACATTTATCATCATCATTAAAATATATTACTAGTTTGACAGTAAAACTGTACTAAAATAACAAAACTTGACCGCCAAATAAATGCACTTACAGAAATTGCTATTAAGTAATCAATTAAGATAACATCAGTAATAATGGGTGCTTGTTATCGAAGGCTAAGCGAAGCGTCTCGATCCGAAAGACATATAATAAAATTATTCCACGGGTATTGCAAAAGTTAGGGTCTTTATCGGTCATACGAAGCGTCAATGTGTAATACAACGAGCGCAATTATAAGCCGGTCTCCCCTCGAACATAAGCACTTTGTTTATGATGCTTGGGCTCACGGAAGCGATATATGGGTCACTCTTCACATTTTGTTTCACTATATTCTTCTCCAGATGGATGGCAAAAGTTATTATGGAAGTTATATGGAATTTCTATACTAGTGGAGAATTGATGCCCCAGTTTGGGATATTAGGAATAAAATTTAGCTCTAAAATGTCATGATATTATGTTAATGTTATCAACTATTGAAGCAGTAGTGTCCTTTTATTAGATTTGGGTTGGATAAAATTTGAGCCGGTTATTTATTATCTCTATCGATTTATAGCGAGGTTAGCACTAAGGCCAGAGCTTAGAAATTAAACATTAAAACCTATTTCGTGTAAGTTAGCCAAGTAATTAAAGCTTAGGCAGTTGAGAAAAGCGCGGTTTTTTTTTGTGAATTAGCTGACAAAACTTCTCTACTCAGCCTGATGGAAGGCATTAGGAGAATTCACAAACGGTGATCATCGTCTTCATTGAATTAACATCATGGGAACCATTTTAAAATGAGTATACTATCATCAACATATTTAAGTAAAAGGATGATATATATAACACTGAATTAGCAAACGAGCACTCAATCCGCCTGTTAGAAACCATCAAGGACATGGTCAAACTGACATATTAAAACCATTGCATTCCTGACTGTAACTGTGTTCTACGAGTATGTATTTTTTAATACTTTCCCTTGGGAAAAGAAGGTGAAAGAGGAATAGCTTTCAATAAATGCAAGAAGGAGCAAGGAAACAAAAATAGTGTTGCCGTAGACATGAGATTGCCGTAGGTTCTTTTTTTCTCGTCTGTCAGAATAATATAATATCCTTCTTTTATCTTCAAAATACGTACCAATCTCCCAGCTCGAATGATGTTTCAATCTGAAAGCAAAAATAACCAATTGTAAAAAAAAGAAGTAAATGGGACGTAAGAAAAAAATATGTTTTGCTACGGTTTAATAATTCAATAAATTGACTTCTTTTACGTAGATTAATCGCTCTATTAAGCAGCTATTAAATGATAAAAGTAAGTAAGCTTGCTAGTGATCGTACCAGGCACGGCGCAATAAGGCACTATAAAGATAAAAACGTAAACTGAAATGTTTTAATTTGTGTACAATAATAATCGTTTTGTACGTTGTCATTCTGTAAATTACAACGAATGATATTTATAAATTTTTATTTCTTTTTGCTTTTTGCGTTCCTGTTAGTTTAAATTAATTCTTTATCTGTAATTGATCTACTACGTTCTTAAATTGAGTCTTTTTATTACAAAGTAGCTGCACACTGCGGTGTTACTCGCAGTTGTTGTTGGACCTTTACAACAATAACTGCAAGTAACTCCGCGGGGAAGGCTAGCCTAAAAAAGTACGTAAGTTAATTTACTCCTTATGTCAGTATGGTCCTTATGACCAGTGAAAGTCCTATCAAAACAACAGACAGATAACAAACAAACAGGCAGGCAGAACTTGTTTTTTAAATATAAGTACCGTATATACTTCCATATACATATATATATATTTAGTGAAAAGGTATTAATTTTAAATTACAAACTGAACCATCATTTTATTTATTTGTATGAATTACTTGGAATTTAATCATAGATTTCGTTGTAAATTTACATTGACATGTATACTAGTACAAAAATCTCCAATTGTGTGCGTTTATTATATAAAAATCAATAAATCAATTTTGCCAAAGTTTAATCTTTTGCAACACAGTGTGTAATAAATTTTGAAAACAATAAAAAGATTTGAAATCTAGGAGAAATTGAAACGTGCGCTGCAACATTTTTATGTTCCAACCGGAGATTCGTATTTGATTGTAAGCAAAAAACATTATTTGTTCCACTTCAAACACCGGCTGCTTCCTTTAATACATCTGTTGTGGAAACACGAGTCGTTGTTTCCTATGATGATCAAGAATTTAGCCACCGCGAACCGTGACAGGTCATAGTCACTTCAAATTACTATTTCTTTGTCTTGTGTTAGCGACCTTTGTTTTTTTTTAATAGCTCGCAATTTTCCCAGTGTTCATACTAGAGATCCGTGACGAACGAAATTTAGCTCTGTTTAACATTCAGGTGTATTTTTTAATCGACCTTGACTTAGGCTATTTGAAAATTACGTCGGTTAAATTATTCTGACATCAGCCGTAAAGCTGTGTAATCGTTACGAAGTTTATTTAACAGTTGGAACAATATCACGGTTTCAGAACTGTGTCGATATGTTTATTTAAATTAAGTAGTCCTTTTTCAATTGGATTGTCCAGTACGCAGATAATGCGCATGCACTATTTTGTATATACTGTAGCCTGATTAAATAATAATAGAGTATGTTATTATTATAGTGTGACGCATTATAATTTATTCAACGAATTATAATTAATAATAATAATAAAAAAGTCCTACATTTCGGACACCTGACACACAACGTCATCTAGTCGCAAACTAATCAGAGCTTGTACTCTTGGTACTAGATAACTAATAGAAATGCATATTATATACTTTTTTCTTGTAAATGCATATTATTAAGTTTTCTCCGATGCACGGGCGTGAATTACCGCCGAACTTTCATACCCCGGGTCGTTATTAAGAATTTCCTCGAAGAAAAACACAACAACATTTTTGGCCCCAACCTGGGAATCGACCTGCTAACCGCTAGAGCAACGAGGTAGTAAAGCAACTGTAGTTTTTATCCATATTAATATGTTGTGTTTTCCAGATGTAGTTTAATATTTGTCACAGAATTTCTTGCAACATTTATTTTTAAATTTTAGTTATACCTACTTATTAAAATGCACCTCCTTTTTGTTCTCAGACTGTGCGAGTACGTTATTGTTTGAACTATATGACCTATAAGAACTCTGTCTGCAATTTAAACTAATACATAAAAGTTAGTTTACATCTAGAGCTCACAAATAAATATACATATTTATTATTTTTCATCCTTTATCATCTACTGAAAAAAATCTAACTGCAAAAACACAAAATTTAATAAGAATGGATCAAGTCGTTTCGTAGGAGTGTGGCAACTAAAATTGGAACACAATATTTTTTTATTATGTAGATTTCAAACTCAGTTTAAATATAAAACTTCATTATATTTAATTCATCGTTACTAGTTAACATTGTGATCATAATAATATATCTAGTAACGATGAATTAAATATAATGAAGTTTAGGTAGTTACGATTACATAAATATAGTGACTTTGTCTGCAGGTAATATGTAATTAGTTGTAAGCCAGCTAGCTTACAGATATATCAGATTTTTATATTTTACTTCAATTTGGCTTCAATGTTTTAGCTATTCCCTGTATTTCATTAACCGTTACTTAAATTAAACTAGATAGGTATATATTATTTTAATTTAACGAACATATTACAATATATTGTTATACGTATAAAAAAGGACATTAAAATCCCTTAGCAAACAGATTTAGTTCTTTTTTGTGGTGCCGACCGACGCGGCGACGTAGTCGGTACCCACTTTTTTTGGTCAGCATAAAAACAAACCGATGTTAAAATGGAACAAAAAATTGTTACGAAACATGATTTTATACAAAGAGTGTGCAAATACATTGAATTTCTTACGAATAAATTGAAGTTACTGCAGATGTGACAAGAAATTTAGTAAGATTAATGAAATGTAAGATAGTAAGTGTCAATACATTGTCAATTAATGGCCTAAATCTTATTAGTAACCCTGACTAGTTTTTAGTCATCTAGGTATTTAGAATAAATATATTTATGTAAGAGAGGAACAATTATTTCCACTAAATTAAACCAAGGAAGAGTTACGCTTCCTCGGTAACCATTTGTCTGGATCGCCAAGACGCGTCGTGTCTAAATGTGGAAGGAAATTGCAGATCTCAAATAGCTAGTCAGAGTTACTTGTTTAGCCTGTTTACTACACTAGTGCATAAAAGTATATATGAACTTAAGTACTCATTAGCAAGAATAGACTAGTGCATGTGCATTAAGTAAACTTTACTATTATAAATGAGTGCTGTTTATTAATATTTCATAGATACAGTAGATTTCAATACAATTTTTATCATATGTTTACGTAGGTGGTTACGACTAAGTTACACATATATTCTTTTTACTATGAGTTTATCATGACTGCATTGTTTTTTTGTGGTTTTGATTTATCAGTTAACTACCTACCAGTACCAGTCAGTACCTACTTACGATAAGCAATTACAATTGACATGAATAGTAGGTAATGATTTAATGTTTTATGCGCGTAAGGGTACATCTGGGTAATAACTAGCACTTGATCATCGTTGATAACCGAATGATATGAAGTTGTTTTCAAATTATATCTACAAATATAAATAGCTATTTGTAGCAGCACAATATTATTGTTTCTTTCTATTATAACTCATAAATAGACAGGAAATTATTAGCCTGCTTAGTAGGTACTATTTTATTATCTCTTTAATTTGTAAGGTCAAGTTAATACAATAATGGCAAGGAAGTCTTCATGCTTCTGTTTTCGTACTAAGTTGTATAATTGCTAGTTATTAGGCGTTTGTGTTTAATTACTTCCTCTGACATAATTAAGCAACGCTGGCCTACTTAAGTTAATGTAATGTATGGTGGGAATAAAGGAGGAATACCTTATCAATCTTGTTCTATAATATATATATAACCTACCTCTACCTCAGGTCTAACCTCTATAATATAACCTGAGCATATTGTACTTTGAATCAGAAATTGTACACGATTTCACTGGGTTTTTTTCAAGTAACTCTTGTGTTTTATAAAATAAAAGTAGCACAAGTTACTCTTTTTAATATTAGCTATTTGCTAGTGGACTTTAACTTTCTCCCGTAAACTTAGGACCAGTCCTTCCAGAGATTAGTGGACACATAGACACTGTCATTTTTTTTATGAAAGTATCGTAAATTTCTACATATTTTCAAAAAAATTTATTTAAAGATATTAATTTAAAATCAGAAACGGACACTTCAATTATTTGTATGTTTAATATACAAAATATTAGATCCGTTGTTTAACGGTGTTATTGAGATTGCAAAAAAAATACTGTGGCTCGTTGTCAATGACTGAATTTAGTTTTGTTTAATTTTTCTACTTATATACAGTATTTTTGAGACTTCTTAATTTGTTTTAATTTTACGTTCAAAACTTTTGTCTTTACTTTATGAAAAGTTGTTGTCTAAAAGCTTTGGAGTCTTGTCTAAAAGCTTGAAATTCATTTAAGATATTTTATGAAGAAGCTTTGATGTTACTTCCCAAAACTGAAACGTTGAGAAAATAATATATTATATCATCAATAACAGCCCATAACGTCCCACTGCTGGGGTCGGGTATCCTCTCAGGAGAGGGTTAACGTTATATTATATAGCTTACCAAAATTCCTACTCATGGAGGATATGTCTTTAAAGGAGTAAGTACATTATAAATAAATAAAATTAAATTGTCTGTTTATAACTATAAATGAACAGTTTTTCACTAAATGTTTTTCAAACTCCATGTGTTTACGTAATGCAATATATATTTTTTTTATTTTAAATGTTTATGTCTGTCTGTCGATTTGTTCTCTGGAACGGTTCTTCTGATTTTGACCGGAATTTCATTGGCAGATAGCTGTTAATATAAGGCGTAACTTACACTACACACCGCGAGGCTCAGCTATTAACTAATATAGTGAAAATAGTGTAGTTGATAAAATTCCATTGCAATTCTCTCTTTTTACTGTGCAATGCTGATTACATACTCAGTTTGAGTGCGTGAAAACGTCATTTTAGTGGTAGACACACGGCAACTTTTAAATTGAAATGTTTCAACTGTACCGTAAATGTAAAGGCGAGGTTACAAAAAGCTTTGCGTTTCTAAAACAATTTGTTACGAGTTCCGCAATTTACAATATGATTGTAATACTTAATTGTGCGAACATTTAACATGCGAGAAAATATACATATAGTCTTAAATCACTTTCCTTGCAATGCAATAAATTCTCAGCGTATTCAATATTCAGTAGATATTTGTCTATTACACATATCTACTGAATATTGAATAGTAGTATATTATTTTAAATACAATAAACGTACTGATAAGAAAATACATGAGTAACCATAAAACATGTTGATTACATAATTTCATATTAACAATTTTATTTTTTCATTTTTATTTTTCACTAAGCAGTCACTCATTTTATTTGACTCTTCTAGAAGCTCTTTTTAAACCCACTATTTTCTAAAGATAGTAGTTTGAGCGAAGATAACTAAAGGTGTAATCATTTCATTGCTTTGGCAACACATACACAATTGCTTTTGTTCAATTGATGTAGATGAAATTGAGAAATTATTGAACTTTCATCACAATTCAACAATGGTTTTTGTGTTTTTATTAGCATATGAGTGGAGGCGAATGTCTATAGCTATTGTTTATTATTGCATCGATTCATGTTGCAAGATACTAGGTGCGAACGTTAACATAATTATATTACTGGTACCGAATGAAATCATTGATATCCTTCATTATGGTCAAAGTAGGTATCTATTACAGAAATAAATACAATACAATGTTTCTAGGATGGCAATGCTAACTTTAATATTGTTTAAAAATTATTGAAAATTCTTGTAGAAATTTGTATAACTGTATTTCGGAAGTGTTTGTATGTTAAGATTACGGTTTTTTTTTCTATTTTACGTAATCCTTTTCATCATACATACATACATTGCATTTCAATAAATTTTCACGTTTTTGAATCCTAATAATACTTGATGGAGTCATGATGAGTATCCCCAACTAAAGAAATATATTTAAAAGTTGTTCTATTATATATAGTTACTTAGTTCACAAGTAGAGGCTTACTACAAATTAATTTAAACTTGTGTTTGATTGGTCTTACAATATTAATTCTGTTTTACAAGGGAACGTGGGCATGAGTTGCAGGTTGGCAGCTTCAACCATTAAATCAAACAATAATACAATTCTGTACTTTTATGAAATGAGCAGAATAAAAAGTTTATTGACATAGGTAATCTGCTCTAATAAATATATGATATGTATAACGAACTATATTACAAGATGAGACTTATAAACTGTTCAAAAAAATTATGTTTCTGAAAATATGGATATTATATACATTTCTTTAAAAGAAATACAAATATTATTGAAAAAGTAGAACTCACGAATTTACTATATAACATGAGCAAAAAACTTTCCTGTTATTTTAAAGCTGGTGAACGGGCTGAAAAAATGAATCTCTATTTTATGAAGTAACATGAAAAAGTATTCTATTGTTACTAACGATTTTCAGCAAAGTTTAGAAATAAAATATTTTCTCTACAAATTTTAATACTTTACGCAATAGTATTCGTTGTTATGGTAACTATACCTATTGTTATAATTATAGTTATCTGGGGCTCAGTAATATCATCATCATTAGTATATGGGCTCAGTAATACCTACTTACCTTTAATCATGCAAAAAGCACATTTTTACAAACTGTCAACCTACTGTTAAATGGTCAATGTCAACATCGTTCGCCGATTTTAACATCGTTGCGGTCTACTGACAGTCATGGCCCTTTGCCAAGGTTTTCATGTTCAGCAGACTGATGTAACCTTATAATAATAGAAACGAATTAGCTCATTACTAATTCACTGTGGGGTCAAGAAGAGTCCACTTTAAATTACAATGTATTCTTTCTAGATTTAGTAAGTAGTCGTAAACCTTGTTTTTAACTATTGGTGAGATAATTGGAGTCTAATATCTAAGTATTGAAGAAAATTTAACGAAATTGAAAGTTAAACAGGGGTTGTTTAACTTGTAGGGTATTACGACCGTTTTATTGCCCACATTAAGTTTCTTCTAGCTTTTTACAAGAAACTAGATTGAGGTCGACTTTAAGTCTACGAAACTGCCGAACTTCGATATTTTTACGTGGAGTGATCAAGGTGGTAGAAAGACTGTGGTTGGACTTTATAGGCCTACAAAAATATTCATAAGGCAGTGGTCTCCGAATTATGGTGAGGTTTTAATGTGTTTAGAATGATCGTCCATCACTAGGCTGACATGGTTAGGATAACTTTGAAAAGTAATTTCCCTCCTAATGTTGGGCATGTCATGTATGTTTTTAAATTTTCAAGTTTCTAGTAATAAGGGCTATTGTATTTGCCTACCTACTAGTTTTAACACTAACCTTTAAACTCATGATGGCTGTTGTGTTATATAAGTACGGATACATAATACCTATACACTTAATGGCGCACCGTTCGAAAGTTTCACAATCTTCTAATAGCTATCGGCACGAACAGTAAATCACTGATTTGAGCATATCATTCAATGGCAATGTTTAACAATGAAACATTCATTGAAGCCAGCCACTGGAACGGTCACGTGTTCCACCACCCTAGACACACGTACAAGTATTTGTAAAACAAGATTTTTTTTAAAGTACGGGTACAATGATATAGAACTTTGTAAAGTGTAATTCAATATACATATTATGTATGGTTGAACCTCGCGTACAAAAGTAGTGCACGGTTAGCCTAGTGGTTTAAGCGGTCGCCACGCCGCTCTCTACTGCGCCAAGTGTCGCGGGTTCGAATTCCACGTGGGATAACACTTTGTGTGATTCACAAATTGTTGTTCTGAGTCTGGGTGTTGTTTGTGTCCGTTTCATGTGTGTTTGTAAAGTCCCCCGCGACACAGGAATTCATATTCCTAATGCGGGAGATGTCTTTTAAAAAAAAAAAAACTTACTTTTGCTCGAAGCTCTCCTTCGTGTTCAGTTCAGCGGTTTAGCCGTGAAAGTGAACAAAGAGTATGTCATTTGTTTTGATAATACGGTAGGTAAAATTTAAAATTTCAATTGTGTTTTTGACATCTTACTACAAAATGTGTACCAAAAAACAAAGTGCGAATCGATACTAGACTTATCCCAGAAAACTGGTACTGAAAACACATTTATGTATTGATTTTTCTTGAAATATTTGGGGGTATCCATATTCGTCCATATTTTTCATATTAATTCCTAAAACAAAATCAAATTTTACATTTAACTGTATCATCTACGTACGTAGAGGTATAAATTTCTTTACTAACATAGGTATAATTATATCTCTATACTCTCACTTGTAATACACCCCACTTTTACAGCTATGAATCCGCTATAAAAAATCATGGGCCATTATACCGTCGGCCTATAGATTGCATGGTGTGCGCACGCGCCGAGGCTTCCGGCCGAGCGCTTATTGTGACGGCCACCGGAAGTGCTTGATACCATCTAAACGTGCACTGGTACACTTATGGTACTTCCCGAGTACAGTTTGAGATGTTCACTATATTTAAACTCTACATTTTGCATATCTTTATTTACCATTTAGATAGAACAAGTCAGCAATGTTCATACAGTAGCCTAGAATTAACATAAATTATTTGCGTAAAATCGTATAGTTTACGGAACAATACCGTATATGTACATTGCGGGAATTAAAGATTTCGTATGCGTAAGACTGTTTTATGAACAAATTTGTGATGAAAAATTGTTTATGATTGCAATTTTATTTTTTATTTTTATCGATACATATTTTGTTACTGCTATTAATAGGCTTTAAAGAACTGAATTCTGGGAAACACCTGAAGACAGAAAACACTTTTAATACTCGTACTTGTTGAACTGGAAAATATTAAATATCGATTATAATTGTACAATTGTACCTTTTTTTCAAGCGCCAGAATAATATATTTTTAAAAAACATTAAGCTGTTTTCAGGTCCGATAAAAAATTTTTCTGTTTAGTTGCTTGAATGTGTGTGTACATCCATACTAATATTATAAATTGGAAAGTAACTTGGTCTGTCTATTATGCTTACACTGCTAACTCGTTGCTCCAACTTCTTAGGAATAAATCTTATGAATGAATTCGATATGAAGATTTTTGATTCTTGAGAAAGGACTTAGTCTACTTTTACAGTGATAACCGATATACACGAGTTCAGAGCCGCGGTAAAAAGCTAGTTATACGCCAGAGTAATACAATACGTATAAGTCATGTCGTCTGTAAATTTTTAACATGTTGAAAGTAGATAACAAAAGGGTGTGTGCTGTATATAGTAGATTTTAAATATATATCCATACATCCGTTGTATTTTAAAAAAAAACCGTAAGCGATTTACTTGCAAAAATAGAATTGAAAATTGTTTAATAGGTAGTAGAGCCACACTGAAATAGTAGAGCTACGGTGATATTAGCACGAATGGGCCGACTCGACCGGGGCAATACTACCCTTAAACAGAAGACCAACTTAAAATGACAACATTCATGCTGTCATCTTCCGTTGGTGAGTTGGAGACCGGAGGCCCAATCATCTTGAATCGTTCTCCCGACCTCCAGAGGCCGGGAGAATGATGCAGATACATCTGACTGAGCCGCCATGTTGTGAGTCACCATGCTGTATTGTATGCACTGACAATGAGGATGGTGGCCCCTAATCCTGGGTTCGATTCATGCTTTCCATCAGGTAGAGTAGTGTCACTTTGGCAGGCTTAAATAAATAAAATAAAGTGGGTAAGTCTTTAATCATCACTAACTCATTAACCGTTCCAAGAAAGTATATTTCTATATAGTATTAAGTGGCTTCGAAAGTTCGTAAGGATTTCTCGCTATGAGTTAGCAGTGTTTTGTTGAGATGTGATGACTTGCGACCCGGCGACTAATTGACTTAGCAAGGTGAAAAGCAATTTCTAAAACCGTTCTGAGGTTACTAGCGATAAGTTGAAATTTCACTAATACAACGACGTTTCATAATACGATTATAATAACTTGATCAAAGATTAATTCGACATCAAATTATACTTCCTCTGGTATTGCATTGTATACTAGAATAAGCCATAACGGCCTGGCCACGAGTTTTGGTCTTAGCGAAAAGCGGAGCGGCGTCGGTGAGCGGTGCGTTTTGCACGCCACGAACCCTAGTAGCGAATAGTTGCAGCGGCGACGGTGGACGTATTTAGGTAGTCGAAACGTGTTAAAAATCATTGCGTTATAAAAATTATCCCCTGTCTGTTTAGAAACAAAATTTTTTTTTTAAATATGATAGAATGAGTGCACGAACTAAATAAAGATCGGTATTTAGATGGTGGATTTAGTGACCTATACGAAGGTCCTACCTATAAGAAGTAACTGATGTTTCCAAGTGTTTTGCTAAGTAGGTACTTACAGAGAGAAAAAACTTTAAAAACTTGTCAACTACTTACATTGCGTATAAGACATACTAGTAGTTTCGTGTGTAGTTATATCTACAGACAAAACTACTGATATGTAAACTGTTTTGCTAATTAGGTACCTACTGACAGAGAAAAAAATTAACTTTTAAAACTTGTCAACTATCCACCAACATTACGTAAACATACCAGTAGTTTTGTCAACATATCAGTGGCTTCGTTTGGTAGGTACCTAGGTTTTATGTTTTTGTGTTATCAATTTAAATTAAACGTAAGTACCATTATATTCCGGAAAACATTGTTTAATTTCTTCCCACAACCTTTTTATATTTATGTTGGGGATATTTTGACATCCATATAGGCGGTCTATTTAAATTTCTGTTATAAAAGCCTCGGTATCCATTACCGCCATAAAATCGTCTAAAATTTTTTGTTTTTATTTAACGCCGCTGAGTCCGTCACTCCTGCACCGCTGTCCACGCCGCTCTGTTTCGTGGCGTCGCACATACGAACTTGTGCCTTTGTTCCCGCCGCTCTCCATACCGCTCGCCGCTGTAGCAATTCGCTCGGCAAAAACCGCTAGCTTTTTCGCTATGAGCGGCGACTCGTGGCGTGCCTCGTACATTTCTATACTTTTGATATGACCGCTCGGCGTTTCGCTTTTCGCTGCCGCTCACAGCGGAAAGGTCGTGAATAGGCCGTAAGTTCTTCCTAAAATATTTTTTTACCAACAGTGGGGATGTTACAGACATAACTGATTTAGATAATACGTACGTGGTTACGGTATTATTATCACACATACATAGTATAAAACGGTCCCGTTCGCTACGTCCCTGATATCGCATTTCCAAAATGTCATTAAGATCGGTTCAGTGATTCAAGCGTATAAGGGTTACAAATAAACAAAAGCAAACTTACATTTAAATTTATAGCTTCCGGGAATATTTAACCAGTATTGAATTGCTAAAAGCTTACCAAATTAATTAACGATATTGCAGTGCAACTATGAGAAAAAGCAAGTTGTTATCACAACTCTCATAAAACTCCTTTTATCTAAGAGATAATGAAACTTTGAAAAGTGGATTATCTCTTGTATACAGATTCCGTAACCTAAAAATGTTGATGTGGCAAATAAACTGCCCATTTCAGATTATTTAATTAGTTACAAGTAAATAAAGGAGATACCGTTCCAAGGAGAGGACTATGTCCAGCAGTGGACTGTTAAAGGCTGTTGATGATGATGAAATAAAATTGAAGTGTCTGTATGTAATATCAAATTAACAGTTTTTACTAAATTCATATGACATATTACCTACACAAAAAACATTTACTAAATTTTTTGTCTGTCTGTTTTTTTTTCGGATAATCTCTGGAATGGCTGGACCGACTTGGACGGCTCGCGATTTAAAACGGTAATACTGCGGGACTCAGCTAGTTTCACGAAAAAAAATAACATTGAGATTATGGTTCAGATTTCAGCAATATCTGTCCATTTTATTACCCGTTGTGTGCATATTTAAAAGGGATTTATAAGGTAAAATTATGTAATCGTTGTGATATATGGCTATAATATAATGTAATTAATTTGTAGTAATAGTGGTTACGGCACTGTTATCATGTAGACAGTGACCGTGTCGATGTATGTATTACCGGCCCATGATAATTGGAGCGTCGCGTCGTTCCGCACACATTGTTGTTCACCAGCTAGTTTGAAATTGTAATGTCTTTTCTTTTATTTCATTTACAAAATAAACTCAGCGGTGATTGACGAAACAGGATTGTTATACGCACAATGAAAGAACGGATGCACGATGTCTTTAGCGAATAAACAATAACAATGTTTCCTGAAATTGTAGCCTTGTTTCGTTTCATTATCGGATGTACAAACTGGGTAACGGAATTTACATTTGTCGGTACAATAATGTTAAATTTGTTCCTTATTTGTTTCGTGAAGGTTACTATAATGTAAGGTTAAAGGTTACCCAGTTAGTTACTCAAAAATAGTTTGGGTAATTGGTTATTACGTTAAAACTGTTTGGTTACCAGGTCCGTGTTGTAGTGATGGTAGTTAATATATAACATAACAGTCATGTTCATAATTACTATCTTGCAATACCATTTTCTTTCTTATGTCAATTAACTACAGAAACATTTTCTCTTGACATTAATCACATTTATATTGTTTATTACAAGAATTTATTTAATGAGAATTGATTGTAAAAAGTAATGTTAACGCAAAGCTATTTAATTTTTAAATGAAATAGGTATATCAAAAAGCCAATTGTACCTACACTCACACTAATATTATAAAGTACAAATATATAAACTAAATATATAAAGTACAGTCCATTATCTCACAGGAGAGATGTTATTGAAGCTTAGGATCCCCAAAATACCCACCATCTTACCATTTCAATTCAAGCGCTTGCGATTTCCTCTGAACTACTAATTTTTAAAAACTTTATCTTAGTTTGGGACTAGATGATGTTGTGTGTAAGATGTCCAAAATATTTATTTATTATTTATTTATTTTATATAACTTAGTCACCGGTTAAGTAATAAACGTTTTAGTATTTTATATTTATTAAACCGCGGGTAACACTGCGGGGCGCAGCTAGTAGATACATAAAAGTCATAATTAAAATCGTTTACCTACTAAAACAACTTTCCTCGACTTATACGACTTTTATAATTATTATCTATCAATGGTTTTAAAACTATTATTAAAGCTGTTAAAGTATTTCATTGCCAAAGTATTGAAGGAATATTTATTGGAAATCTTGTGCTAAGAGAGGATGTATGTCGACAATTGCTGTATTAGTTTCGAATCCAAAATTAATCCCAAATCTTGCACATTAGTAATAATGTTCTATTCATAGTACTAGTCATAGATTACTAAAATAGTTTTAGGTTATGTATAAAATCTTTATATAAAACTCCAATGTTCAATATGAACAGCAAAAGATATCGAAGGAACAGGATAGATACAGATTACTCGAGATAGTCACTCTCGATCCAGGCGTGTATGTATATTTAGATAAACTGTATGTATAATTGTAAAAATACTTATTTATGCAACAAGGAACCAATCCACACAATGTCGAATCGAAATATTCGCCCAGCGTGCCATATTGAAAGTTTGTGCATCCGTGCATTCTTCCCTACTACAATGTTATATCGGACTATGGGAGTTCGTCAACTGTTTGCACTAAGTGTTTCTCTTCTTCAACATGAAAAGCATCCTTTTGAACCACAACTTTCAGGAAAACAAAGAAAGATCTTGTTTGTCCTCGATTAGTAACTAGTAATCCTAAATTTTTTCAACGTTTAGCTGATTTCATTGCTTCATTTGTATACAATAGAATTAATTAATAGAGCCATAAAGATACACACACACACACGCGCCCATACACTCACACACACACACGCACGTGCGCATACATATACACACACACATACTCGGACACAATAAATACTGTAACTTACTGATCCTGTATAAATTAATATTTAAGAATTATTATTATATATATTATATATACATATATAAATTATATGTATAAATTTGTTATTATAAAAAACAATATTTTTATTATAACCAAACTATCATTGTGTCTTTATGGATCTTTATCTAAATTTAGATATGATTGTGGATTGGTTCCTTGTTGCATAAGTAGGTCCGATTATAATTATCATAATATGTATCTTAGAATATGGTTAATCGCAAGAAGCGTAAATGTTCGGTTACGAGGTTGTTACTTCAGAAATAGTAAAGATTAAAAGAAAAAGAATAAAAGAAAAGAATAGTAAAGATTAAAATGCTAAACTATTACTAAGATTAATATCAATACCTCGATGTCAGCGAAGAAAATATAAAGAGGAAAATGTAAAGTTATTTATGATCGTCTCGTCTAATTAGATTGGTAAGCTATAAATACAACATTACGTTCTGATCCAAATTAAATGCTAACATGTTTTCGGAGAAATTACTTTCACCTAAATGGTATTTATAAGATCATCTTTTTTATGTGAATAATAAACTTTAAGTATGAGATGTATTTAATCTATGTATCTTAGAAATAACCTATGTAAGTCGCTATATGAAATAAAAGTTTTATAGATTGTTGAAAGTTACGAATTCGCACACAAAAATCTGTTACATCCCTGAGGTATAAAATAGCTTCTGGAATTCTGTTTATTTTATTCCTCTCAGCACGAACTGCTCGTAAGTTTACCTGGTTTGCTTTATCAATCTCGGCAATGCGCTGTATCCATAAAAGGCAGAAAAGTCTATACATTCTTAACGTAAAATTGTTTTATGTAGTTGTCACACAGACTGCAAAATCAGTTAGCATAAATGCTAAGTCTCAATTGCTAGAACGAATTCGACCACTTTCATAATAGGTTTTTCATACTGTAAAAGCTTTTTTTCCTTTTATAATAATAATATCTTTCGTATTTGAAATTCATTTCAAGCAAAGAATTATTAATCGTCATCTTTACGTAATATATAGAAGATATATCTTGGGCAGACATTGCAGTTAGGTAAAAATAACCTGAGGACGAGGTGGGTTGGGCATCATTTGGAAAGCTATATCAAGTTTTCTCGTCGTGGATCTCACAGTGCCTAAAAACGAAAGCTTTTAATCAGTGCGTCCTACCTGTCATGATATACGGAGCCAAGACGTGGACACTTACGTTACGGTTGGTCCACAAGCTTGAAGTTGCTCAGCGTGCTATAGAAAGGGCTATGCTTGGCGTTTCTCTGAAGGATCGCATCCAAATCCGTTCAGTACTTATTGCGTAAAAGAGCAACAAACATACATACACACATACATACTCACAAACTTTCGCGTGTATAATATTAGTAGAAAGTAGGATTTAAATCACAGTTGACAGTCAGTCTATTATTGGAATCGACCATCTTTAGCAACCTTGATGACAAATTCTCACCGAAATAAATATTTCTTATCATAAAAAATTGTACCTAGCCCTACTGGACACAATCACATAGTTGGTAACGATGATATCGACAGGGCGACACAATTCCAACATTGCCTGGGTAATTAAATTGCAATTTCACACCATCTCTCGGATAATAAGGAAGTATTACAGCATTACATTGTGTTTTAGCGTGGCATCGTTGGCATCGCGTAATGCTGGATTACATTGCAATGTTGTACAAACATTCCATCATACAGAAGAAATTACATGTAATCGAATAAGACGTTGTAGTAACAGCAAATAGAGCAACGAGTTAAGAGACCAATAATTTTTGCAATGAAGTCGGAATGTGAAGATTATTTTTTGTAATTACTTACTTTATCATCTTCTCAACTTTATAGCCTGCTTATGTGTGTATATAGGCACTATACGAATTATATTAGAATTACATGCAACTTGGCCCTAATATTCCTCCATGTATTGTTGATCGCTCGTAAACTGCAGATATTGCGGTAAGCCTGTGCTTAGCTCACTTGATTTTGCAACTCCCGTTAAAGATAATTCTATGAAAAAGATTACCTAAATAGCTTAACTTTAAAGCTGTAAGGACTGGTTGTTTGTGGTGTGGTGGAATTTCATATGTATATAACATTAAAAGTATTTTATGTAACATAAACGACTATCGAATGATACTAAGTGAACTCTAGGAGTCTGTCTTAGAGTTCTGACCTGACAATGTCTATTTTTAGGTATCAAGCCTGTTTCACTCAACTCGTAAAAAGGCTATTTCTGCTTGAAAAGTAATAAAACGTGTCTCTGAAACGATTTTATTTTCCTGCTTATCTCAGCTTTTACTTCTTTTTTACCCTCCCATATTCTTTGGTCAAATAAACACATAAAAAGGTATTATGACATAAAAACATTTTCAATCTTAGTAACAGAAGACAAGCGATTTTGGGACCGTGACTTTTTCTGGTACCAAACAAACAAACATATGGTATAGTAAACAAACAAACACATGGATCACTTTTTAGTAAGCGACTATTATCGTCCTTGGACAGTATCTACTGTCCAAGGACGATACTGTAGATACCAAAATAAATTTCCATAAGAGTATTGTTAGGTTATAATATGTGTGTGTTAACTCACTAGAATCAAGTGAGTAGCACATAAAGACTAGATAATATACATAAAAATTAATTTACGAAGCGAAAAAAATTAGGTCATTTACAGAATTAAATGGTTTTGCCGCAAATCATTAACTATTAATTTAAAGGAAAGTAAAATTATTTACATAACATTGAATTCTTACGCCATGTGTACGAACAAGTGCTGGATCAATGGAATATTCCAACGGTTTCTAAGCAACGCATAATTTCGAACGATGACAATGTATAAAACGATGCAAATAAGGTATTAAGACAGTGGGGTATGTATAGTAACTACAAAGCAAAATCATGAAACAGCGCTTTAATAAATGTAGATAGAGAAAGATATAATAATAAGGATTTGTGTCGACTCAAATCGTGATCCTTTTTATCTATAAATAAATAAGTAATAAGCAACGATATAAAACTGTAGACGTAAACCTGCCTACGCTATAATACCTGGTATAAAAGCCTTTATCCCTCCACGACCTATTTTCTCAATAGGAGCACCTTGGATCTGTACCGTCTGTTTATCGATTGGTATATAATTAGAAATAGAATCGAATACCTAATATTACAACAAGCTTGAATATAATGTAAAGAAAACTGTAAGATAGGCTCTGGAAAATATGAGTAAATTAGCTTTAACAAACATTGCATATCAATACTTTTATCCTTTTTAAATTTGAAATCCTTTACATGACTATGATAACTAACATTCGATTAACCTCATCTTCTAGGTTAAAAATGAAGTCAAATAACGCTTAAAAAGCTTAGTTCATATATTGAACAGAGTGAAGCACTATGCATTTTAATCTGTTTTTACACTCCATTAGTCTGTTACACTATTGTGTACATTTGAAGGCCATGTGTAAAATACAATGTTAAAAAAACAAACTTCAAAAGGCAACTTCGATCAACCTTCATAGATTATCCAGAGAAATATAATATTTTTGTGGTTACATTCGTGATTACTGTATCATCTGTGCTGGAAGATTTGACCGTGGGAAGTGTCAGTTGATGTTGAAACAAAAAAAACGTAACATTCGTAACTGACCCTAATTATATACTGTACAATCGTGTATTTTAATAAAATCCTATTCTTAGCGTGCCAATCATCAAAAATGGTCTTTATAGCACGTAAGTACTCCAAGGAATGCACAATAAGGAACAGAAATATGGCTTGGCTTTATGTCAAAATCTTAAAATTCTTGAGTAACTTGCAACTCATAAAGTTCCCAAATAGAAAATTCTTGCTCCGTGACGACGAATGGCATAGCGGTGTGAAGTGGGCGTCAAATTATAAATAACTACCCTCGACCATTTGATCTAGAAGAGCTCAATGTCACATTTTCGTTCTTCACGCTATTTTTACATATTTAGTAGTCATTTAAATACTTAGTTGATAGAGAAATGACTATAACAAAGACTTATTAGAGAAACTCCAATAAGTCTTTGTTCAACGAAAAAACTTGATTGAAATATTGCTTTTCATGATGCAATCTCTGTCATTGCTTTTTTGTAATGGTTTTATACTTTTATCGAAATAGATATATGATAGTAGAAGAAATGTTATCGAATTTAAATAGCATTAAAATTACTTATTAGTAATAGAACATCGGTTGGCTAACAGTCGTGTAAATCAAAGAGAACGGCATATAATATCTCGATTATGAAATGATATGCTACAAAAGCAATATCGTTTCAAAAACATATTGAGTCGCCGGTCAAGTGCTGCTATTAGATGTTATAAAGAAAGGGGTTACTATTAGATGTTATAAAGAAAGAGGTTACTTTGGGTTACGGACACTTGGGCACGTTTAGTCAGTTTCATCGTAGAAACGTCCTCGTATAAGACAATAGCCCGAGAGAACTTTATTCTTAGATCAATAACCTCTTGTTTAGCTACGAACCATTGACATGTCAATAGAGCATCAGTTTCCCTCATGCGAGTCATTGTTAGAAAATTTCTAATAACGCTCTTTTTCAGACTACCATACATAGGAGCATATTACGTTTATCTAATAATCTCATTAATAATGTTAAGCTAAAGGTTTTAGATAGGTATTTAGGAGTAAGGTAAAATTTCGGTCTAAGCTTTGGAAATTCGTAACTATTAGTGCTATATTATAACAGTAACAGTCTCACCCACTCGAGAAAGTTATGTGAGCGGTACTGGCCGGAATGTTAATGGTTCTAGCAATTATTTTGGACGAACCTCGGCCAACTCGAGTTGGACAAGGGACAGATTCAATTAGAAAACCTTATGTTGAAGGGCCGTTGGAGACGAGAATTCAAATAAAAGAGACATTTTGGTGATTGCTGATCAGATGTTTTTGCCATGAGAGTATTTAATAACGCGAAGCTTGTGAATGAAATTTTTTCATGTGCAGTAGTTTCTGTAACATTTGTTACGAATATGGTACGTTGCCATTTGGTTTATTGGTCACTTATGAATGGTCTAAGATACTAAAGTCAAGTCGCGTTGTTGTCATAAAGAGAGACGTGACTGCCGGTGGACGATACAGACTGAATAACAATTAACTTTTACGATTGCCAGCGAACATTACACCTTGACCATTTGGGTCGCTGGGATTGTAAGGTCTATACAACCTATATTTGATGACACTAACTATACTTTCACCGAAATCTTTTATCAATTTTATGTGTTTTACCCAAGCGTTTTATTTGTCTTGTTGTTTGTGTTTCGAACATCAGTAAGGTTAATAAAATAACCGTATTCATGATACTACTTAGTATTCTGATCTAATCATTATTATATTTTTAGAGTAGTATGATCGGCTCGACCGGGGCGATACTATCCTCACGCAGAGGACCAATCTATAAATGAGTGAGTGGTAAATAGGCCTAATGATGGAGAAGCATTTCACTAAGCCGCTATAGTGTGGGTCACTATGCTGCATTGTCTGTCTTATAATGAGGATTGTGACCCCTACTCTTGGATTATACTCATGCTTTCTTGATAGATTAGAGTCACTTGGTGGTCTTAAATATAAATAAAAATTAAAGTATTAAAATAAAGATACAAATAAAAAGTTAAAAGTAAATATTGTAAACTTATCAGTTGATTACACTTATAATTATTTATGTAAATTATGCGAATAACTTCATTGGATTTAAATATATTACAAATGTTATTAAATATAATAATGGAAGTTCTAAATTCATATCAAATTCAATGCGCCTACGCAAGTGAACGACCGAACCCCACGCTTATTTTAAGTTCTTATAATTACATATATCAGTACTTGAGCCGTCGTTTTATCTCTCTGAATATGGTCAATCGAATATTGAACTTGTCTACTCAGCAATATAATAATGTCAGTCTGCAAGTTCAATATTGTTCAATCAATATTAATAAAACGATTAAGAAAGTTTATGCGATCAAGTGACGATTGTACTTCTCAAACGAGGCAATAACCTGGAGAAGGGCATGTAGACACCATCAGGATAAATATTCGTTTTGGAACTTATGGCTGTGTAAGTATAACTTATAAAATAGGCCAAATATTAACCACTCAAAATTTACAAGAATTTTATTTGGGTACCGATATTTTTGCGTAGGTTTTGAGACTTTGCAAAGAACTTGTTAAATAATTAAATCTAATTACAATTTGCCTAATACAAAAGTCAGTGAAGTCATCATCAAGGACAGCCTTAACATTTTTTAGATTAGATAATTATAAGACCACCGAAATTAGATCGTTCTATGGAGAAGACAGTTATCATTCATTTAAATCTAGTGTAGTGAAAATTATTCAAATTTCAAATTATATTCAAGGTTCAAATTATATCGCTACTCCATTCCCAATTAGGTACACGTTATTAAAAATTCACAAAAGTAAAAAAATAAAATCATAGGCCGTTATGACATGGGAATTCGTTTTTTTCTAATTTGGTCACTTCTATCTGGTAAGTGAGTTTATAGAGTTGTTTTCTTAAATACCAAAAACTAAAAAAATCTATTCTTATAAAGAACACAATGCACAGATCATTAGTATCGGTCAATTTTGAATAACGAACGCCTAAGTTCAATCGATTTCTCTTTTTAATTTTTTATCACAATCATCTCTAGATTGCACTGCTTCAAAAAAGTTTTTATATTAAAATGATTCTACAGATTATAAACACGGTTTGATGATAAAAGCGTTATGAGAAAGCCATTTGCATAACAGCGTACTATATTTCAGGTTTTACAACGGGCACGTAGCTGAGAAATAAATAATAGATTGCATAACACTTATTACACCTTATAGTATAACAACTGTTCAAGATTAAAAATACAATAAACATTTTTATATTGAGGTTAATGTACAAAACATTCTTCTATTATGAGGTAGATGTTATTATTAATACAGCATCGATATTATCCGAAATATCAAAACTATCAGAAGAAATGTATGTAACGTTTACTTTAATAGCATGTGTTATATTAGAATATACTATTAAACTATAGTAAATAACTGTCAATCATTGACAGTACAGTAAGTTAGAACTTACTGTACTGTCAATGATTGACAGTTAGGTCAGTGACTGATATATAAATATGATTTTAATGTTCCTGGTTGGCATATTTTTCATAAAGGTATGTTCAATTAATCTCAACGTTAAGAAAAAACGAATATAATACTTACATACTTTGTACATTAATTAGAAACTTTCTTAAATTATCTTCTCTCTCTTTTCGTAAAACATGTTTTGAATTACTTTTAACGAAAGATCCCGTCTAAATTACAAAATGATTTAATATCTGTAAACAATACATAACTAAGTTGAGAAAAAATGTAGGTAACCAAAAACATTTAATTGTATACCACAAATATGAGTTATGTAGTTGAAGAAAAAATGGCAACACATAAAAGCTGAGGAAACCATTATTTTAATCATAGAAGGTGCCACTCCAATATTTGTAGGGCAAAAGTCAAGGATCTCTGAAGAGCCCTTTTCACTGGACGGCTTTAGTTCACATAGACTTGTAGACATAAGAAGGTTATTTTTGTCCGAAAAAGTACGTGATTCGACATTTTTATTCTTTACAAAATGGTCCGTGAATAGGCTTCTCATGAAATTGGAATACACAAATTAAATAATTTTTATAGTCGCATTTGGAAGAGATAGAACCCAAACATCACACGCGCCGATTCAATTGCTCAATGCCTCATTGTGTTACGTGACCAATTGAGTCAATATCGTTCCTCTATTGCGTTATCAAGTAATGAATGAATTACATTTTCCTTTCTGTGTCAAATTAAATTAACCGCTAGGAAGCGTACATCCATTTAATTTGATGGGTTTTAGAGATTGGTAGCAGTTTCGTTTAGTTAGTAATTTAGAATTTCGCTAACGATAGTGCTACGTTTATGTGATAAATAATAACAACACAAAAAAACTAAAGCAAACATACATTTTAAGTAAAGGACACAACACCCTAAGGTGTAGGCTAGACTTATTGAAATACTTAGGATTTTTTAAGGATACTTGTATGTGTAATTACTTTATCTAAATTAGGCTATACCCTTTTTTGATCAAGTATTGTCTATTTAAATACAACTAACAAACAAGCCTGTCTTCGCACGGAAGTCTTTTAAAATTCGTTGAGTAGTTTGAAAGCTTTTAACGAATAGACCGCAGTAAAGATTAAAAGTCACAGTTGACTGTGTTTATAAGTTCCATACTGCGCATAATACGTATTTTAGCATTGTTGCTCTAATGCGAGAATCGGCGTAGGTCGTTACCATTGCTGCGTGGGAAAACAGCCCAATTGTGGCTTGTATCCGCCTCAAGTATAAAGAGTAAATAAGTAGTAGTTTGTCGTTAAGATGATTTAGTGTCTTAAGGCCGTTGACTTCAATACTTTATTTAGAGCCTTCGTAAAAAATAATACCGCTCAACCAATAAGTTATACTTGACTAAGTAAAATTAATGACAGATTATTTAAATACATACCATGCTTAATTGCTAACATTCATTCAATCTTTAAATTCAGTGAATTAAAAGGCTTTGAAATTTCGTTACAAATGTATACTGTATGTATAGTATGCACGTATGTATGACTCGTAAAACACCAAAGTAATAAAAATAAACGTTTTTACACTAACATTTGTATTTTATATTATATTTTACTAAAAATTATGAACGTAGTAGTTTCTGTACTAAGTAAAATATAATTAATAATCCTTTCCAAAAGAGAATCTGGAGAAAGTGTTCCAACAAGGTTATAAATCTAAGTGAGCCAGCCAAATTCTTTGCTGTCATATAATGTTTGGATACAACATGTTCGATGGTAGCTCTTACTGACTCAAGCATGTCTGCAAAAAAAAAAAACGTTTTCAAAGAACCTACTTTTAAGAGTTAGGTATGTTTGCGTGTCAAATTGCATCAGAAGCGCCGTTATAATTTACCTCGTAATTTATTTATTGTCTTAACAATGTACATTAAATTACACTCATAGGCATTCTGTGTGAATTACATCCAACGTAAAAGATTAGTAGAAAGAGAGTAAATTAATGCTGCACGGATAGTGTAGTGGCTTATGGGATCGGTTTCGTACTACGCTGATGTTGTGGATTTAAAACAAAAGATTCGACAACTATTTGGGCAATTCACAAATTGTTATTTAGTGTTAGGGTGTTCTTTATTCCCGTTTCTTGTATTTTTGTAAAGTTCACCGCGATACAGGATTTATTCCTCATGCTGTAGTTTTTTTAAATAACTACTTAAGTGCAATGCAATCTATTTGAAATACCTAAACAAGCTAAATTATTTTAGAATTATCCTCATTTAATATTTAAATGGCAATTTCCCTTTCTGATTTTTAACAAAATTTCCATTCAGGTTACGGCTGGTAATTTAGGTGTTTGGATAAATGTAGGTTATTTTAGATTAAAGCTACGAATAACATAAACCTTACGCTAACCAACTGAATTAATGAGCATAAAGTAAATGCAAATTCCTTGGAATAGTGTTCTGTGCGCAGTTATTCTTCACTAAATCCAGCTCCATGAAACTGATTAGGTAAACTGAGTGTCAAAAAACATAAATATTTATGTTATGCCAGAAATAAAGAGCCTTGACGATGAATCACAAGGATCCTTTAGAATTTCTGGACACGGTTTATCCCTTTGACATACCAATGGAGTGATTCAGAGTGAATAACAAACATATCTCACGAAAAGTAAATTTAGGAATTTATTTTTTGTTTGTGAAGACGATGTTGTTTATTGCTTTTAATAAAGAATAATAATATGCGTTTAATGCTTTACATACTTCAGATATGTTTCTGTTATGGTATAGAAAGTGTATATCAAGAATTTACCCATAAAAAGACAATGGTACTTCGTTGGAGAGTCGGTAATTGCAGTTCTAGGAAATTAATCTGCTGCTAAACGCAAGGTTAACTTGTATTGTTACTTTTATCAAATAAGACCAATGAAAAAGAAATCAGTCAGACGACCGAGTTGGATTTCTGGATTTTGCCTTCGATATCGATAATCGATAGATCAATTAATTAACTCTGTATAATTTGAACAATAGTATGTAACTTGAATGTAGTACAATAAACAATAGACATTTAACATTTGAATACCGAACAATACCAGACTATGTAGGTGTCGAAATTCATTCATTAGAAAATGTGGCGATGACTAGTTTCATCTGACAAAAATAGGTACATCAATTTTTTTCTTTCTCCTGTTACATGGCAATTATATAGTTTTCAAATGCTATGAGCTTTTCTTGTTTCTTTATTTGGGGTTTAGTTAGTCGAATTATCATCAACAAAGTGTCTGTTATCTCCATTTCTTTTATATTCGACCGTTATTGGACCCAAAAATGTGGTGTTTTTTTAATTTTTCTAGAAAAAATCTTGTATAATTTCATTTTTATTATAAGAAAAGGTGCAATAATTTCGATGGGATTTTTTTTAAGTGAACGTCTTGATTGTGATAAAGAGATTCTTGTGTCACTCAGTAGACAATAACAGACTGTTCAAATATATTCTATAAGAATCTCTTCTAATATATAATATAAAGTTATTCATTTAACGAAATCTTGTTCCACTTGTTTCGTATTTAAGTTCATCTTCATAATAGCAACAATTATTGCAGAATGAGTTTCAGGTTTGTTGTTATTCAAAGTACTTACCTTATCTTTTTCAGTGTTGTCTGTGTTATCTGTAAAAATCTAATTGATAAACAATAAATAAACAAATAGTATATTCCGTTGTATCTTTATATTTTGATCATTTACTAGATTATCTGTAATTTAATCAAGAGTTTATGTAATTAAAACACTTTAACATAGCTTTACTTACCGTTAATTGGATGACAACTTCAAGTGATCCCGGTACACTACCAATCAATATGCAACCGTTTAATACACCGCACGGAAAGAGCTCTTCAATTCTCGTAGCTGGGTATCCACTCAACTATTGATTTGCATGCTTTTCTTCAAACACTCGATCACTAACACGTTTATGGTCAATAACAATGTCACAAACAAAATCGTCCTGCCTCTCAATTGTACGATAGAGTTTCACTTGTCAATAGTATCTTGCATCTATTCTACATACAGAAAAATTATATTCTCAAAGAATTCGCACTAGATGAAAATGAATGCAGCAAAATAGGCCGTATTTTCACTCCAATGTCGTATTGATTGTAGACGGATTGAATTTAAACAATGGCGTATATAAACAGAATATAACACCGCGAGGCGAGCACCGCACGTGCCGCCCCGCCCGCGGTCACCTCCGGACTGACGGCGCGAGTTGAGTAAAGATCGCATTCGGGTGCTTTCGTACGGTGCTCACTGCGTTCGGATGTCTGCTCGGGGCAGCACAGCAAGGCAAGGTAACTCGGTGGATGTTTTTATTTTGAAACCTTGCGTGCATATCATTTTTGCATTGACAGACAGACAGGTTACATGGAGCCGAATCTTTTACTCTTGTCTAGACGTACTCCTCACTTATCAATATGTCTGATGTCGAATGAAAGGCATATCTATTATGTCTTAAAATAAACGTACATATAGACTTTTTCGTATCTAATATTGTCAACGTAAATAGATCCTACATATTTATCGAATTTGTTTTTCTATTGAAAACCACTACTTAAAATAAGGTAAGTGTTCCTATTAGTTTTTTTTTTACCTTAATACTTTTTATAGGTTGCTGTAGAAAACTAAGGAGAGGCCTATGTCCAGTAGTATACGTCATTTGGAGATGATGATTTTCTGAATTCGCATATACATATTTATAATGAAAAAAAAACAAAAGGTAGAATTATTGAGAACCTACGGTTCATAAAGATCCTCACGCTATATGAACGTCTACCTGAGAATCTTTGAATTCTAACAGTCGCATATCCATAAATTAGCCTCGGCACCAAAAAGAGCCGGGTCATTCAAATACGTGGGTCCCTACTTAGGTATATGTCACTTCTTATTTGGTTAGAAATAAAATCTTCCATATGACGAACATCATTTATTTATTTGGCGCATGGAAAACATATAGCTGCGAACAATATTAAATAAAAAATAGTAATCAATCATCTGAGAAGCAATCACAAGTTTTCACTTTTAGTTCCAGACTAATTGAAATTGCTGTGAGCCAATAGATTAGGAAAACAAAAAGATAACAAGAAAAAAGTCAGTCAAAGACACAGATTTATCTAATGCGCTACGTAAAAACCATTAATTTATTGTGTTAGACTGTGGGTACGCAAAATTACACTGTAATTAACTTTTCAAACTCCTCCAAAAATTTAAAAATAGATAGGAATTAATTAATCATGATGATGATGATAGGTACTAATTTACCTATAATGCACCTAAATAATTAAAAATAATGTAACATATCTTTGACTGCATGTTTGGCCTAGTGGTCTATGCGGTCGCCACACCGCTCTCTCCTGAACCTTCGTGGGTTCAAATCCCACGTAGGACAACACTTTGTGTGATCCAGAAATTGATTTTCTGAATCTGGGTGTTCTTTTTGTTTGTTTCATGACTGTTTGTAAATTCCCCGCGACACACATGATGTACATTCCTTTTTAAACAGAACAAACAGAAAATAACTTAAGGGAACTTAACAGAAAATAAATAGAGAAATAAAAAAAGTTATGTGTTTATTTTATATCGCAACCAGACTGTCTGACCCCATGGAGTGACATCACTATCGTTTGGCGTGATATAAACTGTCTTGGGTCGGTGGCTACATGCCTAGATCACTTAATGGTAAATGTATTATGGAAATTTTAATCTCCTGAGACGAGCTCTGAGCTCTCCAACATGAGTGGAGGTTTGCAAAATTTAAATTTTTACTTGAATCTGACTTAGTGGTAGAACTCGTTTCAGCTCGGAAGGTATATAGCAGCCTCGTTCTGATTTTGTAAAATAGTAGACCTATTTTCATTAACAAATCATTCAATAGATATATTGTATTTCATTGAAATCTCAGCAAGTAACAATAACCACACAATAACCAAAATTTTCCTCATGAGATTAGTGCGTTTTAACAAACAAAAAAACTCTTACGCTTTGTATTAGATATTATTATAGGTGTTACAGTTAGTCAACGGCAATTTTAGATTTAAATATATCTTCTTATCTAATCTAAATCTTTTTTAGAACTGATGAACTTAAAGACATCACGCGATCTTCGTAATGTACTAGATCAAATATTTTATTTATACAAATTCTAAAGTAGTTTTGGGGTCCACATATTTATCAAAACAACATATTCCATTACAGATATAAACATCGTATAGATATCATAAAACGTCAAAATGAATAAGTTCCCAAACAAAAATAATATTTTAGTCCATTGAAACATCTAAAATATGTATTAAGTGAACTTAAAACGAACACTCTCGTCTCGTTCCAATAAATTGTCAATTTCCATTTTCATCATAGGTATTCCCTTTGCAATTTTTGAGACGCGAAAATCGAAATACATTTAGTAAATCGCGAATATTTGAAATGTACTTCATGATAGCTTTGAAAATTTATCTTATCTTTGGGCAAAATATATTTCAATTGATTCAAAAATATTACATTTCTGATTGATATAATAAGATGTACTTAAAAATAAAATGGATTTTAAAAGTGCTTTACAATGTGCAGGCAGATTTACAATGAAACATAACTGGCGAAACTTCAAATAAACATTCAAGTGGGTTGAGATTCAGAGAAAACGTATATCATCACTTCAGAAATGTTAGAACTGAGTACCATATAGATCTTATGGACGATGACGATAACAAACGAACGAAGATACATATTTTATATTTAGAACCAAACCTTGTCCTAAAGTTAGGAACATTGTTTATTTATTTAAAATTTTAAAGATGTTTAGATCAGAGGACTTGATGTTCAAGGCATTCTCTACCAGTCAACCTTAGAGGCTTGTACGATAGATTGTGCACAGAGATTGCACTATGAAATAACTACAGACACTACACTACACATATAAAACTTATACATACATAACAATACCTATAACATGTATAGAATTAACAAATATACATATATTTACAGATATATAAATATACATACATTATCTATTTATAAAGTTTGTGACGTTGTAAGGGATAATCTTTGAATCTACTGAACCGATTTTGAAAATTCTTTTACTGTATTGTGTATGTACTGTATTTGTGAGTGACAAAGGCTATATATTAACTTGAAAAATCGATACTATACCCGAGCCGGGGTGGGCGGCTAGTGAGATATAAAGGCCCAACTTGTAGCTGGGCCTTTATATCTCACTAGCCGCCCACCCCGTTAATTTTTGAATTCTTCTTGCCATTATGGGTGACTACGGAACCCCATTCTATGCGTGGCCTGACACGCACTTGGCCGATTTTTTTTATATCGTGAATGCATAAGATATTAATCTATATGTATACTTATGTTCCTCATTGTTTTCGATTGCGTTACGAACCAGAGGTTTATACCTGTTATTTAAATTACATCACAATGAAACGACAATCGAAATGTCATTCAAGAAGTTGAATGGTTCAAGTCCAAAATAGACGTGGTAAAAGAGGCTATTCGTTAAGATGTTCTATGGGAAAGATACGAGGCATCCACACTGACATTGATGTATGATGGGAGTGATAGGACTGTTACAACATATCTAAACGTTCCGGGATGAGAATTATGTACATTTTTCACATTGTTTGGAGAACGACTATTCCTTGAACTCCATTCTATATATATTAAATCTATTCAGGGATGTGTATATGTTCAACTCAAATGTTAATTAATTGGATTACTGTTTTCAAGACCTTCGTCGGTGTATTAAATTACAAGGTCACGGTAAGCATGTTTCAAGTAGAAGTATGTATAAGTGACTAATCAACAAATTACATTTTAATGATTCAGTTTATGTTTCGTTACATAAGTTTATCGTCGTATGCACGCATATGTTTATTTGTTCCATTTTCAAATTCTGATTGTGTATGGCATTGTAGTTCAATAACGGTTCAGTTCTTAGAATAATTAGCAAGACTCGGGTGCAAAACATTTTACTACAGAGAGGTTGTCTACCTATTGACAAAGTAATTATAAAGGTGATCTTATTCGTTTCAAGTTTAACGTCATATGTTAGTTACAACCTTGAAAAAACTGAAAACACGGATAATATTTTCACAAGTGATATAAAAATATGATATTGATTTAGTTGCATTGTGTTGCAAGCCATTCAGTACGTCTATTTATGGCCCAGTTTCGGTGGATGTGTGACATCACTAGTATTTATTTAGCTAATGTCACCCAACATGGTTGCTTTGGGTGCTTTGACGTCGTTGTCATATTTGGTAGTCGTATAGTCAAGTTCGTCGGAGAAAGATGTAAACTCAACTTTTAGATAGTAGTTCGTCCCTTAGGCGCTTTTTGTCATCATCATCGTCATTAGCCTATCGCAGTCTACTGCTGGGCATAGGCCATACACCACTCTGATCGTGCTCTTACATCGATGGAAGTCTAAACTGTCGATAGTTCATGGATACATGACACCTTTACAATTATATTCCACTTACCTACAGTTTACTATCGGACATGACTTCTACTAAATACACCATGTGTTTGCTCAGGTATAATATCTATATTACATATAGACGTTATAATACCTATATACGTTAATCTGTAAGCAGCAATAGCAAAGTTACGTTCTATTTCAGTAATAATGAAAAGCAAGTTTTTCCATCAGTATAATTTTCCTATTACTTTAATATGTGTCGAGGGGAAGCTGAGTGCGATATCCCCTTTTTATATGATCAAGGTATCATCTCCTCCTCCCATCCCGTATAATCTTAAAGAGATTTTGGAATTATGTACAATTGTGGAAAGCTGAAATTTTAAAACCTACATGTAGTTTTTATCCAAACAGATAAGAAAATAAATTAAAAATATAAAAGATAATAAAAAAAGGCAATAGTGATGTAAACATACTTTTGAAGGGGAATATTACTTTCATACATTACAAAACTTTAACAGTTTTCGCAGTTATTGGAAGTTCTCAAAGAGATAAATTTCCTCCCCGTTTTTTCTGCAACTATACCAACAAACAAACTCTTCAACTTAAAAATGTTACTATGGATTAAAAAATCGTGTGTCTTAAATTAAGGAAATGTTTGAAACGGGATCTACTCGTCATTATATACATTTAAAATGGGAATAAAATTCATAATGGAGCATTAGAGGTTTCTAATGGTCACTAGATGACTCTCTACCTGGGTGGTCGCTCACTTCTCTATAATTAAATCCTACAAATCCTTGCAGGTAAAATTATGAATATCTTTGTTTATCCACTTTAATAAATTAAAGCAGCGCCGCGCCGGAGCGAGGGCTATATCACACGCATTATTTTTATGTATTTATTTTTATTAGGAGAGGCCAGTTTAGAAGTAGATTGCAAAAATCGATTAAATAAATATGCTGTAGTACTAACTTTTAAACTTTCGCATTGTGTTATATACATAAATACGTTTACTAGCTGACACCTCAGATGAATAAAAAAGGTAGATACCGCACTTAAAAGACGAAAGTGAAGTCCCTTTTTTTTAAAAAGTGACTGTCACTGAAGTCTTGACACTTTAAAAAAAAATTGTCCTGGAAGTTGCGCAAAAATATGTGATATGCAAAAATTAATCCATTTGTTTTTCCATTAATTAAATTTAGGAGGCATATGTGACGACGACGGGCTAAGCGGAGGGGTTACGACAAGCGGCCAAAGGGAAATCAGTACCATGGCGTTGTTTACTTTTAGTGATTATCAACGTGCAGTCGTTGTACGCGAGTACTACCGCAACAACGATTCTTTTACACTAGCGTAACAAAAATTTTGCGCTCATTACAACATACGGCGTAAAATGGAAGCTCCATCGATTCAATTGATTAGAAAATGGGTACAGAAGTTCGTGAAGACAGGTTCAACAATGAATCA
The DNA here is from genome assembly GCA_932526445.1 of Phragmatobia fuliginosa. Lineage (NCBI taxonomy): Eukaryota > Metazoa > Arthropoda > Insecta > Lepidoptera > Erebidae > Phragmatobia > Phragmatobia fuliginosa. The sequence continues at coordinate 9,245,980 of OW052071.1, read as the reverse complement.
AACACGATCCGGCCGACCTAGAACATCAAGAGTTCCCTATAACTTCGAGCGTGTAAGAGCGTGAAAATCCTGGACTCTCTACTTTTAAGCGGCCTACTAGTAACGCTTTAGGCGTGCCCAGAAATAAAGCCTCAAGATCGCGTTCACAGGCAAACGAAATGTTAGAGAGATTCACCAGTTTTACCAACAATTTATCCCCAAATGACTTATCCCCAATGAACTTCTAACTTTGAGAATACCTTAAAAGCTAAGTTTTCAACAGCAATCCGGAGTCCCTAGAGGAATTAAAAGAAAATATTCGAGAGGAATTGCAAAAGATTTTACGAAATAATTGTCATTGAAAATTTTCGCTCCAGGTTGTGCAGCAGTGTCAAAATAGTCAAGGCTCACAAATCGATTATGTAATTAAAAAAAAAACAAAATCCCCATTTGTATACTTTCATAATAAATTACCCAGTTTTTATTTCACATAACTAATTTCTTTTAAATCATCATTTGAAATATAAACGAACTTTTGGTCCACGCTGCACTTAAATATATGTCGCTTAGTATAGTAATTCATTGTAATAACATATACATGGTTTTTATTTCATAAATGCATAACCACTGAAGTACCGAGAGTGAGTATTTTTATAATTTTAAAATCGAAATCTTAAAAACACCATAAAAATTTAAAATTAAATAATACTCATGTTTACTCTTTACTTCATTATTGGCTATGAGTTTACCTAAAAAATTACTTACCACATTTTAGGCTATTAGAAATACGAAATACGAGTAATGTAGCGGAAGTTTTTTTTAACTGTTTAAGGGCCAATATCACATTAATACATCTTTTGCGCACCTAACCGTTTACGCGGCGAATATAAGCCGTGGCAGCTCTCGAAAGGAATATATTGGCGAAGCTTTATTAGAATTTTCACTTATACCTATTATTAATCGCAGCGTAATGATGTCTAGCTTTCCACGATAACCTATCTAATACTGACAGAAAGTGACCTATCTTTCAAATCAGTTTAGTAATTCCAGAAATTTGCGCGTTCAACCAGACAAAGTTTTCACCTTTTTATTATTATAGGTATTTATAAACGAGAATTGCTTTGTAATAATTATCTTTGAATTGCCAAAAGTTTCCACTAGATTATACAGCCCGTTAGGTAATAAGAAATATAATACGCTATGAGTATTTACATCATAGAGTAAAATATTCCATTTCATTATTATTATGCTTTCGCCCACACTCTTCAATCTCAGCTTCCATTATCCTGTGCAGGTATATAAAACAGAAGATGTTTAAAGGTTTCACACTCAATTTAATTTAAATTTAGAATTTGGATTATAAATAATTAATTATTTGATTAAAATGTTGTTTCTTATTTCAATGTGGCCGCTGAATTTGTGCTTAAATAAAAAACCGTTCATGTTACTGATTATTTTTAATCAGATTACTCGGTGCAGTAAAAACGAAACTTATGTGTCTAACTGTAAGGTCTCCTGAGAGGAGCTAGTGATCTAGAAGGAAAAAAAGTAAGCAAAAACCAAGTCCAATTACTAGATAAAAAAGAGTTTTTATTACCATTTACTTCAGTCCTTATAGTATAATTAGTTTCTATCAATCTATGTAGAACGATTTCACCCACTGCCTAGCAGTTAACTAATAATAATATAATAATGTATTTATTGTTTTCAAGTACAAGTATAAGTTTACCATAATAATTTTACAATTTTTATATCCCGGTGATCACAAATAATGAACTGCTGATACCTAAAAAGGAAATAAACCTGTGATGAAAGTATCAGCAATTGTTATTATGACACAGTAAGGGCATTATTTTTAAATTACAATAATAAAACAATTCAAATTACAAAAACAAAAACAATTAAAATTATGGAAAAAATCAAAATAAATATAAAAATGACTGTAATGAATTGGATAGCAATTGCAATTACATTAATTAAAATAATAACAAATTATAAAGCACTAATTTAAATCAATTTCATCTCAATAAAATAAAATCCACCAAGATAAGAAATAATTAAAAAGCATGTGTCTCTGTGTGTGCGTGTGTGTGTGTGCATGTGTATGTGTGAGTGTTCGAGTGTGTGTGTGCGCGCATGGGTGTGTGTGTGTGAGTGTCTATTTAACTGGATGAAGCAGATTCTCAGTTACATCGTAGGTAAGTGTAAGAAGCCAGTCAGTGACAACCTTTTTACAGTGGCATCTATTTTTATTAACTATGTTCAAACGCTTATTTAAATTGTTAAATTATTGTGAGAAAGCAACAGAATCGTTGACCGAAGCTCGTCCTGCGAATCTCGTTTGAGGGTAGTCTAAGCCTACTTGTTGGTTGACTTCGGGACATCACAGAAAAATATTCACAATTACCTGTCAACATATCTACCCTGTCAACCTGTCAACATGTCTAAGAGTAACTTGCAGAATGAACATTTGTCGTACTGTTAAGACTCCAAAATGGTCATAAAGTTCCTTGGTGGGAAAGCGGAAAGGTTTAAAACTGGAAACCTTTAGGATAGCTCTTTGGGCCCGCTCTAATTTTATCATATTACTCTTACAGGCGCCACCCCAGGAAGAAATACAGTAAGCTATTAGGGATTGGCACAGAGAATAGTACACCGTTTTCAAAATATTGAGATCCGCTATGTGTCTAAAATGTTTAAATATATATATTAACTTCTTAATTCTTCCCGTCAAGAAATTAATATGTGGCGCAAAACTTAACCGTACATCCAAAATAATGCCCAAATATTTGATACTATCCACTCTTTGTAGTGTGGGACATTTGCACTTGAGATGTTTATTTGGTGCGTGATTATGGACTGTAAAGGAATAGTTATTATCATTAAAATGTTTCAGAGTTTTGATATTGAACAACATATACTTGATTTTATCGACATTGAGAGACAGAGTATTGTCGGATAACCATTTAATTACTCTGTTAAATCCCATCTGTGCAGCCTCAAAAACAAGCGCTGTGTCATCTGCGAAGGCCAACAATTTACCATCCACTAGATCTAGATTGCAAAGTCCGTTTATATACACTAAAATGAGTGTAGGGCCAAGTACTAAGTGTACTACCCTGAGGAACACCAAACTCCACAGGAAGATGACTGCTGATGTGCTCACCAATTTTGACACATTGAGCGCGGTTGGTTAGGTAACTGCGAAATAGCTGCAGCTGTTTATCCCTGATTCCGATCGCCTCCAGCTTAAGGATCAATCTGGGGATAGAGACCGTGTCAAAAGCCTTGGCCAAATCAAGAAATATTGCCAAACATCTTTTGCCGCTATCCAACGTCCTCACCACATGGTTAGTGAGATCATGGGGCGGCTGTTCTACGGATCCGGTCCAAGAACACCGCCCCCGGGCCCCGGACGGGGTTCCAGCCCGAGTGATGGCCCGTGCCCTCGACTACATGTCGGACCACCTCAGGGGAGTGTTGGACGCTAGCCTGGCGTCCGGACGCTTCCCTGAGCGTTGGAAGTGCGGGAAGCTGGTCCTGATACAGAAGCATGGACGGCCTGCCGATTCGGTCGCGGCCTACAGGCCCATCGTGTTGCTGGACGAGGCGGGTAAGTTGTTCGAGAGGGTTCTCTCTGCCCGCATCGTCCGGCACCTCTGCGAGGTGGGGCCCGACCTGTCGGACGCCCAATTCGGCTTCCGAGAAGGGCGTTCGACGGTCGACGCGATCCTGCGCCTGAGGGCCGTGACCGAAGAGGCGGTGAGAGGAGGCGGAGTGGTGTTGGCGGTGTCATTGGACATCGCCAACGCCTTCAATAGTCTGCCATTCGGCTGCATCAGGGCCGCACTCCAGTACCACGGAGTGCCAGGGTACCTGAGGCGGCTGGTGGCAGACTATTTAGAGGAGCGTACCATCGAGTACGAGGACCGAGATGGCGCCTTGAGACGCAGGGCCATGTCGTGCGGTGTTCCACAGGGGTCTGTCCTAGGACCACTCCTGTGGAACATGGGATACGACTGGGCTCTACGAGGGCGTCTCCCCCCCGGGCTGGGTGTAATCTGTTACGCAGACGACACCCTGGTCACGGCCCGGGGGGCAAACTTTGAGGAGGCGGTGCGCCTGGCCACCACGGGAGTCTCCCGGGTGGTCGGGCGCATCGAGGCGCTGGGTCTGCGGGTGGCCCTGGACAAAATGGAGGCCCTATTATTTCATGGGCCCCGTCGCGGTCCGCCCGCCGGCGCCTCGATCGAGGTCAACTCGGTCCTCGTACCGGTCCGGGCCCAGATGAGGTACCTGGGTCTGGTCCTCGACGGTAGGTGGCTCTTCGACGAGCACTTCAGCTTTCAGCCGGTCATCGAGGAGTGGGCAGGGCGGCAGCACGGGACCCTTTCCTTCCGGCTGACGCAGGTGCTTTCCGGGCACGGTTGCTTCGGAAAGTACCTGCACTCGGTCGCTAGGAGGGAACCGAGTCCCGCCTGCCACCACTGCGACTGCAGTGAGGACACGGCCCAGCACACGCTGGCGGTCTGCCCCGCTTGGGCGGCGCAGCGCCGGGTCCTCACTGCAGTCATCGGAGGGGATCCCTCGCTGCCGGCCGTCATAAGATCGATGGCCGGCAGCGACAGTTGTTTTACCGCGGTCGCAACCTTCTGCGAGGACGTAATCTTGCAGAAGGAGGTGGCGGAGAAGGCCCGGGAGGATTCCATCCAATCGGACCTGATCCGCCGCCGGCGCCCCGGGCGGCGGAGGCGCGCATACCTGCGTCTCATGCCGCCCTGAGAGTGGCCGCGGATGGGCGGGACGGGTTTCCCGTCCGTCCGCAGTAGAGGCCAACCGCGAGGGGGCGACGTCCGCGTGTGACCGGATGTTGCCTAATTAGAGAGTAAATTTTGAGATGGTGCCCGCAACAGTGCGGGCAGGCGCCGGTTGGAGTCCAGAAGGAAATCCCCTCCCTGGACTCCTTCCAATACAAAGGCGCAGAGAGGGTCACACCGTGTGGTTTTAGTCGGTTCGAGTCCGACACACCACCCCGAGGGTCGGTGACGGTCCGCGGGGATTTCCACACGTTAAAAAAAAAAAAATGGTTAGTGAGATCATGAACTGCGTCATTTGTAGAAATATTTTTTCTAAATCCATATTGGTTGTTACTTAGTATATTGTGAGCCTCCAGATATTTGGTTAAACGTTTGTTCATAATTTTTTCCAATACCTTAGACAGAGATGGCAAGATAGATATAGGTCTATAGCTATTGACACAATGAGAATCCCCAGATTTTAATATATTATAAATAGGACCCCTCTTTAATAAGTCTGGAAAAATTCCTTTTTGTATACTAAGGTTGATTAAATACGTTATTGGCGGAACCAAGAGAGCCCTGTACTGCCTAAGGAGGTTTGATGAGATGCCATCAATTTCAACCTCACAATCTGTACGTAGAGTAAGTATAAATTATTTAAAGATAATATGTACAATATTGGTTATAAACTAAAACAATGAACCTAAAACTAAAAACCTTAATAAAATATAATATTAGAACTAAAATATATCATTAAAAGGAGTCCCTTTAGGCATGGTTCCGAAGATACTGGCAGCATTCCCCCTTTGAATTGCTAAACTAATTCTTTGTCCGAGATAACTGCCAGCTCTTCGGTCTCCTGTGATGTCGACTAATCTTTTTGCTATGTCCTTGAAAAGCTTTATAGCGCTAGGACCCCACGGCCCAAGGGTCTCGACACCGAATGGGACAAAATCATATTCGGAGCCTAGACCCCTGTATTTGGATGCTTTAGCTTCACATGCCGCACCAGCTCTGTTGTTGGTTCCATGTAGATGGGAAGGGGCCAGCGTGTCTGAACAGGTTGCATCCCATACCAGCACCCGGCCCATCTTCCATGGAATCAAACTCATACCGTCCGGTCTCTTGCCATCGTCTCTTGCAATACCAGTCGGCTCAAGTAGACTTGGCACGTTGACGGTGGCAAGGGACCGGCGTATGATATTGTTAAGTGCGGCATGTCTCGAAAAGCGGCCTGCACTTTTTTGGCAAGTATTATATTCTCAACTTCTATCTCGTCAGTTTCAAGGAAAACAAATGAATTCAAAGATGTGTGTTGTAAATCCTCACAGGTGCCATTTAGTTCGGGTGTAATTTTGTGAGCTAGCTCTTTCCCAATATTTGCAAAAAATCTATTCACCTCATTAATAGATGTGTCAATAGAATCATTGATCCCTAATAGAGAAGTAGAAGGAGAATTAGTTCTGACAGTATGAGTGACTTCCCTTATAACCTTCCAAAATGTTTTTTGGGGTTAGACTTAGCCACATTCAATGGCTCTTGCTCGTGCTGTATTTTTAAGGATTTAATAATGGCGTTACAGAAATTACGATACCTCTTGTAGGTGGTGGTTTTGAGAGTATCATTATCGGGGTGAGTTTTCATTTTTTTATACATCTGATCCCTATTTCTCATACACCTGAGGATGCCTGGAGTAATCCAAGGCTTGATGATTCTTAAACGACGGGGGACATATATATTTGGCACTTAGTTTTAGAGCTCTGGTCAGTGAAGTAACCAACAATTCAAGGGCAGCGTTAGGCTTTTTATATTCGTAAATCGAGGCTAGGTCAATAGTTTTAATTTGTTCATCAAGTACTGTGTAGTCAATTTTAGTCTGTATAATATTTCGAAATCCTATGGTTTTAGATTTTTCTAAGGTGAGCAATACTGCGTTATGATCCGTAACAGTGGAATCAAGGACCAAAGTCAACTCATAGCATTAACCTGCTAAAAGCAACAAAGAAGTTGATTTCGTCATGTAATTAAATAGGAAACATGCCTTCAATGTTTGTCTACTGTAGTTGGATTTACAGATACTGCAGCAGGTATGGAAGTTAAAGTTCTAATCATCATCATCAACAGCCTTTAACAGTCGACTGCTGGACACAGGCCTCTCCTTGAAAAGGAGGTATTGGCCTACTATATCACGCTGGCCAGACGGGTTGGTATAGGGTTGGTTTCAAGTTTTCCTTCTCTTTGCATTGATAATAATATAAAGTTAAAATAATATACCTTAGTTTTTAAACAAACCATATTTTGTAACTGGCTAAGTCTAAGACAATATTCATTATGTTGAAAGAAATAATATGAGTGCCATGCCCCACCGGATCCAGGGAGCAAAGTTCAGATGGAAAGTTACGAGAGTAGGCACGAAAAAACCCAAAGCTTAATAACCTCCCCTGTACGGTCTGAAACTTGTCGGAGAGTCCCGAGATACATTTACAACTTAAGTTACATTTATCACATCCTACTTGCTACCACAGAACAGAGTGCTACTTACATTATATAAATTGTGAATTTGTCACGGTTTAGAGTTTTTGTAGTGATATGAGAAAAGTCAACACTTAATATAATATTTGCCAAATGATGTTTGTTATACGGCTAGACTCTGAACCTATTTCAAATACATTTCTAAGGCTTAGGTAAACTCAAACCGAAAATAAGTATCATCAATATTAGTACTGTGTAATATAAACCTACAGATACGTAATAAGTGGGCGTTTCATATCCACACGTCTAGACAGTATTATAAGTAAATAACTAAATATAAACATGAATCGTTAAGTGTTAGTAAACACGAACCCTTTGAAAATGTTATGAATCAATGAATTACAATAAGATAAATCTGCGTTGGTGGTTAAAAATAGAATAGTTGGAAGTAGCCACGTTACGATCATCAATTTGGGCAGTTGGCTTATGTTGCATTACCTTATCTTTCTCCGAGGGCGTCTGGCTAGGCTATATGTAAGCTACATGTAGTTGCAGAAACTTCTCGAACAGATCGGTTTGTGAGAGACGAAGACAACAATCTGCGCCTTTAAAATTTCCATTAATTCATAGACTTTCTTGTTCGTCTTGAAACATATTTCGGGGTTCGTTTCTGTTACTGCTCTATTTTTTTATAAATCTGTCACATGTAAAAATATTTATATAAACATAAGGTAAGAAAAACTCACGTGCACAAGGTTAGGTTATAACCTCGTAGTTTGTGTTTCACTCAACGAATCGACTCAAAGACATTAAAGCACACACGAAGCACAAAACGAATAGACCGTATAAATTCATTATAACACTGTTTTTAAGTACCTCAGAATACGGTGCCAATTTTATAGAACACTACGACTTTTTCATATTTTTTTTTAAATTTTCTGGTATTGTGAAATTGAAGATAAGGAGGTCCCTTCAATTTCGGTAGGTTTAGGTAAGCGAGCGGACGTTGAAGTAATGGTAACTATTATCGTTATTTATAGACACTTGTAATTCAAAAAGTCACTAGTGCGTTGCGGGTCTCTCAGACAGAAAGTATGCACTTTTCTTAAAGGTCGTGTTGGTCAGAAAATGCCGTTTATTATAATTACCGACATAGTGTGAAATAAAAAATTAAATTTAAGCTTACATAGTTGGAATTTTTTCAATGATTCAAGTGATAAGTCTGAATACTTTCTCAATCTTGCAGTTCTCATAACACAAGCAATAAACAACACCAGGGGGTCAAGTCGATGGTCGGGGCTCTCTCTATTAAGTGCTCTTTTGAAATTTTATATTATTGACTTTTAGTTCATCAGTTTATTTATCATATTCCTCATTTATTTGCTTTTTACGTAGTAATTATTTAAATAATAATAATAATAATAAATTTTGCCGACATCAAAAGGACACTTTGTTGGTCTAGCGGTTAGCGTATGCAGCTGCTGATCAAGAGGTCTCGGGTTCGATTTTCGGGTTGGACCAAATAATTGTGTGATTCACAAATATCTGATTCGGAGTCTGGGTGTTATCTATGTAAGTATAATGTGATTAATTAACAAAAAAAAAATGTTTATGTATTTATATCAGTTGTTAAGTACCCATAATAGTTAGTTAGTTTACTACTAACTAACATAATACTCTGCTTAGTTTGGGACTGGATGATGTTGTGTCAAATGTTCAAATATTTATTTATTTCTAATTTTTTAGCTATTATTTTAATGTAACTGTTGATCGAACAATTGAAGCGCTTTTAGTAGTGTGATTCTCTAACCATAAGACCAACACACCTTACTCTCCTGCCTCCTACAAAATCATGCTGGCGTGGTGTCTCTAAGGAGACGAAGATCTAAAGGTTTTTTTCACTCGATTACAAAAAAGTATTATCATGGAAATTCGTGACTATATTCAGTTAGATTTCGTCACCATGACATTGTGTTAGTGTAACGAACGTTTCTGCTTAAGTTAGGATGTATAGATCCGTAAGCTATTCAATCGAGAATGTATTACAGATCCAATGATGTGTAAATATACCTTTATAGTCAATTTTTTCGTATCTATTCATGCATTTTTGTGAAGAAAAGGCCTATGTACAACATTAAAATGTTAAAAACTGACATAATTCTCGCTAATGTTAAATTACTCGGAATTGACTTACACATTACACACCATCACAAATGCGTTTCCGAGGGGTGACGGGCCAATTTGTCGATAATAAATTTAACAGGTAGGCAATTTATATTAGGGGAACTCTGTAATCGATATTTCGCTTCCGGAAAAAAGTTAGACTTGTGTCAGGTATAGGGTAAAAAGTGTATGTATTTAGCAAGTAAGCCATTAAGCACAGGTATCAGAGTAAAGGTATATTTTCGGTTACTTATAACAGCTTCTTCTAATTCTTTATCTTATTTACTTTTCTTTGTATAATGATATCTAAACTTGCCCAATTCAGATTTATTCTAGAGTGTAATTTATTTTTTGCTTGCGTAAACACCAATAACATCGTAGGGTTATTACTCTACCGATTATGAAATTATGGACAATCGGGTCCTTAGGGTGGGGATCTCACTAAGACGCTATAGTGTGGATCACCATACAGCCTGCTTTGGCAGTTAGAGTGGTGCTCTCAACTTTTGGATTCTACTCATGCTTTCCATTGGACAGAGTAGAGTAGAGATTTACAGACTTTAGAATAAAAATTAAAAGCTATGGAATACCGTTAGTTATTAGACATTAAACCAGAAGGTTATTCCGAAATGAAACTCTTCTACTAATGATGTACTACTAATGTAGTACGTGTAGAATTTATAAAACTCGTATTAAAATAATTGATGTGCAATCAAAAACATTGATGATTGTAATAAATTGCGTAACTAGAACTAGACTTAATCTTCAAAGTGATCGTTTCTGCAAGCAGCAAGCTGTTATACATAAGCATATGAATAACATCTCGTAACCAAACAATAATCTGACTAACGACGAGATAAAAAAAGTAAAAGGCAATCAATGCGAAGCGTGCGATCACACAGGAAATCCGCGACATCGCATTACAAACTCGCTTCGGTTTCTGATACTGATTCATATATTCATACTAGCTGACCCGGTGAACTTCGTTCTGCTTTAGAATTCGTAAATATTGTATATGTAATAGCTATTTAAAAAAATTGTTAGTAACTAATCGTTAGTCCAGTTAAATAAGCAAACGGAAAGCAACTTTGTTTTATACCATGTATGATGTATACATGTACATATATGTGTATGTATAACTGTCAAAGGAAGTACGTGGGAGCGCCTGGTTTACCTACACAAACGTACAGGCATGGATAAATGGGAAGTAGAAATAATTATAAAAGTGGTATTAGGTTTTTTGTCTGCTCTAATATGTTAATACTCTTCTTCTTTTCTTCTACTCCTACAGTATACGAGTGAATTTGTCATCGATTTTGTTTTCTTAATTTTGTTTGACTTCTGTTTTGAAAAATCTTTACTCAAAAATTTAAAACTGAGGACATAATCAATATTATTAATCAATAATATTACTGCAGAAGACACTTATAATGCAAGCACAGATAAATTTATCAGTATTTAAATATTACGTTGATTTCATTACGAATGGGCCGGTTAAGACCGGGACGATACTACCCTCGCGTAGAAAACCAATCTAAAAATTAAGGCATTCGTACTGTTGTATTTCGTTTGTGAAAAAAATTATTTACAATAAATCAGGTCATTTTAAGTTTAAGTGATAGTGGACAACGTTTCTCGTTAAACTAATATTATACAACTATCTATGTTTTTCCAATTTGGTTGCACTCTCCTTCCTATCCATTTTTTAGTTCACTGCTTATTAATAAGTGGTGTATAATAATATGTGTTTTAATTCACTCCTTTGATTGCAAAACTACTTATTTAATTTTAATATATATTTACTGAAACTAAATTAAACATAGTTACTCACATAAACTCATGGAATGAAATAAATACATTCACTCGTTTGAATGACTTCACAACCGTTGAAAGATTATTTCTATTTTAGTGCTCGTCGACACTGAGGATAGATAGACTCATGAAGTTGTCTACTCGGCTAACCTAATGCCTCTGGGTAATCTATTATTCACAACCACGACCTACGGTGACTATGAATAATAAACATATTGATTAATCGGTTATTGTTGAGCACGTCATAGTAAAACTGACAAAAGAGCATTTATAACGTCCATGTTAGTAGTTACGGACGTGTCAAGGTCTTTGTCAGTGACTGATTGGCAATTATGGGACTACCTATAGAGCGACTATTATGCTCAGTAAACCAGACGAATAATTTCCCAACAGCCTTAAAACTTGATGAAGATAAATTCATTGTCGTCATAAGTGGTTCCTATAAAAAATAACGATTTTGCTGTATTATTTTAATTTATTTCATTTCACTTGTCTTGGAAAATTATATAACAAATATTTATGGACCTATACGTATAGTAAGTTTAAATAACTTCATATATATCTACATCTATTTAGTGATATAAATAAAAGTAAGTACTTGAAATGTCTGTTTCACAAAGCTTTACACAGGGGAAATCCCGGAATGGTAATTTGAGCTTTTGGATGCTACAAATACATCCCAAATTATAATAAGTATAATTGGATTCTATGCCATTCAAGCACTGAACCCTTATCTTTGTGTGTGTTATATTTAGTGTTTGAATGTTGTGTTCGTATCATTCTTTCTCAGGAGCATATTGGTACTATTCTGTTTAATACCTAAGCAATAGCAAATTTAAAACTCTTTCTTCTTTGCCTGACTTTGTTTTGGTTTGTTTTATATCATATAGCTTTAAATTACTCGTGTATTATGGTTCATTTTGAAAACATCTGGTTATGTAATAGGTACCTATTACTTTTATAGTTTTTTACAGTAGTGTTAGTGTAACAACGATTTTTGCACAAAAGGGCAATTCGGCTCCTCTGTCATTTATTTAATTTAGGAGTACATAGTGAAGCTTTGTTTATGCAAATTCACAATTTAGCTCAGACTTAGTTTTCCACGAAGGAGGTAAGGGTGGCACTGGAATATTATGTTTCTAGGGTAAAGCCCCTTTGTTTATAATTCGGTTACTATAGTAACATAACCCTCTTTAAACATGTAATTAATGGCACTTGTTTCATTGGTACATACATTTTCATGGTTAATTAATCCTTTAAGTGTAATTAAATCACAAAAATGTGAATGGCGGGTAAACACGTTACTCGTGTATAATAATAAAGATTTGTTTACAGGAAAAGCAGGGCTCAGCATCTAATAAATAAGTAATAACACAGCAAAACAATTAGGTTAGGTAAATCTGAAGGCAGTAGAGATACTCTAGAAAGGTAGTTCATGCATAAATACTAGAATAATATTGATAGGACATATTCCCGCTGTATGGATTTGTTTTGCAGATTAAGTAGGTACATTTTTATACATGTATGACAGAGGAAAAGGCATACAATATAAATAAGTTATACTATTATATTAATTATCTGTTTAAAATATTTATTACTTGTAGCCACAATACTTCCTACTTTATTACACGTCCTTAGATAAGCCACATATCATAAGATACAGTCAAAGATTAAATAAAGCAATGATAGGCACGCATCATTTTAGTATATAAGCGCCATTGATAATTAAATAAAATAGACTATCACACCATCTTGAGTCTCATTATACTCCTTGCCAAGTACTGGCAAATTGGTGACCCCGACGAACAACGCACGGCAAACGGACGGCTGACCAACTCTCGCTCTACAATAAAATATATACATCATGACTCCGCCAACTTGCAAATCAAGCAGCAGCCAAGAAGAAACTTTGGAAATAGCAGCTGGCACCAGCCACACAATATCACCGGTCGGCAATTTCATGCAATCGCAGCGTTTTGAACATTTACACATCGATATAGTCGGACCATTACCTGTTTCTCAAGGAAAGCGATATTTAATTACAATCATAGATCGTTGTACTTCATGGCCGGAAGTGTTCCCTGTCGAAGACATCACAGCCGAAACAGTAGCTCACACACTATATGTGGGCTGGATATCAAGATTCGGATGCCCATTACGCATTACTACGGACCAAGGCCGACAATTCGAATCAAGGATATTTGAATCACTTTCACAATTTTTGGGAATACACAAAATTAGAACGACGCCGTATCACCCACAATCAAATGGTATGATAGAAAGATTTCATAGAACCTTAAAAGCAGCACTTATGACAAGGGAATCTAACGTTAACTGGGTTACAGAAATTCCTTCAGTTCTACTTGGTTTACGAAGTTGTGTACGCGACGATACCGGATATAGTGCAGCGGAGATGATATATGGCACACCAATAAGACTCCCCGGAGAATTTTTCGCATCATCACATCAGCCCTCTACATACGAAGAATTTGTTGAAAATATAAAAAAAAACATTACGCACATGACATCAGTACCAAAACGCAAAAAACATAATCAAGCGATTTTCATTCATCCCGAGCTCAAGGAATGCTCACACGTATTTGTGCGATGCGATAGAATGAAAAAAAGTCTGACGCCACCCTATGAAGGGCCATTCCCAGTGATAAGAAGAACGGATAAAACATTCACCATAAAAATTAAGGATAAAGAAACAGTAATATCAATAGACAGATTAAAGCCAGCATTTGTTATCAACAGTGAAACTACGAAAGTGCCATTTTCAGAAAATAACCACAACAGCCCGAACACGTATGTCACGAAATCGGGACGGACAGTAAAACCGGTAGTAAGATTCAACATTCGCTGACTCAAGCAAGCTGTCTATTTAAATAGTCAAGTAATTTTTTAATAACTTACACATTGCAACGTTACAGACACCGCCCGTCACAACAGGCGTCAGCAAATTTTATTGAAACAACACAAAACACAGTACATTATAGTACGTACCTTACTACTAACTATAATAACTAATCATTTTTTGAAAGTATGTATTTACTAAGATTTGTTATAATAATTATCCTTTCAAAAGGGGGGGACCTGTGTAGCCACAATACTTCCTACTTTATTACACGTCCTTAGATAAGCCACATATCATAAGATACAGTCAAAGATTAAATAAAGCAATGATAGGCACGCATCATTTTAGTATATAAGCGCCATTGATAATTAAATAAAATAGACTATCACACCATCTTGAGTCTCATTATACTCCTTGCCAAGTACTGGCAAATTACTCTAGGTTTCATTGATTTGCTAGAAAACGTTTGAAAGTACTATTGCGAGTGATACAGCCCTGTATCACTTAAGGAAAAAATAGATACGTTGGCGGTTCAATAACTACCCTTGATGGAAATTAAGAAAATGGTCATCATTTGTAAAACTTTGTAAAATATTTGGAATAGTTTTTCTCTATGTAATTATATTAATTCTTATTTTATTTATTCAAGCCTAGGAGGCAATGCAGCATGGTGACCCATACCCTGGTCGTTCGTTCGTGCTGAAATCAGCGTGGCTCTACAACTCATTACATGTAATTTGAACTGATTTATACCTATGCGAGTATATTAACTGTCATTAAATAAAGTTTTGGTTTCCGTGTTCACGTGTATGTAAAAAAAGAGATCTATAATAGCAGTAACACGCACACGAATCTGTTCACTAAGGTAATTCTATAAAGTAAACAAAATTGTGATGAGTGAAAAAAACTGTATCCTCCATAGTAATCAACGGTCGCATTCTTAATAAAAGTAATAAATAAATAAATAAATATTTTGGACATCTTACACACAACATCATCTAGTCCCAAAGTAAGCAGAGCTTGTGTTATGGGTACTAAACAACTGATATAAATACATAAACATACTTTTTTTTTTGTAAATACATACATATTATACATAGAAAAACACCCAGACTCCGAAACAAATATTAGTGGATCACACAAATATTTGGTCTGACCCGGGAATCGAACCCGAGACCTCTTGATCAGCAGCCGCATACGCTAACCACTAGACCAACAAGGCAGTCAAGTTACCTTAGTAGAGTGTGTGTATGCCCAATAAATGCTTATTTTGTGTCTAAACGTTAAAATTTATTAAATACTAGTTGACCCAGCGAACTTCGTACCGCCCAACTTTAAAATTCCAGAACTTGATCGCAGCGCCACCTACCGGGTCCAATTGCAAATCTAAACCATTCCCTGATCCCCTTGAACACACACAAAAAATTTCATCAAAATCGGTCCAGTCGTTTGAGAGAAGTTCAGTGACATACACACTCACAGAAGAATTATATATATAAAGACTAGTTGACCCAGCGAACTTCGTACCGCCCAACTTTAAAATTCCAGAACTTGATCGCAGCGCCACCTACCGGGTCCAATTGCGAATCGAAACCATTCCCAGATCCCCTTGAACACACACAAAAAATTTCATCAAAATCGGTCCAGTCGTTTGAGAGAAGTTCAGTGACATACACACTCACACAAGAATTATACATATATATTAAAGATAGAAACGAAAGTTAATGAAAGTATGTAACACAACGGTAGACTGAATGCCAAATGTATAAGTAAAGTAATTTAACGAACGATACGCAGGTGTATATCGTTCGTATTTGTAGCACTTAATACTTAATGTAAACTTATTTTCATAAAGTTTTCTCACATTTGGGCTTTATCAAATATAAAATAGTATCAAAATACCAAAAAGCTCATGACTCTTATACCTTTGCACAATTTTTAACACACGCACAAGAACAATCGGCAGATAAGGTTCGTAGGGCCTTAAGACATGGGCACCCTACAATTTATCACGTGGGTGGTCGTGGTCGGTCTACGCCGGTGATGAGAAATGTTGATGTATGATAGAGCATTAGAAATTGTGGGCCATTGTCAATTGAGTTAATAGCTGCTCACAATGACATGTTAATATTTACTACGTAGTTTGGTACACATATTTATGTACCATCCAGAAACTTTTGAATTGCGTGTACTTTTTATTGGACTTTTGTACTAATTGCTTGCATGTCGTTTCTACTTTTTTAAACAGGACGAGTCGTATCTGTATGAAATTATTCTTGTTAAACGATCATTCTATAGAAGATATGTAAATCACAAATCATTTTAATAGTTTAGGCGCCGCAGTGGGATACACAAAAAAAATATTAGAAAGGATAATGTTATAGAATAGTCCCATATAAATTTAGAACAAAAAAACAATCTTAGGGTAGGAAAACAGGAAATGATTGATCAATTGCTGATCATACAGTATTTTTAGGTTAAATGGACTTCAAAGTAGGATTTTCCATAAACATGTAACAAATTAGTACAAATTAGCTTACAATTACAAAAGAAAATACAAATTACAAAAAAACTGAAAGTAGAATATGCGACGTAACTGCAAAATCAGTGAGTTACACTTGTAAAATTCATTAATTACCCTCTTTTTTCTTTAAATTTATCGTGGGGGAGCTAAGCTTGGGCATAAATGAGCTGGCTGAACCGGAGAGATGCCACAGTTTTACAGAAAACCGGTGATAAGATAAACAATTCTTTGGTTATTAATGTTCACCGAGTAATGAAACACAAAGGCCGACATCACACTTGCGATTCAGAGGGCACATGCTAGATGAGATAATCATCCTATCAACTAATATTAGTAGCGATCACCATGGTCAAAACCGCTTTCAAGTATGTGTTTAATTGTTGTATTAAATTATATTAATATTATAATGTATAAAGCTTCTTCATTATATTTAAGATACCTTCTAATTGATTTCTAATTTAGATTTTGTCATATTTAACTCTTTGTCTCAGTTTACAAGCTAAAGACTTATTTAAAGCGAACGAACCGTAATAATTCTCGACGACTGAATAGTTGATTGGCATAAAATAATTAAATTTGTTCTTTGATGTAATAGATAATAATGCTAACTTTATTTACAAAAAAAAACTGAAGTAAAATATAATTATGTACCTAAGTAAGCACTAATATCATTGAAGAAAACTCGGATTCTATAATGAACAAGTGTATATAGGTCAAAGAAGAGAAGCCCAAAATCGATCAGAGCGGTGTGAAATGGGAGAGGCCTATTTCATGCAGTGGACTGTGATAGGCTGATGATTATGACACAGGTCAAAATCTGATGCCCAGTTTTCAGCAACTATACTTTAACCTTTTAACGTAAGTAGCCACTCAATTTTAAAAATCATATAAGGTGTCCCCTAGAGGTTGGTGTGAACGAAAATATCAACAAGGGCAATAACTCTTTTTTTTTTTTTTTTTTTTTTTAACGTGTGGAAATCCCCACGGACCGTCACCCCACCGGGGCTCTCGGCGGGGCAGTGTGTCGGACTCGAACCGACTAAAACCACACGGTGTGACCTCTCTGCGCCTGTACTTGGAAGGGATCCAGGTAACTGTTTTCCTTCTGGACCCCTCCCGGCGCCTGCCCGCACTGTTGCGGGCGCCATCTCCATATCCTCTCAAATTGGGCGACGTCCGGTCACACGCGGACTCCACCCCCTCGCGGCTGGCCACTACAGCGGATGGACGGGGAAACCCGTCCCGTCCACCCGCGGCCACTCTCAGGGCGGCATGAGACGCAGGTATGCGCGCCTCCGCCGCCCAGGGCGCCGGCGGCGGATCGGGTCCGAGTGGAGGTCATCCTCCCGGGCCTTCTCCGCCGCCTCCTTCTGCGAGATTACGTCCTCGCAGAAGGTTGCGACCGCGGTGAAACAACTGTCGCTACCGGCCATGGAGCGGACTACGACCGGCAGCGAGAGTTCCTCTCCGATTACTGCAGAGAGGGCCCGGCGCTGCGCCGCCCATGCGGGGCAGACCGCCAGCGTGTGCTGGGCCGTGTCCTCACTGCAGTCGCAGTGGTGGCAGGCGGGACTCGGTTCCCTCCTTGCGACCGAGTGCAGATACTTTCCGAAGCAACCGTGCCCGGAAAGCACCTGCGTCAGCCGGAAGGAAAGGGTCCCGTGCTGCCGCCCTGCCCACTCGGCGATGACCGGCTGGAGAGCCTCCACGGTGGCGAAGCCAGCGCGTGGAGTCTCCAGCCGGAAAGACCATCTAGCCAAGGTGGCTCGACGAGCGGCTTCGCGCCACTCGCGTACGTCCTCGGGCGGAGGGCGAATGCCCCTCTCCGCCCGGAATTCAGCCACTCGTCGATAAACTTCGGCGAGCACTTCCGCCTCCAGATCCCACGGGGGTGTTCCGGCCAAGGCGCAGGCCGCTTCGGTCGACACCGTGCGGTATCCGCGTATGGCTCTGACCGCCAATATCCTCTGAGGGCGCCAAAGGCGCGCCCTATTCTGGGCGGACAGAGCCGCCGCCCACACCGGTGCACCGTACAGTGCCATCGACCGGACCACCCCCGTGTACAGCCGCCTAGTGGGAACACTGGCCCCGCCCAAGTTGGGCAAAAGTCGGCCGAGGGCGGAGGCAGTGCCCACCAACTTTGGAGCCAGCTGTCTGAAGTGCTCGTCGAAGAGCCACCTTCCGTCTAGGACCAGACCCAGATACCTCATCTGGGCCCGGACCGGTACGAGGACCGAGTTGACCTCGATCGAGGCGCCGGCGGGTGGACCACGACGGGGCCCATGAAAGAGTAGGGCCTCCGTCTTATCCAGGGCCACCCGCAGACCCAGCGCCTCGATGCGCCCGACCACCATGGACACTCCTGTGGTGGCCAGGCGCGCCGCCTCCTGGAAGTTAGCCCCCCGGGCCGTGACTAAGGTGTCATCCGCGTAGCAGATTACACCCAGCCCGGGGGGGAGACGCCCTCGTAGGGCCCAGTCGTATCCCATGTTCCACAGGAGTGGTCCTAGGACTGACCCCTGTGGAACACCGCACGACATGGCCCTGCGTCTCAGGACGCCATCTCGGTCCTCGTACATGACGGTACGCTCCTCAAGATAGTCTGCCACCAGCCGCCTCAGGTACTCTGGCACTCCGTGGTAGCGGAGTGCTTCCCCGATGCAGCCGAATGGCAGACTGTTGAAGGCGTTGGCGATGTCTAAGGACACCGCCAACACCACTCCGCCGCAGCTCACGGCCTCCTCGGTCACGGCCCTAAGGCGCATTACGGCATCGATCGTCGAACGCCCCTCTCGGAAACCGAATTGGGCGTCCGACAGATCGGGGCCAACCTCGCAGAGGTGCCGGACGATGCGGGCAGAGAGTATCCTCTCGAAGAGTTTACCCGCCTCGTCCAGCAACACGATAGGCCTATAGGCCGTGACCGAATCGGCAGGCCGTCCCGGCTTCCTCAGCAGGACCAGCTTCCCGCATTTCCAGCGCTCAGGGAAGCGTCCGGACGCCAGGCTAGCGTCCAACACTTCCCTGAGGCGGTCCGACATGTGATCGAGGGCTCGGGCCATCACTCGGGCTGGAACCCCGTCCGGCCCGGGGGCGGTGTTCTTGGATCGAATCCGTAGAACAGCCGCCCCTACCTCCGATTCCCTGACGGGCGGAACTTCAACCTCGCTACCCCCGTCGTCTTCGGCTGATGCAGCCATCGACGGGGGTGTGTGTTCCGCCCGCTGCGGGAATAGGCCCTCGACCACTTCCTGCAGGAAGCTGGGCTGAAGAGTCTCCGTAAGGGGGGGGCCCGACGTGCGGAGCTTTTCACGCACCGCACGATAAGGGCGACCCCAGGGGTCACGCTCGAGACTCTCCAGCATCTCCTCTCTACTGACATCCTTGGCGCGGCAGATGGCCAGCCTCAGAGTTTTCCGAGCTTCTCGGTACTCCTCGTGAAGCCGGTCCACCTCCTCACCGACCCCGCGGTGACGTCGCCTGCTACTAGTTAGGGACCTCCGGGCACGAACGCACGCCGCACGGAGGTCCGCCAACTCCTGGGACCACCAGTAGACCTCCTTCCTCGGAGGCCGACACCCACGAACGCGGGGCATGGCCGCATCGCAGACCCGCGTTAGCGCGTCAGCGAAGCGGCCAGCTCCCACGTCGACCCCCTCGGTCGGGGCCCGCGGAGACAGCCAAGCGTTGAGAATGGCCGCCTCCTCCAGTAGGTCCCTGTCGAGCTTGGCGACAGCCCACCGCGGGAAGCGGGAAGGGCGCCGCGCCGCGTGACCCCTACTGGGGTCCTGGGACCGGGAGAGCTCCAATCGGATATACAGGTGATCCGAGAGCGTCTCAACCTCTTCCAGGACACACCAGTTCCTTACTCGTGCGGCGACTGCAGGGGTAGCGAACGAAAGGTCCACTATCGACCCCCCCTGCTGTCGCACGCACGTGTTGATGGAGCCCCTGTTTAGTAAACAGAGGCCCACCGAAGCCGCCCACTCCATAACGGCTACGCCCCTGGCGTCCGTCGCCGGGGAACCCCACGCAATGGACTTTGCGTTGAAGTCCCCCAGCACGAGGACGTGCCCAGACGCTAATCGCCGCATCGAGGTCTCCAAGTTGTTAAGGAAGACCTCGAAGTCGCTCAGACTCCGGTTGGGGGAGAAATATACACCATAAATGGTGACTCCCCCCCACTCAGCGGCAACATATCCCGTACCCTTGTCTCTTAGCGACAAGGGCGGGGAATGGGCCGCCGTGGAGCCGACGACTGCCACGGAGCCGTCCCAGTCACCCATCCAGTTTGGACGGGGAGGAACGTAGTAAGGCTCCGCAACTACGGCGAGACCTACCGACCACTGTGCCATAGTTTGCAGGAGGAGGTCCTGCGCCGCGGCACAGTGGTTGAGGTTCGTCTGGAGAAGGGCAATAACTCTAACCTAACCTAACTCTCAAAGTTCACAACCTTTTTATGTAGTAACATTCTTCTAAAATTATCAATTTTATTATTGATCTATAGAATTTAAACACTAAAACACAGAAGAAGCTGACGCAACAACAAAGACAGAAAAGATTAAGTGACATTGTTCCCGATAATATGACCTTGGCCCATCTCACAAAATGCGGCCTAGATCCCAGACACATTACTGCCAACCATTTTGTTTACGATAATAGGAAAATTACGGAAAGTCAGGATAATAAAATCACTGACAGAGATTCTCGAACTTTCGTTGTATTTATTACTAGCTGAGTCCCGCGGTATTAACCACGGTTATTGTTGTGTATAGTAGGCCAAAACCTCTTTTCTAAGGAGAGGTCTATGTCCAGCAGTGGACTGTTAAAGGCTGTTGATGATGATGATGATTGTTGTGAATCACGATATACCTGAAAGAAACAGACAGACAGACAGACAAAAAAATGATTTTTTAGTGTATTTACTTTAAATACTTTCTTATGCATTTACTTCATACAGACACTTTAATTTTATTAATTTGTTTAGATTTAAATACTTTTATTTATAATTGATTTAAGTCTCTTGAATAAAATACTTCTTATTTGTGTCTTCAATTAATACTGTTTCGTTAATTTTCCGAGATTTTTATATCATAGTTTATCATTAACAACTAATTTTCACAAAAACTTCCTGAATATATTCCTTAGTTGCGGGGGGGGACTTTACAAAAAAACGTAAATAACAATTTGTGGATCCAACAAAGTGTAACATCGTTTATTTGAACCTACAACACTTTGTGCAGTAGAAAGCAGCGTGACGACTGCTTAAACCGCTAGGCCAACCATGCAGTCACTATCAGTAAGATATTATAAACAAAATAAATATTTTTTAAAACTATTTAACTCTAATAAAAATTGATATGTAGATGTGAACATTTTTAACCCATGCATGTAATGCAAAGCAATGCAAGAAGAATAACACAGTTTACTTTACATTGTATTACGCAAATTAAACGTGTCGGCGTATCGATTATTTTAGCTGGCACCACTGTAAGTGTCTGAACTTTAATTACGACACTAACGCAACACCGGGCACTGGTGCGTGCGACCGGTGACCGCGGGGATGGAAATCATTGACACTTTAAAATAATAATTACGCGATTGAATTATTGATTTTAGTCGATTACTTCCATGTCATAAGTCATAGACAAGGATCACAGGTGACTATGATTTCATCGTATCCCTAGATGATTATTGTTCGTTCGTGAGTTCCTTTAAAATGGAACGTGGTCGTGTGGCGAGCATAATTATCGTGGATCAACTCGTGTGAGCACCACGTATTGGGTGGAGTGTCTTATTTAAAACTATTAGTCATGGGCTGCTATTCAATTTCCTAACTATATTTCGTGATCGAGAGCTACAATAAACAATTGTACGAGAACATTCTCCTCGTCGCCAACTCTCAGTTAAAAAATGAGGCCTGCTAACGTTCCCAGTGAATTTGAGATTTTGAAAACGTATTTTTTTTGTTTACATAATAACTACATATATCATAAAGCCCAAACCCACGATTTTTAAACAGCAAGAGGTTTGAAATATCTGAATACAAATATTTTTCATGGCATGTTATGCAAAATAAATGAAACCCGACCCTACTCTATCACACTCAAATGAATGCTGTGAACGAGTGTAAAATAAACCGACAGTATATTCTTCCCTAGATTTCAAAGGTTTCAATAATGTTGGGCAAGATTAAATTATTATTAAGTTAACTAAGCATGAGTAGAATCTAGGAGCCATACTCATTAAGCCACTCCCACAATGGCAGCTATGAGATGCGTTGGCGTCATTGCCTCTAGTATCCCTGGCTAGTTTGTGGTCTCCGGTCTTATACTCACTAAGGATACACGACAGCACAAATGCTGTGATTTTAAGTTGTTATGAGAGGGCATACCGCCCCGGTTGAGCCCTCCCATTCGAATTGACATCGGCGTGAATCTACGACCTTTTAAATAACATTTAGGAAAGTACGTCTAAGGAATACCACACGGTACAAGACTTATTACAAGCATGTCTATAGCCGCACAACTCTATATTACCTCATAGCTGTATGTGTATACATTTACGAATTGTGTTGTTAGAGCAAAATATGAGCCCTATTATGTAGAACCGGTGGCGTGTCATTTCATTGGAGTATGTTTAGTAATTGGACGTATAAAACTTTGTATGGTCCAACAATAAACGTTATTATTTACGGTTATGACAATTAATATCTGAGGTGAAAGATTTCATGATTTCAGTTTGAACGTTAGACTCTATGGGTCGGACCATTAATTCTGTTATAAATGATGTTACATAATATGACTTCGATGTAGATAAATAGACCGATATTCAAGACACTAAAAGTAAAGACCGTTCCTAAACAATTTTTTTATGTCATGTGTTATTTAAGGATATAAATAGTACATATTATAATAGCTAGCGTCTGGGTAAACATAACGTTGTCTCTTCTAAATAAAATGTGAGTTGGGATCTTTTATAAGAGGGCGTGCCGTGTAGCATGTTTGAGGGTGTTCTATAGTTAACATTTTCTTTGTATCAACCAAGTACTAGTAGTAATAAAAAAACAAGTATACAAAAATATCAAAATTGCCTAGGTAACAATAGGAAATTAAAGACATAGGTGCCTACCTAGCAGATTATATATATTAGAGAGTAGGCATAATTTTAGAAACTACGCAAGTGTCAATAACAACTAGTGTCAGAAATTTCAATGCAGTCGGTTCCACTGTGACTTAACGTATACTAAATGAAACCAAAAATAACTTGTAATAACAAACATAAATTCAAACATTCTAATAAACTTCTAGGGCTCAGTGGAAGTGGATTAGAAGAAACAGTTCTGAAGGGCGTAATGAAACCTTTTTACACCTTCGACCCATTTTCTATGCCAGTGTTTGATGCACGAAACTGCTGACATTTTGTTTATGGTGTGTAATAAAAAGAGACCTCGAGTCTTTGAAGCAAACGTTTTATTACATCCAAGTTAGTTAATCTAACTTTATTATGCTGTTTCTTCTGTAGGGCTTTAACGGAAACATTACATCTTCGATTAGCTTTTCAGATGTACTGTTTTACTAATTACTTTGGCAGCGTAGCTCTGATTGTTAAACAGATGCCTTATTCTATGCAGCTATTTTGCTTATTACTTTAGATACTTACTAGCTGATGCCCGCGGCTCCGCTCGCGCTTTAGGGGTTTGAAAAATAGATGTTGGCCGATTCTCAGACCTACTGAATATGTATATAAAGTTTCATAAAGATCGGTCAAGCCGTTTTGGAGGAGTATGGAAACGAAAACTGTGACACGAGAATTTTATATATTAGATTAGCTTTTGTTTATGAGCTTGCCACTTGTGTGTCGGTTATTACCATAGATACGGTTAAGTATAGCCTTTGACCTTTCTCAAAAATCAAAATATCTCCTTTTTAAATTTTATAAAAATTTGTGCAGCGGTTGTGACAGACAGATAGAGTTAATTTCTAATTTATTTTATTAATGAGTAAGGAAGTATGGATTTCTTTTCTTTCAGATTCACTTCATAAAGTCAAGCAGCACTACCTGGGAGACATTAATGTCCCTTAATCCACCTTATAACTCTCCTTCTTACTCTAATAGGTCACATCATTCCTTTTATGTATGTATCTATTTAATGCTATAATTACAGTATGTGTATGTAATTAATATTTGTATATTTAACTTATAATAAAACGTTTAATTTTCCCTTCTTCTCTACTTTCAATACACCAGACACTACCCTACATCTCTTCCAAATCGTGTTCTCTCCATCTTATGGTTGCCTGTAAGAGATTGCCACCGGGCGATAAGGCCGCCAATTGTACCTACATATCTTGCTATAAATACTTTGTAATTACCTGGTGTACAATAAAGTTATTATTATTATTATTATTAAAGGCGCACATTCAAAGGAATCCAGAAAGTGCAACCAAACAAATAATTAATGTTCTGAATATTAATTTAAGGTAGTGAAGAAAACATTTTATGATTATTTGAAATTATAATATAGATTATTATTATTATTATTCACTAGTTTCTGCATAAAAGATTAACAAACATCTATCCTCACCGACTTTCAAACTTATAATATTAGTAGGATTAGTTATCAGTATACACAATATATATATTGAACTGTTTGTGAATAAGCACTTGCGAATCTATATAAGTAGATGCAAGTTTCTTCACTGCATAGATTGTACTATATGGTATTTCCTAACTTTGAAATTGCCTTGCTACATTTCTGTCCACCCTCGTTGCCAAGACTTCAATTTCAAACTTTGATGCGACCCGTAGTCATAGAGCTTTAACCTTTCATTCGCGTTTTAAATATCACACTTTGCAAGACTGAATTTTTTTTTACTATTAGGGGTTATGAAATTGCCGATTTGAACTGAAAAATTGAATTGCGTTTTTTTTTTTCATTTAACATATTTATTTAATCAAGATTTCTACCATTACTATCTATACATTGCTGCCATCTAATAGGAACATAATTTTTGCCTTTGCCTTTGAACTTTAGTGATATAGATTCTACAAACTGTATGAAAGCATTTTGTACTGCCTCCTGCGAAGAAAACTTTTTATCACTTAGCAAATTGTCCAAATCACGAAAAAAATGGTAGTCCGTTGGAGCAAGGTCTGGCGAATACGGAGGGTGACGAATGGTTTCTAATTGCAGTTCCTCAAGAGTTAAAACGGTTTCACGTGCTGTATAAGGTCTCGCGTTATCATGGAGCAATAATGGTGAAGATCTATTCATGAGCTGGGGCTGTGTCATTGCAAGTTTTGTTATCATTGTTCGGAGTTCGGCACAGTAGACATCTGCCATTATTGCTTGACCAGATCGGAGAAAGTTATAGTGAATAACACCATGCTGAGAACACCAAACAGTTCCCATTACCTTTTTATTGGTAAGCTTTGCTTTAGGACACTGTTGCGACATTTGACCTGGGGTCAGCCATTGCATTTTTCGCTTACGGTTATCGTATAGAATCCACTTTTAATCATATGTCACAATTCGATCAAATATTCCTTCATTTTTTTATCGATTCAACAAGGCATTGTTGCAAGTTTCAAAACATGTTTCTTTCTGCAGCTTAGTCAAATCATAAGGCATCATTTTTCATATTTTTTTTATTTTATTGATTTGACGCAAATGAGTCAATATTGTTGGTAAGGTAACGTTAAACCATGCTGCAAATTGCTGGGTAGTTTGGCTCGGATCAGCTGCCACCATCTCTTTCAATTCATTGTTAATCACATGTGTGGTCTTATACGTGGTTCGTTCTTCAAATCAATATTTCCATTACGAAAGCGTGTAAACCAAAATAGCACGGTGCGTTTATTAGCAGTTCCCTCTCCAAACGCAACATTGATATTGCGAGCTGTTTCTGCAGCGTTAGTTCTGCGTCGGAACTCGTGTTCAAAATTCACTCAAATTTTTGAAGTATCCATCTTTCTTGTCTAAGCTGAATAAAAAAAAAACAACTGAAAGTTGATAATCGAATGTTACACATTTTTTTAAAATTGGTACGATTTGAAAAGAGTTTCACTCAAAAATCTCAAACCATGAAGATTCTATGTCAATTCGAAGCACCTATTACAATAAAACGGTAATCCCATACTTTAACCCCTATTTTTTATGTTTATT
The DNA here is from genome assembly GCA_932526445.1 of Phragmatobia fuliginosa. Lineage (NCBI taxonomy): Eukaryota > Metazoa > Arthropoda > Insecta > Lepidoptera > Erebidae > Phragmatobia > Phragmatobia fuliginosa. The sequence continues at coordinate 9,219,206 of OW052071.1, read as the reverse complement.
GTACTTCTATTTTTTTAAATTCTATCGATCCTGATTTTATCTTTCTTAATTATTAAGAAAAATAAAATAGCTCCCATAGTAAATTATTACTTTTGTATCGTTTGTTTTTTTATATGTATATTGTTCTTTGTTGCATTCAACGCAGACTACATTGTACGAGATTTAAGTAGTAGGTACGGTCAATTGGTTCAATTCGGGTTCAATTAAAAGGATTCAAATTATTCAGCTGCTGTCGTTGTATGTCTAAGCAATACAATATAATGGGTCAATGACTTCAGAAAAGTTAGTTTTCATTTATTGGGTATTAATTTTCAGACAAAAATCTAATGAGCAACAGTACATAGCCAATCCTTTTTTTTATAAATTAATATATGGGGTCAAAGTAAGCCTGCACAAAATCAATACTAAAAAAGTTCCGCACTATCACAAAAGTGCTGCCTTTATTTATTTGTTTTTAACTTTTAAGCCTACCAAAGTGACTCCAATCTGCCTGATGGAAAACATGAATTAAATCCTCACTGTGAGATGAGTAGGCAATACATAACGCTGTCATTATTAGGTTGGTCTTCTGTGTGAGGTTAGTACTGCCCCGGTCAAGCCCATTAGTGCTGATATCAGCGTAGTTCTACTACCTAGTAAACAAGCGTTTACAAGTTTACTAGCGAATTACTAATTTTATGTTTGACAACACGTATATATTATAAAACGTAGTAATCAGGCCAAGACCAGTAGGAGCCATGTTTTATTAAAATGTTATAATTAGTATAAATCGCAGTCACCCATTATTAGTCAAGCTCTGTAGCCGTATTCCTCTATAGTTGATTAATTACAACCGTCCATAGAATTACCATATCGATATCTAACACCAGCGTCATATATCTCAGATATCTAATGAAATTGATCCCTAGCGGCCCATTATAATCCGTGTCCATGCCGGAGTTCGATCATTATGTCCACAGCGGCAATTAATTCAATTACTAAAACAATATCATAACCTTCATTCTACGGAGAGACTTTTCATCTTTTCAGTGCATTGCTGTTGTAAGGCTGTTGTTGTTGCTGGTGTTTTTATTTTTATTTAAATAACAGGTGTCTCTGTACGTATTTACATTGAACCAAAATCTGCCTATTGTATTACGCACCTAATTATTTCTATAATTCATATTCATTTATTATTCTAACGCTGAATAACAGTATCACAGCCAACAATTATATCGATTTATTTCGACATATCATTAATAGTACTATTTCATAAAGATTTGAATGGTTCTATTGTTTGTATTCTGAACCTTTATTTAAAAAGAATCTGCAGAAATCCAATTTAAAAGTCGTCGTTGTTGCATGTTGTTGAAATGTAAATGATGAAATAACTAAATTATGAACGAAAATGAAAAAGGGAATAATACTCCGTAAACAAAAATTCAAATAAGCTTTATCCCTACTAATATTAAAATTGCGAATGTAACTGTCTGTCTGTCTGTCTGTTACGCTTTCACGTCTAAGCCACTGAACCGATTTTGATTAAATTTGGTATGAAGATAGAACCGAACTTGGGAAAGAACATAGGCTACTTTTTACTGCGATAACCGACATACACGCGGGCGGAGCCGCGGGCGAAAGCTAGTATAATATATAATAAATTTAGCGATGTTAATGTTGCCGAATTTACAGCAATAAATTAATTTCTTAAATTCTTTCAAGTGGAACATGCCAGTAATAATCAAGTAAATTGCAACAACTTGAAATTGTTTTTTTTTTTAACATTAAATTGTTAACTATTTGTTGGAATAAGTTATAAGAATCTACAAAATGAGAGAAAAATATAGTTTTTGATGTAGTATTATCTTTTTAAAATAAGTAAGACAAATTGACTTTAAGTAAACATTTTTAAACTTTTTAAATCACTGTCTGGAACCCAGTTCTTTTTGTCCATTGAACTCTATTCTAAGGGCGTAGGGTGAAAGAAAGGTCTCGACCTTTCTTTCACCCTACGCCCAGACGCAGACGAATGTACGTCATTCGTGGCGGTCAAGTTATCTAATTTATTCTGACATTTGCTAGTCTTTAGGTATATTATTTTGGTAAAATTAACCAAATCCTTCGTATAAATACTTTAAGGACTTAAGTTAGTTATCATGCATTTATTTTGATTTAGGACATAATATGCCTTTGTGTAGATAAAACTAGTTCGATGTTTTAAATCTTGTGTACAGAGAAAACGGAACCCTATTACTAAGAATCCGGCGTCCATCTGTTTTTCTGTTGAACACTTGATCAGATGTAAAGGTAGTAGAGCCACGCTGATTTCAGCACGAATGGGCCGGCTCGACCCGGCCAGTACTACCCTCACACAGAAGACCATCCTAATAATGACAGCATTCTTGCTGTCGTATTTCGTTGGTGAGTGTGAAACCGGAGGCCCAATCATTCTGCATCATTCTCCCGCCCTTCGAAGGCCGGGAGAATGATGCAGAATAATCTAACCAGGCTGCCATGGTAAGGGTCACCATGCTACATTGCCTACCCTCACAATAAGCATGGTGACCCCTACTCCTGGATTCTACTCATGCTTTCCATCAGGCAGAGTGGAGTCACTTTGGCAGGCTTAAATATTAAAAAAAAAAAAAAAAAGATGTTTTTCTCTGCCGCTGTTGTTAGGGACTGGCATACAACCAACGTGATTTTTTTGCTCGTTTTCGTCCAACTAAAGCTCTTCCTTCCTTAGCCAATCAATTATATCCTGAAATTCACTACTCGAGCATCTCATATCCCTTTACATTTTTTTCCTTTATGTATGATTACGTATATCTTTTTAGAGAGTAGTCCGATTATGATATTAATTTTTTTTGGAAAGAGTATTCCAACTCTTAGGGTAGGAAATTATGAGATGAGTGATTGTTTACGCACTGATTGTACCTAATAGTATTTTATACCACGTGAAACTTTTTACAGTTGCCCAATTTCGATAATATTTTTTTTATTGGACAGGGTACACCTTGAAGTTTTAGAAAAAGAAATTCAACCTTAAGGGTAGTAAAATAGGAAATTATTGGTCACTAACTGATTGGTAAAATATATTATTTTAAGAAGTTAGTTTTTCAAAAATTTTTGAAAAGTTAATTTATTAAGAAATTAATGCATATATGGAAAAAAAATGATTCTTTGTGATGAACAAAAGGGATTAAGCAAAACAAAACCATAAACATGGCTATTTATGAATTTTTGCATGTTTGTATGACCAACGTGGATAAAAGTACGTCAGTTTGCGCGGTATTTTGTGACATGACGCACGCGTTTTATTTTGTGAAACATGATGTACTATTAAAGAAACTTGATAAACACGGTGTCAGAGAAAAGGTCTAGAACCTTTTTCAGTCGTATCTCGAAGGTAGGAAACAGATAACATTGGTAAAAAGTGTTAACAATACATCAAAAATAGAAGAGGTATTCTCATCAGACGAACGTACAATTGTTTACGGTGTCCCACAAGGAAGTGTAATACGACCTATTCTATTTACAATATATATAAACGACTTATGTACCTAGATCAAATGAACATCAAATGACGCTTTTTGCAGACGATAGTACAGTTGTTATACCTTGTAAAAAAGGAAACGTATCAAAATGATATTACCAACACTCTCTGTAAAATTATTGCATGCCTAAATAATAATAATTTAAAAATTAGCATTACTAAAACATTGAATACCTATGCATTTCAGTCAACGTCCACTGACATTTGATATGAAAATTGCCTACAATAATAAATAATCCATACTAATATTATAAATGCGAAAGTAACTCTGTCTGTCTGTCTGTCTGTTACGCTTTCACGCCTAAACCACTGAACCGATTTTGATGAAATTTGGTATGAAGATAGAACTGAACTTGGGAAAGGACATAGGCTACTTTTTACTGCAATAATCGAGATACAAAGGCCAAAGTCAGGTGATTATAAAAATACATAAATCGTAGGTATCAAAATCTATCACTGTTTATCTCCTGTCAAAACTTCACAGGTTGCTAGGCATAACACAATTGCATGGCAACCATAATGATAGTTTGACAATGACATATAGACCAGTAGTTCAGGGTAGTTAATTTTTGAAAACAAATAAAATTATAGTAGGATGAAACCTATTGGAAAAGGAGGAGAATATTATAAAAATAAAAGGAAAAATTATTTACGGGGGATCTGAGGTCGGGAAGGGGTAGGGGGGAGGTTTTCGGGTCCTTTAAGCGGGGCGTGAAAAAGCATCTCACTAAGCCGCCATAGTGTGGGCCCCATACATTATTGTCTGTATTCGCAGCAAGTTTAGTAGCCCCGACTCTTGGATTCTGCTAATGCTTTCTATCAGGCAGGGTAGAATCACTTTGGATGGCTAAATATATAAAACAAAGGGTAAAGAACGGTTTATCTCGATTTCCGGCAAAACTACAAGTCCTATGGAAAAAAGTTAAATGGCAAAGTTGTAGGTAATCAAAAGATCTACAATTTTTAGGGTTCCAAAGTTTATGACTTCGAACCCTTATCGTCCGTCCGTCTGTCCTCCTTACCGTCCAATCGGTAAGTGCTAGAAAGATGATACTTTGCATGAATATGTATTGTAATTAAGTCGACAAAGCGTTACAATAAAAATATGAATAATATTTTTATTTAGGGTACCTCCCATACACGTAAAGTGGGGATGTTTTTTTTCTCGCAGCTACCCCATCATCTGGGGTATCACTATATAGGTCTTTTAAAAACATTAAAAGGTTGGTCCATGGATACCAGAGCGTCTAAAAAAAAAGGAGTGTCTTACGCCCATGGATAGTAGAGTTGCCACAGCGACTAGTTGTCTTTAACTCCATCTAGTTTAAAATGCAGCATTTTTTGGTTGTTTTTGATTGATTATTTGGACAGCTAATGAAATAATTCGACTAAAAAACGTAAGATGGCAGTGTAATACTTTTTTGTTACAACATGAGAATTTTTTAAGTTCAGATGACTCGTGTTACGTAGGTATGTTTGCGAGTTTCGGTAATTATGTCGTAAGTACTAAACTTTTATTTTCCTTATGTTACAAGTTTTATCTATCAAAATAAACTAGAATATTTACGCTTTCTGATAATGTTTACATAGCGCAGTAATATGTGATAAATGTAGTCCAATTTAAACCTCAAACTATTGATACTGCCGACGTTCTCATGGTGTCGGCCAATTTTGTGTCTTACACATGAATCACATTATTTCTATTAAAATAATTTTCAAAATATCATATTACATTCATTAATAAACAATATAATACATTTAATGTTTAAAAATATACCAAATTCATTGAAGATTGCTTAAAAATATAGACGTGTTCCTTAGGTTTTCAGTTGCAAATAGTTTAGAGTATGTGTTTCGTTTCGATTTATTTAAATACTTATAGTTAGATTTATGTTATCTTCTATATATCATAAGAAAGGAAAATAAGTCTAGTTTTTGGGATATTAATTTGTTGTTCAAAAATGTAATTGTTTTTCCCTATATTTTAGAAAGATTGAAATGATAATGCTTTTTTTTTCTGAATTATAAGTTTAACCCAGTGTTACGTATTCTATATGTTAAGTAACTATTAAAAAAAATAGATAAGTTTTATCTGTAATCTCTTAAAAGAATTTTAGTATTTTTTTCTTTATTCCAGCTTTTATGGTTAAGTAGTTATGAAGTTTTTATTTTGGCGGAGCCACCAAGTTGCGCGCGAATCGAGAGCCGCGAATGGCTGGACGTTAGACCGGAATATAGTCGCGCGGGCTGGACGTTTGAGTGGTTAAGACGATCTTTAAACCCATTTTTTGATTTAAGTATCTGTTTGCGAGAAATTCCACTTTAAAGGCCACTTTTTTTGTAAAAACAGGGCCTCCCCCCCCCCTCTAAAAGCTAAACGGCCGGCTCAAAAAATCTGGAAAAATTCGTGATAGTGGTCCATATAATAACTTTAAATGAAAACTATAACGAATTAGATGATTTTGTTAGTTCAGGAGTTATAGAGGCTTAACTTCTACATTGTGCTTACTTGGAAAAGTCATACAAAATTAACGCATTATTACGTAAACATAACAATTATCCATTGGATACAATTTCTAATCCACGTACCATTATGGGTGACTGAGGAACCCTTTCCCGTGCGTGGCCTGACACGCACTTGGCCGATTTTTACCTCAAGTTATATGTATTAATTCAAAAAACGAAGTTTTTTTTTTTTTTTTATCTTTAACAAATAAAATTATTTTTAAACGAAATTTAGTGAAAACTTACCTTTTATGCCTCGAATACACTATAATTTATTTGATTTGAAATATTTATTTTTTCACCCGATTTTGACTTAATACCGAAAATTCACCCGTCAAAATATCTCCTTTTTTCAAAAAATTTGGGTGTTTTCTGTTTGATGAAATCTCTACTTTCCGATGGTGTAATCCCTACTTATATTATAAATGCGAAAGTAACTCTGTCTGTCTGTCTGTCTGTAACGCTTTCACGCCTAAACTACTGAACCGATTGAAAATAAAGGTAGAAAGTAGGGTTTGAAATAGGGGACGAAAGTTTGTGTCTAAGTTCCTTATTTTCAAACATAAAAACATGTAAGATTGTTTAATCTACCCTTACCGTGTCCACGAATATACGAATTCCACGCGGGCGAAGCCGCGGGTGGAAAGCTAGTTAATAATATAAATAACTATTTCGGACATCTTATACACAACGTCATCTAAATGTATGTATATCGCGAGTGCTTAGTACAGACGCATTTCATACCGCGTGCTATGGACTATAATATATTATAGTGGAGCCAGTTCTTAGATACGGAACAATCTTTTGGGACAATTCAATGAATAAAGAAACCATATTTACGGCTAAAAAGATGCATCAAGAGTATGTTTAATCTACAACCAATTGGCAGTTGCCTGCCGTATTTTAAAAAAGGGATCAGTCGTAAAACTGCGGCGGATGGCTAGAATGGGCAAAATCGGCCAAGTGCGTGTCAGGCCACGCACAGGAAAGGGTTCCTCAGTCACCTATAATGGTATGTAGATTTAAAATCGTATCCAATAGATAATTGTTATGTTTACGTATTAATACGTTAATTTTGTATGACGTTTTCCAAGTGAGCGCATTTTACCATATAAGCCTTTATAACTCCTGAACTAAGGAAGTCATCTAATCGGTTATAGTTTTCCTTCAAAGCTCATTACATGGACCACTATCAAGATTTTTTTCCTGTTTTTACAAAAAAGTGCCCTTTAAAGTGAAATATCTCGCAAACGGATACCTAAATCAAAAATCGTCTAGGAAACCCTTTATTGTTTTTAAAAGACCTATCTAATGATACCCCACACGATGGGGTAGCCTCGAGAAAAAAAAAATCATCCCCACTTTACGTGTAGGGGAGGTACCCCAAATAAAATTATTTTTCATAATTTTATTGTAGCACTTTGTCGACGTAATTACAACACGTATTCATGCAAACTTTCATCTTTCTAGCACTTACCGTTTGGACGGTAAGTCGAGGACGGACGGACGGACGGACGGACGGACGGACAGACGGACATGACGAATCTATAAGGGTTCCGAGTTATGAACTTCGGAACCCTAAAAATACAACATACTAACTCTACACTCTTTTAATATTTTTGAAATCGTAACGTTCGTTAAGTCTAATCCCAATTTGTTTCTCCGTATGGCAGACGTAGTACCTAGGAACAGACGTAATAATGTGAATCTCTGTTTACATAGAGCTAGAACTGCACTTATTAGCAAAAGTGTCTGTTTCATGACTCCGGTAATTTATATTAAATTACCTAATAGTTGGCACGATTTAACTATGGTTGAATTTAAGAAAAAAGTGAAGTTGTTTTTGGTCAACAAAGCGTATTATAGCGTCACAGATTTTTTACAAGAGTGTAATATTAAATAGTATTTTTTATTATTATTATTTTCTTCACTTCTTTTTATTATTGTACTCAATTTTTTGTCATGTACATATGTATATATTATATATACCCTTAATAATTGTTAACATTTGAAATTTTAATATCAAAATATTTTAACAATATTTGCACGCCAATTTATGTGGCAAACGTGTAAGAACTTTTATATATGCCTTTCTAACATCCTACTGCCTTGAACTGTATATACACACATGTTTATGCAAATAAATAATATCTTATCTTACGTAAGGTTAAGTAATAATCGTTTATTTTTGTCTGCTGTTTAGTTTTTTCAGCGGTTTAATTTTTTGCCAAAAAGTTTTATTATGGGAAACAAATTGGTTTCCATGGTGTAACGACTGCGATAAGGGCAATAGAAGACGCAGACGGGGCTGATGGGTCTGCTGTTAGTACAATAAAAAAAGAGAAACCTAACATAAACGGCCTGTTTAGTTTATATATTACTAGCTTTCCGACCGCGGCTTCGCCCGCGTGGAATTCGTTTATATCCCGCGAGACGGTAAGGGTAGATTAAACAATCTTACATGATTTTATGTTTGATAATAAGTAACTTCGACACAAACTTACGTCCCCTATTTCAAACCCTTCTACCTTTATTTTCGCGATAAAAGTATCCTATGTCCTTTCCCAAGTTCAGTTCTATCTTCACACCAAATACCCTTGGTGTGAAGATACCTTTTTATACCCTTTTTAGGGTTCCGTAGCCAAATGGCAAAAAACGGAACCCTTATAGATTCGTCAAGTCTGTCTGTCTGTATGTCTGTCTGTCTGTCTGTCCGTCCGTATATCACAGCCAATTATTTCCGAAACTATAAAAGCTATACTGTTGAAATTTGGTCAGTCGATGTATTCTGTGAACCGCATTAAGATTTTTACATAAAAATAGAAAAAAAAACAATACATTTTGGGGGTCCCCCATACTTGGAACTGAAACTCAAAAATTTTTTTTTCATCAAACCTATACATGTGGGGTATCTATGGATAGGTGTTCAAAAATGATGTTGAGGTTTCTAATATCATTTTTTTCTAAACTGAATCGTTTGAGCGAGAGACACTTCCAAAGTGGAAAAATGTGTGTCCCCCCCCCCTCTAACTTCTAAACTAAAAGAGTGATAAATCTAAAGAAAATATATGTTGTACATTACCATGTAAACTACCAACGAAAATTGGTTTGAACGAGATCTAGTGAGTAGTTTTTTTTAATACGTCATAAATCGTAACACGCAATTTACCTTTCATCCAATCGAAACACTGTTATTAAAACATCGATGAAAGTTACAACGAACTACAAGAACTTTTATATGATGTTACTTGCTGATACGGAACCCTTCATGGGCGAGTCCGACTCGCACTTGGCCGCTTTTTTTTTATAACTTCAAATAGACTTTGACAGTTAGCGCTGTCTACCGATTTTAATAGCATCATATTTTTATTTTAGCTTTAGCAACTCATACAAAAATCAGGGCAAAAAAAAAAAACCCGCTTTTGAATGAGAGAATCCTTTCTCTCATTCAAAAGCGGGAATTTGGTAAAGCGTAAGAAAAAAATCTAAAAATGTTCAAAGTCCTGATTTGAACCCAATTGAGCATATATTTAGGACATGCTTGGGTGTCAGACAGACTCAGACGGACAAACAGATTCAGAAGGACAGATAGATTCAGACGGATGGACAGATTCAGCCGAACGGGCAGATTCAGACGGACAGCCAGATTCACACGAAGAGACAGATTCAGACGGATAGACCTATTATGACGCCAGACAGATTCAGCCGGCTATACAGATTCAGACGGTCAGTTTCAGTCGACCAGACAGATTCAGTGGGCCAGACAGATTCAGACGGCCAGACAGATTCAGACAGCCAGACAGATTCAGACGGTTATACAATTTCAGTTGATCAGAGATATTCAACGTTCAGACGTCAGGCTGCTTCAGACCGTTAGACATATTCAGACGGCCAGACTGCTTCAGACGGTTAGACATATTCAGACGGTCAGAGAGTTTAAGGAAGCCAGATTACGTCAGGCGGCTAGACATATTCAGACGGTCAGACAGTTTCAGGCAGTCAGACTGCTTCAGACGGTTAGACATATTCAGACGGTCAGAGAGTTTCAGGCAGTCAGATTACTTCAGACGGCTAGACATATTCAGACGGTCAGACAGTTTCAGACAGACAGACTGCTTCAGGCGGTTAGACATATTCAGACGGTCAGAGAATTTCAGGCAGTCGGATTGCTTCAGACGGCTTGACATATTCAGGCGGTTAGAGTTTCAGGCAGTCAGATTGCTTCAGGCGGCTAGACACATTCAGACGGCCAGATTGCTTCAGGTGGTTAGACATATTCAGTCGGATAGAGAGTTTCAGGCAGTTAGATTGCTTCAGGCGGTTAGACATATTCAGACGGTCAGATTGCTTCAGGCGGTTAGATATATTCAGACGGCCCAACTGCTTCAGGCGGTTAGACATATTCAGACGGTCAGACAGTTTCAGACAGTCAGATTGCTTCAGACGGCTAGACATATTCAGGCGTTTAGAGAGTTTCAGGCAGTCAGATTGCATCAAGTGGTTTGACATATTCAGACGGCCAGATTACTTCAGGCCGCTAGACATATTCAGGCGATTAGAGTTTCAGGCAGTGAGATTACATCAGGCGGTTAGACATATTCAGACAGTCAGACAGTTTCAGACAGCCAGATTACTTCAGGCGGCTAGATATATTCAGACGGCCCAACTGTTTCAGGCGGTTAGACATATTCAGACGGTCAGACAGTTTCAGACAGCCAGATTGCTTCAGACGGCTAGACATATTCAGGCGGTTAGAGTTTCAGGGAGTGAGATTACATCAGGCGATTAGACATATTCAAACGGCAAGACTGCTTCGGTGGTTAGACATATTCAGACGGTCAGAGAGTTTCAGGTAGCTAGATTGCTTCAGGTGGTTAGACACATTCAGACGGTCAGACAGTTTCAGGTGGTTAGACATATTCAGACGTCAGACATTTTCAGAGTCAGACTGCTTCAGGCGGATAGACATATACAGACGGCCAGACTGCTTCAGACGGTTAGATTTTTTATATTTTATATTTTTTTTTTTTTTTTATTCTTTACTAGCTGACCCGGCCAACTTCGTACCGCCTTAGAATATTAATTCATAATAAAGTATTGTGTTTAGTTATTAACCGATAGTGACATTTCGACAGCAGCGTCAACTAATGGGCCTCGGCCGGCGGTAACGCCACAATCGCTTTGTTCCTGCATTTTAAATCTGTAATATCTTCAAAAGTATTAATTTAAATTACATAGTGTAAAGGGCCATGTTAATCTATATTAAATACACAATGTATTTAAGGTACTTAATTGGATAAGGAATAATACTGTATTGCTTAAAATCGCTTCGTAAATAAGCCATTATTACGCGTCAAAATAAAAAATAAAAAAATGGTTATTGTGGGTTATCCCTAAGAGATAGACATATACCATCGCGGACTTTTTTGTAGACCTTTTTAAGATGTACAATACTTTAGTACATTATTTTGATCTATCTCGTAGGGTTACAGCCAGCGTTTGCATTGTAAGCGTAAAAAAATGGGCTTATTTACGACATTAAAATTATTACCTACTATATTATGCATGTATTATACATAAAAACCTTCATCTTGAATCACTCTATCTATTAAAGAAAATAGCATCAAAATCCGTTGCGTACTTTTAAAGATTTAAGCATACAAAGGGACAGAGAAAGCGACTTTGTTTTATACTATGTAGTGATACGCATTCTTACCACTTTTGTTAGTGAACTTTTTCTTAACTTAAATGAAATTTGCATGCATGTGTGTTTTTGTAGAAATTATAAAATGTGTGTTGTCATCTTTACAATTCACTCGTTAATTTTCAAAATAATGACTACATCAAATATGTACTTTGAGACGAACATAAATTTTTCAGTAAACAAGGTTAAATCACCGTCAATTAATCTTACTGAGTAATTCCGATGGCTACTTGAAATAAATGGCGGCAAAAATTACTATAATTTAAAATATTTTATTCGCTATAGTTGTGCTTTGTATAGCGAAGAATTCAGGATTCTATTACAAAAACTTGACTAGATGACAACGAAACAAACTGGAAAGGAAACTATTTAGGATAAAAAGAACTTTCCGATAAGGCCAGCCATCGTGAAATAAAAATTATTAGATGGTAAATAAATGTGTCCAAGTGCGTGTCAGGCCACGCAAGGGAGATTTAAAATCGTGTCCAATAGATAATTGTTATGTTTACTTATTATTTAGTTATTTTTTACGAAGATTTTCAAATTAGGTCCCTATAATTCTAGAATAAATAAAATAACTCGCAAACAAATACCTAAAACGAAAAACGAATTTAGCAACCTCGCAATGTTTTTAAAAGACTTATTTAAGATACCCCACACGATGTGGTACACTTTACATGTAGGGGAGGTACCCCAAATAATTATTTTTTTCATAAATTTATTGTAGCACTGTCGACGTAATTTCAACACATATTCATGGGAAGTTTCAACTTTCTAGCACCAACCGTTTGGGCGGTAGGTCGAGGACGGACGGACGGAAGGACAGACATGACGAATCTATGAGTTCCGAGTCATTAACTACGGAACCCTAAAACAATGTGTTGACGAATGAAAACTGATTAAACTTGATTTCTGTAAAGTGTTTTGAATGATAATTTATTAGTTGAGCGTACTAAGCTTTATTTTTTTATTTATCCCTTTTTTTGTTTACCCAGAGAGATGCCGTGTTTAGATCATACTATATCATTAACCATTCTGCGAATCGTCTTAACGATCAGGTTGGGCCAGTGAATTTAAAGTGCAGGCGTAAATATAGTTATAATGTATAACAAGGCGGTATGCCCGGTAATGTTTTTGAAGATAGTGACGTCATTACTATTATTATTATTGGAGTATTTCATTTTCAGAAATAACTTAAAATAAACTTCACTTCAACAAGAATTCACTTTTAATTAGTATTGATTACACAGCTTCGAATATTTCACAATAAGTTAGGTGTTTGCTGTCCAAGCGCAGACAAACGAATTCTCGCTCCGCTGCAGCGGGCGGCTTTTTATAGGCATTGTAGTGGGGCGGTCGACCGTTGCGAGTTGTTTACGTCTTTAGAACACGTGCAGCGATGACGTAGGTCATTGAATGTTGTGTTGCGCCGATACGACCATTCTGACCGGCAGTGCGCGCTCTGCACTAGCCGTGTTGTTGATGTTTTTCCGATGAGTTTATCTGTAAAACGTAAATGTTTTTCTTTGAATTGGCATCTGTGTACCTTTAATTATATTGACGTCTACACTGTGGTAGGTAATGAGTATAGCGTACTATGTGTCGTGACGTACTCTGTGGTACTATGTGTCGTGACGTACACTGTGGTACTATGTGTGTTGGCGTACTCTGTGGTACTATGTGTGTTGGCGTACTCTGTGGTACTATGTGTGTTGGCGTACTCTGTGGTACTATGTGTGTTGGCGTACTCTGTGGTACTATGTGTTGGCGTACACTGTGGTACTATGTGTTGGCGTACACTCTGGTACTATGTGTTGGCGTACACTGTGGTACTATGTGTTGGCGTACACTGTGGTACTATGTGTTGGCGTACTCTGTGGTACTATGTGTTGGCGTACACTGTGGTACTATGTCGTGGCGTACTCTGTGGTACTATGTCGTGGCGTACACTGTGGTACTATGTCATGGCGTACACTGTGGTACTATGTGTTGGCGTACACTGTGGTACTATGTGTTGGCGTACACTGTGGTACTATGTCATGGCGTACACTGTGGTACTATGTGTTGGCGTACACTGTGGTACTATGTGTTGACGTACACTGTGGTACTATGTGTTGGCGTACACTGTGGTACTATGTCGTGGCGTACACTGTGGTACTATTTCGTGGCGTACACTGTGGTACTATTTCGTGGCGTACACTGTGGTACTATTTCGTGGCGTACACTGTGGTACTATTTCGTGGCGTACTCTGTGGTACTATGTGTTGGCGTACACTGTGGTACTATGTCGTGGCGTAGAATAGGATTGTAAAACATAACCTGAGTTCCTTTGTTTTTTTTTTTTTGTTTCTTTCTTTCTTTCTTTCTTTCTTTGTTCTGTTGCGTTGGCTTGTGAAGTGGATGGTGTAGGCTCATTAACCGATACTGGAGTGTAGTCTTCTAACGCCGATACGGTTCCTGTAGCTTTGCACTTCCTTTAAGCAAGCTGCCAACCGGTGCATTCAGGTCGCGATTCCCTTATATAATCAGGTTGTTGAGCGGAAGTAGCAGGACACACGCCTCTGTGTGCTACTCTGAAACAACATTTAACAAACAGCATCACATAGCTCCGTCTCTCGTGTCATTGCACTAGTAAATCTCGAGAACTTCAAAACAAAACTCTTAACATCAAGATTTTATTATCAAATTTAAAATGATAATAAAAGCAAAAAGAATAATAGCTTTAATAGATAGCTGTGATCACGACAACCCGCATCATCCGCGATGTGTGATCACCCTAGAGTGATACACCACCCAGGTAGAGGCATCCTTGTTAGCCCATCGTTTTCACGCATTAATTGCGGAGACCCTAACGATTGCAAACTATGAATGTGTGAACTGATACACTTTCTCGAAACAGCAAAGCTGTTAAAACAGAAGCCCATACTCTCGTATGTGCTCTCAAAGGCCTAAACACATTAGCACCACTGGCGTCCCTCACTTTTCTCGAAGTAAGCTGAGCAGAACAAAGGTTATACTTCCCTCAGATAGTGAGTAGCCAGCAGTGAGTAGTGAACAGGCCGTACGTCTCACGTTGCGTAGATGGTGTGCATACCGCACCTTACCAGGCGGCGAGTAGAACGCAGATCTGCGCCTCACCAGGCAGCAGCAGACGCAGATCACAGCACGCGCTCAGCTCGCGTAGACAGCGAGAAGACTGAAGTTCACCGCTGAGTTAAGCACTAGGCTGCTTACGATCACCGTCATTATTTTAGAAGATATTGTAGTACGCAAGTGTGTGTGCATACACTCGAGCATTCTGTAGGGAAGGAAGGATTAAAAATAACCAGCACTGGGTCATTATAACGAAAGAATTTTAAACTTGGCCCAGAAAATAGTCAGCCAGGTACAGACTTGTACTCTCACACTGTAGTACGCACTGACTAGCGCTTAAACCTTTTATAAACTCGGCCTTCACTGATATGAAAATATGATTCGAACTTACCAGTGTAGCGCCAATTACAACTCACAAGTAACCTCACTTCATTACCCTATCGGTACTGGTGAACTGGATTACATCTCCTTTACATTGAACTCTGTGTTGTTCCCATATAAGCACCGATGCATCTTCTATCGTTTGGAATGTTTACTAGCTGGAAAGAAAGCGTTATACCCACGAACTTACCGAAACATAGTGAAGTACCCACATTTTTTTTTAAATTTAAGTATCACACGTTTAATAACATTTCTGAAAACAAAAACGATTTAAATTCGTTTGCAATTGTTACTCAAAACCCGATACTATGTTCCGACGTTGTCAATTAACTTTCCATTTTATTTTTCTTGTTGTTGTCGGTAGTTATTTACTACCAAAACTTTAACTATCGATTTGAATTAAAAAACCCAACGAAAATTGAGTTTAGATAGCGAACAGTCTAGAACACATGGTAATCCCAACTTCTGATGACAGTACGGTTGTGCCCGGTAATGTTTTTAAAATCAGTGACGTCATTACTATTATTATTATTGGAGTATTTCATTTTCAGAAATAACTTAAAATAAACTTCACTTCAACAAGAATTCACTTTTAATTAGTATTGATTACACAGCTTCGAATATTTCACAATAAGTTAGGTGTTTGCTGTCCAAGCGCAGACAAACGAATTCTCGCTCCGCTGCAGCGGGCGGCTTTTTATAGGCATTGTAGTGGGGCGGTCGACCATTGCGAGTTGTTTACGTCTTTAGAACACGTGCAGCGATGACGTAGGTCATTGAATGTTGTGTTGCGCCGATATGTATATAAATTATGCGTAAGTATTCTTCGTAATAATACATCTGAATTTGTATTTGGAATGGTCATTCGCATAAAACGTGTACTGTTTACAAAAGTGACAAATCGCAGTGAACGCAGACATAAAAAAAGTGGCCAAGTTCGAGTTGGACTCGCCCATGACGGGTTCCGTATCAGCAAGTAACACCATATAAAAGTTCTTGTAGTTCGTTGTAACTTTCATCGATGTTTTTATACTAGTGTTTTGATTGGTTGAAAGGTAAATTGCGTGTTACGATTTATGACGTATTAAAAAAAAACTACTTACTAAATCTCGTTCAAACCAATTTTCGTTGGTAGTTTGCATGGTAATGTACAACATATATATTTTTTAGTTTTATCACTCTCTTATTTTAGAAGTCAGAGGGGGGGGGGGGGACACACATTTTTCCACTTTGGAAGTGTCTCTCGCGCAAACTATTCAGTTTAGAAAAAAATTATATTAAAAATCTCAACATCATTTTTGAACACCTATCCATAGATACCCCACACGTATAGGATTGATGAAAAAAAATTTTTGAGTTTCAGTTCCAGGTATGGGGACCCCCAAAATGTATTGTTTTTTTTCTATTTTTATGTAAAAATCTTAATGCGGTTCACAGAATACATCGACTGACCAAATTTCAATAGTATAGCTCTTATAGTTTCGGAAATAATTGGCTGTGACATACGGACGGACAGACAGACAGACAGACTTGACGAATCTATAAGGGTTCCGTTTTTTGCCATTTGGCTACGGAACCCTAAAAATGACTGTTTAACAAAAATAGCACAACTTCTTCTTTATGACTATAATAATGTTATATATTACAGTATCTTCATGCAAAATTTTATCCAGGCCAGTTAGCGGTTTCGCCGCAAAGGTTTAACAGATAGAGATATACGGAGTTACTTTCGAATTTATGATGTACTGGCTGAGCCCAGCTGGATTCCGAACAGACAGACAGACAAAAAATTTAAAAATTGCTATTTAATGTAAGTAACGTATACATAATTTCATATACATTTAGTAAAAACTGTTTATTGGGTTTTCAAACAAACAGATTAGGAATGCATTATGCATACGCATGTTTATTACCGTCAAACATATAATTTAATGAGGAAAAAATGATGACACGTGATTAAAAGAAGACTAAATAAGAGAACATACAAGCAATGAACTCGAGCATGTGTAACTTTAAATTATTAACCCAATTACGCACAGTAAACGTAATTGCAATGGTCTTACAAAAAACTGAATGTAACATCACAACATTACACGCTCTAATTGCAAGCATCTGTCGCTACATAACACCAGAATGCGTATAAGGTACACAATTTAAGATTCTCCGAGATGTAGTATGGTGTAGGTTATTTGATAATTAAGTACGATGAACAGCCAGGCGTAACTGTTGGACGCGTGGCAAAATGTGTACTACTCGGGTTGTGAAATGCAGACCAGCGACTTTTTGTTGCGTTATGTTGCTATGGTGCAATTAAGGTGTAGTTATTTCGTAGAAACGAAATCACTTCTGTGTATTTAAAATATATTGCCTCTATAGAATGTGTAATTTTTAGGGTTCCGTTGCCAAATGACAAAAAACGGAACCTTCATAGATTCGTCATGTCTGTCTGTCTGTCCGTCCGTATGTTACAGCCACTTTTTTCCGAAACTATAAAAGCTATTCTGTTGAAACTTGGTCAGTAGATGTATTTTGTGAACCGCATTAATATTTTTACACAATAATAGAAAAAAAAGCAATAAATTTTGGGGGTCCCCATACTTAAAACTGAAACTCAAAAATTTTTTTTTATCAAAACCATACGTCTATACTATCTATGGATAGGTCTTCAAAAATGATATTTAGGTTTCTAAAATCATTTTTTTCTAAACTGAATAGTTTGCGCGAGAGACACTTCCAAAGTGGTAAAATGTGTCCCCCCCCCCTGTAACTTCTAAAATATGAGAATAATAAAACTAAAAAATATATATGATGTACATTACCATGCAAATTTCATACAAAAATTGATTTGAACGAGATCTAGTAAGTTGTTTTTTTTTAATACGTCTCAAATCATAAACAGCAATATACATTTCTTTCAATAAAAACACTGTTATTAAAACATCAATGAAAGTTACAACGAACTACGAAAACTTTTATATGATGTTACTTGCTGCTACGGAACCCTTCATGGGCGAGTCCGACTCGCACTTGGCCGCTTTTATTATTTTACATAGTTACTATTATTTTTTAGTTCTGTATCGGAAGTGTAACTCTGTGAAATGGTCTGGGTCTAGAAGTGTTAAGCATACCATTTCTGTAACTACTTTTAAACGCCTTACGACACGTAGTTAACCAATGGTTAGGAATTAGGAATTGTGTAATATTGTTATTTTATAAATTCTTGCCTCAAACAAATCGTATTTTTTTTAAATAGGGGGTTATTTCGTACTTATTTAGATAATTGGAAGAAAAGGTTGATGAAATTTGAAAATAAGTAGTAGGTTGATGTAGAAAAAAGAAAGAGATAGTAAAATAGATTCCATCTATTTCAATGTAAAAAAATCTTTTCTGAAATGTGTTTGTGTAGTTGATGGTTTTGTCTCAACGATGATTGAGTTTTGCGCTATTGTATTGTCCATTAAATTGCTAGATTTTAAGAATTAATGTTGACGGTTCAACAATTTTCTGGCTTTTGAAAAAGTCTTTAAGAAGGTACTGCACGAAATTGTGGGATTTGACGTATTTTCAAATGAGTAGTACTGTGCGCTGCATTAATTAAATACATCAAAAGTATTTGTATAGTTTAGGTCGATCCTTGAACAAGATCTATGTAGGGTTGGAATTTGAAACAGATACATATGAAATTAAAAAACGATACATATGTGTTGTGTGTCAGATGAAATCTTAAAAACATTTTTCTTCGAAAAGATAGTAGATTTTACGTCTAGAACAATAATTTTCATATGACAATATTTGTATTTACATCGTGCAGGGTTTAGCCGGTGTATAATTTAATTTAAAAGTATAAATCTAAAAATATTGAGACTTTTCAATTTTTAACACAAACGCCTGATGCACATTGCACATTGCGCAGAAAAAAATATTGCTCTAATTAAATTACTAGGTCTGAAACTTCAAAGCAGAATGGGTCTAATTACTAATATTAATGAGATCAATTTTGTTTTGAAGTTTTTTTTAGACTTATGTCAGTATTGTATTGTGTATCATGTCTATATGTCATTGGTTATACTTACTGGCAAATAAGAAAATTGGAAAAAAATCAAATTTCGAGTCGAATCTGTACAGAGTAATGCGAACGCAGAGCAACAAATGTACGAAACACAATACAAACGTACAAACGCAAATAGGTAAATATCTCAAACAGGTATGTTTAATGTTACTGTTATAATTTTAATGTAAATGCAATGTTCCGTTCACAATTATTCGTCAGTTGCTAATCAATCAATACAAGTAATCAAGTAATCAAGACGGTAGAGAACTTCAAAACGTAAATATTTACCTTTGATTATAAACATATATTTAATCAAAGGTACCTACTCTTATCAAACTCACTTTATTATTATAGGCCTATGTTTTTCAGGTTACATGTAATCTTATGGTCAAGAAAGAACTTATAGTAGAAAAGGAAAACACAAATGAAAGCAAAGCCACAATTCGGGTACTTGTTTAAACCAAGAACTTACTCACCACAACTCTCCATTTGGTTGCAACTTCAGTAATTTAAAAATCAATGGAGAATATAGAAATTGTTTTCAGTCCTCCTGTTTCATAGTATGCAATATGTGTAATGCAAAATTAAGATTGGAAAATTGTTGAAAACCTAGAAACAGCAAGGAACTTGCACTCAATCAAAATATCGTGAGTAATTAAGTGTATAGATATGGGATTCAGTGCCCTGGAGCAAGTCAAAACTTCTCTTGATATACCCTGCATGTCAGAACATTTTATGCCAAATTTCATGCTAAAGTATGTGAACTCTGGGAACTGGCCAAAGTAAAAAGCATAGAGGAAGCAACAAAATAAAAATATTAACTGGCTGAAAAAAATAATGACCTTAATGCAGATAGCGTACCGATGATAACAGTTGTATCTGATGCGTATTGGAGTAAGAGGTCATACAGGAAAAACTATACGACCTTTTCAGGAGCTGCAAATATCATTGGCTACAGAACTAAAAAAGTTCTCTACATGACTGTTAAAAATAAAAACTCTATGGTTTGCGGGCGAGCTCACAAGCGCAAACTTTACTTCAAGTTTGTATTTCTGAGCATGTATGATATAAAAATTACACTCGATCATCTAGCGGTATGTAGTCAACTGCCATAGTAGAAGGCTTCAAAAGCAACTCAAGGTTTTATTTATTCTAAACACATAGCTAATGGTGATTCCAGCACCTACAAAAATGTTCTGGATACCAAACCATATGCCGCACTTATTGTCGAAAAGATAGAGTGCTCTAACCACCTCCTCAGAAACTTTTGTACAAGATTAGATGAATTATCAAGAAATACATGTTACCAATTAAAATGCCAAAAAATACAGCTCCAAAACGTGCTACGCGTACGGCGATCGGTGAAAGGTGCCATAAATCACATTGATTCTCAAAATGAAAAATCTTTCGCTGAAAAAGTTATAGATTTAAAACAAGACCTTTTCAATGCACTTATTCACGTTTTCCGCGATCACAGCTCGTGCAAGTCTTATATTTGCAAGTACATCCTCATAAATAAAGGCCATCAAACTGATAAAAACGTATTTGGTGAAATAAAATCAGATGCGGTCTTTGCCACCATAATAAAAGTACTTTGTCGATTGATTAAAAATGCCAAAAATTTTATGGCGAATAAACTATTCACTTAGACAATCATACTCAGGACGGTGTGTTGCATCTGTTGTTTCATTTAATCCCGCAATACAGACATTAGTGATAAAGACTACGGTGAAACTTGCCCAAGGCCTGATTTTAGTAAAGCCGATTTCAACTTTGCTAAATCTACGCATATGGCAAAAATACTGTTACAGCTATCCAATGAGGATCGTCACGCACTTGAACGGCGCACTGTATTAAGCTGATTCGATTGAATGGCTTCAGGAGCGGAAGCTTCTTGAAGCTAATTTTGAAAAAAAAGAACATGTAAAAGGGGCTTTATAAGATGTGGACCGGTCGTCTTTGTCTTCTTCTGAATTTCGTCAAGCACAGTGTCTTGTATATTGATATTTGCTATTCTCCCAGTGCTCGTACCACCTATGCATTCTACCTTCCGAATAACATCTGTACACTCTTATGAATACGCGGTAATCTGGATGACGCGCTGTAGGGTATCTTTCCCTATAAAGGAATGCATCAGCACTTGCGCTACTTCTACATTCACCATAAATAAAGTGCATGTTTGCGTATTCTTGTGCCATATATTGAATACGCGGCATACTGATACACGATACCAGTCCAGATACAAGCCAAGTCGTCGTAAAATCACCAAACTAAAGTCCAAATCAGTGAGCAAAACGAAGAGTCCAATGATTTGACTCTTACTTAAAACGATGACTTCTGGCTGTTAAGCCAGAAATCGTCGTTTTAACACTGATTGACAATCACAGAGAACTGCAAAAGGAATGGGAACATGCGATACCGAACAAGTCAAGCGACGCACCAAATACTTGCCATTGCTATGTGCCATGGCGCGAGAGAGATAAGGTACAATAGTACAAAGGTACAATAATAATATACTCGTCTCTCGCTCGCTTACACTGTACTTTAGTACTGAATTTATTCACCTATCTCTGTCTCATACTTAACAAAAAATTACTTCGGCCACACTCAGGTAGTAAATAGCGAAATAACATTATCACACGTCCTTTACTACACTAAAAAGGAAGCTTTAATTTTCTCTCTTTGGATAAAATTATGTATTATACCATTTTTTTTAATATAGTTGCTGCTTAGTTTTTCATACATATTTTTTTCACAAAAATCTCAAATTCTGTCATAATTTATTTTGATCAAATTTCATGTTAATTTTTTTCCAAAAAAGTATAATAGGCACTCATACGATTTACTGCATTTCTAATAAGATTTTTTGTGAGGAATAAGATAACTTCAAAATTTGGGCAACTATTGGATTTCTTTTGGGTTTTTTTTTTTGTACGCTGGATAGCTATACTACTACGTGCTTTAGGATTACCCATTCTTTCTGGGACACCCTGTATAGATGATACACTTATATTGACAGGAGCTGGATGTGAGAAGCCCAAAATCGATCAGAGTGGTTTGCAATGGGAGAGGCCTATGTCCAGCAGTGGACTTCGATAGGCTGATTATGAAAATGAATAGATTCTAGAAATTATTACTTTTGAACAAAACTTCCATAAAAACGACTGAATATTTAGAAGATATGTATTACTCTGTGTGGAGCCTACTCTGTACAATTATTTTACATATCTTAGATAAAATGTTTCACGTAGGAAGCGGCGACGGTGCTGCCTAGCGGCGCTGCCGCGCAACTCTGCTCGTAAATACCTAAACTCGGCGTTTTTTGTTCGCGCAGCACACTCTTAACACAGTTGTAATAAAAAACAAAACATGTTTAATCTTTTGTGAATCAGAACTACTGAACAAGTCATTAAAATCCAAATTCAGGAAAACATTTTTTAACAAATCATAAATAAATCGATTTTCAAATACATAGAAGGAGATAAATATAAGAGGAAACGTCACGATACTGGTCTGAAGAGCGGAGAAGAAGCCATAAAAGCAGTCGTTTTTTTTAACTACGTCTAGTTTATTCTTTAAACTGATTACTTTAGAACGTGGCAACATGATTTGGGTAGATTGATGACCCTGCTACGGTGCAGCGGAATACTGATATATACGTGGCAGTATTGTGCATGTTTTTAACTTTTATTGTGATAGACTTATTTCCATGAATAGGTGGTACAAGGGAAAAATTCTGTCACTTCGATTCTGATTTCCTAACATCAATTTAAAAATCGTAAACGAAGTCACTGCAATTATTAGAAGAAACTTTAGTAATTTTCATTCAGAATAGTCTATTCTGAGAGCTAGAAGCTATAGGTCCATAAGGAGTTTCTGTTCCGTTAGAAATCTGTTAATTGGCTATTCTTGAAACGTCTGAATATAAAAGCGAGTTTGATAAATCGTTGATCTGTCAACGTTTTCTATCTAGTTTAGTAGCAATAGGAAGTTGAATATTTATCTATGTATTATGAGGAGCTAGAATCTAAATTCATCTAAACTACTTACAGAAAGTAAAAGTATTTCTTTTTATGCATGTTTAATTTAGTAAGGTAGGTTAATAAGTTAGTATACCGTGTATTTATTTTATATTGAATTCCAATTAGCGTATACATATTTAACGGTTTATTTTATGTGTGTACGTGTTTTATTTATTTCTTTAATAGCATTTCCCGCGGCTTCGGCGCCTTAAAGAGCAGTGTATGTCCTGCTTTAATAATCCTAACTTAATAAATACGTAATGCTAAATTTCATTGTCCGCATGGTGACGGATTAAAAATATGGAGAGGCGACTAAAGGAGGAAGATATGCTGGAAACTATGACAACATCATTGCAAAGAGTAGGAAAACTTTAAAGAAACCTTATAGGTAGCAAACCCGTTTGACCAACGTGGTACAGTAATAGTATTAAATAGTTCGAACATCTGACACACAATATTATCTAGATCTCACAAACATTTGGTCTGACCAGGGAATCGAACTCGAGACCGCAAGCACAGCAGTCGCATACACTATTCACTAGACCAACAAGGCAGTAGTTTAAAACCGCTTTTCTAAGTAGAGACTAAGTCTAGTAGTGGCTGTTAAAGAATGTTGATGCAATTTCATTGAAATCGAAGCAGATGTTTAGGCGTAAAAGCTTAGAAGACAGACAAAGTTACATTCAAATTTATAACATTATTATGGAACGTGGATTATTTAATGGGAACAAATAAGTAGACAGGTCTCTGATGGTTACTGCCGTCCACAGACGCCTGCAACTCAAGAGTCACAAGCACGTTTCGTCCTAGGAGAAAAGGAGAAGAAAGCGCTGGTTCCCACTACGCCGGACCGGCAGATTTGCCGGAACGGTAAAACTGCCGGAAGGGCTAGTGGCTGTATAAGTTATATGAAGCTGTTCACATTATCCCGGATCCGGCAATTTTGCCGAGTCCGGCATTTTTACCGTGCGTTTTGTCACTACGATCGTCCGGTAAAAATACCGGACCGGAGCAATGTGAACGAGTTTGATCCGGTATCTGTCCCCCGCTCGCAGCACCTGTACTCCCCTCGCCCCGCCCGCGCTCCCCTCACATCATTTTGCTCGCATTTTCTTCAGTAAATCGTCAAAAGTGGTTGCTGTCATTCGAAAATAGAATGTACCCAATATTTTCGTTTATTTTGCCTTCTATTAAAATACCACCACAACACAACAATTTCGTCGTCCATTGTGTGCACAGGTCCAAATTTAACTGAGTTGAGTACTCGACTGTCCGAGGCTCCGGTGTAATGTGAACACTCTGTCCGGTGTCCGGTTTCCGGTAGATTTACCGGTCCGGCGTAGTGGGAACCAGCGCAAAGAGTTGCATGACGTTTTGCGTGTAGCCGTGATACCACTTCTTCTTCTTCACCTCTACCACTGACAGACAGACAGACAAATTTTTTAACTATTTATTTTTTGATGTAGGTACCGTATATACTTTAATACACACTTAGTAAAAAACTGTTACTTTGATATTACATTTGACGGTACAATTTTATTTATTTATACATATGACAATGTTGTACAAACTGTAACCGCACTCTTGTAACATCGTTATATACTTAAGTAGTAACAAAACGCGTTACGTTACCTCTAATTAAGACGGGTTTACAGTAACTAATTAATTTATTCAACATCTAGTTAAGATTATGGAAAGCTACGGTACATTTCGGGTTAAATTACGCTCCGTGCGACAGGTACAACGTCGTTCCTCTTCTTACGTACAAGTTTTCTTATTTAAACTGACATCTTTTCTTGATTTTATTAAGTAGCTTTAAGAAACACATTCGCTATTTATTGGATATATAAACTCATTAAAATTTCAAACTAGAACTCACGTGTAGTTTCTACTTTTTAGAACACTTTTTACTTTTTAATAATTTCTTACGTTGGATTATGCTTTTTTACATCGGCATTATTAATGTTTAGCTTTAGGTACTGACATTATAAATTCGAAAGGAACTTTGTCCATCTATCTATCTGTCTCTTTGTTTATCTGTTACGCTTTTTCGGTTAGACTGCTATATCTATGTAATGAAATTTGGGACGACGATACCTTGATTCTTGAAGAAGGATATATCTTATTTACAAAGATAGTTTTATATGTAAAATTTAAATTTTAGGAATACTTTTTTAATTCATTGGCTACCTCGTTGGTCTAGTGGTTAGCTTATGCGACTGCTGATAAAGAGGTCTCTGGTTCGATTCCCGGTTGGACCAATTTTTTATGTGATCCGCAAATATTTGTTTCGGTGTTTGGGTGTTTTCTATGTATAATATATATGTATTTACAAAAAAAAATGTTTATGTATTAGTCATATATCAGTTGTCTAGTTATAATACAAGCTCTGTTTAGTTTGGGGACTAGTTGACGTTGTGTGTAAAAATTCCGAAATATTTAATATTATTCTTGTAATTATTATATTTAATTGTAATGGCGAGTGATGTCCAACCTCTGACAGTAGCTAACAAACAAATGGCTCTTTGCCTACTTCCATATCTTGAGCTCCTCCTTTCATCGCATTGGTACCAATTTTTGACTACACGGTTAGTCTAGTGGTTTAATCCGTTGCCACGCCACTTTCCACTGCACCAAGTATTGTGGATTCAAATCCCACGTGGGACAACACTTTGTGTGATTCTAAATCTAGTAAGTTTGTAAAGTCCCCTTCGACGCAGGATTTATCCTTTCAAAAAGGAGGAGTTGTCCTTTAAAAAAACTACAATAATTAGGTAAAATTCTGCGTAATTTCATATTAAGATTGAGTGTTGAATGCCTATTTTATAATTTTCACAAATAATGAAGAGTTACCAATTACCAATCAAAACCGTTATTATTGGTCCACCTTAATTTAGCAGCGGATGGTATGTTGATTTGAACCAACCATAAACAAGTATTATTACATAAATATAATAATATTTCTTTACTTATAAATTTGCCGTTTTGTATGCAATAAGTGAAAGTACTTATTTTTTCAAACTTTTTTATTTCTGTCGTATCTTTGCCAACGCATTGGCAGTTTATTGATGCCCTTCTTGTAAAAATCAGCTGGACGGGAGGCAACAAAATCTTCAAAGGCATTTTGTACTGCCTCTCGGGAATTGAATTTTTTACCCACTAAAAAGTTGTCTAAATTCTGGAAAAAGTAATAGTCGGTAAGTGCAAGGTCTGGTGAGTATGGCGGATGAGGGAGAGCTTCTAACCCCACCTCTTGCAGCTTGGAGACTGTCTGTTGCGCAGTATGGGGTCGCGCGTTGTCGTGAAGGGGCAGTGGGGACAACCGATTGACCAAAGCTGGTTGCAGATGTGCAAGCTTCTCCATCATTCTCTGCAGTTCTTCACAGTACACATCTGCATTAATGCTCATGCCGTTTTGTAAAAAGCTGTGGTGAATCACACCCGCACTAGACCACCAAACAGTGACCATCACCTTTTTAGGGGTCATTTTTGGTTTAAGGCATTGCTTTGGTGCTGGACCAGGGTCTAACCAACTTGCGCTTTCGATTGTCGAACAGAATCCATTTTTCGTCATACGTAACAATTCGTTTCAAAATTCCTTCATTTCTTTGCCTGTTGAACTTTTTTTACCTTGCCAATTTGTCGCAAATGGATCAATATTGTTTTGATGCTTACATGAAAAGCTGCTAGTTCAGCTGTAGATTGAGTTTCGTCAGCTTCAACAATGGCCTTTAATTCATTACTGTTAACCATTGTTAACCAAAGTCCAAAAATTTCCAGAACGGAACCGGGAAAACCAATAGCGGGTTGTGCGTTCGTTTGTATAGTTCTCTCCGTAAACGTTTTTGATGTTACGTGCCGTTTGTGTCGCGTTGGTGCCACGACGGAACTGATATTCCATAATTATACGAATTTTTAAAGTATCCATTATGACGATAAATGTTCAAATGTAATAAAAATAGTCCGTGTGGTGACGGATTAAGAATACAAAGTGTCACCACCCCTATTTATTCCTTGGGTGCCGTAGGAGGCGACTAAAGGAAAAAAAATAAGCAGCTAACATCACTGCCAAGAGAAGGAAAACTTGAAACAAACCCTTTACCAACCCGTCTGGCCAGCGTGGTATAGTAGGCCAAAACTTCCTTTCAAAGGGGAGGCCTATGTCAGGCAGTGGACTGTTAAAGGCTGTTGATGATTGATGTAATGAAAATACAACGCTAATCAAAAAACAAAAGACTGAGTTTGTAAATAGAATGTCATGGTTTTAAAACAATATAAAGTGAATTTAGAATACAGAGCCATTACAAACTTTTTTTTATTTGAAATGACCAGTACTGAAGAAAGGCAATTTCAAAGGTAAAGACCTAATATTCAAATAAAATTTGTATGAATGAGAGACTTATAATTTTTATACCATTATATCTACTGTAGTTCAGTGTGAAAATTTTCATATTGCTCGTATGGACCTTCAACAGATGATAAGTTAGGTTTAAGTATGATTATATATTTTTTTTTATTTAATTATAAAATTGAGGATTTTGTATTAAAAATTAAACATTATCAACGGACTCACAGTGTTATTAAGTTTAATAACCAGTTTAAATCTAATTCGTTCGAATTGGGTCACGTCTCATTGTCAAAGTCTCACGAAAGCTTAGCAACTTTAACCCAAAATTACGCTTCGGAAGCTTTTAAGTGTCACGTAATTAAAGTCGGCTTATATCCAATACTAGCTGACCCACGCATACCCATGTCTTCTGCGTCTCGCAAAGGTATATTTATATCCCGATTTTAAATCATTTTTCATATGATCCCGACGAGTTGTGAACCTCTACCTTTTTTGAAGCTCATTAAAAAATGCAAAATTAACCAACAAAAAGTACATTAGTACTTAATAACCTTATTCAAAACTGTATATTTATATAATAAGTTTATGTGCTATTATCATAATGGATTTCTTTTAACAATGAATTTGGCTGACCATACGATCATTATAAAGACTTCATTTCGTACAAAATTTAAAAGTCATTCAAAATTCAATTTAAAAGTTTCATCTAGAGAGTAACAAAAATTCGATTAAGGAAATTGAATTAATTCTTACAAATAAAGGAAATATTGTAAAAGAGAACATGGTCTTTAATACGATATGAAAACTTTTTTTTTAGTTAAAATTAATATAGTTAAAATCCAGTAATTGAAAATATGATTAATTTAGTTTGTTAGTTTAAGACCCCTTGTATCGACAAAACACAAAGTTCTTTGACCTACTTCTGTCGAACCCAGACGAAATCTTTTCTCTTCTGATTCGATTTTAGACATCATTTTCTTTCGAATTTGCGTTAAGATCTCGACCAAGTCTCAAAACGTGCCCTGCATACAATAGAACTAGTAACGAAAACGACAAAATATCACGACCAACTTTATTCTGCAGATGAATAAGGTCTTATTACAATAGTCATAAAGGTTACTTTACTGCAAAAGTTTTATATACTTATGTATAAAAGTAGGATATTGCGGTTCAAATGAATAAATGAGTTTAGTGAATAAAAGCACCAGGCGGATGGCTTCAATCAAAGTCAAATGGAAGCAATGCTAATTGACTTTCGTCTACAGGCATCCACGCGAATATTGGTAAACCTAATTTTCATCTATAAGTGAAATTGATGGTTGTAAAAACGGCTAACGTTACTATCAAATCCCTTGTTTTTGTTTAATTTTTGTTCTTTATTTTTTTCCATATTTAAGCCCACCAAAGTGTCTACTCAACTCTCTACTTTCTTTAAGTGGTGATTCTATAATATTTTTTTCAGTATCATTAGCTATAAGTATGGCTTAAACCAGTTTGATAAAGATATTTAAATTAAATATTAAACTTACATTCATTTGTTATAAAATACATGTAGTCGATGAGATGACTGAAATCTAACCTACAGTTCTATTTGGGTATATATTTTAGAAAACGCTAAACGCGTAAGCTACAAAACGATTAAAATGAGTCATTTTTAGCCACCGTAAAAAAATCGTGTATACGTAACCTATTCAGTATTACTAGTCTTACTAGTTGATGCCCGCTAATCAGCTCACAAACTTTTTAACGTTCATTACCTTTGTATAAGAAAATATTTACATCCTTTTTTTAGACCTACTTAATAAACACAACATTTTATAAGAATCAATCAAACCGTTGCAGAGGAGTAAGGCAACTAACATTGACACATGATAATTTTATTCAAATAGAACATGACCATTTTTACACACGTCCTTTAAATTAAGGGGGTCACTTAGAGACAGTTAGGTAACCATCGCTGAGCGTTTCCTTTTTATCAAGATTTAGCACACAGCGCACACATAAGTGGATAAATTTCTCTTGAAATTTAGTAGCTACTTATATTAGGAGGCTCCTAATAAGGAGATTGTTTATGTATAGTTGGTGAATCATTAAATTATTGTTGCTAATTAAATACTTTTTTTTATTGCTGTTTATACCTTGGGCTGGAAACAAAACCAGGCATCAATTTACAACAAAACAACGTATAAAACTTAACTTGTAAAAATAATTCCACCACTAGGTATATTATGGCGTCCGGCCGGCTCAGAAATAACTCTGGGATTTATATGATAGTGTTCACTAGACAAGAAAAAACACCCATTCCGATACACTTAGTTCTTCATGTACGGTTCACCGAACACATAATACATTTAGGTAGGACGACTGGCAATTTTGTCAAAGAACATCCTATAGATGGCTCAGCAATTTTCTGTTACCCGAGCCTTTTCTAGAATTATCTTAGATTAAGTCTACTACTATAAGACTAAGCTTCATTTTATAAACGGAGTGACTATTCTCAGACCTTATTAACCCAAGTCTACGTAAATAAACAGTTCTGTAGATACTGTTATTGCAACTTTTAAGGCTCCAACTGTTCGTAACGACTGTCGAAGATATTAGTTTGGCAAGCGAGTCCGACGGCTTAATGTGCTCTCCGAGGCATGAAGGGGTTTCAATAGGTTATGTATGTATGTTTACCCATTATGATGAGATCAGTCTATGGACTTAACCTTACAATGTGTTGATTTATGCGATGGCCAGTGAGACATGAGCTCCGCATATTTAAGCAATTATCTGTAACACAAAATAATGTTGTTGAAAAGAATCTGATTCGATTTGAAGCCCTTGAAATGGTTTATACGCTTAACATAGAACAAATATTACAAATGAAAAGTTTAACAATCACAAGTCACAACCCATTTTTGCCATAATGTATGAATGAATAAATCGAGTGCATTATGGTATTGTATAAGACAAAAGGGGTTTAGGTAATCGTTAAAGGGTCTATTGTGAGGTAAGCAAATTTCTTTCATTTCAACATGACCCACGATTGTCGAGCTGGGAATGAGAACAAATGTTTTGCAAGGTCTTCATGGCAGGTCATTATAGTAAGGTCAAAAACGATTTTTTTTTACTATGTAAGTATATCTATGTATTGTTATTATCATAGATTATAAAATTATTCAATTTATAGATAAATTATGGATATTTATTTTTAAATTGGTGGAGTTTTGGTTTAATCTGATTTCTTATTCAAAAAACTGGAATTATTTTTTTCTATTCTTTTATTTATATTTACAAAATAGTAATTAATTTTTCTATGTGTTATTAGCCATTATTAACTTTAAGGTTGCTGAACTATGCTCTTTAAATTCCTTTAGTATCTTTTTGACAGTTCAACAAAATTCGAAATTAGTGACGCCCTCACGCGTCACCGATTCGATTTGAAATCAAAACAATCGATTTAACATTCTTTAAGTCAACACATTTTAAGTTTATTTTGAGTCAGTGGTCCAAAAATAAATAAATTAATGCATAGAGTAATTGTTCTTTATTCTGAGTTTGAACATAAATTCCAAAATTTCCACTTAATTCCTTGCAAATAATCAATCTTGAAGTCATATTTTATTTATTTATTTTATACTATTTTAATTTTCTTTTTATTTTATTATATTTACAGAAACAATATTTATATGAAGTCAAATTTTTTTGAATCTAATTATTTTAATCGTTAAATCAATTTATGGTATTTCAAGAACTGTTTTATAGTTTTTGTTTTTTGCTATGCACAAGCCACTTCCCTAACCGTCTATAAAGTACGACATTACTGTAGTACATTATTACAAAAAAAAAAATACCAGTAATTTATTTAATTCAAATTCAAATTATTTATTTCAGACCTTGAATCCATATTGTGTTAGTTACATTGACTTAACCTAGCGTAGTATAGAAAATATATATAAGTACATGCTTTAAAATATAACATATAAGTACATTTATAGGCGTGACCTGTCAAAAAGACAATAAACGAATGGACAAAGTATAATGTTATTATTTCTAATAGTTTGTTCTTATTACTGCCATCTAGAGCTATTACTAGAAAAATCTTTTTGTGTTAAGCGCCATCTAGTACATTCCTCTTGAACTAAGTAAACACACACTTTGTACGTTGTCATCACAGTTACAAAGTATTCCATTGTAAACACAGATGTCAATTTAAACAGTTTTAACATTTTTATTGTTGTAGAGCTCTGTGTTTTAACATTTTGGTAAAACGACACCATTTCATTAGGACAAAAGTTATTTTTTTGAAAAGTATTAGCTTCCAAAAGTATTACTACTCTCCTTATGGAGAGTGCTAGGCTAGTGTTAGGTTCGACTGCTAGGTATATAAAAGAAAACCGAACCGTTTAGTTCAAGAGATTACGTGTACGTATTTGGAATGGATACAAAGAGCACCCAGACTCAGTACAACAGTTTGTGGATCATATAAAGTGTTGTACTATAATGAGGGATTAACCCACAATACTCAGCGCAGTAGAAATTGGCGTGGTAACCGCTTAAACCACTTTTTCATTCGTGCAGCGCTAGGTAGGTTGTTGGACCCCAACAACAATAACACCTTAATGTATAATAAACTAACGTCCGTTTTCAACAACCATACTTAAACCTAACCTAACTACAAGCACCTAACGTAGGCAACCCTTAAATAATAAAATTTTAAAATCAAAAATATCACTAAGAGTTACTTAACTCTCTCTAAGAGGCCCTTAAATTAAGGGGACGTTGGGGCAAAACCGCGATAAGTGTCTCATCCATGCAAAGTACTGATAACGATATTTTTTTACTTTATCTTCTTTCTTACTTAATCTTCTTTATCTTTATCTTACCAATAAACCTTATACATTCTTGCAAAATTTTAAGAAATCGGCTCTACGGGTGCATGGTCTCAACTGTGAGATAAAAGCTTTCCTGTGTCATAATTCGCGAAGCAGTTGTAGAGGCACTTAGGTAATATCGAGTTGGAATCGGAGTTCTGTCTCTGACGCCGATCGATGGCGACGAGTATTCGGAGAAATCGGACGATAAATGGAATATCCTAGTAAGAATAAAGAGATAGTAGAGGTAGCTCTAGTTATGCATCTATCAGAAAGCAGGGGTTTATGTTTACGAGCCGTTGGTGGTCTAATATATAAACATTTAACAATGAGGATGGTGATCCCTTCTCTTGGATACTTTCCATCAGGCAGTAGATAGTAGAAAAAATATGTAAAGATTCTGACTATTTTTTATGTTGATAATAATTGATATAATAGCATAGCTGCTAAGGATTTGAGATCATTATGTAATATATTACAGTGAAAGATCCTACTACGATAGTGATAATAATAGGATTGCATTTCATCCATGCCTATGTAGTCTTAGTCCTGTATCTGTTCCACCTATGAACTAAAGGAAACTCAGAATTCATAGCTATTGTTATGATAAATTTTGTATGTATCTATCCGCATGAGCGAACAGCTATAAGAGATAACTGTACACGGTTAGGAAACATCCTAGGAGTGTCGTTAGAGTGGCGTGTCTTCGGATGAAAAGATATCGAAGTTTCTTAAACTTACCAAAATTGTTTTCGTGACCTGAACTATTATGTTTTGCTATATAATATTTACTTACTTACACTTTCCAATACAACTTGCAAACAAGCGCGTTATGCTATACTTAGATAACATAAGTATAATATGTATTTATTAATCTATTTTATAAGACTTCTTTAGGTACCAGTTGAGTCTAGAATAGTATAGGAATGTAAAATAAAAAGTATATTTAAAAATCGGCCAAGTGCGTGTCAGGCCACGCACAGGAAAGGGTTCCTCAGTCACCTATAATGGTATGTGGATTTAAAATCGTATCCAATAGATAATTGTTATGTTTACGTATTAATACGTTAATTTTGTATGACGTTTTCCAAGTGAGCGCATTTTACCATATAAGCCTTTATAACTCCTGAACTAAGAAAGTCATCTAATCGGTTATAGTTTTCCTTCAAAGTTCATTAAATGGACCAGCATCACGATTTTTTTCAAAATTTTTAAACCAGCCGTTTAGCTTTTAGAGGGGGGGGGGACGCCCTGTTTTTACAAAAAAGTGCCCTTTAAAGTGAAATATCTCGCAAACGGATACCTAAATCAAAAAATCGTCTAGGAAACCCTTTTTTGTTTTTAAAAGACCTATCTAATGATACCCCACACGATGGGGTAGCCTCGAGAAAAAAAAATCATCCCCACTTTACGTGTAGGGGAGGTACCCCAAATAAAATTATATTTCATAATTTTATTGTAGCACTTTGTCGACGTAATTACAACACGTATTCATGCAAACTTTCATCTTTCTAGCACTTACCGTTTGGACGGTAAGTCGAGGACGGACGGACGGACGGACGGACGGACGGACAGACGGACATGACGAATCTATAAGGGTTCCGAGTTATGTACTTCGGAACCCTAAAAAGTGTGTAACATAATCTCGTCTAAACTACATAGATTTCAAGAGAACATAGAACTTATACACTGCCTACACCCAACTACAAAACCTATCGTATAACAGGAGATACGAGTCCTCATACAATTTTTAGTTTAAGAAAATAGTGGTCTTATGTTTTTGAAGATTCATAGTTGCCTAAACAATGAAAAGTCTATCAATGTCAAACTTTTGTTGCCATTTAATTTCTATTATTTTTAGAAGGTATTGTGTTTAGAGAAGATCAAAACAGTTTCACGCAAAAGCGTCTTTAGGTACCAAAGCATTGTCTACGTCTCGACCGCTATAATCGTTTTAATTCAGTTCTGGTGGCAGTATTCACTACAGTCGAAAATGTTTGCTTTGCGTGCCTTCGACTTCAAATGAGAACTTATTGCGCTAATGCCTGGATTCATAGTTTGCTTAAGCTTTGTGGGAATCGTTAGCGTTTCAATTTAAACCGATTTATTACAAATAGTGGTCGTCCCAGAAGTGGGAATTTGACCGCAATTCCTTAAATTATTCATGACAATAATGTTCCATGACAAAAGGACAGTCGAACGGAAGGAAAAATTGTCGGTGTGGCATCGAATTATTGTATGCATAGTGTAATATGTATACATAGGATTCTGAATTCTGAATTCTGAATATATCCTATCCTATCCCCTACTCATCACCTGGGTGTCCTAAGAGGCGACTAAGGGAGCAAACTAGGAAAGATAACGTCACTACAAAGAGAAGGAGAACTTTAAACAAAACCCTGTACCAACCAGTCTGGCCAGTGTAGTATAGTAACAACATTTTCTTTCTAAAACTGAACTGTGAAGGTTGTAGATGATTGATAATGCAAAAAAATAAAACCAATTATATTTTTATATAAGATGGCTGGCAGGAGCTGGATGCGAGAAGCCCAAAATCGATGGTGATGATGATAATGATAATGATGATTTTAAATTCATCTCACTTTAACTCGTTAATAGATACAAAAGAAGACGCCGAAACAAAAAGTGTCAGAGCAAATAAGGTAACAGTAATGAATGCCCATGAAATATATATTCATTGCCATTCATACTCCTTATATATACTCGCTAATGAGAAGCTAGATGTATAGTTCACTTGTAACAGGCTATCCATCATCTGATGTGTGTAAAAGAATCTACACAACAAAGTTATACCGTCATCCATTACGACTAGATGTGATTGAACGGAAAGTAAACAAACAAACACAGTTCCACTTTTGTTACGGTAGTTATAGTTACACGACTTTGTTTGCTATTTGTTCGTCATTGTGTCGTGGATGAGGGCCCATTTTTTATATTTTTATTAAACCAGTTTTATAGGATAGCTTGACTTGTCTCTATCATAATTTATTGTGTTGATATTTCTCGTAGTATTATTCTCGTTCCTATCTATTCGCAGACAGTATGAGCAAAAAATGGTGAACATTGAAAACAAGCCCGTGCTTTATTAGATATTAGTACAGTATATAATAATACAGTATAGAAGCGCTCATAGCCGAGTGGCCTTAGGTGATTGGAAACAATCACCGAGGGTAAGCAACTACGGCGCGGTCAGACCTAGATGGGTGACCGTATGTGGCATGATATGTTATGAGCGTTTCCGTGATTCGGAGGTCACGTTAAGCAGTCGGTCCCGGTTGTTGTCATAAGGTAACAGTCGTAAAGCTTAGTTGGAGGCCTTCGGGCGGCTTAACACGTTAAACGCCATGGGGGTCACTGGTGACCTCATCTGGTTTTCTTTATTGCGCCATGGGGGTCACCGGTGACCTCAAGCGAAAGGCATATTCTAAATGTATTTTTGGGCCGCCGGTCACGCGTATCGGTTATTTCTTGTATGCGAGTGGCCGGCGTGGCGCTCCAGAGTAATCCTTTTCAAGGGGACACAGCTACTTAGGAAATTTTATGAAATATGGACAAACTCCTCAGGATATGTAGTAAAATTAAGAAAACTACTTAATTTCATGATAAATGTTTTTAATCACCTTTAATTAAACTTCAAATTATTATAATGCACGTTAAAAAATATAAAAATATAAAACAAATATAAGAACTTGCACTATGCACTGTGCACATACGACCTCGCTTCATGAGCGCTAGCGCAGTACTGAGGGGGCGGGTGGGCGACACGGTGACCGGCGTGGCGTCTTCGTAACGAAAAATGATTTTATTACTTTAAAGCGCCACGGGGGGCACCGGTGACCTCAAGAGGTTTTTTCATTTTATTTACGGAACCCTACGGCAGAATCTCATAATAAACAATATACGTACATAACTTGATAAGATACATCAATTTCAAGATTATTATTTTTTAACAAAAAATCACTTTCCCATTGTGGCGTTTAACGTGTTAAAAACATCCAACGGTAAGATTACGTAGCCACAACGTGTCTTGCCAGTCCCCAACCCGCACTCGGCCAGCGTGGGGACGTAAGGCCTTAACCCTCTCTTGAGAGGAGACCCGAGCCCAGCAGTGGGACGTTATGGGTTGTTGATGAGTACAGTATATAATTTAATAACAATTTGACTAAATTTGAAGTGTTCATAGGTAACTCGCCTTAGATGATTGAATACAATTACCGAGGGCAAGCTGTATGTAGGTGGCATGATATGTTATGAGCATTCCGAGGTTATGTTAAGAAGTCGGTCAATCGTGAAGCTTAGTTAGAGGCGTTCGGGCAGCTTAAACACGTCCATACGGCAAGTTCACATAGCTACAACGTGTCTCGCCAGTCCCCAACCCGCATTCGGTCAGCATGGGGAAGTAATAATAGGCTCTCCTTTTTTTTTTTTTTTTACGTGTGGAAATCCCCGCGGACCGTCACCCCGTCGGGGGTTACGGCGGGGTGGTGAGTCGGACTCGAACCGACTAAAACCACACGGTGTGACCCTCTCTGCGCCTTTGTATTGGAAGGAGTCCAGGGAGGGGATTTCCTTCTGGACTCCAACCGGCGCCTGCCCGCACTGTTGCGGGCACCTACTCTAATTTCGACTCTCTATTGGGCAACGTCCGGTCACACGCGGACGCCGCCCCCTCGCGGTTGGCCTCTACTGCGGATGGACGGGAAACCCGTCCCGCCCATCCGCGGCCACTCTCAGGGCGGCATGAGACGCAGGTATGCGCGCCTCCGCCGCCCGGGATAATAGGCTCTCCTAAACCAAGCCCAGCAGTGAGACGTTTTGAGTGATAAAACTATTTTACTGTTGCTGTTTACTTAGAGCCAGCCTTAATTTGGATCCAAATAACCGTCCTATCCTTTTTAGTGAAGTTGCGGTGCATTTTGCCTCTCAATGTTACAAAACCCAGCCGACGTATGTGAAAAAACAACAAGAAATGTCTTTCTGATTAATTCTGGCTCGACTCGAACGAGCAGCGGTTTTGTTTGAAAGATGCACAATATGACGCCTCAATCACAATGAGTAGAAGCAGTGAATAGGGAGACTTGAAAAGAATATCTCAAAAAATACCTATCTGTTTTAGAAATATGAAGAATTTATAATGTAATTAACTACTATCATTAGGAAATTTCATATTCACAAACAACAATAACTACATGAAACACCAATATTGAATCAGGAACGATCGTAATCCCGTGTAGATAAGCTGTTTGAAAGCTCGAGCTTTTGTGATATTATGTTGTACAGCTGTATTTAGAGACAAAGGAACTGAAGAGTATTATTGAGATATTTTATGGAAATAATAATGTGAATATTGTCATTTGTATCCCAAGTTATCTATGAGCATAGTGATAAACAATTCCTTCTTAGTTTTTGCCGAATTACCCTTAGAGTTATCATTATTCCTAATGTTAAAAACTACGATGAAAATTAGGTTATAGGAAAACGTGTCATTTATTTCGTGAATCGAATCGTAAACAAAGGCTAATATTCGTAGGTATCGAGATCTCGCTTATTAGTTTGTTTATTTATTACATTTATGTTTATTAGTGATTTCTCATTGGCCGGAATTCGACCATAATATTTTTATTTTTTTCAGCATTCTGCAGTTATCTTTCATGCAAATGGTGCCTCTGTCAAATTTCATACTATTTCGTTAGCACAGTTTTCGTAAAAAGGGCTATAAAGCTTTTTATGTGTGCATCTAGCGCGTTAGAAAACTAATTTCTAAAAACCTGAGTCTTGACTCTTGAAGTGAACTGATTCAATTTATCATTAATCTTGGTATTAAAGTAGGTGTTATTTATTTGGTGTGGTTGTAAGCTAAGTGGTAGTAGTTCAAGTTGTATGCTAAGTTCTACCAAGTTAGTCACAGTTCTATTGCTACTGTAGTCACTACAGTGCAACTAGCGAGAACCTCCTGGGACAGGAGTTTCAAACTTGGAACTGCGTTTCAATTTTAACTTTCGACACATGTTAATATTAATGTATAATTTTCGAGCATAATTCTAACGACTCATTTCTGTAACTTGGTGGTCTTGTGACTAAAAAAAGAAATCTTATTTTATCTTGTCATTTACCTAGCACGTTCTTTGGTCTAACGGTTAGCGTTTGCGATTGCTAATCAATAGGTCTCGAGGTCGAGTTCTTATTGGGTTTTTCTTACAAGTAATGTTAATAGTATCATAGAGTAAGGGAAATTCCAATTTCACGTCCGTAACTCGCAGAGAACATTAAGGTGCCAATTGTCATGAATATCTTGGGGAAGTCAGTGTCCTCAAATATTTTAACAACTAATTCAACCTTCCAAATTCAGTTCGCCCTCAGAGTTGCGGAGATCATATGCCAGTCGCTCTTTTTAAAAGCTGATAATCAGGTAAAACCGGTTGACATAGTAGCTGACCCCAAATAAACTTAGGAATATCAAAGGCTAGGAAGATGATGTATCACTTTCCTAGCACGGTTCTCGCATTCTAAATTAGGCAGAGCTTTTCGTTACTATAGACATAATATATATAGGGCTGTGGTACGCGTGACGTGTTCCTCTAACACAAAGGGAGGATCCTCTGACCAGGCGAGGTGATCATGCCTGGTGGGCCACTGCTCAACAGTTGATGTTGGGATGTTGTATCAGTATACATATATAATGACACTTTCGCGATTAAGGATTAATAGTTACTCCGTATAGATCGTTATGTGTTTTCTTCGTAGTTCAATGATTCTTTGGTAAGTGGCGCTGTTGTATGTTTACGTCGCGCTGTATGTGGAAGTCACCACAGGGCAAATAATTGATTAATGTGAGGAAATTTAAAAGTCAAGTCAAACCA
This sequence comes from Phragmatobia fuliginosa, assembly GCA_932526445.1. Taxonomy (NCBI): domain Eukaryota; kingdom Metazoa; phylum Arthropoda; class Insecta; order Lepidoptera; family Erebidae; genus Phragmatobia; species Phragmatobia fuliginosa. The sequence goes on along the minus strand of OW052071.1, from coordinate 9,179,827 downwards.
CTAGGTCTATAAATATATTATTTGTATTCACTCTTTCAAACAGACTGTTACATAATCTTTGAAAGCTGACAGACAAACACTTAATTGGATTGCCTAAAGTTTGGCGATTGCGGAAATTCAATTTTTTTTACACACTAATTTGTGGATGTACACCAGGCCGCCCATACTATAACTTGTTAAATACCAATTAATGGTAACGGCTCCATATGGAACGTGGATTACCCTATTTTAAATGCTCTATCCGATTACCTTACCCCAATATAGCTTCTTACTTTATCCCGTTGGAATACGATTATATTGCCAAACTGAAGGGTCTAACAGAATAACGGCCATTTAAACAAACCAGCCATAAACGCAGCTACATAAAGTCGGGAAAGTGCACAAAAATGATGAGTAAAATTTATAACACCCCCGTTTTTGCGTCGGGGGTTAAAATAAAAGTTTCGTTTCTCAATTTGACGCGTGATATTTTTTTTTAGGAATAGGAATGATTGATCAGACACTGATCATATGGTATCTTTTAGATTAGATAGATATAAAGACTTAATACAAAGCATGATTTTCCAACAGTTAATAGCTAAATTAAAGTAGGTAGCTATTTAACGGCCATCGCAAACTGGGCGACTTGTCGCCGCGTCTTGTCACCGTGACAAGGCGCGGCGTCTTTGTTTCTTCGAGCGTCTCTGATGCCTAGTGTGCGGAGCTAAGGCCCGTATTACACTGTAAAATATTTGATAAAAGATCTTTTATGAAATATATGATAAAATATTTGACGAATGGATCTTTTATAAAAGATGTGTGGCTAGAGTTTACACTACGTAAAATATACACGTCAAATGTCATTGTTGATCAAATATTGGTTTAGTTAGGTTATTATACTTGAGTATTAAAACGTCATTCAAACTGTTGGTCTAGCACTTGTAATCAACATTATCATGGATGATGTAGCATTCTATGCTTGTTTATCTACATTGAGTGCTATAATATTGACTGCTTTAATGAAGAAAAGGCAATGTCGCCGATGCAAGCGTGTTTGGGTTAAACCATGGATTGCAAGGCGTGGCGTTATAGGGATTCATCATAACCTAATAAAAGAATTATTAAGTGAAGACAAGTTATTTTATAAATACCTTGCCTTTTGTTTCTATTTTTGTAGTCTTCGTGTTTTGTGTTGTTCAGCGTTTCGTGGCATTCGTAAATGTTTTTAAATAAATATAGTAATAAAAATAATAAATAGATAATAAAATATCATTAAACAAATAATAAATTTCAAACAATCAATACATAAGTTCATTCAGCAACATTATTTTTTATAATGCTTTATTCATGTATTAACGAGAACTTCGAGTAACAAATCATTGTATTCAGATTCTGACTTTTTTAAATCACATATTATTGACATTAAATAATTACAACATTTTTGCAGATAGTTTCCCAGGTCTTTGTATATTTTTGACATAACTTTTTTTTTCTTTAATTAACTATAGGTATGCATTTTAACGAATGACTTGCTGATAAACGTACCTACGAATTGAACAATCAAATTACTAATAACAATAACAATCAAGGTATTTGTAGTAAATATAAGCGCAGTTTAACCTTAACCACAAGTTCTTAAGAATATGTTTATATTGATAATTGTGTTCTCTGTGACTCTGCTCTCTTAGTAACAATCAATCGCACTAGATGTCGCTAAGATTGTATTATCTCAGGGCTAAACACCTTTATTTTGCTTATTTTGAAATAAAAAAAATTGACATTATAAAAATCCCCCTAAAAATATGACACCCCTAAAAAACCCCATCCTACACTTTCCCCCCCTAAATTTAGGGGGAAAACCCCTAAGTTGGGTACTCTGAGTTTATTCTTGCTACTATATGACAAAATTAACTACTAAATGGTGGTGCCACCTTACAAAAAATAATGCTAAATTGTGCAATAATATGGTAGAATTAGGTGTCGATGCAATCCAAATCTTTTATAAAATGTAATGCCAACCTATTAAATATGATAAAAGAAATATTTTATAAAAGAAATATTTTATAAAATATGGCCTATTACACTATCAAAGATCTTTGTCAAATGTGGCATTCGTACTCGGAAATCAATAATTTTGTTGTTTCAACAGTCCAACTGAACTTATTTGTTGCCATTTCTTGCTTGATAGGTTAATGTAACCTCCACCGTGGTGTCTCGGACAGAAAAAGGGACGAAGCAAAGTTTATTCTTGCTACATTAAGATAAAATTCGGTTCCCGGGACAGACAAAATATTTGTGTGATTCACAAATATTTGTTTCGGAGTCTGGGTGTTTTTCTATGTTTAATATGTATGTATTTACAAAACGCAGCCAAGTGCGAGTCGGACTCGCCCATGAAGGGTTCCGTAGCAGCAAGTAACATCATAATTTTTTTATAATTCGTTATAACTTGTATTGATGTTTTAATAATAGTGTTTTGATTGAAACATATGTAAATTGCGGTTTATGATTTACGACGTATTAAAAAAAAACTACTTACTAGATCTCGTGCAAACCAATTTTCGTTGGAAGTTTGCATGGTAATATACATCACATATTTTTTTTAGTTTCATCATTCTCTTATTTTAGAAATTACAGGGGGGGGGACACATTTCACCACTTTGGAAGTATCTCTCGCGCAAACTATTCAGTTTAGAAAAAAATGATATTGGAAACCTCAATATCATTTTTGAAGACCTATTCATAGATAATCCACACGTATGGTTTTAAAAAAAACATTTTTTTTGAGTTTCAGTTCTAAGTATGGGGACCCCCAAAATATATTGCTTTTTTTTCTATTTTTCTGTAAAAATATTTATGTGGTTCACAGAATACATCTACTGATCAAGTTTCAACAGTATAGCTCTTATAGTTTCGGAAAAAAAGTGGCTGTGACATACGGACGGACAGACAGACAGACAGACAGACATGACGAATCTATAAGGGTTCCGTTTTTTGCCATTTGGCAAGGGAACCCTAAAAAAAAGTATGTTTATGTATTTATATCAGTTGTTTAGTACCCATTCAAGCTCTGCTTAGTTTGAGACTAGATGACGTTGGGTGTAAGTTGTTCGAAATATTTATTTATGTTTGAATTAATAATATGGTAGAAATAGGTAGAATTAGGCTTAACTAATTCTACCATATTATTGCACAATTTAGTTATTTTTTGTAAGGTGGTAACACCATTTAGTAGTTAACTTGTTCAAAATTCTTTTATAAAATGTAATGCCAATCCGTTAACTTTGATAAAATAAATTTTATAAAATATCGCCTATTACACTATCAAAGATCTTTGTCAAAGAACTTTTATAAAAGATCTTTTATCAAATATTTTACAGTGTAATACGGGCCTAAGAGCAAATTATATGAAATTTGTCGGCAGCAGCCTGTCGTCGCGTCAAGTCGTCGAGCTGTCGCTGTCGCGTGTCGCCTAGTGTGCGCGTTGTGTAAAAGTGTGAAAAATATAATCAAAATCAAAATCAAAGCATTTATTTCAAGTAGGCCAGTTACAGGCACTTTTGAATTGTCGAAACAAAAATGTAGCTACAGTCCCAGTCACAAGACATAAAAACTGTGAAAGTACTGTAGTTGCCCATTCCCTAGCGTAGATCTCTATGGAGAAGAACGGGCAAGAATATACATAGTATATACATATAGTAATTAGAAGATTGTAACAACTTTTGGCAAAAAAATGAAAAGGCGAAAGAACTGAAAATCTTAAAATTATAAACTATTATTACGTAACCTTAATAACTAACTTCTTGAATAGTGTAATAGTAAGCGCTAAATAAGAAAATTAATTAATTACGTAAAGCATGACGCCTTTCTTTGTTAATTTGATTTACTTATTTCTTTAAAAATAAGGTAATGTAGTTATATTTGTTCATTAATTCTTTCGCGCTGACTCAAAATTATTTAGGTATGCATATAATAATTCAAGATTTAGTTATTAAAGTAACCTCCTACCTCTAAATATTTTTGGTAGATTTCATATGTTTATTTTTTTATCCAATGGGAAGCATATCATCATCATCATCATCATCAGCCTATATCAGTCCACTGCTGGACATAGGCCTCTCCCATTGCACACCACTTTGATCGATTTTGGGCTTCTCGCATCCAGCTCCTGCCAGCCATCTTGCGCAAATCATCACTCCACCTGGCCTGTGGGCGTCCTACACTACGTATGGGAATATGGGAAGCATATCACCTGGCGTCAAATAATATCATTGTGTTGTTTTGGTTTTTACAGTTACGTACACAGAAATTATAATAAATGAGTATTTTATGAGCCATATTTTATTGTACAAACATGAGCTTGTTAGATTAGAGAAAATATGTGATTAATTATACATAGAGATCTTAGGTTTTATCTATTAAAATATTAGAATATTTAGAACGAAAGGAATAGTGAGTATATCAAATCAAACCAAATCAAATCATATTAATCCTTTTTTATTTCAATGTCAAGTAGTCAGTCAGTTAGTTAGTCGTGATTCTATTCGTCTGTTCCAAGGTGTAGATCCTATGGAGAAGAACGGACAAGAAACTCCATGGACACTCTTTTCCAACATGTTTACATACATATTTCACATTATACACATATCCATAAATCAAACATTATAAATTATTACAAAACTTAGAGAACAGTTTAGTTAAAAGAAATACACAAAAGTGAACGGCATATACTTAGCTTTTAAATCTATATAATATCCTCGGTTACTGGTTGAATAGTAGAGAGCTCCGTACTGGTCCACCTCTCGACAACTTCTTTCAAAGTCCTTTAATCCAGTCGGAACACTCGTTTTTATAGGCGAGGACAAGCAACTTCAATATTGTATGACTACCGTCATCAAACTATACTATCTTCAGAAAGTATTTAAAGTAATTTATTAATACAAACAAATATCAATATTATTATAAAATAAATAGTTAAAAGTAGTAATTATTACATTAACATGACTAACAGTGTTTATTGGCAACGGCAAGCGAATATAACATACAAGTTTGTATTTTAATCAACTACCGTCATCAAACAATATCTTCTGAAAATATTTAAAGTAAGCAATTAACAAGCATAAATCAATATTTATATAGAATATTTAGTTACATTAACATAACCCTAACACGGCCATACTGACAGTGCTTCGTCCTCGAAGTACACAAACACACAAACGTAGGTACTTTCAATTATTACTCTTCCATTGGTTTAAATTCTCTATCACATACTGAAAAAAAATATTAGTTTTTTTTTTTTTTTTATTGCCAACTACATAGACATGCCAAGCCCATCCACCCGCCGTGGTGGGATAGCTTGACACCAGTAGGCCAATCGGCGCATTATTTTTCTCTTTTTTTTTTTTATTGACAACTACATACACCTGCCAAGCCCATCCACCCGCCGTGGTGGGATAGCTTGACACCAGTAGGCCAATCGGCGCATTATTTTTCTCTTTTTTTTTATTGACAACTACATAGACATGCCAAGCCCATCCACCCGCCGTGGTGGGATAGCTTGACACCAGTAGGCCAATCGGCGCATTATTTTTCTCTTTTTTTTTTTTTATTGACAACTACATACACCTGCCAAGCCCATCCACCCGCCGTGGTGGGATAGCTTGACACCAGTAGGCCAATCGGCGCATTATTTTTCCCTCTTTTTTTTTTTTATTGACAACTACATAGACATGCCAAGCCCATCCACCCGCCGTGGTGGGATAGCTTGACACCAGTAGGCCAATCGGCTCATTATTTTTCTCTTTTTTTTATTTTTATTGACAACTACATACACCTGCCAAGCCCATCCACCCGCCGTGGTGGGATAGCTTGACACCAGTAGGCCAATCGGCGCATTATTTTTCACTTTTTTTTTTATTCAGTCTTTATAAGTCTATTTCAGTCAATGTCAAGTAATTGAAATTGTCAAGTCTTCCAGTCTTAATTCGTAGTCTTAATGAAATTAATGATAAAAAAAAAATGTGGATGAGATGAAATGAGGACAGTTTTCCGCAAAAGACAAAAAATGATCTCCAAACTAGCGTTTGCATTTTTATAATACCAATCTAATAATTCTATTTTTCAGTTATTTGAAAGAACACCTTGCAAATTCGTTCGGCCACTCTGACGACCCGCCACATATAGTAACATCTTGACTAAATTTGCCCAAGACAAAAATATTCAGTTCTAATTCTTTTAATTTAACTGTAATTACGATTTTTGCATATACTTGTAAGCAACCGATGCTTTGACCATACTACAATTTGAACAAAAAAAATTTACTTCACAACACAAAAATTACGGTATGGTACGAATTATGCGTCAAGAAAAACCGAGTTGATTTTATATAATGTTTAGAAAGTTATTTGGATAAGTTTATTTTTGCAATATGTATTTTATTTTACAATTAGTGAGAAAAATTTTTAGTACACAGTAACAAAGTAACAACATTTTTAGGATCTATCTTAAAATCTTTAGGGCAATGCGAGTTACAAGTGTTCTTAGGGCAACGATCTATTGGTTTTTTTTTTTTGTTATGGAATACGACGTAAATAAGTTTATCAATTGTGAAGTATTTTTAACATTTTTACTTTACCATGAAACTAGTAAATATCTTTTGTTAAATTACGTATTTAGTTTTACTATGGTATAATTAGTAGTCTCGTGATTTTTGTAAATAAAGATTTAAGATAACAATGAAAGAACAGCAGATGGGTAGTTTGCAATAATATTGATAATATTTTGATGCGAAAGTGTTGAATGTTGTGCATAGAAGGTTTTAATCACTATAGGGATGTTTTTCATCCGTGTCCAATAAACAAAACAAGTTAGCTATTGCAATAAATAAACGGAACTTTTCCGCATAATCTATCACGGCCAGACTGACCTGTACTTCGCTCTCGAAGTACTTGAACGTCAATTAAATAATCGCACAAAATATCAACAGCAATAACAACAACGTAATAATAATCATGGCTAATCACCAATAAACTATATCACCTCGGCCAGCAGCCACAGCACCACGGAATGCCCCCAGAAGGCCCTCCATAGCAGGATACATCTGAAAAGTTTTGTGACACAGTACATAAAAATAACAAAGCACATAGGTTCCGATCGCACTTCTGATGTTAGATTAGAGAAAAGATGAGATTAATTATACATAGAGATCTTAGGTTTTATCTATTAAAATATTAGAATATTTAGAACGAAAGGAATAGTGAGTATATCAAATCAAATCATATTAATCCTTTTTTATTTCAATGTCAAGTAGTCAGTCAGTTAGTTAGTCGTGATTCTATTTGTCTGTTCCAAGGTGTAGATCCTATGGAGAAGAACGGACAAGAAACTCCATGGACACTCTTTTCCAACATGTTTACATACATATTTCACATTATACACATATCCATAAATCAAACATTATAAATTATTACAAAACTTAGAGAACAGTTTAGTTAAAAGAAATACACAAAAGTGAACGGCATATACTTAGCTTTTAAATCTATATAATATCCTCGGTTACTGGTTGAATAGTAGAGAGCTCCGTACTGGTCCACCTCTCGACAACAAGTCCTTTAATCCAGTCGGAACACTCGTTTTTATAGGCGAGGACAAGCAACTTCAATATTGTATGACTACCGTCATCAAACTATACTATCTTCAGAAAGTATTTAAAGTAATTTATTAATACAATTATGACGAAACCGCTTTACTGAACGGTTAATATTCTACACTTTAGGGTAGGTACACATTCACAGTTTAATATTGATAACACAACTGAGCTTCTCGACTGACAAACAGCGAATGAATGCCTTCATTCAACTAATAACTGCTATTTATAACATTTCTCTCTCCACCCACAGAAATGACAATATTACGTCACGTCCCACATTTCAGTGTTGCTGAGCACAAGAATACAATTATCTCTTAAATAAATTACATTATCCGTATATCTATTAATTATACTTCAATATTTTAATCCAGAACTTACTAATAATTAAATATTTTTATAATAAATCCAACTGATCACAACACTCGGCCATCCGACAGCGTGCTAACTCCGAAGCACGCACTAATCACAACACTAGGCCAACATCTAACATAGTCCAAACAAAAATAATGTGCTTACTAATGCGAACTGTTATAGTAATTTACAGATATTTCTTACAATCAGAATAATTAACTGTTCATAATATTTGCAACCACCAGTATTCTTTAACTACTGTCAGATTCAGAGTTATCACCAGATTCTGGTGATTCAGATGAATTAGACTCTAAGCCACATGATTTATCAACTCCTAGCGATTGAATGTGAATCCAATGGCGCATTTAATCTGCAAGTAGGTACTACGCTTTTTATACGATAGAACGATATTGTAACCAACGTTCAATGCCAGAAATTAAGTCTCTTTTACTTAAAATGAATCTAATGCCTAAAAGATTTGTGTATAAAAGTGAGTGTAAATGACGTTCATCTGTGGTAGTATATCTGCTGAAATAAGACTTGTGTAGTACATGTACTAAGTACTATAAGGAGCTAGTTCCTTTCAAGGTACTAGAACGAACTATTCCTCAAAACTCAGAGTACATCGTTCCATTGAGATATATAGTATAGAGGCGCAAACTTCATTGCCACTCATCTCAAAAGCGAAACCACTAGTGAACTATGACGATGTAGCTTTGAAACCATTATACATTTGAAAGAATTCATACGCATGTCTCACTTATACGCGTCACAACTATACCGTTGCTATGATTAGACAAAGTATAGACATTATGATTTCGGACCGGTGTTGACCACCCTTTGAAAATTTACCCATAACAACAGAAAAATATTTAAAATTATGAAAAAAAAAATCAACATCACAACAACACAATCGAATGATCAACTTGTATTGATTATATTGATAATAAATCATCCCCAGGGTGTGTTAAATTCTGTTATTATTTTGTTTCCTTGAAGCTTCTCTAAAGTTTTGAATGGCATTGCTTCACTACACATTTGCCCATTTTACTAGTTAATATTGTTGTCACCTGAAACTACGCCAACTTCGGTTGGCAGCCTAATAAAAAAAAACACGAACAGCTGTATTGTATGTGGTCATAGGTGTTCATCCTTTTTGTTCATAAATTGAGATTAGACATGACAGTCTTAAGCCTGTTAACTATGAAGGAAAATCAAAATATAATTTCACTATACAAATTCACAGCAAACTACTTATAATTAAAATTAAAATCTAATGTTCTCAATCAACCACGGTATACGGTGCTAAATGTACGAGTTCTACGTACTAGAAGGCATGTCTGAACTATTCTATACTCTATATACTCTATACTTGCTCTGAATCAACACTGAACTAGTGTACTAAAGGAACTAAAGGAAGTACTGAACTAGTTCATTTGGGTAACGGTTCTGAGTCCGGACCGCGTATTCTCCCCAAACAAAATCTGGGACCTTTGGTGGTGAATATTTTATTTTTTCAACACGTTTTATAATTTTTTATTTTTTTTTGATAATACTCTTAACGTTTGTAGCTAAATCTTAGTATAATGTTTACGTATGTGACTCATACATATCTCTAAATTGCTTTGTTTGTCTGCTTATATAATTACTTTCTATAACCTAGTTATGGTAAATATCAGAATCTATTAAATATCTATTGCATACACATTAATTTATATCATAGCTATTTATTTGTTTATTTCTCTATTTATCAAAAGCTGTCTTAGATTAGGGGTTATTTTAAATTTATTGGTTAGTTTTGAAGGCATTACTTCTTATGTGGTGGGTCACGTATGAACTTTGAGTATATTTTCTTTATCGTTTTCTCATATTCATCTCAACATCCGTGGCAACTGTATTGCAGTACTCAACTTGTAATACAGGTTTTCTACGTGTGTTCTATTTGTTTAAACATTTATTTACTTATTGCTTACCATCTATATATATAATTACTCTTTTCTTACTATGATTACTTTCTTTTCTTAGGAAGCTATACTAGAGACTTAGGTTATTTACATTTATGCAATTTCTACGCTATGCAATTTTTTGTTACTTTTAATGTCTTAAATCTACTTAGTTTCTATTTCATGGTGCATATGCATGTACTATGCATACATGGTATATCCCATGGGTAACTGTATTAGATCGGATCGCTCCCTATAGTGAACGAGCAAGCACAAGTCTATGCTGAAATAGGCTATAGGTCTCAATATTCTAGAGTTGGCTTGCCTCTGCACCAATATTCCTCCTAGTCCCAAGCAACGGGCATCGGTACTCTCTACAACTCTATTTCTAATTTCAGATCGTACAAAGCCAGTAAAGGTTGATCTACTAATGTTGTTTTTTTTTTCTTTGGGTAATACACGAATTTTCTTCATCGTGTTCCCATTTCCAAGGCGCATCCTTCTATAACAAATTAGTCAGGTCTGACAATCTCACCAAATCCCTTGACAAATATGCGAAAATAGCCTGCTAGCCCCAGAAATTGGCGCACTGAATGGACGTTACTTCGTACTTAACAACAGTTATTTTACTTTCACTGGGCTTCTGCAGAAACTTCGTAACCTAAATATCCAATAGTTCTAAAAACTACATCTAGAAAGCTTCAAAGCAAATCCGGCATCGTGGAGTAGCTTTAAGACTTCTTCGAGTTTGAAAGGAGATATCGATAATGAAGAGATAAATATGAAATATCTACCACTATTTATCCTATAACAACCCTGATGCAAGTGATACTCTTGGCTTGGACTAGTTCTAATACATACAGTTTTTATAGAGGTTGTAGTATTGAGATGCAGTTGTTGACCTGAATAAACGTCAATTAAATTCACGAGATCGATTGTGATAGAATCACCAGAGTTAACTCTTAATACCTTTCTAAAATTATTTCATAAATTATGCAAACTACCGCCTTTCGGACATCAATTTCACATTAAGTAACGGTTACTTAACATAAAAAATGTTCAAAAGTTTCCATTCTACTACACTACTTCACAACTTTTCCAAAGTTCTCCTCAATTGGAAAAGCCTTTTTCATTGTTGACTACCATTTCTTCCACGAGTAATTGAGCTTTGATTAAGATTCGTACCATCTCTTGGCTAATCTGCAAAGCTTTTGAAGAGCATAGTAAATCGATCGCATTTCACTCCAATCATAAATGATTGCGTATTCATTCACCTTTTCTAGCCAACGCTCAATATCTTGGGATTTATTGTCAGAATTAAAGTCGGGAATGACGTTCTTATTTGGAGCAATCTTACTTTAGCTCTTCTGTACTGCTTCTATAATCTTCAGGTCACCTGGGATCAGTCCTTCCGAGATACGTTTCATGATCACGGGTACCTCATCAACATGGTTCGATGAAGACCTTCGGTGGCGTCTTCTGAGGCACTCGGAAGTGAAGCTTTCACACTAATTTAGAATAAAACTGCCTTCATGATCAGTAGTGAAACTGCCTTGACATGACTAAATAGTACTTCCAGAAGGCTGAATGACAGCACATCTACATGGGTAAATATTACTTTCAAAAGATGAATGATACCACACCTACATGGGTAAATAATACTTCCAAAAAACTGAATCATAGCACACCTACATGATTAAATAGTACTTCCAAAAGGCTGAATGACAGCAGATCTACATGGGTAAATATTACTTTCAAAAGATGAATGATAGCATACCTATATGGGTAAATAATACTTCCAAAAAACTGAATGATAGCACACCTACATGACTAAATAGTACTTCTAAAAGGCTGAATGACAGCACACCTACATGGGTAAATATTACTTCCAAAAAACAGAACAATAGCACACCTACATAACTAAATAGTACTTCTAAAAGGCTGAATGACAGCACACCTACATGGGTAAATATTAATTCCAAAAAGTTGAATGGTAGTACACTTCCATGGCTAAATAGTACTTCCAAAAAGCCGAATGATAGCACACCTACATGACTAAATAGTACTTCTTAAAGGCTGAATGACAGCACACCTACATGGGTAAATATTACTTCCAAAAAGTTGTATGATAGTACACTTCCATGGCTAAATAGTACTTCCAAAAAGCCGAATGATAGCGCACCTACATGGCTAATCAATAGCACACCTACACTGCTAATCAATAGCACACCTACATGGCTAATCTATAGCACACCTACAAGGCTAATCTATAGCACACCTACAAGGCTAATCTATAGCACACTTACATGGCTAATCTATAGCACACCTACATGGCTAATCTATAGCACACCTACACTGCTAATCAATAGCACACCTACACTGCTAATCAATAGCACACCTACATGGCTAATCTATAGCACACCTACACTGCTAATCAATAGCACACCTACATGGCTAATCTATAGCACACCTACATGGCTAATCTATAGCACACCTACACTGCTAATCAATAGCACACCTACATGGCTAATCTATAGCACACCTACACTGCTAATCAATAGCACACCTACATGGCTAATCAATAGCACACCTACACTGCTAATCAATAGCACACCTACACTGCTAATCAATAGCACACCTACATGGCTAATCTATAGCACACCTACAAGGCTAATCTATAGCACACCTACATGGCTAATCTATAGCACACCTACATGGCTAATCTATAGCACACCTACATGGCTAATCTATAGCACACCTACATGGCTAAATAGTACTTCAAAAAGCTGAATAATAGCACACCTACATGGCTATTTAGTAATTCCAAAAGGCTGAATGTTAGCACACCTACATGGCTATATAGTTCTTCCAAAAGGCTGAATGTTAGCACACCTACATGGCTATATAGTACTTCTAAAAGGGCTGAATGTTAGCACAACTTCATGGCAATTCGTTAAACAATAGAACACCTATGTGGCTAAACCAATTTCTTATAGTTTCATTTCAAATAACAGTGCTTAATATTAAAATTTAATCCACTTGTCAAAAATTCTGTTTCTTTACATCTGTCTAATTTTAACAACTGTAAGAATGTTTCTTCCTTTAGAATATTGCAATGGAACTCACGGTTTTACTTTTGCCGAGACATCGTGTTCGTGGTCACGTACCACTTCTGAATTATGACGAAACCGCTTTACTGAACGGTTAATATTCTACACTTTAGGGTAGGTACACATTCACAGTTTAATATTGATAACACAACTGAGCTTCTCGACTGACAAACAGCGAATGAATGCCTTCATTCAACTAATAACTGCTATTTATAACATTTCTCTCTCCACCCACAGAAATGACAATATTACGTCACGTCCCACATTTCAGTGTTGCTGAGCACAAGAATACAATTATCTCTTAAATAAATTACATTATCCGTATATCTATTAATTATACTTCAATATTTTAATCCAGAACTTACTAATAATTAAATATTTTTATAATAAATCCAACTGATCACAACACAAACAAATATCAATATTATTATAAAATATATAGTTAAAAGTAGTAATTATTACATTAACATGACTAACAGTGTTTATTGGCAACGGCAAGCGAATATAACATACAAGTTTGTATTTTAATCAACTACCGTCATCAAACAATATCTTCTGAAAATATTTAAAGTAAGCAATTAACAAGCATAAATCAATATTTATATATAATATTTAGTTACATTAACATAACCCTAACAAGCTCAAGTCATATGAGTTAATTTTAATGGAAATATAACTATTACTTGCTTTAGCTAGCTGCCTTGACGCGATGGGATCATGTCTTACCAACATTACACAGTCTCTTTCAAAAGAGGACAAAGGAAAAAAAATAAAGTGATTCTTGAAAGTCTAAATGAAGTGCAAACATAAGTACCTATTTGATAGTAAATTAAAATTTATATGTAATTTTGTTTTCCTGTTAAAACTGATATTGAATGTTTAGTGTTGTAGTTACAGCAATAGTAGTGTAATCATACACGTTAAATAAGTATTCTTTAACAAAAAAATGTCTGAGTACATATTTTCTTATTTAATAAACTGACGGTATTATGACGAAACCGCTTTACTGAACGGTTAATATTCTACACTTTAGGGTAGGTACACATTCACAGTTAATATTGATAACACAACTGAGCTTCTCGACTGACAAACAGCGAATGCCTTCATTCAGATAATAACTGCTATTTATAACATTTCTCTCTCCACCCACAGAAATGACAATATTACGTCACGTCCCACATTTCAGTGTTGCTGAGCACGAGAATACAATTATCTCTTAAATAAATTATATTATTCTTATATCTATTAATTATAATTCAAAATTTTAATCCAAAACTTACTAATAATTAAATATTTTTATAATAAATCCAACTGATCACAACACTCGGCCATCCGACAGCGTGCTAACTCCGAAGCACGCACTAATCACAACACTAGGCCAACATCTAACATAGCCCAAACAAAAATAATGTGCTTACTAATGCAAACTGTTATAGTAATTTACAGATATTTCTTACAATCAGAATAATTAACTATTCATAATATTTGCAACCACCAGTATTCCTTAACTACTGTCAGATTCAGAGTTATCACCAGATTTTGGTGATTCAGATGAATTAGACTTTAAGCCAAATGATATATCAACTCCTAGCGATTGAATGTGAATCCAATGGTGCATCCAATCTGCAAGTAGGTACTACGCTAAAAAAATTTTTATACGATATAACGATATTGTAACCAACGTTCAATGCCAGAAATTAAGTCTCTTACTTAAAATGAATCTAATGCCTAAAAGATTTGTGTATAAAAGTGAGTGTAAATGACGTTCATCTGTGGTAGTATGTCTGCTGAAATAAACTTGTGTAGTACATGTACTAAGTACTATAAGGAGCTAGTTCCTTTCAAGGTACTAGAACGAACTATTCCTCAAAACTCCGAGTACATCGTTCCATTGAGATATATAGTATAGAGGCGCAAACTTCATCGCCACTCATCTCAAAAAGCGAAACCACTAGTGAACTATGACGATGTAGCTTTGAAACCATTATACATTTGAAAGAATTCATACGCATGTCTCACTTACACGCGTAACAAACAAAACTATACCGTTGCTATGATTAGACAAAGCATAGACATTATGATTTCGGACTGGTGTTGACTACCCTTTGAAAATTTACCCATAAAAACAGAAAAAATATTTAAAATTATGTCAAAAAATCAACATCACAACAACAACACAATCGAATGATCAACTTGTATTGATTATATTGATAATAAATCATCCCCAGGGTGTGTTAAATTCTGTTATTATTTTGTTTCCTTGAAGCTTCTCTAAAGTTTTGAATCGCATCGTTTCACTACACATTTGCCCATTTTACTAGTTAATATTGTTGTCACCTGTCACTACGTTAACCTCGGTTGGCAGCCTAATAAAAAAAACACGAACAACTGTATTGTATGTGGTCATAGGTGTTCATCCTTTTTGTTCATTCAGTTAAAAGTAAAATTTCTTTTATCTTTCAGTCTGTTGGTTAATCTCTCTAGAACGGCTGGACTGACATCAATGGGACTTCCACTGACAGATGGCTGACGATAATCATAAGGAATAACTTTGACTTACAACTAGTGGGGTTCAGATAGTTTTCTGGAAAAACATCATTCAAACGTTCACAAAATTTCACGGCTATCGTTAAATGCTAAACTGCTAATTAAAACCAATCAAAATTGGATGTGAAAGACTAAGTAATCCAATATTGATTCTTACTATGTTAACATATTTTAAAACAGAACACAGCAATTTATTTTCTAAATTACGAATACTCCCATTACTTTGGGAAAGAAAGATGTTTTTATGGTAACACTGTATATGAATTCGATTTAAATTCGATTGTAGCGTTATTTGTCTTAATATCAACGCATAAACAATATCTTTTCTTGTGAAAAGTATTTCTGCTTGACTTACAATAGTTTTATTACTTTGAATCGCATTCTTTCACTACGCATTTAGTCATTTTGTTTTCCTCTGTCACTAGGTCAGCGTCGGCTGGCGCCATTTAAACACTATACCGACGTTTTCCTCGAATAAGAGCAAATCTTAATTGTAGTTTGAACGTTTATGATGAAGAATTACACATCTAGTATAATATATATCAATGACATCGTTCAATAAGTACACTGTCGCTTCATGAATACAGTGAACTAGTGTACTAGAGTACTAAAGCTGTGAACGAAACGAAGCTGCTCTTCGGCTGTTGTCGGCTCGATTCGTTCTTTGCTGCGTCACTTGACGTAATGGAGCGAACGAGATGTGAATATGGGTATTTAGTATTTTTACAACTATTTACAAGCTTTTTCCGCAATGACAAAATCACAGAACTCTAGTCTTTATTTTCATTGCGTTAGCTATTGCTTTTAATTAGCTATTATTTATAAATTTTAAGGATATGGAAAGTTTTTTGACGTTGATCACTCTGAAAACTCTTAAGTCTAGTTCTCTATTTCATTTTGAATTTAAAGGGCGACATTTTAATCTATACAATCTAATTTTTTTTTCAATACGGATATTATTTGTTTATAAATTGAGATTACAATGACAGTCTTAAGCCTGTTAAGTATGAAGGAAAATAAAAATATAATTTCACTATACAAATTCACAGCAAACTACTTATAATTAAAATTAAAATCTAATGGTCTCAATCAACCACGGTATACGGTGCTAAATATATACGAGTTCTACGTACTAGAAGGCATGTCTGAACTATTCCTTGCTCCGAATCAACAACTGAACTAAATGTGCTAAAGGAACTATAGTACTGAACTAGTCACTTCGTAGTACGTAGTTCATTGACACTTGCTCTGAATCATCAACTGAACTAGTGTACTAAAGGAACTAAAAGAAGTATTGAACTAGTTCATTTGGGTAACTGTATTAGATCGGATCGCTCCCTATAGTGAACGAGCAAGCACAAGTCTATGCTGAAATAGGCTATAGGTCTCAATATTCTAGAGTTGGCTTGCCACTGCACCAATATTCCTCCTAGTCCCAAGCAACGGTCATCGGTAGTGTCTACAACTCTATTTCTAATTTCAGATCGTACAAAGCCAGTAAAGGTTGATCTACTAATGTTGTTTTTTTTTTTTTGGGTAATACACGAATTTTCTTCATCGTGTTCCCATTTCTAAGGCGCATCCTTCTATAACAGATTAGTCAGGTCTGACAATCTCACCAAATCCCTTGACAAATATGCGAAAATAGCCTGCTACCCCCAGAAATTGGCGCACTTAATGGACGTTACTTCGAACCGGGAAGTACTTAACAACAGTTATTTTACTTTCACTGGGCTTCTGCAGAAACTTCGTAACCTAAATATTCAATAGTTCTAAAAACTACATCTAGAAAGCTTCAAAGTAAATCCGGCATCGCGGAGTAGCTTCTTCAAGACTTCTTCGAGTTTTAAAGGAGATATCGATAAATAAGACATAAATATGAAAGATCTACCACTATTTATCCTATAACAACCCTGATGCAAGTGATACTCTTGGCTTGGACTCATTCTAATACATACAGTTTTTATAGAGGTTGTAGTATTGAGATGTAGTTGTTGACCTGAATAAACGTCAATTGAATTCACGAGATCGATTGTGATAGGATCACCAGAGTTAACTCTTAATACCTTTCTAAATTGATTTCATAAATTATGCAAACTACCGCCTTTCGGACATCAATTTCACATTAAGTAACGCTTACTTAACATAAAAAATGTTCAAAAGTTTCATTACTACTACACTACTTCACAACTTTTCCAAAGTTCTCCTCAATTGGAAAAGCCTTTTTCATTGTTGACTACCATTTCTTCCACGAGTAATTGAGCTTTGATCAAGATTCGTACCATCTCTTGGCTAATGTGCAAAGCTTTTGAAGAGCATAGTAAATCGATCGCATTTCACTCCAATCATAAATGATTGCGTATTCATTCGCCTTTTCTAGCCAACGCTCAATATCTTGGGATTTATTGTCAGAATCAAAGTCGGGAATGACGTTCTTAATTGGAGCAATCTCACTTTAGCTCTTCTGTACTGCTTCTATAATCTTCAGGTCACCTGGGATCAGTCCTTCCGAGATACGCTTCATGATCACGGGTACCTCATCGACATAGTTCGATGAAGACCTTCGGTGGCGTCTTCTGGGGCACTCGGAAGTGAAGCTTTCACGCTAGTTTAGAATAAAACTGCCTTCATGATCAGTAGTGAGACTGCCTTGACATGACTAAATAGTACTTCTAAAAGGCTCAATGACAGCACACCTACATGGGTAAATATTACTTTCAAAAAACAGAATGATAGCACAGCTACATGACTAAATAGTACTTCTAAAAGGGTCAATTACAGCACACCTACATGGGTAAATATTACTTCCAAAAAACAGAATGATAGCACACCTACATGACTAAATAGTACTTCTAAAAGGCTGAATGACAGCACACCTACATGGGTAAATATACTTCCAAAAAGTTGAATGATAGTACACTTCCATGGCTAAATAGTACTTCCAAAAAGCCGAATGATAGCACACCTACATGGCTAATCAATAGCACACCTACATGGCTGATCAATAGCACACCTACATGGCTGATCTATAGCACACCTACATGGCTAATCTATAGCACACCTACATGGCTAATCTATAGCACACCTACATGGCTAATCTATAGCACACCTACATGGCTAATCTATAGCACACCTACATGGCTAATCTATAGCACACCTACATGGCTAAATAGTACTTCAAAAAGGCTGAATAATAGCACACCTACATGGCTATTTATTAATTCCAAAAGG
This sequence comes from Phragmatobia fuliginosa, assembly GCA_932526445.1. NCBI lineage: Eukaryota > Metazoa > Arthropoda > Insecta > Lepidoptera > Erebidae > Phragmatobia > Phragmatobia fuliginosa. Next base: position 9,161,018 of record OW052071.1, on the reverse strand, counting down.
CTGAATGTTAGCACACCTACATGGCTATATAGTACTTCTAAAAAGGCTGAATGTTAGCACAACTTCATGGCAATTCGTTAAACAATAGTACACCTATATGGCTAAACCAATTTCTTATAGTTTCATTTCAAATAACGGTGCTTAATATTTAATCCACTTGTCAAAAATTCTGTTTCTTTACATCTGTCTAATTTTAACAACTGTAAGAATGTTTCTTCCTTTAGAATATTGCAATGGAACTCACGGTTTTACTTTTGCCGAGACATCGTGTTCGTGGTCCCGTACCACTTCTGAATTATGACGAAACCGCTTTACTGAACGGTTAATATTCTACACTTTAGGGTAGGTACACATTCACAGTTAATATTGATAACACAACTGAGCTTCTCGACTGACAAACAGCGAATGCCTTCATTCAGATAATAACTGCTATTTATAACATTTCTCTCTCCACCCACAGAAATGACAATATTACGTCACGTCCCACATTTCAGTGTTGCTGAGCACGAGAATACAATTATCTCTTAAATAAATTATATTATTCTTATATCTATTAATTATAATTCAAAATTTTAATCCAAAACTTACTAATAATTAAATATTTTTATAATAAATCCAACTGATCACAACAGTATAAGCAATTTTAAATTTGAATCCAAATACATAGTACGTATGACATTCCCCAGAACTTTATAAGGGTTGAAAATTTAATTCAACGACCAAAGTTTTTAAAGAAATATCAAAGCGCTCAAATACCATTCCAAGAAACTTGTAGATCTTGTTTAATTATGCGATAGTATGAATACACATGTACCTATTTGCATTTTCAAAATATAGCGTCAATTATGCAACAGTGATCGCAGTGTTGTTCCTGCATTTTATGATTCTGTATTCCCCACGAGTGGAGTAAAAGAGTATGTAAATGTGCCGAGCAAAATGTAAATGACCTTGTGTTCTTGCGGCGCCACGACGCCACCGCGCCGGCTGGTGTGAACTGCGATGAACCGGGGATATGCACTTTCAAGGTTCAACAAATATATTGAAGAGGCAGTTATTACAGTTTTGAACTTTACGCTTTTCACTAGCACAAATATTTATTCTTACTACTTAGATATTTTGAGTCAGTCCTCTAGTTTTCGGGGGAGGGACGCCCTGTTTCGACAAAAAAATGCGATTTAAACTTGAATAACTTGCAAACAGATACATCAAAAATCGTCTTAGCAACCGTTAAAAGTTTTTAAAATACCAATCTAAAGATACCCTACACTTTGGGGTGGGTGCGACAGAATAAAACCATCCCCACAAAAAAAAATATATTTCATGTTTTTATATTAGCACTTTGCCGACATGATACTTATACGTATACTTGCAAAGTTGCGTCTTTCTAACACTGACTGTTTGTAAGGTAATTCGAGGACGGACGGACGAAAGGATGGATGCACATGACGAAACTGGAATCGTGTCGAGACTTGATCTACGGAACCCTAAGGTTAAAATACATTTTTTGAGAAACATTTAGGGGTTTTCATAAATTATATTGTTACTTGTTACGGCTTATAACCAAATAATAATTCAAATCTAAAATATAAGCAATAAAAATACCTACAAAAGAAATAATTATAAAAGTTTCAAATTAGGGCAACCATAGTCTATTTCCTTACTTTAATTTTATCTACAACGCATACAATACAGCTAAAAGAAACTACATTATCTCTCTAAGCTAATAATCTTTTCTTCCCTTTAATACCCAATGAAAGATTTAATCAAAAGGTATTGTAAAATAAGCCGTCTTTATGCATGTCATATAATAAGAGACTAAGAACATGATAAGATGGCCCATAATTGATTTTCAAATAAAATCCCTTTTAAATTGGAACACAAATGTAAAGCAAGACCGAGGGTTATTAAGTCTGTGTTGATACTTCAGGGATTGCAAGGAACTGGAGTAAAGTAGACGAGCTATAAACACCGACCCCTTAAAGATGAATTTACATTTCATGCGGTTCGCTTACTCTTGATTTCAAAAAAGGTGTTAATTTTTGTACAGAAAAATATCTTACATCCTATTTACATTAACCTTTATGTCTATATTAGCCCATGTAAATTTTTATAAATATTTTATGACTTAATTACTGTCCTAATATTAATGTTAGAAGATCTTTTACATTTTTCTTATTTAAAGAAATTAGATATACAAGTATAGTTAATTAAAACTAATTGCTTCTAAACCATACTCCTTGAGTGTAATTTCGTTTACCGAGTCTAATGGGCTAAATATTTTCAGCTGTTTTTTCTTTGTTAGAGTTATTAGGATGACTGAACTGGAGAGAAAGGCCAAGTATATATGCATATCCATTCTCATAGCTCGTTTGACTGGTAGTACTGTACGTCATACGCTATATTATAGTAAACTGCGCTGCTAAAAGACATTTTATAATTAGCACATAGGGAAAAGTGGTGCGATGTTCGGAACATAGTTTTTTTAATGATTCTAAGTTTCAATAAATCTCTCATATCATAAATTGTACAATTTAAAATACTATGAACGTCAAGGCTTAGTTTCTCTTATTCGAAACTTAGGTTGTTATCGGAATAATACTTTAAATCTGGAGCATCAGATTTGGCCTTAAAGAAATTCCAAGTTAAAGATTTATAACTTGTAGTTACCAAAAAAAACTTTGAATTTAAATAAAATTAGGTACACATTCAATCTAGAGCTTGAGAAAGGGCATAGGCTACTTGTTACCGCGACAACCGACAACGCGCGGACGGAAATATAATGTAAAGTTATATATTATTTAAACTTCTTTCCATATTACACAAACATACGGGTTGCCAAGAACGAGATAATGAATAACCTTTTCACAGTTACTTGAATTGCAAATTCCGAATTTTAATTAAACAATGACAAATTGTTCAGATTTTTTTATGTGAACAAAATCCTTTAAAGGGCTATAGTTTCTTATTTGATCATTGCATTGGTAAGAATGCTGACGTGGTCCTGAGAATGACTGCCTGCCTGAGCCATTACAAAGTTACCAAACTTGGTAAATTGCAGTCGGCCATCTGAGTAAGTTTTGAGAAAAGGGGAGGGTTTGAATAGTCGTCCGATTTCCAATAGAGCTATGCTACTTTAACAAGATAAGTCATTAATTCGTATAAACTTATTATGTTTAAACCACGTACTGCACCGTTAATGGTGTTAGGTGCCCAAGTGTTTCATTTTCCCGCAGGACAATTAAAAGTACAAAAGTGGTTAAAATATTTGGTTACAATTTAAAGTCTGCATTGTATTTGAGAGTTATAGTTTTCTTTCTATAATAATCTTCTTTTTAGGGTTCCGTAGCCAAATGGCAAAAAACGGAACCCTTATAGATTCGTCAAGTCTGTCTGTCTGTCTGTCTGTCCGTCCGTATGTCACAGCCAATTATTTCCGAAACTATAAGAGCTATACTGTTGAAATTTGGTCAGTCGATGTATTCTGTGAACCGCATTAAGATTTTTACATAAAAAAAGAAAAAAAACAATACATTTTGGGGGTCTCCATACTTGGAACTGAAACTCAAAAATTTTTTTTTCATCAAACCTAAACGTGTGTGGTATCTATGGATAGGTGTTCAAAAATGATATTGAGGTTTCTAATATCATTTTTTTCTAAACTGAATAGTTTGCGCGAGAGACACTTCCAAAGTGGAAAAATGTGTGTCCCCCCCCCTCTAACTTCTAAAATAAGAGAGTGATAAAACTAAAAGAAATATATGTTGTACATTAACATGCAAACTACCAACGAAAATTGGTTTGAACGAGATCTAGTGAGTAGTTTTTTTTTTAATTCCTACTTAATATTATAAATGCGAAAGTACCTCTGTCTGTCTGTCTGTTACGCTTTCACGCCTAAACCACTGTACCGATTTTGATGAAATTCGGTATGATGATAGAACTGAACTTGGGAAAGGACATAGACTACTTTTTACTGCAATAATCGAGATACAAAGACCAAAGCTAGGTGATTATAAAAATACATAAATCGAAGATGTCAAAATGTATCACTGTTTACCTCCTGTCAAAACTTCACAGGTTGCTAGGAATAACACTTGCATGGCAACCATAATGATAGTTTGTAAATGACATATAGACCAGTAGACCAGAGTAGATAATTTTTGAAAACAAATAAAATTATAGTAGGATGAAACCCATTGGAAAAGGAGGAGAATATTATAAAAATGAAAGGAAAAATAATTTACGGGCGATCTGAGGCCGGGAAGGGGTAGGGGGGGGAGGTTTTCGGGGCGTGAAAAAGCATCTCACTAAGCCGCCATAGTGTGATAGCTCCGACTCTTGGATTCTGCTCATGCTTTCCATCAGGCAGGGTAGAGTCAGATTGGATGGCTAAATATATACAACAAAGGGTAAAAAACGGTTTATCTCGATTTCCGGCAAAACTACAAGGAAAAAGTTAAATGGCAAAGTTGTAGGTAATTAAAAGATCTACAACTTTTTAGGGTTCCGAAGTTTATGACTTCGAACCCTTATAGATATGTCATGTCCGTCTGTCCTTCCGTCCGTCCGTCCGTCCGCGACTTATCGTCCAAACAGTAAGTGCTAGAAAGATGAAACTTTGCATGAATATGTATTGTAATTACGTCGACAAAGTGCTACAATAAAATTATGAAATATATTTTTATTTAGGGTACCTCCCCTACACGTAAAGTGGGGTTTTTTTTTTTCTCATGGCTACCCCATCATGTAGGGTATCATTATATAGGTCTTTTAAAAACATTAAGGGATTGTTAAGACGATTTTTTGATTTAGGTATCCGTTTGAGAGAAATTCCACTTTAAAGGCCACTTTTTTGTAAAAACAGGCCGTCCCGCCCGCCGAAAAATTTGTGATAGTGGTCCATATAATGAACTTTAAATGAAAACTATAACAAATTAGATGACTTTGTCAGTTCAGGAGTTATAGAGGCTTAACTTTTACAATGCGCTTACTTGGAAAAGTCATACAAAATCAACGCATTAATACGTAAACATAACAATTATCCATTGGATACGATTTCTAATCCACGTACCATTATGGGTGACTGAGGAACCCTTTCCTATGCGTGGCCTGACACGCACTTGGCCGATTTTTTCTAAAGGTAACCTGTGCCGAATGTAATTCTAATCTATTCGTTTAGAATACACAACCATTTCTTTCATCGAAAAGATGAAAGAAATGGTTGTGTATTCATATTCGAATCGAAATCGGTTTATTCATATACAATTGAAGTTCATACGAAAGATTTATAGAGCACGAATTCATAATAATGTTATAAGTTAGAAAGTAACTCTGTTTGTCTGTGTGTTTGTCGGTTACACTTTCAGGAGTAAACCACTAACCGATTTCTTGTAGAAATGGAATAAATAATTACATCTCCGTTTTGAATACAGAGATTTCTTTTATCTTTATAATTGTGTATTTTATTATTGATTAAGGAAATGTAATTAAAATAGTCAAGTGACTTATTAATTAAGCTAAGTAAATTTACATTTCCGTTCTAAAAGAAAATACATTAATTTCTCAGCACGTCGACCAATTTACTGAACAATATTTGTTTTACAAGATGTCTTAATTTTATCATTCCATTGGATTAAGCGAATTCTCTATCAAATGTCTATTAATTACTGGTATTTCAAAGACATTTACTTTTGGGAGTTCTCGTTTAAGTTGACATGAGCCAGTGGACATTAATACACGGCAATTTAGAGCCATCACAGACACAGTACAACCCGCATAATAGGACAAACCCACTGAACTTTAGTATTTGTTATCAGATGGTTTTAAACATCGTACTCCTGGTTTTTGTGTTTGCCTCAAGTAGAAATATTTCTATTAAAAAGTCACTGTAAATCTTTAGCTTAAACTAAACTAGAATTTTGAAATATTAGACAAACGATAATCTCCGTACCCTATTACAAAAGTAACTACAATCATTGTACAAAAAAAGCCGCTACTTGTTAGGTTTTGCGGTACTCCGGAGCAACAACGTTTAGACAATTATTAATGTCCGCACTATACTGAGAGAATGAAACATATTATCTTGACCATTACACTCACTTCCACTCAAAGGAATACGCTGAAAGAAAAACTACGAATGTGGACGATTGATAACTCGAATAAATGATACAAATAATATGTTATACTTTCGTCTGTAGGGAATTAATAAGATTAACAATATTACGCTTGTACTTTCTATTACTAGTTTTATTTTACTTATCCTAGTAATATGTATACGTTTATATATTTCTAATACAACTGAATAACATAAAAACTCTATGTAATTGCTAAGAATACTGTATTGTATTCAAAGATTCGTATGAAATGACAAAGTATTAAAACATTTTTTGCTTCTTCTTCTTCCTAGCCTTATTCTCAATATTATTCGGGGTCGGCTACTTCTATTTATAAGAAGAGTAATATTGAACATTAATGTAATAACAATTATAGTGTCTAACTTACTCGTAAATTTTTCATTTTATGTACTTTTGTGCCATTAGTGATTTCACCCACAGCTGGACGGCCTACGTCCTTTGTCTACGTAGAAAGAAGGCCTACTAAACCACTCTAGCAATACGGGTGGGTATAAGATTTGTTTCTTGAGTATTTAGTGTTATTGTGATTTAATACTAAGCCAATATCAAAAATTGATCTGCAGAGTTCAAGCTCTAATAAAAGATTTCACTCATATTGGCGTAGATTGACCTTCATAAATTGCGTCTGAGTTTCTTTGAAACCTAGTTTATGGATGTGATTTGGGTAACAATCAACAACTATATTTATTTTATTTTATTTGAAAAACATACACTGTCTTATGAATAATACACTTCCAATTAAATTAACATGAAACATATAACACGTTTTCTCATTTAGGTATCAAGGGCTAGAATTTTTAAATAAAAAATATCATCATCATCAACATCAACAGCCTATAACAGTCCACTGCTGGATATAGGCCTTTCCTTTGCAAGGAAGTTTTAGCCTACTATACCACGCTGGCCAGACGGGTTGGTAAAGGGTTAGTTTCAAGTTTTCCTTCTCTTGGCAGTGATGTTAGCTGCTTATTTTGTTCCTTTAGTCTCCTCTTACGACACTCATGGAATGAAAAGGGGTGGTGACATTTTGTATTCTTAATCCGTCACCACACGAATAAAAAATATACACAGTAATAAAAAGAAATAATAACCTGAAGAACAGTTAGAAAACCGATTCAAACCACTATTTAGAACACATGCGTCTAAATACAGTTTGGCTTGTATTAAGCAAGTCACATAACGTCACATAACTTGTTAACAAAGTTAGCAGATCTTATGCAGAGTGACCCATTTCTATAGTTGGTGGAACTCGGGCTACATTTAATGGATAAGGAATTCTAACAAACCTAGTAGGAATTCTTAGGTGTAACTTATATATTAAGAAAAATCTATACTTGACTGAGCTATATTGATGTTTTAATACCCAAATATGTATCAGTTACTTTTTAATAGCCAGGACAGCCTAGGAAAGCCTACAACAACAAAAACTTAAGCCGGATAATGTCAACGTTACCCTACTGATTAATTGAGAAGCCTTCCTCGAGCCTTGATCATAAATGGCCCAGGTTATCTAATCCGGTCCAGTACAGCTTATCAAACTGTTGATCGATATGAACAAAATCTCAATTACAACGGTAAAAGATTTTGTTCTATTCCTTTTTAAATTGTTAATTAAGGGCCACATCACACTAGCTACTTTTAGCATCGGCGATCGGCGATTTTGCGACTGCATCGATGTTGCATCGCGTTTTATCGACGTCCTGCGTTCGATCGCGGTGTTGGAAACGCGCGTCTTAGCGACTACTCAGATGCCAAATCCATGCTACCGGCATCCGAATGTGTGCGGAGAGTAGCGTTCAGCTGCTGTGTCGCGCTTCTAAAAAGCGACTCAATCTCCGCGTTTAGCGTTTTATGTGTGCGGTGTAGAGCGTTCAGTTCAGAAGCTAAATACGGCAACCCGTATTTAGCTTCTGAAAAGCGACTAGTTGCCGATCGCCGATGCTAAAAGTAGCTAGTCTGCGGTGGCCCTAAATGGTGATCAGTGCACTGTTTTTTTTTTAATCATCAGCAACCCACGTCCCACTGCTGGGCTCGGGTTTCCTCTAAGGCCTTAAGGGTTAAGGCCTCTTCTCACCATATATCACCATGTTGGCCTAGTGCGAGTCGGGGACTGGCAAGACACGTTGTGGCTACGTAATCTTGGCGTTGGATGATTTTAAGACGCTGTAAGGCCTACCACGAAGCTTCACGACTGTTATCTTATGATAACAGACGGGTACGTCTGCTTAACGTGAACAAACATCCGAATAACGCAAACGCTCAATATATCATGACTGATGATATATTGAGTGATTGTTTCCAGTCGCCTTATACCAATTGACTATGAGCGCTGTATATTTTTCTATGAAAGACTAGATGAGTCACGCGTTGATACCCGCGGTTATTCTTGTAAATTGAGAGTAACGTTGCGGATCCAACCTAGTTTTAAAAAAAATGTGTAAGTTAATCCTTAGGTCATCAGCCATCTGCCAGTCAAAAACGGCTAGCCGTTCCAAATATTACCCAGAACCAACAGACAGACACCCACAAAAATAAAAAAATTATCTTTATTATCACATGCATTTAGCTTCCGTAGTCACCCATAATGGTAGATAGATTTAAAATCGTGTTCAATGGATAATTATAACTGTTATGTTTACTTATTAATTCTTTATTTTTGTATGAAGTTTTCCAAGTGGTGGTACAAGTTAGGCCCCTATAACTACTGAAATAAAAAAGACGGACATGACGAATCTATAAGGGTTCCGAGTCATGAACTAAGGAACCCTAAAAAACTGTTCATCTGATATTACAATCAGATACTTCAATATTTTTTGTTGGTATAGATTTTGAAAAAATACAATGTTTCTAAAAATACAATGAATTTTACATAGTCATACATAATTATGTGATGAAACTATAATATGAACAACATCTAAATTCAACGCACCCAATATATTCGTAATCATAAATTCTTAATTACTCCAAGACTTTAGCAAGACAAATTAACAACGTTGATAAATACTCAAACGTAATTTGAAATTGGCTTAAACTTCGATTTGAATAAGTGGGAACACAACTTCGTATAGAACGGAAAGAAGAGCATATTCCAATTATTCCATTTAGGCAGTAAGTCTTTATATTTACACTATTTAGGTTTATCTTAAAATAAGCGTCTATTCAGAACTGTGATGTAGAAAAATGCAAATGCAAAGAGCACGGAAATCTCAATAATATGTCTTGATTTAAAATTTATTTTTTGTAAATTTATTTTGCTTAATCGACTGGACTTTATGTATATATATATATATAGTTTATGTAGTCATAGATAGTAGAGCCACGCTGATTTCAGCACGAATGTGCCGGCTTGACCGGGTCAATACTACCCTCACACCAATCTAAAATAACAGCACTTGACAGTATTAGTGCTATCGTCTTTCGTTGGATAGTGTGAGACTAGAGCCGCAGTCATTCTATATGATGAGAATGCAGAAAAATCTCACTAAGCCGCCATGGTGGGGGTCACCAAGCTCCATTATAGGCACTCACAATGACGATCGTGGCCTTACTCCTGGATTATATTTACGCTTTGTATCAGACAGCGTGGATTCACTTTTGTAAGCTTAAATATAAAAAAAAAAAATGCCTTGACCATGGCTTTTTCTATTACACAATCTATGATCAGTTTATGCAATGCGAAATATATAGAATAGGAAGTAATTAATTTGACAGTATTATATTTTATTACACTATCAAATTTTATTGTTTATTTCAATCAAGCTTAACATTAAAATAGATCGATGTTGTTACAATGAAATATAGCATCCATTTACTCTCACAAAGGAACGGTAGGGACTGAACCTGTATTGTTTCTATATACATAAAATAAATGTTATTATTATTATTATTATTTAGAGCGGGTGTTTCACCAAAACAAATAGGTAAACTCATTCATGAACTAATCAATGAACAAAAACATTCAACAAACAACAAGCAATAAATTAATTATATTACCATGTTACCGAACTATAATTAATTTATAGCTAACACTGACATATAGACGTACCTTTACCTCGGATACCGGTAATACTCTTGAAATTGATAATTTGGGTAAAATTATCGGCCCCGGACGTGACTGTGTGGTTTATTAACATCCGAAATCATGGGCCACTTGGCATCGTACAAAACGATCACGTAAAATGGTTCATTAGGCGACAATTCTGAATCGCACCGTGCAAAATAATACTTTCATGAAAATGTGTCGGAGGACAAATGAATGAAAATTAACGCCCCGAGAGGGCCTGTGGAAATTAAATTGTCGGTCAATGAAACATGCAAATGAGACTTGCAATCACGCTCGCTTTTGTGCCACTCACCCGGTATTGTTTTGAGTTCAGCTCAACAGAAAATGAATGCTAATATTCAGTTAAAAACTTTCATTTCTAAGTATCTCATTTCAGACGTCAAAATGATGTGATAATTGACCATAATAATTGTTACGAAGCTACCGAGCAGTTCGTTGATGGCTTCCAAATTAGCGAAAATCTTTTAACCGCTTTCTAGAATCCCTCTTTTATGAGTAAATAAGAAGACAAACAAAAGTAAGTTAGGTTGCGGTTGTTTTTGTTCTTCTTTTGCCTGTTTTTGTTGTTTTGTTAGTTTTGTGAGTAAAAGTCTCAAAGTACTTACTTCCATGTGGGCGAAGTTAATTGTGTGTATTCTCTGCATTAAGGCAATTTTTGTGTTTTCTTTCAATATAAGTAACGCAATGTTACAGTCAAGCCTTTTCTTTTAATATAGACTACGAGTGAATTGAATGAAATATCACAAACGTAAAATAATAGAATGACACTAAGTTAAATGCTTAAACGATACGAGGTACAATTACACGCTATTAGGAGGAGCAACACAATAAGCTGACAAGAAAAATAAATAAACTATGGTTGAATTTTGACCACTAGGCGACCACTAATAGATATATTGATATAGATGCATTTTCAATCCAATTTTCAAGTTAATTTTAGGTAATCCTAAAACAATTGAAGATATAATATTATAATAGAAGAGAGAAATAATCAAAGAATACTAGACATTAATAGTTTGTAAATAAAAAACATTATGTACTTACATGTGTCCCGCGTTTGCTATTGTACTTATATAACGCAATGGGCCAAAGCTGGTCTAAAAAAGTGGTAGCGTCAGTTACTCTTTATTATCAGATATCTGAAAGTGAAAGTCTCGTAAAATCAGTATAGGCATTTAAGAGATTAGCCGTAACAAACAGATACACATAAAAATGTAATAATTGTTATTTTTACCGTACCTTCTACCGTTTCTACCGTAGGTACTCTCAGATGAATTTATTGAAAATAATGATAATTTGAAATTACAAACAAACACTTCAATTTTATTAATTTATATATAAAAGTTTTGTATTGATGTATCTATAGATATAGATATATCGATTGTATGGATTAAGAGAAAATATAAGATCCAAATACTTAAATTACAAAGAACTATACAACAACTATAACAACTACGAGATATTGTTCGCGTGCACCGAAAAAGTAATATAATCAGTAATTAATGTAATTCATTGCCTAATATTTTGAATTAATTGCCCAGAGGGATAGCTCACTTTCTATCTAATTTAGGTATCTCCCATCTTCCATTACAACTGGGAAATTACGGTGAGCAAATGACCGCAATTATTTAGGATATCATCAGGCCTGTCTGATAAACGCTTGTGATCTGACAATTAATTAGGGATGGTCTAGTAATCCATATAACAAGTATATCACGAATGCATGATAGTATGTGATGTGAATGTAGCAATATACCATATTCTAAAGAAACTTTTATGATAAAATTGTGAAGTGATAGTGAAGTTTGACTGCACGGTTGGCCTAGTGGCTTAAGCGGTTGCCGCGCCGCTTCCTACTGCGCCAAAGTGTCGTGGGTTCAAATCCCACGTAGGATAACACTTTGTGTGATTCACAATTTGTTGTTCTGAGTCTGGGTGTTCTTTGTGTCCGTTTCATGTATGTTTGTAAAGTCCCCCGCGACACAGGAATATATATTCCTAATGCGGGAGTTGTCTTTAAAAAAAGAAAAAAGAAAGAATTTAATACACAAACAGAATTAAGTTCGTCCTTGCGGAGTAAATATTTTTTAGAGATAATATTTTTTTTAAATAGCTGCCAAAATTACTACCTACTCTTGTGCTGCTTGCGCACGTCTGTTAAATTAATTACATATCAATGGAATGAGAGTAATGTTGAAATCAAATTGCCTAAAAATATACGCGACTCTGAAGCGAATGTTTCTCCACAAGTAACTAACAATAATTCACTGATATAATTCCCCAAACAATTCGTTTATAACAGTAGCCAGTAATACCCTTTGTATCAAACTACTTTTAGTAAGGTCTGGTAGGTATTTTATTTAAATTCTGATTCAATAAAATTTGTTAATTCTGTTTAGGCCAGAGCACCAGTAACAATCCGTAAGTTAAAGTAAATTGTTGTGTTAAACCAAACTTTCAGTTAAGTTCGCATCTCGTCAGTGATGCGAACTTAACTGAAACTTCTTTGAAAGCAAGTTTTAAAGAATTTAAAACTATTCTTAGTTGTGAAACTTCGAAGAATGTCGTGAGGTAATTAACTATAATTACTTCACATTGTGATAGCCTCGCCTTCACAACAATATTAAAATATAGAAACTTATTTATTACTTCCAAATGCGACAAGTGGACGCGTCACTACTATCCACAAAAAAGGGGTTTGACCCTAGTAAAGCAAATTTATTGCATCCTTAAATGAATTCTGTAAAAACATTTGAGTGGGGACCTCTGAATGATACTTCAAACATCTGTAAGACATAAACTATTAAAAGTTTACAGTTTGACAAGCCAAAAAAAAGGGGATAATTCAGGTAGTCGGGCAGTTTTGGTGTTTGACGCGGTTTTGAACTTAGGGGCTTTCGGCTGAAAGCGGCGAAGGTGAACGGAGCTAGGAGAAGTCACTTGCACAGTCGGTAGAGCAGTGGAGTAGATAAGTCTTTTTATTGAGTAAGTTGAAATAAGTTAGCTTTGGAGAAACCCAGGTGAGTTCGTGCCTATTATTTCCAATTTGTATTCATAGGGTTAGGATAAATGTAATTATTTGTATTTCAGTCTGAGTGTTGTAATTATTAGTTATTTAATAATTTAAAGTAATCTACACTTTAATTGGTTTATCGGTACCATTGAGTGAGAAGAATGTGGAGGCCTCTTTATAAGGCTTGCAGAGTGGATAACCGACGTTTGAATGAGTGAGGAATCCTGACTGATCCTCTGGCTTTCTTGCTTGCGTTCGAATGATCTTCGGTAATCTATCTTTGTATAGTTTTATATGGAGGTGGTGTGTAAGATGTGTGTGCTGTGTGTTTGAGTTTGGGGTGCTAAAGTTTGGATACTCGGGGTTTCAGTGGGCAAATTAAGCCTTTATAGTAGTCGTGTGTCCTTGGAGAATCAGTTCACATGACTGGACAATCAGTTCATGTGCTGGAGCGTATGTACGAGAGAGCCGTTTATGATGTGATTCGGTCTACGTTTAGCATAGTCTTAATGCGACTCGGACAAGGCTGGTATGATGTCTTAATATCTGCTTCACAGTTTCCCGAGTTGAGGAAAGTTAGTGCGCTCAAGTCTTGAGTGCACAATGGAAGATGGCGTGAAAATAAACCAATTAGAATGTATTTAACTTGTACGTAATCACTTCTAGCTTCCCTTTGTTCGCGGTAGGCCTTTAAAGCCAGTGGAGAGACATCGTGTCACTAGGCTGTGTCTCACAAGATAGTGCGAGGCGGGGCACTATCCCAACAAATCTCTCTGTAGAATGATGCCTTTAAGAATAAAAACTCCTCCAAACGAACTATTACTTACTTCACTCAGACTAGGGTCGACCTAGGGACCGTCACAACATATTTATTTACTAACAGTTCTATATACATATATATAGTTTGAGAACATCTTAGTATTATTGTTTTTCAATATACACATAAAAATAAAATATGGTAGGTAGGTAAAATAGGTATAGCATAGCATAGCAGTTCGAGACTAGTAAGAAGATAACATAGACAATTATAATACAATTTTAATAGTAACGACAGTAGTTTCTTGTCAATTTCAGCTTGCTTGTTTCTTTAATATATTAGCATTCACACAGGCTATTAAAATACTCTAATTTTTGCTTGGTAATTACATAAAATGACATTAATCAGTTACATATAAGTTTTTATGGCACATTAAGTAATCAAAAAGTAAAGTACCTACATTATTAACACAACTAGTATGTAATGTCAACTTTCAAATTTGAAAGTGCTTATGCCAACTTAAAAATTTCAAGGTTTCCCAAAAAAGCCAAAAAATACCTTACCAGTCTACATGTCAAACACAAAAAAAAACATTTTTATCAAATCTTTTTCATACGAATTGTTAAACTTCAGCATTTTATTTACGACATAATCTGTTAATAAGATTACTTATTTTTGAAAATGGTTGTACTAAATTTCAGAGTGGAATAAATAGTTAATATTCGAAGTTTGGCAATCTATCTTAGTTTGTAACAAGTTACTAAAGTTAACCCTCTCCTGAGAGGACACCTTAAGTCCAGGTACAGGTTGATGACAAACTAAAGTTAAAGAAAAGTGCCAAAATTCCCGTTTAAAACTCTAAAACTGGAACTTGAATACTTCCACACTTCCACTTTAAGTTTCAAATAAAATAGTCGTTTATCAGAACATATGGAGTGCTTCCTATCTTCGAATGGTAAGACTGAATACATTGTCACCGGCATGTTATTATCCTTCTTCCAAGTTCGTTTGAGGAGCCTCTTGGAGTTGGCACTTTGTTTTATTAACTCGATCAGACGTGTGATACTGAAACAGGTTGAAATCTTTTTTCATTCACGATTACAAATCGTGTATGTCTTGACGTGTAAAGGTTTACTTCTCGTAAGTCATTTTACGAAATAGCTGTAAGAACATCAATATTATCAGAAACACCAACCAACCTGAGTTGAGATAATAATTGTATCTTATTGGTTAAAAACGCTACATATGTACGAGTATAAAGGTTAGATATTATGAAATAATTTCATCTGTCTCATCGCGATAAACTCAAAAACCGATTTAAATGAATTTTAATACCCAGATAGTCTAATGCCTGAGAAAAGGCAGGGCATACCTGCTTTTGCCGCGATAACCGACATAGGCGTGGGCGGAGCAACTTGCGAAAGCTAGTTATTTGATAAAAAGGTTTTTGGTTATATTTATTTTTTATTTGGGTAGGTATTGGATTGAATTAATTTGGTACCATTGATTAATTGGTCTAATTTGCTGTACCATTGAAAGAAACCTGTTTGTGTTGGGCCTTTTTCTGCGAAGAACGGTAAGAGGTGCTACAGCGTCCTGTCCCGGGAGTGAAACTATTCACCCCGGGATATATCTCAACGCTGGGGTAGGACAAGGGGGACACCAGAAGCCGCTGACGCCATCCTGGTGTTCCTCCGGACTACGAGGTAGGCTATCGCGAGGTTTAGTGGGTAGACTGATTGCCCGGGAGTCCCCCACACACCCTTCGTTGTCTCCAAGAAGGGTATGGTGCGAAAAGCATACCCCGTGTAGAAAAAAAAGGTACATCGAAATTACTACTAATTTATTCGGAAATAAAAATAACGTAACTATAAACGTAATAGCTATAAAATCATTTATCACAAGTTTAATTCGAATCAGGAAAAGAAAACTATAATACAATGTGCCGATCAGTATCATATTCGATTTTAAATCAACGAGAGAACACGTAATACAAAATATTCCACAAAAGAAAACTTTTCCAATTTTCCATTGTATCTCAGTGGCAGTATTTTATATCGCGTCGCATCACTCTTGCATGAAATGCAGCTTCGACTGTGTTTTGAAACGTACGAGTTTAAGAGAAGCTGTATTTTTATTTCATTTGTTTGTAAAGCAATTGTCAGATCTGAAATTTTAACAGGCAAAACTGAAAGGAGCGATTTTTGCCGGGTCTAGGGGTGGACTACGACGCGATAAGTCAATTTGATTGATTATAGTTGATGTGTGGGGCCGGCGTCAGACCTGATGGACGCTGTACACTTATCCTATAAAAGAACGTTTTGAAATAGTGTATCTTTATCTTATATAGAGAATGATGTTATAGTTTGAACCAGCGTTCTGATCATTGATATAAATGTTCATTTGGAAAACGACAATTTTCCGTGAGATAAATTGAGTTACGCTCGTGATGATGAAATTGGCGTTAACATTGATGAGACCTTTTACGTGTTCAATTTGTATCGTATCGAAATGGCTTCTAGGCTTAGATTGTGTGCTATGTATTTTATAAGGGTGATAAAACTATAGTTATAGTTTAATTTTTTAACAGTGAATTGATAAAAATGAAATAAAAGAAATGTAGAATCAAGCAGAGACAATAGACGTTGTTTGATATGCTTTTTCTTCATGTCAAAAACCCCCACAAGTCTTGACTTGATCAAAGGGATAGTTCAGCACACAAAGAGTAATTAAATTATTATTTTTAATTGCCTCGGATATTGTTTGTTTACATATTATACGTATTATACGTAAGCAGCATCACCTGATACATAGCTCTCTTTTAGCAACACATTCATAGCATATTGTATTGTCAGAAAATTTGTAAGTATAAGCATAGGTACAGTGTTTAGTCCATACCTCGGAAAAATCTATGGTTTTTTTAAAGACAATACCCACATTGGGATATATTCATGTATCGCGGGGACTTTACAAACATATAAGAAACGAACACAAAGGACACCCAGACTCAAAATAACAAATTGAGAATCACACAAAGTGCTCTCCCGTGTAAAATTGGAACCCACAACACTTTTTGTTTCAGGCTAAACTTTTTCTATTCACATTGACCCTTTAATTATTTCTTCTTGTAGGAAAGTAATAGTAATTAAAACTTACTTACATATTCCCATAGCTTTTAAAAAATAGCTTGAAGAAGTTGTTTATTATCTATTATACGTAACAGACATCTTTTCATCATCATACTTTTCCCTGTACACGTTTCATAAATGGTTATTTGGGTCAGCTTTTAAGCAAACCCAAGCCTAATCTGACTCAAAAATTGCAGTCAGGCAAAAATAGCATTAAAGCACTAATTCGAAATGTTTTTAATGCTAGTTGAATATTAAAACGACCAAGTTTGTTTTTATGCAAATTAATTTGACTATATGTAAAGTTGAAAAACAGAATAAAAAAAAATTGAGAATTACCTTTAAAGGATTAGGCTGAGCCTATCATTTTTAGTAAAACAAGTTTTTAAATTAAAGTTTATGAATATTTATATTTTAAATTAAGACGATTTTGTTTCATTCTGTATTTATGCTACTTATGTTGGCTTTCTCTTTGTTTTAACCTGTGGTAAAACTCAATAGGGTGCTAAATTGCTTCTAGTAATTAAAACTTACTTATTCTCATAGCTGTTCATTTACAAAGTAGCCTGAGGTAGTTGTAGTAACGATTATACAGAAAAGACACATTTAAAACATAATATTTTCCAAATACCCGTTTTATAAAGGGTTATAATCAGCTTTTAAAGAAATCCAAGCTTAATGGCTCAAAAATGGCAGTGTTAGTATAGTTTAATATTAAACCGACCAAGTTCGTTTTCACACAGATTAATTTTAGTATTAGGAGAAAACATAATTCAGGGTATAAATAATATTGTTCATAAATTAAAACAATGAACCTTAAACTAAAAACCTTAATAAAATATAATATTATAACTAAAATATTCATTAAAAGGAGTCCCTTTAGCCATGGCAGCGTTCCTCCTTTGAATAGCTATACTAATTCTTTGTCCGAGGTAGCTATGTAACATATCATGTTGTGTATACACTTAAAATTTACGATAAAGGTCAAAAATACTAGCTTTTGCCCGCAGCTCCGCCCGCGTGTAGGTTATCGCGGTAAATTTAAGTTTGTGTTATTCTGATATGTAAGCTATATTATTGTGAAATTTCATCAAAATCCATTCAGTACTTTTTGCGTGAAAGAGCAACAAATTTACATACATACTCACAAGCTTTCTCGTTTATAATATTAGTAAAATTTGGTGTACAATCGAATATCAACCAACCGGGAGGCCTTCGTTCAGCAGTGGAATAGTGGCAGTAGGCTGAAAAAAAAGTAATCGACCACTTGATGAAGCCTGATTCCAGCAATCATGGAATAGTAATTTACAACAATAGTTTATAATTAGTAAAAGAAATAATTAAAAAAATGTTTAATGTTTATTCGTATGCCACCAAAAAAGGTTATTAATTTCTTTACAAAAAACTTCATATACTAAAGATTTTTTTAAATTTCTAAACGAATAACAATATTCGAAAACTTACTCTCAACGCAGTACATTAAGAACACCATTTCACGTAGGAGCTATGACAAAATCGAGGTCCAGTATCATTTTTTTTACAGTCTCCACTAAATATTCAGTGCATGTGTCCAATTATGCTGTGGAAACCGAATAAACTTCGTTAGCATGTAATTAATAGGCTTGACAATTTGGTGCGGGGCTTTAATTTAGCATATTGTCTCCAGGCTTTCGAGTCCACATAGAAATGGCAGTCGTAAAAACGTAACCTCGTGAAGGGTCGGATGATCTTTTTACAAAAAAGCCCGGTTTACAACCGTATTCTCATTTCATTTGACACGTTTTGTGCGAAGCCTTTATATTCTGTTAATTAACCAAATCGTAAACACTAAAATGTAGTCAACGCTTTATTTGAATTTAAACTTTACATTTCACTAAAGTTTTTGTTTCAGAACATGTTTTGTTCAAATTTAGGTATCGTTTTAAGATGAAGAAAACTTACATGTTGATTCTTTTTATCGTCAAAATAGGGTCTGGTATAAGATGAGTATTTGAAAAACTATTCAAAGGTTATCGTAGTTAAAGAAAAAAAGCGGCCAAGTGCTAGTCGGACTCGCCCATGAAGGGTTCCGTAGCAGCAAGTAACATCCTAAAAAAGTTTTTTTATTTCGTTGTAACTTTCATCGATGTTTTAATAGTAGTGTTTTGATTAAAAGAAATGTAAATTGCGGTTTATGATATAAGACGTTTTAAAAAAAAACTACTTACTAGATCTCGTTCAAACCAATTTTCGTTGGAAGTTTGCATGGTAATGCATCATATATTTTTTTTAGTTTTATCATTCTCTTATTTTAGAAGTTACAGTTCCAAAGTGTCAAAATGTGTCAAACATTTTACCACTTTGGAAGTGACTCTCGCGCAAACTGTACAGTTTAGAAAAAAATATATTAGAAACCTTAATATCATTTTTAAAGACCTATATATAGATACCCTACATGTATGGTTTTGATGAAAAAAAATTTTTTGAGTTTCAGTTCTAAGTACCCCCAAAATTTATTGCTTTTTTCTATTTTGGTGTAAAAATAATATTGAGGTTCACAGAATACATCTACTGACCAAGTTTCAACATAGCTCTTATAGTTTCGGAAAAAGTGGCTCTGACATACGGACGGACAGACAGACAGACAGACATGACGAATCTATAATAGTTCCGTTTTTTGCCATTTGGCAACGGAACCCTAACGGCCCATTCACGACCTTTCCGCTGTGAGCGGCAGCGAAAAGCGAAACGCCGAGCGGTCATATCAAAAGTATAGAAATGTACGAGGCACGCCACGAGTCGCCGCTCATAGCGAAAAAGCTAGCGGTTTTTGCCGAGCGAATTGCTACAGTGGCGGGCGGTATGGAGAGCGGCGGGAACAAAGGCACAAGTTCGTATGTGCGACGCCACGAAACAGAGCGGCGTGGACAGCGGTGCAGGAGTGACGGACTCAGCGGCGTTAAATAAAAACAAAAAATTTTAGACGATTTTATGGCGGTAATGGATACCGAGGCTTTTATAATGGATGTCAAAATATCCCCAACATAAATATAAAAAGGTTGTGGGAAGAAATTAAACAATGTTTTCCGGAATATAATGGTACTTACGTTTAATTTAAATTGATAACACAAAAACATAGAACCTAGGTACCTACCAAACGAAGCCACTGATGTGTTGACAAAACTACTGGTATGTTTACGTAATGTAGGTGGATAGTTGACAAGATTTAAAAGTTAATTTTTTTCTCTGTCAGTAGGTACCTAATTAGCAAAACAGTTTACATATCAGTAGTTTTGTCTGTAGATATAACTACACACGAAACTACTAGTATGTCTTATACGCAATGTAAGTAGTTGACAAGTTTTTAAAGTTTTTTCTCTCTGTAAGTACCTACTTAGCAAAACACTTGGAAACATCAGTTACTTCTTATAGGTAGGACCTTCGTATAGGTCACTAAATCCACCATCTAAATACCGATCTTTATTTAGTTCGTGCACTCATTCTATCATATTTAAAAAAAAAAAATTGTTTCTAAACAGACAGGGGATAATTTTTATAACGCCATGATTTTTAACACGTTTCGACTACCTAAATACGTCCACCGTCGCCGCTGCAACTATTCGCTACTAGGGTTCGTGGCGTGCAAAACGCATCGCTCACCGGCGCCGCTCCGCTTTTCGCTAAGACCAAAACTCGTGGCCAGGCCGTAAAAAACAACATTTTATTCCGAAGATTGGGTTTTTGTTATTTTGAAGCATGTAAATATCCGCTTACCTACTCGTATAATCCTCGTGTACTTTTATTATTGCTTATACTTACACGTGCCTGGATTACTCTTAAATAAGCCTTTAGAGATATGTGAGCCGACTGTAGGGTATAAAGACGACCAACATTTGGCAATTTAGGAGATAATAATTTACAAACATGTAACTGCGTGACTAGCGTGTCAAGTTTACTGAAAGGCTACTTGTAAGAAAAATATTTACAAGATAGAATTGTTGTAAACAGGTTTTAAAGCCCTCTAAGTAAACAAACTTCGTACAATTCCACTAAATTACAATTAAATATTATCCCTCTGAAGACGCACGGTATTATCATATTATTTCGACCCGGAAAAAGCCTTACAAAATGCTCTCTTTTTTCCTAAAGTAGGGATTGAATATAAAATTTGGAGTTTATTTGCAGTAAAAGACTGGTACGAAAAAACTAAGGGGTTGATAAAATATTTGGCGTAACGCTTATTTCGATTACGTAGTCTTTTATGCAAACAAAATAAAAACTTGGTTTGAACCAAGTAAAATACTCGTAAGTTTGTAAAATTAAATGTTTCTTCATAGTGCATGCATTTTATCTCAAGGTTTTGCTATATATATTCATCAACAACCCTTATTGTCCCACCGCCGAGTGCGGGTTGGGGGCTATATATATATATTATTTTAATTATATTTGTTGGATTTCTTAAGGCTTTTACACCGGAAATGTGAAATTTAACAAGGTCTTTAAAATGATCTTTCAGAATCCTATAATTATATGAATGCATAAATGTATGTGAATACATAAAAGCTCCAAAAAAACAAAAAAAAATGATTATTTATAGCCCTCTGTTTCTCTGTCTTGGCTAATTTACTCTAATTATCAGAGATCGGAATTGGGTGTGTGTAAATACCTAAAGTTTGCAGCGGGACATAATATGGAGCTGTTACAACCACTTAAGTTAAACCGGGTTTGAATTTTACCGGTTTAGTTTTTTTTTTTTTACATGTTCCTTACCTTTGAAACACCGAACTATAAACATTTACAAGCTGCTAATACAGTTCTAAATAAATTTTCTGCTAATACAGTTTTAATAAATTTTTGTTTTGTACTTTTCCGGTTAAAATTCGGTCTTTTAGTCCCAATTGTTCTTTGTCGGTCAAACACAGAATTTTATTTATCTGCAAAATGCTAATGCGGTTTTAATTTCTTTTTTTGTTCTGTATCTTAAGTTAAAAAGTTTTGCTACAGGTTGATGCAAGGAAAACGAACATTTTCGCGTCTTTACATAGTTTTGAAGTCGGCTTTTTTTTAAATTATTAAACCTGCACTGCATAAAAAAATAAATTAAAAACATTTATTTCAATTGCAAGAACAGTGGTTGTAACAGCTCCATATTATTATTGCAAACTTTAGGTATTTTCACACACCCAATTCCGATCTCTGCTAATTATGCTACCGGCACGTTATGATGGCGGTTTTGACGTTTGGCAACTGATGAAGTTTCGTATTAATTATTAATAGTAATTGCTGTTCTTTATTGTCAATACTGACGTGCAGTTAGTCATAAAATTTATCGAATGTATTATTATAGGACACAAAATTTGTTTATTACATTGATTTTCAAAACTAAACTATATATATTGGGGTACCGCGAACATAATTTTTTTATACCTTATAAGATTATAATTATTGGTGTACTTACTTATCACACAACTCGGCACTTGTTTTTTGTAATTAAAAAAAATGCAATTTAATACGATCGTCGATCGTAAAATTGAGGGATATATGCTGCAAGACACAATACAGAACCCATTTAAAACAACAAATATGCTAATTTTTTTATAAGAAGCTTGTGAACATGTGACTAAATGTGGGAAAAGGTTGTGAATAGAACTATTAAATTAATTATGAAAGAGATGTGAACATAGATGATATTTTAGAAAACGAACTTAGAATAAATGTAGGTGATGATAGCAGTGACGACAGTGAAAATAGCAGTATGGACGAATCTGATTAAATATAGCCTTTTGTGGCACCTTTTTTTTGATCTCTTTTTGTATTAATTTGTTTCTTGTGTGCATATAAATTATGTATATTCATTTTGATTCCAATATTAACTGTAGTTTTCTTCTGGTATACAATAAAGTCATTATTATTATTATTATTAATCAGAACGTTCCAATGTATTAAGTAAGCATTTATATTTAAGTTTTTATTAAATATTTTTAATCAGGTACCACTTACAATAAAAACTTATAGATTTCATTATATTTATTTTGAGAATAAATTGAAATTTCACATCACTATTTTAATATGTCAGAACGGCTATCATCGCGCGCCGCTAGTATAGAGAGTATTTATTCCCCTACCGCAGTAAGTAGGATATATAAAAAGAGTTTATGTAAAAAGTACATGTTTAAGAATAGTGACTTTATTTGATTTCTTGAATAGTTTTGTATCATGAATAATGTGATTTTAATGTATAGTTTATTGTACTCATAAAATATTCAACCTTTGATTATATACATAATCAAAGTATTCAACATTGTCTCTTATTTTATTCTAGTCTACACGAATTGCAAAAAGTCTTTTACAGGCAAGTCAAGTAGGTCAACTTGAAAGCATAATAATGTAGAAACAATTAAATAGAAATACAAAGTTAATTAACATTTAGAAGTTGTTAGGTAACTTATTTCATTTTCAAATTGCACGTCTATTTTCTGCTTTAAAAGCATTTAACCCTTTTAGTGACTAGTCAAATAGTAAGTAACTTTAACTATTTCTGCGTGGAATACATTTAAAATTAAATAGGGTGATTTCTGACGTGGTTACGGGCATTTCAGTGTAATTACACTAATATAGAAACATTTATATAAGGATAAGTAAGGTCATTTAGCAGTTTGGAGAAGGGTTCGACTACCTACATTTGTTCGCAATGTGTAAAGTACTGTAATTATGTATTTATGTTCTGTTATGTTAACCTCAGTGATTGTTTCCAATCGCCTAAGGCCACTTGTATATTAATTGGTGTATATTAATAAATATTCAGTAAATTAATGGCAAGAAATAAATATTTTTTACGTGGATGTCTTCATAAGACTGGACAGACTTGATGAAATTTAGTGCTGTTTTCATTAAAACTATTTGTAAATCAACAATACACAATATCACAATTTAAATCTTTGAACTAAGTAACTTTTTTAGTTTCTAATGTCTGTACATTAAAAATATTTATAGTTTGACTGACTTTAATATACTGGATTAGTTTGATAATTGGTTATTTGGTATGAATTTAAATCAAGATTTTTAAACAGTATCGAGAAGCATTTTTTGCTCACATTTTATTTTTAAATCGTTGGCGATAAGAGCTATGTAAATGAATTCATTGAAATTTGTCCATTTCCTGTAATATTCAACATCCCTTAGCAACAAAAATCGAACGAATTGGCGGGATTTGGGGTCGGATTGTGATCATTATCCTCAGCTTCGATGGAAGCACCCTACTTATACAAATCCCGGTAAGAGCCTTCAAGGCGCAAATACTTGCTCAACATGTTTCAAGTTCGTGTAGTGATATCGGCGGATTTTCTCAGAACATTTGCATGTTTACTGAGCTTGCTTAAGTTTACGTACTGTTCCAAACAGTTTTGTTTAACATGCATGTGCTTGCATTCCTTTGAACTACTAGTAATATTCTTTGACGTGAAATAAATTAAATAACAGACGCAAAAATTAAATCAAGTGCTGATCGTTTTTAAAATGATTCTTATAACTTAGTGAAAGATCATAATTAGCACATAAATATGTTAAATAGGTACATTCTGATCCAGGCACCAGATGGACTCATAAGTAAAACAATCTAGGGGCTTATTTAAAATATATTCGCTTTCATGGAACAAACTTAAGAGAAGTTTGTTAGATTTGATTTTAGATGTTTTTTTTATGCGATTGGAATGAAATAAAAAAAAAACAATGATTTAATTTTGCACTCTATTCGAATGCTCCTTCACTGGGTGTTTGCTTACAGTTTATTGAAGTACCTACAGTATATTTATACAAAAGTCAATCATGAAGCTTTTAAATACGCTTTAAATCCTTATGAATTTTCCAATTGGACTAGCATTTTTTATTTAGCTCATACCAATTTTATGAAACCCTTGTCACGTATTCTGGCATCACGGAGTCACAAAACCTACATTTTTTATTCTTAGAGACCCTGCCTTAACTCATCGGCTCATCTCGGCGCACGTAACTTATTGTCGGGCTGTAGATATACCATTCTTTTGTCTCGATAGATTTTCCTGCGCTGAAGACGACATAGAAAGGAAGTTTATTGAAGTTCCCACTGCGGTGAATAACGAGAAAGAAAATGTGGATTTGAAGCATAATCGAAGATGTCTGTTTCCGTATGGACAATAGTTCTTGATAGTACTAAACTATCGTCAGACTATTGGACAAATCATACCTACTTACATCTAGTTATCGCTATTGTTTGTTATTGAAGTAGTAGTAGTAGTATTATTGTTGGAGATTCAATTAAAGAATTTTGTCCACTTTTTAAACTATCTACATTGACCTAGATTTATAACTATTTTGATACATTAGATACTTATAGATTCGTCAAGTCTGTCTGTCTGTCTGTCCGTCCGTATGTCACAGCCAATTATTTCCGAAACTATAAGAGCTATACTGTTGAAATTTGGTCAGTCGATGTATTCTGTGAACCGCATTAAGATTTTTACATAAAAATAGAAAAAAAAACAATACATTTTGGGGGTCCCCATACTTGGAACTGAAACTCAAAATTTTTTTTTTCATCAAACCTATACCTCTATGGATAGGTGTTAAAAAATGATGTCGAGGTTTCTAATTTCATTTTTTTCTAAACTGAATAGTTTGCGCGAGAGACACTTCCAAAGTGGAAAAATGTGTGTCCCCCCCCCTCTAACTTCTAAAATAAGAGAGTGATAAAACTAAAAAAAATATATGTTTTACATTACCATGCAAACTACCAACGAAAATTAGTTCGAACGAGATCTAGTGAGTACTTTTATTTAATACGTCATAAATCGTAAACCGCAATTTACCTTTCATTCAATCAATACACTAGTATAAAAACATCGATGAAAGTAACAACGAACTACAAGAATTTTTATATGATGTTACTTGCTGATAACCTGGAACCCTTCATGGGCGAGTCCGACTCGCACTTGGCCGCTTTTTTGTCAAATTATTATTGCAGCGTAGTCTTAGCGAAATCCGTGAAGTTGTGAAGTTATAGTCTTTTACACAGGAACCTTAATAATGTTGCTACTTCTAATTCAAAATAATTATAGTGACCACTAGTTTTATTATAAGATATAAAAATATTTTGGTTGGTAATAATAAATTGTCAGAACTGTTTAAGAAAAGAAGTAGTTATTTGTTCTAAACTCGGTTGTTTTCCTTTGTACCAGTACATACAAAATAGAATGCATTTTTAACGCATTCAATTTAGACGATATTTTTGTTGTCTCATCAATTAAGGAGCGCGGTGTTTTATAAAGAAAAAAAAAGATCTGTTAGAAACAATACTTTCTTTTAGACGTACATTACATTCTCTTTCCCACATTAAGTGATCCTAATGTTAGATACAACTAAAGGCCTAATCAATTACGTGATAAAATCTGCCCGTATTACCCTTATTATTTGGGATAAATGTGTCAAATAAGGGGCTAGAATCGAATAATAAATTACTTGCCAATAGTTTATTACCGTTCGCATTTAATTTTTTCTACGTAACTTGCGGTGAAACCAATGATTCCGTCTTTAAATAGTCACCGTGAGTTTTTAACCTTGTAATATTTTATTCTAAAATGTAATATGAATTAAATGATCTGTTGAATACATTCTTAATTCTTACTGTATTGGTTCAGTTTCAATGGAAGTTCCATTAAAAATGACCATAAAATATGGTCCAAAGTCAATTAGCATAGCGTGTTTATCGCTACTTCTCGCCTGCTGCCGGTAGGTGTCCAGGGCTGCGGCTGACGTGCGATATCGATACATTTCTGTGTTGTAACACGCCTTGCTTCCGATGCGACGTGAGCGTCTGTATCGCCTATCTATTGCAGGGTATTACAACAGTAAAAAAATTATTATTTTCAATGTGTTTTGTGAACTGTTGACCGGGTTATTAGCATTTCAGACGATTGAGCCATCATCACTCTTCTACTTCTACTCACACTATCTATCAGACAGTAATGACAGGGCTTAAAATAAAATATAATATCTTATAATAAGCAGCATGTAATGCACAATAATTAGTTTTATAAATTATCAGATAAACTCGAGTGCTTACTGATAATACAGGGTGGACCAAAAGTTCGTATACATTTCTAATGATGATTTACAAGAAATTAGTTATGTAAGATAAAAACTGTTTATTTATTAATAAATTACACAATGGCGTTTCTTTAATTCCTCTACGAACTTTGGGTTGCTGTTAAAAATTTTGCTTTTGAGATAGGGAAAGAAAGAAGTCCATTAGGGATAAGTCCAGGCCACGAGGTGGCCAGTTAATGGCACCTTTTTTTGCATATCACTTTTTGTCCATTTCGATTGCAAATTAGAGTCTGTGAGTGCGATCTTGAGGCTTCCATTCCTGTACGTTTTGAATTTTTGACGGATGTGAATATAAATCTATGTGAAGAATTTTTCTTCTTCTCAATTTAAGGTCAGTGGAGCAATCGCCACTCCTCTCTATTTTCCGCAATCCGTTTGACCACTTAATAGGCCACGACTCCTACTTTCTTCTTTACTTGTTGAATGTACGCCAATCTAGGCCTTCAACGTTTTCTTCTACCTTCTATCTTTCCTTCTAGAATGGTTTTAAAAAGGTTGTCGTGTCTTATCAAATGGCCAACCATTTTGCCCCTTCTATTGTCAACAGTATTCAGAAGTCTCCTTTCTTCGTCAACCATTAATAGGATTTCCTCGTTGGATTTTTTCTCGGTCCAACTGATGTTCATCATCCGCCTCCAGCACCACATTTCAAATGCTGCCAACTTATCTCTGTCTCTTTGAGTCAGCGTCCAAGTTTCGCAGTCATAAAGCGCAATGCTCCAAATATAGGTTTTGATGAGGTGTTTTTTTATGTTTATGTTGATATTTGCCTTAAATACATGTTTTTTGCGGTTGTAGGCTTGTTTCGCGATTGCTATCCTCTCTACTATGTCCGGAGAACATCTCGAGTCCTGTGTTATTCGGCTGCCTAGATACTTAAAGCTTTCTACCTGTTTTATGTGATTGTTGTCAATTTCAATATGGCTCGCTATGGATGGAGATTTGGAGGTAATTATAATTTTGGTTTTATTGCAGTTTATACTTAATCCAAAGTCTTCAAAAGTAGTATTCATAATTGTTAGCAGTTAAGTTAAATTATTGTGAAGAATACGAATCAAACATTTTCTAGGCACACTAAAGACGTTAGGCTGCTTCAAAGTAGAGAGTCCAGGATTTTCATGAATAGACGCTCTTACATGGTCGGCCGGATCGTGGTTGATTCATTGTTGAACCTGTCTCCTCGAACTTCTGTTCCCATTTCTAAATCAATTCATGTGCGTTTCCGACTCGCACTTGGCCACTTTTTTATCTAAGAATAAAGTAGGATTACTATGGTAGAAATTGCCTCATTGGTCTTGTGGCGACTTCCACAAGTAACTACTAATCCTGAATCGCGATAGAGAATTTCTCGCGCCGATTAGCATATATACATCCCAACATCAACAGTAGGTCCAGTGGCCCACCAAAGAAGTCGAGCAAAAAGTGTTTTTGGGTTTTTCTTAGGATGTTCCTTAACGCAGCCCGGAGTTTGGAAGTTTAGCGTTGATTCAAGCCGGTGTCCCGGAGAAAAAGACGTCGGTGCCGGTTGTCATGACCATCCATGGCAATCGTTAATGGGAAGTCAGTGCCCTAAAATTTACTGACAACTTGTTCAATCTTCGAATTTCAGTTCAGTTCTCCTGAATCAGTTCAATCCTCCTAGCATTTGTATATCGGCGTTTATATTGCAATGCGTTCTATGTCATAAATTACTAGTTTACAGGAGAGTAAATAAAAAACATACTGGAAAAAAATCTTTTAGAACACTAAAATGTTCTTGAAGTATTGCTTCCTAACCGTGTTAATTTATTAATGAGTCGCGTTGATAACTAAATGTAAAGCATAAATTTGAAATAAATACAAAAACGGATTTTATGACATTGAACACATTGCAATATGAACAACGATATGCAGACATTTACGTTTACATTTTCTTAAGCAAATATATTAAAGTAAGTGTATCATGCATATGCTTGTCAAGCAAGGTACGCAAGTCGCAATAATAATACTTGATTGAAGCTATTTTCGTTAATACTATAATCTGGTTTAAAACGCGACATACATAACCGATCCTTCTAACCTTCATTTACATCACAATAAGCCGTTTGCTATTAACGAAGCTTACCGTATCCCAAAAACTCGTAAACCTTTTAAATTTGGCGTAAAATAAAATGTTCCTTTCGTATGTGTATTGTTTAAAATTCAACCTGAGCGTTGAAAAAACGTGGACACATCAGACAAACAGTAAATTATCCTAATTCAATAAAATGTGTGCGTACGGATATTTCGGGGGCAACAGGGGCCGGTTTAACTCAATAATAAAAGGTCTGTAATGTTCCATCATTACCTGCTGCTATAAAACATGATATTTGTCTTCATGTTTGATATTTTTGCAAACAGCAAAAATAAAAGTCACTGTGGACTTTATGTTTGAGTAATTTGGTATGACGTTAGTACCGACAATTACGGTGTATTTTTGTTTTTATTACAGACTGCTACGCAGTACGTCCCAGTCTGTACGTACGTCGCTGTACTGTACGTACGTCGCTGTACTGTACACTGTACAGTACATACTGTACTTGTACCTATATAAGTAATACGTATTTGAGATCGCTTTTTTGTAAAGTTGATATTATTTTCTAGTTAAGTTTAATATGGGAACTATCTCCTCCGGTTCAAGAAAAGTTTTATTTAGAAAATCAAGGAATTTGTTTCAGTAAATAGAGTAGCTTGATATTAAAACATGGAATTCTTAGCTTGGCATTTCAATAAAAAATATTATTGCTAATAAGTTCTAATTCAATTGAAATTTGAAATTCAGCTCAAGAAGGCGGCAAGAGAACTGTAAAAAACTGAACTAATGTTTTACCTTTCTGGGCTCTGTGACTTATGTTGTACTCATTTCTACCCCTATCACTCAATCAATATTAAATATTCTATAAAACACTTGTAGCACAATTAGTATTCAATTCACAGTGGAACTTTTCGAGATAATTAGGGCAAACTTAGTTACAGAGAAACAATAATATATAGAAACAAAACAACAAGACAATAGATGCAAGATTTTGTCATACAAAATATTTTTTGCTCTTATTAAAGATTCTTGAGAACAAAAGAAGTTGTTAAAAATTCGTTAACAAATAGATCAAGCCTTAAGTTATTCAAACTGTAACTTTCTTTTACATTCCGGTACGCGAATATCCTACTTATTTTCTTCTTCGTAGCTGACTTTGTTGTTCACTTATGTATGATATATTCGAGGTTTGCCTTTGTCAGATATTTGTTTACGGCGTGTAGAATAACTGAATAAATGTGTATTATGGAACAATAAATCATGTCTATAGAGCTCACTACAATTGTAGAATGCAGTATATTACCGCGACATTATTCTGTTTTCCTGGATTGCTTCATATATTATTAGCATTTCTTGTTTTTATGCGTAACTTTGTTCTTGTGGATCGTTTCCGTAGTATGAATATTAGAATTTATTGTGTGGTTGGTAATAAACGTACATTGTGTTAAAACTTTTTCATGTAGGGAATCCAAACATGTTTGCTTTGTTTGGAGTGTCGGTTTTGAAAATTTAGAGATAATTGACAGATATTTAAACTTATGTGAAAACGAAAGATTGTGATTTGTTTGTGCCAGATGATATTTTAGACACAGTGAAAAAGAGGTGAAACTAAGGACTAGAAGAGATCGAACAGTTTGCAAATTCAAGTTTATGTATTTAGTTGGGGCAGTTAAGTCTAGAAATTGTCTTCTCAGAAATAAATCAAAAGACTCAGAATGCAACTGAGCAAATAGCATGTAAATCCGCTAGTAACTAGAGAAAGAAGAAAAAACACGCTGTAATTGGAACGAAACTGTTTATGTCCATTCATTATGCAATGTAATTTGAACTTTATAGTATTTAATTTTGGGTATATTTCTTTTAGACTGATCGTTTCAGGCAATTTGGATGGTTGTTAACGTGGTCCGCTGTGCCAGCCGGGATGCGTCGTAGCAAAGTCAAATAACTAAGTTGTGAAATATGCAAATGGATAAAGGAGTATTTTGAAGCGCTTCATGACTTTTTCACATTTATATTTTTGTTTAAAGAAGAAAGTAGAAGAATATCGGTAAAAAATGGGCAAGGATATTTAGTCGAGATACAAGAAATTTAGTGTGCTATTGAATGATAGAGAATTGTAGTGTATTTTTGAGCAACGAATGTTTCTGATAATGAAATAATTTTTATTACCAGATGTTTTAGCAGTTAATGTAGTAGTGTTTTGTAACCCTTGATACTTTCAGTTTAGTTTCCAATTACTATTATCGCTATCTTTCCCACTATGCATAATTTTAAAGCAATGATTACAGCTCAGAAAAATTGTAAGAACAGTTGATTAATTTGGAAGTCCGTATCAAATAATTATTAATTACTAAAGACCCAGAACTATAATAAGTTTCAAGGGATTAATTAATAATTACCTTGTTAGTTAAATTTTAAAAACCTATAAATATTTGGTCCAGTCCATCATTTTTATAAAAATCAACTATGTATGTGCAAAACAATGCAAATTGTAAATTCAAAAGAGAAAAAATCACATCTCTACATTTTTTTCATGATTAGGTAACGATTGCATAATAGTATAAAATTTTGATTTTAAATTCTGAAAGCACTCGTAAAAGTTGAAAACTCTTAATAAAAGTAGGTATAAGTAAAATTTTAATAATGTTTATTGTTCTGTCATCACCGCTCATAAGAAATAACCACTTTACATGCAAATTGTAAATCAATATAGTAATTAAAGAAATACAAACACAAAACAAAACAATTAGTAACAATAGAACCTTCGAACTTCTTTTCATGTCAATTATATTTCGAATATAAAAGCTAAAAACCATTATACTGAATAAAGAAACAAGATTATAGAAACAAATAAACATAAAATACCGACGGAGTCCGTCATGCATATGGTTTTTAATTACCAACTATGTTCTGCTTATTCATTCCATCCAGCCATCGAATGGGACTTTAAAATTGGAGTTTTACTAGTTTTTTCCCCGAAAGATTCCAGAGTTTGTGAAGTTTTCACCGACCGCACTTTAGTATTCGCCATGCGAAAAGTAAACTGAACAAACTTGAGGCCTGAATAGCCCAAACTAACTTTGACAATAATCAACCGTGAGGAACATCAGTTAGTTTGGGTGATAACTAGTGTAGGTAGTGTTGTTGCGCTTTTATTGAGGTAAAATTCACTGCATAGATTTGATTAAAACTGAAATTTCCCATACATCGTGGTATAATATGTACATAAACATATAGTACGTTCAATTTAACATTTTTCGAGTCCATCTCGTACTTTAAATTATAATATTAAAGCGGATATTTGACAGTCTGCAAAATTATGATTATATTAAAATAAAAATGATTAAATATGCATTTAAACCATTCCTGATTATTAAATTTTGCATAATTTTAGTCATATGAATGTTTATTTACCGTTGGGGTAGAAGAGTTCTGGAGTGGAGAACGCAGTTTAGGATGCCCACAGGCCAGGTGAATTGATGATTTGCGCAAGATGGCTGGCAGGAGCTGGATGCCAGAAGTCCAAAATCGATCAAAGTGGTGTGCAATGGGGGAGGCCTATGTAGTTGTAGTTTTTATGTTTCTAAATAGTTAAATATCATCCAGTTCGGGTGATACTTTTTACGCATTATTGAATACCCCGTAAACTTGAGAACACAATGAAAACTGTTAGGTTATTTCTATATTTATCCGTGAACGTAACACATATAAATATATATGTTAGTAATGATTTACTAACATCTTCGTTCTCCTGGCCTTTATTATTCCCAAGACTATATGGGGTCGACTATTCCGGCAGGGGCCGGGGTGGACTGGAATTCAAAGTTTGAACTAGTTGTCAATATATTTGAGGCCACTGACTCCCCATTAACGTGCTCTCTGAGACACTCTCTCTCTGTTCCTCCTTCACAGCTATTATAAAATTTTCGACATAGTTTGCAGATAGAGTACTTCCTCATTGATATCCGTACTGTGTCCGATCTATTTCTCCTTTACAGTAGTTAGGAAACCGTCGTATAAGTCTACAGTATGTCCCCAGTACTTGATTGTTTTTTTGACAACACTTTTACATGGTAAAATCAAAACAATATAATTTAAATTATAGGAATATCATATACACGAAGCGTCTCATTATTTTATATTAAATGTTTGTAAATAAGTATGTTTATTAATTTTGCCAGTTTTCGGAGAAAATAAATAAGTTATTATTATACCTAATTATGAAAATTGTAATTGATTGACTAACATATTTTATAAGATATTTATCAGTAAGTACGAAGTCAATTATGAATCAGTTGTCATAAACGTCTCTGGCAATCAAGTCACAATATCCTAAAAAATAGTTCCATCTTCGAATTCAGTTATCCCTCGGGGTTGTAGAGTTCCGATGCCAATAGCTTTATGTAAGAACTGATATTCAGATAAAACCGGTTGAACTAGTAGTTAACTTCAAATAATATTGGAAATAATAAGGACTGGGAAAATGGGGATAGTCAATTATGAAGCAGAATAAATAAATCTGTGAATGTGTCATACCACTCAAGTATTGAAACAAATGACAATTAACTTGTTATTCATAAATATTTTAGTAGACGTAGGCCAGAGATTTAAATTTTCTCAATCTTGCCCTCTTCGATGCCTCAACCCTAAGTATTTATTATCTAAGACCGCGATTGCCAGACCTTCATCATTTAAAAAGTCAAAGCTTTTCTTATTCCACAAATGTACATATTTGTTTGTTTATTTTTATTTGTAATACTTAAAAGACCTTTGAAACATGTTTTCAAACTGTTATACGTTGTAATTTTGACTTGATAAAATTGAATCGCAAGACATATATTTTATAAGAAATGTGATTGTGAAGTTTTTTCTTTTATATTTAAAAAGTTACTCTACTGTGCCTAATGGAAAGCATGAGTAGAATCCAGGAGTAGGGGTCACCATCTGCATTGTGTAAGCAATGCAGCATGATGACCCATACCATGACGCCCTGTTCGGATGTTTCTGCATAATTCTCCCGGCCTCTGGAAGCCAGGAGAATGATGCAGAATGGTTGGGACTCCGGTGAGTGTGAGCACTCAAGAATGAAATACGACAGCAAGAGTGCTGTCATTATTAGGATGGTCTTCCGGGTGAGGGTAGTACTGCCCCGGTCGAGCCGACTCATTCGTGCTGAAATCAGCGTGGCTCTATTACCTTTTCAAGTAAAGTGAAAAAGTCACACAAAAATTGGTAGCTTATAACTACAAAAAGGTATAAAGTAAAACTTATGAACCGCCGAAAGAGCTGAAAAGTAGAAAAAAAAACTATTATTACTTAACACTAATAACTAACTTCTTAAACTAGAGTAAGCGTTTTTGGTGAGAGTCGCCAGAGTTTGGAACGACCTGCCTGGGTCTATTTTTCCTGATGAGTTGAACTCTGGAGCCTTTAAGAGTAGAGTGAACAGGTTTCTTTTGGATGGGCGTGTGCCATCTTCGTCTTCATCTACACTTTCCATCAGGTGAGATGGAATACAAATGCCTATTGCATTACTACAAAAAAAAATCATACCTAAATAATTATTAGTCGGCAGCAAACAAGAAAATTCATTAATAACACAAAAGGTGATGAAAGAGTACTTCACTCTGCGGCGTATTATAATAAAGTGTTACCTGCTGTTATTATTAGAATTGCAAATTACAATAATAATAGCGGGTAACGCCGCGAGTCTCAGCTAGTCATTAATATATGTGTGAATTATTCTATTACTAAAACATTCCAGGGTTTGTTGACCGTGACTCTGGAGCGCATTATATTTCATGTCAGTTACAGATGACACTTGTTACATTAGTTGTTCTATATTGTTCATTTGACTTTTAATGCCAACTAGAAATTGTCGAAGGTTAAAATAA
Organism: Phragmatobia fuliginosa; assembly: GCA_932526445.1. NCBI lineage: Eukaryota > Metazoa > Arthropoda > Insecta > Lepidoptera > Erebidae > Phragmatobia > Phragmatobia fuliginosa. Next base: position 9,125,857 of record OW052071.1, on the reverse strand, counting down.
CTTAAGTTCATGCACCAGACACAATTTCATAAGAATTTGTTGAAAACAAAGTGGATTTATGTCAGATCTGAATAAAAGATCATCCTTTGTTCACTTTTTTCTTCTTATTATTTTAAGTTGCTTTACTGGAAGTTAGCTATGGGTGCTAAATTTTTTAAAGAATATATATATTTTTAGGTATACATGTTAAAAGTGTTTCATTTCGTAGAAATCCTAATAAGCAGAGCTGTAACAGCAGCTGTAATAAATATGTTAGTTTAATAGCCACTCAACAGTTGAGTGGCTATTAAACTAACATATTTATTATTAACATAAGACCCAAAAGAAGTTCCCTTTATATATTTTTCGTTATAGTTCTCCACAGCACGTACTCGTACATTTTACTTACTAAATATGTTATTTGCTAAAGATAATTATAATTAAAAAATATATAATACATCTGACACGCAATGTCCAGTGATGGTGTTGTCTAACTAAGCAGACTAAACAGAGCATATAGTATGGGAACTTATCAAATACAGATATATATCAACATGAAAATACGCACAGTTCATAATTATAAAGCTGCTAATATAGCTCTAAGACTAATAATGACTTAGGGCCAGTTTCATCAGTTTTTGATAAAGTTTCTGTATTTGTATTTCAGACAGCAACTTACTCCTACATAAGATCATTGCGTCTACACCTTATTAAATTTAACTACATTAACAAACTTCAACTTTTAGGGGCCTTATAAGTAACCTGTGTAACTGGCCCTTAATAATTAAACATAAACGTTCACTATGGATGGAAGCCGACCTTGTAGATAGAGGTTAAAATCCGAACCGTGAAACCGCTTGTACCGGCATGGCTGTAGCGGCAATACCAACGATCCGGGCCTAATTAGCGACAAGGCATTGAAGGTAGTTTCAAACAACTTCATCTAAATAGTTTGAATCATGCCAGTGCCTCACTGACGCGTCAATTTTTAATTGCCTGTTATGAAATATTTGCCAGAGCTTATTTATTGAAAATAAATTAGTGGTGGTCTCATAAACTTTATTCTCATCTCATTGGTATCACAAATGCATTATCAACATAAATGAAGTTACAGCTCTGATATTATTATTTTTATATTCGTAAAGATTTCCATTACTTTTTTATTCGACTTGTGTTCACTTTGTTACAGTGTTACCAAAGACTACTCTTAAATATTTACAGATAACTCAGAACAAAATTATAAACCGATTATTTGGTCTTGACGTCCTAACACCAACTAAATAATTATACGAAAACGCAAAACTGCTCAGCATTCACCAATTATACACGTACTATACTTGTATTTTAGTAAAAAGATTTTAAACAACACCATACAAACAAATATTACCTTAACAAGAAAACCCCTAAAATATAATCTCAGAAATAAAGATAAAATAAACTTTCGTCCCCCTAGAACTGAAAATTATGGCAAAAACAAATATTTTAAACGAAGGATCAGTTATATAACACACTCCCAAATGAAATAAAAGAATTCAAAAGCATTCATATATTTAGACGAAAAACAAGTAATTTATTTAAAAAAAATATCTTTTACTATTTAAAATAAAACTTGAACACAAGTAAATACGAATACATGAAACGACTTATTACATTTTTTATGAAGTAAGTGGTTTCCCTTTGGTCAAAATAAAAACAAAGTCGTGTGGCACTCGGGGACTTCCGCGGTAAAGCTATTGCATAGCAATTTTTTATCAACTTACGCATTTTTTTTTTTTTTTTTTTATTAATGTAGTATTTTTTTTATATTAATTCAAGCTTACAAATCAATATACACTGTCTCTTTACCAACATACATTCTAACAATATTATTGCCAAACAATATACCTAATCATCCTATTAACCTAAAAACAATGACAACTAAACAGAACAAAATAGTAAAATGAGCATATCTATCCAATAAAAAAACGAAATATAAAAAAGGAAGTATCTAGAATGACAGTGTTGTCAAGGCAACGCATAACGCGCTAATCTGCCTATAGAGCACGGAGTCGCCACATCCTTGTCGCACTGCAGTTACAATCATATTATCTATCCTTTTTTTGGGGGTGTTAGGTTTTTTCGTTACGGAATTTCTTGATTCGGTCGCTGCGCTCAAAACCCGCGATAAAAGCTATACAATAGCTTAAAAAACATTAATACACTTTTCACAATAATTCTCAATTTAACACACTCCCAAATGTAATAAAATAATCTAAAAGCATTCATATATTTAAACGAAAAACAAGTAATTTATTTTTCAAAAAATGTATTTTAAAAGAATAAAACTTGAATACAAGTAAATACGAATACATGAAATGACTTATTACATTTTTGATGAAGTAAGTGGATTCCCTTTGGTCAAAATAAAAAAAATAACATTAATACCACAAATTTAACACACTCCCAAAATAATCTAAAAGTATTCATTTAATTATACAAAAAACAAGTAATTAATTTTTCAAAAAATACCTCATAAATAAAATAAAACTTGAGACAGAAGTTAATACAAGTACATAAAACGACATATTACATTTTGAATGAAGTAAGTGGTTTCTATTTTGCTCAAAATAAAAAAACAAACTTTAATACCACATTCTCATAATTTACACATAAGCAGTCTCCGCTACTATATTACTTCTAGGAAATCGCGGAATTGACAAAACATGCGCTCACCTGCATATCAAATTAAATATGCAAAATTAAATTCCAACGTTTTAAAAACAATTTGATCACATTATTATTATTATTTATGAGTTGTATCCTAATGATAACATTGACTGGCATATTTTATTTACATTCTATGACTTTAGCAAACCGAAAGAATAATTTGTACCTACCTATTGTAATTGCATTTATTGTCATCTTATGAAGATAAGATGACAATAAATTGTTTTATTACAAATTGTATCTCATTTAAATGAACTGTAATTGTTCTTATGAGAAATGAAGTCTATAAACCTACTATTTGCTTACCTACACATTTATAAGGCTAAAATCGCATGGTTCGATCACTTCGTCCGTCTGTACAGACCACGGGGACATTTTTTCTTCTTCTTCTTCTTCTTGTTTTTCCAAGTGATCGGACAACATGGACTTTTCATCTTTTTGGTTCTACTAATGTAAAGAGGAAGAATTTTTTAAAAATCTTGGTTAGATTCGTCGAACGACGCGGTTGTTTGAGTTGTATTGATTCGAGTAATTGGACGTCGCAATTTTAATATTATTGGTTCCATTCATAAGACTACACGGAATATATAAATACATAGATGGAGATGGTACTTGTACATAGAAAGATAGATAGGAAACTTTTTATTTACACACCATATTACAAAGACTTAAGAGACTATATGAAATGTCAGAAATGTAGTGTATAAAGGGCGGCCATATTGCTAAAAGCAATGTCTTCCAGACAACCTTCGACTATAATGTTTCGGAGAGACAAAAGTAGTTGACTATGCATTGAGTTTCGAAAAAACATACCTACATAATCAAATATTCAATTTAAATTACCAAAAACTTACCTGCTGGTATATATGAGTCTACTTTCTCAAATTATCATGAAAAAGGTTATTAACTGACGAAAAAAAGAAAGGGGTTCTCAATTTGAATAACTTTTTACAGAATATTCCGATTATGATAATTATTTTTTTTTTTTTGTAAGGGACACCTCGAGGATGGCCTTATATAAATGAAAAATTATAATAATTTTAAGGATAGAAAATGATTGGTCACTCACAGATCAGAGAGTATCTTTAAGTTGAACTACAAAGTAGGATTTTCCAATAGTTAATAGCTAAAGTAAGGTTTGTAGGTAAGCTATTGGTAGCTTATAACTGCAAAAAATAATAAAATAAAACTTTTTAGTCAAAAAACTGAAACGCAGAATAATAATAATAATCTTTATTGAGCAGTAAACAGTAAGAAGCAATTACAATACTTGAAAACATGAATGCACACACTTAAGAATTACACACGCACATTGTTTGCTTGAGTAGGCATTGATTCCCAAACTGAGTCTAGCTCGTATTATGGGAATCAGAGGTTTTCTCGAAGTAATTCACATTTTGTGTCTATAAATTAGAGTGTACATGTTTCTCATATAAAACAACAGAAAAAACTTAAAAAAATTGTACATAAAAGTAAATACAAAATAACAGTCATATCCAGCCTTTTTAACTACAGTTATCATTCCTCAGTTTCCCTATAGTCTAAATTAAGCAACCAACTCAACAGTTTTCTTTTTAAATCATATAGATTTAATCTATATACAGACAGTAGCCTATTAATCTTGTTGTAGACCCTCACACTTAATGCCTTAGTGTGTCGAAGTGCAAAGGCAGTCTTGGTCTGGACAGAATATAGTAAACTATTATTACTTAACCAAAAAAAACTAACATATTAAAGTAGTGGTAGCATACCTAAATCATTACTATAATTAATTTATGCAAAGGCATCTTTGCATACATTTCTAACACTACAATAACAATAAGTAAGGTGGATCAGTACCTGGTGATTTCGGTTCAGTGCAGTGGAAAATGTACGCCACAATTATTACCACCATTGTTCAGGGATCGTTGCGATAGTCATCGGACAGGTAACATCTCAGTAGTGTTATTATTTTGATTTAATGTTAAATTTTATTTGAGGTAGAATCTATTTGAGGGCCCTTATTAATAAATTGTATAAATTACAGATTTGTTATATAATATGGAAGGTGATATCTTAAATAATTTATTTATTAGATGATTAATGACGATGACTGTGGTACTTTTTGTTAATTATTCTTCGAATTTTCCTAATATTCTTAGTGGTTATAGAAGAATACTAACACGTTTTGATATTCCTTGAAGAATCAGACAGAAGTGTAGATGAATAAAGTTTCTAAACTACCTTTTGTACCTCTAACCAACAACGAAAGACAAGATGTGTTCCGCAATAAATACATTCAGAAAGTTCAAACAATAAAAAGGTCAGACATCTAGAAAGTTCCAAAAAAAGTGTAAGCAACGGCAGCTTAGTGCACCTAAGTTCTTTTCTTTTTCCCTCGTAGTTCTACTTCACAGATATTTTACTAGTAAAACTCGACTTGCCCGCAGAAATTAAATTACATGTACAGTTTAGTGAGTCAATTACTTTGGCATTATTATAGCTAGAAAACGGTTAAAAGTCTTACATAGGGTGTATTTCTTTTATGTTTTATTAAAGATATACAATGTTTATTTTTTAATATCAATTTATACTATCTGTACAATATATAGCTTCAGCCTCGGGGGGCACGATTGAACTTGAACTACTGTTAAGTGTATTTAGTAAACACACTTTAGAAACGAACGAGACTCTGTTTGACACACATGAGTGCGTCCCTTTCAGATTTGGAATATTGTACATGGTACATTCAGTAGCTCATTGAAACATAAGAAGGGTAGACAATAGTGAGCGGAAATATTTACCGACCGCGAAAAGAGGTTTAAATTGTAAGTACATATTTGTAGGAATATTGTGCATTACTAATTACAGGGTTATGGAGTATATATTTGTAGTAAAAGTTATAATATATACATTTGAATTACAGTTATGAAAGTCCAACTTTGACGTTTTCTATGATACATTTACCTTAATCAGCCTATTGCAGTTCACTGTTGGACATAGGCCATTTCCATTGATACATTTGGTTCTACTAAGTTGATAGGTTATCCCACTATTTTCTGCTACACCAAGTATTGTGGCTCCGATCCATATATAGATGGAACAGCACTTGTTGAAATCTACAATTATTGCTTTGAGTCTGGGTGTTTTTCTGTTCATTTCATATAATATGTAGTTTCGCCAACGATACAGGATTTATTCCTATTAATCGGAATATGTTTAATACTTTAAGTTCATTTAGTTTCATTGTATAAAGCTATAATATGTATATTTCCCAAGTATATATTTTATTAACAAATTCAAGGCATCATGCAAAAAATATGTAATCACATTCCACTCAAATTAAAAAACAACAACACATTCACATATTTATTTCGTATATCTTCTCACCACTTTTTCTTAACTAAGACATTTTCCACACACGATGCACAGGTGTGTTCTACGTTAGTTTTTAAAACGTTGAAACTTAGCCATTTCTATAACGAGCACATTCTGCACGTAGCTCCGCGTACAATAAAGGAATGAAATGGAAGAAAACGTATAACTTTTTCTTTAATTAAATTAAAGACAAAAGAAATTCATATGGATATCGACAAAGTTCGCCTGAAGCCAGTTAGATTAAAAGTAAGACCGCGCTCATGAAATTATAATTTAATTTTTTCCCGACTGTATTCATTCTGATTTGAATTGCATTGCGAATGCTTGGTCGATGCTGATTGTAATACAGTAACACATTTATGTTTATATTATACGCACGCACGGTTTCCTTTCAATCTGTTTTTCAGCTACGAGCTACGAAGCATATATATATTTTTTAATTAGTCTAGAACACAGTGTATAGATACTTTTGAAATAATGTATGTAAAACGGTATTAAATTAATTATTTTACAGTTTTTTACCAGTTAACACTTCATTCTCAACAAATTATAGTCGAGAAAATGTCCACCCAGCCACTGATTATTAGAAATAAATATGGGCAATTCATTTGATAGGAATTTATTGATGTATATAAAACTTTTATGTACATTTCCTTAACTAAATTAAAAATGCTAAGTAAATCTCAGGATCATCTAATAACAGAAGCATAGAATCGGTAGTTTTGCTGCTGACGACTACCACCACTAAACTAAACACGATAATAAAGGCTGTTTTATTTGATAGTTATACTGTTTTTACTTTATCAACATTTTCGTCATACATAAACAGTGAAACTGAGTGATTATATTATGTTGCTTTAGATAACACATGGATGGTAAATGCTGATGGTAAGTGAATATAATACATGAAGAATAAACTTATATTGGCTTAGGCAATACATACTACCCAATTTTTTATTATTTATTTAGTAGGCTAGTAAGGATATGGCTCGTAAATTTTTATAATATAATTACAAATTTAAGGTTCTTAAAACTTAGCATCGCGCCACTCACAGGTAGGTGCTTATAACCGAATCAGTGAAAAAACTTCATTAAAAACCTTATTCTTATAAGTGTTTTGATTGATGATGATGTACCCTATTGTCTTTATTTAGAAGAAACCTCTGCCGTATGAAAAAGCTTGCCTACCTTCATCAGACCTCAAAACTCTAAATTTTATTCTATGCATCATAAAAAGTTGCTACTTTCATAATCTTTATACAGTTCTAAGACTGATTGTTGATTAAAATGGCTCAATGCACACACTAAAGGCTTCACTTTCTTCTATGTAGTCTTAAATGGTGTTCAGAACTGGAAAGCCCAGCGACTTCCACTCTGTCTACTGAATTTGTGACTGAATAGATTCTAGGTCTGTGTATGTGATAAATATTTAACCGATGATTGACATGGTGTACATTCTGTAAGATGTCACGTTATGCGCGTAATAAATACGTGAATGGCATAATTGTTTTGCCTAACATTAAAATGAAGGCTCACTATGAAGAAAAAATATCGAATTTAATTCATGTAGACATAATTTTGATTTTTTTTTGTATAATATTGGCCATGTTATTTTTTTATTCATTCTGGTAGATTACACACAATTACAGATCTCATAAAATCATCGATTATTAGATATTGTTTTTGTTCACGTTGAAAATAAAACCTTAATATATTTTTATTGTTATGTTTACTCTAACGGTCCATATTACATTTTCGTTCACCGATAAATTTGTATTTGCTTCGTTTATTAAAATTTTAAAATAAAGGCTACCTTCGCGATATTCTAAATGAAATTGCATTCTTTCTACATGTATTATGTTTCTATGTCTACGTTCATAAATCATTTTATTAATCTTATTTCTTCAGCTGTAAGTAGATTCACCATACAATATAAAACTACAAGAAAAGAAATGACTAAAACCTTGGATAACTCCAGGCCTCTTAAGGTGTATCAGAAACTATGAAAAACTTCTCACATAATCAAAAAAAGCACCAAAGACCATAATTAAAAAACAACGTACACGCGCTATCGTAATTTCTGTAACTCTTTGCTTCGGAAACTAAAAAACGAATACGAGAAACGTGAACTTGAAAAAGCTAGTTATAATCCTAAAACTATATGGAAAGCAATTAAAGAAATAAAAAATACATGTAAAATTATATCCAGTCCCTATTATCAATTTGTGATACCCCAAATAAACGAGGGAAGCAACACCTTATGCACCGATGGAAAAAAAATGCTGACAATATTATACTGAACATTATTCTGGTTTAGACCAAGAAGGCAGCTCATATTTTAGTTGAAATTCTAGAGATATAGGAGATAGCTCTCTTACTCTTCTGGAGGTTGACGAGGCTGAAATCGAGATGCTCATACTCCAACTGCACAATAACTATGCTGTAGGTTGGGATGGAATCTCATCATGGGGGCTAAAGCAAACTAGAGCAACACCCCCATTAACTCGCACATTAGAAATATCTGCTTGAGTCAGGGTATCTTTCCGGATGCACTAAAAAGAGCAATTTTACAACTCATTTTTTTTGCATAGTACCTAGATGGGTGACCTATTGTGTCATGATACGTTAATGTTTCCGAAATTCGAAGATCACGTTATACAACAGTCGTGAACCTTAGTTGGAGGCCTTCTGATCGTTTAAAAACATCCAATTACGTAGCCACAACGAGTCTTGCCAGTCCCCAACCCGTACTCGGCCATCGTACTTCCTATTATATGCCTTATCCTGAATCACTCCCTCACCAACAGTGTATTTCCCGATACTTAGAAAGAAGCAAAGATAATCCCTCTTCCCAAATAATCAAATCCTTCATAATTCTCCGACTATTTCCAATTTCCGTCCAATTTAATCTCCAAAGTACGCGTCGAGAAATTATTTTCCTTGTGATGTAATGTAAATAAAACGTCTGCTGGAGTACCGCATGGTGGCGCGCTGTCCTTTACTTTTCACAATTTTTATAAATTCCATCTCTAAAACACTACTCTCTTCCTACCACTTTTACTCAGATGATCTTCAAATCTATACGCAAGCTCCATGGAACTAATTGTCAGATGCTTTTGCTACTATGTCTTACTTACTTTTACTACTGTATGTTTGCTCTCGATAGCTGAATATTTCTCAATTATTTAATATAATATATTAACATATGTTATGCCATAGACATTTTAGAAATTTTTATGATATATATTTTATTTATTTATATTGTGTTGGTATATGTTATATAAACTCGTATTTATATTGTGTACATATGTATTTACATATGTATTTAGCACAACTATAGCTTCAATACACCTTATTATTACCTTTCTTTATTCTTTTTCTTCTGTCGAAATGTTCATCCAAAGGTTGCCTGGAAGAGATTGCTTTCAGCAATAAGGTACATGCCTTATAGAAATTTTCAACTGTACAAACTGTATTTGGTGTACAATAAAGTATATTCTAATCTAGTAACTAGCAAGGATTGACAAAACACATATTCATACCTAGTACTCATACATTATACATATTTAGCCAAATACAAGGTTGAAAACCATGTAAAATCATTACAATTAAAAATTTGCAAGCGTTGTGAATGTGGTCAGCCTCATCGTGTTGCTCTCCGAAATATAAATTACTTTTCGTCCTTGCTAATTTGTATGGCCCGTTGTAGTGCGGTGAAATTAATGATTTTATCATTAATAAAATAATTTGTTAACAACTTCTGAATATTTTAGTTTTTGTGATACTATCCAATGCATTCATAATTAAATATGCAATTGGTAATGTTGTTCGAATGTTGTGGTTCTTTTATACTATATGTGTAAATGCTATTAAAAGATAGCCCAGCACCAAGAAAATTTGTTATGTGGCGGAAGACTTTTAAACATTAACGAAATGGATCCAAAGAACCCAGAAAAACAGTTAGAATTTTTTATCAAACCATTTCAATACTTCTAGTAGTACTACTAGTTTTCACAGACAAGTGTTTGAACTAAAAGCTAATAACAATGATGTGTCGATCACATTATCTATACCTATTTCAGGTAGAAATTTTGTGATTCCTTGTCTAGTAGCTTGATTTTGTCAATTAAAATCAAAGTTTATTTTTAAGATAACTAAAGGTGCTGGTGTACTATACTGTTAACATTTTTATACAAAATCAAACTGTTACTGTATGAGTAACAAAACAAACTAAAATTTTCTGCGTCGGTTTTTGTCGTAGTTGGGTTTCAGTTTATTTTTATTTATTTATTTATTTATTAAGGCCCGCCAACAATTGTTTACATCTTCACATTGAGAGTATTACTAAATTTCATAGTATACCTAGGTCATAACGTAACAATTACTTAAAGGTAGGCACAATATGTACATATTACAGAAATAAAACCCGGTTTTACAAACAGACATAAAAATCGAATAAAATTTTTTTAATTGATACATAATGTGGCCATTAGCTTTAGATAGGTATTAGTATAAGCAACACAGTTAATTGAGAAATTAGATACAATCTGGGAAGGAGTTCAACTTCGATTTAAGTTTGCTTAACGAATCATTATATATATCGACCAAGTCACTGCATCTATTTAACACCTTGCACATCCTCACGCAAGGAGAATTAGCACCCAAAACAGTTCTTCTCAATGGTGGACACAGTGGCGTGACGGGATGACGCGGCATTCTCGAAGGCACTCGAAATTTAAGAAGGCTCAGTAATGGTGAGGAATCAATTCCGCAATTGACAGTCTTAAAACCAAAGATCACGTTATTCAACTCAAGACGGCTGCTAAGAGATTTTAAATTAAAATGTTTTAGCCTGTCAGAATATGAGCGAAGTTTTCTGGATATGCCATTACAATATGCGAGATGCCACAGAAATCGCTTTGGACACGCTCTAAGCGCAGGGAATACGTTGCGTAGTGCGGTCGCCAGACTATGCTGCAATATTCCAACGTGCTTCGGATAAGACTATTATAAAGCAATAATTTAGTCCTATTGTTACGAAAGCTTTTACAAGTTCTCAAGACAAAACCTAGCATTTTAGATGATCTTTTTATAATGTGATCCAGATGATGCGTGAAAGTTAGTTTTCCATCAAATATCACGCCGACGTCTCTATTCGTATCCAATTCTTTAACCATGAAGTTATTTATGTGGTACTCGAAGTTAATTACATTACGGTTCCTAGTAAATTTTATATGGTTGCATTTATTACTATTTAGGTTCATTTTATTATTATCACACCATTCTACTAATCTATTGAGATCACTTTGAAGCAGCGCAGCATCATTCTCAGATTTGATAATGATGCTGCGTCGGAGTATATGAAACAATTGGGGACATCGTTAATAAAAAAATGAAATAAGATTGGCCCCAAATGGGAACCTTGTGGCACACCGGATGAAACAGGCATTAATTCAGAATGGTAACCATTTACTACTACAAAGAACTCCCTACCCATTAAATACGATGTTATCCATTACAATAAGGATCCGCATATACCGTAAGCTTGTAGTTTAGAAGTTAAAATTTTGTGGGAGACCCTATCGAAAGCTTTACTGAAATCGGTGTAAATTACGTCTACTTGATGACCCGAATCTATGGCCTCAAATAAAGTCTCGGTAAAAGATACCAGATTTGTACTCGAGGATCGTTTTTTAATAAATCCATGCTGTCTGTCACTTAAGTTCACCTGAAGATGATTTTGCAAATATGGACATATTAACTTTTCAAAAATTTTTGCTAAAGATGATAAAATTGAAATTGGTCTATAATTGGAGATCATTTCAACTTCATTGGATTTGTGTACTGGAACCACTTTTGCAATTTTCCATTTTGAGGGAAATATTCCGCTAAGCAGAGACCTGTTATATATCAGCATTAGTGGGTAAGCCAATTCTTTGGAACAGGCTACAATTAAAATGGGTGAAATTCCATCAGGGCCAGCTCCCTTAATAATATCTAAGCTTTGTAATATTTTTAGTAGACTTTCATGTTGAACTAAGGGGCTACATAGAGACAAGCTATGTTTTCGAAGTGATTTTATGTACTCAGTTTCGTATTTGTCGTTTGTGTGTTCGTCAGAATTGTAAGCTTTAGAAAAGTAATTAGCAAAGAGTTGACATATTTCCGTTCCATCTGCTGTCGTCTGTGATCCGTTGGCCATAGACTTGGGATACGCGCTGTTTCCCCCTCGTTTGGCCTTGACATAAGTCCAGAACAGTTTTGGATTTTTTTTAATTTTGTCTTCTGTAAACTTAACATAGTTATTGTAACACTCTGTTGCCAATCGATCACAATTTTTCGCAATGTAACTAAGCTCCAATGCGTCCAATGGGTTACCATATATCTTAAACCGTTTCCTAAGCTTATTTTTCTTATTTAAAAATTTAATCAAGTTGCGACTGAACCACGGTGGATAATTATTGCCTCTTGGTACATATAGTGGAATATACTCTTTAATAGCATTGTTAAGAACATTATAGAAAGCCTCTATCATTCCACTCACATCACTGTGCCCTGCAAACAATTCCTCACATTCAACATTACCTAAATAGTTCCTTAGCGATACATAATCTCCTTTATGGAAATTAGGTCTTCCATAAGCATGATTATACAATAGTTTCGATTCTGTTTTCCTTCTAATAGTAATATCCAATGCTGGGTGTAACCGACTAACATTAGTTATAGAATTTAAACTAGAACAGACGTGATACTCTAGATTAGAGAAGCCATTACGAGATCAAGGATACAGTCATCCGAATTTTTAACAAAATTTAATTGATGCAACTTATTTACATACATGAAATCCATTAAGGTTTTACTTATGCTAGATAGGTTTGAACTACTACTGGACTGAGATGTTATTTGCCAGTCTATATCACGTCTGTTAAAGTCTCCCACAATACACACCTCACAATCCGTGACCTGCTCAAATACAGTATTACAATTATCAATAAAGTCTTCCAACACGCTTCTCAGTATCGGAGGAGGTAAATACACTGCACAGAAAATCATCTTTCGGACATTAGAGGAACGTGCACCAGGTAGATCAACAGCAACCCAGATATCCTCATGGTTTGATTCCCAGTTTCTAATGCGTTTAGACTTTATACTTTTTTTTATAGCAAATAACACTCCCCCACCCTATCGTTTATGACACTGTAACGCAGATGTTTCCCTATCTCTTCTGTATTCCGTATAGCGGTCATCAAACAACTCACTATTCAATACAGAATTATTAAGCCAAGACTCAGTTATAACTATTATGTCATAGTTGCTACAACAAATATTCCGATAAAAAAGTTTTTACTTTATACTTAAAATATTTTGGTGCCATTACAATGATCATTTATTTGTAAAGTATATTTTAATAAATAAACCAAACCAACCGTAATGAAATGACCAGACAAGCATACCATAGAAATATTACAACTATCGAAGAAGTATGGACAAAGTCATGAGCAAATGCTAAAACTATATATATATATACACGGTGATTTTGAAAGCGTTTTGAAACCGAAAATTTTGAATTAGTAATCAATAACAGAAGCTATATACAACGTTAATTTAATGAAATATATAAAAAAAAAATCATCAAAGTCGATATTCATATCGTTTACAGATAAAAAGTGAGAACCAGTAGTAGCACTATTCAATCACACGTAGGTACATACTACAAATAGAAATACTATGCGTTTTATATCGTAAATCGTTAATCGCCAATAAAATCAACGATTTCGTCTTTCAGCCAATCAAGGCATTGCATTGACTGTGCCCCGCGGGACTCAATCGTTACGCGTCCTTGGCGTCAGTCGGTCACGGTCATCTAACCACGGACCAAAGGTCATCTAACCGGCAACTCGTACTTAGAGATGTTAATTGTTAAGTGATGAAGTGATGAAGTGATGAAGAATGATAAAGTGAAAAGTGATAGAGACACAATAAGAAAATTAAAAGACAATTGTATCAAACGTGGACGCTTGTGTGTTGAACGCGGATTTCATTTTTACCAGTTGTTTCGATACAGAGAAGTGTTAAATAAACTGTAAATAGGTATGTAAGCTAATTATTCTGTAGATAGCTCCGATTTTTTTAACACGCCTGACGTGGTTAATAAATCGAAAAGAAGTTTTAAAAAAATAGGTATTAACGCCGCAGTCCTACAATCCGTTGATAAATTAATTTGATGTGATTCGTGGTTAATAATCGAAAAGAAGTTTAAATAAATAGGTATATCCGACAATACGACAGTCCTAAGCCCGTATTATGTATGAAGAACAAACTGGAGTCAACCTACGAAGTACCTACTCGCTAGCTCGCGCATAGGCAAACTTGTAAATCAGCTGTTAGCGTCACCGGCGCGCGGCGTGTTTCATTCATACTATTTTGCAGTGCATTACTACTTTCCAAGTCGATCGAGTAAAAATGAATATTAAAACTGAAAGTTTTTTATAGTCAACATTACAATTGATTTATCCATTTTTATTGGTACTATAGATGATTACAAATTAAAATGTTTCGTTTTCAAAACGTCTATAAAATCACCGTGTATATATGACGGTGTATATATGACGGGTATATGACGGATAAATTACATTAATGGTAATAATGGTTTATTGGAAGCATAACTCAATGTATTAGTTTTGTTTTAGTTTTAGTCGATTTAAATAAGAGCGGATTATTTCCGAATAGGGTAGTTTATGTCGCGCCACTAGTAATGATTTGGCGTAAATATGTAAGATGTTTAAATAATACGACATTGAACAATACAAGTGTACACTTATTTTGAAATTCCTGCCGTTGCCACAACAAATACTGCTGTGAGGCCTCCTCTGACGCCATGACATATATATATTTTAAAAGTACAAGTAACGTCCTTTCAATTGATACCAAACATGGCATATTTATCTCAAACTATATTTTTAACACAGTAGTCTATAATCGCCAGAGGGCGCCACATTTGATTCAGTGTCACATCATATAGCCTATATCTAGCGAAAGATCAAGACGCTCATAACGATACCTCATTTGTCCAGTTCTAATGAATAGTTGAGGAGCTATGAGGGAACAGACGAACATAATAATATATTGCCTGTCATAATAATAACCCTCCTGTAGCTTTGCCGTAGCCTTAGAATAGAATGCAGATTTAATTGTGAAAAACTTCATGTAGTTATTACACTCCGAGGGCCCCCAGATTAAAGATTCTAATCTCAACCAAGTACCGTAATTTAAAACAATTGTATTAAACAAGTATAAATAAAAAACCCCCGACTGTTTGGACCTATTTTCATCAAACATAGCTAAGAACACACCCTTCAAACAAAAAATCAAAATCAATTGCGTTTTATCCGAGAGCTACGATGCCACAGACAGACACACACAAACAGACACGCACAAACAGACACACACAAACATGTCAAACTTAAAACACCCCGTCTTTTTTGCGTCAGGGTTAAAAATAATTCGAATGAATGTGGGAAGGAAATAATTTCACCTTTATCATATTTCGTATTTTATTAATAGTTTACGAGATATTAGACAACGTTTTATCTGAATACTAATCTTCCAGCATCGTAACATGGTATAGAACAACTAATACTATTCAGTAATCATTAAGTATTTTAGTACCTATATTTCATTTATACGTACGTACCTACCAATTCAGACGTTTAACTTCTGTATCATTCGAACATAAGTACAACAATTTTAAATTGGTATACACTATTTATAATACATAAGCCGAAAATTACTTACTATGTTTTCACCCTTAATAATCGAATTAACTAAAGTTTGCGGTTGTGATCTTATTCTTTCATTACACAAAAGTCGAATGTAATACCCATCTAAGTTAGCACTTGCCAAAGTCGATCTAAATTTAAGCGATCCTAAAGTTTTGATGGAAATTGGCTCTCTGAAACTTGGCCATTGTATCCTTAAGACCTTGTTATAAGATTATTTGATATTAGTTTTTTAAGTTCTGACTTTATTATTTTGTATGTAACGTGCAGGTTTCTTATGCCGGGACATATATCTAGAAACTTAAATACATTACAATGCAAGAAAATTATGTTCAGTATTAAGGCAGAGTTATGGAGTGTAGTTGCAGAAGGAAATAATAAATATTAAATTTCATTCTGTTATAATGAATTTGTAACTAACAACTTTGTTAGCTATAATTTGATACTGCTTTTTCAATATTCATGGTTGCTTATCACTAGACCGATAGAACAGACATTGATTTTTTCACTGACTCTAAATGTAACTCCTTAATATAACTTCTTGAACCAATTTTATTTTGGTTCTAGTTTTCATTTTTACAGGATAGCGTAGACAACAAAAAATCGTTTTAATTATTTTGTGGTTCCACAGAGATACAAGCAAAATGTGAAAGTCTAATTCTAAATTATTTTGATCAGTGAATGGCAATCTGTGAGTCCATGGTCTGGCTGGAAAATGGTATCCATCAAAGTTCTCCACAAACGGATTATATCAACAAAAACGATTATTACTAGAAAACCAACGACCATTGAGACCATATATTGAAAACTGAACAATGGTTCAAGCTTCAAAATTGTAGTTGTTAAAGTGAAATAACTGCTGCTTAAAATACAAAGAAGCACTATCACAATCCTAAAAGCCCATGCACTATCGTATTATTTCAGTGCAGCGTAAATCTACTTACTTTACCTGCAACCGGAGTCCATTCGGTGGTATCTACAGATTATGCTGAAATCCAATCCACCCGAAAGCATATACTCGTATGTCTGAATATATGTAAAATTACTTTTTTTGTTTTTTGTTGCCAAACATAAACTAGTATCTGTATTAAATTATATTTTTCTACGATTCTACGAACTATGATTATATAATTTTTATACATAATACATATATTCTTTTATACATTTTATTTTAGTATGTAAAATTTTGCCAGTACGTACGATCAAAATGTGCTAAAATATTATCTGTTTTGTTTTGTTGAAAACAATGTTTTTGTATGATTGATGTGGATGATTTTACTGATATCTAGACTTAAAATAGCATTTCAAATAAGTATTTGAAATGCTATTTTAAGTTTAGACAATGAAATAATACATACATTTCACTAGTAACGAAACAAAGGGTTCGCAAAGTTATTTTTAGCATGTTAACATTTTGCATCGCTGCGATCGATGTATTTGTGTGTGTGTGTGTGTGTGTGTGTGTGTATTGTAATTATATTAAGTTAAATTGGGTATAGGATAATGTAATAAAATTTCTCGTTTTAATTATTTAGTATGCGCTAATTTGCGACAAAATGATGCAAGCATAATGTTAAATTATTTACATTTTTCTAAACAAAATTGCCTTTCAGTATGAGTATCTATCTATACGTCATATTTTTTAGCTATGACATCTTTATTATTGCATGTACTCTCATTAATAATACGATAGCAAAAAGCGGCCAAGTGCGAGTTGGATTCGCCCATGAAGGGTCCCGTAGGAACAAATAACTTCATACAAAAGTTCTTGTAGTTCGTTGTAACTTTGATCGATTTCAACATCTAAAGTTCTTAACTCAATAATTTAACTTAATTATTCAACTGCAATGCTTACCTAAGTTTTGGTGTTATTCCCAGTATTTTAAAGTGTTTGGTGTTTCTACTATAATTTTGTTTTAATAATAACTGATATTTCTATAATGTTCATGAAGAAAAGGAAGCCTCTTAAATGCTTAAAACACCCAGCTTAATTTTGCTATGTTTGTGGTAAATATATCAATAAAACTCTAGGAAGAATTTCAACTGATAAGATCACGAACGCAAGTTTAAGTTATTTAGTAATGCAAATAAAGAATGGATCCCAAAAGTGGTTTTAATTCAAAACCAGTATCTATGCCTTTTGCTGCACCAATGATATGGCGGTAACAAGTAAATCATAGTGATGACTGCCATTTTTGTTTGAATAGTATCAGAGGAATATCAAGAAAAATTATCAGAGGAATATCAAAAAAAGAGTAAAATAATGTATTCAAATGTAGCATCAGTATCTAACCCGATTTCTCATAGTCAATCTTTTCATTAAATTAAACCAAGATAGAACTAGAGGATTGGTTGTCTCTGAAGAAGGCAATACAATGATTTTTAAGCAATCATAAAGCTGAGAAGGCAGATTTTTTTTGTTGAGGACTTGTTGAAAAAATATGAAACGACCTATCGTTTACACCCTATGTAGAATGTCTTTATAATACATTTTTACATTCTCATTTCGACTTTTCACCCTTAATCTTGGAACGGTGAGTAAAGAACAAGGTGAATGCTTTCACTAGAATATAAAACGGATAGAAGAGTGTTACCAAGAGAGATAGAATGCCAAAATGTTAGCATTACTGTTGAATTGTTATGCAAGAGGATTTTAAAGTTCACAAAAGAACACGCTAATAAAATTTATCGTTCTATTTTTCCATAATATGTCGCTCATTTTTCTAATAAATATCTAATAAATATTTTTACAATAAATGTACAAGGAAATAATATTACTATTTTACAGGTGGTTCTTCTCGTAGACCTCAGCTTGAGATCTCGGGTTAACTTCACCATGTCTACGGCCTGTCTAAGTGGTCTTCCGCGCCGCCTGCAGCTACAGGCGGGTCACTGAGTTGGGCCCTCTGGGCCTATAGGTATTGCCGGAGTGTCAGTCCGGTGTGGGGGTCTCTAGCGAGGTCAAGTCATTGCGGGTGAGCTCCGCAGGGTGACCAACATGCAAGCTACGCCCGGGTCTAGTTTTGTGTCACCTCCTATGCTTAGCGAGGTCGTGCTCTTAGAGGTGGGGACCCCGAGGAGCACCCGTCAGCTAGCGCTAGGTCAGGTATTGGGGGTGGTCCAGTAGGAGTTGCCACGGAGACGAGCTCTCGTGGTAGGCCATGCCTGTCTGGTGGGCGCCGATGGTAGGGTGCGAGCTCACGCAGGTGGCGAGCTTGAGAGCCCTCGGCACGCACGAACAAGTTGGAGCTCAGGCGTCTCACGAAGTCATCCAGGTTCTCCACACGCAGATCCCTGGAGATCGTCCTATTCCGCACAAAGCGGGGTGCGTTAATGATGGTGCGTAGTGCGAGCGATTGTTGCGCACGTAAACGGCGGCGGTTTGTCGAGGAGACGGGTGCAAACCAGGCCGGGGCACCATAAGTAAGACGGGTACGAATGTATGTCTTGTACACACCGAGCTTTGCACGGAGCGGCAATCGGGACGATAGTACGGGCCGCAGAAGGGCTACTATTTTTGTATAAAAATTCAAAACATAGGCGAATAAACATGTTTGAAACCATTACACCGTGTTTTTTACTTTATGAAAATAAAATTTATCATAACTTTAAAATGGTGGGTGTTACAAAAATAATATTTATGTATTCATGTTCAGAAGGCCCAAATTAATAATAATCAGCTATTTAGGTGAAAGTTACTAAAAAAAGTTCATTTTGTCATTGTGCGGTGCTGGTTCAGTTAAATGAAAAAGTTGCACAAAAGAAACGTTGGCGTGTTTATTTTCTTATCACAAACTCTTTAAAATGTACGATAGCTCAGTAAATACTATTAATGTTAATAATTAGCTGCCTTTTAATGTTCTAATAAATTTATATTAATATTAGTGATAATAGCTCACTCCGTTGGACAAAAGGTCGAAACCAAAAGTGAAAAAGTTCTGTGGAGGGGTCAACTAGCCTTTCCATTCATGTTCGAATACATCGTTTAGTAAATTCTATGTTTGGATACATTGTGTATCGAACAGTCATACAGTGTAATTATCAATATTTTGTAATTTAGGGTTTGAAATAATATAATAATAAAATATAAATAGAAAGAAAGAATATATTTAAAAGAAATAAAATAAAATAAAATAATTCAAACATCAGTATGGGTAACGATCCAGTTGGTTCTCATATTAATAAGAATATATCACGGATTCTGAAGTTTAAAAGTTGGTGAAGGATGACGCAAA
Source organism: Phragmatobia fuliginosa (assembly GCA_932526445.1). NCBI lineage: Eukaryota > Metazoa > Arthropoda > Insecta > Lepidoptera > Erebidae > Phragmatobia > Phragmatobia fuliginosa. Next base: position 9,105,801 of record OW052071.1, on the reverse strand, counting down.
ATGTGACTTACTTTACTAATAAAATTATCTCATAAAATTAAATATTTCATGCTCTACTTCGCTAAAGCTGAAATTTAGGTGTGAGAAGGATTCTAATAAGTAAATTAGTGCCATGTTTCTGATAATATGAAAGGTTTCATACAGTGAGTCAGAAGTTTGGATTTTAAAGAAATATTAACTTCAACTTATCTCAAAGTAAAACATTTTTTTGAAGACAGAGAAAATATGTCAATGAATTTAAAAACAATTAAGTTATTGAACTTTATTTGGTAATCTGATTTGCTTTTACATTTATGTAATTAATGTAAAATGTACAAAATGAGCTATTCAGATAACAAAAAAAATCATTGAAACGCACAGATCCGTCAGATTTGACAAGCTTCTTACCTCATATCATACTTATGCCTATTCCAGCTAAGTGCAACACCTAACATCAATGCGTAAAGTCGTTTCATCTCTTTAGACTTCTATTAGATCCAAAAGAGCGAATAAGGCATCCCCAAAGGACAAAAGTGAGTAAAATAATTCATCCTTTGAAAGTTTCACTGGTGTGTGCTCAGAATGCAATAGCGCTCTTCTGTACAGCAGTGGTTTCTTTAAAATGGTACATCTACAATTACTACAAACATAAGGTGTACTCCATTCCTTTAGATTTAATATTAATGAATCACTCAAAGAAACATTTCATTAAGTCTTGTTTTGTACATTCAATACCTTCGCCTAGGCTAAAAAACAAAACTTGTTTCGCTTCGTTTGCATGTAAATTCAAAGCTTTATGATTTGTTAAGATCCAAGCTATTCAGTTAGTTGGGTCTTGAATACGAACCCATTTTCATGAACCAGATTAAAAAGTTAACATTCCTTTGAATAGTTTCGTTTGAAGTCAACACACACCGATACGAGATGGAATACTGGCCTTAATTTTATTCAATTTGTAGCTTTCGAACCCGAAACTTTGGTGATGCATGACTCGAACAGTAATTCGACTTTTATTGCTTTTACCCACCCGGATATTCCCTAAAAGGTTCTTTTCCGTTGAGGAATGAAAAAACTAGAAAATAATATTTTTTTCACAGGCTGAGTAGTAAGTAGGTTTTAATCAAATGCGATTACGTCCATTTCGTTTTCATACATGCTTGGTCATGGTCTTTATACTAATAGTAATGGTTAAAAAATTTGGACAATATCATTTTAAGGCCACGCATTTTGATTATTAAATACGTAGCCTCACATTTGATAAGTTTTACGGTTAAAAAAATATTTTTACTCTGTAGAATTTCCGATATTTCGAATGAGAAAAATAACGATAAATAATGATAGTATTTATATCAGTTGTCTAGTAATCATAATACAAGTTCTGCTTAGTTTGGGATTAGATGGCGCTGTGTGTAAAATGCCTGAAATATAATTATAGAAATATACCGGAAACTAGGATGTACAGTAAACAAAAACTATCTTAATATATTAATCTTTATATTCACTAACATAGCCTAAACTTACTTATCCATCTAAAATAATAGGAGAGTCTCGTCACCCTGTAAGCAGGGTCTAGACGACCATTACTACTTTTAAGAGTTTAATCCAAGTTTATACTCTTAGTGCTTCATTAAAATGTCTAAAACGTAATTTAATATAAAATTATGAGTCAGATGTTTCTCAGAGGGAGAGTTAAGTTTGTAAATTTTCAGTACAATAATGGTTTAGTCATACATGAACTAACAAAGCTAGATATAATCTGCTTATTTCATTAATGTGATTGGTTTGAATCTTGTAAAGCCATTTGCTCTTGAATTCTCTTTGAATTGTCCTTTACAATAGGTTTATCTTATAATTGGTTCCTAGAATGAAATACAAATCCTCTTCACAAATAAATTATCCATTGACAAAATGAAAGATCTGAAGTTAAAATATCTAAATATATTTTGAGATGATATTTACTTTTAATTTGATATTTACTCAAGGTGGCGGAGCTCCGATGATAGTTGCTTCGTGTAAAAACTGAAATTCACGTAAAGTCGGTTGAACTAGTAATAGACCCCAAATAGTCTTAGGAATAAAAAAGAGTGGGAAGAAGAAGATTTACTTTTAATTTAAACGAAAAGTTACTTTTATTATTAAGAACTAATGGACCCAAATGTGAGTAATTTGTCATGGTCAAATTAAGAAAAGTGGCGAACCAACCGAATACATTTATTTGATTCCTCATTATAGGTAAAGGGCAATAGTACTAAGTTTCACTGAATTTAGCTTTAATAGGACCACGCCCAGGCGATTATGCTCAGAAGTATAAGTATCTATTATACAATGGCTGTTTCAGCAGTAGCTGTGACACAAATACAAAAAAAAAAGTAGGAAGTTCAATAGAGGCACTGGTGTATGTCATAATACCACCTACACATAATCACACGTTATTATTCGTAGGTGTGGTGACGGATTAAGAATACAGAGTGTCACCACCCCTATTCATCCCGCGGGTGTCGTAAAAGGCGACTAAGGGATAAACTACTTAAGACAACATCAATGCAAAGAGAAGGAAAACTTGAAACCAACCCTATACCAACCCGTCTGGCCGGCGTGGTATAGTAGGCCAATACCTCCTTTTCAAGGAGAGGCCTATGTCCAGCAGTGTACTGTTAAGGCTGTTGATGATGATGATGATGATGATTATTCTAGCGTAAGAAGCGCTCATAGCCAAGGTGCCTTAGGGGATTGGTAACAATCACCGAGGGTAAGTAATGACGTCAGACCTAGATGGATGACCATTTGTGATTGATATACTAAGAGCAATTCCGTGACTCGGAGGTCACGTTAAGCAGTCAGTCCCAGTTGTTATCATATAATAACAGTCGTAAAGCTTAGTTGAAGGATGTTAATAAGCATCCAACGGTAAGATGACGTAGCCACAACATGTTGCCAGTCCCCAACCCGCACACGGCCAGCATGGGGACGTATGGCCTTACCCCTCTCCTGAGAGGAGACCCATGCCCAGCAGAGGGACGTTATGGGTTGTTGTTGTTGATCATAACATTGATGACAGGCATGTAGACTTCTGAGGATGTTCATACATAGCATGACCCATACATCACATTATTCACTAGAGGTTATTGTTGTATTTTAGTATTTTCTCAAAGTGGATTTATTTATGTATATTGCAATTACTCCAGTATTATTCAGTAATACTAGAAAAAAAAAAGCGGAACAACCTGCTATGTATTACATTTGATACTACTAGCAGATAGACAAAACACTGTAAATTAGAAACATAGCAAATGTCATAACGTTCATATGTACCTCTAACAACCGAATCATAAATTCGTGAATGTATGCACTATCACAGCAACGTGCTATTCATCTTGGAGCACTGCCATGTTGTTTTGAAAAATTAGAAGCCAGTAAGGAAGCAAAGCGCGACACGCTGGCTTGGTACCGAGCCAAGAACGACGTTACAGTTATGCCTTGTGACAGCGCCCGATAAAGGCTAGCCCGCTGTTTGAAATATCTACCCCCATTTTCTAATTTATATGAAAGGAAATTGCATTTTGTAGTTAAAATTTAGATTTTATTCGAAACAAGTATTGAGATCGCACCGTTTTCTCTGCTGAAGTGAATGTAAATAAAATCATTTTGGTCAAAACACATAAAGATCTTCAAAACTTATTGCTTTTTTGTTTGGAAACCGTAACATTCCATAGTTGAATAGTATTTATTTTAAATAGAAGAATATTTTTTTTTTTAATTTAGTAGATACTTAAATTTAATTATGAAATAGGTTTAAAATGGCTTGAAGTTTTTTATATTTCATGAAAATTAAGCTTACCCAATTATTTCTGTTAATTAGGTATGTAATGCAAAGAGATTAAGTGGATTTACGTAGTCTACATAATTATTCCATATTAAGCGTACTTATTTACTTGTACACATTAGGAAACTCTATTATAACTGCTAAAACACTTATATACCGATAGGGTAAGGATTTACTACAAACATTAAAACGTAATTGACTGCCTGTCAAATGATTACCTATTTATTATTATACTTATTAGCTTTCGCCCGCGACTGCGCCTGCGTCTATATCGGTTATCGCGGTAAAAGGTAGTCTGTCCTTTTGTAACTGTATCTTTTTCAAACTATCTAGTTACAAAACTTCTTTTAAATCGGTGTAGTGGTTTTAAGTTTATCGTGAATAGACAGAGAGACAGACGCGGCGGAGGACTTTATTTTATAATAGGTATGTAGTCAAATTAAACAAAAGGTAGTGCTGACCCGAACTGTTAACTACTACACGATATTTTGTTCGTATTCCATAGAGAATAATGAACGACGTGCAGTGAATTTTCAAATAATTGCCTGAGGTTTACTATTTACCTATACACCTATGTGACATGTATATTATGTATATCTCATTTTGTATATTTATACCGATTAATCTTACCTAAAGTTTGTATTATACTCTTCTCTGCATTGTATACGCCTATATGAGAAGTTACAAAGTTGTTCAGAGCAAAGGCTTTTAGAGAGAGTAAACATCATCGACGCAACACGGGCGTGGGTTAAAAATACCCCCTTTTTTGTCCCGGCTCTTTCATAACGTACTCATTTTATGCACCCCGTATACATTTAAGTCAAGAGTCAAGTTGTGCGTTAATATACACTGTTGTATGGTAAGAGTTAATGAATTTCAGTTTTTGTAAGGGATGCTTAAGTTTACAGTAGGCTAAAATGTGTTTCAACTACAATGTTTGGAGTTATGTTTTGACTTGTAAAACTCCAACCTTACAGTGCCATTGAAGAACGTTATTTAATTGTTAAACAAAGCAAGTTTGAACTTTTATTTTCAAAATTGATGTTCGGAAATACTGTTTAGAGTTGATCATTGATTCTGTAACGAGTTAAATTAAACAGAGTGGCACTCTTATTTGAAATTTATTCAAGATAATGGCATACTGAATTTCTAGTAAAACACTGCTGGTTATTTACCCGACTACAGCAAAGCCAAAGCAGGGGTTATGAGTTTGACAGGCTGTGTATGTATGTTCGTCTGTTCCCTCAAAGCTTCACAACCACTCATTAGAGCTGGACAAATGAGGTATCGTTAGAAGCGTCTGGATCATCCGCTGGTTATAGGCTATATGACGTGTCACTGAATTAAATGTGGCGCCCTCATAAAGTACTGTGTCATAAATTTATTTGAGTTAAATACGCCGTGTTCATCGATGAGAATCATTGGAATGGGCTTTACCTGTACATTTCAAATATATATACTATTAGCGTTTGATCTTGAATTACAGGAAAAAATACAGCCATGAAATTATTCAATATTTGTTGTATTTCCATATTCCATATTCCGTATTACATATTTGTCGGTGTGCTTATAGGTTCAAACAATTAACGGTCGGTTTGGTTTGTTAAATAACGGACCGTAAACATTCTAACTAAAAAAAGTAATAACTAAAATTCAAATACGACAGAAACCGACGCTGAAAAATTATGAAATAAGATTTAAACAATATAGTACACAATTATAAGTGTACAGAGATACACAATTATTCAAGTTTCAAAAGCCGTAGTCACGCGTTGTTAAGGTGCTATGGTACGTTCTATGTAACGTGGGATTTTTCCTAGTTGGATTTTAGTTTTAATTTTTTATTGGGTAACAGATAGCTATCTTATTGCATTGTCAATGACCTAGGACTAGTTTTGCATTATTTTTATATTACATGATGAATTGCTTGGATTTTGGCAAAGTTGTATATAAAATACTGATATTTCTTAGATATAAAAGAATTTGGGAATTCGCTGTTTCTTTATACGCTCAAAGTTGACCCTATAAAAATACATGGTACAAAAAATATAGGTTTTCTAAGTAAAACATGCTGAAAAAAATGCAGGTGTGGTGTGGTGTGGTGTCGGCGTGTGTCTGCTAGTCTCATGAACACACATTAAGTTCATTCTCAAACAGCTGTGATTCTTGCGTATCATTTTCATTACTAGTAAAAAAAATATTTTAAATAGTAAACAGTCCACAAACCCGAAGATTGAGAAATATATTCAGTTGGGTCTAACAAAACCGCTGACTCGGCTGACTCAAAACTAGTGGAGCATTGGCCGCGAAATTGGCATTCGTTGATGCAGTACTGCAGCGACACAAATGTAAAATTGAATTATATGGAACTTTGTAAATGTTATTTACAATGTGTGAAATATAAAGATCCCTCTTCATCATCAACAGCCTGTAACAGTCCACTGCTGGACATAGGCCTCTCCTTAGAAAGGAGGAATTGGCCTACTATAAAAAAAAACCCTCTTAAATGTTTTCAAATATCTATGTTCTACTTCGTGGCATTGTAATAATACTTGTTTTTAATGTGTGAATAGTTTTCTAATCGCTTTACAAAAGGAGAAACCATCGAAATAGATGTCTTTTTTTTGTATCAGTTCATTTTAGCTTAAAGTTAGAGGACGTTGTGTGTCACACGTCCGAAATACTGACACTAGTATATCAGAAACTTTTTATATTGTTAAAATAAATGTTAAGGTAAATTAAGTAGTTAATAATATATCATCGTGAAACCCTAAATAATTTTAAGGACTTGGCATATACTTTGATCAGTAATATGTTTTACTAAACAAAGGCGGGTTTGTATTCTAATACTTGTATTATGTGAAGTCATTAGGAAAGCCACTGTACCACCCGTGAAATTTTCTCCTTCTAATTTTAGTACAACAATGTTAAACAATAACAATTTGCAGACAAATGACATAGTAATCTTCAAAAGGCGGGTTGCAAAGACCTTATTAGCCAAGATGAAGTTCACGTTGTACATTTACATAATTGTACTCTGTCATACCTACCGTTGCCGCTCCGATGCGCATCGCAGGCTAAAACGAAGTAAAATTTTAAGTTACCACCCCCTCACAAGTCTTGGTGTCCGCATTATTTATAAGATACTTTGTGTTCCTTATAATTCGCCCTTTTTACTTCACTTAGACACTTTCAAATTTTATAAACTTGTGTCAAATGTTAAGAAGGTGAATGAATATATGAAAATGTTTGCACAATATGATTATGAGGCAACCTTCCAACATTATTGTCTGTAATATCACATAGTATTTAATCTTTTGGTGCCAGTCATGGGCACATTAAATAAAAAATTCAAGTTGGCTACAAGAACTATCATACGATGATACCGAAAATGTTCTGAAAATTATTTTATAGACTTGTTAATACAGCCAATATATGCACTAACGGAAACTTTTGTATGTTAACTCAACCCAACACACACACGCACACACACACACGCACACACACACGCACACACACACACACACGCACGCACACACTCACACACACACGCAACATTCGCCTTAAATTGTTGTATTATTAATTCTCCACAGAATTTACTATTGAAATTTGCAATTGTCATTTGCTTTGGTACGTAAATATTTATCAGTTACTGCATCACGGAGCGGAGACCTGGTGACCTTTATCGCAGGTTAATACCTAGCTTAGGCACCAGTCCTCCACAATATCGTGTTGAGTGTTTGTACTAGTTCCTAGCCATATTATTGTAACTACCTATGATATTGTGGTGAGAAATAAAGATTATTATTATTATTTTTTAATACTTACATATGGGAACCATTAAGCTAGTGTCTTAATTAGAATCTTTTACTCATTCAAGAGTAAAAAAATACTGTATTTAAACATGGTTATGTTTAAACACAGTATTTTTTTACTTTTTAATAATTTTAATAATTTAAGAGTAAGAAAATACTGTATTTAAACATAGGCTATCTTTAAATACAGTATTTTTTTACTCTTGGAAATTGTTATTCGTTAGACGTCATCGTATCAACAGTGTTTAATAATCGCAATAAAAAGTAGCCTATGTGCTTTCAGATGCTCGTAATTTCGATAAATCAATGTAAGTACATATAATTATATACGTTCTTATTAAGTGCTATTTTATTCTGCTAAACGTTTTGTATTTTTTAGTAGATCTTAGAAGTAATATGATATTTTGCTAAATATGTTGCTAGCGTCTTTCGCTTACGTGTTATTCTGATGTACAACTTTGATTGCCTTTTCCTTAGGAATGGAAATTTTCAAAATCCTCTCTTAGTGCTTGCCTATGCTCCTCAAGCTAAATTTCAGATTCCTGCGCCAAGTAGTTTCGGCTTTGCGTTGTCTGTCAGTAACGGTAAAGTTTTATATAAGTTGATCAACAACATTAAATGTGATAATTTTTAATTTAATTTTTTTAATAAATAAAAAATACATTTAACAACGTGCTAAAAATAAACATTTACATCTTAAATATCAATTTACGTATTAACGTATTTAAAATCATCTTCTTACTATAAGTTCAAAGAAAAATTTACCTGCATATGTGAAAATCGGTTTAACCGCAAACTATTTATCTTGACCTCATAAAAGGTGCGAAAAAGTATCATTTCCCTACTATCAAAGGTATCTGTTACTGGGATAAACAGAAGCGGCTCGATTTAAAATGATGGGATATATAGGTGCGGATATCCGCCAGGAAAGTTTCTACGAAAATTCAATAAACACAAAATTGTATGGAGAAAATTTAGTAAATGTTTATTTCATGAACAGTGATTTAGATTATTTTGTATCTCGTAGTATTCTGAAATGTTTGAGGTGTAGGTAAGCATATATAGTCGAATTTTTAATTAGACGAAGCTACCTGACAGTAGCTAATGTCACTTAGTAAAATAATGATGCCATATTTAAAGTAATAGTGATGCGTTCAGTTCTCATTCAATCAGATGAATGAACAATGAGTGTGAATAGTTTATCATTTCAAACTATAAAAGAAAATTATATCTATTTAAGAATGAAATTGTATAAAAGTGCTCTGATATATGATACTAGTAGTATGTAACTACAATCAGTTTTTTGACGGCTCAACGTCGCGCGCGTCGCACATTATGTTTTTTGACCCAAAAAACAACCCTCCTCTTATTATATTTTTATTAAATAGATAAATTTATTTAAAAAGAAAGACGAGAATTCCTGATGTTCAAATGTGCTTTGATCAAATATGTTTTTAGGGATCCGTTGCCAAATGGCAAAAAACGGAACCCTTATAGATTCGTCATGTCTGTCTGTCTGTCTGTCCGTCCGTATGTCACAGCCACTTTTTTCTATAAGAGCTATACTGTTGAAACTTGGTCAGTAGATGTATTCTGTGAACCGCATTAATATTTTTACACAAAAATAGAAAAAAAGTAATATACTTTGGGGGTCACCATATTTAGAACTTATTGGAATAATGATAAGAGGCGCAGCAGTGTACCTACTAGAGTATATTTATTCGTGGTTCACAAGATACAAGTTACAAAAGTATATTAGAACATAAACAACCGTAGCTAAGGCTTTTTCGTACTCTGCTTGGAACTTACTCTGTCTACTTCCCTCTTGGAACAATTTAATTTGCTTTAACGTGATTTCTTGTCCACTGTTATCTACAGTCATAATGAGAGGGCTGTACTCAGCGGTCAATCCACCCAGCAAAATCGATATGATCCAATCATCAGGGATTTGAGCATCAATATATCTGACAATTGTTGTGTCAGGAATATAATTTTGGATATGTAGCTTTCCATAGAATTAAAATTCTCTAACTTACAGTTGAAAAGCTCTCGCTGAATACATATACGTCTTCCCCAACCTTTGTCTTCGTACGCTTTCTGTAAACTATTCCAGGCTTCTTTCGCAGTCTTCGCATTGTAGACATGGGTAAAGCACTCTGGTTCTAACAACAAGCATATTGTCGTTCGTGCCTGCCGGTCTACTTCAGCATTTACTACATCTTTAGAAATTACTCCCCACCAGTTTTTATTCTCCAAGTAATTTCAAACCAAGAATTTCCAGTTTGGGTAGTCAGACGAATTTTTCAGCTTCTTAATGCTACTTATGCCAACTTCACCTGACATAATTGCGATTCCGTAAGTTACACAAGCACACAATATTCAAACCACTCAACTCAAAAATTATGCTCTAGCATCTAGGCTTCAGGGATCCTCTGGGTTCCTCTGGGTTCTACTGGGCCCATAACCTATTGGAATAATGATAAGAGGCGCAGCAGTGTACCTACTAGAGTATATTTATTCGTGGTTCACAAGATACAAGTTACAAAAGTATATTAGAACATAAACAACCGTAACTATGCTTATTTCAAATTAGTGACAGACATGTGTTCAATATGATTACAGGCCAGTACATTATATATAAATATACTATTTGACCCAGCGAACTTCGTTCCGCCCAACTTTAAAATTCCAGAAGTTGATCGCAGCGCCACCTACCGGGTCCAATTGCGAATCTAAACCATTCCCAAATCCCCTTGAACACACACAAAAAATTTCATCAAAATCGGTCCAGTCGTTTGAGAGAAGTTCAGTGACATACACACTCACACAAGAATTATATATATAAAGATAAGATACGACCTCCATTAGAACTGAAGTTCAAAAATTTTTGATGTTGAGGTTTCTAATATCATTTTTTTCTAAACTAAATAGTTTTCGACACTTCCAAACGAGAGACACTTCCAAACTGGTAAAATTTTTGTCCCCCCCCCTGTAACTTCTAAAATAAGAGAATGATAAAACTAAAAAAAATATGTGATGTACATTACCATGCAAACTTCCAAGGAAAGTTGGTTTGAACGAGATCTAGTAAGTATTTTTTTTTTAATACGTCGTAAATCAAAAACCGCAATTTACATTTCTTTCAATCAAAACACTATTATTAAAACATCGATGAAAGTTACAACGAACTACAAAAACTTTTATATGATGTTACTTGCTGCTACATAAAAATATAAACCATAACATGAAAAATACGGGAGATAAGAACAAACAATGTTATTTCAGGATTTATTTTTTTACAGCTATATCTTGTCTTAGTTGGATTCAAAACCTTGATAAATAACTAGCCTGCAATAGTACCAGTAATACAAAAAAAGAACAAATCCTAATCATGCAGGATCTATAAGTTACAAGCTTCTTGAGTTTTGTACTTTTTTTTTAGTTTTAGGTTAATAGAGATATGTGACCGGGTTGTATATTAAATTTACTTGTACATAAATACCCCGAAGTTGTTATACTAAATCTCGGACCGCCCCGGCGCTCTTATAAAATTATGTATTATGCGATGTTTTTTTTATTATTTTACCTACCTATACCTAATTATTATATTTTATACATCTATAGTTTGAACTACATGTATTGAAAATAGGACAGTCTTACAAGTTTCCTCTCAATGTTTTCCTTAATGTTTAAAACACTCGGTATTCAGTATAGATAGATACTATACGAACAAAGTCGTCGAAAACTCGTAGAAATGACTAAAATTCGAACTCCGTACCCGATATCGGCAGTTCGGCACACTAACTATTTACTGGACAATCGAGGCAATTTCATTCATTCAGGAGTTTTTTTAATCATTCACTTTGTCACAGCACTATTTTTATTTCATCAAAAACTGACAACACAGTAAACGTCAGTGGATATCGTCTAATTAAAAATCCGACTATAGAAGTGAGTTGTGGTTGTTAATGAGTAGTAAGGAGCTTAATTATATTCCTGTTCTATTTTAATCAAAATTAGTTCATAAATGTCACGAGACCATACCATTAGACAATGTTGCTTGAAACTTCATCAGACTTTTAAAAATCTCGTCCATTTAGAACACCTGTGTGCGACGAACACGACCCAACACGACAAACGCGATCAACAACAGGTACTCTACGTGTGTCCTATGCAGCAGTCTACGACGAGGGGCCACGCAACGCATACTGGTTTTGTGGGCGATTTGAAATTTATTGTTTTTAATTATAATTCAGACTTTTTCTGTACTTTAAGCATAACCTTAAAGTAAAATAATCACATTGTATTGTAGCGTGTCGCGTCGAGTTGTATTCGTTGATACGTAACACCACGTGAGACACTTGATGCGGGTAGCTTCAAGTCGCCTAGCATCGTCTTGTGTTGCGTCGTATTTGTCGCTTATGTAGAACACTACATTAATTGGTATGACTGGTTTATTGTTCATGGTTAGTGACCATAGTCATGAGTCGTAGGTTTGTAATCAAATACTTTTATCTTATTGCAATCATAATTTTACTTTGATCTTCTTCATCGTGTTTTTTTTCACTTCCAGATCTCTTTTAATAAATGTTAAAGGAATTAACTTTCTGTAAATTCCACTTCAAGGTAATTAGTGAAAACGTTTCAATAAAAACCTCGGAACTACTAAATTATTAAGGTTTGAAAATTTTCTTATTTTAGCAAATCTCCGTTTTAATCCAAACCTTCGCTTTGTATAAAATGAGTTAATTAGTTGCATAAAGCTCAAAAGAGTCTAAGAGAAATTTAAATTTGAAATCTGAAATGTTAAACAAGGATTCCAGAAATTATTTTTAAGAGGTTCCGGCAAAATGATTTTAGAAATTAAACTCTGGTAAACTTGGTAGAAATTTGCTTTTGAATCTCTTATGATAAATGATAATATTTTTACTGAATTATTTTATTACATATGTCAGCAACAACAAACACAAAGAACATTCTTACAATTATGGATGATACAAATTAATGACTATTTTTGAACCGAAGCTACAAGACACAGCGAGTAAAAGTGGCAAGGCGACTACGATAATTAATAACAAAAATAGAAATCTAAAATCTAATAAAGATCTAAGAAGTACAACTTCAACAATAAAACTCTGTTATTAATCCAGGGATCACACGCTCATATCTTTAGGGACTATTGCAATCTTGCGGAAGATATATCAATACACGTGACTCTGTTGATATTAATAACGGAGAACGTGTTTAATATCGTAACGTGAGGTGTTAAATTTTTATGGCTTATGGGGCAACCATTGAGATATGCTACGTGATTATAACTAACTACCGGGAAGGATATTTACAATTGAAGAGCTATTTTTAACAAGAATTTGGATATGCAATAAGAATAATTTATCGTGCCCTTATTCATTTATTATAGAAGTACAGAAGAAGTACAGCAGTATCATTGGGGCAGTAGCCCCTTTGATACTGCTGTCTACTTCTGTTCTTTAATATCTTCTTAGTTTTTTTAGTTTCTTTATTTTCAAAGCGAAAGTAATTGTAATTGCTTCGAAAATAAAGCTAGACCGAAACAACAATAGTGAGAAGAATATAAATTTTCCTAAAGTGGGACAGGCATTAGTTGGTTAAACACTGTCATAGCATTTTGGTCATTTATTGCCAAAATGCTATGACATTATTTATTATATTGATTTTGTACATCATACTAATTACAGACCAATATTTTAAATAAAGTCTAATAATGTATTAGCTCTGTACTTATTTTCATTACATGGAGCTCAGGCAGTTCATTATATACGTGAAACATTTATATATATTTATAAAATAACCGCATATAGTTGGAGTAGTAACCTTATTAAAGTCGTCACAAAATAAGAAGCCCGGTTTGACATTTGTCATCGTGGCGTAACTAATACGATTAATTCGTGTTTTTGAGTGCAATTTTTCAATATCAAGTTAAACTTGATGCTTATTTAAGATATGCGTTGTGATAGTGTATGGGTAACATAGTAATTAAATAGGATTATAAATTTGATTTTTCAATTTCTTAGCGGCATGTCAAATGACAAATGTCAAAACGGGCTTCTTATTTTGTGACGACTATAAGTCCAGTCATAAGATTTCAATATATATTATTCCTGTGATTCATAAAATAAAATTGTAAAAAGTCGATGTTCATAAATTAAAGATAAAAAGAAAAAACAGATGACTGAACTTAAACAGTTTTTAGAATTTTCGTCTAATTGCCTGTGTGAGTGCGTACACGCGCGACGAAAGTTCTTGGAAAATTCTTAAAGAAGTTGCTTAATCTGTTATATATAGTAGTAGAGTTGCTTATTTGAATGTGGTTTCCTTTCAAATGTTGATTTTAGCGTTACTTTAAGTAACGCTTATATCTAGTGTTTGATTCATTTCAATTGGTTGACAATATACAAAGTAATATTAATTTAAAGAATCATCTTGATAAGTGAAATGTTCGCGGTCAGAGGATATTCGAATGTTGAATCCAACAAATGGAGTCATATATTATACAGTATCAATAGAATTTATAAACAGTTTCAATCGGTATAACAAATATAAATATACGCTTAATGTATAGATTCAAAGCATTAAAACATTTCCTTTTCTTTAAGATGAACATCGGTTTCTCGTAGAAAATTGTTTATCTGACTTTGGGGGCCCTTTTCTTCAGCTGCGAAGTTCGGTCATCTGAAAAATACAATTTGACAAACTCCGAACAAAAATTTGTGTAACTTTTCGTCCATTTTTGGACGTTCATTTTGGCTTAATTAAAGTCATCTGAATTTCGCGGTTGGATGCATATACGATGTTGTTAAACGATTATATATTCATTGGTTTTAAATGAATTATTTAATATAATTTTATTATGATTATACTGGGAGGATTACAAATGGAGCCTAAAAGGTTTTAAGAGCTTACATTTCCATAACAGATGCGATAATAGAATATTAAGTAATAATTTGGTTCAATTCAAATTTTCCATATTTCAAGTCACTAAAAATAGTAATTAATCATATTTCAAAATTTATTAACATATTGTGCTTAAGTAGCTTAGTCTCAGTTTTCTCGGCAGTGAGATGCACTGTGCTTAAATTAATTTGGCAAACTCCGGTGTCTTATTATTAGCGGGTTTCGAAGCAAGTTTACTAAAGGCTTCATTTAATAAGCTGGTGCGGGAAGATAGTATTTCACCGCGAAAATTGGAAGCAGTTGCGCTAGACGGATAGCTAATTTATTTTAGTTACGGTTCGTTTTTAACTTTCAACGGTAAAAACAGAAAACTTACTTTGATATGGGCTAGAAATCAAATCATATATAATTTAATATTTGATTCCTTTCAGATATTCGTTGTTATATTTATTATAGGTGTGAATTATAATCATTATTGATAGACAAACACTGTGTAAATTCTTCGTAGGCGGTTACTGAACATGTTTAGGTATT
This sequence comes from Phragmatobia fuliginosa, assembly GCA_932526445.1. Classification (NCBI taxonomy): domain Eukaryota; kingdom Metazoa; phylum Arthropoda; class Insecta; order Lepidoptera; family Erebidae; genus Phragmatobia; species Phragmatobia fuliginosa. Next base: position 9,090,717 of record OW052071.1, on the reverse strand, counting down.
GCTAAAACATTACGTTAGTGTTTCAGTTTTTGTTATATCTCGGGTCAGAAAATCTTAAAAAAAAGATCAGTTTCGAAATATTTAGTCAAATTTATACCATTCGTGCGCGTTTCACTTTATTTTAAGTACAACATATTTCATAAAGTGGTTAACTATTCAACACGTATAAATCGTAAGAGGCAACAAAATGACCAAGCCTATATCACTGAACTTGAAAGAAACCTTATACCGACCCGTCTGGCCATTTGCGTGCTATAGTAGGCTAACACCTCCTTTTGCAAGTGAGGTTTATATCTATTATGATGATGAACAACTTAATTAAAATCGTGTTAGTAAGTATCTGTTTTATTTAATAGTATTAGTATTATTTGTACATCACATCCCAGCACTCATACAATCATTATATTTGATATACCTGCCATCGTTTGTCTACTAACATTAATTAGCACAAAGTGACTTCTACACGTCTATACCGAAGCCATTAGGCAAAGTATTAGATTTCTATTGTTAGCTGTTGTTAGGCTGCACTTGTATTGCTATTGAACTTTAAGTAGTAGGTAAAATATTATCAGCATATTAATGCTGATGAATGCAATACATTGACTACTTAGTTCTTTTTCTCAACCAGTTCTAATCACATTGATTTTAAATATTATTTTTGCTTTACATTTAATAGTTAATCATTTCTGTAAAAATTGTGATTGACGAATATTGTCTAAATAAAATTTATCTCTCTATTGTCTTTTAGTGGTTATAAACAAAAATATCTTGTTTTAGAGTACTGTTCTGCAAATGAAGTATCTTTACGACAGAATTCGAGGCACTTGGCTAATAATGGCCACAAAAAAAACAATACAACATTATCTTTTCCGCTATGACAAAAGAACAAAAATGTAGAAAGATAACTTAGAAATCTGAATTTATTACTCCTGTAGAAATTTGAAAGAAAGATGCAGAAGAGTATAGTTATACATAACTAAGTTTATTTTTTTAAAGATCAAACGTTTGATGCTTTAACTTCTTGTTAATAAAACATACTTTACATTAATTATTGTTATTTCACTTTCCAAGAACTCTTTATATCAGGATCACTTAGGAATATGTTAGGGTTGTAAGTGGTTTTTTTACGAGCTTGGAAAGCTACCAATCTGCGCCAGATTGTTTGGTAAACAAATCCTTAATGTAAAGACACAATCACACTTGATCTTCTACCCGAATCAGGACACCTTACAGGGTTATCTATTCTTTAAGATGTTAGGGGAAAATTGTGTGTAAAAAGTAATGATTGTATTAATTTGTAAAAATATTGTGTATTATAAAAGCGTTGATCAGCTGGTGAAATTTTGATTCTACAATCAAATTTTAATCAGACTAGTCATCCATAATATATCAACAAACATTACTTATCTGAAAAAAGAAAAGAGGTATATATGTATATTATACAATATATACTAGTGATTGAGAATGATATAAAACAGAGATTTCTATTGGAATCCATATCTATATTAAAATGAATTGCTGTTCGTTAGTCTCGCTAAAACTCGAGAACGGCTGGACTGATTTGGCTAAGTTTGGTCTTGAATTATTTGTGTAAGTCCAGAGAAGGTTTAAAAGGTAAATATATAAACTTAAATGCATTTTTTCAATAATTTTGGATTCCTTTTGTTTGTTTTAAGTTTATTTTATACAAAAGTTTAGGTCTTCTATTTATCGATTGAGGCAGTACGAAGACTGCCGGGTCAGCTAGTATAAACTAAAAAGAGACTTAGAAGTGATTATTATAACCTGATATTAATACGTGATTAATTATTAAAATTGTTAATAACTGTTTTCATACTATTCATCTTGTAATGCTTGGAAAAGTCACAGGTATTTATGTAATTACTGTAAGATTAAAATGCAAAGTAAGCAATAATACTATGTTTTTATTTTGCAATTTGTCAACCATGCTTTCATGCACAAAAATATACTAACACTTATCGATATGGACCTCTGATGAGTCATCTGACTAAAGATTATTATACTAGTGATATTTGTCAGCAGATTGCTGATATAAGGTAGGTATAGGTATTGCGTGTTGGTCAACTCTTAACTGAAATCTTATAGAGCTCCTGCTTGTAAGAAATTTCGCACGAAAAGAATTTTTAAAACACTCTGGTGAGGATCTCTAAACTAATAATTACACATATGACTGGTCCTTGGATTTATTAGGGCACGACAATAAATACTGTCTCAATAAATTTTAATTAATTCTGAACACAGGGTCATTAAGCATAATGACTACCAATAAATAAGTATATTTCAATCTCATCGGTTTAAACTAATCTTGAAAATGCCCTGCTAATTCTCTAATAGCCCGCGATTCGTGATAGGATCTTCGATAAATCTCGGATTTAATAACCACCAGGGGACCCGTTGGCGTTGAGCAAAGCTCAGTCTGTTGTGCCATACGGCCTTTTTTCTAATTTCCAGTAGCTTGATATTAGAGTCCTGGCTGTTATTGTACTCTTGCGATTCTAGGCACGCTCAGGCCTCTTTATTAACTCGGTTGGGTAACTCAATTTGGCGTTGAAGGGATGACGAGTAGGGTCCCGTACGTGTTACAGCTACTGTTATATTACTAATATAACCGTGAACAAAATCGAAGTATTGTTGTGGCGACTTCTTTATTGGCATGAACTAGTAAAGTTCGTAACAGTGCAACTTTACCGACGTATTGAGTCTTGGGATAAGTTCTTCAACTATGTATGTTCTGTTTTTATTCATTTTTCCAAGTTAGTTGTAATTTTGTTATCCGTACAACAACAACTTATTTATTTGGTTTCGGATGTCATTTTTCTTTGTTCCTTGGAAGGTTTTCTTATAACTAGTTTATTTTGAGTAAACATATTACCAATTCATAATGTCCAACTGCTGGGCTCCGGTCTCCTCTCAGGAGAGGGGTAAGGCCATAAGTCCTCAGGCTGTACGGGTCAGGGACAGGCAAGACACGTTGACAAGTAGGAAGTTTAGAAAACATAAGTCTAAATTATGTTAAAATTTGGCTATTAGCATTACTAGAAGGCAATGAATTACATTATATGCCAATCATGTTCACTTTTTGAAAAACTAGTCCTTGTTGTAAATTGTTATTTTATATTGTAATTCTCTAGCAAGTAGGAAGTATAGAAAACATAAGTCTAAATTATGTTAAAATTTGGTTATTTGCATTGCTAGAAGGCCATGAATTACATTCCAATCCAATATGTTCACTTTTAAAAAAGTAGTCTTCGTTCAAAATTAAAAGCGTGTATCCAAAATATTCACTTAAGTATGCTTCTAGTATACATATGTGGATAATTTTGTTTATCTTGGATTGGCACTAATGTGTTTGGTGGTGAAGTCAATAGACCGGATGATGTTTAAGTAATGTTTGCTCCCACTAAAAGCTGGATCTCTCTCACTACATATACCTATTTATACTTATACTTATTTCATACAAGAATGATACATATTCAACTTCTAAGTTATCTCAGTTATAATTATGTACATATTAATAAATACTATTTATTTATTGTTAATACAAGTAAAAATATTGATATATTTTTTTTTACTGCTTGTTCGGGTCGTCTCGTACCGGTGTTCGTCTTGAGATATTATCCTTCAATCCTTCCAACAGTTTAGTAAGATAGGTTTAAATAGAAGAAAATATTATAAAATTAGTAGATATAAATGACATACTATTTCAAGTACACATAAAGTACACAATAAACATAATTCATTCAATATTGGTCACATTCAAAAACCAACATCACATTTGTAGTGGCAGACCGTGTTCGGTAAAAATAATTTGCCATCAACTGACACTCGTAGTAAAGATATATATTCCATAGAAAATCTAAAGCTTAATAAACTTAGCTGAAATAATATCATATTTATGTAAATATCTGGTCGAAAAGTCCTCAATGAAGATTCATTTATGGTAAACAAAGTGCTAAACCAGAACAAAACACAATATATTTTTCATGATTCGATTTTCTTTTTCTGTTTTATATCAATCAGTATTTGTTTGTATAGAGAAGTAAGAAATTTACATTCATCTGATGGAAAACGAAATGAAGTATCTTCTGCTTAAATAAAGTAAATATTTTTGTAAGTACGGCAGAGCTATAAATCGATTAGGCAGGTCGGCTTTTACGGGTAGCTTTACTTTTAAAATATGAGTGTAGCGAGTTATAAGCGATAGCTTTAGTAGATTGAGAATAAGCTAAATTTTGAAGCAAAACTAAGTAAAACTAAGTAAACTTTACAACAAAATAATGTATGATCATTATGTACACAACAGGTTTAGGTTATTTGTTTTACTGTATTTCTTGTTACCAATGAGACTAACTATAACATCCATATTAATATTATAAATACGAATATACATCTGCCTGTCTGTTACGATTTAAAAGTTAAACTGCCAAGCCGATTGGGACAAATTTTAGTGTAGATTGGACCTTGGAGGTATAGACTACTTTTTGTTATAGGCTAATGAAACTTGTATGATTGTTTTATGTCATTAGGTAGTAATCGTCACCTGCAGCACTAAAGATTTACTGAGTACTATGCTCAGTAAATCTTTCCTTAGAGAAGGTTTGACTTGTTGTACTACTTTATATTAAAATCTGTAAAAATAGATTCATTTTTGTTTTTTTAATACGTACATGAAATGCAATAATGTAGTTTGCAAGGATTTCATGCTTAAGATTATAAATGTGGTACCGATTTATTTAGAATAATTGCTGGTCATGTTACTCATTCATCATACAACTTATTTTAAGTTGTTTCTTTTTTTCTTAGCCTACCAAAGTGACTCTACCCTGCCTGATGGAAAGCTCGAGCAGACTCCAAGAGTGGGGGAAACCACACACCATTGCTGAGAGTGCAGCCAATAGTTACCTATTTCAAGCTACATGACCTACGAAAAAACTCCAAATCGTAATGGAATGAAAGAATATTAATACTGATACTTATATATTTCATTTTGTAATGTGCTCTTAAAAAAATGTTAATGCATTGAGTATGAAATAAAACTAATAAAATATCAATAATGTACTCTTTAAAAATAGATAAAGAAGGCATTCACATTGAGCTCGCCTGCTGGGTATTACTTAGAATAATATTAGAGTTCTTGGGTTTCGATTCGTGTGAAGCAAATTGAGCTTAAAGTGTTGTAAAGTGTAAAAGGCATCGACAGTAGCCTTACGACTTCCGCCTAGCGTATCTAGTTTCTTGATAGCCGATAGATTCCTTTTTGAAATACTTAGAAGGTTTTTTTCTAAAAGAAAATCCCAAGTATTAAAGGAAGCTTAGCAGCACTTTGTCTATAGCATAATGAGACATAAAAAAAGTGAAAATTATCATTTAATTGTCAGATAAGTTATGTTTTCCGGTTTTGAATAGAGTCACAATTATAACAAGAAAACTTCAATCAAAGTGTTTAAGTAAGAGCAATTTAGATTTTAGCTTATCATTTTACTTATTTACTTTTATAGTGAAATTATATCTGTAAGTACCCAATATAACGACAGAATATAGAGCACTTCGGAAGTACAACTTCAATTTTTGGCTTCATCGTAAACAATTGAGTAAAAAACAAAACAAAGTTGAAAGTAGTTAGAAAATGACGGCAAAATAAAATTAGTAAACCCAATTTTTAGGTAAATTTCTTCAAGTAACAAACTTTGTTTTGAACCAACTTGTACTGTTAAGCATTGTTTTCATTTCAATTGTCAACTGTACTGAAGTAAAACGCTTCTGTTTACCTCAAGGGAAACCTTTTACACGAGCCTAAACTTTGCCATTGTCGCAACTGTCAAGAAAGGAAACGACTGTGGTTAGACTGAGAAGCGAACAAAGCGTTCACATTGCCTTTTGTAGATTCTGTTATAACTCTTGTTAAGATTCAGTTCTCAGGATGAAATCTGAGAAACATTTGAAGAATAGCTACTAACCATTTCAAAAATTATAATATATGCTATTCTGGATACGCAATATATCGCACCAATTGTTACATAACAATTGGTGCGATATGTTGCGTATATGTATTACCCGGAATAAACAGACCGACAGACAGATTAATGAACATACATACATATAAACTTTAAAAATTGATTTGTTTTAGCTGTTAGTGAATCTACTTCCATATTTATTAAGTTAAAGGTAGTAGAGTCTCGCTGACTTCAGAATGAATAGGATGGCTCTACCGGAGCAGTATTACCATCACACAGAAGATCATCCTAAAAGTGACAGTATTTTTGCTCTCGTATTTTGTTGGTAAGTGTAAAACCTCAAGATCATGAACGTTGGCACGTTGCCCACATTCGTTAGCTCCAGGTACCAAACGATCATTGATATCACCCTGGCTTCACACGCGGCGGCCAATCTTATTGAAGGATGTCACGTGTCTAAGGTAGGTAGGTGCCGAGGAAGTTACCAGAACTACAACTACCAAAATTATTTCAAACAAAACTCCCTATCTACACAAGTGAAATACCTGAGCGTAATCCTTGACAACGTATCGAATCAAAAACAAAGAAGGCCTGCATTCAATCAGTGTAGAAGACTAGTTGGTAAGAGATGGGGTTTTAATCCAAAGATCACTCTTTGGTTATACACAGCAGTAATCAGACCCTCAATAACCTACGGTTCAGTTGTGTGGTGGCCCAGGACCCAACTGAGCACAGTGAAATCCAAGCTCCAAAGTCTGCAACGCTTGGCAAGCTTGGCAGCAACAGGATACATCAGAACAGCCCCATCAGCCGCATTAGAGTATCTATTGAACCTAAGACCTAAGGTGATACAGGAAGAGGCAAAAGCTGCAGCCTTGAGGCTGAGATCTCTGGGCATATGGAGATCGAATGCTATAGCAACACACTCCAATATTCTTCTAATATGCATCAAGGAGGACCCGCTCCTTGAGGCGCCCATGGACAAGAAATTGGGGCAACACATCTTTGACCGAAGATACGACATCCAACTTTCAGAAGAAAAAGAAGACTACTCTGGCACTAGGGAATTTAGAATCTACACCGACGGCTCCAAAACCAACAATGGTACTGGAGCCGGTGTCTTCTCAGACGACCTAAACATTAAGATATCAACAACACTAGACAAGCTAAATACAATCTTCCAGGTAGAATGTATTGGTATTACCAGAGCGGCACAGGCGGTTGCTGCCAGAGACATCAGTGACCTCAACATTAAAATCGTCTCTGATAGTGCATCCGTGCTTCAGGTCCGCTGCAGCAACACAAAACTCAGTCCTGATAATGGAATGCCATGATGCACTCCAACTCATTGCGGCAGCCAACAGAGTAACTTTGGAGTGGATAAAGGGACACAGTAACTCATTAACTCATTGGGTAATGACGCCGCAGATGAACTGGCTAAGAAGGGAGCAGACACAAACGTGCATGGTCCGGAACCTCTGCTAGCCATACCTCAGGCCCAAATTAAAGCATGGGTGCGCGAAAGACAGAAAACTCACTTGACAGAATGGTTAAATAACGAGGGATGTCGGCAAACTAAGAATGCTGTATCAGCTCCTAACAAAAGGCTTGCCCACACCCTTATCAGACTGAACAGCGACAAACTCCGCAAAATCATAGGAACCACCCTAACCGGTCATTGTCTCTTCAACAAACACCGACACATCATAGGAGTAACAGAAAGCCCTCTGTGCAGAGGATGCATGGAAGCAGAAGAAACGCCACAACATGTCATCATGGAATGCAGTAGTGTGGCCAAGCAACGGGCACAAATTTTACAGTCACCGGCAACATTTCAGGAGGCCTGCAGAAATCTTCAGAGGCTGCTTTCCTTCTGGACCAACCTAGGCTGCTGGAGTAAACGAGAAAAAATCTTTACGCACAATGGTCCAATAGCTAGGACTAAGTGCGGAAACCGCCCAGGAAAACTAAACTAAACTAAGAGTGTGAGACCGGAGGCCCAATGATGCAGTAGCATTTCACTAGGCCGCCATAGTGTGGCCACTATGCTGCATTGTCTGCTTTCACAAGGAGGATAGTGACCCCCTTTTCCAGGATTCTACTCATGTTAGCTGTACTCATGTCAGAATAGAGTCACTTTTATAGGCCTAAATATATATTTGAAATTGGAAACAGACACATCAATTTTATTTATTTGTATAGATGTTTTGCACTTCATTTGTAATATAAGGGGTTAAAATTAATATAAGGGGGGGTATATGAAATTGCCGATTTGGACTGAAAAATTGTTTTTTTTTTTATAAAATCGAAATATCTATCACTATTATCTATAAATTGCTGCCATCTAATAGGAAGGTCTATTATGTTTTTGCGATAGAACTCTAGTGATCTATATTCTACAAACTGTGTGAAAGCATTTTGTACCGCCTGGGAAGAAAACTTTTTATCACGTAGAAAATTGTTCAAATCACGAAAAACATTGGTAGTCCGTTGGAGCAAGGTCTGGCGAATATGGAGGTTGACGAAAGGTTTCTAATAGCAGTTCCTGTAGAGTTAAAATGATTTCTCGTGGTGTATGAGGTCTTGCGTTATCATGGAGCAATAATGATGAAGCTCGAATCATGATTCGGGGCTGTTTCACTGCAAGTATTGCTATCACTGTTTGGATTTTGGTATAGTAGACATCTGTCGTTATATACGTAAAACTATATATATATATATATATATATATATAAAACTCTATATATATTGTAAATATATGTGTGTGTGTATGTATTTATGATGTATTCTGTTATGCCTCATGATTTGACTGAGCTGCAGCAAGAAACGCGTGTTGAAACTTGTATTGCCTTGTTGAATCGATCGATCGACAGATGTCTACTATATATATGTATATATATATATATAATATAAGATATAAGATTCTGAGAGGAGATCCGAGCTAAGGAATGAGACGTTATGGGTTGTTGATGATGATAACTGAATATTAAATACCCCATTTCAAAAGTAAGTGGAACGACAACATTAATATTTAAATAAATAAATTGTTAGTAATGTGTTGTCTCTAGACAGCCATATGGGCTTATCGAGAAAGCATCCGTTTTTAATAAGTTCGATAATTTTATCCCAAAAGTAACATATTTATATTCAAAAATATCCAAGCAAAAGTTACTTGTATAATCCGAGGTTAAATTTTGTAAACTCATTAAGAAGACCATCTTATAAAATATGGAGTCAATTAATTTTTCACTAAATATTTCATAAATATTTGAATCTTGTTTTATGTTAAGGAGTTTTACTCTAACATAATTTATTAATGATTTCATTCTTTTAAAAATTCAGTTATTACCTAAATAAGCTTTCATCTTTTCCAGAAGCTAATTAATACAAACAACAACTATAAGAGGACGTTTTGATTTAAAAAAATACATATGCATTGCAAAACAAATACAAAAAAGAAATATTTTATATCATCATCATCATCATCATCAACAGCCTTCAACAGTCTACTGCTGGACATAGGCCTCTCCTTATAAAGGAGGTTTTGGCCTACTATATCATTAATCGTTATGTTTTATATCAATAATCACTAATGACAATAATGTAATTTTCCATTTTCACTCCGTGTTCTTATGTTATAAGTTCTTTTTTCACTATTTATCTTTTTCTATGTTTAGTTTTTTTATAGCTTAGGCCAAGAATTTGGCAACCATGTACAAAAAAATAAGTGAAACATACTCATATATTATGTCTACATCGTCAAAATATCAACCGTAAAACATTTACAATATTACTAAACGACTCATGAAAACATGAAAGAAATAATAAGCCTCTGAGAAATTGGATGTAGCTACTCATTTTACAAAATAAATATTTGTTTATAAAATTCAGAAGAAACTAGGGATCTGTTTTGGGCGAGTTCAAAAAGAAATTTAATGCTTACGGCGGCGCGGCGGCATTGCAAAACGTTCCAAATAAATAACTGAAAACTTTTTCAATTTCATCCCACGATCAGCAAATTGTGTTTTGCGTCTAAGTAAATCGAAAAATGGATAACAAATTTGCTTTCTATAATAATCAAGGTAACGGCATTAATTGAGTTTAGAAAATACAATGCGAACCTCGAAAGTGTTTATTTTCCATTTTGTTATTACAAAAGTTATTTGCAATGTCAAAATAATTCAATAACATTTGATAAAACGTTAAAAGCAATTTACATCAAGAGGGTGATTTAATGAGAACCGACCTTTGGATGTTAACAGTAGGTTAGTAATACAATATTGTAATACTCAACAGCAAATAGTCAGGTATCGAAAACAATGTGGGTTTAATCGGACAAACAACGCTGTAAAGAACAATGGCCAGTTTTGCATATTCATCGGTTATTAATTCACTTTTCATTGGTGTTTTTCAATCAGAGCGTTGATTTTGGTTCATTTGTCATATTTCACATGAATAATTTTAAGATCTTTGTTTACACAGTGCGGGAACTTGTGTGCCGCTATTTGTTCGCATTTTTTTTATCGAGAACAATATGTTTAATCATCTGATACATTTGAGTGCCATGATCAGCCTATATAGGCTTCTCCAATAGCAAGGCACTTGGTAACATCGTCAGCTTCTCTCATCCAAATCCTGCTAGCTATTTTGTGTAAATCCTAACTCCACCTGGTCTCTGTATACTTTATTTACTTTCTACTACGCGTTTCAATGTCCTTAATTTACTTATCGGTTTGCCATTATGTTTCAACGTTTATAATATACTGTTTATAATCCTAAGCTTTACTATTTTGTTAAAGATCGTCTCCGCCCTCATCATCTCATGTACTTATTAAGTATACGACTTAAGACTAAGAAGGAATAGATTATCGTACTACCAGGAACTTTAAATGAGATGAAAATTATGTTCAGAGTAAATGTTTTAAAAATAATTTGTGACATAATAGTGTATTTGCGTAAAGAGATGTGATCAGAAAAGGTTGAGCAGTAAATCGAAAGTTGAAAAAGTAGAATGGCAGAAGATATTACGGCGAATGCTGTAAAATAAAATTATGATCCGCAGAGAGAGAGATATATAGTTATACTTGGAAATACTAATATTACGTAAGAAAAATATAATCTAGCATTTCTAATAAAGCTAGTAATCTAGCTAGTCATGACATCATTTCTTGGGTTCAACAAAGCAGGGAAAAATAAAATAATTGATGGACTTTGTGTTGAACTTTCGTGACGGATGTTGAGGAAAGTCAAATAATTATGTGAATTATACACCCAGTAATTTCTCACCTGATAAACATCGTGGGCACCTTTCGATTTCGATACAATATAATTTTAGACAATCCTAAATATCCTAAATATATACTTTTATTTGCCACTGTAATTGTTAGATGGTCATAAAGTAACACGCGACTTTATCGATCCCTGAGATTATAATAATTAAGCATTCATTATAATACTTTTTAAATCGAGGGTGAAGGACAAAGGCTATAATTACATGTGTTGAATATTATTCCATGAAAGATCTCTGTAATAATGTGGGAAAATAATTACATACATTTTCGAAAGCATGAAAATGTGAAACTTGGGTATTCTATTTCCGTTTTAAGCCATCATGAATATGACCGATTAAGTGATGAACATTTTTTACCTTTCAGAGTTATTTAAACAAATTTGTATTTTTTAACACACCATTGTTAATTTGTAATTAAATATTTGACAGTAGCGTTTGTGACAGCTTCGCTTGAGGTTTCGGCTTCGATTACAGGGTCACTTCATATGTTTATATAACCTGCAAATATTTGTTTCAGTCTTCGAGTGTTTCTTATATATAATATGCGATGTGTTTAAAAAAACGTATAGAGTATTTAAATCAGTCGTCCATCCCTTTGTAAAAACTCTGCTAAAACTTGTTTCACAAAAAAAATATTATTTCTATTTAATACATAAAAAACAACAAGAACAGATAAAAATGTGATTATTTTTTTATTTATTTAATCAAAACATGTATTCTTAAATCAGTCTCCTAGACTATTCTGTAATTTTTAACATTGACATTTTTAAAGGAAGGCTCGAAAGGTAAGATTAAAAAAAAGAACTAAATATAATTGCTATTAAAACCTTCATTTTTTATTTTTTCCCATGTAATTAAATAAAAAAGTAATGAACAAAGTGCAGAACAATTCACCACAAGAGTACCTACATTTTGACTTGAAAACTTGTTTAATTAAAATTCTTAAAACTTTTACATCTCTTACTAAGTTTAGGATGAAGTTCAACTATTCAATTGGCTGAAGGAGTACTTTAAACCCTCGAAAGGAATGAAGCATTTATATTATTTCTGTGATTGAAAATACAAAAAATATATTGTAACTCAAATAGTGTGCTATTTTGGATCGGCTTTAAAAATTTTGTCTTCAAAAAATTGTTTATTTTGTATTTTTTGTGATAATATTTCAAATATGTATCAGTTTTAGCCTCTATGTCGCTGAGAAATAGAGTTTTTTTGTGTATAAGTTTCAAAAATTACATTACTTTGCTTGATTGCTGCTTAATGGAAAGAATAAGTAGGATCCAAGAGTTGACTTTGAATGAATCATCAATAACCCATAATGTCCCACTGGACTTGGAACTCCTCACAGGAGAAGGTTAAGGCCATACGTCCCCACGCAGACCAAGTGTACTATTACATCTTACTGGAATTGGTAAGACAACGTCGAGTCTACGTAATCTTACCGTTGGACGTTTTTAAGTCGCCCGAAGACCTCCCATTAATGTTTGAATGAATGAATTTAATGGTTTCTTTGATCGGAATTTGTAATATAAACGCATGATACATTGTGATGTTGTTGTGATGTTACATTGTCAAAACCATGTTTAACATAAATTATTACACAAACATAATTTTATCACCTAAATTTTATATTATATATCATAAGTGATTATACCATAGATACACAGACATAAGTTATTAGACCAAAAGATACTAGAATATATTATTGATGTGAAACATCTATAGGCGCACGTAAAATAGATTTCTGGCCTGGCGACTGGCGACGCGTCGCCACGGCACGCTATACGATGGTATATATATACAGTCTATATGCAGTAGTGTGTACGGTGTGGCGTAAATTATAATTATACTTATAATATAATTATTTAATTATAATAATTATAATTATACGCCACACCATACTATTTTAATAATTAGTAATATTTTATTTTATCATTATGACATATTTAGTTCCTATTACAATATGTTCTTTTCTGCATATTACTTTTACAAAATAATGGCGATGTTTCACATCTGCCAGGCGTCCCGTGACGGCTCACATTTTTTTATACAGATCAATAGAGATCTAGTCAGCTGACAGGTTCACAACTCCAATTGCAAATACTCTAGTATCTTTTTATATATTTAGTTATAATTAATTAATGTGAGTAACTTTATTTAATTATTATAACGTACGGTATAATACTTTATATAAAACTTTTTTTAATAAGCAATATTTGAAAAAAAATCGATCAGAAATTTAATATACATGGTTAATGGGTTTAAGCACGTATACGACCAAACATGCCGTAGGAGTCTACAGTTCCATTTGCTCGTCTCTTTTCAGAAGCGCTAACGTACTCGTGTGTAGAGACCATCAAATTAATATATAAAATTCCGTAGATAGTTGGGTCAGACGAATAGGCCCAGTCCACTAGTAACTTGCATATTTAATGTATCCACAGTCGGCCACATCCACTACGAGACATATTGACAGCGGTTATCTCGGCTATTACACGTTTGAATTTGCAAGTTAAATTTATATGTATTTGATGGATCTGTTAAGCCTATGTGTAATGTATAGGTATAGTGGGATCCGATTGTATCGAATATAAAATGATTTCATCCCAACTCGTTTGTGAAAACACGCTCCCGTGATTAGGAATAATTTGTGATTATCTTCTGATTTAAGGTTGAATGCATAGAACATGAAATCATGTCAACTGCTAGGTATTTATCAATTAAATTGGTGATTGTAGGGCAAGCAAAAGTTCTAAAATTTTGTAGTAGATGAGTTTTTCATCTGTCTTTTCCCCATGAGTTGTTAACTCAATGGAGCTAGTGATTTTGAATTTCAAAACACAGTGTTTGTCATCAAGTGTTTTACTTGTACTGTAGAAAGTAAATCTGTGAGAATTTTAGAAGACTTTACCATCTCTTTCTAAGAGTATTCTACTACCTTTTGTTCAGTCATGTCCTTTTCACTTATATAATATTACTTATTATTACTTTGAAAGTAACTGTGTTCCCCTTTGAACCGCTTTATCAAATTCAGTGAAATTCGTCATAGATATACTTTGATTCTTGAGAAAGGGCATCTTTTTCTTCATAATCGTTCGTTCTCCATAACTACCAGTCTCTCGTAACTCTTACGTTCTCTACGTGGAATATGACCGAAATAGCTTAGGGCACGGTGGAGTTATCATAGACAAGAGGCATTAGGTGTTTTCCATCTTGAGTTCTTAGAGTTAAACGCATGTTCGTGACAGACAAGTTTTTGCGGTGGACTATCCAAGGAATGCTGAGTAGGCGGCGCGAACACGACATCTCAAAAGCGTCGATCCTCTGTCTGTCAGTGGCTCGAAGCGTCCAGGTTTCTACAATCCTTGTTTTCTCTACAATCTTCTACAGGTTAAAAGATTGTGGAGAAAACAAGTGTGCGAACGACGTGTATTTTAGTCCGGTTTCCGTATTTTGCCCATTTGGATCATATTGGTTTTGGCCATACCAAAGAAAGGACTAAGCTACTTTTTATCGTGTTAACCGACCCGGGTGGACCCGCACTCAAAGCAATTTTTATATAACAAAATACTTATTCATAACAACACTGTTTATGTACACCTACATATCCTTATCAATCTTGTAGTTACTATCATTCATTATAAAAGAAAATCACAAACATTCAACTCTCATTACTTGTAATTGAGAAACGTGAACGTAAATGTGTATTATTTCTTTCTTTAACAACAAAGTCATTAAAGTTCTCCAGTCAATTATCATTTAGTTCGAGTTTGTACAAATATTTTATGTCATATGATGAGTTTTAGACTCAAGTTATTGTACTTTCTGGGATGTTTAAGTATTAATTTAATTTTATTATAACAAGTATGATGACAATTGTAGACAAGTTGTTGAAACAAATAACATGTCAAGATCGTGAAACATATAGAGTGTGTTTAACTGTGTACTTTTGCTTTTTTATAAATTAAATAAACCAATAACATTGTTTAAAGTGTTAAAAAATCTAGAATTCACCTAGGATAAAAAAAGACCTTGAAAAAGTACGAAATAAGATTTTCAGGAAACGTACGGTACCGTTACACTTTAACAACGAGACTACGACTTTTCAAACTTAAAAATGTGTATCTCTGTACACTGATAATTGTGACTATCTTGCTTCTTTAGTAACGTTATTTAAGCCCGTGTCAAAGTCTTGTTTTATAGATTTTCATACATATTAATTTATTTGCAAAGTATATTTAAAGTTAGAACAGACAAGAATACAATAGAAACATCACAGTTATCGAATAAATACGGACAAAGTCACGAGCAAACGCTGATAACATTTTTTTTTTGGAATGTGTTAGTAACGCTTCACATTGTTACCAAAACGGCATTATTTATCTATAACGATAAGGGTAAGTGATCAACATGCTTCTAACGGTAAGGGTATCGTTAGAAGCTATTAGAACATCATAAATAGGGGTTTGTCCAATTCTAATAAGTAGTTGAGAAGCTATAAGGAAACAAATGACAATACATACATACATGATCTATCAAATTCATACCCCTCCTTTGGTTCTGCAGTAGTCGGGTAAAAATAGAATAGAATATATACAGGATAGATCAAAAGTTCGTTTAAATCTGAATCGGTAATTGCGACGAGCAGCGACAGCGGTGTGGGGCGGAGGGGCTACGAAGCGCAAAAGTGGCCAATGGGAATTCAGTATCATGGCGTGGCTTAGTGATACACTACGCGCGTTCTGTGTACGCTAGTACTACCGCAACAACGATTCTTTCACTCTAGTGCAACGAAAATTTTGCGCTCATTACATACATGCGTAAAAGTGAAGCTCCATCTATTCAATTGATTATAAAATGGGGACAGAAGTTCGAGGAGACTGGTTCAACAATGAATCAACCATGCCCCGGCCGACCTAGAACATAAAAAAATCCCGAAATCGTCCAGCGTGTAAGAGCGTGTACCAGAGGTAGTAGAGCCACGCTGATTTCAGCACGAATGGGCCGGCTCGACCCGGCCAGTACTACCCTCACACAGAAGACCATCCTAATAATGACAGCATTCTTGCTGTCGTATTTCGTTGGTGAGTGTGAGACCGGAGGCTCAATCATTCTGCATCATTCTCCCGCCCTTCGAAGGCCGGGAGAATGATGCAGGCCTAACCAGGCTGCCATGGTAGGGGTCACCATGCTACATTGCCTACCCTCACAATAAGCATGGTGACCCCTACTCCTGGATTCTACTCATGCTTACCATCAGGCAGAGTAGAGTCACTTTGGCAGGCTTAAATATAAAAAAAAAAAAAAAGCGTCTATTCGTGAAAATCCTGGACTCTACTTGGAAGCGGTCCAGCGCCTTAGGCGTGCCCAGAACATCTTTGATTCGTTTTCTTCATAAAGTTTTACATTTATATCCGTACAAAATTCAAATGGTACAGGAATTAAAGCTTCAAGAGCGAGCTCTTGGATTTGGACAAAAGTGATATAAGGTGACATTAACTGGCCACCTCATTGCTCGGACTTATCCCCAATGGACTTCTTTCATTGGGGATACCTAAAAGCAAAGTTTTCAACAAAAAGTTTTTTTTTACGTCTGGAAATCCCCTCGGACCACCACGCCAACGGGGTTTTCTATACGGCGGGGCGGTGTGTTGTCAGAATCGAACCAACTAAAACCATACGGTGTGCCCTCTTGCGGGCTTAGACTCTATACGACCCTCTCTTAGACGACGTCTGGACACACGCGGACACCGCCCCTCGCGGCTGGCCAAACTAATACGAATGGAGGGGAAAAACCCGTCCCGCCCACCCGCAACCACACTGAAGGCGGCATGAGGTGCAGATGTGCGCGGCTCCGCCGACCGGTTCGCCAGCGGTTGATCTGGTTTGAGTTGAGATTGTCCTCCCGGGCATTCTCCGCCGCCTCCTTCTGCGAGAAAACGTCTTCTCAGAAGGTTACGACCGCGGTAAAACAGCTTTCGCTACCGCCCATGTAGCGAACGACGGCCGGTAGCGAGAGATCTCCTCCGATAACGGCAGTGAGCGCCCGGCCCGCGAATTAAAGAAAAATATTCAAGAGGAAATGCAAAATATTTCATGAAATACTTGTGAGGCCGTCATTGAAAATTTTCGCTCCAGGTTGCAACAGTGTCAAAATAGTTGCGGATAACATATGGGTGATATATTTTTTTTAAAATAAAATCCCCATTTGTGTACTTTAATAATAAATAAACAGTTTTTATCTCACATAACTTATTTCTTTTAAATCATCATTTGAAATATAAACGAACTTTTGGTCCACTGTATAATAAATGACAAGGAATTATTGAAAACACTTAAAAATTTACTATTGGGTAGAAAATTGTTTGATAGAGGTATTTCACATGATGATATTACGAAACTCCGCATTTATCCAGTTCCGAATGGTATTTTATATCTACAACAATTCTTGCAAAAGTGGTTTAACGAGTTCAAATTAATTGACATGGAATTATAGTGGCACGTGTTTTAATAATTGTAATGAGAGTGAAGTATATTTTTTACTACGTGGTTTTTTTTATAACATTGCCCAAAGTCCGTGTCCCACATAATAGGTATGCTTCACTCTCACTACTTTTAGTATTTCGTGATAAAGTTTCATGACGCGGGTGTATACAAGCACGTAATTTGTCCCGCGCAATTGAAGCCTAAGTATATGTCTCAGTTGCGCTGTTTATATAAATAAAATGCGTATGTGAGTGCGAAGCTAGAGGCGGCCTAATAATAAATAAATATTTTGGACACCTGACACACAACATCATCTAGTCCCAAGCTAAGCAGAGCTTGTGTTATGGGTACTAGACAACTGATATAAATACATAAACATACTTTTTTTTTTTTGTAAATACAGAAGCCAATCCACCCAGACTCCGAAACAAATATTTGTGATTGATTCAGAAGCTTCTCAAAAGGCTGCTCGTTCAGAATGAGTATGAAGACCGTAGTGGTCTTAGTCTTAGATTCTACCCATGTTTTCTACCAGTCAGAGTAAAGTCACTTTCGCAGGCTCACATATATGAAATAAATATTATGGATTAAAAAATGAAAAAAGAACGGTATCAAACAAGTCTGAATAAAAGAAAAACTTAAAGGTGAATTTAATAAAAGTATGTTAAAAGTAATATTTCATTATAATTAGAAGAACTTAATTATAAACAATATAAAACTACAATAAACAAATTGATAGGAAGGTTAAGAAGTTTGAACTCTCTTGGCGATTATATTTATGCGCAGGAATTTTATATAATGGGTTACTTTTATTTTCTGTGAAATTAGAAGTTATGACTTAATCCAACAGTGGGAAATTTACAGTCTCGAATTCGTAATGGTTTTGGTGTATGAATGAAATGACTACGAACACAAGAACTGCAAACTTATAATAAAAATATTGGTACGTTGCGAATGGAAGATACAAAATTACACGGGAAAATAAACCTTGAAGAAGTGTGTGTGTACACAAAGTAATTTTCTTGTTCTTTGTTCGAAATAATTTTGCATTGCCCTCATTTTTTACTTAACTGTATGAATAATATCATTCAATTTACCTGAAAAATGATATCATAAGTTATCTTAATATTAATGCGAATAGGCAGTGAACGTAAACAAAACGTATTAAAGGCCGTATATTATTATAGACTGTACATAAATAATTTAAATAGTATACGGTCGGAGGATCCTCCCTTTGTGTTGGAGGAACATGATATCAGTTCCTCTACAGTGGTGACCCCGACGTGATTGGAAGCAGCCTTCAAGGAAGCAGATCAGAAGCGCCATCTTGCTCACTCCCACAGCCATGACCGTCAGTCTCAGCCAGCCAGCAACCTCGGCCTCAACAGGGATACCACACGCAGGACTCGACCGCTGTTTGATCCTACTCCCTCAACAGCGTCTAGGCACAGCACACTGCACCTACGGTCCACGTAAGAAGAGCATCTCTCTCCCCTCTAAGCAGCAGCCAGCCACTACGCAGCAACCGCCCCGACTCACTGGGGACTTCAGCGCAGCACCGCGCACCACACGCCCGACTCACTGGGGTCAGCGGACTTCAGCCCCGACTCACTGGGACTAGCGGCACTCAGTTCCGACTCACTCGAACTGCTCACTCCTGGCACTGGCAAACTCCGCAACAGAGCACAGACAACTGACTCATCATATCGACGGCGATACGATGTGAGTTGAGTGATGTGGCGACTTCCACATACAGCGCGACGAAAACATATGACAGCGCCATCTAGCAAAGAAACACGGAACTACAAAGAAAAACACGTAACGATACTATACGAAGTAATTATTAATCCTGAATCGCGAAAGTGACATTCTCGCGCCGATTAGCATATATACAACATCCCAACATCAACTGTTGGGCAGTGGCCCGCCAGGCATGATCACCTCGCCTGGTCGGTTGATCCTCCCTTTGTGTTGGAGGAACATGATATCCGTTCCTCTACAGTGACCATTGGATCAGTCGTCGCCATACTATTTAAGAATGCAGAGACTGCAGTATGTTCAGATACTTCCAAATCATACGGCCTGCGGTCTCTCACTCAAGAACGAACATCAGCACGAATGCTGTTGTTTTAGATGGACTTCTGTGAGTAGCAGGTAGCCTTAGTAGTTTGTAGAATAAAATACTAGTAGCGTCTGTCCTTGCTATTAGTCTTCTTACTCTGTTAAAATAAGCTCAATGCTTATTTTTACTCTGGGTGCACGTCGTTTGTTTATTTATTGTCTTCATTGTTAATACAAAATAGTACAAAAGAAAATAATCATATGAGTTACAAATTATATGTACAACAATTGTTTATGTACTTCATGATATGGTCACCGGTATATCAAGCTGCCTAAGCCTGCACAGTTCTTTAATGAAAGTGAAAAAATTCCCTTTAGATTCTACGTGTAGTTATAGTAGCATAAATATATAGTACAATGAACACCCTAGAAAGGAAATCCTCGGAACCCTTACGGTTCCTGGATCATCACCAGCTTGTATACCAGGACGTACCTTTTTGAGCACATCGCGGCGCCACCGTAGCCTGCTTCTACTAAGGTGATAGATGACCTCACCTGTCACCCCCTGACCTACGATTATGAAAGACAGAGGTCGTTCAGCGAACTTCGGCACCTATGTCTTATGCAGTATCTGATCCATTCTAGAGTCTGTTTGACATTTTTAAATCTCTTTCGATCCCACTCATATGGATTTAAACGATTCGAGTTTGCCATAATGTACTATTATATTCCTGGCAAATTTTGATACATGATTGATGATGAAATCAACTTATTCTATCAATTTCACTCTATTATTTTATTGTATTTAATAGCTTAACAAGTTTTAAATTATTATATTTTCATTTATTTAACATACAATATATTTATCATAACAATTAATTCTATATGAAGAAATCCTTACTGATATCATAAATTATAAAGTCAATCTATCTAATTATATATTATATTTTGCAAAAATGCACCTTAAATCGTCTGCAAAGCTTTTTAACCGCTGTTTATTAGGTTATTAGAAAAATTAGTGAAAGTAGCTGAAAAGGCCCTCAAGTTTGTAACAAGGCTGTCATCATCTTCCTAGCCTTATTCCCAAGTTTATTTGGGGTCGGCTACTATATGCATGATGAATGAAAAATTAATAATCAGTTTTAACTGGACATTATTTCTGACCTTTAAGACATTGTGTAATGGATGATATTCGGGCTGAGACACTCAGTTGTCTGAATTCAAGGTTATCCGGTTACCATAGCAAATACAACAGTTTTTCGATTAATTCATGTTTTGTAATAATAAGCTAATTATGAGGTAATAATAGACGTAACAACGTACGTAATAATTCGTTCGAATGCGGTGTATGTAGAATTAATCTTTTTCCCAACATCCTTAAAACATTGCTTAGTTACTGAATTTACAAGAAGATTTTTATATTTGACGCCGCTAACTTAATAATATAGACATAAACTCTAGTATTTTTTTTCAACAATTAATATTTAATCACGATGAATAAATTACGACTTTAAAATACAGTATTTCTTTTACAAAACATGCTTTACATAAAGTTGTATGAAACAGTCAGCAATTACGGCAACGTTGTAGTTAAGAATTTTAAATTCCAGCACAATGACTGCACAAAAGTGCAAAGAAAGCTCGCACAAAAAGATTTGAAAGCATCTGTAGCTTGGATACAGCTTTGAACTGCAAATTACAACTGAGATAAACAGTGGCTTTATGCGCCGAGTCGAGGCTCACTACCATCTACGGCAGTTCGTAGCGGTACTACGTAGAGAGCGGACGGACGTAGCACGACGTAGAGAGTACGCCGGCGCGGTATGTACGAACCACCAACACAGTGCGTCTGCAAACATAAACAAATAGTGATATGAGTTGTGCGTCCCCAAGTGTAGTATTCCGACTAACTCTTCTCATATTAACTTTTATAGTGTCGTGTACATTTATCGCCAGTGTAGTGTGGTTATTGCGAACGAGAAACACGGCCAACCAAAATGAGAATTATTACTTGTCGAGAATTAATATAAGCACTGCAAAAAGTGACAGTAGCAATATAACAACGACACCTCCTACATCGGACCATTACAAAGACTTGATTAAAATAGAGATAGCGATGCGACGAGTGGAAGAAAACAGTAGAAGGTTAAAAGAGTATACAAAATCGTTGTTATGGGATAACAAGGATAAGTCTCTATGGTGTGTTTTGTTTAAAGACAACGAGAGAACGGATAAAACGAATATGCGAGCAACAAAGAAACACCCTATTGATGAAGATTACATTCGAACGTTGAGAGAACAAAAAAAGATAGAAGCTATGATACATTTGAGGCATCACGGCTCACATCACCGACGAAGATCCGAAGTACTGCCAAATTTGCCTTATATCAAGTAAATAGCGCATACATTTTTAAGGGAAAATTTAGGGTAAACTACATCGAGTTCTCCGCGATACAGTTTGGAACTATAATAAAAACAAAGTTTTCACTTAACTCGCTCAGCTGTCAAATTAAACGAATTATATTAACTGTTCGTGAAAAGTCCGGCGGAGTTTCGTTTGTGAGAAATAAAGAACAATTTTATTAAGGTTGTTGTAAATATTTTATACGTGAGTGGAATGTAAATGAAAGTGTTTAATGTGTACATATACAATATTAATGATGTGTAAGTGTAAATATAATGCGATATATTCAAAATTTACGTTGACTACAGACAATATTTTAGATTAAATATTTGGAACGAATTTGTATAAGGTCGTCATTGTTACATTTATTGTTTTATCTACTTTTTGAAATTTAAGCATATAAATGTATACAAAAAGTATTTTGTTAAAACCATAGATTAATTACATAGTAATTTTATAATCGTTTGTTTTGCATTATTTTTATGTGAATTCATTACAAACTCAAGATTAATATTAGTAATTATTTATTCATTCATCAAGAACATTCCATAATCAATCAACAATAATAGCAATAAAACAGATAATTAATTAGTTATTTTATCTTCTCGTCTCTGCTGTTAGTTAATCTTTGTTTCGTCGAAAATTTTCTTTATTACAACATTTTATTGACTTTCCTTTAGTGGTTTATGAAATACATGACAACGAAGTAATCAATATAAATTCAAAAATGTATCCTTGTAGTGAATGGGATAAAAATGTGAGAAAAGAGGACTGTTACCATAGCAAAGAGGCGTAACTGCATGTTAGCGTAACCTAATTTGAGTCATATTGTTCTCATGTTTACGTGACTTTTTTAAATTACAAACATCATGTGACGTTACTCTGTTTACCATATTGGGCACATATGAGAACATTAAAGTCGCAAAACCTGTTCTCTTAATTGAACCTCATTGTCAAAGTAATCACGTTTTTACAAATTGTCACCCTTTCAATCCGACGCTTTTCAGTAACGGAATAATTAGCACGAACACTGAACGACTCCTTTTTATTACTCAATTGTACAATAAGAAAGGTTTTATTTTTGGGTAATGTACGTATATGGGTGCAAATGTTCTGTAAAATGTCTCTTGATCCTAGAGTCTAAACAGCTTTTGATTTGTGATGTTTCATAACAAAACAGGTGACAGAGAGTACCTTATAAATATATCTTATAAGATTTCATATAATCTTTTACTTGTCAGGTACTATTAATTTCATGAAATCCTGTTGTTATGTTTCTGTATGTATCTTATAAATTCAATATACGCAATCTGACAAACAATCAAAATCAACTATTAAGACGCTGATACATTTTGCTACATTCATATTTTAAATAAATTTTCATAATGTTTGGTATACGTCTAGTTTTAGGTTTGACGAGACCAGCCTTTTATTTCCATTAATTAGTGACTGTCATTATAATCACCATGTTAACATTACGGTTTTCGTGCATTACTGACTAATTAACGGATAAAATCATGCTTCAATACAGATCATAGAGGAAGAGTTGATTTTAGCAATAGAATATCTAATTCAGTTCAGATGAATAATTTTTGATAATTGAGTAAACATATTTGTATGTTTTGTTAAATTTGTTTATTATTATTATATTTTAACGAATATGGTATTATTTTGTAATTTGAGTACAACTTCATTGTACAAATTATAGTCATTAATAGTTAAGATGTAATTCGTTTGTAATTGTAACATTATTTGCAGAAACTATATTTATAATCCACTGATATTTAAAATATAAGTATCCTTTACAATTTTAATTGTTTCAAGGTTACAAGTGTTAATAAAATGGTTTTTGTGTATCCTATTGTTTTTATATACAAATGTATTGACATTAGCTGTTGTTTCTACTATAATAAATACTTTTTTATTTATCTCAATGCGAAAAGAATCATACAGAGAATAGAAAAGAATATCATTTTTAGGGTTCCGAAGTTCATAACTCGGAACCCTTATAGATTCGTCATGTCCGTCTGTCCGTCCGTCCGTCCGTCCGTCCGTCCGTCCGTCCGTCCGTCCGTCCGTCCGTCCGTCCGTCCGTCCTCGACTTACCGTCCAAACGGTAAGTGCTAGAAAGATGAAAGTTTGCATGAATACGTGTTGTAATTACGTCGACAAAGTGCTACAATAAAATTATGAAAAATAATTTTATTTGGGGTACCTCCCCTACACGTAAAGTGGGGATGATTTTTTTTTCTCGAGGCTACCCCATCGTGTGGGGTATCATTAGATAGGCCTTTTAAAAACAATAAAGGGTTTCCTCGACGATTTTTTGATTTAGGTATCCGTTTGCGAGATATTTCACTTTAAAGGGCACTTTTTTGTAAAAACAGGGCGTCCCCCCCCCTCTAAAAGCTAAACGGCTGGCTCAAAAAATCTGAAAAAAATCGTGATGGTGGTCCATTTAATGAACTTTGAAGGAAAACTATAACCGATTAGATGACTTTCTTAGTTCAGGAGTTATAAAGGCTTATATGGTAAAATGTGCTCACTTGGAAAACGTCATACAAAATTAACGTATTAATACGTAAACATAACAATTATCTATTGGATACGATTTTAAATCCACATACCATTATAGGTGACTGAGGAACCCTTTCCTGTGCGTGGCCTGACACGCACTTGGCCGATTTTTATTTTTATACATTCGACAGACTAAATAAGAAACAACCAACTATAATTAAAAATTAGTGCCATTATTTTAAATCAAGTACATTATGCCAAAATTAATATTAAATTAAGATTATAAGTACCAAAATTACATAGTTTTGGTACCTATAATCTTATCAGCAACAGTATTTTGTGGCACTTACTGGTGCCACAATATACTGTTTTTAATGTTAGTAGGAAAATGTCAGAGCACTTACATAATTTGTAATTCTGTCAGAGCTCATGAATTGAAGTTAATATTGGTAATCTTCTTAATTTTTGTATTTCATGACCTCCAGACCAGATTAGATAGGCTTCATAGGTTTTCACCTAAAACGTTTTAGAATCGATCAGCATTCTGGTTTTATCGTCGTGACAATTGAATTTGACGCGAACAGACGTGAAGACAGTATTAAAATCATCTGGCTGTCTAAGTAATAGTATTCCAAATTTCTCTGATCGCAATAGGAATGCCCTTATACTCATAAAGCTCTTTTAAAGATGGGATATAGACAAATGGTTATGTACCTACTTAGTAAGTAATCCTTATTTATTTATAGAAAGTTTTGATTTCTTTTGCATTTTTCTTTAAAGATAATATGAAATCCAATAGCCTAATAAACGGTTAGAGCTGCATAATTCTTGGAAATATAGTCGCAATTATAATTAAACATTACACTGAGCATGTAAGAATTGAAAAGAACGTAATTAAGGGTTTCTTATGCGTTGTAACCATCCTGTATAGAAAAGGTATAACACTTTGTTATGCACATGCAGTAATTTCACAGGTAGAATTATATGCTAGTCGAGTGAAATAAATTGATGTTGTGTCCTTCTCTAACGAAATAAAATCAGACACAAGTAGTCACTCAGCCATATAAAGTGTCCGAGTTAAGTTATTCATTTATTTTAAAATGCTTTTTAATACGAGCGTAATTTAATGGTTGCAAGAATTAATAGATACTCCCTGACAGTTGACAATTTTACATAATTTCTTCGGGAAATCATTCAGACGTAGTTGATATGTTTTGAAAGTCCAAGTACTTATTATTATTATTAAGTACTTATTATTGGTAAGCAAAGAAAATATATTCTTAACATGTATGTAGTATCATACCTACATGGAAAGAATATATTTTCTTTGCTTGTCAATAATAATAACCTATAACGACAGTAAAGATGCCTCGGTGATCCCAACTAATAATGGATGGTTTCTCAAGTGGAGATTCGGATAGCTTCGTATTATAAACTTTTCTTAAGGTTTATAGACTTGGTTGGTCACATAAGGGCTTAGCTCGATCAGAACAATACTAGGACCTCAGAAAAATCTCTTATATTCTAAGGAATAAAAGGGTTTTTCTGAGGCCTATAATAAAGGTTAGCCTTTGTTATTCCCAAAATTATTTGGGGTCATGTACTAGTTGTTTTTATGTATACGAGTAAGTCCGTCAAAGTGGCTCTAATGTACTTAACTAAAAGCATGTGTATAATCCAAGAGTAGTGGTCACCACACATTGCGAATGCAGACAATGCAGTAATGTGATCACCAAACACGTGTGTGGCCACAATGTGTAATATGTGTGTGTGTAATGGTGTGTGTGGCGGTCTATTAAAAAGCTTTTGCATCATTAGGCCTCCGGTTTCTCACTCAGTAACCAAACACGATAGTACTAATGCTGTTAAGTTAGGTTCGTCTTCTATAAGAGGGTAGTATCAAATCGGTCAAGCCGGCCCGTTTGGATTGAAACCAGGATGGCTTACTATCATGAACTGTCAACTGTAATTTCACCTGAATATCAGTTTTTATACGGAGTGACTGGCATCAAACCTTCGAAAACCTGGGAACGAGCAATTGAATGTTGAACTTGATCACAGCCTCATAGAAAATAAGTATAAGGTAATTCTTCCATCATTTTTCACAGTGTGGGTAAAGTTTCAGGTCTTCTCCTCTTTCCCCAATTCTGGGAAGGATTCTTTGGTAGGTACATAACAATACGATTCGCATATGTGATACTTGCTGTTCGTTCTCAGAGGATCTATTCGTCAGATCCATAGTGGATTTACTAATAATAATTTTTCTCGTTAGATCTATTATTTACATTAAATTGGCTCGTTGGTCTAGTGGTTAGCGTATGCGACTGCTGATCAATAGGTATCGAGTTCGTTTCACAAATATTTGTTTCGGAGTTAGGGTGTTTTCTATGTTTAATATGTATGTTTTTGTTGTCTAGTACCCATAATACAAGCTCTGTTTAGTTTGGGGACTAGATGACTAGATGTGCGAAATATGTCCGAAATATTTATTTACTTAACTCTATTAAGTTTTTTTTTTTTGGAAAATAACACGTCTGTATAAATCCTTCTTTAGTCATTTGAAGACATTTATGTTTAATTAAAGAAATCGTGTACCGTCTTAGTCTCGTAAGATTGTTTACATTTAATTATTACTTTTGTTGAGCCCTACAATCAAACTAAAAGCTTATGTAAAGGGTGGGTTCAAGTATGTAATATTGGTATAGTAGTGGTTGAACATTCGAACCCTCCCTAGCTGCATGAAGGATCAAACTAATAACAAAATTACGTAACCCCTGGCGTTTTAAATTAATTAAGTGTAAAGACAATCAAATGAAGTCTGTAAAACAAGCAACTAACTTTATTACTATTTAATATTGACCAAGCAAGCGCAAATTTTAAATGTTTTGAAATATTGTTCTATTAATAAAAAAACAAATAGGAAAGGATTTTTATTGTTTAATCAGTTATTTCTTGTGGGTCGGTAAACGGTACTCAATAATTAAAATTAGGAATGTTGCACATTGAAAAGGGATTTTATAGCGGGCAGCCTCCATGGTGTAAATTCTTTGAGAAATGCGCTGTCACCTGTAAACGGCAGTGGGCTAAATTGTAAGAGGCAAAAAGTTAAATTGGAATATAGAAGAATTGGATAGTGTGGAAGTTTTGGTAAATGTGACTTGTGATTGTGAGACTGCATTATCTCAAAGAGTCGAGCTGGCGTATTCTTTTATAATGGAGATATTGCAATGAGAAATAGAGATAGAGAGAAAGAGAAATGAAATGGTCAATAATTTTGGTTTAATAAAAATGAAAAATATCTGTGATATTAATTTATCCTTTACCTTCCCTGACAACCTCACCTCTTAGCGGTCAATAGATCCGGAATTATATATTAAAAAAATAGTTTTAAAAAACTAAACAAACAAGCTTTTCAACTAAAAAGTAGAAAATAATTTTAATGTAAAAAGCGTGGGGCGACGTTATTGAAATATTTTAAGAAAGCACCCCACGCTTTGTTACATTAAAATTATTTAATGTAAGAAAGCGTGTTTGTTTAGTTTTTTAAAACTATTGTTTTTAGAAAGACTAAAAAATACTAATTTGTTTCAACATTTTATTCATTTAGGTTTTCAAATTAGTATATTGTCATCGGTCCTCGATAAATCTACAAAGTTTAAACTAAATCTGGCTGTTTAAAGTGTGTCAAAATCGCACCCAAAGGAGTCGATTACAAACATACAGGTGAAGCTAATAAAAAGCGTGTAAAAACAGGATTTGTCTTGGAACAAAGAAAGCTGTGAAACTAATTGTCTAGTTTTTTTGTGTCATTAATTAATGGATTTTCATTGTCATTAATTATTTCTTTCAAACATAAAATGCAGTTTAATAAAAATTCAAACTGAAAACATGAGTATAGGCTAAAAAGTACATGTTTTCAGTTGATTCCTTCATTTTCATATTCCTTTTATACATTAAAATGAAAAAGTGTAAGGTTCAGCTGTCTGTTCACACAATTATATATACTGTGAACGTGAATGGTGTTATCCGTTGAAAAATTACTAGGCATGCAAAAATTATAAAAGAATAGACTAGCATATTTTATTACTCGAATGCGTCATTACCCGACTACGTGAGAAGGAGGGTAATATTTGTGGATAATAAGTATGTACATATTTATTCTCTGTATGTCTGTATGTTCATTTCTTTGACACGCCCTATAGCCCAAATATTTGGATGGATTTGACATATGAGATGTTGTTGAATTCGTTAGAATTGTACTTGTGACTTTGACTATATAGATTTCCAGAATCAGCCGTTTAGCTTTTCGAGAGAGCATGGGGACGCTCTATTTTTACTAAAAATGTTCTTTAAAGTTAAATAACTCGCAAACGGTTAGGTAACTAAAAAAATCATCTTAGCAGCCTCTCAATATTTTTAAAAGACATGACGAATCTATACTAAGGAACCGGAAAAAACACAACAGCGCCATATACCGACGAAACACTGAATCACAGAGTGCTGAATTGTGATATAGAAATGATCTCGCCAATTTGCATATTCACAATACAGTAACATCAACCGTTGGGCGGTAGCCCGCCTTGCACGATCATCACGCCTGGTCGGAGGATGCCTTTGTGTTTAAGGAACATAATACTCGTTTCGGCACAAATTCAACATTTTATTAGATTAATTTTATTCAAGGAATTTTAAAGGAACCACCACTTACTTTTCAGTACGTTTTCATAGTGTTCCTAAAGTATTTTTACCAACCATAACTGCATACGGGCAAGCATTAACCCCTGAAATAGATTATACTGAGGAAATGGTGGCACTCACGCAGGCTGCGACTGAATTTTCTGGAAGATTGTTATAGCTCTAAGCTTTCTGAAGGAAATATAAGATTCATATCACACCCTTTATACTCATATTTGGTATAAAAGTGTATATATTTAGCACCATGTGGGTAGAAATACTCTTTGTAGAGGTTTTCGCGATAGAGTAAATGGAAAGCCGATATTTATAGTGGATGACTATAGACTATTTTTGGTGTATGTATACTTTTGTAGATAGTAATATGTTTCTTTATATGATTTTGAATATATTAAAATTCCAAAAATACGCTTCTTTTGACCATTATGACATAAAATATTACTTCCAAGTGACCATCAGGTGTTTTTACGTCCTTACACGGCGAAGGAAAGTAAAATAACACAATAGGACAGCTCTCAATAGATGAACCAAAAGCTTGGTTGTGTCCTTTGCGGATATTATCAAAGACTAAAAACGTTACGTAAAATTTAGGCAAGATCCGCAGTAAATCATTCACTGTCAGGACAAAACTAAAATTGGTCGCTAAGAAGAAAAATGTTGGGGAGAATGTTAATATTTTTCTACAGGGGTTTTAAGGCAGAGATTTCATACTAGATTTTTAACCACTCTCGTTAAGTTTGATTGGAAATCAAACAACTAAGGTAGAATACGTAACATATTTTTTATTATATCTATCTATTTATAAGCTGCATGAAATTATGGAACTGAATGACGAGTGCTTTTCCGAGATTTTTAAGCAAACACGGATAACAAAACTAACCCGTGCGCGATCCCTGTAAAGCTTCTACTTGAAGAGGGTCACTACAGTAGTTGGTTGATATGTAAGTATAAGAAAATTACATTTGAAGATACTTTTGAAATTATACACTAAGATTACCTTAAGCAAATCATTTGTGAGCTAAATATAACCTTCTTTCAACTTGCCGCAACATCAAATTATAAAATATATAAAATCGGCCAAGTGCGTGTCAGGCCACGCACAGGAAAGGGTTCCTCAGTCACCTATAATGGTATGTGGATTTAAAATCGTATCCAATAGATAATTGTTATGTTTACGTATTAATACGTTAATTTTGTATGACGTTTTCCAAGTGAGCGCATTTTACCATATAAGCCTTTATAACTCCTGAACTAAGAAAGTCATCTAATCGGTTATAGTTTTCCTTCAAAGTTCATTAGATGGACCACCGTCACGATTTTTTTCAGATTTTTTGAGCCAGCCGTTTAGCTTTTAGAGGGGGGGGACGCCCTGTTTTTACAAAAAAGTGCCTTTTAAAGTGAAATATCTCGCAAACGGATACCTAAATCAAAAAATCGTCTAGGAAACCCTTTATTGTTTTTAAAACACCTATCTAATGATACCCCACACGATGGGGTAGCCTCGAGAAAAAAAAATCATCCCCACTTTACATGTAGGGGAGGTACCCCAAATAAAATTATTTTTCATAATTTTATTGTAGCACTTTGTCGACGTAATTACAACACGTATTCATGCAAACTTTCATCTTTCTAGCACTTACCGTTTGGACGGTAAGTCGAGGACGGACGGACGGACGGACGGACGGACGGACAGACGGACATGACGAATCTATAAGGGTTCCGAGTTATGAACCTTGGAACCCTAATAAAAATGGAGAGAAACATTTACTAAATACTAAATGTTATGTAAAATGACTAATGACCATGAATAAAAGCGTTCAAATTAGTAGAAATGTCAACGTACTTCACTGTCGTAAGCCACTTATTTCTACTTGACTTACGTTTTTACATTATCGTTACCAAGTACATTTTGGTCGTTGGGCATTAGTTGAAGTTTCAAATAATTCTTTATAAATACGACTTAAAGGTATAAAACTCTTTTCGAAGAAGGTGCCTCATAGGGGAAGTTCGTGTTATAAATTGTAAAATATATTCACAGCTACGAGGTTTGTATGGAGACATCATATTTCTATTTGCATGATTTCTCATTTCATACAGAAGTTAATATAATTATAAAGATATAAGTGGATATGTTCCACCTTATTGCTATTTGTCAATCAAGTATTTTTCAAATAGGTGGTTCGATCTGCCTCACAGAAAACAAGTAATCCTTACTTTTATCGAGAGTATTACTGAATTCTGAATACATGCTCCCTAACTTTAAAGAATGTGATTTTTAATTGGCAACATGTTTCTAACTCCCGTTTGTGTAATGGTCTAGCTATATTCTTTGCACTAGTTCCCTCGCCCTTACCATTATAGTTACCACAATACTCATCATTCCTCAAAGAGGAATGATGAGTATTGTGGTAACTATTTGTGTGATGAGTGATGAGTGTGTGGTCGCTTTTAAAAATATTTTCAAGAAGCGTTGTTAAGGAGTTATTACATAAAGAATATTTAATTAACCTTTAATGATTCTTCACACTTCTAAAAACTTCGGTAAAAGGAGGACAGGAAATGATGATGATAATAATTTTGTAAAACTTTACCTTTAATGTTATATTTATTTACAATATCAACTTAGAATATTTACATTTTTTACATACAAGCGTCAAAAACTTCCCCCGCATCATCGCTTACTCTTTAATATTTTTACAAAATTTTTGTAAATAATAAATTTGGTTCATAAACACCTATTTTGAACATTTATTCTGTTTCCTATCGGAAACCATTAAAGTCCCTAAGTAATAAAATACGTCGTTTTCGTTTTCCGATCTAAAAAGTTCGACCCTTCTTTATAAGTTAACCACTATCACCGATCTTTTTACAAAAATGGCGACAAACATGACACTGCCTTCAAAAAGTACGTGTACCACATTTAGTTTAACGACAGCTATGAGCTTGTCGAGCACGATCCCTTTGCGTTCCCAACTTTTTAACTCATCATTATTATGATTCCGATACCGTTGAAATGCGTTTCATGTATTCTCTGTATCGTTAAACTCTTCAGTAATAAAAATGATATGGTAGTATTATATATATAATATAATGTAATTTTAACATAATGGTAAAATATTTACTCAATTATTTAAAACGAATCATTCATTTAATAAGTTTCTCTAGAGAGATATTTTCAACACTGGTGAACTGCGAGTATATATAATTGACTGCTGGAGGTAATTTATATATTTTATATCGTTCATACATTGTTCTATTGTATTTGAGTAACAACCTTCAATATATTTCGTTTTGTTTGTACTTTTGTAGAACATTGTAAAAAAAATTGCCGCCTCCGTTAAAATGTAGGTTACGAATGCAGGGTAGAAATAAAAAACTCGGTATTTATCTGACAACGCTATAGTGACTTTTCACAATACGATAGCCGCGGGCACTATTGCATGTGTGCGCCAATTCATCGATATCTTTAATATTATTTTATCACAGAAGATAATAAATGAATAGGGATAATGCTAATTTTAGTTTTAATTGTAAATAGAACTTTTTTATGGTTTTAAAAGGCTTATTCCATGGCCCGATTACTCTTGGATTCTCGGCGCAGTAAAGTCACTTTGGTATGCTTAAATATAAAAAAAGGAATACATGCATTTTTTTACTACTAATTATATTTTCAATGTCAGTGTTTTAAAATGGAAAATTTCCACTTTTGCTGACAGCTACATAAACCTTTGTTTCTTAAATTTGTACACATAAATAGAATTGATTATAAATCAATATAACAAAACAATAATCACAAACATTAAAGTAACCATTATTGAAATTAAGAAAAACATTTTTCCTTTCATGACCTAGATAACAACTGGCAACTGCTCAATCAAAATAAATGAAGCAGTACATCGATGTCGTGTGGCAAAATCATTTAATGATGCAAAATGCAAAACAGCACGTCTTCCGTACAATTAATTATATTTTTTGTGCACGTGCTCACACTTTCCTTCATAACAGTCATATGAATTGAGACGGAACAGTTTCCAATCATAAAACCTCGAGTCTGACTCTCCAAGGAACTTTGTAACACAGAGGTAGCCCGCACACTATGCCAGTTTCTCGGGTAGTTGGTTAACGTAGTATATAAGATCCATGTTAAACTTAGCTTTCATACATTGGACTAAAATTTATGTGAACTTAGGGGTGGAATTCGTTCGGCATTGGAAGACTCAGCCTATTGCTGAATAGATTAGTATAGAAGTTAAAAGTTAGTTTAATAAGCAAGTAGTAGAGAGTAGAAACATTCTTGGCTTAAAATCAGTAATAGTTTTAATAGAAGTTTTAGTTCAGAAATTATTTTAGAAATGTACTCCTATAATTATAGTGGTGACCAATGACATTATTATCTGAGAAGTTGTTACTTTTAAAATTTAATAATTCTAAAAGAACTAAATAGATTATAAATACACTATAATATAATAAATTTAAGCTATTGTTTTATGATTTTAATACAGATTTAAATTGATTCAAAGTGGCATGAGTAACATTAACTCCTTCTCATCTTTCAAGTTTGAGTTTTTCTTTTTTAGGGTTCCGAAGTTCATGAGTCAGAACCCTTAGTGTTTCGTCATGTCCGTCCGTCCGTCCTCGACTTACCGTCCGAACGGTGAGTGCTAGAAAGATGAAACTGTGTATGGATATGTGTTTCTATCGTGTCGGTAAAGTGCTAGAATAAAATCATGAAAAATATTTTTATTTGGGGTACCACCCCTACACGTAGGATATTTATTTTTTCTCGCAGCTACCCCGTCAAGCAGGACATCATTAGATAGGTACTTTAAAAATATAGAGAAAATGCTAAGAATGTTTTATGATTTACGAATCCGTTTGCGAGTTATGTATATCACTTTAAAGGACATTTTTTGTAAAAGCAGGGCCCCCCTCCCCTCTAAAAGCTGAACAGCTAGCTCGAAAAACCTAAAAAAATCATGATGGTAGTACATATAATGAACCTTAAAGGAAAACTACATTACGGCTTAGATAACTTTGTTAGTTCAGGAGTTATAGAGGTCTAAGTTGTAAAATGCGCTTACGTGGAAATCTTCATTCAAAATTAATGCAATAATAAGTAAAAATAACAATTATCTCTTGGATACGATTTTAATACACATTCCATGATGGATGACTTCGGAACCTAATTCTATGCGTGACCTGACACGCACTTGGCTATTTTTTTAATAAAATTGTGTTGCTAAGGAACTCACACGTTCTCCTATAAGCATTAAACGAAATTCTATATTTACTGAGAAAGATCGGAAGCTGAGCTACTTTGATTAAATTTATAAACATTCAGAGATTAAAATAACAAACGAAGCAAAGATTCCATTGCACTGTGATAACTACAATTGTAATCATAACTGACTTTGGTCTTTCTTTTGCTGACAGTAATGTTATATTAATTAACTGCTGCGTCTGTTTCAATTAAAGTAGAGGGAAAGAGAATAGGACTGAATTCCAACTAACCTATGAATTTATTTTGGTTATTTGCTATTTTATAAACACAAGGATCTAAAAATGTACGTACTCTGTTTCAATTTATCTTGGCGAAGAATTTTGCTGAAGAATATTTTAGGCGTTTGTTCACTGTTGACAGCCAGTAAATGAAAATGTGCATACGTAACCGTTTCGAGAGACTTTAATCTCGACTCACAAAGCACTTGAAAATAGTATATTGTCAACAGAGGCGATAACCTCAGCGTATTACAACATGAATATAAATTGAAGATTCTGTATCCACTTGTCTTGAAGTAAACTTTTGTTTTATTAGGGTTAGTGTCAAGAAAACAGTTTCATGAATCTTGTAAGAGTTATTTCAAAAAGTTTCTTAATATAGATTTAGTAAAATAATTATTTTTTCCTAGCCTATTACGATAATCAATCTTTGAGACCAGCCAACTCCGCTAGATATATTACAGTACACAAGTGTGTAGGCAAACACAGGTGCACTCTCTGTTCCCTTACTCTTACAATACACCATTGCGGCAGCTATCAAATACGACCGGGGAAAGGCCGGAAAAAGCCGATGGCTTAACATGGTCCCCGATGAATGGAAGTAAAGATAAAGTTATCAAACTAACGATTTGACCAACGAGGCAGACAATTTTTTTTATACATATTTACGACCAGTAAAGTAACTTTACTCACTCTGATGGAAAGCAGGAACACTGTATTTTTTTGTTAGGCTTCTCTGTTCGGGTGGTGCCACCCTGGTGGAGCCGGCCAACTCGCGCTGAAATCAGCATGAGAACAAGAATAAGGTTAATAGAATTATCAGTGGCCTGAACTATCACCAAATGGAGCAACTCTTACGAATAGTATCCTGAAGGAGAAATCTACAACAGTCACATGCCTCTCGACGTTATCATACAATACACTCACTTGTGCACAATAGTCACAACAATACTACATTAACACACATTAAACTTCTTACACCAAATACCCTTCAAAATTGTTATTCAATGTATTTTAACTATCTTATGTTGTAAAAATGTAGTCTTCCTGAAAATCTCGTTTGTTCGAAAGTTGCGATATATACAGGCTTTTTCTAGTGCAGCTTGCGCTGAAATTGTAACTGAATTGCAAAGAAAAATTAGTATTTTATTATTATATGTAATTTAGGTATACAAATATGATAACTGTAGTCAATACTAGTTTAAAAACTGGTATTGTATAATCCTTAAAAGAAGAACGCCTGTTTGTATAGGCAAGCCCTGCTTCGGCACAAATAGGGCGACGTCACGTCCTACCAAAAATCACGTGACAAACCATTCTTTCATTCATCTTCATCATCAGGCTATTGCAGTCCACTGCTAGACACAGATATCTTCAGGGGCATAGGATTTTTTAAGTAATCCGTGAAAAATCAAAAACAGCTCAATGTGAAACCTCTCGCCTGGTCGGAGGATACTCCCTTTGTGTTGGAGGGACTCGAAACCTGACCTTCCACACTGGTGACCCCGACGCGATCGAATGTAAATGCCGTTCCTCCACAGTCTAAATTAAATTAAAATCTGTTTGTTAATGGGTTTATGCAAAAATAAGAAAATAATCACTTTTTAAGTTTTATGAGAGGATGTTGATTCTCGCTACTGTACACTGTACACATAGTTTATATTGTATTGTTCGTAATAACATTATTCAAAAGGTTGGCACATCTTCTATTTCCGGACGTTTCGAAGGATTCTGCAGCCTAAAAGTTCTCATTTATAGAATTGAATAAAAAAGTTCCCTACTGCAACTACAACAGATTTATATCACAACATAAACTTCTCAGCAATACACGAAAATAATCATTTAGTAATAAGCCATCAATATCAATTTTCTTTATCCAGAAATAATCTGAAAACCTGAATGTAAAAACACCAGGTTGGTGCGATATCGACATTCCATTCAGTTGGGCACCTGTCACGAGTATGATTGATTGCTTGCTATATTAAAAAGTAAATGAAGTACCTTTTAAACGCGCCATCTATTCGACAAGGATAAAGTGGAGTTACGACGTGACTTGATGAAAAACGCTATAGAAAATCAAAGGCGCTAATAAAAGAAAAATAAAAGCTTAAATTTCTTTGTGAAAAGCTTCTATAAATATAGTCATAGAAGAAATGTAAATGTAAATAAAACTATTGAAACGCTGAGGAAAGTTTTTATTCTGAAGTGAGTCTAGTTTAAAAATACAGAGCAATTATACAACACCGATTAACTAACAACTTCTATGTATAATATGAATATTTACTTCTATCAACGGTTAGGTACTATGGTGATGATTATGGTAAGGTAACAGAGTAGAATAATAATAGAGGAAAAATAGAAAAGTGACCCTAAGAAATTCATAGAATGTTCCTTTGTATTTATTCCAGAAAGTACCGTTCTTTAGACGTTTAGACAGGATGATACACACATTTACGATATAGCGATAGATTAGAATATGCAGAGCCTGATGCTTGGAAAGACGAAAAAATATTAATATTCGTTTAAAAAAAAATCATCGTCTGTCGATTGTAACTCTTCCGTAATGAATGCTTTCTCATTTAACAATGAAAACTAAAGCCGGTTCCAAAAATAACGGGTCAGTCACATAAACCCGAATATCTCCCGAACTACGTATGCCATCCTAATGAAACGAAGACTGTTCAATTGAGAATTTAATTATACAGATAAAAAATAAAATAAAACTTAGTTACACCCACAATATTAATCTTAAATTAAAAAAAAACTAAAGTAGTCATATTTTTCTTAAGATTACATTTTTTTTATGATTGTTTTTTTGCTGTTTTTCATCACTTTCTTCATTTAATACTTTGTATTGCCTCCACGAGCTCTTCTGACAGCTTCCAGGCGATTAGGCATGCTGTACACCAAATTTCGGAGCCGGTGCTGAGGAATACCTTCCCATTCCTCCACCAGTGCTTGTATGAGCTCGGGAAGCGTGATTGGTGGGGGGTTTCGACCTTTCACGCATCTCTGAAGCTCGTCCCAGGCGTGCTCGATGGGGTTTAAGTCCGGGCTTCGCGCTGGCCACTGCATGAGTTCGATACCGACCTCTTCAAGGTAGTCATGTACAATTCTGGCGGTATGGGGACGCGCATTATCATGCATTAATATGCCATGCCGGTCCATCCTGGCCATGAAAGGACCTACATGTTCATTGAGGATCTCTTCCACGTACCTCTCTGCATTTAGAGTTCCATTTTGAATGAGCACCAGCTCGGTGCGGGCCTCAGCAGAAATCCCAGCCCAAACTAGTACGGAGCCTCCACCGTACGCCACTTTTTCCTCCACACACGCTTGATGGAAGCGCTCCCCTGGTCTTCTGTACACCAACTGCCTACCATCATGCTTATAAAGCATGAATTTAGACTCGTCCGTGAACATTACCCTAGACCAATCGTCTAGTGTCCAGTTTAGGTGTTCGCGCACGTATCTCTGTCTTGCAATTCGATGTCCCCGTTCCAGTTTGGGGCCATTTGCGGGCCTCAATGGTTTCAAATTTGCTTCAGCAAGACGTCTTCTTACTGTTTGAGCGCTTAAATTGCCACCTCCAAAGCGAATAAAGTGAGTTTTTAGACCAACAGCAGTTTGAAAACGATTTCGGAGCATTGTAGCCACCAGTTGTCTGTCTTCCCTGGCCGTTGTGCATCTTGGTCTGCCATTTCCTGGTCTTCTAAGGTGTGATCCGGTCTCTTGGTACCGCTGGACTACCCGCTGAACAGTCGACAAAGATACACCAATGTTTCTGGCTGTTTCACGCTGGCTCCGCCCAAGTTCCAAAAAAGTTAGGATTCTGGTACATTCCTCTAGCGTGACTGCCATGCTTCACCTCACAGAATAATAATTATGCACGTGGAAGACGTTCACGATAAATTTTTTTGTGACAGAATAGAAATGGAAAGCATCCATAATGACATGAAACAAAAATTTTGTTTTTAAAAATAGTCATTTTTTTAAATTTTGTTTTTCTAATGAAGTTTTTTTCATCAACCAGTTTAAATAATATGCTATTAGAAGCGCAACTAAAAAGTCTTTATTCTGTTTTTTATTTCATTGATCTAGCTTTTACAGTTCTGGAGGTATTTCAATTTTTGTGACTGACCCGTAATTTTTGGAACCGAGTGTAGTTGGCATTATTTTAGTAAATCTTAAAAAGTTAATTGTAGCTAATCGATTAATCCTAGCCAATCATTAAAGAAGCTTCGTGTTTTTTAAGAAGTAAGTTCTATTAAAGTCATCATCTTCATCAACATTTTTAAACAGTTCACTACTCGACCTATGCCTCTTCTTAGAAAGGAGGTTTTGGCTTACTGTACCTAACGCTGGTAGACGGGTAAATTGAGGTTCCCATTCCGAAGAGGGTCCTCTTCGGAATGGGAACCTCAATTTACCCTATCTCCCCCTGAAGTATGCGAGGACTCAGTAGCACCTCATGATGCCACCCTGGCTTCCTTCTGCTAGGGGGACAGATAGCCTCACCTATCACCCCCAGGCTAGCACCTATGGAGGAAGGAGATTGTTCTGCAACTTTCAGCGCCTGAGTCGCCTGCGGTATTGGCCTGGTAAACCGGGAAAGTTCTAAACCTCCTCCGGTTCCGCTCCACCATCTCTTTTGCATGTATAACTTTCTCGCTGAGGGAGACGACAGGGTTCCACGCGGTCGCGATCCGTATCATGACCTTCGTTATAACCCCTGATTGTGAGTTTACAAAGATTTAAAATAATTCAAAAGTTTGCCAGCTCCTTTGAACTACTTTAAAATCTTTTTGTTTAAAAATTCAATAAACACGGAAAACATTTTACAATAACATAAATAATTCTGAAAGGTTTCTTGAATCATGAGTTATTTCATGCAGAAATTATATTTTAACTCCGAAGTCGGGAGCTTATAGCGATATTAAGGGAGCAGAATTGAACTTTAAATACAGTTAAGCTAAATATACTTTTTGTTATACAATATTTAGACAAATCAATATTCTACTCTTAGATGATATTTTCAATAGGCACGGTCAAGGAAAGTAAAAAGGAAGTTTTCTATGAATAGGAATATTGGCTCTTGTTTTACAAGCTGACATAAATGTCACATAAAGATAAAGTTCACTGCACGGTTGGCCTAGTGGTTTAAGTGGTTAGTCCAGAAGGAAATCCCCTCCCTGGACTCCTTCCAATACAAAGGCGCAGAGAGGGTCACACCGTGTGGTTTTAGTCGGTTCGAGTCCGACACACCACCCCGCCGTAACCCCCGACGGGGTGACGGTCCGCGGGGATTTCCACACGTTAAAAAAAAAAAAAAAAAAAAAAAGTGGTTTAAGTGGTTGCCACGATGATTTCAATTGCGCCAAGTGTTGTGGGTTTAAATCCTACACGTATAACACACAATGTGATCCACAAATTATATTTTTAGCCTGGGTGTTCTTGTATGTTTGTTAAGTTCCTCGTCACACAGCAATAGATTTATTAATGCGGGAGTTGTCTTTATTCACGTGAAAACGTTAGAGTCTAGTTTCTCGGTTCTAAAATATCAATATTTCGGAGAGTCTTTTTTAATAAAATAAATACTTAAAGATCAAATTAGTGAATTAATTTATTAACAACGAGCTGAGACATGTGGTATATACGTGGCGAAGCTGGTCTAAAAAAATCGGCCAAGTGCATGTCAGGCCAGGCACAGAAAAGGTTTCCTCAGTAACCCATAATGGTACGTGGATTTAAAATCGTATCCAGTAGATAATTGTTAATTTTGTATGACGGTTTCCAAGTGAGCGCATTTTACAAGTTAAGCCTCCATAACTCCTGAACATCTAATCCATTATAGTTTTTCTTTAAATTTCATTATATAGACCATCATCACGATTTTTTTCAGATTTTTTGAGCAAGCCGTCTAGCAAAAAAGTGCCCTATAAAGTGGAATTTCTTGCAAAGGGATATTTAAATGAAAAAATCGTCTTATAAACCCTTTATTGTTTTTTAAAAGACCTATCTAATGATACTCCACGCGATGGGGTAGCCGCGAGAAAAAAAATCAGACAGACGGACGGACGGACATGAGTTAACTATAAGGGTTCCGAGTCATAAACTTCAGAACCCTAAAAAACGAGCTTAAATTCTAGTAATTAAAAGTCCTGTCATAAGTCATTTAGTCATCAGACAAAATTTTGAAAATTTTTAAAGACCCCTCTACAAACGCCATTGATATTGCGAACTGTTTCTGCAGCGTTAATTCCCCGTCGGAATTCGTATTCAAAAATCACTCGAATTTTCGAAGTATCCATCTTTCTTGTCTAAACGGAATAAAAAAAACAACTCATCATCATCAGCCTATCGCAGTCCACTGCTGGACATAGGCCTCTCCAATTGCACGCCACTTAGTTCGATCCTCGGCTAAGTCAATAATCGAATGTTTTATATATTTTAAAAGAAGAACCTAATCCGATTTGAAAAAAGTTTTACTCAAAAATCTCAGACCATGAAGGTTCTATGTTGCTTCGAAGTACCTATTACAATAAAACGGTAACTTCATACTTTAACCTCTATTATTTAAGCCTACCAAAGTGACTCTACTCTGCCTGGTGGAAAGCATGAGTCCAATCCAGGAGTAGGAGTTACCATCTGCATTGTGAGGGTACGCAATGCAGCATGGTGACCCATACCATGGCGGCCTGATCCGATGTTTCTGCATCATTCTTCCGGCCTCTGGAAACCGGGAGAATGACGTAGAATAATTGGGCCTTCGGTGTCACACTCACCAACAAAATATGTCATCAAGAGTGCTGTCGTTATTAGGATGGTCTTTTCTGTGTGAGTGTGGTACTGACCCGGACGAGCCGTCCCATTTGTGCTGAAATCAGCGTGGCTCTACCTCCTGTTAACTTGCGTTTCTACTACAAAAGCTACGTATTTCTCAGTACGCTGAGTTCAATAGCAATCAAACATCATATATTAATGTTGCAATATTCCAGTATCTCTAACCTTACTAAATCCTGTATAAAACAAACTATTCTACTAACAATTTTGATGGTCGAAGTTAAAACTACTCAGATTAGTCTTACTTTCTGTTTTAAATTTGTCAGAATGTTAGTTTTATGAGAACTTCATATAAATGAACATTAATGATGAATAAATGAGTATATTTGTAGAATTAAATCGAAATCGTTTCATGTGTTAAGTTCCTTGAATTTAGAGAGAATTACGTAGTTGTACCCTATATTATTTTTTCCAAAGTAATTAACAATCTCTTTCGTCTATAATTTCGAACATCTTAGTATGTCTATCTGCCTATTTTTGCCATCTTGTAAATCTTCATTATATGTGTATTATATTTTAATATGCATAAATCTTACATTTTGTTTGTATTACAGGTAAATAATATTTGACTAAATACATACGTTTATACCTGTTCTACTCCTTTATTCGAATTCTTAATGTTGTTGCAGACTCAACTATGACGGATAAAATAGCGACTTAATATCAAGAAACGTGGCACAAGTTTGTACTTCATTATACAGTCTTGTAAATTCTGTATCAGTTTATATTAAGTTATTATACATAAGCTTGTTCCAAAACATTCTACTTCAATAATAAAGCTTGTATCCTTTGCGTCGTATTAAGCTACGAAGACTCATGTAAAAGTTGAAAACAACAAGCCGTAATCTAATTATGAATGCGAAAATGTTGTTAGTTATCTTTAATTAAGATCAAATACTAGAATGACTCAATCATGTCAAAATTTCATCACGTGTGATTGGTATACATAGTAATCCGTTTATATGTTGTTCGTTTATGCAAAGCGACATTATGTGTAAATTTCATGGACTATAAAACAAAAAAAAATACGATATCCGATATGTGTTATCCGTGGCATAACTTTATGCATTTTTATACATCGACGGGGGCATTCTTTACCAGCCAAATTTAAGGTGGTGTTGTTGAAATAGTGCATTTACTTAAAATATTATTTTAAAATTTAATTCAAGCTAGCTGAGTCACCAGGTGTCACCTGCAATTATATTTGTTAATCGCAAGTAACATCGCGAAGCAAAGAAATTTCAAAAAAATTGCCTAAGTTAGTCCTTATGTCATCAGCTTCTTTCCAGCTTATAGTTTAATCCTGTGAAAATAGCTCTAGCCATTCCTGGAGGCAGGCACAAACAGACAATTAATAAAAAAATGGTTTTCTGATAAAGGTACATACCTACCGCGTATACTTTCCCATGTATTTAATAAAAAACTATTAGTTATATATATA
The DNA here is from genome assembly GCA_932526445.1 of Phragmatobia fuliginosa. NCBI lineage: Eukaryota > Metazoa > Arthropoda > Insecta > Lepidoptera > Erebidae > Phragmatobia > Phragmatobia fuliginosa. The sequence goes on along the minus strand of OW052071.1, from coordinate 9,047,509 downwards.
TTATATACAGATACTTCAATTTTACTTATTTATACAGATTTTTATCATACGATGAAACTGACATATTATGCTTCAATATGTCAGTTTCCGTCACTAACCGTGAGTAATAGGCTGTTACTCACGGTTTGTGACTGTATCCGTAAATAAGAAGTGTACACATAAAAGTTCAATGGTAAAAGTATATTTAAATTGTCGGCACAGAAGTTTCACAGTTTACGTCACATAAGAAATATAAACACGAAAACATATATAAAAATACAGAAGGTGAAAATATACTATGTAGAAAAAATTATACGAAAAGTAACAATTTGCAATAAGGCTGTAGGCGAAGGTAATTCACAATCAGCGATGACGCAAGAAAAAATAATGTGTCCATAACACCGGCCGCTCGGTACATACATATATTATAACTAGCTTTAGCCAGCGGCTCCGCCCACGTCTATGTCGATTATCGCGGTAAAAAGTAGCCTATGTCCTTTCTCAGGTTCTAAATATCAAAAATGTATTTATCAATCTATTATCAAAACATAAGAGGTATGAAAAGTAAACTCAATGAAATTTATAATTCAGTTTTGTGTAATAATTTTGATATAATATGCTTAAGCGAAACTTGGCTTGACGATTCTGTATTGTCAGCTGAGCTGTTCGATAGCAGGTACTGTGTTGTGCGCAGAGATCGTGATGGTGCATTCCGCTCTCAGTTTAAAAAGAACCACGGTGGGGGCGTGCTGATCGCTTATTCGAGAAAGCTGCAGGTGTTGGCTAGGGGGGATTGGCAGTCGTCTGATTTAGAAGATTTGTGGATACAAATTAAAGTAAACGAAATCTTTACGGTGAATTTGTGTGTTGCCTACCTACCAGATTACTTACCGGTAAATATGGTAACCAACTTCTTCAAAAAATGTAATATCGTACTTAATGACTCATCACACCACTTGACTTGTATATTAGGTGATTTCAATCTAGGTGGCATTAACTGGTCAAAGGAAACTGGCTGTCCTCTGAATTGCAATTGTGAAAAATCTAAATCATTACAGGTATTATTTCAATCAACGACTATTCGACAACTTAACCACAATGTAAATTCTAACGGCAGAATACTTGATCTTGCCATTACCGATTGTCCAGACTTACTCACTGTTACACCAGCGCTACCTATTAGTCGAGTTGACGCACATCACCCACCTTTCGAACTCGTGCTGCGAGCTGCTTTGCCCGCTCTCTTGAGTAATTCAACAATTAAGAAATTATGTTATTTCAAAACGGATTACGATAGCTGTAGGAAAGAGATGGCGGCGATAGACTGGCAGCGGAGGGCAATAGATTTAAATTGCGATGATTTTGTGTATTTTTTTTATAACAGTATCTACTACATTATTGAAAAACATACACCAAAAACTAAAATATCAGACAATAATTATCCTGTATGGTTTTCAAAAAATCTGATTAAATTACTTCGAAATAAACACAAAGCACACTCTAAATTTAAAAAATATTGTAATCCTAGGGACTACGATATGTTTTCCATGCTCAGAGCCAGGGCGAAAATAGTAATCGATCAATGTTTTAGAAACTATATTGAACAGATAGAAAATGATCTTAAATTTAATGTTAAAGCATTTTGGCGATATACAAAGAGTAAACGTATTACAAACAATTATCCAATCAATATGTCTTACAAAGACAAAACGTGTAACTCTGGTGAAGATATTGCTAACCTCTTTGCGGAATATTTCTCGTTGGTTTATTCCTGTAGTTCATCTAAAAACTACGTACCCAACTTTCCTTCATCTAACTATACCATTAGTAATATATCGATATGTAGAAAAGATTTATTAAAAAAACTACAAAGTGTTGATCTAACTAAAGGTGCTATTTTTGACGGCATTCCACCAGTTTATATTCGGCTTTGTGCAACAGAATTGGTTACACCTGTCTCTATTATTTTTGAGAAGTCGTTAGAAGAGGGCATATTCCCTGGGCTCTGGAAAATTGCCAAAATTACACCTATACATAAATCTGGCAAAAAAAACGAAGTATCTAACTATCGGCCTATTTCTATCCTCAACTGGTTTGCCAAAATATTTGAGGGTTATGTTTACAGCCACATATATAACCACATGAAACACATGTTGAGTCCACTACAACATGGTTTTATGACCGGTAGATCAACAGGCACCAATCTCTTATGTTATACAACATATTTGTGTGAATCTTTTAATACAAAACAGCAGGTGGACTCGATATATACTGATTTTTCGAAGGCGTTCGATCGTGTAGATCATTCTTTGCTACTTCTGAAGGCGCAGCATGTCGGGATACATGGCAATTTATTGAGATGGCTCGCGTCCTATATACTTATTTCTTTCACTAAAAACAAAAAAACAATAGATTATAGATATCATATTCAGGGCACTGCAATAAATAGAGTCACGGTGGTTCGCGACCTAGGGGTAATATTTGATAATGTCATGTCCTTCCGACCTCATTATGATTATATTTGTAATAAGGCTCATCGTATGCTTTCATTTATTCTTCGTAACGGAAGACCATTCAAACAAATCGCCTCTCTAATGATATTGTACTACTGTCTAGTTAGAAGTATTCTTGAGTACTGTTCGCCTGTATGGACACCGATATATGAAACTCACACCGACCGAATAGAGGCAATACAGAGACGATTTGTCAGGGCGTTATGTATTAGAACTGGCTTGAGACGTAAATTAACAGATTACGAGGACCGACTGCGAGAATTCAAAATGGTGAGTTTAGAGAGGAGGAGGTGGATGAATGACTTGTTAACCCTACATAAAATAGTCAATGGTTCTTTGGACTGTCAACTTGTAGAGCAAATGAGTTTTAAAATACCGTCGCGATCTGTGCGTATTCCACAACTTTTTACCATAGGTAATTTTAATAATAATGTATCTAAAAACAGTCCAATTTCAAGAATGTGCACACATTTCAATCAGATATGTTCTAAAAATGATATATTTTTCGACACGTTTGGTGAATTTAGGGCTGCGATCATTAATCTCAAGAATGTCTGATAATTATTATTTTTTCTTTTAACGAAGTAATGTAGAATAAAAAGCTGTGTACAGTTGTAATTGGACTTCAGACCTAAATATTGTAAACTATAATATGTAATATTTGTATGTCTTTGGTTTGTTGTCTGTTTCTGTACCTAATAAATAAAATAAAATAAAATAAAATAAACTATTTGTGTACAAAAATTCTTCAAAATCGGTTTATTGGTTTAGGCGTGAAAACGTAACAGACAGACAGACAAACAGACAGAGTTACTTTCGCATTTATAATATTAGTAGGGATCGAGCCGCCGCCGCACCGGTCTCAGTAATAATATAGATTAACCTCCTTTCAAAGGAGAGGCCTATGTACAGCAGTGGGCTGTTAAAGCCTGTTGATGATGAATATAGATTAATAATTATGTATAAAACATTTAAACTTAAATATTCAAATTACATAAAAGTATACATTACGGAACCCAGATAAAATAAACAAAAAATAATATTAACAATAATAAAACAGTAATACGTAATTATATTATTGTCCGCTATACACCACACCCTGACCAGATGACCGATCTAAAATGAGCGTGTTCGTGCTGTAGTGCTTCGATGACGACCCGATGACGCAAAAGAATCTCAAATTCTCAACAGATCGCAATAGTGTTGCACCATGTTCTATGTTTGCATTCGTTAGAGTGGTTGTGATAACTGCTCTTGCATTCTACTTACGCTTTCTATCTGACATATTAGGAAAACTTTCTCAGTCTCATATTTCAAATAAAAATAAATATAAAGTCATAATTTTACTCTTTACTCCTTTTCAATCCATTTACAGCATTCCTAATGCAGAAAAAATAAGTCATGTGTAATATGATCTTCTAACAATTTATTACTAGCGCATGTCTAATATTTCGCGCGTATTACTCGTGAAAGTAAAATAGATAGCGGGGCGTTAAAGAAGATCCGGATGGCTGTAATGAAATTTGGGGATGCATCCCCTACGAGGGTATAAGAAGATTAGTGGCCTCAGTGGGCCCGTTGCGCCAAAAGACTTGAAGCTAAGCCTATTAATACAGTGATGCATTGCAGCATCGAACAAGTTTGCGTTATACCTAGCCTAACATAAATTAGTGGGTGTATCGGCTTAAATTAGGAAATTTACATTTTTACATATCATATTAGTAGAATTAGTACCTAAACTAATTTTTGGAAGCTTGTAAAAAGCAGAATTAAAGCAGAGCTGCTGGCGATAGCTAGTAGACATTAAAATAACAAAACAAACTTTTGTTTAAAGTAATTAAAAAATTACTATATATTACTATATATTGTTCATGTATATGTTTAGTAAAAAAAATACTAAATAAAAAATACATCGACATGAGAAAAAAATAAAATAAACAAAATTAAAAATTCAGATCAATGAAAAGGTGTTCCATTTACTTTGCATAATAGTAATGTTCGTAACTCACGTGTTAAATTGTGTTGTTTATATTATTAAAATGCATGTCTAATGATAATTGAAATTAATCCAGTAAGTATTTCACTTCAAACTGTTTACATACACCATTGTTCGTTTAATACTGACAAATAACTGTACGCTTATTGAAAACCATGTACGATGTATTCAAAAGAACATGCAAACACTTTAACGATTAAATCGAGAGTTCAATAAACTTATTTCCATTACTCCACGTGAATGTTTTTCCATTATTTTAGTGGAAATGTTATATTTGTTATCTGTACGTCAGGTGCACCTTTCTAAATTGCTAGTGAGCGCGCCTTCCTGTCCCAAATACGACTGTCAGACCCTTATCAACCTCTAATTATACATTACCGCCGTTTTCATTTGGACACTCCGATGTAGTGGTGGATTTCTTTAGTGACAATTTGTGTCACACAGCTGTAGACAGTTTTTATATGCTGGGTTCGAATTTGGGATTCTATTTTTATTATGTTTAGCTTTAAATACTTGACTAATGTATTGCGTAATTTGACTTCATCAACAACCCTTAATGTACCACTGCTGGGCTCGAGTCTCCTCACAAGAGAGAGTTAGGGTCATACGTCCCCACGCTGGCTGAGTGCGGGTTGGGGACTGGCAAGACACGTTGTGGCTACGTAATCTTGCCGTTGAATGTTTTTCCTACTCCAACTAAGCTTAACGACTGCTATCTAATGATAACAACCGGGACCAACTGCTTAACGTGACCTCCGAATTACGGAAATGCTCCTAACATTTATATGTTAGGAGCATTTCCGTTGTGACCGTTTGTGGCATTATTGCCACAAACGGGCATCCATCTAGGTCTGACCGCGCCGTCGTTGCTTACCCTCGGTGATTGTTTCCAATCACCTAAGGCCACTCGGCTATGAGATCTACAATTTTACTTAAAACGACCCATTTAATAAGTTGAGTTAATCGTTGTCCTCACTTAATTATTTTAGGTTTCCTTAACTTTGATTTTATTTGTCTTTAATTGATAATCGTCATAGTTCGGGAATGTATCATCATCATCAACAGCCTTTAACAGTCCACTGCTGGACAAAGGCCTCTTCTTTAAAACAAGGTTTTGGCCTACTATACCACGCTGGCCAGACGGGTTGGTAAAGGGTTTGTTTCAAGTTTTCCCTCTCTAGGCAGTGATGTTAGCTGCCTATTTTGTTCCTTTAGTCGCCTCTTACGACACCCATGGACTGAATAGGGATGGTGACACTTGTATTCTTAATCCGTCACCACACGGAAATGTATAATTACGACAAAACGTTTACTCTTCAGGGGATTTCATAATATTCTTTTAGACATAGAGGTACTAAAAAAAGTGGTTTGGATATGAAATAACATATTGAATTTAAGAATTAAGCATATAGGAAGGAAATGAAAATTGTATTTTTTTAGTAAATAGTTATTGAAGTACTACAGTGAAGTCAGTGCCCTTAAATTTACTGATAACTAGTTCAACCTTCGAATTTCAGTTTTCCCTTAGGAGCGACTGGCACGGTGGTCCGATGCCAGTCGCTCCATGGAAAAACTGATATTCAGGTAAAAACGGTTGCACCAGTAGCGGACCAATAATAATATTGGGAATAAGGCTTGGAAGAAGAAGTTATTGAAATATTAATTATTAATAAAATCTATTTAATAGTCACGAATTTACGAAATATACTCACTTTAAAGAAATAAATATTAGATGTCACAATTTTTATGAGCAGGCTTTTTTAACGTCGTTTAACAAAAGCTGTTGGTTTTTACGATTAGTATGGCCTTTAAAGAGAAGTTATGATGTCATTAGTGTTGTATTATACTCTTAGAAATGAAATATTGCCTCACAAATATTTGTGGAAGCAAGTTAATTTCTAAATTAAGAATTTTGTTCCTTTATTGGCATACCAGCATTTGCCCGCAGCTTCGCCTGCGTGTTATGCTGATGTATAAATTTGATTGCCGTTTTCTCAAACAATTTCTTCGATGACCCATAACGTCCAACTGCTTGGCTCGGATCTACTTTCAACAGACTGTTAAGGCCGTATGGCCCCACGCTAATGCGGGTTGTGGACTGGCATGTCACGTTCTGGATACGTAATCTTGCCATTGGATATGTTTTAAGCGGCGCGAAGAAATCGCAACTATATTTCACGACTGTTAGCTTATGATAAATACCGGGACCGACCGCTTAACGTGACCAGTCCGTCAATGATTCCGTGATCCAAATCACGGAGATGCTCACAACATCATATCATGCCACAAACGGTCACCCATCTAGGTACTGTCCACGCCGTGGTTGCTTACCGTCGCTGATTGTTTCTAATCACCTGTGGCCACTTGGCTACGAGCGCTTTGCTATGAGATCAAAAAATTTACTTAAAGTACTTTTATTTCTGAAAAAATTACGTGTAATAAGTTAAATTAGTATAAAAGATTGTACACATAAATCAAAAAGTAAAGTTTAATTTGAAGTGTCTTTTTTAATTCAATTTTAAAGGCGAGAGTCCTTTTATATACCCGTTTAGTGGTTAAAACTAAAAGTATACCTAATATAGCTGTCAATATCAAGACCGAGAGTACCCATCCGAAGTTCTCTTGGGAAATTCGTGAGACAGCGAGTCGTCGGTGCGTCGCCCCAGATTGCAGCTATTACTTCTAACACCCCAGTGTTTGCCACCAAATAGTTATTCCTACCCTAAATTATTAGCCGCAGGTACACATTGAACATATGTGAGGCACGCTTAGGGAATCGAAAAAATAGGGGAGAAAATTGGAATTTACTGGATGATGTCTCCTGCTCACTTATTACGCTTGCTTTACCCATTTAGTAGTTTAGAATTATGTGCTTTATGTGCTTAAAAAGAGAGTATATTTCTATAAATACAGAATTATTACCGAACTTTGAATGCAATTTCTTTGATCTGATAAATTTAAAACTAAAATCCGATGACCAGTTGAAGGATATTAATAAGTAAAAAATAATAATAATAAAGTAGATAAAGTTAGAACAAGCAGATATCAAAACAATAATAAAAAATTACAACCGCTTCAGTAAATTAACATTTTTGCACACGCAAAACATTTGTAAGAGTGATTCACGTTTTGCGCATAACTGCATTCATGCGATGAAAATTCAGAATATGTGGATTTTACAGAATATTGCGCTTTATACTCGTGTATCTATGAAACAGCTTTTATTTGTTGTTCACTAAAGATTCAATGGATTGTAAAGAATGCAATAACGGTAAAACACTGTTGCAATGGTTTCAGTAAATGTAGTACACTATTTACTATGGCCATTTCAAAATGAAATTCGATTATAGTGGATGTGATTCCTCTTCATAATTGCATTGGATTCTCCGGTGCTCACTGTTATCTAAGTTGATTTTTTACTCGCTATCAATTGTCCGAGATTAAGATAATTATAAGCTATTTGAGCTTTGGTTCTCTCTATCTCTGTCCTGCTATTACTCGGTTAATTATATGTATTTAAAACTTAAATAAACTACTTGTTCAATATTATAGATTAATAGAATTTATGTTGTTAGGTTCTCTACCCTTACAGCTTTTACAATGCAATCTAAGTGCAATTCTTTATAATGATCCTTAATAGAATAAACATGTCTAGTAAAACAGTTTCGTAGCCAGTAACCTACAAAATAAATTCATAATACTAAGCCACTTGCTGTGGTGTAAAGTGATTTAATGTGTCTACCGTGCTGTATAAATGATTTTATATTTATGTACTTACACTTTACTTAATAAGACTTTTGTATCTTTTAAGTACACAGAAAGTTTATGTACTTTTTAATGCTTTATGTCCACAAATTCAGGTTCGCATTAAGGTAGACACATATATTGTTTTACTGTGTAAGGTGTAGCAAATACTTGTCTTGGGAGTCTTAGAGAAGTATTTAGGATACCGTAAATTTTTATGCGGACGATAAATGCATGTGTAAATTACATTATTATTAATAATACATTCGGGTAATATTTTAAGATTAAAATAGTATATTTATTTACTGTTAGAATTCATTTATTCCTTTAAGATTACAAATCACTTATAAGGAACTTTAACGAACCCACAAGTTGAAAATGAAAATAAAAAAGGTTAAAGTATTGTTGACTCCAATACGCTCTAATTTTAATAAACTGTAACAAGCGTATTCTTAATTCCTTTATTTTCTACCCTTAGAAGCTGGAATTTTAATAGGACTTACCTTCGGTACAGAGAATTCCATTAAAAAAAAAGAATTAACACAAGGAAAAGGACAAAAGGTGATAATTTATGTTACTTTCTGGGACAAATAATTTGTAAACTTGACTACGTCTAATGTTTTTCAGGACTTTCCTTTATTTATATTATATATTAAAAAGTGTTTGCATGTGAACTTATTTATCTAATTCGAAAGTTTCATTCCTCAGCGATGAGGTATCTTTAATATATATTTTATATGGCTCGTATGTTATTAACACGGCCTTAAACAAGTCTTCAATCATGACTTTGTTTAAACTCATAATAATTTTGTTGTTCCAATTCTTCTTTAGTGGTACCCTACTATATTATTTAAAACTATAATTTATCTTGTAATCTTTTTCTAATATATTCATAGTTTGAAACTGCCAATTTACTTTACGTAGTCTTTTCTTTTTTTTTATTGTCATAATAATATTCTAAATAAAAATCATATGCTTATCAAAGAAGCAGATTTATAGTACCACTATTTTATATCCTTATATTCTCGTAGCAAACGAAATATTAAAGAAAACTTTAGTGTGGAATTGAGCACGGTTGAGCTAAAGTGCTATATAATAGCGTACTGCCTGCAGTTGTGGCATTTTACATTTATGATAAATCTTTAACTACAGTTCTAGTACTCAAGATAATGCTATGTACATTACAGTGTTATATTTTGCATTGACGAAAAAAGAGATTGATAAGTGATTTATTTCAGTTCAAATAACAATATTAGTTTACCAATTGTAATAATGAATTACGTAAAGAAGAACAATCGTAAACTCCACTCACTGTACTTAAAATAGGTACACAGTTTATTAGCACTGTCCGTCCGTCACTAAATTTCTGCATACAAAATGTATTTATTTTATAATGAAGCCGTATTTCAGTGCCAGAGCCTAATGTTAAAAGCATAACTAAGTAATCTTTACGTTGTAAAAAACGCAATTTTAAAAAGGGTTAAAAGCAACAAATTTTATTAAGAGCGATATTTACCCACGAGCATTAAAACCTGTTTTTGTCTGAATAGTACTAATATACTAGTACAGATGTATTTAGTGTAAATCTGATTATGAATTGATATCTAAGTAGCAGACACTACTTTTATATTATTTAATATTATTATTCATCATGAGATTGCTCATGATGAATAATATTCATCATGAGCAATAACGTGACACGAGAATTATATATCATAGATACATTAGGTATGTACATATTTAACAGGTTTGTTTCAAAAGATGGTGTAGTGTCTAATGACGGTTACCCAAGTCAGTGTAGCATATAACTAAATAAGTCAGTGTAGCAAATCCTTATTAATTTTATAAACGCGCAATTTTGTGAGTATGATAGTATGGATGTTTTTTGCTTTTTCACGCAAAAACTACTGAGTGGATTTGGATGAAACTTTACAGTAATATATATCAGCTTATATATCAGAATAACACATAGCCTACATACTCTGGCTGCAATAATCGAGATACACGCGGGTGGCAAACCTAGAAACTATATGAACTTAAAATCTGAAAACTTTGTTTATTATTCCAGATACCAATATTTCATTTTTAACCGATTTCAAAAAAGGAGGAGGTTCTCAATTCGTCGGAATCTTTTTTTTTTTATGTATGTTCAGCGATAACTTCGTCGTTTATGAACCGATTTCAGAAATCATTTTTGCATTGGAATGGGCGTAGCTCACAGGTGGTCCCATCGTCACAATATCGGGATATGATGATGGGATCCCAAGGAAATTAAGGGGGAACTCAAATATCATAGGCACAATTGTCGCGATTTGGGTGCTCGGAATAGTTTTTTTTAGAAGTCGGTTCCTTTTTGTTAAAATTATATATTAGCTTTTGCCCGCGACTACGCCTGCGTGTAGGACCGTCATGGCGGTAAAAAGCGGCGAACACATTCCGATATGTAAGCTATATTATTGTAAAGTATCGTTAAAATACATACCCATAAACTTTCGCGTTTATAATATAAGTAGAATGCAATATTGTCATAGAGAAGCGCTAGGCATAGCCGTATATTGGATTGTCTAACTAAGCTAAGCCTACTGAACTGCCGCCACAAACCAGTGAGCAGAATGGCATTCGTATCGGTATTAATTATAAACAAGGATTTAGAAGGATACGTTACAATATTCCCACTTTATACTGATCATAACACACGATTAATATTTGGTGTTATTTTTATGTACATTTTATACTGTTTTTTGGTGACCTTTTGGAAGATTCCTTCAGATTTCCAACTGCCGGAGAATATCATCACTGTGATACAAGAGCCTGCTCTGCCGTACAAGACAAGGTTCATATGTACTGTCAAAACACAATGTAACATTCGGCACTGTAACGATTTTGTGTATAAATAAGCCAAAACTATTTTGCACCATTATAATCCAGATTATTATTTGTATTTAGTTTTTTTATATGTACTAAACTTACCAAAGTGACTCTACTCTACCTCACCATGGCGACTTAGAGAGATGTATTTGCATGATGATGCAGAATGATTGGGCCTCCATAGTATGTAATGTTTTTACTTCAAACTACCTCAAAAAAATGCGTGTGTGTTGGTGAGTCTCAGAATCCCTTCTTTTTTATTTTTTTTTATTTTTTATTTATTTATATTTTATTTTAGGGTTAAAAGGGTCAATCTGATGCAAGCATTTATTTAACCATATTTGTCACCTGTTTAGAGTAACGTAAGTTATGTGATCTGTTTTTGTATTAACATTATATATACATAATATATTACACTCGGAAACTTAAAACAAACCCTATACTAGCTTTTCTGGATACCAGAGGTCTATGTCGCACAGTTTTAATCTTTGATGACTCAGATTCAAGAAACAAGTGTAAAAAAAAAACAAAATTAAGAGACCCTATCTATATTTCTTTTCAAATGATAAAAAATTCATTCGTGTGCGTGTGTGCAGTAGCCTTAATACACTGGTATTATGTCTTTATCGAATATATGCAGTTGATCAACCTCAAATCGGATTTGTGCCACTGGCGCGTTAAGCCGCGCTAATTTTGACAATCGTTTGAACATTCCGTATGTAAGTAATTTTACATTCCAAAATCATTTGATTTAGCTTTTATATTTTTGAATTCATTAATGTTTTATAGATTTTAACGACACTGCTTTTATGTTTTCGTTGTTCACTTTGTACTTCCAATTTTTTGGTTGAAAAAATGGAAGATTTGAGATTTCAATCTCAAGTGTTCAATCTGTAAAAGTGTTGATAGTGTTCGATAACAATCTGTAGCGAGTTACTTGTCGCCTTTCTATTTTTGATATAATAGTTAAACATGTATTGTATAAGTTGCGCACACCCCTTCAAAAACAACACTCCAATCAAATTTTCTCGAAAGCAAATTATGTTTATTATTCTCAACACTATAGACTATAGAGTAACTAATATTTAACGTCTTTCACAACTATATATTATACAGTAATATTGAAAAATGAAGTATTTGGCTGAGTATAAATTATCCGCTTGGTATTTCGAAGATTAATGACATTGAATTTCTCAGAGGATGTAAAGTCGATGAAGCTATTTTTCCTAAGTCCACTGCCAGAAAATGACACAAAGATTGATGTTTTCCGGCACTCAAAAGGACTGCAAAGCGTAAAGTTGATAAAGAAAAGAAAAAATATTTGACTTGAGTTGACTTGATTTGGGTTCCGTATTAAAATTATTAATAATTAAGGTTTATTTTTAACATGAAAAAAAACAGTACTTTCACGGATTATAATTAAGTTCATAATTATGTTAGCACGTACTTATATTATCGATAGTGGTACTTACGATAACAATTGAGAGCTAAGTGTAAACCCGTGTACACTTAACGGGTATACGCAATTGGACAGAATTGGAAATTGAATATCATCAAAGACACTGAGAATTACAATCTAAATTGATTCAACGATTTAGTTCGTCAAGTGTTTATCTTCGTTCGAAAAGCAGATTTGAATTTACGAGTAAGCTGCTTAACAAAATTTGTATAATATCTCTCTAATTACTATGTGTCTCTTGTATACTTCTATGTAATCCTCCTTTTCAAAAAGTAAAATTTATGCGTAGAAGTATCCATATTGTAAAATGTTATATTTATACTTTATTTTCTATGAATACTAATTTTACTAGATTAATAAGTAGATTGGCCAAGTGTTAAAGATAAAAAATACTTTTTTATCTTAACTTTTCTTTCGTATTTTTTTTACATATCAAATAATTTTCTTCTTCAGAAATTACGCTCTTTATTTACTTTCGAGCAATACTGATATACTCACTAGCTCTGTAATTTTTGGGGTTCTATTTGTGGACTGATTATTGTAATGGACAACACAAAAGTCAATCTGATGGTATTACTTCCGGATATTAATATAACAGTCTATAGTGAGTTGTAGATAATAAAATGTTAGACATATAAAAATGCAAAAAAGGCTTTGGCGAGGCTAGGAATGGAGTAAATAGTGATACTATGAATGACAAAGAAGAATTTAAACACTAATAAAGCTTTAAATAAAATTTCAGGTTGAAATAAAATTGGGAAAAAGACAGGCAAATGATGAGCAAGTGAAAGAAATATTAATTTTTTGAAATGTTGTAGCGACACTAAAATTTCAATTTTTTAAGTTAGCGATGTAGTTAGTCGTGTTTGTCAAACTTCAATCTTAATGCTAGCTTTGGAGGTCCAAACAAATTAGCTTTTTTTAAATATCTGAGATTTTTTTTAAATATCTGAATGAAAAATAGACGTTGGCCGATTCTCAGAACTACCGGATATGCACACAAAATTTCATAGAAATCAATTCAGCCGTTTGGGAGGAGTGTGGTAACTAACATTGTGACACGAGATTTTTATATATTAGATGCTATAAATTTTCATAGTTATACCTATTCATAGCCATCGTGACGGCTTCCATAAGGAAGTTTCCTAAAGGTAAATAAAAGAAAAGTAACTAATTTGAATCTTATTGAACATTATTTTTAAGTAATATTTTGATTACCTTTTCATGCAAAAATACAACTATTGTTACCAAACAAAGTTTGAGCTGAATGGAGATGGAATAAATAAAGAAAACCTATACTTTATGTGAGAGAATTTTCCACACCAAGACCTGAATGGAGACTAAGACTTCGAATGCCTTAATAAATAAACGTTATAAATGACTTTTCTTTATAGACACTTTGAGGGCTTCTATATTTTTTACTAAATGAAAATATTGAAAGCAATCTTTCCATTCAAAAGAATTAGTGATTGAATCGAAATGGAGTCAATTTATCTGTCATCAAGGGCTTCATGAAATCTTTTGATTGAATTGCTTTTATAAACTTAAAGTTATATTGGTTGTAGCCAATATTTGGAAATCGATTTAGCAAACTGTTCTCAGTAAAAATATAGCACTTAGCTACATTATATATTTGTTCCATTTTGTTTTAGATTTATCTCTTGAGTCCCTTGAGACATACCACTTTTATGACTGACAGACACCATTCAAGCCTTGTGAATAAACAAAGCTTATACCTTTGTTTTCATTTATTGACTGATAATGGTGATTAATATTATATCGCACAAAAGTAACAATGACGTGTTTCATATTGCCATTGTACTAAACAAATTAAAAATAACATCCAACCTTCTAATAATAAGTGGAACTATTTCTTCTATTATATTCATATTGTTATACTAAAACTTAATAACTATATTAATACGCAATTCAATATATACGCAATTCAATATATAATACCCAGTCATGAATATCAAATATTAGAATAAAGTAACAGTTATAGACAGTCAATGTTCGATGTTATTACATCCGTCTAGCTCCGATGTCGCCGTAAAAGTGGAGTATCCTACCGTCTATTTCTCTATGCCAAACTTCCATCTAAAGGAAAGTGACGTCACCAAACCAAGTTTGTTAAATTAAGTTTTTCTGGTTATTTTCAGAAAAATTCTCTAAAAATTATATTCATCATCAAAAGCTTTCAACAGTTATCTGTTAGTTATTATGCCACTCCTTAGAAAAGAGGTTTTGGCTTCCTACACCACGTTGGTCTAACGGGTTGATATAATGTTTATTCCAAGTTTTCGTTCTCTTTACGCTGGTATTTGTTTATTTTAAGCTTATTACTGCTTATTACACATGTTCTAAAAAGGCTAACTTAATGCCTCGAGGCATTCTCTGCCAATCAACCTTCGGGTGTTGTAGAAATATGATGTGGTAGGTGCCGAAAAAAAACATGACAGCTACGTAAACAAAATAATACCCACTTAAATATTTTGTTATATTACAGATAAAACTACATAATAATCAATATATAAACATATACTCTACTCCTCTATATATAAAACTCTTTATATAAAAATGCTTGAGGTCTCTTGTTCGATTCGGAACAAATGTTTGTGTAATCCACAAATATTTGTTTCGTAGTTTGGGTGTTTTCTATGTACATAATATTTAGGTAACATATTTGTTGGTAACACAACATCTAGTTTAATTATGTTGGCTGCATTGTATATCCTTTAGCTGCCAACGACTATATACCAATGTACCAATTCACTTGCGTTCTATCCGATCTACAATAAACAAGTATAATTTCTACTCGTGGTTTCTTTTAAGGTAGATGACCAGCAAAATACCTATTACAGTCCGCTTCAAAACATGGTCCTTCGAGCCGGATTGTAATAGGTATTTTGCTGGTCATCTACCTTAAAAGAAACCACGAGTAGAAATTATACTTGTTTTTCCCGCAAACATAACACTAGCTGACAACACTTTTAATGAACCTAGTACAATACATATTCTATTAGGAGCTGACATCTTCTTCCAGGTGCTACTACCGACTGAGCCAAATGGGTTCCAGTCAAACTCCGGGAAAGATGTAAGAGAAAATGTTAAGTCTACAGTACCTGTGTTAAATACTGTCTTCGGTCATATTGTTGCTGGCACCGTACCTACCCACACTGCTCATTCACACATACCGGTAACACTTTTTTGTAAATCCCAAGATTACCTTCATACCTTGAATGAAAATTTTAAAACCTTTTTTGAAGCAGAAAAAGTCCCTGAGTATTTTCCAGAAAAACTTAGTGAACATGATACTTGTGAAAAACTTTTCTGTGAAACTGTCAAATTAGATACAAAAAGTAAGAAATTTCAAGTAGCCTTGCCCTTAAAGCTGCCATTAGATTCTATCAGAGAGACCCTTGGAGACTCATTGTATTTAGCTTCAAAGAGATTTCACAACTTAGAAGTTAGATTCAAAAAAGATCCTCTTTTGCATAGTCTTTATAAGGAATTTATTCACGAATATATTGAAAAAGGTCATGGAACTATAATAGACATAAATCAATATGACCTCAAAAAAGATCCTGTGTTCTTTTTGCCCCATCATCCTGTCTTAAAACTTGATAGAAAAACCACTAAATGCAGAGTTGTCTTTGATGGATCTATGAAGACTACAAATAAAATTTCACTAAATGATTTATTGCTTAATGGCCCTGTTACTCAAAAGGAACTTATAGACATTTTGTTGTCGTTTAGAGTAGATGAATATATTTTTGTAACTGATATTAGAAGTATGTTCAGATGTGTAGAATTAGATCCAAAGTATAGGCCCTTGCAAAACATTCTATGGCGGGACAGCCCAGAACAAGGTTTGCAATATGTTCAGTTGAATACAGTTACTTATGGCATGAAGTCTTCTTCTTACTTAGCCACAAGGTGTTTAAAGGAACTAGTAAGCCTGTATGGAGAAAAATTCCCTCTGGCTGCTTTTATCATAAATAACTGTACATATATAGAAGACGCCATTTGTTCCCAAGGTTCTCCAGAGCTTTTGATAAAGGCAAAGGAGCAACTCTGTAGTCTTTTAGAATTAGGGGGTTTTCAGTTACATAAATGGGTTTCTAATCTGCCTGAATTATTACATGATATTCCTAAATCAAGACAACATTTTGATGACATTGATTTACAGAAAAATAACTTATCCTTTAAAACTTTAGGTATAAATTTTAATGTTAAAACCGATTCATTTATAATTTCAAGTCCCAAACCAATCGAAGAATTTCCAGTTACGAAGCGCGGCATTTTAAGCTATATCAGTAAATTCTATGATCCGCTAGGTTTGGTAGGTCCAGTCATAGTATGCGCTAAGGTAATTATGCAGCAGCTATGGCTAGCTAAGATTGATTGGGACAGTACACCCGATAATAAGATTTCACATTCATGGCGAGAGTTTTATAATAGTTTACTTAACATGAGACCAATAAATGTTCCACGATACACAAATTTACACAACACAAATTTGATACAGATCATAGGTTATGCAGATGCATCAAAAAATACTGCCTATGGTTGCTGTGTTTATTTACGAGTTGTCAATGAAACTGGTAGTATAAAAGTTTCTTTACTCTGCTCAAAAAGTCGCATAAATCCAATTAAACAAGACATGACTGTTCCACGCCTAGAGCTCAATGCTGCAGTATTGTTGGCTAAGTTAGTCACTCGAGTCCATGATACATTATCACTAAAACTGAAAATCGATGAAGTTATTTTGCACTCCGATTCTCAAATTGTTTTAGCTTGGATCAAAACGCCATTGATAAAGCTCAGTGCATATGTAGCAAATAGAGTAAAAATACTTTTAGAGCTATCTCATAAGTTCACATGGGCTTACATAGGTACTAGCGAGAACCCTGCCGACTGTCTTAGCAGAGGTGTCTTACCTCATGAGTTAGAGCAACATCCATTATGGTGGAAGGGTCCAAAGTTGTTGCATACATGTAAGTATGAGCCGGAGCTAAATTTAGCTATTCCAAGCCGCTTACCTGAAACCAAAGAGGCCTCCACATCCTTCAATGCTATGGTTTGTTCTCTTTCTACTGATGAGCAGAATCTAGCTTTAGAATTTCTAGATAATTATTCTAATATTAATAAGATGCAAAGGGTCTTAGCTTACGTACTACGCTTTGTTCAAAATGTAAGGTCAAAAAATAATAAAACTAAACTTTGTTATTTGACAAGTCAAGAATTAAGTAACTCATTGTTGTTAATTGTTAAACATGAGCAGCTAAAATATTTCAAAGATGAATTTAATGCCTTAAAATCTAAGAATTACATTGTTAAAGGTAATTTAAAGCCTTTGAGTCCATTTGTTGATGGCAATGGTCTTCTGCGAGTAGGAGGCAGGTTACATAATGCTTCTATTTCCTATTCACAGAAACATCCAATACTCTTACCTCGAGAGTCACGGATAACAGAGTTAATAATTGAAAATGAACATGTTAAAAATCTACATGCTGGACCTAGACTAGTATTGTCATCAATTAACCAAAGGTTTTGGATTGTACAAGGATTGAGACAGGTAAAAAATGTTTTACATAAATGCATTACTTGCTTTAGATTAAAGGCAGAATCAGCCAAACAACTGATGGGCAGTTTACCTGCAGACAGAGTAAATATCTGTCGCCCTTTTCAAAAAATAGGCATGGACTTTGCAGGTCCTATTTCAGTTAAGGTAGCTAGAATCAGAAAGCCAATCATTACAAAGGGTTATGTTTGCCTCTTTGTGTGTTTTGTAACAAAGGCCATACACCTTGAGTTAGCCTCAGATCTAAAAACTGAAACCTTTCTTGCTTGTCTCAAAAGGTTTGTTTCTCGTAGAGGACTACCTACTGATATTTATTCAGATAACGCATCAACATTTAAATGTGCTAAAACACAGCTTGATGAGCTGTATAAATTACAAAATTGTCAAATGCATCAGAAACAAGTATATGACTTTGCTGCACAAAAGGGTATTAACTTTCATTTTTTGCCTTGTTATTCTCCAACCTTTGCCGGACTCGCAGAAGCGGGAGTCAAGAGTATGAAATATCATTTAAAGAGAGTTATGCAAACTTCTTCACTTACATATGAAGAACTTGATACACTTTTGTGTCAAATAGAGGCTGTATTAAACAGCAGACCTCTCATGCCATTGTCTGCAGATGTAAACGATTTTTCATGTATCACCCCTGGACATTTTCTCATAGGATCACCTCTAAATTCATATCCTGAACAAGAAAATGCATCCATTTCAAGATTACAGTCTTGGAACGTTTGTAACAATCTTAAACATTCATTTTGGAAACAATGGAGTAAACAATATCTTAATATATTACTATCTCGCCCTAAGTGGACCGATGTTCATCCTAACATTAGGATAGGCTCTCTTGTTATATTAAAGTATGATAATCTAGCCCCTTTGTATTGGCCTATGGCCAGAGTTACGCAAGTCTTTCCAGGGACTACTGATAAGAGGGTTAGAGTAGTAGAAGTCATGACCTCTAATGGTAAAACTCATAAACGGTCTATCACTAAGGTATGTTTGCTGCCTGTAGACAGTGATAGTGTTTAAATGTCAACGAATACTTGTTTTAGAGTTACTTAGACAATAAGGTGCATACTCAATTAAAATGAGTAAGTTAAATTTAATTTATTTTTATAATACATATGAATTGTTACCAATGTATAATACATAGGTACTTAACATTTGTAATTTGAAGTTGCTTGGTACTGTTTCTTTCCTGGTGGCAAGACTGACTGTGTCATATATGTTATCTACTTATATTGTTTTGTAGATGTATAAGTAAGCATAAATATTTTTTTAAAACTATAGTTTATTTCATTCACTTATAAAGTTAAAACTTTTCATTTAAGGTCGCAAGTGTAAGGGCAAAATGTTCTCTTGAACATAAATTAATATGTAACACATATCAAGTGTGTAGTATTTATGAACTATCTATATACAAATTGTTACAAGTTTAGCCTTTCAATTTGAGTTTAGTGGCTGTGTAGCTGTAATAATATTTTTATGTAATCCTTTTTGAACTGTCAAGCCTTATGTTTGTATAAGCATTGTACTTGTTTGTTTTAAGTACTTGTATATCTTTCTAGGGTTCTCAAAACTTTATTATAGGCCTATTATTAAACCATTTGTCGCCCTGGCCAATATGTTGGTAACACAACATCTAGTTTAATTATGTTGGCTGCATTGTATATCCTTTAGCTGCCAACGACTATATACCAATGTACCAATTCACTTGCGTTCTATCCGATCTACAATAAACAAGTATAATTTCTACTCGTGGTTTCTTTTAAGGTAGATGACCAGCAAAATACCTATTACAGTCCGCTTCAAAACAATATTTACAAAAAAAAGTAAGTTTATGTATTTATATCAGTTGTCTAGTACTTATAATACACTTATACATGCTCTGCTTACTTTGAAACTAGATGGCGTTGTGTGTAAGATGTCCGAAATATTTATTTTATTTACTTCTGTATTCCAAAACCAAAAAATTTACTATTTCTATTTCGTGAAACGTTTCTCAACAAATAATAAAGTGAATCCAAGCAAATGTTTAGCTCGTTAACATAAACGACAGACCGCGACAAGGGATCACTGCATATTCAATCAACCCTTTCGATGGTGATAAATGGTAGACGTCAGTGGTAGGTGATGGATGCGTCCTTTCATATACCGATGTCAACTTAATCCATTCGTAATATGGCTCAATATATGAGCCATATACGAAGGTTAAAGATATAATTTAGTATACAATTTTTTTTTTACAATATTAGAGACTTTTTACAAGATTTGTATAGCAACTTATAAAATATTATAACATATAAGATGCTCTTTATCATTTCTGTGATAAACGATCCAAGAAACTAGTGATTGAGCTAAAACAAATAAATAAACTTATTTCAATTTTATTATTAACCATTACGGTCATTTTGTGACATCTAATCATCATCATCAATGAAATATAAATCAATGTATAATAATATTATATTTTACAAGTTGAAACCAAAAATTAGAAAATATAAATCCTAACAGTTTACGATCATTAAAACTTAAAATTTAAATTCTAACGTTCATCTAACTTTAAAATAATTTAATAAAATTAATAACTTTCAAAATTCTTACTTAATATATTACTTACACTTCATATAAACTTTACTTGTACTAAACAATATGATCAATTTGATAGCCATGAGCACAATCTTTTACGTACTTATTTATTGATAATAATATACATATAAGAGACTGCGTGTGGCGGCGACCTACGAAAACAATTATTTATTCATAACAAGCACCGAACTATCTAAATGAGATATAAATATTTCGTTACCAATGAATATTTGAGTATGAATATTATTTATTAAATACCCTAGACAAAATGCCAATCTATATATCTTGTTTTAAAGCTTTGTTGTAAAACTAAGACTTTCTAAGACCTTTATTTACATAACTTAAGTACTTTAGGACTTTTACCAGACTTAGTGTAAATGAGAGGAAAAATATTGTTTGAAGACATCGCTGTACGAGTAAATTTCGATTCTTTTTACGGATAATTTAAAAAATCGAAATTACCTTTCGAAGGCTATTCTTTTAAATCCAGCGGTAAAATAATAAAAGCCTTTGCTGAAAAACCTTTAAATGCAGTTGATTAAATCTATTATTCCATGGATAAAGCTGCAGTGTTCCTCTACGTGACTCAAATGATAATAAGAATTATATGCTTGTCTTTTTTTAAAGATTTAAACACACTAAAGTGTCCCTATTCTGTCTGATGGAAAGCATGGGTAGAATCCAAGCGCGGAGGTTACCATACTTATTGAGAGTGCAGACGCTGCTTCATGGTGAGTCACACTACGACAGTCTAGTAAAATGCTTCTGAATCATTGGGCCTAACCAACAAAACACTACAGCACAAATGCTGTCAAATATGTAGTTAAAGTTCTCCGTTTTTTTTTCAAGAAATTGTATAAATCACAATATTGAAGTTAATAATGCGAAAGCGGCAATTACATAATCAAATCTTAAATACCACTCAAAGTATTATGTCTACGTCTAACGGAAGCGTCACGTGGGTATTCTTATTTTTGCAACCATTAAGAAAGGGTTCTGTAACAGTTTTAATTAAGTCAAGTAATTAGGCCAAGAAATCAACGCCTTTTGTATTTGTCCTAAGTATGCCAACACAGAATTGTGCAATAAATATATTCAACAAAGCTACGTCCTAAACTTAGTAATTGCATTTTTTCAGAACAACAGGAGAATGCAATTTTCACGGCAAAGTCGTGCATATACATTATCTTTTTTTAGCAAAAAATTCGCATTACAGACTAAGTCTCAGGCAGGCATTGTAATATTTCAGAGTTATTTCGCCAGCGGTGTTTGTAGCGAAGCATAAACAGTTTAGAAATAAGTCATCTTTACCTTTAAAATATGTTTAGTGTGAAGTAAATTAAAAGTTTAAAGAATATCCAAAAGTTGTAATAAGAGTAATAAGTTGAAAATCTAGTTTTAAGAAAAATCTAGGTCTCGTGACATACAAGGTTACAATTCGATCATTTTAGGATACAAATTTCAGGCTATAATTATATTTCTCAAAATTTTATGTAGTATGTAATAAGTGAAGGGAACCTACTGTTTCCCTTGACTTATTTGTTTCATTCAAATAAAAGGCGTTCTTACAAAGTGAATGCATGAGTTCGAGGTAACTCTTACTTAATCGTTAAATGCTATAGTTTATTACTAGTATGGCACCATAAAAAAATGTATTATGAAATTAGATTGTGAGTAGTCCTCCTGGTACATCTACTTTTGGGTATATTAACACTTTAGTGCAGAGATCTTTTTAATAAGTTTTAATATCTTTACACTCCTTTAAAAATTCCCTTACTCAGATATTGTATTGATGAACCTATTTTAGGTCATTTCATTTCAATTAATCTACTGGGAACTAAGTATGTATGTGTAAATATTGCTGTTGTTATTCACTTTAATTTTTTTATTTATTTAAGTTATTTAAAAGCTCGCACCAACACTGCCCATAATTTCGATTATTTTCTATCTTAATGTTGCCTGAAAGAAATACCTTTTTAGCCTTGCCGGCCACCAATTAGACATGGTCATTATATTGAATTATTTCCGTATGTAAACTATACTAACTGGTGTACAATAAAGTTTATTCTATTCTAACTTTATAGTTATGGGTTAAGGTTAGAGACTGTGGAAAATAGAATTATTATTTGTTTACCAAACAACTTAACTTACAACTATCACTCAAAAAATCATCTTTACTTGGTTGCATTGGCTGAATTACTTTATAACAACTTAGTGAGTCCATTTGAGGCACTAAATTCTTCTTACGTGTTGATGTAGATTGGGTAGCAACTGACATGCCCATTCAGGCTGTCACGGCATTAGGCGCCTTTTGCTGTCTCTGACAGCCTACAGACTAATTGCAATTTGCTTAATGGCAAATAGTCAAATCGATTACAAATATTCAAAAGATATCATTCAAGGATAGTAAATTTACGTTTTGAATTTAAACAACGAAGTGTGATTTTAGCAATTTAGTAAAAAAATCTTGATGCAAAATTGATGCAAACCATCAAAAAGCGCAAAATTGAATATCTCGGTCATGTGCTCAGGTACGAAAGATATTTGCTGCTTCAGTTAATAATGATGGGTAAGGTGGAAGAGAAAAGACGCGCTGGGCGAAGAAAGAAATCGTGGCTGCGTGATATCCGGGAGTGGACCGGTATCACCTCCGTTGAGCAACTGTTCCGCCTGGCCAATGACTGAGAGGAGTACAAGAAGCTGACGGCCAACCTTCAAGATTGAAGAGGCACTAGAAGAAGAAGAAATAAATCTTCCATAGGGATTATATAAATATACTGTTGTTATTGCTATTACAATTAACTGAATGTTCTTGTGTCCCCTTCGACACTGGATATATTGATTCCCAATTCGGGACTTTTTTTTAGAAAAAAAGTTCTACACATTCTATGAGCAAACTCGTAGAACACCTGTTCTGTTAATACTTATGGCTAACTGTAACCACTGGTATAACTGAGAAGTTAAAAACGACGAGAGGTTAATGTTAACATTGGAGAAAGGAAGAAAATGAAATGCGGGAGTTGGATACAATGTTCTTAGATAGTTTGCAGTAATTGAACTTTGGCGATTGTTTCACCAGAATGTTTTCCATTTGTCTAATTAACGATGCTAAAGTTTTCACCTCAACACTCTGTGGTAACAGGATCTATCATACCTAAAGGAATGAAATGTAGTATTTACGAGTGTTGCGGCAAACTTGTTTTGAGTAATCCGCAAAAACTTTTTTCCATTAAGCTTCCTGGGTTCATTCTTGTATTTAGGTTCTTCAACTTTTGCAATCTGATTTAACTTTCAACACATAATGTACTTTACGATCCCTATTAAAGATATGTTCATAGTTATTTTTGCATTTCAATCTATACGTATCATTAAATTGTAAGTAGTCGACGTCTGTATGCACAGACATTGACCAACAGAGAAAAAATCTAAAAATTATTGTTTTCAGTTCTGATACTTTAAATAAGACTCTAATGGTTTATTTTTTCAATATTTTCAATGTTCAAGATATTTTAACTCTAATGAATAGTTGTTTTTAATATCTTGAATATTTAAGATTGTTGAATAACTCGCAAATGGCAAATCAAAAAATTGTATTAGAACAATTTCAAGGTTTTTACAAGACCTCCAATGATACCCCACATGATGGGACGAGACGAGAGAACCCATCCCAAATAAAAGATTTTTCATGATTTAATTTTATCACTTTGTTGACGTGTTAAACACATATTTTTGCAAAGTTTCAGCTAACCGTTGGGACGGTAAGTCGAGTACGGACGGACGGGCATACCGAACCTATTTATGTCAGTCATGACCTACGGAACCCTAAAAACTAAAAGATAAATACGTTTCAAGAAGTAGAGTTTTAAACAGCCTCTTGGTTTTAATTCAAAAAATTTCAAGTTATTTATGATTTTTTTCTCTCTTCTTTGAATTTTGAGATCTGAATTCCAAGAAACTGAATATTTTAATTTGTTTACTTTTATAAATGTTCAAGCTCCGACCGATTGAATATTAATAAAAAATTACTCAGGTACGAGTACAATACTAAAAATAATAAAATCTTTATTTTCATAAATAACCTTAAGAACTATTAAAATTACAAGGTTTAAGGTAAAGGTTTAACAATTATAGTAACCCTAACTCCCAAACTAGATGTTCCTGTGACTTGGGAGCTGGTGTTCTGCTGTTACTTAAACAGATTTCTCTGAATTTTGGTTTGAAACGTAGAAATAAAATAAAATAAAATGCGGTGTGATTGCGTGTATACGTATGTGTGTGGGTTGTGTATGTGTGATTTGTGATGTGTCCACAAACGGGTGTATGTGTAGATATGCGTATATAAACTTACTGTTTTAAAAATTTTAATACAAGTTTGTTTTTATTTTTGGGAAAAGTAAAAACTTTATTTTTATAGATTTTATATATTTTTATAGATTTACATTAAAAAATGTAAATCTATAAAAATACTGCGAGTAAAATATATATAAAAGGAACCGACTGCAGGGTTTGTGGTTTAAGCGGTCGCCACGCCGATTTCTACTTCTCCAAATGTTGTGGGTTTAAATCCCACTTGGAAAAACACTTTGTGTGATTTACAAATTTTTGTTCTGAGTGGATGATGAGTGTTCTTTATGTCCTTTTCAGGTATGTGTATAAAGTCCTCCGCGACATATGATTTCTATTCCTAATGCTTTTCCTATTAAGTTTTCGATACTGTGCTGCTATAGTATTATTTGGATAATTTTCGGAACACACAGACAGGATCTAACACTTACTTTTTTTTAAAAGTAAAACTTATTGAGTGTTAAATAGGGGCATAATATATGTTTATATAGAAGATATTCTAAACAGCTACTAAAATATAATATCGGCAAACATCTTGCTACCAAGTGGTATGGCCTCAATGTGCTGTTGACCTATATGAGATAGAAGGTATTGAACAAACACTTCACTTACAAAACTGTACTCTCTGAAACAGGGTAAACACTACAAGGTTAGGTAGATATCTACTTAACGAGCAAAAAATAACATTAACCTCTATTCTGACGCACACCAAACAGAAACACGTCTTAGTCACGGTAGACATGTCGTGAATTTCTCTCAATATAAACCATTTTAAAATGTATTCCAAGAAAAATATTTCAGCCTACTGAGCAGATTGCTTGTTACTAAATCACTTATTTTTGTGTTAATGTCAAAAACGTTTAGAAGCTTTCAGTACTTGCCAGCCAAACGTACCTATGTAAATTGTTGAGAGAATGTTTAGCTATTTACGGGCGTAATGCGAAAGCAATGTTATTTAACATTCGATAAGTTTTATTTTTAAAACAAAGTAAGTAAACTTAAAACAAAGTTTGTGTGTTCCGAAAATTATCCAAGTAATACTATAGCAGCATAGTAGCGAAAACTCAATAAACAAACAATTTTTTTAAAGACTACTCCCGTTTAAAGAATATAAATCATGTGTCTCGGGGGACTTTGTAAATATACATGAAACAGACATAAAGAACACCCAGACTCAGAATAAAAATTTGTAAATCACACAAGTGTTTTACCAAGTGGGATTTGAACCCACGACATTTGGCACAGTTTTTACAATATTAGAGACTTTTTACAAGATTTGTATAGCAACTTATAAAATATTATAACATATAAGATGCTCTTTATCATTTCTGTGATAAACGATCCAAGAAACTAGTGATTGAGCTAAAACAAATAAATAAACTTATTTCAATTTTATTATTAACCATTACGGTCATTTTGTGACATCTAATCATCATCATCAATGAAATATAAATCAATGTATAATAATATTATATTTTACAAGTTGAAACCAAAAATTAGAAAATATAAATCCTAACAGTTTACGATCATTAAAACTTAAAATTTAAATTCTAACGTTCATCTAACTTTAAAATAATTTAATAAAATTAATAACTTTCAAAATTCTTTCTTAATATATTACTTACACTTCATATAAACTTTACTTGTACTAAACAATATGATCAATTTGATAGCCATGAGCACAATCTTTTACGTACTTATTTATTGATAATAATATACATATAAGAGACTGCGTGTGGCGGCGACCTACGAAAACAATTATTTATTCATAACAAGCACCGAACTATCTAAATGAGATATAAATATTTCGTTACCAATGAATATTTGAGTATGAATATTATTTATTAAATACCCTAGACAAAATGCCAATCTATATATCTTGTTTTAAAGCTTCGTTGTAAAACTAAGACTTTCTAATACTTATATTTACATAACTTAAGTACTTTTAGGACTTTTACCGGACTTAGTTTAAATGAGAGGAAAAATATTGTTTGAAAACATCGCTGTACGAGTAAATTTCGATTCTTTTTACGGATAATTTGAAAAATGTGGCGTAAAAAATTAAAATTACCTTTCAAAAGATATTCTTTTAAATCCAGCCGTAAAATAATAAAAGCCTTTGCTGAAAAACATTTAAATGCAGTTAATTAAATCTATTATTCCATGGATAAAGCTGCAGTTTTCCTTTACGTGACTCAATTGATGATAAGAATTATATGCTTGTGTTTTTTAAATATTTAAACTCACTAAAGTGAGCCTATTCTGTCTGATGGAAAGCATGGGTAGAATCTAAAAGGAAGGTTACCATACTTATTGAGACAACAAAACACTACAGCACAAATGCTGTCAAATATGTAGTTAAAGTTCTCCGTTTTTTCTCAAGAAATTGTATAAATCACAATATTGAAGTTAATAATGCGAAAGCGGCAATTACATAATCAAGGCTTAAATACCACTCAATGTATTATGTCTACGTCTAACGGAAGCGTCACGTGGGTATTATTATTTTTGCAACCATTAAGAAAGGGTTCTGTAACAGTTTTAATTAAGTCAAGTACTTAGGCCAAGAACTCAACGCCTATTTGTATTTGTTCTAAGTATGCCAACACAGAATTGTGCAATAAATATATTCAACAAAGCAACGTCCTAAACTTTGTAATTGCATTTTTTCAGAACCACAGGAGAATGCAATTTTCACGGCAAAGTCGTGCATATACATTATCTTTTTTTTAGCAAAAAATTCGCATTACAGACTAAGTCTCAGGCAGGCATTGTAATATTTCAGAGTTATTTCGCCAGCGGTGTTTGTAGCGAAGCATAAACAGTTTAGAAATAAGTCATCTTTACCTTTAAAACATGTTAAGCGTGTAGTAAATTAAAAGTTTAAAGAATATCCAAAAGTTGTAATAAGAAGAGTGACAAGAGATATAAAGAAAATCTATTTTTAAGAATCGTCCAGGTCTTTTGACATACAAGTTTACAAATCGATCATTTTAGGATACTAAGCCTCTAAACATATTTCTCAAAATTTAATGTAGCAATAGTTTCCCTTGTCTTATTATCTGTTTCATTCAAGCAAAAGGCGTTTTTCCCAAGTGAATGCATGAGTTCGAGGTAACTCTTACTTAATCATTAAAATAATGTTATAGTTTATTACTAGTATTTATGCTATATGCACTCAAAAATCATCTTTACCTGGTTGCATTACTAAATTGCTATTACGTGTTGATGTAGGTCGGGTAGCAACTGACATGCCCATTCAAGGTATATTTTATGGCATTAGGCGCCTTTTGCAGTCTCTGACAACTTACACACTAATTGCAATTTTCTAAATGGCAAATAGTCAAATCGTTTACAGATATTCAAAAGATATTATTCAAAGATAATAAATTTACGTTTTGAATTTAAACAACGAAGTATGATTTTAGAAATGAAGTAACAAAATCTTCCATATGGATTATATAAATATACTGTTGTTATTGCTATTACAATTAACTGGATTTTCTTGTGTCCCCTTCGATACTAGACATTTTTATTCCCAATTCGGGACTTTTTTTTAGAAAAAAAAGATCTACAAATTCTATGAGCATACTCGTAGCGCACCCGTTCTGTAAATACTTATGGCAAACTGTAACCACCGGTATAACTAAGAAGTTAAAAACAACGAGATGTTAATGTTAACATTAGAGAAAGACAGAAAACGAAATGCGGGAGTTGGATACAATGTTCTTAGACAGTTTGCAGTAATTGAACTTTGGCGATTGTTTCACCAGAATGTTTTCCATTTGTCTAATTAACGATGCTGAAGTTTCCACCTCAACACTCTGTGGTAACAGGATCTATCATACCTAAAGGAATGAAATGTAGTATTTACGAGTGTTGCGGCAAACTTGTTTTGAGTTATCCGCAAAAACTTTTTTCCATTAAGCTTCCTGGGTTTATTCTTGTATTTAGGTTCTTCAACTTTTGCAATCTGATTTTACTTTCAACCCTTTACGATCCCAATTAAAGATACATTCATAGTTGGTTTTGCATTTCAATCTATACGTATCATTACATTGTAAGTAGTCGACGTCTGTATGTACAGACATTGACCAACAGAGAAAAAATCTAAAAACTACTGTTTTCAGTTCTGATATTTTAAATAAAACTCTAATGATTAGTTTTTTTCAATATCTTGAATACTCAAGATACTGAACTCTAATATTTAGTTTTTTTCAATATCTTGAATGTTTAAGATTGTTGAATAACTCTCAAATGAATACCCAAATAAAAAAATAGTATTAGAAACTTTCAATGTTTTTAAAAGACCTCCAGTGATATCCCCACATGATGGATAGACGAGAGAAAGAAAGCCCATCCCAAATAAAATATTTTTCATGATTTTATTTTATCACTTTGTTGACGCGATAAAAATACATATTTTTGCAAAGTTTCAGCTAACCGTTGGGACGGTAAGTCGAGTACGGACGGACGGGCATAACGAATCTATTCATGTCAGTCAGTCATGACTACGAAACCCTAAAAGCTAAAAGATAAATACGTTTCAAGAAGTAGAGTTTTAAACAGTCTCTTGGTTTTTATTCAAAAAAATTCAAGTTATTTATGATTGTTTTCTCTCTTCTTTGAATTTTGAGATCTGAATTCCAAGAAACTAAATATTTTAATTTGTTTACTTTTATAAATGTTCGTGCTCGACCGATTGAATATAAATAGAGAATGACTCAGGTACGTTCAGTACTAAAAATAATAATAATAATAAAAATCTTTATTTTCATAAATAACCTTTTACAATATCTTAAGAACTATTAAAATTACAAGGTAAAGGTTTAACAATTAGAGTAACCCTTACTCCCAAACTAGGTGTTCCTGTGACTTGGGAGCTAGTGTTCTGCTGTTACTTAAACAGATTTCTCTGAGTTTCGGTTTGAAACGTAGAAATAAAATAAAATAAAATGCGGTGTGATTGCGTGTTTGTATGTGTGTGGGTTGTGTATGTGTTGTGTGTATGTGTGTGTGTTTTGTGATGTGTCCACAAACGGGTGTATGTGTAGATATGCGTATATAAACTAACTGTTTTAATAATATTAATACAAGTTTGTTTTTATTTTTGGGAAAAGTTTTTAATGTAAATCTATAAAAATACTGCGAGTAAAATATATATAAAAGGAACCGACTGCACGGTTTGTGGTTTAAGCAGTCGCCACGCCGATTTCTACTTCTCCAAATGTTGTGGGTTTAAATCCCACTTGGAAAAACACTTTGTGTGATTTACATATTTTTGTTCCGAGTTGATGATGAGTGTTCTTTGTGTCCGTTTCAGGTATGTGTATAAAGTCCCCGTGACATATGATTTCTATTCCTAATGCTTTTCCTATTATTTTTTCAATACTGTGCTGCTATCGTATTGTTTGGATAATTTTCGGAACACACAGACAGGATCTAACACTTACTTTTTTTTAAAAGTAAAACTTATTGAGTGTTAAATAGGGGCATAAATGCATAATATATGTTTAAATAGAAGATATTCTGAACAGCTACTAAAATATAATATCGACAAACATCTTGCTACCAAGTGGTATGGCCTCAATGTGCTGTTGACCTATATAAGATAGAAGGTATTGAACAAACACTTCACTTACAAACTCTCTAAAACAGGGTAAACACTACAAGGTTAGGTAGATATCTACATAACGAGCAAAAAATAACATTATCCTCTATTCTGACGCACACCAAACAGAAACACGTCTTAGTTACAGTAAACATGTCGTGAATTTCTTTCAGTATAAACCATTTTAAAATGTATTCCAAGAAAATGTTTCAGCCTACTGAGCAGATTGCTTGTTACTAAATCACTTATTTTTGTCTTAATGTCAAAAACGTTTAGAAGCTTTCAGTACTTGACTGCCATACGTACCTATGTAAATTATTGCGAGAATGTGTAGCTGTTTTCGGGTTAATGCGAAAGCAATGTTATTTAACAAGCGATAAGTTTTATTTTTAAAACAAAGTAAGTATTAGATCCTGTTTGTGTGTTCCGAAAATTATCCAAATAATTCTACAGCATAGTAGTGACAACTTAATAAGCAAACTAAAAGACTACTCCCGTTTAAAGAATATAAATCATGTGTCGCGGGGGACTTATAAAAATACATGAAACGGACATAAAGAATACTCAGACTCATATATAATAAAAAATTTGTAAATCACACAAAGTGTTTTACCAAGTGGGATTTGAACCCACGACATTTGGCACAGTGGAAATCGGCGTGGCTGCCGCTTAAATTTATAGGTATATAATATTCTATCCGAGGGAATAGAAATGTCTATTTCGGCAGAGAAAAAAAAGGTATATAATCCTCGCAGTGTTTTTATAGAATACTTTTGTAAGATCTTTACCAAGTGAATAAAAACTATATTGTATTATCCCTCTAAATTATTTTTAGTACTGAACTCGTACCTGCGTCAATCTCTATTTATATTTAATCAGTCGAACTTGAACATTTATAAAAGTAAACATTTTAAAATATTTAGTTTCTTGGAATTCAGATCCTAAAATTCAAAGAAGAGGAAAAAACAAAAAATAACTTAAAAATAATTGAATAAAAACCTATTTAAAAGTCTACTTTTTGAAACGAATTTATCCTTTAGCTTTTTAGAGTTCCGTAGGTCATGACTGACATGAATAGATTCGTTATGCCCGACCGTCCGTTCTCGACTTACCGTCCCAACGGTTAGCTGAAACTTTTCAAAAATATGTGTTTTTATCACGTCAACAAAGTGCTAAAATAAATGCATGAAAAATCTTTTATTTAGGGTAGGTTTTTTTTTCTCGCGTCTACCCTATCATGTAGGGTATCATTGGAGGTCTTTTAAAAAAATTCTAAGTTTTCTAAAACGGTTTTTTGTATCAATTTGCGAGTTATTCAACTTTAATGATCTTTTTTTTCTTACAACAGGGCGTCCTCCCCCCTCTAAAAACTAAACGGCTGGATCGATAAATTTAAAAGAATTCAGGACGGTAGTCCATATGCTATACTTTAAAGGAAAACTATAACAAATTAGATAACTTAGTTAGTTCACGAGTTATAGAAGCCTAAGACGATTCACACACTGCACCGCGCTACGACGCGTAGCGCGGTGTGGCAGATTTTAAAGCAGCCACCACACTTCGTTATGCGCTATTCGTTATGTGTCTACGCCGTATTCGCCCAAATATTAGTTATGCGGGCAAACAACAAACATGCCATCCACACTTCGAACTGGTATGCCAAATAAGCATCAAATAAGGCAAATATGTGTGTTGTAGAAATGTGTCATTGTCATTTTATGGTGAACGAAACGAATATACTCTCCACACTTCGCCGTATGCGCGCGAATAACCCGCATAACGAATAGCGCATAGCGAATTGTGGTGCCTGCATAATATTGTATGCAAGTACATCGATTAGTATAGAAAACACGCCAGGTCCAACACACCGAACACGCGCCTAGGCGCGTGAGCGCGTGCCGCTAGCAGATTCGGGATTGGCTGCCGCGCGCCACGCGCGTGAGCGCGTCGCCAGTGTGTAAATCACCTAACATGTAAAATACGCTTACTTGGAAATCTTTGTACAAAAATAACGAAATAATAAGTAAACATAACAGTTATCTCTTGAACACGATCTTAAAGCCACGTAACAGTATGGATAACTACGGAACCCTTTTCTATGTATTTCGACATGCACCTGGCCGATTTTATTGTTTGTTTTGTTGAAGTGTTTATCTTTGAAACTGACGGTCGATAGTCTTATCATTTAGTAAAGTACTGAATCATTTATCATTAATTTATAACCTGACTAAGATAAACGAGGATCAAACTGAACGAAACCGGAAACTTTCTAGTCCAATATAAGAGCCCGCTTACACGCCATACTTAACATCCAAAATTATTGTTCGCTAGCGATAACTCCTATGGAGTGATAAACGAACAAAGGGAATATAATTAAGCCTTTGCTGATAATAGGGGTATTATAATTAGTCAACAGAATAGAGAACGCGCACAAAGCAATTGTATGTTTGTTAGTGAATATGATAGTTCGTTGAATAAAGACTATACAGGTATTATAATAGATATACATTTTTCTTCCAGATTTTAGATTTGTAACTTTCAATCTGTGTTATTAATTACAGTATCAATTCTACCTTCTTCTCTGCATAAACTTACAATTTAGTACTTTTTACAATTTTTACAATGTTTAAATTATTTTAATATACAATACGTATCGGTTTATAAAGCTGTAAAGAAGTAACATATAACAAGTATCCAACTAAATTTATGAAACTAGAAATATTTTTTTTCCTATTCTTAGAATGTACTCGTCTGTTGATAGTTTACAGTACAAACTTGTTCTTTGTTCAGTCGTTTTCAAGTGTTAGTTTAGTGAAAACCAGTAACTGTAGATTTAGAACAACATCCAAACTTAAATTTAGTTTCAAATTACGACAATAATATTCGAAAATAATGTATAATTTTTATAATATTTTCAATATGTGTTAAAAAAGGATAAAAAAGGATAACACATAGGCGTACTGTACGTTAATCCTTTTTTATTTATGTATTAAAGTATCCAAAATTTACAAATAAATAAAGTGAATATTTATCTATTTGTGTATTTTTACATAGGAATCATCTAAAACACACACTCAAGATTGACTTATTCCAAATTTTAATTACTGGAATTTTTATTAAGTCAAAACGACAACTTAAGATTTGACAAACATACTTTACACCTGCAATATTTAAGTAAAAATATCGAAAATTGATGATATCTTTACCCTGGCCGAGATGAATAAGTTGTCTGTACTTTAATAGTCATTTCTCAAATGGTATTATTGATTCTTGGCTGTATAATTAACACTTAAATTATAATTTAGGACCTAAGGAAAATGTTATAATACACTTCTATTGAATAACAAAAGTCTGCTGACGAACAAATATCAGTATCTATAAACTTATACAAATTCAGAGTAAATAGTAATTATAAAACTTAAATAATATTACGATTTAATCTTAAAATTATAAACAACCATTTTTACTATATATTGCATTAGAGATGGCAGTACAATAACAGGTTCTTGTTACAAGTTGTAGTCTATAAATAAATCCTTTGAATTGTTCACAGAGGCTCAAATGCGTGTTCACTACAATCAAAAGCACATCTCTTAGTGAAAGGATTTCTAACAATAGTATAAGTTCCCATAAAGCTTTCTATATTCCTCTAAGAGATCCAGAATAAACAAGATAATCCTATGCGAGTATTGTACGTGACGATATCGGAGGGAAACAAATCTGTGAACCGTAACACCGTAAAGTTATTTTATGCACTCTCAGACGTAGATGGAATTTCAAAGGAAATGCATACAGAAAATATGTTGGTTTTTGAATTTTCAATGTATTACTTCTCTCAGTCACGTAGTTACCATTTGAATACTAACAACTAACAAATTTTATGATATCTAATTTACTTTTGTAAGTAATAAAAAATTCTTATGTAACAATTTAAACTTTATTGTTTTATAAATCAATGTACAAGCATTTAGATGCCTTAAATGCATTCATCATCATGATCCATAACATCCTACTGCTGGGCTCAAATCTCCTCTCAAAAGTGGGTTAAATGCAGTCATGTTGTAAAATTTATTCTTGCAATATAATTATTGCAACAAAACAACAATAAACAATAAAACAGTAATCTGTTTTTACAATGTTTAAGGACAAAAATTATGACTGTATCTTCATAGGTTTTAGATTGTTTATGTTTTTAATGGCATAAACCATACAATAAATAATAGTCATTATGGGTTAGTATATTAAATGAATTAACAAGCAGTAGTCACTTACTATATACATTTAGAATATACATTGACAATGTTTTTTTTTTTTAATATTATAGGAGGCAAACGAGCAGATGGATCACTGATGGTGGGTGATTGCCGCCGTCCATAGACACCCCAAACACCAGAGGAGTAACCAAAGGTAAGTAATGTAAGCCTTTTTAGGGTTCTGTAGTTCATGACTCGGAACCCTTATAGATTCGCCATGTCCGTCCGTCCGTCCTCAACCTCGCCCAAACGGTTGGTGCTAGAAAGATTAAACTTTGCATGAATATGTATTGTGATTACGTAGACCAATTGCTACAATAAAATATGAAAAATATTTTTATTTTGGGTACCTCCCCTTTACATAATCTACATGTAAAGTGGAGTTTTTTTTTTTTTTGGCGTCTACCCTATCGTGTGGAGTATCATTAGATAGGTATTAAAATGTGCTTCTAAAAGCATTTTTCGATTTAGGCATCTGTTTATGAGTTATTCAACTTGAAAGCGCATTTTTTTCTAAAAACGAAGCGTCCCCCCCTCTAAAACCTAAACTCGCTCGCTCGAAAAATCTGAAAAAATTGTGATGGTAGCCCATATATTGACCTTTCAAGTAAAATTATCGTTGTTTCGATAACTTTTTTATTTTAGGAGTTAGATAGGCCTTTAGTAGGGTGAACGATTCGGTTCCCCTACTAATCTTTTTACAATTGAGCAACATTTTAACGAACAGAATAACCGTGTTTATACTCAAGGATCTAAAGAAGCTTCGCTATAAGTCAACAGAGTACAATGTGTACATTTACCCACTTCAGTGATGGTTTGATTGGGTGTTAGCAAGACAACGCGGTGTCATAAAACTGGGTCCACACGGAACCGAACGTTCCGGACTTTTACTACTATTATGTATTCTGTGCTTTTACAGAGTTGAAGACTGGCCGTCATCTAGTACCGATTTCAATTCACGGGATTATTATTTATAGTCAGTTTTGCTTGAGAGTGTGGCTTGCTCTAAATGTTATAATAATTTGGAGCCCCTAAAGCAATCCATAAGATTTACAGTAAAAAATTTTCCCATTTAAAGAGTGCGTGCTTCTATTATTAACTGGCCTCAACTTTTAAATGACTGCACATAGATGCCAGACAATCGAGACAATTTCGAATAGGCTTCGTATATTTTAACCAACTATTTGTTGTATTTAAATATCACACATTGCAGTAATAAATATTAAATACAGTATTAATTTATTAAATAATAATTCTTATACCAGTATTTATGGCAAGAATAGGTGTTATGTAATTGGTGAAAAGTTATTATTTTGTAATTACAACTTCGATTTTATTCATTTGAGATGTTATCTATACCTATGTCTATATAAAAATGAATTGCTGTTCGTTAGTCTCGCTATAACAATGGTGAATATACAAAAATCATTAATTTTTTTTCATTATTTAAGGCTTTTGGTTTTTTATTTTTATCTTTTACAAAAAAATTATTTTTTAACGAAATTTTGTGAAAACTTAGCTTTTCATGTCCTGAATACACCGTAATTTATTTGTTTTGAAATATCTATTTTTTCACCTCATTTTGACTGAATACCGAAAAAAAACCCTAATTTTCAATCGAAAATTCGTCCGTCAAAATATCAACATTTTTAAAAAAAATTGGGTGTTTTCTATTCGATGAAATGTCTACTTTCCGATGGTGTAAAAATATATATACATTACCATAGTAAATCTTCTCAGAAAATGCAAAAAATGAAAAGACTCGAATTCAATTTTTTTTAATCGATATTGAGATATTTATTAAAATTTACACTTTAATCACTCGAAAAACGTAAGATTGCATGTTACAATGATAAACAAAAATATTGCAAATCGAAATATACTACTATAATTAACAAAATAATAAATAATAAAGTTAATATTTAATAAAACATCTACAATATTTTGAGAAAGTTGCAGAATCTTCTTTATATTATATGCGTATGTGCCTGTTTATTATTATTTTAAGATGATTTAATACCTGAGTGACCTACGAAAAATTTTAGGCCATCAAAAGGTATTTCATAGAAAATAACTCAGCCTGCACGTGTACTTTTATAAAAGATGTCGAACACTGCTCTGTTTTACAGCTGCTACGAAATAGCAAGTATGTAGTAAAGCCCAGACCTGCCTTGCCCACTTCTCTATGAAAAACCTTTTAATAGCCAAAAATTTTTAATAGGTCACTCAGGTATTAAATTATCTTAAAATAGTAATAAATAGGCATATAAGCATATACTTTAAAGAAGATT
The DNA here is from genome assembly GCA_932526445.1 of Phragmatobia fuliginosa. Lineage (NCBI taxonomy): Eukaryota > Metazoa > Arthropoda > Insecta > Lepidoptera > Erebidae > Phragmatobia > Phragmatobia fuliginosa. The sequence continues at coordinate 9,010,278 of OW052071.1, read as the reverse complement.
CTGCAACTTTCTCAAAGTATTGTAGATGTTTTATTTAATACTAACTTTATTATTTATTTGTTAGGTAATTATAGTAGTATATTTCGATTTGCAATATTTTTGTTTATCATTGTAACATGCAGTCTTACGTTTTTCTAGTGATTAAAGTGTAAATTTTTATAAATATCTCAATAACGATTAAAAAAAATCGAATTCGAGTTTTTTCATTTTTTGCATTTTCTGCATTGATGTATTAAAAAACCCTAGATACACACTCAGCGTCGCAAAACCGTCCTCATAAAATAAGCGCACTATTGAAAATGGTGCTCATATTTCAAATAGTCTCGCGTCGCTCGCGTCTCTGTGCGCTCGTTAAAAATGCCTAAGTGTTCGATGCGGAATTGTAAAAATATTACGTTAGGAACGTTAAAAAAGGATGGGATATCGTATTTTCGGTGAGTAAAAGAGTTTGTTAATTTGTTTTTGTTGTTTTTATGACTAAATATCGGAAGCAATATGTGATTTTGATTTAATTTGTCTAAAACTTCACTTAACGGTCCAAGTATAATACGACAAATTTCAATGGCCGCTTTTTCAGTGTAAGAACGACTATTACACAACCTTTTATTTTAGTCGCATAATCCAAACGACCCTGTTCTGAATTTAATGGAGTCGATTTTTTTATTGTGTTTAATTTTTTATTAATAAGTTTATTTAATTTGAACTTTTTTGAATTTAGTTTTTAATAAGTATGTATACGTTACAAAATATATAATAATATTATTATAGTTATTAATCGAATTGCAAAAGGAAAGGAGGTCGTCCAAACGGTGTTATTATTAAAGTTCGTAAATATTATATTACCTATTATATCGATTAATTAGGGGACAACTTATGGGTTCGCGAGATACAATTTTTTTAAGCCAAATAGTGCATGCGTCGTTTGTTCTGAACATTTTGTGGACGAAGATATGAATGTCACTGCTAAAGGCATAAAACGTCTTCTTAAAACGGCTGTTCCTAGTATAACGGTAAGTAGTCGTTAGCCAGAAAAATAATGAATTTATCAAATAATTTCGTACCTACATTCAAATAATATAATTATTTTTTACAGGATATGTCACTGATATGATATGAAAAAATGAAATAAATGATTTTAAGAGTTAATATTTGTTTCATTGATGTACACATCAATGAAACAAATATTAACTCTACGTTCATGTCCTACCCAAAAACATATTTACGCTCAGATATAAGTATAATTATGGGCTTAGAACACAATTTAACTAACTCTTAAAATACTAACTCAATGTATTATAATAAAAAAAATATACAAATATTCCTCTTCACTCCATGTCCTGTCCTGCCGGCTAGCTTCGGTCATAAAATTTGATTGGTCACTGTACGCTGCTTTGTAATAAAAACTTTAAACAATGCGCGTAAGGTTGAATGTGCAAAAGATGAGTTTATAGCTTAACTAAAACTACCCACATTGATATTTTTATACATCAATGACTATATGGGACAGTTTCGTATGCGGCTTTTGTTTGAGACTGTGCATCTAGGGTTTTTATATATCAATGATTTTCTGAGAAGATTTACTATGGTAATGTATATATATATATATATTTACACCATCGGAAAGTAGAGATTTCATCGAATAGAAAACACTCAATTTTTGTCAAAAATGTTGATATTTTGACGGACGAATTTTCGATTGAAAATTAGGGTTTTTTTTCGGTATTCAGTCAAATTGAGGTGAAAAAATAGATATTTCAAATCAAATAAATTACGGTGTATTCAGGACATGAAAAGCTAAGTTTTCACAAAATTTCATTAAAAAATAATTTTATTTGTAAAAGATAAAAATAAAAAACCAAAAACTAGGTTTTTTGAATTTTTCACATAAAATTTGAGGTTATGTGAAAAAAGTGTAAATGTAAAAGATATAGATCTTTTTATTACCCACAACTTTGCCATTTATTTTTTTTCCATAGGACTTGTAGTTTTGCCGGAAATCGAGATAAGCCATTTTTTCCCATTAAAACCCCTCCCCTCTCCCCCTTCCCGACCTCAGATCGCCCGTAATTTATTTTTCCTTTAATTTTTGCAATATTCTCCTTCTTTTACAATGGGTTTCATCCCACTATAATTTATTTTGTTTTCAAACACTAAAAGCACTGGCCTATATATGAATTTTCAAGTTCAAAAATTAAACTGTGTACGAACGTTGACACGTTTTTGTGTCTCTGTGTTCATATGTCTGGTAAGATAAGTGACTGTAATAGATTATCACCGTTATTTTATAAATTTGAAAATATACTGAGTATGTATCTCAGATTCTTTATATGTCTCCTATATTTGGCTACCTTTGTGATGGTGCTGTTGATAGTTATCTTTGCTATGACTAGAACTATTACAAAACTGAACCCACACTTATTACTAATAATAATTCTCTACCTTAAATCATATACAACTATTTACAAATTATATTTTTTTAAAATTCATTACAGTCATTTTTTACATGTAATTATTTACAGATATTATGTACAGATTTATATTAAAAAACACTTTATAGACTTTGTTCACCTTGCAAAACAAAAACTTAAACAAGTGTTTACAATGTTGTTCAATATCTTATATTATAAGGCTATGAGAGTTGTATTTTCTATAAAAATTACAATAATGAAAATGAGCTTGGCTGTGGTTACGCTGGATACTAATTTTCATCTTAAGTATAAGGCCACGATGGTTTGCGTGATGACTACCTGCAGGTGGCAAACAAAGGAACATATTAGCAAACAGTTACTAAATACATTAAATATAATGGTTTCTAAATATAATAGTATTAAGTTATGTTATAATGACCCGTAAAAAGTTTTTAAAATTTGGTCTTTTTAATGCAGGTTCTCTGGGAACTAAACATGATGAATTTCTAGTGGCAATGAGTCTACACTCGGTCGACATCATGGCTATAAATGAGACTTGGTTGAGGTCTGGTGAGGAGGGGAGAGCACCAGCAGTGCCAGGTTATAGGCTGAGGCACATTCCAAGACCTAATTCCATCAGGGATGGTCGCGGTGGGGGAGTAGGATACTATATAAAAAATGGGATCAAAGTGCAAACCAGAAGCCACCCCGCACATAAAGAGGTGGAACAATATTGGCTTTTATTAACCATAGCTGGTAAAAAGCTTTTGGTGGGTACAGCTTACAGGCCTCCTTGGTTGTCTGTTGACAAATTTTTGGACAGTCTAACTGAAAGCATTAGTGCACTATCCCCCTATGATCACATCATTCTTTTGGGTGATTTCAATATTAACATGCTTGATGGGTGTGGCATAAACACTAAGAAACTGCATGATTTTTTACACTACAACAACATGCATCAAGTAGTTGACACCCCAACACATTTCATAGGAAACAGTAGCACACTAATAGATATTATATGCACAGATGTCGATGTGAGAAATGTGGTAGTGAGTTATGTTCCCGACTTAGGTCATCATTCTATAGTAACATGTGAGTCGGTATTCAGGAAGGAGAAAGTCAAAAAAAGATGGGTTACATATAGACCATTTAAGGACATTTTGCAAGTCCCTTTTAATGTAGATATGGAGCATATTCCGTGGCGGGCTTTATCTCTACAAGATGGGGTGGACAACATGGTGGAAGGACTATCAAAACACATTATCCAACTGTTTGACCACCATGCTCCTGTAAAGCACACATTGTTTAAAGGCGAGTACACCCCATGGATAACAGAAAATGTTAGATTAATCTTTGGCTTGAGAGATAGGGCTAGGAGAGTATTTCAGCAGACAAATTTAGCATCAAAAAAAAAATATTATCTAGATTTAAAACATCAGGCTAAAGTAGCCTTATATAATGAAAAATCAGCATATTTCAGAATAAACATTAATAATAATATTAACAATCCAAGATCTTTGTGGAATAATTTAAAATATATAGTATTGCCATCACATCAACCTAAATTCTTGCCGGATCATTTGAATGATCCGGATGGTATTAACAGGGATTTCCTAAATGTGCCAGGTGACCATGGGGTGAGTATATCCAGACTGACATATTATGAGTTCCACAGATACAAACCAAACTTATACTTCAAGCTAGAACCTGTAGATCAACATACTATACTAACTATTTTGAATAACATTAAGACCAAAGCTATAGGTATAGATAAATTAAATATAGAAATGATAACACTTACACTACCAAACTCATTAGATATTATCACAGATATTGTGAACACCTCCATTACCACCCAAACATTCCCAAGCATGTGGAAAGCCTCTATTGTCCGCCCTATACCTAAAATTAATATTCCAAGTACCACCAAGGATCTACGACCTATCAGCATATTACCCTGTTTGTCAAAAGTACTTGAAAGAGTGGCATACATGCAGGTCATAAAATACCTGGAGGCCAATGGTATCCTTCCGGAGAAACAGTCTGGTTTTAGGAAAAATCACGGCAACAGCCTTATGTGATGTGGTAGGTACCATACTGGAAGCTAGGGATCGTGGAGAGGGAACAATACTTGCCCTGCTCGACTACTCCCGTGCATTCGATGCCATTAACACATCCCTTCTCCTATCCAAGTTATCGTACTACGGATTTGCCCCTGAATCGGTAAAGTGGTTCCACAGCTACCTCACAAATAGGTCACAGCAGGTGGAGCTGCACAAAGAGGATGGATCAGTCATGTCTTCTCGACCCCAAGCTGTAACAAGAGGAGTTCCACAAGGCTCCATACTGGGGCCTCTCTTATTTATATTGTACACAGCTGACATGACTGATTGCTTTTTAAACTGCAAATACCACATATATGCAGATGACACTCAGCTGTTATTTAATTTTAAACCAAATGAAACCAAGTCTGCAGTGGACAAAATAAACGAGGACTTGGAGAGGGTAGTTAGATGGTCTGAAGAACACTCATTGGTCTTAAATCCTATAAAGTCCAAATTTATGGTATTGGGTAGTAAGGGGCAGATCCAGTCTGTTTTGCAAAATGACCCTGTCATTATTGTAAAAGGACAAAGGATTGCAAGGGTTGATGAGGTTTACAATCTGGGACTGCTGATGGACCCTGAGCTGAGGTTTGAAGCTCATATAAGTAACATAGTTAAAACTTGTTTTTATAGACTCAAAACTTTGTATAACATCCGTGACTACATCAGTATACCCTTAAGGAAACAGTTAGTAGACAGCCTAGTATTATCTAAGTTTAACTATTGTGATGTAGTGTACGGTCCATGCTTACTGGCAAGAACAAAAAAATTAATACAAAGGGTCCAAAATGCTTGCGCTCGGTTCTGTTTTAATATTCCCAGACGTCATCACGTAACACCATACATAAATGACCATGACATCATAAAGATGGAAGCCAGAAGGAAGCTGCATTTAGCTAGCTTACTCTTTGGCGTAATAAAAAAATGTAGTCCTACCTATCTACATGAGACAATAGACTGGAGGCGTAACCACTTCGCTTATTCCATTCGGCCATCGGTTGGAGCTCTCAGCATACCGGGACATAAAACAGCTGCATTTCGTGGTTGTTTTAAATATGCAGCCACGCGATGCTGGAACTCAATACCACCACCCATTAGGGATCTGAAATCCATTTACTCTTTTAAATTCAAATTTAAAAAATACCTTTTGGAACAACAAAAACAACTAGCTATGACCATAGTTACGTACTTACCTTCAGGTTTTTGATCCATGAACAGTATATTATTAATACAGATGGGGTAACATCTCCCATGGTGTCCTGGTGTGTCCCGGTGTGATGGAAGTTTTTAATTGTAATTTAATTTATAATCTGTTTTGGGTATCAATTTGATCTTTTATTATTATTTTCTTTTTGTTTTATTTGTTTCAGTCTCACTTTGGTTCTATATTTGTTTTGTTATATTCCCCCTGAAAGGAATTAAGGATTATTTTTGAGTAATTATTATTGTTTGTAAAAAAAAGAGAATGAACCGAAAAGCGAGATATTGTGGAATATTTCATACTGGACTTACCACTTTAACAATTTTCAATATTTAACTTTAACTTAGCTGCTATCGGCACTAAATCGGCTGCTACGGTGGGCACTGAAAATCAGTTCTGCGATGGTCTAAACCCGTTGCAGTAAATACTGAGTGTCCACCTATTTTGTTAGACATGGCGTACAGCCCATATTACCACTATTGACTGCCCAGTGCCCTATTTCAGGGGCTTACTTTTGTTATGCACCAGTTCATGTACACTTTATTTTTGTAATTTTTGGCATTCGATTCGATTTATGTAATATGCATAAACTTTACATGTGAATTTCGTTGTGATGCAAATTTACAAAATATAAATCAATGCCACGTCATTTGGCATTGACAGTTGACAGTAATGTCAATTGACAATGCCCAGTGTTACAAGCCTCAAAAAAAAAAAAAACTACTTTGTACAGTGTTTAAAAATCGCATTAAACCTTGTATGCTGTGTTTATCAAATAAAGTTCTTATTATTATTATTATTATTATTATAACAATATAAAGCAAGAATTATCAATACCTACCCGCATAATATGAGGTAGACAACACAACACAATGTTGTTCGTTTCTATACTGTAGACGGAGACGACAAATATTTGTTAACTATGCCTTTGTCATCTTGTTTACATGATCAAAGTTTGTGTCAAAGTAACGCTCTGACAACATGTTGGCAGAAATTCACGAAATATGTGAGCCATTGCCATAGAATGCTAAACTATTTTTAGAATAATAAAAAAACTGTTACCTAGAAATAAATATTTTAAATATTAGAACAGGATTCCTTTGTTAGAGTTTGAAGCAAATTATAGAGACACTTTACAAAAGGAACAATGAAAACTAAACTTATTAGAACAGGATTCCTTTGTTAGAGTTTGAAGCAAATTATAGAGACACTTTACAAAAGGAACAAACGCAAAATATTAAAATCGATATACCCACTATAGTTTAAGCTTCCCACATATCATTGTCAGTAATGTACAGCAATAGAGTTCAAATAGTGCTTTGTTCCGAACACATTCATCGCTCTTTCTGTGATATTTATGCGTCTATAAATTGGTTCTGTTTCCCGAAGGCTTTGGTAATGTCCTCGTTCATCCATCTGCTTCTAATGCTACTGGATAAAATATAGTTCTTTGTAAAAGTTTATAGGTGATTTGCTATATTTGTGTGAATCCTTGAAAATATCCTATGATGGTTTAGTTGAAGGAGAGCAGAGTCAATACCTAGTAATATGCTTCAAATCTACTCGTATATATCACACAAGATTCAACGGCTTTTAAAAGTCCTCTGCTGTACATCAGCTTCCCTTTCAAAACAGATTTTGGTCTCCGGTACCAGGGTGGCTAGACAGGTATGTATGTGGTTTAGTTAAAGTTTTTTTTTGTGTTGTTTACTCCCCTCATTCAGAATCAAATAAACGAGTATACAGGTAGTGACACTATATTTTTAAACCCCAACCAGACGGAATTTATTTTAATCAACAATCCATGATGTCCCACTGCTGAGATCGGTCTTATCTCATGTGACGGTAAAGGAGTCTATATTTTGTCACTTAAGGTATAACCAGTTGATTTGTCGAAAAGAAATATACTAGAATATCTAACTTATTTGCGTTAACTGTATGTATGAAATAGCGTACACTTAAGTCGTATATTAAATATGAAATACTGCTTGGTATTTACTTACAAGACAGAAATTCATTTACAGTACATATTTCATTACAAAGTGCTCTATTATTTAATAGTACTCTATAATGAAATACTTAACAGCCGAGTTAGAGGCATTGAAACCTTTGAATACAATTCAATAGGTGTTTGAAGGATATACTATGAATCTTAGGAATGGATTCTATGAAAACTAAACTTAGCAACATATACTAGTATACCTACAAACACTTAGGGATGTCTACCTTGTAGTTCATAGTCATCGTAACCCTGCCTGCCTTAAATCTTCCTAAATGATACTTTTTCTAAGTTTGTGCTATTTTGAAAACTTATTGTATTCTGTTAGAAACACATTTGAAGGCCGATTCTATACAAAGCGACATTTTAACTGCATTGTGTAAAATATACAATTAAAAAGACATATAGGACAGACAAAAATCAAAAAATATGAACAAAAATTACTATGCTTTTTTTAAAACTACATTTCGTGGCAACCTGTAAATAAGGCGGCATCAAAGCTTGTATACCACTGTCTTTAAGTATTTTAATTTTGAAAGTGTATGTTCTTGTTGGTTTACCAAATAAATAAGTAAATTTTTAGATGTAATAGGTTACATCTATAACTTTACTTATTTATTTATAATCATCTTAGATTAGGATCTAAGATGTTTATAACAATGAGAAAGTCCAGTTAATCAAAATCTTTCGGCAGCAATCTTTCGGCAGCACTCAAAACCAATCACATGGCACTCCATATATCACAATCCGGTATACCATAACATACTTTATTTCTCTCCAATATTTAACACATAAATAACATGCTGAAGAGGGATAAAGCAATAGTCTACATTGTTTACACTGGCGAGGAGCGACAGTCTAATAAGAGATCCAATTCAGGCACTTACATTATTATTTGTTTCCAATATTGGTTGTTTTTATCATTGACATGTTAGTGTTCGTATATATTTCACCTAAACCATCTAAGTCCCCAATTTGAATAGTAATTTAAATTAAATTTATGACGACTTTTACACTGATTGAAAATGCCTTATGAAGTGGTTATTCTTTAATATGTATTTGTCACCTACTACTTGTATATATGTTGCTTGTGTAATGAAAATAAATAATCGAATAGCCAATTATCGAATAGCCAAACTATTCATGTTTCTGAAGAGGATTACTATACCGAATAATATTCAATATCAGTCGCTATTGACTACAAAGGGTCGAGGTAATTATATAGGGATATTGTCTGCTTGGGTCGACTGCCACGGTCGTCAAGACTACGCGTGACGTTCTACAATATGGTGGAAACCATTTTCTAAAACATAAACATCAAGGGGTATAGCACACAATGGAGATTTATCCCTTACAGTTTATAAATTTTCGCATGAATCTATATGACAAGAGTCTCTTTGTTTTTATAGCAAATATTAGTCTAACTTATATTTAGATATGATAAAGATTAGTGAAGAATAAAATATAAATGTACAAACAGTAACAGTGCTTAAACCTAGCTATTGTCATTATTTTCATCTAACTCCTGATCTATCTTTTATCGTATTTAGAGTTGTAATTTTTAAAGTTAAATATTTATTTAGTAAGTAACAAGAAATCATGTATGTATACACATGTGTTTATTATCACTCCTATGAATTATGCGGTATTCATTTAATTTAAAAACTGAGTTCTAATGATTAGTTTTGAATGTTTTTTGCTAAAAAAATGAATGAAGGTGTTTTTATTTTCGTGACAAAAATAAACAGATGATAGAATTAAAATATTGTATATGACTATCAACATCCTGTGTTTGGCTGATAGACAACACTTTATAGAACTCGACTTATCAGCTTACAAAGTCAAGAAACTGAAGTAGTTTTTCTATGTTTTTGATTTATCTAATTGCAAATATCCTTATGCTTTATATTATAAGAATTCACTATCACAGGCCGTTGAAAATGTATAACAACATCTAAAAAGTGTAGACGTTTTAAGGGTTTATACAAGATCCAATTGACTTTTAAAACCATCTGGGTTAATTACGCTGTCAACTCAATTTTAATGATAGAGGTAGTTGGTTGAGAACAATGCCCTTTATTTTGACCCATAGCGTTTTATAGAAAAATAAAAATATTAATATTTCTACACATACATACATCAGCAGTATTTTTGATGGTATTAAGGAGGTACATACCTCAGGTTATTCCCTCCGGCACCCAAGAAAACGTCTAGGAAAGCCCTTGTCCTTTATTATTCCTTTGTTGAGTAACAAAGAAGAGGATATACTTACCTATATAGAGACGGCTTTCTATGGGATTTCTGTCTCAATACAGTAGACTGCTTTCTAAAAGAAAAATATTATATTGCATTATTGTGGTCGTAATATTTTTCTCTTTAGTTTTTGTTTTATATTCCGATTAAGTTGAATCATTTGAAGTACTTACGATTTGTTCTGATTATGGTGTAGCCCATAATATTTTGGTGACATACAATACCGCTACCGCATTACCTACCGACTACTGGATACTACAACGAACTACGGAGTCATTGGTAATTCTGTAACTCGATATAAACATTCTTGCGCCGATTAGCGTCACTACAAGTTTTTAACATCAACCATTGGGCTCTGGGCTCAGGTGTGATCACATCGCTTGCTCAGAGGTACGTTCGTCTCTTCATGTTGAACGGACATGTCAACTGAACCTATAATGTAAAGGTCCTCATCACTCATTCGTCCACAGTTTTCTACACAATATTAGTATACGAGTGCCTATTCATCGACGAAGGCTCAATCATATAAGTGGGAGTAGTCCGTTAATTATTTGTCCTCTTTTATTGTAGAGAATATCTTCACTATTCACTTTATATCCGTATACCCATATCCCTCCTTCTTTTATTGCTTTTTAACGGTTAAACTAATAGTCTCTTAGCGATGTCGATTTTTACGACTAAACCTGAGTTATACTGAACCCGTTTAAAACTAATATGCCAAACTATAAAAGTAGTTGATTGACTGAACAGTTTAGGTAAGGAATTAAATACCTTATTTGTTCATTACTCTTGTATGTAGGTTAGGATTTGATTCATTATATTTTAATACGTTTTATTACAAATCAAATCGCATTTAATTTTGACCTACAAATCATCATCATCATCAGCCTATCGCAGTCCACTGCTGGACATAGGCCTCTCCCGTTGCACATCACTGTGATCGATTTTGGGCTTCTCGCATCCAGCTCCTGCCAGCCATCTAACGCAGGTCGTCACTCCACCTCGCCTGTGGGCGTCCTACACTACGTTTACCGAGACGCGGTCTCCACTCCAGAACTCTTCTGCCCCAACGGCCATCAGTTCTGCGGCTAATATGGCCAGCCCACTGCCACTTCAGCTTGCTAATCCGGTGGGGTATGTCGATGATCTTAGTTCTCTGACCTAGAAATATTTTAAGCTAATATACTTCCGTCCTTCATTAACCATCAAAAAAGAAAACAGAATAGTCTAATTACAGTCACTCTAAGCTCCAAAGATTGTTACTAGCTCTGTTTAGTACACAGCCTGTGTGACTCTAAGCTTTGTAATTTGTTTTCAGTTTATTACCAGACTAGTAAAATTGAAATGTTAAGTTTGATAATTCGAATACAATACATACATGCAGTTTTTGTATGTTTGTGTCAATTTTTTAATAAGCTTTCTCGATATATGTAAATACATCGCTCATCTGATACACGACATCATCTAGTCCCAAACTGTTTTAAACGTGTACTATGGGTACTATACAATTCATACAAATACATTTATATACTTTTGTGTAAATACATTCATATATATAGAAAATTCCCAATCTGCTAACCTAATATTTACAGATTATACAAACATTTGGTCCACCCCAACGAATCAAAATACCTACGAACTTATTATATCCTGTAATTTAATTAACTCTCAACTTTTACTAAGACGACCAAACAAGAATAATTTCATAGTAATATATTTTTGAAAGAGTTATCAGCGAAACTCGTTTGTTTTAGCGAAGTTATGAAAATGTGAATGTTTTTGTTTATGGTCTGGATTAGTTAAAGTTGTACGGGTAGACTAAAGTAATTAACTTACTACCTTTCTTTATTAAAATTAGCCGTATTTAGTTTTGCATGAGCTTAACTTAATTGGGTTTGGTTTTCAAAGGTCGCACACCCGTTGCGTAATTCATAAGTCTGAGAACAGATTAGTCATACTTAATGGGGACGGTTATATTAGAATAATATGACTGCCTATTGAAATAGATACTTTGATGACCACATAGTATAATGATGTGTAAAACGCGATGATTTATTTTGTGATTTAATGGTAGATAACGTCATAACCACGGAGCAAATACGTTTACAAAGAGGATCTGTCAAGAATGATATGACAATTTGCGGGATAAGGGGTGTTTAATTTTCCATTTACCAAACAATAGCAAAACTATACAACAATAGTAACTATCTGACACTGAGTGTAGGATGTTAGTGCTGTACTCATCATCATCATCAGCCTATCGCAGTCCACTGCTGGACATAGGCCTCTCCCATTGCACACCACTGTGATCGATTTTGGGCTTCTCGCATCCAGCTCCTGCCAGCCATCTTACGCAGGTCGTCACTCCACCTCGCCTGTGGGCGTCCTACACTACGTTTACCGAGACGCGGTCTCCACTCAAGAACTCTTCTGCCCCAACGGCCATCAGTTCTGCGGCTAATATGGCCAGCCCACTGCCACTTCAGCTTGCTGATCCGGTGGGCTATGTCGATGACCTTAGTTCTCTGACGGATCACCTCATTTCTGATACGATCCCTCAGAGAAACGCCGAGCATAGCCCTTTCCATAGCACGCTGAGAAACTTTAAGCTTATGGACCAACCGTACCGTAAGTGTCCAGGTCTCGGCTCCGTATGTCATGACAGGTAGGACGCACTGATTGAAAACTTTCGTTTTTAGGCATTGTGGGATCGACGACGAAAAGACTCGACGAAGCTTTCCAAACGCTGCCCAACCCAACTGAATTCTTCTATTCACCTCATCCTCGAGGTTGTTTCTACCCAACTGCAATGTCTGCCCAAGGTAGACATATTTTTGAACAACCTCGAGAACGGTATCGTGTACTGCAACCGGTTCTGGTAGAACATGTTCATTGAACATGACCTTGGTTTTGTCCAAGTTATCCGTAGGCCGATGCGCATAGAAGAATCAGCTAGGTCATTCAGCATCTGTTGCAGGTCCTGCAGTGACTCTGCCATTATGACGATGTCGTCCGCAAATCGCAAGTGAGAGATGTATTCGCCATTAATGTTAATGCCACGTCCTTTCCAGTTTAGCGTCTTGAACATATCCTCCATTGCATTTGTGAACAATTTCGGGGAAATAACGTCCCCTTGTCTCACTCCTCGATGCAATGGTATGGACCTTGTTTGCTGATTCTGTACTTGGACGGACATGGTGGCGGTATCGTAGAGACATCTCAGCACTTGGATGTATCGCCAATCTACCTGACAACGCTGCAGGGACTCCAGAACAGACCAGATCTCAACCGAGTCGAAGGCCTTCTCATAGTCCACGAATGCTAGACACAGGGGCTGGTTATACTCCTGGGTCTTCTGTATAATTTGCCGCACTGTGTGTATGTGGTCTATGGTGCCGTATCCGCTCCGAAATCCGGCCTGCTCCGGTGGTTGAAATTCGTCGAGTCTTTGCGCAAGACGGTTCGTGATGACTCTTGAAAACAGCTTGTAGATGTGGCTTAGAAGGGAAATGGGTCGATAGTTCTTCAATAAGGTCTTGTCACCTTTTTTGAAGAAAAGCACGACCAAACTCCTACTCCACACCTCCGGAGTTCTCCCTTCAAACAGGACAGCGTTGAAAAGCTTTTGGAGCTCCCTCAGTACGGGTTTACCTCCAGCTTTTAATAGCTCTGTTGTAACGCCATCCTCTCCAGGGGCTTTTCCATTTTTAAGCTGTTTAAGAGCCATCTCGATTTCATCGGTGCTGACTTCTGGCAGGTCTTCGGTGTAGTGACGCGTTAATGTGGCTCGGGTGTCCTCATTTTCGGTATCAGGTCGAGATGCATGCGAAGCGTATAGCCGACTATAGAAGCCTTCCACTTCCAAAAGGACTGCCGGTTTCGAGGAAACAACTTCTCCACTTGTTGTGGTCAACTTCGTCAGTTCGCTTCTACACAGAGATTGTACGAACACTTTTGACCCCCGATTTTGCTCGATCGCTCTTTTGATGGTGCGAGTATTGGAGCACCGGAGGTCGTGTCGGACGAGTTTCCTTATCTCTCTGTTCAGCATCCTCTTTGCCAACGAAGTGACGGGTGGGTTTTCACGCCGTTTCCTCATCAACCCTAAAGTCTTCTCTGAAAGCTTCGACTTCTTGTCTTTAAGCTGCAGTTCACAAAATCTCGTACCTTCGTCCCTGAGGATTCGAACCACATTTTTGAGGTTCTGGTTTACGTCTGTTGTGGTTTCCACGGCAGCGAATCGGTTTTCTAGGTTTGACTGGAACGTTTCAGATCCTATCATGGCTTGGAGTAGAGTTGGTCGGAGCCTGGACTTCATCAAACGGGCACGTTCAACTTTGAAGTTGATATTCAGAGAGCCTCGGACGAGTCGGTGATCGCTACCGGTATTAAACCTATTGACCACTGAGACATCTCTGAATATGTGCCTCTTGTCCGTAATCATGAAGTCGATCTCATTTTTTATCACAGTGTCGGGGCTTTGCCATGTCCACTTGCGTTGGGGCTGTTTTTTGAAAAAAGAATTCATCAAAAAGAGCCCCTCGCGTTCAAGGAAGTTGATAAGCATTTGCCCCCTATGATTTCTGACTCCAAGTCCATGTGATCCTACTACCGATTCGCTGCAAATCTGTACTCCCACTTTAGCGTTGAAGTCACCCATAACAACGTTGTAGTGGGTCTTAGTGGTTAAGTGGAGGGCCCTCGATATGTCATCGTACATATCCTCCACCTCGTCATCCGAGTGCGCCGAGGTCGGTGCGTACACTTGCACAACCTTGAGGCTATACCTCTCAGTGAGCTTAATAATGAGGTACGCTACCCTGTTCGACACACTGGAAATTTCCACAACGTTGTTAGATATAGACTTATTTACCAGAAACCCCACGCCACCTTGGGATTGTTGGTCTCCCTCGCGGAAGTACATTAGGTGACCTGACTCAAGAGTTACGGTGTCCTCCCCCTGTCTTCGGACTTCACATAACCCGAGGATGTGCCACCTAATTTTACCCAGTTCTACCTCTAGTTGTGCCAGATGCGAGTCTAGCCGTAGCGTGCGTCCGTTGTACGTAGCCAGGGTCAGTCGGTTGTGGTGGCCTCCTGTAACCCGGAGATTCTTAGCACCCCCTGCTCCACCGTTACCGTGGTCGCCACCATAGCCAGGAATAGATGGGCTACCGGGAACTGGGGGCCGTGGCCTCAGTTGTCTCTGCATGGGAGGGTATGCCCATAATCGCCACGCTGGGCAGGCGGGTTGGCGATCGCAGGGTGCAGCTTATGCTGCTGCCCATCACCAGTCTGTGGTATTTAGCTACACGTATTCGGATGGATATACCGCCATCAGTCGGTCGCCAGAGCCTCGTTTGTCGTTCAGCAGGACGCACCGCGTGCAGGTGAGGTTGGCTTGGGATAAAAGATGTTGGTTCATCCCCTTGCTGTACTCAGAATTGTTCTTATTATTCTTTCTACGTTTACAGGTACAGGTAGTTTGTTTACATTATGTTGAGAGAGAACTAGAAATAAACAAATATAGTGCTCATCATATTAATGTGCATGCATGTCACATTAAATACTTATATCATTTTTTCCTTAACTTCCTTTCCTAAATTAGTAACCTCAATATCATTTTTGAAGACCTATCCATAGATAGTGTAGACACGTGGTGAGTTTGACAATAAAAAAAATTTGAGTTTCAGTTCCATGTATGGGGAAACCCAAAATTTATTGTCCTTTTTTTATTTTTGTATGAAAATCTTAATGCGGTTCATAGAATACACCCACTAACCAAGTTTCAACAGCATAGTTCTTACAGTTTCGGAAAAAAGTGGCTGTGACATCCGGACGGACAGACAGACAGACAGATATGACGAATCTTCTTCTTTGTGTTTGCTCCATGGCCAGAACCGATCTTGTCATAGAGATTTCCTGTATTTTTATTCCTAAATTAAGCACTATCGTTATTTTTCACTCTTATTGTTATTTTTGGTGCCCTCTTTATTGATATGTCAGATACTCAAGCTTGAGTGTTATAAGCGTTAAAATGTATGTTGCGTTATGCAAACTCCATTTAACCTTCTCCATATTATAAAATATTTTATTTAACATGTAATGCCACATGAATTTCAAACCAGTCAAACTTTTTAAACAGTGGTTACCTGTGTGACTCAACTTTCAAGGTTACTTCCATTAAAGCAGTTAGGAATTTTCATAAATCGAATTACCGTCGAATTATTATGTGTTATTGATATCAATTTTACTCAAATAAATCTGCGTATATAAGTAAGATATAAGCTGACATAGTTATTTTATAGAGACGCAATAGAAGTATAGAACATGAACAGCGAAATGCAGATTAAACAGAATTAGTAAAAATATTTTTTTAAGTAGATGTGTGTGTTGACTGAAGAAATATCATTAGCTGCAATTCAATTTCAAGATATATATTTTCTGCTTTAGAATTTACAACGATCATTGGCTATTATAAGAAACTCAGAATTTTTACAATCGGTGATTGAATGACCACTGACCACCCCCAAGTGTTTTGACTTGTTAGATGTGAAACTGCATGTTGTCTAGTCTGGATAGCTCACTAAAGCTCTCTAGATTTAATTTAATAAAACTACATATTTACAAGATTTCAAGCACTACTTAAGGGGGATGTCAATAATTAAAAACTAAAAAACTCGGTACATTTATTATACATTTATATTAACTCAATGCTGTCTTTGTTTAGTGTCTTTTTATCTTTATCGCTATCTTTCGATTCTAAGCTTTTCCTTTTGTGACAAAATTAACATCCCATTTATGTATGCCGCATAATCCGACATTGTTGTCGCAGATAAAGCGATGTGTGCCAATGTGTCGATACATAATAAACGGTTTGCTAGTGGCTGTCGATCAATACTATTGACTGAATTAGGAACCTTGACTTAATAGAGCTCGCTTACTGATGACGATACACCAGTTTTATGTTGTAATCCTCGCTGCAGTTATAGATGCGAAAGTGAGACTGTTGTTTTTTTGCAGTGCAGGTTGCTGACATAAGTATTTTATAAACAAAAATCAACTCAGAAAGCCTTTTTTGACTTTTAAATAGATTAACGATTAAGAATATACTTTGTAAATATAGATAATCTATTCTATTATATTATAAAACATGTTAAAAAAAACAGTTATAAAATAAGAAAATGGCGTCAGTGAGGAATAAAATTAAGCGTTAGTAAGTTCTGGGATTTAAAGCGGGGTAGATATATTCTAAACATGTCACAGTAAAAGTAAATTCAAATATTCAAACAGAAGCAGATAGGACCAAATTCCTAAAAGCCTACACGGAGAATAATGTAAACATTCGTTAGGGGTACGCATGTATCATCTTTGACAGACGTGACTCGAAAGCATGTGCGATCCAAATTGAGCATTTAGTTTGTTTAGCATTAGTGACAGAAACCCGTTCTGAAGAGACAATTTATGTAATAATATTGGTTCACACGTATACTTAAGTAGCTACGGCTGAGTAAGTAAAGTTTAGTAATTATCGACTTCTGATTACATTAAATTTTTTAAATTGTTGTGAAAGTGACTAAAACTATTACTGTAACGAAGAAGTAAAATATCGAGGGGGACTCAATAAATCGAAAGAACAAAATTAGTAATTAACATTAATTCCAATGTTGAATCTAATCTTCAAATTGTTAAACAACAAAGAAGCAAATATGTAGATCTGATAAGTTTAGATCTATCATAAGTTTTAAAACTTTATTGTTTTTGTTGTTAAATAAAATTATATTTAACAAAAAATATAGAGCTGGATGCGAGAAGCCCAAAATCGATCACAGTGGTGTGCAATGGGAGAGGCCTATGTCCAGCAGTGGACTGCGATAGGCTGATGATGATGATGATGATGATAGAGAAAAATGCCGATGAGAACTCACAAATCTCAGAGCGATCGTTACAACGCACGGTTCACCTATGCAGAAACTTGTTGCACTCACAATGCAAAATTTAAGTCCGAGGCAGTCCGGAACAGAGGTAACTACTTCCACACGATATTCCATTTGTAATAATTCAAAAGATATATCTTACTGGAACTTTATTTGCCATGTTTGTGTTGGATACTGAAATATGACTTCTTTTATTTGAAATACGAACAATTTGAAATTTTGAATAAATGGTGTTTATAGTTCCATTTTAAGAGTGGAGTTTAATAAATTATTGATTATGACACTGTCAACGGCCAGCATTTTCTTACGCGGTAATTAAAATAAATTTAGGAATTATCTAATCTTATAATAATCCTAGTTCTATAGATAAAATATGAAGATATTACTGAATATAGTCATTCTCTTTGTAATAATGACATATTGTGTTTGTGTTTTTAGAAAGTAACCTTATTTCCCCTATCTATACTAATATTTTAAGCTGGATAATTTATTTATTTGTTTATTTCTTTGTTTGAACTCACTAATCTCAGGAATTACTGCTTAGATTTGAAAAAGGTTTCCACTATTACATAGTCTACACGGCGTGGGTCAGTAATTTAATAAAAGTAATAAGGTTTGGGTATTTTTATTAACGATTTAAAAAAAAAAATGTTTGATACTTTATACAAACATCCATTTATACATCCTATAACGATTTCAGATACCTTTAATGATATTGAAATGTGAATGAAAAATGTATAACTCGAGTCCTTAATTTCTCAAAATTTAATAATGACTGATTGAATAGTATAAATATGTAGTTTAAAAAGTTGTCAGAATACTTAGATTGTTGTTTCGTATTTATAATGTAGAGTTTTATAGCTTAAATTAATATTGTGTGTTAGCCCTGTAGGTGTATAATAATTTTCATTAACAAATTACATTTGCGACAATGAAATTTCTAGAGTAAGATATTTTTAAATTATTTTAGTTTTAATTCCTCATTCTCTTTTATATTTTATAACTAGTTGACCTAGTTCTATTTTATGACTAGTTAACGGCTGGAACCATGTTGCTGGGTCAAATAAATAAAATAAATATTTCGGACATCCGATACAACGCCATCAAGTACCAAACTTAGGAGAGCTTGTATTATGGGTTAAGATAAGATAAGATAAGATAATATTTATTTGCATAAACATGTGTGTACATACAGTTCAAGGCATGTAGGATGTTACAAAGGTATTTGAAAAGGTTCTTACATGTTTGCCACATAAATTGGCGTGCAAATATTGCTAAAAAAATTAATATTAAATATCCAAATATTAAAAAAAATTAAGAGTATAAACTATGCATAGATGACAAAAAATAGAATACAATAATAAAAGAAGCGAAGAAAATAATAATAATTACAAAAAAAAAACTATTTAATATTACACTCTTGTAAAAAGTCTGTGACGTTATAATACGCTTTTTTGACCAAAAACAACTTAACTCTTTTCTTAAAGTCAACCATAGTTAGATCGTGCCAACTATGAGGTAATTTATTATAAATTACCGGAGCCATGCAAAAGACACTTTTGCGCATAAGTGCAGTTCTAGCGCTATGTAAGCAGAGCTTCGCATTATTGCGCCTGTTCCTAGGTACTACGTCTGCCATACGGGGAAACAAATTAGGATTAGACTTAACGAACGTTACGATTTCAAAAATGTAAAGAGAGTGTAGAGTTAGTATGTTGTATTTTTTAAAATACGGCAGGCAGCTGTCTGTTGGTTGTAGATTGAACATACTCCTGATGCATCTTTTTTGGGCTTTGAATATAGTTTCTTTATTCGTTGAATTACCCCAAAAGATTATTCCGTATCTAAGAATGGGCTCCACTAGTCCATAGTACGCGGTAAGAAGTGCGTCTGTATTAAGCACTCGCGATATACTATATAAAGCATAAGAGCTATTACACATTCTTTGATTTAAAGAATCTAAATGAGGTTTCCAATTTAAATTTCTATCAATAATTAATCCTAGAAACTTAGTAGAGTTGACTGCGTCAATATTATTATTATTGTGGGCAATTTTCATATCAAATGTCAGTGGTCGTTGACTGAAATGCATAATTAATGTTTTAGTAATGTTAATTTTTAAATTATTATTATTTAACCATGCAATAATTTTACTGAGAGTGTTGGTAATGTCATTTTGGTACGTTTCCTTGTTTTTACAAGGTATAACAACTGTACTATCGTCTGCAAATAGTGTCATTTGATGTTCATTTGATCTAGGTAAGTCGTTTATGTATATTGTAAATAGAAGAGGTCCTAGTACACTTCCTTGTGGGACACCGTAAAAAATTGTACGTTCGTCTGATGAGAATACTTCTTCTATTTTTGATGTATTATTAACGCTATTTACCTGTGTTATCTGTTTCCTATCTTCGAGATACGACTGAAAAAGGTTCCAAACATTTCCTCTGACACCGTATTTATCAAGTTTATCAAGTTTGACATAATCAAACGCCTGCGTCATGTCACAAAATACGGCACAAACAGGCGTATTTTTATCCACGTTGGTCATAACCACATGCAAAAATTCATAAATAGCCATGTTAATGGTTTTGTTTTGCCTAAATCCCTTTTGTTCATCACAAAGAATATTTTTTTTTTCCATATATGCATTAAGTTGTTTATAAATGAATTTTTCAAAAATTTTAGAAAAAACTGGTATTAAGGAAATTGGTCTATAGCATTCCATTGAATTCCGGTCCAGTTTTTTGAAAAGTGGTTTTACAATTGCTATTTTAAGTGCATCTGGAAATACGCCTTCATTAATGCTGAGATTAATTATAAGACTTAATGGACTACATATTTCAGGGGCTACTGCTTTAATTACTTTAGTGCAGATTCCATCGTACCCTATACTATTTGTATTCTTTAGTGACATTATTATTCTTAATATATCCTGAGGCAGACTAGGTACCATAAACATAGATTCTTTTCTACTAATTATGTGCTTTGTAACTTGATCTCCGGAAGTTAAAACAGGGTTAATCTTATCAACAAAGTAGGAATTGAAAGAGTTAGCCACAATTTTAGGGTCTGTTATTATTTCTTTCTTTATTTTAAGTTTAATATGGTTCATAGGCTTATTCAATTTTGTACGGTTTATTATTTGCCAAGTAGTTTTTGACTTATTCCTAGATGTCTTTATTTTATAACCATTTTGGGCTCTTTGTGTTAGATTTATAATTTTTCTATATAATTTAGAATAAGTTGTAAAAATATTTCTATTCTGTAGAGTAGGTTTCCTTCTATATTGCCATAATAATTTTCGCTTGTTTTTGCTGCACATTTTAATTCCACGAGATACCCATTTTTGTTTGTTTTGTACATTAACGTTAATATGAACTTGTGGAAAACATTGTACATACAGTAAAGAAAATATATCTAAAAACGTGTTATAGGCTAAGTTAGGGTCAGAAGCTCCGTAAGTCTCTGAAAAAGATAAGCTACTAACGTAATTTTTAAATTTAATAATATTCTCTGATGTATAAGCTCGTCCTATTTTGCGCCAGCGTTCAATATCATCTGCTTTATTTATTGGGCATTTGAGGAGTTGGGCAGTATGGTCAGACAACGCGAGTTCTAATACTGTGACTTTACAAGATTTTCTGAAATTATGCGCAAAGTTGTCTATGCATGTTCCACTCTTAAGTCGAGTAGGCTGTTGAACTGCTAATCTTAAATTAAAACTTAAAACTAGACTTTCAAATTCCATTGATTGCTTAGTTTTTTTTAATATATCTATGTTAAAGTCACCAGCTAAGATTATATTTTTATAACACTTTTTCATTAAGCTTCGTAATAGCGTTTCTAATATTTCAATACATAGATTAAAATTGTTTACATTTGGCACTCTATAAATACATACTACAACAATCTTAAATTTAACTAATTCAATAGCACAACATTCAAAAACACCTGTTTTAGACATTTTAGTAATTTTTTGCAAGTCTCTGTATTGTTGTCCGTTTTTTACAAGTATACATGACCCTCCTCGCTTACTGTCTTTTCGACTGAAGCTTGCGGCTAAGCAATAGTTGGGTATGTTAAGGTATTTTTCATACCCTTCTGC
This sequence comes from Phragmatobia fuliginosa, assembly GCA_932526445.1. Taxonomy (NCBI): domain Eukaryota; kingdom Metazoa; phylum Arthropoda; class Insecta; order Lepidoptera; family Erebidae; genus Phragmatobia; species Phragmatobia fuliginosa. Next base: position 8,988,267 of record OW052071.1, on the reverse strand, counting down.
CATGAAGTGTTCTGTGATACATAATATATCCACGTGCACGTTTTTTTCTAGAAACTCATGCAGGCTTACTGTAAGACAGTCAGATTTCGAGAGTAGCCCTGCAATATTTTGATGCATAATACATAAATGTCTAGTCGCGAAAAAGATGTTCATTTGGGGATTTGGTATTTAAGTCAGTATCAGCTCTTTCATTTCGTTCAGTGTGAGTAGTAATGTTTTGTACAATGTCTATGACTAAATTTTGCACATCTTTAAATATTATCCGCAAGCCAACGTTGTTGATTGCTCTAGAATATCTGTTAAACATACTGAAGTCACATTTCAGATTTAAGTTGCTGTCTAATAGGAATGCATGTCCGTGGGTCATAATATCCAGATATAATAGGTTGTTAAAAGTTTCTACTCTAGCGTTGAATAATGTATGGTCTCCATATTTGTATGTTGGCAAACAGATTATGACATTTGTGTTCTGCAAATCGAGTAAGACTTCTCTTAGATGGACAATAATTTCGTAATAATTGTTTGTCGTTCGAAAGTCTTCTTCCCCGAGAAAGATAATACAGAAGTCATGTAAGTTGAAATTATGTATTTTTGTCTTTATACCGCATAATAATTCTTTCGTACTGCTGCCTGTTTTTAGATAATGACATATATTGTAATTGTTTTGAAATGTGTCTTCAGCTATTGTGAGTAAGTTGTTTCTCTTATTAGTACTTAGTATACATAACTTATGTTTTATGGTGTTGTTTTTATGCTTAGATATATCACGTTTTTCATGCTTCGTATTATTCATACGATTGAGCTCAGATTCGGCAGTTTGAAATTTTGTTTGTTTTGTTTCACTTATGTTATCAGTTATTGTAGTTTTTTTCTTAGGTGTTCGTTTTTTGGAGTTTTTGGGACTATAATCAACATCATTATGTATTTTATTTACTCTGGACAACTCCTTATTTGATTCTTTAAGGTGAAGCACTTCTTGGGAGAGAGTTTTTATCTCGGATAGTGCACTATTAAGCTCTGTAGTAAGCTTTTTAATTTGAGATTGTAGTTCGATTATTTTTTCATCGTCCTCGTCATCAGAAATGTCCGGTAAACTTGTGTTATTATGTATGTTACTGTCATGTTCTGCTAATGATAAATTGTTGTCCTCTTTTGATGGCTCGGATGACGTTCGCCGCCGACGGAAGGTGATATTTCCTATGAAACTATTCATAATTATGTGGTTTTCTATTAATTTGCTTGATAAAACTATTCGGTATATAGATATATGAATCTCAACCTATCAATTCTCTTTTAAATTACACTATAGAAGCTCAATATTGTCACATTCACGTTACACCCAAGTTCAATGCTGTTAATTCACAGTTACTGGTTATTGTTTTGATAAGTAAAAAAATCACAAAAAGATCCTGACGCAAGGTTGATGTCTACCCAAGTTCAGTTCCTTTGTCCGAAGTGTCCACATCTGTTAGACATCTGTTGTACAGATTTGACCGTTAGGGGTATGACTTATTTGTTTTGAGTTTGTAACGTTTTGACGAGGATGGATATTTGTATCGTTGGGAATTTAATTACTTTTATTTAGCTAAAAACTATTTCTTTAGCTAAGAATATAAAATGAAATCACTATGTTTATCACTGTTTGTATTGTTTACTAATACACTATGTATAATTCCAATGTTGATTTTATGCACTTGAAAGCTCTAACACACTCACCGCTGATTATTTTTATATAACTTTATAATCTTTTATTTTAAATGGTAGATAACGTTCTCACTTATGTATAATAGTACTTTTAACACGAATTCACTTTGTTTATGGGTAAATTACTAATTTATCTATTTTTAAAACATTAAAATGACGGAGCTGATGTTGTCGTTGCCGATGGTCTCAGAGAAAGGACAGTACCACACTTACAACTGACAACTGACATAAATACATTTAAAAGAGAAATTTATGCCATTTTTAGACTAGTTTTATTCACCGGCTTTACCTGTGCATATTATAATTATCGCGGGTGACTCCGCGGGATACAGCTAGTAACACAAAAAAATAATTAGAAAAATTATTATTATCGCATAGAGAAACTCATTTATTTTCTACGCTCCTAATAAAATAAGAGCTTAATATTATATTAATTAATCATATCATCGAAACATAAACGAAATAAACTATTCAGTAGATATTATTAGATTTAAATCCATTGGGTAGGTAATGTTTCGGACGCTAACAGTTTCCAAATTCAACTAGTTAACGTCCTCGACTTACCGACTTAAGTTTCTATTCATTATTATCAATTTTAATTGAATAATTTTGACTTAACTTCAAGTGATAAATTTGTAGTAGGTATTATGTTAACTAAAGTAAGAAGTTTTAGCGACAGTAATTAACTTACTTGATAATGATTTATGTAATTAGACTAATTAACTTATTTAAGATTTGAGTAAGTATGTTTTGGAAGTCGCAAAAGTTCGGTCCAGGAACTTGAGATAATTTTAAATCTGCCTTCTTCGGAGAATTTACCAAAAAGTTTTCTTAGGTGTGTCTGACGTATTATGTTCACTTACTACTATACAAAATCATATGAACCAATGTACCATTAATCATATGGATTTGACGTGACTAATTTATCTCTAAAGGATTGATCTACATAAGGAGATGTCTGATCTGAAAACGTCATCCACATATATTTATGACTAATGATTACAACCGCTGAGTATGAGCTGATTAATAAATGTTAGTACTGCTGTGGATTGTTTGACTCCGATTTATTTATCACTATACAAAAAGTTGTATAGTAATTAGTTAGTAAAAGATTGTGAAAGCATAATCTAGTTTCTGTTTGCTACTAAGCTAAGCCGAGAGTTTTATTAAAGGGATATAGGATACGCTAGTATAACTTTAATTACAAGTTTATAATAAGTGTTTGCTCTTAAAATTGGTATTTTTCTCACAACGTTTGTAATATGCGTAATGAAAATCACACATGGCATTTTTTTTAAACCAGCTGTAACTTCTTAGTTTACAGGCAATACTAATATTTAAATTCAAGAAAAGGATGTTATCGATGAAACTGACCTTTACATTAAAGTAGGCCGTCATTCGGTAATTACCGCAGCGGACCCTGGCTCTTACTAATGTTTTTTTTTTTTTTGTGTTGTCTGCTACTGCAATGTGTCTCCTTTATGGGACATTCAGCCGTATGTTGGTTGGTGCTAATCAGTATGTGACCTGTGTCACATCCTCATCGTTGAGACAGTAGTCATTATTACTGTGATTGGATCAGATCTTGAGGTATTTTACGATTTAAGCGTCGTGATTTATTGTGGTTATCCATCAGTGGCCGGGCCAAGGCATTTGGATGTTTTTTGATGCGTTCATTATAGGACTTAGTATAGTATACAATTTCCTGTCTCACAGTGGGTATCTGCAGGTCACGGTGTAATAGATCGTTGGGTATGTAGCTTAAGTAGTAACTTAGGCTACACCCACCAATGAAGAACCCACCCAATGGTGACCCCGACGTGATATCCAACCGCCGATGTTCAACCGACGTGATGCTCAACCGACATAGTCTTCAACGGACATGATGTGCAACCGACGTGATTTTCTCCAGCGCATCATTATGCAAGAAATTGCCAATGATGCCTGAGGTACCAACTCCACGATAACCAGTACCAGTACTCAAACCAGGGAGCGTTGGTCATCATACGTAGTGCTCTATTTTGAAACCTTACATGATCTCTATGTTCGAGTGAGATGCTGTTCCCCATAATTGGATTCCATACGTCCAGATTGGCTTAAGTATTGCCTTATACACAAGTATCTTATTCTCAAGAGATAGTTGAGACTTTCGTCCGATTAGCCAGTAAAGCTTTCGTGTTTGAATGCCAAGTTGTTTCCTCTTTGTGAAGATATGTTTCTGCTAGGTAAGTCTCTTGTCCAAATGCAAACCAAGATATCTCACATGATCTGCCTGTGGAACTTCAATGTTGTTAAGTGTTACTGGAGGACAACATCCTTTTCTTAGAGTGAACGTTACGTTGACCGACTTTGTCTTGTTTGCTTTTATCCGCCACTTTTTGAGCCAATCAGCAATGTCATCCAATCCTTTTTGGAATATTTGTGAAGCTGTTTTCGGGTCGTTATGTGTAGCTAGTATTGCGGTGTCATCAGCAAAAGTTCCAGTAGTTAGGGATTCAGATATCGGCAAATCTGAAGTAAACAATAAGTAAAGAACGGGGCCCAGCACGCTGCCCTGTGGAACTCCTGCTTTTATGGGACAAAGGTCTGACAGTGCCTCACCGTTTTGCACCATAAAATGACGCTGGTCTAGAAACGATTTTAGTATTTCGTACAGGTGACTTGGTAGAGCTCTTTTTAACTTATAAAGCAATCCTTCGTGCCAGACGCGATCAAACGCCTGAGACATATCTAGGAATGCGCTGGCACAGTATGATTTTGCCTCAAGTGATTCCATGATCTTCTGTGTAATTCTATGAACTTGATCGGTGGTGGCATGCTTACTTCGGAACCCAAATTGGTGGTCGGGAATTAATTTTTTTCTCTGGAGTATGGGTATAAGTCGTTGCAACAGCAAGGATTCGTAAACCTTGGATGGAATAGGTAGCAGACTTATAGGTCTATATGATTTTGCATCCTCAGGTTGTTTTTCTGGCTTCAGTAGCATCACGATTTGTGCGACCTTCCATTCCAGGGGAAAGAACTGCAGCCTAGTCATAGCATTAAATAGTGATGTGAGGAAAGTAATACCAGAATCAGGTAGTTCTTGCAATAAACAATTTGTTATAAGATCGTATCCTGGTGACTTTTTTGGGTCCGATTTTTTTATAATGCGTACAACTTCGGCCTTTGTAAATACAAATGGCATTTCGTCTGTATTTTTTGGAGTGGCCAAAAATTCTGTGATTTCTGCTGAATCTACTGGAGAGCCCTCATATGGATGAGGGATAAACACATTTGAGAGATGTTCAGAGAAAGTTTTGGCCTTCTCTTGGTCTGTTCGTACCCAGGTACCGTCAGATCTTCTTATAGGAGAAGAGGAACGTTTAAGTCGTCTGGTGGCCTTCCATAAAGAGTAATCTGAAGAAGCAGTAGCATCCAGGCCAATGAGGTAGTTACAAAATCCGTCATTTCGATCTCTATCCAGAATGTGCTTCAGCTGTCTGGTGGCGTGGTTAAGTTGTTTTTTAGCAGCAGGGTTTCGGGTTTGTTGCCAGTGTTTTCGTGATCTTCTTTTTTGGGTGATTTTATCTAATATATCTTTCGCTACATAGTTGTCTATGCTTCTATGTGGTAGCTGTGGAGTTGAAGACCAGGCGGCGTCCTGCACACTGTTAGTAAAGTACACTACTGCTTCTGCTATTGCATTGTTTGATTTTAAACTGACAGGTTCCTGAAACGCTTTGCCTGTGAGTTCTTTTGTTGTGCAGAACACATTTTTTGACGCATTCCTGAGCGGTAGTGTGTAGTTCAACTATGATTGGGGAGTGGTCGGAGGATAAATCCCAGCAGTTCCGGCACGATACATTTTTCTTGGCGATACCTTTGCTGAAACAAAAGTCGATAACGTCTGGAATTTTCCTTTGATCTGCCGGCCAATAAGTAGGCTGACCAGACGATATGACATTCATATCCCTCCCCAATATTGACTTTAGAAGTTCTCGCCCTCTGGGTAGAACAAGTCTCGATCCCCAAAACGTGTGTTTTGCGTTGTAGTCACCTCCAGCAATAAATCTGCCTCCAAGGGATTGAAAGTAGTCATTGAACTCTTTCTCTTTTATTGAGAATCTCGGTGGACAGTATAAGGCCGATATTGTGATATCACTAATCCAGTCTGTAACAACAATATTTGTTGCTTGGATGTAGACTTTACAGTAATTTTGTATTGCATGGTGCTTGATGTTTGACCTGATTAGCACGGCCGATCCCCCATGTGCTTTGTTGTCCGGATGATTAGTGTGGTACAAATTATAGCCTGGTATTTTGAAGTAGCCTTTGGAGGTAAAGTGAGTTTCTGAGATCAGTAAAACATCTTTTTTGTGAATTTTGACAAATATTTTCAACTCTTCCGAGTGGTTTGACAAGCCATTAGCATTCCATACACCCAATCTTAGGTCTGTGAATGTGATGACATTTTTTAGATTAGGTCGGTCAACGTTTGAGTCATAGTTAGCATTTGATTCATCAAGGCAACAAGTTTTTCCGGTATGGCTTTGAGTTCATTGGTTTCTTGCTTTTTATCTTCAATGTTGATTATTTGCCTCGCAGGATTTTCAGAAGACTTTTTTGTGGCTAAAGCATACGATTTTTCATTTATTATTATTTTATTAAGAGGTTCTTTTTCATCTCTAATGTGTGCAGCTTTAATTCTGTGTTTAGTGATAGAGGGGGGATATCGGACTTTCATCAGTTCCTTGTAGACTGTGCAGCCCTTGTAATTAGCTGGGTGGTTTCCTTCACATAGGACACATTTAACCTGGTTCGATCTTTGTTTTCGTGGGCACGCTGAAGTGTGATGTAAACCTACACATTTGACACATCTGGGTTTTTTATTACAGAACTTTTGTGTATGATTATAATCTTGACAATTAGTGCATTGGGGGATTGCTCGCTTTGGTCTGGTTGCTTCAAATAATATGCGACAGAGTAGTAATGATTTAATGCCATATATATCTTTATTGTTTTCACGGGATTCTAGTTCGATGTACCACAGTTAATTACCGCAGCGGACCCTGGCTCTTACTAATGGTAACTACGTCAATTTAGAGGATAGCAAGAAATTAGAAGCATTACTTGCCAAGATAAAAACAAATTTGAAGAACCCAGCTTTATAAATCAGTTTTTATCTTGGCGAATGAAACAGAAGGTACTTGTAGTAATCAAGAATACAATAAAATTAAATTAAATACATTTAAATACACAAATACTAAGAATAACTTTATATTATCTGCATACCTTTACAACAATAAAGCTATTACTGAAATCTCTGGGGAAGATGTTGAACGAGGCTAAGTTTCGAGTTAAAGTCAGGTACTGCCAAGTGGGGGCCCTGATATAACCTCCTTAGGGAAATATCCTTGTTAAATTGTGGATCGACACGACCTCTTAAACTAAATGCAATTATTATTATTGATTGGTTAGAGGTAACGGATAGTATTAAACTCATGGCCGCTTAGACATTTTTAGGGTTTACGGAACCCTAATAACTATTTTTCGATTTACGTGACGTGACGAGCCAACATTTGTACCATGTGAATGCATATGTTACCGGCAATCTGTATAATACGGTATTTTATACAATACCTAGGTAATGTATAGAATAACTAAAACGTTATGGTAATTATAAAATATATTTCACTTTATAATTTGCCTAGGCATTCTATACAATACCGAATGCTCTGCCGGCATGTGTGTAAAAGAAAGCTGTTGAAAGCTTTTTAACTGATTACGAATGAGTAAATTGGATTATGTTAGTAAACCCAAAAGAATTTTAAGTTCAATGTTATTTAATTGTGATTTTACTATATTAGGTGTAGCTGGTTTCATTTGGTTAAAACTAGGTATAATTTGCCTGTTAGGTTTGGTTACTATTTTAATGTATATGAATAGACGCCTCAGTAGGGGTAGCTAATATTAGCCGTAAGTAATCTGATACACCTAGGTTTAACCAACGGCTATCGGCTACACCTAGATAGCCGGCTAGAACTAGATGTATCCAATAAATACAGGCCCAAATATAGTTATTTTACACATTGCCGGTGAACCAGCAGGTACTCTATACAATACCTAGGAATTTTATACATTACCTAGGTAAAGTATATACTGGAAAATAATATTCATAATATTTTATACATTACCTTAACGTTTTAGGTATTCTATCTATTACCTAGGTATTGTATAGAATACCTGAATTATACAAATTACCGGTATAGCCATAAACATTAGGTAGACAAATTTTAAGACTAAACAATTAATTTGAAAATCTGTTGTTTGGAAAACTGTTTATATAAAGGTTTCAGTTATTATTTTTATAGGCAGTTTTCATCACTACTTTGATTTAATTTTGACTAAATAAAAGAAAATATTTACGAAAATTGTAACCAGTCTCGTTATCCAGAGAAATTATATAGAACACCAATTTTTCTAAATACGTTCACAATTTATGAAGCAATCGACGTTGGCCTAGTAGCTTAAGCGGTCGCCACACCGCTTCCTACTGCGCCAAGTGTCGTGGGTTCAAATCCCACGTAGGATAACACTTTGTGTGATTCACAATTTGTTGTTCTGAGTCTGGGTGTTATTTGTGTCCGTTTCATGTATGTTTGTAAAGCCTCCCGCGACACAGGAATTTATATTCCTAATGCGGGATTTGTCTTTTTAAAAAAAAAAATGTATACATAAAAAATACAAACAGTGAAACGATTGCCTCCTTTTTGAAATCAGGTAAATACCGGTCAATTGCTTTTGGAATATTTACAGTTTTGGTTGCAGATTCAAAAATCCACCCGTAGCTTCTAACTTACACTTCTATTAAAACATTTATCGATGCTACTATTTATAACATTTGGGCCATAATGAAAATACCAAAAACATACTAACTCTAAACTTTGAAAGCAACGATGTTGAATCACGTAAATGCTATTCGATGTTAATCAATAAATCCACTTAGTTGATAAAATATGCAAACCATTTGAGTATTTGCAATACCTTTCGCTTGATTAAGCTTTGTAGTTGATTTTACAGAACTGGGCTGAGTGCAAATCGGTTTCTAGAAATTATTTATTTAATAAATTATGGCGTCATTGAAGTTAATTTTCTAATGAACTACTGAGAATTCGATTAAGAAATTCAAATACTGGAAAATGTAGAAGTAAATGAAAATATTGCTATACTTTTTTGGCACAATTTATCAATTTGTAACATTGTTTACCAAGTTTTTGTGTACTACTAGCACACTGTTTTATTTTTATATGGCAAGTAAGAAAAATACTAATTCGTTACATGTATATAAGTCACATATTCTGGTTTCCTGAAGTCATTATTATTTGCCACTTTGTGTTAATCACGATCAATGTTAGGAGTTATTCTACTTTTAGAATGAAAATACATTTACATAACAATGAATGACATTCGGATCCTTGTTTTGTAGTATCTAAAAGGAAATAATAAAACGTTATTTATTACTCTAGAATTGTATCTGGAATAAAATGTTAGTCGTAAGCCGATGAACACGATAACATATTTATCACAGTATTCATCCTAAAGGATATAAATGTAATACGTAATATATAATAATTTATTAAGAGAGCCCTGAGATATGAAACTCTTAATACTTTCTTATCAATAATGCTTATGGTTCATTGCACGTACTCCATATAATTTGGCTATACAACTTAGTAAAAACACTGATTGAATTTTTATACAACGTTATGAGCAAAGTGAATCGTTTTTAAAGTTTGAATAAGCTTCAATATTCTCATAAACAAAAAAAAATCTTTACGAAGATAATATATTTCCTTTTAAGGGTTCCGTAGCCAAATGGCAAAAAAACCGAACCCTTATAGATTCGTCAAGTCTGTCTGTCTGTCTGTCCGTCCGTCCGTATGTCACAGCCATTTTTTTCCGAAACTATAAGAGCTATACTGTTGAAATTTAGTCAATCGATGTATTCTGTAAACCGCATTAAGATTTTTACATGAAAAAAGAAAAAAAAACAATACATTTTGGGGGTCCCCATACTTGGAAATGAAACTATTAAAGGAAATAAACTATTTTTTTTTATCAAACACATTCGTGTATCTATGTATAGGTGTTCAAAAATGATGTTGAGGTTTCTAATATCATTTTTTTCTAAACTGAATAGTTTGCACAAGAGACACTTCCAAAGTGGAAAAATGTGTGTCCCCCCCCTGTAACTTCTAAAATAAGATAATAGAAGTAATAAAACTAAAAAAAATATATGTTGTACATTACCATGCTAACTACCAACAAAAATTGGTTTGAACGAGATCTAGTAAGTAGTTTTTTTTTAATACGTCATAAATCGTAAAACGCAATTTACCTTTCATTCAATCAATACACTACTATAAAAACATCGATGAAAGTTACAACGAACTACAAGAACTTTTATATGATGTTACTTGCTGATACGGAACCCTTCATGGGCGAGTCCGACTCGCACTTGGCCGCTTTTTATTAAGTGTTCAATAATTTTATATTGTAAATGAGGTTCGCTGCGCGTCGATGTCAGCGTAAAACTATAACAAGTGAAATGTACGGGTTTGCTCGTACAAGCTTCAATATTCTCATAAACTAAAAAAATCTTCACGAAGAAAATATATTTCCTTTTTATATTTAAGACTACCAACGTGACTCTACTCTGCCTGATGTAAAGCATCAGTAGAATGCAGTATGAGTCACCATACTGCATTCCCACCCACATGCATGACCCACACCATTTCGACTTAGTGAGGTGTTTCTGCGTAGATCTCCGGGAGCCGGGAAAATGATGCTGAATAATTGGGCCTACGACGTCACGCTCACCAACGAAATACAACAGCATTAATGCTGTCATTTTAGATTAGTCTTCTGTGTGAGGTTAGTACTGCCCCGGTCGATACTTCACATTCGTGCTGAAATCAGAATGGCTCTTGTACCTATATTGTTACGAGTATTGACGTTTGTACATCTGTAAACAAACTTCTGTATTTACTTGGATTCAAAGTCCATATATTGGTGATCAAAAAGTAAAACTGAAATAAGTTTAATGTAAAAAAAACATGTAGCATAAATTTGAATGTAACATCTACCTTCCATTAATATCATTTAGTAGATCGCTCCTGAATAATATGCCTCTATAGTAAAGATTAGAAGAACAGATGGTCCTATCAACTATTTAAAGTCCAAAATTAAGTGCTTCCCTATGTCAATTTTAAATGAAGATTGCTTAATTACTCTTTGAAAAAAGCAAAATGAGCATATGATAGTATGAAGCAGTATCAACATATAAAAGAAAATAATGATTCAGGAGTTTTATTTACATGATTTGAGCATTCATATATTTTAAGTACAACTCTTGATAGTAAACAGTATTCATTTTTCGTGACCAATTTTTTATTCTCTGAGCTAGTGATGTTATTGTTGCTTACCCAAACGTAACTTACCCGTAGGTAGTAGAGCCACGCGTAGGTAGTAGAGCCACGCTGATTTCAGCACGAATGGGCCGGCTCGACCCGGCCAGTACTACCCTCACACAGAAGACCATCCTAATAATGACAGCATTCTTGCTGTCGTATTTCGTTGGTGAGTGTGAGACCGGATGCCCAATCATTCTGCATCATTCTACCGCCCTTCGAGGGCCGGGAGAATGATGCAGAATAATCAAACCAGGCTGCCATGGTAGGGGTCACCATGCTACATAGTCTACCCTCACAATAAGCATGGTGACCCCTACTCCTGGATTCTACTCATGCTTTCCATCAGGCAGAGTAGAGTCACTTTGGCAGGCTTAAATAAAAAAAAAAAAAAAAAAAAAAACAAACCCTCGGTGATTGTTTATTGCTCTATTAGCAATAACTGGTAATAATAGAACTTATTTTCAGTTATTTACTGATAACGTGCAAGTGACTATATCTTCGTTCGAAGTTCAATATTGACTAAGCCCTATCTTTTTACATGTTTTTTATTAGCTTCACCTGTATTTTTGTTTGTTGTAACCGACTCCGACGGCCAGATTTCGTTCAAACTTTGTAGATTTATCGAGGACCAATACAATACACTAATTTGAAAAAAAACATAAAAAAAAGAATGTTTAAACAAATTAGTCTTTTTTCTAAAAAAAATTGATTTAAAAACTTTTAAACTAAAAAGTAGAAAATAATTTTAATATAAAAAAGCGTGGGGTGCTCTCTGAAAATATTTCAATAACGTCGCCCCACGCTTTTCACATTAAAATTATTTTCTACTTTTTAGTTTAAAAGCGTGTTTGTTTAGTTTTAAAAACTATTTTTTTTTCTTTTCTGTTCAATGAAAATAATAAAGAATTTTACTTCGGAATTCGCCTTTATGTTGAATTTAGTTCTAACTACAAACATTTGCGAGGTGTTTAGCCAAAGTACCTTTCTACCCACACTATCTACCAAAGTAATTTTGGTTTAAACTATTTCCATAATATCCAACTAACGGTACACGATATGATAACGATAGGTACATGGTACATATAATATTAACATATATAGAAGAGCAATCAAGATAATTGATATTCAAATTAGTTAATAGGCTCTTGGTATTAAGTACCTATGAATTAGTGAACAAGACGGTTATGTAAAACTTATTAACTGAGTTTGTTGTTGTATTTCAGGCAATCTGTTAACGGATAAAGGTTAAGCCTATCTTGAGAAGATCAAGTCTAAACTCATTAGCTTTTATCTTCATAGGGTTTCTTGAACTTTGTAAATGTACCTGCTAAAATTTAAAGAATTATATAATCATAAGGATCATAAGGAATTTATAATTTGCCAAAACATCTTTGTGCAGAGATCAATCGCTTAATTATTCCGTTAAGATTTTGTGAGGAATTGATAAGATAAAATCAATGATGGTGGGTGAATCCTAACGTACTGTTCGGCTTGTCCTTTAGCACTTCACTTCTACAATCAAGCGTAGAAGTGAAGTGCTAAAGGACAAGCCGAACAGTACGTTAGGATTCACCCACCATCATTGATTTTTCATTGAGTTTCTGTTAACTCGATACAAAATATTGATATGTAGTAATATAAAACAAATTATAAAATATAGAAACAATCCTTTATTAATGTTGTCAAGTAATTTGAGTTCCTTTGTAATGCGGTGATATTGTATAAATTTAGCGTCAAATTTAATGTCGACACCTGCAGATGGCATGCCAACTCTAGTTGACGTCTCCTACTAATTCTGCTAGTATTAATTCTGCCAGAATTAAATTCGGAGTACACCTTCACCACTTTGTACGTAACAGTTTGTTCTTATTACGTACCCACAATGGGTATAACATCGTCTCAGCGAAATTAATCCAGCCTCTATTGTTGTGAACTTCCATTTTGTTCCTATAATGTCTGGCTTCGACAAATTTACCCTGAGGTACTTCGGTTCCTTACGAGTGGATTGGCCTTTATGTGAAATGAGGCTTTTAGTTTATTACTTACATATTTGGTCGAATACGCGTAAAATTCATCTTTTGAAAGGAAGCATTTTTATTTTTATACAAAAAATACATAAATACTTTGATTCTAAACTCTCATTGACTCTCTAATTGAAATATGGATACGTTTACTTTCATCTACGATCTTTTAACAACCTTAGAAATAATAACCGTGCAAGGTAGACTGCAGTTAACTTGTAATAACCATTGATATTGTAATTACTTACTAATATCATCATATGATAACCGTCTCTGATATCCATCATCAGATCGGGATCAAAACCTTATTGTTTCATTTCGTTGTTTTTTTGTTAATATATCCAGAAAACAGTCAAAGAAAGAAAGACAGCCGGATAGAGTAACCATCTTATGGTTTTCTTTAACTGGATTAGATGGTCAAACGCACTCATATCTGTCATTGCCTGGACCTAGTCAAACTATATAATATGACTCTTTCATTCACTGTTGTTAAAAGTAAAGAGGAGAAGTAAGTAGAGATTCAATAGCATATAAAGGCCTGTCGTAGTTTACTACAACAATCTCATAGATGCGATATATTTTGTTTTTCGGGTAGTCGAATGCGAAGTGATCTCATTAAATAAAAACGAAACGATAAATTTGAGGATAAAAAACTGTATCATTTTACTATAAAGATTGATAAGCTTCTCCGCCTTCTTCTAAGCCTTCTCAGCTTATTAAATATGGATGATTGTTTTAAAAAGCTGGAACACTTTGAGAGCCTTTGAAGTTTTTACGAATGTTATTCTTAAACTTCAAGAGCTCTCAAAGTGTTCGTGTCGAGCCATTACTTAATTATTGTGATTGAAAGAGAAAAGGCTGTAAAAGATTTATTTTGACATACATTTTATTTTATGAAGTAATGAGTAATATAATCAGTTTTCTTTTTCTTAACTCGTATTTTTTTTACTTAATTATTTATTATCTTAAAAAGTTAATGAAATACAAAATTTAGCTCGAATTATCTAAGTGGCATAATCTATTAATCAAGTAATTTATATGAAAATAATATTCAAGTAGGGTATGTTCCACATTACCTAAACATACTTCATTTTTTGGGTTCCGTTGTTTATGATTTGGAACCTTTATAGTTTCGTCATGTCCGTCCGTCATTTGCATACTTTTTATGGATATGTATTATTATCACGTCAACAAGGTGCCCATTTTTTTGTTACCTCCCACCATTTTCTCCCCTATATATAAATTTAAATATTAAAGTGCATTTTCATTTTAAAATATGGCGGTGCTCTCCTTTAAAAGCTAAGCAGATGGCTCATGAAATCTGAAAAAAAATCGTAATCTAGTTCATGTAATGATAAAAAAATAAGGTCTTAGACAACTTTGTTAGTTCATGAGTTATAGAGGTCTAACCTAAAAAATACACTTACCCAAAAAAAGTAAAGACAACAATTATCCATTTCATACCATTAAAATACACGTGCCATTATGGTGACTACGGAACCTGTTATTATGCATTATTACATTTATAAAATTTTATCATCACCATTACTTAATACCTACGTAAGTTGCTACTGTCAAGAAAAAAAATAAGATCAAAGAAACATCATGTTTCACCCAGTCAATGTGCTATACGGTGTCGATATTACTGTTGTCAAACATTAGGATGAGTTGACTTAATAATATCTTGAGTCCCCCATTTATTTTAAAATTGGTACACTTTTTCTAGGTTAGAATAGTTTTCCCAACAAAAAAAAACATTAATTTATCACAAGTGAAATGCAATTTCTAGACTTTTTACACAGTTATTATAATTGGTTAAGTAATTCTCTCTACTACAGTGAGTATGACCGTAACCCACCAGACATGATCACTTCGCTTGGTCGAAGAATCCTCCCTTTGTGTTAGAGTGTTAACTGATGAGTAAAACTTATCATTTTTTCACATGTACTAAGTGGCAATCGTATCGTTAAAACAATAAACAGCGCTTCTAGCTTTTTGGTCTGAATTCATTTTTTACGACGGAAATTTTATCATTCCTAACAAAATTTGGACCTAATAATTATTTTCTTCTCGTTTTCGTAAACATTCAAGGTTGAAATCAAATCGGGACGTCAACGACGCGAATTCAATAATTAAATTTAGAACGAGCCGAGGGACGATCAATCGTGTCTCAAGAGATTATAAAACCGAGAAGAAGCCAATTAATTAAGTGTAGACGCCTTGCTTGCGGAGAATACCACAGGTTTCTCAAATATTTAAAATAAATAGAAAACTTTATTGATCCTTTTAAATGAAAATTATTGTTTTATTGTGTTTATTAAAAACTTTATTTCAAAAAATATGATTTGTGTTTGCCGGTTTGTATAGAAAAAAATGCAATTTTTCACTGCTTTTAATGTTTTTAATTTACTAAATTTCATGTACTAAGGTACGGAAATCTAAATATACCTTTTCAAACAATCTACACGAAAAACTTGCTATATGTTCAAACGATGTGAGTCTTCAATTTAGTTTCTCAATAGGTACCTTAGAATGATTGTTTTACTCCACTCCAGTATAAAATTCCCAGCTAAACTTTGTAACGCCATTCGTAAATGTTTTTAGCACCAGAGAGAATGTTACACATACAAATTTTGAAATGCAAACACTTGGGGAAAATGTACTTCGAATGAGCTCACGTAACATCTGAGTATGTAATATGTCTTGAACCAGGGTACTGCTGTATCTGACGAATATAAAAAAGTCTTCGCTAACTAAATGCCAATGCATTTATTAAACAAATTGAGCGTAACTTAGTTAAAGCTTTTTATGGTGAGATTAATAGATATCTAAATATGTATATCTTTCCGCAAATATTAAATAAATCATGTTAAATTAATTTGGTGGGAACAAGAAATAATATGGCGCGTGCAGGAGCTGTGACAAATAAATTGACTGATTACAAGAACCTAATTTTAATTGTTAATGCGCTATACTTTGCTATTTCAGAACAACAAAATTAATGCAACAAATAAAAGAGAGTCGTATCTGTAATTTTAAAACACTACAAAAACATGTGTTTCTTCCTAGCTATTTCGTTGTTTTAATACAGATATTCGAGGATACGAGTTTCATAACAGAAAGTTGTATATTTTTGTGTTTACAGTTGCCATATACTGGAAGTAAAAAAATCACAACTCAAATATCATGTTATAAACCATGTTTACAATCTCACACGCTTGTGATAGCACTTTGTGTACGGTTGACAAGAAAATGCCTTATCCAACACTGTTTTCTTATACATATTAATGTACTCTCGAACTAACTTACTTTCGAAATTTAAATGAAACCTCAGTTAGACGACACGAAAGGTTTTCTGCGGTGTCTGTGCTATAAAATAACATGTTAGATTATAACTCCTATTAATCATGTTATCGCGTGGAAACCATGCGGGTGCTGCGTGGAGTTCAAACATGTGTAGCCGTGTTTAAACAAGGTAAAAGTTTACGGGCCACGTTTTATTCACAGTCACCAACTTTATGTACACAAACTTTGATGTAGTAAGTATAACTAAATACTCATTCTGTTTTTTTTTTTAAATCATAACTTGTTGATGAAAATTTAGTCAAATAAAACACATGTTAAATTATTTTGCAACATCTGAAGAGGAAGCTTTGTTCCATTATATTTTACACATGTACTTTTGTTTTTACTGTAAACGGGATTTATTCGCGATAATATTATAAAGGTTACGATACATTCTATTTAACTGCCTCGTTGGTCTAGTGGTTAGCGTATGCGACTGCTAATCAAGAGGTCTCGGGTTCAAATCCCGGGTCGGGCCAAAAAGTGTTTTTGGGATTTTCTTAGGAAATTCCTAATAGCTGGCCCGGAGTTTGGAAGTTTGGCGGTGATTCACGCCCGTGCCTCGGAGAGCACGTAAAGCCGTCGGTCCCGGTTGTCATGAACACCTATGGCAATCGTTATTGAGAAGTCAGTGCCCTCAAATATACTGACAACTAGTTCAATCTTCGAATTTCAGTTCTCCCTTAGGGTTGCGGAGGTCCGATGCCAGTCGCTCCGTGGAAAAACTGAAATTCAGGTAAAACCGGTTGAACTAGTAGCCGACCCCAAATAAACTTGGGAATAAGGCTAGGAGGATGACGATACATTCTATTTTCCGACGTTTCGAACGGATTATACCGCTCGTGGTCACGGGTAGACTGCGCGGTCTGCGCGGTCACGAATAAGTCCCGTTTACAGTAAAAACATGAGTATGTGTAAAAGTCGCGAAAGTCTAAAAACAGTTATTTTACACATGAATGTAAAGCTCAACAAATTTTGTTCGACTTAGTTGTTGGCTGTACTATCAGCACCTCTAAAGTAACGTAGGCAGTTCAAACTTTAGCCTTCATTACAATAACATACGTGTAGCGTTATACCGTAACCCTACATTGTACGTAAGTTATCATAACATTGTACAAACTCGAACAGTGAAAGCAATTTGTCTGTTACATGAATGTTTCTCGTGTTGACAAGGACCGCAGCTTGTATTTCGCATTCAAACTGAAATGAGCTTCTATGTTTGTATAGCATTCATTTCTGTAAATGATACATGATAATTTATCAAAGACGAAATTATTTAACTGTTACACAGTGCTTAAATTTTAGTAAGTAAATATATTTGCAGTCAAGTTGTAGTTAAATCGCTTCTTATCGGTTTGTTTTACAATATTAAATACCTGTTTTTATATGTCATTGTCTTTAGCCCTTTCATAATGCAAACGTCTATAGCTTTAAAGTGTCCTTTGATCCTAATAAATAACCATCGATCCACTTTTCTATATCTAATTTACCTTTAATGTTTATTTATTTAGATAGAAAAGAATATAAACATTTATACATTTTATTAATACTGATTAGTATAGCACAGCATCTATTTAGTTTGAGATCAGAAGATAGTGTACTTGTGTGTGTGTGTGTGTTGGAGGTTATTATGATCATTTTTGTGGTAGTTGCAAGGAAATCTTCTACTTAAAATCATTTTATTTTCTGGTGTGTACAAAGTTTACCTGTTCTAAAATATTATCTATGTATGCATAGAGTAATTGGATGCTATTGTTTTATTTTATTTGTTTGTGTTTTTGGAATTTTATTAGTATTTCATATTTTAGTTATAGTTACAAAATTGAATGTTATCTCAAGTAACAGTAAAAATAATCATCCAAGTTAATAAGAGAAGTACCAGAATGTCATAACAAATGAATAAAATGCTTTTAAACCCTTCTGCATAGTATAAATATGAGCCTTGGATAAGCTTCATCTCTACTTTGCCGACTGATTAAAGCTTTGAGGTCTAGTGCTCAAAGTGGTAGTCATACACACTTGCTTTGACATGCTCTTTGCAAAATACTGATACTTCAACTACAGAGAATCTCAACTGTACCTTATGTTACTTTTGTAGTACAATCTCTGAATAGAATAAATATCAAATATATCACAGAACATTGTATTGTATTCGACAATACATAATATAAGGATTTTCCCATAAAACACTGGCTTACTGTGATATATATTTCAAAATATGAGTTTGTTGCTTGCTAAAATATTTAATATCAGTACTCTATTTAAATGTAGGTATACACATTTAGGTTGTCGGAAAAGGGATGGTAAATTAGATTTTCTGTTTCCAACCAAAATTAACGTTGTTGAATTAGGTCTTTATGGAGTAAGGGTATGATAGATTTGTTTTTGTACATTACTGACGGCTTGTAATAATATACTAAGGCTTAGAATGATTTTCCTATTATCTGGTTTAGAGAAGAAATACTAAAACTTAATATTATCATTACTGTCGAATATTTGGAAATTTGATATCAAAGTAACAAGAACTAGTCAATCAAATTATGACCTATTTTCTTTTCTTTCTTTTTTTTTGAAGACGCATTACTAATACACATCCTGTGCCTGGGGGGAATTTACAAATTATATGAAACAGACACAGGGAATACACACACAAAGTATCGTCCCATGTGGGATTGGAACCCACGACATTTAACATCATTTAGAAATTTTATACTGAAACTTTTGATTTATCTGATTTCTTAGATAGTTTATGAGCATAGTTTGAAAAGAAAAAAATGATATTATGGTGCTGTATAGTTACAAAAAGGATATGCTGATATATGGATCTCATTTTTTGCGAATTACAAATTATCAGCACCGGTACTGTGTATGGAAAATAATAGGTAAATACTTATTTCATATTTTTATTGTAAACCTTGATGATTTGATGCATAGATTTTCTTTTTCGTAAAATTAGTTAAAACCTTCAGAATCCAAATCTTTAATAATATTACAATAAAAATTATTACAAATTTCTAAGTTGCAGTCTAGTCTAGTTCCACGACGAAATAACTCTTCATTCTCAGTAACCAAAAAATTTGAATAAATTTCAGTGTCAAGAATTATTGTATGGCGAAAATTTGCAAGCGGACGCAACGTAATAAATTTCATGGTTCCATAATTCTGTGGCATGATTTACAACGTGATTTTCAGCGACACGAAACGTTTTTGTACAATATGCCAATTAAAACTCATCCTGTAGGTCTATTATTCAACAGAAAGCCGTTGATGAAGACAATTGCGATGTTTATTAATTGAATTCAGAATTCAGATTAGAACTCCCATTTAAAATTTTTAGTAATTATGTAAACGTAATCCGTAAATTTCTAAGAAAATACTATTATGGCTTAAAATAAATTGAAAATAAGTAATCCAATTACCAGTACAGAAACGTTTACCCATTTAAGAAAATGGAAATGAAAACACACTTTGTGTTGGCCTTAGGTCGTATAATCATTGCCGCAAGAATATCACAAGTAAGAAAAAGAATTTACGTGCGTGTTTTCTGAGAAGCCAAGGTTCTCCGGGCACTACTGTGGAAATAAATATTTATGCAAACACTGCACAAGTCATCAAACGGAACGAACCGAAAGTTTACAAAGCTTCGCAAATGAAGTCGGAGCGAAGAATAGTTTCAAAGGAATATTTTGCTTTGTCTCGTTTGCTATTTCCAATATTTTCTATCGTTCGCTTAAAGTTTAATGGGTTGTGTGGGAGATCGATTGCAGTGACAATATAGTTTTATTTGTGCACAAAATTTTCAGTTCGTTTACTTCGAACTGTGGTCTAAAGCATAAAAATAAAGTGAGCAACGTGCAAGTTTGCGTCGCTGATATGAACGTATTGTTACTTTTAAAATGGCATGTGCTTAATCGACTGTGAAAGTAAATCTTACATTTTCTTTATTATAGTTAACTTTCCTCGAAATCACTTTTTTGTGCAAGAATGATAATTTTGTACTATTTTTGTTGTAGTGCTATAATTTACCAATATGCTCATATTCTAACCTTAATATCTTTTAAAAAGTCAATAAATGTTTAATAGACGGTAACCTAAATGGTAATTCTCTCCTGAGAGAGACCCAAGGCCAGTGGAACATTATGGGTAGTTGATGATGACCCTAAATGGGGTATTTTTATCTAACTTTTTAATATTACTTCAAGATCGAGAAATAAATAAGTAAATTAATCATTCGGAAATGAAACACACAACGCCATCTAGCTTCAAATTACACAGAGCTTTTAAGCATGAAAGCCAGATCGATTAATAGAATACTTATATACTTTTTTTAAACACACATATTACACATAGAAAACACTCAAACTACAATACAAATATATGTAGATCACAAAAACAATTGCTCTGACCGAGTGTATAAACTAACTCAAGAATGGAAGTAATGGAAGTGTATGCGACTGCTAAGTGGCATGTACTTCCATTGCGCCACTGAGGTAGCCAGTAATGGTAGTTATTAAGAAATAATTGATTGCAATTTCAATTATTCGTGCATTTTTAGTGCGTTTCTATTTCATACGTAATACAAAATTAATACTACAAAACTTCAAACTTTTTTTTTTAATATTAGTACTAGCTTTCGCACGCGACTCCGCCCGTGTATCTCGATTTTTGCAGTAAAAAATAGCCTATGTGTTAAATTTTACTGTCAAGTTTCATCCAAATTCGTTCAGTAATTTTTGCGTGAATGAGCAACACACATACATACATACACTCGGTTCCAAAAATAACGGGTCAGTCACATAAACCCGAATATCTCCCGAACTACGTATGCCATCCTAATGAAACGAAGACTGTTCAATTGAGAATTTAATTATACAGATAAAAAATAAAATAAAACTTAGTTACACCCACAATATTAATCTTAAATTAAAAAAAAACTAAAGTAGTCATATTTTTCTTAAGATTACATTTTTTTATGATTGTTTTTTTGCTGTTTTTCATCACTTTCTTCATTTAATACTTTGTATTGCCTCCACGTGATGAAGCCTCCAGTGATGAAAAACAGCAAAAGTTATTGGTTTATGTGACTGACCCGTTATTTTTGGAACCGGCTTTATATACTTCACAAATTTTTGGGTTCATAATATTTATTAAAAAGTAACAACGACTACAGGAGGGCTAGGATACGAGTGATGCGAGTGAAAAATTACAAAAAAGTCGGTTTTCTTACATGAAAAAGGTTTCCCTAAGGAAATTACAATAACTGGACCGCAATAGGCCAGTTAATAATAAAAGGTTGAAGAATTTTGTGAAAATTTTAATGCATGAATTACTTCTTGATAGAATTTTTGGGTTATATCTAACTAGTTGTCTTATAGATTGTTAGGTAGAACTAGGTAGCACTATACAGCATAACAATTTAGAAATATAAAATTAGTAATTTATCTGGGTAGTGTAAAAAGTTGGATAGAAAGACAATTTTATTGTGATAGAAATATTTCCATTGTCGATGGATTCTAGAAAACTACAGTCATTCTATGAACTTGATTTACAAAAATGCATTTTTCTAATTTAATAACACATAGTTTTGATGCATATTGACGTTACTACAAGCTGGTTAGTAAAAGTCAAAATAAAGTGAAATTTATTAATTAAAATCCGCTTTATCGTTATATACAATAAAATAATCTTTATCAAACAATGACTGCTTCTGTTAGTCTATGCAGTTTTCTACTCTTATTTTACATCTTTTTGATCTTCATCTTGGAGAAGAATCATGCTCTCACTTTCAGTAGGCGCGTTGAACAATGGCAGATTATCCACTTCACCTGAAAATGATGTTGGAACTTTGTTACAAAAATGTTATAGCGTCGTCGTGATCTATATGCCATAACTCTTTGGTAACAAAGTTCGTGCAAAAACTTGTAAGGTAACAAACGAACTATATAATTTGTTATTATTCAAAAGGTACGAAACAAGAGAGAAAATTTATTTTCGAAGTTCAAACCCAAATGTACTTAATCCGAGTGTTAACGCACGTGATCCAAGTTTCAACGTTTGTTTTAAGTGCAGGGTTTTTTTTTATATTTAAGCTTACCAAAGTGACCCTACTCTGCCTGATGATAAGCATTAGGTCACTATCCATCAGGTGACCCGCCTCCTCGCCTCCTCCTTTTTAACATAAAAGAAAAATGTAAAAGTTACCATACTCATTTCGAATGACGGCCAATTGAAATGCTTCTGCAACTTTGACCTCCAGCTTCGCACTCACTAATACTTTTTGTGTTGTTTGTGTGTGGTTTTCTTTGGTTGGTTTATTGGTGGTTAGCACCAGCAGCTCTTACTGCTGACTTATATGAATTACTATTAGTAGATACCAAATTAAAAAAAATATTCTCACCAATTCTAACAATAAAGTTGATTTGTTCGTCCTCATCTAACATTGAAAATACGTTTTCAACGGGAATGTACACATTCTGTGTGTGTTCCAAGAAATCGGCATCTTTCTCACACTTGCATGGGCGTCTGTAACAATGCAATAATCTCTGTTAAACAGCATCAATGTTAGATAGTTTGTGACCTTTGCACTTCATACAGTATTGAACCGTGCCTACGTTAGGTATTCTAAATATCTATCATAGATATCGCTGTATTATAATTGGTAGTCTATATAAAAAGTATTGAAATTAAATGTAGATTTTGTAGTTAAAAAACTAGAGTCACCCAATCTCCAATATCGTATGTTACGTATGATAAGTATCACCACTCCTAAATTAAAAAATATTATCAAAACTATGTATTTTTGTAGATTATATATTTACTTGAACATATAATTGATAACGAGACCTATTAATTCAAGGCAAGTAATAATATCTTCACAGAAACGTAACATTCAGTAGTAAATTGTACTCGTGAGTTTAAAGAAAATCTAAAAAAGATGTATGAGAATTCCAAGAGCACTTCAAATATTTTTATATACAGCAACACTCATCGATTGCAGTAAATTGGTAACTTCAATAATGAAGTGTAAAACTTGCCTGTAAGTTATCCTTTTGCTCGGTAAGTTAGGCAAGAATATGTCTATTTCAAAGTAGTACTTCTCGGCATTTTCGTCGTTCACCAGTACAGTCCACATCATTCTGCCTGTAATAAGTTTATTTACTTTATTAATATTACTTCTGCGAATCGGTGAACAGAAGTTCACATACATTAAAATGCTTGCAAAGACGCCTCTAACATAAGGTCATAGAACCTTAGTCCTTAAGTAAACAGAGTACCAGACAACTACCTAACCTAAATACATATTATAATATAGAAAGAACCAAAACTTCGAAACGAATATTTTCAAATCATGCAAATATTGACCAAGTCCGAGAATCGAACTCGAGACTTCAAACACAGGCAGAGGCTTGTCAATTTAGTACAATTGTCTCAATTTAAATAAAATTCGCAGCACTTATATATTATTAAAGGGAAATTCAGGATATTACAGAGTATGCACATCAGTTTTTTAACATTATTTTAAATGGAGTAGTCTTTTTGATTAAATGTGTTTCGTAAAATCAATTCAATTCAATTTAGTGTAAGCAGCACAGCTTGTTGTATTATGAAATAGATTTAATAGCTTTTGTAAATATCGTTTATGGCACACATATCTAATAGATAATCTGTTTGTATAAGAATTGATTTCCAATAAAAGATTTCTCATTCTTGATGTGACTTTTTATTTATATAAAAAAAAACTAAGCAGAGTGACCAATTTTGTCGCCCAAAATCTGGTTGATGCTTGTACTCGAAAAAAAAGCTGAAAGTTGTTTGACTAAATCATTACTTTATTACATTTGTAACTAGTATGAAAGTAAAATAACGTTCATGATCTACTTAACATCTAGGTACCTACCTACTCGTATTGATTATTAATATGGAAAATTATTTGCGATTGTTATCAGCCGGTTTCTCGTGAAAGATTGCTAAATACTCGTACTTATGTCAAGGACTAAAAACAAGTTCGCTCGTGTTCACTCTGAATTTCCTAAGATCACCGGTTTATCGTTATATCTTATTTTAATGATGCAGACATTGTCTGTTCTTCGTCTTTTATCTGAGTTTATTATTGGGAAATCTATTTGTTGTTTACATTGTAGAAATCACAAATAGAACACGTGTACCTACTTAAAGTAAGCTAAGATTTCAACTTTGATAGGTACACGAGCACTAATATCAAATTAAACTGAATTGTTATAGTCTACAATTATAAGTGTTTATCTATATGTATATGTGAACATTCATAATGTCATGTGTGTAAATTTCTTGGATATAATTGATCAATTCGAATATCAATAATTTCGCCAAGAATCGACAATTCGAACGACGAAACAAAAATAATTCAAACTTGGTATTTCTAAAAGTATTTATTTTACCGATTATTAATGCATTTATCATACCTCGTGATAAAGGCTTAATCACCTTGTAAGTTTATTTGCTTTGTAACATCTTCTACAAATGAGCAGCGAGAAATTAAGAATCTTACAGAGACCAGTCGAGATTTCTTTTCTTTTTATGTTTGTTTATTGTGTTTCTTAGCTTTTCTGTTAGCTTTATACACTGATTTAATTATTAAAGTTAATTTGAACTAAATAGATATAAATGTACAAGTTTTTTGTCTACTATGTTTTTTAGAAAACAACCAACATATGTTGTAACTTATTTTAGTCAAAAACTCAATATGATACAATAAATTTTTCAAATAGATAATAGGCATAATTATGAGTTATAATAATTTCTTTCAGAAAAAATCCATAGTAGATTTGCGGATGAAAATTAATGAACATCAGAATTACCAATATAATATTGTTATCCAGTAAGGTTTTTACTTTTAATAATGTTGATAATGAAAGTATTCTTACCTCCTCGTTTATCATAAATTTGGTATACATTGAACACTTTTTCGTAACATCTCAAAAGAAAGTAGTTAAGAACAGGTTCGGTTCTCTTCGCGTCCCATTTGTTCCTCACCGTTATGAAAGGGAGATCGGTGACCTTATCACAATGTTCCTGGAAACAATGGTCCATCCAATCGCCAGCACACCCTTTCCATTTACATTCACCTGAAAACAAGGTGTTATAAGAATAGAGCTATTTCACTTTTTTTTTGTCGATTTTTAAATGATTTAAATTAAAAGGAAACCTTTTTGTTTATTTAAGAAACATAATAATATTTTATCTATTTCATATTTATTATCACTATGATATAATTGGATGTTCTAGAGAAACTTCCAATCAATTAAAATATAAATGATAAAACTAAATATAGACGATTAATTAGTAAATTATGCGACTCTCTCTGTTTTATAATTTGAGATTAATAAAATCTAGGTATTTTAAATTATAGTTTAACTTTGATTTTGAAACACACCTATTCTGTAAGTGCATAAATAGACGATACATAAAATGAAGAGTTACTATATTATACTAAATTGTAATTGTTATGTGTATCATTGTCAAGTTTTAATTATCTACATACGTATATTATTTCAACTTCTACATACCATACACTCTGCTCATGAAACAGTTGATGATACGAAACTGGCAATGTGTGTTATGAATATCTAGCTGCGACAGTACCGTATGCTTAGGGCATCCCTTGTTCGTACAGGGAAACAGTATTTTATTCGCCAATGCCTCTAACGCAACGGGTCGAATGGAAGCGAACTCTTTCTGAAAAGAAAAAAATATTTCTAAGTTGGTCATCATGTGATATAGAAACAACAACATTAATTTATATATAGCAAATCGTTAATGCGTTTTCTAATTTTAAAGTTGTGCACACTTTACATGTTCATTGTAGTAAGTTTTGGGTGCACTTGTTAGAAACTCTGAATATTATTTATATTGTTTCTAATATTATTGTTAGAATACAATGCAATAGATTTATACATATAATATTACTAGCTGATGCCCGCGGCTCCGCTCGCGTTCTAGGAGTATAACAAATAAATAATAGCCGGTTCTCAGACTTACTGACTATGCATAAAAAATTTCATAAGAATCGGTCAAGCCGTTTCGGAGGAGTATGGGAACGAACATTGTGACACGAGAATTTTAAATATAAGATTTCTATATATTTCACGTTAGAACTTTTGATGATATATAATTTTTAAAAAGAAATGACTCGATTTTTCTGTATTTAATGTAACTTAGGAAAGCTATGTGGTATGTATGTAAATTTATCTGTGTCACCATGGTATTATGATGATGTCATCTATATATCAGGTACATACTTTCATATCAAGTAAAACTGAACAAAGTGACAGTGAAAATTTTCGTTGTAAACACACACACTTTAGACGACAACTATAAGCATGTGTTTCTTGTTTGATTCATAAGATTACTTTTTCATATATGCACCTTTTTAATGTATATTTAGGCCTACCGAAGTGACTCTACTCTGTATTATGGCAAGTATGAGTAGGTAGAATCGTAAAGTAGGGATCATAATCTTAATAGTGAATGCAGGCGGCCTAGTTAGATGGTACTGCATCATTGGGCTTCCAGTCTTACACTCTCAATAGAAATACGACAGCACCAATGCTTTCATTTATAGGTTGGTCGTCTGTGTGAGGATAGTGCTGCCTCGGAAGAGCCGGTCCGTTGGAGCTGAAATTAGTGTGACCCTACTAACTTTTGACTTCGTAGACAGTTGATTTTAAGTTTAATAAAACGCTTGAAGTTGTTCGTTACTAAAGAAAACTGAAAGTTTCTTTTTATGAAGCTAAAGTTTCTATTCACTACAGACAATTTAACTTTACTAAGCCTAACAAAATACTATTGCTATCATTTTTCATAAAAAATATTTAAGGATAAAATATTTCAATTCTACTTCGAACTTTACTACAAATAACTGAAACAAAGAAGTCTGTAGAAGTATTTCAAAGATTGCTAATGAAAAAAATAAGATTATGCGGATGAAGCTGTTTCCTTGACTTTTTATATTAAGTCAACTTCAACTTTATACATTACTTACTCAAGTTAAATTTATTAATATCATAATAGCAGAGCAATGGATGCGTGATTCGGAAGATTTATTCGTGCGGCTTATACATGGTTCGATTTTCAATTTTATGTGAAAATAATCATACTTCCATACTAATATTATAAATTCAAAAGTGACTCTGTCTTTTTGTCTGTTTCGTTTTCACTGCTAAACTGCTACTTCGATTTCATTTTTGACATACTTTGATTCTTGAGGAATGATTAGACTAAGACTCTACTATGATAACCACAGGCAAACGGCGTACCGTTTGCCTGTGGTTATCATAGTAGAGTCTGTAACGTATTACATAATTATGTTATTGTTAATATTTATTTATTAGGTATGATTATATTCTAAAAGTATTTCTAGGTAGGAATTCACCTAATTTTATCTTATCATATCAGTAATTATTTTTCGGTTGCTGTATTTTAAAAGTACATATTATTTTGATTCATATTGCAGTTAACAAAACTGATAATATAAATGATTAATAAATACTGTAGTAATCCATTGATGTATAATTTAACAATATTAAAAAATGGAATAACTACCACATGGAGCCAATTAGTTGTTATAAATTAATCAAAGTTGATTAATATATTGGCTTTCAATTTCATTACTTAACATTTCACCATTCATTGTTGTTAAAATTTTATACCGTTGTTAGGGGTCCGTAGTTCATGACTTATATAATAGTTTCGTCACAACTCACAGACGTCCTATAGACCTTTATAGTTTCTTCATCCGTCTCCGTCTGTCCTCAATTTACCGTCCAAACGGTTAGTGCTAAAAAGTTGAAACTCTTCATAGATACTTTTTATCACGTCGACAAAATACAAAAATAACATCATGAAAAAAACCACATTATTTTTTTTAAAGTTGAGACACGTTAAGTGGAGATTTTTTTTTCGCATCTAATAGAGCAAGAGCCCAGAGCCGCCCACGGAAAGTGTCTGGCAGTAATGAATTTTAATTTTAAATAATATTCTTGAAAAAATATATAAATACTAGCTTTGCACCTTTAACGTAGGTAAGTAAGGTTTTTATCCATCTGTACTTCACGCTACCTCAGAAACGGCCCCGATTTCAAGCTAATGGGTACACATACATCTTAACAAGACATTGTACTAATAATCCTGAAAATTTCAGCTTTGCACTAATGACGTAGGTCTGGCGGCTCTGGGCTCTTGGTCCATAACCTATCCTGTGACTTATCGTTAGATAGTTATTTGAAAAACATGTTCGTTTCATCTAAGTTTATGAATTATTCAACTTGGGCTATGCATTTTTTTGTCAACACAGTTTCCCCTCCTCTAAAATTTAAACGGTTGGCCAGCAAAATATGAAAAAAAATATGATGGTAATGCATGTAGTAAACTATAAAGAAATACTATGACGGATTAGATAACTTTGTTAGTTCAGGAGTTATAAAGGTCTAACTTGTAAAATTCGCTTACTTGGAATCCTTCTTAATTATTACTTACTAGCTTTCACCCGCGGTTCCGCCCACGTTATCGCGGTATGTGTATTGTATATATCGGTTATAAAAGGAGCCTATTTCCTTTTTCAAGCTCTGAATCATCTGTGTACCAAACAACAGACAGAGTTACTTTCGTATTAGAAATATCAGTAAGAATTGGACAATATTTTAAATTCATGTGCGGAATCCTATTCTATAGGTACATGGCCGACAATGCCTTCACGCATTTTCTCTTTTCAAATTGAACAAATAATCTAAGATTGATTCATACTGCTAAAAAACAGTGTAGCTTGTAATATGCTGCTATAATCTCATTACTTTTTTATTGAAAACCTACTATATTTTCCCTAAAGCTTTCAATTCTTCGATAAAACATAGTCAAACAAGTTATAAGAAATAATAGCTTTCTTGTATAGGAATTTAATTAAAATAAGGGCTAGAATGTATAACTCAATAAATTTGCTAGAACATTTTTCGTGGAATAATTTAAATGTTCAAGTTCTTCATCAACAATCTTTGTTTACAGTCTAGAACTAATATAGTAAATAAAGTATATTAATGCCTTGTACATAGTACTTTAAATCAAATTTGAAATACTGTTTATCTTTTTTAGTGCCTTCTTTCAAAATTAGGTTGGGGACGGATTTAATTTTGTTTCTTTTTACGTGGAGAAACCTACATCAAACGTCAAACACCCAAATACCTACTAGGTGACATTGAAGTTCTATAAAATACTTTAGTTGGAATTTTAGAACTACAACATTCCAACTAACTACTTGGTAGACCAAAGGTTTATAGTGCTCCAAGAAACAGAGAGGTTTGACTTACAAATATGTTGTCCTACGTGGCTATAGCTGAGAAACTCACCCCTTCAAATTTCTTTTAAATACTAGTTATTATATTAATAAAGTCAATGTAAGAATGCAATTGACAAGAGCTCTAGAGAATTACGACACGTGCAGTGAAATATTAACAATCAATTGTCAAATCGAGAATCACATCATTGACGTTTCAAAAGTGTCGTTTTTAGGGTTCCGTAGCCAAATGGCAAAAAACGGAACCCTTATAGATTCGTCAAGTCTGTCTGTCTGTCTGTCTGTCTGTCTGTCTGTCTGTCTGTCTGTCCGTCCGTATGTCACAGCCAATTATTGCCGAAACTATACGAGCTATACTGTTGAAATTTGGTCAGTCGATGTACTGTGAACCGCATTAAGATTTTTACATTTTTTTTAAAAAAAAACAATACATTTTGGGGGTCCCCATACTTGGAACTGAAACTTAAAAATTTTTTTTTCATCTAACCTATACGCACTTGGCTGCTTTTTGTGTATATGAAATAAAAATGGTTTAATTTGATTCCACATAGAACTCAAAAAAAATACCGTACCTGACACACATGACACTGGAAGCTCTTCTCAAAGCACTTTCCACACATGCTGTGCCCATCCACACAAAGGTGGATGGGTGGGCGCATATACTTATTACATTTGGTACACGTCAGCTCCTTGATCAGGCTTTCGTAGTGGTCCGTTTCTAGAAGAGTATTGAGTACTACTGTGAAAAATATTTAATAATTTAGTTATTTTATTTATACATACTTACAATGGCGTTCTTATTAAGAATATTTAAGTAGTTAGGGTAACATAGCAATTCTTAAATAAATTATTTCAAATTATTGATAACATTTTGTCGTGAAGAATAATCAATGTACTCACACTTACAGTAAAGAAAGTACATTGTTATAGGTACTGTACCACTGTGCTTTATTTACAAATTTATAGAGGGATCTATCTGTGATGTGTGCGTACTACCTATCAATATTTTTGTTCATACTTTCGAGGCACCATAAATAATTTTTAATAAATAATATTTCACGGAATTTCTTGATTCGGTCGTCACGCTCAAAGCCCGCGATAAAAGCTATACAATAGCCTAATAGGAAATAAATTATTGTTACACTACCAGACATAATTGAACTGAATTACGTAAATACTTCTTCAAACTACGTTTCCAATCTTTAAATAATATTACACTTTATTTAATTCATCTGAACGTCTGATATTAAAATGAATTGAGAATTATTATAGTTTAATTTCAGTGGACTGGGCTCTGACATATTATCTGTTGACTGGATGGGTCGAGATAAGAACTTAAAGCTGGAAACGATGGGCTTTATATATGTGCATTGTCGTCTTTTATATATTTTTTAATATGACTAAAACAGTTAAATGGTCAGAATTTAATTTTAAAAACCCCTTTCAAAGTTTACATATTAAAGTAAACAATGGGCACTACATAATTAATTTTGTTCTTAATCCGATTAAGCTATTGTATATGTTTCAACACAAAGCTAGAGTCAAAGTTGGCCAATAGTGCTAATGACGGAATCTGATATCAATACCCATCATAACCAATCCAATAATGATAAGTTTTTTTTTTCATTTTAATGTGCATTTCATTCAATTAATGCTACAATATCAAAATAGTTATATACACACACACACTCTCACACAAAATATAAATTATGTAGAATGACAGTACTATTAACATTTCTAATCACATGTATCGTTGTTTAACCGATTTGTTAAGTGCAAAACGTTAAGGGACAACATTAATGAAAAGCTATTAGATTACTTAATTACGTTCAAAGGGTTTTGATGCTCAATTGATCTTCATACAAAAAGACGTGACACATTCTTTTTAAAACACTAAAGCTACTGTCCTATATTAAATGCCGTACTGCTTATTAAAATAAAATAAAAAATTGAGGAAGCAATATTGGGATTTGCTCTATGTCTACTCATCTTTAGTTGTTTTTTTTAATGATTGATTCAATATAGTAAGTTGAATGTATTTACTTTTTAAACCAGACGGTTTCTATGAACAGTAGTTTATAGCTGAAACTATATAATAAATTATGATTTACTGGTTGCGCCCCGCGGTGTTACCCGCGTATCATTATGGTTGCTATGCAAATGTGTTATCCATGGCAACCTGTGAAGTTTTGACAGGAGATAAACAGTGATACATTTTGACATCTACGATTTAATGTTTTTTTATAATCACCGAGCTTTCGCCCGTTTATCTCGATTATTGCTGTAAAAAGTAGCCTATGTGTTATTCTGATATATGAGCTATATTACTGTAAAGTTTCATACAAATTCGTTCAGTAGTTTTTGCGTGAAAGAGCAACGAACATACACACATACTCACAAACTTTCGCGTTTATAACATTAGTAGGATTTACACCTCCCGCAGTAGATTTATACGTCTAGGACTTTACAAACATACATAAAATGTACACAAATATACCTATTAAGACCAGACCAGACAGATTTGAATGAAACCTTACAGTAATATAGCTTAAACATCAGAATGACATATAGGCTACTTTTTACTGCAATAATCGAGATACACGCGGGTGGAGCCGCGGGCGAAAGCTAGTATGAATATGACGATATACAGTACGGTGTTTGCCAAGTATAAAAGGTCTAACAATCAATATAATTTTATTGTAAATTCGTGTAGCATGATATAATAAGTCACCAGGGACAGTGGACCCTTGACTTCTACGATAGTAGTTTAGTGTTTAATATCACGCAAACGAATAATCAAAAAATCGTCCTTAAAAACTTTTTCTTATTTTTAAAAGTACTGTTTCATAGAAAGTGGTAAAGTTCAGTCCTGTCTGAAGTGTGTGGTAGATTTCCATGTCTTTAATCAAGGTTTTATTTAATCACTTCTCCGTGTTATAAATTTTGCTTATTGTTATAAATTAATGACCAATTAACTGTCTAAAAATGTGTACAGAGTTATAGCCCTTTTTTCGTTGACGGGTTGGAAAAATCCCTTCTTCGAAATCCTTTCGGAAAGCCAAGAGGATGTTGTGTTACCACTAACACATCCCGATGGCCTATTTAGGCGCCATGCTATAAGAAGAACCCGGGCCATGTTATTTCAGATCCTCCTCAGGATAGTCACCGCACCTATCTAGGTTCTATCCTGGGGGAAGTCTCCGCTCCCCCCTGCCTATTGGTCGAATCATTATAAGATGTGTTACAGCCCTCTATTAGCTCTAAACAAAGATGCAGACAACAGACCAACTTCAACATTTTTGTAAAGATGGAGTTAAATATTTCAACTTAATTTTATTAGTTATTA
The DNA here is from genome assembly GCA_932526445.1 of Phragmatobia fuliginosa. Lineage (NCBI taxonomy): Eukaryota > Metazoa > Arthropoda > Insecta > Lepidoptera > Erebidae > Phragmatobia > Phragmatobia fuliginosa. The sequence goes on along the minus strand of OW052071.1, from coordinate 8,955,072 downwards.
ATAAGATTATTTTAATATACACAGAGATGAAAATTGAAAATTATATTTTGAGTAAAATTTTAGAAAAAATATTGGCGCTTTGAAGTTACTAATAAATTGTAATAATATTTGTGTGACACAATAAGCGTTAAAACGTCACTTTCATTATTTTAACCAATTAGAATTCTTTATTTTTTTATCAAATACTTTTTCAAGAACAGCGAATAACGCCTTGGAATGCTAGACACTAATTACAAGCCTGGCACGAACAGAACATTTCTGTTATATCGATCGATATATTACTAACGCCTGACAGTATAACTTTATAACAGAACCAATGTTTAAGACAGAACGAAACTTAAAGAAAATGAAAAGACCTTAGCGTGTTGACAGTCACAAAATCTGTATAAAAACTATTTATTATTTTACGCTAAGGTGACGTCACCGCATATATGTTAAGGAGTTACAACATTCCAAATTGAATACAATTTTAAACCAATTTTTACTATTATGTTTAATACAGTTAGATTATTATCAATTATGATCATCTGATTATGGATGGATAAAGGAAGCAGCAGAGCTTTTGCACATCCAGCTATCAGGTATACTTTAGTTTTTACTTATGATTAGAGAAAATAATTCCACAAGAACTACCAAGAAGTTAATGATAAATTTTGATTATACTGATAAACGTGATAAATCTGGATATTTCAATTTCTTGACTCACGTTTACCTTATGAAAGAAAATAATTCTTACATATTAAAATTGTAACATCAAATTTGAAAGCAATTAACCATGCGAGTAGCCGAGGATCGAAATAAGTGGCGTGCAATTTTAGAGGCCTATATGCAGCAGTGGACTGCGATAGATTGATGATGATGATAAATCATGGTATTTTTAATTTACGTGAAAAGCTAATTTTTGAATAGATAAATAAGATTTTAAATAGTAAAGTATAAGAAAAAAACTTTAAAAGTTATAAAAGCAACAATACGATCTTAGCCAGTCATTCCCTATCAGTACTCCTATTAATCAAAAGTTAGTTCGTTAAAAACTGCTCAGTGTCATTCGCAGCTGAAATTTTCAATTTAGGAGAGAGCAACGTCAAAAGTATAAATAAGCAAGTTCAGGAGTTATAAGATGGAAGTTCAAGGTTCTCAATACTAGGCCATAGCAACTAATTTTAGCAAATACAAACGTACATCTTTTACCTCTGGTCTTCATAAAAATAACAATTATGAAATATCATCAAGACAATTGAAAATCTAGAAAATATCTCTACCCCGAATTATTTGAAAACAGTACCCATTTATATTCGGAAAGCACAAGAATATCTTGCTTTTAACCACTTCACAATCACAGACTCATTGATATATTTTGATATTACAGTGACACGACCAAACACACTTATTACAGCACAGACTACATAACATAACTAAAAATAGGTGACACTAACTTCTTTTCCCCGCCAGTGATGAAGTGGATGACATTCTGAAAATAACACTGTACGCCACAACAGACGTAACTAGTTCACGTCCAACACAGTTTTATACTTCGTAAACACTTTTTGATTCACACGTACTGATGTAAAACGATTAGAACGTAATCGCTTAGCCATTTTCTTTGATAAGACAAGCGTATCTGAGGCGTGATTGTTGTTACACGGCTAGTTGTTGGCGACACTGTACAAGTCTATATTTATGCGGCAAGGTCGCTACTAAGGGCCGCAGTAGCTAGTAACTGACCAAGTACGTTACTTTTAGTAGCACAGCTACATGGAAATTAAAATCGACTGACTTCTGCTCGTAGCTTTGCTCAGTTCATTTTCCATTTTATCCATGCCATTCTCGAGTAGATATTTTCTCTGACTGAAAGAGATTCATTTCATTTGTTATTCTATGGCATTGTGTACATGCAGTTCATATTTTAGAAACAAATTAATCATTGGTGTTATTATTTTATATATTTTTAATGAATCCTAGCATCAAATGCCAGATATTAAGATAAAGTCAAAGTTCTTATTAATGACGTAACTCTTAGTTTCATACACTGTAGCACCTGTTTGTCTAGTGCTAAGGCACGCTGCTTATCTGTCATAGAAGTTCTACCTAGTACGGATATTGTACGTCACCGACGCAGACTGTATTTTTCAAAGGACATCTAGTATGTTACTCTTTTGTTGATCTGTTGTTATGATGGTTAAAATTCAGTAGACATTTTTGGAAGAATCTTGACATTAAATTTGCCCTGTGCATCGTTATCTTTTCATCATCAATAAATTTTACGGAAATTTCAGAAAAAATAAATAAACATGTTTTGTTTGAGAGACAAACGAAATTATTATTAAAAAATAAAAACTAATGAAAACTAAACTTGTTAACTCGTACTAAAACTGTTATATAAGCAGCCTGGAGTTTGGAAGTTAGGCGGCGATTCACGCCCGTGCCTTGGAGAGCACGTAAAGTCGGCCCCGGTTGTTATGAACATCTATGGGAATCGCTATTGGGAAGTCAGTGCCCCCAAATTTACCGACAACTAGTTTAACCTTCGAAGTTCTCCCTGAGGGTTGTGGAGGTCCGATGCCAGTCGCTTCGTGGAAAAACTGATATTCAGGTAAAACCAGTTGAACTCAAGGTCGACCCGAAATAATATTGGGAATAAGACTAGGAAAAAGAAGAAGAAGATTTATAATAGTCGGTGTATTATTACTAAAGAAAACATATACTACCTAAGTATTTCAAAAGACTTCAATTAGGATTAGTTAGTGGGACGATCCGATATTATCAACTGCAGTCTATTTTCATAAGGTTTCCATGCAAAAGTGCTGTAATATATTTTAATTCCTAAAGTGATTCAAATACATGATACAACTTTATGAGGATTGTTTAATAATGCTAAACGGTAAACGATAAGTTTTCAATTATGTTGTATTATTTAAAATTATATTTCATTTTTTTATGTATTTAAGCTTACCAAAGTGACTCTACTCTACCTGATGGAAAGCATGAGTAGAATCGAGAAGTGGGGACCACCATCCTAATCGTGAATGCATACAATGCTGCATGGTGACCAACACCATGGCGGCTACGTGATTTTGCCTAATTATGGTTGTGTATTTTAAAATGAGGAACTCTTTAAGTAATATAAATAAAATAACTGACTTTTCAGTTTATGAAAAAAATAGATAAATAGGTGATATAATGGGGCACGGTAGACTAATTATTATTAATTTGAGTTAAAAGTGAAATAATCGTTTTCAAGTACTATAGGCCGACCGTTTATCTGAGTCCTCGCCTGCACGGTAACAGGAGCGCGGGGGTATGACGACAAAGGGGACTGAGACAGGTGCGGGCGGCGGTGCAAAAAATTGCCAAGGTTAAACAAGACTTTGTTTTTATTTCTCTAAATAACGATACGATACAAAACTTGATTTACAATATAACGCATGTCAAAATGTATATTATAGTGGTTCGGCTACCATTATCCATGTAGGTATTGATTAAAAAGATACCGGCCTGCTATCTTTTATCACTAAATACTGCATTGAATTTACGTAAACATTTTATCTAAAGAGTATTTTTCTACCTAATCTACTCATGCAAGTTTTATGTTACACTAGCTGACCCGGCAGACTTCGTACTGCCTCAATCGATAAATAGAAGACCTAAACTTTTGTATAAAATAAACTTGAAACAAACAAAAGGAATCCATAATTATTATGAAAATGCTATTCATTTTTATATATTATAATAATAATATATATATAATAATAATTCAAGACCAAAATTAGCATAATAGGTCCAGCCGTTCTCGAGTTTTAGCGAGACTAACACTTTTTATAAATATACATATATCTATATATACTCGACCACTGATATAAATACATATTATTTATATACTTTTTTTGTAAATACACAGATACATTATAAACATAGAAAACATCCAAACTCAGACAAAAATATTTGTAGACCATACAAATAATTGGTCCGACCCGGGAATCCATCCCGAGACCGCAGTGTAGCAGTCGCGTACGCTACCACTGCGACACTAAGGCAGTCGTTTACAGATATCGAGGTTTGAAAAAAAAAAGATTTTATTTAATCAACCTGTAATGAAGTGTAAAACAACAAAATTTCAGCGATATAGGTCAACTTATATTGGCATTTGTTGATTAAATATTAGTAGTTATATGAAAAATAAACGATAGACGACCTCTGGTTTATTTATTTATTTATAACTCCATTGCATAACAATATAATAAAAAAGTTTGTACAGACATAGATAGAAACTATACGTTTATAAATGATGTATTCGCTTATTAATGTTGAAATCAACGCGCCGTAGTGAACAAAATATAGCTGTCTGATCTAGATAATAATTACAGTAATCATTAAGATAAGTAATACAATAAATCAATTAGATTATATAGCTGTTTAGTATTTGTTCAGGGTTACAATAAGTATTTTCAAGGTTAAGGTGACTAAAATAATAAAAGAAAAAGTGTGTTTAATTAAATATTCAATAACATGATATTGATTAATGTATTGTCGTTTTGTTTCATTGCATAACGGAATCTTACACTTCCTTCAAAATATTATTTATTGAATAATACTTTTGCACATAAATAGTGGCAAACGTGGACGTCGATCTTATTTTACTTTGTGGAAAGAATATTGTCGTAACAACAGAAATAAATCAGGTTTTGAATTATTAATCTCAATCATTGCTTATGAAAATACTTCAAAAAAGAATTCTGAATGGAATTTGTCCCTGTGCTACGTACTTCGATTATAAAATATAATCAAAGGCTACATATTATACACTGTTTACACATACAAAAAGCTTACATTAAAATCACTTATGGTTTTGTAAAATAAGGAAGAAAAGTCACCCTGATTTCAGCATGAACGTTCGAGCTCAACTGGGTTGGTACTACTCTCTCACAGAATACCAACCTAAAATGATAAGACTGGTTGGTCACTATGGGCACCATAATAAATTGTCTGCAGTCGCAATGAGTGAGCTAACCACTCAGGCAGAGTCGAGTCGCTTTGGCAGGCTCATACATAATAAAATAGTTAGCAATGTGTTAATTTTTATTGTTCCGTAGTTCATGAATCGGAACCCTTATAGATTCGCTATGTGCGACCGTCCGTCCGTCCGTCATCGACTTACCGTCCAAACGGCTAGTGCTAAGAAGATGAAACTTTACATGGATATGTGTTCACGACAAAGTGCTAATAGAAAATGATGAAAAATATTTTGATTTGGTGTACCTCCCCTATACGTAACGTGAGCGTGTTCTTTTTTCAAATATCTACCCTATGTTGGGGATACCTTTAGATAGGTCTTATAAAACATTGAGAGATTGCTAAGAGGATTTTGTTATTTAGCTCCGTTCCGTATATTTAATATCCATTTATTTAGCTTTAAAGGACATTGTTTTTCTAAAACAGGGTGTTCTCGCTAAAAGCTAAACGGTTGGCTCAAAAAAAAAATTGAGATGGTAGTCCATGTGATGAACTTGAAAAGAAAACCATAAAAGCAGATAAACGCTTATTTAAAAACTTCGTACAAAATCAACAAAATAAAAACTAAACATAACAATTATTATCTATTGGATATCACTTGGCATTGTATATGACTATGGTACCTTATTCTATGCATGGCCTGAGACGCACTTGACCGATTTTAATTAAATTAATTGGTTTAAAAATACATTTAGATCTACATTACGAACCTCATCTTCGGAAGATTATATTAAGTCTATATTTTTTTAATTCGTGTATATCTATTGGAATCAGTTTAGTTATAGTGTGCTTAAATCGATAGCAAAATCCCAAACCTTGTAACATTAGATCCGTTGACCGAATCTATGATAACCTTAAAAACGATAAAGAACCTAATAAAATATAGAAATGAACCAACTATTTATATCATATTATCGCACCCTATTAATATAGTGCTGATGTACATGTTACAAAGCAATCCGACGATTCGTGGAGGACCCAATTCAAATACCCGTTTATTCGGCATGTTCTAAATTACAGTTTAACCCTACAATAAATTATTGCTTGTAATTCGACCCTGACTATATCAATCGGACAAAGGCCGGTCTGTACTAATTGGGGTACAAATGTCCATGTCATTCCTGTTATTGGATGCCCTCTGCTAATTTCACGGGTTCAAGACGTCTGTCTAAATGGTTTCATCAAATTGCCAATAAAATGTCTGTAAATTATAGGGTTTTTGTATATAGTGGTAATTAAACATCGCATTTTTCTCAACAAGTTAACTTTATTGATATTGAATCTTGAGGAAAATTTGTTTCAAGCATTCCATTACTGAGTTTATGATAGTGAAGTTGAGTTGCGAGACGCCTCAAATCTTCAATTTCTAAGAACCTGTAGCCACAATATATTTTCTGTACTGTCTTGAATAATATCATTACAAAATGAATTAAAACTTTAGTGTCTAGTATATAAAATTGACACGTCATGGTACAAGATTTTACACAATAAGACCTTAAGTTATATTGGTCAACGAAATAAAACGTTCGTAGCGGTGGAAAATCAACGACTAGGCAATTTCTAGTATGTCTTTGAATCGAAAAATGTCCACTATATCCTCTTTGTAGAATTCTCATATTAACAGATTAAAAGAAGTTGATGACGACATTGGATTTAAAAAAGCGGCCAAGTGCGAGTCGGACTCGCCTATGAAGGGTTCCGTATCAGCAAGTAACATCATATAAAAGACAGACATCAATTTATGACGTATTAAAAAAAAACTACTTACTAGATCTCGTTCCAACCAATTTTCGTTAGTACTTTGCATGGTAATGTACAACATATATTTTTTTAGTTTTATAACTCTTATTTTAGAAGTTAGAGGGGGGGGGGACACACATTTTTCCACTTTGGAAGTGTCTCTCGCGCAAACTATGCAGTTTAGAAAAATATGATATTAGAAGCCTCAACATCATTTTTGAACACCTATCCATAGATACCCCACAGGTATAGGTTTGATGAAAAAAAATTTTGAGTTTCAGTTCCAAGTATGGGGACCCCCAAAATGTATTGTTTTTTTTCTATTTTTATGTAAAAATCTTAATGTGGTTCATAGAATACATCGACTGACCAAATTTTAACAGTATAGCTCTTATAGTTTCGGAAAGAATTGGCTGTGACATACGGACGGACAGACAGACAGACTTGACGAATCTATAAGGGTTCCTTTTTTTGCCATTTGGCTACGGACCCCTAAAAAAATATTACTTGAAATAGTTGGACTCAAACATTTTCACTTGTGATGTGTGATGTTTAACCCAACTTAATTTACTTACTTAAAATATGACTGCAATATGTATATATGTATTAATTGTACTTACATTTTTAAGTATTTATACATTTTTAAGTAATACATATTTACGTATGCTTATTTTGTCGCTTCAGATAATAATCCATTACTATAATATGTACACGGTTTTATTTCATTATTGTAAAACCATGGAACATTCCGAAACTGACAGTATCTATATCTTTAATTATAAAGTCTAAATCTTGTAAACACTATAAAATAACATGATTAAAAAAAAAACAATAATACTTATGTTTTACTCTCTACTTCATTATTGGCCATGTTTTTGCCTAAAAATTACATTCCCCATTTTTAGGCTATTAGAAATACGAACTCCTCACTCTCCCAATACGTCAAAGTGGAATTGACATTATGTGTGTAATTTTTTTTTTTAAATTATGTTTTGAAAACTTTTTACAAACATAAGTTTGTGTGTACTTACGTATGAAACGTAACTGTTTAAGAATATTTGATCAATTTTATCTTATTTTTATACCATATCACAACTTAGGACGGCATTCTTTTAGCAAAGTTACTGAACGACTACCCGCACGATACTGAGGATATAGCGCGTAGTTTTGATACATATGTTTGTGTGAGCGCGTGTGCTTACATGAACGAGCTGAGTTTTTGGCTTCACTGCCCACAAAGGCCGTGCGTTATACAACTTTTTACATCTGAGCTTCCAACCAACAACATCCTGTATGCAATGTAATGCAGCTAGTCTAAAAAGAGTAGCATATGTTACTCGTTATATCATTAACGGTCTGCATGTGAAAGCCCTGTTACAATCAGTCCTACCGTTCCAGGGATTACCAGGAACAAACAGACATTAAAATGATCAAAATTGTTTACTTGATGTTAGTGCCTTAAATAATTTTATATATTAATTGACACTTTTATTTTGAAAGCACAGACAAACATTTTTAATTTAGCTGTATCTACCTTTATACACGAATTATTTACTTTTAACATTTATATTAAATCCCGAAGTCAACCAAAGAATATTTACAAGATGTAGGTACCGTCGTAATTGAATAATATTTCTCCGATACAAATTCTATTAAAGCTATTTAAGAACCTGTTTCGCTGGCACCTACTTATAATTCTGAGATATGTCTAAATAAAGTAATTTTCTTTGAGATGATTTTACAAGAGTAGGTACATGGAAAACAGCGAAATAAAAGTAAGTAAACTTGACGACGAAATGGCCTCGCAAAAGGTTTTTTGTCATCAATTAGCTTATGAAATATTTATATTAAGATGGTGTGAAAAAATGAATAAAAAGCCTTTGTGAATTATAATATTCAGTATAAAAATTATCTTCTAAATTTAGCAATTATATAATTGAGTATAGATATTCATGATTTTTACCATGTGTGAGTGTCATTGATTGCTTAATATGTTAGTAATATCAGTATAAAAATCAGGCTTATAATAATAAGTACCAATTTGAGTGGTTTTTTCTGTTTTCAGAAGTACAAGACTTATTAAACATTTTTCACTTCTTTATTGCTTACATTTTAAATAAAAATATTAAACATCCAGTATTACTTTTAATAATAATAAAATGATGGATAATGATGTCATGTCAATTTAAGGGCTTAAAGTACCACTAAGTAATAATTACTGTTTTTTGAAAATGTTTATAATAAAAGCTGATTAAATTAACTTCTATATCTTTTTTAACATGCCAGTGGTTACTTAAGAACATAATTTCGGAACATTGAAATTAGATTTTATTACAGAAATTAACTTTGGAAGTAATAGTCTGTGAGACCGCATGTCACTGATAATGTTATGGTTTTGTGATGTCTCTGGTTAAAGGTTAAAATAAATTTGTTTAGATTCACTTGCCTAGTTATATATCTTGCCAAACTGTACATACTTCCGAATAGTGTCAGATTAAGAATACAGAGTGTCACTACCTGTCTACTATTCCTTTCCTATTCAATTATCCCGAGAGTGTCCTAAGAAACGCCTAATTTACTAACTACTTGGATACTTTTTTTTAGGATAACATCACTTCAAAGAAAAGGAAAACTCGAAACAAACCCATTGATGTATTAAAAAACCCAAGATACACACTCAGCGTCTCAAAACCGTCCTCATAAAATAAGCGCACAATTTAAAATTGTGCTACTATTTCAAATAGTCTCGCGTCGCTCGCGTCTCTGTGCGCTTGTTAAAAATGCCGAAGTGTTCGATGCGGAATTGTAAAAATATTACGTCAAGAACGTTAAAAAAGGATGGTGTTTGGGGCTTCACTTTTGTAGCAAGAAAAACTCCAAATCGTAATTTTTACTTGGTTTATATCCGTAAAGTATTTTGCAATAACAATTAGATGTTTCGTGCAAGGCGTTGAATCGATGAGTAGAAAATGAGTTAGTAGGAGGTACTTGTGAAAAATATATGTAGGTAGATTAAAAATAAACGCAGGCGTCAACAGATGGGATATCGTATTTTCGGTAAGTAAAAGAGTTTGTTAATTTGTTTTTGTTGTTTTTATGACTAAATATCGGAAGCAATATGTGATTCTGATTTAATTTGTCTAAAAACTTCACTCAACGGTCCAAGTACAATACGACAAATTTCAATGGCCGCTTTTTCAGTGTAAGAACGACAATTACACAACGTTTTATTTTAGTCGCATAATCCAAACGACCCTGTTAGTGGAGTAGATTTTTTTTTATTGTGTTTAAATTTTTAATTATAAGTTTATTTAATTTGAACTTTTTTGTATTTAGTTTTTAATAAGTTTTTATTCATTACAAAATATATAATAATAATAATATAGTTATTAATCGAATTGCAAAAGGAAAGGAGGTCGTCCAAACGACGTTATTATTAAAGTTCGTAAATATTATATTACCTATTATATCGATTAATTAGGGGACAACTTATGGGTTCGCGACATACTGCATGCGAACTTTCACATGGATTAGAAGATCGAGTTTTGTGATTAGAAGCCATTGTGGGTCGAAAAGTATAACGGCGGCTCCACATTAGTGCCGTGAATTCAGAGTGACACCCCCCTGCTTATAATATGTTCTACTACGAAAAATTGAAATAATTGATTTTAAGAGTTAATATTTGTTTCATTGATGTACACATGTCCTACCCAAAAACATATTTACGCTCGGATAAAAGTATAATTATGGGCTTAGAACACAATTTAACTAACTCATAGAATACTAACTCAATGTATTGAAATAATTTTTTTTTACAAATATTCGTCTTCACTCCATGTTCTGTCCTGCCGGCTAGCTTCGGTCGTAAAATTTGATTAGTCATTGTACACTGCTTTGTAATAAAAACTTTAAACAATTCGCGTAAGGTTGAATTTGCAAAAGATATGTTTATAGCATAACTGAAACTACCCACATTGATATTTTTATACATCAAAAGATTAAGTAGGATAGTTTCGTATGCCGCTTTTGTTTGAGACTGTGCATCTAGGGTTTTTATATATCAATGAACAAACCTTACTATACCAACACTTTTGGTCAGCGTGGTATACTAAATCATAACCTCTTTTTTAAGGATATACCTATATCTAGCAGTGGACTTTTGAAGACTGTTGACGACGACGATGATAATGATAGATGCTAAAAATATAAAAGGTTATTTTTTATAGTATATAGAGCAAACGGGATCATCAGAACACACTCATATACAACATACTCTATAAATAAATGATTAAAACACCATTTTTAACCGACTTCAAAAAAAAGGAGGAGGTTCTCAATTCGTCGGAATCTTTTTTTTTTTTTTTTTTTTTTTTTTTTATGTATGTTCAGCGATAATTTCGTCATTTATGAACCGATTTCAAAAAATTTTTTTGCATTGGAATGGGCGTAGCTTACAGGTGGTCCCATTGTAACGGTATCGGGATCTGATGACGGGATCCCAAGGAAATCGAGGGAACTCCTCAAATATCATAGGCACAATGTCGCGATTTGGGTACTCGGAATAGTTTTTCATTGAAGTCGGTTCCTTTTTGTTAAAATTATTTATAAGTTAAACAATTTTATTGAAAGTAAAGATTAAAATGGGTCCAATGCGTGTCAGGCCACGCACAGGAAAGGGTTCACCCATATAGGGTATGGTACCCATAGGGTCATGTTTACGTATTAATGAGTTAATTTTGTATGACTTTTCCAAGGAAGCGCATTTCACGAGTTATGCCTCTATATCTCCTGAACTAACAAAGTCATCTAATCCGTTATAGTTTTCCTTTAAAGTTAATTATATGGACCACCATCACGAATTTTCCCAAATTTTTGAGCCAGCCATTTAGCTTTGAGAGGGAAGAGGGGGTGCCCTGTTTTTACAAAAAAGTGCCCTTCAAAGTGGAATTTCTAGCAAACGGATATCTAAATCCAAAAAATGTCTTAAAAACCTCACAAGTTTTTTAAAAGACCTATCTAATGATACCCCACAGCCGTAGCCGCGAGATACCCCAAATAAAATTACTTTTTATAATTTTATTGTAGTACTTTGTCGACGTAATTACAACACATATTCATGCAAAGTCGAGGACGGACGGACGGACGGACATGACAAATCTATAAGAGTTCCGAGTCATCAAATTCGGAATCCTAAAAATGATGAATATGTGGCGACTTCCACATACAGCGCAAGCGAATAACAAGGACAGCGCCATCTACCGAAGAAACATTAAACTACGAAGAAAACACATAACGATCTATACGGAGTATATACTACTAATCCTAAATCCCAAAAGTGATATTCTCGCGCCGATTAGCATATTATGTACAACATCCCAACAGTTCATGTAGCCACACGTCACACATGATCGCCTCGCCTGGTCGGAGGATCCTCCCTTTGTGTTGGAGGAACACGACACCCGTTCCTCTATAAATACAAAAAAATATTACGCTATATAGCTAGGATCTAACGAAATATTTTTTTATTCACCTTCATACCCTGGTTATGATATAGGATCAAAGTACCCGTCAAGACAAATCGAACGAGCGTAAACTCGATGCTAATTTCTTACAGCGCTATTATGACCGCCATCCAGCTTTAGCATCAGCAGCTATTGGCTACGATATGCTGATGATGTTCATGATATACATAACAATGTCCCTCTGTTTTCAAAACTCATTTCATATTACTATTACAGGTTATTATCTTAGATAAAAGGATAATATCTAACCCTTATAAATAACTGGAATGAGCAAAATTTCTACTCAAGCTAGATTACATCGCTAATATTCTTGATCTCACTAAGGACTAACTCAACAATCTTCAGCATCTACAAAGCTTTCATATAAGGTTTCTATTTGGGTAACGCAAATATAATATTTCTGAGTTTCGTATTAATCCTTGATAATATATGTTATATTATACGTTTTCGTAGAAATGCTAGCCAGCTTCATACCAGTGGAAACATATTTTATTTAACTCCTCTATTCCAAACTGTCTCAAAGAAAAAAAGTTCTTTGAGTTCTGAACGAGTTCTTAAATAATATAATAAGAACGCCGTGCCACTACAACAAAGAACGATTTTCAAATCATCGAAAGTGTCTGTACCGCTATAGTATACCAATTTCCTCATGGAATCTTTTAAGGCCCATCTACAAGACGTGCTTATTGCTTTTGGGACTTCTTAACAATGGTCACTGGTTACCATTACTAGCACTGTACCATTTTCTGTACCGCTTTTTATATATAGTATTCATGTAAATCTTTAAACGTATAAGAGTATTTGTATATCAATAAAAAGATCAAATATATGTAATAAGATCAAATATTTCTTCTAGAAATAATGAATAAAAAACAATGAAATTGGAAATGAATACTTGTCTAAAATTGAAATATTAGATTCTCAGTGTCTGCATAATCTGCCTTGTTCGTCTAGCGGTTAACGTATGCGGCTGCTGATCAAGAGGTCTCGGGATCGATTCTCGGGTCAGACCAAATGTTTGTAAGATCTGCAAATATTCTTTTCGGAGTCTGGGTGTTTTCTATGCATATTATGTATAAATTTACAAAAAAAAAGTATGTTAATGTATTTATATCTATAAATACATAAACATGCTTTTTAATATACACAAACAAATATTTTATACGAATGACACACAACGTCCCAAACTAAGCAGAGTTTGTACTGTTTGTAAATGATATATAAAATATTTATTATAATCGTCTTATTGTCGTCATGAAGATGTAGATTACAATCTTTAATAAATCCTAGTTTCCCCATAAATATAAGGATGTTCATGGAATGCTGCCGGTCCGGTTAATAGTATCTTCATGAGAAGGCAATATGTTGTATATTGGAAATTCTTTCCTCTCGATAATATCTACCAAGATAGTACTTGTGTCGTCAACGTAGTAATATATTGGAGCCATAACAAAAGAATTGGAATAGTCCTGAAATACCTTAATATTCGTGAAAAACATTTTTATGAAACGAGATTCTAACTTATTTCTACTATATTATTTACCTACTGCTTTTTTCTGTTGCCTAGTAATATATTAATGATCTTAAGCTGTTTATTAAAAATATAGATATTCCTGCGGTTGTCGAATATATTACAGAATAGAAAATTTTCGTCAATATTAGAATCTCAAGATCCGAATTCAGCTACGAAATGTTTTGTCTCTACTCTGTCGGCACAATTATATCAAACTTGTATTTTAACAAAGTACTATATTAGCGCTGACACATCCAATGTATAGCCCACAACCAGCTGAAAGTCAAGACGCTTATAACAATACATTATTTGTCCAGTTCTAATAAGTGGTTGAGGAGCTATGAGGGAACAAGTGGACAGAATTCATAGCCTTTTAAAATCATAAACCTCCTTTGGCTTTGCCGTAGTTGGGTAAAAAATACACTAGAAAAAATAAATTTGAAAAAAATTATGCGCCTGGCAACGTTCATTCGGCAATAAGAGTAGTAAGAGCAGTTAGGCAGGTGTTTAAAAATGTTTTTTATTTGAAACTAATCCAATGACATACATTTTTTAACTTCCAAATACACTGACGGACTCTTAAACTGCATCAAACTTCAGGATTACTTTGAAATGATTTTTTTAATAAGTATGCAAACTTTTTAGATTAAATTATATAAATATAGAGAGACTGGCCCTTAATCTTAAAAAAAGCAATATTTAAAAATAGAACTGCAATAAAACAAATGAATATAGCCGGGAATAGAAAATTTACTCGTCGTATCAGATTTGCGTGTTATTTATAACAAATTTTTAAAATTGATTCTTATTGATTTTTTATTCTTTTGGCAATTGAATTATTGTCACCAGCAGAATTGTTGGGTTAACTTTTTAATTCATCGAGAGTTTCTGAACCATAATATGGATACTTCGTCCGAACAAGCTGCTCAAATTTTAGCATTGGTGCGGGAGGTCAACCTCCAAGCGATCAACGAACGATTGGTAGAAATTTAAATTTAAACCAGTCTACGGTTTCTAGAATATACAGGAGGTTTGTGGAAACAGGTTTTTACAAAAGGAGACGTTGTACAGGCAGAACTCGAGCAACCACCGGTCGTGATGACCGGTTTATTGTTACAACTTCTCTGTGAAATCGTTTCCTCACGCCAGTTAATATCAAAACAGAGCTTAATGAAGTGCGTGGAGTAAACGTTAGTGCACGAACGTGATCACCTAAATTGGACAGATGAACAATGGGCCTCCGTATTGTTCACAGACGAGTGTAGAACATGTTTATATGGTGCAGATGGTCGCAGAAGAGTCTAACGTCGACGTGGGGAGCGATATGCTCAAAGTTGCAAAGAGGAGCGTATTCCTTTTGGAGGCGGTTCGTGCATGGTTAGGGTAACATATTGATGAACGGGCGAACAGAACTTGTGTTCATAGACATGGTCCGTCAAAACGGTAGTAGAGGGGGTTTGACTACACATCGCTACATAACAGAGATCTTAGAAGATCACGTGGTGCCTTACATGGGATTTATAGGCGAAAATTTTACTTAAATGCAGGATAATGCCCGGCCGCACGCAGCTGCACAAGTTCGACAATATTGCGAAGAGGTTGGGATATGTACAATGAATTGGCCAGCACGCAGCCAGGATCTTAATCCCATTGAGCATCTTTGGGACAATTTAAGAAGAGCTATATATGCGAGAAATCCTGTGCCTACTACAGTGGCACAACTAAGCAGCACTTTCAGAAGAATGGGACAATATTCCACAAGATGTTTTAATAACGCTAATCAAATCTATGCGGAACTGATTAAAATCCATAATAAGGGCACGTGGAGGTAATAGAACTTATTAAAACATTAAAAAATCCTTGCTTATAGCTTGTGTCTATTGTTAAAACCAATTTTTTAATTAAACAAATTTTCTTTAAATTTCTGTTTTTCTTCAAAAAAGTTTTAAAGTCCTTTTTTAAAGTACACAAACTTAAGCTTAAGGATATGACCCTACGCTGTTTTATAGTTAACGAACCAATCTAGACGTTTCAATTTAAATCTGTGTAGAAAGTTTGCATACTTGGTTAAAATATTTATGTCAAAGTCGTTTTTTACTTTGATGCAGTTTATGAGTCCGTCAGTGTATTATTTGTTATTTTAAGTAAATCAATAGAGGATAAACCATCAATAAGCTTTATTTGTTTACTGTTTATAAAAGTTATAACTAGTTAAGTATATATCCATAATCCGAATGAAGGTCAATTAAAAGTTTTCAAAAATATAATATATAAAGTCAATCTAAACAAACACAAGGAAAAAACGACAGTTATATGTTCTAAAACACATACAACAAGCACTTTATCATGAGGAATCAATGATCAAAGTATTAATTACACAAAATCTTCTTCATTTGCGAAGACTTGTGTTGAAAAGGTCAATGTCGACGGCACACAGCGTTATACGAGTGCCCTAATCATAAAAGAGTTCTGCCTGTAGGTCGTTCGGGAGATAGAGACGTGAAGAAGGTTAAAATACCAAAAATACACCGAAGGCAATTGCAGACTTAAACCTAAACAGAGTACTGTTTACCTACTCGGCCAGATCAGTCGATCCACTTGCAATGTTAAATAGGAAGGAAAGATCTGCTATTTTTCTTCGTTCTTGAAGAGGAAGCAAGTGAAATTTTTACAGTGATTTCTGTAATCGCTGTCAAATTATTTTACTCATATTATTGGTCTATTATTCATCTAAAGTGACCATTAAAGTTTCTGTTTTCGTGTCTCTTTTGCATTAGTTTATTTATTGTGTTTTTAAAAAAACTTTTGATTGTTTAAGAACGAGTACTTCCATTTCTTCCTCTTATCCTGTATTATCCCCAAGGTTATTTGGGATCGGCTACTAGTTTAACATGTTTAACTTAAATATTATTATAAAAACAAATAAACCTGGCTCATTAAAAGTAATGAACTAAAAAGCAAAAAAAAAAGTAAAACAATATCTGCATAAAATTGGAAGTTGTAAGTGTTGTAATTTTCTATTTTTTCCCAGAAAAAGCTTTATAGACACATAACAACGTAGTATTTAAATCGCAGACTACTTGGAATTCACACAAAGGCTGCTTGTTATTATGCCTGACCCTGCAAAAAAAACTTTTCCAAATAATTGAAAAAAAAAACTACTTACTAGATCCAAACCAATTTTCGTTGGTAGTTTACATGGTAATGCACAACATAATATTTTTTTTAGTTTTATTACTCTCTTATTTTAGAAGTTACAGACACACATTTTACCACTTTGGAAGTGCCTCTCGCGCAAACTATTCAGTTTAGAAAGAAATGATATTAGGAACCTCAATATCATTTTTAAACACCTATCCATAGATATCCCACACGTATGGGTTTGATGAAAAAATATTTGTTGAGTTTCAGTTTCAAGTATGGGGACCCCCAAAATGTATTGTTTTTTTTCTATTTTTATGTGAAAATCTTAATGCGGTTCACAGATTACATCTACTTACCAATCTCAAAAGTATAGTTCTTATGGTTACGGAATAAAGTGGCTGTGACATACGGACGGACAGACAGACATGACGAATCTATAAGGGTTCCGTTTTTTGCCATTTGGCTACGGAACCCTAAAAAGCTTTATGATCAATATGAATAAATTAATGAAACAGTACAATTTCTTAATTGCAGTGGTATTTTTGAAAACGTGTAACACTTACATCCCTACTTAATATTATAAATGCGAAAGTAACTCTGTCTGTCTGTCTGTCTGTTACGCTTTCACGCCTAAGCCACTGAACCGATTTTGATGAAATTTGGTATGAAGATAGAACTGAACTTGGGAAAGGACATAGGCTACTTTTTACCGCGATAACCGACATACACGCGGGCGGAGCCGCGGGCGAAAGCTAGTATGTAATATAAGATATGGTTAATTTATCGCCACACTCGGATGCTATTACTCTACAACTTGCGAAAACAGATTTGCGAAAATCGACTGCCTTGATGGTCTAGTGGTTAGGGTATGCGGCTGCTGATCAAGAGGTCTCGGGTTCGATTCCCGGGTCGGACTAAGTATTATTGGTGTGATTCACAAATATTTGTTTGAGTCTGGGTGTTTTCTAAGTATAATATCTATATATTTACAAAAAAAAGTATGTTTATGTATTTATATCAATTGACCCATAATACAAGCTCTGCTTAGCCTGGGACTAGATGATGTTGTGTATCAGATGTCTGAAATATTTATTTATTTATTTTTATTTAACTACAAAGACTTAGAAATATTATGAATAATTTTAATTGAAATTATATATTTTAAACACCTTATATTTTTGTTTCACTTAAGCTTCATAAAAAAGAGAAAAGCCTAAAAAATATACTGGACTCTCCTTGAAGTTTTGAAGATGTTTCAGAAAAAAATAGAATATAATAACTTTGTCAGACGAGTCGCTCGGGGGATTTAAGAGATCACCATAAATCATCCGCGGAGGCCCCTTTTTAAGACCTCATTAAAATCTCAAGTTATGAACAGAATCATAAAAAAAATGACTTGAAAATATAATAATTTGGTTGACAGATTTGACTTAAATGGACACCTGCTTCGTATGTAGTAGTTTACATTGTTTATTGGGGAGAAAGAAATTTAGCTAAATTAATAAAAATGTTATCCGTGTGGTGACGGATTAAGAATACAAGTGTCACCACCCCTTTTCATCGTAGTAAGAGGCGACTAAAGGAACAAAATAAGCAGCTAATATCACTGCCAAGAGAAGGAAAACTTGGAACAAACCCTTTTTTTTTTTTTTTTTACGTGTGGAAATCCCCGCGGACCGTCACCCCGTCGGGGGTTACGGCGGGGTGGTGTGTCGGACTCGAACCGACTAAAACCACACGGTGTGACCCTCTCTGCGCCTTTGTATTGGAAGGAGTCCAGGGAGGGGATTTCCTTCTGGACTCCAACCGGCGCCTGCCCGCACTGTTGCGGGCACCTACTTCAGTTTCGACTCTCTAATTGGGCAACGTCCGGTCACACGAGGACGCCACCCCCTCGCGGTTGGCCACTACTGCGGACGGACGGGAAACCCGTCCCGCCCATCCGCGGCCACTCTCAGGGCGGCATGAGACGCAGGTATGCGCGCCTCCGCCGCCCGGGGCGCCGGCGGCGGATCGGTTCCGATTGGATGGCATCCTCCCGGGCCTTCTCCGCCACCTCCTTCTGCAAGATTACGTCCTCGCAGAAGGTTGCGACCGCGGTAAAACAACTGTCGCTGCCGGCCATCGATCTTATGACGGCCGGCAGCGAGAGATCCCCTCCAATGACTGCAGTGAGGACCCGGCGCTGCACCGCCCAAGCGGGGCAGACCGCCAGCGTGTGCTGGGCCGTGTCCTCACTGCAGTCGCAGTGGTGGCAGGCGGGACTCGGTTCCCTCCTAGCGACCGAGTGCAGGTACTTTCCGAAGCAACCGTGCCCGGAAAGTACCTGCGTCAGCCGGAAGGAAAGGGTCCCGTGCTGCCGCCCTGCCCACTCCTCGATGACCGGCTGAAGAGCCTCCACGGCGGCGAAGCCAGCGCGTGGGGTCTCCAACCGGAGCGACCATCTCAGCATGGTGGCTTGGCGAGCGGCTTCGCGCCACTCGCGCACATCCTCGGGCGGAGGGCGAAATCCGCTCTCCGCCCGGAAGTCAGCCACTCGCCGATAAACTTCGGCGAGCACTTCCGCCTCCAAATCCCACGGGGGTGTTCCGGCCAAGGCACACGCCGCCTCTGTGGACACCGTGCGGTATCCGCGTATGGCTCTGACCGCCAGTATCCGCTGGGGGCGCCAGAGGCGCGCCCTGTTCTGGGCGGTCAGAGCCGCCGCCCACATCGGTGCACCGTAAAGTGCCATTGACCGGACAACCCCCGTGTACAGCTGCCTAGTGGGGACACTGGCCCCGCCCAAATTGGGCAGAAGTCGCCCTAGGGCGGAGGCAGTGCCCATCAGCTTAGGACCAAGGGTAAACTTACCCTTAAGGGTAAGTTTTTAGGGTTCCGTATTTCAGGACTCGGAACTATCGTCATAACCATTTGTCCGAGCACACGTCCGTCCTCGTCTTACCACCATACAATCAGTGCTAGAAATATGAAACTTTGCATGGATATGTGTTTTAATTTCGTTGATAAAGTACTACAATATTTGGAAGCTATAATTTATTATTTGGAGTACCTCTACTCTACGTAACGTAAAAAAATTTTTCTCGCGTCTGTCATTAGACAGGTCTTTTGAAAATATCGAGAGGTAAAAAAGACATTTTTTGTTGAAACGCGGTGTTCCCCCTCCCTCTAAAAGCTAAACGACTGGCTCAAATCTGGAATAAATCATGATGGTATTCCATGTGATGAACTTTAAAGAAAAACTATAATGACTATGATAACTTTGCTAGTTTAGGAGTTATAAAGGTCTAAACTTGTAAAATATACTATACTTGACTTCCTTGTTGGTCAAGTGGTTAGCGTGTGTGATCGGCAAATATTTGTTTCGGAGCCTGGGTGTTTTTTATTTTTTGTATAATATGTATGCATTTACAAAAAAAGTATGTTTATGCATTTATATCAGCTGTCTAGCCCATAATGCAAGCTCTGCTTTGTTTGGGATTAGATGACGTTGTGTGTAATATGTCCGAAATATTTATTTATTTATTTAAATTGCTCTTACTTGGAAAACTTCGTTCGTACAAATATAACCTATGGAAACGATTTAAACTAACTTGATATTATGTATTACTACTACTAACACGTACATTACATACGAGTATGCGAGGCCTGATGTGAAAACGCACTTGGCCGGTTTTTTTGTAAAAATAAATAATAGGGAAAAACGAATATTTAAAATCACTATCAGCACAGTATTTCTAATGATGTTTTAGATAAGATAAGATTCTTTATTTGCTAGAAATATGGTACATTATAGAGATCTTAGGGCTAGTTTTCGTTCTTCATATTTCGCCTACTGAATTCGGCATGCAAATATACAATTATAATTTTATTAAATGGATTAACATCAATAAATTTTACAAAATAATCATGTCAAAAAAAATAAAAAATAAAAATATAAATGTAAATTGTATAAAATTTAAAATCTTACAAACTAAGTCATGTCATATAATTATTTGTTACAATAGTCATTTCGATGAGATCATGTTATGTCATCATATTATTATTTTATTTTACTGGTCTTATAAGTCATAAACTCATTTATGGTATAAAAACAATTTTTGATCAACCAGACCCTCAATTCCTTCTGAAATTGATTTATTGGTAGCTCTCTGATTTCTTTGGGGATTCCATTGAAAATCTTTACCGCCATTACATTACTATTTCTTTTATTATATGTTGTGTTGCACTTAATTCACTTTTGATTCTAAAAAACCTATTTGGCAACAAATTTCTTTAAAACACGTAACTAAAATAGCTCAAAGTACAAAGTAAAATAGACTTTAAATACTGTGCACCATTTCAAGCTATAAAAGTAATAATCTACCCAGACACTAATGAAAACGATTTTTCTTACAGTTTATGGAATTTAATTTGCCAGCTTGATAACTTTGCTGGCTTATACGTTCCAAGAGTCATTTGTATAATATCCAACATTATAATATTTTCGACAAAAGCTTAATGCAAACAATAAAGATGAAGGCATTGAACGTCGAGTACTCCTCATTTTTAAATAGGTACAAAGGCTTTCAAATTACTTACACTTTTAACTTATAAATATTTAATGTTTATATGCTACATAATATATTGGCTTTAGAAAAGAGCTGAAATGGTCTTGGATATATCGCTTACGTATTTATTTAAAGCTAAATTTCGGAAAAACGGAACCCTTATCGATTCGTCAAGTCTGTCTGTCTGTCTGTCCGTCCGTATGTCACAGCCAATTATTTCTGAAACTATAAGAGCTATACTGTTGAAATTTGGTCAGTCGATGTATTCTGTGAACCGCATTAAGATTTCTAAATAAAAATAGAAAAAAAACAATACAATTTTTTTCATCAAACCTATACGTGTGTCTATGGATAGGTGTTCAAAAATTATGTTGAGGTTTCTAATATCATTTTTTTCTAAACTGAATAGTTTGCGCGAGAGACACTTCCAAAGTGGAAAAATGTGTGTGTCCCCCCCCCCCTCTAACTTCTAAAATAAGTGAGTGATAAAACTAAAAAAAATATATGTTGTACATTACCATGCAAACTACCAACGAAAATTGGTTTGAACGAGATCTAGTGAGTAGTTTTTTTTAATACGTCATAAATCGTAACACGCAATTTACCTTTCATCCAATCAATACACTAGTATAAAAACATCGATGAAAGTTACAACGAACTACAAGAACTTTTATATGATGTTACTTGCTGATACGGAACCCTTCATCGGCGAGTCCGACTCGCACTTGGCCGCTTTTTTTTAAATCAATGGAATATATTCCTAATCACGAGATTCGCCTACTTTAATGCTATCATTAAAATATTTGTAATAAACAAAATTAGCAGAAAAAAATATTTGGTGCTTGAGGTCTCGGGTTCGATTCCCGGGTCGGACGAAATGTTTGTGTGATCCGCAAATATTTGTTTCGAAGTTTGGGTGTTTTCTATGTAAAAGATTTATGTATTTACAATAAAAAATGAATTTTTATAGTATTTATATCACTTGTCTAGTACCCAAAAATTCAAGCTATGCTTAGTTTGGGATTAAATAGAGTTGTGTATGATGTCCTAAATATTGATTACTCTTATAAATTATTATCATCTATGTTAAGTATCTGGACGAAAGACCTTTGCTCAGCTTAAACTATTTATTCATTCTAACAACACCATATATTCTCTCTAGTGGCTGTAGTGTTGCTGTGTTGGAGTACCGACAACCAACCATAAATGCGCACCTCGCATTTTATCAAACATAAAACTACCGTTTTTTACCTCCGGGAACCCGCAAACACCAAATTTAACGAAATCGTTAGAGCCATTTTTGAGATCATAAATATATAAATAAGAATTTCTCGTTTAGAGATATTAGATAAATATAATCTGAGTGTTTTTCCTGTTCTTCTAACTTTGATATTAAGATGAATTCTCTTGATGTTAAAACACTATGTTGTATTTATTTGTCTACTAAGTATACGAGTTTAACATCATAATTTTTTTATTTGAAAAGAGACTGGCGTGTCTTGACATGTATCCAATTTTTTTTGGAAACAATTTCCGCAAAGGAAAAAGCCATTTCTTGCGACAGTAAATATTTATTATTCATCTTATCAGTTCCTAAATGGTTAATGCATGACGTGAGACTTCTTAGTGCCATCGTAGAATCTTTCAGAGAACAATCTTTTTTTATTTACAGAAGCAAGCTATTACAGCAAGATATAGACATGTTCATAACGATTCCTAACGAATGTTAAATATTCACACGAGGAATTCAATCTGTGTTACGCTTTCGACATTAAACCGTTGCATCAATTTAAATGAAATTTGGCAAGAACTATGTACTTTGATTAACAAATTACAATTTCTAAATTACATAACTTGACAGCGAAAACCGAGAAACGGTGAGTATTACTAAAAACTAAATATATTTCTAAGATCCATAACAAACATCATTAATCAATTTTCTCTTTCCATTCTTATGGTGGCATAAGTTGTTGCTGAATACATTTAGAAAGATTTTATAATAGGTAGTACATTATTATTGCATTATTACAGCGTGGCTCTACTACCTATAGTAGAGACAAGCTGATTTCAGCACAAATGGGCCGGCTCGACCGGGGCATTACTACCCTCACACAGAAGACTATCCTAATTATGACAGCATTCCTGCTGTTTTATTTCTTTGGTAGTGTGAGACCGGAGCCGGTTGAACGATGCAGAATGATTCTGCATCATTCAACCGGCTTCCAGAGGTCAGGAGAATGATGCAGAAACATCTGACTAGGACGCCATGGTATGGGTCACTATGCTGCATTGCCTACCCTCACAATGAAGATGGTGACACTTATTCCTGAATGGTACTCATGCTTTCCATCAGGCAGGGTAGAGTCACTTTGGTAGTCTTAAATATATATTTAAAAAAAAACTTCAAGCCACCGTGCTGCACTGTCCATTGTGGCAGTGAGGACGGTGGCTGCCACTTCTTGATTCTGTTCATGCTTTCCATTTTGGCATCTAATATAAAAAATCCAAAAACCAAGCAGAATTCAAAACAGTTTGTAATTGTAAGATATTATCATGCTCTTTCAACTTTACATTCTAGTGACGAAACACTAAAGTCATTGGTCGTAACTGTCCCTAGAAACAGACATTTCACAATATAAATAAACACCTTATCAGTATAAACAAACCCATTATTTAAAAGTATGAGTAAATAAAACTGCACTCAGTTAACATAGCCCCATTATTACATGTACAAACAAATATTAAGTTCAGTTGTGATAAAACAACGTCTACGAGTCCTGTTGATAAACAGACGGACAAGAATTCTCAATAATTATATCCTTTTTAGTCTTTTGTTTTTACTGAAGAAAGGACAAAATATTGCTTAGTCCACAGCTCCGGATTTGTTATTTATGATCGTTGATCACTCGAAAAAATCTTATATAGTTTCTAAATAATTTATGAGGAATGGTGGTCATCATAGTGCAGTGAAGTGTTGGCTATAATGTAAGTTAGTATCTAGTATCGGTCATCTTTCTACAATCACAAACGCCTCTATTGTCTTGTAGTGGGTTTTTCAACAAGAACTTTGTTTTCTAAAAGAAAATAAAACAAACAATTTAGATGAAGATGATTTAAATTTTTATTGTATTACAAAGAAGAAAGTTTGGCAATTTTACGAGCACGCTGACAGGTTTCAGCGTTAGGTTCAGTTGTAAGGCTGCAATCGATTCGATTGGCTCCATATAGACTCTCTCCTATGTTAACATAGCCCCACAAAAAATAATCCAGCCTTGTTAAATCACACGATCTGGCTGGCCACACAATAAATAATTAGTTTTGACCACGTCATTTAGCAACGAGATACGTCGTTTCATAAATTTTCAGTTTCTATATGTATTTGTTGTTCCCCATTAATGTTTACGTTTGTAGAATGTTATTTTGGCTAGGTGGGCTGGTTTCCGAGGTCCGCCAGCAATTACGTGTCTGCAAAGAACGCAACAATTCACAAGGATTGGATAAAAAAAAAATCTGGTTTCTTTTGATGGCTTTTAAAAATAAAAGGTGAAGAATACAACTTACTTCAATTCGTTAAGTTATACATATAATATTTTTTTCTTTTTTTTTTATATAAGACTGATCTGTTGTAATATAATAATAATATAAACATAAGTTAGAACTGGTAATTTGATACATTTTTAGTCTGACTTCACCTCTTATTGTGTCGTTATTGTTCTTTTACGTGTTTTTGTTGGCGTTACTCTTTTACTGATGTTTTGTTTTTAATTATTTTATTCTTGTTTTTTTCAAATATTTCTGTGTACTCGACTGTGTTTCCAAGATCTTCTCAAGATATATTCAAACATTATTTACTCCTGCACAGTTATCTTCCTCTATACTTCCAGTTCTAATTGAGGTGCCATTTACGTTTTGTACGAACACTTGCTTGAAGGAGCACTTTCGTTTTAACTTTTCCCCTCTTAAATTGGTTGAATTGAAGGGAAGCAAGGTGTAAATGCCACCTTAATATTCTTTTATTTCTTGAATGATACTTGTAACAAAAACCGGAGAAGTCTGTAATGACTCACGCGAAATACAGGGTTTCATAATTTATTGCTACTCGTTTTAAAAACGTAAATTTTTTATCTCTGAATTGTTTTTAAAGCTTTGTATGTTGTTTCAAATATTGAAAATCATAAAATGAATTTAATTTTATAAAATGTAGTAGCAAAACTAGCTACGAAGAGTATACTGTTCTTTAACTATCACTGATTTAAGAAGTAAAAATTTAGTTTCCAGGAAGAAATAACACAAGAATGTATTTTTTTTTTAGTTTGTAAACCTATAATTGGTAATGGCCTCAGACTGTTAAGTCTTTTAACATTAATTTTCTTAAACTATAGCTACTGAATTCCTATATTTTCTTTATGAAAAAAAATCGAGCAAGTGTCAAGCCACGCATAGAATAGGGTTCTGTAGTCTTATCCAAGTGATGTCCAATAGATAATTGTTATGTTTACTCATTATATCGTTATTTTTACAAAAAATTATCCAAGTATGCGTATTTAACAAGTTAGGCTTTTTAACTCCTGAACCAACAAAGCTATCTAAACTGTTAAAGTTTTCCTTTAAAGTTCAATATATGAACCACTATGATGTTTTTTTCAGATTTTTTGAGCCAGCTGTTTAGTTTTAGAGGGGGAATAAATGAATTTTAAAGTTGAAAACCTCGCAAACGGATACCTAAATCGACAAATGGTTTTAGAATACTGTGTTTTTAAAAGACCTATCTAATATACCCAACATAATGGGGAAGACGCTAGAAAAAAAAACATCCCCACTTTACGTGTAGTCCCCTACACGTAAAGTGGGTACTCCAAAGATAAATATTTCTCATAATATTATTGTAGCACTTTGTTGACGAAAATAAATTTTCAGGTAAAGTTTCATCTTTTTATCACCAACCGTTTGGACGGTAGGTTGAGGACGGACGGAAATGACGAATCTAGAATGGTTCCGAGTCTTGAACTACGGAACCCTAAAAACTAGTCCATTCAACTAATCGTTAATAAATAGTTGTCTGTTACAGATTCGTCACAATTGAACCGAAATACACAGTTTCATGGGAGTTTAAAAATTTATTCACAGACTGAATTATGATAGGAAGTATTTCTGTTTCATCTTCTTTGCAACATTATTGTCTCTGCCGATTTAGTCACCTTCGTTAGTGTACAAGCTGCATTTCGATTCTTTGGTTAAGGCTATTTTAGGGTTCCGTACTAAAAGGGTAAAAACTAAACCCTATTACTTAGACTCCGTTATTTAACTGTGTACCCGGCCACACATCATTCTGTCATCAGGGTGTATCTTATTCGAAAAACATGATAACAAAAACATAACTATCTGAGTTGCAATTTCTACAAATGATGTATTTCTGTTGCCGCTATAAAGCTCGAGGGGCTTTCAATTAAATAAACGATTGACGACTACAAAATCTTTATTGCCGTCTTTTTCAGATATTATAAACTGCAACAGGTAAATGCTTGCAATGTACAGATAATGGTACAGAACCCTGCCTGAATGAGTTCAACACGTCTTTGGCCAATTCAATATTAAAATTTTATAAGATACAGATTTTTCCTTTTACACGGCAGTGACATGTATTTGTTACAAAGCAAGCAATATCTCATATTAGTTGAAAACCTACGACCAAAAAATTGTGATCAAAATTATTCTATGAAAGATCTTTAAATTTCCTACCATAAATAATATCAGTTGTAAGAAACAGCAAAGATCGATGACTATTTGCACTAATTATACCAGTAAGTAGATTTGAGTTCGATAGATAAGAATACTATTTTTTAGTATATAAAACGATTAAATTTACTGTGAATTTTAATTTGTACTATTTAAAGTACAGAATTTTTAATTAAATCTAGAAAGTAGTATATTTTGGTTTGTTGTTAGGCAACAGTGATAAGAAACGTAAATAGTGCTCTCATATTATGAAACTGACATTTTAATTTAGGCTGACATGTGACTAATGCGCGTGGCATCACTTATCACTTTGTTTTTGTGGGATGTTTCATTATAGTGCGATTCCAATATAGAAGTAAAGTCCAATATAATGTTGGACTTTGCTGCTATATTGGTATTGCGGATATAATAATTTTGCAATTTACGTTTGTTTTAATGCGTAAATACATAGTGTCCTGTGATTACACACTAGAAATGCCTGTGATCTCATATTAACTTATCTACTGCAAATCAAGAGATGTTCTTACAATATCATAATGAGTCTTAGTGAATGATGTAGTATGAAAATGTAAAGGTGTCCCCCTCTCGTGTCTCGGAGAGCATGTTAAGTCGTCGGTCTAGTTGTCACAAACACTTGGTACTCGTTCAATAACGAGTGCCCAAGGAATTGTAAGGCTCTGTTTGTCTAGTGGTCGTATGTAGCTGCTGATCAAGAGGTGTCAGGTTCGATTCCCGGGTTGGACCAAATATTTGTATGATCTGCAAATAATTGGATTACTGTTTTAGTATTACATTTAGAGTAAACCTCGTTCGCGGATAATTTAAGCAGTGGCAAAATCGAAACGGTCATACCTGTAATGAGTTAGCTACTACAAACTGGCTACAAATTGGCTACTACAAAATAAAATAAAATAGATATTTCAGACAACTGACTTACAGTAAATACATACATATTATACATATAAAACACCCAAACTCCGAAATAAGATTTTGCGAATCACACAAACATTTCACACACACAAAGCATCTCGTGTAGGCAGCCATACTTTATTGTTTTTACATTTCTGTTTATTTTGAGTAATGCGCTACTACTCAATTTTTCTCACAACTCGAATTCTGTGATATTTGGTTTCAATTATTTTGTAGTAGTTTTGTTTTTCAAAAAGATAAAAAAATATGCAATGCACAAAATAAATCAGAATTATTTATTTAAATAAAATTGTCAAATCAAAAAAAGTTTTCTCTTCACATCTCTAATTTAATATATATCTATTTAATGTTATTCTTATGTACTAAAACCATTATTTTTAACCGACTGCAAAAAAAGGAGGAGGTTCTCAATTTTTCTTTTTTTTTATGTATGTTCAGCGAAAATTTCGTCGATTCTGAACCGATTTCAAAAATTATTTTTGCTTTGGAATGGGCTTAGCTCATCGTCACCATATCGAGCTCTGATGATGGGATCCCAAGGAAATCGAAGGAACTTCTCAAATATTATAGGCACAATTGTCGCGATTTGGGTACTCGGTATAGTTTGAAGTTGGTTTCTTTTTGTTAAAATTATTGTAAATGTATGTTTTTCTAGCGTACCTAAAATAGAAAAGGTTGTCACCTTTGGTGCCGAGCATGTTCGATAAAGATGCATTAAAGTACAGATAATGTATTGATACATGAAAGGGCTCGTAGATAAAGAGGGATAACACATTGCTAAATCAACCAATTTTAGCCAGGTCACTCTTCCGATAGTACTTTCGAAATAGTGTGCTTGAACTAATGGCGTCAATTACCTTCACATCCATAATTCTCACCTTTAATAAACGCACAAGTGTTCAGTTTGCACTTACTGTTCCTATCTTAACAATCAACAATTTCTCACTCCGTACACATATTACACAATATACAAATGTGCACCCTGGGCAACGGAGACGGCAGCGCCTCTCCTGCCAGGCGAGGGAGACGCTGCCGCCTACGGCAGATTCCGGCCGAGGTGGAAGTGACAGCCTCTTTAAGGTTGTTTGGAGGCTTTCCAAGTATCCCTCCGTTAAACGGAGGGCACAGTGGAGAGTACTATAGAGGGCGGAAGGGTTCTCAATCGCTGGCCTTGACCAGAGGTGGTGGACATTGGTCTGATGCAGGCCACCTTCCGACCAAGTCGCAAGCCTGACTGGCAGCAGTCAGGAACGACGGCTCTTCGAGGGCTACGAGGAAGGAAACCTCTATAAAAAACCATGGGGCGGACGGACTCGGTCTGGTAGAGACCCCGTCCGGCCCTGCCGTAATCCTGAACGGACAGGACCGGTGGCTCTTCGGAACCGCGAGGAGTAAACCTCTATAAAAAAACCCTAAGCCCACGTTCTGACACCTGGCAATGGGCTGAGTCGCTGGAGGGAGTCCAGTGCCGAGGGCGTCTTGTCGGAGGACGGTAAACTCACATAAATCAATGACATGGGAAAACGTAAGGATATACCTACCCAGGAGGGTCCCAGACGCACTGCGCCTGGGGAATCCCTCCCGGAGCCAGTCGGCTCCGGCAGCTCCCAATCGTATTCTGGGGGGAGCATCCAATGTCAAACCCGCCCGTCGCCGAGCGGTAAATCCAGCGACCAAATTAATGCGGAGGACGCAGAAAGGCGTATGGCAGTGTTGGATTCCGACACTGCCTCAGATAAAAGTGGTGCGAGTGTCCCGATGACATCAGCTGTAGAGCGGTACAAACAGGGTTCGCAGAAACGAAAGAGGCGCCATCTCGGTCCCAAAGGGGACGTAAGCCCGCTAGAATCAGCCTCTAGTGATGAGAGTAGGACACTCGGAGTAGGTACAAGCCGCCGAGGAGCTCGCGGAGGAGGTCGACCTCCCAAGAGTAGGCGAGTCACCCAAACAAGACAAGGTGGCGGATCTGCGGAGGACAAAAAGGCCGAGGGGGAGCTCTTGATTAAGGCTTTAAAGGAAAAGGTTAACTCTGACAAAGCGAGGTGCGGTGCCAGTGTGAGTAATCCTGTGGAGCAGATCGAAGAGGCAATCGGCGTAGCAGACTGCTTACTTCAGGCAAATGGGAGTCCTGATCAGGAGGCCCTACTAGTAGTTGTGCGTAATATCGTAGAGGCGGGAAGACTCCTCGTTGCTGAAATGAAGGACCACAAAAAAGAGAAAGCTCGCCTCGTAATGGACCTAGCCGAAGCAAGAGAGAGAGCACTGGGCTCCACTCGTGTCAACTCTCTATCGGCTCCGACACCAGGGGTATCGTCCGGCCGGGTGGAGCCGGACTTAGTCAAGCTAATGGCGGAGATGGAGGAGCGGCTGATTAAGCGTATCTCCGCAGTAGAGAGTGCTCATTAGCGCCCACCTCTAACACCGCCACGCGTGTCATATGCGGCCGCTGCTAAGGCATCTAGGGTGGCCGGGCCAGCATCTCAAAATGTCACCCAGGGGAACGTGATCCAAGCCCAAGCCCCAACCCCAGTCGTTGTCCCGGCTAACACTGCACAGCGCCAGTTGGAAGAGGGCTGGATAGTAGCCGGGAATAAAAAGAAAATGCGAAAGGCCGCCAAAAAAGCCTCCAATAAGGCCAAAAAGGCTGCCGACGCTGCGACGGGAGCGCCGAGGAGGCTCCGTAAGCCTCGTTCTACGGCAGTTGTTGTCACCATGACAACGGAGGCAGCAGAGAGGGGATTGGGGTACGCCGAGGTCTTGGCGAAAGTCAAGGCCAAAGTTGACCTCAAGGCCCTAGAGATACCGGGCGTTCGTTGTAAAAGCACGCGAACGGGAGCCCGGCTCCTTGAAATCCCCGGCGCTACCAGTGGCCCCAAGACTGATGCCCTAGCAGAAAAAATAAAAGACTCACTGGACGCAGCTGACGTTCGAGTGTCCAGGCCCATAAAATTCGCTGAAATACGTATCACGGGTCTGGACGACTCTGTCACGGCGGACGAACTCAGGCTCGCTGTAGTGGAGGTTGGTGGTTGTTCTCTGGACCACGTGAGGGCAGGAGCAATACGCTTCGGCTCCGGTGGACAGGGGACAGCGATTATCAGCTGCCCCATTGCGGCGGCTCAAAAGGTAGTTGATGGACGTACCCTCCTGATTGGAGGGGTCTTGAGGGCGCAAGCACGACTCCTGAAGTCTCGGCCAGCAAGATGCTTTCGGTGCCTATCGGTGGGACATGTGGGGGTCCAGTGTACGGCTGAGGTCACCATTGGTGACCTTTGCTTTCGCTGTAGCCAGCCAGGTCACAAGGCAGGTGGTTGCAATGCTCCGTTGCGTTGCTTTAGGTGTGCAGCGGGGGGCAAGCCTGCGGACCACCGCGCTGGCAGACAGACCTGCACTGAGTCAGGAGTGAATCCAAGGGGACGGCCTTCTGCCTCTACTCCACAGACGGAGGGTACCGCTGGAGAGCGGCAAAGTTCGCGGCGCGATGCGGAGATGGAAACCCAATAATAATGGATTTACATCTCCGCATCCTACAGGCGAACGTGGGCCACGGTGCTGCTGCGCAGGATCTTCTGCTCCAGAGCATGGCACAGTGGTCCATCCACGTCGCCGCTGTCGCCGAGCCATACGTTCATGGTTTCCTAGGGTCTGCTTGGGAAACTGACTTGGACGGATCAGCGGCACTAGTGCATGGTACCGCCGCTGGCACTTCACCCTTTACCGTGGTTGCACGGGAACGGGGCTGCATAGCGGCGGTGGTTGGGGAAATAGCGGTCGTGGCCGCTTATTTCACGCCGAACCGAGACTTAACTGAGTACGAGCAATGGCTCGCTCAGCTAGCCGTCGTCGTCGATGCCTGTCGACCCCACCCGGTACTTGTGCTCGGGGACTTCAATGCCTGGTCAGAGGCTTGGGGTTCCCGTCGCACAAATTCCAGGGGCAGGGTATTGGAAAACTGGGCCGAAAGATCAGGCCTAGTTGTCCTTTATACGATAAATACGATATTATAAATCAGCAATAATTATGCTATAAATACGTAAGACTTTACTAAATCAGTCCAGTTGGTTATTCTCTAGCTAAACTGCTCCCCAGCTACGGACCTGGTTCTTGCCTGCCGGCTGGCTATCAGTGAAAGCTAAGGATACACTCCGGGTCTACTCTGCCCTTCGCTAGGGCTATCCGCGCCGTATAATCCAAGTCGCGTATAAGTGTTTTAAGTTTAAGTAGAAATTCTGTGTGTGTAAAAACTTTCAGTAAATAAATAGTCGTGAAAATTCAGTGCTGTGTTTTTTTTTATAAGTGCTGAAAAGGACGATCTAACATTTGGTGTCAGAAGTGGGATTTCTGAAGTCCCTCGGGTCGCCTACTCCTGACGACGACCAGCTCCACACAGAAATTGGTCCATATTGCGATCCTGAACTAGTAAGTTGGCCACCTGCTGTCCCTGCCTGTCTTCCTGACGCTGTAAGAGGCCGCCGTCAACCCTAGTCATCGCATACAACGTGTCAGCATCGCTCCATTGTGCGTGAGGGTTTTCTGCCCAAGCACCGAGTTATTGGCTACACGAATAACCAATTTTCTACAAAAAAATACATCGCGACACTTGGTTTGAGCGTTGACCCGTACCAACTGCAAACGCTGCACATTCCATCGCTTCCGCCGCATCGCCGCACCGTCACCCGACACCGACCTGCCGCTGTTTCCATGACATCGCTGTATCTACTAATAATACTGTGAGTGTTGTTTATTCGATTTATGTTGATTTATTTTTTGTCATTTGCATTATTTTGCGTATGGATTCTTAATAATATACTTATATATTAAACTCTTAATTTCCTTCTCCGTTTCGCGTAATTAATTAAATTCATTCTTTAAAATGGTTAACGAAAGTAGTAAACTTGAAAAGAAAAGCGTTCAGTCGTGTTCAAGTTTACAGACTGTAGGCG
The DNA here is from genome assembly GCA_932526445.1 of Phragmatobia fuliginosa. Classification (NCBI taxonomy): domain Eukaryota; kingdom Metazoa; phylum Arthropoda; class Insecta; order Lepidoptera; family Erebidae; genus Phragmatobia; species Phragmatobia fuliginosa. Next base: position 8,921,984 of record OW052071.1, on the reverse strand, counting down.
TAGAGGAGTTAAATTTTTCTATCCTTACAAAATTTATTAGGCCATTCGATGGCGATAGGAATAAATTATCACCATTTATTAGGAATTGCGAAAATGCTTTAAACCTAGCTACTGCATCGCAACAGAGCATTTTATTCAAATACATTATTTCCCAACTAGAAGGCAAGGCTGAGTCCGCCTGCTCTCTTAAAATTTTTGAAACATGGTCTGAGCTGAAACAGTTTTTAAAATACACATTTGGTGAAACCAAACATAGGGATCACTTACTCCTAGACTTACAAAGTTGCAAACAAAAGTCAAACGAGTCTGTCACACAATATAGTTTACGAATAGAAACATACCTCACTCGTTTACAGACGGACATTACACATTCCACTAGGGACCCTGGTGAATTAAGAGGTAGAATCGCCAGTACGGAAGACTTGGCGCTACATACCTTTTTACTGGGCTTACCTAGCCACATATCAAATATAGTAAGGTGTCGTAATCCTACCTCCTTACAGGAAGCTATTAATCTTGCTATTCAAGAAGAAAAATTACAAAATTATATGCAATCTACTAGATCTTCTGAACATAGACCAAAGTGTAAAATTTGTGGAAAGATAGGTCATTCAGAAAAAACATGTTTTTTAAATCGCCAACGTCACATTAACAATTTTCAGAATGAAATCCCAAATACGGCTCAACCTTCTATATCTTCAAACTCGCAAAATAATACCTTCTGTAGATATTGTAAAAATATTGGTCATGATATATCTCAATGTCGTAAACGTCAGTTTAACAACTCGCGTCAAAGTAATAACTCTACCAATCATTTTAAAAAACAAGTACATAATCTCACACCAATAAGCGATTTTGATAATAAATTTGATAATCCGAACTCTGATCCAGATGAACATTTAAACTAAATAAGGTTCCGGTTACGCGTCGTACGGAATCTTCAACTCAAACCGACGCTTTTGATGTCTTTTCGAGACAATTTCTCAATACTAAATCCACTGAATCTAATACTAAATCCTCTGAATCTAATACTAAATCCACTGAATCTAATACTAAATCCACTGAATCTAATACTAAATCCTCTGAATCTAATACTAAATCCTCTGAATCTAATACTAAATCTACTATATCCACTGAATCTAATACTAAATCCACTGAATCTAATACTAAATCCAATGAATCTAATACTAAATCTACTATATCCACTGAATCTAATGCCAAGTCTACTAAATCCACTGAATCTAATACTAAGCCTAGGAAATCCACTGTATCTAATACAAAATCTACAAAATCCTCTAAATCGAATACAATGTCTACTAAATCTAATAAATCCACTGAATCTAATATTAAATCTACCAAATCCAATCAATACTCTACTCCTATGTCTAATAAGTCTACCAAATCTACTATTTCAAATACTTCTACTAAATCTCCTAAGTACAATACATCTATGTTACCTACCATGTCATACAATGAAAATAACAATTGCCCATCAAATAGTAACAATTTAAATAACGTTTCTGATTCGTATTCTAATTTATTTGAAATTAATTATAACAATAAAATACATTTGCCTCATGTGTATATTAAGTCTAAATACTCTGATAAATTACTAGTTCTTTTAGTTGATTCCGGTGCAGGTGTATCACTAATAAAACAATCCTCGATGCAAATTCAACCAAAATTAGTTTCAGAAATTGTTCAGTTTAAAGGAATCGACAAAAATACGGAATACTTAAAAAGTCTTGGTCACTTTCAATTAGATTTTATATTTCCAAGTAATGACGTTATTTTCGGCAAATTTCATTTAATACCAGATTGTGTCGACGTAGAATTTGATGGCATTATAGGTAACGATTATCTCAAATCTCATGATTCAAAAATAGATTATAGGAATAAGACTTTAAACATAAACGATCATGTTTTACAAATTCATTTTTCCAAACCAGAATATACTATTCCTGCACGTTCGGAAATGATCGTAGAATGCTATGTTCTAAATCCCGAAGTAACTACTGGATATATCGATAAGTCTGAAATTCAAAAAGGTGTGTTTTTATCTAGTTGTCTCGTTACACTTAAACAAAACAATCATGTCACTGTATCAGTTCTTAACACTAATACTGAAGATGTCAAAATAAAGTCTCTTTGCGTAGTCCTAAACCCTTGTGATTTATTAGATGATTATCTGCATAATATTAACACTCTAAATCTTTCTAATTCCTTCAATCAAAATACTATACCAAATAGATCCTATGAAGTTAAGAAACAAATACGAACTTCACATCTTAATTCTGAAGAATCAAAAGCTTTATTTGATTTGTGCTCTGCATATTCCGATCTGTTTTATTTAGAAGGAGACACTCTTACTTCTACTAGTACCTTGGAACACAAAATTAAAACTACTAACTCACAACCGATTCACGTCAAAACTTATAGATATCCTGAATGTCATAAAGAAGAAGTTAATAAACAGATACAAAAGATGCTCGATCAAAATATAATCAAACCTTCAAATTCCCCCTGGTCTTCTCCCATTTGGGTAGTTCCTAAAAAACAAGACGCTTCTGGTCAAAAGAAATGGCGTATAGTCGTAGATTATAGGAAATTAAACGACGTTACTGTCGGAGACGCTTATCCTATTCCTAATATCACTGACATCCTGGATCAGTTAGGTCATAGCAAGTATTTTACTACATTGGACCTGGTGTCAGGTTTCCATCAAATTCGCATGGATCCAGAAGATGCCCCTAAAACAGCTTTTTCTGTTCCTAATGGTCATTTTGAGTACACTAGGATGCCTTTTGGTTTAAAAAATGCACCAGCCACATTTCAAAGACTTATGAATACAGTTCTCGCTGGTCTTCAAGGTCTCCACTGCTTCATTTACCTTGATGACGTAATTATATACTCTCACTGCCTCTCTTCACATATAGAAAAACTTAAATTAGTCTTCGATGCTCTCAGAAAGCACAATCTGAAATTACAACCAGATAAATGCGAATTCCTACGACGAGAAGTTGCGTATCTTGGTCATATCATCACTGATAAAGGTGTCTCTCCAAATCCTGATAAAGTCAAGGCCGTATCCAAGTACCCTACACCCAGAAATCCAAAGGAAATAAAATCATTTCTCGGGCTAATAGGATATTATCGAAAATTCATAAAAGATTTCTCAAAAATTACTAAACCCCTAACTTCACTACTTCGTAAAGATACTTCTTTCAATTGGACTCAAGATCAAGAAAATGCTTTTAATACTCTTAAATCAATGTTAACTAGTGCTCCTATTCTTCAATATCCTGATTTTTCTAAGGAATTTATTCTTACTACTGACGCTTCTAACTATGCTTTAGGTGCAATACTTTCACAAGGAGAAATTGGCAAAGATCTTCCAATCGCATATGCCTCTCGAACCCTCAATAGAGCCGAAGGCAATTATAGCACTACAGAAAAGGAACTTTTAGCTATTTTATTTGGTGTGAAAACCTTCCGACCCTATCTTTATGGACGCAAATTTAAAATTGTGACGGATCATCGTCCTCTTGTTTGGTTATTTAATTGCAAAGATCCTAGCAGTAAATTAGTTCGATGGAGACTTAAGTTAGAAGAATATGATTATGAAATTGTTTATAAATCTGGTAAAACTAACCTTAACGCTGATGCACTATCTCGCCCTCCTATAATATGTCCTGTCAATGATATCGATCTTACTAACGACATTACATATGGCAACTTTCTTCGATCTCGTTCTAATCCAATGGTATTTAGTACTGAAATCCGTGAGTTTAATCAAAGTCTGTTAAAAACATCCTGCTCTACAATCGCTTATCCTACTTCAATTGATCTAGACTCATCTAATCCTTACTGTGAAGAAATTGTTAACCTCCTAGATGATAAAGAATCTTTTATAAGCTCCGAGAAAGAACTATATTCACTAAAGAACACTAATATTAATAATAAATTATACATCCATATGTTTACTAAAATTCATCACTATGATTCTTGTACTTATAGAGAATTATTTAAGGTGTTAAATTGCCTCCGAAATGAATTAATTATATTCCATCCTGATGTAAAAGAAATTTCTATGTCTGACTTTTCCAATCCCTTTGACAAACTAGAATTTATTATAATTTACGAAATCATATCTTTTATTTTTCATAACACACATATCAAAATTAATATCTACCACAATAAACTCATTTATCCTAAGCCTAACGAAATTCCTACGATTTTAAAAGATAATCATGACTCTCCTATTGGTGGACATATTGGTTCCACACGTTTGTATAATAAACTCAAAGATTCTTTTTACTGGAAAGGTATGAAGAATGATATTGAATCATATGTTAGACAATGTCCACAGTGCCAACAAAATAAAGCTTTACGTGCTTGCAATAAAGCTCCGATGGAGATAACTTCTACATGCCAGGAACCTCTCCAAAGAATAGCAACTGATATTGTTGGCCCTTTACCAGAATCAGGTCTGGAAAAATATAAATACATCGTAACGTTTCAGGATGATTTAACAAAATACTCCATGGCTTACCCTATTACTAATTCGACAGCTGAACAAACAGCTGACTGTTTGATAAAATTTATTTCTCATTTCGGTATTCCTAAAACTCTTTTATCCGACCAAGGTGTTCATTTTATTGCCGAAGTATACAAACAAATAACTTCTCTTTTCAAAATAAAACATCTTTTTTCTACTCCATATCACCCCCAAACTAATGGCGCTCTCGAAAGAAGTCACGCCACATTGAAAGAATATTTGAAATCTTACGTGAATGACAATCAAGATGATTGGCATAAATATCTCCCAACTGCTCTTGTATCCTACAATTCATCTGTTCACTCTTCTACTAATTTTACACCACATGAATTACTATTTGGCTGTAAACCAAACCTGCCAAGTTCTATCTATGATATCGAACCAACAGTCACATACCCTGATTATATAAAAACTTTGAAACAAAAGCTTATAAATACTAGAAACATAGCCAGAGAGAATATCCGCCGTAGTAAAGAGAATTCCAAAAATAATTATGATAAAAATACTAGAAATATTACTTATAATGTCGGAGATATGGTATATTTAAAGCAACATCATAGATTACGTAAAGCCCTTTCTAGCATTTGGAAAGGCCCCTATAGAATTATTAAAGTACATAATAATAATAACGTTACCCTTTTAATAAATCGTAAACATGTTAGACATCATTTTGATGAAATTAAACTAGCCCATGATAATTCCCTTCCAGGGCCGTCGCGCCAGGACTCCTAGCAGGATCAAACATGACTACACCGATAGTTAATAGTCCAGGTCTTTTCTACGATCCGATAGGTACATTGAAATATTATAATAACCATTGGAAGATAGTTACATATTCTGATCTATCTTATATACAGCCTCATATAGAAACATTACAAAGAATTCTAGAAAAATGTAAACTAATCTGTAATACACATCAATCTACTAAAGTCAAAACTGATTGCTGGAATATCCTAAGTCCTTTAGAAAGTCTTTTTATCAATGTTCAAAATAATTACATCTCTTTATCCCATTTAACTAATTCTAATACTACTCACAAAGTTAAAAGGTCTGCCTGGATTGGTATAGGTGGTCCAATCTTAAAACAACTATTTGGTTCTTTAGACGAAGATGACGCTAAGGCTTTTACTGATGCTATTAATGCGGTTCAAGACGATCAAAGACACCTAGCTTCAATTATGAAAGAAAATATTCACTTAATAACTTCTACCATTTCATCTTTTAATAATACTATTGCCAAACTTAACGAAAACGAAAATATTCTCAATAGCAATATACAAAATTTAGGGAAAATTTTAGACACTGTTTCAGCTAATGCCAATAAGTTAGAAATAATATCACATTTATCAATGACTTTTAGTGCCTTAGAAAGTTCATTAATGATTCTTAATTTTAACCTTGAAGATCTAATCGATGCTATTCTATTTGGGAAACAGAATATAGTTCATCCATCAGTGCTAAGTCCAATACAGTTGTATAATGAACTGAATTCAAAAAGTAATGATATTCTTTCTAGTTTGCCTTTACATTTATCTCTTGAGAATATTCATACAATAATAGATGTCGCAGAAATATCTTCATTTATTAACGAAAATAAACTAATATTTGCCATTAGAATTCCTCTAGTTACTTTTGTAGATTATAATTTATATCACATATATGCTTTACCAACTCCACACAATATTCAAAATCCAAATACTTTTGCATTAATAAATCCATCCGCAAAATATCTAGCTATGACACAAGATAGATTAACATATTCCGCGTTTCAAGACTTAAGTGAGTGCAAAGTGATAAATAATAATTACTATTTGTGTAAACTAGGAAATATACAATATAGTGTCGGAAATCCTATTTGTGAAGTGACTATTTTAACCGAACATGTGAAAGGAATCCCAGAATCGTGTAATTATAAGATTATATTAGGTGAAATAGATTTATGGCAAAGACTTAGTAATAATAGATGGATATATGTTCAATCAGATATATCTAAGATATCCATAACTTGTGATGGTAAAATGAATGACTATAATATTGTTGGGACAGGTATCTTAGACTTACCTAAATATTGTAAAGCTTATCATAAGCTACTACAGTTTGTTCCGTCTCAAGAATTCGAAACTAAATTCTATGTTCCTAATCCAAATTTTAATATTATAGAAGATGATTGTTGTTCAAAAGCTACTGTAAATCAAACATTACCATATTTGACTCCTATTAAACTATCTCATGTAAATCTTGATTCGTTGCAATATGCTTCATATAAATTAAATCAAAATGAAGACGAATTAACTAAAATAGAAAATCAACCTTACCATATTAAGTATAGCTATTATTTTAGTATAATTACTACCCTATTATCTGTCTCTGTATTTGTATATTTTTCTTATAAATTGTATAAATGTCTCTGTTGTAATAATCGAAGAAACAGTACATCCTGTTGTATTAAAATTGTCAATACTTGTATGACTAAACCTCATACAAATATTCGTGCAAGGTCTAGTATTGAAATGGCTAATACAAACTATGATACGGAAAGTACTGATTCTAATATAAGTTCACCAAGGCGAAACCTTGAGTTATTGTAAAACTTAAATGTATAATCTAATTTCCACTGTATTAATATTATATTTTATAAGTCTTATTGCTTAATTAAATGTTCTCTTCTTATTTCTTAATCATGTTAATTTCTATATCGTTACTTGGATTATACTCACATACTTCTTCTATTCCGTATGTTCCGTTTTAAAGGGGGGAGATGTTACATCCCTATTTTCACTGTCACATCACTATTTGTTAGAGTAAAATGCTGACTTGCAATTATTGCTGGTTTACCTAAATACGATATTATAAATCAGCAATAATTATGCTATAAATACGTAAGACTTTACTAAATCAGTCCAGTTGGTTATTCTCTAGCTAAACTGCTCCCCAGCTACGGACCTGGTTCTTGCCTGCCGGCTGGCTATCAGTGAAAGCTAAGGATACACTCCGGGTCTACTCTGCCCTTCGCTAGGGCTATCCGCGCCGTATAATCCAAGTCGCGTATAAGTGTTTTAAGTTTAAGTAGAAATTCTGTGTGTGTAAAAACTTTCAGTAAATAAATAGTCGTGAAAATTCAGTGCTGTGTTTTTTTTTATAAGTGCTGAAAAGGACGATCTAACAGTTCGTTACGGCGAGGGGCGGCTCGATCGTTGACATTTCGTTTGCATGCCCCTCGCTGGCGCGTCGTGTCCTGGACTGGCGCGTCCTTGTGGAAGAGGAGACGGGTTCGGATCATCGATATATCCGGTTTGAGGTCTCCGCTTCCACAGATGGCGCTCCGGCTAGACCGGCTCCTCCTGAGCCACGTTGGGCGCTTAAGCGATTAGATCGGGAGCTCCTCCTGGAAGCTGCCATCGTTGAGGCCTGGGCCCCTGTTCCGGTTGGACCTCTCAACGTGGATGCCGAGGCAGAGTGGTTCCGGGAGGCCATGACCCGCGTCTGCGATGCGGCAATGCCTAGGGCTCAGCCCCATACTGTGAAGCGCCGGGTCTACTGGTGGTCGCCGGAGATCGCAAGGCTGCGACAAGCCTGCGTGACTGCGCGGCGCCAGTGGTCAAGGTTCCACAGAAGGCGTCACCGCCCCGAAGACGCGGCAGCCCGAGAGGCGGAACTGTTAGTGGAATACAGGGTTGCCAAGAGAACCCTTCAAGCAGCGATAAAACGGGCCAAGAGCGAAGCCCGCCGCGAGCTGCTGGAGACACTGGAGCGAGACCCATGGGGGCGTCCTTACCGCATGGTTAGAGGTAGGATGCGTCCATGGGCCCCACCGCTGAGCCGTTGTCTTCAGCCAGAACTGCTTGAGAGGGTCGTTGGCTCCCTGTTTCCAGCGCGAGTGGTGGAACACACTCCACCACAGATGGTTCCGCCTACGACGCCTGTGGTGCCTAGCGTGGACGACGACGACGTGCCTGCGGTCACTTGGGCAGAATTAGCGCTGGCGGTGGAACGACTCAAAGCCAAAAACACCGCCCCCGGACCCGATGGCATTCCAGGTCGAGCGTGGGTCCTGGCTCTAGATAATGAGGCGCCGGCTCTCGAGCCCCGACTTAGAGGGCTCTTCAGCGCATGTTTCGAACAGGGCCAGTTCCCAAAGTTATGGAAGACGGGGAAACTGGTTCTCATCCGAAAGGAGGGGCGCCCGGCGGACTCACCATCTGCCTACCGGCCTATAGTGCTGCTTGACGAGGTATGCAAACTCTTTGAGCGCGTGATTGCATGGCGCCTCGTCAAGCACTTCTATGGTGTGGGACCGGATCTGGCGGAAAACCAGTACGGTTTCCGTCAGGGGCGATCCACCGTGGATGCGATCATGCGTGTGAGGGCTCTGACGGAGGAAGCAGTTCTCCGGGGCGAAGTGGTGTTGGCTGTGTCTCTGGACATTGCCAACGCATTCAACACTTTGCCCTGGAGCTGCATTAGAGAGGCGCTTCTATATCATCGAGTGCCCCTCTACCTCCGTCGAATAGTCGGGGCATATCTGTCGGAAAGAGCCGTTGTCTACCCAAGCACGACTGGTCTCGGTCGACGTGAAATGTCGTGCGGTGTCCCACAGGGTTCGGTCTTAGGGCCGCTCCTGTGGAACATTGGCTACGACTGGGTGCTTCGCGGTGACTTATTAAATGGTATTGCCGTCACATGTTACGCGGATGACACACTTGTGACGGCATGCGGCGGCACGCACCGAGAAGCAGTCCTGAGGGCCACGGCCGGGGTTGCCCAAGTCGTAGAACGAATCCGGCGGCTGGGTCTTGAGGTGGCTCTTCACAAATCTGAGGCCTTGTTTTTTCATGGGCCTCGGAGGAAGCCGCCTGATGGACTCAGCCTCATAGTAGGAGGCACTCGCATCGGCATCGAGCCCTCTATGCGGTATCTAGGGCTCGTACTCGATGGCCGATGGGACTTCGGATATCACTTCCGAAGTCTGGTCCCCAAGCTAGTTGGCACAGCGCGTGCATTATCACGACTGCTGCCAAATATGAGGGGACCCGATGACTCCTGCAGGAGACTCTACGTGGGGGTTGTGCGGTCCATGGCCCTTTATGGGGCTCCAGTTTGGGCGGAGGCCCTAAAGGCCAACAATGTCATGCTACTGCGACGACCGCAGAGAATGTTGGCCATTAGGGTCATAAGGGGGTACCGCACAATTTCCTTTGAGGCGGCGAGTCTCCTGGCCGGCACTCCACCGTGGGACCTGGAGGCGAGAGCACTTGCTGCTCTTTACCAGTGGCGCAAGGAGGCGCAGGAGTTGGGCCGGAGTCCTGAACCTCGAGAAATCGAGGATCAGAAATCCCAACTCCGCCAGGTCCTTATGGAAGAGTGGAAGGAACGACTTGGGCAGCCGAGCGCAGGGCACGCCGCTATTGCGGCCGTAAGACCCGTTATGGAGGATTGGCTCAAGAGGCGTCACGGGAGCCTCTCATACCGGTTGACGCAGGTGATCACTGGGAAGGGATGCTTCGGAGATCACCTGTGTCTAATCGGAAAAGAGCCAACGCCTGAGTGCCACCACTGCGATGGCCAGACCGTGGATACGTCGCTTCATACTCTAGCTGAATGCCCAGCGTGGGCGGCGCAGAGGGATGACCTCGTGGCGGCCATCGGAGTGAGTATCCTCTCGCTCTGCAACATGATCGCGGCCATGCTGCGGAGTGAGAGCGCGTGGAACTCCACCGTTTCGTTCTGCGAGCAAGTTATGCTTGCAAAGGAGACGGCGGAGTGGGATCGGGAAAGGTTTATATCTCTCCCGGTCCGCCAGGCCCGGGCACGGGCCCGGTACCGCAGACGACTCAGGCGCCGGAGGTCGCAGAACGATCTCCGTCCTCCATAAGCGCTAGCTTGGGGATAACAGGTGAGGCCATCTGTCATCCCAGCAGAAGCAGGCCGGGGTGGATGCGCCATGCACTTTTATTATGTCGAGGGACGTCTACAAGCCGCAGGTAGGATGGCCCGAGGTACGTCGGGGTTCCAGGGATTTCCTTCCTAGGGTACACCTGATTCCCCGGTCATTGGTACCTTGAGACGGCGTGCGGTTTTGGTCGGTTCAAGTCCGACATAACCACCAACTGGTGGTATCCGGGGGGATTTCCGCACAGAAAAAAAAAAAAAAAAAAAAAAAGTCACTCTTCCGATAGTACTTTCGAAATAGTGTGCTTGAACTAATGGCGTCAATTACCTTCACATCCATAATTCTCACCTTTAATAAACGCACAAGTGTTCAGTTTGCACATACTGTTCCTATCTTAACAATCAACAATTTCTCACTCCGTACACATATTACACAATATACAAATGTATATATACAGGCTGCTCCGTATCATATTACGTTTATCTAGAGTTGCACGCCGTCACCGCGAATATATTGTTCCTCTACATCAGGTCTGACGACATCCGTGACATTCGCGATGTGGCTCTCAGGTAGAATTGTGTATATCATTATAGTGCCATTGTTTTGATAATGCATGTTGGATTGTTGGGCTATGCAAGATCGTACTGATGGGATATGTATAACGTTTTGGGTAGAGTAATGAACAGGAATAATGTTATAAATTTATATTTAAATATAGAAGATTGTGGTTCTAAATATTAGTGCTCAAATGAGTAATAGTTTATTTAGTATGTAAAATCAGATTTTCCTTGAGTCACTCGGGTTAGTGCTGTTAATAGTGCAGAGGGGTCGAATAACAAGCACGGGGTCACTAGATCATGAGTAATTACATTAGTAATTACTCAAAAGATACCTGCGAATCAAGAGTCATAAGTCCAATGACTGCACGGTTGGCCTAGTGGCATAAGCGGTCGCCACGCCGCTTCCTACTACGCCAAGTGTCGTGGGTTCAAATCCCACGTAGGACAACACTTTGTGTGATTCACAATTTGTTGTTCTGAGTCAGGGTGTTCTTTGTGTCCGTTTCTTGTATGTTTGTAAAATCCCCCGCGACACAGGAATTTAAATTCCTAATGCGAGAGTTGTCTTTTTAAAAAAAAAAAATAAATAAATATTGCCTTCAAGTTCTTTTAATTTACAGTCAAGGAAAGATAGAGCTCTGGTGATATCAATTACTAGGTAAAAAATAATGCAATAAATGCTTTTGAGTTACTGGCTGACTAAATCGAAAACTGGCTTTATAGCCGAGGTGTCATTCCTGTCGGTTCACAATTATTCCAACACATAACCTTACATAAATTTCCCTTACACTCTCATTATACTCTAGTTAGAAGTAAAAGGAGTAAGCATTTATGATTTACTTTGAAGTGCTATTTTAATAACCACCTCTCGAAAGCATTATTGGTCATTCCAGCCATAAACATCCTCCACCGGAGTACATGTTTTGCCAAAAGACATCTGCATTAGAAAAATACATCCAGATACCAAGAACACCCCGACTCGGAACAACAATTTGTAGATTACACAAAGTGTTTTACCATACAGGACTAAACCCGCAAAATTCAGTCTCCCAAGTGATGTTGTTATTACATTTTAACTTAATCGTCAAACAGTTTTTTTAATATCATTAATCATAATAAATAATTAGTCATAATTTCATGCAATTTTGTGCAACTGTCTGTGAAAATACTGTCAGATATTCATTTACGAATAGAGAAGAGTAATAGAGATAAAAACAGTATTACTTTAGTTTTTGGAATAAAATTAATCCTACTACGAAGCTTTGAGAGAACATACATCGTCAAAAAAATAAACAAAAAAAGTATTTTTATTCATTTTCTGTCGGAACTATTTCTGTATTGTCCATCTATATTTTTATACCTTATACGTTACAATGACATAATTTTCAATGTTAACTTTAAAACATAAATTGGTATTGAATTGCCTTTACGGTCCTATCACTTAAAATAAGTAGTCTTTTAACTACATCGGCATATATGAAATGAAATAAAATTATTTATTAACTCTCATTCGGAGTGCTGAGATATTTTAATTCTGTTTCAAGGGATCACCAGTATATTTTTAGTAGAAACTGTAAAGGAAAATTTGGTAAAGATAGTCTAATAACATATACCGGTTGCAATGGTGAACTAGAATTTTTATGCATTATTGCAACTATACCAGTTCATTCAGTATCATTGTCCGTGTGGTGACGGATTAAGAATACAAAGTGTCACCACCCCTATATAGGTGTCGTAAGAGGCGACTAAAGGAACAAAATAAGCAGCTAACATCACTGCCAAGAGAAGGAAAACTTGAAAAAACCCTTTACCAACCCGTCTGGCCAGCGTGGTATAGTAGGCCAAAACCTCCTTTCAAATGAGAGGCCTATGTCGTGCAGTGGACTGTTAAAGGCTGTTGATGATTGATTGATGATTCAGTATCATAACAAATAAATATGTTAATTGTCACAATAACAAGATCTGCCGTGTTAAATAACACAGGAGTTATTATCGCAGTCTAGACATTGCTGGTGTATGTCTGAATATATCTTGACGAGAAATATATCATTTAAACGGGAGAAAATTGCTATTATTAGCAACGAACGTTGACTTAAATAGATGTCTATGCTATTATTGTAACATAATAGGAATTTCCTCAGCGGAATTTTTTTCGACGAGTAGACACATTAGATTTTTCTGATGATATGGTGATCAAGGAAACCATCATTGCTTTAGCACAATACTCGATGGCCTCAGTGTTTTGTCTAAAGGAATGGGTCTTAAAAGTAAACATTGAAAAGTAAAAATTACGTCGAAGATAACGCACTCACTGTAGTGTGACTTTTAGGGTGGTCCATCCAGATACGTAGGTCAAACTTGCAGAAAGCGGTTGCGCATCGAATCCAATTCGCCCCTCATATCGTAATGTCTCAAGAATAAAGTTCTTTACCAGTGACTTTTGCCAGATGACCCATGATACAGAGGCCTTCTAAGAAAGTTCAAAGACACCCAATGAGCAATAAAGAAGTCACTTATTACTTGCTTAATAAAAAAATACTTGAAGTCACTAATACTTCGTCTTCATCTACACTTACCATCAGGTGAGATGGAAGACAAACGCCTATTTCATTACAACTATATGAAAAAAAGTTTCTCTGCTTGCGTTTGAAGCTTTTTTACACTTTAATTACTTATTAATCAATCCTATTGCTTAATATGAAACTGTGAAAACAATATCATGCATTGTTTACTCGCCCCTATTATACTTGACATATTTAATAATTAAGTTCACAAATAAATTAAGCAACAAACAAAACGAGGACCTTTCGTACCAACCACAAAATTCTAAAAACAACTTCTTATCTTAATTCTATATATATCAAATAGTTACAGACTTGTCTTGACATCGAGGACTCTCTGGCTTGTTGTTTTGAACTTATATATGTTCTGTTGTCACCGTTGACACAGGTTATCAAATCTATTTATTCAGAGGCATTGACTACATCGTACTCTAGACGGAAGCGCCAGTTTCTCATTCGCCAGCCCAGAGGTATCACTTAAGCGCCTAACAAAATGCCGATTACTTACGCGAAGCTCCGTGCTGTGATATATGTTTTATTTTTGTTCATGGAACTTGTTGACTGCAATGAGAGTAATTCTCTAACTCTGGATACGATGCTGGCAGATACATGTAGCAGGTCATTGTCAAAACTCTTATTTAAACTATGTACAGGGAAATTGACGGTAAAGGATTTACCTGCAGAAAGTCTATCGAAAACCCGAGGAAAGAGGGCTGTCTTGGCATTTAGTAGAGTGAAACGACAGATTGCGGATGAGTGCTGCTTGAGACCATGTACCGTGGGACAACTTATTGAGTACTGCCCAGACACTTGGTGAACTTTCGTGAAGTAACTGAGACTATCAGTCAAATAAAAATGTGATAATTAATACAAAAGTGGAGATTCGAAGATCACTTAAGTTATGAACTGCGTGATGCTTGTTATATTGTCAAGTCTTGGTTAATTTGCGATGTTGTAAATTGACATACTCGACTGGAGTTTTCTTCCGAGCTAAAAACGTGGAGGTCGTGAGTGAAACTTCATGAACATAATGTGTAATTCTTTTGCAAAATGGTGCAACTGTGCTCGTCTGAACGAATCATGTGGACTATGTTTACGGACAGAGAAATTGGTTAAATCGTATTAAGATAGTCAATACATTAAAACGAATACAACTAAGTTTTATAAGGGATTTTTAGTAACTTTAACGTTCCATTATAAAAAAATATTATTTCGGGAATTAACTTCAGGTTCTTCTGAAGACACGTTAGACAATTCAATGATAATTAATAATAATTAACAATCGCGTTAATTCTTGAAGTAATCATTTTATAAAGGAAATTTTTGTGTATTACTTTCATCATAATAGCCTCATCCGTCCAATTAGAACTCTAGAAAGTGTGTTATTTTGTTAGTGTGTACGATGTTATCATAGTCTATAACCCTACATTACTGGCATGCTTTGAGGAAATAGTAAATGAAAACTATTTCCTCTTTAAAGCTCTAGGAACTTGTTCTCGAATGATACCAATTCATTAGTATTTAAAATTTTGTGTGCGAGAAAGTCAAATGTTCAATAGTTCTTTTTAGACGTAAGTTGAAAATTTCCGTTGAATACGAATCATTCGAATGTAACATTCAATTAATATGACCCAAATCATAATCACGACTCGATGGAACTATTTTATTCAATACTCATTTACATATCTGTATTTTCATAACCTTGCAAGAATTACAAGTGAAGATTTGATAAAGAAGTGTAAACACCAATATAAATATTCCACCCTTAATATATAGGGTGGGAATGCGTTAAAATACTAAGAAAATCTAGTTTGTTATTTATAGACAATATTTGAAAAAGGCCCTGTATATTATATTTGTTGACATACTAAATTGACGAATGGGGGGTAAGATCTCAGAAAGATTCCACGACAGTATCACAAAGCTATTAAGTTAATAAATATGTAATTACAATAACAATATAATGACTGAACAAATGAGTTATTTGTTTACAATACTAATATTATAAGCTCAAAGTCACTTAGTCTGTCTGTCTATCTGTCTGGTAAAAACAAAAGGCAAAACTACTGAACCCATGTAATTTGGTACACGGATAGAGCCTGAGAAAGTATTTACTTTTTACCGCTTTAACTGACATACACGAGTGTGGAGCCGCGGGCGAAAGCTAGTTATATCTAAACCCTTTTCCAGCATAATGACTTATATAGTTGCACTTGGTTGGACATTTGCCCTACTTTTCAAACAAGATGGAGCAATGTTTTATCTATAAAGGACTAGAAATAAATAGATGATGGCATCGAGTTTGTAGAATGTGTGACTAGAAAAAAGTCTTTTTTTGTTTAGAATTTTAGAAAGTGATTTTTTTATATTTATTTGATTTGACAGTAAGGAATATGGTCCGATAGTTACTTTTATTCCTTTATTATGGTGATAAAAGTAAAATTATTTTAGTAGTTAGTAACATTTTAAAAACAACTATCACATCTCAGGTTGAATTGTCAAAGTTAAGCATTCCAGGAGCTTATAGATGAAACGCTTGATAGCAAAATGGATGCCGAAACTTATGGGTTAGACTAAAAATGTAAAAATATAACGGCATCGTCTTGATAGATAGAAAAACTCTTTATGGCACACCATAATAAAAAACAAAAAAGAATACAAACCTGGTTGAAATTTGATTCAATATTTTAAAAACGAATGACATTCGTTTTTTTTCTCTTAAAAGTAGGATTCAAGGAACTCGGTACTACGGTACCGAGTTCCTTGAATCACCTCACAGAAAGAAGTTGTCTTTCTTTTATTATTACTGAACTATGACAATAAAATTACTATTGATTGGCACGGAATTTGTTTGAAGTTTTTTTTCTCTTTACAATGATGGTGTCGTGCGTAGTTAGCCCTCTCACGACACTTACAGAATGAGTAGGGGTGGTGACACACTTGGTGTCTTTGTGTTTTCAATCCGTCACCACATGGACATAACACATGTTACACTATGAGTTTTAGGAAACTTATACTCTATTAAAGGCCTAAAACAGACATCATCATCATCATCAACAACAGCTCTTAACAGTCCACTGAACATAGGCATATCTATAGAAAGAAGTTATGCAATAGACATGCACCTACAATACTTTACTTACGTACCGAGTAGATCATCCCTCTAACTATTAAAGCCAATTATAGCACTTTAAGTATTACAGAAAACAGGAACTATAATGAGCATGATCGGCGACCAACACGAGTCGTGTATTGCTTCTTATCTATTCTGAAATACATCTAGTAGCCCCTAGTACAGGGGCAAATCAAATCAACGAAGCACTTGCTGATAAAACAAACACGTGTCGAGATGTATAAGTTACTTGTTGCTAACTAGATAACAGTATAGTAAGTACACATGCTACTTACTTACAATAATAAATGAATTAGATAATCTACGAGTGCAAATACATTATGCACTTCACTATATAACTGGCAGTTAGCCTTTAAATTATTTATCAATCATAATCAGAAGGGTTACAAGGCATAACAGCACTACTATGCGTATAATTTGACTGCACTGTTAGCCTAGTGGTATAAGTTGTCGCAACTCTCTACTACGCCAAGTGTTGTGGGTTCAAATCCCACATTTGGCAACACTTTGTATGATCCACATATGTACCGTTGTTCTAAGACGGGATGTTTTTTGTGTCCATTTCATGTATGTTTGTAAAGTCCCCCGCGATGCAGAATGAATGTTTCTATTGCGGGAGTTATCTTTTTAAAAAATAAAAATTAATAAAGTTGATTGCATTTTAATTAATCAAGAAATTTTATACATTAAGTTGTTTTATCAATTTAAAAATACTACTAGAAGTTGCTACTTGTTTATATCAGAGAAATAAGCCACAATATAGTTGGCGTCAGGTACTTTCCCGATTTTATTGTCATAATGTTTTTGTTGAATGGTAGGCCTTTTTAGTTGTACGCGATATGGTACTAGTATAGTGACTTCGTTCGCTAGAGGTTTGTTTTTTTATTAATGTAACAGACTTTGGTCATTTTGATAGTTTCATTTCTTATATTTTCATAGCTTTAGTGTATATTTTGTTTCCCGATGTGAATAGTTCAAATTAAGGTAGGGAAACTGACATAAAAATTTAAGTCTAAAGACATCTGATAAAACGAGCTCTTTTATTTCAGATTTGCCAACTTAGACGTATTGAAAAAAAAATAGGTGTAAACATCCAACTAATACCTACAGAGCATCATGAATCGACTATGTTTTGTTTTTATTTGCCATCAATAAGCTTTCACTTAAACAATTTTAATATTGTTTTTATTTTCCTAGAGATATTTTGATACAAGTTACGGAATGCAATATGTTTCGACGAATATATCTAAAAACTTAAACGAATAAAATATGAATACCACTGTCTCGCCTTGAGGTAAATGTATGTACGGAATATCCAATCGCAGTCACCGAGATGCATAGGAAAACGAGTACCCGGATACTGTGATTGCATTTGGATTTGATTCTGCAGCGTTGTAAAAATGTCTTGCTACTGCGCTAAAGCAAACGTAGCTTTTGGAAAAAACTAAAAAAGTGTAATATATTATACATAGTTCGCCTTCTATCACTGCAATAACTAAAAAAAATGGAAAGAATATTTTGGTCCAGAGTTGTAAAGTAGTCAAAAGAAAGAGATTGCGTATCTCTCTGACACTTATGAATTGACATTTTTTGTCAATTATAAACAAAAAAAATACCATTGAAACCACATTTACGATATATCTTAATGTAAAGTAAACTCTAAAGAAAGTTATAATTCTCTGCTTGAAAGTGAAAAGTAAACCCGTCCATCTAGTTGATATCAAAAAATCTTTTTCTCTCTTTCTTAAAAATATGATACTACTTTATTTAAAAGTCTGTCCGTGGTCACATCTACAGATAAAGCCGTCAACGAAGGCTTTATTAAGTTAGGGCGAAGATTTATTTGGCCCTTTCTTGCTGGAGTTATCCATACCATAAATCCCCTTTTGCCTCTGCTAAGCGTTTTATCGTACTTCCATTCTGCACGCAAATCAAATTAAAGACCGATTAGACTACTATAGCACGATGCATGACCCAGATACAGAAACACAACAACATTTTCAATATATTATAGGACAATCGTGATAAAAACTATATACGGCGACAGGCCACGATGAGTTATCTATGATGTCAAATAGGTACTTTGTTTTGATCATATATTTGTAATAGACATAAAGGTCGAAATACTGTTTTGACAGGTTCTTTCTTTGTTGTGTACTACTCAATCAATCTTCATATTTTACGGCTTTTGTTATGAGATAGTTTATTTAATGAAATATTCGATAAAGAGAACGCAGTTTGATATTCTGCTGTTTACTAATTTAAGTGAAATATAGAATATTGTCTATGAATCTTGAGAGTTACTCCATCATCCATCATCAGCCTATCGCAGTCCACTGCTGGACATAGGCCTCTCCAATTGCACGCCACTTAGTTCGATCCTCGGCTACTCGCATCCAGCTCCTGCCAGAGTTACTCGAACAGCTGTAAGTCTGTGTTACACCCTAACCTACCGGATCGTAGAGGTTTGTGTCTAAGGAATTCCCTTAGTCTAGACCCATAACTCCGAAATCAAAGTTATCATCAGTAGTGACGAATTTGCTAGGGTTATTACCGTAGCAGATTTATCACTTTTCTTTTATATTTCTCCTATCCTCTGCAAATATTTCAATCTAGTGCACAACTAGTCATTAGCTTCTTCAATACCCTAAAGTAAGCAAGAGAAAAATACATGTAACAATAAATGCCTCATGCAATTTCATTTATGTACAAAGAAAGACTTATTCTTACTTTGGAAAAGAATGTTACCAAAGGGAGTTCTAAAATAACAGAGAATAATGGTGTGGTCATTTACATTACCGATTAGAACTGAAGTCAGTATTACAGTTTTTTTGAACCAACTAAAGTATATGTATCGGAGGAAGTATGTTCTATATAGAAATATGATAAGCTTGTTAATGGAGAAACTGACTAAAATCTGAAAGAGAAAATTCAATATCTGCTTTCTAACTGACGCTATAAGAGTCACAAGACTTTGGGGGGTTAGTAATTAGCCTCGCTCGTTCCTCTCAGTAATAATCTGCGAGCAACATACTGTTGATGAGAAACTCTTTCGAAACACCCCACTGTTTGAAACATTTTATTAAAGCAGACGGTCATTTGACTAAGGCATATATATATATGATTTTGTTGTCAACATCACTAAACCTACGTACACTATACTTAATCTTATTGATTTACAGTCCATTTTCCAATATTTCAAATCTTAGCTAGGAAACGTTATAGTTACTGGCCCCTATACAGTTACTGGCCATTTCGACTTTGATTTTAAAAAACTAGCGACTCTTTGATTGAAGAGTAGATTTTAAAAATATATAATGGTAACAATTTTATTACTTCTCAAAAAGGTTCAACAAAATGCCGCTAGGCGATTTAGTTCTTTTGTGATTTGTGACTTCTTGACGCTGGAAGAAAAACCGGTAAGTTTGTTAAAAAAATATTAAGACTACAATTTTTTTTCATAAGATTTTTTGAAAAGTAATTAACATAGTAAAGTGCCTAGAATCCTGTCAAATATACAGCAGCTAAGCATTATAATCGGATTTGAGGCATAACATGATGATAACTTCGTCTAATCTAAAAAAATTATTGTGGCCAATAACTGTCACGATTATTTCAAAAAAATATAGTTACGGGCCCCGTAGGCCAGTTACTATATTTATCATATTCTTAAAAAGCAGCGTTTTTAATCAATGTCTTCGAATAAAATACCTATTACTAAACGGTCTATTCATTTACCATGTGTTTTAGAACTTCGTAGATAGTTATTAGCCTAGGCCAATTACTGTGTTATTCGTAATAATAGGTATTACAAAACTAGGCCAATAACTGTAATACTTTTTAATTTATTTTGAACAAGGTCACAGTAACGTTTCTTTCTTTTCTATCAGGTTCATGCCAAAAAATGCTAAAAATACCCCAGTATACAAAAGACGCCCTTGATGAAGCACTAGAAAAAGTAAATGGTAATACAATGTCTTTGCGAGCGGTCGAAAAAAAAAATAGTATCCCAAGGGCAACTTTACAGTTCAAACTCAAAAATCCTACTTCTAGATCTCAATTTGGGCCGACACCATATTTAACAGATGAAGAAGATACTATCGAAGACTCGTTAGTTAGAATGGCTCGCAAAGGGTTTCCAAGAATTCAGATGATGTCCTCGACACTGTACAAAAGTTTTTGTCTGATAATCCACTCGATACTCCTTTTGTCAATAATAGACCTGGTCAGGGGTGGCTAAAAGCTTTTTTAAAACGTCACCCCTATTTAGCTTAAGGAACCAGCAAGAGAGTCACTAAAGGCAGCACTTGTAATAAATATTATCATCGTCAGTGCGATCCCATTAAGCATCAAGAGCATATTCCAGATGATGATGAAGTTTTTGACTTCATATGCCATAAATGTTTATTGTTAAATGATGATTCTGAAAGTTCCGAAAATGAAAATCGTTATGAAGATAATATTATGTCATAACAGCATTGATATTATTTAATATGGCTAATAACTGTATGATCTCATGGCCAATAACTGTATTAATACGGCCAATTACTGTTAATTTTACGTTTGTATTTTTGTGTTCATTTTATGCAGATAATATAATTATAAAAGTGTATGTAAACAATACGAATAAATAAATACATTAATAAAGTAGCATACATACATACAGTTACTAATGTTTTACTATATAATTTATTTTTAATTCAATCCGTCAGTCTTCGGGTCGCTTAAGTGGCCAATAACTATACCGGTTCCCCTATTCTTGTTTTGAACGTTCAAAACGTATAGCCGAGCATGTAATGCATCATGTAACGTAACATATAACACAAAAACATTAGATGCTATGTAAATACGTGCCGACTGAAGCAAACTAAACTTTTAGTGTAGAAATTCTTTTAATTTTGGGAATTTATCATTTTTAATTACAATAATGTAAATTATCGTGTCTTATGTGGTATCTTCAATAGATTTCATACATGTTAATTAAGGGTTTTTAATTAATAAATAAGAGCATGACTAAGATGAACTTTTATTTCATTCTGAACTGAATAGCCATGCGAGTGATTTTGAAAAATGGTAAATAAGCCAATTAAATTAAAACATATAATCCAATAACAAATCTTAGTAAACTTAAATTAAAAAGGTAATGATAACAACAGGATCACGGCCAACATAAATAAGAATATAATTTCATTTAATAGGTACTACCATAGATGTTGTGTACTAAGTTTCAATTACATGAATGAATTTCAATATGTTATCATTATAACAAGGCCTTCAAGGTTAACATATTTTTCAATTTTCATAGGAAACAAACCTGAGACCACACCTGCGTTTGCGCTTGATTTATTTTTCTCAATTTTTTTTCTCTAAATCCTGTAAGAAATTATGCCATACAAATGAATGTACAATTCACGAACTACATATTACACATTAAGTTTTGACAACAATGTTCTTCTATAAATCAAGTAACTAGGTCGTGGATAAATATCTAAACGCGAACTAAGGACAAGCAATTTATCCACTAACACTGATTCAAAACAGCTGATGTAATGCGGTCAGTTGTCTCACATATGAAATGATTATAAACAGTATAAAACTGTACTATAAACTATGTTCTTACTATAATCTTAGTCTTTTGTTATTAAATTATAATACATGAAGGGTTCGTGTAACTGTTACATTTTTTTATAAATTAGGAACTGTACCTTTGTGTACAGTACGATTCAAAACTACAAAAAAATTAATAACACAGATTTTTTGTTGATTTTCTTACCAACTGAAATATTTAATAACCATTTCCTGTATAATTTAATGGGCCTTAGGTACTACAGATAATAACATAGCCTAAATTAGGTTTTTATTTTACTTTTTAGGTATAATATAAAGCGATTACTCAAAACATCATTTCATTTTATAAGACTGCACGGTTGGCCTAGTGGTTTAAGCGGTCGCCACGCCGCTCTCTACTGCGCCAAGTGTCGTGGGTTCGAATCCCACGCGGGATAACACTTTGTGTGATTCACAAATTGTTGTTCTGAGTCTGGGTGTTCTTTGTGTCCGTTTCATGTATGTTTGTAAAGTCCCCCGCGACACAGGAATTCATATTCCTAATGCGGGAGTTGTCTTTTTTAAACAAACAATAAACAAACAAATTTTATTCGTTGGAACTACTCAAATATAAGTAAATGAGACTTTATATTCGTGCAGTTGAGTGTATTTTCCATTAAGTACCTCTATGTACAGGTTTGTAGGATTTATACTTAGGCAGAGTCATTAAAAAAAAAATAACAATTTTATTGTGAATCAGTTAAGTTCAATATAAGATCAAAGTTTGTGTTTTGTCAAAGAAAACTTAAAAATATGAAGCAAAAAATACTTTGAAGTTAGGTATAACTTAAATATGATTCATCTCTTCTTGGAAGTTTCGAAGTACTTTGTAGTTTCATGATATACTTACGTGGAATCGGTTAGTTAATCAAGCCTTATACTGCTAAATTAACAAAGCGACTACGACTAAGTCTATTTTATATGATGAAACCTGTGATCTCTATTGATTTCATCAACATTACCACACCGTACATATATCATGAAAAGTGAAGTTATTCGCTTCATTTGAAGCGTTCACAAGAAGGAATACTTACGTGTAATTAATTAATCCGACTTTTGTCGTACTAGCGACTATTTAAATGGATTTTTTTTTTCCTAAGTTACACAATTTAAAAGTACTGCTTAATTGGAAGTTCTAACTGAAGTCAGTTTAAGACAAATAACTATAATTAAAAAATTAAAGTTTTTGTATTTTTGAATAACTAAAGCCTGAGTATTTAAATGCATTTTGAATGTTCAAATTTCAACTTCTGGTATAAATGTATTGTATTATTGTATTATATAGCTTGGACGTGTGAACTGAATTAAAATGAACAAATTATTTATATCAGTACACACATGTATTTGAAAATTAAGTCTTCACTTGACTGGGAACTATTATAGATACTGAAACACATTTAGTTAGTTTTCAAGGTGTTCAGGGTCAGTAAATTATTTTTTAACCACGTCGCTATTGTAGCCATTCCTCCATTAGCACCCTGTTGAACCTCACGCCATGAACGACCAGTGAAGACTACAGCAGTATCGTCAGCATCTGGGCGCCCAAACCAGGATAGAGCACCTCCGCAACGATGGTCCGTTAACCCTCGGTCACTCGCGCGGTTTTTAGCCTCGTGAGCACTCGCGGGGTGCTGTAGCCACCCCACACACTCAATGTACATTTTTATATATATAATATCAGTTAATGGAAATATAACAGAATTTTATTATTTAGTGTTGTATGACGTATGTTAATTAAAAACGTAAATTTAATAATCTACTTTATTACTATTGTACAAAACATTATAGTAATCAGTCTTTTCAGTAACAACATTGAGATCTTTCCTCAAAGAACCAGAAAAAAATAAATCTTCTTAGTTTTTAACATAAACTTTCTCCTTGAAAATCATAAATATAGGGATTAATTAACAAAATTAATAAAAAAAAACTTATTTTTCGTAACAAGAACTGCAAATTAACTTCATGTGTTTTGGACCCATGGTTTATTTGCAAAAATTGCAGTGACTCAATGTTTAGAGAGCGGACAAACTATACAGCGCTACTTTTTTGTTGGTCCCATTCCTTCGGTGCTTGATCCAGAAGCATTCAACATCCTCTTGAGTGCTTTGGGTAACCCTAGTTGTAAAGATCTTTTTTCAAGGTGACCTTGAAGCATGCTCAAACCCAATGTTTACAAAAATTCAGGCCTTTTCATGTTAGGTTGCGATCGCGTTATATTCCAATTGTAGATAATTGAAATTGCGGCTTCTAATTGAAGAACGACCCTTGACTTTGTGCTACTTAGTAACTTTATCTTTTCCGATGTAACCCCGTTGACGATCCTCGGTTTTAGCCTCTTCTACTTCAGACTTTTCAACCCATGAAGCATCCTGTTTTGACAAAGAATCATGATCAGATTCCTGAACAAAATCTTCATCCATGCTGGCACCAGTTTCCACTGCAACATTGTCTTCGTTATCCTTCTATTTCTTCTAACAAACCTGCCAATCTCGCTTGCTCTTGTTCCCAACTCATCTGAAAACAAAATGAAAAAAAAGTTACTAAATTTGAAAAAAAGGATTAAATGTATGCTTCGAAAAACACCACTATTTATACCATAGTAAGTAAGGGTACAATTAAATAATTTACTCTAACAAAATAATTGAAAACACGTACCTTGCTGTAAAGTAACCTCCGTAAAAGTATAACACGAGCGCTCGCGGGGTGTCGTGACCACCCCATACAAAGTTTAACACGTCCTTACGTTGCAAGCGCTGGCACAAAACTACCCCTCTCGCCCCTTGTCGACTGTTTTAAAGGTCACTTGAAGGTACTGAGACGCGCGGATGTGTAACTAGAGAAATTATTATTTATTTTTACGTTCAGAAATGCGTGGGGTGCTGATAGCACCCCGCGCGAGTGACGGCGGGTTAAGCGGCTTAACAAAGAGATGGTTGTAGCCGCATCCCACGTCGCGGATTGGTCAGAGGAAAGGGTTTCGTCCGATCCAGAGGAACTGTCGTCTTGGTTTGGGAGCATTATGACATCAATTTGTGATGCCTCAATGTCCCGAGTCAGAGCAGCTGGTAAGGGCTCAGCGTACTGGTGGAGCGCAGAAATCTCGCTATTGAGAATGACAGTCCAAAGATTGCGCCGCCCGTACCTTAGAGCCCGAAGAAGACGACGAGTAACAGTTGAGGAGATCGACGGAGCACGGCGGGCATATGGAGCCGCTGTAAAGGCGCTCAGTGATGCAATCGCTTAGGCCAAGGCTCGGTCATGGCAGGAGCTCATAGCCGGACTGGATAGGGACCCATGGGGCGACCGTATAAAATGGTACTGGGAAAGCTCAGACCATGGGTCCCTCCGTTGAAGGAAACCCTGGACCCGGAGTTCCTGGGACGAGTGCTAGACACGTTCTTCAAGGGTCCAGGACGGTCCCCGGACTCCTCCGTCACAATCGTATCCACAAATGTGGTCTGACGAAAAGGAACTGACGGAGGAAGAGCTGGACCGAGCCGTGCGGCGGCTGGCTTCCCGCAACACAGCGCATGGACCTGATGGTGTTCCGGGTCGGGCGTTAGTGATAGCTCTGTCGGTGCTAGGGGACAAACTGAGGCAGATTTTCACAAAGTGTCTCAGCCTAGGTAAGTTCCCCCTCTGCTGGAAAGAAACGAGACTGGTGCTCTTAAGAAAGGAAGGAAGGGCTGCAGATTTACCATCTTCGTTCCGACCGATATGCCTGCTGGACGACTCGGGGAAGTTCTTTGAGAGGGTGATCTCTGACCGTATCAGCAGGCACCTGTTGCGAGTAGGTCCTGATCTATCGGATTGCCAGTTTGGATTCCGACAGGGACGTTCGACAGTGGATGCTATTAGATGTGTTCGCTCCCTGTCGGAGTTGGCAGTCCGATCGGGGGGGGGGTGGCGTTGGCAGTTAGCCTTGACATCGTCAACGCTTTCGGCACCCTTCCCTGGCGGGCAATCAGGGCGCTTCTTGAATATCACCAGGTGCCGCCCTACCTGCGGGTTATCATGGGCCTAATTGCGCGACAGGACTGTGAAGTTTGTCGATCGAGGCGGGGTGGAATATCGAAGAGAGGTATTTTGCGGGGTTCCTCAGGGTTCAGTATTGGGACCATTATTGTGGAACCTTGCATACGATGCAGTCCTTCGTACCAGTCTGCCCTCCGGCCTAAGTATCGTCTGCTATGCGGATGATACCTTAATACTGGCTAGAGGGTCATGCTTCGAGGAGGTGCTCCTGCTCGCCGAGCAGGGGGTGGCTTGTGTCGTAGAAAAGATTCATGAGCTGGGCCTGAGAGTGGCGCCTCAGAAAACTGAGGCGATATGGTTCCATGGCCTGCGTAAGCGCCAGGAACCACCCAGCTCATGCCTCCAGGTGGGTAACACTGAAGTACAGGTGGGCCAGTACATGAAGTACCTGGGCCTCACCCTAGACAGTCAGTGGAGCTTTGAAGAGCATTTCAGGCGATTAATCCCCCGAGTTCGAGGGGTAGCAGGGGCGTTACATCGTCTGCTGCCTAATCACGGGGGACCAAGGGAGGAAGTTCTCTGCCTCTATATGGGCGTCGTGCGATCCATGGTCCTCTATGGGGCTCCCGTTTAGTCTGTGGACCTGGAGGGTTCCTCCCGCTGTAAGGCTCAACTTAGGAGTTCTCCACCCTTCGACATTCTGGCCGACATGTACATAATGGTCTATGACCAAATTCGTTCTGTCGGTCGGGATGGCGAGGGGACAGCGCCGGATCTAGAGCCCGGAATGCTACGGCTGTCTACGTTTTGAAAGGTAGCTTTTAAACAAATTGAAGGTTGTGACCCTAACGCCAACATAATACAGTTTATTTAAGAGGATTGGGACGGAGACGGTGTCAAATGCTTTTTTGAGATCTAAAAATACCGCAAGACATTTGCTTCTAGTATCAAGACCTCTCACCACCAATGTACTCAGTGAGGTGACTGCGTCCTCAGTGGATATACCCTGTCGAAAACCAAATTGTGATACAGATAGTATGTTATATTCTTTCAAATATATTAAAAGTCTATTATTAATTAGTTTTTCGATAATTTTTGATATTACAAGTAAGACTGATATTTGCCTATAATTATTTTTATCGTCTCTGACTCCTCCTTTATGCACTGGGGTAACTATGGCTATTTTCAATGCGTCAGGAAATATACCTTTTTCAAAGCACAGGTTTGCCTAATGAGTTATTATTGGTGCAACTTCTTTAACCACATACTTAAGAATTCTGGTTGAGATCTTACCCCAACCAGGAGAACAATCAGATTTGAGGCTCATCAAAATTTGTTCGACTTCATCTATGATCTATCCAGCAGAACAAATGAATTTAGACGAGAAGGCAGATTATTTGTTGGAATGTATGAGTTCACACCTGGCTGAAGTTTTTCTGCCAGATGCCTTCCAATATTTACAAAATAATCGTTTATGTAACTAACTGACTCTAAAGAGGTCGATTTAAAATTTAACAATGGTGCGGTGTCGTTAAGTGACTTGTTGATAAAAGTTATGTTTTTATGTTTTTCCAGAGCTTTTTGTTATTTGTTACTGATTTGGAAATCAAGTCCCTTTCATATTGACTTTTCAATTGTTTTATTAAGTTATTCCAATAATTTCGATACTTTGTATATGTTATGTTATTTTTAGTAATTTATTGTATTCATCATTTGTTAATTATATAACATTATACTATTCCTGTAAAAAAAATATCTTATACTTAGATTTTTTTTCCTTGTCAACTTCGACAATTTTAAGTGAACAAAAAAAACAACAAATACTCTTTTAAGGTGAATTCCGGAGAATCAGGAAAAGTCTATTACTACCTACTTTTAGTTGAACTAAGGGAAATACTACTGGTCTGTAAATCAACTGATATAACTATAGGCCATAAAAATAGTCGTAGTACTACGGTAGGACAACAGGAAATGTGCCCATGGTCTAACCAATAGAACTACGGACAATATTGTTTGCCCATGGGACTACTAATATCAATTACGTGGTCCGTGGTCCTACTGCATAGTCCAACACTGCAGTAGGACCACGGACAATGATTCTTAAAAATAGTCTTTTTGTTATTCTATTCTAAGGACTATATTAAAGTAAAGCTTTATATAAATCCGTTCAAATTTACTCATCCTCACATACTGCATTGCATTTATACTTTTCCATAGGATGTTGAAAATCTGTTAAACATGCTGCATGCAAGTTGTGTGAAGAATAAATACACATATATTTTTGTGTTACATGTATATTTAATGTGTTTTTATTTAAAAACATACTACAGATGATAATACTCGTTATTCAATTTATAAATAATAACTCCACGCAACTGATATGATAAAATATTTCCACTTTTATGAAAGTTGTAAATTACTATCTGTATTTTTATTTTGCTATCTTCTCGGGTGTTGACATTTTAAACCTAACGATAAACTAAATGAATGAAAATTAAAAGGAAGACACGAATTTGTTTAAATAAACCAAGTGATAAGGTCGTACTTAGAGAAAAAAACGTGAATAAACTGAATAACACGGAAACCTAAAATTAATTTCGATTGTTAATTCAATACTATTGATCGGTTCTTGAGACAGATTTGGTAAAACTTACAATTTAGAAATATGGGTTTTTACAGTTTAACGATTTCGGTACAAAACTTGTTTCTTTTGAAAAAAAAAACATTCTAGATTGGTTAACCTATTGCCATACAAGTCACACAATTGAACATCTATTTCAGACCTCCAAAATGCAAATGCTAGGTGATATCAAACATCAGTTAACTCAAAGTAACTATTATTAACTTTTGTAACCTACAAATTGAATCAATGGCTTAAAATAGAAAAAAAAACCTATATAACTATTGCTAACACAATCCATATTGTGTTTTACTGATTAGCCTGTTTAAGATTACACACCAAACAGTTTGTAAAGTTAGGTGTTATAATGCATATCATTTAATCATAATTATGTAAATAATATCTATACATCCCTTGCAGACCTCTATTAGATCAGAGTCCTAAATCCATTACTGCAATCATATCTGCAACATAATGTAATCAGCTTACTTATTTGAAAGCTATTCCACTTTTGCGATTTGCTACGTATGATTGAAGGTCTATACAGTCAAAAAATAATTGAATTATCAATGTACAGAAATCCACATATACAAGTTTGAAAAGCCGTAGTCACACGTCACATAGAAACGTACCATACCACTTTAGGAACGCGTGACTACGGTTTTTCAAACTTGAATATGTTTCTGTACATTAATAATTATGTCAATTGCCTTTCTTCTTCAGTAACGTTGTTTATTCAAGTATCCTGAAAATCTTGTTTCATACTTCTTTAGCGTTGTTTTGGTCGTAGTTGGGTTAATTTATTTGCGAAGTATATTTAAAATTAAAAGAAGAATACCACAGAAATGTTTATTTTATTTTAAACTTTTGGCACATGTTGTATAAAGATGGACTATTACTTTATATATTACACTACATACCTATACATACGCATATTCAATGTAATAAAAATATACACACTGGAAATAGCGTTGTAACTGTACTGCCATATCGCACCCTTTCTTTTTAAAGGTAATGCGATTTGTGGACATTCTGATTTCGGTAGGTGCGTGCCATAGTAGGACTGAATGTACATAGAAGGAGTAGTTGATAAAGTTGGAGGTGTGAGAGGGCATAGAAAAAGTAAGGTGTGTAATGTCCGGAGGCTTCGGTCCTCATAGCTAAAGGAATAAGAAAAAAATAGTCGGGAGCATAAGAAACTTAAATGGTGTTCAGGTAATGATGGTGACTTGAGGAAAGAAAAGAGTGTAGACAGAGCCTCCAAATTGCGGCCTGATAAAAGCGTAAAGTAGACAAATAATCATACTTGCGAAGATTGAAAACGAATCGAATGCAGTTATTGAGAAGGCGATCTACTTTATTGAGCAGGTATGCATTCAGATCAAAATAATACACATCACCATAATCGATCAAGGGGGCTGGACTTGACTATAGGACTGCATGAGCGTAGACTTGGATTTAACGGTACAAAACATTTTCTAAGGCTAGATGCTAGAGCACGGAGACATGATGTCACTTTTTGATTGACGTGATTAACTATCAATTGTTGGATCTATGAATAGTCCTAGGTTCTGCACAACTGCTCTTAGGGGTATATAGACTTAGGAGTATATATACTTAGGGCATATAGACTTAGGAGTATATAGACTTAAGGGTATATAGACGACTGATAGAATGACAACCAATTCCAACCTACACACTATTTGCTTACTGCCCACTATAATCATTTGGCATTTGGTTGGATTTACTGCCAACCCAAAGCTTGTTGACCAATTCTTCATTAAGTCCATGTCTTTGTTGACTTTATTGATTGTGTAGGCGATGTCCTCTACCTTGACTGAATGTATAATTATATATCGTCAGCGTTATACGAACACTGAAGGTTATGAGATTAATGAATATTGAGAATAATAAGGGAGATAATATACCGCCTTGAGGGACGACAGTGCGACGACCTCAGGACACACAAACCCGAGGATTGTAGTTAATGTGTACGCACTATTGTTGTCCCTGAAGATAGGAGGTGAACCATTCCAGGGCTTCTGTGGAGATCATGAGATACGAAAAGATGGCCAATAGGACGACGGTGTTAAAAGCATTCAAGAAGTCAATCAAAGTCATTGTGACTTTGGTGTTCTCCATACACTGCCGGATACGCGTCTAGAATAAAACCAGCGGACGATCAAGGCGCTTCTACCGATATCCTATTTGACTAGTTCTAATGAACATACATACATACATTGCCTATCAAAATCATAACCTACTTGGGCTCTGCCGACTCTGCCGTAGACGGGTAGTAAAAAAACATTGGCTATGATCATGTAGACTTAGTCGCCATTTTACCCAGGTTATTTTTACTTTTAAAATTATGTATTTTCAACTAATTATATATATGTAAGTAGTATTGAGATTAAATTTGTAAAATCTTACGTAAATTCAACGCATCTGTTCTTATTTTCCTATTTATTCTCTTTCGAAAGGAATATTACATTGTGTTCTTACACAAAAAGATCTGATTAATTCATTTAATACTAATACCAAGTTTTGTGTACAAAGAAATGGATATAATAAGATCACAGTAGCAAATGGGCTAGTTATTTATCAATCTACAAAGAGGTAGGTATAATACATCAGGAAAACTGATTACTAAATGTGGGCGTGCTTATCAATCTCTGGGTATTTATGTGCCCTTTCGTATCTTTGAATACAATACGCTGTTGTCGATATATTCAGTTATGTAGGTAGTTTTAAGACGAGGTTACGTAAACTATGTTGTTTGTTATTCGTAAAAGAAATAATTTAAGATAATTAATAAAAATGAATAATGGAAAAGAGATATGGGAATGTGTAATACAGTTCTAAGGAGGCGATTTTTAATTGATATTAGCACCGCATTATTACCTGTGTAAAACAAAGTAGTTTGAGTTACTCCTCGTAATATTAGCCATTATGCCATTGAAAGTTACGTCTTATTTTTCAGAACAAATAAACAAAAAAAAGTTTAAAGAGTTAAATGTTATAAATATTTTTTTGTAATAATAATTTTAATAAATGTACTACCTATCTAATGAAAAAAATGTTATTTAATAGACACTTCAATTTTATTCAATTTTATATAGATTTAGATTTAGAATATATTTGGAATAGATTTAGAATGCACACTACATATGTAAACCTTTTAAACCTTTATTTGTACCTGTATTTTTTACTAGTTATACCAGATGATATCGTAAAGATTATCCTATGCATTAAGTACAATACAATGGGCAGTGACAACATTAACCGTAGCATGATCACTCCTATCCTTGACAATCTTATTCCAATGATTACGTATATGGTCACATTTTTACTTCACTCAGGGAAGTTCTGGAAGACTCGTAACGCGTTTGCCATACCGCTCCCTAAGGTCCCTAGTAAATCAAATGTGTCTAATTGCCATACTTCCTATCTTATGCAAGGTGCTGGAGACGTGTGTACATCAGCAGCTATCACAAGTTATGTATAGGAACACCTTGCTTAGTCATTTTCAATCAAGCTACAATCCTGGGCGCAGCACAACATCTGCTCTTCTGAAAATGACTGGTGACATACGGACAGCAATGGAGAACTCCACAGTTACCATGCCATACCGTACCGTGATAGCCCTGATTGATTTTTCAAATGATTTCAACACCGTCGGTTACGATGTCGATCCTTTTTTTATGTGCGCCACTGTACTTTCAGTGCATAAAATAAATAAATAAAGTAAATCATAGTTAGTGTTTTCTTTGTACTTGTACTTATGTACTTAGTTAAAATAGACTCAATGGAAACATTTGAAATACATTCATGAATTATTCGTATTTTTATTCTTTTATATAGATTAGTAACTATTTATACATATATCGATCGATTATATTATAAAGATTTCCATCTTCTTCTTATCGTGTCGATGGCAACACTTTACACTATCTTGGCCCAGTGCTCGGCGACGCGGATTGCGTTTGGTCTTGCTTGGTGCAGGTCTTCAAGCGTACACGAATCTGGGCTCGTGGGGCATGTCAACAAATGGTCCATTGTCTGTGGTGACGCGCCACAGTCGCATTTATTTGCGCTTGGTTGTATAAATCCCCACTTTGTCAGATTGTCACCAGATCTGCCAACCTGGGTACGCAGCCTATTAAGCGCCTTCCAGGTTGGCCAGGGAAGTTTAAGATTTCCATGAAATTATAGTTTTTGAAATTTAAAAACATCAACACCACAGCTACTTGAGAAAATAGATGGCATTGTTAAATCTAATTTTATTATTTACTGGTTGCCTGTATATTACTGGTGGCTGGGTTGCCGCGGTACTAAGTATATATTAATAGATAATATACTTAAAAATAATAAGAGAAAAAGGCAAGAAGTTACACTGTGTGTATGTGCAATAAATAAATAAACAAATAAATAAATATTTTGGACATCTGACACACAACATCATCTAGTCCCAAGATAAGCAGAGCTTGTGTTATGGGTACTAGACAACTCTCGGTCGCTAGGAGGGAACCGAGTCCCGCCTGCCACCACTGCGACTGCAGTGAGGACACGGCCCAGCACACGCTGGCGGTCTGCCCCGCTTGGGCGGCGCAGCGCCGGGTCCTCACTGCAGTCATCGGAGGGGATCTCTCGCTGCCGGCCGTCATAAGATCGATGGCCGGCAGCGACCGACAGCGTCGGGCGGCGGAGGCGCGCATACCTGCGTCTCATGCCGCCCTGAGAGTGGCCGCGGATGGGCGGGACGGGTTTCCCGTCCGTCCGCAGTAGTGGCCAACCGCGAGGGGGCGGCGTCCGCGTGTGACCGGACGTTGCCCAATTAGAGAGTACACGTTAGAGGTGGTGCCCGCAACAGTGCGGGCAGGCGCCGGTTGGAGTCCAGAAGGAAATCCCCTCCCTGGACTCCTTCCAATACAAAGGCGCAGAGAGGGTCACACCGTGTGGTTTTAGTCGGTTCGAGTCCGACACACCACCCCGCCGTAACCCCCGACGGGGTGACGGTCCGCGGGGATTTCCACACGTAAAAAAAAATAAAAAAAAAAAATGGGTACTAGATAACTGATATAAATATATAAACATACTTAATATACATATTAATATATTGTGTATTTGAATTTGAATTTGAATTGAATTTGAATTTGAATTCATCATCATCAACAGCCTTTAACAGTCCACTGCTGGACATAGGCCTCTCCTTGAAAAGGAGGTATGAACCTACTATACCAAGCTGGCCAGACGGGTTGGTATAGGGTTGGTTTCAAGTTTTCCTTCTCTTCATGTGCCTACCGCGGCGGTGCGTGGTGTCGTGTGTTAATCGCCTCAGAGATAGGACCAGAAAGGAAAAATAGGAAGACTATAAACAAAACACACATAGTCATCGAGTAACAACAATCAAATATTAAATTTCGTGTTTTAGGTTAATTTCGGGATGAACCTGGACGGGACGGCACGGAACATCTGTCGTCCACTGCTAAACAAAGGTTTCCCTGGAAAAAAACTAGTGTTATCATAAAATTTCACAACATCGAGTTCAGTTCTTAGTAAAATCATTATTTTTCTCATGTATCAAAATAAATGACAAGAATTAGAACAAAAATGATTAATTTATTGTGTTATCGATGCAATTATAGTACAATTCTGTTATCTGAAGATTTAGTGCTTTAACAACTAACTATACTAGCAGAATTAAGATCGCTATCGGCCTCTACCGCTTACCTATGTTTAATTAAGTCTCCGTAGCCTCAGGTACATTTGAGCCATAATCATAATGCTTGCTGCATGGATGCTACAATTTGGTCCCCTAATTGGTCCCTGATCACGCATTGAGACAATGGCAATGCGGTACAGAACATAACTCCAACTTAGTTTCATACGAGTATTACTGGAATATAGTCGAAGTGTGAACCAAGAGACGTATATACCAGATGTGGATTCAATTAGAGGTTCCATTTAAATGTAATACTACTAAAAGTCGAAAGTGGGAGTCCAAATACTTTAGGCAATTTAAATTAATGAATTAATAAGTATATTTTGCTTATGTAAAAGAATATTTCATTTCATTTCAAATCTAGTAACGAATTTAAATAGATCATACCAGTTGAAGTGCAGAATCATAAATTGTTGTCATAAATCAACCAGTGCACCTAGGCAAAGCATGGGACGGTTTTAAAAGATTTCATAATAAGAAATAATAATATATAAATAGTAATAGTTTAAAACATTGTTGGGAAATATTCTCTGGATCCATTAAATCCGTTTGAAAAAATATGTTACTAATAGAAAACCACATTATTTGTGAGTTTCATAAAATCAAATCATCATCAAAAAATTATTACTGCGATACATCCTGGCAAGCCAAGCCGCGTGCAGAGGCTCATTTTAATCAAATACATATGAATTGTACTAAATTTCATATCACCTAAATGTTATTTTTTATTTTCGTCTATATTGTTAACCATATTAATATATGCATAGTAAACTATGTTATTGTGTAAAATAAACAGTTTACATTAAAAGGCGTTCGAAAATTGGATCGCTACCTTTAAAAGTAAGAATTATTTATAAAATCTAAAAACACATTAATTAAACAACAGTCAATTTTTTATGTACCTAACGAAATGATTTAGTCTTCATTATTCAACCTTTTTATTTCAATCCTAATAGTCTGGTAAGAAAAATGTATTTATATGGTAAAGTTCTCATATAAATATGTATATTGCAGAACAAGCGAATGTCGCCTAATGGGAAGTTATGACGCCCATAGGAGCTCGCTTTTGTGAACACGTGCTGCGAAATTGCATAATTTATGTTACCTACCTTTTTTATCAGTAGCACAAATTTGATCTACTTTATACTGTAATATATAAGGTTAGTCAAGAAGGAAGCTTCAATTAACTTTCTTGTATTGTAGGTACTGTTCATCGCTTGCATTTAATTCCAGTGCAAACCAGTTATGTAGTTTTTATTGTATAGTGGGTATATAGTCGTGTCCACGAGCGGTATAACCCGTTCGAAACGTTCGTCTATAGAAGGTATCGTAACCGTTTAAATATTATTTCCGTGAATAAGTTCGCTAAATAACAAAAACTATTTGTAAAAGTCGCGAAACTCGAAAGACCAGTTACGGTTTAAAAAAATTCAAGTGCCATTGTTTATTTCCTTGCCGATATTAAATTTTCTCTATTCTTGTCGCATTTATTAGTTTTTAAATCAATGTGCTATACAATTTACCTAAAATAAGAACGAATGACTCCACCAAACCTTGTTTTAAATAGAAGTTAAAAAGAAAAAAAAACTGTTCTGTTCAAATAATTCGAGTTTTTAACACACGAGACATGCTCTATAATTCTAAAGTTCGTGTTTGTTTCGGTAACCCTCAGAGGATTGAGTTGTGTGTAAAACTTTTCTGGACTTTTGAACTTTTTTTTACGACGTGATCACTCGCTGCGGTGAAACTTATGTGGGTAGAAAAGAAAAAAGAAGGAACTTTTTTTAGCCTGAGCTGAAAGAAAATTCTCATTAGATCTATATCTAGTCCAATACCATTTCTTTTTTTAAATGGCTTTGTGATGTATCTGGCTTATACACTATTTTACACAGAATAAATAATGTGTAAAATAGTGTAGTTATTCTCCTTCCATCCTACTGGAATACATAAATAACTCATATTATTTTTGAAATATAAACTGCGAAAATACAAACGAGGTGCAGAGTACTAGATGCACTCCGCATCTCGTCTGAATTCGATATTTTTGTAATAAAAAAATAGACCATTTTTTACCAACTATACGTATTTACTAGTAAACATAAACCTCATAAGGTTTGAAAAAAACATATTCCATTTATATAGAACGTAAACAATTTCTCGTATAACTTTAATCTAGGTGCTCGTCATAAGCAGTCAATAGACTATAATGAAATTCCCAGCTACGTCAGGTACCACAGATTGCGTCCAATATGCCCTGTAGGGGTGCAAAGAGCACACACGAACACCCTACAAAACCATTATAACTAGACCACTCGTTCATCCTATGCCTGCGTCACAAACTACATGATTAACAAATGGTAGGAGGGGAGAAAGGGGTCTCGCCTTACTGGACGAGTATCATCGATGGATTTCATGCAATTTCTTGCGCCTCGAGGCAACGAAATGACATGTGGGGTGCTTCGGCCTTCGTGTTATATCGCTACCAATAATATTGACCTCTAAGAGAAACTCGTGAATGAATACAGCGATAAATCTTTCATTTATTACCTAAACAAATATG
The DNA here is from genome assembly GCA_932526445.1 of Phragmatobia fuliginosa. Classification (NCBI taxonomy): domain Eukaryota; kingdom Metazoa; phylum Arthropoda; class Insecta; order Lepidoptera; family Erebidae; genus Phragmatobia; species Phragmatobia fuliginosa. The sequence continues at coordinate 8,884,798 of OW052071.1, read as the reverse complement.
AAAATGTTTAGTGAACATAATTCGGAATCTCCTAATAAGTTTTTAGGGTTTTTAGTTATACAACGGTAGATAATTACTTCGTTTGATTCCATGGTAATTCCATCTTGACAGATACAGAGCGCCTTGCGTTAAACAACATGCGCACTTTTAATTACCTGAAAAACTTGCTAATCGTTTTGTTAAGGTACTTTTAATTTTGTGTGATAACCAAAAAAATTATATAGATTTTAATAGAATCTACATTTATGTTGTTTTAAAAAAAAAACAAATAAGTATACTTTAACTAGTGTAGATGGATATGTGATCAAGAATTATAAGAGAACAAAAAATTATCTATGTATATACATATGACATGAGATCATATATGATAGCCACAGTGAGTATTGGACGCCCTTAACTTAAAATGGAAACATATTCAAATACTTATATATAAACCACTATTTATACTGCAAACAAGATGTAGGTCCGATAAGTAAACATTCGATTCAGACAATTTGTTTCATACCCAAATACTGACACAGGTTTATCCAAAACGCATCAATATCCGGGTGATATGTCAACAAAATGCTTACACACTCTGCTTATACACACATACATATACGGTACAGCAACTAACGTCATCCCAGAGGCGACATAGAACAACATTTCATTGATTCCCACAGCGGTCATTGTCCTTACCAAAGTACAGCCACAAACATTGCCAATGCAATATTTTACTGCCGTTTTATAGCGCACATTTAGGTGTATAGGTCAGAAGCAATGCTTCCTATAATTCGATTGTCGAAACACTGAAAATCTATTGTTCTGCTTGAAGTTCGTTGAAAAGTATTGAACTTTATTGCGACTGCAACGACTTACCGATGTTAGTGGGCACATCTACATGCCTTTTATGTAGTTACACACGATTTAAAATTAATATTTTAAAACGTGTGTAACAGCATAAAAAGCATTTAAGATAGTATTTGTAGAGGAACTCAGGTTTGTCCATTGTATAATATAGACATTAAATGCCGCTGCTATATGTATAAATGAATAACTAAAAAGACTCAGTTACATTCGTTCTTACTAAAAATTTTTTTTTAAAGTTTCCTGTCAGAGAAAGTAAATATTTAAGTAAATGACAGACATTTCGTTATTATCATCATCATCATCAACGGCCTCTACCAGTTCACTACTGGACTTAAGGGCCAAGTTCAGCTAGACACTTAAAGGCTCAAGATAGTCATAATCCCCTCCTTCTCCCTCCCTTCCTTTACAAGACAACACGTGCTGGACTTGGAAGTCACCGCTTCAGAGTGGAGGAAATACGCACTAGAACGTAGCGGTTCGGCTCTTCCTTCTTATGCCGAGCAGTCAAAAGCTGGAACTCGCTACCAGCTCACGTGTTTCCTTCCCACTATGATTCCGCGTCCTTTAAGCGGGGCATGAAAAAGCATCTCACTAAGCCGCCATAGTGTGGGCCGCCATACTTTACTGTCTGCATTCACGGCAATAATGTGTGCTTTCTCCCACTCTTGAATTCTGCTCATGCTTTGCATGCATGCTTTGGATGCTCATGGAAAGCATGAGCAGAATTCAAAGTTCTTAGAGTCACTTTGGTAGGCTATATATAAAAAAAAATAAAAAAAATACATCCTAATTTAACATTTCGCAAAAAAATTATACATACGCAAAATACATATTCGAATATAGCACTCTGAAATGATTTCAGTATTCATAACACTCTAAAATGATTTTAATTTTAAGTAGAAACATTAATTCCGATATATTACGCTTAGATGTTATTTGTTGTATATATAGCGTATCAAACATATTTTATGTCACTTAAAGAAAAAAGACCAAATGCTCCTTTTTCAACAATTTTGTACTTATAACTTCAGTCAAGAGCAAAATTTATTGAATTATTCTCAGTGGCTTTAACTTTAGTCGATTTATGATTTTCACTCAATTTCCCCAGCTGTTATTACAACTATCAAGTACAAAGAAACTACTGAATTTGTAACTTCTTAGGGGAAACTTCAATTCGGAATAATTGCTTTTGACTCAAACTGCTGCTGTAAAAATTTGTATTTTGTAATTTCGCAATGAAACGTCTCGTAAATTATGAACGAGGGCTGAGTTGTTCTTGAATTGTTTTCTTCTTCAACCTAGTTTTAACGATCAAATGTATACAAACAACTTGTCAATGAAATGAGTGTTAATTAATATACAGTGAGGGGAGTGGTAGCTGAGGGCGTTTGGTTACGGGGTTCACATCAAGATTGTTAGGCACGTTAGTTTTGATTTCATATAATTTTGTCTTAATTTGGTTTAGACTTTAGAAAGAAAAGAATATATATAAGAGTAATCATCCAACATTCCTATTAAGTTATAACAATGTCGGAGATAGTAAGAGCTCGATAGGCTTTTCCAGCTGGCGTGGCATGTTGTTAGATTTAAGACGTCCTGTAGAGAACTTAAGATATACTTTAAGAGACACTCATAGTCAGGACTACAATTTAAAGTTCAATCAACTTGTTATCCGATGTGAGGTTCGAACCCATAAAACTTAGCGTAGTAGCAGACAGTTAGGTAGCTCTTGGACAGTCAAATTTTCCTCATAAAAAAATCTCTATAAAAGTGAAATTTTCCTTCAACCCAGTTGATTTGCATCGATGAACATTCACAAGTATAAAATAAAACGATAATCAAAATAATACACCAGGACTACTAATAGTCACTGACAGAAAGATAATACATTAAATGTTTGATCTCATGTATGAGTTCTTCATTTCATACTACACTTTGATTAAATTCCTTTGTTTCTAAGAAAACAGACTTAAATAAAAACTGTTTACTTTCCACTTCCACTCAGGGCTCCCATAGAAGTCTCCAATAACTCTATTACTAAGTTTCTAACACAACTCCGTTGTGTTAGTGCGTCGTATTAGCGAATAAACTTGATTAACAGAGCAGCTGCACAAAGTGTGTTAGTAGCATTATAAGCAATAGTTTTGGCCACTTACACTTTAAAGCTTTTTATAGAAATAAAAGGTTGTGTACTGAGTGTGGAGGTAGTAAATTTTTAGCAAATTTAAAAGCAGAATTCATTTTTGGACAAAATTAAGAGCCGCATATTTTCTTTTTGAAAATGCGTATTTTTTAAAGTGAATAGAGCTATGAACTACGCATTTAACGAAAGGAATATTTAGATGAGATTAGAAATTAGATAGATTTTATATTAACTAACAAACAAGGCTACCTTGGCATCAAATATAACTTTTATGTTTAATTAGCTGTTGTTTGAAAGTTAGAAATACGTTATTGTTGTCTTTAAAAACCTAAGAAAACTTGTGAAGGTCTGTTTTTAAATTATAAAAAAGTTTTAAGTAGATTATAATACCAATAACATGTACTAGAATCTAAAATTAAAAAATTACGTCCCCGTTTTTAGATTTACTACTAATTTCAATAGTTCCAGGAATCTCGAGTCTGTTGTTGAGTATTGCTACCAACTTTTAAATTGTATCGCCTGAAGGAAGAAGTCACTGCATACTTAGATACTTTTAATGTGAACCTTAACAATGGGCGAAAATATTTCTAAAGACGTTAACACTTTCGATTCAGTTAGTCAGTTGTGGATACAGTTCCTCACCGGCTGGGAGGGAAACTTCGCACTCTCGACTTCCCTCTTCGCCCGTAATGACTCAAGTTTCGTGTTTTTCTTGTCCCCAGTGCTTTACAACGATTTACTAGCACCCGGTTTTTACGAGCTTCAAACTTTTAAGGTATTGTGAAAAAATTAATTGAGTCCTCAAGACAACCAGATACAAAAACAGTAAGAGGGTTTTCTATGATCAACTTTGAGATTTGAATATTCAAAGGACGAGCAATATTTGATACTTTGAAAAGTTTGTAGTTTTTTATAAAACGGGTATAAATTAACTTCAAATGCAATCTTCTTCTTCTACTTAGCGTTTCGGTGATAAACGTTACGTGTCGAAAATTTATATTTTTCAGCATCAAATGCAATTTTATAGCGCAAAGACTGCACGGTTGGCCTGGTGGCTTAAGCGGTCGCCACGCCGCTTCCTAATGCGCCAAGTGTCGTGGGTTCAAATCCCACGTAGGATAACACTTTGTGTGATTTACAATTTGTTGTTCTGAGTCTGGGTGTGCTTTGTGTCCGTTTCATGTATGTTTGTAAAGTCCCCCGCGACACAGGTATTTATATTCCTAATGCGGGAGTTGTCTGTATGTGTTATGTGAAAAAAAAACAAAAAAAAAACAAAATAGGTGTGTATACTTATTTATTCAATAAACATCAAATCAGATTGCCTCGCATTTATAGCTGCAGATAGTAACGTGATACTTACACTAATATAGTCACATATTGATCTTCTTTCTTGCTAACGTTAATGATAGTAAGTTCAATAAAGGACGAATAACTTGGAACTACTTTTTTAGAATACAGACTTTCCCAAAGCTATATTCATCTTGGTAAGCCTTAATAGTAGATTAGTACACAAGGGCTGTAAGGAATCAAATCCCAAAAAAACAATATTTAAATTAAAAGTTTTCTATTCCCGCCTCTTTTCATTAAAAAGAAACAAGTAAAGAACTTTTTAATTGTTTTTTTCAAGAATGAAATTGAACTTCGACGTTCGATTTTTAAAATTGATGACTAATATACTCACACGAAGACAAGGCTGAATAGCAAAGCGACCGCTTTGGTCATTGGGCTGAATGCATGATGTCTTTGCCAGTATGATGGTTAGATGTACGCGAACTTTTTGTAAAAAAGAACAGTTTTGTTTAATTACTTACCGCCCTAGGGCTTTTCTAGCTACATTATTACCCTAGTGCGCTAATAAGTCACTTACAAGCCCCCATTTGGAGGTAATAAGAACCTACTTACCGAACATGAGAGATGTAAAAGATTTTACTTACCTGTTAAAGACAATGAACTGCCTCTGAGATCGACTTGAAAAGTGGTTTTTGACTTGATAGAGGTAATTATGATGAAAAACGATGTTTCTATTAATACTCGTATTTACATCTATATGTTTCGTTACTTGCTCTGCATATTGCAACCACTTTGAGTATAGCACTTTTCGAGCTATATAACCATTTAAAGTAAAGTATAATTCAAAAGATTTCTTTCTCATATTTGGGTACAAAATTTTACTATTCAATTATAAAGGACAAAAATAATGAAAAGGAAAATGTTGAACAGGATTTTGTTAATACAAATAATTACGCTAAAAACCTTCATTAGCAGTATTCTACCCTTAAGTTGGATATAATTTTCAAATATTAGAGGGAACAGTAATTGCATTAGAGTGAAATGTAGATAATTTTAATGTACAGCATGTAGGTATAAATTACGTCACAAAAAATCTTTATAATTTTATAACCCTATATTTCTTTCTTTCTTTTTTTAGTTATTTAGTAAACCCAAGTTCGCTTAAAAACGTGACATATGTCGGCTGAGATTTGCTCAACGAATTTACAGATGGATGAACCTGTAGGGACCCTTGGTGGTAAATAACTAAACATAGGGAAATCTATTGTAAAAAAATGTGCCCTACCCTAAAGTCCAAGGTAAGGTTGGAACTCCGAAGAATGCGCAAATATATTAAGTCTACTACTACTACCTGTGTTTCGCGTTGTAACCCGCCACTATTGTTGTAACGCCGCGAAACAAATGTAGTCCAGTCCAGACTAGTCCGGCTGTTGCAGAGATTAGCCGGAACAAACAGACAAACATTTATGAAATTTACTTTTTTGGTGTAAGTACCGTATTTAATTTACACTGTACTGTACAAATACAGTTCTATTTTATTTATTTGTATTTCGGGAAGCAAAATAAAACAACTTAGAATAACAACAATCTTTGATTACATAATAATATTATAATTATGAAGCACAGGCTTTACTTACGAACATTATAATAATGCACCATGTGATATCATGTCTAATAATTATATTTATATGGGTATGTTCAATGATATTTTATATATAAAAAAAGTTGGGTATGTTTAAGAAACTATTTAGTTGCGCATAATATTCTATTTTGGGTACTTATGTTTCTCACCAAATTTAATAATATATTATAAATTTTAAGGCGGTATAGAGTATACCGGGTCAGCTAGTTTATATATACCTATATATTTTCTAAAAACTAAAACACAACTCATTTTGAGTGGTAATTTGATAAAAACCACTAAACTAACAGAATAAAACATATGAGTAATGCTCTCGCTAATTGGAAGAATTAATAAAAATATTTCTACAACATTGTTTTGCTTACAAAATAGCTTATTATTACAAAATCAATATGGTAGATAACAACGGTGAACTATTAAACGCTGTTGATGATAATGATAAATTATATTTAGAACACACCAAAACATGCTGTTATCATTGACACCATTATAAATATTTGGCTTTTAGAGGGGGGGACGCCCTTCTTTGAATAACTCGCAAACGGATACCAAAATCGAAAAATGATTTTAGCAACCTTCCAATTATTTTATAAGACCTATCTGATGATACCCCACACGATGGGGTAGACGCGAAAAAAAAATCATCCCCACTTTACGTGTAGGAGAGGTACCACAAATAAAAATATTTTTCATATTTTGATTGATGCACTTTATCGACGTAATAACAACGTGCATAGTTTCATCTTTCTAGCACCAGCTGTCTGGGACGGATTGACTAATCTATGTATAAGAGTTCCGAGTCATGAACTACGGAACCCTAATAGCCTAAGTTACTCTTTATATCATTAGCCATCTGCCACGTCAAAATCAGTCTGACCGCTCCAGACATTAGCTGGAATAAACAGACAGATATAAACAGCTAAAAATAATAAAAAATGCTTTCTTGAATTAAGCAACGTACGTATACTCCTTAATGTATTAAGCGAGTAACTGACAGATTGATATAAAAAAATCGGCCAAGTGCGTGCCAGGCCATGCACAGGAAAGGATTCCTCAGTCACCAATAGTTAATTGTTATGTTTACGTATTAATGCGTTAATTTTGTATGACTTTTTCCAAGTGAGCGCATTATACAAGTTAAGCCTCTATAACTCATGAACTAACAAAGTCATCTAATCCGTTATAGTTTTCCTTGAAAGTTCATTATATGAACCACCATCATCAATTTTTCAGATTTTTTGAGCCAGCCGTTTAACTGGAGGGAGGGGGGGAACGCCCCGTTTTTACAAAAAAGTGCCCTTTAAAGTGGAATATCTCGCAAACGGATACCTAAATCAATAAATCGGCTTAGAAACCCTTTTTTTTATTATTTTTAAAAAACCTATCTAATGATACCCCACACATTGGGGCAGCCGCGAGAAAAAAAAATCATCCCAAGGTCACGTGTAGGGGAGGTACTCCAAATAAAAATATTTTTCATAATTTTATTGTAGCACTTTGTCGACGTAATCACAACACATATTCATGCAAAGTTTCATCTTTCTAGCACATGGCGAATCTATAAGTGTTCCGAGTCATAAACTTCGGAACGCTAAAAAGACTCTTCAATGTTAATTATTTGTATGTATTGTATAATGTATAGACATAGATGAGTTGCTAGTTTTGAAACATGTAAACTATCACAGTTTAAAAAAAATAGCGTATACAAATTGACAAAAGTCTTAATAATTCCTAACATGTGCCTAACGTAAGCTAAAGTTAGAAACGTCAATATTCATGCATTCGGATCGTTTCACCCGCTACGGCAAAGTAGAAAGCGAGCATTGTCAAGTGGAATGGAACTAAGCCAAAAACCAGTAGCTTGTAGTGGAAGCTCGGCTTTAGACCGGACTTTCAGTTCTCTTGCCCACGTTGCCGATGCGTTGTGGGGTTTGATTTATTCGTATTCAGGCCTCAAGTGGGACTTTTGAACTCTACCGCTTTACCATTGGTTGCGGGCAAGGGTTCCGTAAATTATGTTCCACACTTTGTTGTGAAACTTGATTATTCATGGTTCACAAGGTTTCTGCACTAACTTTTTTTCAAAATGTTTTTACTTCGTTATATTAAAGATGGATAACAAGCCTTCTGACTGAATTTTGCCAGAATGTGGAAAAAGTCAAAATATTTTAAAGCAAGGAGTTGAAGCAACTCTGATAAAATATATTCGAAAAATATTAGGACAGATAAATTTATTCCAAGTAAAAGCGGTATCTGACAGACATAACCCATAAATTAAGGTTACCGCATAAATTAATAGATTACCATAAAATTATTTAAACTTACTAGTACTTGTTACCCGTTAATCTTATTTTTTATGTGAATAACGATAATAGACTTGGTAGAATTAGGCAGATATATAGTATTTCTTCGACCACCCTAATGGACTTAACCAGAGAACTATAAATTCCAACGCCCCTTTCTAAAAGGATAATCACACAGACAACTCTGAAACAAATGGGAATTTAGAGCTCCCAGGGTGGAGGCCTAATTGACAAAACATACTCGATTACAGCGCGTCCCTTCAAGTTGGTAGTGAAAACAAATTGCTGTGGGAAATGACTTTTGTAACAAAATTAATTAGGAAATACCAGATTTCAACGTTTTTATATTATCGAGAATCCACGAATCATTGTTAGGTTAAATTTTAATATGGCCGAACGTTAGTTTAGTAGGTTAATTCACAAAAATTTTTGATCAAAAACTGATTTTTTGTCACCTTTAAGTTGTTGAGGATAACTGATTACTAGATGTCAATGTTCCATTAACATGCATTGTTACTAGTTAGAACTAATTCTGTATTGATGCAAATGACATCAGCAAATTATTGATCACTGTATATATATTATGGAAGTTGTGCAGTTAAGAGTGAAGTTATTAATAATATAAAACGGTAAGATAACATGATAGATTTAGTTATATATTATATTCAAGTTAGAATAGTAAATAGGGTTGAGCTATTACAAGTTCCTTAAAAGAGCGCAGTGCTTAAAATGTTATATGTATGAAATTCTTAACGATTGTTTCTTTTAAGTATATGAAGCACACGGTCGGATCTTCAGAAGGATTCTCAATATGTTCTTAAGTGCTCTCTAAACAGACATCATTTACGATCGAATCTCAAGCGATAAAGCATTGCATTTTTAATTAAATGCCAGTACTTTATAAATACGCGTCATACAACTGCTTTGTACACAAAATTACTTCATCTATTGTTGTGTCATCGTTCTGGTTTTCGTTCCCTCACCGCGTCCGTTTAAACCTAGTTGCACTGGCTTATTCTACTATAAATTCATTTAGTATTAAATTGTTTTTCTAAAATTTTAATAATCCAGAGGAAAAAGAAATGTACTATTCTTACTAATATTTCGAAGTAGATTCGATAAAACCGAAAGAAAATTATAATGAAATTTGATAAGGAGGTATATTGACTGAAGAAAAACATGGCTACCTCGTTGTTACTGTAGCAAAAACTTATATTAATTATATCAGTACTACACGTTTTGATATATTTCTATCGTAAAACTAAAAAAACATAGACGTAGATGTTTGCTACGACATGCTATCAACTAACTGCAAACTTGTTTTATTTAACACAAAAGCTTGAAACTTGAGCGTACAAAACTGTGAATTGCGGTGTGAAGCAGTATGTTACACTAAAGTCCTTGCATCTGGCAACTTTATTCAATTAAGTCAATTATTTCATAATCAATATTTAATGATATGAATAACATATTATACACTCGGTTCCAAAAATAACGGGTCAGTCACATAAACCCGAATATCTCCCGAACTACGTATGCCATCCTAATGAAACGAAGACTGTTCAATTGAGAATTTAATTATACAGATAAAAAATAAAATAAAACTTAGTTACACCCACAATATTAATCTTAAATTAAAAAAAAACTAAAGTAGTCATATTTTTCATAAGATTACATTTTTTTTATGATTGTTTTTTTGCTGTTTTTCATCACTGGAGGCTTCATCACGTGGAGGCAATACAAAGTATTAAATGAAGAAAGTGATGAAAAACAGCAAAAAAACAATCATAAAAAAAATGTAATCTTAAGAAAAATATGACTACTTTAGTTTTTTTTTAATTTAAGATTAATATTGTGGGTGTAACTAAGTTTTATTTTATTTTTTATCTGTATAATTAAATTCTCAATTGAACAGTCTTCGTTTCATTAGGATGGCATACGTAGTTCGGGAGATATTCGGGTTTATGTGACTGACCCGTTATTGGTTTATGTGACTGACCCGTTATTTTTGGAACCGGCTTTACATTGAAGTGTATAAAACCATATAAAACTTTTAGGTTGACTGCCTCGGTTACGGTGGTAGTGTATGCCACTGATGTGCTTGAGGTTCGATTCCCGGGTCGCACCAAATGTTTGTGTGATCCCTAATTTGTTTAAGAGTTTGGGTGTTTTCTATGTATAATAAGCGTGTATTTATAAAAAAAAGTATGTTTATTTATTTATATCAGTTGTGTAATACACATAATACACGTTCTGCTTAGTTTGGAAACTAGATGGCGTTGTGTGTAAGATGTCCGAAAGACTTATATATTAAATTCCGTAAACTTTTTGTTGTTAATAAATAAATACCATAATAAAGATCATATAAAATTACTATAACCGCTGTTATAACACAGTTTTTACATAAAAACAATACCAAAACTAGTTAATCTAAATAATGAAACAAAATCATCAATTGACTTCTGTACACCACTACAAATGACTAGCCAATTTAAGAATATACTGGAATATAGAATTAATGAATGTAAAAAAATATTTATTTTTATCAGTCGTTAGTGATAGATAAGTTACAAATTACGAAGTTAAATGAGAATGCAATGATTACGTAATGTGTGTATCTTATCTTACCTTATTGTTAGATAACAATAAGGTAATATTATTATTTAAAGACCTATAGATTCTAGGTCTTTAAATATAACTATCACTAGTTTCTTTTTGAACTTACGAGGTACATTTCAAGTTTGAATTTTGAAGAATGAAAATTTGAATAAACATGAAGCTTGTTCAGAGCCATTGATGCATAAGCATATTACTTAGCTGCCATTGTGTAGGTTAGGATGGTGACCACTACTCTTGAATCGTGTTTCCCATCGGGCAGAGAGTCTCTTTGGCAGACTTAAATATAAAGAAAAATTTTCTTCTGATTTATAGAGGCCTGTCACAGAAATAAAGTTACATTGATGACTATAATCTATGATTCTTAAAGTACTATCACAATAACTTTGTTGCTTACAACCTCACAACCAAACCTTAGTTGCTTTTTATCCAGTTTCCCCTAATTTTGTGGAAAAAAATGCAATGAATTAAACACAAAAGGAAAATTCTCCAACTTGTCGAGGTGATAATGCTTTTCTATAATGCAAGGTGATCGATGTTATAGAGAATTAATTTACTCCGTACTTCGGTGTGTTTCAGTAGTTCGTTAGATGGCGATCTACCATATTTCTGTTGCACTATACTTGTATGTGGAAGCGGCGCGGCTTTAAACCCTATTATAAATTCATGCTCAAGTAAAATTAACTCATTGGTAGATATTTTTTCTGTTTATGCATTCATTCTTGGCAACCCTAAATATTATTTACCTATAAAAAGTTATCACAATATTTACATCATATTGACATAGTGTCAAAATACAGTTGATAGCCTTTGTCCGCCCAAAATCAATTTAAAACAAGACACTTAAAAGAAGGGGTCTCTTATCTTAGCCTGGCAGCTGTCTTGAAACAACAGTAGGGATGAGGGTCCATAGATTTTATTAATACCATATTTTTTCCGTCATACACGTATCCTGTATAAATATGTATTTATATAGCAATAATGTTATTATTTATATTCGCTTTTATGATTTTTAAACTTTTGACGGATCTTGTATAAATAAAATATCTCAAGTAGTTTACAATAGTGTAAAATTAGATCGCAAAATGTTACCTTTTATAATAAATGAGACGTTAATTGTATAGTAAAAGGTTCAGTAATGTGTCAATAGCTTGGCTATGACCGCATCGATCACTTCGTCCGACTGATCGGACGAAGCGGACTTTTTTCGAGTGACATAGACTAAAAACATTGTATCAAAAGAATACGTGGTTAGCTCATAGGTTTTCAAGCTTGATTTCTGCATTATTGGTGGTGACCATTGTTATAAGTATCATCCCATGATCACGACATTTACAAAGAAAATTTGATACATTAACAAATAATAAAACAGATTTTTGAGCCGGACGTTTAACTTTTAGAGGGGGGACGCCCTGTTTTTACAAAAAAAGTGCCCATTAAAGTGGAATATCTTGCAAACGGATACCTTAATAAAAAATCGTCTCATAAACTCTATACTATTTTTAAAAGACCCATCTAATGGTACTCCACAAGATGGGGTACGCGCTAGAAAAAAAATCATCCCACTTTACGTGTAGGGGAGGTACCCCAAACAAAAATATTTTTCATAATTTTATTGTAGCACTTTGCCTACGTAATTATAACACATATTCGTGCAAAGTTTCATCTTTCTAGCACTTACCGTTTGGAGGGCAAGTCGAGGACGGACGGACGGACGGACGTATGGGCAGACGGACATGACGATATGTGTGTTTTTGTGTGTGTTTGTTTGGTTGCCATTGTCTTTCGGTTAATAAAATGATTATATTGTTTGGCAATAATAGTGTTAGAATGTATGTTGGTAAAAAGACTGTGTATATTGTTTTGTAAACTTGACTAATTTTATTGTAGCATTTTGTCGACGTAATCACAATACATATTCATGCATAGTTTCAACTTTCTAGCACCAACCGTTTGGGCGGTAGGTCATCGACGGACGGACGGACATGGCGAATCTATAAGAATTCCGAGTCATGAACTACGGAACCCTAAAACAAAGTTTTTTTTAAATAAAATTACACTTTTAGAAGTATTTATGCACAAAGCCCTCTTAAATGTTTTATAGGCAACAAACATGACGAAGAGAGGGCGTAATGTTTCATCAAGTGTTTGCAGACTTGACCCGCAAACACTTGATATACTGCCGACGTAGACCCACTCTTAACATAATCATTTAGCTTAATTGGAGGGTTTACTTGTACTACGTAGGGTTTACTACCTATGTAACACAATGAAAAGATCATGCCTGTGTGATTACTTCCCTAACGCAGTTTACTCTGATATTTTTTTTTTTTTGCATAATATATGCACCTTTATCTGCGTCTCTTATACTAAGACGTTTGATTCCTTAAAATTATCATCATTATCATCATCTTAACGTTCTTCCTCATTGCTTCCAAAGCTTACACTTCTGAGCCTGGGGTCCGCTTCCCTGCTCTTCCTTCAACATTTTGTTTGATCTCCGGCATGTCTTACGACGTCAAGCCACCACTTCTTCAGTCTACCCATTCTAACGGGACCAGGCGAGAATGCGAGCCAGACATTTGTTACTCACGTATCCGCCCAGCACGTAGCCAAATAGTTGGTGCAAACGTCTCAAGGTGTCTTTTCTGTATTTTGTCTGCGATGTCATGGATGCTCCTGTCATGCCGCGTATGTGGGAGTTTCTCACGTGATCCTATTGTATATTCATTTCCGTGACATGCAGGACTTATTATTGTCTCTCCAGCACCTGCCACGCTTTCCATATGTAAGAAGATGCCTAGTGATAGTTTATATACTCATCCATTCAGCCTAGCAGTCATTTGCCAATACCAGTTTTCAGATTTTTGAGTTGTTCATGTGCTCGACCAAGTGATCGCCTATGCGGACAGATACGGATTTCGTACACCTAAACCCTATTTAATCGGTCTTCGTCACATTAAGCTTCAGACCGCCTTTAACAAGCGCCTTTCTCCACGCTTTGCCACGTCACACCGATTTGCCTCTGTCCGAATCAGCAAGCGTGGTATCTTTAGCATTCCAAGGGAACCATATGGGCTGCTCATGGGTTTATCGGATGCTGTCCGATAAAACGTCTAATATCATGCTAAGCAGACACGGTCTATGGACGGATTTTTGGGGAACTCCGACGGTGATGGGAAAGGTTTTTCTGTCGGAAATACCGGTCCGAACCATAGGAATGGATTCGTTGTATATATCTTAAATAATATAAAAATATGTCTCTAAAACCTCTTTGGATTGCAGGGCTCACCAGATTACTAAACGAGGAAAACAGTCGAAGGCCTTCTATATATCCAGGACCAGGCAATGCCGAGGCGGATTTTTCGTCCTGTATTTCTCTGCGACAATCCCTAAAACAATGTTTCACTAAAGTTTAACTGTTATGTAAGTGTTACAGAACAGTACACTAAACATTTCTTATAACTCATCATACTTTAAAAATATTCTAATTCAACACACACTATAGTTGCGGTGACTTTGGAGTTGAAATAATTCACCTGAACCCGTAAAGAATCTATTTCGTTGAATAAGAGTGCCCGTGAGGAAGAACTGAATATAGGTTTCTAATATAAACCAAAACACAGTTGTGTGCCTTGGTTTGTTTTGGTATAAATTCAACTGTAACAGATTTAAAAGCACCGTTTCTAAAAAGATGCAACAACCAAGATAATGACACAAATACCGACACAAAAATCACTTTGTTTTAAGACACAAAAGTTCAAGAAAATAAAATGTAAAGTTAAACCTGCATAAATAAGGCTATAAGTGTATTAACTTGGGGTTGACATAAATAACATGAAATAACCAGATAGTGACGTAAAAATATGTCTTCCTTATTTTGTAGTATCATAGGTGAGTCTCTGCGGTCTCCCCTTCCATCACTTACGCACCTTAGTCCCGATAACATTAAGTCTTGAAAGAACAAACTCAAAACTTTTATAATAAAATTGTCTAACGAGTAATTTTCTTTGAGAACTTTTTTATACTGACAATTATTTACGATAATAGCCTGCCATAAAGTCTTCAGCTGAAATATTATTACAGTATTCGAAATACTTAAAAATATATTTACGTTTGTCACGATACAGCAATTATTTTGAATCCATAAAGCAAACATTCGTTTCGTTGTCAACCATAATTACTTTTACCTCAAACACATTTTCATGTTCCAAATATCCAGATATCGAAAATGACAGTTTAATCGTTGTCATACAATACTGCGGTTTAATTACCCTATCCGAGGCACAACGTAAAGTGTTTAAGTATAGCTGTCACATCCAAATAAAACGCTCTTTCTCACATCCAAGAGGAAAAGTCATTGGGGAAATTCGTGGGGTGCGACGCACCGGCGTGTTTTCACTCCAGCCAGTGCCGTTTTCGCCTACGCCGCGAGAGGGCGCCGTCCGCGCGCCTGTGTCGACCACGTGACTTGTTGCTCAAAACACACAATTCTCATTCGCACACAAACAAAACATGCATCCCGATGCAACATGATGTGTTTAATATGATAAGGAGAACATCTATACCTCGTTGACATGAATTTTATAGTAAAACCCTTCTATAACCATGCCAAACTATTTATGCTATTAAGTTTCATACTCGTGGTATTATTCACCGGCATTTTTCTCCGTACAAAAAATCAGCAATCACAAATCACGACTTTGGACGACATTCAAGAGCTCGAGGACAGTACTGAATACGAGTCCATGATAAATGTGAGCGCAACGGAGCCGAGAAAAACGAGAAGAAAAGAATACCTGTACCGCCTTTTGACAAATACTACCCGTTCCCTCATACAAATGGAAATAAAAGCTAGGAGACTGGAGGAAAATATGCGTAGGATTAAGGAGAAGACTACAGATTTATTGTGGAAGAACAAGGACAAAGCTTTGTGGCATATTTTGTTCAAGAATATAAGCAGGCATATTTCAATCCGACACGAGTTCCACCAACACGCAAGTCTGAGGCGTATAATGCAAGACAGTAACACGCACACACACAATAGAAAGGCGGGACGTAGAAAACTTCTATTCCGAAGATAAATAAAAATATCAGTAGTAGCGTTAGTTTATTGTAAAATTTGTATACATGCTATGTGAAAGACTTTAAATTCTGAACTGACAATAAATGTATTTTAAGTCGTATAGTGATGCCTCGACGTGTGTTGGAGCGGAGTGCAACACGATTGTCTTACAAAACACGTATGTACTATATGTTTGTCTTATTTTCTCCCGTACTATTTTATTTCAAGGTACTATATCTTCGCCTTGTACAGTCTTAATGACGCGAGGTTACACTTGCTGAATTATAATATTACTTGTATGTATGTTCTTCTTTTTTATGGATTTTCTTATATTTTGTTAAGACATATTTTGATTTATGGTGTTCTTAATGATCGTTTGGGAGATAAAAACTTCTTTTGTTTTCGGGAAAGTAAGCAAATGGTCCAAATTTCCTGTGAAAGTTATTTAATAAAAAGAAAATGATATTTCGTAATAACTTTTACTGTGAACATTTTAAGTGGTTAGACATAGGATATAATTATAAAATAAAATAATATATTATATAGCTATATCTACTAATACAAATGCTTAATAACTTTTTTCTTAACATGTATACATTTAAATCTTTTTTTTGTGAGAAAAGTCGCTAGTTCAACATTTTCATAATCTCTCTGAATTCATTCACGAATATAAGACATGATCCCACTTTCACTTCAGCGTGCTGATTCTTCCGGCGATAACGGTTAATCCAGTTCTCTGTTCAATTTTCTCGTTAAATAATTTGCTACGTAAATCAAAATCTATAGAACCAAAAAAGTAGGAATGGTGTATTACAAACTCATTTACGGTCTCTAAAATGTTTTAACTTTCATAACAAGAGCGAGTTTATTACTGTCTAATAATTATTTTGTAATCAAAGATGGGAAAATTAAAAAGAAGTACAGTGGAAGAGTAGATGTTAAATTGAGGTAGAACATTAGAAAGTAAGTTACATTGCTTGTACAGATTTAATAGTAAATTATACTTTTATACAACATAAAACATTAGCGATGAATCAATCTTTTGGAATTGACATGTACCTAATGGACCTGGTGGTACAGTAAATGAAATCTGACGTCAGATTTCATATTTGAAAACGTTTAATTACGAGTATTATTCCCCTCCTAAAGCTAGCCTCACACGGTAACGTGTACCTGACATATTGAACTACATGGCATGGCATATCCATCAAGTAAGCTTAAACTGAGTGTAGGACATAGGCATAGTAATGAAACATACACGCTCCAGTTTACCTATGAAGTTCATCTGTACAGACACATCTACCAGGTATGAATTACTAACTAAGGTGTGTCATATACCTCACCGCATATCGATTCCAACATTCATTTAATAAAGCGATAAATACCCTCTGTTAATATATATATAGATGTAACTATATTTCAACAATCCATAATGTCCCACTGCTAGGCTAGCGTCTCCTCTCAGAAGAGGGTTAAGGGCATACATACCCACGCCAGCCGAGTGCGGATTGGGGACTGGAAAGACACGCATCTTTTGATAAATGATATTTATTTCTGTAAGTAAATCTTTTAAGACATTTTTACAAGTCGGACTTATAGCTAGAAGGCACCGGCATTTCCTAAGACTCACTCTGGGAAGAAACGCCGAAACAAACCACAGAGGTGTCTTTTTTTTTTTTAAGTCCGTGTACAACATTAAAGAGAACTATGTGAGTGCAGTATAGGGTCTGGGTTGGCCTTTTGAAGAAAGGACCATAGTTTTGAGTCGACCTGTCCATACAGACGGCACACGGACCCCAGCCATCGTGTAGCCTAACCGATGTAGTCAGGATCCACAACCCGGAACACGACACTGCCGCCAGCAGGACACTTGAGTAGGCCGTGGAAACACTCAAAACCACCAGAAAATTACTAAAATATAAACTAACATTACAAGCCTACACTATACTCACATTTACAATTTCAACGAGAAAATAAAGAAATTATAACAATAGAACTACGATTCAAATTCATATTTACATTAGTATCATTCCCTTAAGACATAAGAATTGCTTAAACGATATTATGTTTTCAACATTTCTAAATAAACCGATATAATGAGATAAAAGTACATTTATTTGTACGGAGATACAAACAATAACAAACGCTATACTGAGACAAATATAACTCCACACTATATGAGTAAAAGAGACGAGAATAAGAATGTGTATCATTGTGCTGTTACTCGCTCGCTCATGCTCATCAGGCATCAAGTCATTTACTGTCAGTGTGACCGGTCGCCGGTAAAACTGTTTTGAACCTGCCATGTCTTGTTGTAAGTTAACCATTTTATTTATTTTCCTCCTGTATTCAAAAGTTAAAAGTGTAAATTTAATACCGATTCTTCTTTGTTTTCTTGGATAAATTCTAAACCTTTTCTCTATACTCTAATAATTATACTAATTGGTCTTGACTTTGTTATTGAAATCAGGATGATAGTCGTCAGTTTATCAGCTAAGAAATAATTGTAATTAGTGTGTTCAAGATGACACGCAACGAGTATCAAGAAAATAATAGTTATGTAAGACAAAACATTGATGCTTAGTTTCGAGAATGTTTGTATCAGTAATTGTTCGAAGTTAAATAGTTGTACATTATTACTTAGTCATCTTACATACTTAGGTAAACATTAATTAAGGGCAGTCATATACGCACACAAACTTACACACACTTACAGACGTACGTAAGTATTTATGTACAAACTGTTTATGTTGATATTTACTTAATGGATAACTATCTCAGATATAGGTTCAGTATCATGGATCTTCTATCTACTTACTAATTGGTGCCTAGTGTTTCATAGCTACCTGTATGGTAGTCATCAGCGTACTTGTATTGAAAATTAATATTACTCTTGGTGCAATATATTAATAAAGATCTGCTACAAATATGCAATTGGAGTAAAGAGTATGGATTAAATGTGAATCTAAAAAAAAACCAGATTACTATAAAAGATAGTAGGAGAACCCTTCAATAAATTGGCGGCAATTAACTGGTATCTCTTGTGACCGGGTCAAATATTCCATATAGTGACAAAGGGATCTATGTGGACAAAAACATGTTCTGGGCCCCACAGTTTATTGAAATTAGCCAAAACTTATTGGCTACAGCGGGATCACTCGGAAGACTTCGTCTCTTTCTTCCCACTATCCCGAAAGTCGCCCTAGCATAATCCCAAATGGTTACCTATTCGCCTTCACCGTAATGCTCATATTCTCTATATTTTATACAGTAATCTGTTTTTTCCACATTCACCACCCTATCTCAAACAACGCTTTGAGTTTATATACAATTGACATTGTAGGCTCTTGAGAATTGAGATCGTTGGAGAATTTGAATTGCCAATCTCTTCATGTCTTTAAAAAGAAAGTCACGGACTACATCTGACAGTGTAGAGGTTGCTGGTTGATCGTTGCTGGTGTGTGATACGCAATATGTATATTTGCGTGTGATATATGTGTATATATGTCTGTATGTATATGACGTGTTTGTGTATATGTATGTTTATGTATGTATTCATATGTATTAGTATTGTTACTGTGGAAACATGTAGTAAGTTTATAAATAAAATAAACAAATTATGACTATCCAATTCTACAATATCCGTACAAAGGTTGTCTGGAAGAAATCGTCGTTAGCGATAAGACTGAATAGATTGTAATACCAAATTATTAATTTCCTATAATACCTTATTGGTGTAAAATAAAATAAAATAAAATTAACCGTCGTGATCGTATATATAGATCCAAGTTATACTGAATACCATGATAGATATTCAGTTTTATATAACATGACCTTCCTAATGGGAAAGTTAATAACCTCAACATTCTGACTGGCCGGTTAGTCTTGCGGTTTGTAAATCTGATTGCGCGGCCAGAGATCGAGTTTGTTTCTTTTCTTTATCTTGGTGTAATGTATCTATAATTTGCATTGCATAAAACTGCCCCGGTGGTAAAGTGGTAGAGTATGGTACTGCGTGCGCTTAAGGGGTCAGGTGGAACCTGGAACTTTCAAACAAATTTTTGTCTGAACTGCAATTATTTGTTTCAAGTTTAGGTGTTTTCTATCTATAATATGTGTGTCTTTACCAAAAAAGTACATATGTATTATATAAGTTATCTAGTACCCGAAGTACAAGCTGTGCTTAGTCTGGGTCTAGAGTCTATACTAGATAGTGTTGTTAGTCAGATGTGTGAAATATACCTTCATTTATTTATTCATGTGTGACATAATTATTATTACTCTTATTGGTTTACAGCCATCAAACACTTGACCGAATTGATTATAGCAGTCAGTTTAAATATAAAAAAAGTAATCTCAAACATACGCAAAATTTCCATAAACACTACACATCTGATAACGGTATGGGTAAATAAAACATTGTACCAAAGTGAACAGCGGGGCCAAAAGATTCCTCTAAAAACTTGTGTACTACATTATTAAAATTACCTCATCCAATGTTGTTGGAACAATTTTTGTTAGTCAACTAACTATGAATACTGAAACTTAATTGTATATAAAACTATTCCATTACTGACAGACTGACAGACAACGCTCAGCCAAAAATACTAGAACTACTTCCTTGAGGGGCGTAGGTTAGCACCAAGATAGGATTTTGGAAAGTTCCACCCCTAAGGGTGTAAAAATCTCATGTATAACTTTGATTTTATTTTCTATGGAAAGCCGCGAGCAATAGCTAGTAACTTAAAATGATAAAAAATGATAAAATGATAATTATTTCTGTAAGTAAATCTTTTCAGACATTTTTACAAGTCGGACTTATAGCTAGAAGGCGCCGGCATTTCCTACGACTCACTCTGGGAAGAAACGCCGAAACAAACCACAGAGGTGTCTTTTTTTTTCTTTTTTTTTTTAAGTCCGTGTACAATATTAAAGAGAACTATGTGAGTGCAGTATAGGGTCTGGGTTGGCCTTTTGAAGAAAGAACCATAGTTTTGAGTCGACCTGTCCATACAGAGGGCATACGGGCCCCAGCCATCGTGTAGCCTAACCGATGTAGTCAGGATCCACAACCCGGAACACGACACTGCCGCCAGCAGGACACTTATATACTTACATTATCTACTAGCTGAGTCCCGCGGTGCTACCCACGGTTATTGTTGTCAATCTCGAGTAACGCCGTGGAGTGAAGCTAGTCTAAAAAAAATTTGCCTTAGTTACTCCTTATATCATCAGCCAACGAAAGTCCCGTTAAAATCAGTAAAACCGTTTCAGAAATTACCCGGAATAAACAGACGGACAGACAGAAATTTAAAAATTCAATTTTTGATTGCAGTACCGTAAATACTTTGATAGTCATTTAGTAAAAAATTGATTATTTGATATTACAAACATATACTCAAATTTTATTTATTTCTTAAAGTATATTTGTATAGATTGTCGAGTGCATCTTGTTGAGGTTCATTCTAGAATTTAATTCAATTATACTATATATACTATACAAAAATATTTTTGATAACTTAGTAGCATATCCTTCTATGTTGTCGACTCATAGACGCACGCGCCTACTCACTATCGTCATTAACGGTCGAGTAAGCTGTGACCCGACCGCACGTGAGCTGGAGATGACATAAGGCTTCCTTCTCAGTCATTCACAGATAGTATACAGGGAGCGAGTGAATAAATGACTGTTCAAAATTTATCGACTTAGTTTATTATTTATAAGAAATCCAAAAATAACATCAGCGTTGGTTGTTATTTTGATATAAATTAATGCCCCAGGAAATGTGGACAAATTAAATACAGAACGAGAAAAGTGTAAATATTTAGAAGAATTGTATAGACTATGGACATAATTCTATTTATCTACATTAAGTATTTTTACACTAAATTATTTATTATTTAAAAAAAATATATTAAATATATTACTATTCCTATTTCAATTTAATATCAATAGGCAAATCTTAAAGGTACTTTCCGATTTCGGACACAGTATGTTTCCTGATTCCGCGTGGTCGCTTCTCTATTGCTATTTGTCAGCTATTTAACAAACTTATTCGTTCGTGTCACACGATAAGAGAAATAAAAGACCAGAAAGGTCACGGTATGAAAAAAAGTGTCAGACACATCAAGCGGGTTGCAATTTATCATTCCTGCCTCGAGGCACGACCTCAAAGAGCCTTAAACGAGCTCCCTCAAACGAACCCTAGTGATTTTAATCTCACTGTTTAGATAAAGAATCTTTTTGTCATAGAAAAATTCAAGAAGTTTTTTAATCTTAAACGCGTATTGGATTTAACAGGCCCTGTCAAAGCTACGGAAATGAGTGGAGATGAAGTACCTGTCTCAATTTATGTTCAATTTAATCTTAAATGGTTTAAGATTAAGATGCTGAGATTGTTTCAATAATCGGATTTTCACAAAATAAATATTAACTTAAGAAAAATAGACAGTACCACGATAATATTTTATTTCAACGAGACTATTCAAATCGACCTCCGTGAAAGTTTACTATTAGTAACAGTGTAAAGATTAGTACTATTAAAACTTTAACCTCTACTTGTAAATAAAGTTTCTCTTTAGTTTACGAAAATCAGCTGTATGTTAACTTGAACAAATTCTTTCCTCTGGGGATAGAAAGTTCAGTTTCCTAACCTAAATCCAATCAAGTCTGCAGTTAGATAGCGTTTGAAAAACACTTCAGAGAGATCAGATGTTTTTTTTCATTATTTTACATTTATAATCATGATAATCAAAACAACATTTTTTTTGCCTACCTAATATTACAGAATACATAATAATATCCCTGAGGTCCCTTGTAAATAGATTGCTGAAGTTGTATTATATTTATAGAATCTGTTATTTGAACACTACTAACTACACCAAATCATACCTCACCAGACCAGTTATCATAACACTTAATTTTGGTTTTAAATACGTGAAGCTCACAACAAAATATTGGATAAATAAATTTAACAATAAGTTATTAAATTTACTCATGTGTTTTACTGTGAACGGGACTTATTAGTGATAAAAAATAAAAAGTTTACGATACGCAAGGATCTATGTGTAAACGTCGCGAGAGTCCAAAAACAGTTATTTAATTTATTTCTTTTTTACAGAATTCAATGCATCTGCTACCAAGTTCAACTAACTATTTATTCATTCTAAAATTATTCAAAATTAGATAACTTTTTTTGTCTTCTTGTTAAGGTTTCACGGCTCCACCACATCACAGATCTCAATGAAATTTGACGTATAAATGTTTTAATTCTTGAGGAAGGAACCAGGCTACTCTTTACGACGATAACTGACATACACACAGGCGGAGTGTAGATTATAAATGACGTTTTTCTATAAATTTAAAGTTCTATAACCTACTAAATGCATCGGTCGGTACTTCTGATGTCCTTTCTCGATAGCCGGGTAAATTATTTCAGAATTATGTAAATTACGTGTGGCATTCTACACTGGCTCGGTTATCTTCCTCACATAGAATCTATACCTTTAAAATTTTTCAACACTTTCGTTTAAAAAAAAGTTCTATTAAATATATAAAAAAAAAGTTTATGATTAGAAAGTGTTTGTGTGTGATGTGTTAAAAGATTCTTGCAAGTGGCCAGAGTGCCATAGGCTTTATAAATCTAAGCAAAAGTTTTACGTAGTCGGGTTTCAATTTTATTCTTTTTCTTGTTCAAAAATGTACTCTTGGTACGGTTAAAATTTTGGTTTAATACACTTATTTATTTTTAATATTTCAAAATAGCTTATTAAGTTTAGAATGGCAATACCCACTTCATCTAACTGTTACTATGAAATTGATCTATCACCTCGCACAGCGTAGTTTAGGCCCGACATCGCTGTAGCCATTATTCTATTAAAGTTATTGGACCTTGACTTTACCCCTCGACATTCGTCAATCTTTTGATCATCTTTTTACACAGGTAAATATCCATCTACGTCATCGAATGTAAATAAATGTAATAGTAGCTCTTTCTGTCCAAGTTTCACGACAAAACTTCAAATTTAGGATATTTGGTACACATATACATTAGAGCTAGAAAGGAAATAAGCTACTTTCTATCGTGATAACCAACCGGGCGGAACCGCAAGCAAATGCTAGTATAATATAAATATGCTGAATTCGGGTAAGCTTCAAAAATTCTCTAAACAATGTTCTAAAAATATTTCATCAATATTTTCATTTAATATTGAATGGCTTTGTTAAAATCAAATAATAATCAAAAAGTATATTCATGACGTTTGACTATAGTAAAGTAAACAAGAACAACAGATTATTGATTAGGTTATAGGCACAAATAAGTAATTTATATGCAAGCATTACCTGACGTGATTACCCAAATTGCGAGGGTTGGCGTCCCCCAGTTTGTCCGCTACCCTCGTTTGCGCACGGGAAAAATAACGTTTTGATTCCTATCGACGATTTATTAAAAGTGACAGTTTATTTTTCTAAAAGGAATTCCGGAAAAAACTGAGCAACCCAAAATAAATTTAAAGAGGAAATCATGGAATTGGTTTTTATGATTACCTACTTGTTTTTACATGCTCATGATTTTCTACTTATTTCGCGTTCTGGATATTGAGTTTGGATGAGTAGCTTCTGGTTATAAACTATAATATATGTTTTAGTTTGTAGTTTTTATAAAAATGTATCACTTAATAAGTATAAAAAGGTAACAATGGATGTTATCAACTAAAGACTATTAAACTAATGTTTTTAGAAAAAGAAAACTTCTTATAATTACAAAACAAAACCAATTTTTATTTCACATATTGTGTATGCGTGGTACGAACATTAAATAACAATTTAACAGTATTTACTCTATATTGCCACGTTTATCGCCATGAAACAAACAAGAAATTTCTCTCTATTTGCAGGTAAAGGCCCGGGCTACGCGTCGCCCCTAGACGCCTTTAAGAATGGCCCTCGGGAAGAATTACTTTACGTTGTCTGTGTCCAGCCGGATAACACTAAGCAAGACTATTTAGCTACTGTAGACGTCGACTCTAAATCTTCAACTTATAGTCAGGTAGGTTACTGAAAGAACTCTTAAACACAACATTCGTTTTTATTTTTGAAGATTAAGTTAAAATACTTTAGTGTATACTTACGTGTGTCCTGAATTGGTCATCAGATATTTTTAAAACGCATGAGTAATTTGCGTATGTGAGACACTACTTGTTGTAGTACACATAAATAATATTTATATTTTCAAATTGGTAAAAATAGGTAAAAATTTATTTATAGATACAAATAATGAGCCCAATTTGAAGTTATAAGATGGAATACACCTTTAGGCAACTGTATAATATGGATACAAAAATCCGACTTACTACTGATTGAGTTTCATCGTAACTTTAAGAAAGTAATTATAGCTTGAAGCTGTCGTCAACAATAAGATTTCCCCGAAAAGATAACACTGGTCCAACAGGAAAAGTACGCAATTACGCAATACTTTATATACCAAATAAATGTTACATTGTGCTATTTAGTCCGAGGATGTCGTAGCAAGGCAATAACGTACCGGTAATCCTGTAGGATTTCAGGATTCCAACAGGAAGTATTACTGTGTAGGAAGTATTACTGTGTACTTTGCTATTGCAATACCAGTTTGAACTAAATTAACAAGCGGAATGCAATATATCGCTGTAAAGAGTTCTTACGTGGATCACGGAATTTAATTTGTCTTAGAAAGTTTAAAAACTTAATTCCTTTTCAGATCGAAGAAGAATTTTATGATACGTTCTTATAAAGTTTTCTACAAATAAAATTTCAAAATTCCCACTTGCAGTTTCTCATCATAGTAGCTATTATGAGTTACAAAGAAAAAACAGATTAATTTGATAGAACCTTTATGGGGAAAAGCACACTGACTTATAACTGTTCCGTATGTTTGTATACTGCATGGGACGCAGGAATAGTCAAGTTTTACTACTTATATAGTGACTAGCTTTAATTTAACAAAATTTTCCTTTAAACATCGTGTTAATCAAACACCCAAGAGAATAAACACTTGAGTAACTAAGTTATTGCTTAAGAGTTAAGACCGAACTTGAGTCTCTTGATTATGACATGATGAGGATAGGACTATGCTGCCTGACAATATTACTGTTCCAAACTCAGTTCAATGTAAGACAAATTGGACAAAGCATGAGTATCCAAAAGTGTCAGCAATCTTATTGTGAGTGCACACAACGCAGCACGTTTACCCACATTATGGCGGCCTAGTGAGTTTTTTTAGGATTATTGAGATTCCGGTCTCAACAACAGCATGTCATTTTTCGGTTGGTCTTCTAAGCGAGGGTAGTACAGCCCAGGTTGAGCAGGCCTATTCGTGAAAATCAACGTGGATCTACTACCTGTGTTTATATGGTTAATATAGTATCTACTAAAAATAACCATACCATCAATAATAAATTACAAGTATATTAACATTTAAGCCCTTAATAGTCATTATAATTTTTGTATGATAATTTGGTGACAGGTGATCCACCGCACTTATACTGGCAGCGTCGGAGATGAGCTCCATCACAGTGGTTGGAATGTCTGCTCTAGTTGCCATAATGACCCCACTTTGAAGAGAGACCTACTCATTCTGCCTGCTTTGAAATCTGCCAATGTTTTCGTTATGGATGTCGGAACTGATCCCCGGAAACCAAGTGTGCATAAAGTAAGTTATAATGCTATTTAATTGAACAAATGTTTGTATGTTATTAACTAATGTACTAAAAGTATTATACCTATTCAGAATCGTTATGGTAAATGTTCATAATGGAACTTGACACAACATTACTAGATATAAACTTGTGTGCCTTTAACCTTGTACTTTAAATCATAAACGGATATTCTCTTCGTCACTGAAATATCAGGTATCAGAACTAATTCTTGATATTGAATTCTTGATAGTGTGATAAATAAGATAGTAATAATGAACCAACTTTTTATTTTAAAACATTTACCTCAAGTTTATCTATGAGCCATACTCAACATACTTAGTGTCATTTCTCGATCGTAATTTAAAGTCTTAGTTGGGAGCACTTATCTTCGTTTTTAGATTGTCTTGTTAGATTTATGGTTCAATTTTACGACCAACTTGGCAAGCGAGTTTACGTCAAGATTGAAAAGTATACAATTTGTTTTGATCCTAAGAAATGCAGTTGCGGTAGTATAAACTTCGGATGCCGGTACGTGCCGATACAGTGAGGCTTGCGGATAGCCGTAAACCGAATTTTACGTCGACAGATCTGAGAAAGTTTTTTAATTCTTTGTTTTCATGTGGTTTGATGTTGTGAGTGCTGTGACTGTAGTTACTAGTTTAACTTTATTGGGGGGACGTAAAAACTAAAACTGACAAGTATCTACTTAACTGAGTTGGTGAGAATTGTGTAGAGAGATTTAAAAACGAATTTATCGACGCAATTGAAATCTAATCTTGTAGATTAGTTTTCCGTTGATAATATATTATATTTGGATATTTTCCTGTACATAAAACAGCATCCTTAACATCTCGTATACTTTACTATATCAAATAGTGATTTAAACAACAATATCATGGAAATGGAAATAATTAATCAATAATGTAAGCAATAACGGATCAGACATCATTATAATCAAGAGCAAATTATTATGATAGTCCACTTCTGAACATAGGCCACTTGTTTTTTATAAAGGAAAATTTACTTTGGAAACGAAAAATACAAAAAATATTCTTACAATGAACGGTCATAGTTAAGCTAAAGGCACTAAATATTATATATTATTCTATAAAAAGAACAAGTATTTTAAAGCAACCTTATCAAAACACAAAGAACTTTAGTAAAAATATATTGTTTATATA
This sequence comes from Phragmatobia fuliginosa, assembly GCA_932526445.1. Taxonomy (NCBI): domain Eukaryota; kingdom Metazoa; phylum Arthropoda; class Insecta; order Lepidoptera; family Erebidae; genus Phragmatobia; species Phragmatobia fuliginosa. The sequence continues at coordinate 8,857,029 of OW052071.1, read as the reverse complement.
ACTTATTTATATAAATAATAATGTCACGCGTTGAAACTAAAGTCCAATGAAACTATTTAATTATTAGCACACTATAATTCAATTATGAAAGAATACTTTTTTTTTATTAGATATTGTTATATTTATTTATGTTTAATTATTATTTATAAACATGAAAGTATATATTTCGTATATTAATTTACACAATTCGCGTCATTTCCAATAACCCGCCCTGCATATGTATGAAATTTTATTAAGAACTCGGCGGCAAGTCAAGGCTTGTAAATTTCATCGTAAATCGCATATTATATAAATGTCTTCTCTTCAAAGGGATAACTTCTCTTCTAAACACTGATTACGTACTCGTTTTCATCAAATGTTATTATTAACTCCGCTCATACCAAGTTGATATTATTTAAAATAAGTATATACTTTCTTGTATATTTATGAACAATTATGTCTGTATTAATAAGTACTTTTTAGGTTATGCGTAATTGTAACATAGTATTTGTAGTTATTAAAGAGTTCGAGAATATTTTATTTCGATAGACTATTGTATCAAATATTCAACTTCAATACTAATTATGTTTTTGCAAATAAGGATGTTAAGAATAATTTAAATATCCCTAAAAGTAAGTATCATTCAGTCATAATATATGTTTATTACTACTCAATATTTTATTTAGTTGTCTTTCATAGCATAGTTATGAACCTTTAGATCGTTTATTACATTTTTGACGTTCAAAACGAAATTATTATTACAATGTGTCAAAATTACGACAAGCTAACGATTGTACACACCATGCAACGCAGATAATTCAAATTAGGCAGAGTAGTAAGAAAGTAGTCAGTATTGACTTAATAGCAATATAACGAAAATCGAGCAAATAATAATACTAAAGAACTTTATTAGATAAACACAGCATACAGAGTAAAAATGCGATTTTCCAAAACACGTAACAAAGTAATAACAGAAGATAACATTTTTGAGGCTTGTAACATTTGGTTATGTCAATTATTAATGCCAAATGACGTGGCATTGATAAATTTGTTGATGTGTATTAGCTTATGCAAAATTAGTGGATTCTGTATGAATCCGAATGGAACGTTCAAAACATAAAAAAAATAGTCTTCAGTAACTGATGCATGAGAAAAGTAAGACTTTGAAACAGAATAATGAACAGTTAATAGTAACGAGGGCTGTACGCCGTGTCTTACAAAATAGGTGGACTCTCAGCGTTCACTGAAACAGGCTTAAACCATCACCGATCATCACCGAACTGATTTTCAGTGCCCACCGTAGCAGTCAATTTGATACCAATAGCAGCTCAGTTAAAATAAAATAATAATGAAGGTATTCAATCTAGTATGTGATATTTTAAAATGTCGCCCTTTTCATTCTATTCTCTCCAAACACCCACATAGCTTAGCATAATTAATAATTACTCACAAGGTAATCCTTATTGCCTTTCAGGGGGAATTCATCTAACCAATTAAAGAATCAAAATAATAATAAATAATAATAAACAAAAACATCAAATTGAAACCATAATAAGAGTCTTAGCTACTTCTACTAAAACTACTTCTATTGTATGTGACTGCCATATAAAAAGTTTCTAAGTATTTCAGTAAAACTGGATATTATACCTTGCTTCTTTCCGGTAATTGCAATTGGACACATTTAGTGAATAATACTAAAAGTCACTCTTTTCAACTTTATTCTCGTAGTCTTTTTATTTATTTTACTGTTGAAGGAAGTTAGTTAAACAGTCGATAAGTTTCACAGGATATAAATAAATTGTGAAGAACAGAACGAAAAGAAAAGTCCTCAACTATAAATATTGAATCTATTTATGGATTGGAATCATCCAATAAGCTTCATTGCTCTCAGTAAATTACCAAACTAATTCTCCAAACATCGCAAAACTTTCGATCTTTATCTATCATCATCTAGTTCCCCATCATTATTGCCAAACAGTTGGGAAGATAAATTTTCCCGAGTAACAACTCTTCAAGCTTCAAATTCTGTTGTTAAACTTGTAACATTATAAGTTGAGTCAAACAGTTCGCGAACTATTACATTGCCTGTTAGATTTGTTGTTGTAGTTTTCATAGAAACTTGTCAAAACATTTTGCCTGAAACTTTTTATTTATTTTATGAATATTATAATAATATACACTTACTGTTTTCAGATAATATTAGTTCACAGCCTAAAAAAAATATTTCTATTACTTTACATTACTTTCTTTTTATTTACTTAATGGCTAAAAACTTTAAATTCCCATAAAATTCAAACGGTGTTTTGCCTAAAACTTTTTCCCAACAGCCAAACTTAATGCAAATCCCTTACTATCGGGTAAACTGCTAAAGACCTCATTCTCTCAACTCCCTTGTGTAGAGGGTTCACAGCGAAAATCTCATTACCAGGTAATCGACGGCTCCGAGATGAGGTCATTCAACTGCAGTTTCCCGCACGCGACACACTGCCTGGCAACCGGCGAAATCATGATTTCGACGATGGGAGATAAAGATGAAAACGGAAAAGGGGATTTTGTGCTCATCGATTCAAAAACTTTGAAAGTGACAGGTGAATTGTAGAAATCTATTTAAAATACTTTAATATGAATTAGTCAATATGAATAATGTTTATTCATTTTAGGGACGTGGACAAAGGGAAAAAATATCGCAAAATTCGGCTACGATTTTTGGTACCAACCATACCATGATGTGATGTTCGCCTCAGAATGGGGCTCACCTAAAAGATTTAAGACGTGCGTATATTTCTTACAAATATATTATTTATATGTTATTAAACTAAATGAAGATAATTTGTATGACTTAAATTATATGTTAATTTCTTACGAAAACAAATTGACCTCTACAGTTACTACTACTACTTTACCGACAAAACATATTATATGTTTGATTTTTATTGTACTTCTAGATTTCAAGTTTTCTTTTAAATACTGTAATATCTTTTTAACAAGACAAAACAGTATTTAATAACCAAATGTTAAGTATCGTATTTATTAATTTCTCATTGTAAAATTTTCTTCAATGACTTTATGTTTAACTTATAAGGCAACTAGCTGAGTTAAACGAACTAAGTTTAAATAAATACTCCAATATTTTTTTACGCTTTTATTAAATATCAATCAATTATTAAATATATATTAGTCATAACTTATTTCTTACCTATCGAAAGTACTATAACATATAACCTCTTTATATTAAGATAACGTCACTGGACTTTGTTTCACTAATATATATTACTTACAGCGGATTTAACGCAGATGATATACATGACAAATCCGTTTACGGTACGTCTTTGAACATTTATAAGTGGTCCACACACGAGTTACAGCAAGTCATAGATTTGGGTCCCGAAGGCTGTGCACCTCTAGAGATCAGATTTCTCCATGATCCCAAATCCGCGCAGGGATTTGTCGGGTGCGCAGTGAACGCAAACATTTACAGGTAAGAGATTTGTAAGGATTGTAGTTACGACACCAACGGTAAACTATGAGCACAAGCCACCATCGTATCTCATAAAGTTTTTGATTTATTTAGGGTCTACATTGATGCAACAATTTAGTTTAAACTCTACTGTGAAAATGAATAACTAACGTTTTTCATTCTATATAAATATTCACCTATGTGTCTTTTCCTTCAAATCAATACAAAATTAAAATCAAAAATGCTTTTTTTGTCAAAATGAAGCCAAGTAAATTCTCTCTAGATATTTCACAGAAGTACTACTGTAAAAAATATGTAATAAAAAAACAATTTGAAGAGAAAAACAATAATAATTTACAATATATTATATAATACGAATAAATTCTGCGAAGTTCCTTTAAAAAAATAACAAAAAAACACAAAATTGATAAAAAAGACATGTTATGCTATAGAAATACGAACTAAGAGCTTTGTAATTATTTTATCCAGATTTTACAAAACATCAGACGGAACGTGGAAAGCTGATAAAGTCATCGATATACCGGCGAAAAAAGTTTCTAAAGATGGTGTTGTGTCCGAAATAAACGGTAACAAGAAAAAGCTATTGTTAATGTCAAGTAAAACTAAAATGATAATTTGTTAATATTATTATATGTTGTAGGTTTAGTAAGCGATATACTCATTTCTTTGGACGACAAGTATCTATATGTTTCCTGCTGGCTATTTGGAGAAGTCATACAATACGATATTAGTGATCCCGAACATCCAAAGCTGATTGAACGTGTCCAACTAGGTGGCTTAATCGCCTCAGACCCCGACATTAAAGTCATAGAGGACAAAGAATTAAAGGTGAGAAATTCCCCTTTTTCAATATGAACCGTAATAGTGAGAATTAACGTTTCATGACTTTACACAATTACATTTCAGCTGTATCATCCTTTTCATTTGGACTTTTAACCGCTTGATATTTGCTAAATTACTTTCCGTATTTTAACATTTGTTTGTTTCAGTCTGCTATTTTAATTTTTTTAGATACTTTTTATTTTTTGTTATTAATTCTTTACTTTATATTTCTTCCAATGTCCTGGTGTATATATATATATATATATATATATATATATATATATATATATATATATATATATATATATATATATATATATATATATATATATATATATATATATATATATATATATATATATATATAAATCAAACTTGTTTTGTCTTGAAAAATATTAAAAATATGGGAAGCATGAGATGAATCCAAGAATAGGCGTCACTGTTCTCATTGTTAGTGCAGATACCGGCCCATTGGTGCTGAAATCAGCGTGGCTTTTAATAGAGCCGCGCCATGCCCTCGACTTGTAAATTCGAATTTAACGCAACTTGTACAATCTTTCATTAACTGTTTCCGTAAACAATACAATTACTATATTTAAAAAAAATATGCTATATTTGCCTACCCTTAGGGTTGAAATTCATTTTCCAAATTAATATGTGACCAATTTGCAGAGTATAACCCTTTCTAATGAAAGAAAAATTACCCGTATCGGATTACTTTGTAAAAAAGATGATCACATTTGAAAAAAATTGAGGTGTCGAATTGAAAACCTCACATTAGACACATTAAAAACACAGCATTCGATTTTAGCTTATTTGTATTAATAATATTATTAATATATAATTAATAATATATAATAATATTAATAACATAATAATGCTTACATTACAAATAAGATTTACAATCTAGCAAACAAAACTTTGATATAAAGATATAACCTTTTTTACCATGTTATTTAGTTTTACATAATATTTTTATGATTGTGTGACAGGAGCGACCCAAACGTGTAATGGTGAAAGGCAAGACTCTTCAAGGGGGATCCCAGATGTTGCAACTCTCTTTAGATGGAAAACGTCTTTACGTCTCCTCATCTCTCTTCTCTCCTTGGGATAAACAAATCTATCCGAAAATGATCAAGGAGGTAAAAGTTTTGTTACAATTAAAAATGATAAACAAATTTAGCATTGGACAGCAACTCTAGTTTATAGTCAAAGTTCGTAGGCAAAGTAAAAATTTTGCTCTCAGCATTACGATCTATTTTATCCTGCACACTGCTTAAGAGAGGAACAGGAAAACTGTCATTTGCAGAATGCTATCAAACAGGAGTTACAACCCTCAGTTTTGATGATAGCGACGCAAAGAAGAGAATACCTCTATACTGCTTATTCATTAATTTAGATTGTAAGATACTTTGTCTTAATCTAAGTAAGAGTTGGTCGGTTAAAAATTCATATGTTACTATATTATAATAACTAATATAATATAATTATAGTAATTAAATAATATGAAAAAAATGCTTTGTAGTAAGCATTTGTTGGTATCACAGGGTTCCAACACATTTCCATTTTGGCGTTTTTTAAATCTTTTACAAGGCACCATTTTTTGCTTATATTAATATACTTTCTTACATCTTTATGCTATGGCAGATTAAGTACAACAAATTTTTAATATTCCTACTAAATATAGAATTTCGCAGAAAAATGTTCAGAGAATAACGTGAAATTCCAATTTAGATTTATAGTTAGGTACTACTTACTATTACTATAAATAGACATCTTAAATTTTTCTCATATATTACACTAATCTTTTTAAGCGCCTATGACTATCACATGTACCGATCCGTTATTTGCAATTACTTCTACAAAAAAAACTACATTAATTTGTCTCATAAACCAAAATCCAAATACCAAAATACTTTAACGGATACTGACGCTCAAATATGCGTGAGACTTTATTAAATACAGCCGGCTATGTGAAGGTTGTAGACAAAGTATTTTATTAGGTTACGTCCACTTTCGCTTAACCCAACCCGCAATAAACAACCTTTATCTCTTATATCAAAATCCTATCTTATTTATACCTTCATTGTTTATAGGTGTGATATTGAATGAAGTTATTTTTTTCTAAGAAACATTTTGTGTAACACACGTCACCTGAGAATGTTGATTAATTCATGAACTACCAAACACATTTTGTTATACATTGTAATTAAAGCAAGCCATACCGGTATTAATTTTATACTTTAAAATAGCCTGACCTAACATCCAATTTTTGAACAGATGTAAAGTTTCAGTTCACTTAATCAAACAGTGTGTTGTGAAATTCATTTTATTGTATCCGTATTATTTCAACAGTTTTATATATATATATTTTATGAAACGAAAATATAATTTTACTTACATAGTACAAGTCCACATACATTTCGCTGTATACATCTGTTTTCCATTTGCATCACGTCAACGTAGAGACATGACTTAAATTATAAAGGATAGAGTTCTGCATTTGACGAAGTAATAGAAGTAAATATTGAAACTTACATTTTTACACACATTCTTTCTAATCTATTATAACACCTTCTATAATAATAATAATAATAATAATAATAATCTAGCAACACTCAAAGACATCAGAATTTCTTCCACATATTTTTAAAATAAATTATTTTTTCCATTAAGAACCATATTAAAAACGAAATATATATATTTTAAATAACTCAATGTTATAAAAATAATGAATTAAAAGAAATAAAATGAATCGCAATGAAATAAACATAGAAAGATCTGTTTTTAAAGACATGACGTTTAATACGTCATGTCAAAAGCATTATAAATATCGATAAAATGAGAAATTCTCAAAGATGTTAACCAGAGCTAGAAGCAGAGCACAACGAACATCCCCGGACTCGTCGCTCCGCTCCGCCGTGCCGTCAATGGAAGAAATCATAGAAGTTCCGAATAGTGCACAGGCGTCGAGCTCTACTTCGAGCGACGAGTTTTTCTCTCCGCCGACGTCGCCAACACCTGTACGTCGGCAGGAGAGAACCCGGCCACCAGACAGCTTGGGATCCCGAGGACCACTGACCTCGAAAAGGGTCCCCGCTACCGGTGGTGGTGTGCACCGCATGAAATGGTCACATACAATAAATGAGAATGTCATGCGGGCATATTTTCGGGCTACAGAGCTGGGAACAAACCTTACTGCGTACCGTGTTCGACTAGTCTCTCTGTTTCAGGAGCTTGAGCCAGCCGTCAACGTATCAGCGCAACGATTGTCGGATCAAGTGCGGGCTATACAGCGATGCCATCTGCTAGATGAGGCCGTACTTGAGAGGATACGCTCGGACGTACGGAATACCTTGGCTATCCCTTCTTCGTCACATGCTCTGTATTTGGGAGCGAATAGTACACCAATTCTACCACATAATAATAATGTTGATGAAGAGGAGAGTGAAGTTATATCCGTGAGTACCCAATATAATGATAGAATAAGGAGCGCTTTGGAGGATGCGGTTCAGAAATACCGGTATGTTGATTATCATAACAGACCCCGGTTACCCCGTTTGCCCATTCATAAACGAAATTTAGCACTGGTGAGTGCCCTGAATTCGTTATTATCAGATTATTTTGATAATAGCGAAGATCTTAGTGATACACATTCTATTCTTTACTGTGCGGCTATTGCAGTTTGTCGAGTAGCTGGTGTTAAATTTGCTGAAGACAGAATTGCTACTCGACCCAAAAATACTTTGCCAGCTTGGCAGTATAGAATAGAACGTCGTATTACTGAGACTAGGACACTCATCGGTAAACTAACTGCTTTCCAGGCAGGTAATACGCGGCCGAGAGTCATGCGCTTTGTGAAACAGGCATTCTTGGGGACTACCATCAGTCCTCAACAGTACTTGTCTAGTGTCACAGAGCGCATAGACTTCTTGAAGCAAAAAGTGTATGCATGGGCAAATAGGATAAGACGGTACAAAAAACGTGGAAATCGGTATTATCAGAATCGCATGTTCCAAAGAAATGAGAAGTGGGTGTACCGGAAATGGGAAGAACCAGATCCATGTGAGCGCGATGGGTACTTGCCAGATGAAAATGCCACAAATGAATTTTGGCGTGGCATCTGGTCGGTGCCTGTCACCCATACAGATGGTGACTGGATGCGAGATGTCAGACACTCATGTGAGTCTATAACAACTATGGAACCAATCATCATTGACAAAGATGATGTAAGTTGTGCAGTCCGTTCATTGCCAAATTGGAAATCACCTGGTCCGGACGGTCTGCACAACTTTTGGCTTAAGTGGTTCCGAAGCTCGCATGGGTGTTTGGCATCTCAATTCCAGGCAGCATTGGATTCTGGTTCATTACCACAATTTTTAACAACTGGTATAACCCATTTACTCCATAAATCAGGTAGTGCCATGGATCCCAAAAACTTTAGGCCCATTACATGTTTACCAACTTTATACAAACTTCTTACATCTATTCTGAGACTCAAAATTACTACACATGTAAATAATAATTCGATACTTTCCGTTTCTCAGAATGGATGTAGAAGTGGGACCCGTGGCACTAAAGAGCTCCTTATCGTTGATATGACCATTAGCCAACAAGTACGTCGTAATCGTAAGGGTTTGGCGGCATGTTGGATAGATTATAAGAAGGCTTACGACTCGGTTCCCCATTCATGGCTTTTGAGGGTGCTGGAGTTGTATAAAATTGATACAACTCTGTGCAACTTCTTGAAGTCATGTATGGGGCAATGGAGGACAGTCCTCTGCTATCCTGGATGCCGCCGAACTGCGGTAAGCGACGTATTTGTAAAGATCGAGAGGGGTATCTTTCAAGGTGACAGTCTGAGTCCCTTGTGGTTTTGTCTGGCCTTGAACCCTCTTAGCACTCTCTTAGAGGGTTCAGGGTTAGGCTATAGGTTGCAGAGAGGTAACCGGGTTATATCACACCTGCTTTACATGGATGATTTGAAACTACTGGCTCCCACTAAATTGCAATTGATGGAGTTACTAAAGGTTACTGAAAACTTTAGTAATTCTATCAAAATGGAATTTGGTTTGGACAAGTGTGCAGTCATGTATGTAAAGAAAGGTGTTATTGTGGAATCTGAAGGATTAGAACTTTCAGATTCAACAAAACTTAGGTCTCTCTCTGCCACCGAAACCTACAAATATCTAGGCTTTTCACAATCCTTGGGAATACCAGAATCTGATGTGAAGCAAACGTTGCGGGAACGCTTCTTCGGCCGCCTGAAAAAAGTCCTTAAAAGTCTTTTGTCAGGGGGTAACAAGGTGCGAGCCTACAATGGTTGGGTCATGCCGGTTCTGATGTATTCCTTTGGTATACTTAGATGGACTCAGACCGAATTAGATGCCCTTGACAGGAGAGTTCGTACCTTACTGACTGCATTCCGAATGCACCACCCACGTTCATCGGTTATGAGATTGTACATCCCGCGAAAGTTTGGGGGTCGTGGATTTTTAAATATCAAGACCCTACATAATCGCGAGATATACAATCTCAGAGAATATTTTCTTAATACCGACATGGGGGTGCATCGCAATGTAGTTGCAGTGGATAACGGACTCACTCCACTCGCTCTGGCTAAAGAGAATTGGCGCAAACCTGTAGTACTTAGTACTGATGATCGCAAGGAGGTATGGAAGGGCAAAGAGCTTCATGGTCGGTTTTATCGGGCTTTGAATGGGCCCGATATAGACTTTAAAGCATCGACTTCCTGGCTACGGTATGGTGATCTCTTTGGAGAAACCGAAGGTTTTGTTTGTGCAATTATGGACGAAGTTATCATGACGAATAACTATCGGAAATATATACTGAAGGACGGTACGGTTGACATATGTCGGGCATGTCACCGACCCGGGGAATCTATCAGGCATATAATTTCTGGTTGTTCTCGTCTTGCTAATGGTGAATATTTGCACAGACACAACCAAGTAGCCAGGATTGTACATCAGCAACTTGCCCTTAAATACCAACTTGTAAATTTGGAGGTGCCATACTACAGGTATGTGCCCGACCCAGTTCTCGAGAATGGTCGTGCTACATTATATTGGGATCGATCTATTATCACAGACAGGACTATTGTCGCCAATAAGCCTGACATTGTGATGATAGATCGATCACAGCGCCGCGCAATGATTATCGATATCGCTGTTCCTCATGACGAGAATCTCGTGAAGGTTGAAAAAGAAAAACAAATAAAATATTTGGATTTATCTCACGAGATTGTCGATATGTGGAATGTCGACTCGGCGATCATTGTTCCGATAGTCGTTTCTGTTCATGGTTTGATAGCCAAGAGCCTCGACCAACACCTTAAGAGGCTCACGTTGGACGGCTGGATCAAGGGTCTGATGCAGAAGGCGGTCCTCCTTGACACGGCACGTATAGTGAGGAGGTTCCTGTCTTTGGAGTCCTAACCACCGGTTTCTTGGTCCCTGTACCCGAAGTCGGTGGTCTACTATTTTTTATATTTTTAAATGTATTTTTTATATTTATATTTAAAAATGTAACTTATATGTAAATATTATCAAATAAAGAGAATAATAATAATCTTTATTGCAACAAAGTGGTTAACATAACACTGTACAGCCCTGACTCCCAAAAAAGCGCTAGCCGTGTGTTGGGAGTCAGTTCTTTATCAAAGGCAAATAAACAAAACAATAGTTACAATATTAGACATTTAGTTTGTATAGTTAGTTATGTTTGTGTGTCGATGTGATGTGGTGTGTTGTGTGTGATTGAATATGGTTTGTTGTATGTTTGTGTGTGTAACATTATTCAAGGTTTTCATCCTTTTATTATTTAACTATTTGTAGTAGGCTTTCTACATCATCAAATTCCAGATCTATAAGCCACAATTTTACGATTTGTTTTATTTTATAGTTTGATAAGTTTCTAGTTTTATAAGTTACATTTAATTTATTATAAAGCCTTGGTGCAAGGTTATTAAAATGCTGTTGGGCAAATTTACTTGCTACCCTTGAAACCGGACATTTGTCTATCCTTTTTCCCGATGGTTTTAGATGTGGAACAATAGTTTTATGATATCTGCGTATTGTCTGATATACAAATAGTTTTCGTACAGTAAGAACATCAGCATTCTTATAGACTAAATGTGTAGGGTGGCGAAACGGTAGCTGTAGAAGTACTTTAAGGACGACGCGTTGTGCCCTTTCAAGTTCAATTATATGTGTCTTAGCCGCTGAACCCCATGAGCATATACAATAGCTAACTACACATTCAGCTAGTGCTTTGTAAGTTTGAATTAAAAGTGCAGTATCCTGGATCAGTCTCAAGTCTCTGAATATATATATGAGTTTTCTTAGTCTATTACTAACCACAGTTATGTGCTTCTTCCAATTCAATTTGTCATCGATGCTTACTCCCAAATACTTAACGTCAGTATCTCTTGATAACGTTGGACAGCAACAAATCGAAGGCAAAGCTTTAGTTCGGTTACATGGATAGCAATGGACACGAAGCTGACAAATGTTAGGCGCTGAGGCCGATGTCTTGCTAAAGCAGAGAAACTTGGTTTTGGTGGTATTTAACGATAGTAAACTATCTTCAAGCCATGCTGTGATAATAGACATGCCTTCTTCTGCTAGTTGTCGCACAAGGCACCATGAGTCACCGTGAAAAAGCAAGACAGTGTCATCTGCAAACACTTGTATATCAGCGCCCCTTATCTGGTACTTGCATAAATCATTGATATACGCCAAAAAAAGAGTTGGACCGAGGGTACTGCCCTGCGGAACCCCATACGTCACCGTGTCGTAGTCACTGGTATGATTGTCAACTCTCACACATTGCCCTCTATCCGTAAGGTAGTCCCTGAACCACAGAAGAGCGTTTCCTCTGATTCCTATGTTCTCCAGGCGGGTAATTAGGATTTTGGTCGATACGGTGTCGAACGCCTTCTGTAGGTCCAGGAAAACGCCTATGCATTTGTTCTTTTGGTCTAGGTATGTTGTGATTTTAGAAGTCAGGTGTAGAACAGCGTCGTCAGTAGACCGATTGCGGCGAAACCCGTACTGATTTTCCGAAAGAATGTTATTATTTTCTAGGTACGCAATTAATCGCTTGTTCATTACCTTTTCTATAACTTTAGATATAGTACTTAAAAGAGAAATTGGGCGATAATTTGTTGGTAGTGATTTGTCACCTGATTTATATATAGGAGAAACAACGGCGCGTTTAAATATATCAGGGAAGACACCCTGCTCAAAACTTAAATTAATTAGATGACATATGGGCCCCACAAGACAATGACGAAATTTCTGTAGAATATACGCTGTGATTTTATCTATACCAGGAGCGCTATGTTTTCTCAAGCTAATGATCACTTCATTAACCTCAACAGGGTCTGTTAGGTACAGTGCCATCGACTTTAGAGGCGAATCCGATATTTTAGCTTTTTGTGCTAGTGCTGTCTCTTTTGTATTTAATTTTTCTAATGTTTGTTTTGCAAGACTTGGACCAATAGATGTAAAAAACCTATTAACTTTATCAAGAGAATCAGCAGCAGTCACTTCAATGTTGAGTAATTCCGATGCTGATGCGTTTGATTTGTTCATGTTACATAATTCCTTTATAATATTCCATGTTTCCTTTATATTACCCTTATTTTTGTTTAATTTATCTTTGTAATAATTTTGTTTTAAATTTCTTATGATTTTCTTTAATGTATTTCTGTAGTTAATAAACGTATTTGTATTATTTAAATTACTATTTGTTTTTGTTTTTTTAAACATTTTGTCTCGTTTTCGTATTGATTTAATTACCCCTACAGTAATCCAAGGTTTTAAAGGTCTATATTTCTTAGTAATTTTTCTTTCTATAGTGTTGACATTAATAATATCTCTTAATTTAGTTGTTAATATTACTGCAGCGTGATTGACATCGGTTGTAGAATACAAATCACTCCATGATTCCTTCTCCAAACACTCACCCATGCGTGCGTTACCCCAGCAAAAAAGCAAAAAAAATTAGGCCTTAGAGAGATGAGAGTAAAACAGAAAATTAGTGTGTTCTGAGGTGTAATTTGTTACAAATAGCAAAATTTGTGTATGTAGTAGTTTAAAAGTTATTCGACAAAAACACTTTTTGCTGGAGTAACGTTTCAAACGTTACCCCAGCAAAAAAAATTTTTTTTAAACGTTTCAGACCCAAACGAAATACATGAATACATAGCTTTTGTTCGGTATTAAATGTTAGCAAACAGCAAAATTTGTGTGAGCTGTGGTTCTTAAGTTATTGACAATTTTGTTGGGGTAATATTTCGGTCTTGTCTAGAACTTGAAAATGGCCGAACGCAGAAGTTTGAAAAAAATACCATCGATAGACCTTTATTTGCTTAAATTTATTTAATCATTCGTTTTCAAATTGTTTGATGAACAGCGATGTAATAAATTGGTTTTAAAAATCAGAAAAAACTGTTTTGCTAGGAAACCAGTATACTTACAATCAAATAAAAAGCTGTAACATACAGCCATGGTTCACATTTATAATGATTGTAAATTTGGAATTAGTAACTTTAAGCAATATGAAGATATAAGTAAATATTATTAATTTTAAATGGTATATTTAAGTCATCGAATACGCAGTTCCTATTAAATAAGGAAACATGGCAAACTCTAACAAATTTAAGTATATCATCAACAAACAAGCCTGTGAATTTCAGCTATCAATTACTAATATTATAAAAGTTATATGTAAAGCAAGAATGTAACAACATTGTCCTATAGCCCGACCAAAATTAAAAGGTTACGTAAAAGCGACCGCGCCATACATTTAAATATCTTCGTAAATTAACGGCTTAGTATCTGGTATTTTGTACAGTCAACAGAATATTTTTATCAGATTGCAATTGAAATATTTAAACTAATTTTAAAACCTTACATTTTTTGTTTCATACAATTTAATGCTTCATTCGAATTCAAATTAATGCAAACCAAAATATCATCATTTGCGCAAGACGGCTGGCAGGAGCTGGATGCGAGTAGCCGAGGATCGAACTAAGTGGCGTGCAATTGGAGAGGCCTATGTCCAGCAGTGGACTGCGATAGGCTGATGATGATGATGAAAATATCATAACTCAGTTGGGAATAGTGTTTTATAAAACAATATAAAAATTACAAAATTTCATATAGTATGTTATATTTTTTCCTTTTTTTGTTCTTGTTATGAGAAAAATAATAAGTTACATTCACCGCGACACCATGGAAGCAACAGGAAGGCAACAAATGTAATTTTAAAAAGAATAATGCGTGTAAAATACTGAACACATTTTACAAAGAAAGGACAAGAAAAAATTTACAAGAAAATGTTACTAAACATTGTAAATATTTATTTAATTCCTTGTTATAAGAAACAAAAAAATATCTAAGTTAGTATCTAAACAAGTTGAAATTACTCAACTATCTGTGATTTTTCTAAACATTTATGTACTTATGTGAGCGTATAAGACTGATTTTAAATAAAAAAAATTAATCATACTCAATTTAATATTCTTGTCACCCGGACCTAACTTTTTTTGTTCGTAACTGTACCAACAAAATATTCTATAATACCATTCATTTCAGATGTCAGCCGAATGTATGGCGCGGTCGCTTTTACGTAACCTTTTAATTTGGTCGGGTTATAAGAGAATGTTGTTACATTCTTGTTTTACATATAACTTTTATAATATTCGTGATTGATAGCTGAAATTTACAGGCTTGTTTGTTGATGATATACTTAAATTTGTTAGAGTTTGCCACGTTTCTTTCTTTTATAGGAACTGCGTATTCGATGACTTAAATATACCATTTAAAATTAATAATATTTACTTATATCTTCATATTGCTTGAAGTTACTAATTCCAAATTTACAGTCATTATAAATGTAAACCAAGGCTATATGTTACAGCTTTTTATTTGATTGTAAGTATACTGGTTTCCTAGCAAAACAATTTTTCCTGATTTTTAAAACCAATTTATTACATCGCTGTTCATCAAACAATTTGAAAACGAATAATTAAACAAATTTAAGCAAATAAAGGTCTATCGATGGTATTTTTTTCAAACTTCTGCGTTCAGCCATTTTCAAGTTCTAGGCAAGACCGAAATATTGCCCCAACAAAATTGTCAATAACTTAAGAACCACAGCTCACACAAATTTTGCTGTTTGCTAACATTTAATACGGAACAAAAGCTATGTATTCATGTATTTCGTTTGGGTCAGAAACGTTTAAAAAAAAATTTTTTTGCTGGGGTAACGTTTGAAACGTTACTCCAGCAAAAAGTGTTTTTGTCGAATAACTTTTAAACTACTACATGCACAAATTTTGCTATTTGTAACAAATTACACCTCAGAACACACTAATTTTCTGTTATACTCTCATCTCTTTAAGGCCCAATTTTTTTTGCTTTTTTGCTGGGGTAACGCACGCCTCACCCATAGCATCGAAGTCAATGATAACTTTACCTGTATATAACGTTTGCTTGGGCACAGATGTACTATCAATGTGCAATAGTATAGGTGAGTGATCAGTCAATTCATCAAATACATACGTTTGGACTTTAGAAGTGGTTCTAATCATGAAATGATCGAGGCACGTAGTTTGTCTAGTGGGACAGTGTATCCCTTGCTTAAGCCCGTGATTAGCCATTAAGTTCAAATATATAGCAGAATTGGTACTTATATTATCAGGCATAATGTCTAGATTCAAATCACCAGTCACAATAACAGTTTTAATTTTGCTTAATGTATTTAAAATGCAATTTAAAGAGTATATATAGCTAAGCGGATTTTTAAAACTAGGTGGGCGGTATGTACAGACAATATATACGCTATTCGAAAGACTGACCACAATACAATTGCCCTCAGGACAAACCGGTTCCGTACACGATGCTTCAAAGATTTCCCGAACGTACACAACAACTCCGTCATTTTGATTTAGTGATATTTTCGATCTAAACATTTTATAATCATTAATAGATGGCGGTGTTAAGTGTTCATTTGTCCAACATTCTGTCAACACTAAAACATCCATCTTTACGTTAAACTTAGTAAGAAACATTAGAAAAATATCGAAATTTGCACTTATGCTTCGTATATTTACAGTAAGAATCAATAAGGAATTATTTTTAGAGTAGGATATCAACTGTAAACAGTCTGAAGGCTCATTTAATCTCTTACATTCAATGGTTTCATTGTCAACGTCATTTGCTAATTTAGTATGTAGCTGATTAAATTTTGTTTATAAATAATATCAAGTTACGATTTAGTAGTAATAAGGGGGTAGTTTGAAAATATAATATCCTTAGTAGACCTTTGGTATCATTCAAATTTATACTTAAAATATTGTTAAAACATCTTAGAAAATTAATAATTTTCCCATAGTGGGTAGTAACATAAACAACGGAATCATGAATAATGTGTTTATAATATGTTTTGTTAATTATACAAATGGAACGAGTTTGTATGTAGTGTTTATTGTAGTAGTTTACGATTAGTATGAATGTAGTGTAGATAGCGTATGGTATGTGTAGGTGATAGTGAAGTATTAATGTGCATATATGGACACCGAAATACATTTCTTTACATTTAGTCATTACAGAGAAAAAGTAATGGTTACTAGAACTTAATAACAAACGTGTATAACATATCCCTTTATAACATCTGTTCCAAAAAACCGACCATAATCTGATAATGTCTACCAAAAATAGTTTTAAAGTAGTGAGTTTAGGTAATGTGTGTAATTGTGAGTGTGATATCGATAAAATTTTATTAAAATGGTATATTGACATAACAAACAGTAACATAGCACTAAAAATAAGTATGATCGTTAAACCACAACTCATTATTGAGCCGTTGTTACAAATTTGGACTTTAGTAAACTCATTTTGCAGGAGACATTGCTTTTTACGGTAAATAGAAAAAATATTTTGAATTAAGGCTAGAAAAAAAAGTTTAGGGGATACTCGCAGCAACCGTCGAAATCGTTTCTTCTCTCTCAGTACCCTCAGTCGCCACAGAAAGTGCAAGAATACGCTCCAAGTCTGATGGTGATCGTATTTGGACTGCTGGGCGGCCCTCCTTTCGCCTGACGTATATTGCACCCTGACTGCACCAGCAGAAAGCGTAACCGAGCTGCTTTGCACGTATCCTAGCAGTTCGAAACAAAACTCTGTTTTCTTTTGTAAGCCTCTCGTTGAAGAATACTCTTTCCGTTTGCGTACTGCACACGCCCAGATCAGAACTGCTGAGCCTCCTCCGTGACTTAGTAGCCCTGAGGAATCCATCACGCATCGATCGGCGTAAAAATCTGACAACTATTGGTCTTGGCATTCTGGTTCCGTCTTCTGGCAGCGACGTGGTCACAGGAGGGCGGCGTGGCCCAACACGTGATACCCAATCAAGGTCCCTATCCTCGAGCTCAATCCCTATCTTCTTAGCTGCAACGAGCACTATGTGTTGTACATTTTCGTTGGCAGTCTCCGGTATACCAACTATCTCGACTTCATTGCGAAGATTGGACTGCGCTTGTGCATTTAATTCAGATTGTAATTGGGTTACCGTAGTCCGCAAAAACACAACCTCTGCCTCTCGCTTCTCCAGATATTTCAACCGCTCGTCAGCAGCACCGAGTTTTAGTACCAGTTCATCCAATCGCTCATATGAGTGGGACAGAGAAACTGTCACATCCTCTAATTGTGTCTTAAGGGCTGTAAAAGCCTCAGTCATTGTTCGTAGCTGATCGGTGAGCTTGGTTACATCAGATTCCGTAGATTCTGGAGCTAGTTCAGTCTTTTTCCGTACAGTGACATTGTCAGATGTAACTCGAACTGGTGTAAGACTATTGTCTCCACCCTTTTTTTGCGTGGCACAGCAATCAGGACACCTCCATTGCTTCTTGCGGTCGGCAGACAGAGTTGTAACGTTGATACATAACGTACAAAAACTTTTTTCACAGACAGTAGACATACATCTAACCAGGTGGGGTTCCTTGATAGTTTTCATACACCCGGCACACTTCATACTGATTATGAGTTAAAAGCTAAGTTCTGGAGAAAGTCGGAACAGACAAACTGACGAGCCCTCGATATCTGTGTAATGCTTGTATTTAAAAAATATAGATCAAGAAATCCTTGTAGTCGCTAATAAAAGTTCAAATAGCTGAGAAAGTTCGAGTTCGCGACAAGAATGTCGTAAGCGCCGTGAATAACGCGTCGCTTACGCGTTGTAACGAAACACTCGCACAATATAAGTTAATGACGGTGGGTGCAGTTTTATGCGTAAGTTCAAATTGTCTAATATTGAATGTTTGGCACTGTGTATCGGTTCACACACTGATAAGGTCGATGGAAAACACTTTTACAAATGATAATTGCGTATAGTCCACAACAAACACAAACTGAGACACAGTTATAATAATAACTTTCACAGGTGAGTAATAACGTGTGTAACTCTATAATAACACATTTGTATGCAAAATTCATATGATACTTAAAAAACTTTGTCTTAACTTAGAATATAACATCGAAATTTAATTATATTGCCTTTTAATAGCGATGTAAAGAAACCTATAAAGTTAGCAAATGTGATACTGAGTAAAAAAAAGTATTTTCTGAAACATTATAAACCCATTAATAATTTTCCTTTGTCGAATTTGTTACATATAATTAACGATTTTTATCCTTATTCTCCTATTCTTACTTTTTCAGGATGACATTGATTCAGATAATTCATTCGAGTCGTTAATAGACTAAGCATTCTATATAAATTAAATTACAGGTCACAGTAGAAAAAATTCAAAATTATACTATGCAACAACACAATAGAATTAACTATAATCATCATCGAGTCGCTCTTCTAATTTATTTATAATTTAGTCGAGTAAATTTAAAAATATTTTGTATTGTAGGGTGGGTGGATAGTGAAGTTCGATGTGGACACTGTGAATGGAGGCATGAAGTTGGATCCGGACTTCCTTGTCGACTTCGGTCAGGAACCGGATGGACCGGTTCTGGCACATGAAATGAGGTATGAACTTTAAAAGCTAAACTACATATGCGAGGTTATTTGTTCGGGCTAAAGTTTGAATTCTACGCAAAGATGAAAGTTACAAAACAGCTATCTAATACGTATGAACATCATTGCAAAATGGGTTTTTCTATGGTGATGGGTGTTAGACAGTAGAATTAGTAAACATAGGGATAGATTTATGAAAATTTATATTTTACAGTAAATCATAGTTCTTATTAACGATGATGTATAAAAAATATATGATTTATTACACATTCAATATAAGACATAGAATCTAGAAGATTGGGGAAATTCTAAGTGGGGGCTGAGAGAGTGTTTCTTTGTAATTACTAATAACATTATTAACGGTGTATGCTTTTAATCATATAATTCAAGTTCATACGTAACTAAAAAAAGCATAAATCCTTGCCTTTCTCACTACGAGTATATTATGTAGCATCAAACATCTCTCGAATGCTCTCGATATATAGTAACATTAAAAGTAAGACCGTATTTCTGAGAAATTTCAGAAAGTATTCAGAACATTCCACAGTCACATGAATATATCCCACATAAGTACGTTATAAAAATGTTTTAGGGTTATTGCTTCCACAAATATACTTATATGACAATGTTTACTTTTTATAGATATCCTGGCGGAGACTGTACTTCCGATATCTGGTTGGCGGATGATTAAAAATATACTTCGATAATATTATCGTTTGCGACAATGTGCCAATATTTTTATATGCATGTTGATATAAGCAAATATATCATGAATATGCCTGATAAGTTTTCTTGAAGTACATATAATAAATAAGGCATATTTTTTTTAAGTGCGGTATAATAAAATATAGAATTTGAAAAAGTATTTTGTATAAACGTATGTAATGCTTTATAGATATTAAACGATTATAATGTATCAAAATAAAGTTTAATTTGGAAAGAGTTTTAGTTTTTTAGTATTATTTTAAACATTCCCTATGTCGAGACAATAAATAACATTTTTTTTAACTTTGTCATCTTTACTTAGAATTTACAGATGGAATATTTAGATATTCAATCTGTAAATTAGTGGGTATTAATGGGCCAAGTGCGTGTCAGACCACGCATGGAATAGGGTTATGTAGACATCCATAATGGCACATACATTTAAAATTATGTCATTATGTTACTTTTGTACGAAGTTTTTCAAGTAAGCGCATTTTACAAGTTAGACCTCTATAATTAATAAAGTTATCTAAGCCATTATAGTTTTTATTCAAAGTTCATCATATGTATTATCATCACGAATTTTTCAATATTTTTAGAGCCATTTTTTTAGCTTTTAGATGCGGGAAGCCCTATGTTAACAAAAAAAACTCTTTGAAGTAGAATATCTCGCAAACGAACACCCAAATCAAAAAATTGTCGTAGCATCCTCACTATTTTTAAAAGACCTATCTAATGAAATGCGATACGATGGGTTAGACACGAGAAAAAAAACACATCCTAACTTTAAGTGTAGTGAAACCACTCTGATTTTATTATTCTAGCATTTTATCGACGTAATAAAAACACATATTTATGCAAAGGTTCATCATTCTAGCACTAACCATTTGGGCGGTAATTCGAGGACGGATGGACATAACGAAACTATAAGTGTTCCGAGTCATGAACTACGGAACCCTAAAAAGTGTTTAGCGAGTGCATAGTGAGATCTATTCACATATGCCAAGGTTATTTTTTGAGATGATCTACTATAAGAATCTTCTCTGAACTGTAAAGTACACAGAGGAAAAGTTCAATCAACTATTTAGTCTGGCACACTAGTCAGCTGTCCCTGATCGGGAGGAGAATAATTCGTCTACGCTCTCGAAAATCGATTACTCTGTATTACCTGTCTCCGTAGGTAAGTAGCAAATGTTCTGCGTTGATTTTCTTTCTACAATCACTAACATTCTCTACTCTTTTGTTTTATTAGGTGTGTAGTGATTTTTAGACCTACGTGGTGGTGGTGACCGACGTGGCTTAGAGTTGAGATAACGTCATTATCATACGTTTATAAGTTTTATAATGCCTACTTAGTCAGAATTATTTAGATATTTTTCTATCTTAATGTCTTTTAAAAAGGTTTCTCTTCATCATCATTGAATTGCACACCACTCTGATCGATTTTGGGCTTCTCGCATCCAGCTCCTGCAAGCCATATTAAGCAGGTCGTCACTCCACCTCGCCTGTGGGCGTCCTACACTACGTTTACCGAGACGCGGTCGCATCTCCAGAACTCTACTACCCCAACCGCCATCAGTTCTGCGGATAATATGGCCAGCCCACTACCACTTCAGCTTGCTAATCCGGTGGGCTATGTCGATTGACCTTTCTCTTCGCAGGTCTGTCAGGTTTATACCATATTAAGTTTATACCCTATAATGTAGGTACAAAAGGAACGATTTTACTAACGTTCACAATGTAAGTGTTTCATTTTCACCTTTTGCTAGCCGATCATTAAATATAAAATAAATGGTGACATGCGATTTTTTAGTTTAGAAAATTACTGTATCCACTTGTCAGTGTAAGTACACGAGGTGGACACCTACGGTTTGGATAATTCTGTGCGCGTCAGCTCTGTGGACGCACTTGAGACCTTTGTTTAAGGTTTATTTTGGCGAAATCTACCATTTCTACTGTACGGTTGTCGTTCACGATTGAACTGGAACGAACCGGTCCATCCTACCAAATTTAATTCAATTTTTCGTTAGTAGAATTTTTTTTGACAGTCGACGTCGGAATGTGGCCGCGTTAAACGGCTTTTTGATCGCATATTTTGGCGCCAATTTTAGTTATCTTAGTGTTTAGTGAATATTATGGTGTTTTGTTTGTGTTATTAAGTGTTTAGTGTTTTAATGTGTAAATAGTGTATATAGTGATAATAAAATCAGCATTTTGCAAGAATTGGAAAATAAAAGTCGCCCCCAGATCGGGCCCCTCGCGTTGCAGGTGAGTCTGTTTTAGGCTCATAACGTTCAAATGGCATTTCAAAGGCCATTATAGTGTTAGAAATAAATATAAAGAAATGTAATTGGGATTCAATTTATATTTTTAATTATAGAAAGAATAGATAGATTTAGAGAAAATCATGTTTTTCCCCCAGCTACACGTATTCTGTGCGCGTCCACAGAGCTGACTACACAGACGCGCCGATGTCGCACTTTTTTTTTACACTGACGACAGGACCGTGTCTGATGTTCTCAATTTTACCAAATCGATGGTTATTATCAAAAAAGAAGCGTCCTGACAATATTTTTTTAATAAAATTACAATAAGCTAAATTGATTAATTGATTTTATAATATCGTTGATTTTAGCACTATATAATAGTCTTAACCATAACCAACCCGCCTGGCCAGCGTGGTATAATAGGCCAAAACCTCCTTTCAAAGGAGAGGCCTATGTGCAGCAGTGGACTGTTAAAGGCTGTTGATGATGATGATGATGAATAGTCTTAGTAATCTTAAATAATTCTGACTATAAATTTAATTAAACTTTAGGACGAATAAAGTTATTTTTGGAGTATCATACACACAACTACAAACCACAGTATTACTATCATTATAAATTTTCACATAAACAAGTTAGTACAATAGTCTCTAAACTAGTCTTGAGTCTGGCTTAGAAAGATAAAGTACGTTATTTATTTCATAGAGGAGCAGTAAAGAAGAATTATTGTATATTACTTTATATATAGTGCTCTAAATAATCTAGTTTGAAAATATATTTTGCAGTTCTGTACTGAGCTGGACTGTGATGAAATGTCTAAACTTTGATAGGATATTGGAACTAGTGGTGATAAACTCCGATGCTGATATTTGGATAGAATAAAAGTAGGTCGTGTTTATTTATTTGTTTATTTAGTGTTAACTAAATAAGACTTAGTTGGTCAAATTGATCCAATTGTTACGCTTTTATTGATCATTTTAAAATATAAAAGTTGTTTTATGTATGCTACAAAAAACTTAAAAGCACGACACCAATAGAGCTCAAAATATTACACAATAAACACTTACCTATATAACGATGGTATTTATCAATGGTGACATCTATTTTACCGTTAATTATGCTACCCATGTCCCATCAATAGTACCGACTGTTGCAGGGCACCAGCAATTTTTTGAATTTTCATAGTCAGTATAGATTCAACTCTTTGTCGTCTTTATGGATATCAGTAGAATCTTTGTTTTAAGTGTTACGAAAATAAAGTACTGTTCTATTGTAGAACTTACATACTATTATTTAATTTTATGAAATTGCTACTTTAAAAAAGCAATCATTATAGTATCACCAGTGTATAAAAATAAATCTTGTTAGAGTAATGCCAAAAGTTCAAATCGTACATTGAACATATAAATACGTTTTACGTTATACCGATTTTTACATCTAAAGTTTAGTCAATACTTTCAAACATTCTCAAGAAATTGAAAAGAAGCTGCTACGTAACTGTAGCCAAGTTTGAAATGCTATTTGAAATACTTTTTCATCAATCACCATCTTAATTACACTTTATATTGCTAAAAATAAACCTTTACAAAGGTTTATAGTCCTTCGTAGACCCGAATCCTAATCTTAATACGGACCAATCGATGGAAATGGAGCAAAGTAGAGATTGCTTTCACGATAATGAAGGAGATTAAAAGGGTCTAAGAATGTCCAAAAAGCTGTTGAGTATAATCGTAACCATTACAAATGTACATTGACACAGAAAAATCTGTTATTGTGATACTGCAAGGCAAAAAAATTTGTATTGGTTTTGTGTAAATAGAAAACAATGTACGCTTTATCGCTGATGATGTGAAGCTTTCGATTTGCACCATTGTAGGAAAATACTAATTATCATTTTAGGTAAGTTCTGAATCCACATTTTTGTAGTTCACAAACTTTTGAATTCACCAAAATTACGTTTTATAGAACACTAGCTTTTGTCTGTGTCTAAGCCCACGTGTATGTTGATTAATAGGAATTGGAAACTAATTGGAATAATAAAGGCTAGGAAGAAGAAGAACTACTGAATATACAGACTTGGAGACGTTAAATTATGAACTGCAAGTATCATTAAGTCTTAATTTGAAATAAGTACAAACAAGCTTTCATCTACTTACAAGGAGTATCTAAGTAGGTATATCATTTAGCTTAACTTATTAAGTTAAGAGTTGAACACACAAAGGAGCTTGCAAGTGCAGAAGCTTTTTAAATTACCGGCTCTTTGTTTAAATGACTTGAAGAAAATTATTAAAAATAATTACATTCTGCTCTTTCAGTGTGGAGCGTTTATTAACTAGAAAATTAGTTCTAAAGAATATAAATACTAGTAATTAGGTTACTTAAAGCGCTCATAGCCAAGTTATCCAAGGTGGTTGGGAACATTCAACGAGGGTACGCAACGATGGCGCGGTTAGTATCTAAATGGGTGACCGTTTTTGGCATTATACCATGAGAGTTTTCGTGATTCGAAGGACGAAGCAGCCGGTCCCGGTGGTTAGCATAAGATGAACAGTCGTGCGCGCCTGGCCACCACGGGAGTCTCCCGGGTGGTCGGGCGCATCGAGGCGTTGGGTCTGCGGGTGGCTCTGGAGAAGACGGAGGCCCTGCTATTTCATGGGCCCCGTCGCGGCCCGCCCGCCGGCGCCTCGATCGAGGTCAACTCGGTCCTCGTACCGGTCCGGGCCCAGATGAGGTACCTGGGTCTGGTCCTCGACGGTAGGTGGCTCTTCGACGAGCACTTCCGACAGCTTGGCCCTAAGTTGGTGGGCACTGCCTCCGCCCTAGGGCGACTTCTGCCCAATTTGGGCGGGGCCAGTGTCCCCACTAGGCAGCTGTACACGGGGGTTGTCCGGTCGATGGCACTTTACGGTGCACCGGTGTGGGCGGCGGCTCTGTCCGCCCAGAACAGGGCGCGCCTCTGGCGCCCCCAGCGGATACTGGCGGTCAGAGCCATACGTGGATACCGCACGGTGTCCACAGAGGCGGCGTGTGCCTTGGCCGGAACACCCCCGTGGGATTTGGAGGCGGAAGTGCTCGCCGAAGTTTATCGGCGAGTGGCTGACTTCCGGGCGGAGAGCGGATTTCGCCCTCCGCCCGAGGACGTGCGCGAGTGGCGCGAAGCCGCTCGCCGAGCCACCATGCTGAGATGGTCGCTCCGGCTGGAGACCCCACGCGCTGGCTTCGCCGCCGTGGAGGCTCTTCAGCCGGTCATCGAGGAGTGGGCAGGGCGGCAGCACGGGACCCTTTCCTTCCGGCTGACGCAGGTACTTTCCGGGCACGGTTGCTTCGGAAAGTACCTGCACTCGGTCGCTAGGAGGGAACCGAGTCCCGCCTGCCACCACTGCGACTGCAGTGAGGACACGGCCCAGCACACGCTGGCGGTCTGCCCCGCTTGGGCGGCGCAGCGCCGGGTCCTCACTGCAGTCATCGGAGGGGATCTCTCGCTGCCGGCCGTCATAAGATCGATGGTCGGCAGCGACAGTTGTTTTACCGCGGTCGCAACCTTCTGCGAGGACGTAATCTTGCAGAAGGAGGTGGCGGAGAAGGCCCGGGAGGATGCCATCCAATCGGACCCGATCCGCCGCCGGCGCCCCGGGCGGCGGAGGCGCGCATACCTGCGTCTCATGCCGCCCTGAGAGTGGCCGCGGATGGGCGGGACGGGTTTCCCGTCCGTCCGCAGTAGAGGCCAACCGCGAGGGGGCGACGTCCGCGTGTGACCGGACGTTGCCCAACTAGAGAGTCGAGCGAAGAGTTGGTGCCCGCAACAGTGCGGGCAGGCGCCGGTTGGAGTCCAGAAGGAAATCCCCTCCCTGGACTCCTTCCAATACAAAGGCGCAGAGAGGGTCACACCGTGTGGTTTTAGTCGGTTCGAGTCCGACACACCACCCCGCCGTAACCCCCGACGGGGTGACGGTCCGCGGGGATTTCCACACGTTAAAAAAAAAAAAAAAAAAAAAAAAAAAAAAGATGAACAGTCGCGAAGCTTAGTTGGACGCCTTCGGGTGGCCTAAAACATCCAAGGGCAAGATTACCTAGCCACAACATTGTCTTGCCAGTCTCCAGACCGCACTCGGGTCTCTCAATCAGCGTGGGTTCATATGGCCTTAATCATCTCTTCTGAGAAGACCTGAGCCCAGTAGTGGAACGTTATGGTTTGTTGATTGATTGAATTAGCTTTTTTTGACTTTGACTTCAGAGAATTGTTTTAGATGTTTTCATCACTAAAAAAATAACAAATTATGATATTAGTTATATGATTTTGTTTATTATACATTGCAATTTATAAAAAGTTTAATATATAATAGTTATTTCATTGTGTTAAAAATAATAATTAAGAGAAACTATTTCACGTTTAATACCAAAAAGTATAGTTAAGGCTCAGTGTACCGTATGTGGAACCAAAATAAAAAGTTGATTTTTCAGGAAAATATGATTTTATTTTTATTTTTATAAGTTTTTCCTATCTTCTTACAACTAATTACAACCTATATATTTTTTTCACGCACTAAAAAAAAAGTGAGCCCTGTAGGGTTAATCTCTTTTTTTAATAGTAAAAGTAAAGGCTGTTTGCTAATAAACTCATTAAGGCTAGTGACGTATTAACAAAATGTTCAGCTCAGTAATGAGAAACTTATGTTCTACCAAACATTTGAGTATGCCAAATACGCCAAGAATTTCAATTGTCTGTTAAATTGTGAACAATGGTCTTGTACGAACCATCTTACCGTAAGATGAAATTTAGAGAGAAGTACATCTACTAGCCTTTAAGTTACTTGGTAAATTGAATTCTTCAAATATAACATTTAGAACTAGGTTACTTTGAGTTTAAAATATTCTTTTCATGCCGAAAATCTGAGTGTAATTTTAGCTTTGTGGAGTATGAAGTCTGAAGAAAGACATCTTATCACGTGAAATTTTCCTTTTTGAAAATAGTAAACTTTATGTTTCATTTACGCATATGAAGAGTAATTTTCAGAAACATAAAAATACCACCCGCTTTAAACTACCACATAATTACAGCGCAAAATGCAAATCTTGGACATTAGGATAGCTATAAATCCTTGGAAATGTTCTAATACAGTTCATGCGACGCTTCCTTTTATTCATAAGTATAACGTCTGCGTACAATATAACACGGGCCCTCCCATCCATCTCCCAATATGTTCCACCGTAGTG
Organism: Phragmatobia fuliginosa; assembly: GCA_932526445.1. Lineage (NCBI taxonomy): Eukaryota > Metazoa > Arthropoda > Insecta > Lepidoptera > Erebidae > Phragmatobia > Phragmatobia fuliginosa. The sequence goes on along the minus strand of OW052071.1, from coordinate 8,829,510 downwards.
TTTCGTAATTTGATTCTGCTGAAATATTTTACAGGCAAATTTCGTGACAAAAGACAAACGATGTTGACTACAGAAAGGAGAAGCCTTAAATACATTCGTATCGTTGTAAGCAGTGTTAACTTGATGAACATATTAGACCTGTTGAACGGGAAACTTAATTTTAAATATTTAAAGGTGATTAGGCAAACGTAGTGAATGTAGGACATTCTGTGGCACGATGGACCAATGACTGGAAGGAAATGTCTGGTTACGGATTGATGCAGACTGCACCAGACCGAGGTGGATTGCGCTCAAAGCTAGACATTGGCCTCTCCTTGGACAAGAAGTTATGCCGATGGCCAGACGGGTTGGTTTAGATTTCATTGAAGGGTTGTTTGATTGTTATAAATTAATTTATGATGGTGATATGGTTTTGGATCGATATGTTGTAGAAAGGTTGCGATTTTTTTTTATTGATAGATTGTAGCTTTTGTTTCTATTATAGACTATGTACCTACTATGTTTTAAAAGCTATATACCCATTGTTAAATCTAAAATGATTTAAAATGGCAGTCCTCTATCAGTTATATGAATGTATTTTAGTTTTTAAAAAAGGCTAAAATATTATTAGTGATTAAAATAGGAAGATGTAATAGATTTCAATAGGAAACCCCGAATAAACAAATACAAAGAAAATCCTAAATTTGAGACTTGTTTAAGATTAACAAAACCTTTATGTTGTATAGGTACAGTGTTTATTTCTAAACCATTCTTTTGTAAGAACGGGGTTAGACTCAATTCCCAATACACAGTTGCCATTTTCATACTCGGCGTTTTTTTTTTTTCAATGATGCTATTAAACGATGCTTCAAGTCACAGTAGTATTATCCATTTTAAATGAATTTTTACCTTAACGCTAAAATCATAAGGTTTACAATTCGTTGAATGGATAATAACATAAGGCTTTTTAAAGTAAACGTAGCTGTATCGAAGGGGTGCGTTTAACAAAAGGAGAGGCGTGTATTGAATGTCACATTTTGTATAGGTTACACAAGTTGCAAGAAAGTGGCTGAAAAGCTGTTGTATTATACGGCTGCAACCATTGTGAGGGGCTGATCGACTTTGTGTACCTTGGGAAGGCTCTGTGAGGTGAAAGGAAAATTTATTTAACATAAGTTACTTTATGTTTCGCTTTGTGTAAAGTACGTTAGGTATAGATGAAAGTAGTCGTTATAAGTTAACTGTATGACTTTAAAACACTACACTTACATAGAGAATTCAATGAATAATAAATCTGTAACCCAAAAAAGTCCAGATACATTTCGTCTTAATCCGCTTAGACTTTTTGTATACATTCAACGCAGGGATAATGGATCATGTTATTGGTCAAGAACAAATATTAATAATATACCCGCAGCCCTAGAATTTCCTAAAGAAGGCACCTTAAATGCCTCTATTATTTTTTCTTAACTTCAACCTCAGACGTGAACACAAAACAGTCCCGAGTTCTTTAATAAAAAAAAAGGTCAGCTGCAACCAGTAGAATTAGGACAATTGCCTGTTAAATGTCGCCCCTTGTCACCATCGGATTTCTCCTTTTTTATTAAATCTGGATTGCTGATGGAAAAAAGTAGAAAACAACTCAGTTAGATAATGCTATTTGGCCGTCTTTTGTTTTAAATTTATTATTTGAAGTATTACTATATTTCCCAAAAGCTTTCAGTAAAATAACACGTTATCCTAAGCAAGGTACTACTGTACTACTGTTATCAGATTGCTAAATATTTGTCCTGTGTTTGGCTAAATTAAATACTGTGCGATTGGTAATGAAGGTTTGGATTATGATGGATATGATGGTTGGTTATAGGTCGAAATCTAACATGATTTTTTAGGTCGGTATATAAAATTACATCTCTAATTACTAGACTAACTTAGAGATACATTTAGGTCGATAAGCAGTATGGAAGTATAAAAAAAGTTTTTTTTTTCAGGACTTATCAGAAAGTGAACATGGTTACCAAAGCCTAACACCTCCTCTCCTTTCCTTGAATCCAGGGCTGAGTCAAAAGCTGGAAACGAACTTCTGATCCTTGTTTTATCTGTGTCCTATAAGAAAAAAAATAATATGAAAAATTTATATTTACGACTTTATATGAAAGCTCATAAAGATGATAATAAGGTCCAAATAGAGCCACATTGACTCCAGCACTAACGGGTGGGTTCAACCAGGGCGTTACTTACTACACTCTTACAGAACACCAACTTCTAATATCACAGCAATCGTGCTGTCGTGTTTCGTTTGTGAATGCTGAACCGGAGGCCCAATAATGCATCACCACAGAACAGAGAAATTAACACTACCTTATTCTCTCTTCTTAATGCACCTCAATAGGTCGCCCTGGTTTGTTTTACCATTTTGCATTATCTGAATTCGCATTGAGTGTGGTGATCACTCATCATCATCAGCCTATCGCAGTCCACTGCTGGACATAGGCCTCTACAATTGTTCGATTGTCGGCTACTCGCATCCAGCTCCTGCCAGCCGTCTTGCAAATTATCACTCCACCTGGCCTGTGGACGTCTTGCACTACGTTTGACGTGACGCGTTCTCCACTCAAGAACACGTTTACCCCAACGATCAGTCACAACTTTTAAATTCTGCACATGCTTACACTGCGGAACTAAGCGGAATAAAAATCTCCATGGCAGGCTTATATATATGAAACAACTTATTAATGCTAATTTAATATTGTCAAACTTATGGTTTACATATAATTATTTATTTAATTAAAACAATCTTTTCATTCTCAAACTAAAGGTGCAAACGAAATCTTGTTTCGTAAATATACTTAACAAAACAAGATTTCATTTCGTTCAGAGTCAACCAAGCTGTTATAAAACCAACGAAAAGTATATAACTTGAAATAAGACCCTTAGTAAATTCATTTTATTGTGTTATCGTAGAAACTAACTAAATTGAGTTATGGAAGTCGAGAGAGATTTATTGTGACGCCTTCTGGTGCCACTTTCTTTTAGCTCAAGGTTTTCACTAGACAATTTTACAAATAAAGATTAAGATTCCTTTGATAGTTCTATCACTATTTTCTTATTTTTATGCAACGTTCTCTCCTTTCTCGGAAGAGGTCTACGTACAGCAGTGGACTGTTAAATTCTGCTGATGGTGTAATAAGAATCGTCATTATCATCATCATCATAATCATCAGCCTATCGCAGTCCATTGCTGGACATAGGCCTGTCTAATTACACACTTCTTAGTTTGAACCTCGGCTACCCGCACTAATGTAACCTTATTGTTTACAATATTTTTATCGCAAATAAATTTATAAGGCAGCAGTTTCTTTGAAAATAAATAACAGTATAGTACAAGATTTTACTCCTGTAAAGTAGTTTATTTCGCTCGTAAAGTAGAATTTAGCGGGATCAAAGTTTTTTTATTGAATTTTAAGATATAAATAGATTAAAATCATAAAAAAGTCTAATATTAATAGGTTCTTTCCACTCAACTGGGTGAGATCATGTCAAGTGTCAGATGTCTATATCGTCCAAAAATATTAAGCATTTTTATCATATGCGAATATTCCTCTCCGTATAATTTTATCCTACCTAACAAAAAATAAGAAATAATTAAAATAATGAGTAATTAATTTAGACTTTCGCAACTTTTACACATAGCTTTTGTTGTACAGCGGAACTTATTCGTAATAAAAATATTTTAATATTTAATTCGAGCGGGTTACACCGTTCGTGTGTGTAACCCATCAAAAGTGTCAGGAGGTAGAAGACATCGAACGTTTGAAATATTTTTATCGGTAATAAGTCCCGCTATACCACAAAAAATCAGATATCTCTCTTAAACAGTATGAATTTTTTTGTTTAAAACATCTTAACCCTTTCTATAAAAAGGTAACTTGTACCTTAAATACTTATCTCTAAAAGGCGAGAGTACCTAGATAGTAAATAAATAAACACATACAGAATAAGATAGTTCAGAAAACATTAAGTTCTTACATTCATCCTAGCCTTTTTTCATATTTTAATCAAAAACGTTAAAAGTTACATAGTAGTGAAATATCTCTTGAGTTTAAGGATAGCAGTAAAATTAATTACAGTCCGGCAGAGTATTTTCTTATTTCCTTATCTGCTGTAATGGATTGCTTAGGATTTTTATTTATGGTTAATTTCCATTACATTTAATAGCAGTTAGTCACAACGCTAAATCGGAACTACTAAATCTTATTACTGAAGTTATGTAAATGTCTCGTATTAATTAACGACCAAAATTATACATATTCTTCAGTATCTTTTAAGAATATAATCATTTTCATTGATACTATAGATTTATTAGAATCTAAGGCGTTCTAAATTTATAGCCAAAGATAAATGAATTCCCATCAAGCGTCAGATAGTGTTACAATAATAATGAGGATAAATATTGTGTTAAAATTTTGGTATTTTTCGATGAAAATATTTGAATCTAAAAACGACAACATCGTAATTAACGTTATTCACTCCAAAAAAAACGCGTGTATCTCTCCGATTTGGGGAATAAATAAAAGTAACAAGTAAATTAAAATATAAATACAACATTCAATTATAGATGAACACATTTTGTAAAACGATAATTGTCTCTTAATTACTCTGTTATATTTAGTGATATGTTTAGACTAGGTAAACCCCGCGATGTTACCTGTGATTATTATCGTACCTTTAACCCCGACGAGAATCTAGTAGAAAAATGTCTAAGTTCAGATAATTTGTATTTTATTCTTTACTTTGAATAAAACTAATAATTTACAAATTTAATTTCTAATAGCTGAGTGCCTCGGGGTTATCGCGGTGTGAAACTGGTTATATAACTAAACTAAATAAGTATAAAACTAAACTAAATAGGAATTAACCTAACTAATTAAGTATATAACTAAACTAATTAAGTATATAACTAAAATAAATAAGTATATAACTAAACTAAATAAGTATATAACTAATCTAAAAAGTATATAACTAAACTAAATAGGTATATAACTAAACTAATTCAGTATATAACTAATTAAATATATAACGAAACTAAATAAGTATATAAACTACACAAGTATATAACGAAACTAAATAAGTATGTAACAAAACTAAATAAGTATATAAACTACACAAGTATATAACGAAACTAAATAAGTATATAACTAAACTAATTTAGTATATAACTAAACTAAATATGTATATAACTAAACTAAATAAGTAAATAACTAAACTAAATAAGTATATAACTTAACTAAATAAGTATATAACTAAACTAATTAAGTATATAACTAAACTAAATAAGTATATAACTAAATTAACTAATTAAGTATATAACTTAAACAATTAAGTATGTTACTAAACTAATTAAGTATATAACTAAACTAAATAAATATATAACTAAACTAAATAAGTATATAACTAAACTAAATAAGTATATAACTAAATTTACTAATTAAACTAAATAGGTATATAACTAAATAAATTCAGTATATAACTAATAAAATATATAACTAAACTAATTAAGTATATAACTAAACTAAATAAATATATAACTAATCTAAATAAGAATATTACTTAAATAAGTATATAACTACACTAATTAAATATATAACTAAAATAAATAAGTATATAACTAAACTAAATAAGTATATAAATAAACTAAATAAGTATATAAACTACACAAGTATATAACGAAACTAAATAAGTATATAAACTACACAAGTATATAACGAAACTAAATAAGTATGTAACTAAATTAAATAAGTATATAACTAAAATAAATAAGTATATAAACTACACAAGTATATAACGAAACTAAATAAGTATATAACTAAACAAAATAAGTATATATCTAAACTAAATAGGTATATAACTGATCTAATTAAGTATATAACTAAACTAAATATGTATATAAATAAACTAAATAGGAATATAACTTAACTAATTAAGTATATAACTAAACTAATTAAGTATATAACTAAACTAAATATTTATATAACTAAACTAAATAAGTAAATAACTAAACTAAATAAGTATATAACTAAACTAAGTAAGTATATAACTAAACTAATTAAATATATAACTAAAATAAATAAGTATATAACTAAACTCAATAAGTATATAACTAATCTAAAAAGTATATAACTAAACTAAATAGGTATATAACTAAACTAATTCAGTATATAACTAATTAAATATATACCTAAACTAATTAAGTATATAACTAAACTAAATAAATATATAACTAATCTAAATAAGTATATAACTAAACTAAATAAGTATATAAACTACACAAGTATATAGTTAGTTAAACTAAATAGGAATATAACTTAACTAAATAAATATATAACTAAACTAAATAAGTATATAACTAAACTAAATAAGTATATAACTAAACTAAATAAGTATATAACTAAACTAAATAAGTATATAAACTACACAAGTATATAACGAAACTAAATAAGTATATAAACTACACAAGTATATAACGAAACTAAATAAGTATGTAACAAAACTAAATAAGTATATAAACTACACAAGTATATAACGAAACTAAATAAGTATATAACTAAACAAAATAAGTAGATAACTAAACTAAATAGGTATATAACTGATCTAATTAAGTATATAACTAAACTAAATATGTATATAAATAAATTAAATAGGAATATAACTTAACTAAATAAGTAAATAACTAAACTAAATAAGTATATAACTAAACTAAATAAGTATATAACTAAACTAATTAAGTATATAACTAAACTAAATAAGTATATAACTAAACTAATTAAGTATATAACTAAACTAAATAAGTATATAAACTACACAAGTATATAACGAAACTAAATAAGTATATAAACTACACAAGTATATAACGAAACTAAATAAGTATGTAACAAAACTAAATAAGTATATAAACTACACAAGTATATAACGAAACTAAATAAGTATATAACTAAACAAAATAAGTATATAACTAAACTAAATAGGTATATAACTGATCTAATTAAGTATATAACTAAACTAAATATGTATATAAATAAATTAAATAGGAATATAACTTAACTAAATAAGTAAATAACTAAACTAAATAAGTATATAACTAAACTAAATAAGTATATAACTAAACTAATTAAGTATATAACTAAACTAAATAAATATACAACTAAACTAAATAAGTATATAACTAAACTAAATAAGTATATAACTAAATTTACTAATTAAACTAAATAGGTATATAACTAAACTAATTCAGTATATAACTAAACTAAATAAATATATAACTAATCTAAATAAGAATATTACTTAAATAAGTATATAACTACACTAATTAAATATATAACTAAAATAAATAAGTATATAACTAAACTAAATAAGTATATAATTAATCTAAAAAGTATATAACTAATCTAAATAGTTATATAACTAAACTAATTCAGAATATAACTAATTAAATATATAACTAAACTAATTAAGTATATAACTAAACTAAATAAATATATAACTAATCTAAATAAGTATATAACTAAACTAAATAACTATATAACGAAACTAAATAAGTATATAAACTACACAAGTATATAACGAAACTAAATAAGTATGTAACAAAACTAAATAAGTATATAAACTACACAAGTATATAACGAAACTAAATAAGTATATAACTAAACAAAATAAGTATATAACTAAACTAAATAGGTATATAACTGATCTAATTAAGTATATAACTTAAACAATTAAGTATGTTACTAAACTAATTAAGTATATAACTAAACTAAATAAATATACAACTAAACTAAATAAGTATATAACTAAACTAAATAAGTATATAACTAAATTTACTAATAAACTAAATAGGTATATAACTAAACTAATTCAGTATATAACTAATTAAATATATAACTAAACTAATTAAGTATATAACTAAACTAAATAAATATATAACTAATCTAAATAAGAATATTACTTAAATAAGTATATAACTACACTAATTAAATATATAACTAAAATAAATAAGTATATAACTAAACTAAATAAGTATATAATTAATCTAAAAAGTATATAACTAATCTAAATAGTTATATAACTAAACTAATTCAGAATATAACTAATTAAATATATAACTAAACTAATTAAGTATATAACTAAACTAAATAAATATATAACTAATCTAAATAAGTATATAACTAAACTAAATAAGTATATAAACTACACAAGTATATAACTAAACTAAATAGGAATATAACTTAACTAAATAAATATATAACTAAAGTAAATAGGTATATAACTGATCTTATTAAGTATATAACTAAACTAAATATGTATATAAATAAATTAAATAGGAATATAACTTAACTAATTATGTATATAACTAAACTAATTAAGTATATAACTAAACTAAATATTTATATAACTAAACTAAATAAGTAAATAACTAAACTAAATAAGTATATAACTAAACTAATTAAGTATATAACTAAACTAAATAAGTATATAACTAAACTAATTAAGCATATAACTAAACTAAATTAGTATATAACTAAATTAACTAATTAAGTATAGAACTTAAACAATTAAGTATATAACTAAACTAATTAAGCATATAACTAAACTAAATTAGTATATAACTAAATTAACTAATTAAGTATAGAACTTAAACAATTAAGTATATAACTAAACTAACTAAGTATATAACTAAACTAAATAGGAATATATCTTAACTAATTAACTATATAAGTAAACTAATTAAGTATATAACTAAACTAAATAAGTATATAACTAAACTAAATAAATATATAACTAAACTAAATAAGTATATAACTAAACTAAATAAGTATATAACTAAACAAAATAAGTATATAACTAAAGTAAATAGGTATTTAACTAAAGTAATTAAGTATATAACTAAACTAAATATGTATATAAATAAACTAAATAGGAATATAACTTAACTAATTAAGTATATAACTAAACTAAATAAGTAAATAACTAAACTAAATAAGTATATAACTAAACTAAATAAGTATATAACTAAACTAATTAAGTATATAACTAAACTAAATAAGTATATAACTAAACTAATTAAGTATATAACTAAACTAATTAAGTATATAACTAAACTAAATAAGTATATAACTAAATTAACTAATTAAGTAAATAACTTAAACAATTAAGTATGTAACTAAACTAATTAAGTATATAACTAAACTAAATAAATATATAACTAAACTAAATAAATATATAACTAAACTAAATAAGTATATAACTAAATTTACTAATTAAACTAAATAGGTATATAACTAAACTAATTCAGTATATAACTAATTAAATATATAACTAAACTAATTAAGTATATAACTAAACTAAATAAATATATAACTAATCTAAATAAGAATATTACTTAAATAAGTATATAACTAAACTAATTTAATATATAACTAAAATAAATAAGTATTTAACTAAACTAAATAAGTATGTTACTAATCTAAAAAGTATATAACTAAACTAAATAGGTATATAACTAAACTAAATAGGTATATAACTAAACTAATTCAGAATATAACTAATTAAATATATATCTAAACTAATTAAGTATATAACTAAACTAAATAAATATATAAACTACACAAGTATATAACTAAACTAAATAGGAATATAACTTAACTAAATAAATATATAACTAAACTAAATAAGTATATAACTAAACTAAATAAGTATATAACTAAACAAAATAAATATATAACTTAACTAAATAAGTATATAACTAAAATAAATAAGTATATAACTAAACTAAATAAGTATATAACTAAACTAAATAAGTATATAACTAAACAAAATAAGTATATAACTAAAGTAAATAGGTATTTAACTAAAGTAATTAAGTATATAACTAAACTAAATATGTATATAAATAAACTAAATAGGAATATAACTTAACTAATTAAGTATATAACTAAACTAAATAAGTAAATAACTTAACTAAATAAGTATTTAACTTAACTAAATAAGTATATAACTAAACTAAATAAGTATATAACTAAACTAAATAAATATATAACTAATCAAAATAAGTATATAACTTAATTAAATAAGTATATAACTAAACTTAATAAGTATATAAACTACACAAGTATATAACGAAACTAAATAAGTATGTAACTAAACTAAATAAGTATATAACTAAAATAAATAAGTATGTAAACTACACAAGTATATAACGAAACTAAATAAGTATATAACTAAACAAAATAAGTATATAACTAAACTAAATAGGTATATTTGATCTAATTAAGTATATAACTAAACTAAATATGTATATAAATAAACTAAATAGGAATATAACTGAACTAATTAAGTATATAACTAAACTAAATATTTATATAACTAAACTAAATAAGTAAATAACTAAACCAAATAAGTATATAACTAAACTAAATAAGTATAAAACTAAGCTAAATAAGAATATAACTAAACTAAATAAAGTATATAACTTAACTAAATAAGTATCTAACTAAACTAAATAAGTATATAACTAAACTAAATAGGAATATAACTTTACTAATTAAGTGTATAACTAAACTAAATAAGTATTTATCTAAATTAATAAGTATATAACTAAACTAAATAGGAATATAACCAAACTAAATAAGTATATAACTAAACTAAATAGGAATATAACTAAACTAAATAAGTGTATAACTAAACTAAATAAGTATTTATCAAAACTAATTAAGTATATAACTAAACTAAATAAGTATATAACTAAACTAAATAAGTATATAACTAAACTAAATAGGTATATAACTTAACTAATTCGTCAAAAACCATGCATAAACTTGTTTTCTTATAAAAATAACGTACATATAGTTTTAATAAAAAATAAGATAAAAAACAATAATTAAAAAAAACCTATCTGAGGACTTTAGACCAAAAACGTTTAGTAACGCAACTATTAGCAAGTTTCGTTAAACCATACTAAATAACTGACAAAAGGTTCTTCTATTTATTCTTGTACTGTACTTTCAGCATAAGCATTTTATAACATTGTTGTTTATGGTGCACTTCGTGCTTACCTATAAGTAATTTGTTACACTATGTCACTCCATCCTCTTCGTAAAATGTATCTTAACTGTTAAACAGTGGATACAATAGTTCGTGAGCCTATAAGGTAAATAAATTTAACTTTTAATTAAAAAAATGTTTATCATGCAAGTAAACTATAATTGTTCTAATGAGAAATAAAGAGTCTATAAACTTATTTGTATGTGGGATGTAAGGGGGTGAACCAACATCTTTTATCCCAAGCCAACCTCACCTGCACGCGGTACGTCCTGCTGAACGACAAACGAGGCTCTGGCGACCGACTGATGGCGGTATATCCATCCAAATACGTGTAGCTAAATACCACAGACTGGTGATGGGCAGCAGCATCACCGGTACAATAAGCTGCACCCTGCGATCGCCAACCCGCCTGCCCAGCGTGGCGATTATGGGCATACCCTCCCATGCAGAGACAACTTAGGCCACGGCCCCCAGTTCCCGGTAGCCCCACTATTCCTGGTTATGGTGGCGACCACGGTAACGGTGGGGCAGGGGGTGCTAAGAATCTCCGGGTTACGGGAGGCCACCACAACCGACTGACCCTGGCTACTTACAACGGACGCACGCTACGGCTAGACTCGCATCTGGCACAACTGGAGGTAGAACTGGGTAAAATTAGGTGGCACATCCTCGGGTTATGTGAAGTCCGAAGACAGGGGAGGACACCGTAACTCTTGAGTCAGGTCACCTAATGTACTTCCGCGAGGGAGACCAACAATCCCAAGGTAGCGTGGGGTTTCTGGTAAATAAGTCTATATCTAACAACGTTGTGGAATTTTCCAGTGTGTCGAACAGGGTAGCGTACCTCATTATTAAGCTCACTGAGAGGTATAGCCTCAAGGTTGTGCAAGTGTACGCACCGACCTCGGCGCACTCGGATGACGAGGTGGAGGATATGTACGATGACATATCGAGGGCCCTCCACTTAACCACTAAGACCCACTACAACGTTGTTATGGGTGACTTCAACGCTAAAGTGGGAGTACAGATTTGCAGCGAATCGGTAGTAGGATCACATGGACTTGGAGTCAGAAATCATAGGGGGCAAATGCTTGTCAACTTCCTTGAACGCGAGGGGCTCTTTTTGATGAATTCTTTTTTCAAAAAACAGCCCCAACGCAAGTGGACGTGGCAAAGCCCCGACACTGTGATAAAAAATGAGATCGACTTCATCATTACGGACAAGAGGCACATATTCAGAGATGTCTCAGTGATCAATAGGTTTAATACCGGTAGCGATCACCGACTAGTCCGAGGCTCTCTGAATATCAACTTCAAAGTTGAACGTGCCCGTCTGATGAAGTCCAGGCTCCGACCAACTCTACTCCAAGCCATGATAGGATCTGAAACGTTCCAGTCAAACCTGGAAAACCGATTCGCTACCGTGGAAACCACAACAGACGTAAACCAGAACCTCGAAAATGTGGTTCGAATCCTCAGGGACGAAGGTACGAGATTCTGTGAACTGCAGCGTAAAGGCAGGAAGTCGAAGCTTTCAGAGAAGACTTTAGGGTTGATGAGGAAAAGGCGTGAACACCCACCCGTCACTTCGTTGGCAAAGAGGATGCTGAACATAGAGATACGGAAACTCGTCCGACACGACCTCCGGTGCTCCAATACTCGCACCATCGAAAGAGCGATCGAGCAAAATCGGGGGTCAAAAGTGTTTGTACAATCTCTGTGTAGAAGCGAACTGACGAAGTTGACCACAACAAGTGGAGAAGTTGTTTCCTCGAAACCGGCAGTCCTTTTGGAAGTGGAAGGCTTCTATAGCCGGCTATACGCTTCGCATGCATCTCGACCTGACCCCGAAAATGAGGACACCAGAGCCACATTAACGCGTCACTACACCGAAGACCTGCCAGAAGTCAGCACTGATGAAATCGAGATGGCTCTTAAACAGCTTAAAAATGGAAAAGCCCCTGGAGAGGATGGCGTTACAACAGAGCTATTAAAAGCTGGAGGTAAACCCGTACTGAGGGAGCTCCAAAAGCTTTTCAACGCTGTCCTGTTTGAAGGGAGAACTCCGGAGGTGTGGAGTAGGAGTTTGATCGTTCTTTTCTTCAAAAAAGGCGACAAGACCTTATTGAAGAACTATCGACCCATTTCCCTTCTAAGCCACATCTACAAGCTGTTTTCAAGAGTCATCACGAACCGTCTTGCGCAAAGACTCGACGAACTTCAACCACCGGAGCAGGCCGGATTTCGGAGCGGATACGGCACCATAGACCACATACACACAGTGCGGCAAATTATACAGAAGACCCAGGAGTATAACCAGCCCCTGTGTCTAGCATTCGTGGACTATGAGAAGGCCTTCGACTCGGTTGAGATCTGGTCTGTTCTGGAGTCCCTGCAGCGTTGTCAGGTAGATTGGCGATACATCCAAGTGCTGAGATGTCTCTACGATACCGCCACCATGTCCGTCCAAGTACAGAATCAGCAAACAAGGTCCATACCATTGCATCGAGGAGTGAGACAAGGGGACGTTATTTCCCCGAAATTGTTCACAAATGCAATGGAGGATATGTTCAAGACGCTAAATTGGAAAGGACGTGGCATTAACATTAATGGCGAATACATCTCTCACTTGCGATTTGCGGACGACATCGTCATAATGGCAGAGACACTGCAGGACCTGCAACGGATGCTGAATGACCTGGCTGATTCTTCTATGCGCATCGGCCTACGGATGAACTTGGACAAAACCAAGGTAATGTTCAATGAACATGTTCTACCGGAACCGGTTGCAGTACACGATACCGTTCTCGAGGTTGTTCAAAAATATGTCTACCTTGGGCAGACATTGCAGTTGGGTAGAAACAACCTCGAGGATGAGGTGAATAGAAGAATTCAGTTGGGTTGGGCAGCGTTTGGAAAGCTACGTCGAGTCTTTTTGTCGTCGATCCCACAATGTCTAAAAACGAAAGTTTTCAATCAGTGCGTCCTACCCGTCATGACATACGGAGCCGAGACCTGGACACTTACGGTACGGTTGGTCCATAGGCTTAAAGTTGCTCAGCGTGCTATGGAAAGGGCTATGCTCGGCGTTTCTCTGAGGGATCATATCAGAAATGAGGTGATCCGTCAGAGAACTAAGGTCATCGACATAGCCCACCGGATTAGCAAACTGAAGTGGCAGTGGGCTGGCCATATTAGCCGCAGAACTGATGGCCGTTGGGGCAGAAGAGTTCTGGAGTGGAGACCGCGTCTCGGTAAACGTAGTGTAGGACGCCCACAGGCGAGGTGGAGTGACGACCTGCGTAAGATGGCTGGCAGGAGCTGGATGCGAGAACCCCAAAATCGATCACAGTGGTGTGCAATGGGAGAGGCCTATGTCCAGCAGTGGACTGCGATAGGCTGATGATGATGATGAAACCTATTTGAGCATTGGAATATACTCGAACATGCTTTACAATCTAATATAGGTTGATCTATAAGCAATTGCATTCAACCGCATTTAAATTTTAAGAAGTATTTTCTCGTATCATATTTTGACCAAAATATTACCGAATTTTATTCCTGTTATGTTGTATATAGTTAGAGCCACATCAAATTCAATTCGCACCTACAACCGTCCCTATAATATTATGCCTGTTTAATATTCGACCCGTTTCGAGCCTAAATGGTAATGAGTTACCCAGTTTTAGCTAAATGAAGATTCTGTTTATACGATAGTAACTCAGCTAATCCACTAAGGCTATTGAAAACGCATTTAGCGTGCAAGTAAGACGTTTATTCTATCGATTTATAGGCTCAGGGTAAATTAAATGGATCTCTGTGAATAGAGTGTAGTCTGAAGTCGACTCGATGTGATATCTGGAAATACTGCCACCTAATGGGTATTTTAATGAGTTTTCTTTGTAATACCTTACATAAAGCGACGAAGCTATGCGAGTATATTGCTGTATACATGTAGTTCTATTTAACAAAAGTCTTAAAAAAAATGGTTCAAAATTCTAATAGAAATGCTAGGGCATTTCTATTAGATTTTTTGGGTACGCAGTGTTCTACTATCAAGTTCAGTTATGTTAGATTTGTATACGGATTTTTAAATTACATAACCCCTGTGTTGGTGTTAAGTAATTTTATATAGCACAATAATAATAATATTAAAGTATTGTTTCAAATGCCAATAATTTGTTATTGGCATTTGAAACAATAATTTATTGTCATATGTTGTAAATAAACTTTGATAACAGTTTACAAAATGAACCAAATATGAGAAAATAAGAAATAAATATAATGCATGTATAATATAATTGCAGTTTTATAATATCTAATGTGTAAAAATTCTGGTGTCCACGATGTTGGTAATTAAACTCCTCCGAAATGGCTCGACTGATTCTAATGAAATTTTGTGTGTATATCGGTTAGGTCTGCAAATCGGCCAACATCTATTTTTCATACCCTTAGAACGCGAGCGGAACTACGGGCAGGAGCTAGTTTATACATATTAATTTCACATTAACCTATTTAAGGGAAAGTTTGGTAGTAATTCAGTAGTGAAAGTTAAGCATTAACGAGAGTGAAGATGACTGGCAAAGTTTTAATTTTTGTAGATTACTGTATTTTATTTAATTATTGATTTTAAAATGTAGAAAACACGAAGTAAAATCATCAGTACTCATGTTCTTCAATTTAATTAAAACTTAAAACTTAGTTTTAAGTTTTCTTCAGATTCTGTCTTGATTCAGACAAAACTATCTAATTCATTAATCACTTTATCAAATTATCATACGATTGTACTATCGCAAAGAAAGAGGTTATCATAATAAACGTTAATTTAATTTCATAAGTACATTATGAATACATACGGGGAAGTCTGAAAGTAACTCCACTGGATGAAAAGTTATAGGTTATCTTGGTGTGGTGTGTGTAAGGAAAATGTGGCGAGGAAATTGTTGGGTATGGAAATTAAAGGGAATATGACAAAATGCAGACCAAAGGCAAGGATGGATTTTATGAAAGAAGATATAACTAGGAAGGGAGTTAACAGTGAAATGACGAGTGAAAGAGTAGAATGGAAGGATAAAACAAATTGCGGATATGGGCAGGCAGATGATGATACAACTACTCCCCTTTGTTATTCACATTCAGAATTACTGTGTCAAATTTTAATAATTGTAAGACATAATACATAAAATAAAACTATTATATGTTAATTATTCATTCGTTCGTTCTTCAAACAAATTTACACAATTTTCACAAAAGTCGTGATCACGTAATCGAAACGGGAACCCCAAAATCACATTTCCACGTTAACGCCTACAATTGTTTTACTTTCCGCTATAGAGTGCAAATAAATAAGTTGTGTACAAAAAATTTCCGGTAAAGGATTTTAATGAATTTTTAAAACGGTTCCGGGGCCGTATCGCGCCGACAACTTTAATTAAAACCCTAACGGGGTAAAAACGACGACGATTTCAAAATAACTGTAGAAAAAATGGTTAAAATGCGAAATGATTCTGTTTAGTTTTGTTTCGTAAGTCGAACAGATGTTGTACTCTGTGGAATTAAGTGTCTTTTCGAAAACTTCATCATCGTTGGTCAACTATTGAATTTTTTTTACCTACTATCTTTAACCTTAAGCTGTTTTACCTAAGTATATCAGAAAGGTAATTGAACTCATTGAATTACCTGGCATCATCCTTAATAATATTATCAATCCAAAAGTTTGTGAGTATGTATGCATGTTTGTTCACGCAAAAACTACGGAACGAATTTGGGTGAAACTATACAGTTATATAGCTTATATATTAGAAAAATACATAGACTTTTTTACTGCAAATAATCGAAATAGACGCGGGCGGAACCGCGAGCGAAAGCTAGTTATTTATAACATGAACTTTCTTAATAATGAACCACTGCCTTTTGTCAGCGGTTTCACTCCCAGTAGTGTTTACTGTATTAAAGAATTTAGAATCCCGTGGGAGGACCTATCACCCTCATTCCTTTTAAACACGATTGGTACCCTATGACCTTATTTGTATCCCTGCTTCATGACAGTGGATTAAGTATTGTTAGTTAAGAGGTGAAAGCGCAATATACAAAGAAACGGACCAAGATGCAGTATAAATATAGAATATTATTTTCATCTTCTCCTTTTCCCAAGTTTATTTGGGGTCGGCTACTAGTTCAACCGGTTATACCTGAATTTCAGTTTTTCCACGGAGCGACTGGCATCGGACCTCCGCAACCCTAAGGGAGAACTGAAATTCGAAGATTGAAATAGTTGTTAGTATATTTGAGGGCACTAACTTCCCAATAACGATTGCCATAGATGTTCATAACAACCGGGACCGACTGATTTACGTGCTCTCCGAGGCACGGGCGTGAATCACCGCCAAACCTTCCAAACTCCGGGCTGCTATTAGGAATTTCCTTAGAAAAACCCAAAAACACTTTTTGGCCCGACCCGGGATTTGAACCCGAGACCTCTTGATCAGCAGTCGCATACGCTAACCACTAGACCAACGAGGCAGTTGTACTCAAGTATAAATGTAGAATATAAATTATAAAAAAAAATACAATAAATAAAGTAGTGCGATTAATTTCACTACTTATGTTTGCAACATCATTAATATGTCACATGAGCTTACTGCATCCATTACTAAACGAAGGTTTCGCTCGAAGAGTGTCGATTCACGGTTGGGCAGTCTGCATCCATTTTCTGACAGTCATTTTCCAAGTTCAAGTCCCAGTCCAAGTCAAAACAATGATTTTTTTTTGAAAATGAAGTTTTGCATTGCGAAAATAGTGTAATTAAATTCATATTTCACAAAAAAAGTATTAGTTGGTAAATCGTATTCAGTATACTATACAGAAATCGAAACTCTATGTAGCAATTTCCAAACTCATCGAAAATCACTATATCATTAGTAATCGAACTGAGAACGTTCTGAGCTAATAAAAGCAAAAGCCTAACGGAACTGTAACCCGATTGACACTCAAGAATTCTCTTTGACGATAATGCACCTGCATTAAAGATGCCACCTCCACGTTCCCTTAAAGATATAGTGTTACGTTCATCTTAATTATATGGGGTTATAGCTAGGATTAACTGTCCCCTTTTAATCTTCAGATGAAAGCTGATGAAACCTTTTTGCGAGGTCGGTAGGCAGTAGAACGCAATTCCGTTCCTATTAAGTATTAATAGCAAATGTGATGTATAATAGAAAGGGTTAAGCGATTTTATGGTATCCTATATCTGATCTCTACTGAAATAATGAGGGTGAGACTACAACTAATTGCTTTTTGTCAAGATATTCAAATTGTGTATTTAATTATTCATGAGAAGATAACTTTAAATAGAAATACGCAATTACATAGTACCCTTATTTCAAGATAAGATTTTTTCAAAGGAGAACAGAGTACAGTTTGTGAGGCGGAAGTTAGGGAGTGACTCGAAAACAGAACGGAAATAGTGAAACGGAAATGACTTCATTCCAATCTTAGGAGTCTGTTGTTTGTAAGACCGGTACCTCGGTAGATATGTATCTTGAGGGGAGTTTGTTAATTTTTATTGTATTCTTTCCTCCCCGAAAAATATGAAAGTGTTTATGCATGTTATCTTGACGCCATTCCAATGTGATTTTCTCCTACGTTTTGGAATCTAATAACTACTAACTTGAATACCTAATACTCTTGTAAATCTGTTTAAGGTTGTTTAAGGGTTAAGATTGTTTCTTATTTATTTATTTAATTATAATTTTATTACTCAACTGTTTTTATTTTTCAAATATTAAAATTACTTGTTTTTGTAAATTACTAAAAATGTTAAAATAATTAATAAAATCTTTCTACTACTATATAAAATCAATCAGAAATTACAGTAACAGATTAAAACATACTTTAAAAATTATATTTTTTATAATTATTCAAACTGATCACAGCTTGCCTAATGCATATAATGATCCTTGTATATTGCACACACACCTTTTTGGCAATGTAAGCTGATGAAAAGTCCATAATAATAATAATAATCTATAACTACAGGCTATTTTATAGTTTGCCTACAAATAACATCTTTAAAATATTATCCTTGGGCACAAACGGGTTGGCTCAACGGAGTGGTACTATGCTCCTACAAAACAAAGAAGCAATTTTCTCGCTGCTTTTCACCTAATGAATGAAGTAAAACAAGTCCCTTCACCATAGGGTGCTTCTGCTCAAAGAACAATTGAGTTTAAGATATTTGACAGCGGTAATCACTATCTCACCGTCCTTAAAAGCTATACATAGAGATGTACCATAAAAAGTAAAATTAAAATTTAATGATTTCAATTGACAAGAAACTTCCAATATTAAGTCAGAACACCCTTTGTATTCAAATATTAACTGGAACTAAACTCAGGTTAATTTTAACATTCTAATTGTTTGTCATAAACCTGTTTGCAGAGGGTTGTTGAGCATAATGTAAGGACTATGGGACGAATGGGATGCGGTGAAACGGTGCGTTAACCAACAATGTCGGTCCTTTATGGTTATTCCATAAAGTAAATAGTGTTTTCGCTAACATCGAGGGTAAAATGCTAGCCGGAATGTGTTTATTTCTGTCTATGGCTAATTTATTGATATTTTCATGAGACTGCTAAGTGCTCTGTATAAAAATTTGTCCAGTAGTAACATTTGTCATGTTATCAATTTACGTAAAAAACTACAAGTGATAATAATACTCAATCAAAGTAATAATAAAGTGACAGAGATTAGGCATCAACCGATGTTCATAACTAAAATACGATGTGAAATTCCTTGCTAATTTATAAGATATTAATGTAGTATCGATCAAAGTGGTGTGCATTAGCCGAAGCATGTCCGGCAGTGAACTGCGATAGAATAATTAATTACACAGTTAAAATGTCACTATAGTGTATGCGTGTAAACCAAATCTATAGCACTACATACTCTAAAAACTTCTTGTTGAATAAGCACGCTTTAGTACCTCTAGACATAGTGTTTATTGTTTTATCGTTTTTCCGTCGTTCTCATATCTTTTGATTAAGACGCAAATGATTAGTATGTATTCATTAAAATTAATAACGTTGTGTATCACTCAGGTTACCTATTCATTTATTTGGCTAATCTTAAAGAAACGTAACACTTTAATACTTATCTTCCTAAATCCTATATATTAAGTTTTATCCATTTTACTAACTTATACCGAACTTTTAGCAGCTGTTTATCAACAAATACAATCATGATTTAATTAGTAAATTTAAGAAGTATAGTAAATGGTTTAGTTTATAGTTGGTGATTCTTGGTGCTGTCTAATTTACTTCTTAATATACACTCGGTTCCAAAAATTACGGGTCAGTCACAAAAATTGAAATACCTCCAGAACTGTAAAAGCTAGATCAATGAAATAAAAAACAGAATAAAGACTTTTTAGTTGCGCTTCTAATAGCATATTATTTAAACTGGTTGATGAAAAAAACTTCATTAGAAAAACAAAATTAAAAAAAATGACTATTTTTAAAAACAAAATTTTTGTTTCATGTCATTATGGATGCTTTCCATTTCTATTCTGTCACAAAAAAAATTATCGTGAACGTCTTCCACGTGCATAATTATTATTCTGTGAGGTGAAGCATGGCAGTCACGCTAGAGGAATGTACCAGAATCCTAACTTTTTTGGAACTTGGGCGGAGCCAGCGTGAAACAGCCAGAAACATTGGTGTATCTTTGTCGACTGTTCAGCGGGTAGTCCAGCGGTACCAAGAGACCGGATCACACCTTAGAAGACCAGGAAATGGCAGACCAAGATGCACAACGGCCAGGGAAGACAGACAACTGGTGGCTACAATGCTCCGAAATCGTTTTCAAACTGCTGTTGGTCTAAAAACTAACTTTATTCGCTTTGGAGGTGGCAATTTAAGCGCTCAAACAGTAAGAAGACGTCTTGCTGAAGCAAATTTGAAACCATTGAGGCCCGCAAATGGCCCCAAACTGGAACGGGGACATCGAATTGCAAGACAGAGATACGTGCGCGAACACCTAAACTGGACACTAGACGATTGGTCTAGGGTAATGTTCACGGACGAGTCTAAATTCATGCTTTATAAGCATGATGGTAGGCAGTTGGTGTACAGAAGACCAGGGTAGCGCTTCCATCAAGCGTGTGTGGAGGAAAAAGTGGCGTACGGTGGAGGCTCCGTACAAGTTTGGGCTGGGATTTCTGCTGCCGCCCGCACCGAGCTGGTGCTCATTCAAAATGGAACTCTAAATGCAGAGAGGTACGTGGAAGAGATCCTCAATGAACATGTAGGTCGTTTCATGGCCAGGATGGACCGGCATGGCATATTAATGCATGATAATGCGCGTCCCCATACCGCCAGAATTGTACATGACTACCTTGAAGAGGTCGGTATCGAACTCATGCAGTGGCCAGCGCGAAGCCCGGACTTAAACCCCATCGAGCACGCCTGGGACGAGCTTCAGAGATGCGTGAAAGGTCGAAACCCCCCACCAATCACGCTTCCCGAGCTCATACAAGCACTGGTGGAGGAATGGGAAGGTATTCCTCAGCACCGGCTCCGAAATTTGGTGTACAGCATGCCTAATCGCCTGGAAGCTGTCAGAAGAGCTCGTGGAGGCAATACAAAGTATTAAATGAAGAAAGTGATGAAAAACAGCAAAAAAACAATCATAAAAAAAATGTAATCTTAAGAAAAATATGACTACTTTAGTTTTTTTTTAATTTAAGATTAATATTGTGGGTGTAACTAAGTTTTATTTTATTTTTTATCTGTATAATTAAATTCTCAATTGAACAGTCTTCGTTTCATTAGGATGGCATACGTAGTTCGGGAGATATTCGGGTTTATGTGACTGACCCGTTATTTTTGGAACCGGCTTTAGTTAGCTCTCTCTTTTAGCTCTTTCTTTTAACCAAAAGATATATGCAGCCGCATCAATTATTTTTTCATTTTTTCAATCATAATTATTTGATTGTAATATGCTTAACGTTAAAAGGTAAATTATCAAATCCATGTGAAGAAGTATATAACCACAGATTACGATAAGGATTTGGAAAAGTTTCCGAGATGACATAATGCGTCTAGATCGACCATATTGTATGTAAATGTGTATTAAATATTTTGCCTATGAAATAAATAAAAAGTAGTGATTTAATTAATCCCTATAATCTATTGATACATACAGTAATTAGGAAATTTTCCGACATTGTCCACATTCCCACATTGCCGCATTGCGTAGGAAAACTCAAATACACACAACTTCCTTGATTAACATGCCACAGTTGTATGCAAATATATACTCATTGCTATAAAGGGTACGGCAGATGCCCTCCAGGGTCCTGTTAGGAAAATTGACGCGAAACAGGGAGGCGTAACGAGGTTAGACTTCACGGTTTAACCCGTGATGCTCGATATACGAGTACATTCTCGGTTTCAAGAAGATGACTCTTTCTTAAAAATTAATGTTTGGGGAGAAATATATCTCATAACAAAATGGTTTTTCACTGTGTTTTAAAGATTTGACTTCACATTGACGACAATTCTTTGAAACACACTGAAAAAGCATAATGATTGCACGAATGGCGCAGTGCTTTAAGCGGTCTCCGCACTGTTTTCTACTACGCTAAGTGTTGTAGATTCGAACCCCACATGAGAGAATACTTTGTGTGACCTACAAATTGTTGTTGCTGGGTTCTCAGTGTTAATGTAGTGTGTACTTATAAAGTGGCTGTTTCATTTATTGTTTCAGTTATGACTGCCTCGATGACGCAGTTGGCGCATGCGACTGCTGATCAAGAGGTCTCGGGTTCGATTCCCGGGTCGGACCAAATGTTCGTGTGATCCGCAAATATTTGTTTGGGAGTTTGGGTGTTTTTTATGTATAATATGTATGTATTTACAAAAAAAAAGTATGTTTAAGTATTTATATCAGTTGTCTAGTACCCACAATACCAGCACTGCTTAGTTTGGGACTAGATGGCGTTATGTGTAAGATGTCCGAAATATTTATTAATTCATTTCTCCAACGGACAGTAGTTTGTTTTCCAGGTCGAGTAAAAAAATGATTTTTATTTATTGTTATTTTTTAAAAACCAAAGTGACTGTATTCTGCCTGATTCTACTCATGCTTCCCGCATGAGTAGAATCCAAGAGTGGTTGTCAAACCCAACCAATCGGATGTAAACAATGCAGCATGGTGACCCCACTGTGGTGGCCTATAGAGATTCTGCTGCATCGTTAGGCTTTTGGTCTCATACTCACCAATTAAACACGACAGCATGAATGAGGTCATTCTACGTTGGTCTTCTGTCCCCGCCGCAAACCCCGGCGGGGTTGTTACAAGTTGGATTTCGGAGATTAGAACCTTACGCTCCGTGCCTCGGGAAGCAGATAAACCCGTCAGTCCAGCGCCTGATCTCTTCACTGTTATATAAGATAGCCGTTCAATCGGATTGTGATAGTAAGGGAACAGAGGGTTCACCTGTTTGCGCACACACCCGTGTACTATTACACCTGCTGTGTAGTTGGCTGATCTCCCACGAGATTGGCTGACGTGGTCCAAATGGCTAAGAGGGTATCATCATTAGTCAAGTAACTTCTATAATATATATTCCTAAAAAAAATTCTTAAAATGATGATAAAGAAGTTCGTAAACTTTATTGATACATATTTGGTTTGGCGAAATTGTCTCAGTACCCCATTCAAATTTTCGAGATCATTTTTAAAGTGTTTATTACAAATGCAGTAAAACCTTTACATGGATTCATGTTATGTTCTCTCAGAATATACCCAGAGTTCTGGCGCCCAGATGTCATGATTTCCATGTTGGAACAGAGCCAACTGAGTTTTATCACTCGCAGGAAAGATTTCCTAAGCCTTTCGAATTCAGCTACATATATAACAACTTATTTGAATATAATATATATTCCAAACAGAAAATATAAAACCAAAACATTTAAGATGGTGAAAATGAAGCCTTTGTAGTTTGTATAGACACACGCACGTGGCCGCATAATTGAGGCTCAAGATGTTGATTGGAACCGTGAAAACCTATTATAAATAAAGTCTCTGAAAACGGATTCACAATAAAACCAAAAGATTGTTCGTAAGAATCCGATATTAAAATTCCACCCTTTATTTTGGGGGAGTCAATAGATTGAAATGAAAGCCAGAAATCAAAGGAACCCTGCCTCTTTATACAGGAATTCGTAAAAGATCTCCAGGATATTTGAATACCTACAAAAATTCACTCCAAAAATAATTGTGAGATTTCATTTATTCATTTTGATTTTCAATGAGATAAGCAAGGAAGATTTGTAAATTAATTGTATTGTGTTTTTTTAGAATAACATAACTTCACAGGCCTGAAAAGTATACCAAGATTTTTTTTAACTGTTTCATGAAACTCGATATGAAATGAAAAAGGCTTGGTATTGGTTTACCACTATCATATTATTTCCTTGCTAATATTATAAATGCGAAAGTAACTCTGTTTGTCACGCTTTCATGCCAAAACTACTGAAATAATTAAAATTAAAATTGGTAAACTGATGACTGGCGGAGCCGCGCGCGAAAGCTAGTAAGAATTTATTTTATTAAAGACTTTTGATTTCTATAGACTCTCTGTCTATAGAAAATAAATTTAAGAATAATGGCACCCCCTTTTTAGGGTTCCGTAGCCGAATGGTAAAAAACGGAACCCTTGTAGATTCGTCATGTCTGCCTGTCTGTCTGTCCGTCCGTATGTCTGTCCGTCCATATGTCACCGCTACTTTTTTTCAAAACTATAAGAACTATACTGTTGAAAATTGGTAAGTAGATGTATTCTGTCAACTGTTTTAATATTTTAAGACAAAAATAGAAAAAAAGTATGGGCGATCCCCATACTTAGAACTGAAACTCAAAAATTATTTTATAAAACCCATACGTGTTCCATTTTCTGTATCTGTATGTGTTTCTTCAAAAATGATATTGAAGTTTCTCATATCATTTTTAGGGTTCCGTAGCCAAATGGCGGTAAAAACGGTACCCTTATAAATTCGTCATGTCTGTCTGTCTGTCCGTCCGTATGTCACAGCCACTTTTTTTTCAAAAATATAAAAACTATACTGTTGAAACTTGGTAAGTAGATGTATTCTGTAAAACGCATTAAGATTTTCACACAAAAATAGAAAAAAAAACAATAAATTTTGGGGGCTCCCATACTTGGAACTGAAACTCAAAAAAAATTTTTCATCAAACCCATACGTGTTATATATGTGTTATATATGTTATATATGTTAAACCCATACGTGTTATGTTTCATCATACCCATTTATGGATAGGTCTTCAAAAATTATATTGAGGTTTATAATATCTTTTTTTTCTAAACTGAATAGTTAGCGCTAGAGATACTTCTAAAGTGGTAAAATTTGTGTCCCCGCCCCAGGTAACTTCTAAAATAAGAGAGTGATAAATCTAAAAAAAAAATATAATGTACATTAATATGCAAACTTCCACAGAAAATTGGTTTGAACGAGATCTAGTAAGAAGTTTTTTTTTAACACGTTATAAATCGTAAACCGTAATTTTCCTTTCATTTAATCAATACACTATTATTAAAACATCGATCAAAGTTACAAGAACTGTTATATGGTGTTACTTGCTGCTACGAAACCCTTTATGGGCGAGTCCAACTTTCACTTGGCAGCTTATTTTTTGTTTTCTGGAATATATTCGTATTAAAATGATGAACGTCTCGAAACTAAGACGGTTAATCATATTGTTTTTTAATTATTCACAGTAAGTTTTGCGCTAAACCCAACAGTCTCACTGGGGACGCCCCTCACCCTATACCCTCTTGTTCAAGAACTCGGGGGACAGTTAAGGAACTGAATGTAAACTATGTTCGAAAATCTCAAGAGAGTAATAGAATACAAGACTAAATGCAAGTTTGCCGCTGTTCGAAACAGTTACGATCCATTTATTGTTTTACTTTTAGAAGAAGGAAGTGGATTCCTAAAATTTAGCAAACCAGAAATGTCAAAATATCTTACCCTTATTTTTTATATTTATAGCTGTCGTGGATGTGACAATAGAAATCACAATTCTACATGGCTCTTGGTGAAAAATATGCAGAAAATAATAATAATTACTTCAAAAATTTCAAATGCAAATTGTAGGCTGAATAGAAACTAGACAAAGCCTATATAAGTACCTACTGCGGCAATCGAACTGCTGATAAGCACAAACTATCAAAAATATACATGTCATAAATTAATATCACAGAATAATGGTTTGTACCACAATAAATCTTACTGTCGACACCTAAGTAAATATGAAATGTTTACCGAAACCACTAAAAGGGCTATCCATAAAGAGATACTTTATGTATACTATAGCATTTTGAATAATTCAGGCATGCACCCCTTCGACAAGGGTTCATTATCCCCACGCACTGGATCAGGAAGTGAGACTCAACTTAGGGGTTGTGGTAAAGGAAAATGTGTATCTGGCATGTGACGTGACTATGCATAATGTTTTTTTATATGTACCCATAAATTTACAGGCTGCTAGGTTATATAATGGCCTATGCATCGTGACAGCGCTTGTACTATTCATGTTTAATAATACCTATCACTCAATGGTGATAACGATATTACAAAATTTGAAATCCAAACATACAAATCAATTTATATTAACCGTATTTATCTAATCATAATATGTGATTATGTTTAGGCTGAATCAACTTGTGATTTCAATTGAAATAGATGCTTTAATTTATCAGATGCCAATTTCTACTAAACAGCTGTTGGCAATCTTGAGACACTATAACATTTGATTGAAATGGCAAAATTGCGATCATTAGGGTACCTGCGATATGATCGGCCACTTGATACTCGTGGCTGAATAGTCCCTGAATGGTCCTATCTTGATTGGAACTATTGTACATTTCAAGTTATTTATGGTTGATTTGAATGTGATAGTGCTGGAAATGTTCTCTGAATGCATGAGGTAGGTATAAGTTCCTTGATAGGCATTTAATTGTTTTGTTCGCCATGTAAGCCTTTTCTTGACTGTTTGGCAATAGTTTGCTGTCTGTTGGATTTATTTCAAACTGAAGATTGATTCTTGATATCTTTCAACTTCCACTTTTGTAATGTAAATTTCTTCTTGGTCCTTGTTTTCTTCTCCCAGTTTTCGGTCCAATAATATTTTGGATTAAATCAGATTAGATCTTATGTATTTTATTGCATTTATGTTCCGCTTTTCCTTACTTAGCTGTCATTATTAAATAGTTCTACAAGTATTCTTATAAAAATTAAATTCAAATTCAAATTTAAATTCTTGAAATAACTTCAGCGCTAAATCATACTTCAATTTTGGCCAAATTCTTTGTGTTCATGGGCATTTTTCTATGTATCTAAAAATTTAAACTAGAAATTACATATTTATGCTAAAAAAATTGAACTGTAAAAAAATGTCTGAGCCTGTCTATACATCAAACTATAAATATGGTATTTAAAATGAAATTATTTCAATTTAATTTCTTGAAATAACCAGTGTTCAAAGACTCACTCCGATCGATTCAGTAGACTCAAAAATTACGCTCTCAGTCACCCAAACTTTATCTCTTTATGAGTATGGACTCGCAAATCGAACTTTTTTAGACCTCTTAAAATGATTACTCAGCAACGGCTAATTACTTCAGTTATAGTGTGGTATTAAAAAACAGAAATAATTATGTCTAATGATCAAACTTTTCATATTTTTATAAGGCGCGCTTGTTAAGTAAATAGTGTTAGCTTATTTTATGTTTAAATTGAGTCTCGTCTATGTGTGTTATTGTTGTAAATCGCGAGAAACACTTCGGAGCTATGCTAATTTAAAAAGAGCTTATGTTACTCATTATGTAAATATATATACACTAGTATAAGTTTCGCCAAAATCAGTGCAGCCTTTCCTGAGATTAGCCGGGATAACAGGGATACAGATAACCATTTAAAAAAATATTTTTTACACACTGTACTTAATTTCATATACAAATCGTAAAATAAAACTGTTCATTGGATATTGCAAATACACCTTAATTTTATTTATTTGTATAGATTGAATTCTAAACCAAGTTTTAACTTACTTTCGGATGAGTAGCCATCTACAGAAAACAAAATAAAACAAATTATTTTATACTTGCCGTTTTCAGAAATTTCCCTCGCTTTTATGATCGCTTACACCGTCATAACGTATTATTGTGCAACCGATAACGTTCCTTGAGTATTGGGCATGTCTAACGCTATTCTTTTTGTAATCTATCTAATGATTCTTAAGGTTAAAACGTTGAGAAGAAATGAGATTCTGCATGCTTAGTAACCCCTAGCCCTATCAAGGGGGGATTATTAGTAATCCCTAGCCCTATCAAGGGGGAATTACACACCGACGAGTCAGCAGCAAAGCATGAGATGCCCAGGGCGCCGTTCACAAGTAGAATCTCATAGAAAAGGTGGGTGTGTGCATATGTTGATGGGCAGTCAGGAAGCACTTCAAAGAAACACGGTTACTGTCTCACACATATATCTATATTCAGTTTTAAATGTCAGTATGTCAATTCAATTGCATCTTAAAGTTATTCAATATATCAAAAAAAAATTCATTATTATCTACACATTAACAGAATGTATAAGTATAATTTAAAAGAAACGGAACCCAATACGTGACTCCAGTAACAGGCTTCGGGGTGAGCGGCACGGAGCTGGCTACTCCTTTTACTCTCCGCAAATAGGGCCAAGAATCAGTCCGATAATTGCCGGTAGATGTTCTGGGGATTATTTCTCAGCAGTAACTCAGAAGGGAGGTAAGCAGCCGAAGCTCTGGACCCTAGGAAAAAGGCACCAACCTATATATATGTTCACACAAAAGAGACGGCCTAAAATAAAGTTTTAAAAGAATTATAGAAACTTACCACGACGGTGGGTTTTTTCACAAGTACTATTCTCACAGGTAGACAAGAGACACAGAAAGATATATTTCTACTAAAGTTCAAGAGCGCAGCAGTAAATGAATCTTTCAGAGAAGAACACTGGCTTTTACATCCCGAACTCGGACTTTTCTGTAAGAAATCTCCCACCTTCTTACAAAACATCAGATGACATATCGTATGATTCTCAAAGACAAAATAGAATTTTACACAGATTAAAAAACAATATCTGTAATATCGAATATCTATGACAAAAGAAATCAATTAATCCTGACGTGAACGCCATCTAGCACCTCGTTGGTGAAAACAACTTCATTCGCACCCGCTAATCAGTTGTGACGTAACAACCCCAGACCAGAGAGAGATGGCGCTAATAACAAATTTATTTCGATGAAACCTGATTATTAAAAAAAAGTGTTACAGCTTAACAATTAGTTCTGTCTTACAACTCTAAATTTTTTTAGCTGATAGTACCTAAAAACTCAGAAGAGGACTCAGTTGTTTACTTTTATTAGGGGATTTTTGAATACCGGATTACTGGGTTACAGTACCTGGGCGACCGAGTTTTGCTCTGGTATCATATTTTTTGTTTATCAACTAGCAATATTGTTTCTGTGGTGGAGTACTAACCATCCACTAAGTGCTACTGAAAGAGTAGTATAGATTTCCCAAACAATGCTAAAATAATATAGAAAAACGTACGAAAACACGAAAACTCGCGTTTTACTAAAGACTAATCTCGATCGATGTTTCACCCCCGAAAAATATATGTATAAATACAGGAATTGCTCGTTTAAAGATATTAGATAAATCTTACACATACGTTTTGACGTATAAAAAGCAAGATTTCGCGGTGCAATGAATTAAGTTACCCTCGTCAAGTTAAGACAGACGGTACGGTAAAGCTTATTCTGTGTATACAATAAAGATTTAATGGAATACATTGTTGAATTTTAGTAACGGTAACTAAACTCTACAAGGGTTACGTTCTTCTTTAATAAACCGACCTTTGAAGTTGTATTAAAATAACTAATGAGCAAAATTTAGAGTATTAATTTCAGTTTATTAGAAATTATAAAACAGTATTTATTTAGTAAAATAGCTAGACAATGGCCGTGATTCTATTGTTAACACCACTAAACTAGCCTTCACTAATAAAATGTTTTTGGTTTACATGTTTTAATTACATTTTTGTACAATATTAGCATCATAATTCATTCACTATATAAATTGTACCTCCTATGTATCTGCCTTTGCATCTGAGCCCTGGATTTTAAAATGAAATGTAGAAAATATTCATGTCAGTATTTTTTTAAATGCCTTAAATTCCAAAAGTTCAAATCTACACCAAGAATTTTTCCTCTAGATTTAAGTAATTAATTAAACCGGCTTTATAACTACTAGTTAAATAGCTCGTTTTCACTGACAGCCATTACTCTTAATCAGTTGAATAGAAATTTTGATGACAGTAAGGCACTGGGCAGTAACAAGATTATATTACCGCCATTCCACTAACTATGCCCTCTTCAGATAAACAAAAGTGATCGTATTTTATAGCCGCTAAATTTAACGGTCCCCTATTTCGTTCTTAACCAAATTACCCAAAGTCACATAAACACGTTTTTGTTTTTATTAGCTTGACCTCTTAATCCTGGATCTAACCCCAAAATACATAAATAACAGTTTTCACCAAATAAGTAGCTTTATATTCAACAAAGTACCCGTGGGGTACTTTACAGCGATTTACTGATGTTTGGGCCACATCGACCGGCTGTCTAGAAAAACGGACGGCCATGCATTAGCGGGCGGGGGTTAAAACGCTTAGCTCGAAGCGCGTTTACGATTTGGGGTGATTTTATTCAGAAAGATATCGGAAAGTAGTATGTGTAGGGAAGTATAGGCAAAGCTTTGTACTTTAAAAAAATGTAATAATATTTTCAAGGATTTTTTTTCAAGTGTTATATTGTAGAGTTAAGTGTGTTTGTATAAATTAATAATTGTGTTGTTTGTACATCTAAAATATATCGTCTTGATTGAATATTTTTTTTTTTTTAATTATTTCTGACTATACACACAACGTCATCTTGTCCCAAATTAAGCAGAGCTTGTGTTATGGGTATTAAACAACTGAATAAATACATAAACATACTTTTTTTTGTAAATACTATAATAATAATATTATACATAATTATAAATATATAATACATATTACATATTATAATACATATTATAATATATAATACATATTATAAATAATATTATACATAGAAAAACACCCAGACTCCGATACAAATATTTGTTGATCACAGAAATATTTGTGGCCGGCCGGGAATCAAATCCGAGACCTCTTGGTTAGCAGTCGCATACACCAACCACTAGACCAACAAGGCATTCGTCGTCAGTGGAATAAACTATCTTAACTTACTTTATTTATTATTGTTTCGTGACTGCAAACAAAC
The DNA here is from genome assembly GCA_932526445.1 of Phragmatobia fuliginosa. NCBI lineage: Eukaryota > Metazoa > Arthropoda > Insecta > Lepidoptera > Erebidae > Phragmatobia > Phragmatobia fuliginosa. The sequence goes on along the minus strand of OW052071.1, from coordinate 8,798,005 downwards.
AAACTACTTGGTCGTTGGTCTAGGGGTATCATATGCTACTGCTGATCAAGAGGTCTCGGGTTCGATTCGCGGGTCGGAACAAATATTATTTGTGTGATTCATAAATATTTGTTTCGGAGTCTGGGTGTTTTCTATGTAAAATATGTATGTATTTACAAAAAAAAGTATGTTTATGTATTTATATCAGTTATCTAGTACCCAGAACACAAGCTCTGCTTAGCTTGGGACTAGATGATGTTGTGTGTCAGATGTCCAAAATATTTATTTATTTATTCATTAATCGGTGAGCTAGTTGATAGCTGTCAGTTGAATCTCAATATTATTGACATTTACTTGTTAACAATGAACGATACTATAAAGCGTAAATTAGAAACGTTATCATACTCGTATCATATACTCATTAAACAAATCAAATATCTTATTTACTTATTACCTTTTTATTTACTATAATAACTGTCAGCTTCGAAATGAGAGCAATTACCGAAAAATTAAAGGAACAAAGTTCAAATTTAGGCCCGTCTAAATCTGATTTGCGGAAAAATATTAGTCAAATTGTAACACCAAGTTGCTGAAAATAAACACGCTAACAGATAGAAACTAAAAATTACTTTAAATGTCTTATCAAAAGTATCAAAATCTTCGATCAACAAAAGTAACTAGATTTTCGGTGCAAAAAATACGTCTCGTTAATTAACTTGAGACGCTCTTATTTTTATTTAGTTCACTTGAAACACAGCTACTGTAAACATGTCTCTCAATGCCGCAGTTTGTATTCAAAAGTTGGAAAAATAATTCCCGAAATCCATTAAACAGCCGGAGCCGAAGAATATTCACGCTAACAGTTTTTGCTTTTATTTTCTACGTGTCCTTATATCTAGTTAGTGTTGTTGATCGAAGATCGAAATCATAAGGATTCATGTCTATAACTTTCACCACATCATCCAAGGAGAATATAAAAACACACAATTCAATAGACTAGTGAACGGCTATACCAATTTCTCGCTGATAGCAATAACCGCCAACAATTGCTTTGTGTTGCTTTCAAAAGAAAAATAGTACACCCATTGATTGCTTTCAAGCCCTTGAGGTTGTCAGATGGGAGGGTTATTTACATCCTATTGGAAAAAAAGTTGCGAGCTTTTATTTAACCAGGCTGGGGACGCGGGAAAGAAATGTGTTTATTTATTCTTATCTCGATAGTTTTTATTTACGAAGGAAAATGTATGCCGTTGTCGATAGCATGTTATGTTTATATTCCTTAAGAAAAGAATAATCAAAAAATATGATAAACAAATTCTACCAGCGCTTCACTGTATAATGTATTTGAGTTGAAATTAATAATTCCACAGGTTTCTGATGTCTACATAGACATTTTAATAAAACTTGAACTGTCTACAGTCTAATTTTATTTATACATATACGTTTGTACATGTAGAAATATGATACGCCAGCATATGTTCGCTAAAAGAAATATTATTAAAGTTACGGTATCTAATAAAATATTTTTCATAAACTCTCAGACAATAATATAAGATGACACGCCTACGTATTTTATCGTGAAACTGTGTTACATAAAAGAAATACTCACATAAGTCACTCACATAAAAAGGCTCAAAAAAAAATTTAGACGTAAAACCTAAATAAGTCTATAAAGTGGTTTAATAAGCAGGCATTTACGCTCTGGACATCTTTTTTGGAAGGCATCAGTGATATTTACTTTACGAGTAGCTCGTAAAAGGCAAATTTCATTGCGTTTCTGACATTTCGTGTCCTTAGCATGTTTATGGTGACGCATGTCGGGTCACGATCACTACAAAACCAATGTCGTATTGTAATTTTCTTTGAGAAACAATGGATTATACTATGGATACATTTTATTATACCAAATATTTAGGATAATACCAAGAACAAATGGTTAAAATTATACGAATTGATCTACTGCTCAATATTCTAATCCTTTGAAACTCAATGCACCGTCAACTACTACTGTTATACATTTTAATACATCCTAAAAATGACTTGAAATTATATGAATTCTTAACGGCAGTAGAACATTATTGTGCTCCACTAGGATTTTTTACAATTTATGTTTTTGATGGCATAATGTTATCGAAAATTCCAAAAACTATTGACCATGATTGGCTTGCCCCCGATTTTATAAATTTCTTAAAGAAAAACTCTGAAAAGTCCTGATCAAAGTACTTTTTCGCACCCTTTATAAGTAGTGAAGCACTCAAATTCTTTAAAGTGTGGTCTCTATGGGGACTGCACAACGGTGTGTAGGAAGTTGCAAGGGAAAGCCATAACTCACATAATAATATGTGCCTCAACTTCTTGTACGTCATATGTACACATTCATTGTAAATGATATAGTGCTAAAATCATTAAGCTGAAAATATAGTACTACTAGGCAGTTAGATAGGTAAGTGAAAAATAATCGAAAGTGATGAGATAGTTAAAAAAGGAAAAAAGTTTAACAATTTCAGTTGAAAGAATTTGAACCTAGGCATTTGATGACTAAATCTTTTTCATAGTTATGGAGAAAATTAATTTACTGATAAATTTAATGATGCTGAATTGATGATCATTTTTCAATTGTAGAGCATGACAAATTCGGGTTTTACCATAGGCAAATATCACTAATATCAACAAAGTTTTAAAACTATTCTTCACTTTACCCTATCGATTTCGTTTGCATAATGACTTGGACATTTTCTATTTCACGATTCTAAGTTCAATCTTTTCAAAACCCGTATCAACGTTTCGTAGATAACGAGGTTTGCCAATACACGTTAATGTATCTAAACCTGGAAAATAAATTGTAGTATATAATAGAGACTACCGATCCCGTGGGTTTCTTGATTGGAAAATGCACTACATCCCGCCGTCTTTAAATGATTAGGGGTGAAACAATTGAGATAGGAATTTGCAGGCTTGCCTTCACCGCAGAAAAAGTCAATCCATTTTATTTCAATTGCTTTCTAAAATTGTTTTTACTCAACAACCACAACGTATTTTATAGAAATAAAAGCATGAGGTTATTTAATGACTTACGACATAATTTTGAAAGTATGCTAGTAAACATTTCATCATCATAGTAAGTTTATTCTTTTTTTTTAATAACTCATAAGACATAATGTTCAATTTGTTTTACCTTACGATTATTATTTAGGAACATAGTACAACTATACGGCGAAATCGTATATTTAGCGTCGAGAATCGAGAACAATGGTTCTAGTTACATAATTAGATATAACAGTATTTCGTTCATTCACTCATCGTAACTGTTAAACATATACCGTAAACAATTTATTCCTTGTACCACAATGTTAAAGCATAAAATGATTTAGAATAGTATCAAGGATTATAACATCAGCCTTAATCAATAAACAAAGTTATCTTTACTTAGTATGAAACAAAAATAATCTAATGGGCCAATACGAAATAGAAATAAAAAAAAATTTAATCTGTCTCTTTTGTGAAAAGCGGATAATAATTACGAGCATTCAGAAAGTAGTTTTAGGGGTTTTAATGGAATAAAAGCAGTTTGAATTTTTTGTACTGCACTGTTGGAAATGGTTTAAAATAATTTGCTCACAGAAATATTTTTCACATTGCAGTTGTGGGATTTGAACTGAAAATTCGGTACAGAAAATATTTAAATTTCATCTACAATTTCGTTTTTCACCGGACTGACCACTAGGGCAAGTACTGTTAAAATGTTACTGCTTATTTTTTTTATTTATAGCCTAAATGTGTTGTTCTATATGCAATGGAATAATCTATTATAGAATTTTGTTTGACCGATTACACAGTCATAATTTTGGGGTAGACATATGCTAACCTAATATATTTAGAATTACAAATGCACATACCGAATTTTAATTCAGTTCAACTATGGCCTTAAAGTTCTAAAAAAATATTCACTACTATTACATTCAATATAATAGGTAACTTTATTTAAAAATAAGTTAAATAAAGCACTTACAGAATACATAAATACTTACAAATTAAATTATAAAAATGAAATCACTTACACACAAAAACATATATTATGGCGTTTTTAATGTTCTTAAATTAAGATATATGAGAGAGACCTAGAATTTAAATGTATTTAGTAAGAATAAGCTGAATAACAAAATTATGATATAACTAGCCCTAAAGCTATAACTATATCTAGCTCTACTAAATTAGGATATAATTAAATAAATAAATAAATGTTTCGGACATTTTACACACAACGCCATCTAGTTCCCATACTAAGCAGAGCTTGTATTATGTGTAACTAGACAACTGATATAAATACATAAACATACTTTTTTTTTGTAAATACATAAATAATATACATAGAAAACACCCAAACTCCGAAACAAATATTTGCGGATCACACAAACATTTAGTCCGACCCGGGAATCGAACCCGAGACCTCTCGATCAGCAGTCGCATACACTAACCACTAGACCAACGAGGCAGTTATGAGGAACTAGCCTCTAAAAGCAACATCAAAATGTAAACTGTATCTGAAGGGAGCATTGTGCGGTTTCCATGGCAACTGGGTACTTAGACAGTGGGAGGCTCAATATGAACTGCACCATTTGAATTTCAAGTGCTATGCAAAGCAATTCCGAACGAAGGATCCAACGAGATCGCTTTAATGTACTTTAGTAAACACTGATATCATTGTTTCATTCGAATGCCAATGCTGTCTGTGGTTTGATAGACATCTACTTCTAAATGGACAATGGACAGACAAAGTACTGTAGAAAAGATTTGACACCTATGATGCCTAAAGGGCAGGCAATTTAAATATTTCTCCTACCTTGACAAACTTAATAACTATAAAATGTGAACCCTAGAAGTCCGAATGTGCTCTTGGATTTGGGAAAGTAAAAACTTAACAACATTGACTGCCCTAAGTAGATAAGTGTTGCTAGGGCAACGTTAGGTGATAATTCACTAATACTCCACATGTGGAAAGTTTTAAATTAATGTAGCGAACCGGTTGACGTCCACTCTGATTCGATGTCCACAGTCGCCCGACGTGTAAATCCATTAAAATAAGCCATTAATAATTATTACTATTATATGGAGTTGCACTGATTGACTGACCGCTCGCTTGGCCTAGTGGTTTAAGTGGTCGTCGCCACGCCACTTTCTACTTCGCCAAATGTCGTGGGTTCAAATTTCACGAGGGAAAGCATGTCCTGGCTATATTAATAATCTATATGAGTATATTCCTATGTCATATATTGTTTGAAGTAATTGATAGAATTTATACATAGATACGCTTGGTCAGCATATTTCAGAAATGAGTCTACTATCGATAACATTGAATTCGGACTTTCTCACGTTGAGATCAAGACGAGATTATAGGCATTGTAGCTATAGATTTTAGGATATATAGTAATAAACCAGTGCCTAAATAATAAATATGACTGCCATCGTGTATACCGTGTGTAGTGATTTGCGTCGACCCATAAGTTCGCTATAAGTACATCCCGAAAAGAAAGTCACCTAATTTATAATTGAAAGTGTATCTTCTGACACTATGAAGATAAAGAATTTGTATTTGTAGCCCACACTTCAACGTGGTAATTGTACTATAATGTAATTTTATTTATACTACACCTGATCTGAACTACTGTTCAGATCTACTACTAGGGAATATTGACTACTGTCAATATTCCCTGAAAATGAAAAGATAACGTTAGTCTTTTCCTTGACCTGAATAAGGGGGAGGAAAAAATGTATGAAAATCCATTTCTAAAGTGTTTTAGCGGGAGAGAAAGTTGTATGAATTTTCATTTCTCATGTGTTATCTTCTCTATGGCACGCGCCTGCCCAAGGAGTTTTCATATAATTTAAATATGGAATCTCCGTGCCACTGACATCCTTTTGTGAAGAATAAAAAAAAGAAGCGCGAAATATTAGTCAAATTCTAAGCTAAATTGTGTCTTTCATGGTGTCTCACGTTTTGATTTTATTTTAAAAATACTTTAAATGTTCCTCACAGGTGTAGTATAAAGCACTGTGTAGCACTCGGGTGAAAGTCCCATTCCTACCTCGGGAGTATTGTGGCCCTAGGCTGCGCCTTCGAGCCACAAACTGCTCATTCGCTAGTAATCGGTCCCTTTCCTCCCTCGGTGCACAATGCACTATTCTTGTGCTGTGGGATCGAAAACAATTTCCATATTAGTTTAAAACTACTTAGATTGACTTTAATGAGAGGATCACTCCAAGTGTGATTATTGTGATTAAATATTTAAGAATTAAACCCTTCTATTGACAAGTGTTATTTAATTTTAAAGTAACGATTCTGTATTATTATCAACCTAAAACTTACAGCCTTAAAGTTGAAAATAATATAGTACCATAAGTTATTAAACGTGTTCGTGTGTATAATTGAAAATGTTTACTAATATTATTTATCAGTTAATTTAACTAGAAAATAAATATTTTAAACGTGTTAGCAATATACCGAGTAAACTTCTGATATTCCTTATTCTTTACTTTAGATTTTACAGATTTGACTAATTACAAAAGTACTAAACAAAACTCTTATTTTGATTAGTTGTAACATAATAAAATAAGTTTAAGAATTTGATGGATTTCTAAAGTCTTTTGCTGAGACATGTTTTTCTCTCTTAACCAATATATTTTTTATTATAATGGCATCCCCGATACACCTTAATTCTAAGTAGTATCTCAAATTGTTTGTATTTTATATTCCTCTCCGGAAAATGGACTCCATAATCATCGGAAATTATAATTTCAATTGCCATCGCGTTCTCGAGGCTCAGCGATGAGATGAGATAAATTATAATGCTTCTTTTATTATTCAATTATAAGACAATAAGGACCATGATACTTATGAAACATAATAGAAAGATGGTAATGTTAAACACAATAGCGTGGAGGTTTTTGGTAAATACTTATTGGAAAACATGAATTTCTCGAAATCAAACAATGCCGTTTATTATTTACAAAGATAGTTATCGTTTAAACGTAGAAGATTTATTTGCAGCTACGTAGTTTCTAGAAATATAAATTCTATTCAAATACGAAGGGTAGTGCGTTTACTTTTCATAATTTTCTGATTCATTGATGGGTGAAATAACGTCTCAGTTTAAATATGAATAGTCAAACCAAGCAAACATATAAAATAGTAGTCAAATATTACTGAGATTTGCGTGAAGATAATATTTCTACAAGGATTTAAGCAAGATTCGCTTTAGCCTTAGATACAATAACATTTTGAGTAGTTTTCCTTATTGAGTAGGTACACAGCTTATAAAAATAAATCTTGTTTTTTAATAACAACTTGTTTTAGCTCTACTTTTGTTTACCTTGAGTTGTTTGTTGAAATCAATATAAATATATATTTGTATAAGGCTTTTGCTTTTTGCTGAAATATAAACTTAGGCGGGTAGTTTTTTTTTCACTCTTTTTATTCTGACAAAGTTAATTTCGCCCTTGCTAGGGAACTTTATATGTACCAAGAAAAAAGATAAGATTACTTCAATATTTCATAAACGAGTCACTGAATCGAGAAACAGTCTTTACCATTTCAATGATTTTCATAAGATTTATCAACACCACATATTCCATGTATCATTATTTTACTTTAATTAATTTTGTTACATTTATAACAAACTAGCTGTCGTCCGCGGCTCCGCCCGCGATATGTCAGTTATCGCGGTAGAAAGTAACTCATGTCCTTTCCCAAGTTCAGTTCTTTCTTCATACCAAATTTCATCAAAATCGGTTCAGTGCTTTAGGCGTGAAAGCGTAACAGACAGACAAAGTTACTTTCGCATTTATAATATAAGTAGGGATAAAATGTGTATACAAAGTACGAAATTCAGAAACAATATTTCCTGGAGAATCTGATTTACGATACAGGAACTACGAAGTTTCTTGTCAGAACCAATTAAGCGCAAAATATGAAAATGCTATTTATTATCATACTGAGCAAAAAAAAAACACAAATATACTAATAAAAACTGTATTAATATATGACTTTCAATGTTCAATCATAATGTTCAAAATAACTTGCTTCAGTTGAATTTAGAACACATTGTAACACAAAATAAATTTGCATATACTAGTTCCGTACAGTTTCATAGTTTCTCGTACTAAATCACTTCCGAATCCATTACCGAAATACTGTAATATGCAAATGACTAACTTAACAATCGCGCACTAATAGATTAATCGGAGCGCGACACTGCGACACAAGGCAACAAAGCTACGAATTCAATGCTGAATTCAAATCAATTAACTAGAACCAATTTAGACGACGAAGTTGGACGATGCAATTAGAGATGTCAGGATATCTGACCGAAGCAAGACCGCCGTGATGTTAACGACGTACTGGCTATCCGTAATAATTTTCATTTGTCCCCCCAGTCTAACGAAAACATTAACGATGCGACAACGTCGTTATTTTGATCTTAGTGCTTATTTATTACATTTCGATACATCTTACTTTAGGATCAGAGTATCAAAATGTGGAATTTTCGTATGAATATATAATATTGCAATCCTTTTTTTTTCAGAAGTAGTTCTAATGATGTTTTCTGGAGTTGAGTAATAAGAGATTATCGTTTTGTGAAACCTAGTACTATGACATAATATTTTTTGATGGATGTACCGTATTTATATATGTACTTCCGTATGCATGACCTGAAAAGCTGTTAGTTACAATTACAAACACATTTCAATTTTATTTATTTATTACAGATTGCAAACAGCAAGATAGTGTAAATATTTAAATCAAATGATAAGTTTAATAATAAATAGTTGTTATTGAACATAATTTATAATAGGTAATTTTATAATAGTTTTTTTCAAAAACAAAAAAAAACGTATATCACTACTGTTACGGCCTGGTCACAGCTTTTGGCATTGCGTTGCGCTTAGCGTCGGGAGATACGGGCGACGTGATTAGAGAACTTTTTCTCATGCAACAAAACATGCACAGTCCGAAACATTAAAATGCCCCTATCAAAAGTGGCAAGATATTGCCTTGAAACAAGTCCGTACTACCAGGAAACAGTTGTTTTATTTCGTCCAACATTTTGTTTTACAACAACAACAACATGCCTATATTTATGATATTGTTTTGACATCCAACTATCAATATTTCTATATTATACTCAATAGGTCTACTCAATATTTCAATAATGAAATGTTCCATTATCCAATATATATTGGCTCAACGCGCGATAAAAACAAAATGATTTGTTTCGGTCGCACGAAGCCTCAATGCGCGTACCAAGCCGCCGCTCTGAAATTTGGCCGCCTCGATATGGGCCAGTATATTTGTTTCATTCGCACGTCGCGCAGCTCGTCGCCATCACGGTACGCGCGCCAATTGGCGCGCCGCATTTCTCACCGCTGTCGCCGGTAGCTGTGGCATACTTCATTTGATTTCGCCGCTCACTACTTACCTCACTGCAAGACGCGTCGCAATTCGCAACGCTCTTAGCTGTGGCCAGGAGGTTATACCTACTTGAACTACGGTTAGCTAAAGTGTAATGAAAACTTAGTTCTGAACGAAATCACTAGTACGGTACATGATACATAAAAATGATTATTTTAATTCTCGTTATAAATTACATAAGCAATTTAATCAGTCATTCATAAAATTACTGCTCCAAGTTCACAGTTAACATTTGCTCCAACCCTCTCCGAAAAAGTTTTTCCTTTGTAAGAATACTCTGTAAACGGTACAGTCAAATATACTTTGAAACCTAACACCTTTCCAATCTTCTGAGTCGGTACTACGGTCCATAAAGATTGTACGATCTTTGGCACCTTATTAACCGCTGGTCGTTCTGGCATAAACGCGTACTTAGGGCCAAAATCTTTGACAGTTATAACTGAAACAGGGCCATTTTTCAGTGTCTTCGCTATTTCCACAGAAATTTTACAAAGTATTGTACCGAGTTTATTGTATCTATGGTGCTGGAGAGTTGCTAGGAACATTATTTCTAGGCTGCAGTCTACGCCAAACCTAAAAAAAAACAAAGAAACTTGTAACCACTGGTACTTGTATTAGAGATATTGACGATCTGAGAAATACTTTTTAAGTTACTTAGTAAGTACTCTGGAGCTCGCTACTGACTTGTTAATAACTGTCAGTTTTATATATTCAAATTATAAAACGTACCTAAAATATTCGTATTACTAATTCTAATGGAACTCATCTAAGAAGACAAAGAAATGAGAATAAAACCCCCAACAACCACCATAAGACGTATTATTATCTTCCCGTTTCATTATGTCAAACGAGACCCACAGAATTAATGAGGCTTGTGCATTATGTTGCTCCAAAAATAAGTTATCATTTACCTCATATTTTTTATTATTTAAATGTATAACGAAATAAAAAACGTCTAAGGCTTTGTATTCAACGGCAGTAGATTAAATTAAAAGCTGTTCATATTTTTTTTAAATATACATAGATAGGTACTTATCATAATTTTTTTACGAAATAATTCTTAATCTCATTCACGGAATCAACTATATTTTTGAGTAAGAAAGAAACAAATATATAGAATAATTTTGACACCACTAAATAAAGACAAATATAGACGGTTCACTAATATTGAATGAGAGAAAACACTAAAAATCACTTTCTTGAATTTGTTAAACTAATGAGTTGATTAGTATTGAAGTTTCAGTAAAATAGTAAAATTCATACATATAATATATTTACAAAAACTTTTGTAAACTTAACTTGTAGAGTAAGACACGGGGCTTTAATTCAAGAACTTGAAAAGTGCTGACGTATCGAATTTTATTTGAACTAGACCGTAATGGACGTTCCTCGTATGTCGCTTGCCTTGGTGTAATTTAACTCAAATTGTAGTTCGTTCCAATGACGCAACATATTAAATAATAGACCTAACTCTTGATCGCAGAAAGCTACTATCAATTGGTACTAAACTGTAATAGCAATCGGTCTACTATAATATGTAGAGCATTTTTTGACTCTAATCTGATTGTCGTCGGCTTTACGAAGATTGCATGGTAATTTTGTAAACAATATAAGATGAGTGAGTTAACAATATAAGATATCATGAAAAGAGCAGAATAGAGAAAAAAAACAGGATTTCAACCTGAAATAGTGCAAAGTGTAGTATTTTAGGGATTCGAAGGTCATGACTCAGAACCCAGATTCGTCATGTCTGTCCGTACGTCCGTCCTCGACCTACCGCCCAAACGGCTGGTGCTAGAAAGGGATCAGCTACTCAACTGGATTTACCTGAATATCAGTTTTTCCACGGAGCGACTGGCATCAGACCTCCACAACCCTAAAAGAACTGAAATTCGAAGGTGGAACTAGTTGTCAGTAAATTTAAGCGACTAGACTTGACTTCCTGATAACGATTGCCATATATTGTTCATAACGTGTTCACCGTGGCACGGGCGCCGCCACCGTTAATCACCGCCAAACTTCCAAACTCCGGACAGCCATTAGGAATTTCCTGTAAGAAAAACCCAAAAACACTTTTTGGCCCGGCCGGGGATTTGAACCCGAGACCTCTTGATTAGCAGTCGTATACACTATTCACTAGACCAACGAGGCAGATTGATTTACTTAAAAACTAACTGCAAGGTTGGCTTAGTGGGTTTAGCGGTATTCACGCTTCTTTCTGCTTCGCCAGATGTCGTAGGTTTAAATTCTACATGGGACAGCACTTTGCATGATACACACATTGCTGATCTGAATCTCGGTGATCATTCTGTCCGTTTCATCTATGTTTGTAAAGTCCCCCGCCACGAAGGATGCATATTCCTAATGCGGGAGTAGTCTTTTTAAAATAATAAATACAACAACATGACTGGTCAACTCGTAGTTAGCTGGTAACGCGTTCTTACAGAAAATCTAAACTAGTAAAAAAAAAAAATAGTCAAGTACTTCTCAAACAAGTTGCACCGCCCATCCACGTCTGCCATAAATTCAATCAGCGCACGCGACGATGCTTGTTTGCATCGCTCTGCTGCAAATATTTCAAAGAATGATTTCTCAGAGGGATCTGATGTAGCTTCCTAAAATCAGAATTATAACAAATTATGACGTTATTATTAAAACGTACGTAAAAGCACGCAAATAGCGGTAAATTTTTACTTGTATTAGTTGTAGTTGATTGGAAATAAGTAAATTTAAAACAAATATGTGTTGTCATATTGCATTATTCCCATTGGCAATCCCACTAAAATCATAATCCAGTAGAAAAAAGCGGCCAAGTGCGAGTCGGACTCGCCCATGAAGGGTTCCGTATCAGCAAGTAACATCATATAAAAGTTCTTGTAGTTCGTTGTAAGTTTCATCGATGTTTTAATAATAGTGTTTTGATTTTATGAAAGGTAAATTGCGTGTTACGATTTATGACGTATTTAAACAAAAGTACTCACTAAATCTCGTTCAAACCAATTTTCGTTGCTAGTTTGCATGGTAATGTAGAACATATATTTTTTTTAGTTTTATCACTCTCTTATTTTAGAAGTTAGAGGGGGGGGGGGACACACATTTTTCCACTTTGGAAGTGTCTCTCGCTCAAAATATTCAGTTTAGAAAAAAATGATTTTAGAAACTTCAACATCATTTTTGAATACCTATCCATAGATACCTCACATGTATAGGTTTGATGAAAAATAAATTTTTGAGTTTCAGTTCCAAGTATGGGGACCCCCAAAATGTATTGCTTTTTTTCTATTTTTATGTAAAAATCAAATTTCAACAGTATAGCTCTTATAGTTTCAGAAATAATTGGCTGTGACATACGGACGGACAGACAGACAGACTTGACGAATCTATAAGGGTTCCGTTTTTTGCCATTTGGCTACGGAACCTTAAAAAGGCCTAACAAAAAAAATATAATTATATGATCGGAAGAAAATCCAGACATCACATTGACATTATGAAAGTATGTACGTTACTTATATCAAAAAGCGATTTTTAATATTTTGTCTGTCTGTCTGTTTGTTCCGGTTAATGTCTAGAACGGCGCGAGTGATTTTTGAATTATTTTTTTAGATTAGCTTCGCTCCCCGGCGTTACTAGCAACTTAACCACGGATAACACCGCAGGACTCAGCTAGTTATCAACACCAGTGTGGAAGAACGGGTGTCGTGTTCCTCCATCACAAATTGAGGATCCTCCGACCAGGCGAGGTGATCATGCCTGGTGGGCCACTACCCGAGAGTAGATGGTGGGATGTTGTATACATATATGCTAATCGGCGCGAGAATGTCACTTTCGCGATTCAGGATTAGTAGTTACTCGGTATAGATCGTTACGTGTTTTCTTCGTAGTTCAATATTTCTTCGATAGATGGCGCTGTTGTATGTTTACTTCGCGCTGTATGTGGAAGTCGCCACAACCAGTATTCGTCACAAAGTCGTGCATATAATATATACATACAAACTTTAAATTCAGTGTATCGCTTATTACAATTGATGAGCGGTCGTGCTAAACAGTGACCAATATATATTACACAAATAATTTAAAACTACAACTTTGTCAGAAATAATGTAAGTAATTAAAGTAATGACCAGTTTCATTGCATATGCTCTATAAATTTGTATACAATGTTAAATAAGAACCATTAAATGTTTACGTATTTCAATTCTGAAGTCGCGAAAAATTAACATAACAAAATAAACACTTAGTATTCGTTGTGTTCGTTAATTACCCAATAAAAGTTACAAACAATGTAATGAGACTGAGACCTATTAAAATCTTATTAACCAGTGTTTATCTGTACAAAGAGTTAAAATTAGTGTCAAATGAACAGTTTTTACTAAATGCATAGAAAAATAAAAACGGTACTTAAACTCTGCGTGTTTGTTCCGGCTAATCTCAAGAACGGCTGTAACAAGTTTAAAGGGACTTTCACTGATAGAAAGCTGATGACCTAAGGAGTAACTCGCGATTTACAGCATTAAGCGCGCGTAATACCGCGGGACTAAGCTAGTCTGCAATAAATTACAAACTCGTAGTATTGAGGAGATAACAAACTTTTTACAATTATTCATTCACTTTGTGTATCTATTTTTGAGGACTAATAAAGTATCAATATTTTTGGTCTACTTATATATTGACTATATTTAAAGTTTGCTATATACACGAAAAAAAGAATTGTTTAAACTTTTATGTCTCATAGTCTTTCTATCTGTCGGTTTGGTACAGTTAACCTCTCGAACGGAACTTTCACAGGTGATAGCTGTTGAAATAAGGCGAAACTTGGGTTACCTTTTTAAGACTAGCTTCACCCTGCAGCGCTACTCGCAGTTGGTGTCTTAAATATACAGCAAAATAATCAAAATCGATCGATCAACTAGCATATAATATATTTATGTCTTAAATAGATAATATTATACAAGTGTCATAGCCAAGTGGCCTATGGTGATTGGAAACGACGGCATGGTTCGATTCGATTCGTTCGAAGGTCACGTTAGGTAGTTGGTCCCGGTTGTTATCATAAGATAACAGTAGTGAAGCTTAGTGGGAGGCCTTTGGGCTGCTTAAAAACATCCAATGGTAAGATTACGTAGCCACAACGTGTCTTGACGTGACAGCGTGGGGACGTATGGCCTTGACCCTCTCCTGAGAGGAGACCCGAGTCCAGCAGTGGTACATTATGAATTGTTGATGAGGTATAAAAAAAATCCTGGGTCGGCCCAGGATTTTCTTTCTTTTTACAGCATCCTGTGACGCGTGCAAGTGTCACACATTGTTAATTACTATTTGTATTCTACGCTTACATTGAATTTTATATGATTGACCTAGAAGAGGTCCGTCTAGTCTAAATCCATTATAATATCATGACAGGCTGCTCCTGAACATTTCGGCCCGACCCGGGATTTGAACCCGAGACCTCTTAGACCAACGAGGCAGTTCGTGAATGAACACTATATTATTATATTTATTTTGTATGGAATTATAGGTTAAATCAGCCCGAGCCTAAAAGTATTTTTGGGTTTTTCTTAGGAAATTCCTAATAGCAACCCGGAGTTTGGAAACTTAGCCCTGATTCACGCCCGTGCCTCGAAGAGCACGTAAAGCCGTCGGTCCCGGTTGTCATGAACATCTATGGCAAACGTTATTGGGAAGTCAGTGCCCTCAAATTTACTGATAACTAGTTCAACACTCGAATTTCAGTTCTCCCTTAGGGTTTCGGAGGTACGATGCCAATCGCTCCGTGGAAAAACTGATATTCAGGTAAAACCGGTTGAACTAATAGCCGACCCCAAATAATATTGGGAATAAGGCTAGGAAAAAGAAGTGTTGTTTAACGATCAAAATAAAGTAGAAGTACCTGTAATTTATTAAAAGAAACTGCGGCTACTTCGCCTGTTTCAATATGTACAGCTACTAGAGATACTCCATCCAGTGCTGCGTCTGCGCATAACTCCAGTATCTCTTCCGCCGCCGCTTCATTCTTGTTTATTTCTGTACCAATACTCACGGTCTCGTCTTGGCAGAAAGATTCTTTTATTACCTAAATCAGATGAACACCGTTTAATATTTAAAGAACCTACATAAATAAATTTGATTTTAACTGAGTTTTATTTTAAACTACATTCCCAGGTTGGCAATTGTATAGAGAGATCTTTAAAGAGGTTATTATATTATGCAAATTCAAGAGAGTAATAAAGTTTTGAGTACTTTGATGCTTAAAATATCAAACGAACTCACAATTTCCAAGACAAATAAAGAAAAAACGCTGTTTCCTTTATTTCGCTTGAACGGGTTAACTGGACGATTTGTTTCGCCTCGAGTTTGAGTTTTGTAAAAATATTTTTATTTACATACTTATTTACCAAGGCCAAGCAAATATTGCATTTAATATGTAATAAATAGATCTCGGAATGTGAATTTGTTATGTAGCTACAATTATCACTTCGAGACTTAATTAATTTATTCTCTAAATTTATGCTGAGAAGGCTATACTATGGCACTTTTGAAATAATTTATTGCTGTATAGATAAACACTATCATAAATTGCCATAAATTAATTGTAAGATAATTATTTCTATAGAAATACATTTTAAATCGGTTTAACTCAATTATTTGGCGAATTTCAGTAATCATGAAAGTAAGGATTTTTGTCTATTCGGCTCTATTTCGGAAAAATAATCACTTGCTTGGAAATGACGTGCTTCCTCAAATAGTTTTCACAGAATGTATTCAAACTTTACCCCACTAAAGGGTAATGTACTTTTCATGTATTTTTTTAAATGATATTAAACTTCGACTACAAAAACTATATTGCAGTATTTAATGAAAACTCGCAAAGGAAACCAAAGCAGACAAAGTAGCCTGATAGTATTTACGGTAAGTACTCACTCGTAATGCACCGTGGAAAGTTGCAGCTGACAGAGATTCTATTCTGTACTTTCCTGGAATTAAGAAAAAATACAGACTGTTTTAAAAAAGCCTCATCTTAATGTTGCATTGTTTGTATTTTCTTACCCTTCGTATTGTTTCTGAATATTACGTTGTTGTCTTTATTCATATCAATATTATAATTTCCAAAGTGACTCTGTCTGCCTGTACGCTTTCACGGCGAAACCGCTAAACAAATTTAGATAAAAATTTTGATTCTTGAGGAAGGTATAAATACTATTTGAATAAATGCTTTTTACCGCGATCAGGTGATCGCGGTAAAAAGCATTTGTACTATATACATGTATGTAACCATAATTTCTATAGGTGAAAAGTAAAGAGTCTTAAGCACCAATTGATAAACTTTACTGTATAGTCTTAAACAAAATTAGACATTGTCTTCTTCTTCCTAACCATTATTCTCAAGATTATTTAGGGTCAGCTAATAGTTCAACAGATTTTTCCTATATTATATTAATTTTTCCTTAGAGCGGCTGGCATCGGACCTCCGCAACCTGTTGGCTGCACGGTTGGCCAAGTGGCTTAAGCGGTCGCCACGGCGCTTTCTATGATGCCAACTGTTGTGGATTCAAAACCTTCACGGGTATAACAGTTTGTGTGATCCATAAATTGACATTTTGAGTCTGGGTGCTCTCTGTATCCGTTTTTTGTATGTTTGGGAAGTCCCCCGGAATTTTATTTTCTTTTATTTTTTTAATTATCCCTGAGGAAAAACTGAAAAACTACGATTGCCATAGATGTCCATGACAACTAGGACCGACGGCTTAACTTGCTCTCCGAGACACGGGCATTAATCACCGCCAAACTTCCATACTCCGGGCTGTTATTAAGAATTTCCTGTAAGAAAAACCCAAAAACACTTTTGACCCGACCCAAGGTTTGAACCCGAGACCTCTCGATCAGTAGTCGCATACGCTAGACACCAACAAGGCTGTCAGAAATATAAGACGTTGTATCATTGGAAAATAAAGTCACATTTATATGTCGTTTGGGTTATTAAATATGAATTTTTTTAATGACTCTTCATTGCTTTATGAAATACAAAGTAATATTTAATTTGATAAGAATCGTCGTATATTTCAGTAGTAAGTGATACTGACAGCAATCAATTAATACTAACAGTCGTGGGTTCAGATGACACTACAGAAAATCTTGTATTGTGTAGTATTATAAGCACAAACATTTTGTTCGGTATCGATTGTTTGTGTCTGAGTTCTTTATAGTACAACAACTACCACGAGTAACGCTGGGTGAATGCTTGTATCATTAACTATCTTCCATTTAAAGTTACTTCAAAATTGGTCCAGCCGCTCTACAGGTTAGCCGCAACAAATAGACAGATGCTTCAATTTTATTTACTAGTATATATGTAATATATGGACTAAATACTGTGTATAATGTTTACAATTTGTTAATTGTATGAAACTGATTAGAAATTTTAGGACAAAGATACGTACATATGCACAGTACAGCAATTTAACTGTATTGTAGAAAAATGATTATTTTTGTTATTGTAAAAAAAATCTTCAACATCATCACCACCCATATTGTCCTACTGCTGGGCTCGGGTCTCCCCTCAGATGAGGTTTCAGAAAGCCATATGTCACCAAGCTGGTCGAAGTTGGTTGGGGACTGGCAAGACACTTGTGGCTACGTAATCTTGCGGTTTGATCTTTTTAAGCCGTCCGAGGGACTCCTTATTGGAGTCCCTCCTTCAGGACTCATCTTCCGAATCACGGAAATGTTAATAACATATCATGCCACAAACGGTCTCCCATTTAGGTACACTGACCGAGCCGTCATTGCTTACCCTCGGTGATTGTTTCTTATCACCTAGAGCAATTTGGCTATGAGCGCTATTTGAAAAAATAAATAGAGTAAAATTGAATGACCACATTTGCCTTCAGGCCGAAGGCATAAAGGAATAATAAACGGTTAATAAACCGATTCTTTAAGAAAACTTATCATGAAGTATCATGAATTTAGGTTAGAGTAAATATCTACTTGTATTATATTATTGAATAAGTATGCTGGCTTTATAAATATTTGGACTCAAATCGATGGTCGTATGACTTTCTCTTTTACACGTCACACACACATTGGAGAGACGAACCACGCGCATCTCGACGTAAACAGTTTAGCGTTTCTTTCTCTCTCTTTATAGATAATAACGAAGTCACACACAATACACGTTTATTGCTAGATTGTGTGAAAGATCATGATATCTATTTTATTCTAATAAATAGGAGAGAATGATTGCACGGATAGCGTAATGATTTGCGGTCACCACGCCGATTTCTATTGCATTATGTGTTGTAGATTCAAATGTGGGACATGGGACAACAGTTTGTGTGATTCACAAATAGTTGTTCTGATTTGGGGTGTTCTTAGTATTCGTTTCATTTCATTATGTCACAGGCATATTCATACTGTGAGAGTGGTCTTTATACATCCATACAAACAAATAAAATCGAAGCGTCTGTGACCATTTTTTACTGAATTCATGTGAAAGTAAATACGTTAACTTAAAAAAAAAATTCTGTCTGTCTGTCTGCTTGTTTCGGATCGTCTCTTGAACGGCTGGACTGTTTTTTGCAGGACTTCCACTGGCAGTTAGTTAAAGTAACAAGGAGTAACTTAGGCTACTTTTTTTGGACTATCTTCGACCCTCGGTGTTACTCGCGGTTGCAAAAACAATCACTGGCAACACCGAGCATTCAGGTAATATAAAATAAAAATCTTTCTTCCCACACATGTGCGAGGGACGTGCAACATTTATGACTGAATGTATCCCTCTAGTATCACTCTATCAACAACCTATAATATATCCCTCTATCAATAACTATAAAGATTCAAAACACGATAACTATCACTGGGCTGGCTTTTAAATAGGAATATAAGTTTGCGAGGTTCTTTGCCCTTTCCAACGTATTTGCAGTTCTTTTACTCTGGTTCTCGCGACTTCTTGCACTAGCAATTTAATCTGTTCTTTGTACATTATATCGATAATATTTTTTAAACTAATATTTTAATCAAATCCAATTTGAAATACTTATAGAATACTTATCTACAAGAAATCTGACTGGCAATGCTAATTGTCTGTGCTACTGTGCTAGTAAAACGCCAGCATTTTGGGCTCGAGAAGCGTCAATCAGTTGCTTAGCTAATTGTTTAAACATAGAAATATATGTAGAAAAAAATGACAAAAGAGTTATTGAATCTATTAGCACAATATTGATTACCGAAATTAGAAGTAAACAAGCCTGACCTTCTTCAACGACAATAAAAAAATACAAGTTTTAACTAATTTAGAATATCTGGTACAAATCATAACAATGTTCTATGTTTCTTTTCCTATTTCAACAATCTAAAATGTGTAAGTGTAACGTTAATAAGATAAACACAATAAACATTCAACATTTTACATTGGTTTAGTGTTTACAAATTTGTATATTAAGCAATAAAAAAACTATGACTAACCGTCATCTGTAATTAACCACTCCATATCTAAATACACACAAACAAACAAGTACGATTTAGGAGATAAACACGTGCGCACGCGTCGAACTCGTGAAATGAACTGTCAGTGTCAGGCTGCCACAACACACAACACGAGTATGACGAAACATCTTTTCTTATCTGACCTTATCTTCGTATATCTATACTGGTATTATAAAGACGTTAAATTTATGAGGATGTGAGTATATAACGTTGCATTAGTAATCTCCGAAGCTACTCAAACGATTTTGAAAATTTTTTTGCCAATTAAAAGTCATATTAATATAATCCCGAACATTTTATTACGTTATTTAATGACACGTGATCATACTTCAGATTTACTTAATTCATGAAACTTTGTTCTTATATATTCAATTTAGTAGTTCTGTAAGCAATAGATGTTCCACATGAGGTCTTTCAAATTGAATTTCCATCTAGGTTTAAATGCTAAAAAAATGCTATAGAACTTTACGACTGTTTACTTCTCATGTGTTTGTGGACTTAATATCTAATGAAAGCGAAATAAAAATGAATAGTGATGGAACTAAATATGAAAATGTTTTACAAATTTTACACAAAGTGAAATGAAACTACAGTAATTGTAGCTTTATTTCACCTTATAACAAATACTAAAAAGAAAATTCTAGTATATTCTAACGTGTCATAGTACGTAAGAATATTATCATAATAGTTTATGTAATACTTGACGATGAAATAAATTTAAATTCATCCACCGGGTGATTTCTAGTTTAATTATATTACTATTACCTTACAATATAATACACAGTACAGAGAAAATCTTGAGTAAGAAAAATCTTAAAAACACATAATCTCTTTTGTAGTACAGTTTTATGTTCACTAGCCATCTTTCGTTAAATACTGATATAACATATTTCTCAGACCTTAAACACATCAGTAAAAAAAATGCATAATATTTAATAAATTTTATTTTAATTCTTTTTAGGGTTCCGTAGCCAAATGGCAAAAAATGGAACCTTTATAGATTCGTCATGTCTGTCTGTCTGTCCGTCCGTATGTCACAGCCACTTTTTTCCGAAACCATAAGAACTATACTGTTGAAACTTGGTAAGTAGATGTAATCTGTGAACCGCATTAAGATTTTAGCATGAAAATAGAAAAAAAACAACATGTTTTGGGGGTCCCCATACTTGGAACTGAAACTCAAAAAATTTTTTTTATCAAACCCATACGTGTATATGTATATGTATATGAATAGTTCTTTAAAAATGATCTTGAGGTTTCTTATATCATTTTTTCTGAACTAAATAGTTTGCGCGAGAGACACTTCCAAAGTGGAAAAATGTCCTCCCCCCCCCCTCTGTAACTTCTAAAATAAGAGAGTGATAAAACTAAAAAAAGTAAGTGTTATACATTATCATGTAAACTACTACCAAAAATTGGTTTGAACGAGATCTAGTAAGTAGTTTTTTTTAATACGTCACAAATCGTAAACCGCAATTTACCTTTCATTCAATCAATACACTATTATAAGAACTTATAAATGATGTTACTTGCTGCGGCGGAACCCTTCATGGGCGAGTCCGACTCGCACTTGGCAGCTTTTTATCGTTGAAATTATGCAAAGAAGAATTAAATTATAGAGCCCAGTCTGTTGCTTTTTGTATCCAGTCTCCGTGTCCTTTCATGAGAAATATTATTAAATATAATGTAATGACTGATAAATATTACAAGTTATTTATTGTTAAAAATGTTGTATCAATAAATAAACTTTATACTATAAATTGCAGTCCATTGCGCAAATCATCACTACACCTTGCCTTTCCACAGGTAAACTTTATACAAATTATTATAAACTGAGATTCACAATTGACCATGTAATGAGTATGACTAAGCGCTGTTGACTAAGCCCTCTATCTCAAGTCAGCAAAAACGGTTTGGCGAACGCAAACAAATTTAACCCCAATTTGTGGTAAATTAAATTTTATTCGATTCAGAACATGAAAATAAAAGTGTATACGAGTTTTCAGCTAAATATCTTTCATTCCGAGGTTGACCCCTTTATTTTGCTTATTTGGCTTTACTACTGTTGCACTTTACGGTGGACACCCAAGACTAAGATCGCTGTGAGGGCTTATCTGACACTCCGACATATCCTTGGACATTTTTTCTGAATAATTTCAATTATAAGTCAAGTAGCCTTAGGTGAAAGGAAACAATCATCAAGTGTAAGCAACGATGGCTCGGTCAGTGCCTAGATACCGTTTATAGCATGACATGTTTTGAGCGTTTCCGTGTTTCGGGGCCACGTTAATCAGTCGGTCCCGGTTGTTATCATAACAGTCGTGAAGTTTAGTTAGGGGTTTTCGAGCGTTATTTGTTTAGTTTCTATAAAAATTAGAGGGTCCAGCCGCACACTCGCCAACTTGCTATGGTACGAATAGAATGACGTTATTTTAGGTTTATCTTATGTGTGAGAGTAAGCCGCCCCGTTTGTGTTAACATCAGCGGGACTCTACATAGTTTAAATTGCTGAAAGTCTTTTAAAACTCTGCAAATAGATAACATTTGGTTTGTATAAGTGATTGGTGTTTTGTTTCGATATTTATGTCCTAAAAATGTTCAATTATATGAGATTATTAGTTCCTTAACTTTGTTAGTTTATTAAATGATTTCTAACGTGTAAGATAATTGTTTTTAAAGACTTCTGATACTGAATCCTAAATATTTTTTTTTTTAAACCAATGACTCGTTTTGAAATGTTATTCATACTTTAAATGAAAATAAAAAAAGAAATTAATAGCAATCTCTGTTCTTGACAACTTCTTAGAAGTAAAAAACTCGATTAATTTTTAGAACACAAAACCAAGCAGATAAAATATTAAACAGAAAAGTTGTTACATAAAGTTAAGGCAATCATCCTAATAAGAAACAACCGAAAGCATTTATCGTATACTTGCTGAGATTATTTTCGTAAACCGCGAGTAACGCTGCGAAGCAAAGCTAATCCAAAAAAAAATAGCAAACAATTTATCTGTTAGTAAAAGTGGCATCAAAATCAATTCAAATTCCATAGATTAGCCTGAACAAACAAATACAAACAGAAAAAAATAATCGTTATTGATGTAAGTATCCTACTTTTATATGCGTATAGTAAAAAACAAATAAACACTATAATTGTATTTATTTGTATAGACAAGTACATACATCAGCAAGTAAATATATCGCTAGCTAAGAAAATATGACCAGTTCGTAAATATGATTTGAAGATTAGCGGGTTTACTCATTCCTTACCTATTTTTAAGATGTTATAAAACAAGATTTTTAACCCAATTAAAATAATTATTACCAAGCCACAAAAATATTTTGATAAATAGTAAATAAAGATATTTTTTTAAGTAGTTGGTAAGAACAAGAAAGACGCTTTTTGCAGAATGTAAAGTAGATGCAAATATTTTATGAACATTGTTTTAAATCTATTGAGCGTCCGCGCCCTATTTGAGGACAACAAGATGGCATGGGGGTTCCGACATAGGACAGGGCCACCTATAGAAGCGGTAGACGACCCGAGGTAAGTACGTCGGAGATCCATGGACTTCCTTTGGAGATTATATCTGGTTCCTCGGCTTATAGTACCGGAGACGGCGTGCGATTTTAGGTCGAAATAGCCATCAACTGGTGGTATCCAGGATGATTTCAACACAAAAAAAGGTGAGAACATAGTATCTGAAAATGTTTCAAGACAATTTATAATTTTTAATTGCGTTAAATAAGAAAAAATTGGGTCAAAATAGCATTATGAAACTTTAATTATACTTTAAGCATGTTTTATTTTTAAATATTTATATTTTCAAAACACAATTATACATTTTTAAGTACCAAAAATTAATTAAGCTTTATAAGTAGACAAAATATTTAACAGTCTAAAAAAACCACCAAAAGGAATATTCAGAAAAATTAAATAGGTTAGTTCTGCCACTGAAAGAAATAAGTGATCATTTAATATTGCTATATTTACCTAAATTTATAAAATTCGTCACGTTGAACATAATTATACAAGTTTCAACTAAAGGCAATCAGTACGCAGGCCACGCCAACGAAATTGAATTTCGCTAGTGCTAACAGCCATCACGGCCATAAAGCGTTTTCACATTTTAACTGGAAAATTCTTTAGTTCTCTCACTATAGTTTTAAGTGCTTTTACATTTGACAAGAGTTTAATAAGAGGTAATAGATTCAAAGAGTGCTTGTCTTCACTAAAATGAATATTCTCATATCAGAACAAGTTTCCCCATCTCCGGCTAAAACGGAACGTGTCTCGAATACCGAAAAAATATTTGGTTCAGAAAAGTTCCTAATCTAAAAAGTTTTGACAGACCATAGCTGAATAATACAAAAATTGATTTTAGCTGCACGCAAAACAATGTTATATCGCTTCAAAAATAATTCAAGACCAACTTTTTTGTTCGAATTACACATTATATTATAAGTATAATGGGATGTTTCTGTATAATCCTCCGGGCCTGTGGTCTTACACTCACCAACGAAAGATGACATCATGAATGTTGTCATTTTAGGGTGTTCTTCTGTGTGGGGGCGTGAAGTGTAGTGTTAGTGCAGCCCCGGTCGAGGCGGCCCATTCTTGGTGAAATCTGTGTGGCTCTACTACTTATTAAAATTGCAAATTAGGATGATGTGTTGAAAGTATTCTTTGAAAGTGCTTATCTATACTATTAAATCTATGTACAGTACTAAAGCATAAATGTCAATGCGGTTACGATTGAATGGGGACCGCAATTATTTGGCTTAATGAGAAATTGGAATTTAATTTATTATTGGTGCTTAGTTGAGTATTCAATTAATCGAATCTACGCGTTAGACTTAGTGGAATAGTAATATCAAATATGAATCGGATAGTTTTCATTATTTTTTTTTTAAAAACCTATATTGAAGGACGGTTTGTTATTTTAAATGAGACAAATTAGGATTGCTTTTCCTTTTTTTTAAGGATCATCCTTAAAAAAAAAAGAAGGAACAGCAACTCCTGCATTAGAATTAAAAATCCTGTGACACAGAGGATTTTTAAAACATACATGAAACTGACATAAACGGTAGTGCAACTTTGTATTCATAATCTAACACCACAGGAACAAGTGCAATGCGAGCCAAACATTCGCATTTCATGAAATATTATAATACTAATTCGATATAGATGAGGAAATAGTAATATTTCATAAAATATAAATAAATAATAGACTATAGTTATTTTATCATCAAAAGTGAAAACAGAAAGAATATGAATATTACCGTGTACTCAAAATTTTGGTGAATTGCCTTTCATGGGCGGAGGTCCTGAAAGCCAGCATTATTACCCTATTGCGGCGTCCGCCTCGGGTGCTGGCCATCAGGACCATTAGAGGGTATCGCACAATCTCCTTTGAGGCGGCGAGTCTCCTGGCCGGAACTCCACCATGGGACCTGGAGGCGAAAGCCCTTGCGGCTCTTTATAAATGGCGCAAGGAGGCGCAGGAGTCGGGGAGAAGTCCTGAGATTCGAGAAATCAAAATCAGAAATCCCGACTCAGCCAGGTCCTTGTGGAGGAATGGAAGGAACGACTTGGGCAACCGAGCGCTGGGCACACCGTTATTGCGGCGGTAAGACCCGTTATGGAGGATTGGCTCGAGAGGCATCACGGCAGCCTCTCATACCGGATGACACAGATGATCACTGGAAAGGGGTGCTTTGGAGATCATCTGTGTCTGATCCGCAAAGAGCCAACGCCTGAGTGCCACCACTGCGGTGGCCAGACTGTGGACACGGCACTTCACACGCTGGTAGAATGTCCGGCGTGGGAGGAGCCGAGACGTGACCTCTTGGCGGCCATCGGGGTGAGGAGTCTCTCGCTCCATAACATGATTGTGGCAATGATACGGAGCGAGAGCGCGTGGAACTCCGCCGTCTCTTTCTGTGAGCAAGTCATGCTTGCGAAATAGATTGCGGAGCGAGACCGGGAGAGGTTCAGAACTCTTCCGGTCAGCCAGGCCCGGGAACGGGCCAGGTACCGCGGGCAACTCGGGCGCCGGAGATCGTTAAATGATCTCCGTCCTCCATAAGCGCAGGCCTGGGGGTGGCAGATTAGGCCATCTGTCACCCTAGCAGAAGCAGGCCGGGGTGGATGCGCGACCGCTATAAAGCGCGTGCCGTGTAATTTTTGAGTGGTGCCCCCACACAGAAGGGGGCCATCTACTAGCGGTAGGTGGCCCGAGGTGCGTCGGGGTTCCAGGGACTTCCTTTCGAGGGTGTACCTGGTTCCCCGACTCATAGTACCTGAGACGGCGTGCGGTTTTAGTCGGTTCGAGTCCGACATAGCCACCAACGTGTGGCATCCGTGGGGATTTACGCACGAAAAAAAAAAAAAAAAGGTGCATTGCCTTTCATCTTAACTTTTTAATTTCAATCTTACTTAATTATGTATATTGCGTGTTAATGTTCCTTGAGCCTCTGCAATTATGAAGAAAGTAGCCTTTACGGCAGTCCTCTATCGCCTTTGCCAGGAGTTGAAGAACTTTTCCAACTGGTTTCTTCTTCTATCTTTCTCTACAGAACAACATATACCTGTTTTAGAAATTACCCCTTTAGAATGAAAGAAATACACCCTAAAACTAAACGTTTGCTTCTTCATCTTATTTCGAGCAGCTAAAAACTAAAACTCACTACCGGTTTACGCATTTCATTCCGACTATGATCCCGGGACCTTTAAGCGAGCCGTGATAAAGCACTTCACTAGGCTGTCATAGTGTTTTACGCCATACACGTGCATGCATTCGCACGGACTGTGATGGCCCCACTCTACGATTCTACTCATACTTTCCATCAAGCAGAGTAAAGTTACCTTGGCAGCTTTTATGATAATTAAAAAAAAACTAAAATAGTGGTGAGTCCACATTACATCTCATCCATATTTTTATCATTACTTTCATTAAGCTAATATTATTCGGCCGATTTCCATCTCACCAAAGAAGCAGAAAAAGTTATAGCAACATAATGCAAGTTATAAATCAAGATAAATTACTATAATAAGAAGTAGATGACACTGAAAAGCAAAACAAATGTCTTAGAAATCATTGTTCTGCACGTCACGAGTGAACTAAATGAAACACATCAGACTTGAAGAGGTACGAATTACGAATTCTAAACACGAGCCAACCTTGTTAACTATACGACTGTCAGCCCACTTCATTTCCCAAAGAAAATTGCCTAGATAATGTATGTTTCGTAATAGTTAAGAGAAAAACAATTTGTTGTTTGCATACTTTGGTTTAATTTTTGTTTATTACTTTTGATTGATATAGCTGTCAAAATAGCCCGATGATGTTGTTTAAATAAACATTCTAAATCAATAAATTGTGGTATGTTATGTTGTTAATAAACGCAAGTTAGCATGTTTGCTGTATCTAATTGTTCTTACAAAAGTATTTTTTATAACGTTGGATGAAACAAATGTTACAAAAATCGTACAATTTAAATTTACGTCAATACCATTTACGATACGTGTGATGTGATGATTTCTTATTCTAATCGCAATTCAAAAGTAAATTAATTGCAGTGTTAACAAAATACCTAATACGAACGTGTACCCGTGTTTCAGCTAGACTCCCCGCCTGAGTGAAGCACAGTCATTATATTACTAATTTCCATCAAAACAAACCTCCTTAAAAATATATATTCATGTCTCCATAAAACTATTCGTCATCTAACTGCGCATTGCTTACATTTTTCGACAAGTATTGGAAACCTACACGAAATTCAATATAGTAAGCAACAATTATAACGTTTCAATAATAGTAGCGTAATTATATAATTACGCTACTAGAATGACTTGATAAAATATTAAAAACGTAGTATTTTGGCATTTTAGCGCAAAAACCCAATTGCTCAGAATGTACTCATAGCTATGTGTATGTACTCTATGTGCTCTAAGTCTTAAACTATTGGCGATCACGTTTTAATTTTATTGTGAAAAATTAGTACTTAAGTAGCTGTAAATCAAGTTAAAAAAAATAAAAATAAAAAGGGTCGAAGTTACCCAAAAATCGATTTGAAATGTTTACTCGTACTTCCGGTTCACTATACGTAAAAAAATTCAAATTTAGAATTCGACAAAAAAAATATAAACTTCAACTTTCTTACTTTAAGAAACCATACTTTTTAGATTTTTTTTCAAATTAATTGATACAGATATTAAGCATCTAAAAATCCATGACTTCATTGTCCTTGAATTTTTAAAAGCTCGTAACTCAGCATTAAAGCATCATACGAAAAAAATATTGTGTGTACACATCCACGTCTACTAAAAGTATAACTAACCAGAATATAAACAAATTTCATGACATCACTTTTTTGGTTGTCCGCTTGACGTGAAATGCCCCATTATGACCTATAGACTTTCTGTATAAATAGACTATTTACAGTGAAAGAGTTTCTCAAACCGGATCGTAGTTCCTGAACTCAGCCCTTTCAAACCAACTATTACTTTTCAAAAAAATTGGCACGTGCATCCATGTCCACCATAAATTGCATCAGTGCTCGTGCAAACTCTTGAGTGCAATGCTCTTTTGCAAATATCTCAAAGAATGTCGTTTCAAATAAATCTGTTGCAGTTTCCTGAAATTAAAATCAATTGAAATTAAACTGAAAGAAAATCGATTTTCATGTAATAATATCACATAATCATTATATTAACTTAGATTGATAGAGACATACTTAAATCGAACATTTTTGTATGCCTTTTTACCCGACTGCGTCAGAAGGAGGTTTCTCGAGCGTATGTATGTATGCATATATGTCCATTTCTTTCGCACGCCCTACATCCCAAACGGCTGGATGAATTTGGACATATAAGGCGTCGTTGAACGCCTTGGATTTTCGGATGGTGACGTAGACTATGTAAATTTTCAACCTCATTGAAATATAATATGGACTCAAATGAATAGAAATATATAAAATAGAAATATTTACATTTTATTTAGAGTTACGTTCTAGGTGCTACAAAAAAATTTAAAAATTTCTTCAGCAGACCACAAAAAAAACAAACAGTATCTGCTCACTATACGAAATGAAAGCTCATCTTTCATTATGATAGGTATTGTTTTTAGCAGATTGGAAGCTACTCTAAATTTTCTGGTCTGAAAAACACGAGTGGTAACATCAATTTGACTTTCAATAAGAACCCATTAAGGCTTATATTACATTGAAACATTCAAAACATTTGTATCGTTTTGGAAATGCGTAATATACTCGAGACAGTAGGCTCTCAGTCAAGGCTTCGGTCTAGGAATTAATGTAGCGTGTCTAAAACTTGGCACGCACATCTCTTGTGTATGTTTTCCCTTTGTCTCATAGACAACAATGTCAGTGGCGGTGAAGAGTCAGGTTTTACTTTGTAGATGACAATTCAAATAGCTTGTGATGCGGTTTTTTAGGAAATAATGATTGAAAGTGCTTGTACCGTGTTCTTGAAAACGTCATACTTTGTTTTAGTCAACTAAATTGCTATCGAATATAAGTATTTCATGTTGTTTTGAAACAAGACATTATTGCAAGAGAATTATAAAAAAATATCATGAACACGAGTCACATTCCACGGTGCAAATTAAATACTATTTCAATACAAAGGTACTATTATTCTCGGTGTACAAAAATTTGCCACCAAGATATCGGGAGCTACTAAATCCTTGAAAAATTATTGAAATTTGTAAGGAATTTACATAATGACATCAATATATCATCATTACCTCATATGAATAATGGAAGGTGACGGTGTAAATTTGTGTGAGCAGTCTACCGTGAAATCGCATTCGTACGTCGAACCATTAAATCAACGTACTTTTGAAAGGTTTCTCGGCATCCACATTATTAGCAGTTCTATAGCCAATAAGACTTAAGGATTGAGAAACATAGATATATTGAAATAGCACGATGAACATAGAAAGTATTTTGTAAGTTTATAGTTTAAGTATTAGTAGGGTATTAAATTTCTAAACAAATATGTAATTATTTTACACTTCTTTATTTAAATTCTGTAACTCCTTTGATTTACTATTGGACCTTCTATTTGCCTTCGGGATATAACTACTTGTATAGACAGATTCTTGCGCTCATATTTACACAAACATAGAAACTCGCTCAGAGGTACATATTCCTATATTTTACTTTAACCTTGCTTAGATTAAGAATATTCTTGTAAATATGACATTGTATCATTTAATATTCATACTATGAAATGTAAAACAGCAATTATTATAGCATTTTCAGCAAAAGTTTTTAATTTTATTTAGATGCTAACCTAACTTTTTACTTATCTAGTCCAAAATAAAAGAATTTTAAGAAACTCGGTTAATTACAAACTGTAACAAACAAAATCGTATCCAAGAGATAATTGTTATTTTTACTTATTAATGCATTAATTTTGTATGAAGTTTTCCCAGTAAGCGCATTTTACAAGTTAGGCCTCTATGACTTCTGACCAAACCAAGTCATTGAAGCCGTTATAGTTTTCCTTTAAATTTCACGTATTTTCCAGATTTTTTGAACCAGCCGGTTAGCTTTTTGAGGGAGAGACGACTTTTTTTTACAAAAAATGCCCTTTAAAATGGAATATCTCGCAAACGGATGCCTAAATCAAAAAATCGCCGTAAAAACTTCTTAATGTTTTCAAAAGACCGATCTAATGATACCCCACACGATGGGGTAGCTGTAAGAATAAAAATCATCGCCACTTTCCGTGTAGGGTAGGTACCCCAAATAAAAATATTTTTCATGATTTTATTGTAGCACTTTGTCAACGTAAAAAACCACCAACCCATACGAATTTTTATCTTTTTAGCACTAACTGGTTCGACGGTAAACTGAGGACGAACGGACGGACGAATTATTGAGACGATTTTGCGTCATTGGGCCTCCAGTGAGATATTCCATCCCATTGTTAATGATACAAGATAACTGGAAATAGTAAAAATCTAAGCTCTAAATTGGGTTTATCGTCTCTAGGCAGTTAAGTTCCAAGTCAATAAACAAGGAACATAACTTTTATTTTTGTTTTGTAAAAAACAATTTGAAACGTTTCCTATTTTGACTATTTAAAACAGAGTATGACAGGGCTATAAATAAAAGAAAATTATTATTAATTCACAAATGTTT
This sequence comes from Phragmatobia fuliginosa, assembly GCA_932526445.1. Classification (NCBI taxonomy): domain Eukaryota; kingdom Metazoa; phylum Arthropoda; class Insecta; order Lepidoptera; family Erebidae; genus Phragmatobia; species Phragmatobia fuliginosa. The sequence goes on along the minus strand of OW052071.1, from coordinate 8,766,906 downwards.
ATTGTATTATGCATAAAAGTGATTAAGTTAAAATATTCCTACATTAAAATGAATTCACTTTATCAACAATTATTTTTAAACAGAGTTAAAACTCCTCATAATTTTCGATCTCTTTTTATACTTGCACACAACTCCCGGAATTGGAATCACAACCTCGAGGATATGTCAAGGAACTTTGGCAAACTGGCAAACACTCTCCTCCATAATGAGTACAAGTAGTTCGATACTCAGTTTTTACGAGAGAACAGCAAGTTAATCCTTTTTTACACTTAAAGGAACCTTTAATGACCTCTTCACATTTTTCTTCACATTTGCGCTTCATCTGCATCTTGGAGGTATATAAAACAAAAAAGCGGCCAAGTGCGAGTCGGACTCGCCCATGAAGGGTTCCGTATCAGCAAGTAACATCATATAAAAGTTCTTGTAGTTCGTTGTAACTTTCATCGATGTTTTTATACTAGTGTATTGATTGGATGAAAGGTAAATTGCGTGTTATGATTTAAGGTTCGAGCACATTATGCCGGGCCGCAGCGCAAAATGCTAACTTAGCACAATATTGTGACGGGCCGGGTCGCAGCGCATTGACAGATTTTGAGTACAGTGTACTGCATGCGCAACTTCTGTGTATTTAGTGCAACTGTACCTTATGGATAGCTCTGACGAAGAACTTTCTTTTTTTTGCCTGCTGTTAGAAGAAGAAGAAGAAGTTAGAAGAAGAAGTATCAAAAAACGCAAATTTCGTAAAATAAACACGTACGCGCGTGCACACCAATCCGCTTGCTGTAGCACACGTTGACGGGTCGCAGCGGGGCGGGGCGGGCCGCATCGCACGGACGCAAATCCGCGTCGCAATAATGCGAGCCGCTGCGGCCCGGCATAGTGTGCGATACTTCATACAATTTGTATTGAAGCGATTTGAGCGGATTTTTGCGCTCCGCCCCGACACGCTGCGGCCCGGCATAATGTGCTCGAACCTTTATGACGTAGTAAAAAAAAACTACTCACTAGATCTCGTTCAAACCAATTTTCGTTGATAGTTTGCATGGTAATGTACAACATATATTTTTGTTAGTTTTATCACTCTCTTATTTTAGAAGTTAGAGGGGGGGGGACACACATTTTTCCACTTTGGAAGTGTCTCTCGCGCAAACTATTCAGTTAAGAAAAAAATGATATTAGAAACCTCAACATCATTTTTGAACACCTATCCATAGATACACGTATAGGTTTAATGAAAAAAAAAAATTTGAGTTTCAGTTCTAAGTATGGGTACCCCCAAAATGTATTGTTTTTTTTCCTACTTTTATGTAAAAATCTTAATGCGGTTCACAGAATACATCGACTGACCAAATTTCAACAGTATAACTCTTATAGTTTCGGAAATAATTGGCTGTGACATACGGACGGACAGACAGACAGACAGACAGACTTGACGAATCTATAAGGGTTCCGTTTTTTGCCATTTAGCTACGGAACCCTAAAAATCAAGACCAATTTAACAATGCACATTGTCGTAGACATGACTTAATATTTCCCGAAAATGAAAATAAATTCAAGAGAAAATATTTTTAAACTGATCACAGTTTACAGTTACTTAAATAAACAAGTGACTGGTATTACAGTGACAACATACTACATTGCGTCCTTTTAAACAAAAAATTAATCCAAAAAAATACTAAGAGTAGGTTGCACATTCACATTAAATAAAAGGTTCAGTACACAAGAGCAGGTATTTGTAATAGTTTTGTTGTGTTATTAATCTATATTCAAAATATTTTCAACTAATCAATAGGTGCAACCGAATTAAAGTCTTCTGTAGAATATGTGAATACACAATTTACCACTTATTCTATAGAAGAATATGTAATAACTGAAATATGAACTGAATATTTTCCCAACAAATCCACCTTATATTTTGTATATACACACATCAAAAGTGTCTAGGGATCAACATATATTTTTGCAATAACTTTTCTCCTGATTGATATTAATTAAAAATTTCTTTAAGGATTCATCAAATAAAGTGTTTTCGTTTGTCACAGTAACGATAAACCAAGTCACCTTTGCATTAGTAAAGAAATTTGCCATTTTCCTAATAAAGGGATTTTTGACATTTGAACCACTAACATTAAAGTTCGAAAAAAAGACTGAAATAACAGTTTTCTTTAAAATTTTATTAGGTAACTTAAACAATTAATAATCCGTGTTTCTACCGCGAACACTAACAACACAAGAACATCGGTTTGGCATACTCAAAATGAGTTCATCCAAATCACGCTGTGGAATGGCCGCCCATGTTCGTTGCAACAACAAAAAAAGGTCTTCTTGCGACTGGATACCCTCCATATTCGGCAGAGCTCTTCTCTGTAGCATATCCCATGCATGCTCAATCGGGTTCAAGTCTGGCGACTGAGCAGGCCAGGGCAGGACATTGATGTTAGCTGCGGCGAGAGTCTGTCTTACAACTCTTGCGGTGTGCGGTCGTGCATTATCATGCATTAACTGAAATAAGGGACCGATTTGCACTTGTAGAGGAACGATGACGTCTGATACAATCGTCTCAGCATAAATTTGAGCGTTGAGGTTGCCTCTGATCCAAATCAACTCAGTTCTTCCGCCGATCCAAATACCCGCCCATACCATGATGGTTCCACCACTATAAGGATGGACTTCCTGGCAGGATTTTAATCGCTGTTGGCGTCCAGGGGTTCTCCAGTGTCGTATACGTCTTGTATCCGGTCTCATACCAAAACGAGACTCATCAGAAAAGCACACGAAACGCCATTGTTCTTCTGCCCAATTTCTGTGTTCAAGAGCCCATTGATATCGAATCCTACGATTGTGCATTGCTATAGGTGGTACCCGTAGCGGTCTTCGGGAATAAAGGTTCACTTCATGCAAGCGGTTTCTGACTGTTTGGTCGCTAATTAAGTTCCCTGAAGAGTGATGAAGCCTCACGGCTAACATCATGGCGGTTATTGTTGGAGCTCTTCGAGTTAAGATTTGAATGTATCGGTCTTGTCTCCGTGTGGTGCAGCGATACCGTCCTCCATGGCGCTCAGCCACGGTACCAGTGCTTCGGTAACGTGTCCAAAGTCGACTGATAACACTCTGACTTGTATTCAGAGCTAAAGCCACAGTACGTTGCCGGGAACCAGCTTCTATCATTCCCACGGCTCTGAGCATTTCTTCCCTGCTTAAATGACGTCGCCGCTCCATAATAACGTTGGTTTTAATCAGTAGTAGGGAAACAGTAGCACTAATAATTTCTTCAATGCGTTGTATGTTTTTATAGGGAAAATATTGGCAGCTGATTTTCATCTTTTACTCGAATTTGATTGACAGTTCCTGATTCAAATTATGAAATGCACCAAAAAGGATCCATATAAATTTATAAAATCATAAATTTATTACAAAGCCACATCTCAATCTCAAGAAATCCGCATAAAAATGCTTGATCCCTAGACACTTTTGATGTGTGTATATATATACATCATCATCATCATCATCAGCCTATCTCAGTCCACTGCTGGACATAGGCATCTCCCATTGCACACCACTTTGATCGATTTTGGGCTTCTCGCATCCAGCTCCTGCCAGTCATCTTGCGCAAATCGTCACTCCACCTGGCCTGTGGGCGTCCTACACTACGTTTGCCGAGACGCGGTCTCCACTCCAGAACTCTTCTATCCCAACGGTCAACAGTTCTGCGGCTAATATGGCCAGCCCACTGCCACTTCAGAAAAATATAGGTAAATAAGGTAGTAGTAGAATCGTGTACATTTTAGGGTAGCAGTAGAATTTCAGGACATTCAAATTGTTTTAAACTTAATATGTTTTAATTTATACTGTGGTACTTCAAAAATATTTATAGGTAAATGGATGGGTACTATTTATATCTTATTTCCAATTAAATAGTTTAGTGTTCCAGTAATTAAAATCACATGTTGTTTTAAATCGTGTGCCTACTTATTGTCATTCAAATACGTAAGTTCAACAAGTACGTAAAGTACTTGTATTACAATAAGTTTGTGAGTTAAACATTGGACTTAGTTCGTGACTCGGTTAATTGCTGAAATGATCATTACAACAATACAATGTTTGTTTAAGTACCACAAAAGATTATATCATATACGACCTTCATATTCAGAGTTCCGTAGCTTCATGACTCGGAACCTTTATAGATTCGTCATGTCCGTCCGTCTGTCCTTGACCTACCGCCCAAACGGTTGATGCTAGAAAGATGAAACTTTGCATGAATATAAGTCCCGCAAGTTGACATTGCGATGGAACCTTGTCACAATAAGTGCTGTGTGACGTCATCCACCGCAAAAAATGACAGATGGTAAACACAGAAAACTTGTCTGTTTGATAGGTTTTCATTTATAAACCTATCGACTAAAAAAAAGGTGAAAGTTTGTGTGTGTGTATGTTTGTTACTTCTTCACGCGCAAACGACTGGACCAATTTTCATAAAATTTAGATTAGCATCTATATTTATTTATTTATTTATTTATACATCCTGCACATTGGTACATTGGCGGACAACACAGGCTAGAATTTGTAAAAAGCTAGAACTTTTAGAATTTTGTAAAAGTTCGTAATGTCCCACACTAACATGTCCTCAGTAGTGTCCGAACCATTCTATAGGGCACGGCTTGTATTTAGTATCCGTAACTTAGAGTCCTCTTTCTCGTTTACAAAATATTTGACCATTTTGATTATCATTTCACGAGCACGGCTGTTAATTACTTTCTTACTCATTTTAACAGAAAAAGTATAATAAATAAAACAGGCCAACGAAAATAAAGCAATAAAAAACACGTGCTAGCAATACTAAATACGCGTAAGCTCTGGCTAACTGACGGTTCCACTACATCACCAAGATGGACGCCAAACGCAATATCAACGTGCGAGACTTATAAGTGTTGTAATTACGTCAACAAAGTGCTAAAATAAAATTTTGATAAATCTTTTTATTGGTACCCCCCCTACACGTAAAGTGAGGATGATTATTTTTCTGGCTGACTACGGAACCCCATCCTATGCGTGTCCTGACACACACTTGGCCAATTTTTTATTTAATATTATAAGTATCAATAACCCATAATGTTCCACTACTGGACTCGGGTCTCCTCTCTGAAGAAGGTAAAGGCCATATGTCTCCACGCTGGCCGAGTGCGGGATGGGGACTGGCAAGACATGTCGTGGCTACGTAATCTAGACCTTGGATGTTTTTTTAAATGACCCTGAGGGTTGGGAGGATTGCTGATGATGAAGAAGTAACTCAATTTTCTGACTAGCTTTACACCGTGGCGTTACTCGCTGTTACACAACAAATGTGGGTAACATCGCTTGACTCAGCTAGTTGTTTGCATAAGTTTTGAAGCACATTATCATATTTGTTCAAGTATTTCGATCCTTCTTACATAGTTCACTTAAGATTTTGCGAAGACTTGGCCATTGAATAACTCTGTTATTCTACTGATTTTGATGCCGTTATACAATTTAAAAAATTAACTATATTAACAATGTATAATGGGCTAAAGTCTTCACAAGCTATAAGCTTCATGGAAAGAGACAACTGCACCTCAACATTCCTCATCCACTAGATTAATAGTAATTATTGCTACCGTGGACGGCACTTGTCTTATTCCATCGAACAGCAGCTCTAGTTCGATATAGTTCTGTTTGTTAGACTGTTTTAAATAAGCGTCTACCTGCCTACCCGAGGCAATCTTCCAGCTTATGCTTAGTCGAATCGCAAATCTTGATACCGATATTGCACAGAGTTAGTATATTTATAAAAAAGCTTCACAAAGTGATTCCACTCTGCCTGGTGGCAAACATGAGTAGAATCCAAGAGTACTGTTCACCATACGCACTGCGAATACAGTTTCATAAAAATAGTCTGCGTCAACATATTGCTGGCTCTTTACGACCTTTTTATGGTAAATAAATTAGTTCACGCTACGGGCAACGAGAAATGCAAACAAATTCATATGTGTAATTCATTTAGTGTTACAAAAATTTGTTTTGGATTTTTTTGTATAAAAAGTATTTAGAAATGTGTATATTTTGATCAAGCATGGTAACTAACAATGTAAATTATTATTAACTGCCTCGTTGGTCTGGTGACGTATGCGACTGCAAATTCTGCAAATCAAGAGGGTCAAAAAGTGTTTTTGGAAGTTTGGCGGTGATTCACGCCCGTGCCTTGGAGAGCACGTAAAGCCGTCGGTCCCGGTTGTCGTGAACATCTATGGCAATCGTTATTGGGAAGTCAGTGCCCTCAAATTTACTGACAACTAGTTCAACCTTCGAATTTTAGTTCTCCCTTAGGGTTGCGGAGGTCCGATGCCAGTCGCTCCGTGGAAAAACTGATATTCAGGTAAAACCCGTTGAACTAGTAGCCGACCCAAAATAATATTGGGAATAAGGCTAGGAAGAAGATTAGGAACAGAGTCTTTCCAGATTGTATCTGTGAGACTCAATTTATTGTCGATTTCTTGACTATGTAAACTTTTGAAACTTACCTTAGCGTACATTCTCTTGTTTAACATCACCAAATTAAGTTGACTTATTTTGTTGTTGGATTATACACTCGTAGTTTTTTTTTATACTTAAGAATGCCAAAGTGTCTCCACTTCTGATAGAAAGCATGAACTCAATCCAAGAATAGGGATCAATATTCTTGTTGTGAGAGCAGACGGGAGCGGGACGAAAAAGGGCACGTGCCCGAGAATAGTGTTCCGACTCAAGACAGTTCATCTGCAAGTAGTAGACGACCCTAGGTACGTCTGGCCATCTACTACTTTCCGTTCGAGTGTACAATTGGTACCTCCTAGTACTTTGTGACGGTGTGCGGTTTATAGTCGTTTCATGGCCAACATCATCACCAGCTGGTGGTAGCATTTCTGTGATTCGGAGGTCACGTTAAGCAGTTGGTCAAGGTTGTTATCATAAGATAGCATCGTAAAGCAAAGTTAGACCTCACAATGTTTTTAAAATACCTATCTAATGATATCCCACACAATGGGGTAGACTAGAGAAGTAGGGGAGGTACCCCAAATAATTTATTTTTGTATAACTTTATTGTAGCACTTTAAAGACCTACCCATAGATACACCCCACACGTATAGGTTAGATTAAATATTTTTTTTAGTTTCAGTTCCATGTATGGGGAATCCCCAAAATTTATTGCTTTTTTTATTTTTGTGTGAAAATCTTAATGCGGTTCGCAGAATACATCTACTTACCTAGTTACAACAGTACAGTTCTTATAGTTTCGGAAAAAAGTGGCTGTGATATACGGACGGACAGACAGACAGACATGACAAATCTTTAAGGGTTCTGTTTTTTGCCATTTGGCTACGGAACCCTAAAAACATGAGCACGTATAAAAGTCGCGAAAGTCTAAAAATAGTTATCTGTTAATAATAAAGAAACAAGTATGTACATAAAGCATTAAAAAGATATAATAGTGATGCTATGCCAATGCAGGAAATGTGGAAGTATTTACTTTGACTGGATTTTAAATAACACCACAATACATTTTAACATTTATTCATCGATCTATAACTTCTTTTAATTGTTTCAGTGCTTCGTCCAAAGCGAGATAAACCTCTGGAGTATTTGGTGGTCTAACTTCCAAAGAGACCGTTGGACTCCGTAATTGAGATCTGTGAATAATGCTCTGAGTCAGAGGGCAAAATACATCAGGGTTCATGGAGTCTGATTTTGATTTCCCCGTAAGGTAACTCATAAGAACGCCGATGATTAGCACTGAAATAGCTCCAGCAAATGGACAGTATGTGAAAGAAATCCGGAATAGAGATTGTAGACGCTTTGTTGGCAACTGATTTCTGAAACACAAAATTAATAGTTTTATATTGGTCCGTGTGGTGACGGATTAAGAATACAAAGTGTCACCACCCCTATTCATTCTATGGGTGTCGTAAGAGGCCACTAAAGGAACACAATAAGCAGCTAACATTACTGCCAAGAGAAGGAAAACTTGAAACAAACCCTTTACCAACCCGTCTGGCCAGCGTGGTATAGTAGGCCAAAACCTCCTTTCAAAGGAGAGGCCTATGTCCAGCAGTAGATTGTTAAAGGCTGTTGATGATGATTGTTCTGCTAAAAAAATTTAAGAAGATTTTAAGTAAGAGTGGAAAGAACAGCATACACACACGCGTACAACTATAAACTTTATAAACCTATGTAAAATGACATGACATTTGGGGAGAACTGTTTAACATAATTTGAAATACGTTATACAGTTTTTCCCAAATGTCATGTAATTTTCAGCAGTATAAACAGCGGGCTTTTTAATTATTTGTATAAATTGGAATGGCAATTTAATTCTCTGCAATCCAATATTTTGAATGTATTTGTAATTGGTGGGAAGAAAGTAATTAAATATCAGTAATAGGTATTGGAATTCTCATTTGGGATATTTTTTTAAATCCTTTGAAATGTGCTAAATGAGAATATGAGTATAGTTAAATTTTAGCTTTAAGTGTTAAGGTTGACATTTTAACATTCGCTATCAATACAAGGTTATTTTGAGGTATATTAAAAACTAAGTGTGTGTCCACGATTTACAGTCATAACGTTATCTTGTATAGAGCGTTGCAATGTCAGATAATATCATTCGTACTGAAAAGAGTTTGGGAAAATGACGCTAGTTCGTCCTTTGATAGGGATTATAGCTCATATTCCTTACCTTTAAAATGTGTTTATTTTTGACATTAACTCAATGTATCTAAAGAAGCACAAAACTATTCAAGTTGTTCATGAATTCAAATATTCTATCGTAATTTACTAAATTTATCGATTCGCAATTTTATTCTGCTTACTTACTTGCTTACTTTTATGGGTCAGAGAAAATTTTAACAGGTTTTTGATAGCTTGTAGTAATCGATTCGACTTAAAATTCTCACCTCTCTTCTTATTTAAACGACGAATTTCAAACACAAAAGGTTATGCAAAAAAAACTTATCTAATATCCTGCGGAAAGTAGTTTTAAACTTAAGTAATTTAGATTTTAATTAGGTAAGTAATTCTAAACTCTAATTATAAATATTCTGCGTACTAAAGTAAAGTGGATAGTTTTGTATAAAAAGGATATTTTATAGTCTTTAGGTAGGTACTTCACTTAAAAAATATAATAAAATAGCAATAAATTCATTCTTAACTTATACTATAGTTAGTAAAATAAAAAGAACGGTGGCAAAATCATAAAAGTGGGAAGAAATCATGTGATAGTTATATGGGAAAAGTTTTAATGAGAGGGGAATAAAAGAGAAATGAGGGTTGGTATCCAAAGTTTCGAAGAAAGATTAAAACTTAGACTCGTCCACCTTTAACCGCATGTGATCTAATAGGAGGTAATAAAACACTATCTTGTGTCTTTGCTCCCTAGGTACCTATTTTTATTTATTTACTAGCTGACGCGGCGAACTTTGTACCACCCTTAAAAAAATAGGTTTGAAAATTTAGGGTTGTATGTATTTTTTAATCTTCTTCTTAGCGTTTCGATGACAAACGTAACGTGTCGAAAAAATTATATCAGCCCAGAACGCGGCCACTTTGATAGCGTTATCGGTGGCAGCCATTAGGTCTTCCTGCGTGCAGGTGTCTGGGCACGCAGGGCACGATGGAAGATGGGACATTGATTCGATTGCACCGCACAAACAGCTGAGATCATCACCGGCCGAAAATCCCCACCCAAACAGGTCCTCTTTGCTTGGGCCAACTTGGGTCCGAAGTCTATTTAAAGACCTCCAGATTGGCCACGGTAGTTTATGTCCAGGCGGAAGGCTCTCAGCCGGTGCCACAAACGGATTCGGCAACGACATCCCCTCTCTCCACTGTTTGCACCTTGCTTGGGACGGGTCCATTTTTTAATGCCACTTAATAATAAAAAAAAAAAGTTAAATAAAAAAAAAGTTAAATAAAAAAAAAATTGGGGTGAACACCCCTTATCACTTAGAGGTTTGAAATATAGATTATAGCCGATTCTCAGACTTACTGAATATGCATAAAAAATTTCATGAGAATCGGTCAAGCCGTTTCGGAGGAGTATGGGAACGAACATTGTGACACGAGAATTTTAGATATAAGATTTATAAGCTCACCAACGGCTCGTATACCTAATATAATTACAAATATAAGGTTCCTCAAACTATTTACTAATTTCGTAACGAGCTGAGTCCCGCGGTGTTACCAGCGGTTATTGTTGTAAATCGTGAGTAACGCTGCAGAGCGAAGCTAGTACAATAAAAATTAGCCTTAGGTAGGTTGTCATCAGCTTTCTGCTTGAGAAAGTCCCGTCAAAATCAATAGATATTCTAGAGATTAGACCGCAGAAACAGACATAGGGGTACAGACAGAGAGGCACAGACAGAGAGGCACAGACAGAGAGGCACAAACAGAGAGGCACAAACAGAGAGGTACAGACAGACAAACAAACAACATTTTTAAAACTTGTTTTTTAAAGTAAATACCGTTGGTAAAATACTGTTGGTTTCATATTACAAACAGACATTTTAATTTTTATTTATTTGTGTAGATATTCATTAAAGTTAGAAAATCATTCTCAGGTCACTTGTACTCTAACTCCTTCTCTTGTGAGAAGGACTAACTCCTTCTCTTGTGAGAAAGAAAGTGGAAGAACGAAAGAAATACCTAGTATGCGGCATAAAAGTGCAAGAGGCATATAAGATGGAACTAGTGTGATACAGAGCATTAGATCGATACGGGCGCCAATCGTGTTGGCGGTTAGTCTGGTAATATAAAAAAAAACTCCTCTTAAAATTTGATCTCTTTGGATTCATAATTTACTTCGACATTTACACTTTCATACATTTACTAATGCTTCTATAGTTTGTATTTTATCGTTTTCTTCACTCATGATAGAATATTTGATGCTGTAGTTGTAAGTTATAAACCCGTAGCTACCACATACGTAGGTAGTTGGTTAGTAGTAACCAAACACTTAAAATACCAACATTTCACCACTAGTAAATATCAAATACTCACGCGGCATTGGGAAGAATTTTTGTAACGTTAACTAATGCAGGCATGAAATTGGGCTTGCCACAGCCTGATATTGCCAATGGTTTACCCTGAAAGGTCAACGCTCCTGTGGCTAATGCATTTTCTGCGCCAATGAGCAGCCACCCACACAGAATGAGACTTAGCAAACATCCACTTAAAGCACCCTGAAAATTTCCAACGTAATCTTGTAAATATTAAAATGAAATTATATTTCGTAAGTATAAAAAAACATTCAACACAAATTACATCAATATTATATTATTTTATACTAGAAATAGTGACATCTATTCTTCCACCTTAGTAACTTTAAGTTGTTACCGCCCTCTGTGTAGTAGTGTAAGAACTAAATACTTCTAATACCAGTTAACCACCACGACATCATACACATTTCGTTGTAATCGAATAGATGTCACTATTACACAATATGAAATGCGTGTAAATTTAGGCATAGAATAGGGTTCCGTAGTCACCCATAATGGTAGGTACATTTAAAATCCTGTCCAATAGATAATAAAAAATGTGAGCCGTCACGGGACGCCTGGCAGATGTGAAACATCGCCATTATTTTGTAAAAGTAATATGCAGAAAAGAACATATTGTAATAGGAACTAAATATTATGTCATAATGATAAAATAAAATATTACTAATTATTAAAATAGTACGGTGTGGCGTATAATTATAATTATAATAATTATAATTAAATAATTATATTATAAGTATAAGTATAAGTATAAGTATAATTATAATTATAATTATAATTTACGCCACACCGTACACACTACTGCATATAGACTGTATATATATATACCATCGTATAGCGTGGCGTGGCGACGCGTCGCCAGGCGTCGCCAGGCCAGAAATCTGTTTTACGTGCGGCTATAGATGTTTCACATCAATAATAAATATTACGGACATTTTACAAACAACGCCATCTAGTCCCCAAACTAAGCAGAGCTTGTATTGTGGTAACTAGACAACTGATATAAATACATAAACATACTTTTTTTTGTAAATACATACATATTAAACATAGAAAACCACCCAGACTCCGAAACAAATATTTGTGGACCACACAAATATTTAGTCCGATCCGGGAATAGAACCCGAGACCTCTTGATCAACAGCCGCATACGCTAGCTACTGGACAAACAAGGCAGACAAAAAAAGCCAAAAAAGTGTTATGTTTACATAATATTTATTAGATTGTTGTACGAAGTTTTCCAAGTGAATGTATTTTACAAGTTAGGCCCCTATAACTCCTAAAATTACAAAGTTATGAAAACCGTTATTATTTCCCTTGAAATTTCAATATTTTAAAGTTGAACAAGTCGCAAACGGATATCTAAATCTAAAAATGGTCTTAGCAACCTCACGATGTTTTTAAAAGACCTATCCAATGATAACCCACACGATGGGATAGACGTGATTAAAAAAATCATCCCCTCTTTATGTGTAGGGGAGGTACGCGACATGAAATCATTTTTCATAATTTTATTGTAGCACTTTGTCAACGTAATTACAATACACATTCATGCAAAGTTTCATCTTTCTAGCAAATTGTTTCATCTTTCTAGTCCGTCCGTCCTCGACCTACCGCCCAACGGTTGTCGTTTGGGCGGTAGATCGAGGACGGACGGACATGACAAATCTGACGTGATAAATCTGTAAGGGTTCCGAGTCATGAACTACGGAACCCTAAAAAAGGGTTTGTTATATAATACTTTTTACACTAGACTGTTTTGTTTGTCTAGTGGTTAGCATATGCGACTGATGATCATCAAATGTTTGAAAGATCTACAAATATCTGTTTCGGAGTTTGGATGTTTTCTATGTACAACATGTATGTATTAATAAAACAAAGTATATAATCTGCTATGGCTCTGCTTAGTTTGAGATTACATATCTGATGTTGTGTGTCAGATGTCTGAAATATTTATTTATTTACTTTCATTATTTATGACAACCATTATCTTTCAAATATCAGTTTATTTGTATATACATAATTATCCATTTGTATAACCCATTGTAGGTACTACTAATTGTCAAAAAATAATACTCACAGAACAATTAGCTCTGGAAAATACAATTCCCAATGTGAATAGTCCAAGTAAAGTACCAGCTGTGACCCCAGTCACTCCTGAAGCAACGTGCTGTAAGCGATCTAATTCTTTGGCAAACCACACCACCATTCCACAATACACGCCAACTAACACGCAGAGTAACTGAAAGTGATTACCTCTTTTGTAAAATCTGAGTTTTTTTTATACCTAATGAAAAGTATGAGTAGGATCCCAGAGTAGTAATCAGGTGGGTACTGCGAATGCAGGCAATGTAGTATAGTGACCCACTCTATGGCGGTCTATTGAGATGCTTCTACATTGGACCTCCGGCCTCTCACTCACCCACGAAACACGACAACACGAATGCTGTCATTTCAAGTTGATCTTCGGCCCATTCGTGCTGAAATCAGCGTGGCTTTACTTTTGTACAATATATATTGCTCTCACAATCATACGGACTTACTTTTAAGGTATTTAAATATTTAACACATGAAGGAAATGCGGTTTCCATAGCGTTACCGTTATTGCATGCGAGAGCTTCCTCAACTTCCTTATATCTGAATCGAACCGATTAAAAACTTAATGAAAGCAGCTTTGGTATAAAACTACTTATACTCTATAATTTCAAATTCAAATGCTGTACCGAGTGACAATGTTTACATTACCTACCTTCATAATTTTATAACAGTCTGACTCTCTAGCACTTTGGGGCATCCAAGGTCTTATAAACTCTTCAAACAGCACTCCAGATATCGAATTAATTAGTGATGCAATACACCTGGAATATTATAGTTCATACTGTATCAAAACAAAAATTATACTTATGATTATATTGTTACTAAGTTATTTTCGTATTGGTAAACGAAAATACAATGTAAGGAAAATTTTTATTTCCTACGAAAACTCACCCAGTTGTCGCACTGAATATTGACATAATGAAGATGCCACAAATACCTGGAAACATTGAAGCTAAGCTATTCAGGAAATGTGGCACAAGCTGAAACATAAACATGAATAAGTGATATATCTGTTTTTTTATGATGAGCCTGTCAAAGTGACTCAACTCTACTTGACAAAAAACATGAGTGAATTCTAAAAATAGTGGTCCCCACACCCATTGCCAATGTAAAAAATGCAGTATGGAAACATCTGCATCATTGGGCCTCTGATCGCACTCACCATCGAAACACGACCGTATTAATGCTGTCATTTTAAATTGGTCTTCTGTGAGAAGTTAGTATCGCCCCGGTCGAGCCTACCTAAAAGTCTAAGAATATCTGATCTATTTATACTACTTTTATAAAGAAATTTTGTGAGGTTGTGGGGCGTAATCATTAGATAAATATCAACATTAAACCGACTTTCAAACTGACTTATACAAAGCCGCATACACGCAGGCGGTGCCACAAAAAAAGCTAATACTAAATAAAAAGAATGTGCAGAATTCAATAGCATTCAATAAGAAAATTCCCATATTCTGTTTAATAGTGCATAACCAAAAAAGAAATGTAATTTATCAGTGCTGCCCAACTTAACTATTCCCTACCAAAACTTTCTTTCTGGAAGGTATTTTTACAATTGAAGTAAAGAATATCCATACTATTTTGTAAACGTACCTGCTCATGTTTTCTGATTTGCCCAGTCAGTAAAGGATCGCAACCAGCAAACCAAGCATACAGTGCCAAACCAAGAAAACATGAGAGTAACTTCATGAATATCACCCCAATACACGATACACCCAAACATATTCTCGCTTCCCTTATCGTAGGTACAGCAAGAAGCTTCTGCAGCGTTGACTGGCTTAGAGCTGTCTTCCAAAGCCAATTTGTACTCAATGCCAGTGTTACTGCAAAGAAGGATGTATGATGAGCCAGTTCGGGATCTGGACTGAAATAATAGACAAACCTTTAAAGTATTCGATTTTAGTGGAAGTTTCGAGTTATTATATACCTATTATAAATTTCCGCATCGAATAATATTACCGTAGACATTTAATTTATCTATGATTCATCATCTATGATATTTAATTAGAGTTTGGAGCTAAGAATTTAGAAAACTAAGAGAAGTTTCAAAGAATATGCCTGCCTATATGACTGCCTTGTTGGTCTAGCGTATGCGGCTGATGATCAAGAGGTCTCGGGTTCGATTCCCGGGTTGGACTAAATATTTGTGTGATGCACAAATATTTGTTTCGGAGTCTGGGTGTTTTCTATGTATAATATGTATGCATTTATAAAAAAAATCTGTTTATGTATTTATATCAGTTGTTTAGTAACCATAATACAAGCTCTGCTTAGTTTGGGACTAGATGACATTGTGTGTAAGATGTCCGAAATATTTATTATTAATATTAAAATCTAAATTATTAAAAAAATATGACTTGATTAATACGAATAATGCTATATTGAAAAATGATCGAATATCGTTATTAAACGCCAGCATGTTTCGTAGGTCCATTTAAAAAAAATATCATAACTTTATTTTTTATAGTTTTTTTACTTACTCATATAACACTAATCGGCCACCTAAGTCAGCAATTTCCCACATTCTTTTAAACCCCATGGGTAATAGAGCTAAACAACTTGGCAGAGCAGTTCCAGCCAGGGCAAGGAATGTTGTGACAATACCAAGAGCGACTATTGCTCTTAAACCACCGATAGCACAAAAAGTTGAACATGCGACACACAAAACTGCTGTAATACGTGCTGCTAATGGGTTTGTAACTGTAAAGAAAAATACAAAAGTTGAACAAAATAATTTCAGTCGCATGTAAATGCTCGTTGAAAGTCTAATAATGTTTTTCTGTCAAAGGAGCAGCCGATTTAACGGGTAGCCGGTAATAATTACCGTCATTCTTTTGAATTTTGTTTCAATTTACTTAAGGGGATCGTTTCCATAACTGCTCGAAAAAGCACTTACGGTTATGACAAGAGAAACAAATTCATTCATTATTTGACAGTAAAAAAAATATTTCAGTTCCTTAATAAAGCAATCTATAGAGAAACCGAGTAAAATTACTAATACGATTATTTATTTTCGAGAAAAAAATCATCAACAGTGACTAAAATCACCGAAATCGACCTTTTCTGTTTGGAATCAATCTAGTATTATGTTGCTTTATTTGAAATAAATATTTTATTAGTTGCAAGAAAAAAGTACAAAAAAGAGATTAACCATTTAAGGTTTCTATTAATTCTTACCAGAAAGTCATAATTTAATCTTAAACATCATTAATTTTTAGCGGCAAAAGTTCCATACATTTTAGTATGGAGAAATAATTTGCAATAAAACAGAGTTCACGCGATCCAAAAATTCAGTGTTCTCCGAATATTCAAGGCGAGCGCACGCTCGTTTTTAGCTCCACACGCACTGTCACGCACACAGAGATTTGATTGTTTACATACGACGACGTGACTGTGTGTAACTTTTGATAATATTTGGTAGGTCTGAGAATAGACACACCAATCTTTATATTTTAAATTATTATTAACCAACTTCAAAAAAGGAGTATTATTTATGTTTAACTAAATGATTTTTTTTATTGTACATTCATTGATTACTCTGTCAATTGTGGACCGATTATTAAAATTCATTTTATATGACTGCCTCGGTGGCGCTGTGGTAGCATATGCGATTGAGGCCTCGGGTTCGATTCACGGGTCGGACCAAATGTTTATGAGATCCACAAAATTTTTTTTTTTAGGTGTTGGCTGTTTTCAGTGTTAGTTCATAGGGAAACCCTAAAATTTTATAAGCACGTTATAAATAGTTATTATATATTTTTTTATTTTGTAATGCTATTCCAGACGCAATATCTGAGCTGGTAGCCATCATTTCATAATGATGAGGGCAGTAGTAGCGCATGCGACTACTTTGCTTGAGTAAGGATTCAGGTTCGATTCCCGTGTAGGACCAAATATTTGTGTGATCCGCAAATATTTATTTCTGGGTCTGGGTGTATTCTATAGGTAAGCAACAAAAAAAGTATGTTTATGTATTTATATAAGTTGTCGAATCAATAATATAAGCTCTGCTTAGTTTGGGACTGGATGATGTCGTGTGTAAGATGTTCGAAATAGTTGTTTATTTATTATTGTAATATATCATACTGCCTTGTTGGTCTTGTGGTCAGCGTATGCAACTGCTAACCAAGAGGTCTAGGGTTCGATTCCCGGGTCGGACCAAATTTTTGTATGATCTGCAAATATTTGTTTCGGAGTTTGGGTGTTTTCTATGTATAATATGTATGTATTTATAACAAAAAAGTATGTTTATGTATTATAAACTGCGAAATAAATATTTGCGGATCACACGAATATTTGGTAGATACTCATGTTTTTACTGTAAACGGGACTTATTCGCGATAATACTATAAAGTAAGCGCGACAATACTAAGCTCACATCAGTCTACCCGTGACCACGAGCGGTATAACCCGTTCGAAACGTCGGAAAATAGAAGGTATCGTAACCTTTATAGTATTATCGCGAATAAGTCCCGTTTACAGTAAAAACATGAGTATGTGTAAAAGTCGCGAAAGTTTAAAAACAGTTATTTGGTAGATGATATTCTGTGTCATTCGTCTGAAATATTTATTTATTGTTATTTATTATAAACTAGCTTTCTGCCCGCGGCTTCGCCCGCGTGGAATTCGTTGATATCACACGACATGGTAAGGGTAGATTAAACAATCTTACCTGATTTTATGTTTGATAATAAGGAACTTCGACACAAACTTTCGTCCCCTATTTCAAACCCTTCTACCTTTATTTTCGCGACAAAAAGTACCCTATGTCCTTTCCCAAGTTCAGTTCTATCTTCATACCAAATTTCATCAAAATCGGTTCAGTGGTTTAGGCGTGAAAGCGTAACAGACAGACAGACAGAGTTACTTTCGTATATGTGTGTTACCTTTAGTCGTATCTTTCAAGATGTTCAGCTGATGATGGAAAGTAATACTACTCAATGGTTTGGTCTTGGATGATTAGTATTTCACTTTTATACGTATGTATAAACCGCTAGTCGTATTTATGTTTTACTAGCTTTTGCCCATGGCTCCGCCCGCGAGTGTGTCGATTTTCGTGGTAAAAACTAGCCATGTCCTTTCTCGGGGTCCCATATATCTCTATACTGAAATTGATCAAAATCGGTTCAGCGTTTTAGGCGTGAAAAGGTAACAGACAAACAGACAGACAGAGATACTTTCACATTTATTTTAGTAACATTATTGCGTAAATAAGCCGTTTGCATTAAATATATTAAAAAAAAACACAGTCCTCTGCCTCTTCAACCTGTTTATTAAACTCAAAACATAACGTAACTTAAAAACTACTGCACTGATTTTCATGATGTTTGCAGCAATGGATAGATTGGTTTTAAAGGAGGGTATAATTTGTCAAATTTTAAATGTTTTTTAAATGCCTATAAGACCATGTATCGTTAATCACACATTATTGACATAATAAAATCTTACACTGAGAGTCACTAGTGTAAGATTACGGCCAATTACGGATGCGACCTGGATGAACGCTCTGACGTATTATAAAATATTTATTTAAATAATATTGTGTAATAAACAAATGTCTACAGTATTTATTATGATAAGGATTAATATTACATTGTTCCAAATTACTTTGAAATTATTATTCACAAATAAAATAATAAACAAATATTAAAAAAGTATAATTAAAAAAGTATTACTGTAGGTTATTCCTAATTTATGTAACTCGTAAACTTTTGTCAATATTGGCTTTATTTATGTGTTCCTTTAAAATAATAAAATAACATTAATAAATCTTCTTTAAAAGGTAACCTTAATTATGATGAAAACCGTATTTAAATACCTTGCGTATTTAAAACGATCTGAGTTGACAGACAATGCACGCGAGCGAATTTATTTTATACTGTGTAAAATTATTTTATAATCTTTGACCATTCGATTGGTATACAGAAAGTATTATGACTTTCTGTACTGAATGAATCCTACGGGCTTTACGTTATGGCAAGATACATTGCGTGCGTTGTAAGACATTAAAATACGTTCTACAAAGGCGAACAGTTGATGGATATTTAACATAAGCAAAAAACCGAAAGTCGGTGATTGCTTGCTACGGTATGTATGCGACAGTGCGCGATGCGTCTGTGTGCATGTAAAATATGTATGTGGGTGTTCAATCACAAATTCTCACGCTTGGTGTCGCGGGCCTTAATCGTAAAGCATCTTTTACAACTTCAATTCTTTCAGATCTTCTCTTATTTGTAATAGAAAACTTTGAGTGTAGTGCATATTTCAGTTAATTTGTCTATAGGTATTGTTTGTAGATATTTGTAATGAATCATTATTTGTATACCTTTAAACCAAAACCACAGATCATAGAAAATTATCTGTGACCAAAACCATGTACTGTTAATTATTGATATTATAGATAGTAGTAAGTAGTAACCGAAGGACAAGTTTACTGTATTTTACTGCTAAGTCTGTAGTTTATATTTTAATAATCTGTTATCTGTAACTGTTTAATGAAATAAAAGTGACATTGGTTTTCTGTAGCATTACTCTGATCGTATCGAACCAGATGGCTCTTTCAGGGTGAATACTTCAAAATGCTGCTATTACGAATGCCTGCTATTACGAATGCCTTTGCTTCGTAATTCTTTTATATAGACTAAAACCTTTTTAGGGTTCCGTTGCCAAATGGCAAAAAACGGAACCCTTATAGATTCGTCATGTCTGTCTGTCTGTCTGTCTGTCTGTCCGTCCGTATGTCACAGCCACTTTTTTCCGAAACTATAAGAGCTATACTGTTGAAACTTGGTCAGTAGATGTATTCTATGAACCGCTTTAATATTTTTATACAAAAATAGAAAAAAAGCAATAAATTTTGGGGGTCCCCATACTTAGAACTGAAACTCAAAAAAATTTTTTTCATCAAAACCATACGTGTGGGGTATATATGGATAGGTCTTCAAAAATGATATTGAGGATTCTAATATCATTTTTTTCTAAACTGAATAGTTTGCGCGAGAGACACTTCCGAAGTGGTAAAATGTTGGTCCCCCCCCCTGTAACTTCTAAACTAAGAGAGTGATAAAACTAAAAAAAATATATGATGTACATTACTATGCAAACTTCCAACGAAAATTGGTTTGAACCAGATCTAGTAAGTAGTTTTTTTTTAATACGTCATGATTCATAAACCGCAATTCACATTTCTTTCAATCAAAACACTATTAATAAGACATTGATGAAAGTTACAACGCACTACAAAAACTTTTATATGATGCTACGGAACCCTTCATGGGCGAGTCCGACTCGCACTTGGCCGCTTTTTTATGTATGATATAGTGCAACAGTTAACTTAATTAAACCTTTAATCAATTTATTTTCAGAAATTTAATTTTACATTTGCGTTATAAACCACCTATAAGTAAGGAAACATAAAAATAATGATATTTATATTATCTTCTTAATTTGATTTTATTTAGCGGGATAAATTAAATAATTAATTCAGGATATTTTTTAAATATGTAAGAAAACACAACAAACCTAAGAACTGAACGTTATATCTATTTCGCCTCCGACTAGTTTAATTGACCGTTCAATCAACAGCGTACTCTACTGAATCTTCTATTCATTTACATAAAAATACTAGCCTAATCAAAAGCCGAATTTTAGTCTGTGTAGTTGATTTGCATAGTGCTTTGTACTAAAAGAGGTGTAGTAAAGTGTGTATTAAAAGAGGTGTAGAGGTGTAGTACTTTATATTATTTGTATACTAAAAAGCTTTTTTTTTACGTGTGGAAATCCCCTCGGACCGTCACCCCGCCGGGGTTTGCGGCGAGGCGGTGTGTCGGACTCGAACTGACTAAAACCACGCGATGTGACCTCTTTGCGCCTGTATTTTGGAAGGTGTCTAGGGTGACCCCTCCCGGCGCCTGCCCGCACAGTTGCAGGCGATATATATACACTAAAAACCTAACCTGACCTAAAAACCAGATTATGGTCTGAGTAGTGATAGTAATTGATGAAGCTAGGTAATTGATTGAACGACTTATTAAGCTAGTTGCCTGTGACATCTACGCGAACACACGACAAAGCTAATGACTGTCGATTGTCGAATATTGAGTGTCGTCTGAATATATCCTAAAAGTTTGCTGGCACGATGACACACACACAATACAGCATAAATATTTTTAAATATAATGTGTCATTCAAACAAGATAATGTGAATTGTAAGTCATGGGAGAGGCCTTTGTCAAGCAGTGGACTGCGATGATGATGATTCAAACAAGAGAATGAAAGTCAGAATACTTACCCAATCTAAATGCCATGAGAGGCACATAAGGAACTATAGGCAGTAACATAAGCTTGCTGAGAACAAATAAAACAGCTGCTATAGTTCGTGTATGTGTTGAAAATCTAATTTCTAAATACTCGAAACTTGAAGATAATTGCAGCTTATGGAAAACTGAAAGTAGAAATGAAGAAAATTTTCATTGTTATGAACTTTCGTAATCCTTATTTTTATTATAAATCCGAAAGTAACTCGAAAGGCTAAACTGCTGTATGAAATGAAAATTGTCATGGCGATAAGGGCGATACTTTAATTTGTTAATTGACATACACGCGGGCGGAGGCTAGTGTTTTTATAAATAATTACAATATAAATACAAGTATGTAAGTTTATCAGCAGTCTGGTACCCTTAACCTGTATTATAGCTCTGCCAAGTTAGGAATCAGACAGTGACGTATGAGATGTGTTTATTGTTATAAATCGTAATAACTGAAGCTGATAAGGTTGTAGCTGCTTTAATTATTATTGTACGAACGTACTGTTTCAAGGCAGTAGAGCCACGCTGATGCGTATTTTACACGAGGGCAGAACAGTGAGGCAGAACAGTGGGCAGCACAGTACTGCTACTGTCAAGTACTGCCTTGACAGTAACCAAGACAGAACAGTATTATTAGAACGTAATAATAGGTCTAATTTTTCAAAACAGTTTGCTTCCCCCACCACCTTTCTCGCTCGTATGTCTTGTGGTTGTTGGACTGGTGTGAACGCAAGAGCAGTCACGGGCAGTAGCGATGCGCAATCTAACTCACCAATGAGATCAGTGATTTATAAATCTTTTTCCTTAGAAGATTTAAATCACTCTTTTAAATCTTTAACTCTTTTGAATCTTTGGTTTCAGAACGAATATGTCATTCGAAACCAAAGATTCAAAAGAGTTAAAGATTTAAAAGAGTTATATGATGCAAATTATATCTATTGATCCATGTAGATATTGATTCTTTCATTCCCTCAATGATAAACGCTTTTTATTATATATAATTGTTCACAAGCGCCGTAAATCTTTTCAAACTTGACTGCACGCGAATTGTTTTGTTTTTTTTAACTATTATTTAAAGATTAATTTATTTTCGTTAATGAATTATTTAATTTAAATTTTAGGTTTTAATTTCAATCAAGTTTGTTGCAGAAAATATCCTTTCAACCGCAGCACTGGAGTGAGGAATTCATAATAATTCAAATTATTAGTTTTATCACAAAATACGACATCATTCTAAAATCTGTATAGATATAAAAGTTAAGCCAAATCGTGGTCAAAAATCTGTATAGATACATCAAATAAAGATTTATTAAAGTACTTTTATATAAGAATTTCAATACTCGCAATCGGTTTTAAGCTTTATTCTAACGCTAGAGAGTCTAATTTACTATGTATCATCATTGTATTTCGTAGAGTGCGAGTACTACATCTACGTATCTGATCTGTTAGTGAGTTAACCCTTTGTAGACTCGTGTGACATTTCTGTAACAAACCTAAATAATGCCGCTAAAATATATACTAAACATTTTAGTTTATTCAAATCAATGTCACAGCATTGTAACATACTACACCGAATATTTTAGTATCAAATACAAATCATAGATGGCAAAAATAGACGATTTTAGCGAGTTCGAATTTCATGTGTTGATGAAAGTGACAATTTGAAACTCATTGAAAGTTTGAATCTTATAAAAATATAATAAAAGTGTATAAAATTGTTTTGCTTTCGTCGAAACCTATAGGTAAGTGTATGAATTTCTTTATATATTGTTACCAAAGAATATTTTTGCTTTTTTATGGGAAAAATGTATCTTTATATGTTTGTAACATTTCTGTTACATTGAGTGATGACGGAAAAAATAATTGTAACTAAAGTATGTGGATATTGATGTAAAATTATTTCATATTATTTCAGAATGGGGTCAAAGTTACTGCTGTATGATTTCGAAGACGGATTAGAGGACGATGATGATGATGATGAGCGTTATTGATCCAGAATTTCAGCCATTATTAGAAACTTTAGAACTTTTATATGTATGTAAAGAAGATACCTCAGTTGATATGGAGGCAATTATTGAAGAATGTGAACGCAGTGAGCCATTCAAATAAAGTATCCACAAAAGTGAAAAAAGCCGAAAATACAATGGAAAAAGAAAAACTTGAACTCCACACTGAACCAGATTTATGAACATCTTCAAACATAGTAGTCATACCAAGACAGGCACGCCCCATACCAAGACATCAGAATTATTTTGATAATTTCATAACTTCCTTGGCATTACTGAAGTACTTAGCTAAAGGGGGTATATTGAGTCTTAGGACAGTACCACGCAATCGCATTCCAGATTGCAAACTACCCGCTAACAAGAAAGTAATGAAAAAACTACGTGGAATCTCCGTTGAATATGTGGCGAATATAGACTATGGATGGATGTGATTGATGAAACGTAATGTTGGAAGAAAACAAAGTTGTAACTCTGGTGTCATCTTTTGCTGGTGATTTGCCGAAGTCTCAAGTCAGACACTACGAAAAAGCCAATAAGAAGATTGATCGGTCCCATATCGTCGGAAAATATAATCGGCATATTATGGCAGACGTAGAATTGATTGACAGTATTATGGGAACGTATAAAATTTTGATACAAAGTAAAAGCTATCAGGTTCGGATGTTTTATCAGTTATTAGACCTGACTATGGAAAATTCTTGGCTGTTATATCAAGGAGGCTGTTATATTAAGGCAGGCAAAAAACTGCAGTGACAGACAATTTTCTTAGCAGATTTTCGACTTGAGATCGGTGTGACTTTATGCAAGCTAGGCTTGAAACCTAATATCAATAACCGAAGGTCAATTGAAAATGAAATTCAAGACAAGAAACACAAATGGGCCCAACTCAACATGTCCCCCCATTGGCAGATAGGCAGGATCAAATTGGGTACCGGCGGATTTGGATAGAAAAAGGTTTAGTGCAAGTTTTCCAAATGTACTGGTGTATCACAAAATAATTGTGAAAAATGCGGAGTAGTGTTACGCTTTTGTTTTAGATCCTTCCATACCACATAACTATATTTTCTTGTAGTTTAACTCAATGTTACAGTAATGTAACACTCCCTAAAATGTCAAATAAATCAAAAATAATAAATATTTTATTTTTTTTGAGAAATACGTGTTTTTTTATTTGTTTAATCCTATCATATTCCAAAGTTATGTAAAATTTTATGATCTTGGGCTACAAAGGGTTAAAGATGTGTTTTCCAATCCAAAGATTTAAAGAGTGATTCCGCATTTTGACAGATTATACATCTTTTAAATCAATCACTCCTGAGTTACACATCTCTGACGGGCAGTTCACTGTGCAGTCTAAAGAGCAGGAGTGTGCGCGCGCGTTTTTCGTTTTGTTTTGCATTTAGTGTGGTTTGTTTTAATAATAATAGCTCCACAATTTTCCCTTGTCATACGCATAATCATTCTAAACTCTTTGGAATCGTCAATCTTTATTTCTGAAGAGAAATGAATGAATTAGAAACGAACAACCAAGCTCTAGTTTTTTTGGCAGCCAAGGTCTGACCCAAAGTTTTTTTTTTTTACTTATTTCATTATTTACACGCTCATTAAACATCCAGAGCTATTTGTGCAGCAATTTTTAGTAAACGGCGCAAATATTGCCCTTGCTTTTGCGCACGACGACGCTCCAGCATCGCTGCACTTGGACTGTCCCGACTATTCTAATCCTGTATTAAACGATACTGTCCTTCCAAACTGTTCTGTCCTACTATTCTGCATTACTGTTCTGCCACCGTGTGAAATACGCGTTACGATTGGCACGAATAGGGCGACTCAATCTGGGCAGTACTACCCTCTCTCAGAAGACCAACCTCAAATGACAGTAGAAGTATCTCACTAAGCCGCCATAGTGTAAGTTACCTTGCTGCATTTACAATGAACATGGTGACCGTATGGTTCTTGGATTCTTCTCATGCTTTATAAAAGGCAGAATAGAGTCACTTTGGTAGACTTTAATCTAGTAAAAAAGTAATGATGACGTATGTAAATACTCACCAGGTAAATAGATAACTGCCGTTAGAAAAGTGACTATCACAAGCGATAATGCTGAAGCCCAATATTGTGTTCCTCTGAGATATATTTCCACTGGTACTCCTAGCAGTGTGATACTCGTCAAATGGCTATAAATATATTTTCTTCACGTTAAAATTAAGACTAGATACTTATATTTCTCTCTCTCTCTCTCTCTAGTTGTGCCATTAAGTAACTCTTAAGTTCACAATCAACTAAAATACCATTTTTTCAAAATAGCTTAACTTATTTTCGAAGAATTTTGAATTATACATTGAAAGGTATTTTATCGGTAGCCACTAGCTATGATCAATTTGCGTTCTCTTTGTGAATTACCTACCAAATACTTATTTACGTACGGGTACTAGATATTACCAGTATTTTTCGTAATCGTAGTTTTTAATTTAAATTAAATATTATCTTAATCTTCAACAAGAATCAGGTGGTACTTTGCCATTGAATCGCTCTAATCTTAAACTTAAGCTCCAAGATATAAGGTAAAAGAACTTACCTCGAGGTCAATGCCAGACAGATTGATATCACTGACATATTCTTCCCGCCAAACAGAAACCCAGCCACTGTTTTATATTTCCTATTGATCACATTGTAATACACAATAATTCCTATAATTACACCTAAAATGATTCCGAACAAGCAATATTCGGCCACATTGAAATATATTGGTGATACTGGTACTTCGTTAGTAGACTTTTTCACCATTTTTTTAATTTTCACATTTGCGTAGACACGTGTTCTGATAACCACGTCTTGATACAAATAAAATGGTGCTTATCAGCAGTTTGTGTTCTAACAGCATATATTAAGGAGATTTATGTGGATTTAGCATCAATCTTTCAGCAAACATCAACGCCGTTCGCATTATTGTACCTAAGTGCCACAAGTGAAAAACACTTTATAGTGTGGTAACATTAAATGAGCATTGATGTATTTCTTTTTCATGGTCGAATTTTCATATTGTTTATTTGCAAATGATCATGGATGTATATTTTTTTCATGGTGGAATTCCACAATATTATGAAGATGTGTCCATGTGGTGCCACTCATTAACATAGCCCACCGGACTAGCAGTCCAGGTGTCCTTTACCTTCAGCAGTACCTGGACTTCTCCCATCTTAGGCACAGGTCCTACACACCGCCCCGCGGCGCAACCCCGGCGGGGTGACGGCCTGTGGTGCGCATGAAAAAAAGGCCAACGCGGCAGCGTGCTATTGTAGGCCAAAACCTCCTATCTAATATAAGAACTGGCATTTTGTATTGTTTTGTAATTTGCATAAAAACATCAGCAGAGAGGATTATGTAATTAATAGGTATGTGTACGATCACGTAACGACAAAAAGGACCGAATTATCAATGAAAAATATTTCTAAAATAGGGGAAACTTATTCGTATTCTATTGCGTATGCTGTGTAAACGGTTAAAGTTTCACAAAAACTATGTAGAAAAAAATTGTTCCCTCTAAAAGTTCTATAAGCATAATGTCTATATTCTATTTATATAACCTGTTTTATGTTAAAAAATGTGTTAATAATTATGTTTTGGTGAACTATGCAAATAAATATACTAAGTTCATGCATAAATAACTGTTCAAATAACTGCTACCTATCGTACTAAAACAATCTTATACAAATTCAATGTGTAAAGTATAAACGTAGACAGAGCAAATAGTGTGTAGGCAAGTGCTCGGTAAACAGTTCAATAATATGATGAAAGTCACTTATGTCACTAAAGTTACAATCATGAGTTTGTTTAATTAGGTATATTACTTATCTCCTAGCTTATTATTAGTGCTGCAGTATATAGTTGTAAATCGTGTGTAACGCCACGTAGCGGAGCTAGTCTAACAAATGTTTTCATGCAAAGTCCGCTTTAACATAAATAGGTTGGCTTTAGGGTATAGTGATACCCTTTTTGTGGTAAATAAATTTGATCACGCTTTTTCATTTCAAGCTATAACTTAAAGGAGAGCGGGGTTTTGGTAGATATGTATACGAATCGATAGGTATGTTTAAATTTGTTTAGCTGTATGGAGCGAGGAAACTGGTGTACTTCATATTCTTCTATGGTGCAGAAACATGGGTCGTGCTGATTGAAATGTGGTGCTTCAAGAGAATGGTGCGAGTGCTTTGGATAAGCCACGGTATATATTAAATGCACTGAAACTGAAATCTACTCGAGACAATTTCATGTCTTTCCGTCCATTCGCTTAGTTTGATTTATTAATTACAGCGCCATCTAGGAACAATAGCTTGAACTGATTTTAATTGTAACGTAATACCGTACCAAAGGTATTTTCGTACGACAGAAACACAATGAGATGGTTTCTCAATGTATGAGTAGATGGCGTTATCATACATTAATATATTTACAAATTATAATACATACAAATAATACACACATACAAATAACTAAAAATTAAGTGTCTGTATGTAAAGTCGTCACAAAATAAGAAGCCCGTTTTGACATTTGTCATCGTGTTTTTAGGGTTCCGTAGCCAAATGGCAAAAATCGGAACCCTTATAGATCCGTATAGGTTTGATGAAAATTTTTTTTTCATCAAACCTATACTATGTGTGTGTGTGTGTGTATATATCTATGGATAGGTGTTCAAAAATGATGTTGAGGTTTCTAATATCATTTTTTTTCTAAACTGAATAGTTTGCGCGAGAGACACTTCCAAAGTGGAAAAATGTGTCCCCCCCCCCCCTCTAACTTCTAAAATCCGAGTCCGACTCTCACTTGGCCGCTTTTTTAATCAACGATTAATTCGTGTTTTTGAGTGAATTTGTTCAAAAGTTAAACTTGATGCTGAATTTGATTTTAAAATGTCAAAAATCAAATTCATAATCCTATTTAATTACTATGTTACCCATACACTATCACAACGCTTATCAAAAATAAGCATCAAGTTTAACTTTATATAAAAAAATACACTCAAAAACACCGAGACTTTAAATCAATTGAACATGAAAGTTTATCATAACGTTACCTACACATAAAAAAGGATTTTTTTTAATTTTTTGTCTGTCTGTTAGTTCCGGGTAATCTCTGAAACGGCTTTTGACGGGACTTTCACTGACAGAAAGCTAATGAGCTAAAGAGTCATCATCGTCATCTGAACGTTAATCCCGGTTGCGTCTGGGACGCCCGGGGTCCGCTTTCCGACTATACTTCCTCCACTTCGCACGGTCTTCGGCATCCTGCATAGTGAGACCATTGGCACGCATATCATCCCTTACGAAGTCAAGCCAGCACTTCTAAATGAGCTCAAGAGTAACATAAAATATTTTTTTTAGATTTGCTTTACTCTGTGGCGTTACTCGCGATTTATAACAATAATCTTGGATATCACCGCGGGACTCAGCTGGTATAAAATCAATTATTCCTATATTTTCAGTTAGTAGGATTTAGTAATAAAAATAAATAAATAAATATTTCGGACTCTTGACACACAACGTCATCTAATCCCAAACTAACCAGAGTTTGTACTATGGGTACTAAACAACTGATATACATATTTATACTTTTTTTGTAAATTGTGATCGACAGCCGCATACGCCAACCACTAGACCAACAATCATCAATCATCATCAACAGCCTTTAACAGTCCACTGCTGGACATAGGCCTCTCCTTAGAAAGGAGGTTTTGGCCTACTATACCACGCTGGCCAGACGGGTTGGTATAGGGTTGGTTTCAAGTTTTCCTTCTCGTGGCATTGATTTTGTCTTGCGTAGTTTATCCCTGCTGGACATAGGCCTCTCCAATTGCACGCCACTTAGTTCGATCCTCGGCGACTCGCATCCAGCTCCTGCCAGCCGTCCTGCGCGAATCATCACTCCACCTGGCCTGTGGACGTCCTACACTACGTATGCCGAGACGCGGTCTCCACTCAAGAACACGTTTACCCCAACGATTGTCGGTTCTGCGGCTAATATGGCCAGCCCATTGCCACTTCAGCTTGCTAAGCTTGCTAATCCTAAGACCAACAAGGCAGTCATCAATCATATTATAAGCGCCATGGTTTTCAAAATCTCAGTAACAGTTACATAGGTCCCCACAGTAAACACTCTTCATTACAAATAACAAAAAATGTTAACACATTTTTTTCAAAGCTTATGAGTAGTAAAAGGGATGCAAGTTAAGAAAACTATTTTGTTATTATTTAACTTTTCAAAACTATTACCTAAATACATATATGAATATTACTGTCAAATGATTTCATGTAAAAAAGTATATGAAGTCATATTATTATAGATGGCGGGTAGCTCTTTCCAACATTAGAATATTACCCTGCCACCTGTCCCCTAGGCGACCTCCGTAAATACTGTTTTTGCATAGTTTTATAGCCAACATGAGATTTCTTTATAGGCTGGTTTTTGTTTTGTACCTAATTTATTTTGGACCAACGAAAAACAAACAATGGAGGTTCTCAATTTGACCAGTCTTTTTTAGGGTTCCGAAGCTTATGACTTCGAACCCTTAAAGATTCATCATGTCCGTCTGTCCGTACGTCCGTCCTCGACTTACCGTTCAAACGTTAAGCGCTAGAAAGATGAAACTTTGCATGGATGTGTATTGTAATTACATCGACAAAGTGCTACAATAAAATTATGAAAAATATTTTTATTATGGGTACCTCCCCTACACGTAAAGTGGGGATGTTTTTTTTCTCGGGGTTACCCCATTATATGGGGTATCACTAGATAGGTCATTTAAAAACAGTAAAGGGAGTCTAAGACGATTTTTTGATTTAGGTATCCGTTTTCAAGAAATTTAACTTTAAAGGCCACTTTTTTGTAAAAACACGGCGTCTCTCCCCCCCTCTAAAAGCTAAAGGGCTGGCTCAAAAAATCTGGAAAAATTCCTGATAGTGGTCCATATAATGAACTTTGAAGAAAAACTATAACGGATTCGATGAATTCGTTAGTTCAGGAGTTATAGAGGCTTAACTTTTACAATGCGCTTACTTGGAAAATGTCATACAAAATCGACGCATTAATACGTAAACATAACAATTATCCATTGGATACGATTTCTAATTTCTAATCCACGTACCATTATGGGTGACTGAGGAACCCTTTCCTGTGCCTGGCCTGACACGCACTTGGCCGATTTTTTTTATGTATGATATAATAAGCATTTTGTTAATTCTTTTTTCTTTGAAAGGGTTTAAGTTATTACTTGGGAGACTTTAAGGACATAAAGTATTTATTTATTGAATATCTGTTTATTACATTTATTTATTTTTATCTTAATGTATTTCATTTTATCCTATTCACTATGTGTATTATATTAACTACTCTAAAATCACTAAGTTCATATTTTTTGAATACACCAGGAACGACCACATACTTTCAACTTTCTTTCTCTCCATCCCATGGTTGCCTGTAAGAGATTGCCTTCGGGCGATAAGGCCGTCACTTGTACCACCTAGTTTAAGCTACCGCTGTATGTTTCTATTCTGATGTACATTAAAGAGATATATTAATATTATTATAAGATAGTTCCATATGAATTCGGAAAAAAAATTCAATCTCTAAGGGTAGGAAAACTGGGGATTATTGATTGTATACTCACTGATTGTAATAAATTTATGGTCATGCAAATCTTCTTACAGAGTTGTCAGATTTCGACAATTGTTATGGGAAACGGTACATCTTGAGGTTAGTACCATATAATTAAATAAAAAAACAAGTGCGAGTCGGACTCGCCCATGAAGGGTTCCGTATCAGCAAGTAACATCATATAAAAGTTCTTGTAGTTCGTTGTAACTTTCATCGATGTTTTTATACTAGTGTATTGGTTGGATGAAAGGTAAATTGCGTGTTACGATTTGTGACGTCTTAAAAAAAAACTACTGACTAGATCTCGTTCAAACCAATTTTCGTTGGTAGTTTGCATGATAATGTACAACATATATTTTTTTTAGTTTTATCACTCTCTTATTTTAGAAGTTAGAGGGGGGACACACACATTTTTCCACTTTGGAAGTGTCTCTCGAGCAAACTATTCAGTTTAGAAAAAATTGATATTGGAAACCTCAACATCATTTTTGAATACCTATCCATAGATACCCTACACGTATAGGTTTGATGAAAAAAAAATTTTTGAGTTTCAGTTCCAAGTATGGGGACCCCCAAAATGTATTGTTTTTTTTCCTATTTTTATGTAAAAATCTTAATGCGGTTCACAGAATACATCGACTGACCAATTTCAACAGTATAGCTCTTATAGTTAGGGAAATAATTGGCTGTGACATACGGACGGACAGACAGACAGACAGACAGACTTGACGAATCTATAAGGGTTCCGTTTTTTGCCATTTGGCTACGGAACCCTAAAAACCAACGCTGAGTTTTAAGGGTAGGATAATTTAAAAATATTGGTCATTCATTGATTGATAAGTTTAGCTGAGCATAACTTTTTACGGAGTAGTTTGATTTCGATTATTCTTTATTTATACATTTCAAAATTATATTATTTATTTATACATTCTTTATATATATAGTTACACATCGACGTTAGTCCCATATAAATAAAAAAATCTAACTATAAAGATAATAAAAAAAGAAATGATCACTCACTAATCGTACGGTATTTTTTCGATTACATGGACTACAAAGTAGAATTTTCTTTAACTGCCTTGTTGGTCTAGTGGTTTGCGGGTTCAAATCCTGGGTCGGGCCAAAAAGTGTTTTTGGGTTTTTGTTAGGAAATTCCTAATATCAGTCCGGAGTTTGGAAGTTTGGCGGTGATTCACGCCCGCGCCTCGGAGAGCACGTTAAGCCCGTCGGTCACGGTTGTCATGAACATGTATGGCAATCGTTATTGGGAAGTCAGCCCTCAAATATACTGACAACTAGTTCAATCTTCGAATTTCAGTTCTCCCTTAGGGTTGCGGAGGTCCGATGCCAGTCGCTCCGTGGAAAAACTGAAATTCAGGTAAAACCGGTTGAACTAGTAGCCGTAGTAATTAGTTTTTGCTGTTGTAGTTACTTAATTTATATGAAACTGTTTACGGGATACACTTTCATTTGCATTGGCATATGGAAGTTTATCCCGTAAAAACTGATAATTAGAAATCATGTACTGACAACGAATATTATTTATTTGTTGTAGGTATAGATTATGAAGAAATATATTTTGCACTTATAACAAACACACCACGCCATGTTTGTTTTTTTTTTTGTTCGTGTCGAAATCCCCACCTGGTACCAGGGACCCCAACGTTACTCGGGCCACCTATGGCTTGTCGATGTGTAGGAACCTTCTTTGGGGGAACCTCGATATTCCCTTTTGTTCTCCCCTGCCTGCGGTACCTGACCCGTTCCCGGGCCTGGCGGGCCGGAAGAGTTCTAAACCTCTCCTAGTCCCGCTCTGCCATTTCCTTTGCATGCATAAAATTGCTAGCAGAAAGAGACGGCGGAGTTCCATGCGCTCACGCTCCATATCATGGCCGCAACTATGTTACCGAGCGAGAGAATACCTACTTCGATGGTTGCCACGAGATCACACTTGGGCTACCCCCACGCCGAACATTCTGCAGCGTATGGAGCGTCGTATCCGCAGTCTGGCCGTCGCACACACAACGTCATCTAGATTCAAACTGAGCAGAGCTTGTACAATGAAACCTAGATTGCCTCATATAATAATTATTTACTTTTTTTTTTTAATACAAACGTATCACCCAAACTCTGAAACAAATGTCTGTAGATCATACGAATATTTGGTCTGACCCCAGGACTTGAACCCGAGACCTCAAACAGAGCAGTCGCATGCACCACCACTGCGCCACCGAGGCTGCCATATAGGCAGTCACAAGACTGATAAATGATTACTGAAAAACAAAAATATGTAACTTTGCTAATATGATGATCCTTCATACAAAATACAGCAGGTTTAGAAGTACAAAAGTAATATGTTACTTGCGAGCTTGTTAAAAACTTTTGATGAGGATGCCATTACCGTAGAGTGTTTGCTATCAAAGAATATCAACGCAACAGTACTTTGGTCCTATAAATTCTCACCACGTACATTCGAATACACAAATCATCTAATACACAATATCGCAAATATTTCTTGTCCAGAACATTGGGTGACACGGGGCGCCCGAACAAACGGAAGTTTGAGGGGGCGGGTGTGCGAGGGGGACACAACCGAGGAAATGTCAGACAGAGATACCAATACCATCTTAAGTGAAGAATGAAGAGTAAGGCAATAAAGAAAAATTAAATTATATTTCCCAATGGTGTCAGCCAGTTATTAAGTGGCCAGACGCCATTTTGAATTATTATATTTTTTATTTCTTTTCCCCAGGTTTCCCTTTTGTACGAGGAATTCCTTTTATTTGGAATAGTTGTGGGAGCGGATTGCAAATGGATTCAGTGGAAATGTGTTAAAGCTGTAAATCAATGAGTGTATTATATGGCACGTTTGGGATCATTAGATGCTTTATAAATCTAAGTTGAACAAATAAATCTGGTTTTATGAATACCCTGATGTTGAAGCAAAAAATACTTTTTTAATCTATCGGGCCCAAGCTAATAAATCTTTTCATGTTCAAGGTTGTTTC
Source organism: Phragmatobia fuliginosa (assembly GCA_932526445.1). Classification (NCBI taxonomy): domain Eukaryota; kingdom Metazoa; phylum Arthropoda; class Insecta; order Lepidoptera; family Erebidae; genus Phragmatobia; species Phragmatobia fuliginosa. The sequence goes on along the minus strand of OW052071.1, from coordinate 8,732,788 downwards.
TAGGTTCTTAAAAAAATATGACTTATTAATACGCCAAGTCATCATAACAAACAAACATAACACAATCCTAATAGTAAGCAGTTCCTGAAAATATCTATAATTATGTATTTTTTTTTATAATTGCCAAATAAAGCTTTTAAAGTCTGTATGGAGGTTACAGACTTTAAAAGCCGCCGTCCCCTACCTGTGTGTGTTTTTAACATCAAAACTGTCGGAAACAGTCAATTAATTAAACAGAAAACTTTTTAACAATGCCTATGTAATTTGATTTGGTACCATCTAGTACAAACGGCATACTTAAAAAAATCGTCCAAGTGCGTGTCGGGCCAAGTATAGTAGGGATCCGTAGTCACATACAATGGATTTAAAATCGGGTCCAACAGAGTTTTGTTTTATTTACTTTTTTGTAAGTAAGCGTATTTTATAAGTTACGACTTTATAACTTCTGAACTAACAAAATTATTTGTTTAGTTTTCCTTTAAAGTTTATCACATGGAATAACATAATGTTTTTTTTTTTCAGATTTCTATAGATCCAGCCTTTTGTAGGAGGAGATGACGCCCTGTTTTAACAAAGATGCCCTTTAAATTTGAATAACTCGCATACGGATACCTTAAACAAGATGTTGGCTTAGTAACTTACTAAATTTAAAAAAACCTAATGACACGATAGTGTAAACGCCGGAAAGAAAACATCAACATTTTACGTGTAGGGGAAGTCCGGCAAAAAAAAAATTCTCGCGGTTTTACTTTAGTGGTTTATCGACGTGATAATATCACATTCATGCAAAGTTTCACATTTCTAGTATTAACCGTTTTGACGGTAAGTCAAGGACGGACGAACGGACATGACAAATCTATAAGTCATTAACTACGGAACCCTAAATAATTTAAAATTTCGTAGACGGAGGCTGTTTATCTATTTCGTGGTACACTTAAACGATCATTCGAATGTATAATTTACTTTTAAGTAACATTATTATTAAGTAGCATTAAGTAGTAGTATTAGCAGTAAAAGAAAAGAAAAATTTGCAAGGTAAGGCGATTTTTAACGAAAGACATAATTATGCTACTCTTCACCGCGATTAACGATCTACAAACGAGCCACTGGCGAAAACTTATACGTATTTTTTTGTTTCCGGACATTTTACACACAACGCCATCTAATCCCAAAACTAAGCAGAGCTTATATTATTGGTAACTAGACAACTGATATAAATATATAAACATACTTTTTTGTTGGTAACAGACATACATATTAAACATAGAAAACACCCAAACTCTGAAACGAATATTTGCGGATCACACAAACATTTGGTCCGACCCGAGAATCGAACCCGAGACCTCTTGATTGGCAGTCACAAACGCTAGCTACTAGACCAACGAGGCAGTCGAAAATGGCAAATGGAAAATTGTAGTTATATACGAATTTTAAAACCTTAGTAACACTAACCATAATAAAAACGACTAATAAATTTCATTCACAAAATAAAAATACGTATATCAGTTAATACTTTTCAATACCTTATTTATTATTGATTCAAAACCCTAATCGCCCTCTTGTAAGGGGTGGACAGACAAAGCTGCTATTCAGTGAAAAACCTTTCAATGCTTTGCATTTTTTCCGCGGTCCGAGTTTCTGCGCCCGAGGCGAGAAATTAAAAAGAAAAGGGGCGATGGAACAAAGCATTGCATAGTGTCTCAGTAATTGCACTTTGCAAAAATGTAGTCAAGAATTTCTATGCTTAAAACAGCTTTTCATTATAGCAACATTAAAAAAACTATAATGCAAGAAGAGTTAATTTGCTTTCTTCCCACGCTATCTTACGATTTAAGAAATAAATTGCGTCTTGTAAATCATTACGCAAGTTTTTAGGCATATGTATGCAGATTTGTACAAAGCCATAGGTTCATATACCTAAATGCAACTTTATTTATTTCATAATGAAATTATGGACATTTGAGTGCGACAGTACCTCTTAAGACAGTCACAGACACACATTGTCGTGAGCCATCTTTAAACCCAATTTGTACTGATATCGAAGCTAATATCTAAAAACGACATTAGCGATAACAACTCAATCCTCAACCCCATTGGCGAAAAGGCCACTCTTAAGAACGATACTTTAATCAAACGTTAAGGGGTGAAGCTTAAAATAATCTTGGGAGGACTTACGCTGGCCTCCGGGCGTATGATAAACGGATGATAACCGGATATGAGAAGGAATGAATTGGTCGCTTCGAGCAACGTTTTTTGCGTGCTACTGTAGTTTTTAGGCGTCTATTTTCGTGTCAGTCGACATATGAAAAATGAGTTGAGATTGTGATGAGAATATTTTTACATTGTATTTTCAGTTCTTGTAAAAGAAATATTTACTTCTAAATATGAGCAATGAGAGAGGCCTCTGTCTAGCAGTGGATTGTGTTAAATTGATGAGGATGAATCCTTATCTTTTTATTTTAATCATTTAAACAGTTTTTCAATGTGTTATATGTGACACTGTTAATCTTTTCTCTTCAATCATATTCAAATAAATAGGATCGAGCCAGACAAACTAACATGACATACTTCAGTATATATCAAAAGTAAAAAAAACCCTAGTGCAAACCCTGCCGTCTACCCTTCACATCCTTATAATAATAATAACTAAATGCAAAATCGAACACGTCACCAATAGCCCCCTCCGTTCATTTAACGAGGACGCGTTATCGGGATATGCTTACTTCTTCTTTGGTTTAACGTTATGTTATTTTCCGTACTGAGAGCGGTCATTAACATAAATTTTACGCTTTCCCAGATAATCTTGGAAGGCTGCCCGGCCCTCCTATTAGGTCCTTTTTTTGACTAAATTTACGCGATATTATTACGTATGTTATGGGGAAGCACTTCAGTATTTTATCCCTTATTACTTATCATAAGTTAGGACGTAGTTAAAGATAAAAAATATGTTTGAATGCTAGCGTATTTACGTAAGATTTCTGACCTTTTTATGTAGTGGAAATGAAGGAATTCTGTCATTTGAGCTTGTGTGATGTGCCAAATAATAGAACAAGAAACTGTATCTCTTTATTTTATTATATATTCTCTATTTTATGTGTTCACTATAAAGGAGATGTTTGTACATACTCGACCCTTAGTCCTGTAAAACTGTAAAAAATGTAAAAAACCAAGCAATATAAAATTAAATTGGAAAGTTAAATAACGTCTCACATGTGGTATGAATGCATTTTGCTTTTGTTTCAATCTGTGTGTCGGCAATATTTGTACATTAATACACTAATAATATTACTATATCGAAGTGTGAATCAATTTCATTACTATTTCTCATTCATCATCAAAATTTATCTTAAAAATAAACTTGTATTAAAAAAGACAGAGACGGGTGTAACTAATGCTTATCTATGCTCATCTATCTATCTTCAGCAGGTTCTTTATTTCTCACTCCATCATCTTTATCATTTACATATATTTATACTACAGTGCCTCTATAACAATAAAATAGAGTAAAACATTTCTTTGTTTTCTTATAACACGACGAAACTACTCTGATTACTCCTTTCACATAACAATTTTCATTCCACACATTTCCTTTGAATTAGCCGTCGTAATACCACGTCTCCCACACGCCTTCAAAACTCGGGGAACGAATAGAAAAATGGCTGGAGGCACACGACACCGGAATATATTACGTAATCGTACTCTAGTTTGTATGTGAGGTGAAGGAATAAATGTGTTTGTAGTGCTACGCTCGAACCCTGATAAATAGCACGCCCAAATATTTTTGTTCTGAAAATCGCTAAATAAATTGAATTGGGCACGACTCCAGCGCCGTGTGTCGAGGTGTTAACTTACAATGGTCTTATGACGTATGAGGTGAATTTCTAAGTTTATCTGGTTACAAAATTGGTGTTGATGGCGTAGAAATTGTATAAAATTAAATCAGTATGCACGATATAGCCTAACAACACGTCTTAACATTTTTGTATATTGGTAGGTCTACAATTTTCTTTTCGACGTCGGTTATACCATTAGTACTTCAGATCCAGAATCTCATTAATGATGAATACAATACACTGTACAATTATTATTATTTCAGCTATTTAAGTTGGTATGAGACTGCTAAGACAGGTGTCGGTGGTTCGAGTCCCACCCAGTACAAATCTTCGTATGATGAACATGATCATGTACCTATGTTGGTTTCACGATAAAGAGTAGCCTATATCCTACCTCAAAAACCAACGTATCTTCAAGACAAATATCATTGAAACAGCGGTTTAGCCATGAAAGCTTTACAGACCGATAGGATACTTTCGAGTTTTTAATAATAAGTATGGAGAGATGTTTAGACATATATAAAGTGTTTATAAGTAGTCTAGCTACCAAGCTTTGTCTGGTTTGAAATCAGTCGGTAGTTTGTGTGGAGTATGAGGATACAATTCAAATATATTAATAAAATTAACTTCAAATAGCGATCTCGTTGTGAACTAGCTAAGTCTCGCGATGTTACCCGCTGATCTTATTGTACCTTTTACAGGTAGCTTTAGTAATTTGTGCCATCAGCCATCTAGTGTAAGCCCTTCAACTTCGGTCTAGCTGTTTTAGATATTAGCCGGAACAGATAGATAGACAGGCAATAATTTTAAAAGTGAATTTTAGAGTGCGATCTCCTATTTTAATAATATTGCAGTGAAACAAATATCACCCGAGTACTGAGTTGCGAGTACGGTCCGTGTGGTGACGGATTAAGAATACAGAGTGTGACCACCCCTATTCATCCCGCGGGTGTCGTAAAACAACGTCAATGTAAAGAGTAGGAAAACTTGAAACCAACCCTTTACCAACCCGTCTGGCCAGCGTGGTATAGTAGGCCAAAACCTCCTTTCTAAGGAGAGGCCTATGTCCAGCAGTGGACTGTTAAAGGCTGTTGATGATGATGACTGAGTTACGCTCCGTATTCAAAAGACGGCAATGCACTCGTGATTCTTGAGTTGTGTCCATGGTGGTAGCCACTTACCATTAGGTGACCCATCTGCTATAAATTTGCCTTCCCCATTACTACACAAATGAAAAAATGGAAGTGTCGATTTGTAATATTTAATTAATAGTTTTCACTAAATGCATTTGAAATGTGTCTGTCTGTTTATATTTACTGGAACCATATTTCTATGATCTGTGACAAGAACGATGTTGACTGAACTTTGACAATCAGATAGCTAATGATATAAGGACTAACTTCGGCTATTTTTTTTTACTAGATTTGCCTTGCGTCGTAAGAAGAGATTGTTGTAAATACAACAGATGTTTATGATAGGTAGTAGCGTGGCTCGGAACACGGGAAAAGGTCGGTCCCGATTGTCATGAACAAGTGAAGGAAGTCAGTTCCCTGAAATATACTGACAAATAGTTCAACTTTCGAATCCAGTTTACGCTCAGGGTTGCAGAGGACCAAACGCTCCATGGATAAACTGATATTTAGGTAAAACCTGTTGAACTAGTAGCCGAAGTCGACGAAGGCCAGCATTAAATAGTTATGTTTACATAGGTTTTTCATGTTGGTGACTTTATAAGGTTTGTTTTCCACAAAGACCAAGTAAAAGCTAAGTGGGATATCGTATAAAAGCAAGCATCCGACGGTTGATAACTCAAACGAAAGACCCAATTCACTCACTTACTTGATATAAATAAATATTAAATAGTTGATCATCTGCCACACAATGCCATCTAATCCCAAATTAAGCAGAGCTTGTGCTATGAGTACCAGATAACTGCTAATAATACATACCGAAACAGATTTATGCAGATGATACAAACTTTTGGTCTGATCGGGCATTGAACCCGAGACCTCATGCACAGCAGTCGCATACGCTACACGACGCTACCGAAGCAGTCAAATGACGAAATGAATATAATTACGCGATAAATTAACTACTTATAGTATACTCACAAATTGTTCTAATATAATAAACTATACCGTCATAAATGTCTCTCCAACACACTTAAATGGAATATTCAATATGCACACACAGGCGCACTAAAACAATAGTAGTCTAACACACACATAGGCGTAGTTCGCTCTACCTTTTAGTGTCAAAAGTGTGAGAAGAATATGGGTAAACAAATCCTCCAATTTCCATCACATTTATTCGAGGCGGTGTAGTGACGTCATCCCCCCACCCCACACCTGATGGAGAGGAGCATGTAATTTCTTTTGTAGATAGTGTGAACCGACACACCCTATTGGCTTCGATGCGGTGTAGTGATAGCAAAATTTCGTCAACACTAGAGACGTGGTGGGAGCCAATTTTCCAATAATATCATTAAAGTGTGTGCTGTCGTCGTATGGAAATAATTTGAATAGGTACGGCCATTTGTAGGGTTAAAGATGGAGTTTTCGAAAATGGATTTCAACGGTAAATAATTAATGCTTTTGAGGAAATAATAAGCTAGGAAAGAGGTTTATTGAACTTTTGTCATAAATAAATATTACAGTTAAAAAAATTTGAATGAATTTGAATTCAAATAAGAGGTTTTGTCGTAGGTTTACCGTCTATGTTGACGTGGGATTTAGGTTCGATGCCCGAGTAGAATTGAAAATGTTAGTACATATTTCTGATAGGAAATAACAGCATAGACTCAGCATTATGGAACGTGCTGGGTAAAAGAATGTTAAAAGGACTCTGTTACACTTTTTACTTCTTTTTTGATGAAATAGCAACATCTGTTACACTTTATTCCGACTGTTGAGCTGTAGGTGTTATATTAAAAACAAAACTTCATGGACTTTAAACTAAACTAATTTTCTTTATGCGCGTTTTTTGTATAATTACAGAGCTGAACTTCTCCCATTGCACGCATAGTGTTTGCGTTTCTCGCATTCAGTTCCTGGCAGCCATCTAGCTGAAATCTTCAGTTCACCTGAGCTATGGCTGTCCTACACTAAGGCTGCAATAGGCTGATGATGATGATTTATCGACAATAGCGCTAACCAACAATCAAGAAAATCTTTTACTATAAAGTATTTCTACAAAAAAAATGCAATTGTTTTAAACATAAAGAAGAGACAAATATTTCACTTTGTACACACGTCACATTCATTTTCGATACCGAGACCCAATATCCTGTCGTCGATATTTATTTAACATATCATATCAGCATTAGCATGATATATAGGCTTTGATCCTCCGTTGGACTGAGGGCAGGCTCCGTGATTTATGCTTACATTAACGCAATGCAAAGGAATAGATAGGTGACGTTCTATGAGGAAATATGGCTCGGATTTGTATGGATTTCTATTATTCATCTCACAATTTTGCATTACTCTTATGTCAACTGATATTATTGCAACATAAACAAAAGTAGCTATGTATACTATATATACGTATATATAAACTTAAACAAGATATCAGACTACATTGAGTAATCGGTACTCTGTTACAGTTTATACGCTTATATGGACCTTAACTGTATTACCCTTTAATTGTATTAACTAGTACCTTAGCAAGAGTACTAGACTAAAGGCTACGTAAGAAAAATATTTGTTTAATTAACAGTATTACATTTGGAAACCTATTTATAAAACTATATAGCTATGAGTGAGGATATTAAATTACATATTTGTATGAGAGTACTATCAACACTCACGTAGAGTGCCTACGGAGCATCGCGACGAGTTTTCTAATCGCGTCCGCACGGGACGGGAAAACATCATATTTCACCGAGCCCGGGGGAGGGACACCGACCTGGACGGGAGGGGGGTATAGGGTGTCGGAGATGAGTTTTTTACGCATTATTGCTACACACGGAACCAAAATTGAACCCCTACGCGCCACTAATAAATTCTAATTTCGATTATTTGTGACACTTTTTGCTGATGAGTTCGGACGACGAAATGGATTTAGTTTCCCGGTTTGTGAGTTGGGTATTATATTCTGACAGCGATCAAATCGATGACCATATCTAAATTTGAAAGGTTCCTTTTACGATCTTAAAATTGTGTAGTTATACGTACTTATACGCTGAATGATTAGCAAAGATTTTTTATAAAGAATCATAATAATAGGAATCAAGAATTATTTATACCTCATAGTCCAGTTGGACTTATTACCAGTTGAATGTAAGATATTTTTTACCACTAAACTACAAATAGCTATTTTGTTTTTAATAAGGCAATTAAATAAAAGAAAATACTGTAAATTGCAACGAATCGAGGCCTAGGTGAGGTGATCTCGAATATGTATTCAAAGGTAAACTAGAGTGAGATTATTCACTTAACAGCAAGATTAAATAAAAGTACTAATAACATCAGTAAACTTCATATTTCAAAAATGCCACCAAATATTTCATTAGCTTTTCGTTATATGTGTACAGAGAAAATAGGGCAAATCAACATCACTTTTTACATACATATATCACAATGATAGTGAAAATTAATTTTCATTATCATCATTCATTATTACCAACAGCCTGTATAAACCAGTTAATATACCTATTGGGTTTGTTTAAATTTTTCTAACTGCTATTGCTGATATCCTGCGGAGTTTGCTTGATTTGATCGGATGTAATTAAATACTATTAATTTATAAAGAAACACTTAATACAAAACTAAGTATCCAGTATTTGTAAGTATATATGGAAACCTGTAGTACTACAGTCTGTAGTACTACAGTCACCGGGGAAATGTTAACAAACAAATTGGAAATAGTCGGCGAGATAGCAGCGTTCCTAATACCCAACTTCATTTCTGAAGCACGAGCTTCTGATCGAAGGAAAACATTGTTGTGTGCCCTTACTAACGTTGTTGTATGGCCACTGGAAGTGACTGCGGTTATTTATTTAACGTTTGTGAATAATTTAAATATATCGTATACTAGCTTTCCGCCCGCGGCTTCGCCCGCGTGGAATTCGTCTTACATGATTTTATGTTTGATATTAAGGAACTTCGACACAAATTTTCGTCCCCTATTTCAAACCCTTCTACCTTTATTTTCGCGATAAAAAGTATCCTATGTCCTTTCCCAAGTTCAGTTCAATCTTCATACCAAATTACATCAAAATCGGTTCAGTGGTTTAGGTGAAAGCATAACAGACAGACAGAGTTACTTTCGCATTTATAATATTAGTAGGGATTACACCATCGGAAAGTAGAGATTTCATCAAACAGAAAACACCCCAATTTTTCGAAAAAAGTCGAATTAGGGTGAAAAAATTAAATATTTCAAATCAAAAAAATTACAGTGTATTCGGGACATAAAAAGGTAAGTTTTCACTAAACTTCGTTTAAAAATTATTTTATTTTTAAAAGATAAAATAGAAAACCAAAAACTTTTTTTAATTTTTCACTTATAATTTGAGGTTAAGTGAAAAAAAGTGTAAATAAAAAATTGGCCAAGTGCGTGTCAGGCCACGCACAGGAAAGGGTTCCTCAGTCACCCATAATGGTACGTGGATTAGAAATTGTATCCAATGGATAATTGTTATGTTTACGTATTAATGCGTTAATTTTGTATGACGTTTTCCAAGTAATCACATTGTAGAACTTAAGCCTCTGTAACTCCTGAACTAACAAAGTCATCTAATTCGTTATAGTTTTCATTTAAAGTTCATTATATGGACCACTATCACGATTTTTTCCAGATTTTTTGAGCCGGTCGTTTAGCTTTTAGAGGGGGAGGATGCCCGGTTTTACAAAAAAGTGGCCTTTAAAGTGGAATTTCTCGCAAACGGATTTCTAAATCAAAAAATCGTCTTAACAACCCTTTAATGTTTTTAAAAGACCTATATAATGATACCCCACATGATGGGGTAGCCGCGAGAAAAAAAAAAACATCCACATTTTACGTGTCGGGTTACCCTAAATAAAAAGATTTTTCATAATTTTATTGTAGCACTTTATCGACGTAATTACAATACATATTCATGCAAAGTTGCATCTTTCTAGCACTTACTGTTTGGATGGTAAGTCGAGGACGGACTGACGGACGGACAGACGGACATGACAAATCTATAAGGGTTCGAAATCATAAACTTCGGAACCCTAAAAAGTTGTAGATCTTTTAATTACCTACAACTTTGCCGTTTAACTTTTTTCCATAGGACTTGTAGTTTTGCCGGAAATTGAGATAAACCGTTTTTTACCCTTTCACATTCCTAGCCTTATTCCCAATTTACACTTTGTTTTATATATTTAGCCATTCAAAGTGACTCTACCCTGCCTGATGGAAAGCATGAGCAGAATCCAAGAGACGGGGCTACCACACTTGCTGCAAATGCAGACAATAATGTATGGCGGCCCACACTATGGCGGCTTAGTGAGATGCTTTTTCACGCCCCGTCCGAGAAGAACCCGAAAACCTCCCCCCCCTACCCGACCCTCCTCAGATCGCTCTACTGGTCTTTATGTCATTTACAAACTATCATTATGGTTGCCATGCAAGTGTGTTATGCCTAGCAACCTGTGAAGTTTTGACAGGAGATAAACAGTGATACATTTTGACATCTACGATTTATGTATTTTTATAATCACCTAGGTAAAAATGTAAAAACCTTTGTATCTCGATTATTGCAGTAAAAAGTAGCCTATGTCCTTTCCCAAGTTTAGTTCTATCTTCATACCAAATTTCATCAAAATCGGTTCCGTGGTTTAGGCGTGAAAGCGTAACAGACAGACAGACAGAGTTACTTTCGCATTTATAATATTAGTATGGATTGATAAACTAATTACAATAATGCGACATTGCTAACATACATAAAACTATAGCAATTTTTGACAGAAATAAAATTTAGCTCTACCTGGTCGACATAACTACTTATGTATAATCATTTTTTTAATTTTTAAAAATGTAACTGCACCTGTATCATTGAGTCGGTCATTGACTTTAACCGTCTATGACATTGCGCTGCATTTTGGGTACCCACATGAGTAGAAGTAGGAGATGAGAGGGGAGTTAGTTTAGACTCTGATAAGCTCACTTATTCAGTGAAAACCAACGAAAGATTTGCTGATTTTCTTCTATAAGGCCGTGAAATACTAAGTCGGCTCAATGATACCAAGGCAAGCCTCTCCCACGGTAAAGTATACACTTCACGGTAAAAATTTTCAGTCTTTAAATATACAGAACACGCATAAAACAATTACTTTATTAAAAACTAACTGTGAGCTTAGTGTAGTAAATGTAGTATTTATCTAATAAACTATGCCATGCTTTAGTATATAGCATTTCCATTAAATTATAGTTCTGTAACACGATTTTCTAACATGCAGGCTAGAGGTGTATTTTTATTAATAAAGAGCTTATACCAAATACGTCTTTTGCAAAAGCTTTTAAGCGTTTCAGCGCTAACGGCAAACTGCTATTAAGTTTAGCTTATAAATCGGTGGAATAATTTTTAAGTAGGTTTTAGGAAATGTTTCGTCTCTTTTCTTAATTTTGTGACGCTATCTTCAATTCTAAAAGTCCCTCCTGAAAGACCTTTATTTGAAAACATTCTGCAAAAGATAGTTTGCCACTTGTTCCGATTGTTCTACTAAGAATAGAGCAAACTCAGTTTTCCCAATGCAACGGGTTACGGTCTTTGGTACGTTTTAAATGATAAACATCTTAAAGCTTTATTAAAATAGAGACGAACACATTCATTCCATAGAGAAGTATAGTAGGTACTTATTTCCTAAGGCTATTTAAAAACAATTTACCATCAGGTTGCTATGTTCTTCCGCTGATGCGATCCTGGTGTTCCTCCCGACTGTCGAGGTACGCTGCCGCGGGATTTAGTAGGTAAACCGGTTGCCCGGGAGTCCCACACACGCCCTTCGCTTGCCCCACGAAGGGTATGGTGCCAAAAGCATTCCCCGCGTAAAAAAAAGGTTGCTATGTTCCTGTAATGTGTGATAGTAACAAAATTTGTTTCCTATTGCCTGTTTGGATTGCGGTATGAACTACAGAAAATCTCGAGTAGTTGCTATTTCTGTATTCTTGAGGTTTATATTGTGCATCAAATTAATACATAAATATATCTATGTAGTAGACATAAAGGTAGTGTTTTAACGCTTTTACTATGAAAAAGCAATATAAAGGAGCGTTGCAAAAGCTTTGTAAATATTGAATAAGCTTTATGACTAAGCCAAGCGAAAAAAAAGCGGACAAGTGCGAGTCGGACTCGCCCATGAAGGGTTCCGTATCAGCAAGTAGCATCATATAAAAGTTCTTGTAGTTCGTTGAGCGAATGAAAGGTAAATTGCGGTTTACGATTTATGACGTGTAAAAAAAACTACTTACTAGATCTCGTTCAAACCAGTTTTCGTTGGTAGTTTACATGGTAATGTACAACATATATTTTTTTTGGTTTTATCACTCTGTTTTTTAGAAGTTACAGGGGGGGGGACACATTTTTTCACTTTGTAAGTGTCTCTCGCGCAAACTATTCAGTTTAGAAAATAAAATCGGCCAAGTGCGTGTCAGGCCACGCACAGGAAAGGGTTCCTCAGTCATCTATAATGGTACGTGGATTAGAAATTGTTTCCAATGAATAATAAAATTGTTATGTTTACATATTAATGCGTTAATTTAGTATGACGTTTTCCAAGTAAGCGCATTGTACAAGTTAAGCCTCTATAACTCCTGAACTAACAAAGTCATCTAATCAATTATAGTCCTTTAAAGTTCATTATATGGACCACTATCACGAATTTTCCCAGATTTTTTGAGAAAGCCGTTTAGCTTTTAGGGGGGGAGGGGGGGGCGCCCTGTTTTTACAAAAAAGTGGCCTTTAAAGTGGCCTTTAAAGTGGAATTTCTCGCAAACGGATACCTAAATCAAAAAATTCTCTTAGAAACTCTGTATTGTTTTTAAAAGATCTATCTAATGATACCCCACATAATGGGTTAGCCGCGAGAAAAAAAAAACTTCCCCACTTTACGTGGAGGTACCCGAAATAAAATATTTTTCATAATTTTTATTGTAGCACTTTGTCGACGTAATTACAATACATATTCATGCAAATTTTCATCTCTCTAGCACTTACCGTTTGGACGGTAAGTCGAGGACGGACGGACGGACGGACGGACAGACGGACATGACGAATCTATAAGGGTTCGAATTCATAAACTTCGGAACCCTAAAAACTGAACAGAAATTATAGTAGGATGAAACCTATTGTAAAAGGAGGAGAATATTACAAAAATTAAAGAAAAAATAATTTACGGGCGATCTGAGGTCGGGAAGGGGGAGAGGGGGGTTTTTAAGGGAAAATATGGCTTATCTCGATTTCCGGCAAAACTACAAGTCCTATGGAAAAAAGTTCAATGGCAAAGTTGTAGGTATTTAGAAGATCTACATCTTTTGCATTCACACTTTTTCGCATAACGTCAAATTTTATGTGAAAAATTCAAAAAACAAAGTTTTTGTTTTTTATTTTTATAATTTACAAATAAAATTATTTTTACAAGAAATTTAGTGAAAACTTACCATTTTATGTCCTGAATACACTGTAATTTATTTGATTTGAAATAACTATTTTTTCACCTCATTTTGACTTAATACCGAAAAAAAACCCTAATTTTCAATCGAAAATTCACCCGTCAAAATATCAACTTCTTTAAAAGAAATGGGGTGTTTTCTATTCGATGAAATCTCTACATTCCGATGGTGTAATTTTTTTTATATATTTCCTTAGTTAATCTTCTCAGAAAATTCAAAATATAAAAAAACTCGAATTCGATTTTTTTAATCGTTATTGAGATATTTATTAAAATTTACATTTTAATCGTGTTGAATTTTTCACATAAAATTTGACGTTATGTGAAAAAGGTTTGAATGCAAAAAAGTTAGATCTTCTTATTACCTACAACTTTGCTATTGAACTTTTTTCCATAGGACTTGTAGTTTTGCCGGAAATCGAGATAAGCCATATTTTCCCTTAAAACCCCCCTCTCCCCCTTCCCGACCTCAGATCGCCAGTAAATTATTTTTCCTTTAATTTTTGTAATATTCTCCTCCTTTTACAATGGGTTTCATCCTACTATAATTTATTTTGTTTTCAAACATTATCGACACTGGTCTAATTGGGGTATAGTTTTAGCGGACTTTTTAAAAACAACTTCCACACTAGGTACATTCTTGTGTAACGGAGGACTTTACAAACATACATAAAATGGATTTAAAGAATACCTAGCCTTAGATTAACAATTTGTTGTACACATAAAGTGTGGTACCATGTGAGGTTCGAACTCACAACACTTGGCGTTGTAGAGAAGCGGCGTGGCGACCGCTTAAACCACTAGACCAACTATGAAGTCAAATAATTGTAAATGCGTTGTAGTTAAATGAAGAACTTAGATGACTGCTTCGTAGAAATCAATGTTATCAATTAGCTTTTGCCCGTGGCTCTAACTGCCTGCATGACGGTTATCGCGGTGAAGATTGTTCTGTGTTATTTTTCGAGAATCGAAAAGTATATCTATGCAAGATTTCATTGAATTACCTAAGCATAAAAAATCGTATCCAATAGATAATTGTTATGTTTACGTAATAATGCGTTAATTTTGTATGACGTTTTCCAAGTGAGCGCATTTTAGCAGTTAAGCCTCTAGAACTCCTGAAGTAACAAAGCCATCTATTCTCTTATAGTTTTCCTTCAAAGTTTATTATATGGACCACCTTCACGAATTTTTTCAGATTTTTTGAGCCAGCCGTTTAGCTTTTAGAGGGGAGGGGACGCCCTGTTTGTACAAAAAAGTGCCCTTTAAAGTGGAATATCCCGCGAACGGATACTTAAATCAAAAAATTGTCTTAGAAACCCTTTATTGTTTTAAAAATACCTATCTAATAATACCCCACTCGATGGGGTAGCCGCGAGAAAAAAAATTCATCCTCACTTTACGTATAGGGGAGGTACCCCTAATAAAAATATTTTTCATAATTTTATTGTAGCACTTTGTCGGCGTAATTACAACACATATTCATGCTAAGTTTCAACTTACTAGCACTTACCGTTTGGACGGTAAGTCGAGGACGGACGGACGGACAGACGGACGGACGGACGGACGGACGGACGGACAGACGGACATGACGAATCTATAAGGGTTCCGAGTGATATACTTCGGAACCCTAAAAATGATATTAGAAACCTCAACATAATTTTTGAACACCTATCCATAGATGAGTTCGTACACGTAAGAGTTTGATGAAAATAAATTTTTCGAGTTTCAGTTCTAAGTATGGAAACCCCCAAATGTATTGTTTTTTTTTCTATTTATGTGTGAAAATCTTAATGCGGTTCACAGAATACATCTACTGACCAAATTTCAATAGTATAGCTCTTATAGTTTCGGAAAAAAGTGGCTGTGACATATGGACGGACAGACAGACAGACATGACGAATCTATAAGGGTTCCGTTTTTTGAAATTTGGCTACGGAACCCTAAAAAGAATAATTGCGTATAATAATATCCAAAGCATTTTTACGACTATAAATATTACAGAGAACACATTTATAAACGCAAACGTCTATATTTGTCAAACTGAAGGGGCTGTTAACACATCAATGTTTCACATAATGATCCGGTCAACGTGCGAGAGCAACTAATCACTGTGTTGAACGCTAATTCTCCGGTTAACAAGCGACGGGTATGCAAAGCTGACGTGCAAACATCTACTTTGCTATTAGTCTTTTACTAGAGCTAATAATATTGGATGTGGTATATTTATTTCTACAATATAACTGGTTAACTGTTTTTAGACTTTCGCGACTTTTACACAACCAACAGTTTATACCGCTCGTGGTCACTAAAAGTATACCCGTTCGAAACTTCGGAAAGTAGAAGATATCGTAACCTTTTTAATTTTGTCACGAATAAGTCTGGTTTACCGCAAAAACATAAGTATAGGTGGTTAAGTATAGTTAAGTATGTGATAGTTAATCTTTAAAGTAGATACTAAATATTGGGCTATCCTACAGAGATAAGTGTTTTTTTTTTACTTTTGGTTTCAGTTCTAAAGAACTGCAAATACTAATGGATATATGAATTATCGAAACAAGAGTATTTAGCTACTATTAATGTGTCATTCAAAAATTACTATGAACTGCTTCTTTATTAGTTTGAACAATTGGAGTATTTATGATATTCCTTCTCCATCACACTATACTCCTCGTCACATATCTAATGTTAGGGGGAGTGTCCACTGTCCACCGCGACGTTGATGTATCATGTCGGATCAACGGACGGGCGCGTCTGTCCACCGCCTAATCTCCATACATTATTGCCGCGGATATTGTTCAAATAAATGGTACTTGAGACTTAAGTTTTGACAGTAGTGATAGGGTTGGACGGTAGAATTTTTTGCTGTAAAAACACTAACATCTTTATTTATTGAGCTGAAGGTAGATATTCATGTACATGAACAATTTTATTAGATAGAGGATCAATGAATATATCTTTGTATATTCACAGCTATTATTATTGTTATTTATTCCCATAAAGTGTGGTGACGGATTAAGAATACAGAGTGTCACCACCCCTACTTATCCCGCGGATGTCGTAAAAGGCGACTAAGGGATAAATTACGCAAGACAACATCAATGCAAAGAGAAGGAAAACTTGAAACCTACCCTATACCAATCCGTCTGACCAGCGTGGTATAGTAGGCCAAAACCTCCTTTCTAAATAGAGGCCTATCTCCAGCAGTGGACTGTTAAAGGCTGTTGATGATGTTTCCCATAAAGACTTATGGTAGGTTCTCGAACTATGGGAATCCTAATAGAAATAAAACATAACTACTTTTTATGGTCAAAGCTACCAAAATGACTCTACTTTGATAGAAAGCATGAGCAGAATCCAAGAGCGGCGGTCACCATCACGCTCATTACGAATGTGAACCTTAGATCAACAACCCATAACGTCCCACTGCTGGTCTCGGGTCTCCTCTCAGGCCACGCTGGCCGAGTGCGGTTTGGGGAAAGGAAAGACAACGTTGTGGCTACGTAAATCTTGCCGTTGGATGTTTTGAAGCCGCCCGTAGACCTCCAACTAAGCTTCACGACTGTTATCTTAAGATAACAACCGGAACCAACTCGTGAAAGTGACCTCCGAATTACGTAAACGCTAATCATGCCACAAACGGTCACCCATCTAGGACTGACCGCTTGCTGCTTACCCTGCTTACCCTCGGTGATGGTTTCCAATCACCTAAGGCCACTCGGCTATGAGCGTCGAATGTGAGTGTTTATGTAAACCTTACAAACATAAAAAAATATACAAAGAAACGAAGTATATTTTTTTTTTTCACTAATACTAATATAACTTACCATTCAGGAATACGAAAGAAAGAAAAACGAGCTAGAAAATATTTATAGAACTGATTCTTAGCTAATACCTAAAGACAAACATAATACAGTCCATGAGATTATGATAAATAAACCTGATGAAAAAATTGTGTCAGTATTTAAAACGTCCTTTTGGACGACAAAATAATCTATTCCTGAATATTTACAGAAATAAATTCAAAGTTACCTTTAAAAGTTATTCTTTATTACGAACTTTGATTTTACTCCATAAATTTGTAATTGTTTGTTTCGTTTTAAAACGCTAATCCGAATTATCTTTTTCAGGGTCGTTCAGTTAGGGTGGTCAGGTCCGTCAATCTGGCTAGGCCGCTTACTGGAGATTATCACTACAATTAAGTTTGATGAAGAATTAAAAGCAATTTATGTGTATATAGGTACTGTTTGAGGTTCTTCATAATAACTTTCGGTACAACAAAAAAAGGTTCTTAAACGTATGAGGTTAATTAAATAGTATTATTCGTACTTACCCAGTTAGCTGGTATTATGTTAAATACTTCGCCAGACTTACCAGGCAAGACGAAGGCAGTAGAGCCACGTTATTTTCAACTCGAATGAACCGCCTCGACCGGTGCAGTACTGCCCTCACATAGAAGACCATCCCAATAATTACACCATACTTGCTGTCGTATTTCGTTGGTAAGTGTGAGACCGGAGCCTCAATCATTCTGTATCATTTTCACGACCTCCGGACTCCGAGAGAATGATGCTGAATTATTTGACCAGGCCGACATGATATGGGTCACCATGCTGCATTGTCTACCTTTTCAATGAGGATGGTGACTCCTACTCCTGGATTCTACTCATACTTTTGATCGGGCAGAGTAGAATAACTTTGGTAGGATTAAATATTAAAAAAATAGTTATATATGACATAGGTTTTTCAATTCGTGTCTCATATATCTATTTTAGTTTCAGCTTTTAAAATTAAATCTCAATTAAAGACAGTTTCAATAACGGACAAATCTGCAAGTATCAAAACTGTGTAATAAAAATATTTCTCAAATATAAAAATCGCACAATTTATTGTCTCAATGCAATTAGAGAAAGAATTATTCAGATAATAGTAGTGATACGCGATAACGAGCGACGGTTGGCGCCCGCGCAAACTATAGAGATTAATTTGTTCTCGACGCCCCCACTGACCAGCTACAGCCTCCTACACCGATAGGTTAATATGGATTTAGAGCCCCCAATAACGTGACTTTAAAGTCTAGAACCAAAGTTGGAAAATTATGAATAAATAATAATGTTAGATTCCCTATATCTATTCTAGTAATAAACAGGATTTGGGGGTATATAACTTTCTCTTTTTAAAGTGGGGCCAATATCCTGTAATGTACTGTTAAAGAATGTTGATGACGAAGATGAATATAGGAAACGCTCACTACATATTATTATCTTGTTTACTAAACCCCGATTTCTGTGAAAATTGGCCTTGGTTATACGACAATTAGTGTTTGGGAATAGATAGTTATAGTTTCATTATTTCTAAATTAATAAATTAGTTTTTCCTTTTAAGGAAATGTGAAAAAAAGTCAAATTAGAGTTTCAGTTCCGAATAAGAGGCAACAAGCTGAAAACATATGCACCTTCATTTTGATGTTATAAATATTTGTTTCTTATTCCTAGGTTGACTCTTTTATTTTACTGGATTATTAGGACTAACAAATGCTATCTTATCATAATAGCATATCCATACTAAACTAGTGCGGTTGGTTCACAAACGAACAACCCCATCCCTCTGTACCCTTGTAGGTATATAAGGTAAGGAACGGAGTAATTTACCACGACTGAACATTATTGATACTGTATAATTTTTAAAACAATTAAGCCTCCACTTCAGAATACTTTCATCATACAAAATTATCATTACAATAGTTTACGTGCTTTAAAAAAAACTAGAATTGCTTGTCAGCAGATCGTCAATTGTTATTTAATTTAAAAAAAAGGATTACTATTTTAAGTTTTTATGTATTAAACTAGCATATACTACTACTATTCAGACCGTATTCGGCCACGGCGACTTGGAACTGATCAGCGTGACCTTCGTTGATGTGCTCTCAGCTGATATATCCGATTTCCGTTTGGCATCGGGCTCATTACTCCGCTGCCTTTCGAATTCAAACACCTTAGTGTGAACAGTACGCTTCCAAAGTGGTCTATCCGCTGCAGCAGGCTCCCACTGTGACGGGTTAAGGTGGCTCATGTGTCGCTTTAGCATATCCTTATATCGCAAAAATTGACCACCTAGCTTTCGTTTGCCATCTTTCAGCTCCGAGTTAAAGATGCGCTTAGTCACTCTTTCGTCAGGCATCCGTGCGACATGTCCACACCACTGCAACTGCCAATGCATTAAATATGCCTCTATTACGCCGACATTTGGTCGTCGTAGAAAGTAAGACATCTCAGAAAAGGTGTTCTTTAGCCACATAAATGATGACGCAATCAGGAATATTTTGAAGAATTGTATATAGAGGGCAGATAACAAGATGTTATTATGTCGCACGTTCAAAAAATTCAGCAGTAGTCATAAAATATTATTAACAATACTGAAAATCAGACACATAATCACTGCAACTAAGAAAGAAATTACCACTCGAAAATGTTGTCCTGCCTTATATAGATTTTATAATTACTTGTGCAAGATATCAAGTATCAAGAAACACTTATCGCACTAACAGTCTGAGTGTCGAAGATAAGGCAGGCCGGGCGAACTATTAACAACTACGGCTACTGAATATGAAGCCAGAGCCGCAGCCAACAGAGGCCATTTAATGAATATTTGATCCCCATTGCACTGGTCGCATACCCCGGACACATTCGAATCAATTGCACCATGCTCACACAACAAACGTGCGGAATATTAAAGATGCTGATATAAAATTTGGATAAGAAACCCGGGGCGCGAAATTCTATATGTTTCTCTTTGGTATGACTTTACATTGTTATTGTTTAAAATTTGTATTGTATTGTATAGTATATATACTTCAATCTGTGGTTTTCATATTTGTAGAACGATTATCTTGCAAAAATTTTTTAACAGTAGGTGTTTATCTTATTAGTACCATAAAGCCGTTATAGTCCAGTCCTGAATAGGTATAGGCCTCTCCCAAAACACATCACTAATCCCGGTCTGCTGATTTTTGCATTCAGTCGCTGCCGACACTGTAAAAAATAAATGTAATTATGTGTAATACACAACAAGAGTTTGTATAAAATAAACAGAAAGCTACTAACAACATTTTTAAGCAAAACAATAGCCTAAATTATATTTGAATAGCTGAGTCCCGCGATGTTGCTTGGGGTTATTGTTCTTAAACGCGAGTAACACCGCAGAGCGAAGCTAGTCTAAAAAATAGGCTTTTTTTTACTTGTTACTTCTTAGGTCATCAGCTTTCTGAAAGTGAAAGACCAGTTAACACAGTCCAGCGGTTCGAGATATTAGCCTGTATTAGACAGGCACTGCATACAGACAGACAGACAAAAACATAAAAAATTGAATTATTGATGTAGGTACCGTATATACTTCAATATGCATTTGGTAAAAAACTGTTCATTTAATATTACAGTCTTACAAACACTCCTATTTCATTAATTTCGAAGAAAATTAAGTTCAGTGAAATAAATACATATTAGCTTTGTTATTTATGATTATCATTTTATTAATAAGGTAGTCTAATCAAACATGGTAATAAAAAAATCCTAGTTACATATTTTTATTGTTATGGCAAAATCGCCATTATTTGAATTGTAAAATATTTGATATTAATTAATTGATTTTATAATAATTAATAATTAATTAATCATCATCATCATCATCATCAGCCTATCTCAGTCCACTGCTGGACATAGGCCTCTCCCATTGCACACCACTTTGATCGATTTTGTGCTTCTCGCATCCAGCTCCTGAAAAATTAATTTAAATATTAATTAATATTTTAAATTAATTATTTGATTATGAAATTGTAATATATAATAATAAGATACAATAGAGGCATTGATTTATACAGTACAAATTAATATAAATATGTATATTGTACATACTAATACACACATACAGTATTTACAGAAAGTAATAGAAATATGTACATACTTACATATATATACCTATATACATAAGGAAATATGATATACTAAGGGTCTGGTTATTGCAAGGACAAGTAATAATCTCTAGTTGTCATCCTAAAAACTCTCAGAAATGGGATGCTGCGTATTGCACGAGGTAAGGCATTCCACAGTCCAACAGCTGCAACACTAAAAGAATTGTCGTAACAACTCGAGGTGTGAGAAGTAGTACGAAGGTGGAAAGAAGAGGAAGAGCGACAGGGTTTGCTCGTGGAAATGGTTCGAAGCAATCACAAAAATATGAATAAAGGAGGGTATAAATAGAGTAAGGAAAAAATATGGAGATCTCGACCGTCGTATAGGTAGCCAATTCAGTTGTTTCCGAAATTCTGAAAGTGAAAAACGTGTTTGTGTTTTTTCAGGCTGAATATAAAACGAGTACAAAGATTTTGTAACCGTTTTAGCTTATTCCAGAGTTCTTCCGTAGCGTTAAGAAAAGATACGTCAGCATAGTTAAAAAGGGGAATCAGAAGGGACTGCGAAAGGAGAACTTTAGTCGGAAAAGGAAAAAAAAATTGAAGGCGTTTAAAAGAGTGTTCCAAACACCTTTCTGCTCACCTCTGTGAGAGGTTAGGCCGAGAATCACGTGTGTCCCGCCTCTTACCGTGTAGAGTGGTGCGCTACAGCTTCCTTACCCGATGATGACTCCAGTCACCCTTCGAGGGACTCCAGAAGCCGTTGATGTATGATACCTGAAGCTATGACTATGACATCTGAAGCGTATTGTGTGCGTAGAATCAAGAAGATTTCGGTTGCTCCACCTCAATCACTGGGAGAAAAGCTCCGAAAGAATTGCCCAACAACGGTTTTCTGTATTTCACCGTGGTCGTTGAACTGGCCTGTGCATCTTGACGCTAGACTCCACTATGGTCTCTCTCTATCTCTCTCTCTCTCATACGTTATAAAGTAACTGAGCTTCTGTTTGAAATTAACAAAGAAGTAAAAGTTGAAAGCCAATTAAAATGGGACCAAGTGCATTTATTATAAATTTTTATGCTTCAGTTGATTATCATAAAATTATATACGGTACATACATAGATAAAATATATATTGGACAAAACAAGATTCAGGAGATAGATTTGTCAAACAGTTGTAAGTAATACTTATAAAAGGAAACTATTACTTGAATACATTGTTTGATATTGAAATGAAAGAAAAAGCATCTGAACATAAAATTGGAACAGCGCAGCTCATTACATTATAATAACTTTACGTAGTTACAAGAAAAATGTATAATAAAAGTTTTATCATTACTGCGAAATACCTTCAAAGCCTAACCTATTTGAAGCGAATTACGCGCCTAATCCAATATTTGTTCAAGAAGAAAGCAAGAGAAAAAAAATTCGGCCCAATTAGCGTGCGACCCGGTTCTAAGAGAAAAACGAAATTGCTACGTAAAAAGTCGTAACTCAATTACGTCGATGAACCGCTGTCGCAATAAGGCGTTCGTTAGCAGGGTTGAGACTAAAGTTGGAGCATGCGCCGTGACCCGAGGTCGATAATGAGGGAGACCTCTCGCTCTGGAGCCTCAACATCACACATCCTCACAATTTAACGTTTACGTATTTACATACGCTACCACATATGCATATTCACCCTATAACTAGGGTTGTCACCCGGAAACTGAGTTGCCATACGGGTACGGGAAAACAATAGCATTTCCTGTTAACATTTGGGATATATTTTTTTATGACAATAATTTTGTACAAACTAATCGTAAATTATTTGAGATTTTGATACATAAATTAGGATTTTCTTTAATAAAACTAGATATAATATGTATAAAATAAATAAAAAATATTTCGGACAACTTACACACAACATCATCTAGTCCCAAACTAAGTAGAGCTTGTATTATGGGTACTAAACAACTGATATAAATACATAAACATACTTTTTTTTGTAAATACATACATATTATACATAGATAACACCCAAACACCGAAACAAATATTTGTGGATCACACAAATATTTAGTCCGATCCGGGAATCGAACCCGAGACCTCTTGATCAGCAGCCGCATACGCTAACCACTAGACCAACAAGGCAGTGAAGATAGTAAGTTTTTTTCTCAAGCCAATGCTGTGTCTTTTATAAACACAAATGTGGTGCATAGAACATATATATATATACTCGTAGTTTTAACTATGTAAATAAATTACTGAATTAACTGGTTTCAAATTACGAAAGTGTTTTTTAATCAAATATTAATGGTATGTACATCTATCTTTTTAAAATCAGTAACCGTAGATATAAACCACAATAATTGGCACGTACGTACACTTGACAACCCTACGTACACTATGACGTATATGCATCGTATGGCACACATATAAATTCGTAGACTCGCACACACAGGCATCGTAGTGAGATCTCGGAATTTGTTTAACTCAAGTAATGGCGTTCTTACATTGACATTAGTTTGTCGAAAGATATTTATGCGACTTGAATGTTTAGTTGAATAAGGGGTTAAGTTTATGGGGCTCCATTGTTGTAACTTCTGTAGTTTTTCCAGTAGCTTCTATATACATAAAATTTTTGGAAATAAATCATGAAGTGAATTATGTTCAAGTAAAGAAACTTTTATAAAAGAATGTCATATTAATGTTTAGAAGGTTATAAACTATAAGCAGCTATTTACATATTAATGTAGGTATTCGTAAAATATATATCGTCTACCAAAAAAGTTGATAACTTTACCAAAAATGGAAAATTAATTTCATTTGATCATTGTGATACCATTTTATGAATTTATTTATAAGCATTTATGATTATTATTTCATTTTTATTTTTATTTGAGTTAATCTATAGACTCAGCCTTTGATTATAAACATGTATATAATCAAAGGACTCAGCTATGTACATTAGCTACCGGCTTATTAGCTTCTAATTATAAATCCATTAGTCTAATGTGATATTGAATAATAAAGACAATCATTAACACAGATATTAAAAAAAAGGTTATTTTCACATATTCTAAAATTTAATTACTAAATTAACAGTATAGCTAATCAAACTGGATTACGACCAATAAATATACCCATCAGTATTCATAGAACGACTCTTAAAACAGTTAACTCAAAAGTAACTGAATTTACCCCTAAAGAAAACATATACCACTATAATAAGCTCCAAACAATTCCACCCTCATAATAAAACTTTAAAACATTAATTACCAAAAATAAAACCTTTTACAGAGCTAAATATAACATTTCAAATTCATAAGTATCCGAGGAGCCATAACTCTCGTCTCACGTCGCAATATAATTAAAATCACGACTGTCCCGTGGTCCTCCGTAGAAGAAAGTGCCTCCCTACACCCTATACCCTCCCACGGAAAAGGGGGACGGCAGGGAGGGCGATTCACATTAATATTCCCCACTTTTATCTCTATATGCAAACTGGCAGCTAAAAGTTGGTCCGTTCATTGTGACCGGTTGATTCTTTGGACTTGAATGATTGTGCTGTTCCATTGGTCTGTGGAATGAGAAAGTTTTTGTTCAGCTACAGAGCTCAACGTTTCTTTTGTGTTTGCTTTACTCTTGTTTCATTATGACTAGTTTTAATATTAATGGCGATGAGTTTTTCTTTAAATTCTCTTGAAAGAAATTACCGTTCTATTACTGAAGATGAATGAACTATTTATGTACCTAGTACCGAATAATAAACGAAAACTAAATACTTTGATTACTGTGCGTAAATATTTTAGGTAGTTGTTATTTGTGTGTTAATTATTAAAATAGTAATATGTAATGAAAAGTTTCAATTCCCAAAAATAGAAGTTGCCGTTCGTATAGATTTTACAAACATTAACAAAGTTTAAGTGCCGAATAAGCGGACCATAAAAAGTAATTCCCCCGAATCTGAAGTCATTACGCCCATTCCGTAGCACTGATTGTATTCAGCAAATGAGAGCCTCTCTGAATTGTGGGTAATTTTAATTAAATTACTAAGTGAAATTCCTTTGACGACAAAATAATGCCACTAAATACAAAATCCCATTGGTCATCTTGGTGAGAGGAAGAGCGGTACGTTCTAATTACAAATAATCAAGGATTCTCATTGGCGGGTGGGATCCCCTCTTCTGTTTGTTCTCAACTGTGGGCGGGGTTTCTCTCGCTCACTCTTTTAATTAGTGTAAGGAGTAAATTGCTCGTGAGAGAGAGCACTGGCACTAGTTTTGTTCAGGCGCCATCTCTTATTGGATGCTGTAACTAGTAGGGGGTAGGGTGAAAGGGGGAATAGTGTTACGTAGTTAATATAAGGAAAACACGTACGACAAGCTTTGTGAGGGAAATGGCTCGGTTGACATTTTCAGAGTTGATAGTTGCACGCTCCTCGGTTAAATCGTTTGTTGGTATGCGATATTAGAATAACAATATACTCGTATACTACGGGGATAGAAGACAAATACTATGATGTAAACATAAGAATAGGTATATCTACAATCCTAACCTGAATAATAGTAATTATTTTTTAAACGTATTTAAACCTACCGAAGTGACTCAATAATGCTTTCAATAAGGCAGAGTATGCCTGATTGAAAGTATAGGTAGATTCTAAGAGTACGGGTCAGCATTCTCATTGTGAGTGCATACAATGCAACATGGTGACCCACACTATAGCGATCTAGTGAGGTACTACACTACTTCGACAAGCTTGATAGTGGTGCACGTGGTGTGTGAAGTGATTGTGAACATAATAGGTAGGAAGGTACGTAGTATTTACTTGAAAACTAATTTCTGCTGACTTCCATCACCTGTGATTATGTAATGAAATAAGTTAATCTTTTAGCTGCAAAGTAGTGAGGAAGATTTGCCACTTTATGCTTTAGGTATACTATATTTTTCAACTCTTCAACTACTAAACACTAATACTAATTCGTTGGTCTAATGGTTGGCGTATGCGGCTGCAGTTTGTTCATCACAAATGATTGTGTGATCCACAAATATTGGTTTTGGAGTTTGGGTGTTTTCTATGTACAGTATGTATGTATGTTTATGTATTTATATCAGTTGTCTAGTACCTATAAAACAAGTTCTGCTTAGTTTGAAACTAGATGGCGATGTGTGTAAGATGTCCGAATTTTTTATTATTTATTTATTATTATTTAAACATTACTATGCTCGGCGTTTCTCTGAGATATCGTATCAGGAATGAGGTGATCCGTCAAAGAACTAAGGTCATCGACATAGCCCACTGGATTAGCAAGCTGAAGTGGCAGTGGGCTAGCCATATTAGCCGCAGAACTGATGACCGTTGGGGCAGAAGAGTTCTGGAGTGGAGACCGCGTCTCGGTAAACGTAGCGTAGGACGCCCACAGGCGAGGTGGAGTGACGACCTGCGTAAGATGGCTGGCAGGAGCTGGATGAAAGAAGCCCAAAATCGATCAGAGTGGTGTGCAATGGGAGAGGCCTATGTCCAGCAGTGGACTGCGATAGGCTGATGATGATGATGAAATATTGTTTTTAACTATCCGCGTTGTTACCTGCGGTCATTTTTGTATATCGAGAAGCTAGTAAAAATAGCCTTAGCATGATATATGTATATGATGACATGATGACGAATAGATGATGACATAAAAAGTGCCTTATGTCATCATCTTTCTGCTAGGGAAAGTACCGTCAGAATTGGTAGAGCCGTTCCAGAGATTAGACGGAACAAATAGATAGACAGACAGATAAAATTTAAAAAAAATGCTTTTTTGATGTTAGTACCGTATATAATTTTATATGCATTTAGTAAAAAATCTGCTCATTTGATATTACATACAGACACTCCAATTTTATTTAGGTATGTATTGTGAAGCTGTTAACGATATTTGTTTCTATTTATTTTTACCCAACTACAGCGAAGCTACAAAGAGAGGTTATAGTTTTGTCTGTCTAAGTATGTTCGTATACTACCGTAGCGCCTGAACTATATAACCGATTTTAATGAATGAGGTGACAATAGATTCGTAACGATCGCCTGGCAAACATGGGCAGAATTATAACAAAGTTTTCAAGTAGGTAGTGGGGGGCATTCATAGTTCATTAAATTAATTTTTTGGTTACACAAAAAATTGTCACATGAACGTACCACGCTTTGTATGATCCAGAAATCGCTGTCCTGAGTCTGGGTGTCTTTGTACGTTTCAGATGTGTATAAAAAGTTTATCTCGATACGGGAGTTTTTTGATGCGGGAGTTACATTGCTTTGAAAAAAATAGAAAAATGTAAAATCTTATTCATAACGGTGTCTAATAAAATGCATTTAAGTAAGAAGGAAACAATAATTACCTTATTAAATATCACTTTAATTTATAAAATAACTAAAAACTCCACCATTGTTAAAAACAATAAGGAACATGTACCACCTTCGGTGTATCATCGACGCCCGTTTACTTTTTTATTGTAACCACCCAGCCCACTCTCCTCCCGTCTTCCCCCACAACGCAGCATTTCCAAGCCATTTAATATTAATGTGCATTTTCGTGGAGAGGAGAGTTTCGTATAAAGCCCCAGTCTGCGAGTACAGTGCTACGAGGAAGTCGGGCTAGAATGGACAATATGTTTAAATTTTAATTATTCAAACACATGGAACAATCAAATTGCGCTGACATAAAAATTTGCTTCCATGCTGATTACTTTTGTTTTATTTCAAATGAAGATTAGACAAGATTACTTTAGAGTAATCTGATCCTATCTTATCTAAAAACAAAGATAAGGTAGGTATCCTGGCCATCAAGATAGGTGATGACCAGGATACCTACCTTATCTTTGTTTTTATTCTTTGTTTTTATCCAAAACAAAAGTTTTGATGGTTGGTACTATATAATGCCAACATAAAATAGTACTGTGGTACTATTTAAATTATTTATTTAGTTTTACTTAGCTGTACTATAGTTACAACCATAAAAGATGAGAGGAACTTTATTTTTAAGAAAAAATTATATACTAATTTAAAGAAACCGTAAAAAGACCATTTTACCTATCTTAGTTTACCTATCTCCTTTCGCCTTATTGGTTTGTGTTAAAGTTGACCAAGGATGACCGCTATAGATATGTAAGGTTTGTTATTCTTTTTATATTTTATTAAAGCCTGCCAAGGTGACTATTCTCTATTATTTCTTATTAAAACAATTGGTGAATTTTGTTACGACTTTAAGTACTAACGCGAAAATGTATTTATCATGGCTTCATGTACTTTAACAAGTAGTAACGAACAGTATTAAATACGGCCCAAAACGTTCAAATATGCAAATTGGCAAAAATATACTTGAAATGTTAGTAGATTTTGTGCCTATAGATGCACAAGCATAACTACAAAATCATGATACACTTTTATATCCATATTTTATTAATAACACAATTTTTAGGACTAAAAATAACAATCAAAAGCAAAGATGATAAAATAGAAAATGAATTATAAGTAAATCTTATTGGCTATTTCGCACGATCCTTTCCTCCCCACTATGCAGAGTTGCAGAGACGGTAGCCGGCCTTATATAGGATTTATTACTCGTAGTTAAAAGTAGTTCGTAAGGCCAACAGTAGTTCGAAACAGCCATTTCCAATAGATAAAGCTTCGAGACAGATTCCAAATACATTAGCCTGTGACGCCTATAACAGCGAAGGGGTGAAACTATTAAAAATTCCAGAGAACCGTCGTATCGTGGTGTATTTTCGGAGATCGTGAGTCGAGTGCATGACACGTTTATTAGAAAATTTCACCCCCTGAAGGTTTTAGAAGCTTTGTATAAGTAGGTATCAGCATAAGTTGATGTCAATATAAAACTGTGAAGTGGTGAAGAATGTTAGTGTATGTAAAGCAGGCACCACATTTCGCTATGCGCTATTCGTTATGCGGGTTATTCGCGCGCATACGGCGAAGTGTGGAGAGTATATTCGTTTCGTTCACCATAAAAATGACAATGACACATCTCTACAACACACATATTTGCCTTATTTGATGCTTATTTGACATACCAGTTCGAAGTGTGGATGGCATGTTTGTTGTTTGCGCGCATAACTAATATTTGGGAAAATACGGCGAAGACACTTAACGAATAGAGCATAACGAAGTGTTGTGCCTGCATAACAGCGTAATGCACTTCTAAGGTTGTTTCCTTACATTATAAGTTTGCAAATTTACATGCATGCAATGTACTGTACTACATTGTATGCATAAACTGATTGCAGTGAGATTGGTGAAGCAGGAATAGTAGCTTAAACTTTATCTTTAATCTCCTTACTAAAATTATGATGATGATGAAGACTTGATGATGAAATTAGACATTTATTACAAGAGACTTCATAGTAGTTTGTATACTTATGGTAGCTACATAAATTTTCATGTCAATCCAATTACTTACATTAAGCACATGGATTTCATTGAAAATATTCATTTGTTAGAAATTCACATCGACGGTACTAAAGTACTTATCAGGTGAGGGTAGAATAGGGTGACAATAGCCTGGATGGCGAATCGTAATTCCTATTTTACAAATGGTCCACGATTTATACGACACCTTCGTGATTATTCCCAGTACCACCATAAATTACCTGAGTTCGGTTCTAAGAGGATTTTATTTTTGGATTTATAAAGGCGATTTTGTAATTCGATTGTCTGATGAGGGTAACGGATGGTTATTGTTTTATTAATTAGATTTGAAATTCTGGTTGAAATCCTGAAAGATATATGTATAATGTATAAAAGAAGGTACTCGTTATAAATTTTACGATAAAAATACAATAACTCTCACGATTAGCATTCAGATCATATCTCGTTGAACTTCGATGTGATGGTTGTTCCTAACAAAGAAAATAAAATAAGTTAAAATGTCAAAGTCATTGGTAAACCTGAGCAATTAGTTTAAACATTAAAGGTGATAATTGCTACGGTGTAAGATGGACAATTGAATAAAGAAAATAATCAATTTATTGGTTTATAAAAGGCTTCGTTTGGTAAAATAATTGCAAAATTCAACAAGACAGACGAGAGACAATTTACTGTTATTTCAATTAGCCCATTTAA
The DNA here is from genome assembly GCA_932526445.1 of Phragmatobia fuliginosa. Classification (NCBI taxonomy): domain Eukaryota; kingdom Metazoa; phylum Arthropoda; class Insecta; order Lepidoptera; family Erebidae; genus Phragmatobia; species Phragmatobia fuliginosa. The sequence goes on along the minus strand of OW052071.1, from coordinate 8,702,308 downwards.
TTTCTTGCGCCGGTGAGGTATATTTCCAGTAGTGGACTGCAACGGGCTGATGATAATGCTGATTTTTTTAAGGAGAGGCCTATATCCCTGTAGTTGACTGTTAAAGGGCGATGATGATAATGATCTGAAAAAATGAGTGTGATCCTAATCAATAAATAGCTTATCATTCAATTTGATGATGACACTTTGATAGTGTATGGCAAGGCATTATCTTCTTCAGTATACAATATTCTAGTTTTGAAAAACCGTTTTAATCTTTTAATTATTAAATACCTTTATCATGTTTACTTATGACCAAGTTCAGATAAGTTAACATTTTCCTTTTTTTTGCCTATACGTTAGGAGTGCATTTCATATGTTTTTAATTTCTCGTCAAAAGCAGGGTTTGCTTCAGTATGATAATAACCCTACAAACTGGAAATACTCTGTAACTGCTTCTTACTTAATTATTTATGACCATTATTAACCCACAAAAATCATCATACTTCATCAAAATCACCACCAGTCTTAAAATGCTGAACACGAGGATCTCCTTGAAAAACCTAATTTGGTATAATAATCCATTTGAATATATAAAGTTGGAACAAAATCTCCCTTCTAAAAGACTAGGTTAGATGGGTTGATATATCTCTCTTTCTCACTGTGCGGTGTTGTTGTCCTGCATAGTTTTCAGATGAGTATTATAAGAACCTAAGGACGAATAGGGGTAATGAAACTTACACATATTCACATGATCTGAAATACATCAAATTTTGTTTTATCCAAAACAATGACTTTCAACGCGTTCACCTGACATTCAAAACACAACACCAGTTGCAAAGTATAAATGCCAAATAAAATGCAATATAAATAAGTACCACAAAGAACTAATCAATTAACTAATTCAATTAAAATAAATTAAATTTATGTGTCATTAATACCATAGTTGTCAATGAATAATCAAGAGTAAATAATATCATTATTATTTAATAAATATTTCAGTTGTCTTACACACCTCGCCATCTAGTCCCAAACTAAGCAGTGCTTGTATTATGGGTACTAGACAACTGATAAATAAATATATAAACATACTTTTTTTGTACATGGAAAATACCCAAACTCTGAAACAAATATTTGCGGATCACACAAACATTTGGTACGACCTGGGAATCGAACCCGAAACCTCTTAATCAGCAGCCGCATACGCTAACCACTAGATCAACAAGGCAGTCAAATTAAAATACTGCTGGGTGGTAAATGATGCCGTAGGCTGATAAGATGTAACAATACCAGTGCTAACAATACCACAGCAATTTAAATAGGTTAATTTTTCATTAATCAGAAAACCTTGACTTCTTTGAACTACATTTATTCTCTTATTTTGCGCTTCGCCATTATTTATCGGATCCAATAGCATTCAGAATATTTACTATTAGTCCAGTCAATAAAAGCTTAACTTTGCCATTTTGGTTGAACACTTGCAACCAACGCCAAAATTTCCGTAAGTCTTCGTAGATTAATATACTAAAATTGCAGGGTGCTGCAATACCGGCAAAGGGTGCAAATACATTGCAAAAGGGTGCAAAAACAACTTTTTCGTCTATATCTCGCGATTGGCTGGAAAAATAAAAAAAAAATCTACTACAAAATTGTAGGAAATTAAATCCCCTACAAAAACTTGGAAACGTATTTTCGCGTATCTCTCATAGTTTTTGCACAAAATGCATTTAAAGGTGCAAAATGAAAAATTTACTACATAATTCATTGGGATCCAAATGATATGTTTTGGGCATTTTTTTTTATTTTTTTACACCTTTTTTCAATTACCTAATAATCTTGGCAAAAAAAAAAAAATTTAAATTTTATTATATGACTAGCTGACCCGGCAAACTTCGTACCACCTCAGAATAATCATTAAAATATTATGCTTAGTTATTAACTGATACTGATAAATTGACAGCAGTCACAGCCACCTAACGGGCCCCGGCTGGTACGGCCACAGTCGCTTTGTTCCTGCATTTTAAATCTGTAATACCTTCAAAAATATTAATTTAAATTGCATACTGTAAAGGGTCATATTAATCTATATTAGATGCATAAAGTATTTAAGGTACTTAATTGGATAAGAATTGTATTGCTTATAATCGTTTCGTAAATAATCCATTACTTCTAGTTAAAAGAAAGAAAGTATTGTAGAACTTTTTAAGGTGTATGATACTGTAGTACATTATTTTGATCTATCTCGTAGGGTACAGCCAGCGTTTGCAATGTAAGCGTAAAAAAATGGGTTTATTTCCGACATCACATTAAAAACTTCTAAAATTATCAATGTTTCTCTACTTTTATGCATGTATTATACATATAAACCTTCCTCTTGAATCATTTTATCTAGTAAAGAAAACGGCGTTGAAGTCCGTTGCGTAGTTTTAAAGATCGAAGCATTTATACGGACAGACAGAGAGTGGAAGCGGTTTTGGCTTATACTAAGTAGTGATAATTTAATTTTAGTATTTTTTTATTCCATTGGATTCAGAGCAAAATAGCATTTGAAACGTATATTTGCAGTATATATTACCTCTCCATTTACCTGAGCTATTATAAATTTAATTTCAGGGGGATGTTTATAATAATATATCACTGGCGGAGAAAGAGCGTGGTTTATTTTATATTATTCTTTCTACTACTATTCTACTCTTTTGCTCCCACTGATTCCAATTTTCTATATATGAATCTTCAATATAAGAGCGAATAGGGAGAATAAGACAAATATGAGACCCTTGCTCTTGACGTAAGTAGTTCCATTCAAGATCTATAGGATAGGATCGAAAACTAGGACCCATGTGCTCGAATAAGACCATACGTTTCTTATTAAGAGCGAAAGAGATAGAGATTTAGACAAAAATGAGAACCTTGCGCTCGACGAAAATAGTACCATTGAGAACACACACACATGCGCTTGTTTTTCTATCTCGCTGAGTGCAATGAGTAAGACTGCAGCAGACAATGATCAACTAACTGTTTGTCAGTTACTGTCACTATACTCCAAACTGTCGTTTCACTGATATTTCGTTTTTGTGCGTCTAACTGTCCAAAAGTGTTTTTTTGCAAAATAAACTTGATTCACTGTTTTCAATTTAAACGAAACAATGAATCCTTCATTTTTATGTTCTATTTGTATGAAGAAAACGTAAGATGCAACAATTGTTGTGAAAAGTATGCAATCCTATCAGGATTGCATACTTTACAATCAGTATACAATCCTCTCAGGATTGCATACTGATTGTAGTGATTGGTATGGTAAAAGTGAAGACCTCAGTGAAATGGCTAAGAAAACAATTATCACTGTATGCGCAGAAATTTTACAGGACAAAATAAAGGAAACTCTTTACGAAACAAAAAAGTTATCTACAACCGGACAAATTCCCTGATAACGTTGTATCAGAAATACCTCCACTATTAACTTGCTTCCTACATAAATTATTATTAAATGACGAAAATATCCTGTAAGATGAATGTCCTGTTATCCCAAAAATAGACAGTATTGGCTATAGTATTATTTCAGCACTTCGTCCTAAATCCTTCATTCGTTTCTTCAACTAGCTGTTGAGACATACATTTATCGAAAAACAGGATCGATGTTAGTAATCAATCTACTAAGCAAACTGGGTGTTTGCACATCATACCATAATATTCAGCTTCATGAAGCTTCATCAATAATTTAACCTCAGAAGACTATAATCGCCGATTCCCCGGTCGTCCGGCACTAACTGCGCAAACACTGGGCCGTTTGGCCAGGGACTACAAGAGACGCTGCCAAGAGTGGACGGCCCCGGAGCACCTATTCTGCCGAGAATATCGCAGCTGTTGCTGAGGATGTCGAGCTGTCACCTGAAACATCAACCAGACGCCGTACCTAGCAATTAGCCATCAGCCGGTCGTCCCTAAGGTGACTTTTGGTCAAAGACCTGCGCATGTCCGTGCATCAGCTGCTGCCTGTCGATCACCAAACGCATCGAGAATCGCATGGGCGTAGGCTACTACGCCCATGCGATTCTCAATCTCGAGGACGAAGTAGACGATTTTTCGACCAAAATAATAATGAGCGATGAGGCTCATTTCCACCTCAGCGGGTACGTGAGCAAGCAAAACTATCGCTTCTGGGGCACCGAAATTCCACGAGTGTAGCACGAGGAGCCATTACACCCGCGAAAAGTGACTGCATGGTGCGCTGTTCAAGCTGGAACAGTCATTGGTCCTTTTTTTTTCGAGGACGCCGCTGGTCAAACGATAACAGTGAACGGTGCGCCCTATATGGCCATGTTAACCGAGTTTTTTCTGCCACAATTGAACGAATTAAGACTGGAGAACATGTGGTTCCAACAAGACGGAGCAACGGCACACACTGTGCGAGACACGAGCGATATTCTGTAAGCGGCGTTCCCGGGTCGCCTCATCTCTAATTTTGGCGATTTACATTAGCCCGCAAGATCGCCCGATTTAACCGTTAAAGACTTTTTTGTGGGGTTTTTTGAAGTCCCGTGTTTACGTGTACAAGCCCGAGACCCTGGAAGCCCTCAAGGACAACATTCGACATGAGTGCGAGAATCTGTCGCCCGAAGTTCTCGCTGAAGTGATGAAAAATGCCATAAAACGAGCCTGTATAGCAATCGATTGTGGCTGCGCCCATTTGGCCGATATCATCTTCTCGACTTCACTATTAAAATTCTAAAGGTTCAAATAAACATAATCAAAAAACAAAATCGAAGTTTTTTATTTAGAAAAAAAATTGAGAGCCAAACAACATCGGATGACTTCTTTTGGCCCACCTTGTATAAGAACCTCAGGTGGTCAGGAGACTTTTCATTGTTTAGGAGACATAGCAGTGTACACACCAGCAAGTAGTGTTTGATATAAAAGAACTCCAATGAAATGTAAAAAAATCTGCAGCGCAATTAGCATTTACAACAGATATCACCGATGAGATGTAAGGTGAGAGATTGCCTTCTGGATTAAAAAACATCACCTATGCAGATTCCAGTAAACTATGTTTAGGCATTTCACCTCTTGCATCGCCATCGTATATAACATTTCTATCAGGCATATTACTTGCCTCCCGTTCATTAGATGACCATCCTCCCAAATTTGAAAATTTGCAAATTTGCGCTGAATCCGATGGAATAAAAAAAATATTAAATAAAAATATCATTTAATTAATAAAATTGAAATGAACTTTTTGTCAAGATTATTAGGTATTTGAAAAATGATATAAATAAGTAAACAAAAATGTCCGAAAAATATTAATTAAATCCCAAGGAAACATGTAGGATCGCTTCAAAATGAAAAAAAAAAATATTAATAATAATATTTTTACAATTTTGCACATTTAAATGCATTTTGTGCAAAAACTATGAGAGATACGCGAAAATACGTTTGCAATTTTTTGTAGGGGATTTAATTTCCTACAATTTTGTAGTAGGATCTTTTTTTATTATTCCCGCCAATCGCGAGATATAGACGAAAAACTTGTTTTTGCACCCTTTTGCAATGTATTTGCACCCTTTGCCGGTATTGCAGTACCCTGCAATTTTAGTATATTAATCTACGAAGACTCACGGAAATTTTGGTGTTGGTTGCAGGTGTTCAACCAAAATGGCAAAGTTAAGCTTTAATTGACTGGACTATATGATAATGAATTAGATACTCCATGACAGGTATGTGATCAATTTCCATTTGTGCCCAATGTGCCCATGCGCAGTGTCATCTGGCGTTGAAAGAATATTTTATTGCTTCCTTTCACCACACCTCAAGCTTGCTTTTTATATAAAATAAGTAATATTAAGTTTAAAATCGAAAGTGGACGACAAGTTTTTGAGGTTTTTAAGACATTGAGGAATAATGGTTATAATTGATAAGAATAGGAGAATATATTAATCTTTAAAAATAAATAAAATATGCATGTATATAGAAGTATGTATGTACCTATAAACGGTACTTACCTACGGTGTAAAATCATTTTTTTTAGTTTGTCTGTTTGTTTGTTTAGGCTAATCTCTCGAAGGTTTGGACTGATTTTAACGGGACTTTCACTGACAAACAGCTGACGATATAAGGTGTAAGTGTGTAACTTAGGTTACTTTTCTTTTAGAGTAACTTTGCCCTACCGTCTTACCCGCGGCAATTGGAATAATCATTTATATTTAGAAATCGTTGACTAGCATTGTTATCAACTAGTAGCAATATAATAGCACAAGTAATTATTTTTTCTTTTATATATTTATGTGTGATACCTGTGCACAGATAGCATATAAATACAAACTTAGGTATATGTGAATAATACACGTTATCTTGTTTATCACCTAAACGTTTCTAGCAGTTTGACTTTAGAATTATTTATCTGTGCCAAAGTATTTTTATTTATTACTAACATCATGAAAAAATCTAAAAAATCAAGAAGCCATAAATTAATATAAAATCAATAAAAACTGATTAGATGTCGAATTTTTCTACCGATTTCGATATCCGAATCTATCGTGGTAAAAGAAAAAATGAACGATGTACAAGGCGTGCCCGTCACGGTACGTCAAATACTTAATTTATAGGTGGAAGTGTTAATTGCAGTAATGAATAGCTAACATTAAGTGAGTATTGCTTATCAATACATCTATTTGTTCATGTTAAACGGCGCTTATGTTAATTTGAGGAAGTTTGCTTCAATGGGCACGGTATGTTGGGATCGATCGTTGTTTATCTCTACACTTATAAATGTATGGTGTGGACTTAAATATATTATGGTTACACAAGTTTTAACATAGGTGGGTGGGATTTGATGCGATCAGTTATTATTAAAATATGGGAGAGATCTACGTCCAGCAGTGGTCTGCGATACACCAGATGAAAATTTTATTTTAGATATGTACGACATTAAGGCAAGCTATGAAGCAAAAAAAAAAATGTTGATAAAATTATAGGTTGAATTATACCAAGCTATATGGATAATTTTCATTACTTCAGGGTTCATTTGAAATTTGCAATATCTATTCTGTTTCTAACTATATTACACGGTTGTAGGGTGTTTAAGACTGTTTCATATAGGTAATTACAAATTGCTGAAAAAAGAGTAAAATTTCTACAAGAGACTACGAAAATTACTTATTTTCAACAAGCTATTTTTAATACCTATCACCTGATGGTAATTGACTACCGACGCCCAAGAAATACAAATATTTTTTGAGTTTTAAGTGGGTTGCCGCCCTTCAACTTTGCCCTTGGCATGGCTTGTCTATAGCCACTTTTGTGAAACTAAATTAAAAAATATCGTAACGTCATATTTAAAATGTTACTTTTTAATTCATAATGTTGCCGTTGCTATAAAATAACAAAGAAATAAAGCAAAACGGCATCAATTAAATTACTTTATTCTAGGCTGTCATGGCTACATTTTTATAAGCCACAAAACAAAAAAAACGCTATGCAAATGAATCGTGTTTTTAACTACGTTGATGAAAGTTATCTATTCCGATGTTTATCTATCTAAATTATAGTCAACTAAACGGCTATTACACGCCAATTAACCAGACTGTGTTTTATGTTAATTAGATGCACCCCAACTACATATAAATTATCATTCAAAGCTTCTTGTTACCCATTAGTAGTACTATTTAGTCAATGAATAATTATCGCCTTAAAAGTATCTGTTTTAAAACTTTATTTGACATATTTAACAGTTAAACTACGTGTTGAATATGTCACTAACTATAAACGTTGATAAATATTGTCACGTATTAGAATTACAAATTTTAATTTTAGAATAGCTAGCGCTAAATACATACATGATGTTGGTTATATTATGTTTTTTTTAAGATAAGATAACTTCTGCATTCGGAACATATAGGACTCTAGAGATATACATGAAATGGACACAAAAAACACACAGACTGAGAACAACAATTTGTGGATTACACAAAGTGTTGTCCTATGTGGGATTTGAACCCACATCACTTGAGCAGTGGAAAGTTGCCTAGCGATAGCTGAAACCCCTAGCCCTACCGTGCAGTATTTTACCAAGACCTTTCTGAACATCTTACATTTAAGTTCAGTGAGTTAAACTATCACCAACAGAACTTAACAGTACAGTGCTGAACATAGGCCTCTCCTTAATGAGGAGGCAAAAGTGAGGAAAAACTAAATCTCTATTAAATTTCACTTTATCGAAGTCGAGTCACAGCTTTTCCTTAGTCTCGGAAATAAAAGTACGATACTTTATTAAAACGATTTGTCATCTACTCCGCAGTACCTGACCGAAGCGATATTGATGAAAATGCACATTTTTTTGTAACGAGCGAAGGATTAATAGTTGACAGGAAGACTTGGCTCGCATAAATATCTCATTAGTCAAAGATTTATTACATAAGCAGTCACGAAACTGTAAAAAAAAGTTTGGAAGAAAACGTTTTTGATAATTACTTGTCAACATGCGATTGTCTATTTGGAGCTCGATGTTGGTTAATTTCATTTTTTTATTTACTGCAATATATCATTTTGTTAATGACTCCGTAATGAAGAGTGATCACGAATGCTATTCACAAATTTGCCAAAGAAATTTCCAAAATTAAGTATTTTTATAAGCTTCGTAAATTGGTTTAGGCAATCGTTACTTTAAAACTAATGAGTGTCTAAATGTAGCACCTGAATAAAGTGTTTTAATTGGCACTTATCCTTACTAACTGTCTAAAATATTTGAAATGTAAAATTATCTATCTGTCTGTTGCGCTTTCATGCCATAACTACTGAACTGATTTAAATGCAATTTAATACACAGATAGCCTAGAGTTTGAGAAAGGACATAGGCTTCATTTAACAGCTATAAACGACATACTCGCGGGCGGAGCCACGGGGGCAAGTTAGTTGTTAATGTTTTTCAAAAATGTATTTATCATACTTTTTAAATTTTAACTGTACCTGTACTTGTATCTGTAAAATAGATTCATGACTTATTTCGACAAAGTAATGAATTTTTGAAGTTATTGTAAGTATGAAAATGCAAATTTTTTTGTAACAAGCGAAGAAATGGCAAACGTAGTGTAGGACGTCCACAGATCAGGTGGTGTAATGATTTGCGCAAGACGGCTGGTAGGAGATGAAGTATGAAAAACTAAATTCTATTATACAACATTAAAAAACCTGACAGAATGGGAAATATTGTTCATATAAACATGGAATAATATATGATAAAGTACTAGCTAAGGTAGATCATTTCTAAACAGATAATTAATCGGTCAACCTATGATTTGTCTACGAGTGTAATAGAAGTTATAGGAACAAAAATATACAAGCTGCGAAGGATAATATTGGTTTCGGTTGTAGGAAAATGCTTTTACATGACATCTATTTTATATTAAGACATGTAACAAAAACGTTGTACACCTTTTTAAGAAAATCACGATCATGGAGTAGTTTAGTGCAGAATGCAATAAGTTTTATGCAATTATGCCTTAAAATACATACACTAAATCAATAATAATAAAACATTACACACACTGCCATTTGTACGAGTATTTGACACACACACGCATAGATACTCTTTTCTCAAATTAATATTGTAGCGTAGTCTTGGCGAAATCAGTGATTCTTTGATAATAGAACTTTAATAATGTTGCCACTTATAATTCAAATTATTTATGGTCAAATTGGGACCACTTAGCTACTACTAGTGTGAGTAATTGTACAATGTGAACTTAATTTATTTTTGTATGTTATAAATAAATATTTATATTTAGTTTGTAATCGACATTAATATCCATATCGCTGTGCACCATAAATAAAGTACCTATGCATAGCTTAAATAGCAGTAGCTACCAATATCACCTGTTTTAAATTAGTTCTAAATACTCTCTAAGTTCCGTAAATGTCCTACTTAAAAATTCTTTTGTTTTAATTCCTAACAGCTGTTTGATACGACAGCAAATAAAAAACCGCTATTAAAATTCGTCCCCCGATTGAACCGATAAGCAAACACTAAGCACAGGAAAGATGACATTCGGTGAGTATAAAAGTCGAAAGGAATCGGTATGCGTACTAATAATTTATCGACGGCTTGACCTCGCTTCATTTACATTAAACAAATTGTTAATTTTTTGATAGCTATCATCCGGAACAGATGGTCGGATCCAGGTAGCTCTATCACAGACAATTTTCGACTTTATATCTAACTTCTGTGGGTTAAAGTTTGAGCGTTGCTATGGTGAAATTCTTCAAAGTGTTTTTTTATGTTTACAGAGTAATAATTGTGGAAGGTAAGCATGGCATGTGCCTTGGTTATGAGACAGGTTGACCACATGTGGTGCAATCTGCTAAGTATTTTATCGTACATTTTAGATTATAATTTGACGGGTATCGTTTAAGTTAATGAAATTTGTTTTGTGGCTCTAAGCGTTGCCGGGCTGTGAACATAAGTTAGGATCGGATATATTAAAAATATGAAATTTGATATGTACTTTAGTTTTATTGAAGTTATTTAGTTTTACGGAATTACTTTTGTATATTAGTCAATAATAATTATCTTTTCTTAGAATAAAATCTCTTCGATTTTGAATACTTATCAGTTCTCGACTTTTTTACTATATTTTAATTACATACTTTCAAAATCTGCGACAACTTGTAATGTTTCAGGTTAAAGCTATATATTACTAGCTTTTGCCCGCGGCTCCGCCCGCGTATTTGTCGGCTATCGCGGTAAAAAGTAGCCTATGTCCTTTTCCAAGCTTCCGTCTATCTCTATACCCAAATTCATCAAAATTGGTTTAGAACAGGCCAGACAGACAGAGTTACTTTCGCATTTCTATTACATATATTAGTATGGTATGTTAAGACTGCAAATTACCCATATCTTTCATCATTATTTTAAATGTGCCAAAGTATCTCTATCCTCTTTGATGGAAATAAGGAGTACAATACAATCCAAAAGTTCTAGTTTCATTTTTACGTTAATGTAGGTTTTTGTTTGGTATGCTTGAGATTTGCTACATATTTCTATTAAAAAACGCGGCATCGTGGTAGAAGAAACAATGTATGATTTCATCACGACAATGTGACTGCAGCTGCCTGCTGACTGAGCAGTAGTCTTTCACTATTAAAAGGCAAATGCTTGACTGCGTTGTACTATTCCCTTTTGTGATATATCTACCTGGTTCTGTAGAGATATGTATTTCTTTGAAAATGGCTTACATAAGCACTCTAAAATTGTCGTTATTTATGAAATTATTAAACATTAAAACGTGCACGTGCATCATAAACAACAGCAATGTGGAAAGCGTCCCATGTGTCTGGGACTAAAGTACGACATTTATTCACACAAACCATTACCGAGCGCCACCGAAAGTGCCATTAACATAAAAGTACGAAAACAGAAACTACTTTCAAACTCAATATCAGAATCTTTTGTGTAGCAAATCTACTCTCGGAGCCCTCGGTTGGCGGCCATCCGTTAACACATTGATTATACATCAAGGAAAATAAAAAGGAAATAGCACCACGAAAAAAGTCGAACGTAACGTTACGATTTCAATCAGACAAAACGTTTTGCGTTTTTATGGTGGCACGCCATCGGCGACTATCTCGTTCCGAAACAGATTATTTCTCATTTGATTTATGGCGGTTGAATCTTCCAACGATATTATGTTTTGGTCATCCATTCGATTCCTATTTGAATGCTGAACGCCGAATGGGGTGGTATGAGACGGGGTGGCACTCGTACTATATTAATCTCAAATCCATTTGTTGTAATCTGCATTCGATAGTGGCGCTCTACACTGTCGCGTTAAGGTTGAAATTCGTCTCGATTGTGTATATGAGTTAGGACGGTTCAGAGATCGCCAACCGATAGAGGTGAGAGATGAAACAGTAGCATCGAATTCATTTCGGCGATGTATAACTCTGTCTCGTTCGCACGCCCTGCGGGAGACTGGGCCCTAGTATGTATCAGATTTGGGTTTTATCGTTTTATTGCTTATTCTTTTTAGATTTTCAGCGGCGAAGGCATATCATTTTATTTTTAATGTAAGGCATAAATAACCGCGCAACCCGCCAGTGACTAAAAGTAATGGCGGTGGTTAGGAAAATATGCGGAAGTGAGCACTATTTCTTATAATGTAATAAAGGAGAATTGATGTCCATTTTATTGTAATTGAATGTCAATGAATTTCAAACTCTGTCAAGCAATAAACACGGAAATACAGGTATATAAAATAAATAATTTAGAAAATCTAAATACGATCTATTCAAAAGCTAGGTATCTAGTGAAACTTTTTAGTCAATGAACAATAGGACGCGTTTCATAAATTAGTCACGAACGACGTCAATCAGATATATTAAGGTTTCATAAATTGCTGCTCAATTTGTGTGGAGTGATTTTAAAGAGCGGAGGGGTGATTTACTTGAGTAAGTATTTTGCAGCGAAATATTTTGTCGTCGGTTTGCCGCATCTGGCGTAGGTCCAGTCGCCTGATGACAGCTTATGAATATTTTTGGCAAAATTTTACGTTCAAAGTATTTTCCTTGTTGAACTTTTAGTTCCAAATTAAACTTTGTATACGACATCGTTTATTTATATGCACGGCGAACGTCTTAGAATGAAAACATTGTAAATTGTAAAAAATATATGACCTAAGATAAAGACTACTTCTACTTATCCGTCTAAATCTTTATGTCATCTAAAGAGAACGATAAAATACCTCCATTTATTTACGCGTAACCTTTCTCACCCCGTGCTTAAGTTGCTTAACAATAGACTATAGTTCTTTCCACTCAATAATAGATGCCGCTAGGTGGCAGTGTGCTCAATGTCATTCGGTGCAACCCCTCACCACATGGGGCGCCACGATCGCCCATTGTTCCGAGCCCAACATCAAACACAATTCGATAACGCATAAATTCAACGGGTTTCGAATCTGTTGTTTTATCTCAGTAACGTATGGACACTACGAGAAGTGAGTCCGTATGATATCTTGTTGTTTGTTTTTCGTTTATTAATGAAATATGTCGCTTGATGCACACAGCCGTAGCTTTATTTTATTATTTTAGTTACCATTTGTTATCACGACTTTATCGGCTGTATAGAACAGGGATGCATCGAAAAGTAAATTATGAAGGCATTGTTTGAATCAGATGTCTTTAGTGAGGAACAATAGGATCGTATAATTTTTGCTTTCAGTAATAAATTTAATATTAACAAACACTGTTTAATTCAAGATCGTTTTGAATCTCCCCGACAAACTTTCAAGTTTTCATTTCATCCTTAATTTTATGCGGTGTCGTTAATCCATCGATATTAGGTGGAGTGCAAACATTGCGGTATTCAAGTGCCATTCGTGGTATTGAAGGGTAACGACTAATGAACCGGAGCAAACTTTCGCTATTTATTACGAAAACTTCAAACTTTTTGGTTTGCTCTTGAATTAATCCTTTCTTTCAACTTTATATATTTGACTCTTGTAACATAATGTTAGATCATTGTGTGTTCACTGTTTGTTATATAGACAAAAGTTGCTATTTTAAATTTAGAAAACAGGTGACATAATTTCGTCTATAAATTGCATCGTTCCCGGCGCAAAAGTGCTCATAAGGCTGTCAGTTGCCTCGCTGAATTGCAATAGACATCCTTTGCACCAGGAACGAGTCAGAGCGGGAGTCAACACATGTATGCGTAATTTGCCGACAAATTTCTGAAATCAACTTTTTCTCTCTCCACCAAAATGTGTACAAAATTGAAATGCGTCTCCATTGCGGCATACTTTAATCACTTCCTATCGTCACCGTCAACGCCTCGCTGCCGCCGAGGCGTTGACGGTGCGACTCAGATGCAAAGTCGCGACTCTAGTAGCGTCCCACACCAAACACTTGCCCTTCTTCCACGGCACCAGAGTCAAGCTATCCGGATGCTATCCGTCACATCTGCTAAGACCCGGCGCCTCCAGAAGACAGGGTACATTGGCTGATACTAGAGCCCTTCGCAGAATGATGTTGAGGGCATGATGTCGCGAAAATCTACCAGTGCATCGACGGCAACTCAGTGCGTGATGGCCATCAGCCTCTACCAAGGTGCCGCATGGGCACCGATGAGGTATCACACACCATGCAGCTCAGGCAAAGAGCCACTGCCACTCGCAAAAAGACATCGTCTACCAAGGTACCCAAGTGAGGTGACGGAAGAGCGTGTAACTAGGCCTCTGATTCTGATTGCGATATATCAATCTCGCCAGATCAGCGCCCATAACATCCTCCAATATTCCATATATTAGTTAAATATTTATCATCTTCCTGACCTTTATAGTCTCCCAGATTATTTAGGGTCAACTCCTAGTTCAACCTTTTTTTTTTCTTTAAACTAACCTAAGTGACTACTCTGCCTGATGGAAAGCATCATCATCATCAGCATGGAGTATAATCCAGCTGTAGGAGTCAACATCCTCATTGCGAGGGTAGGCAATGCAGCATGGTTACCCCTACCATGGCGGCCTGGTCAGATAATTATGTATGACGCAGAAAGATTGGGCCTCCGGTCTCACACTCACCAAATACGACAGCAAGAATGCTGTCATTATTAGGATAGTTTTCTGTATGAGGGTAGTAATGCCCCAGTCGAGCGTTCCCATTCGTGCTAAAATCAGGGTGACTCTACTACCTACTTTTATCTGAAGGGGTCTAGAAGGAGATAACACCCTGGCCTTCTCCCTAAACACAGGCGCAGAGAGATCACACCGTGTGGTTTTAGTCGGTTCGAGTCCGACACACCACCCCGCCGTAAACCCCCGGCGGGGTGACGGCCCATGGGGATTTCCACACGTAAAAAAAAGGGACGTATGGTCATAACCTTCTCCTGAGAGGAGGCCAACTTCCTAGCCAAGTTGCAAACGTTGCTTTCTTATGCACTAGTTGTATATATATTCGGACACTGACTTCCCAATAAAGATTGCCACAGATGACCATGATAACCGGGACCGACGGAACGTGCTCACCGAGGCAAGATTTGAAATACCTCCAAATTCCATGCTTCATATTGTTATTTAGAATTTCCTTTTAAGAAAATCTGAACAGATCTCCGATCCGAAAATCTAATTTGGGATCTTTTGATCAGCATTTGCATACGCTAACTGCTAGACCAACGAAAATATTAATTTATTATGGAACTATAATAAATTATGACCAAATAATTAAACCCTAAATTATTGCTTTGAAAATAAAACAAAATTTTGTCTCTAACAAAAATAGAGTAGTGTCAAACAAAAATGTTAAAACATAGGTGTTCTGTTTATCAAAATTTATAATTTTATAAACTGATGAAACTAATTAAAAATATAAATGCCTAAATATAATCATTTCAGTTCTGTTGAATAATTAAGTTTTAATAAAAACTTTTGCAAGGCGACATGAATCCAACTAGTTCGGAGTTTAGATAAATCCAAGTTCGTTTTTTTTTTATCCAATTTAATTTTCAACAGATAACTACTTACCTACTGCCAAGTAATCACATTTACAACAAATTCATTAAAATGCTAACAAAAGCTCACAACAAGGACATTCGTCACGTGGTCCCCTTTAACCCTTTACTGTCGGCGTGGGTCCAAATCGCCCGCTGTGCTAAATCCAAATGAACGTAATAATTGACGCTGCCCACTCGCCAACGACCTTTGGGCATGTTTGACACGAATGTTAGCACAAAATTTAGTAGAGACATGTTTCACTGTTTATCGTTTAATATTTGAATAGTATTGTTATCATGTGCGTAGATTATTATTTTTTCGCATCTTGTTATTTATATATTCATAATACCTGGTGTTTTTATTTCTATTGGCAATAGTTACTATTTAAATAACAAAAATATTTAAAAAATCTAAACACATTTTTAGCTACAGTTTAGTCCTTTAATGACTAAATTTGCTTTTTATCAAAATTTATTCATGACAGTAGTTCCACATGTGCTGCGTAAATTCAGTACATGTGACTACATATTATATTAATGACTAAATAATAGTAAAGTTTTCGTCTCGAATATGTTCCAAGCGTGCTTTCTTATAATACTTTTTGAATTGAAATGTAACAATTCGTAGAATGAATTTGAAAGAAGTGAAAAGTAAAAATATATAACCTCTTTTCATTTATATTATCTTGCCCTACCTTACCTTATAATAATAATACCATTGCTACTTTATGTTCCGGTGAACGAGTAAACCTTTAACAAACTTGTTAATTCCTTTAACTCCAAATGAAGAACTTAATTCCAAACAATTATTTATGAAGACTTCTAAAACACTAAACCATGTCCTCCAAAATCTGTTCTCCTCCGCCCCTTATACTAACAAGTGAGGGTGACATAATCGCAGAAACAAATCTGGCTACTGGTGCTGCATGTAAATGATGATGATTAATTTGTTCTTCGCAAATGACAAGAAGGGTTAAAAGGCAAGGGTTGGTCGTAATTTTGCCACTTGTACCAAGTATCCCCGGTATGCAAGAGTAGGGTTAGAATTTGCACAGTTTAATTTCGACAGACGGTACTGTCTGATTGCCTTTGTCGATCCTTCGAGTTTGATGGAGAGATATTTCCGGTTTCAGCTATATTAATTACGATTGTGATAGAATACGGGACAAAGTCCGTTTTGATACGCAAAGTTTTGTTCTTTGATCTGATGTCGGGTTTAAATTTATTGTGATTATTGTTGCAGAAGATAATTGTATGAATTTAATTGTGCAAAATATATTGCGTGGTAACGGATTAAGAATACGGAATGCCGCCAACGCATTCATCTCATATGTGTTGCAAGAGGTGACAAAAGCAGCAAACTACTTCTACAGCATCACTGATTGCAACAAATTACATAAATTAAAATTACAAGAGAAGGAACATTTAAAATACCTTATGCTAACACGTCTGGCTAGCGTGCATCGCAGGCCAAAATATCCTTGCTGTGGAGTGGCCCATATCTACCACCAGTAGACTGTTAAAAGCTATTCATGACGATGATAAAATATATTGATAAGATGATAGAGGTAGGTTTATAATTTCTAACTTCTTTTAAGATTTACAACGAGAATTTTAATAAATGGAAACAGACAATTAACAAAAAATATTGTGACTTAAATAAACTACTGAACTTTTGTCGTTCTCATTGTATGCAGCATTAAGTTGACACACGCACGCACAATACATTACCTAATAACATATAAATTGAAGATTGAATCCACCACACCCATCACGATCTAAAAGCGTAGGCAATCCTTTAACATCGATCGTTCCCAGTCAGCGGTTTGCGAGACATTTGCAATATTCTTAAAAACATTCGGGTCCCGTCGGCTATCGAGTCTCACCCGACATCATATGGGAAAAGAATTTGCAATTCGAATAATAAGTTTCACTGTAGGGATCAACCAGATCATCTTATAGTTTTCAACGTTTAAGACGAAAGACGTACAATTTTAATTAGCGGAGTAGATCGTGAAAATGTATTTTTAAATGTAGTATGTACTAAAAATATGCTTTCTTCATTGATTTAAGGTAGACAGTGCTTTCTTCGTTGAAGGTGACGGATTAAGAATACAGAGTGTCACCACCCCTATTCATCCCGCGGGTGTCGTAAAAGGCAACTAAGGGATAAACTACGCAAGACAACATCAATGCAAGGAAAACTTGAAACCAACCCTATACCAACCCGTCTGGCCAGCGTGGTATAGTAGGCCAATACCTCCTTTCTAAGGAGAGGCCTATGTCCAGCAGTGGAATGTTAAAGGCCGTTGATAATGTTGATGATGATGATGACCACTTAAGATCAAGCGTATTGTATTGTATAATTTTTTGAGCATAAAAAATTGGTAATTTTATATTTTTATATTATTGTTAACTAGACAGTTTGCTGATATACACTCTGACAGAAAAGAAAACTTATTTTTATATTTAAACCTGCCTAAATGACTCATTGTGAATGCAAAAATGCAGTAGTGACCCAGCTGTGGCGGCCTACTGAGATGCTTCTGTATCATAAAGCCTATGGTCTCGTACTCACCAATGTCTTGTCATGTTTAATGACATCACTGTGAAACAGTGTGAAGGTAGTACTGCCCTGGACCAACCGGGACATTCGTGTTGAAATCTCTGTGGCTCTACTACCTTTTAATCGAACCTTTTAAAACTGAAACTAATTGTTTCAACAGTGCACGGAATAGAAGCACTTAAAGTAAATGTTTTTTTCCCGATTTTGCTACAATTTTAATTGATACTTCGCTTATTTTGGTCATTAAGTGATGATATATAGTCTATGACCTTTGCTGATTACTGGATAATCTAACAATAGATTTTTTTTCCAAATTGGACAGGTACTCCCTGATATTAGCGCGTTGAACTAAATAAAGAAACAAATTCATCAACTTTATATTGTTAGGTATGGATAATAGAAAGGATTTTTCTTCATATTTGTACTTCCATTTTAACCCCTATTTAGTCTTTTTATTCTTTATGAGCTGTCTGATGTATTTACTTTAAACAATGAAAAAATAAATGTGTTTTAAATAATTTCTTTTACAAATGAACATGTGAAACTTAATGACAACTATGGAGTCGGTACTTGTAGTTGAAATGTCATATATTTGTAAATGTCATTTATCATCCTATATTTATCATATAAAATATCACGCTTGTTTCTCCGAAAGGGTAGGCAGAGGCATTTAATACGCCTACTTTTCGCCAGTTTTTTGATCCCACGTAATAGATGGCGAACCTATTGCCGTTTATCGGGATTTTTTTTATTTATTTTTAAACCTAAGAACAGGTATGGGAGGGTACCTAGAACATTCGCTTTTAGAAATATAACTCTACAGTTTTTAACCAAATAAATGATTAAATAATGAATTGAATAATTATTCTATCCACTGTGATCCATTCGATTGTAATGGATCCTACCCACGTAGTAGATGTCATATCATCAAAACATTAACTTGAGTTGTTAGAGACTTTGGCGGCCAATGAAAAGAATAAAACAAGAAAATACAAACAGTATACACCTACGCAATCACGTCGAAAATTAAACAAAGACACAGGAAGTATGATCTCTTCAAGTTGAAAAAAAAACTAGATAAATTTAGAACCCATAGTAGTTTCAAAAGGTGGGCAGATGCGAGACAAGATCACGTCACTACTGACGTGTTAGTGCGCTTGCGCCGGCCCACACAACGCAATTAAGATAAACAGTGCAACGCACATCTTCTTAATAATAAAGTTTATGTGAGAGCAATTTTTTTCGCCACTGTTAGAGTAATCTGATGTTTCTTTAAATGTACCTAATCGTTTTTAATAAAAACTGTTATTTCTTTACATTGGTTATTTCAACTGAATAAAGTAGTTTTTCGTGACAAACACGTAATAAATCGTATTTTTAAAATACATTTAATTATATTCGGCAAACTGCCTCGTAGGTCTAGTGGATAGCGTATGCGACTGCTAATCAAGAGGTCTCAGGTTTTTGGATTGGTCCCAAATTTTGGATCGGACCCAAAAGTGTTTTAGGGTTTTTCTTAGGAAATTCATAGGAATTGGGAAGTTTGGCGGTGATTCACGACCGTGGATCGGAGAGCACGTAAAAGTCGTCGGTCCCGGTTGTCATGAGCCTCTATGGCAATCGCTATTGGGAAGTCAGTCCCCTTAAATTTACGGACGACTAGTTCAACCTTCAAATATCAGTTCTCCCTTAGGGTTGCCAGTCGCATCGTGGACAAATTGATATTTACGTAAAACCGGTTGAACTAGTTGCCCAAATTATATTGAAAATAAGGCTAGAAAGAAGATTTTACAAAAATTTAAGCAAGTTATCAAAACAATGTACTCACGGTATACTTTGTGTCTATATTCAAGGTATTGATTGAGAAAGTAGTAGCTCTAGTTTTCAATGTATTTTATATTAGCTTATCCAATTAGGTCCGATGCCAATCACTCCGTGGAAAAATGATATTCAGGTAAAACCTGTTGAACTAGTAGCTGACCCCAAATTATATTGGGGATAAGGCTAGGAATCACCTAAAAATTACTGAATATCGCTGTTCATTAACAAAAGTAACTTTATCTCTGTTTAACTCAAGACACACAATTATTATTAATGTGATGATTGAGTTTTACCATCCCTATTTATCCCGTAATTGTTTTGAGAGCGGACTACGCAAAGAGAAGGAAAACTTGCAACAAAGCCAAAACCTACGCAAAAAGGAGAAAGAAAACTTCAGATAAATTTTACGTGTATCAACCCGTCTGTCTAGCATTTACTTATCCAAAACCTGCTGTCTACAGAAAGGTCTATATACAGCAAGAAACTATTAGAACCTGTTAGTAAGATCACAGAATCAGCTGTAAGAAAAATTTTACAATTTGTAATGTAAGTTTTTATGCCAAAAAGGCAATACAATTCTTAACCTAAAATGAAGACGGTCCTGGATACCGGCTAACAGTTGAATATTTAGTGACATTTTAATATTTCAGTTTATACCTCCTTCTATTTCCTTCTATTATATCACCAAAGTGTTTGAAAATAGAATTTTTATACCGGCTCATACTGAAGCTATCTATGTATGCATACAATTTATGTATCTATGTATACAATATGGTGAATGTACTACAGCTAAAAACCTCTGGAAAAAAGGCATTCATAACTGGCATCACCTCATATAGATCATTATCAAGACTCATCCTTACTCCGAAAAAAGTGCCTTCGTTAAAACTAGTGCACGTGCTCCTCATAGCACGAACTTATTACTGCGAAGATAAGCATCTACTTAATTTTACAAGAAACGTGTAAACCTTTGTTTAAGTCACCGGGGTTTGAACGACCTTTTTAGTATTAGCGGCATGCCCGCTACCGGTTCTTCTGACTTTTTTGTTATGTGGTGTAGCTAGGATGTAGGGTTGACAAGTGTATAAAATGTCTTGTAATTTAATTTGACATTAACGGTAATGAAATATAAATTATTTGTAATCTTACAATTTGGTAGCAGTTATTAATATTATAAATGCGAAAGTTACTCTGTCTGTCCAGCTTTCACGGGAAAAGTATATGAATTTGGTACATAGGTCTTCTAGAGCCTGCGGAAGGATATATTTAGGCTACTTTTATCGGCTATTTAGGCTACGATATCCAACATACCAGCGGACAGAGTCGATGGCGAAAGCTAATATAATATAAGGTTTATTATTTTCTGGTTAAATATTTTTATGCAAGAAAAATATAGGGTATAAAATAAGTCTAGTTGATACAATCATTTGATTTTTTATTTGTGATAATACATTTTGATAGAAGATAACTTAGTCATTGGAAGGTTTTTTAATGTCTTGATAGAAACAATAGCATATTAATTTGATTAATCTGTAAAACTCTTAGAACTGAAGATTCTATTTATATACTTAACATCAATAATAATATTATATCGCTAATACGCCATATAAAACTACGAGGTACAAGTGGCGACCTTATCGCTCTAAGGCAATTTGTCCAAACATAATGAATAAGAAATCAATATTAAAAGACTAGTTAATAATAGTAGAAAATATCCTGGAAAATTCATGCGGAATAATATTTAAATGTATAGTTAAGTTACTCATCCCGTGCCTCGGAGAGGACGTAAAGCCGTCGGTCCCGGTTGTCATGAACATCTATGGCAATCGTTATTGGGACATCAGTGGCCCTCAAACATACTGACAACTAGTTCGATCTTCGAATTTCAGTTCTCCCTTAGGGTTGCGGAGGTCCGATGCCAGTCGCTCCGTGGAAAACTGAAATTCAGGTAAAACAGGTGGAACTAGTAGCCGACCGCAAATAAACTTGGGAATAAAGGCTCGGAAGATGATGTTAAGTTACTGTGAAAACATACTCTCTCAAATAGAGACAGCCCTAATATTTTAGTTAATTGTTACGACGCAGCTATCACGAATATCATCTTAGACTTCATGGGAATTCAGTTCCGCCATTTTCGACGTTTGTCGGTACAATACTATACGAACATGTTTTCCTAGTAATGAATGAGATAATGTGTAGCACGCACTACCCCCTCGTTTTGTTCACGTTGCCGTATCATTATACTGTTTATTGTTATTTTTAATGTCAACACGGACGTCCTTAATGACTTTTATTGTCATAAAGCGGTAATTCCGTGATAGCATGTAACAACTGCATTCTGCTATGTATTAAATGCATTTAAGATTGTATCGTAGACGAAAGTAGTTGTAAAACTTTTTGTCTCATGTTAAATTCTGAGTGCTACTTATATATAAAGTAATTGGAAGTTCTTTTACATATTACTGTGATGGTCAGGTATAAATATAATCAATTCAATATATGTAAATAAAGAATAATAATAAAAAAAAAAAATTAAATAAATATAAATATTTCGGATGAATGACACACGACGTCATCTAGTGAAACAAAGCAGAGCTTGTAGTATGGGTACTAGACAATTGATCTAAATAATTATGTACATATTTTTTTGTAAATATAAACACATTTTACATAGAAAGCACCCAAACTTCGAAACAAATATTTACAGATCGTCCAAACATTTGGTACAACCGTTAATCGAAATAAAATACGATTTACGATCATTATTAGAATGGTCTTCTTTGTGAGGGTAGTACTACCCCGGTCGAGGCGTCCCATTCGTACTGAAATCAGCGTGGCTTTATTACATATTCAAGGAACATTTCCAGAAGCTAATGTTCCTAAGGCATAATAAATTAAGTTAATAAGAATAAAGCCTCAGCAAAAAGCAAGTATTTTTTATAAAATAAAACTAGTTTTTAATCTGTTCACCATCATCTCCACTATCACGTAGCTACGTATTAACAAAAAATAAGAAACTCGATCCTTTTTAATAAAACATATTTTTATGAGTTCACATACAACTTATATATGCAAAACGCGTAACAGGCACGAGTTGGTAACGAGTAGCCCAAAAATTCTCAGTTATACGTAATATAAATGCTTATGGGAGTGTAACGAATTTGTTCAGATCGCCATCCACTTTAAATGAACAGACACCATACTACCGTGAAACAGAAGTTGAATTTGCGTATTCATAACTGTAAGATGACCGCATCTTACACCGAAGCAACTTTTCAAGCTTTTTTGATACCAATTAGGCTAAAGTTAAACAAGAATGATGATTCTTCCAAATATAACGCCTGAAAAAATAGGTTTACTTGTGTTTTCTAAAGTTATATACGTTCATAAAATGTACAATATCTAGCTTAAAACTAAGCAGAACTTGTACTAGGAAAGCTAGATTGACTGATAGAATATTTGTATACTTTTCTTGTAAATATGTCTGTGTGGTGACGGATTAAGAATACAAAGTGTCACCACCCCTATTCATTTCATGGGTGTCGTAAGAGGCGACTAAAGGAACAAAATAACAGCTAACATCACTGCCAAGAGAAGGAAAACTTGAAACAAACCCTTTACCAACCCGTCTGGCCAGCTTGGTATAGTAGGCCAAAACCTCCTTTCAAAGGAGAGGCCTATGTCCAGCAGTGGACTGATAAAGGCTGTTGATGATGAGTTAGACGAAATATACAATATAAGAAATACCCAGATTCCACAACGAATATCTGAAAGTAGAACATACAAACACTTGGTCCAATCCAGAATTTACACTCAGAACAGTGTAGTCGCATACACTACCACTGCCCTACCGAGGCAGTCAAAGATAGTCATTATGCTGTCGCTCACTTGTGTTTTAAACTTTTCAAGAGGAATGTAGAGGAACGGGTGTCGTGTTCCAACACAAAGGGATGATCCTTCGACCAGGTGAGATATCATGCCTAACAAGCCACGGCTCATCAATAGTAACACTCTCCTGCTTTTCAGTATAACTCCCTTTTTTCTTACTTACCTACGTAGTAAACTCACTAGAATCCTACTTCATACTTTTTTTTATATCTCTTTGCCAATTCAAAAAAATATATGTTAAAGAAAAACTAAAAGACTCAAAAATATTTTCTTCCACTTGTATATTACAGCTGATTCGTTACATTAGCCATATATTAATATGAAATAATTGATGTTTAAAGTATGAAATAATACAAAACTTTTAATTTAATTTCACTAACATTTTTCTAGCTTGCAGTTTTGAATGCAGTCATAAAAGGCTGCAGTCTTTACAAAGACATTGTTACGTGTCTGTGTGATAGACTCCCACTGTAATGAGTTGCGTCGGCGGCTCCACCATTCGCAGCGTATCCACCCGTATTCATATTCATTAGGGCGCGAAGGGCTCGCTTGATTGCACAAAGAGCCAACTAATTTGCTCCCGCGACTCCGTCTGTACTCGACTTAATTTATTTACGTTAACAATGTGATAACTTCGGACCTTGTTGCTTTAGACATGTGAAGGGTTATTTGTTAAGTAAATGAGCAAGTTCAGTTTCAAAGATTAATGATTATAATTTATATTCTTTAGAATAGGTACATAGTTTGGATAAATGACCCTTATGATGATTGTATATTATCATGTTTTGTACCCATGTGAATACAGTATATGTGTTTTATCAGATTCTTTAAAGCTTAATAATTTTTAAGGTAGCAGGGTGACGTTGATTTCAGCATGAGCGGGCTGACTTCGAAAGACGGTGATAGTCTCTTACAGAAGAATAACCTAAAATGACAATGTTCATTTTTGATCGTTTGCGTGACTCAATAATGCACAATTTTTCAGAGAAACAGAAATAACTTATTAGAAATGTTTTAATTTAAAAAATAATGTTTTTTTACTCAGTTTATTGAGCTGCTCATAATAATGTAAGGCGCATAACTGTGTAGGTAACATTGTGAATTGATCAGTATTATAATTTTAATAAATATTTCGGACATCTTACACACAACATCATTTAGTCTCAAACTAAGCAGGGCTTGTATTAAGGGTAAAACACCCAGACTCCGAAACAAAAATTTGTGGTTCACACAAAAATTTAGTCCGACCTAGGAATCAAAACGGAGACCTCTTGATCAGCAACCGCATACGCTAACCACTAGACCAACAAGGCAGTCAATATAGCTAATATTAAGAAAGAGGAGATTAATTATGCAAAAATTTGTAGGTATTTAAATGTTAATCCAAGCTCCAATAAAATTGATAAGTTCCAACAAAAATGTACACATAAAATTCAATCGTAATATAATCAGAAGGTACAGACAAAGCACAATGAATACATAGATAGAGAACCACCAAATTACACATTATATGATATGTAAATGTACCACCTCTATAGTACACTCGTACAGTTGGTACCAACGCATTGTCAAATCAATAGCCGTTTTCGAGCACGCTCAGTTACGGCCCGCTCGACTTAATTATTGAATTAGCATTTAAATTATTTCGGTAACCGTTCATTTGTAACTAATACAAATAGCGAGCCGCATGAATAATGCCGCGACTGTAGAGGTACGAAGAGAATGTGCAGACTTGGACAGTATTTAGACAAAAATTCAAAGTAGTATGTACCTAATATTAATATCCCAACGATTTTTTATCAGTACTTCGTCACCGTCGGTCAAAAGAATATGGCAGTAGGTTATTCAATCCCCTCGTTGAGAAAATGACAATTTTATTAAGGTTCTATTGTTAAAGACTTTAACTTCTATAATCACGGATTTAGCTAAGGTTACGCTACAATTTTAATTCGACAAAAGAGATACTCTTTTGTGCTACTACATAAGCGCGTGTCAGACACATTGTAGTGTGTGTGACGTTTTATATATTGATTTAATGTTTTTTTTATGCATATTTAAACAAAATACCTTCCTGCACATAAACAGTAAGTGTGCGAAATTTTATACTCCTCCGTCCACGCAAATTTTGTAAAAAGGGTACAACGGATTTGCTTCACGCATTGATATTTAAGTAAAAATATTTTTAACGTCTTAGTTCTTTTGTTACTCAAGTGTCGCTATGTGACGCTAATAGTATCTTCCTTTAAATCTATTCTATACTTTCAACAATATGTATTTATAAATAGTTTCAGTAACAAGATTTATCACCTTAGCCATTTTACCATTTAATTATATTATTAACACTTTTAAAAATCAAAGTCAAACGACGTAAGAGTGAAAATATCATCATGGTTAAAAACTTATGAGGACTGATTACAATAATTCATCACTGCCTTGATTTAACCTTTGGCAATAAATAAGAAAGATTAAAAAAAAGTAACGGAATAACCTAACACTTTCATGTTTAATGGTCTTTTTAGGATATCCAAATATTTTTGACTTCGTTTCCAAAGCCTATGACGCACGGCTACGCGGCTACGTGCCGTCTTGCTGACTCGAATATTAAATACCACATACTATTTTTATAAAATCAACTTATTTAAAAAAATATATAAAGTGTTTGATATTCCTCACTACGTTTGTTTATTGCTATAAAATGAATAAATGGATTTAAATCGCCTCTAATGAATGATTACCAGAAATTACTTTATTTTACTACGAAATAATGACTCGAATATTAAATGGTACAATTGGTGTTGCCACTTGAATATGCAAAAACGCCCTTAGAATTTTTTAATAAATATACACTAGCGAATCATCATTGAAATTTGCATTTATTATAGGCATAGGTATATGCTAATATGTACCATGACTAAGGCTTAAACGGAAACCTTAGGCATGCCTGGATTCTTTAATTTTGTATTTTTATCAAGTTTTATCAAGTGCATACATAGGGTACATAGGGAAGAATAATGAAGTATATATATGAGGCTTAATAACTTCTTTACCATATATTAGATGTTAAGATAGACATTTTTTTTTTGTTATTCTTTCTTTCAGTTTTCGTGATTTATGGTTTGGATAGATTCCGTAATTATAAATTCCGTGACTATCCGTACGGACACGTTCATACGTTAATTAAAACCTCACTTAAATCAAACCTGTCCTTCCCGTTAATATTTTTCCCAATTTACTATAACAAAAAAAACTGTCATGAACAAATTATTGCATCACATTGACGACACAACGTCAGTCCAAGCAACATTCAGCCTTAGACAGATACACGAATATTCATATATCAATACTAAATAAATAGACAGCTTGTCACAGCTCGTCACGAAGCATTAAAATCAGTGTTTTGTCGGCATGATTCATTAATTCCCATATTTATTGGCCACGGTGCACGAACCTTGAACGTTATGGTTTTCTAATGTGAGAATATCCGTATTGACAGTACGTAATTGGTGCTGTTCTTCTACAATAAGTATTTTGCGCGGCAATCTTTGGAAAGTATATAATTCATCATCATCGTCATCAGCCTATCTCAGTCCACTGCTGGACATAGGCCTCTCCCATTGCACACCACTTTGATCGATTTTGGGATATAATTCAAAAAGATCAAATTAAGATATTTTTTGATTATTTCACGGCCAAAGTCCACGACATGACACCTACCTTTTAAAGTTGACCTTTTTTATTGTGAACATTTTTTTTACGCTGATTTGTTCATAATCCTTACAAATATTATACATGCGAAAGTTTCTATGTTACAAAACATCACGCTACTGGTAATAGGAGACACAGACAAGGCTAGGTGGGTCTGCTAGTGACGCATACAACTAAAGAGTATTACATTTTGTGTTTCCCTAGAATCACCTCCGCCGACAAAAACATTAATTTTTTTAATGTACAGTACAGTATTTGCCCGCTTTTAGTGAAATGCTGCTAATTTGAACTTACAAAAACAGACACCTCAATTATATTTATTAAGTAATTTTATTATGAAGTATTATGATTAGTAACTACAGATTAGGCGAAACACACCTCGATTAAAATACCACTTTACTAGTAGATTCAACGTCTACTCCAAGGTACAATTAAAACCGACATCAAAGGTTTCCTTAGAGTCAATACTTTCGGTCGTGGGCCTATTGCGTGTATGTTGTAACATGTTAAAACTTTAAACAGAGATTTATCTAACCACACGCTCTAATTGGAACTTGAGGAATCCTTTGTATTACGGGTGAATTAAAACGAAGAATGGGAGGGTACAACTTTTTTAATTAGATCAGTAGGTCTAACCCAACACTAGGGATGCGGCTAGATAAATTGGCTTTACGGTATTTGAAAATGTTTTGGAAATTAGAAAGCTGAATTATGTATAGGTAATTATTTATTTATTTACATCATAGAGTGTGATTTATGTTGGCTTTACCATTGCACAAAATTTGTCCTTTTGCTGAGTACATATCTATGGCACCTATGTATGTTTAGGATTTAATTGTCACTTGTCTTTGAAATCACTGGATTACATAAGCTACGAATTTTATTTATACCTTAAAATTAAGTTCGCCCAGACATGACAATGAACTGAGAGTCTGCTGCGAGCTTATTTTACAGATGTAAAATATAATTTATTTAATATGTATTTTTATATCTTATTGTTAGTATACTTATTGTAATTTCAAAAATATATAAAATCCTAATTGGATTTAAAACTGCTTACTAAATCTGTTTCAACCTAACCTTTAGTGTTAAATTTTTAGCTATCGGTTCGACATGACTTAATAATTACTTTTATGTTTTTCATTTGACGATCCATACTAAGTATGGCAGGAACGTCGTTATTCTAACTAAAGTGATGGATGGAGGCAAATCAATCGCATAATATTCGCATCTGTGTAAAACCTTTCTTCTATTCGCCAACAGATGGCGCTACAGTTACCTGTTTTACAAATAAAATGACATCACACGCCTACAATGTTACCTACAACCATCATTTAGGAACACGATAATATTTCCCGTGCGAAAAAAGGCTTGCAGCTATATTTTTAATGCATTCTTGGAGGCAAGGCGCGCCCGCGTGGGTAGCATCACAATTAGGTATGTTACTTAAACCACGTTAATCTGATGTTTTCTTGTAACAGAGATAAATATGTTCTTTGTTTATTTTGGTGAAATGAATAAATAACTGTAAGCAAGGATGGAGATACGGTTTTAAATATGTGTAATACCATTCATTCTACCTCAGCGAGTTTGAAAATACGATCAGTATTAGGTCGAGGGCCACTGCTTTTAAAATATAGTCGTTGTAATAAAATATCGTCATACCTATTAAGTCATGAACATTAAATACAGACAATCGAAAGATATTAGTCTTTAAATATTAATTCACTTATTATTATACCAATTACAGGAACATCTTGCATTGAAGCAAATAAATAATGAATCAGAATCAGATACTCTTAAGCTGGAATATACATGTAATTATGTATGTAAGTTTCTTGAACAATCGTATTTTGGTCATGATTTTGAGGCCTACGAATGTGTCTCTAGTCCACCTGTTGGAAAGCATGAGTAGAATCCATGAGTAGGTGTCACCATCCTCATTGTGAATGAGACAATGCAGCGTCATGACCCTCACTATATCGGCCTGGTGACATGCAGTTACATCATTGGGTATCCGATCTCATACTCACCAACAAAATACGACAGCATGAAAGCTGCCATTTTTAGGTTAGTCTTCTATGTGATGATGGTGCGGCTCTGGCCGAGCCGACCCACTCATGTTGAAGTCAGCTCTACTACCTTTGTTTGCAGTACCTGTATCTGTATACATTTATGTATACACTTGCTTTCGCCCGCGGCTCCGCCCGCGTGTATGTCGGTTATCGCGGTAAAAAGTAGCCTATGTCCTTTCCCAAATTCAGTTCTATCTTCATACCGAATTTCATTAAAACCGGTTCAGTGGTTTAGGCGTGAAAGCGTAATAGACAGACAGACAGAGTTACTTTCGCATTTATAATATTAGTAGGGGTGTATGACCCAAGAACAAGAATATAACTTAGGTAAATTTAAATTAGTCGCCATCGTTTTTTATAGTTAGCAGTTATTGCGTCCAGTCGAACATTATAATATCGAATGTCATATTCTATTATGCATGTCCTTGCAGCGTATAAGAAGGAAAACATTTATAAAAGTGCTTCGTGTAGGTATTTACGAGTAGTCACGTGCTCATTGTTTAGATGAACCGGTTTTAATGAAATAATTCATAAGGATGCGCCTGCTGCGTGATCTGGCCGATAAGAGTGCTTTTGTTTTTGTTAAGGCCTCTAAGTTTTTAATTTTAAAATATTTCACTATCATAGAAAACCACCCTTGTACGTTTTGTTGTGGTATATTGATGTAGAATACTACATCACATATTTTTTTCATCAATGAAATCAATCAATATCTTGACAGAAACAATATTTGAAGCATCTTGTTTATCGTATCATAATTTCAGCTCAATGAACTTTTTGAGTTTTTGAAGCATACATACCCGTAGACCAACTTATCATATAAAGATTAAATCAAATCACATGAACAGACTTTAAAAGTTTACTGCTGGACTTCCTTAAAAATGAGTTGATGAGGCCTACTAATCCACGCTAGTCAGACGGGTTGAATTAGGACTCTCTTAGAGTTTTCCTTCTCTTTGCTATAACGTTGTCCTGCGTAGTTTTCCACTTAACACACCACTCTCTACTCCTAATTTAAGCAGAACTTGTGTTATGGATACTAAACAACTGATATAAAAATATAAACATACTTTTTTTGTAAATACATACATATTATACATAGAAAACACTCAAACTCCGAAACAAATCTAAAACTCATTTGGTATCTGAATCTAGTACAGTGGACCTGGGTAACAATAAAGCTTCTTTGAATCTGTGAAACTAATCATTTCTACGACGAAATTGCTTAATAAGACTATCTCAAGGTTATAAGCCTGTCTATAACAATAGCTTACTAAATTAATTTTTGTTAGGATAGGAAATGTAAAAGAAGTACTATTAAAACCATTAGGTAAGAAGTACCTACACTAAAACACGCTACATAAATTATCCAAAACACAGTATTTTTCGAGACATTTAATTTTACAAGAACGTCGGTTAATTTCTACTGTATCTTACACGAAACCACAACACCTTAATACATACATGTCCTTTTTTAATGAATGAGCGCAGGTAGCGTAGGCAACACCTCTGCCTTTAATAAAGTTGTCATAAAGGCATAATAAATATAAGAATGACTAAAAGAGTGAAACCTCGAACTGAACCGGTGTAAAAAAATAAAGAAATTTGAGAAAAAGTCAACGAACGCCTTTGTTGGTTTAAGTTCGTATATTTTCTTGTTTACGATGTATATTTCGAGTGTCTACTGTGTAAAGTTAGGGATCTATGCTGTTCTTAACGGATTGCGTTTAGGGTTTTGAATAACATTGTTTGATAATTTTTATCTTGTAGAAGAATTATCATCGTTGTTCATTTTTTTCATAACATTATCAACATGAGTCATTGATATACATGATATCTGACTATACATCTATACAAATAAATGAATTTGAAGTGCCTGTATAATAAAATATGAAATGATATTTTTTTAATAAATGCATGTGGAAGTATATACGGTACCTACTTACGTAAAAAAACAATCTTAAATTTTTTTTGTCAGTCTGTCTGTTTGTTCCTACCAATATCGAGACCGGCTGGATTTGATGAGACTATCATTGATAGATAGATGATAATATAGGAGGTAACTTAGCTAATTTCTTTTTAAACAAACTAAATAAGTTCGTTTAACACCGTGGGTCTCAGCTAGTAGTAAACAAAAATGATAAATGATCGTTTTGATAGACATATGAGAGTAGAAACCATTTATGGAGAAAACTTAGTTAGTTAAACTTAGAAAAACTTAAACATTACAGGCTTTAAATTAATGGGAGTACTTACCTAAACATTAATACTGTAATTTTTATAATAACAGAAATGATTAATGGTAGAAATACTTATGAAATTAAAATACCAAAATTTTATCAGATCATAGAGAACGTGCTTTCTTCTTCGTCTTTCTTGATCGGAATTAAAGTATTTTCTATGTAAATGGAATTGTATTTTATAGAATATAATACTCGTAACATTCTAAGAAAAAATCTCTAATAAATGAGAATAGAGTTTTATTAAACTCTCATCAATTAAATGCAAGCAATCTATCAGATTATGGACGGATGATTTGAGGAAGGTGGCTGGCGGCGGATGGATACGGACTGCCCAAGACCGGGATGGTTGGCGTTCCTTGGGGGAGACCTTCGTCCAGCAGTTAATGGCGATAGGTTGACACTATAATCTATCAGAAACTAATAAGACTTGCAACTTCAAGTAAGATTATGACTGATGTTAGACTGTTCCCTTCAAAATCTTAAAATATGTACCTAGATATTTTTATGAATATGGATGGTTGGATGTTTGTATGTATATAAACTAATATTTAAAAATGTAATTTTTTTTCTGTGCATCTACCATGTTGAAGACAGAAAATGCTTCTGGCATTAACTCCGCCTTTGCAACATCTGTGCACATAATGTTTAAATTAATAAATAATAATTTTACGCGTTCATAAGCTTATTTCATTTCTATCAGCTACGATTGCATATTAAACTGCTATTACCTACAGGCATAATGTAACAAGCAATTTTATACAGAGATATTAAAAATATTGATACCTTAAACTAAATTACAGAAACTCAATAATGGAGTCTACTAGCAATAATCTTTGAAATCACAAATCAAGTTGTAAGCTGAACGCTTTCACGACCACTGTAGGCGTTTCACTAGTCGCTTCCAGCCATTGTTGATGACATACAGTCGTTTAGATCAACGCACCCAACATTACATCCGTACATGAATGTATGAATGAATGACAAGTGCTACTTTGACATCTTTAGTTGGTTGAGACCTTATAATTAGTAGCTAAATTAGGATAGGTTTACATTGAGTATTGATGTAATATTCATATATAGATACAATTGGTGATTGGAAGTCAGGATGGTGATATTGATATTTTGAGTAATATTGAAATAAGTGTTTGGAGAATATTCATTATTTATGTTATGGAAGGGTACGAGCCGACAGGTCACCTGAGATTTAATAACTACTGCCGATCATGAACACCAGCAACTCAAGTCACATGATACATTAATAACTAATATTTTACGCACATGTAGCGTCTGCATTATTTTGTTATTTGATGTTTGCTCTGAAAGAAGTAAGTTTATAATCAGAGGATTGAAATTATAAAGTACATCAAAGAGCTTGTAATAATAATATATATAATAATATAATATAATAATAAGTTGTACAATTTAGAATGGAATAAAATATTGTCCAGCAAAACTAGCGAACAAATACATTATATTTCAAGCTAACCATTTGTCATTACCGTAAGTATTTAGTATTACGAACAGCTTCGAACTGTCAAAATAACTAAAATATATGCCGTTTTATTAACACCGGACACAACAATTGCTGGGCAAAGTGTGGGATTCCTTACTTCACTAGTTTATTGGCCGGGAGAAGTGCGTGGGCTTTGACGTAGACTCTCGGTGGTCCAGTATTTCCATACTAATTATTGTCAAACTTGTATTGGTATTTGATCGGGTAGGGATTAGTGTCACGTAACTTTAGTAGTAGCTGTTATTAATTGAGTAGAACGTACTCACTTACATAATACTTTAATATCACATACGTAAACTACAATAAGGTTGAATTTTCTTTGGCCTTAGGGAGAAGTAGTAGCTCTTTCTGTTTGATTATTTGGTTTGCTGGAAGTAACGATTTTGCTCACTGATTTATAAAATTTCTGTAATCGATTGTTTTGATACTTACTTACCATATACGACAAAACAGATACTAGATAGTTATTAATTAAAAAGTTCTTAATTAATGTGATCTCTATAATATAATCTGAAGTTATATTTTACCTAATCATTGTCATTTCCTAAAGAAATATTTGGAACTTTGAGCTTTAAAATTTAATAGCGGGTTTATAGCTAATTAATTTCCTGAAATAATATTGCTACTCCTTGTTAGTCTTTACACAACTCCTATAGAGACACGAAAGTACATGGAGTTCATGAATGAAAGTACTGCCCTTTTGTCGATTCATAATTCAAAGTACAAAATAACATCATAAGCTCAATAATAGTTCAATCAATTGTTCACAAGTAGATCACTTTAATTATTCCAATTATTACGGTGAGCGATACCAATTATTATCGGTGAATACCAATTATTGTCAGTATGAACTGGCCCATCCTTGGCTAGTCATTAGGCCTGCCAATAGATTATTGATTGGTGCTGATTGTTCCTACGTATGTGTGTACGTAGATGGGGCCATTTGTATGAATCTCTGCCGATTTTAATGGACAATCTGGACTAATTGTACAGAGTAATGATACGTTTTAATTTATTTGGTACTTATTGTTTGATTTAATGCAATAATATGTCAGTATAATTTTATGTTTTTTGAGAGAAAGATAGGGAAGACGGAAAACCTATTTGTTCAAATTGTACAGCACTTAGGAGAAACAGAAAGCACTAAGTGTAATAAAGAAATCATAGGACATGGATATTTATTAATTTGAATGTATGGCAAAGCATCAAAGCAGCAAAGATATACAAAATTTGGGAAAAGTATGCAATTTTATATAAGATTTTAATACAGTCTTGAAAGTTCCTTTGATCTATTAGTAGTTTCCTATCCAAAGAATATGCAGTGGGATGGGGGATGGAATACTTATTTAGACGATTCTTCTAGTTCTGAGTACCTTCATTTTATATATTTTTTTAATATCAAAATATACGAGGTAAGTAATAGAAGAAGAAGTTGATACTATATTATTTGGGTATATTTAATATTATAATAAGAATAAAGAGTTTATTGTTTGATTATCATGCTGATCTCAGGAAGTATTGGGAAATTCTATCAGTGCTAAATAATTCATTTATCGAGAAAAACTATATATGTATTTAACGCTAAGACCAAAAGGAGTAAAATGTCAATAAAAATGTTGAAAAACAGGGGAATACATTGCGTGCACTTGAGCAAATAGTTAAAATTTCACAAAAATAATATATAATATTAAAAGCTCCAAAAAGTCCACAAAACCATATGCATAGCTTTTAACATAGGCTCATTATAACCTTCTTACATCGTCATCAGCCTATCGCAGTCCACTGCTGGACATAGGCCTCTCCAATTGCACGTCACTTAGTTCGATCCTCGGCTACTCGCATTCTGTCAGCCGTCTGGAGAAAATGATCACTCCACCTGACCTGTGGACATAATACACTACGTTTGCCGGTCTCCACTCAAGAACACGTTTGTCACAACGATTGTCAGTTCTGCGACTAATATGGCCAGCAAGATAACATTCTTCACAGCAAACAAATTTGTTTATGCTGTATTAACAGGACAATATGCATTAAATTATAACTATTAGGTTATACGAGACACCGAAGAGGTTGGACAAATCAGCTGGTCTTAACTATAAGTAAAATATACATTTTAAATTCTTTATTGTGATAACACAAATACTCTAAAACTATCAATTTCCCAGCAGCACCTTAAATTTCACGCTTATTATCTCTTACACGCTAAATTGTAAAAGAAACTAGTTGCCTGTGAAAGTTACACTACTCTGTGCAATTAGTGTTCGCATACAAATTGTCTATACGTTCGTCATTCGGGCAAGTGCTTCAAATTGCGGATAATTGATCACCAATGAGCCCACTAACTCACATGACTGTGACAAATAATGAGCTATGTCATCTGTTACAATTGACTTTACTGTTTTATGAAAATTTACATATGGTGTTGAACATGCTAATTAGTTTGGTGTGAGTAGCTGTTTGTGTCAACGTATAGGTATGTATATTTATTGTTTAGACGCATTGCAAACGCCATCGTCGTCACTACTGCCTCGCTAGCGAAGTGGTTGTGTATGCGACTGCTATGCTTAAGTCTCGGGTTTAATCCCGGGTCGGATTAAGTGTTTGTGTGATCCACAAATATTTGTATCGGAGTTTAGGTGTTTTCTATGTATAATATGTATGTATTTACAAAACAAAATATGTTTATATATTTATACTCGTACCATTTGTCTAGTATCCATAATACAAGCTCTGCTTAGTTTGGGACTAGATGATGTTGTGTGTAAGATTACTGTTCTTTCTAAGCTTGTGTTGTGTGTAAGATGTCCGAAATATTTATTATTTGTTTATTTACTGGGCATAGACTTCTTGTTAGGAAGCACCTTGGGGCCTACTACATATTGTACACATCTATACCAACAAATATAATTAAAATATCTGTTTGTAATCTCAAATGAACAGTGTTTTTACTAAATGCATACGAAAGTATATCGGAAGTTACTATCCATACATCGTTTTTTTTAATGTTTTTGTCTCTGTCTGTTCGTTCCATCTAATTTTGATGGAACTTTTACTCAAAAGCTAGTTAATGAACTAAGGAATACGTTATAGTTTGAAAACACCATTTCTACGCGGTAGGTGGTGCTGCTAATAGTAGGTAACCATCAGCTTATGCCTAACAAAATATTAATCAATTCTAAGGCGCGGTGCGAAGTTCCACGGGTCTCCTTGCCGCTTTCAAAACTGTGCTGATTGTAGTGAATTTCAATACCATATGGGGCAACGCATACCATGGCAGGAGCTGGATGAGGATCGAACCAAGTGGCGTGCAATTGGAGAGGCCTATGTCCAGCAGTAGACTGCGATAGGCTGATGATGATGATAGGACAATTCTGAGTCTGGATCTTTATGCTCTCTTCATGTTTAATGTACTAGAGTCCCTGTGTATCCCGCACAAGAACATTTCAAATTGAAATTGGCTCCACTCTGCTTGATGGAAAGCATGAGTAGTATCCAAGAGTAGTGATCACTATACTCATTGGGAATCCAGAAACTATAGTTTTGTGACCCTTGGTTTCTGCCTTTACTCTCTCTCTCTCGCTCACCAAAAATCACGACAGTACAAGTACTGTCATTTTAGGCTGGTCTTCTGTGAGAGGGTAGCACCAACCCGGTCTCGCCAACAAGCTAAACAGCTTGGCGAGTGTGTTAATTAATTCTCTTGGTAAATCTGTTATCCCTACTAATATTATAAATGCGAAAATAACTCTGTATGTCTGTTACGCTTTCACGCCTAAACCGCTGAACCGATTTTGATGAAATTTGAAAAATTTACTTTTTACCGC
This sequence comes from Phragmatobia fuliginosa, assembly GCA_932526445.1. Taxonomy (NCBI): domain Eukaryota; kingdom Metazoa; phylum Arthropoda; class Insecta; order Lepidoptera; family Erebidae; genus Phragmatobia; species Phragmatobia fuliginosa. The sequence goes on along the minus strand of OW052071.1, from coordinate 8,665,219 downwards.
GATAACCGATATACACGCGGGCGGAGCCGCGGGCGAAAGCTAGTTTTAAATAAATAAAAAAAAAAACAGCCCTTTCGTGCTGAACTCAACATAACATACCTTGAAGTTTATAAATGCTTTAAAACAGTCAGACCTATCAAATAGATTTTTAAAGAAAATACCATCGTATAGCGTGCCGTGGCGACGCGTCGCCAGTCGCCAGGCCAGAAATCTATTTTACGTGCGCCTATAGATGTTTCACATACGTGCGCCTATAGATGTTTCACATCAAAACCTAAATGTTCTTCTTTATTTTAAGGACAACAAATGACACCAAAAAGACGAACCCGTTTCTTATTAACACTTTTCCTAGGACAGTCTAAGCTTATCTTTATTACTTATTTGGGAATAAAAACGAGAGATGAGCAAAATATAATTTCGCTAGAAATGTAATTTCGCACCAAAATATGAAGCTATAAAGACGTATAATCGTTCTATAATGTCCGGCATTCAATACAGAACCTTAAGTAATGAAACTGAGGCTTATGTTTATTATATTATTTTACGCCGAACAAATTACTAATGTTATGAAAAAATACCCGTTTTTTGGACGCCCATCAATTTAGATTAGTGAGGTAATAGCTCTGTGTAGTCACTTAGCCCGGTAGCCAACCACCCTCGGACCAAGAAAATCTATGTAGAAGTTAAGCTATAAGAAAATTTCAAGCCTATTATGAGTTGCCGTGTCCAACGACTTTGAAGGATTCTATGATCTTGGTACTTGCATGCTACCCACAAAATAGGTGCCATAGCGTATTCTGAACAGTTGCTGATTATATCTACAAAGTACTACTAAACTAGTCTATTTTAGAAAGAAACAATATTGTCCATGTTGTAATTTTTTTTAAAGTAGACTGGTTTTGCATTTTCAGGATACTTATTTTTGAAAAACATCTCAGGGTTTAGAGAAGCTTCCTGTTAATAAGACATTTGGGTCTCAAATTTCACTTACAATGTCTTTTCATTACTGTAACAAATTTGATCTTTTTAGGGCTCTTGGGCTTGAAACCTTGTATAATAAAACAAGAGTAACTTTGGATCTGCTAGGATTTTCTCTCAATTTACGATATTTAAATAATTATTCTTAATAGTATGCTTAAAACAGTACCTACTATGGTTTCTCCTTTTGAAAAATGAATTCTGGAGGAATGACAATTATTCATTATATTTGTATCTATACAAAAATTTGATTTTGGATTGTAAATAAAATACACATTTTGGAATGGAACCGCAACATGACATATAAAAATTATTACATATCACTTAATACTAAAACAGTCTCTTGAAGTATCAAAATGTTTTATCCAGGTATACTAATATGCACAGCGAAGCTAATACGGTATAAGGTTAATTTTTGTATGGTGGGTCCATCGATAGCCTTGGTTAATAAATTAGTAGCCCCACCGCGCCCTCATTACTTAACCTGCATTATAACTTAGACGATTTCTCATTACTTCTAATGTGAACCACTTATGAATTAGAAACAATCATATATATTCAAAGTGCTTGTAAGTTTATTACGTAAATATCCACAAAGATATTAACTATATTTACATTGTTTGGTGACAGCCAATGTCATACTTTTCTATTTATTTTGGATGTCAAATCCTATGGTAATTATTGAATCCTTGCTATCGTTCATTCATTTAACATTATAAATACCTCGGCGCAATTTTATGAAGTCTCAGTTAATATTTACTTACTCAATAACTTTATGCACAAAAGCATAATGACAGACTTAACGCATTAGGCATTCTCTAGTAGTCTACTAGCTAGTTCTCTAGCGCTTCCGTGATTCGGAGGTCAAGTTAAGCAGCCGGTCCTGGTTGTTATCATAAGATTACATTCGTAAAGCTTAGTGTAAGACCTCAGGGTGCCATAAAAACATCCAACGTTTCTTGCCAGTACCCAACCTGCATTCGGCCAGCGTGGGGACATATGATCTTAACCCAAATCAAATCAATGCAATGGGACGTTATGGTTTGTTGATGACTACCTCTCTACTATTACTATATACTATAATATGATTACCTGGAAGTGCTACAAACACTCCGGAAGATCAATGTATTTAAATATTACTTTGTCTTTACTAGTTTTTCTGTAAAGGAAAATCAATCAAATGTTTGTATGTTTGGGTGTATGTACAATATCTATTAAATATATATCATATTTACAAAAGATAGTATATAGGTATTCTATAAGTCAATCTAGCTTTCATAGTGCAAGCTCTTCTTAGTTTAAACCTAGATGGCGTTGTGTGTTACATGTCTGCAATATTTATTTATTTGTATTTAATATTTTTATCTATTATATCTCTTTCAAGGTTTGTACAATATCAGTCATTTAGTTTGTAGAGTATATCTTTACATTTACTATTTCGTAAAAGGAATAGAGTTTCATCATCAATAACAACAGCCTTTAACAGTACACAACTGGACATAGGCCTTAAAGCGAGGTTTTAGCCTACTAGTAGTTTGGCGTAGTAACGCTGGCCATACGGCTTGGTATAGGGATTGTTACCAATTTCTTCTCCTTTGTACTGATGTCGTTCTGCGTAGTTTGTCCCTTTGTCGCCTCTTACGACTCCCACGAGATAAATAGATTTGTGACACTCCGTATTCTTAATGTGTCACCACACAGAAGCTTGCATACTTGTTTTATTAAGATACTAAAATAGTAAAAGGCAGAGTCGTACTTGTCGTTATATAGCTACATGATCATAAAAGTGAAAGTTCCAATAATTTTACCTGTAAAATGTATATTGTAACAAAAACACAACAAACAACTTTTTACCATATTTTAATATCAACTCAATTTTCTATACAACCAAACTTAGAACAACAAAAAACTTTTCTTAGTGTTGTAAAAAGTAATATTTGCCGCTTAGTCGATAAGAAAAATGGTTTGCGTGATCGTCCTTATACTATTGTCATAAGGGCTAATAGTTCCACAAGAATCATACAATATGATAATAAAATGGACCTTTAAGTCTTTAAATTGTCATTATGTCTTGGGTACCTCGATATCATGACTTGGAACTAATCAATGTCATATTAAGAATTATTTCCTAAGTCGTTTGTGAATATGTAATCAGAGGCATTATGTTCATTTTGTAATTGCTGCGTACTTATTTATGGCAATTTTTTTCTTGTTCGCTTGATAAATGATTGTTTGCAAGATTTATGTGCAGAATTGGTGGCCTTTACAATGTCGTTTGTTGTAAAAACTTCTTTATTTATTCAGATTCTTCAATTTAGTTTTATATAATCGGGTTTCTAAGAACGTGGTGAAATCGAATTGTTACTTGTATTAGTTTAATATACTTATTATATAATGAGGTCTTGTCATAGTTTGACTATCAAACAGACAAGGTAGTAAAGCCACGTTGATTTCATCACGAATGGGTCGGCTTGACTGGGGCAGTATAATCCTAACATAGAAAACCAAACTGAAATTAAAGCATTCAAGCTTTCGTATTTCGTTGGTGAGTATGAGGCCCAATGAAGCAGAATCATCTCACTAGACCGCCATAATGTGAGTCACCATACTGCATTGTCAGTACTCATGATGAGGGTGGTGACCCCTACTCCTGAATTCAACTCATACTGTCCATCAGGCAGAGTAGAGTCACTTTGGTAGGCTTGAATATATAAAAACGATAATTCTCATGACAGTTAGCTGAGCCATACCTTGACTTAGGTATTTACAAACATTTTAAACTTGACAAATTATACACTAAAACCTTTCTCGAGAACCAATCTATTCATTGCTGAAAAGAACATCAAACTAGGTGCAGTAATTTTTAAGTTTATGGCGAACAGACAGACAGATAGGCGCGTCAGAGGACTTTGTTTCATAATATGTAGTTACTAATGTAGTAGTTATTCGCATGATTAAAATAAAAACTTATTTGATATTATTCATACTGTTGTCAACAGAAGTACCAAAGTAATAATATCTTATTAGCGCCAACTCTTTTTATTTCCATTTACGCAACACACCTGACTCATTACCCTTATGACCTACCAAACAATGGCTTTTAAAACTGAAATAAACCTAAACGTTAATTACAGCAAGACTGTTTATAACTCTGTGCGCTAAATCGGTCGCAATAACTTTTTTCGATTAACGCCAATAAAAATAAGAGTAGCCTTACAATGAACAAATGTTTCACTTTCAACAACCAACAAAACAAAAAAATGATTTAATGGGATATGACTTATTATTTAACTGGCTACGCCCCGCGGAATACCGCGACAAAAACGTAGGTAATAACCTACGATTTTGTTGCTTTTGAAATTATAATAGATAGATAGAAGATAGAAGAATAGAAGAAACCTAAGTCCTTATAGCATCATTTATCTACCGGTGAAGTTTTCTCCAGTCAGTCAGTTAACCGGAACAAACAGAAAGACATACAATATTGAAATTCAATTTCTCGGCGTAAGTAATTCCTAAACATTTAAAGCTATTAATTTCAAATTACAAATAGGCACTTCAGTTTTATTATTCTCTAAGGATATTTATGATTTCGTTCCAGTCTTTTTAATTAATATTTTAATTTGAAGTAGGTAATAATTTGAGAATGTAAATACCAAGATGGTATATTAATCATTCAAAATTAAAAGTATGCTTTTACATAATTCAATTGTCAGCGGTTTTGGTTTTGAGAATGCTAAGTGCTAAGTATTTACTATTACAAATTTTTCTTTCACTTGAAACTACGTTTTTAATTCGCTATTTAACATACCTACTCAAATACTTACAACCAATCAATAATACGCTTTACTTTCCACAAATTTGTTCTATTAGTCGACCAAAGTAAAACTTCAATGATGTTTGCTATAAATACAGCTACTTGAAAGTCAACCTTTTTAATCATTCTGAAAATAGCTTATGTACGTGTTTTATTGTAAAGTAAGTATTGAACGTAAAACACGAACTATAATTATTTAAAAACGTAACGAAGTTTTCCAATTTCACGTCGTATTAGCAAAAAGTGTCAATTGAATGTTATGATAAAAAAAATACATTGAAAACTGGAGCTACTACTTTCTCAATCAATACCATGAATATAGACATAAAATATACCGTGAGCACATTGTTTTGATGACTTGGTTAAATTTTTGAAAAATCTTCTTCCTAGCCTTATTTCCCAATATTATTTGGGCTGCTAGTTCAACCGGTTTTACCCGAATATCATTTTTACCACGGAGCGACTATCAACCCTGAGGGAGAACTAAAATTCGAAGGTTGTTAGTAAATTTGAGGGCTTCCCAATGACGATTGCCATAGATGTTCATGACAACCGGGACCGACGGGTTTACGTACTTTCTGAGGTACGGGCGTAAATCAACCCCAAACTTCGAAACATAAGTATAACATAAGTACTAAACACTTTTGCAGTTTTTTTAAGTATATTAAGGAAATAAATATCTCTATCGTACAAACGTATTCAGACACTATTACGCATTTAAACGTTCCACCTACTGCCAAAGTTCCCGTACAATAGTTCGATCATTACGAACTCGTATCAAATGAAGAAAGAGCCCATTCGGTATTTTTTATTGTTTATTACAGTCAACTTTTAATTCCACCAAGTTTTGGATGCGTGATATGCTGTCGTTAGTTTTTCAACTTTTTTATAGAAGGGGCTTAGGTTCGTGTCTCCCACTTAATGTACCCTATTAGACATGCTGCGGACATAGATCGTGTGACACGGCCTTTACAGTTAATCAGTTTATATTACAGTAAAGTAAATAAAGGGGTTACTTTTATTTATGGGTGGAATCGTTTTAGGTGACTCTAGGCTGAAATAAATGAAGATCTTGAGGCAGACTTTTGTTAGATATGAAGAAGTAAATTGATGTACGAATAAATGATAAGCGTAAAGTAAGCGTTTATTAATACTATTGCTCGTATTTATGATGATGACATGATGATTCTTTCTACTATTTTAAACGGATAAATTTATAATCAAAAAAGTTATTATGATCTGCCAGTCTTTTGGGAACGCTACCGGTAGGAGGAGTATTTTTCGATACGTGCAAAATAGAAAATATTTTCAATGGGTTTTTTATTTTCCTAATATTTTAATTGAATTGTAAAGTAGGTTAATTCAAGTTTAGAATTTTAAATACTCATACCATATAAAAATGTGTTTTTTGAGCCACAATCCTTGAACTCAGCTGGTGGTAAAGAACGCTGAAAATGGTTAACGAAACGGGTGGCTAATGACAGTGCTTGAACCAAATACTAGAAGTGAGAGACATAGACGATAAATGTATGGTCATGATTTCTCTGGTTTTAAAAAAAAAGAGTCTAAAATTAAAAGTCGTTGAACTTTTCTTTGTATTTCTTATAACAATCGATGGCCCAGAAAATTAATAGAACATACTAAAGAAAATTGTGCTTTGAATGAGTTTTAGTTTTTCGATAATAAATCATTTTTACGATACTTAATCTGTCTATCTAGGTCTTTTATTTAAAAAACAATAAAACGAAGGCAATATTAAGCGACCCGATGGTATTACTAATAAATGAGCACTAAATGCTCGGCCTTGATGGAAAAATGAAAATTGACTTTCCGTTCACTTTTAAAATAAATTTGATTGATACGGAGGGGAATGACTTGAATAAATTTTGCAATATAATCGTATCTACAGATCGATGGGCAAAGTCAGTGTTTTTCATAATTTGTATAATAAATCAATCGATTTATTACTTTTCACATTATTCTTATTATTTAAATTATAAATATTCTCAAAAAATAAACAAGGAGAGGCCTATGTCCAGCAGTGAACTGTTGAAGGCTGTTGATGATGAATCACCAAAATTAAAGTCTCGTCGTTTGTGATTAGCGCCTTTGATGCTTTGGTGGAAGTGCTACGCTCCTAACAGTCTGCAGTAAATTAAAAAAAAGGAAAAGAAGTATCCTTCTTATTCCTTACTTCGTATTATTTACTTATTGGATATATCAGTAACATAAACTTAATGCTTTATGTCTTGGCTATTGCTTGTAAACATAGCCCGTGTGGTGACGGATTTAGAATACAGAGCGTCACTACCCATATTCATCGTGAGAAGCAACCTGTTTGGCTAGCATAATATAGTTAGTTGGCCAAATCCTCCTATCCAAGGAAAAGCTTATGTCCAGTAGTGACCGGTAAAAGGCTGGTGATGTGTGATACAATATGAAGTACTTAGCTTCGTAATTGATAACAGATTATCAAAAATACCAAATTTCTTAATAAAACATTGCTTTACAATATATAATGCAAATTAAAAAGTAGCTGTCCTTAAAATTTCTTATTTAGGAATAAATCTGATTCGTACTAAATCAACGTATTTCTAACAACCCAATTTTCTTCGCATTTATTCCAGGCCTTGTTTAACTGAACAAACACACGGAAATTTATACTAAGCAACTTCAGTGACTCGCAATTTCATTGTGTACCGAAGAATTATGACGTATGAGAAATCGGCATTTGCGAATCGTTTAACTGATACTAAGGAAATTGCGGACAATTTTGCGTAATAGCATTTCATTTCAATGTAACGATTGACTAAGTGTATGAATTTTGTTTAAATTATAATGTAAAGATGGAGTACCTTTTTTACCATCGGTGTTGTAAATAATAGCTTTATATTTACTATGCTCATCGAACTATGTGTAGGACGTCCACAGGTCAGGTAAAAATAAATAAAAAACTAAGATACATATTATGCTAAAGGAAATTTAAATCACATCTAATATATAAAATTGTAGTGTCACGGTGTTTGTAATTAAACTCCACCGAAATTTTGTGTGCATATTGGGGTTAGGTCTGCGAATCGGTCAACATCTATTTTTCATACCCCCAGGACGCGAGCGGAGCCGCGGGCATCAGCTAGTCGTATATATAAAATACTCGTGTCACAATGATAGTTACCATACTCCTCCGAAACGGCTTGTCCAATTTTCATGAAATTTTGTATACATATCGTATAGGTCTGAGAAGCGGTCAAGATCTATTTGTATTACCCCTAGAGAGCCGCGGGCATTTGTACACATTTTCATTAATTTACATTGATATGTTCCGACTGATGTATTTTAGAAACGTGAATAATATTGTTATACCTAATTATTTATTTCAATTACAAGAACACAAACAACTGCTTATAAAATATATAAAAATAATTGGTTTTAGAAAATTGTTCATGAAGATATTACTAAAGAATGCTAAGACTTTTAAATAAGTATCTACTCTAATTTTACTGATAAATATTGACAAACACCATATGTATTTTTTTTATGAGTGGTGTGCAATGGGAGAGGCCTATGTCCAGCAGTGGACTGCGATAGGCTGATGATGATGATGATGATGATATGTATTTATTATATACCCATTTATTTCGTAGATGGAAAGTTACGAAAGCCACATAACTAACTCGTAGAACAACAATAAAACATTAACAAGATACAAGTTAAATTCTAAGTACAAAACTCATTCGTGTTGAATTATCATTTGAATGCAAGATCAATTTGCATTTAGTTAGTCGTTCTGTCGACGACTAGTTGATGTAGATGCGGTTTATGGCTACCAAGTTTGTTAGCTGCGAACTACGATTGAATGGGCCGTTTGAAAATTATTGTTTAAATGGTTGGTTATTTGAGCTTTTAACTTTACGGTTATGTTTGAAGCCTTGGAGGTTCGTTGCCTTTAATTCGTTTATACTCAATTATATTGCATTAGTTTTTATGTTTGTACAGGCCACAAAGTACAAACTATTGAATATTATATTGAATATTATTAAAAATACTAAGAGTACTACATGTCAGCTTGTTTCTTGGACTTGATAGCTTTATTTCAAATGTAAATTTTATACTGTCTCAATATTATTTGTAATTATAATCGCAGTAAAGTTTTCTTAAGCTCATTAATAAAAGTACTACTTATTAGTCTGCCAATTTTATGGCTTTTTATGTAGATATTAAGTTTTATTAAATAATGCATCCAACGTTAATGACCTCATAAGAGCATGATTACTTTTTATGGGGCTATTTGACCATATATAGGACAACAGACAATATTATAAGTTTATATTTTGCAAGATTTCTTATAATATTTAGTGTAGGCCAATTTGTAACCTACTCCTTTTTAATAGGATTTTAGTCTTAAGTGTAGAAGACCACACGGGCCGTTTCCCAATAGGATCTTTGATGCGGTGGTGCTTAGGATAAAAGTAAAACTCTGCGGTTATGTTACACTTATAATTTTAGTTAATTACATTATGAGTGCCTTTCTTACGTGCGTGTACATTACTAGAATCACTTTTGATGCTGCTAGAGAGTGGGGATGTCTGTCGACAAATTAATTATTGAGGTAGAAGATGGTATAGCTGCCTGATAGTGTGATCGGGCGTCTACACCGAGTTTTCCCACAGGATAAGGATAAGGTCCTTCTAGATTAGGGTACCTAGGCTTATAGGAATCACCACATAACTATTCCTGGCTTCTATATTTCTAAGGAACAGAAGATCCAAAGGTACTTTTTAGCCTGTCAAATAAAATACTTAGTGAGCGTTATTTTGGCTCATCAAAGTGCTAAGGTATGGTGTGGGGACCATTGTCAAGTTCAATAAGTAATCTACATACATACCACCCTAGTAATATAGGTTACCTCTCGAGTTATTTAATATAATAGTATCATCTTACAAGAAAGTATTTTTTCCGAATCCAGTTGGAAAATAGCTATACAATTAGATCATAAGGCATAAGTAACATAAGGCGAACGTTTTAGACAATATTTTTATTCCAACTATCAATTTATATAATCTAATGTAGTAAATTTAATCTAGATTTCTATTCGTGTAATAAAAATATGAAGCAAATCGCATGTCGGGACCAAACGACATTTTCACCAGCATATACAGTTTCAATTTGATTTCGAGCACACGTCGTCATTCCATTTTTAAGTAGCAATCATGATATGTGATTTCAATTCTACATATGCATCGATCGTGGACTAGAAACGTATTTTGATACATTGTACAAATTAATGATTTGGTGGTTTTACAAACAAAAGACAAATGTATAGAAAACTCTTTATTTGTACACCGTATTACAGATTTATAAGAGAGTACATAAAATGTTAAGTAAAATGTAATAAGGACGGTAATTTTCGGTTCTAAGCAATTTTACAATGTACCAAAAAAAAAACTAGGGTACGCCCTAGATTTTTTTGTACATCGTAAAAATGATTGATTGTAAAAATGAATTGATTAAGTGGTTTTAGAAAACCAAAGAGTGACAGATAAAAAAGTCTTTTTTGTACACTATTACGGATTTACAAGAGAGTACATGGAATTTTAGGTATTTATTGTACTAAGAACGGCTTTAGCCAAAGCCAAAAAGTGATATCTTTTACTCAACTTTAGGATGGATCAAAATGTTACAGAGTAGCAGTAGTAGTTGCTTTACTTTCTTTTCTTTCTTTAAAAGACAACTTCCGCATTAGGAATATAAATTGTGAATCACACAAAGTGTTATCCTACCTGGGATTTGAACCCACGACACTTGGCGCAGTAGGAAGCGGTGTGGCGACCGCTTAAGCCACTAGGCCAACCGTGCAGTCTTTTGTTGTTGGCACAGAGTTTTAAAGAATCACAAATTTGATGTCGACAACTTGTCGGTTTGTTGTATAATTTTTAAGATAATGGAGGATTAGTTGTGGAAATCACATGCAAACAATTCACTTAAAAAAAATTGTTTTATGATAGCCATACCAAATAATATATGGCTATTCTGTAGTACCTACTTGTATGACAGTTACTTTATTGCGTCATTGTCCTGCTCTTTGTTTACAATAGACATTAAAAGTAAACACAGTATGCACAATATCTATACTGATGAAAAACAGTTCCTTAATTTATGTAATGGTTACATAATGTACTGAAACTGTACTAGCAATCTGTGTAAATATCACATAAAGATTATTACCAAATGTATTCAATAACGTGAGAATAGCTCCCATATTTTGCAGCAAAGGATCTTGCGAAACCGATATTAGGCACCGCAAATTAATACGTTTAGCTCTTCCATTTAAAACCTGTTAGTACTACTTTAAGTACGAGCTGCATAATCAGTAAATGTCGATGAATTATGAAATAAGAATTAAAATTTCAGTCCTTTTTTAAAGCTTTATCTAATACATTGCTCCATACTCACTCTCAAATCTTATTAATTGCAATAAATTCGTATCAATGAACAAGAAGTACTTGTTAAATAAAATATTTTTTCTGTGTCGGATAGCCCATAGATCGAGGAAAAGTTATAGACTACGTACACACGTTACTTCCAATAGCAGAGAATCGAAGGAAGATTTTACGAAAACTGGCAAAAAATATTATTTTCAAGAGCAATGGATTAAGTTATCCATTCCTTGATTCTATTCATGCTTTCTATCAGCCTGTCTGATTAATAAGTCACCAAATGAACAATATTCAGCAAAATTTGTTTTGTTTATGTTTATTGTGTTTCTCATAAATATGATTGTACAACATTATATCAAAGCTAATCTTTGTTTTGGTTAGTGTTTTTATAGAACAATAATTCATTGACATGATAAAGTTTTTATTTTTTATTTTTTAGCTTTCTACACTAGTTTTCCATATAAATTTTACAAAAATGAATTAAAATCATACTTCTTTGTCTAATTGTTATATAAAGGTGTACAAAAGATTTTTTCAAACATTAATCAATTTATTGATCAAATTATTTAATAAAACTTTGTATAAAAAACTTCTCAATCAAATTAAAGAAAGACCACCCCTGGTTCATTCAGTAGCGAAGCTTCTAACCTAAAGTGTATATCTAAGCGCATACATCGTCGGCACATCGACGTAGACCTCTGAAATTACCTCACCGATTGGCTTCAAATATGAATGGTAAATTGGATGGCACCGTGGTCCCCACATGTTCGCTTTATGCCTCTACGTACTGAACAATGCTTAAGAATATTCCATGAATGCAAAATAACCAGCTAACAACGGAACTGTATTGTGTTTGTTCGCGATTTCTATGATTATGTCATGCCACTTATTGAGTTATGTAAGTGGGATTTTTCATGGCGACTGTATTGAACAAAATTTATTGCGTACAATTCAAATTTTAATGTTGCATTTATATTGTTGCATGTTACAGTGTTGAGACTTTATATATTATTATTGTGCCAAATATTGCTGTCATAACTAAGGTGCATTACAGAAAGAATTGCTAAAATTTACGAGTTATATGTGTACACGTGAAATAGATATTTCAATATATTTTTGTGGCAAGTTCCTGTAAAAACATAAAGTGTTGTCACATATAAAATTCTAACCCACAACACTCAGTGCAGTAGAAGGCCCAATCATGCAGTGGTATATGGACACCAATTCTGCTCTAAATGCTTTCCATCAAGCAGATTAGAGGCACTTGGTGAGTTCAAGCATAAAAAAGCGTCGTGGCTTATCGCTTAATCGACTATGTTATTCATACAATCAAAAATCGTTACCATTGACACTTGAGAGTAACGCCTGATACTATTGCATGGGACCCTTCACTTCTTGAATAAGACTGCCTTCTTCCTAGCCTTATTCCTAATATTATTTTGAGGTCGGTTCTACTAGTTCAACCGGTTTTACCTGAATATCAGTTTTTCCACGGAGCGATTAGCATCGGACCTCCGCAACCCTAAGGAAGGACTGAATAAGAGTGCCTACTATACTGAAATATACACATGTAGGTATATACATATATATACCTATATTAAAACCTCTTGAATAAATGTGAAATTAACTACAAGGTGATTTAAAATGACCGCCTCGGAGCTTGTTTTGTTGTTGAGTTGTGCTTGCTGTCTTGGGTTTAAATCTTTGGTCGGACCAAATGTTTGTATGATCTAAGTACAGATATTTCTTTCAAATTTTAACTCATTTTTATCTATATATAATAAATAAATAATAAATATTTCGGATATCTTACACACAACGCCATTTAGTCCCAAACTAAGCAGAGCTTGTATTATGGGTACTAAACAACTGATATAAATACTTAAACTTACTTTTTTCTTGTAAATACAAACATATTATACATAAAAACGCCCAGACTCCGAAACAAATATTTGTGGATTACACAAATATTAAGTCCGACCCGGGAATCGAACCCGAGACCTCTTGACTAGCAGTTGCATACGCTAACCACTAGACCAACGAGGCAGTAATATGTATGTATTTACAAAAAAGTATAAAAGTATTCTATCTCTCAATCTAGCTTTCATAGTACAAGCTCTGCTTACTTTGAAGCTAAAAGGCGTGGTGTGTTATATGTCTTAATTATTTATTTATTTATTATTATTATATTAAATATAGTATGTGATATATAGATCCAAGTATGAAGATTAAACGGACGCATCGTTCTTTCGATTGACTGTTTTTACTTAGTGGTCTACAAAATTAAATTATTATGAGAACGTTTGACTGATTTTGACAAAATTTAAAAAGTAGTATTTATAGTCATTATGATAATGCATTACTACAAAATAAAAAATAAAGTCAAGCGCCTGACAAAAATCACTGCACCGAAACAAATGAAACTTTTTATCCAGATAGTCTATAGCCTGAGAAAGGACATAGGTCTTTTACCGCGATCAACTACATGGTGACGCGCAGAGCCACGGGCGAAAGCTAGTAATAATTTTAATTTCAAAATTGTCTATGTAGCCTAGCTACTTATTGAATTTGCCTAATTAGTGATATATTTAATGATACCCTAGAGTTTGGAAGTCGGGGTCTTAACTCCAGTGCTTCAGATAGCTCGTGAAGCCATCTTGTCCTACGCCTGTTCTCTTCTGAGTCACGTTACATGACTAGGAGTACATCCTAATCAAAGCTAAAACCAAGTATTTTAACATAATTCATCATTATTTCCATCTAGTTACAAGTAAGCTCAAAAATAATACCATCAACATACTTTCCAAGTGTGTCAAAGTCATACATCACATGTATTTTGTTTACCACAAAAACTTATACAACTACTCATCAACAACTCCTTGAGAAAGTTGTGTAGTCATAATAAAACCATTATAAGGACAGTTATCAAACAATAATAATAATTACGCCTCCAAAGTGTCGAGAACGCCACACGCATATCTACAACAGGAGACAAAACGCGGCCACTTGGCAAAACTGGATAACTTTTAAAACGTTATATGGCCGGCAATAAAACGTTCGTTCCCGTACGAACACAATACTTGCAGAAATATTTTTGAATACGGAATTAGGTTTGCCAAAAGCGCGGGGAGCAGATAAGGCAGAAAAAAAACAAATTTGTAACGGGTAAAGTTTTTGGAGGCGGAATGTCTCCCTTGGGTGCTGAATCTTCGTCGGCGTGGCTCGTAAAACGCGGGACGTGGGCAAGCGGGCAAATTTGTCCTGAGAGCGACCTATGACGTTTTGATGGAACGCTCCCCGACTGATTTCCCACACCCTAGATTCATATTCATAACGATACCTCAACCAACAGTGACATATTTGACCCAAAACATAAATCTAGGACACCCAAAACGTGACAAGTTACAACAAATTGATTCTTTAATAAGTAATCTTCAAGTTGGTGCTTCAAACTCAAATAGCTCGTTAAAAATTTCATTAAAACTAAAACTCTATTTCGAAGTCGAATAAGAAGCTCCGAATGTCCTTTGCATGATGATAGCCTCTTCAAAAGAATGGCACCCGTGTCTAAGCTATCTTGTAGGAATTTTAAATTGGACGAATCGCTCAAATGTAAATGGTTTTCCTTTATACCCCATCCTCTCGGGCTGCCCACCCCCGTCTATTGCGCGCCTAGAGGCGACTGGCATACCAACATACACGCACACATGTATACGAAAGCCTACGTCGTATATCACCATTGGATTTAGATCTCCTTGTTTGCATACGTCATCCGCGGAGCCGTCTCATTTGCATAGCGGCGGGAGGAGCCGGACGGGTCTACTTACACCGGTATCGTTAAGCTGACACTACTACACACAAACCTCACACATGCTCACATCTCATCTCGACATACAACTAGGAGTAATGCGAGTGTGAATACGTAAATACGCGTCGGAATCGCGAGTTCAAAAACGCGAAACGCAATATGTCTTCATAGTAAAAGGTGTAGGGAATCTTTTAAGGGACTCTAACAAAAGGGCGGGTGACGCTATCAGGGAAGGAAATCGCGTGTTTTTGATGTTCTCTAAATACGCTTGATATTATGTTTAAGCAAATACATATTGTGGTTCAAATACCAGCACAAAATATCCAATTACATTTACAGTTAACAAACACATATGTTTAAAGGAATAATTAAATTGTAGTACGTAGAGACAACATCAATGTTACAACATAATCAACTAAAACGTTCTATTAAGACTATTTATTTATTACTAATCCGTTTAATTACTTACTTTTTGTACACATTAAACTGTAATGGTTTAAAATGAATGAAAGGTTTACGAAGAAAGCTGTCGTATTTTCTTGCCTAACTAGTTTCAACCTTTGACTATCAGCGTCGGTACTGAATGGACAGAGTCGTAAACAGTTTAATGTGTGGGATCGGCTAATTAATTAGAGACCATCGCATTATCGATACCCACCCTACTTGATAAGCTTCGATAGATAGGCTTGTCTTTAACTCCCTTAGTATAATAACCTAGAATGTTCTTTATTAGTAAGTATACACACATAGTTTTGGTAAGTTTATTTGTGAAGCTGAAGTTATTTTGTTAGTTTCTTGCTTGTTACTGCAACAAACTATTAACTTTTTATATGGCTGGATTTCATTTTACACGTTTTAACTCACATATTCTTGATTTTTCGTATTTCTGCTAGGTAAGTACTTCTAAATAACAACATTAGATACAGCAGTCATCGTAAGAAATTTAAATTAAAATAGCAAAAAACTTTACTTTCATTCATTAAATTAACAATTATACATACTATAATTTTGTTTTTACTGTAAACGGGACTTATTCGCGATAACACTATAAAGGTTACGATACGTGGTCACGGGTAGTCTACCCGTGACCACGAGCGGTATAACCCGTTCGAAACGTCGGAAAATAGAAGGTATCGTAACCTTTATAGTGTTATCGCGAATAAGTCCCGTTTACAGTAAAAACATGAGTATGTGTAAAAGTCGCGAAAGTTTAAAAACAGATACTATAATTTTCATTAGATTTCTAATTTAAACAAAACTACAGGTACAATTCAACTGGTTATGTCTTTGCTATTCTCCGCTAGATGGCGCACCAAGTTATTGTAAAAGCTTTTTCTTATGTTTACAAAATTACTTAATTTTGTTATACTTTTCGCAGTTTTCTCATTATACTGATATTTCTAGAAAATGCTACTTTCTTTTCCTCTCTCGTAGCTGGGAGCTCTTCAGTTTTAATGAACAAAGTTGAGCTCGCGCACTTTTCCATTTAAAACTTTTCATATTGATTTCGAAGTTTTTTTATAACAATGAATTTGATTCTGAAACGAATTCGATTATAATGCTTTAATTGAAGACTTGATTGAATCAGTAAGGTTTTTATAGACAGTATCGTGATTTTATTCCTGTTTTATTTACAGTTAGTAATACCTACAATATCATTACAATGTCTCCTTTTGTGGACTTCCTTTGTTTCTTTACTTTTTTTGCCAAATATTTAGCAATTTAAAAAAAAATACTATGAAACTACGAATTCTTAAGTATGAATAGGTAATCTTAAATTTAGATTATCTTGTGTACAGCGCCAAAAGGTTTAAAATAATAATAATACGTTGAATTTTAATCATTTATGAATATATCCAAAGTTTTATGAAGTAACTATTTATTGCCCGCGGCTCTTTATTTTCTACTTCAAAAATTAAATTAATCTCTTTGCCTAATTTAATTGGAATCGGTGCAGCGGTTTAACCGTGAATGCGTAACAGGCAGATGGACTGTCAGAGAGAGTTACATTAGAATTTATAATATTTATAAGTCTGGATGTTCAGCTAAATTTCTGTATTATAATGATTGTTATATCTATCTACCCTGATCATAATCACGGATTGAGAGATAATATAAATCAACGGTATTATAGGTAGTAACGCTAAATGTTTGGGTCTCAATCTGAACATTTATAATCTACATTTAGACTATATACTGATTAGGTATTTATAACCAGTCAACATTTAATTTAAAATGAAACCAACTACGAGTAAGTAAGAAATGTCCCATGTTATTGTTTTGGAGACAAAATACCTCCGTGAAACATATCTATATTAATATAATATATTCGTTTCACCTATGCTTTCTAGTTCATAAAGACTTTATTACTCATATGCCACACGTTGCCTTTCCTTGCGAGTGTTTGAGGCATTGATTAGATATGATATGACTAAATATTCTCTACTTGTGGTGACGGATTAAGAATACAACCACCACCAATGACACCAATAGGGGTGTCACCACCCCTATTCAGTCCATGGGTGTCGTAAGAGGCGACTAAAGGAACAAAATAGGCAGCTAACATCACTGCTAAGAGAGGGAAAACCTGAAACAAACCCTTTACCAACCCGTCTGGCCAGCGTGGTATAGTAGGCCAAAACTCCTTTCAAAGGAGAGGCCTATGTCCAGCAGTGGACTGTTAAAGGCTGTTGATGATGATGATGATGAAATATTCTCTATTAGCCTCGTGTTCCTACGAGTATGTCGGTTCTCGCGATAAAAGAACTCAATATCCTTTCTTAGGCTTTATACTATCTGTGTACTAAATATCATTAAAGTTGGTTCAGTAGTTTTGGCGTGAAAGCATGACGGACAAACAGTCAGAGTTACTTTCGCATATTAACTAAAATCCCACGTTACCCTCGCCCTATATTTAAGGTTCCACGAGCCCGAACAAATCTAGGGAAGGAAGCACCAACTGCTAGGATGACTCATGAGTATGATGCTATTTCAGTTCCTTCAGTCGACATAGACATCTTTTCTAATAGTCTGTTTGAATGTAAAAAAGAAATTCGAGATCCAATAGTGCAATTAAATGTTTAATTGTTGACGTACCTACCTTCTGTTTAAATTTAAATATAAATATTTACTTATGTGTGTTGAATATAACTTTTAATGTGTGTGATAAATATGTAACTGCCACAAAGGAGAAACCCGATTCTGGGCCTAAGCGTTACACGAATGGGATATGTACCAAAAAATTCGTCTATTTTGCTTGATTAACCTATCGAAATCTTAGCTTCATTTGCAATGGCCAAGTGTAAAAAAATAAGTAGAATTCTATTGTTTTAAACAATCTTTGTAAACCTCTGCAACACTTATTTCAATATACGTAACTAGCTCCACAAACGTAGCATTCCTAAAATAGGATCGATTTAGTGGAAATCGATACTGTTATAAATAAATAATACTTCTTTGTTTTAGTATAAATGATTGTTTTAATAGGTATTTTAATCAATGTAAATAGAGTCTGGCCAGCGAATCGTGACACAATTACTTACAATGGCGGCAATTCAAAATATCTACAACTGGCAGCATTAAATATAGCATGAAAGGGTAGTTTTGCATTTTTATATTAATGTGACTATGACATAGAAAAACACAAATGTATCAAATCGTGTTTTTCATGTTATAGAAAACTATAGCGGTTTTGATAACTTTTTTATTTTAGAAGTTATAAAGGCCTAACTTGTGAAATAAGCTGACTTAGAAAACTTCGTACAAAAATAAAGAAACAATAAGCAAATACAACAATGTATAATATGTATGTATTTACAAAAAAAATAAGTATGTTTATGTATTTATATAGTTGTCTAGTTTGGGGACTAGATGGCGTTGTGTGTAAAATGTCCGAAATATTTATTATTTATTATTATTATTAATTATCTATTGGGCACGATTTAATTATGAGTGAGTAAATAAGCCTATTTTTTGCGTGGCCTGACACACACTTGGCCAATTTTTCATTAAAATAACTCAAAAAATAAACATAACCTAAAATGTAAACATTGTCTGATTTTACCGATTTGGCCATTGCTGGGAGACCTGAAAACTAGGCTCGTGAAATCGTCATAGATATTGTAATTTATGACCAAATTCTAGCACTGTAACGCCAGGCCCAAGTTTGTATGGATTTCGGGTTTCTCCTTTTCTAATTTTTGCTTACCTTATTCTTATATTTTATAATTTTATTAATTTCTTTCCCATTTTTACCTTTTCTACATAATATTAAGCTGTTTGTAAACACTATTAATTAATACCCGTAAAATGTACCTATTTTTATTTTTTGTAATACGCATGTTGTGATCTCCCATAATTGAGGAAGCATTAAAACACTTGTGTGTTATTTCTGTTTGTTAAAAACTAGCATGTAAGGTGTATTCCTTGTCGGAGGTCCATTATACATAAATAAATAATTAGCAAGAATAATAATTGAACTCTTTCTTTTCCTTTAAAGTTGTGATATTTAAATTTAATTGCTGTATTTTTTTTATCAAGCCATATTAAATTAATAAAATCTTTTTTTTATTGTGTACTTTTAAAAATAATGTTTTTGTAGGTAATTTATACTCTTGATCGCCGGCACGGATAGAACTTATTAAAATATTTTCTGAAATTGAAATTAAACTCACTTGTGCTTCTATTCCATCATTTAACACCTTAAAATTTTCGATTAATATATCAAGTTCTATTTCAATAAACTCTTCTTCTTAATTATCCTCTCTTCTTTTTAATTGAAAAGTCTTTTAAATCTATTATCATTTAATAAATATCAATTTCAATATAATATTATAAACTGTTTAATTCAAAATGTACACTCAAAATATTCAATGTAATTTATTTTAATCTCATAATTTATATAAAAAGTGTCTATATCAATAATATAACACAGACAAGAAAAACAAGCATTTCACAATAAGATAACGACCGCTATTGGCAAGAGGAAGTGGTCGGTAGACATTAATTTGGTTTAATGGTTTTTGTGTTTGTCACACGACGATCGGGTGTGATTTGTAGGTTCTCTAACGAGTGGATTACTAAGTGGTGCCTTTGTTTTGTGGGAGGGAACTCTACGTGTACGTACTCTTAGAAGATAAAGTCAATTCTGATGATTTAGATTCTTAGAGAACTGAAGTTGAAACAACTCTAGAAATAAAATAGCTTTACATAAAATATTTTAAACTTAAAATGTCTTTAAAATGTAAAACATTCCTAAAACGTTTATAGAAAAGAAAAATACAAACAAATGAAAGTAGCTACCGCTGTCCATACGTACTTTTCCTAATTAATTCTTAGCCTGTTTAAAATTTGCTTTAATCTATTAATTTACACACAAAATTCTAATACTCTATTCATCATAATACATACAAGTCAAGAAGTGTCTCATGGAATGCATAAATGAACACTACATTACAAAATTTGATAGAATGATTTTTTCTTTCCACCAAGAGATGACGCTACTAGTAAAGTGATAGAAGTTAAATGATAATCTGTAGTTTGCTTTTGACAAGTTAATCTAATTTCTACATAAATTGAAATGTAAAAATGTAATAAATTACATTGCTCTGATTTTAATTTAAACCTAGACGTTAATACTTCATGAACAACTAATTTTAAACAAAATAAACTGTTCTTTATAGCGTTCTTACTTTATTTAGTTTAATCGCAAGATTTTTGTTTTAGCTGTGCTTGAATGTCCTTAAGCCTTCTCGGCAACATCAGCTAAATAATAAAACACATTAGTGATTAGCAAAACAGGGAAGTGTCTTTTCTTTGGAGTTGTTTGAGTGTTATAAATAGGAATCATCTAATAGGTAATGGTTTGAAATCTAACAACGGGCATCCAATATTCTTGCAGAAAAGGTATACCTATTTGTATACTGTCTATATTAAATATAGACAGGTACACCTTATATTATATTGTCTTTATTGACTACTAGGTGCTTGCTGGCGTTTGATTGCTTAGTCATACCGTCGCGTGTTTACCTATACCTATCTCATAAGGCTAATGTCAAAGTTATAGTGCTAATTTAATTTATCTGTTATAAAAACTTTCCTCTCAGGAGATAAAACGGTTCAAGTTGATAGAGAATTTATATTTTTGAATGAAAAAAGAAGTTATATAGTTCGTGGTGTTAATAAGGAAACATTTACAAATTTTTTTTTTTTTAAAAAATCCAAATTTTAAAACTGCCTTGTTGGTCTAGTGGTTGACGTATGCGGCTGATCTGATACTGATCAAGATATTTCGGGTTCGATTCCCGGGTACGACCAAATGATTCTATGATCTGTGTGATTTGTTTCGGAGTTTGGGTGTTTTCTGTGTATGATATGTATGTGTTTACAAAAAAGTATATAATGTATTTATATCAGTTGTATAGTACAAGCTCTGCTTAGTTTGGGACTAAATGATATTGTATGTTAGATGTCCGAAATATTTCTTATTTATTAAATTGTTTAAAAATAAATTTAAGATTCATGGATAATCCATCCTGGTCTATATCTAGTTGTTCTTTTATTATTAATGCATTTACCCCATTCAATTGTTCGTGGACATTCTTATTGTGTAATCATCATTTTGATTACCAAAATTGGCAAATGTCAAGTTTAAAATAGGAAGGATTCTGGATCTCAGATTCGTAGAGCTTATCACACACACATTTGGCAATTCCTCTGCCGTGTACCAGGAATATCGTATTTTTTCTCGCTTCGTCAAATACTAATAAAAGTTGGAACATACGTATTACATTGTATGCGGCTGCTGATCAAGAGGTCTCAAGAGAGATCTCGGGGTTCGATTCCCGGGTCGGACCAAATGTTTGTACGATCTGCAAATATTTGTTTCGGAGTTTGGGTGTTTTCTATGTATAATACTTAAGTACGTATTTATATAAAAAAAAAAGTATGTTGATGTATTTATATTAGTTGTCTAGTGGTACAAGCTCTGCTTATTTTGGGACTACATGATGATGTGTGTAAATATTTATTCATTTATTATTATTACTGTGCTTTATAAGCTAAAATTTAGTATTGTTTGTACAAAAACAACATTGCTAACAGTGAAGCGAATCAAACATTTGGCGAATTAAAATCGATATCGAATGATCAATTGAATATTAATTATTAAAATATCAGATACAACCAAAATTAAGTACTTTTCTGTACATAACTTGTTTGTGTTAAAACAGTTGAAATTACCTTAATTAATGGACGTTTCTTTTTAAAATATATGAATTAGAAGCATTAAAACAAACACATTAGTAATTAAAAAAATATATATTTAAAATCAAACAAAAATTAATCTGAACTCGATCACCTAATCTCCGCTTCCCATCACAGATCGTGAACATTGACACTGAATCATTCCTCAAAACATTCCAACAAGACTCTAAACAACTAAAAGAAAGAGACAACAATACAACCAGCTCGTTCAAACCTCTTGTTTCTTACTACCCATTTATCACTATTTGAATAAATTCAATATGTACATTGAATTGCGTGTAATTAATGGTTTTATTCGTTTAGCACTTAAAACGCTTTAAGGGCGAGGTGTCCAAACATGCAATGTCCCTTTCGTTTCAAAAGGGAAGAGGAGGATGGGTGATCGCGCAAGAACACCCGCTGGTTTAGATCATTAATATTGATTTGTGGTCAATCAAAGCTCTGGAGGATTTCACTTTTAATGTTATTATTTTTTATCTTATGCCATCGTGAGTTTGGATTTAAGTCCTTCGTTAGCGAGATGTAGGTACTTTTTGTGTGTCTCTGCTTTTGTCGCCAAAATAATCATAAACTTGAATTTGATTTATAAAGTTTATCTTACTTAATACAGTAGGATCATGGTAAACTAACATTTTAAGACATCGTCGATTCTCTTCTCGATTCCAAGATTGGTTTTTAAAATGTTAAATACCATTTTTATGGCATAGGGGGCAAACAAGCGCCTGGTTAGTCCTGGACATTTGGAGTCACAAACGCTTTGCTGACCTTTGAGGTCTAAGTTCTTCCTTTGAAGCTTGTGTGTTTAGTAATTATAATAATATTAATACGTGTTTAGTAACTATTTATATTAATTTATTTTTATTTTATTTTATTTTTTATTTTATTTTATTTATTAGGTACAGAAACAGACAACAAACCAAAGACATACAAATATTACATATTATAGTTTACAATATTTAGGTCTGAAGTCCAATTACAACTATACACAGCTTTTTATTCTACATTACTTCGTTAAAAGAAAAAATAATAATAAGAAAATAATTATCAGACATTCTTGAGATTAGTGATCAATGATCGCGGCCCTAAATTCACCAAACGTGTCGAAAAATATATCATTTTCAGAACATATCTGATTGAAATGTGTGCACATTCTTGAAATTGGACTGTTTTTGGATACATTATTATTAAAATTACCTATGGTAAAAAGTTGTGGAATACGCACAGATCGCGACGGTATTTTAAAACTCATTTGCTCTATAAGTTGACAGTCCAAAGAACCATTGACAATTTTATGTAGGGTTAACAAGTCATTCATCCACCTCCTCCTCTCTAAACTCACCATTTTGAACTCTCGCAGTCGGTCCTCATAATCTGTTAATTTACGTCTCAAGCCAGTTCTAATACATAACGCCCTGACAAATCGTCTCTGTATTGCCTCTATTCGGTCGGTGTGAGTTTCATATATCGGTGTCCATACAGGCGAACAGTACTCAAGAATACTTCTAACTAGACAGTAGTACAATATCATTAGAGAGGCGATTTGTTTGAATGGTCTTCCGTTACGAAGAATAAATGAAAGCATACGATGAGCCTTATTACAAATATAATCATAATGAGGTCGGAAGGACATGACATTATCAAATATTACCCCTAGGTCGCGAACCACCGTGACTCTATTTATTGCAGTGCCCTGAATATGATATCTATAATCTATTGTTTTTTTGTTTTTAGTGAATGAAATAACTTGACATTTTTTTATATTTAGTGACATTAGGTTTTCGTCACACCAACCCACTATTGTATCGATGTCAGATTGAAGAGTTTCGCAGTCAGTGTAGTTAGATATTCGTTTAAAAATTTTGATATCATCCGCATAAGCTAGACATTCACTGTTAATTTTACCTAACAAATCATTAATGAATAATAGGAAAAGTAAGGGTCCTAAATTTGAACCCTGAGGCACGCCTGATGATGCTATAAAAGGGGCAGACTCATAGCCGCAGAGGGCTACCAGTTGGGTACGATTGAGCAAGTAGGACGCGAGCCATCTCAATAAATTGCCATGTATCCCGACATGCTGCGCCTTCAGAAGTAGCAAAGAATGATCTACACGATCGAACGCCTTCGAAAAATCAGTATATATCGAGTCCACCTGCTGTTTTGTATTAAAAGATTCACACAAATATGTTGTATAACATAAGAGATTGGTGCCTGTTGATCTACCGGTCATAAAACCATGTTGTAGTGGACTCAACATGTGTTTCATGTGGTTATATATGTGGCTGTAAACATAACCCTCAAATATTTTGGCAAACCAGTTGAGGATAGAAATAGGCCGATAGTTAGATACTTCGTTTTTTTTGCCAGATTTATGTATCGGTGTAATTTTGGCAATTTTCCAGAGCCCAGGGAATATGCCCTCTTCTAACGACTTTTCAAAAATAATAGAGACAGGTGTAACCAATTCTGTTGCACAAAGCCGAATATAAACTGGTGGAATGCCGTCAAAACCAGCACCTTTAGTTAGATCAACACTTTGTAGTTTTTTTAATAAATCTTTTCTACATATCGATATATTACTAATGGTATAGTTAGATGAAGGAAAGTTGGGTACGTAGTTTTTAGATGAACTACAGGAATAAACCGACGAGAAATATTCCGCAAAGAGGTTAGCAATATCTTCACCAGAGTTACACGTTTTGTCTTTGTAAGACATATTGATTGGATAATTGTTTGTAATACGTTTACTCTTTGTATATCGCCAAAATGCTTTAACATTAAATTTAAGATCATTTTCTATCTGTTCAATATAGTTTCTAAAACATTGATCGATCACTATTTTCGCCCTGGCTCTGAGCATGGAAAACATATCGTAGTCCCTAGGATTACAATATTTTTTAAATTTAGAGTGTGCTTTGTGTTTATTTCGAAGTAATTTAATCAGATTTTTTGAAAACCATACAGGATAATTATTGTCTGATATTTTAGTTTTTGGTGTATGTTTTTCAATAATGTAGTAGATACTGTTATAAAAAAAATACACAAAATCATCGCAATTTAAATCTATTGCCCTCCGCTGCCAGTCTATCGCCGCCATCTCTCTCCTACAGCTATCGTAATCCGTTTTGTAATAACATAATTTTTTAATTGTTGAATTACTCAAGAGAGCGGGCAAAGCAGCTCGCAGCACGAGTTCGAAAGGTGGGTGATGTGCGTCAACTCGAGTAATGGGTAGCGCAGGCGTAACAGTGAGTAAGTCTGGACAATCGGTAATGGCAAGATCAAGTATTCTGCCGTTAGAATTTACATTGTGGTTAAGTTGTCGAATAGTCGTTGATTGAAATAATACCTGTAATGATTTAGATTTTTCACAATTGCAATTCAGAGGACAGCCAGTTTCCTTTGACCAGTTAATGCCACCTAGATTGAAATCACCTAATACACAAGTCAAGTGGTGTGATGAGTCATTAAGTACGATATTACATTTTTTGAAGAAGTTGGTTACCATATTTACCGGTAAGTAATCTGGTAGGTAGGCAACACACAAATTCACCGTAAAGATTTCGTTTACTTTAATTTGTATCCACAAATCTTCTAAATCAGTCGACTGCCAATCCCCCCTAGCTAACACCTGCAGCTTTCTCGAATAAGCGATCAGCACGCCCCCACCGTGGTTCTTTTTAAACTGAGAGCGAAATGCACCATCACGATCTCTGCGCACAACACAGTACCTGCTATCGAACAGCTCAGCTGACAATACAGAATCGTCAAGCCAAGTTTCGCTTAAGCATATTATATCAAAATTATTACACAAAACTGAATTATAAATTTCATTGAGTTTACTTTTCATACCTCTTATGTTTTGATAATAGAGTGATAAATACATTTTTGATATTTATATACTTAATAAAGTGATTCTATAAAACTAACTATAAATTAATTATTTTAATTTATTGAGATCATCGTTATTTCTGATTAATATATACTTCGAATCCACGTCTTTTCTTGCAAATATATGTCCATTTTTCACCCATACAAATTGATACCCAAGTTCTTTCGCCCTTCTGCGCGTTGCCCAATGTAGAAGTTTATTCGCCGGTGAGAGATGCTCAGATACATACACTGGTTTTCTGTCGCCTGCGAAGCCCAAAAGCGCCGTGTGCAGCTTTTCATCAGGGTTCGACTTATTATATCTGTGGACTGCTGAAAAAAATTCGTCCCGGGTTCTTATGCTCCGAAATTTGATCACAATGCTACGAGGAAGCTTACTTTCTTTGTTTAACTTTGCAACTCTTGTACACTTCACTACGTCGTCCTCCTTAATAACACAGCCTATCACCTGGGAACATTGCTGCAAGATATTAGGTAAATTCTCATTGCGGTATTCCGGTACGCCTTGTATTTCCAGGTTGCTCTCACGCAGATACTGCTCCAGACTGTTTAGGCGATCTGACAATTCAGTCACTGTAGTCTTGAGCTGTTTATTCTCATTGGATAAAAAAGTGTTCCCCGCAACTAATGTATCGACAGTTTTCTTCATTTCATCATGCTTTTCACTGAAAAAGTCTAGCGACTCGCGAAAGCTCTGTAGGTCGCTTTTGATGGGCGCCAGCTCCGCCTGTAAAATGCCAGATATTATGCCCGGTAGCTCTGTTTTTATTGCCAAAAGAACCCGCTCACTTATCGCAGAAATAAATGCTTCGTCTTTGTAATCCATCAGACTGCTCGATATAGGGCTACTACCGGGTGTATTTTGTTGGCTACTCTGTTTTTTTCTAGTAGTAACATTTTCGGTAGACTCTTCAGCATCATAACATGGCTCAACCACGTCCTCCCTGATATTACGCACCGGAGTATTGACATTTCCTTTTTTTGGTTGCTTACTCTTACACTCCTGGCACATCCATTTAAGCCTCTGCTCCCGGCTCATGGAACTGTATTGTTTTTTGTTTGGTATATTAGCACATGGCAAATCATAACACATAGCACATTTGCTACACTTTAAAAATTCACGGCCATCTAGTACATTCCGACAGCCACTACAAATACCTTTCGACGCCATCTATCTGTCAATCAATGCCCCGCTGTTCAAATTCAATTGATCCAGTGAAATCGCCAACAATATACGACCTGTGTTGTGTACAGCAGATGTAGATGTCGCGCATACACCGATAGGTGTCGCTGGTATCCCCAGTTAGATTACAAACAACTCACGACGTAGGTATATCACTTGAAAGCTCATAGATGTCGCTGTTAACATATACTGTAAATGCAACACAGTATTCGCTAGATAGCGTCACTGACTTCGTAGCCAAGCGCAGCAAAGAGGACAGCCACAAGCCGACAGCCGCAAGATCCAGCCCCGGTCGCACCAAAACACTTTTTGAAATATGTAGCAACACGACAAGCTATTGTGTATCAATAATTTCTCACCACCTCAGTCCCCACCGACGTCCAAGCATCACAACGCCCTGCCACGCCTTTGTGTATACTGTATCCCACTCTCGCCGCCCACCAGGAGGAGTCAGTCGTAAGAACACGTCAGGAAGAAACGAGAGCCGCCGACTCAAGCACCTCAACCAATGACGAGTCCGGTCTAATAAATTTGCACTTAACTCGCAAAACAATCCGACAAGCGTCCGTTCTCAACGAAGTCCAGAGACAGAAATTATTATCTATACCTATACTATACTGTATATCTAGTTTTGGTAAATACATAATAATATAAAATACTATATAAATATCATCCTCCTAGCCATTATTCCCAAGTTTATTTGGGGTCGGCTACTAGTTCAACCGGTTTTACCTGAATTTCAATTTTTACACGGAGCGACTGGCATCGGACCTCCGCAACCCTAAGGGAGAACTGAAATTCGAAGATTGAACTAGCTGTCAGTATATTTGAGGGCACTGACTTCCCAATAACGATTGCCATAGATGTTCATGACAACCGGGACCGACGGCTTTACGTGCTCTCCGAGGCACGGGCGTGAATCACCGCCAAACTTCCAAACTCCGGGCAGCTATTAGGAATTTCTTAAGAAAATTCTAGAAACACTTTTTGGCCCGATCCGGGATTTGAACTCGAGACCTCTTGATTAGCAGACGCATACGCTAACCACTAGACCACTGAGGCAGTATTAAATACCTACTATATAAATAAACAGAAATATATTTTTTTTAAATTAGTATAACGTTTATGTAGTTAATTAAACATTAGTCCAGTCAATAAAAGCTTAACTTTGCCATTTTGGTTGAACACCTGCAACCTACGCCAAAATTTCCGTAACTCTTCGTAAATTAATATACTAAAATTGCAGGGTGCTGCAATACCGGCAAAGGGTGCAAATACATTGCAAAAGGGTGCAAAAACAACTTTTTCATCTATATCTCGCGATTGGCTGGAAAAATAAAAAAAGATCCTACTACAAAATTGTAGAAAATTAAATCCCCTACAAAAACTTGGAAACGTATTTTCACGTATCTCTCATAGTTTTTGCACAAAATGCATATAAAGGTGCAAAATTGTAAAAATATTATTATTACATGCGATCCGACATGTTTCCTTGGGATTTAATTAATATTTTTCGGACATTTTTGTTTACTTATTTATACCTTTTTTTCATATACCTAATAATCTTGACAAAAAATTCATTTCAATTTTATTAAATTATATTATATTTTTTTTATTCCATCGGATTCAGCGCAAATTTGCAAATTTTCAAATTTGAGAGGATGGTCATCTAATGAACGGGAGGCATGTAATATGCCTGATAGAAATGTTATATACGATGGTGATACAAGAGGTGAAATGCCTAAACATAGTTCACTAGGATCTGCATAGGTGATGTTTTTTAATCCATAAGGCAATCTCTCATCATCGGTGATATCTGTTGTAGATGCTAATTGCGCTGCAGATTTTTTTACATTTGATTGGAGATAATTTATATCAAACACTACTTGCTGGTGTGTACACTGCTATGCCTCATAAACAATGAAAAGTCTCCTGACTACCTGAGGTTCTTATACAAGGTGGGCCAAAAGAAGTCATCCGATGTTGTTTGGCTCTCAATTTTTTTCTAAATGAAAAACTTCGATTTTGTTTTTGATTTTGTTTATTTGAACCTTTAGAATTTTATTAGTGAAGTCGAGAAGATGATATCGGCCAAATGGGCGCAGCCGCAATCGATTGCTATACGGGCTCGTTTTATGGCATTTTTCATTACTTCAGCGAGAACTTCGGGCGACAGTTTCTCGCACTCGTGTCGAATGTTGTCCTTGAGGGCTTCCAGGGTCCCGGACTTGTTCACATAAACACGGGACTTCAAAAAACCCCACAAAAAAGTCTGGAACGGTTAAATCGGGCGATCTTGCGGGCCAGTGCAAATCGCCAAAACGAGAGATGAGGCGACCCGGGAACGCCGCCTTCAGAATATCGGTTGTGTCTCGCGCAGTGTGTGCCGTTGCTCCGTCTTGTTGGAACCACATGTCCTCCAGTCCTAATTCGTTCAATTGTGGCAGAAAAAACTCGGTTAACATGGCCATATAGCGCGCACCGTTTACTGTTGTCGTTTGACCAGCGGCGTCCTCGAAAAAAAATGGATCGATGACTGTTCCAGCTTGCACAGCGCACCATGCAGTCACTTTTCGCGATGATAATGGCTCCTGTTGCTACACTCGTGGATTTTCGGTGCCCCAGAAGCGATAGTTTTGCTTGTTCACGTACCCACTGAGGTGGAAATGAGCCTCATCGCTCATTATTATTTTGGTCGAAAAATCGTCTACTTCGTCCTCGAGATTGAGAATCGCATGGGCGTAGGCTACATGCGTTTGGTGGTCGACAGGCAGCAGCTGACGCACGGACATGCGCAGGTCTTTGACTAAAATTCGCCTTAGGGACGACCGGCTGATGGCTAATTGCGTGGCACGGCGTCTGGTCGATGTTTCAGGCGACAGCTCGACATCCTCAGCAACAGCTGCGATATTCTTGGCAGAATAGGCGCTCCGGGGCCGGCCACTCTTGGCAGCGTCTCTTGTGGTCCCTGGCCAAACGGCGCAGTATTTGCGCAGTTAGTGCCGGACGACCGGGGAATCGGCGATGGAATTCGCGCTGCGCCAACACCACAGACGAATTGTTACGCAAAAGAATAGACACGATTATTCCGCGTTCCGCGGGGAGTGTATCGCTCCATGGCTTGTTCACTTGTATTCTACATCTGTCTAGTTTATAAATGTCAAAACAGATTTGACATTGGCCGCCATTTGCAAATATAAGAGCATCTTTCGATAGGGTGATTTCTTTTGGCCCACCTTGTATTACGGTCAGTATTATCAAAGACATATTGAAGGAAAGCATCAGTAATTATAGTCTACTGAGGTTAAATTATTGATGAAGCTTCATGAAGCTAAATATTATGGTATGATGTGCAAACACAAAGTTTGCTTAGTAGATTGATAACTAACATCGATCCTGTTTTTCGATAAATGTATGTCTCAACAGCTAGTTGAAGAATCGAATGAAGGATTTAGGACAAAGTGCTGAAATAATACTATAGGCAATAGTATCTATTTTTGGGATAACAGGACATTCATCTCACACGATATTTTTATCATTTAATAATAATTTATGTATGAAGCAAGTTAATAGTGGAGGTATTTCTGATACAACGTTATCAGGGAATTTGTCCGGTTGTAGATAACTTTTTGTTTCGTAACGAGTTTATTTTGTCCTGTAAAATTTATAATAGCTCAGGTAAATGGAGAGGTAATATATACTGCAAATATACGTTTCAAATGCAATTTTACTCTGAATCCAATGGAATAAAAAATAAACTAAAATTATCACTACATAGTATAAGCCAAAGTCGCTTCCACTCTCTGTCTGTCCGTATAAATGCTTCGATCTTTAAAACTACGCAACGGACTTTGACGCCGTTTTCTTTACTCATCATCAACAACCCATAACGTCCCACTGCTGGGCTCGGGTCTCCTCTCAAAGAGGGTTAAGGCCATACGTCCCCACGCTGGCCGAGTGCGGGTTGGGGACTGGCAAGACACGTTGTGGCTACGTAATCTTACCGTTGGATGTTTTTAAGCCGCCCGAAGGCCTCCAACTAAGCTTCACGATTGTTACCTTATGACAACAACCGGGACCGACTGCTTAACGTGACCTCCGAATCACGGAAACGCTCATAACATATCATGCCACATACGGTCACCCATCTAGGTCTGACCGCGCCGTAGTTGCTTACCCTCGGTGATTGTTTCCAATGACCTAAGGCCACTCGGCTATGAGCGCTTCATAGCCGAGTGGCCTTAGGTCATTGGCTTTCTTTACTAGATAGAATGATTCAAGAGGAAGGTTTATATGTATAATACATGCATAAAAGTAGAGAAACATTGATAATTTTAGAGGTTTTTAATGTGATGTCGTAAATAAACCCATTTTTTTACGCTGACATTGCAAACGCTGGCTGTACCCTACGAGATAGATCAAAATAATGTACTACAGTATTGTACACCTTAAAAAGTTCTACAATACTTTCTTTCTTTTTACTAGAAATAATGGATTATTTACGAAACGATTATAAGCAATACAGTATTAATCCTTATCCAATTAAGTACCTTAAATACTTTGTGCATCTAATATAGATTAAAATGACCCATAACAGTATGTAATTTAAATTTAAATGTTTTTTTGCCAAGATGAATTGAATGATTGAAAAAAAGTGTAAATAAATAAAAAAAATGCCTGAAACATATCATTTGAATCCCAATGAAACATGTAGTATCACTTCAATATGAAAAAAAAAAGATAAATAGTAACATTTTTTTCATTTTGCACCTTTAAATGCATTTTGTGCAAAAACTATGAGAGATACGCGAAAATACGTTTCCAAGTTTTTGTAGGGGATTTAATTACCTACAATTTTGTGGTAGGATCTTTTTTTATTTTTCCAGCCAATCGCGAGATATAGATGAAAAAGTTGTTTTTGCACCCTTTTGCAATGTATTTGCACCCTTTGCCGGTATTGCAGCACCCTGCAATTTTAGTATATTAATCTACGAAGACTTACGGAAATTTTGGCGTTGGTTGCAAGTGTTCAACCAAAATGGCAAAGTTAAGCTTTTATTGACTGGACTACATAGCTTTATAACTTTACAAACAGTGATGAGAAGTCCACGAGTGCACCCAAAACAAAAGACACTAGAAACACAGTCACTACAATATTAAGTATGGTGTTCATATACCCACTTAAACAACAAAGCGTAATGACTCCACTCGACGAATAAAAGAGATTGCACTCACACTAGTGATGTCGATATGACTAAAGTTGACGCCGGGATTGACAAACGCCTATATTGTTTTAATTTACATGTGACTAAAACATTTGGGTAACTTTATGTGGCTCTAAGCAACTTTATAAGGTAATAGAGTGCGAATGGGTCGGCTCAAACGGGGCGGTACTATACTCGGAAGATCAACCAAATATGACAGCATTCGTGCTATCGGTGAGGCCCGATGATGCAGAATTAACTCAATAGGCCGCCATACTACATTCACAATGAGTATGGTGTTAAAACATTAATGCAATGATGATGTTTTTTATTTTTTATTTAAAAAAAAAAACTTAATTTTAGATATCATAAAAGGTATATGATTGATATGCGACGATTTGTATCGAGTTGAATACACTCCCCATCACTAGTACACTCACACTCAGCGGTGAGCAATGACCGTCGGCCGACAATCATTAACAATGCACTGTCTTATCTAACTGGGAATAATTAATGAAACCACCTCTCGCTGTGAAGTGTGAGTGCAGTATAAACTTATTGGCACGTACAGCCTTTGTATACACTGGTTGAGGATTCTTCGTAATAATTTAAAATAGCTTTTCAAGGTGCATTGATTTTGCAAGCTTTTTTTTATTTTTTATTTTTAAATTTCAATTATTAACAGAAACTATATTAAGCTTTTGATAACAAATGTCAAATGGAATTCTATCACGTTTTTTCTAAAGTTTATAATTTTTCTCTCCAAGGAATGGAAAGAAAAATTAATAACGTAAAAAAGGAATTAGGTAATTCTAAGTACCTATTCAATGTAACGGCTTATTTCTATGCATTGCCAAACTAATTTTATGATTAGTCTATTCTGCATTCTATCACTTCACATTAGGTAAAAATTCTCAAACACTGAGCCGGTAGGACACCACTGTGAATTTATCTGAACATTTTACTTTGAACTTGACCTACTACAGCTTGCGTCTCCTTCATATTCATCAGACCTTCTATGCTTGCCGTATACAAGTTCTTTAAACTTGGCCCTTCATTCATACCATATAATACCAATCTACACTAATCCAAGACAATATCAGTATAGGGTAATATTAAAACAACTGACTTTTGTTTTTCGAATTTGACTGCCTCGTTGGTCTAGTGGTTAGCGTATGCGGCTGCAGATCAAGAGGTCTCGGGTTCGTATCCCGGGTCGGATCAAATATTATTTGTGTGATTCACAAATATTTGTTTCGGAGTCTGGGTGTTTCCTATGTTTAATATGTATGTATTTACAAAAAAAAAGTATGTTTATGTATTTATATCAGTTATCTAGTACCCATAACACAAGCTCTGTTTAGCTTGGGACTAGATGATGTTGTGTTTCAGATGTCCAAAATATTTATTTATTTATTTAACTCTGTCAATAATTATGTAGCTTTGGAAAGTTTAATGTTGAAGAATATAAATTTATCAACTTTGTTATGTAAAAAAAACTACTCAAATAAAATATAGACACAGTAACCCTTAAATAATTCAATAAAACATTATAAATAACCATCAAACACCACACGACTATTCATTTAATATGCCTTTATAAACTTAAAACCTTGAGCTATGGGGTGCAAACTATTATTTGAAGATGAATAATGGAAGGGAATCATTGGAATTATGAGGTTGCACATTCCTTTGACCTCACTGATGGCTATTCGTTATGTTTACTTATTCGCATTGATCGATGGTTCTGCACATAGACTGAAGAATGAACTCATGGTTTGCAATAATTATGTTGCTGTATCTGTGGAAGTTCAAAGAGACTGCACTTGTGAGCGTGTGTTTGCTTTAAAATAAGATATGGTTCTAAAGAATATCCTGAATAAAATTAAGAGCCTAGTAATTGAGCAATCACGGAGTATGTGCCTTATTTTGATTGTGCCTTTTTTTATAATATAATAATTACTCACAACATGAATAGAGATTTCTCTATATCTGTAATTAATTATAACTATGACATCTATTTAATATAAAAACTATGTAGTACCGGATTATCTATTTTTATGAGCTTGACATTATGCAAACAACTGCATTGTATCTTATATACTACAGAAATAAAAACTTCATCATTTTAACAATAACTTTAAATAATAGGCTACCTTATCCAATTTAAATAACAACAGCTTTGAGTAATGAGTGAAAACGTCGGCGAGCCGCCGCAAGCGCAGCAACATTGCACGTCAATATTTAGTTAGCACCGCTATCATTAACTAAATCAATTATAGCGACATTTTAGAAGTTCAAGCTAACAATGAACATGAATCTAGCGTCTTATCATTCTAGATATAATTAATGGTGTTTAGAATATTACACAATTATAAACAATAAAGTTTGAAGTACCGTTGCATGCATTTTGTTTGCATAAATTAATTTGTCAGATCGTTGAAAATGTTACGGAATTATTTATTGCACGATGTTATGTTTTGATTTAATGTCTTGAAATATTGGTTCTCTAGCTGTAGACCTGAGTTTATTTAAAAATAAAAATGATTTTCAAATGGCGTTAAAATAAAATCTAAATAAAGTTTACATGCGTTTTGCTTTGTATATATAAATACACCGGTCTCTGAAGAAAAAATTTACAGAAACAAAAATCTATATTAATATTCCGCATATTTTTAGTATGTATTCGGATTAACTTTATGAATTAAGTTTTAATTGTATTAATTGTAATCTTATAAATTTTACTGTTGGATTAAAACGGCGTCACAAACAATCGATTAAATTAATCGACAATGGAATATTGTTTAAAGACTGTAGCAAAGTTACGAAAGGTTTTTCTTTTTCTGTTCTACTTCTCTATTCTCTTGTTTCTTTGGCTAATCACGTGATTAGATATACATATACATATGTATGTATGTATATATCTATGTATGTGTAGTATTTTTCACTAGTTATCGGTGCACCTCCCTACAAGATTTCTTCACCACCCTAAGGTTGACTGGTAGAGAATGCCTTGGGCATTAAGTCCGTCGTTGTACAAAGTGCATAAAGAAATAAATCAAAATATTTGCCATTGAAACAAGAGAACAGAGAAATAGAATGGAAAACGATAAACTTTTGCAATTTGGCTAGGGGGGCTGACTAGTTTTGGCTCAAATGGAGGACATTTTGAAAGGAATAAAGAGACGTGCCATGATAGAGATAACTGTGTGTAATATTGTTTTGAAATACCATCGTAAACAAAAAAATAATAATTTCGAATTATTTAAATGTTACCACAATTTTGTATTTCAACTGATAAACAGAAAACAAGACTATATTTAATATTATTCCTCCAAACTGCTCAATATATTTACCAGATATTTAATATCGACTGTCAATAACACATCGACAACAACCATTTTGGTCTTATATCAATATTGTTTAAACGGATTAAGTGTCTGACTTGGTTGAGTAACAGTGATACTAGTGTAGTAGCTACCTACAATACTTTTAAACAATAAATAAATATTTCGGACATCATAACACACAACGCCTTAGAGTATACATAAGCTAGCTTATGTATACTCTAAGCACAACGCCATCTAGTCCCAAACTAAGCACAGCTGGGTGCCACGCAATTGATATAAATACATTATATACTTTTTTGTAATTACATACATGTTATAGATAGAAAACACTCACTCCGCAAAAAATATTTGTAGATCATACAAATATTTGGTCCTACCCAGGAATCGAACCAGGGACCTCCTGATCACCAGCCGCATACGCTAACCACTAGACCAACAAGGCAGTCAAAATAACAATAATATCTTATTTAATAATTTGAACGTAGCTTTTTGAATTCAATTTTTACAAATTAAGCTATTGTAATTACAGTTTTAGTAGTCATTCCGGCGACATATTGACCTAGTGTTTAAAGCAGAGGACCAAATGTATAAATAAATAATAAATACTTCTAACATCTTATACACAACGCCATCTAGTCCCACACTAAGCAGAGTTTGTATAATGGATACTAGACAACCGATATAAATATGCATGACTAATTCAGTAGGCGAAATATGAAGAACGAAAACTAGCCCTAAGATCTCTATAATGTACCATATTTCTAGCTAATAAAGAATCTTATCTTATCTAATCTTACATAAACATACTTTTTTTTGTAAATACGCGTGGTGGACGATTAAGAATATAAAATGCTACCTCTATTCATCAGTTGGACTAGTGGTTTAAGTAGTTGCCACGTCGCTTTCTATTGCGCTAAGTATTGTGGGTTCAAATCCTACAGGGAAAAACACTTTGTGTGATACACAAAATGTTATTCTGAGTCTCGGTGTTCTTTGTGTCCGTTTCTAGTATGTTTGTAAAGTTCCACCAGGCACAGGAACATATTCCTAAAAAAACTTCCTAAAATACACAGCTACTTTAGTCTGCGAAAGAACATAGGCTAAATTTAACCGCGATAAGCGACATACACCCGAGCTGAGCCGCGGGCAAAAGCCTACATGAAATAAAGTTAAATAAACTCATGTTGTCAACAGCAGTACCTAAATTAAAAGTATATTCAAAGTTAAATAAAGTTCGAAAATTTTATTGAACCAAATATGTTTATATTTAAGAGAATGTCATCGACCTGAAAATAATTAAAAGAAAAATATGCACACTTCGTTTGTAATCGATGTTCACAGCGCTTTAATTGGTGTTGGAGCACTCAATAAATCATAGTCATTTGTTTCAATGTCTGAAGGCTTATTTGAAACATTATGAACCTTTTGATTGCGATGCAAAGATCGGTATTATTCTTCATTCGATTCATGATGGTCTCATTAATTTTATTGAACTTCAAATCGATATTTACATGATTAAAATGATCTTATGACTGAAATAAGTACTATGTATATAAGTCTACAGCAAATGTCACTTATTATGAATATTAATAGTAAGTAATAGAAGTTATTTAAGTGTTTATAATCATTAACAACCCATAACGTCACACAGCTGAGTTCGGGCCTACTGTCAGGAGAGTGTTAATAGGATTAATAGGAGGAATGACCATACGACACCACGCTAACCGAGTACGGGTTGGGGACTGGCAAGTTACGTTGTGGCTACGTAATCTTAACGTCGGATGTTTTCAAACTGCCAAGAGAATAGAGAAATAGAATAGAGTATAGAATAGGAAACGAAAAACGTTTGCAAGTTGTCTAGGGGGACTAATCAATATCTAAAAATATCAAAGAAACTTTCTCATGATACCGGATAACGATACTGATCATTATCATTCACAGAACAGAACAATTGTTAATGGAATAGGCTCCTATAAATACAGCAGACCTTTTGTGTGAAATAGTTTTTTGCACCAACACTTTGATAAATTATTGTATCTACAAGATTCAGAAAGCCAGGTACATACAATTTAAAGAAAATAATTAATCATTATATTTTCTTTGACTACGGTTGACAGTAAAAATTAATTAACATTCCATGTTAAAAATATAAAAAGACCAATCAGGTGTCCCAGTGAAGGTACGCCTACATTCATTCAATTTATTTTATACATGACCAATGATTATTTTGTAGACGATTTCATGTTTTTGTCTCTAAATTGTTTGATAATTAAGCACATGAGATCATAATGTAATAAAAATAGAAAGATAGTTTGAAATTTTATACTATATTAATTTTATTAATTTTATAATTATTAATTATATATATAATACAATAAAGCGTCGTACTGTTACAAAGCGTTGTACAATTTTGACTATTCAGTTCTCTTTGTAAAGACTTGCAAAACTTGTTGTTGGGGTCATAGGGTTACCATGTTATATAAGGGAAACAACTGAACTCTAATATCTTTCTAAAAACATGCCCATAGTCTTTCTTTCATCAACATAATGTAACTATAAATGTCGTTCTTACTATTTAAAAACTAAAATACAGTTATAATAAATATTAGTATTATTACAAAGTAACAAGAGAAAATTCTATTACCTAAATTGCGAATGTGACATAACAAATAATAACTGGAATGACGCATCTTCAAACATAATCTTTGGTCACTTACAGCTGTTATCTACAACAAGTTCAGTAGCCGATCGGTCGCTCGGCCGTTAGTAATTTGACAGTTCAGATGACAGATTACAACGAGCCCGGGGGACCACCAGGGCACCAGGCCATTGTCGCTTCACTCCATCAAGCTTGGTTTTTGTTTATGAGACACTGTCGCTTCATAATTGGGACTACGACGCTACTGAATTGATTATTATGTTTGTATCGCCCTTTAATGACTGGTTTAATTGATTAAACTTTACAAAAGTATGAGGTTAACCTAAAGATTAAATCTTCACGTATTGAAAGTCTATTTTACAGAAATAAAAAGTCTTCAAAAAGCATGATCGCTCTTCCAAATGCAGAGCTTACTGGAAATTCTATCTACTCCAAGACTTTTGAATTTCTCTGACAATTTCACCAGTTATTGTATTTGAGCTATTTATTCGATATCTTGTTTAGACCGTAACGTATTACCAATCTTTGAGAAATGTTTGTTTTTCTCTAATACTGGCAAGGACTGATACCGAAATAAGGACAGCGTTCATATTAGACAAGACAATGACTCAAAACTTAACCAACGGGAGGCTAATTGATGAATGAGTAAGTAAATACGCCCACATCTACTAGTGTTAGACTTCGACAGCTATCCAGTTTAAATGTTCTGGTTAGATCTATTGTATTTCAGTTGCGAATAATTTATGTTGTTCGTTTGGTGAAATACTACATAAATAGAATGAGATATCCTTATTAGGAAATCTTCTCTGGAATATTTATTATAAATTGTCCTGTCTTGTAGACTGTTGTCTGTGCTCAGTCTTAACAGCTTTGACCAGTGTGTTATTCCTGAATGAGTTCTACTTATGGCAACATAATATGAATATTTTATTTTATGGATAAAAATTTATTTATAAACTTTTTTTAATGAAACTGTTATTGTAAGTGTTTATTACTTTAAGTGTTATTAAGGGCACATTAAAATTGTGACTTTTAATCACGATTCAAATAGCAAATAAAAAACCCTTATGTGTATCACCTACATTACTTAACGCAAATTATCGCCATAGGTTTGACCACCCATTTGGTTTGTATCAAATCACGACATGCTTTGAATAGCTCAGAAAATATATTGTTCAATACGAAGGAATATTAAATTAACTATTGGTCACGGCAACCAATGCACTCGAGTGTATTGTCCCTACAAAACACTTCTGCCCTGTCAGTTCCGGCACGAAGGTACACTTATACTTTCAAATATTTAATAACGAGAGTACTCACGGCCGGTATGTTTCGTCAAATACAATAAAGTAGTTGTCTAATTTCACAATGCATTTCTAGTAAACGTCTGGTATTTAAATATAAATCGAAAGAGCGGAACACAATGGTGTAATCGATAATTGAATTCAGCATTGATGAACTTTACACCGCTCGACCTCAAGCGTGACAGATTAGAATGGAATCCATGCTGAGATATCTTAAGAGTTGTTGCTAAATACTTATTTTTTATAATATCAACTCTTCATTTGACTAACTGGGCCGTTTTAATAAAATTATTAGATTAAACACGTAAATCTCTTGGTTTTTGTTGAACACTATTAAAACATTATCGTTCAATGTAGTTCACAATCCAACATCCTAACTGTCATAAATTCAAATGACATTGGTTTCACGATAACTTACAAGCAGCCATTGCATATATGAAAAGAATACATGCATATAATAGAAAAAAATAATTTATGGACAATTACATTCTTAAAAACAATTACACACACAAACAACATTCGTTGGGTTCATCAATCATCAATCATCAACAGCCTTTAACAGTCCACTGCTGGACATAGGCCTCTCCTTAGAAAGGAGGTTTTGGCCTACTATTCGTTGGGTTACTGCAAAAATATTATTTTTGTTTAAAAGTAACTCTAAATATACCAAAATGCAAAATGCATTAAATTTATTTGCGGATGCTGATGACACTCGTATCAATAACACAAAATATACGTTGTTACACTTCACAAGCAGCTCTATAAGAATAACATAACATGCCAGATTAGGCAAGTCACCGCATGTCGTCATACTTAATGCCAATTAAAAGATTTAGAATTGTGAATCTTTGTTTGACTCGACTAATATGGAATGTTATAAGACAAGCTTTTACTCTTTATAATTGAATCCATTGTTAACTAGGTCTGATTTGGTGGAAGTTTAGCCTTACAACTGACATAAACAGTGATTGAAGATTATTGTAGCATTTTCTAGTAAGTATATATTTGATAAACCAGTGTTAGTTTAAGTTCTATTTGCTTTATTATTGCTTAGATGTTATCAAAATATAACTAGAGTAATGCTCCTTTTCACTAACTATTTTTAAACCGCCTCCTTGCTAGGAGCCCCTGACGTAGGTAGCCCCTAGATATTAAAAGACATGTAAGCACTTAGGCGTCATCTAAAGTTTTGTGAAAACGATAATATCACTAACCTAACTCTCTGTGTCTGCTTAAATTTATTGGACATTGGGGAACATGGCTGTAAAACTCATGCAGGCACTTAAAAAGATGTGGTGTCATCATACTATTTAGGTGAAAGTGAAATCTAGAAATAGGTAATCACATATCGTATCACTGTCTACTGCTGGACATAACCTTTCTCATTTCACGCTACCCTGATTGATTTTGTAATGTTCTTTGTGAATTAACGAATTTATGAAAATGAGAATTTGTATGGAACATAACACAACATCTGAAAGACTACAACAGCAGTTGTACTAGGTGCTGTACTTCAGAGGTATGCTGATATATTGTCTGTGTGGTGTATTCAGATAGAGACAGGATAGTTGTGTACTAATGGGTATCGTAAGAGTCGACTAAGGAAACAAAATTTTCAGAATAACAGCACTGCAAATCAAAAGAAAACTTGAAATAAAATGTATATTAATCCGTGTTGCTAGCGCGATACAGTAGGCCAAAACCTCTTTTCTAAGATGAGGCCTTTCTTTTACGTTTAGAAACCCCCTCGGGCCTTCACCCCGCCGGGGTTTTCTATGCGGCGGGGCAGTGTGTCGGAAATTGAACCGTCTAAAACCACACTGTGCCCTCTGTGCGCTTAAATTTTAGGAGAATTCCAGGGAGCAAATCTCCTTCTGGACCCCTCCCAGCGCCTGCCAGCTACTGGCGCAGGCTCCGTCTCTTGTTTCTAAGTAGAATGGCCTAGCAAAGCCTTCCTGGTGTGTCGTTATAGGCGGATAGACAATTTACGTAATGGTTTTACGCAAGTCTAATGATCATCATCATCATCACAATCTTTAACAGTCCACTGCTGGATATAGACCTTTTCTAAGAGAGGAAGTTTTGGTTTACTATACCACGCTTTCAAGTGTAAATAATTATTTGCAATCCCTGCATAGATCCGGTTCATTTTATTTATTTATAAATTCACCAGTGTATTGATCTTAGCATAATGTCATTTAGTTTTTGCTTAATACATTGTTTGTTAATTATACTTTTTGTGTTATTTATGTACGGCAGCTGGGTTTTACCAGAAGTGCTATGTAAACTATTGATTAGATAATTGTATAATTAAGCGATGATATAACGCGGATGTAACTTTAATTCATTATGATTAATTTCGTTGTTACGTTGCATTGCGTTTTAAATTTAGATAATTTATGACATACTAGTAGCCAACCCAAAATAATATTGGAAATAAGGCTAGGAAGAAGAAGAATTTATGATATACTTTTATCAAAAATTAGCAGTTAAAAAAATACTGCAGAAATAAGTTAAACCAACATAAAGAACACTCGAAGAAGATCTGAGAATCTGGATTCTCAGATCACAGAAAACATTATTTCCATGTGGGGGTTGAATCCACGACTCTCGAATGAGACTCAGGCTGGATCCACTATAGATGCTTCCATACAGTCATTCAAACAAGGCACAAACATTTCAAGAAAATATTATGTATATTTTCTTGAAATATTTGTGAGTTCCTTCATACCTTCATAGATAAACTTCCTGATCATGCTACAGGATATTAATATAAGCCCGCACAATGGAATCGAAACCCAATATCTTCGGCACGAACATGCAATGTCAGAAAATAATTATCAACATGCAAGATCACTTAATGTATCAAAATAAACTCTTTAAAGAAAGTCTCACAACGGGAAAAGAGAGAAGGAATAAAATTCACAAATAATTAATAAAAGTCTAATAGTAGGTATGGCCTAGATTTGAAGAAAATGCGTAGCAGCGGATGAATGGTTGCGCATATGGCTCTTCATGAGCCCTAGTTCATAGGTTATTTAACTAGCCTGTACACCTATACTCAAGCGTCGAAAAATCCTGAAAAAACCTAGTAAAATCTTTGCCGTCCCACTACAGACCTGTTTCTTCATCTATAAATTAAAGATAATAGACACGTTTACGGAGTTTATAGTAGCAAGTACATTTTAAATTAAGCGCGTAAATGTTTAATTGCTTCTTTGAAATTACGAGCGATTCTTTTAAGATTTATAAGACATAGTGTTATGGGCGTGACGTAAAGCGCATTCCAGATGACGCAAATAAGATCAACTGGGTTTAATCATTAATTATTAAAAAAGAAAGATAATTTTGGCCGACTGCCTGTATTACATAAAATCATGTGATTACTGCTTTCTTGTATTTTTTACACATTAATATAATCACGAACGAGCGTACGACTGTTATATTTCATACTAATATTTTTATCTTAATGAGTAAAGGAACACATTGAGTTATTTATTGCTGGAATAATAAAATTAAATCTATTTTCAAGCGAGTTTTCGTGAGTTCACGCGAGACTTCTTTTAATTAATCGTGTTTAATAATTCAAAAGTTATATTTGTGAGACAAATTAAAAAGAAGGTTTACTATTGGCATTCTAAAGAGTATCTAGGCATCAATTAGTTATCAACTCTTCGCTTCTTTGAGATACTGCCTACATTACTCAATTTTCCATTATAAACGATGTTCTTGTTTCGAAACCATATCCATCTTCACAGGTTTACTTTCCTTATCTATTTGTAGTTTCTTCTCCTGTCTTTTTGATGCCTGCCTTGTTGGTTTAGTATTAAGCGTATGCAGCTGTTGATCAAGAGGTCTCGGGTTCGATTTCCGGGTCGAACCAAATTTTTGTGTGATCCGCAAATATTTGTCTCGGAGTTTAGATGTTTTCTATGTATAATATTTGTATGTATAATGTGTATGTATTTACAAAAAAAATATTTATATGTTTTTATATTAATTGACTAGTACAAATGGTATAAGTTTTGCTTAGTTTGGGACTAGATGGCGTTGAACGTAAAATGTCCGAAATATTTTTTATTTCTATTTATTTTTTTGTTCTGCCCACTCATGCATGAATGGGATCAGATTAAAAGTCCAAATGTTTTAATTTGTAAATAATATGAGTAAGTATGTTTCACTATTTTGTTTGTTTTATGCAAGTTTCAATTGATTTATTTATTGTACATAGTTGTAAAATTATAATCTAGTCTACAATAATTGTACTAGTATTATATTCTAAACGCATTTACTC
The DNA here is from genome assembly GCA_932526445.1 of Phragmatobia fuliginosa. Taxonomy (NCBI): domain Eukaryota; kingdom Metazoa; phylum Arthropoda; class Insecta; order Lepidoptera; family Erebidae; genus Phragmatobia; species Phragmatobia fuliginosa. The sequence goes on along the minus strand of OW052071.1, from coordinate 8,621,031 downwards.
TGAAAGTATTTTGTCTGTCACGTTTTCATTATTAAATGATTCTTCTTCTTCTTTAAGTATCATCTCCATTACGAAGGTCGGCGGCCATATGTCTGTATCTAAATTATTACTATTGTTTTATTTTTGTAAAAAACCCGTTAAATCTCTGAAGCAATTCGAATGAAATTTACAAAGGCGATCCTTAGATTCTTAAGCAAGGACATAGGTTACTATTTTCCTAATAGCCGATATACACGTCGATGGAGCCGTGGTCAAAAGCTATTAACTTGTAAACGTCTACGAATTTTTACTTTTTGAACATACTTTTACAAAACCATATATTTAAATGAAATATATGAAAGAAAATATATAAAGAAATAAAATATATAAAGAAAAATGTAACACGACTAATAGACCAGTGCTTTTAGCTCATAAAATAACAAAAAGTGAACATAAATTATAGTAGGATGAAACCCATTGTAAAAGGAGGAGAATATTGCAAAAATTAAAGGAAAAGTAAATTACGGGCGATCTGAGGTCGGGAAGGGGGAGAAGGGGGGTTTTTAAGGGAAAAAAATGGCTTATCTCGATTTCCGGCAAAACTACAAGTCCTATGGAAAAAATTTAAATGGCAAAGTTGTAGATAATAAAAAGATCTATATCTTTTACATTTACACTTTTTTCACATAACCTCAAATTTATGTGAAAAATTCAAAAAACCAAGTTTTTGGTTTTTTATTTTTATCTTTTACAAATAAAATTATTTTTTAACGAAATTTTGTGGAAACTTAGCTTTTCATGTCCTGAATACACCGTAATTTATTTGATTTGAAATATCTATTTTTTCACGTCATTTTGACTGAATACCGAAAAAAAAACCCTAATTTTCAATCCAAAAATTCGTTCGTCAAAATATCAACGATTTTGACAAAAATTGGGTGTTTTCTATTCGATGAAATGTCTACTTTCCGATGGTGTAAAAATATATATACATTACCATAGTAAATCTTCTCAGAAAATGCAAAAAATGAAAAAACTCAAATTCGATATTTTTGGCTATTAAAAGGTTTTTCTTAGAGAGGTGGGCAAGGCAGGTCTGGGCCTTACTACATACTTGCTATTTCGTAGCAGCTGTAAAACAGAGCAGTGTACGACATCTTTTATAGAACTACACGTGCAGGCTGAGTTATTTTGTATGAAATACCTTTTGATGGCCTAAAAGTTTTCGTAGGTCACTCAGGTATTAAATCATCTTAAAATAATAATAAACAGGCACATATGCATATAATATAAAGAAGATTCTGCAACTTTCTCAAAATATTGTAGATGTTTTATTAAATATTAACTTTATTATTTATTATTTTGTTAATTATAGTAGTATATTTCGATTTGTAATATTTTTGTTTATCATTGTAACATGCAATCTTACGTTTTTCGAGTGATTAAAGTGTAAATTTTAATAAATATCTCAATAACGATTAAAAAATATCGAATTTGAGTTTTTTTATTTTTTGCATTTTCTGAGAAGATTTACTATGGTAATGTATATATATTTTTACACCATCGGAAAGTAGACATTTCATCGAATAGAATACACCCAATTTTTGTCAAAAACGTTGATATTTTGACGGACGAATTTTCGATTGAAAATTAGGGTTCTTTTTCGGTATTCAGTCAAAATGACGTGGAAAATAGATATTTCAAATCAAATAAATTACGGTGTATTCAGGACATGAAAAGCTAAGTTTCCACAAAATTTCGTTAAAAAATATTTTTATTTGTAAAAGATAAAAATATAAAACCAAAAACTTGGTTTTTTGAATGTTTCGCATAAATTTGAGGTTATGTGAAAAAAGTGTAAATGTAAAATTTATAGATCTTTTTATTACCTACAACTTTGCCATTTAACTTTTTTCCATAGGACTTGTAGTTTTGCCGGAAATCGAGATAAGCCATTTTTTTCCCTTAACCCCCCCCCCCCCTCTCCCCCTTCCCGACCTCAGATCGCCCGTAATTTATTTTTCCTTTAATTTTTGCAATATTCTCCTCCTTTTACAATGGGTTTCATCCTACTATAATTTATTTTGTTTTCAAACACTAAAAGCACTGGTCTTTAATGAGTTAACTTGATTTGAAATAATTTTACAGACTTTTTTACAAGTTTATTTCAATTTATTTTATTTATTTTATTTTGTATCTACTGTTAGTACGAAACTGCTTTTAATGGCTTTATACTGAAAATCGTGTTTTTTTATTTTATTTTTATTGTTGTAATGGAATAAGCGTTTGTCTTCCATCTCACCTGATGGAAAGTGTAGATGAAGACGAAGATGGTACATGCCCATCCAAAAGAAACCTGTTCACTCTACTCTTAAAGGCTCCAGTTAAACATTTCACACCAATATTTTGACTCAGCTGACCCACGCATCACTGTCTTTGTGCTCGTATCGTGTGTGTGTGTATTGTTTTATCGTTACTCTGCTCTTTTCGGCCTTAGCATGATGATCTTTACTTTATAACCTTCCTCGATGACTGAGCTATCTAACACTGAAAGATTTTTTCAAATCGGACTAGTACTTCCTGAAATCAGGGCATTAAATCAAACAAACAACTTTACCTTTAATATATTATTACAGGTATATAACATAGCCTACCTTCATCTATCGTAACAATTCATGTTTTAATAACAACACGAGAGATCAAGTCTTAATATTGAGTGATTTCTATAATCTAGTTAATCCGGTTATTTCGGTTACTTAGAGATTTAGTCATAAAAAGTAATAAATCAGCTTTAAATAGTTCGGTATTTGAAAACACTTGCATCAGTGCGGTGTTTAACACCACGGAGTGTCGCGAACCCTATTCACCTTGTAGGTGGCGTAAGAGTCGCCGCAGGGAACAACTGCACAGCAAGTCCCCGTCAGCAATCATTCTTCCATGAGTGCGGGTGAAAAGGGCTGGGGCGTAGTGGTCTCTTTCTATGAGCGGTAAATGCTCCAGAACGGATGAACGGATTTGAAAGAGTGCTGATTCCAAGCAGATTACTTGCTGTGGTCGGCGGAAGGATGACGGTCTGGCTGCAAAAATGTACAGTGAGATAACAGCACTGGAAGACCCCGCTAACAATCTTTGCTTCCATGAAGGCAGGTGAGGAGGATTGCGGTGTAGCGGTTTATTTTTCTGTAGTTGTAGTTGGTACAGAAAGAGGCCGTTGAACGGAATTGGAGGGGTACTGACCCCGAGCAGATTATATTATTTGCTGCGTTCGTCCGTAGGATGGCGGGCTGTTTGCAAAAATGTATAGACAACATAATTATAGAGAGAAAAAAAAACTTGATTCAAATCTTACGACAACCACTCTTGCCAGATTGATATCGTAGGTTAAAACCTCCCATGTAAGAAGAAGTCTGTAACCAGGAATATGCAATTAAATGCTATTAATATTAATATGAAAATAACATGCAGTATAAAAGCATTAAACGTCTATTTCTTAAAAACTTATAGATCACATATACTATACATTCTCAAAGTTCATAGCTATGAAGTAAGTTAAATACGTGAGAAATTCTCACACTAAATAATAAAAAAGTGATTTACCTCTAACTAGTAAGTAAACCTCAACATCTAATTTTTGTTCACCATTTAACACTGTTTATGCTCATTCATTACCGACAATACAAACGACTTCATTCATTAATTTTGAAGTGCAAACTTGTATATTCCCACACCGACCAACGAATACCGCCAAGAGACGAGCATTAGCTAAATAGACTCATTGTGTACGACACGAGAACGATACGATTTAACGAGTGTCTTTTAACAGTTTTATCACACGATTTCAAAAATTATTTGTTTTTTAAATTTATTGTGGATTTTTAAATGTTAAAATAGTATTTTTTTTTATTTAGTTAATTAATAAGCATGATGTGACTTTTGAAAGTAGAAAACGTTGTTCCGCTTGTATCATCCCTACTAATATTATAAATGCGATAGTAACTCTGTCTGTCTGTCTGTTACGCTTTCACGGCTAAACCACTGAACTGATTTTGATGAAATTTGGAATGAAGATAGAACTGAACTTGGGAAACTTGGCTTTTTACCACGATAACCGACATACACGCGGGCGGAGCCGCTAGTGTATAGTAATGGTCTGTCAATTTTTATGTCGTGAATACGGTCGTAACCTGTAAAAGTGTTAAATTTTAGACTGTATTTAGATATTTAGCTACCGTTTAGATAATAAATCATTTTGTCGGTACTGTGGGTAATTACGGCAATTAGGGTTAAGTAACGATTAGCTTTGTTCTTCGTCGAGAAGGAAACGTGGGATTGTGAGGTATTTCGGTGAATCAGTATTTAGGAATTCCTTCGAGATGAATGTTTTTAGTCCATTTCGCTTTATGGAATCCTGTGTTCTATTGAACAAAGGGTTATATGAATGGACAATGGTACAGTCCCTTTAGTAATGACATGGTATGCCAAGATGATAATGGAGAATATGACTTCAACTTTACCATTACAGTAACCAACAACCACCTGCTGCGAAGCGTTAACCATAAGCAATAGACTTGTAACAGCATTAAGCACAATATCTTATATATAAAATTCTCGTGTCACAATGTTCGTTCCCATACTCCTCCGAAATGGCTGGACCGATTTGTATGAAATTTTGTGAGCATATCGGGTAGGTCTGAGAATCAGCATACATTTATTTTTCACACCCCTAGGACGCGATCGGAGCCGCGGGCATCAGCTAGTAACCCTATATATACGGATCTTTTATCTAAAAATAATGTACTATAATACTTTTGAAATATTTCGTATGGCCTTAACCCTCTCCTGAGAGGAACCCCGACTCCAGCAGTGGCACATTATGGGTTGTTGATGTATTAAATAAAAAAATCCAGAAGATTTTCTTAGAGTTTAGATTTCAAGTGTGTACGATCAGGTGATATTTAATGTTAACCCTGATAACGTTGTATCAGAAATATCTTCACTATTAACTTGCTTCATACTTATATTAATATTAAATGATGAAAATATCGTGTCAGATGAATGTCCTGTTATCCCAAAAAAAGATACTATTGCCTATAGTATTATTTCAGCACTTCGTCCTAAATCCTTCATTCGTTTCTTCAACTAGCTGTTGGACTTCCAGTATAAGTTAACTACTAAATATTTCGAACATCACAACAGAATTGATTGAGATTGTACTATAGATACTAGTACCCATGACAATTGTCTAGACAACTGATATAAACACATATTATATATTTTTTTTGTAAATACATACACATTATACATAGAAACACCTAAACTCCGAAACAAATATTTGTAAAACATACAAGCATTCTATTCGACCCGAAAATCGAACCCGAGACCAATTAGTGAAACTGTTATTATAATGTATAAAGATTGTCAACAAAATCTAATAAGCATACTGACGTTTCTAAGTTAAATTACATCATGTGTAGTTAGTACTCATATAACATGACATGACATGATTTTTTGGCTCTATTTTAGATATGGGGATCACTCTCCACTAGACCTTATAATACAAGCACAGGATGGGCTTCTAGTGAACTTTTCACTGCATTAAACATCTAACGCTGTTCAAAAAGATTTCATTGTTTGATCTCATATAGACATGTTAGTCTTGATTGGTCAGATCATTGACTGCATACAAGTATAAAAATATTATAGTATTATTTCTTTTGTTCACCAATAAGCTAATAAAAGTAATTTATTTCATGAAAATATTGTTGAAAACTTCCAAGTCATATTTCAAATTATTAATAATGAGCCCGGTACCTGACGCTTTGAGATCGCGCTAAGACTTCGATCTAAAGAGGCTGCATTTGCATAAAATCATTAGTAAGCACAATGGTGTACGGGCAGGGACACGGGCCCAGAGACACCTCACTGTTGATCTTAAATAACACGCCAAATGTGACGTATACGTATTGAATGATGTCCATTACTGCCGCTAACAGCGACGTTCATTCGTTCAATATAACTAACTCAGAAATGGACTGCGTATTGCTAAAAGTAGACGTATATTGATGAGACGTAAGAATAGCATGGCACTGGTTACGAGCCGCCTCTCGAATATGATTTATCATCGTTCATTAGGCGAGTTTGTCCGCCGCGACAACAGATGGAGCTGATAGCACTTGGCAGGGTGGCCGCCTTGTTATTATTTTTATTACCAGTTTTCAAAGAATAATACTTGAGGAATGCATCTCTTAATGAACTTCAACCCTTTTCGGAATCGACATGATGGATAGAATTAATGTCACCTTCCATTGTTGATTGGAGACACTTTCAATGGTTCGAGACGCGTTTACTTTGATTATGTCGCATTGATTTCGAGTGTGATACCTTAAATGGATTTCTTAGAAGGGTTCCATGGTTGTTTTTGCTACTGTGATGTATGGTTCGATACAAAATCAAATGCAGATCTTTTGTCTGATATATGAATATCTTGAAGTCTTTTTTTTCATATTTATTTTTGATTAATGAATAAATTTTCTTAAGCTTTAATACTTTTAAAAGCTTTGTAAGCAAAAGATATAGAAGCTAAATCAAAGAATAACCAATGGGACAACCCTAAATAAGTAATAAACATTTTCATAGTCACTTACAATGCTCTCACTAAATCCTCTTACCATTAAAATATCGTTGCGCACGCGCAAAGCAAATACTGACAATTCTTAAAACTGCATCTTTAACGCCGTCGTCAGTCGTGTTCAAAACGTAATTAAAGGTCCGAGAGGGATTTGCATACACTTCTCAGAGCTCGTAGGGCAGAAAAAAGGATGGTAATTAGCATATTGTATTTTGAAATGTGATGGTTTGCACGCAGTCTTATGGTACTCAGCGGTGGGTCGCTGTCGGATTTTTATATACTTACTCTATGTGGACGTGTCTCGATTTACTTTAAACTGAGCATATTAAGCTTTTGCTATTGATTAAGACGCACATCTACCTACATAATTGACTGGTTTAATAATCAACCAAATATTTTTATTAAGGATGAACTGAACTCGTGGGTGCATTCTCTTTTAAATATGGCATCGTGTCAATTCTTACTATAAGAATATTCTAAAAAATATGAGAGTGTTGAATAATACATTACTAACATTCATCAATTATCATTTGGGAAGACATTTTGTATATACATATTTATTAAGAAAATATAGAGATAATTCCAATCAAAGTAAAATTCAAAAATAAAACATTTAAAATACAACAAAGAGACAATGACCAAATTTCTAAGATTTCATACGTAGTAAGCAGCTAAGACATATTTATTGGCTTTCTTTGTTGTTATTAAAAATGTATGTTATAGTAAAAGCCAAACTGCGAGATTACCATATAATATCGAAATATTCGCTCTAATTAGCACATCCGTCCGATCCATACTAAGAAACCGTCTAAAGTCTAAACCAATCGTGATAGCTTTAGTTTTGTGTCTCTGTTTTAATTAATTTGGATCACGAAGTCGCCACTTCGGGCGTCACGACACGATGCTACAAACCCTGACTGACATACTTCAAAATGTCACCAAATCAATGGGATTATCGGAGATGGCTACCTTTACTACCTACCCTTTTGGCCGTTATTGTTCGAAGTGTGCCCCACAGGAGGAATTAGTAGTCCCGATGAGAGAGATAATACGAAAGCGTGTTGGAGGTTTTAAATAATGTTCTGTTTTAAATGCTATGAAGTTTTTCAATGGCTTAGTAGCAGGATTAACATAGTAAGCGACAAATGTACTTTAGATCATTACTATCAAAAAGAATGATGTAATTATATGACATGAGATTTCGTTTTAGTATATTTTACTTGAGGCGTTTGCAGCGAGTCCTTTATAGTGCAAATTGTTACTGTAAACTTCTGTAAACTAATTGTTACTGTAACTGTAAACTTCTTTGCCCACCAAACACCAGACCCATAAAACTATGCTCTAATAAGCCACACCACATAAATAAGCTTTATTGCACTATATTCTAATAAAGAGCTGGATTCGAGAAGCCCAAAATTGATCAGGTGTGCAATGGGAGTCCTATGTCCAGCTGTGGACTGCGATAGGCTGATGATGATGATTCTATTCAAAAGTGTTTTTGTTTAGAGCTGTGGAATATATTATAGTGTCAATTAAAAACATTAGAAGAATCAGTAAAAATAATAAACGCATTTAAGTATTACTTTGGTTGGGATCTAGGATAAACTTTTAAAATTTTAAATTCTATAATATATTTTTTTATTTACACTTCTTTCAGTAAAATTGCACTGGATAAACTTATTGATGTTTAGTACATTTTTACACTAGGTATTCTTAAACCTTTTATTTTACGCGGGGAATGCTTTTCGCACCATACCCTCCGTGGGGTATGCGAAGGGCATGTGTGGGACTACCCACTAAACCCCGCGGCGGCCCACCTCAGCAGTCGGGAGGAACACCAGGAACGCATCGGCAGCTTCTGGAGTCCCCCCTGCCGTACCTCACGAATGAGGACCATCCTGGGGTGACTAAGGTATTCTTAAACCTATATTATAAGCTAGCCTTTGCCCGTAGTGACACGGTTTTTTATTTTAGTGGAAATAATGTGGATTTCTATTAGTAAAATAAGTACTTATCTGTGAATCATTTCAGTAGGTCCATTTACTACCCCGTACATCCTCACGAACTACCTCTGTAAATATAAATAAAATTGCAGTGGCTGTATGTGATTCCAAAGTAACAGTTTTTCATTAAATGCATATGAAAGTATATGCGTTACTTCTACGAAAAAAGCAATTTTTATAAATTTTGTCTGTCTGTCTATTTGTTCCTGGTAATCTTTGAAACGACTATACCGATTTTGACAAGACTTTCACTGGCAGAAAGCTACCTAGCAGTATGAAATGAGTAGTAACTTAGGCTAATTTTTTTGAATAGCTTCATTCCGCGCCGTTACTCGCGATTTACAATAATAACCGCGGGTAACATCGCGGGACTTAGCTAGTATAAAATATAATTTTAATTAGAACATAAATTTATCTAGTTACCTATAATACCAATTATTCTGTATCCGTGAGAGAAAACGTCGGCCTGTTGGCTAGGTATCACGCGCGCACGGTTTTGGCTGATGTCACAATGTTCCAATTAGGTGCTCATTTGTGTCAAGCATTGTTGCTATTCATTGGTGGCGAACAAACGTGTCATTGTTAAATTTACCTGTTAGTTTTGAGTTATGAAACTTGGTTATTTATAATTATATGTACACGGTGTGACGGGTAATGTATGTTTGTCAGTATATTTATATTTAATTTAGTGCAAATTGAAAAGCTGAGTTAGTGAGTCATGTAAGATAAGATAACATGTATTTTGTAGATCTTATGTAGACCAAGTATTTAAGTATGATTGTTGATGAATCAGTTGAGTTATGATTTATCAATAAAATAAGATATAGGTATAATAAAATAAAATAAAATCAATAAATAAATAAATAACTAAATAATAAAATAAAATAAAAAAAGGACGAAAAATGTAAAGCATCTACCTTGTAGGTTTTATTACACAATCGTGGATGAAACGAAACGGGGCGAGAGTTGGGGTTATTGGTACCTACTATAGGAGAACTCACTTGTGTCTCTTAACATTACGATTATTTGTTTTTAAACACGACGAAATTATACCTAACCACCAATCACGATAAATAGGCAAGATATGTACCTTATATTATTTCTTGTTAATTTTTTTTTGTAACAGTATTAAACTGTCATAATTTCTTTATTTGTGCCAATTTTTTGCATGGTGAAGTCAAAGGCAAATTTTGGAATTCTGGTCTTGTAAATATATCTGAAAACATTGAAATATTTTTTTTTCACTTTCAATTCACTTCACTATCACATTCAAAAGCAGCTCTATATATATTATATGGAATCCATAACGTTACAAAATAATTAACATTTATGTTAAACAATCTGATTGAGGACACATTACAGACACGCAGCCATAATAGCTGTCCTAGCCGTGTATGGGAACATTAGCTTAAGAGCATCATAATGGCCCAAGTATTATTTAACTAGATACTCAATAGATTCAATCAGTGATACACCGATTAACATAGTAGGTACACTCCCATCACACTAAGCCAGGCGGGGTAGTAACACAATGGACCGAACGCCATAACATCATCAAACAATTTCAAAATCTGATCCTATGCATAACGAATGGAGTTGATAAATAGTTTGAATTAACCGATTTAATGCGGGTCACCCACAACACAGTGACTGGACGGAATCTTGACTGGTAATGATAATTGAACTGGCAAACACCCAGCTTGGACTATCGGCATAATCTATTGAGAAACGACGTTGGAAACTATATGACTTGCGCTATTGTATTTATGAATGTTTTTTTTTTATTTCTTGTCTTTCGACACAATCTTTAGCGTTCTGATTAACTCGGAGCTTTACCGCTGTGAATATTGTTTCAAGCGTTCCGCTATTATTGAATAATGCACGCATCATGTTGTTCCAAGAAATCAATAGGTCATTTGATGTATAATTGTTGTGGTATGGTTACATAATTTCTTTTGTATTTATTAATCTAAGTAACCTTATACACATTTCTGAAATGGAAGTTGCAGAAAGATGATATAAAAAACTAAGTACATATAGTTGTATTAGAGGATAGATACTTAGTATCATTTCCATTGACTTGGCATATATATGGCTTTATTTGTTGTTTTGTATTCTTCTCTTATAAACTATTCTATTATGTCTAGATACTATGAAAAATATGAAGAACTTTTAAAGACAAGATGTAGCGCGATTAGATTCGACAACGATTGCATATATCCTAGGGTTTCAATTTTCTATGGAAACTATGTTCAAAAATGTCCAAGCCAAAACATCAACCCAGTTTGGGAAAATAAAGATTTAATTAGGTATATGAAACTTTTTGATGTAATAAATGAAGTAAAATAATAATCAATTTTTATAACATAAATGCAAAATGTTACATTTAAAAAATAACTATAATTATAACTATTCTATTCTAAAATACAACTCCCGCATTAGGATTATACCTCCTGTGTTGCGGGGATCTTTACAATGAACACCCAGGCTTAGGACAACTATTTATCCAGCACTTGGCGCAGTAGAAATCGACTTGGCTATTACCTTAACCCCCTAGTGGTAAAGGTGATGCAATAAATACAACCAACCAACTATGCAGTAAATATAACGTATTCAAACAAAAAACGACTAACCTATCTCTGATTTGAAGATCTATTTGCTTTCCTGCGAATTCTTTATACCAATGAAATATCAAAATACATTGGCCAGCAAGTCTAAAAGCTGACCATAGTCCTAAAGTTAGAGTATCTGCCTAACTTAAAACGTCAAAGTTCAATACAATACACTTTCAAAACATTCAACCGGTTTGTTGGACCATAATCTTCCATCTGTGCTAGTCATAGGATACTCTCTAATTTAATTTTCGTCATAAAGAGAAACAATGAGGTTTATTTTAATATAGATTAACGACCGATGACTTGACACCAAGAGCTCAAATCCGAAGCCGGTTGCCCACAAACAAAGTTAACTTTTACCATTCTTAAAGTAATACTCTTTAGTAATAATGATTCTTATCCAAACGAATTTATAGTTTGTAATCCGCAAAATTAACTTTGTCAAAATCATGGATGCTGCATTAAAATTAGTTCGAAATATATTAATATGTATTAGTGTCAGCCTTTTTACATTATTGGTTATTGGTACATTGTTGTCTTATGGAAATTTCTTGGGTGATATATTTGTTTTCGTCTGATTAAAATCTTCTATGACATCACTTGGTCTATGAATAAGAAGTATCTTATTGTTTACATTAATTTATTCTATCTAAGCACTCAGACAATTTACCAACTGTAACCTGTAAGATATGTAAAACCCATTCAGATTTTATAACAAAATAAGCAGCTAACATCACTGCCAAGAGAAGGAAAACTTGAAACAAACCCTTTACCAACCCGTCTGGCCAGCGTGGTATAGTAGGTCAAAACCTCCTTTCTAAGGAGAGGCCTATGTCCAGTAGTGGACTGTTAGAGGCTGTTGATGATGCTGATTCAGATTTTATAAAAACCTAAAAGACTGTAGAAATATAGGTATATATATTAATTGCACTATGTGCCTAGTCAAAAGGACAATCTACTACTATTATTTTTATACAGTTTGACCGGAGTCCCAATGATGCAGAAGCATCTAAACAAACCATCATAGCCTGGGTCACCATTTTGCATTGCCTGCATTTGGAATGTGACCACTACTATTGTATTTTGTTCGTGCCTCACATTTGTCTAGTACAGTGACTTTGGCATGCTTATTATGAAAAAAAATCAAAGCTAGAATCTTAAGGTCTTACGAGGGGTTCGTTTTATAATTACCATTAGGTTTTTTTTTAATGCCTCGGCGGCACAGTGATAGCGTATGCGACTGCTGTGCTTATTCGATTCGAGTTTCGTTTTTTTATTTAAGTATTTTTTCAACAAGCTCTGCTTAGTTTTTGGACTAGTTCATATCGTGTGTCAGGTATCCGAAATATTTATTTATTTAATCTAATATCATTTGCGGCGAACTTTAATATTTAAAATCAATTTCGAAAATCGATTTTATAGTACACAATTAAAACTAAATTATTGCACCGAGATTGTACTATCAGCCATCAGTCACGGAGATATACGACCAAGTGTAATACTTTCAAGCGACCAATAAGATCGCCCAATAAATAAATCTAGCTCTCATTGTTAAGCCGTTTCGATATTTTTACGATACTGCTCCTTAAATCACGTAGACTAACTAAAGATTCACAATCTTTACTCCTGAACTACTTAATAGAAGCTGCTACGTCCATAATTTCAATTTGTATGGGTCTAGTTTTTGTCACGTGTTATTTGTCTCTTCGATAATGTGAAATTTTTAATATATATTCTTCATCATCATCATCATCATCATCAGCCTATCGCAGTCCACTGCTGGACATAGGCCTCTCCCATTGCACACCACTGTGATCGATTTTGGGCCTCTCGATTCTTATATTATATTAATAATTATCAAAATTACTAAAGAATTAATTAAAAGTGTGTTTGCTAATGAATGAAACCTAGCACTCATAAATTGCAAGAGAAACTACCAGTATGTTAGAGGCACGAGATTGATCTTGAACTTTAATGCTTTCGGTAAAGAGTTTTTAATTGTTGGAATCTTTTTCAAAGTAAGTATTTTTATTACCTACCAAATGTTTAAAACTAAAATACTTTTATTTTTCTATTTAACCATAAAGAATTAATAGTATAGAATGACGGTATTTATTTAATTAAACACTTGTCATTGAACGGTAAAAGATATTATTCATACTAATCATACCTTTATAATATCAGTTACTAAGTTAATCTGTTTGTTTGTTAGGTTTTTACACCCAAACTGCTGCACAGATTTTAATGAAATATAGTATGGAAATAATTTAATTCTTGAAGAACGACATAGACTACATTTTACCCAGATATACACGTGTGCGGAACCGAGGAAAAATAGTTTATTTATAATACAAATTTACTTACTAACAACTTAAGTTATTACTTAGTTAAGAACACAACTTAAGTTGTTGGTACTCCAAGCTAGAACATTTTTAAGGCTGGCGCATTTTTTTTGAAAATATTGCTCATAGGAAAATAAAATATTAAAAAACCGAAGAATTATCAGAGATCGTAATTATCAAAGTTAGAAACACGAAATCCATATTCATTTTATAAATTAGAAAGCAACTGTAATGAAAATGGATGGTAGTGGATAGTAAGGATATGTTTTGATTCTTGAGGAAGGACATAGGATATACACACATAAAACCTTGTAATAAATGATTACACAAGCAAAACCGCAAGTCATAATAAGTTATGTATGTAATTAAACTTCACAGTCTTTAGAATAATAAGGCTTTTGTAATGCGGCCGTCACTCACGAAAATTAAAAGTCTTTAAATAAAAACAATCCTCTTGAATTAAGTGTGTCAATGTTTTTGAGTTATTCAGTTATGATAAGTTTTTATACCCTTAGGCTGTCTTAAAGCAATGATAATATAAAAATACATACGAAAAAGTAATTCACAATATAAAACGTCACTTATCAAATAATGGTATGCCAACATATTCTAAAATTCCTTTTTACGATTTGTTCATAAATACGATTAAATCCATTGAATTTATTCATAAAAATATACATAAGTCGGTATTCGTGGTTACAACCTTTTCATTGTATGTTATTTAATACTATTTACACAGCCTAAGTTACGATCAATTTGATTCAACGAAAACCAATCTTACAAGTGTTCCCTTAACCTCAGTACAATGTACGTGGCTTTCTTATTAAAATTATCATAAAACACTAAGGAGAAATTTCTTGAAGCCTACTCTGTGTGAGGTCGATGGCTCATTTGATGAGAATGCGGATCTGACTGGTACAATCCATCGATGTAGATTGTTTTAATTGTTTCGAGATGGTAAAGGAGAGTCGTGTCAATGAGAGGTCAACTAACGACGTGATTAGTATTTCAAAATGAGAACTCGATGCCACTTAATGCTAATCAATACTTTATCGACACAGCGTGCAGTGTTGCGACTTTACTGTGGTTTTATTTTTAATTATGTAAACGGCTTTTTTAATTGCCAGTTCTGAAAAGAGAAAATATATTTATTGGTTTGCTTGTAATCTTTATTTATGTTTTCTCGACGAGAAAAAAGTTATATTGTGTATATTCTTATATCATTCAGTAAATTTTGTCTCATTCTTGACCCAGATAAAAGAAAACGGTTTTTGCTTCACCTCTTAAATCTCAGCTTCAAGAAAGTTAGTTAAAGCTTTTTACTGACCCTTGACAGCCGATTTTTAAATTTATTTGATCGACACAGCTTTTAATACTTCACACAACCACGAAGAGCTCCACCCTATATTACAAATGAAACCAAACATATTCTGACGTCACACGTCATTGATAAAATTGTGACAATTCAAGAACATCGAAATATTTGAAGAAATTCACATTAATGATTTAACTTGGGCAAAACTTATTTCAGAATTTTAGTATAATACCGGTTTTTATTGACGCTATAGTCATAAAAATACGAGTTCCGACTCTTTTTCATTGAGAAAAGCGAGTTGAATCACCACCCAACAGGTAGGAGATACGACCTTTCTTCTCAAGATGGAGACAGACACACATTTGATGATGATACGAAGATAAAAATATTAATGACTCGTATTGTAAAAGCTTTTTCTCTATGTTTAATAACTAGGGTTCTGTGTGAGCAGGGAAATAATAGGTTGGATACTACCGTAGAGCCACGCTGTTTCAGCACGAATGGGCCGGTTCTACCGGGGCAAAACTACCCTCACACAGAAGACCATCCTTATAATGTCAGTATTCTTGCTGTTGTATTTTGTTGGTGAGTATGAGACCGGAGGCCCAATCATTCTCCTGGTCTCCGAAGACCAGGAGAATGAGTCACTTTGGTAAGTTTAAATATATATTTAAAAAAACCAGCAGCAGCAGTAAGCATAGTTTTAGTAATTTGTACCGCTGATAGTTTTAAGCCTACTTATTTGGCATGTGATTGACTAATAGCCGGCTTGATTGTTTACTTCTTGCAACTGTGCTTTTAATAATCTCATACTCGTAGTATGAACATACAACATAGATTGAGAGGAAGTATTTTCTTGATTTTCTATCAATCTGATATCAAATTTCTCTGTGTATCTCTCTCTCTTTAAATTATATTATGTAGATTTATATCAGGCAGTACTAATAATTGCCACCTATCGTCGTTCATGTAAGGTCAACACTTTTGAACTTATAAATACAAAATTAATGTTAAAGCATCACAAGGTACTTATATGTCGCCTGTGTTTGTATTAAGGCCCATCGTATTTTGGTTTGTTCGAAATTAAAAGTCAGTTCGTAAATAAACACTTTACATCCGATATCATGCAATAAAGAATAGGGTTGTCACCTAATGCAATTTAATAATAAAATTACACTTATATTTTCTTATTAAACTTTGGGTATAGGAATACTTTTATTAGTTTTGTTTTGTTCTCATGAATAGAGTACCACGCAGTATCTAATATTTGGAACTTTCAACATAAGTAAATAAAAAAATAATGAGTGTAAAAAATACAAACTAAAGGACAATTTGTAATATTATATTAAAAGAGACTTGATAAGAAAATAACAGGTGATAAAATATTAATAACACTCATATTTCCTTTGTCGAGTGTCAACCTTAATAAACGTTGTACTGAAATTCCCGCCTACATTAGTTAATAAGTGATGTTTGAGTGTGTTTAATAAAAATGGATTGTCCTCGTGCCGGAGAGGGTATGAATAAAAAAACCTGTTCATATGCTCTCTGGTTATAGCTTGCTTAGGAGGAACATTACATTTTGGAAAATCGTTAGCAACGCCTACGGAAAGACTACAACAGAGTCAAGAAGATACAGGATGTATCATTTAAAAACAAATAATAATTTTGTTTACCGTCTCAGTATTTTACTGATGCATTTATCGATACCAATATTATGAAGAAGTAATGTTTCTGAGGTTATAGGGATATCCGTATAAACTCAGAAACTCTCTGGATCTACTGCAAGACTTTGATATTTTTTTCTAATAAACACATTATTGGTGAATGTCATAGGGTAAATATTAACCCAAAAAATTAATACCAAGACTTAAGACAGACAAAAGCACATTTTGAAGGAGAAAGAAAAGGTTCAGTCATTGCCATTTTTATTTATATACTCATTTAATACATGTTCTAAATGTAATTGAAATCGGTGCAGCTATTTTTATCGATTTTGGAATTTATAATATTATAATATGGATTACAAAGTATAATTAAGTATATTATTATGAAGTATAATTCACTTCCACATTTGTCCTGAGTTAAGTCCTGAATAGATTTCCATGCAATTATTCAAAAGAATAAAACCTTGCGGAATGAATACTCTTCTTTAAGAGAGTAAAAGATGATCACACTTTGTGATCAGCTTGTACTATAGTCCTAATATTAACCTTCTGATTGGTGAATCATTTACATATTTGATGGTGACGAAACATTTAAAAGATTTAATTAATATATTCAAAAGTCATATCTAAAACATTTGTGACACTACAACCCCATATCTTGAAGCATAAGCCGTCCTCACTTATCCGAAACACCACACCGCGAATGCACTTAATGTACAAAATATTGTAATGTTATTATTATTTCAAATGATAACCCACCAAGCTTTGCCTTCAATAACGGATAAAATAATTTCAATGGCAGGTATGGTGATTGGTTACAGATAAATCAGTAAAGTGAGTCATAGATGAGACAACAATTATTTAGATAATAACGTATAAAAGGCGACAGAATTATTTGGGATAGATAGTATTCAGTAGTTTACAATAAAAATTTAGGTTCTTAGAATGGAAAATGGACGAGCAAATCTTGAGTGGCAGGGGAATAGTAAATGAAAGTAATGTGGACATCAGAGTAAATATTTATGTGGTTATAATTTATGCAACTATAAGTACTTAAAACGCGGTTTAAATTGACTAATAGTAGACTAATAATTGTTATTTCTAAAGTGATCTTGATCTCAGCAATAATTCCTAACAGTATTCCTATTATAGCAACAACCCGACTAAAAAGAGGAAAACAAGTATCATAATATCTACTATATAAAATTGGACTGACAAATGCATTGTTTTGTAAGCTTACTAAACACTTTATGCTGCCGCATGCGGTGACAAATAAAATTTTGGTTGATCATCCGCTTCCCGTAAGTAACAAAGTGTTATATTTCCCCGCCTGCAGCACATATTTTTTCTCCTTCTAATCCTGCTACTGACGCACTCGGATAAAAAATGTACATAATTATTATTTTGATACATTCCTCTAATTTCAGTACAATTACCTATTGCAATTTTGTATTGAATTTTTGTCATGTTTCCCGTATAATCAAAAGCAGTTAAGTCAGTTCAATTTTTTTAATTTTATTTATGTGACATAGGTATTGCTCGGAAGTCTCAAATCTCCTACAAAAAACTCTAACATTCAACTATTGTAGGCAATATAATAAAAAAAATGCAACTGTTGTACTCATTAAGAGTATTGACATAGTAGTGATAAGAAACATGGGTAATAATATATACATGTACAGAGCTACGTACTGAAAACCCTAAAGCCACTAATATATATGATATTACCCTAGGAATGCCAATCATTGAATGCCAGACACCCAGCGCGAGGAATTAATACTTATATACCTACTAGACTTATCTTTGCATTCAGTGTTTAATTTTATAGTTATTGGTTTCGCAAATTAATATGAAATTTAAAGTTTCATTTCAAATGAAATAACTACAAGGACAAAAAGTCATTGGGCATTTATCGCACATAAACATAACAGATAGATGCGACTCAGGTGGGAGACATAAAACTGGACAAGATCACAACCCGGCTAAACTAAACGTAGGCAGAGCTAATAAAAACCTCTAAGCCATTTAAATCTCTCTAAACGACAGGGTTATAGTTTAATTTTACTGCAGAAAGCATTTCCATCACAATTGGAAGTGACTTCTTGTCATTTATTTTAAAGTGTTTGTGGGCTTCGTCCTGACCGTGCGTTATCATAAATCTTTTTTAAGATCGAACCATAAAGGCAGATAAGGTCGCACCCAATCGTCTAAAGATTGCCCTTTGCCGAATTCACAATGCTTACGAATTGCTGCCGAATGGAAAATTATTAGCTGTTGGGACAATGTACCTACATACAACTCGGTAGGTACAACTTTTTAAAAATATTCATAAAACAAAACGAATATTACCTGCAACCAAACATATAAAGAGATGTAATAAGATGTAATTTTTACAAAAATATAATAACAAAATTTTATTATTATCATAGTACTTTGCATATTTAGTGAAATTTAATATGTGTGTTTATTTAATTTTACATTATTGTGATTTGAATATTAATCTTATTGATGCTAATTTGTAAGATTATGTAGATGTTTTCTGATTAATTCTGAGAGACGATAAACATCGTTCCTGGTAATTGTAATGGACTTAGAAATATACTTTCGAATTGTCTTTATTCCATGTTAGTTAATATAAAAAACAACAGTATGATATTAAATACAAATATATTAAGGACCGTTTACCTAGCGCTTCTAGACAGGAGCTAAAGAACCTAGTGCTCCAGTAAAAGGTCTAGAAAAGCTTAAATAATGTATATCAATACATATTATAATGTTCTCCGCCGTATCTGTTTGTTTATCTGTTCGTGAAAGACTAAAAAACAACTGCACCAATTTAAATGAAATTTTAGACCCAGGTAGTCTAAAGCCTGAGAAAGGACAGGCTATTTTTTACCGCGAAAACAGATATAGACGCGGGCGTAGCCGCGGGCAAAAGCTAGTTTTAAAATAAACAAATAGCGATGTTTCCTTCATGAAAGTGTCAGAATAAGACCTAGTTCAGCATAACTAAGCTAGATGAAGCCTGACGCTGGCAAATAACAATATTCCTTGTATTCGTATTTGCAAAATTAATACCAGCCACAACACAATTTTCTGGATGCAATATAAAATACTAGTAGGTATTAAACCAAACTAACGGAATGTACTTTCTATATTTGGCTTGATCTTCGGTAAAACCGGAATGATTGAGTGGTGGTTGCGATCTCAGTAAATTGATTAAGTGTCTGAGTTTTAAATATTTCCCGTTTAGCGCGTCCATGTTGAATGATCAATTAAGTTGATCGACGTTTGAGTGCGGTGATTTGGGAATTAAACACATCTGTGACTTGATCTGAATGATTTTTGTATTTTGGCACTTAAACCGATCATGACATTAATTTCTATTAAATTATTTTAAACGAAATATGTCTCATCATATATTCACTCATTATCACTGTATATAAGGTTTTAATTTCATCATTTTAATTAAAATTTGTTAATTACTTAATACAAATAAAAGATAATGGTATTTTTTGATGATTCTTAATAGCGCTAGTGTTTTTCTTCTAATTAATTATTTGTCTTATCAAATAAAAGTAGTTACACATGGGAGGCACAAACATGTAAAAAGTCAAAAATCTTTTCTAGCTTCGCCGGAGTCGACTTATTAATGACAAATGTTTCTTAGAACATTCAATAAATTGACAATAGTCACAACAATGATCACCAAACTTTTAAAGTCTAACGACGCATTAAATTTCATACAAACGTATGTACTTTTTTATACTAAAGCCACAAAAGATCTAATTGAAGCGAAAAAAAAGAAATTATTCTCAAATGATATGTGTTTGTTTGTGTGATTGATGTATCGACGGCCGAGGCGGCTATTTAACGGGCGGTTAGACAAAATAGTGGAGGTATGCGAGACGTCGGGGTGCCATAGCTGTGCTTGTTCGGATGTGGGTGTCAGTGGTACTCAAAGTTAACCTACTTACATTTTCACAATAATGATATGTTTCTAGTAAATTATTTTTCTCACATTCATTACTTCGATTCCAGATTACAAATATTCCTGAATGCGCCTGAATTTATTTTTCATCAATTTTGGTTAAATAAATGATTAGGTACGGCTATTTCTTTGGTAGACTCCTGCCTCTTTGAAAGACATCTTTAATGGTATAGCCACGAACCATACAAAGTCTTCCTGTTTTAAAAAGTCGTGGCTGTGATGACAGTCGCAACCTTTTTGTTTCGCTTTGCTTCTTTATTTGTACACCGTGTTATAGATTCATAATACAGGACAGAACTTACATTTAATGTACAAAGGGCGGCCTTATTGCTAAAAGCAATCTCTACCTTCTTCTTGCTAAAAGTATGCGCCACATAAGACTTTTAACACCCACGTCGGCGGTCTGTAGAAAGGCCCTAAACATTGCCAAACTGCTCTCGAGAGCAGCGAAAATAAGCTGGGGCTGCACCCCGAGGTAGTACAGACCGTCAGAACGTATGCAGCAGCCGTATATGCTCCTGCGGTCGAGAAGCTGGGTATTCGGAACCTCCTCGACACTGTGCAAAGAAGATTCGCTTAAAAGATCCGCAAGTCGTGCGGCACTGTCTCCCTTTGGACCTGCGCATAATAGAAGCGGCAGCTCATTACGAAGCGCCCACTAGCCGGGTCGACCATTTGGTCGACCCGATCAAATAAGTTAGTACTGGCTTTTCCAAACAGTCTACTAATCTTTTGAAATATTATTCATATTTATATGCATATGTTCATGTATAAAATAAACATTATATTGATTCTTTATTGAAATGACTAGATAATAATTATATTAACAATTCGTTAAAAAGTATTTTTTATAAACTTTGTATGTCGCTGTCCCTCAAACATTGAGACACTCATGTGTGCGTGTCGTGATCACAATCAGGTTATTTCACTGGTAATTATGATACGACGGGCGAGAGTTCGACCCCAGGTCACAACAACTCCAAATGTAACCGAAATTAACCGAATGTGGCTGAATCTGGCACACGTGACTAAATGTACTCTCAAATTCTCATCTTGATTATATCTCATTATATTTGTTTATAACGAATAATGTTGAGAAACTGCTTCGATTGTGACTTTCACAATGAGAATCATTGTGAAATGTTAATCGATTTATTGTTTGTTGGATTGGTTTAAAGGTTGTTGATAAAAGTTGCTGTAAATTAGCCCTGCTTTAAATGGATTCACCATTTCCTTGGTAGAAATTACTGAGTAGAATAAATTACTAATCATTTTTATACAACAACTAAAATTACTCTATAGTTTTAATGTTTTGCTTACTATTGTTAGGTGTACCATAAGAAAAGAGAATCAGGACCTGTTTTTCAAGTCTCATTAAACCATGCAAATTATTTTAAAACATTTCCTTATGTCGTCTATGGAAAGGTTAAGTCGTTAAAAATCTCCTTTTCAAGATGTCACCAAATAATCATCCACACTCTGAAACACTGCGAAATTATATTGAGCATTTTGTATGTAGGCATTTTGAGCATTTTCAAATTGATGATATTTCAAAATAAGTAGTTGAGATTGTTTTTCATGAGCATCTATGAGCTACTCTCAAACACATGTACATTACTCTAAAAAAACTAATGCATACTATTACAATATCACATGTTATCAATGAATTAATAATATTTACCTCTACAAACACTTGAAGACATCAACATTGATAACATAAGGATGTTTTCCCACCAATACACCGTGTAATCATATCAAACAGTATAAACTCGCTTCGTGGGCGGGAGACCCCGGGTCAAACGAATTCATAGATAAAAACCAGCCGTGGAATATGACGTCACATACCTCACCAAAACCTTCCCGACCATACGCTAGTAATGACTCGACGTTGATTTAACACGCCCGTTAATTTATACATCAAATGAATGACAACATACAATGATTTATGGTGAATAAAGATTAGATAATTGTTGCTTTTAAGCTTCTTTATTTTATGGGGCTTAGATTGGAACGTATATTTTGTGCTATTAAATTTGGGGCCATATCTTCATTAACTTGGAGGCATTATTGCAGGTCGTAAATAGTTACAATCATAGTATTCTAATTCAAATTGAGAATTTATATTGGTACTGCTAGTCAAACACTTCTAAACGATTTATTTAGTGTATTCTGATCTAGAAGTTAAAAGCATGTAAAAAATCTATCAAAATTAGACTTATGTCTGTTTTTCTATGAGTCAGTATAAGTCACGACTATATAAGTTTACAAATCTCCGTTAATCTTAGTCATCCACTATTTGCATTCTTAAAAATTACACCCTTAATATGTAATTAATGCATTATAGTTGGTCTACTATCACAAATTCAACTTGATCAAGTCAGTATTTTTTATCCAAAGCAATATGTGGTATAAAGTTCTCATAGATACTTTCCAATAAAAGGATCCAATATTACATGCAATAATATCTCCTCCTGAACTACTATTTCAGTAAACCTTTATCACATTGGCATGCACACGACAATTCCTTCAATGTATATCAATAAGGTACAGACAAATATTTGTGGGAGCACAATAGTTAGATGCAGCCCACGAGGCGTTCCAGTTGCCCCCGCGCTGTATATCACGTTGCCCCTGCGTCGACAGTGTTTTGCACTTCGCGTTGCTTAGGGACGGACTTGGGAATTTAAAGGTTCATGTAATTATAAGTGTATTATTTAAAATGTAATAAGTAACGATAACAAAGCTTTTTAAGGATGTTCGAGTCTCTTAAGCTTGCATAATAAAAAAAAATGTGGTCCTGTTAATAATTACATAATTGATAATTAAAAAGAGATGATTAATTGAAGAAAGTTCCTATGAATAGTTTTTAGATTTTCACTTTGGAAAGTCAGTTTTATATAATCAAAACAAAATAACTCTTTTAATGTTCAATTGTAACATAATATTGAAAATTATATAAATGACAGATAAAGTCTAAAATAGTTTTGTCGCTGTCCAGGTGACGTTTGCCTACTGGACTTTTGACAGGTTTTATTTTTAGACATACTCAAGACCCTTATAATAGAACCTCTGTGAGATTCCTCGGTTTGATTAGGGCATACCGGCGTCACCGTAACTTAAGATAACGATGTGTGAAGGTTTCATGTAAAAAAACCGTAATTTAGTGAAACTAAATGAACATATAATTATAATAATGTTGCATTGTTTGCTTTTACAATGAGTATGGTAACTCTACTTCTGGATTCTACTCATGCTTTCCGTCAAGCAGAATAGAATCACTTTGCTAGGCCAGATATAAAAAACAGGAAATCATCAATACTTTACAGTGCTTAACATAGTTACTGAACATAAAATCCTTCTTTGTGTTGTCAATACAACCCTGTTGCCGTGTAGTACCAGTTGAAAGAGTTACAACTATCGGCCGCGGCGTGTTCAACGGCGGCCCACACTCCGATAGGACGTCATCTATTTATTGTGAACAATGAATTAAAGTATAACCGTTGAAATATTTCGAAAAGATTATTTGATTCTCGTATTTTATAATCATCGACATCACGAGATAAAAACGTAAACATGTCAAATAATAACTGATTGTGTAGATATTTGCACATTCAATCGCTATGACAAGTTTATCATTATAATGTTAGAGGGCATTGATTTTCTGGCAACAGTTTAATCAATTTGAAACTATATTATGTATATGAAATGGTCTCTTTTCAAAATACGTTCAATATTTAATTACCTAAAGGTCAAATAATAAATAGTTGGCAGGTTATGCTTACTACTATTGGCATACAGGCGTGATTTTGTCCTTTAACCTTCGTTTATTTTCTCAACTTAAAGTTAAAAAATATACGTAAGTAAATAAGATACGCAGACATGCTAATTCCTATCAAAATCTCATTTAAATAATAATTGATACTTCTACGTATTATATACAGCAAAGCAAAACTAACATTTAGTTTAAATCCTGACCTGTTTTACTTACCTTTAGTAAACAACTTACAGACGAACATAATTATGACGAAAAGTAGGTACACAAATACAGTCTATTAGACTCAGTCACCGGTTCAAAACATTATAGCTCATCAATGACCGATGACCGGTGAAGGATGTAAATAGGTTCACAGTCATATCTAGTAATGCTATGAACTACTCATATAAGTATCTTTGCATTGTTTCATTTCACGATGTGTCCACACTATTGTTCCCTTTACAATAGATTTCGTCTGCGTGCTCTTGTTTCTGAACCGGTTGGTTATTATGTAGAATTACCATTCGTTATCTTTATTAACGACATGGTCTATTCCGGTTCTTTTTATGCGATTGTAATCAGGAACTTACATGGAAAGCCTTAAAATGCATTAGGTTTAGCACAAAATAAGAATTTTATTCTTAATCTCAATGCTGTACCTAATAATTTTATTAAGATTTCTTAGAATTAGTGACTTTATAAGATTTACTTTGATTTTTACCGAGTAAGTGAGTGCAGTTGTAGGCAACCTATTCACTCAGTTATCTCTTTATCTAACATAAAAATGAATATTTTGTTGTGAAGTTTAAATCCTAGTCTTTTAGTCAAGCACCCATTTAAATTGGATTCTTAACTTGAGTTACCTAAGTACTATAAGACTTAGGTAACTCAAGTTAAGAATCCAATATTGATAATGATAAGTCATTCAATAAAAAAATAAAATAGAAATGACAAAAAAATGAAATAAAAACATTAAAAAATAAAATCTTAATACCATTCCATACACCAAAAAACTTTAAACTAAATTTATATTTTTTGTTTAATGTTAAAAATAGAGACATTTTTAATTAAACCTAATTCATGAACTCGTATTTCCGTAGATTTTACCTTAGAAATTTGGTTTAGATCTCTTTTTAATAAACGTTACATTTACTCTTGAATGGTTAAAGCAATTGTCGCAATATATTAGTATAATATAAAACGCAGGCAACAGACTAAATTAGAAAACCAAACAGATTAATAATAACAAAACGATGCATTGAAAATTCTAACACAATATTCTGTAAAGCACTAAATGGAGCCATTAATTTGAATGAATGTTGAGAAATTCCACGAACATTACAAGATCGAATGAAATATCCAATGAACATGTTGAATGAATGAATTAATCGAAACTATGTGATAAATAGTTGTGACAAACTTCATTGAACCAGAATAAGGAAAATGGACATGTTCATTCATTGTTTATTTCCACAATTTTATCACTTGTTGCACGAAACAAATATCAAAGAGCAGATGAAACTCATTATAAAGTAGTATTTGTCCGATTTATCTCGTTTAAAAGCTGTTCATTTATCTAAGAATATTGTTTAAACAGCATATGTTCTTTTTTTAACAACTGAGTTATAAATAAAACTGCATCATGGGAAGTCTACCTCTGTATCTCAATGGTACAAGGGGCAAGCTTTTAGAGCAGTGGGCGAGAGTAGTTTAGGGAAGCAAAATTCAACAGTCTCAGCTTCATCAGGTTCTTATTTCGGGTTGGAAAAGCGGCTTAGGTGTCTGAGAGGAGAGGAGATTTTGGTAATAAAACCCATCATAAAGGATTAGGTAGACCCTATTTTACAGGTTAAACCCGGGTGTCGAAAAGTCACAGCTATTACTGCACATGACTATTCGATACTCCAATCCACTATTGGACTATATAGCATAGAATGACAGCTATTAGCAGTCCCGGTAGTGACTGTATTGGTTATTTAATGATAACCCCTTTGTGTTATGCGGAATTAACGTCCACTAAATAGGCGGTGGAAAGCAAAGGCGAGAGGGTTAGTATACCATTCGTATATGTATTAAAGTACAACACATAAATTACATCTACATTATAAGCCATATGCATTAAAAATATACACCTACACATGATAGTAATTACAACATTTAGATAAATTAAAGTATTGCGATGAATATAATTATTTACATTTCTTTATGAGTGAAGTTTTAAGTGTACATAATCGTACATATTCGTAAATATGTATTTATATTATGTGCGAGTAATGATATCCTTGAATTATAAATACTTGTATTTACGTGAACACAAAATATGCCAAAGTTGTAACTTTAAACCAAATGTAATTTATATTCAAGGAGTTCATTTTGCAGCTGTTAAAAATTAAAGTGTACGTTTAAATGCAATACAAAATGCATTGCATACGTCTTTTACTAATTTTTTTTACACGTAAATCTAAAACTTACATTTAAAATGTTCGAAATGAACTTTAAGTCCTAAAAACGTTGAGCCGTGACACAGTTATTAAAAAACAACAATAAATACAATTGGATATCAACCTCGCGCGTCGTCCTTTTATATAATTTTAAAAACCCTACAGTAATCGTACCGTATCATAACAATAAAAATTTTATATGTCACAGCACATGGTCTTAAAAAAATCGTATTATTTAATCCTAAGTGAAGTGTCGTCTTCATTTTATCAAGTTCCAAGTGTCGATATATTGTTATAACGGCGATGCCTGGTACTAAAGAGTGCAGGCCAGATAACCACGTGGATGTACTCCCCTTGTTAACGATCCCACAACCAAATAAATTTGTAACCAAATTAGTCCCGAGCGATAAAATTTATTCGAAATCCACTGAGGAGAGTAAAAATAACACATTCTCTGTCGGATTAAAAAAGAGATATGAGCGAGATACGGGTCCCCAACGCCTCTTCCGTCCGTTTTTAACACTTCCAATTAATAAAATTGATTTTGTTTTTTAATTAAGCCCGTAACGAAGCCTTGAGGCTTGTTTAGGGATACAGATCGGGTGTACCTCTTAAAACGAGATTTATTTTATAGCTCAAAGCACAGCATTTGAAATCTTCGATTCTGATCGTACCTACACGACAAAAACCAATTGCCTACATTTATAGCGCCATCGGTGCATAAAATTTGTTGTTTATAAAATGTAATCGAATTGGTAACAATTATGTCGGTGTAAAATTACTGAACGGAAATTAGGGGCGCATAAAGATTTTCATTCTGGTAAAAAGTGCGTTTTAGTACCTTTTTGGTTTTTAACGATCGATCCTTCCATTATAAAAACGATAACTTTAATTTTGATAGAGTAGTTCTTATGCAATGCAAACAGGAAATTTGAAAACATCAATAAATTGTCAATCAAAAATGTAATAAAGTGGATTACGGTCTCATTATGTTTTTTTTTTCTTCTAGCTTAATTTTATCACAAAAAATATAACTCGTATAACCTTAAACCAAACACTTTTGCAAAATTTAAATACGTACCATCGTCCTATCAACGATAAAAATAAAAGTCCTAGTCTAAACTTAGTACTCCAAAATAATGGTGTTCGAAAGCCATACATTTAATCCCTCGCTATAAAAAGTTCTATTGAAAGCTTCGCTAATTACAGTGCCAACATGCACAGAACCACGCATGAATGACCCCACATCAATGTGTTAACGTGTGCTACTTATTTGTGTATTATTACGTATGCATGTATGGGTGTATGGACGAATCTTTACGGCATTCCCGTACTCATTTGCATATGAATGTGTAATTAAACTACGGTATGAATGCTAAAACACTTAGACCCCTTTTATACGCACATTTTGATCTTTATGTTCGTATTGCTAGTTTTTGTACTTCGATTTGCTTGTAATTATTTAGTTTTTTATTATTTACTTTACTTAATTTCTTTCTATAGTCATGTATTAATATAAATTTGATCCTTAATATTAATATTCTGAAATGTTTTACGAATAGATAAAGTTAACATAGTTTCTAAGATTCAAACTGCAGAAATTTCGAATCAAATATTAAAGAGTGGTACTGTACAACATAATCTGCTCTATAAAAGGACTGCTATAATACATTGTTTGTAATAAAGTCAAGAAAAACCTCTATTTACCTTGTTACCGACCAGAAGTGCACATGTCAATACCAGGAAAGATACCGCGCTAACTGTCATGTACGCCTTGTGTAAGAATATCAGTGTAAACCATCAACCAGCGATCTGGATGAAATTTACAACTCAGATCCATTGATTCTTGAGTATGGACATAAACGTCAACAGAGTATAGGGCGAAAGCTAGTGCGTAATACTAAGATATATTTAGATTATTCTGCGAAGTTTTATGATAGATAGATATTGCATAAGATAACAGCTCATTTGAAACTCTTAAAGTTTATATGATTATGAAATTCGCAAAGTTAAAAACAAGGTAATAATATATAGGAATTTTATACATATCCGAATTAAATTATCAAGGGACAATCGTCTTTAATAGTTGGTTTTAGACGGGTTTTTGTAAACTGAGAAACAAAACATCTACACCTACTACAAACAATCAAGATCCGTCTGCCAGGTGACGTCTTGTTATGCTTCCTTGCCACGAACTTTGATTTCCGTAAGAAATCGCAGTGATAAAAGTACAGAACATATGTAAGTGTACAAAGATAATATTATGCAGATTTTCATATTAGAGATGCCTCAAGACCTTTTCAGAATAAAATAACACTATTGTGTCCTGCTATCAACATCATAGTAGTCTACTGCTGGGAGAAGCCTATTTCACCAGTTGCACATAAATCCGTCACCACTATCTTCAGCAACAAACTATATACTTGAAGAAATATTTTATTACTTAACTACTCCATAAAAGTAATCATACATATAAATATAGATATGGATTGAAGTAATAACATTTTTATAAAAGCATTCATCAACGAGATGAACGTCATGGTCTGTTAGTTCGCAAAGAACACCAAACTGATGTTAAAATATATTTCTATCGAAAACAGTATTTAAAAAGACTTTCATTTAAATTTTAACCAATACAGATAGGGTTGAAATTCCAACGTTAGGGAATTTCATCAGATGTAATAAAACATCTGTAGAGCAAACAAGAACACTTCAGTTTCAATATGGCATGCGAAAACACGGTCAAAGCGAGATTGTACTCAGAAACAAAAGCACTCGACAGAACAATTAACTGGATCATAGTAATTACAGTACATTGAAAGCGATACCATCATTTTAGTATTAATTCTTTTTGTTTGACCCAAAAGAAACAAAGGAGTTAACCCTTTAGACGCGTGGCGGGCCATATGCCACTAAGGTTAGGGTGCTCAAATCTACTAAATAGTAATACTGTTTACAATTTGTTTAAAGGCGAACGAGATCGCTTACTGTACAAGTTATTTGTTTTTATTAAATCAATTGTGCTACGTACGACAAAAAAAAAAATGATTTTAGAAAACCTCATCTCTTACTGATTTTGTTTGGACTAGAAAATATTTGCGGAACATTGATATTTTTGATTTAATTAATATTAGGTAGAAATTAACATCTCTGACAGGACAGAATAGGAAATGTTTAAAAATCTAGAAACTCAAATATTAATATGAATAAGTTTAGTTGTATGAATAAATATAGTTAGCTCAAGTATTGTCATTACAACCTGCAATATTAATATAGAAGATCGAAAACTTATCACAAAATTATAATACCTATAGTCGTCACAAAATAAAAAGCCCGTTTAGACATTTGTCATTTGACATGCCGCATGTAAGAAATTGAAAAATCAAATTCATAATCCTATTTAATTACTATGTTACCCATACACTATCACAAAGTTAGTTACGCCACGATGACAAATGTCAAACCGGGCTTCTTATTTTGTGACGACTATAATAAGTTTTGTCATTTTATGTCATATTTTTTCAAATTCAATACTCAACAATATCAGTAAAGCATAAAAATTTACTAATTATCACAGTACATTAGCACCTCCACTAGCTACTGTTTTATGGTATGTTTATATACGTTTAAAATACGCACATCTGCCAAACAAAGAACGTTACAAAATCTAATAATTATGAGTGCAGAATAATTATCACTTTAATCCGCGGGCGCGGGGTTATGAACAGATGCGACAGCACCGAGCGGCGCACCGGGCCACTCGCGCGGCCACTGTATCGTTAATAATTGTTTTTTTTTACTTTTTTCTTTTCACTAGCAAAAGCCCCCATTGAGCTTTGTAATTAGCCTGACGTTGATTCTCTGAATAATTATGGCCCACACGGACTATGGATAAGGGCTCTCGAATTTGTCGTTTGTTTAATCTAATTTAGATATGAATACTAAAAAGTATTTGACTGATACATATGTATATTTATGAAATCTAATTGTGAATTTATATATTTTATCTGTATATATATGTATATATATATGACTGCACGGTTGGCCTAGTGGCTTAAGTGGTCGCCACGCCGCTTCCTACTACGCCAAGTGTCGTGGGTTCAAATCCCACGTAGGACCACACTTTGTGTGATTCACAATTTATTATTCTGAGTCTGGGTGTTCTTTGTGTCCGTTTCATGTATGTTTGTAAAGTCCCCCGCGACACAGGAATTTATATTCCTAATGCGGGAGTTGTCTTTTTAAATAAGAGAGAGAAAAAAAAAACTTTTCCTTTGGCTATTTAAGAATTAGTGACTACTCTTTCTGATGGAAAGCATTAGTAGATGTTCAATGCTTCTGCATCAATAGGCCTTCGATCTCGGACTCACAAACGAAACACAACAGCATGAATTTTTGCTATGACTTTGATGGTTGGTTTGAAGGTTGATCTTCTATGCAAGGGTAGTACCGTACCGTCCCGGTCGAGTCGGCACATTTGCGCTGAAATCAGCGTGACTTCAATCTCATGATGTCGTATTATTTTAAAGTACGTTAATGTAACGGCTTTCTTAATTATTATCAAAATCAAGGAAGTTAATCAATTTTACAATATTGTTAACAGTACCTCCTTGCACATTCACTTCTATAATTTTGGCCGGAACCCTATTTTTTAAATAAATGACTATGTTTATTTGTCAGATACTTATTCCATGCTACCTGCAATCAAAATCTGACCAGGCGAGGTGATCATGCTCGGTGGGCCACTGCCCAACAGTTGATGTTGGGATGTTGTATATATGCTAATCGGCGCGAGAATTTCTCTTTCGCGATTCAGGTTTAAAAAACACGTATACACACGGATTGGATTAGACTTTTAATATACTCACTTAAAAAATAGTGGAAGATCTTCTTCTGAAACATATCGACAATTTGTGACATTACTTCATTAACAGCAAGGCATCCCCGACATTGTAAAAGCGTCTAGCTACTGTCAATTAACCCTTTGTGAATTATACGGATGCATATTCAAATATTTTGACCCTCACCAAAGGAGCATAATCCACGTTGTTCAACATTCATATTTATTACATCGCGCGTGTAAGCGACTTGTAATAGAATAAAGCCATTGTGCCAGAAGGGCCGATTTAACCCTTTCATAGCCGCCAAGAGAAACGACTGCTAATGGTCTTATTTTGCCTAATGATGCCCCTGCGAAAGGGTTGTTACTGTTCGGAGATGAAGTGATAAGTTTATATATGAATTTCTATTTGTTCTTAGGGGATTGTGGGGATTAGGGTAACAACTAACTGTGGTTATTCAAAAGTTACTTACAAAGACGATTTTGATTGCTGATTAGACAATTACGGTGAATTTAAATGTCAGGTTAAAGTTTGATTATTTCTAAAAGGAGATCAAATATTTTTTAACGTTTTTGTTTACACTTTAAATTTTTTAAGTTATTGAATATTATTTTGAAACTAAGCTAATAAAACGGCGTAAAGAAGGATACATTATTAATCGAAAATTATACGCATTAATCAGTATTCCTTGTTGGTTCAGCTGATAGATTTGAATAATGAATATCCAACTTTTTTTTTGCTGAAAAAAAGTAATTGCATTACATTATCGCCCCTAACCTAATAACAAACAAGCACCCTATTGTTTGGCGTCTGAAAAAATAGCTTAAGGGCTGAAGGATGATAATGATCATTCTTTTTCGACCGCCTGATTGCACCTAAATGGTGAAGACAAAAAATATTAGTAGAATTAATCTTGCATCCCAATCAGGGGCTATGCAAATATGGCAGCAGATGCGCCCGCGCAAGCCCGTGCTGTACTGTAATAACGGTTATATTAATAACCTGTTGTTGTTACCGATCAGTCTACGAGTTCGCTTATTATAAACCTCTTACAGGTTTCCTCTTACAGTGAAACATAAAAGTAGCTATTTTCTTAACTGTACATAATTAAAGTTAAAGGTTTTTTTAGTTGACTAATTTTTTAATTAAGAAAAGAAAGGATTTTCATGAACTGGAAAGATCTGCCTTTGTAATTGCTTTGACCAGTTTTGTATTTTTTTTTGATAATTAATAATTTTCGGTATGAAATAACGGAATCTTATGTCCAGAGTGGACCGGAGTCAAGAGCGCCGCGGAACTCTTTCACCTCGCCAGGGACAAAGCGAAGTTTTCAGGGCTGATGTCCAACCTCCAGTAATTGGAGAGGAACAAGAAGAAGAAGAATGTCCAGATCCATTTTTTTTTCAAGTTATCCCTCAAACTTATTTTTTCCTAATTTACATTAAACGTTTTCTTTCTGCAATACTCTATATATGTGTACATTACTGCTGTGAAAATACAGTTTCTAAAGTTTTATACACTCATATTGAGGAAAACCCGAATGGTAGAATAGTTTACTATGTTTTTATTCTTCAACTTCTCTTTATAAATAAACAGACAAGCATTGCTAATGTATAACATAAAAAGCTGATAATTTATTATAATACCAATGTGGTCATTATTTACTTCGCTTCTTGAATAATTATCGCTTATGGCAACATTGTTATTGAGAGGTTATTTTTATGTAGTTTATTCTGAGAAGCTTATTTTAATTGTTACCTAATTTATTTGGTTTTCATCGTTCAGTTATATATTGATTAATTAATATCTTTCATAACAATAGTTAGTAATAACTTATTTTATTTTGGTATTTAAGTACATTTTGTCTTCGTAGGATATTTACTAATTGTTCCTTATCGTGTTTAGTTTCTTTATTTGCATGTTTGTATAAACCTCATTAGTTTTATGGCAGAGTTCTTGTCTAAAAGCGTTTTTTATCTTTACATTAATATTTTATTGCTGATAGACTAATTCGTTCTCTTTAAATTTACTAATTTTTATATCAATTTTGTATTTATAAGGAAAGCTGAATTGTAAATATGTTACATTCAATTATTATGTATTCAGTATAAAACTTCTCTTAATATAAATTGAGTGATAAAATTGGATTGCGACGCGATGATAATGTAAAAAGTAATAAAATAAATATTTAAGAAGGCTACAACGAAGAACTAAATATTTAAGAACGCCCAGTTGCCGTTATTTGTTTTAATTTAATAACGGCAACTGGGTCTACCTGTGTGCATCATATTTATAGAAATGTTATGGAACCCTCCCTGTGCCAGACCGGCTCGCACTTAGCCGATTTTTTTTAAATTGGCGTATCTAAACTGTATAAATATAATTATAATTAAAAATAAATGTCAGAAAAATTACTACTATTAAAAAAACCATAGCTAATGTTGCATTTAATGAATTTTGACGTAAACACACACTCATAAACCATAATATTATTAAAAGGGGTACACATTGTTACTCATTTATAAATAGAATGAGACAAAAACATTTCAAGTTAATAGCACTCGTTATTATTTTGACCACCATGTCTGAAATTACATTATTATTCATAAGAGGCCTCGATTACTGTGTTGACATTAACAAGTGTCCGTCTCAAAATAACTTATGCCGCATTGGTAGAAAATAATGATAAGTAAACATTTCCTATTTTCCATACAGAGTGAAATAAACCACGTTGTTTTATTTCTTCTACTGTGTCTTTTGAGTGTCATTGGTCAGTTTATTAGTTATTCTGTGGTAGGCTTGTAAAGTGTAAATGAACGTAGGTTGGCGGGCGTCGAATTGATGTCTCAAGTAGTATCAGTAAAAATATCACATCGCAGAAAGTTTAGTTAGTTTTATTTATGACTTGTCTTGAACTTTGTTATGTATTTATTCCTTTTAATGAATAACATACAGATATTTTTATTTTAACTAACATTGCTTATTTCGTAAAAAAATCAGAAGTTCAATAAGAAAATATTTTAAAAGTTTGTTTTTGCAAAGCAAATCTCTACAAAAATAAAATAAAGCCCCTCAAGAATTTCAGTGTAATCTACAGCTTACAGAAATCAGGTAATTTAAAATAACTAATGCGGCTCAGACTACCAAATAATAATAATTTTAATGTAAAAAGCGCGGGGCGACGTTATTGAAGTATTTTCAGAAAGCACCGAACGCTTTGTTACATTTAAATTATTTTCTACTTTTTAGTTTAAAAGCGTATTTGTTTAGTTTTTAAAACAATTTTTTTTAGAAAAAATACTAAAAAAGAGTAATTTGTTTAAACATTCTTTTTCTTTTTTAGTTTTATTTTTAAATTAGCGTATTGTAATCGGTCGTCGATAAATCTACAAAGTGTGAATGAAATAGGGCCGTTTAAAGTGGGTCAAAATCGCACCCAAAGAGTAGGTCACAAACATACAAACAAACATACAGGTGAAGCTAATAAAAAGCGTGTAAAAATGAACTGTGTAAAAATACTAAAATTACTGTTTTAACTTTCATATTTCTAAAAGTCCAGGTCTTGTACTTTCTTATTACTTTTGTAGTAAAAAGATAAAGTGGTACTACTGCATAACATTTTTCTATGTAATGTCACTAATGTCAGTCATACAGACATTAATTATTTATGTTTAGTCTGGTAGTCGAAAGTCGAGAGGCTCGTAATAATATGTGCGCTATCGAAAACAATCGTCTGATAAGTGGACGCCAAGGGCGACTCATTCATATTGATATGTTCTGTTTGAGACCTTCTGTATTACTGGACGTAATATTAGACAAAAATATCTACCGATTACTTGTAAATACTTCATAAAATGTAATTTAAAAAGTGTACAAACATTTTTTTGGAAAAGAGTAGCTCAAATATTTTGATGTAATGAAATATTTTTTACTCCTGTGACTTAGATAATCTGTCTTTATGAACAGGATAACTACACCTTTTCAATAAAGTACAATTTTCCAGACAACCATTTGAACAAGACAAAGGTATAGAAGCCGTAGTTAAGTGATCAAATTTCAAAACAATTATAAATGTTACGCTTCGATACATTATGTAATTAAGATTATTTTACCTCATCGTAAAACTTGAAACGCCAGATATAACTCTTTCAAAGAATATAAACAACACAATGTTGACATTATTTACAACCTTAACATAATAGGTCGTTAAAACCATTCGTTAATTTAAAAAATATATAGAAGTAATAAAATTATTATTCGTAAGTGCCATATTTTGTATACTAGGTTGTATTAATGGGTTCAAAGCAGAGTAAACCCTTTTTCACACTGTCGGTGGTCCGTTGTACCTACTTATGAAAAAAAGTTCCGTACTATAAATAAAAATCAAAACAGAGGTGTCGGTCCACTGTTTCAAATTATAATGTATCACTAATGTATTGATTTCTGATTACGAGTACATACGTATTTTAAATGAATTTATGAATACATATTAATGATGTTACATAAATATTTAATGTTGAATCATTATGTTTATTTACAATTAAATATAACGTAATTCTTAAGATTACCATGGTTTGTTTTAAATTTTGTATTTCTCTTTTTCTCTATTCACAACTAAATCAGTCACAAATTAGGGTATCATTTGAATGTTTTCTTTTTCATATTATAATATAATTGATAGTTATTTGTAAGTTTATATGTATGCATGTTGGTATATGTGTAAGTATTATGTATGTATTATTCTATCGTTCCATCTACTATCTTTCCGAAACATTTTAATCCATTCTACGGTTGCCTGGAAGAGATTACTTTTGGCAATAAGGCAGCCCTTTGTACAATAAATATACGTCATTTATGTTCTGCATTGTAAATCTGTAACACGGTGTACAAGTAGAGAGTTTTCTATCTATCTGTCTATCTATGAGAACACTGGTGTGAAAATAATTTACGCATGTTTAGAAATATTAAAACAATGATTGAATGGTTTGGAAAAATGATTACCTGAAGAAATTTTCATCATCATCACTGCCTAAGTCCACAGCTGGACATAGAAATCTCAAATTGCATGCCATTTGTTTCGATACTTGGTTTCTCGCATCCAACTCCTTCCAGCCATCTTATTCAAAACATTAAGTTTGTAATACTTAAAGTTGATGTACAAAAAAAGCAGAAATCTAATTAACTACAATAATTGTAGCAACATAATTGATAAATAAATCTAATTGTTTGTAGAGCCAAGAAAAAGGATACACCTAATATTTTTTTAATTATCGTTACTAGATTGTATCGGAATTAATCTAAAATAAATTGTTTCCAAAACTAATAACGTTTAATTTTACTATGAACTGAAACAATTACGCCCAAAACACAATTGACTAAAAGATATTATCAGTTTAATTAATTACTAACATTTTAATAGGATAATAATTTATTGATGAAAAACCTTTTCACCGAACATATATACACATCTAACTGATATATTCAATTGCAAAGATATTACTCTACTAAATTACGATCTTGGCAAAACTAACTCATGTTATGTTTTTATTTGCATTTTTTGAGTATATCAAGACTGTCGCTATATTACTACTTCAAGACATTTTTTACGAAAATAATATAAATTATATTATTTTCGTAAAAAAAGTCTTGAAGTAGATAGCCAGTTACATAAATATAAGGCCAATATAAAGACCTCTCCAGATTGTCACGACTTTTGCGGATCCGTATTTGTTCTAATATATAGTAAATTGATATGGTACATAAGAAAACGGGGAAAAGCTATTTAAACCACCTGACCTGAAAAGTCTTTGTATTAAATCTAGAATGCAAAAAAAAACTTAATTCGTGTAACTTAAAATTAATCCTGAACAGAAAAATACTTTAACAGTCTAAAAAGACAAAATCCTTTACCGATGTAATTTTCAGAAATGAGTTTTATAAATGTACTGAATGAAAAATCATGATATTATAATTATGGATTACAAAACACTTCGGTTTGGTTTTTCTTGCAATATCAAAATATACGGCATCATATCAGTAGCTTTTGATATATTAGTTGACTGATCGACATGATTTCTTCACCGAAAGGTGGTTTTAGTCTACTGTCATCCTGGTCAGACAGGTTAGTATGGGGTTTGTTTCAAGTATTCCATCCCTACAGTATTGTCTTGCGTAGTTTGCTTGGTCTTTCTTTCATTACGACACCCATGAGATGAATATGGATGGTGATACTCCGTTTACTTAATCCGTCACCTACACGGACATAGAAAACAAACTGACAGTTTTGACATTTGTTTTAAATAACAGTTAAGTATGATACAATCGCACTGTCATTAGTCAATCTTTATAGAGCCTAACAATATTTCAAATCTATTTTTAAATTAAGCTTAACGTATAATCAAATATTTCATAATCAGAATGCTAATGACAGTTCTTTTGATTCCTTATAATAATTATTGCCGCCAATTAATGGCTTAAATCTTGTTTATTTTAAATAGTGATTGGAAACGAAATTAAAATGCCAATTTATTATGCTAATGCATAAAATATTAAGTATTCTGTTGATTAGTTGTTTTTTTTTGTTAATAAATTAAAGCGTGTCAGATGATGTCCTCTTCGATATATTAATAAAAATGTTTTATGTATTTTAAAAATTAATTTTGGGAATAACTAAAAGTAAAAAACTTGTGCTTTTGCGTGCATTTTATTATTAGTCTTTTTATTTTTCAACTTTTTATTATTTTTAACCTCAAATACAAAAACCCAGAATAACCATACTACTACTTCGCTACTAATATTGATGCAAACTCATGTAGGATAATCTTTTGTGAAATCTACTATTATAACAGTATAGTACAAAGTTTTACCGTTTCTTTTTGTGATCACTTTTTATATTTGTGTTCCCTGTGATAAAAATATTGTAAATAGGGTTCATAAAAATGCATTACAGAATTCAGAATCAACCATCAAATCTCACAATTAATTAATTAGCAGACCTGAAGTAATCACAGGTCATTGTTACTCTCAAAATACATTATTACTCAATGCAATATTAATCACACTATTAAACATTATAATCAAACATGTATATGTATATTGTAATGTATAAAATATGTCAACATTATAATTTATAGTCAAGCTCCATTCTGGCTCCACTATTTGGCAATAAATTAAAATACTTTATTGGATAGTAAATCTACGAAGTGTGTTGATACAACAGTGTTGGATTACAAGTTGATTTGTGACGAGTAATTATAGCTTGAATGACATCGGGTGATAACTCAACGATTTTACATAGTAACGTCTCTGTTTCAAAGTTGTTTGTCGAAAGTTATGTTAATAATAACTTTCCATTTGTCAATTCTAACACGAATTCTTGGCATAACTATTATTGTCCTAGATTTTATAAGCGGTTTACCGGTTACACTACTCTTATGTCATATATATTATTCTTTTTCGTGAATGTAGGAAGATTTAAGACGCACAATGTCATTGTCATCATTTGTATGGGTTTTCCTCTTTCAAGAGTCATTAAAAATTAATGACAGGCTTATCATCAGTTTTCTGCGAAGCTGTAGTTGATCCCGTAAAGTGACGACACATTTAGGCTATTGATTAGTAAAGATTCTAGTGATTATACTTTTGTTTTTTTTATTTATGGCTACTGATGGACATTATTGCAGCTTGCTCTCAGTGTTACTGCACAATATATTAACCTTAAACCCTTTTGATTTTCTAGAATAATCAATAATTGGATTGCTTTCTCACGTCTCATTTATCAGCTAACCTACTGAACTATAAAATCACAGTTCTAGTCATTGTCAGTACGATAAAACAAATTCTTGAATTCTAAAGTAGTTCTTAAGCTTGCTACCAATCTCTGTCCATTGTCATATAAACTATCTCAGGCTCTACAAATTTAATTTACATAAGGATTTTATTAAAGTTTTTATCTCATTTTGTGTGGTATATGCGTGTGCGCAGTGGGGCGTCTGTACCGGCGATCCTGGCCCATTGTGTACGTATCCGATCTCTTTACTTCTTGACATTCGCTTCTAAAAATTATAAATTTAAACTCAAGTTAGTTTAGTATTTAATATGGCTTTTTCGGGAGATGGGAGTCGCGTGAATGTTGTTGTTTACAGTTATTTAAACTAAGTTTTAGTAGGCGTTGGATAACGTCACATTGCCTTTTCAATGTTGGGATATGTTTTACTTTATTAGTAAGTTAGAAAAGTCTGAGTTAACAATAAAAAGGAAACAAATTCAGAACATATTTAATTACGTAACATTTATTAAAATGACAATAACAATTTTATTTAACTTAATAACAAGGTGCCAGTAGTTCCTTTTTAATAAGCGTATGTCCTACAAAAAATAGTTTTATAAAATAAAGCTACGTGCCATTAAATAAATTGAAAACTGCAGATATATTAACAAAGTACAAATAAACTCTGGGTACTTAATTTATTTTAACCTTTCATATAGGTACGCATTTGATGACAATTGTCTTCATGCCAATAAATCTCATAAAAAGGAATAGAAACCAATCAAATAAAAAAAATGTAATCAGTGCAAAAATCACCAAAGAACCTGCTCAATTAACCCATTACATTCCACAGCATATCAAAATACTACATCTTAGCTGCCACTTTCATCAGATACCATCTTCTATGGTTAAAAAATACACACGATCGAACAATAGCATTCCTAAGTTCGATTAATGTTTGAGTGCGTTACTATAAGAGCTCACCACACCTACACTTGGTTGACATTATGTAAATACGGTACCACTTTACATTGTCGTACTCATTATGCGATAGAAGATTCGTTAGGTGAAGAAACACATGTTGTTTTATCATATCTTTTTAAGTACGGTTGGAAGAAAGTACTGGAATGATTATTTTTTTATATTTATCTTACTTTTCTAGGCTTTATTTTACGCTTAACAGTTAAATGTAACTAGGTTTAACAAAGCTAATGCTCTCACCATACACCCATAATTCATCACCAGTATTTATTTCTCTCTGGATAAAAGATATATTACAATATCTTTAACGTACCCCTGACAAATAAATATTAATGAACAGGATAAGAGAGCTTGTTGTATTAAAAACATAACCTTGATACCACATTTTAATATAATGTCAAGGCTACTAGTTCGTGTCAGAGATGTTGGTAATTCCACTAATTCAAGCACTAGATTTCAAATTAAGCAAATGTAGGACTTAATATTCGTCTTAATCATCTTTAACAGTCCACTGCTGGACATAGGCCTCTCCTTTGAAAGGAGGTTTTGGCCTACTAAACCACGCTGGTCAGACGGGTTGGTAAAGGGTTTGTTTCAAGTTTTCCTTCCCTTGGCAGTGATGTTACCTGATTATTTTGTTCGTTTACTCGCCTCTTACGACACCCACGGAATGAATAGGGGTGGTGACACTTTGTATTCTTAATCCGTCACCACACGTACCACCATACTTCTTAATCAGTTGCGTAAAAATTATGAATATGCTTTTTTAAGCATTTAGTTTCTAAATTGTTTCATCATAAATTGGCAGTTCTTGAAACATGTAACCCACTAAAAAAAATCATTTAGTTCGTTCTGAAATTTTCAAATTTCAGACAAATTTAAACTATCACATTAAATATATTTACACCGTAAAACATAAAAAGATAAGCAAACGGGTTAGTACTTTCTCCGCCACTCGTACATACCATAGATACATCTTAGCTCACACAATAAGATGATTACAATCCGTTATACCTATCTATAATACTTTACAATATAAAAAAAATAACAAGCCATGGTCGTGGGCGAAAGAAAACAATCGATCCTCCTTCTTGCTCTAATTTCAAAGATACACTGGCCAGAGATAAAATCTATAGAGTGATTTGATTAATTCGAACAAGGCTTTGTACAAGACAAGCATAGTTAGGGTTAAGTATTTTTATTGTTGACGCGTGTCGATTTAATCAGCTGCGCTAAAGTTATTAATAATTTTGTAATGAAGTTTTAATGATTTTGTTATAAGCAGCTGGACT
Source organism: Phragmatobia fuliginosa (assembly GCA_932526445.1). NCBI lineage: Eukaryota > Metazoa > Arthropoda > Insecta > Lepidoptera > Erebidae > Phragmatobia > Phragmatobia fuliginosa. The sequence goes on along the minus strand of OW052071.1, from coordinate 8,579,414 downwards.
GACCCCTCCGGCCACGATTATGTAAATTATTATTAAACCCCTAAATTAATAGTACTTTTAATACTTTTGTATAGAGTTGTAGTCATTTTAGATTCAGGACTAGCAAAAAAAAATTTTGTAACAAGTAAAAAAGAAACAGTTTTTGTTTTTTTTTGTTTTTGAAAATAAGAAGTTTTTAATCAGATTGTTAGGTTCAAATTAGCACCAAAATCCAAATATTCAGTCAGAGATCGATAATTTTAATATACACACACATTTTCGTCATTTAAATTTAATGTTTCTACTTACACTTATTAAAATTTGCTACATGCTATATACATACATGTTAATGTTTTCCAATATGGTTTTGTAATTTTAAATCCATTAATTGAACTTCTATTCAAGTAAATAAAATTGAAATCAATGTTTTTAGTTTTAAATAAATAGCTTTTCACTAAATGCATATGAAAGTATGAGATGCAGATATCATAATTCTTTAATTTTTGCCTATCTGTCTGTTTGTACCAGATAAATCACTGGACGGCTGAACCAATTTTGCTGGTACTTTTACAAGCGCATAGCAGATGATTTAAGGAGTAACTGAGACTTTTTTCAGAATTTTAGCTCTGAAAGAAAAAACGGGAAGGAAATCGAATTTTTGTCAATAATGAAATTTAGAATCTAAATATCATTTAAGACATTCATTAAAATTGCAAAGCCATTTTGCAAGACGCTTCTGAAGCTTTTAAGGGCGTTTGTGAAGACGATCAGTTTTCTGCACCAATTCACGGGTACCGTATCAATTATGGTAATTCCCCGTTTAATTTCCTGAGCCAGATTAACTATACCCCCTCTAGTAATAAACTTGATTTATTAGATGAAGTTTTTTATAATTTATCCCTTCAATGACGTTCAATGTTGGTCAGATTGGAAGTTATTTATCCAGCTCAGTGTGAATCACATCGTTTACTGAACGAAACTTTCGGAGAGGATGTCTTCGGTCTTTAGAGTCCTTTATAGTTGATTCGCGTTGATTTTAATAATTATCCAATTACACTATGGAATAATACCCTACTCAATATTATAAACGCGAAAGTTTGTGATTATGTATGTATGTTTGTTGCTCTTTCACGCAAAAACTACTAAATAGATTTTCATGAAACCTCACAATAATATAGCTTACATATCGGAATAACACATATGTTACCATTTACCGCCATGACAGACCTATATGCGGGCGGAGCCACGGGCAAAAGCTAGTATGATATAATGCTCTAGAGTATTATAAATTTGAAAGTAATTTCCTACGTATCTGTAAACAGCATAAAATAAATTGATATAGAAGTACTTACTTCGATTCTTGAGGAAGGTTATTTTTACCGCGTTAACAGACACACAAAATGTTGATAAAAACACTTATTTTAAAGTTAAACTCTTCGAAATTACTTTAAGAATGTATGTGTATTGTAATAATATGCTTTTTGCTAGAGAATCTGTAACTGTTCTTTAGTTTAGTTTTGCGATAGTAGACTTTTCTCACACAATACTATACCGGAACTCGCGCTCTGTTAACAGTATAATCTTTAAGTAAATTACAGACAAGCGTGATAGGTTTTAAGTTACTGAGGTTCTTTTTAAATTATATATTATACTAGCTTTCGCCCGCGGCTGCGAGTTTCGGTTTCGGTTATCACGGTAAAATAGCCTATGTTCTTTCTCAGGCTTTATACTATTTGGGTACAAAAGTTCATTTTAATCGGTGCATCGGTTTTTGAGTTTATCGCGAATAGACAGACAGACGGACGCAGCGAAGGACTTTATTTTATAATATAAAGTACAGTATTTTAAATACAATTCACGATAAAACAATTTAGAATTTTAATATTTTTTCATCTTATAAAGCTAGAAAATATTACATAAGATCTCATTTTGCTAAGGAAAGTTATCTTCTTTTTTTGATTTACTTATTTAAATTTATCATATTTAATTAAGATTATACCTTCTATACGCACAATCGATAAGATGGTAAAAATATGGATGGATGCAGAAGTGAGAGTACTTTATGAAATATTTCCAGATTAGGTGATCTACAAATATACGCTTTTATATTTAACTAATCTTTATTACGAACGCGTAAAAGTCAGTTATCCACTAAGTTTCCAAGCTAGATATGCGCTATATGTAGATATTAAAATATTTGTTTCGAAGTTTCGGTGTACTCCATGTAATTTGTATGTAGTTACAAAAAAAATGGTAAACATGCATTAATCACTTGTTTAAAACCCATAGTACAAGCTCTGCTTAGTTTGGGACTAGATGAAGTTGAACGTCAGTTTTTCTTTTTTATATATTAGAAATTTAAAAAAATATTTATTTGCCCATCATATCACAGAATTCCAAGAGAAAACATATTAAATCAGATATGTAGTGTACAAAGGCCTTTTTGGCATCAGCAGTCTCTTTCTAATGTTTTAACATTAGGATGGATAAAATACATATAAATATGTTGTAGCTCTTAAAGTTTTGTTAGTCAAAACTACTGAGCAGAACCCTGCAACATAGTAAACATTGTTCTAGAAAGCATATAAACGCGTTGTTACATTGAATTAAACAGTCTTAAACACAATTGAATTACTTGAATTTCCTCGTCGAGAGAACAAAAGCGTTATTAAATACGTAATTATTCACATTTACTTGGCGTGCAAGGTTTTAATTCAGTTTCGAGGGAACATTCGATTTAATTCTAGCCGAACTAATTGCCGACGTGGGTCGATATAATTGTGTTTACTACCTTTTAAACGACCCCACCCACTTGCATCTCATTAAGTGTTTTATTGTAATTACAGAGTTCTTGGATTTTGTAAGAAACATTTTGTACAACACGAGCATTTTTTGAAATTATATGAGTCAACCGTCACGGTGTGCCAGCTCCCTTAATCAGTGTTTTGTGTTTATTTTTCAACGTCAAACATCGACAGCACAAGTTTTATCGCTCATAGTATTCATTACACAACAATATGGACTTAAACTTTTGCTATTTTTGCTTTGCTATTTTTGCTATATTTAAAAATAGCAAAAGTTTAAGTATTTATTTTAATTAACTATTTATTAAAATTAAATTTAAGTTTTATTGAATTGGAAACAACTATGTCAATCAGTGAAACGAAATGACATACTTATTCAAACTTTACTTGATTTTATAGTTTAGTCATTTTAATATTGAAATTATTAAGTTGCCTGCAATATCTATTATTGGTAAACTTTTTCAAACAATCAAAAATATTAAATATTTTTGTGCGTAGGGTTGTAATAAACTTAGTTAAAGCATTTTCTTCTCTAAGATATACTTTTAAATTCTTGACTATTACCTAAAGTTCTCAATATATGGTACAGGATTTATATTTTCAGGTAGTTTTTATAAAACAGCATTCCAAAGAATGAACCATGGCAAACACTGTTAGCTAACTTACTCAGAGAATAACATGAAACCATACGATCTACTCTTAGATATGTACCGATAAGTGTTTACAGACCTAAACATGTCTTTTGTTTGCGAAATAAGTTCAAGAAGCAATGTAAAAAACTTTTATTGCCAAATAACCGCTATTAAAATGACTCATCCTGCGATACTGAGGTCACAAATTTCTTTATACGAATTATAACTGACTAGCATACTAATACGTATAAGGAAAAAATAAATTGGCTTTGTATTTGGTATGTTTAAAGCGCATTTTAATTGTGTTCTCCTTTCTAAATACCTTAAAACGATGTGCTTAAAATATATCGTTCGAAGTAGTAACTTTATTTGAAACTGTTAGGTTTAATTAGTATGGATTAAGGGTAGACGGTAAGTCGTTAACTTTTTTAAATGCTAATCACGAATTACATGCGTTGAGTTTTGATTAGTGAATTGATAATGAATATGCGAAGTACATTATGGAGTTTAATATTCTAGTACCAATAGGTACTAAAGTCTTAAAATAGACGTACGTCATCCGTATTGGATGAGTTATGAAATCAATGTCACCTTTACAGATGGTAAATTTTGAAGCCTTATTTCATGAAATATGTTCCTAAACTAGTATAAGTATTGATTTAAGAAATCCTACTTGTGTTGATTTATCGACGTTGTGGAAGTGTGTAAAAATGTGTAACTATACTACTGGTACTATTTCATTTAAGAAAAGATTTTCGCCCATTGCCCCTTAAACTAAATATGATGTAAAAATAAATTAAGTTGCATACTATACACGTTGTAAAAAAACAATCTTTACCCTTTTCCCCATAAACGTTACGAAGCACGATTTCGACCCAATGTTGTAATTATCGCTTAAACCCGTAAGTAATTAGCACATGCAGATACGCTGCAGCACTGCGGCACGGATTGTCCTAATTGTGCGCAATTATATATAATTGTTATTCTTAAGATCTACAAGCGTAAAGCGCTTTCTTATGATTTTATTTACTCAAAAGCCTTTTTAAGACGAGCTTTAATATTTATAAACCTCGGACATGCATAGTACACATAGTTTCAGGAGGTATCCTGGTCAGCCAAACGACATATCAGCATACAGCATACACATAAAGCCAGTATCTTATTTTTAAAGGTCTTTGATACTTCCAACGAGTCACATCTTTATCTTCTTTACAGAGTAAAAATGAAGTCTCTTTCGTTGTCTGTTAGCTTAGATCTTTCTAACTACTCAGCGTATTTACGTGTAGTTTTCAGTAATACATAGAGTGATTCAATATACATTCATGTATTACACATTTAAACTTACCGTTTAAATGTGTAATACATGAATGTATATTGTAGAAGAAAGAAATCGAAAATTTCATCGATTTCCGTGCGAAGATTGACTGAAACCTTTTGGAAAAATGGACCAAATATTCAAGTCAGAACAACTAAACTGAAAAATATCCTAACACATGTTATTTTTTGTCTGATAAACTTAAAGCGCTTGATATTTCACAACATAAACGCAATCAAAGGGTGAGGGATCCTGAGAAGCATGTCTTACGAAGTTGCACTTAATTGTTCGTTTTGTATAACCTTTGTTTACGAATCATTAATAAACCAATTATGTTATTAACAAATACTCGAATTTAGCAGGAAAATGTTTTCAAATAAATCACCATAAGCAACATTAAGTTATTAAACTTACTTTAGAATTTACAAACATATATTATATTATTATTTCATTTAAAAAACAATCAACGAGGGTAAGTAATGAAGGCGCGGTCAGTACCTGGATGGGTGACCGTTAGTGGCATTACACCATAAGCGGCTTCGTTATATATAGGTCCCGATAATCAGTCGGTCCCAGTTGTTATCATAGGATAACAGTACTAAAATTTAGTAGGAGGCCTTAGGACGGTTTAAAAAAATCCAACGGCAAGATGTTGAGCCACAACATTGTCTTGTCAGCCGCCAACCCATACAGTGGCGTGAGGAACGGAACAATCTCCTAAAGGAGACCCGAGGCCTATAGTAGGACATTATGGGTTATGGAAAAAAGTTTTAAAAGCTCAGAATAAATAGTAATAATAAATAAATGAAAATAATTTGTTTTTTTTGCAGAGGTTTTGTTATCATTACCCTTTTTTCTTGAACTATTTCAGATACTTTGTCAAATCCATGACGCTTCCTTACGATTTCTAATATAATAAGATCTAATTTATAATGTGCCTTTGTTATTAAAAAAACAAAAAAAGAAATACTAAATCATATTTTATATCAAAATTTAAAATTTTACAAAGTTATGTATCTGTCTATTGGAAGCAGTATGATCTAATCAGAGCAATTTATATAATTCAAATTATATGAAAAATAATCTACAAATAAAAGACTAAATTATATTTATACACAACAGTGTACACGATTTGCACCAATTAATTCAAGAAATACACTGTAGGTACAAAGTTTCAAATCACTTCTGTTCGGCATTCAAGATAACTGATGCTCAGTATTAGAACACTTCACAAAATAAAAAAACGCCCACTATGTCAGAATATTAATCAATCTACTCATATATATATGCATACAAACAATGGCTACTGTTTTTTTTTTCTTAAAAACAGTAGTCACATGGAAATTACGAATGTAGTTTAAATGATAATCCAAAACTTGGGATTCACCATTCTCACATATATTACAGGCGGTACCTTTTTGATGACCAAACGCATGCACAAAAACTTCATTTTAATCAAGTCTAGTCAAAGTAATTGGAGACTTATGAAGATATCCTTAGAGCATACATTTGTGATGTTGTTAATAGTTAGCGTAACGGGGTTGATTTTCCTTGCACCTCACGGAAACTGTGTGAGTATGTCTTTTAGTATCATGTCACGAAGACAATATCTAAACCTAATGTATTTGCTTGACATGTTTTAAGACGTCCTGTTATGTAACTTAAAAACATTGAAAATGTAATAAAAATAGTTATCTAAGTCTGTCGGTCTGTTGACTCAGCATTTAAATGTTTACCTAGTAGCCATTATTTGATCAGCCTTAGGCGTTTAGTCTTTATACAGATTTTAGTAATATCGTATTATTTTCAAGGTACTAAATGCACGCTGATTTGAGCACGAATAGACCAGAGCGTTACTACCTACATACATACAGAAGATCAACCTAAAAAGACAACATTAGTGCTATCGTATTTCATTTTTAGGATTCCGTTGCCAAATGGCAAAAAACGGAACCCTTATAGATTCGTCATGTCTGTCTATTTGTCCGTCCGTATGTCACAGCCACTTTTGTCCGAAACTATAAGAGCTATACTGTTGAAACTTGGTCAGTAGATGTATTCTGTGACCCGCATTAATATTTTAACACAAAAATTGAAAAAATGCAATAAATTTTGGGGGTCCCCATACTTAGAACTGAAACTCAAAATCTTTTTTTTCATCAAAACCATACGTGTGGGGTGGGGGGGTATCTATGGATAGGTCTTTAAAAATTATATTGAGGTTTCTAATATCATTATTTTCTAAACTGAATAGTTTGTTCGAGAGACACTTCCAAAGTGGTAAAATATGTGTCCCCCCCCCCTCTGTAACTCCTAAAATAACAGAATGATAAAACTAAAAAAAAATATATAATGTATACTATCATGCAAACTTCCAACAAAAATTGGTTTGAACGAGACCTAGTAAGTAGTTTTTCTTTAATACGTAATAAATCATAAACCGCAAAACCTTTCATTCAATCAAAACACTATTATTAAAACATCGATGAAAGTTACAACGAACTACAAAAACTTTTATATGATGTTACTTGCTGCTACGGAACCCTTCATGGGCGAGTCCTACTCGCACTTGGCCGCTTTTTTTTCGTTGGTATTTCGTTGAGACCGGAGGCTCAATAATGCAGAAGATACTCACTAGTCCGCCATTGTGTGGGTAACCATGCTTCATTGACTATACTTACACGAAGATGAAGACCTCGACTCTTGGCTTCAATTCATACTTTTAATCAGGGAAAGTCACTTTGATAGGCTCAAATTTAAAAAAACATATGTATTCCCAGTCTCTAAGGAAATTTTTGACACTATACTATTTTTTAACATACAGAAAAGCATATATAATGTCACACTTCCTTTTCTCATTATTTTGGAGCGACAGTTATGAATTGCTTAGTTACTCTTTAAGCAGGTAAGTGTAAAATAGTATATAAGGAAAAAAATTATCACGTTGGAAGTACCTTTGTTTCTTGTGCGGAAATCCTTTCGGATACCATCAGCTAATGGTTATGTTGGACTTTTATAACTGAGCTTTATGTTGGTTTATTTGTATTTATACCTTGTCAAGGACCAAAATTTAGACAGTTTTTTTTGTAATTAAGATCACATTCATCACAAACGGTTTGTCTTGAAAGAATGTTATCACAGTTTCACAGAAAACCGCAGATTTGCACTGTACCAGAAGTGCAAATAGCATGGATTTTTCCATTCTTTTACAGATTTCAACGAGGCTGTTTATCTAGGGGTTTGAATTTTGACTACTAAATCAGAGGTTGTAGGTTCGATTTCCATTCAGAACATATATTTGTGTGATGAATACAATCATGTGTTCTGTGTTTGGGTATATTAATCATATACAACATTGAAATATATATATATATATATGTTTATATCACCAATCTGGTTACTACATGAATAAAGCATAATATACGCTTTATTTATCCACCTAGCTTAGGATCACAAGGACGTGTATCAAACGTGTGAAAAAATTACATAAATTACATAATATTAATCTTCTTCTTGTATTTCTCCAAGAGAGTTGTAAACTCAGAACCTCATTTAATTATTTTCTTCTGTATCTGTACACAAAAATAATAGTAAGTCTAATCGGTTGTAACAATGTTGTTTAATTACACACAGTCAGCTTGGAACTCATGGGGTTCCGTAACACGAAAAGGATATTATTACGAACAACTTGAATTTATTACGCACGAAAGGTACTTGTACTGTTCATGTTTCAAATAATTATTAACCGGACATAATTATGTAATCTAAAGTCTTACACAACTTAATTTAATTCGGTTCAAAAACAGTTTTAATCAAATTTAATTTATATGGGTTAGTGATTATGACATTAATAAATGTTCGTATCATACATTGAATTGCTTTTAACATACACTTTTAAAACATAATGTAATACAACTTATACTATTCTCTAAAGATTCAGATAACTTAAGTAAGCCACATGCATATTTGCCATTTATCGACATAAATATTTAATACAAAGATCACTTTTTATTTTAATTTATTAAAAGTTTTAATAAATTAAAATAAAACCAGTGATAATTTTGATAATTATTGCAATTCTTGGAATTTAAAAGGTCAAAGAAGACATAATTACAAATCGGGCAAGAGAATCAATTTAAATGAAATCGTATCAATTAATTATAATGACCCATTGCTTAAATGGAACCCTAAAATTTTTGACGATTACACCGATATGAATCTAAAAATCTGATTAAAACAGGGACTCGGTGTACGTGTCGAAAGAATAATCTCCGAGCAACATAACCGTTAATTCGGCCTAATCCATTCGACTCATAATTATTATATTCGTTTGTTCTTCGCGACCGAGTACGTTTCGTCTGCGACCCGAATTCGTAATGAGTAAGGCTTTCCAAGTATCGGGTTGGCACTTATCGGGCGTGCCATCTGACTATTATATTACCAAAATACCACTTTAAATGCAGTCCACTGTAATCCCATAATTAGTTTAAATGTACCCTGTAGTCAACGGGTTACATGAACAACTGCTTGCGGAAAATGCATTTTCGATGGTGAAAATCGTAATGTCGAATGTGTGACGCCCCTCGAATTATGGCGTGATTTATTCATAGAGGCTTTAAATAAACGCTGCTTACAATCGATGGTTTGTTTATTCCTAATACGTACAGTTAGGGTTTCAGAAGTAAGTAACAATAATTTTAATTATATTCATATTAGGTTTTCAATCTAAAATGAACCTACTGCTAATTATATTATTTTATTATGCGATTATTTCATAACTAAATCTAATATGAGGCTGCAATGTGTATTGTTGGTCGTAGGTGAGATAACACGCTATATGTTTAAACCTCCTTACTTTTTCTCATATAAATTTTATTATTATTATTCTAAACAGAAAAAAAAACTATGTTAAAAAAACAAGTAAGATTTTTTACAACTGCATATCTGTTTAAAATATAAGGTTTTAGTTGTATGTTTAGTAATCAAATTTCTTGAAATTTCTTGGGTTTGTGTAATTTGACCTCAAATGACGTCATGTTTCTTGTCAGAAATGAGAATCGTGATAGTTTAACTAATATGATCATAGTGATTCATTGAACTAGAGCAAGCTTATACAGTGTACAACCATTATGTAAATTAAGATAGATAGATAGATAGATAACTCTTTATTTGCACACTAAATTACAGAGTTACAAGAAAAAGGAACACAATGATCAAATATAGACTGTACAAAGGGCGGCCTTATTGCTTAAAGCAATTTCTTCCAGGCAGGCATTTTACTATGTAGCTTTGCTTTAAAATTCTTTCTATTCCTCCCAATGACTGCCTCGGTGGCGTAGCGGTAGGGTATGCGACTGCTGTGTTTGAGGGCTCTTTTTTGGTAGTTAAACTTGTTTTTCCTGGCACAATTAATCTATCAACAGCATGTATAAAACTTGCAGCATGATAAATCTTAGTAATAGGAGTACAATGATTCATAAATAACGTTAAAATCTACTACACATCTTCCTTGTAATACATATTAACCTTCCTCATGAATCACTCTTAATTTTTAAAACCCATGATAAAATGCATTTGGTACTTTTCGACTATATGATAGACAGACAGGAAAACAGAAATACAGACCAGACGTCGCGGTAATTTTAAGTTGATTTCGATAGACAGTAAATATATATTACAATGATATCAATCAATCAATAAGTAAGGTCAATAAGTAAACACTATTTAAGAAGGTCCATTACGTAATCCCTTGGTATAAACACTGTGGAATATTTCCATAAAACCTAAACTACTATAAAACGCATCAAATCGCATCCACTTATCGAAAGCCATATTACAGAACTGGAAGAGCCTAATAAAGAGGACTACTCATTAGCACGTTCAACCGCATCGCTTAGGTTTCCTGCTATTTTCAATTGTAACAGTGTTATTTATACACTACTTTATTACCTTCGATATGGTAATCTAAAGAGGTGCCGACGTGACAGTACGAAGCATTCCACCAAACGCATTTGTAATTTGCATACCTAAATCGGACACCCACATCGCAATAACGATGGTAGCCGGATCAAAATGTAATTAAATCGTCAATACACGAACTCTATATGAACGGCGTACCAATAATGGCATGTGCGTATAGAAAATGGATACGACTAAATTGCTTTCCGCAGAGCTGAAGACAAATACGGAGGTTGATTTGATTTTAAATTTAATTTAATCAACAATTTTTAAATAAATAGAAATCATTACAAACCATTACAATGTCTTTTCATACTAAAGTCAAAATAAACATCATGAATACTCATATTAAAATATAAATTTAGTCTATATAATAGTGTTAATTTTTGAACAACTGGAACAGGCCTGGCCAATGACAGAAGGAGTACGGGAAGCTGACGGCCAACCTTCAGGATTGAAGAGGCACTAGAAGAAGAAGAAGAAGAAGAATAGTGTTATTCAAATATTACATTCACAAAATAAAAAAGTTATAGATTAAACAGTCACACATTAGCTGCGATGTAGTTTTATCTAAAAATTCTAATTCCCAAAAAAAATAGTCGACATTTCATTGTAGTCTTCTCTTCGTCTTTCTCTTCCAGTGCCTATTCACTATTGGAGGTTGGCCGTCATCTCGGTTAACTAATCTTATACTAGCAATTGAAATAGTTTTTCAACACAGGCAATGTTCGTCAACTCCCACATTTTACCCAACCACATTTTTTCCTTATGATTTTTACTAGTAAGATAAAAGCAAACAATAAAACATACATAAAAACTATTTTTTTTAATTATTGAAATTGTTACATATTAGAAGACCACATCCAGTTGATATATTTCCGCGTCCATAGCTATGTGGCCCAGCGGTTTTGCCAAAGCAAGTCGCGATAAAACTACTAATGAACAGTGTAAGACTTCCAAGTAACGGTTGGCGATGTGCATAACATCGCTGCGCTATGAATTATTGATTCAACACTAACGAATGTGATAAAACATTTTGTTTTCACCCGTTTATGGCCATACTTAATTGATTACCCTTAGGTGACAAATTATTTCATGCATTCCGAAACTCTGTCAACGTTCCAAGAAATGTTTATTGACGGTTTTGTTCACTATCATCAGTCTTTTTCAGTCCACTGCTCGACATAGGCATCTCAGAATGCATGTCACCTTAATTGATTTTGACAGCATTGTTATGTTTTACTTTCAAAACATTCACTAAAATTCTCTTGAATACCTGTATACTGCTAGAAGTTACTGCTTGCCCGTTGTCTCAATATACATTTTTTTCACAAACTCTTACAAAACAACATGAGATACTTTTTAACTGAGATCTAGTTTTTATTATAGTATCAACTCAACTTTATATCCATCTTTACCAACGTTTTAGCCAGACCACAAAGAGTAGTTGACAGTTAAAATCTGTGTGTTATCTATTTCGTCTTAATACAGTTGGAATCGAGGACAATATTTTACTAATTTAATAGCATGTAACGATCGATATAATTTCAAAAGAACTTTAAAGCTTTATCATAATATTTTATAATAGTTTATCTCTTTCTTCCTGTGCCGAACAATCAAAAGTTAAAACTCACTACCGACCCACGTGTTTCTCTGTCACTATGATCCCAGGTATTTAAGCGGGCATGAAAAAGCATCTCACTATACCGCCATAATGTGGGTCACCATGCTGAATTGACCACATTCGCATGGTGACTATTGATAACTACCACTCCTGGATTGTATTAAGGCGTATAAAAACAAAGTTATATTAAAACCCACTAAATATTAACACCGTACGAGAACATAAAAAGCAAATCTAATTTAAGATGTAAGTTTCAAGATTGTCCTAAATATAGAGATTGATGTAAATGTGCCAAGTAAACCCGTGATAACTGCCAAGTGTGTAACATTGATATATTATGTTTCATAACTCATGTCCTTCCTTTTAAGATACATTGACCAGCCCGCTTGAACTTTTCATTTCTAGGCACAACTTAACATCGTAAAAATTAAAGTATTTCAATGTTATATTAAAATGTTCTTTCTCAAGTATCTTGCCCGTGCCTCGGAGAGCACGTAAAGCCGTCGGTCCCGGTTGTCATGAACATCTATCGCAATCGTTATCGCGAAGTCAGTGCCCTTAAATATACTGAAAACTAGTTCAATCATCGAATTTCAGCTCTCCCTTAGGGTTGCGGAGGTCCGATGCCAGTCGCTCCGTGGAAAAACTGAAATTCAGGTAAAACCGGTTGAACTAGTAGCCGACCCCAAATAAACTTGGGAATAAAGGCTCGGAAGATACGACAGATGTAAACATTTATGACAGCAGAAACTTATAACGTAAAATAATTTTAAATATCTAGATTGTATTTTTATGTAAATAATTAAAGGATTTAGTTCTAAATCTTTGTTGTTTGAAGACAGGCTAAGATAACATTAGTAGATAAACAAATATAATTTGAAATATAACTGTTGCAAAAATAACAAATTATTCTAGTTTTTAACTGTACACAAAAACAAACCAAAAAAAAACAAACGACGTTTTTAACGACTATTGGAGCAAATGTGAACCAGAGTCATGACAACGATTAGACAAAGGCTTTGACGGCACAAACACTCGTTTTGGAGACAATCATTATGAGAAAATCTTACAAATGACTAAAACACGGTAATAAAGACATTCATAGATGTACACATTGTACTTACGAACAACACTCACGTTTATGATGTATATCTTAAAATAAAAGCACCGCTTTGCTGTAAGATGCCGCGGGAGAAACTTGATTGTTATAACTAGTGAAGTTTTGGACTGGATGAGTTTTTGCAACACCCTGATCTCGCAGAACGAGTTTATAATCGAACACTAAAATCTAATCAGCGTGAAAATCAATAGCGTTAAATGAGCAACCAAATAAAAGTATAACGTCCAACCAGGTTTGGATAACAAGAACATGAAATACGAGAGCTTTAACTAATATAGTACGAAGATTATGATTAAGAACGAAATTTAAGTGATTATTTTTTTTGTTTGTAAAGCTTCTTGACATGGGAATCATTCCTAGAGCGGTTTTTTTTTTGTATTAAAGCTGCCAAAATGACAACTCTGCCTGATGGAAAGCATAAATATAGTGTAAGAGTGGTGATCGCCATACTTATATGAAGTGTGGACAATGTAGCATGGTCACCTACACTAGTGATATTCTTATTCACGCCCCGCGTAAAGAACCCTGTGTGTTTTTGATTATAAAACCCCAGTTGATTTAATTTTCACCGATTTACTTCTTATATAAATAGTATTGATGCACATGGTTTTTCATGAATCATTAGTATTCATCAAACTTTTATTCTTCCTTAATTAATCTTGTCCATAACTTTTTTAAATATTCATTTTTTCGTACGTCAAACATATACCTCGTTCCATATCGGTACGTAGTTCATTGATATACAGTTCCAAAGATAATATGAATATTTTCAGTAGGTGGGACAATCTACTATCACGTAGGTCCCTTGGTAAAGTGTGGGTCAAATTAAACCACCATAAAACATAACTGTAGCGACATTTTTTTTGCTAGACCATTCGGTACAACTTTATGTTCCGTATATAGGCTGTAAATCGTTGTGTCGTGCATATTTGGCACAGGGAACCTCTTTAAGTGTACCGCTAAGCACATGTATTAGCGCTCCGATGTTTTCATGAGCAGAATTGTAAGTCTCGTCGCATAAATGGATTACATTTTCTGCTGTTTCTACTCGTCTATTGTCATTTGTTGATGGAGTAAGGCTACTGTGTGCACTAATTTATTTTATAGCTCTGCAAAGAATGCTATGATGTCTTTTGAATTGCTTAAGTTTTCCTTTAGAATTTAAATCACTTATAAATGTAAATTTTTGATGTAAATTATTTGAAGAATTTTTATCATTTAATATGTTTAGTGCACAATTATTACGTGAAGTACTTTTAAAGTTACGACTTGTATTCATGTCGTTGAAGTCGTCCGAGTGATGTATATTTTTTCTTTATATTTTTAAGTCTTCATCTTTTTAAAGATTTATTATAAAATAAAACGCCAGATATCTTTATTGGTATTTAGTTTTGCAATTGAAATTCGAAATTGAAAATTAAAGTAGATTCTGCATATGTTGCATATATGGGCGATATGTTGAACACCCCACAGCCAAGCTAGCAGACGGAAAACGACGGAAGCTTGTTACTCTCAATGGGGTAGTGAGAATCTGGTCGAGTTCAAGGTCAAGGAAAACACAGGTGTGTGCGATCTCTACAAAAAGTCTCCCTTTCTCCTCTCCCTACTTTTCAGAGCACTCAAGTGTCACTGCAGGATAGGATCCATCTTTAATAAAAAAAAAACCACACTGTTCTCAGGTACTTTTTGTGAACACAACTTCCACTAGGATTGCCTGCTTCAATCCCCTAGGAAATTTATTTCGATTTCCTTTTAACACCGATTTCATGTTATCTTTTATTGTTTCTTAAAATATATCAATATGAACTCACAATATTTACTTCAGAAAAGTTTGAATCATACAAATTTTTTACAACTAAAATAAACTGTTTGAAAGAATAACAAATTATTTTTTATATTTTCATCACTTATTTTTAAATGAGAAGCGGCGTATTCTAGTGGACTGTGTATTTACAAAACTTCTAAATAAATCCCCAAGGGGAGCAAAATGGGTCAAAAATCCAGAAGAATCCCCTAGGGGATCTAAGCGGCGTATCGCCATTTAATGTAAATTTAATTAAGCAAACCTGTACTGTACAAAATGGTGACATTATTTTAGAAACCTGATTAAAATATTAATGTTGTACAACTAATGTCTAAATATAGAATGAAAATTCAATTGCTTATATCAATCACGCGTCGACACCGTCGAGCACCTGTTTGTAGATCGCGGCCGAGAAATCTTGATCATGTTGGTTTGTAGGCCTTTATGAATGCATGTCACATCTTGTGCAGGACATTCGCGCGACTGGACCAATGTGCGATTGCTATTCCACGTATGTCACTGTATAATTATAAAATATGCTGCGCCCCGTGCCCTGACAGATGGCCCGCTACAAGTAATGCCAACTTGATGAAAGAATTTTTAACAGATTTATAAAATATTTAACATTATAGAATAAAGAAAGAAGAATATATACTAAAAAAATCAAATGAATGATATTTCAATTATCATTATATATTATTTCCCTTAAAAGAAATGTGCTATAATCCATTTAATTTTAGATTTTTAAAAAAATAGTTGAAACTAAATTCTATTTCGGGCATCTAACAACGCCAACTAAAGTTAAACTAAGCAGAGTTTGTACTAGAAAGCTAGATTGATTGATAGTCTACTTATATACTTTTTTATACATAGGAAACGCCCAAACTCTGACACAAATATCTGTAGGTCATACAAACATTTAATTCGACGTAGGATTTGAATCCGAGACTTCAAGCACAGCAGTTGAACATTATGATTAGAAAATATCTATTATTTTGCCATTGTTTTGATTCGCTACGATTCGTATTATTTTCCTTGAAAAGAAGATCTTTAATATATTTCTTTACGTAATTTCAAAGCTATAAAAGCTTCTCCACCGAATTTTAAATCTGGTAATCCAGGAGCTACTTACTTCATACGAGGCACAATTTATATGACACCTGAGCTATTGTTTCTCTTTGCGCATTTACGAAATTTTTAAGCGTTCACTGTACTTACAATATACAAGCGCAATTGTGAATTCTGACAACGAATGCGCATTTTGTTATTTTATTTGCACCATCACGCAGTTTACTTGGAAGAGATTTTTTAAGTATTAGTCACTCCTCATTTGCTAACCGATATTAATCAAAATTTATTCTTTAAATTCTACAAGTACGACATTTTAATGCGTTTTATATCCTTTTAAAGAGAAAGAGCATTATGAAATGAGTCACCCGCTGTCTATCAGAAAAAGCTTGGAGAATCGTTAGGTATACGTAAGACACATACCGATGAATCCAATAATATTATAAGTATTCATACAATAATATCGTATAGTACACACTAGTAGTAGGTAGGTTAGTAATCGGTAGGATTTACAATTTAAATAAAAATATACCGATATTTTACATAAATATTATTGTGCTGACAACATAAAAATACATCGAACGGTTCAACCTGTGGTAGTTTCTGTCACATCATCATTTAATTCAGAATAATATATAATTAAAGGAGAGAGAGGTTATTTCATCAGTAGAACATTAAAAAAAAAACAATTTCTAAAGCGGAATTTCAGATATTGTCAACCAATATCCTGATATCATTTAAAATTGAACTGTACAAGAAATTTAGCTAAAGGTGTATTTTTTTTTAAGTTGCTATAATCAATAACTTAATATTTACATTAGCTATTATAAAGAAATATATTCAAAACAGAATATGCTTGTACTTGGCATTTAACCAAGAAAGCTTTCTAGAAAACAAATTGTAGGTATAGGATAATGAGCCAAAACACAGTACAAAATTATTTCAAAGAACTATGCGTAGTTGAAACTCAGTACACGTAGGAAGACACATTTAATACGCTTGTTATGGAAGTAATGTTTTATGTGTTTTAGTATTGCACAATAATAAATTACTTTTCTAGCAGCAGCCTCAGCTTGATGACACGATAATAGGCTATTAGATAGACTGGTTAGACGAGGTTTTGAATTTAGATATTTTGTACAAGAGACCAAAGACTTTTTTATGTATTTACTACATGATGTCTTCGTACATGTAGTAAATATATAAATAGCAATTTTTAGATAGTTGCATAAACCTAAAAAAAAACAGTTTTGATAAATTGAGTCTACATGAGACGAAAATTGATAAATGGAAACTCCTCATTTTTAAGTAAAATACACTTTTGTAACGTAATAATCATGACAGGATAACATAAGTATGATATTTTTTAACCTCAAAATCTAATGTTTCCTGAAAATACCTTTCATATGAGGTCAATTCTACAAATTGTATATCGCCGATGAACGGTATGTTAAGAACACCCTTCATTGTAGTCGGTTAGTCAATGGTTCACTAATAATTCACCAATACTATTTGACAATAATCAATCAAAATCATCAAAATCAAAGCATTTATTTCAAGTAGGCCAGTTACAGGCACTTTTGAATTGTCGAAACAAAAATGTAGCTACAGTCCCAGTCACAAGACATAAAAACTGTGAAAGTACTGTAGTTGCCCATTCCCTAGCGTAGATCTCTATGGAGAAGAACGGGCAAGAAACTCCATGGACACTCTTTTACATCAAAATGTTTTTACAAAATCATGGTTACATCATTCATGTTGAGATGGTACATTATGTGAGAACGATGTAGCAAGACATGCACGTTAAAAGTGTCCATAGTACAATAAAAATACAATTGAAAAATAAAATAATTAATTCCAATAAGCCGTGGCAACTAAGAGATGACCAGTCACAACTGACAGCGCCCGTTCACGAACATGACGCATGGATCCGCACCATTCAACTCAACCATTTTGAAGGGAATTAAATGATCAGACACACGCGCCACCATCAGCGTGACATTTGAGTGAGCATGACATACTCTCAACCGCCAGGGCAGATTCAAGTCAAGAAAAGACGTAAGTTTCCAGTGAATGATAGCTTGAATAGCTTCCTAGTACATAGTACTCACACAATATGGGCTATGCGATTATATAATACTAAAGAGATACCCTTCCTCAATAGAACCTCGAATGGAACAAACTTTACAAGTTCGACTACAGAATAAGTAACACATACGTATGTAACTACAGATGAAGCTAATGGTACGTTTACCTTTAAATGTACCTTGTTCCAAAACTTTAATTGAACACTCAATTTATTGGTTTTTAAATCAATTTTTTTTTTCCTAATTAGGTACCATGTGGCAGTTGTGACTATGAAACCTATGAAAAATACTTTTTGACCATCTCTACAACAGGGTTAACGAAAGGGCGATGTCGGTTTTCTACTGGATAATCTTAGATAACTATACGGGTAATTTTAGCGTCCTTAAAATAAAAGGTACACGGGAAAAAGCTGTTCTGGCAATGTAAACTAATTTACCATTTAATGAAATGACAGATAGAAATTTAACTACTTAGTTTATATATTATCCGCAACTTATAGTTTAATTATGTTTGATGACTCGTTTACAAACGTGGTATAGTAGAATCGAACTACATATATAGTCTTACAGTGAAACATTCTTTAGATATCGATGAGGGTAGAACCTGTACTGAGATAATTACACAAATCATAGCTGACTTACGTACGTATATAATTAAGTTAATAAACAAAGTAATGACTTCAACAAAACTATGTCAGAAAAGGCCGGTTCCGTTTAAAACGAAGTCACGGTTTTACAATTACGTTCACTCATAAATGGCAATCCTTAATCGCTTTGTCAAGTGTCTACGCTTATTAAATCAATATTATATTGCAACAGCACCTAAGCACAGTCTATTATTATACTCTCATCATCAATTCCTTTCAGAACCTGAGTAATCGACGTTCAAACATTCATACTATGAGCACGTTTATGTACGACATACCACTAGCCTATTTAGCTCCGTACATATGAATACAAAAGCGATTAATATCTCAGATCCCACACTAAGGGCGCTAATATAAAATTCTGCATCCGATGCGCACAGTTACACACACAACAAAATCCATTTCGCGCATCCGGTTAAACGCTTGCGCATTCAACGCACAAGTGTCACCTGTGACAAGAAAGCGCATAACCTTATTAGAAACCTAACACACAAATTGAGCGTTCAGCTCATCTAATAATTTTATTATACATATTCAAAAGGGCTCTGTTCGTAATGGTCGAAATGACCCGCATTCGGCTTTTAATAGTCCAATTAACATTTGGAGTCACGTTTTGAAAAGACAATGGCCATCTTCGTGGGGGCAGCGTTGGCTGGCACATTGGCAGAGGCGAGCTTTCCATATTAATGGATGTTTGTTAGCGGTAAAACACGTACTGATGACGTAAACCCACAAGCATGTGCGGGTTGGCTCATACTTTCTGTTGAGGTGGGTTTCATTAGCTTGTTTTATAGGATTAATATTACTTTGTACATAACATAAACATTTAGTTATACTGCAACTGAATCTCTAATAAGTTGGTGAATTCTGCAAACTTTTCTCCTTGATTGTTCTTTGAATTCCTACGTGTCTGTTTAATTAATATTTGCTTGGCTTGTCTCGTAACTATAGCTGATTCTTAGGAAAACAATTCCATGGGATAAACCGTGAATTCTGATAAGTAAATCGGAATAATTATGCCCTTCCAATTACTATGCTCATCATATTCCATTTATATATTAAGAAGGATTAATGAGGACCTTGTGTCTATTGCTAAATGCATTGTCAAGCTGGCTGTTGTATTGACAGGTCAGTTCACTTTGCACCACTTGCGATTCATTAGTAGTTTCCAATTGTATTGTTCTCAGAATATCAGGACCGTTGTTTACAGAAACAAGCTGTTCTATTCGGTTGGTTGGCTATACTTCGAAATAATGAATGACTTCTCCTGTTAGTTTCATTTTGTTTCTTTAATGAAAACGTAGTTATGTATTAAATAAAAAAAAACAATCGATTTGTTAACCCATTTTCAGAAGATATCATATTCATACATACATAGTTTTACTAGAACGATATATACAAATTGGGTCTAGACTCCACGATTTTCCTAGTGATTTAAGCTGTCGCTACGCCACTCTCTACTACGCTAAGTGTTGTGGGTTCAAATCTCACATGGGTGTTCACTCACTTAGTGTTTTCCAAAAATTGTTTTTCTAGGTCTGGGTGTTTTTCGTGTCCGTTTCATGAATGTTTGTAGAGTTCATCGCGATAGGATGAATATTCCTAATGCGAGCATTTTTTTTAAAGGAGTGAAAAAAAAAAGGTATATACTAGACTTGCGATTCTCGGCTTACTCGAGCTTTTCATTTATCCATTTGTATAAAGAACATCTATCTCTTTATATTCTTTTCAATATTTAAAATTGACTCCTAATTTGGATATCAATTGCAATAGGTTTGGAGTAGTCAGGATACTTAGCATAATATGGGACATACCTAATGTGGTTAAAGTTGGTTTGATTCCGACAGAGTGTACCACTGTAAACTCCCGCGCGGTAAATTTGGCCAAAAGTAAGTAAGTAGCTGGTAAGTACCTGGGTAGTTACCCTACCTTTGGGGTACTCTACCTAGCACCGTGCATTCTTCTTCAGAGAGGGTGATGTGTGATTAATTGTTTTTTTTTCGTAAAATTATTTTTTATGGCTATAGTCATTGAATAATTAGTACTGTAGTACTTAGCTCTAACACTTACACAATGACTATCCAATACTTTTTAAATCTTTTTATACTCTTCACTGGTAGTTTTGGCAGAGTAGTGAGCGTAGTTTTCTTCAGTCAGAGTAATAGATGCAAAACTTCATTAGAACATTGTTTTTATAGAAACACTTAGAGTTTGTAGCATAAATAGTATATATTAATTATAGTATCCTTGACATTAACTTCTATCGAAAAACATAATAACAAAATAATTATAGAAAAAACCCGGTTTCACCAATGTCTTGTTTTCTAATGAATTAATTAAAACTTCGATTATATCTTTTAAATCTAGAAATCGTTTATTTTAATAACTAAATTAATATGAATTAGCTAATTAGGATGACACTAGGCTTATTAGAAATTTTAAATATTACCTGACGCCAGACGTTTTCTTAATTATTCTGTTAGACTCATTAGTATTTCTCAAAATTTAAAAGAGTGCAAAAATTATATGTTTCTTTTTATAAATTTTAAAAGCTAACGAAAGTCAATGACAATTTAAAAGAATCTTAAACTAATGTAAGTGTCTAAAAAAATCTTCACAGACAAGAGAAATATAAATATATTTGTTGTCTTGTATTGTTCAGATGCTTCTGAACAAAACAAGGCAACAAAATACAAAAAAAAGAGAAAAGTGCAGCTTAAATTAATGCCGACTAACACTCCCGAAAATAGACCAATATGGTACATGCCTATCTAAGAAAAATCTATTCTATTAAACCTAATTTTGAACCTAAGATTTTTTTAGAACATGAAGACAAAAAGGATAAAGCAAAATTTGTTAAGAATGCAAGGTACTTCTAATTGGTGATAAATTCCCATAATACACGCCCTTAAAGTTAATTTTACATTTAAAGTACTAAATAAATCGTACCTACCTAATAGTTTCCTATTAGCTTGAGCTTCTACAGAATGTTTTAGGTTTAAAACCACATGAAACAATTTTTTTTCACAATAGAAAACTTGAGTATCATTATCGGGATCTTGAGAAAAAAATTAGATCCTGAAAATGATAGTAAAAATAAGAGGATATTAAAATCTTCGGTACTACAATCACACAGGCACACAGCAGATCAACCTAATATAACAGCATTTGTTTTGTTGTTTTTCGGTTGTGAGAGCTAGATCGGAGGCCCAATATTGCAGAAGCATCTCACTTAGATACCTGTCACCATGCTGCATTATTTCTACCCACGATGAGGATGGCGACCCTTACTCTTAGATTCTACTCATGCTTTCAATCAGGCGGAGTAGAGTTACTTGGAAAAATAAATAAAAAAGTAAGTAATATAATAACTAAATGTCAAGTTATGCAATTGTGGACGATTCGCAATAATAATGTGCAATCCTTCGCGGATCGGTCATTGAATTATAACGGTCTAACCAGTTTGAATAATAATAACCAGTAACAGACAATAGGCATAAATGTGCTTTATACGCCTTTGAATAATTCTGACATGGATTACTGATTATTAGTACTAGAAGTGTTAGATAGAATACACTATTGTTTAATGCATAGCATCAGTACTAGACACAAAACCATTGGTTTACGAACTTGGCTCATATAAGCTCTAACTGATAAGTTTTAACAGACGGTAAAGGCAGCAATGTCTGAAATTGTAACAAAGACATCGCTTAAGTAATTTGGCATGTCTCATTGGTCTAGTGGTTAGCGAATGCGAGTGCTAATGAATTAATCTTGAGTTTGATTTCCGAGTGGGACCATGGTATTTTTTTTCTTCTAAAAAATTATAAATTACAGCCCAGAGTTTTGTAAGCTTAACAGTGTTTTAACGGTGCCTTATAGAGCACGTAACGCCCTCAGTCCCAATTGTCTCAAACATCTAGGACAAACGTTATAGGGAAGATAGTGCCCACAAAATATACTGACAACTAGATCTTTCTTCGAACTCAGTTCGCCTTTATCAGATTACAGAACAGTTACTCTGCGGATTAAATGATATTCACTAGTAGCCTACCATGTACCATACCATCACTTATCGACCCATATTATATTGCATGATATTTTACGATATTTTATTCATTACTTTTAATGTGGAATCAACAACAAGCGTGACTAGTACAAGACAAGATAATGAATGCAAGATTATTTGTCGATGGGATCCGATCATTGTTGTAATTCATCTTGATTTATTGTTGCGTGTTGAGCTCGGCAAACGTCGTAAATTGACGGGTTAACTACTAAACTTGGGCTTTGTCGTTTGATAAATGGAAATAATTGGTTGATTGTTTTATTGGTTCCATTTTTTGATGTTTAGTGTTCCTGCAATACAATTTTCTGTAGTAATCTAAAAATACATACCATAGCACAAAAGTTCATGCCCGTATAAGAACATTAGTAAACTATAAAAAAAAAATGGTTAACATTTTGATATTGATTTAAACTAAAATACAAACGATTAATATAGTAGATTAATTATAACAGTTAAGTAAGGTCAAATTTAATTTTTTTCAATTATTTTCATAACATAATTATATCAGATCGTAACATTAATTATCATTTTAATTTTGGACAATGATGAACAAGATTAGTAATAACAATTTATAATTAATTGAAAACAATTTTTGTTTTTTAATGTCACGTGAAAAGGCCATACATAAAATGATAGACTTCTACAAAAGATTTAATAACTGAGGTTAGGGTCATAGGGTGTTCTGTTTACTCCGAACAAAAAACGGTGTCAGGTTATGCACGAATATGCATAAGATACGAACAAATTGCATTAAGTTGACTACCGGTCATTTTATTTACAAAAGTGTTAATCTAACACTAAATTACTTGACTGGGTTATCGTACTTTAAAAGTTAGAACATGTCCGTCCACGTTCTTTCCTAATTAAATAACGTGTTAACAATAAAAAGGCTTATTTTACAATCCAACAATTACTAGATGGACTGCTTTATATTTTTTAAAGGACTGACTTGCATCGAAATCGTTTGTTTATAGTTATAAACAGTTTTTATTGGCAACAAAAGCTGAGTGAGCGGATAGAGAAGTGTCATTGCGCATACTGAATAGATTTTTAATTGTCACACTCAAGGTTAGAATAACGAAAGGATATTGGTATTCTTGGAATCATTGGAAGGCTGTAAAATGTTAAGGTTTGTTAACTGATTCGCTTGATGGCTTTGTTTGAACACAAAAGAATATGCTGAAG
This sequence comes from Phragmatobia fuliginosa, assembly GCA_932526445.1. Classification (NCBI taxonomy): domain Eukaryota; kingdom Metazoa; phylum Arthropoda; class Insecta; order Lepidoptera; family Erebidae; genus Phragmatobia; species Phragmatobia fuliginosa. The sequence continues at coordinate 8,555,122 of OW052071.1, read as the reverse complement.
AAATCGCATGGCTGAAATAATAATTGTTTTAATTTTAATTCAACGTGATACCTTCTGTTGTGATGTCGTTATTGTAAATACGTTGCTTAAGATTCCGGCAAACTACACTCGAAACTGCAAGTAGAAATTTGTTCGTAAAATATTGCTCTCTGTTTTGACAAAATACAGCGTATATAAACAAGTGCACCGCTGTGTGTGTGTGCGTAGATTGACATTCATTCGTATTAATTCGGACTCTCTCGACAAAGGCTCGGCACTTATTTGTATAAAATAGTCTGTAAATCTCCCATAGTAGTTTATAAAAATAAAACAAATAATGAATAGACAAATAAATAATTAAATAATTAAATATAGCGAAAACAGTATTAACGAGCGAGCTAACAACAATAATAGTAAAGAATATGAATTTTAAATATACATTTATTGAGATATGTTCTTACTTCATAGATGGGTACTGATAATCAAAAATAGACGGATGTTATTAAAAAGAAACGTGGTAAAGTAATAGTCAATTGACAATACGAATTTAGAAAAATAACAAAAAGTGACATACTGAAACTAGTTCTGAAAATGCTTGTTTTAAGACAAGGTATTTTCAAAGATTGATTGTTAAAAAAATACTTTCACTTGCTTAACAGCTCTAAGGAAGGTTCCCAATAATTATTTAACAGAGCACAATGTGGACATTATCCCCCTATCCGGATACTCGAGTACTTTTTTTAAATTTACACTTACCAAACGGACTTTCTTGCCTGTACTGTCTGATGAAAAGCATGAGTAGAAACCAAGAGTAGGGGTCTCCATCCTCATTAGGAGTACAGACACAGCACCGATACCTCAAGCACAGCAGTCGCATACGCTACTTTTGAGCAATCGAGGCTGTCAAATACTAACGTTATATAACAAATAGTAACATGATATACTAACTAACCTTATATAACAAATACTAACACTGTATACTGAAGCGCTCATAGCCGAGTGGCCTTAGGTGATTGGAAACGATCACCAAGGGTAAGCAACGACGGCGCGGTCGGACCTAGATGGGTGACCGTTTGTGGCATTTTATATAATGAGCGTTTCCGTGATTCGGAGGTCACGTTAAGCAGTCGGTCCCGGTTGTTGTCATAAGACAGCAGTCGTGAAGCTTAGTTGGAGGCCTTCGGGCGGCTTAAAAACATCCAACAGCAAGATTACGTAGCCACAACGTGTCTTGCCAGTCCCCAACCCGCACTCGGCCAGCGTGGGGACGTATGGCCTTAACCCTCTCTTGAGAGGAGACCTGAGCCCAGCAGTGGGACGTTAAGGGTTGTTGATGATGATGAATGAACACTGTATACTAACCAACATAATATAACAAATACTAACATTATATACTAACTCACTTATTATAACAAATACTAACACTATATACTACGTTTTATAGTGAAGTATATAGTGTTATGTACTATCTTTACATAAAGAGTAAACTTAAGAGAAAACTTCCATTTACTTCTTTAATATTTCATGATTTTAATAAAAGCTCTGCTTAGTTTGGGACTAGATGGTGTTATAAGTCACATGTCCAAAATATTTATTTATTTGTTATTTACTATTTTTAAATCAATAAAATTTGCAATGAAATAAAATGCATGTTAATACACTAGTGACCTGAATCAAGTTAAATACGCGCATGTCTAATTTAAAAAGCTATTAACAAGAATTAGCACTAACAACAACTGGATGACGGTCGTCGGTCATTCGGATAAGAAAAAAAAAACAAACGACACTAACAAATTAAAACAGTGTTAAGCAAATTGGACAACGTTAAAACTAAATGCCAACTGTTTACTCCATAAACTTAAGTCATTACTGGATTTCGCTTTCAAATTGATGTGTAATACATGGTCTGATAGCATTTAATTGATCCCAATCTAGTATAATCTTATTCATAAAAACTTAACTAGAACTATTCGATGAAAACACGCCGTAACTTTCTCAGTTCAGTTAATACAAGCATGCCTTTTTAAAGAACATTAAATGTTGTCAAAACCGAGAGTGTATTGAGGTCTTTTAGTTGTGAATAAGGTTGACCGTCGAGGTTTCTCGTTTTCTTTAATTTATTTTCCTCCGGGAGGTGTCTAATGACCTGCTGCGTGTGGCCCGACATTTTTATCGGCGAGTGAGGCGCTTTGACAGTATTTTTTGAATATTAATGTCGATACCGTATCTGAAACCAATAGGTATATCTAAATAACGACTCGGAGATCTCTGATACGTATTTAACTAATTGAGTTGCATGTGTTTGCAATATCGACTGCATATTACGGTCGTGTTTTATTTTTAGTTAAGATAATGTCCGATTGAAATGCTAGGTGGAATTCAAATGAATATTTGAGTAATTTAATCATAAATATTTTAAGATACTAGCTGCGCCCCTTGGTGTTACCCGCGTATCATTATGGTTGCTATGCAAGTGTGTTATGCATAGCAACCTGTGACGTTTTGTCAATTTTTATAATCACCTAGCTTTCGCCCGTTTATCTCGATTATTGCAGTAAAAGGTAGCCTATGTGTTATTCTGATATATAAGCTATATTACTGTAAAGTTTCATCCGAATCCGTTCAGTAGTTTTTGCGTGAAAGAGCAACAAACATAATATACTCACAAACTTTCGCGTTCATAATATTATTAGGATTATTAACTCAGAAATACTTAGGTACGCTGATTCATACCAGGTTAGACACTGACTTCGGACAGACTTTTTATTTTTTATAAATTAGCGGCTAAAATGACTCTATTCAGCCTAATGGAAAGCATGAACAGAATCCAGGAGTAGTGATAACCATTATCACTGTCATTGCGGACAATGCAGCACAGCGGCCACACTATGGCAGCCTAGAGAGATGCTTCTGGTAGAGAGCTTTTGCCAGTACTTGGCAAGGAGTATAATGAGACTCAAGGTGGTGTGATAGTCTCTGGTAGTATATTGTAGTATATTTAATTTAATTAACAATAGCGCTTATATACTAAAATGGTGCGTGCCTATAATTACTTTATTTAATCTTTGACTGTATCTTATGATATGTGGCTTATCTAACTACGTGAATATATTGTGGCTACAAGCTCCAGGTTTTAACTCGGGCAGCACAGAAATGATGAGCCAAACTGTCTAGTTCAAGAGCGTATGTAAACTACAGAAAAAAGGGCGACCCAGTTGCAAAGTTGGAGGGGTAGGCTGAATGCAGGAAGATTGGAGAGAAGCGAATAGTAAAAACTATATATTGCAATGATTATATTGCCTATGATATTGAGAGTTGTACTTATTTTAGTTTCCCTTTTTACAGTTATTTTTTATTATCTTTAGTTATTTAAATAGAGTTCCCTTTGATTTAATTAATGTCAATTATTTTTTTTAAATTTAAACTATAGCAAAGCAAAATATAAACTATATAGCCTAATGGTAAAACTTTGTCTTGCATTCTTTTGTAAAAGGAAAGAACATGTATAAAAGGCTTGATGAATAACTAAAACGCACAAGCTTACTTCGGAAACGTAAATATGGTTTTCTATGATCTTTGACTACTCCCGGCGAGCTTGTGTCGTACTCGAGAGTGTAATAATAATTAATCATTGAAATTTATATGGTATAAAAAAGTAGTATCACGTTCTTTGATAGTGAAATTATTCGAAAAATACAAAATATACAGCTAACATATATGTTTAATTCATTATTTTTATAATTAAAATTATAAAATATGCTTCAAGGATCAAAGAGCACGTCGATCGATTAGCATCTTGCGACCCATTAGAAATAAGTATTTGGAGTTTGTCTAGATTCTAAAATTAATGCAATTTGTACTAATTATAATACTCATTCATAGTTAATCGCAATGTCTACTATTATGTATATTATTTGATAAAATAAATAAGGATTTACCGAAAATATTATCTTTTGTAAATTAATGTTGTTCTTCTAGTACATATTTCTCCATGTTCTTATTGCAATATAGGCAGTAGTTTAGCCATAAAAGCGTATCAGACAGACAGAGTTACTTTCGAATTTATAATTTTTGTATAAATAACCTTACACAGTTAACGGGCTTACCAATATTAAAGAAATAAGCACAATTGGCCCAGCCGTTACGAAATGTTGTCATGACCAACAGAGATAGTGATTCATTTAAGCGTGTGTTTAATTTTATATTCAGGTTTACCTACTGTTTTTATTTTCTTTTGTCACTTGTCTAACAATCAGCAAATACGTTTAGTTTAAAGTCTACAATAATAATGCCTACCTCCGTCTTCTCGTGACTCGTATACTTAACGTATGCTTTTTATAAAAGTTACTACATCCTTACAAACTAATCCCAAACCAAAATCTATTAGCGGTTTCTTAGAAATATTCTAGAAGAAACCATTTGAGGCGCTAAAAGGCCCAGAGCCCAATAAAAAAATTAAAAATAAAACTGGCATGTCGCATCGTGAGGTGTTAAATAAACAGTCGGAGTCGCCATTAAGGTCCGGTCCTTTGGTTGTATTAATTTGTATTTAAGTGTATTGAACAAGATAAAGTAAATATATGGGTACAGCATGGCCGGGTCGAGAAGGCTCTTATTACGTATGCCGTTGCTATCCTGTTTCCTTTTTTTATTATTGTTAATTAGTTTGAAATGTACCTAAATGGAATGGAGCTGTGGTGACGTATTTTCGTCAAGATGAACGTTCAGGTATAAAAAGAAATAATCTGTTAGACCTATTTGGTTAAAAAAGCCCGCAAAAGTTATTTTGAATGAAGTAGCCTTAAATGTTAATGTCAGAATATTTTATTTCGCGCTACAACTCATTAGATAAAAATGATTTATGTAAGATTTATATGCATATATATTTAGCAAGCTAATTAGTTTACTCATTAAAAAATTAAATGAGTGTCACCTTAATTTTTGTCACGCATATGTATGTATGTGTGTCCGAAATTAACATTATCTTAATCAGTGTGCTGTAAATTGAAAACCGTAAACCATAAGTAATGCCAAATACGGCAACTAAATCTTAAACTCTGACCACCCGCATGCCAAGCTAACACACTGAATTACTTCTTAGAACACAGAAAAATGACTTCTTGAATGTGTTTCCATCGTCTATCGTTATGTGACTTTATAAAATAGGGACAATTCCTATCACCAGTAATTTTTATCACCTATCTCAATATCGAGTTACGTAACAGAGACATCGGATGACTTCGACAGTGCGATACCTCAACAACGTTCATTAAGGGTGAAAGTTTACACAAAGAAACGAATATTTACTTCACGTCCATACAAATACGTTATGTGTATTTATAACCAACAAATAGAATTTGTATTAACAACAAAAATTCTTGTTAAATGTGTATGTAAATTCACCTAAAAATGAAATTATTATCTCAAACTTCATTTAATATAAAGTATTTTTTTTATATATATGGATCTTATTAGACAGAATAAAACAAAAGACAGAAAACTATTTTGTTATTTCAATAAAAATACAGTTCAGCTTAAAACCCGCTTACGAAACTCAGAAATTAAGAAACATTGTAATAAAGCTACTATATGCGTATAAAAAAAGCTACTAAGAATACTAATGCAAAAAAGCCCACACCACGAGCCAGAATGTTAGCGTAAACTTTTTTTTTGCCTATCAATGTGAATCTACTGCCTGATAGAAAGCTCTTTTTACAATCGTTAACACTCTAATCTCTTGAATTATTGGCAAATAATTTGTTTTGACCATGTGACTGCGTCACATTAGTAGATTATGGTTTAGCAGATTCTAAAGTATTTTAAGTAGCTATAATTACGAAGTTTATATTTGTATTTAAATATAAAAATAAGTTTACTACATTACGTGATAATTGTCGACATTTGCTATTTGTGGAAGAGTCATACTTCGGTACATAGGAGCTACGTCCTGGGTCATATGGGCTCTTAAATAACTCATCTTCCTCCTGACTATTACGTCTGCTCATTTATCCCCTACAGGATATAAAGTCCAATAATGTCTAAGGAGGGGCCTATGTCCAGCAGTGGACTATTAAAGACTGTTGATGATGATGATGAATGTCTATAGACCTTATCAAGCTATACTTTAGATTTGATAGCATTATATTAAAGACTTGCATTAGTTCAATGACCATGTACTTATAACTCGTGCGAGCTAAGATTGCACCTGGCTCAAATGACAGTCATTAAAAGTACCGAGTGCCAAAAAAATGTATTTTGTTCTAGTTTTTTTAAATTTCAACATTTATTTTGCACTAAGTGGAACTTTACTACCTGAGTTAACAAAATACACATTCAAACCAATAAGAAGCAGGCTTCATTCTTAATTTTTCCGAATGCATTCTTCGTGCAATGATTTAAATGATATTCGGCAATACCTAATATCGTTTTAAAAGATATTAGGTACCGAAATATGGTTCTTAAATATCTCTTTTTTGAAGTCTCAAAATCATATGTATATATATTTTTAAGCTTCAAATTCAATCGCGGGCTTTGAGCGCGGCGACCGAATCAATAAATTCCGTAACTAAAATAACCTAACAATCCGTGTTAAAAAAGGATAGAGAATATGATTGTTACTGCAGTGCGACAAGGACAAATAACGGGCACCTGGCATGCGTCTTAGATTAATCAAATAGAAGGGATATCGTAGGCACAATACAAACCTGACACCCCGTGTTACAAAAAGATAGAGAATATGATTGTAACTGCAGTGCAAAAAGGACAAATAACGGGCGCCTGGCATGCGTCATAGATTATTCAAATAGCAGGGATATCGTAGGCACAATACATAGCATCCGTGTCCTCCAGTAAGGTCTATTTAAATCGTAGTGTTTTTTTATTCCCTTGATATGCTCATATTACTTTTATGTTCCCTTTTAGTTGTCATTGTCTTTCGGTTAATAGGATGATTATATTGTTTGGCAAGAATAGTGTTAGAATGTATGTTGGTAAAAAGACAGTGTTTATTGTTTTGTAAACTAAAAAAAAGAATACTAAAAAAATAATACTGCATAAATAAAAATAAATAAATAGCTATAATTGCATAAGTTTTTTTTAAAATGCCATGCAATAGCTTTACTAGCAGTCCCGAATGATAATGAAATAATTCGTGCACTGATTTAAATGATATAGGTAATACCTAAAAAACTATAATTATTATGCAAAGATTCGTGCAACGGTAATAGTGATGCTAACGCTACTTGCAAGACGACAGAGGGGTGCCACGAGGGAGGGGTTTCGTTTTGAGCCAGTTATAATTAGATAACAAGACAGTCCAAATTGACATTGACAGTCGATAGGTGAAGTAAAGGTTCGAGCACATTATGCCGGGCCGCAGCGTGCCGGGGCGGAGCGCAAAAATCCGCTCAAATCGCTTCAATACAAATTGTATGAAGTATCGCACACTGTGTCGGGCCGCAGCGGCTCGCATTATTGCGACGCGGATTTACGTCCGTGCGATGCGACCCGCCCCGCCCCGCTGCGCCCCGTCACAGTGTGCTATAGCAAGCGGATTGGTGTTCATGCGCGTACGTGTTTATTTTACGAAATTTGCGTTTTTTGATACTTTTTCTTCTCACTTCTTCTTCTTCTTCTAACAGCAGGCAAAAAAAAGAAAGTTCTTTGTCAGAGCTATCCATAAGGTACAGTTGCACTAAATACACAACAGTTACGCATGCGGTACACTCTACTCAAAATCCGTCAATGCGCTGCGACCCGGCCCGTCACAATGTGCTAAGTTAGCATTTTGCGCTGCGCTGCGGCCCGCCCCGACACGCTGCGGCCCGGCATAATGTGCTCGAACCTTAAGCAATCACTATCGTTCCGTACTTATCACGTAAAGCACAGTCACCCAATGAATTTGTTAAAATAGATTTCTAAATATGGTATAATAAATTTTTAAATGTTACAGATTAATTATGTATACAATTAAGTTATTCATGTTCAGCACGCGTGGGTGTTAAAGTGCTACTCTATCTTATAGCCTTATAGGTAATGATCTGATAATTATTAAAATTTCTGTATTTTGAATTAAAGAATGCCTAATACAATTTCACTTGTAGCCAATTCAGCATAGAAATGTCCAACGTCAAGTACTCTTAGGGCAACCAAATTTCAAGCCTCTTAAATACTTAAATCAGTAATCCAGCACACATTTTTACAGATCTGACATTATATACACTAGTCACAAAAATCGGTCGGTTCCGCAATCGGGATATAAAAATGCACATTTTTGTATGATTTTCAATGAGCTGTAACTTCGAGGAAAATTATCGTACCGCAAAAAAAAAGAAACAAATTGTAGCTCCAAGTGTTTAATTTACAGATATGACCATAATTTTTTTTTTTTAAAAATTTGGGTCTGGACAAATCCTAATTGAAAAATTCAAAGCGCTGCGATGTTTTAGGGTTCCGTAGTTCATGACTCGGAACCTTTATAGATTTCGTCATGTCGTCCGTCTGTCCGTCCGTCCGTCCTCGGCCTACCGCCCAATCGGTTAGTGCTAGAAAGATGAAACTTTGCATGAATATGTGTTTATTGTAGCACTTTGTTGACGTAATTACAACTAATCAACAAAGTGCTACAATAAAATTATGAAAAACACTTTTATTTGAGGTACCTCCCCCTATACGTAAAGTGGGTATGTTTTCTTTTTCTTCACTCACTGGGAAAACTACGGACAAAAATAAAGAAATAATAAGCTAACATAATATGATTGTCTATTGGACTGTGCTTGTCAGCTATGTCGCATAACAAATGTCAATTTTTATTAAATTTCCCAAGTATATGTACATGCTATTTTAAAAACACAAACATAGTTGTGAAAAATTTACAAGCGACAAGATCGTAACAAATTTAATATACAGGTTCAATAAAACCGGTAATTTTGAGATGAAACTGTTAATGCATTTGTCAGTCTTATATGTCTCTTAAAGGTGCTCAATTTGTCACTCATTAGAGTTTCTGGGTTTATCTTAATTCTGGCATTTATTTCGTAAACATTGAGATAATATTCTCTTATATCGCATTAAAGTGTGACAGGTTACACTATCTTATCCCATTCAAGATTCAACTCTGAGTGAACGCTGTTAAGAGCAATATTAAGATTTCTCACGGTCAGCGTCGAATGCAAATTTTTGGTTTATATACCAATACTAGATACTATATCTATAAACCTTACTTTACAATGATTGCAAAAAAATAAAATAAAAAATAATTATTTAGATTTGTGGGTTGATCATTGGTGGGTGTAGCCTAAGTTACTACATAGACTACACCCGACGTCGGTACACATGGTTACGCGTACGACGGAAGTCCTAGTAGGACGGGGAAACAAGTGATCAACACTAGATTGTAATACCAACTCTCTTTATTAATAATATGTACTGCCTTAAATATTATAACTCCGTGTAACGTGTCTGTGCGTGTGTGCATTTGGTTATTGAACTTTATACAATGCAATAATTTATAACGGATGTTAAGTACATTGACACGGATTACCACAGTACTCTCTCCCTTTGAAAATTAATTGGCACAATTAATTATAGACAAACAACAAAATTACAAATAACATACTTGCAGAACTTTTGATAAAAATAATAAACGAACACAATGAAAAACATTAACAGCAAAGAATAAAAAAAATTACAATAAAAAAAATGCATTAAATATAGGTTAAAGTAACTTGTTAAAAAAAACTACATTTACCCAAACAAAATGATGAAATATTAAATACAAAATTTGACGACTGGTTTGCTGACACTGCCGGACTTGGTCGTGTGCGGAGGCGTCGTGTGTCCGTCAGCTGTTGTCGCATTTTTACCTTATGGAAATTCTGCAGTCTGTGCGTTTTGAGGTTCATCGACATCTTGTACTATATACGCTGGCTTTAAGCGATCGATAGAAACAACTGCGATGCGATTAGGCAATTGTATCTTGAAATATTTTTCATGACGTTCCAATACTTTGTACGGGCCTTCGTATGGTGAAACCAATGGCTTTTTCACAGCATCTGTCCTGACAAACACATAATTGCATGTGCTCATGTCGATTTTTGACAGGATATACATACATTCCTTGACCCAACGATTTACATCCTGATTCATGCTAGGCCAAAGTAATGTTTTTGAATTAGCTTCCTGGTAGTTCTGATTCCTGGGTGAGTGACGTCACGTAATGTACTGAATATTTGTTTACGAAATATGATCGGTACATACGGTTGCACTTCACCCGTTGATACTTCACAATATAGTGATTGACTGTCATTTAAACTAATTTTCTTCCATTTCAATCTATCATTTCATAAAAGTTTCATCAAGTCGGGATCAGCCATTTGTTGCGCTGCGAACTCGTTCCAGTCGATCTTATCAGGGAAGTTATTTTGTGAAACTCGTGATGAATCATCTGCTACCGCGTTTTGCGATCCGGAGAGGGAGGTCGGGCGCGGGGGGGCTCAGAGCGATGGCTTGTTTTAAACCATTCTTGCACTGACTGAAAGCTTCCCGGGTCTCGTCGATCCTCTCGATGATGCTGTTATCTTGCATATCTTGATGATTCACTTGCTCTTGTTGTTGACACCGGTTATCGTGGAGTTGGTACCTCAGGCATCATTGGCAATTTTCTTGCATGATGATGCGCTGGAGAAAATCGCGTCGGTTGAACATCATGTCCGTTGAAGACTATGTCGGTTGAAAATCACGTCGGTTGAGCATCACGTCGGTTGAACATCGGCGGTTGGATATCAGGTCGGTTGAGCGTGTCGGTTGAACGTCGGGTGAGCGTCGGGGTCACCATTGTGGGTTCTTCGTTAGTGGGTGTAGCCTAAGTTACTACTTAGGCTACACAGGCAGGCCTAATCACGTCGGGGTCACCATTGTGGGTTGATCATTGGTGGGTGTAGCCTAAGTTACTACCTAGACTACACCCGACGTCGGTACACATGGTTACGCGTACGACGGAAGTCCTAGTAGGACGGGGAAACAAGTGATCAACACTAGATTGTAATACCAACTCTCTTTATTAATAATATGTACTGCCTTAAATATTATAACTCCGTGTAACGTGTCTGTGCGTGTGTGCATTTGGTTATTGAACTTTATACAATGCAATAATTTATAACGGATGTTAAGTACATTGACACGGATTACCACAGATTAATAATAAAAATAAATGTTGACATCAATCTAGTCGTAGTTTTTTTACTTTTACAAAATTTTGAAATTATCTTTTTAGCAAACAAAAACAATGTATTTAAAGACTACCTAAATATATAATAGTTTATTTTCTATGCTTTTCAATAATTACATACCTATGTGTTTTTAGATAAATGATACATTCTTGAAACGAATGCTTATTTAATAAATGTGTGCCGTTTATAATTGTATTAGAATCAGTTAACCTTAATTGTTTATCACTAATCAAATAGGTAACAAATTGTTTCAAGAATTTATAATTCTCTAGTAGAAAATTTAATATTTTAATTTATACAAACTCACAGCACATAGTAAAAGTAACAAATAAAGAAGTAACGTTCGACCTCACAACACCGTAACAAAATTATGATCCCTTCGAAACTCGAAGATTCCATAAAATAAATTAGAATTTAATCTGTATGAAACACGTTAACTTAAACCAACAAACATAACTGGACATTATTTACGGCCAAAAGCTATGCAGGAAAAAGGTACAGCCTTATAATGACAAAGAATTAGTGTTGCTATATAATATATATATAATTCCCATCGGAGAGTTAAAATTAACACCGGCTCATTTAAAACGAGGGAAATTAAAACTTTTTATCCTTTTTTATGTGGCATTTATGTTGATCGTAAAGTTGAACTTGGTACCCCTTTTAAAATGTTGTCGCAGGATTGCGTCGGACTTAATACTTTTACGTACAGCTTTTACTTTTAACTTGATGTTTAATAGAATATTTACAATATATTTTTTTATAAGAACGGAATTTTGGTTGGCATTTAACGACATTCAGAAAACTTCTGCTGTCACTTGTGTATATTATGTTGAAAGGTCTCTTCTCCCTCAAAAGGAATTCAGGTAACGCTGAAAATCACTCAATTGTTTTCTAACTCTTTGTATATTTTCTTCATATTTTCCAATTATTTAAACTACTGTACCTACCCATTTACTTCTTCTAGTATACATGAATGATGAAATGCTAAGAGGAGTTGAATTTAAAAAAAATAGATATATAAAGAGCCTTGAGCTCTTTGCTTTACTGTGCTTAGAAATTCACAGTACAAAGTAATAAACTAAGTTTTTTTACTTGGATGAATTGACCTTTATTTTTGCTATAATAACGCCATATTTAATTTTGACTGCCTTTTTGGTCTAGTGGTAAGCATATGCGGCGTCTCGGGTTCGATTCCCGGGTCGGACCAAATGTTTGTATGACGTGCAAGTATTTGTTATAATGTGTATCGTGGAACTCTGGCGGCGTATAACATTCCGCGGTGTGGGAAGAAATCGCGGCCTTGGTGGGTCTAATACTAGGTCGGGACGGATGGGGAAATGGTTTCCCCCGGGATTGGGCCTGATAACTGGCCTGGCGCCGATTCGGGAAGGACCTGAAATAACATGGTACGCGTCTTCCCGGAGCAGGGCATCAGAGGTCGATCGTAGGGATGTTTTTTAGTGGAAACACCATATACTCATGGCTCCTGTTTCCTCGAGGAGCCGGAGATCCGAAAGGATTTTTCCACTCCTTGAACAAAAAAAAAGGTATAAAGTGTGTGCATTTATAAAAAAAAGTATATATGTACATAAATCAATTGTCTAGTACCAATAGTAGAAACTCTGCTTAGGTTGGGACTAGATAATGTTATGTGTCAGGTGTCTGAAATATTTATAATTAATTTTACTTCATCCAGATTTATTTATATATATTTTTTTACTTTTTAACCACGGTTGTTTGTGTAAATCGCGAGTTACTTCGCGGAGCGTAGCTAGCCTAAATAAAATTAAAAGCGTTAAAGCCGTTCTAGAGATTAGCTGGACCAAACAGACAGACGGACACACAGACAGGCAAAATGTTTATGAATTGCTTTTATATATAAGGACATATAAATATCCTTTCATATATTCGGTTCATTTAATATTACAAACAGACACTTCCATTTTAATATTTATAATTATTTTATTCATTTCATTATCATCATCAAGAACCCAAAATGTCCCACAGCTGGGTACGCGTCTCCTTTTAAAAAGGGGTATAACGCCTTGTTATTAATTTATTTGTATTGTATTTATTAACAAAGACAACTCCACATTACGATTATATTCTGAGTCTTGGAGGACCTTACAACCACACTTGCAACAGTCACAAACATCACCCAGACTCAAAACTACAATTTGTGAATCACACAAAGTGTTATTGCGTGTGGGATTTTTATCCTTAACACCTTGGCGTGGTAGAAAATGGCGGCGTTAATGACTATACAGTCTACTAATCTATAAACATAGGAAAAAAGACTACAACTACTGACCTATAAACAATATTTTACTAACACTATAATTTAAAATGAAAAATTAAATAAAAAACTTCACTCTTACACAAATGCAGCGACATATATTAATTTATAACGATATGAAAACCGTTACTTATTATAATAACTTAGTTAATTACACGGTTCATGTTTTATTAGACGTATTTATTTTAGCTCTGCCTTCGACGGGTAATAAAACAGTAGGTGATGTTGTACTTAATGAATTATCTTTATAGCAAACAATGGGAATAAATGTTACAATTTTTAATTATGTGTATCCCTGGCTTAAATATTGTTTATGTCTCAAATATACACCTGTATATTAATAAGGATTGTGTCAATAAATCTCTAATTTACACTGAAGAAGATGTACTTCAAAATTTGCTTGATTCCTTGTCAAAGAAGGGAAGTTTCTTTATAGTATAGGACTTTATTCCATCAATTATAATGTTCAGTGCTCAGATAAAAATAGTTTTTCCTCTAATTATTTTCCCAAATCTAGTACCCATAATCATCTTTAATCAATTTTATTTCTAACCCAGTCTTTTAATGCAATTTATTAATTGAGAATTTTATTTACATTACCTTTACATTGATTCTTTTCTAATTGTATAGGTTCAGTTCTATACAATGAATCCGTCAATAGAACTCTAAAGCATTTTTCCGTTGATACTTTCCAATGCAGTTTTTTCAGAATTGTGCACGCATACACCAGTTTTGGCTTTTAATTATCCTTGTTGCAGCGGAATATTCTGCAAAAAAATTGTATTTACTTAATTTATTTAATTTTAAGTCATAGATGAAGTCTTTGGAACGTTTTATTAGAGTTTTTTTGGCAATGTAGGTATCACAACCACTCCGTTTGAAAAATTACTTAATAGTATTTGTAAGATCCCATTTATTCTTATCCTAACATCTTGGTAGTGGCTTAAGCTAACCGCTAGACTAATAAGGCAGTAGTAGTCTTACGTAGACTACCGTAAGCTTAAAAATACCTTTATAAGTTTTGTAGAGTAATGTAAAACCGTATGTTGTAATATAATACAAAAAAATTAAATACGCCATTAGTTTAACCACCTACATTTCCCAAAGATACGTCGTAAATTTATGACACGTAGATATTTAAAGTGTAAAAATTAAGATAGTGTCGACAGTCATGCCACCTATCAACGACAACACCGATAGTGTTACACAAACATGCATTAAAAACTAAAATGTATTAGCCGCGATAAGAGCCGGTCACGCAATTAGTAAAGTCAAAGAATTAAAATGTAATTATAATAAAATGTAAATGAATAAGAATATATTGTATAGATATCTTAATAGTGATAATAAATTCTTTAAATACACGAGTCAATGTCAAATATTTATCAAATTGTTGTGACAAATCTCACATAGATCAGAAGTGTTGTGCATGTTTTACGTGTTTACTTTTATTGATGTTAATTAGTTTTTCTATTGAATTAATAAAACTTTCACTTCAATAATTTTATAATATTTAAGTCAGTAAGACATTCAGTAAATTGGCGTTTACGTGTAGCCTAGTCGAAATTCTGTGTGTATGTTACATATAAAAAAAATGAGTATACTTTTATATAATTATGCGAACTGAAACAATCTTGAATTATGACTAACTAGCTTTCGCCCGCGGCTCCACACGCGTTTTTTCGTATTTCGATTATTGCAGTAAAAAGTAGCCTATGTGTTATTCCGATATATAAGCTATCAGTAAGTAAGGTTTCATCCGAATCCGTTCAGTAGATTTTACGTGAAAGAGCAACAAACATACTTACTCACAAGCGTTCTCGTTTATAATATTATTAAGAACTTACATCAAAACATTATCTTGACACGTTTAGAATTTTTGTTGTTTATCTAAAATAGAATAAATGTAAAATGATTGATTAAAGTACGGGAGCAACTCTTCCATTTCTCTTCATTTGGAATTGAAGTAGAGATTCCTTTTTCAGAAATTAATTATCCTGGCTATCATGATTGTCAATAATCTTTTGAAAAACACAAAAATTATGAAAACCTTATTACTATAGTCAGATATGAATCATCATCATCATCAGCCTATCGCAGTCCACTGCTGGACAGAGGTCTCTCCAATTGCAGATATGAATAATTACCATCAATATTAAATAAACATCACTTGATATAATATCTGAAGAACTTAAAAAAAGAACAACATTCCATTGAACAATAGACGATTCTCTTCGTAATTAGAGAGCTGGTACATTCCAAGCGATCTTTCGGATCGATTACGGTTGAATAAACAATTCCTTTTTGTTTCTTTTTTATATTCAAATAATGTTATAAATCAAATACGCGCCGTTAACGTCCCACAGGAGAGGTCATTTATCAGAACGACGCGGGCGCAAGCGCGAGAGACGCCATTGTATCGACCATTAATGTTTCCTTAATTGTTATTTTATCGGATTCCAATATGGCCGACACGCGCCTGTAATTAGTCTCTGTAGAATTGAATGATTTTAGCCGTTTGATATTATTTATAATTAATGATTTGAATTGAGGATGATGAACATTTCTTTGGTATAATGAATTACATCTT
Organism: Phragmatobia fuliginosa; assembly: GCA_932526445.1. Classification (NCBI taxonomy): domain Eukaryota; kingdom Metazoa; phylum Arthropoda; class Insecta; order Lepidoptera; family Erebidae; genus Phragmatobia; species Phragmatobia fuliginosa. The sequence continues at coordinate 8,539,026 of OW052071.1, read as the reverse complement.
TTGTGTGAACACTACAGACCAGACAGCTAAGTATCTCTTTATAAGTTTAAATACAAGGATGTGAATAAATATAATAAAAAAAACTTCTAACTTACATTTAGATAATTCTTGTTTTTTAAGTTTATATATTTATTTTTTAATTCGGTTATATTTATTTAATTCGTACTTAATATGATCACACTATTTAGCCACATTCTATAATATGACTTAAAACGAATCTAAGTTCAGTAATTTCGTTACATACAAACAAGTTAATAATATAATTAAAGTATACCTCCGTTTATTATAACTAAATTTTATTTCTAAAGCCATGTTCAGCTGCCTCTATGTCTACTATCATGCTACAAATGATTGATTAATTATTGTTCTCTTGTAAACAAGAGTACACTAAATACTGCCAACACTTATTGTTCAACAAGACAAAGAATGTCTACCAAACAGGTTTTCGAATAGTTTACCGGAACATTTTATAATAGATTTTATAATTATAAAAAGATAAAGGATATATTGAAACGTTATTACGTAATGATCAAAAATAAGTCTAGTAAAAAACCAGAAAGGATGTCTTCACAAATTTTATGTTAATTAGAAGGAAAAAAAAAACGAAGCTTGGGCGTTGTCCACTACAATAAAGATAACGAAGTGACAATTAAGTAAATCAACGACTTGTGTTGTCGCTATAATCATTCCGTACATATATAATTAAGAAGATAGAAGTTTGAAAGCAATACTCGGCACACTTTTAATTACGATTCTATGCAAATATGCCGATTGAATTTGGATTTTTATTTTAAAATTAGTCGCTACATAATTTATGGTTAATTACTTCAGATATTTTATATCGATAACTTTATTTTTGTGATGTAGAATACTTATAATAGATAAAAAAACTAATTTTCAGTTTGTATTGTCAAAATAAATTCTCATTATACCGCGAAACAATATTAAAAAATAACTTACAACCTGTTTTTATTTGTCACTTTGTTTCTCTAGACTTCTAGAAAAATCGCCTAAGTAGCTAGATTTTCCAGTAATACAGGCAAAGCTTTCTGCCTGGGAATGTAAAAATAAATACAGTGCGAACACAAGTCATACTTTACTACTTTCATTTTTTGTTGAAAATCGTCATGTTGACGCATCAACATAAATTTCTAAAATGTTTATTATCAATATCTCATAAAACTTTAAAATGTTGTTTGATTAATTAGTTGGCATCTGAAACGAACAGTATTCAGCATAAGACAGTATAAAACAAGGTTATTTCAAAGCGATCTCACATTGATCTTACAGCAGTCGTTCAGTTATACAATAAACCACTCAATGTCATGAGATCAACCGAACAACGCGAGCTTGAAAATGCGTTTTGATTAATATGTTACTTTTAGTACCAAATTAGATGCCAGATACATGCAAATTTGATACTTTAATAGGTGCCACACAACGACAACAAGGTTAACATTAATATGAAGTGATGTTAAAAGCCTATTAGTATTCGATTAGCAATTCAAAATGTGTCAGAATTTTAAGTTCAACGATAGTAAGGCCCTTTCAGATCAGAGATAAAATTGGAAAGTGTTGGTTTGATGTATTTTATAGGTACATATCTTAAATGAGGTGTCGTTTTAAACAGATGTAATAAGAGTGGTGATTCGGTGTGAAATTGATACTCAATATGTTTGAGAGGTATAATGTGTATTGTTGTTTGTTAACTTTTCTAACCATTTTTGACTGTTTATTCTACAAATTTGTTAAAGAAACGTAAACCGTCATTTAAAGCTATTATACAATGGAATTCGATACTAATTGACACTCAAGAATATACTTTTACCGCCCACTTAATGATACATTTAAGTAAAGTTTATGTTGTTAAGCACGAAAACTGAGAAAAACTATAACTTTTGTGTTAATTTTTAAATGTTTTAATTATCATGTTCACGGGTCGATTTAGTTATTAAATAAAAAATATTGATTTGCCAATAATTCTTAATAATTCCTTAATCATTTAGATGGCACGGCTAGTATAGTGGTTTTTGAGATCTACACGACGTATTCTAGTGTGCTAACTGTTTTGGGTTCAAACCCCACATGATCTATAATCTACAAAACGTTGTTCTTAGTTTGGGTGTTATTTGGGTTCGTATCATGCATTTATGTAAAAGCGTTTGCTGCATATGATTTATGTCTAATGTCCCGTATATTAGAAATAAATCCATCCAATACATTCCTAGGATCCAATCATAGGCTTTTTTATAGAAAATGTACAACATTCAATAATACAAATTAAAGTAGATGACATTGAAGCTTGAATTTTGACTAGCACGTGCAAACAAAAATCCTAATTCATATGTATTTAAATTGTAATGCTTGCGACACCTGACAAGGTTAAGAATAGTGTATCTACGTTGTTTCTTTATTGTTTAATATTTTAAACGACAGTGGGAGTACAATAACTTGGACTTTTTGCCACGTGAGTTTAGTCGTTAGCGTATCAAGAGGTCTCCGGTTCAATTTTCGGATCGACCCAAAAAGTTTAATAGTAATAGATAGGAAATTGGGGTCCTCATCCCCGTCCCTCGAACAGCACGTTAATCCGACGGTCCTATAGGACCTGTAGGATAGCCATCCCACCCCAGGATTGTGAGAGTGAGCGAACAGAGAGTGCACCTGTGTTCTGCGCACGCACTTGGGCACTTTAATATCTCCTGCGTAGTTGACCGGTCTCCGATGAAATTATTCGCCGTGGCTGAAAAAGCTAAAAGAACATTATAATTTATGAATTTTAATAGATCAGACAACCTTATATATTAATGAAAAAGAATGTGTTTCTTTAATATTTATTACTAAGAAAGAAAAAAGCTTTTTAAACTATACACATTTAAATTAACGCTGAAAGCAAATGGAAGGCACAGTATTCATATATTTTATTCAATTTTATAAACATTAAGCGTTTTTACCGTTAATGTAATTCGTAAATTTTTCTGCACTTACGTAAAGCTTTCTAGACTAAACAAAAAACGTAGCAATAAGTGCACCTTTTTATGAAATGAAGTATTGATGTTGATAGATAGAAAAGGTGTATAATGTAGGAGACAGGCCTCATCATTCTTTTACTCTTACGAAAGAGATCCGGCTGATGAGATATTTCCTTATAAAACAAACTTTCAAATTGTTGAAGGAATAGTATTGTAGTTGTTTAATCAAAAGTATAAATTACAAATTTTATTGAAATTTAGAATCACTCTCGTAAAAATATAACAGGCAGGCCAATTACGCTGACGAATAGATACATAGTTGAAAGTATGCTAAGTGCAATAAACAGTACCTACCTATAATACAAACATTTGTAGCTATATATATAGATATACAATGGATTGATTCTTACTTTAGCCACTTTCAAAGCCTCACCTAAACATTTTAACAAGAAAGTATATTTCGCAATCATTAATTAACTAATAACAATAAAACCATTTTTAGGAAACGTAATCCGAAAATTGATACGTTAAACAGTTTAAGAATGTCATTGTCATAAATTTTCATGCACTTAACATAAATTAATACAATATTATAAAATAAATTACATATATACATATTTATAAGGAATGTGCCAATTATATATACAGAAACTAATGTCATATGTGATGGTCCTTCCCAATTTGGAGCAGTGTTCGTTATTGTCATGCAAATTTTATTAGATTTACCAAACAGATCAAAATAACGGGTTCGAAGTCAAATTATAAATTATAAATATGAGTTTGTCACAAAGATTTAAGGTGCTTTATTTTAAGATGGAGTTATGATGTGCTCACTTAGCGAGACTGTGAGGAAACTGAAATTGTTGCGCTTATTTTAGACATATTATTCATTTTTGCTTATGTCGCTTTAATTTTGTGTCATGTCGACGACTGTAAAGACTGGGTGCGATTATTTTAATATTTTGTAGAATTAAGATTTGCATGTTTTTTAAGCAACAGATGGACCGTGTTATATTATATTGCTTACTATATTATTTCATTGCTTATTATTTTTATTGCTTATTATTGGTGTTATATTGCTTTTATTTCACGCCGATTATTCTTGTTATGAGAATATAACTATTATTCTCTGCTCTGTTTATCTGCTAGAAGTTTATGCTATATAAAAGTCTAAACTAAAGAAGACTAACGGCCCATTCACGACCTTTCCGCTGTGAGCGGCAGCTAAGAGCGAAACGCCGAGCGGTAATATCAAAAGTATAAAAATGTACGAGGCACGCCACGAGTCGCCGCTCATAGCGAAAAAGCTAGCGGTTTTTGCTGAGCGAATTGCTATAGCGGCGAGCGGTATGGAGAGCGGCAGGAACAAAGGCACAAGTTAGTATGTGCGACGCCACGAAACAGAGCGGCGTGGACAGCGGTGCAGGAGTGACGGACTCAGCGGCGTTAAATAAAATCAAAAAATTTTAGACGATTTTATAGCGGTAATGGATACCGAGGCTTTTATAACAGAAATTTAAATAGACCGCCTATATGGATGTCAAAATATCCCCAACATAAATATAAAAAGGTTGTGGGAAGAAATTAAACAATGTTTTCCGGAATATAATGGTACTTACGTTTAATTTAAATTGATAACACAAAAACATAGAACCTAGGTACCTAATAAAAGAAGCTACTGATATGTTGACAAAACTGCTGGTATGTTTACGTAATATAGGTGGATAGTTGACAAGTTTTAAAAGTTAATTTTTTTCTGTGTCAGTAGGTGCCTAATTAGCAAAACAGTTTACATATCAGTAGTTTTGTCTGTAGATATAACTACACACGAAACTACTAGTATGTCTTATACGCAATGTAAGTAGTTGACAAGTTTTTAAAGTTTTTTCTATCTGTAAGTACCTACTTAGAAAAACACTTGGAAACATCAATTACTTCTTATAGGTAGGACCTTCGTATAGGTCACTAAATCCACCATCTAAATACCGATCTTTATTTAGTTTGTGCACTCATTCTATCATATTTAAAAAAAAAAAAGTTGTTTCTAAACAGACAGGGGATAATTTTTATAACGCCATGATTTTTAACACGTTTCGACTACCTAAATACGTCCACCGTCGCCGCTGCAACTAACCGCTACTAAGGTTCCTGGCATGCAAAACGCACCGCTCACCGACGCCGCTCCGCTTTTCGCTAAGACCAAAACTCGTGGCCAGGCCGTAAAGTTGACAAGACCCTTTTGACTTGGTTCACATATTCTTGTGTAATTTGCATATGTAGTTGTTAAAATATGGTACGTTTTTCAATTTAAATACTAACATTACAAATGCATCGATGGTACAGTATGTAATGTATGCAACTGCTGTGCTTGAAGTCTTGGGTTCGATTCAAAATATTTATTTATTATTCATCATTATATAAACCACACCAAATGATATGAATATGAATCCAAATGTATTTCAGTTCGTATTATTAATTAGACATAATTGCAATGAAATGGGCTATTAATGATGTTGACAGAGATCGCTATAGTACACACGATCGTTGCATCGATGACAGCGTTTGCTTAATCACCCAGAGATCTTTCATTAGTTACGCTTGCTTACTTTTTAGTCCCGTTAACTTAGGGACTTGCCAATGCGCTGTATGATACGACGTTAATACATTAATAGTGGCCATGTTAATATAGTACACTTCAACTCAAAATTAAGTTTGTACTATTCATTTATCATTTATAACTTTAAGTGTATGTATTTTATTCAATGTACTACCTAAATAAACGATATTTTTTGTTTTTTTTTTAGACAACCGCAGTAAGAATACACATCCTGTGTCGGAGGGGACTTCACAAGCACTAATCAAACAAACACAATGAGCTCCCAGACTCAGAACAACAATTATTGGATCAAACAAAGTGTTGTATGATGTGGGATTTGAATCCACAATACTTGCAGCACTAGAAAGTGGCGTGGCGAAAGCTTAAACCACTTGGCCAACCTTGAAGTCACATATATTTATTTATTATTCCTATTGTAAATATACTTGCCCTTGTTGATACATTCTTCATCATCAGCCTGATGCAGTCTGTTGCTGGACATAGACATACTGATAGCTTCCGATGTCGATAAACAATCTTAATATTATGAAGATTATTTGTAGCTAGAATTAATATAACTATTCGCATAGACGTATAATTAATCTTATCTTATATTTGTGTCATGAATGTAAAATAGTGTCATCGTTATTAATATAATATTAACGTTCTTGTGGTTAGATATTAGGAAATCATCTGTTACTAACTTTATTCAGGAGACTGTAACCGTGATAATAACGCTGTAATAAAAATGAATAACACTTCCTAAAACTGTATTTTTGAAATATTTATATAAATATTTGGACGTCTAACACAACATCATTTAGTCCCAAACTAAGCAGAGCCTGTGCTATGGGTACTAGATACATAAATAATTATCTATAAAATATGTCAAAACAAAGAAGTCCGTGAAGCAAGCATTAAAAGCAAGTAAAAAACATCATTATTCTTCATCAACCTATCGCAGTCCACTGCTTGACACAGGTCTCTCCAACCTTACGCCACTTGTTTCTATCCTTAGCTTCTCGCATCCATCTCCTGCCATCAATGTTCACCTGGCCTATTTATTTATTTTTATTAATTGCGATCAAAGTCAAACAAATAAAAAACACATAGCTTAGAGTTCAGTCTGCTTTAAGAATCTTGTCTTTATTATCTTTTATTATTATAATTTATCACCTAAAAATATACCTAACAAAATTACATAAACAGGTTGTAGACACGTTCATAAATTAAAAAAGAAATACAAAAGAAGTGTCAAACGCGTACATTAATTAGCATAGTTTTAAATATATCTCCGCTCTTTAGGCATGATGTGATATTCAAATCATGGAACATTCCGAAACCGCGACATGGTCCATCAATCGTACGGAATCAAAACAATCAGATAAACACGCTACTTTAATTACTTAGTTTCGTTCAGAAAACAGTCGTTATGTGTAAATCAGCCGATATGTGCCTTTGTGCTTAGGGTCGTCAGCTAGATCGTTTAACATAAAGAAGAATTTAAATGTAAGTATTCCGTTCAAGAAACGTAAGCATTTGGTAGTCTTAGAATTTATAATTGTTTCAAACTGTTTTCAATTTGGAAAACTCGAGAATTGTTTTTTTCAATCTCACAAAACTTGAATCATTTTTAAATTCAAGAATATCTACGAGAGAATTGATGAGATGGTAACCCTATTTACATCTATTTCAAGACTCGACAGAGTTAATTAGAAAGAATGGCTTTTATTTCGCATTTCCACTTCACGCGCCGACGTGTGACGTAGGTATGCGCTTGAGTCTTTCAAAATCCACATTGATGTATTGTGACCGTATTTAATTGCAGTATTTTTGAATAGAACAGCAATTAAAGTGCTTAATGAGTAATTTGGATGTAAATATTTTGTTTAAATTATCAAGATTTCTTCAAACTCGTAATTTGGGATCTGTGGGATAATAGTAGTTTTATTCGTTTGGAACAGGTGGTGGGCTTTACCGACTAAAAATGTATACAAGATTTTGAGGATTTTATAGCTGTTACGAAGTATAATTTGAGACGATTTACTTGCACTTTAATATTAAATGCATATTGAGTTAAAATATATATTCACAAACGACTGCCTTGTTGGTCCATAGTTAGTGTATGCGGCTGTTCATCATGAGGTCTCGGGTTCGATTTCCGGGTCGGACCAAATATTTGTTTCGGAGTTTGGGTTTTTTCTATGTTTAATATGTATGTATTTACCTAAAAACTGTATGTTTATGTATTTATATCAGTTGTTTCGTACCCATAATACAAGCTCTGCTTAGTGTGAGACTAGATGAAGTTGTGTGTAAGATGTCCGAAATATAAAAAAAAATGATTTTAAGTAATCTATTTAAAAGATGTTTTATAAATATTTGTTAGGATATAAGACTGATTCATTTGTCCCGCTGAAGATGAAGCAGGACACGAAACATAAACATTATCTACGAAGTCTTCTAGTTAGGTAACCACTTAATCTTAGCAGAAGTAGGTCTGGTGGAAAAAAGTCAGTCTCCTAAACGCATTTATATAGTAGTTACTCAAATGCGTTCAGTAGACCTTGACGCCTTTCTTAGGAGACGGTCAAGATCTGTGTAAGTTCTTAAGAGTTTTCATTTTAAAGATTAATGCAGTTACTTTTTATTGACAGTAATGTGTTTTCTGCAATTTACCCACGTGACAGAACACCATGCGATTTTATTCCTCCTCCGGTTCACAATATTGCATATATATAATATATTCATATAGTGCAAATAATTATTGATATAATTTAGTGAGTTAATGATGCATCATTTTAATTAAACATAGTTATAAATTTAATTTGTGAGGAATTAAGACTAGAGGTCATCTGACGGTTAATTTTGATTGAATTTGAATGTCTTGTTTTATATCGATGACCACTATAACTTTAACTATGATTGTGTAGACTTTAATACTATGACAGGTAAGAATATAAAATGCATTTTAATAGTTTTATGGAGCTGTTTTACTTAATCATTAATTTTATTGCGCATATTGCTTAAAAATGAGTACAAGTGCTTAAAAATTTACATATTAATATGTAAATATTTAAAACTGACCACACAACCATTTTAATTTGTCTGCTATCGATTAGTGATATATAGTTATATGCATATTTTTAGAGTTTTACGATGCATTTAATACGTGTTTAAATATATCTACACACGCCATTAATAAATAGTTGAAAGAAGCTATATTTAGAATTTTATAAATATGTACAAATAAAGAAATTTTCAGTGTCTGTATATCAAAGGCCTCTATCTAGTTGCATTATCGGGCAAAAAAAATTTGGAAATGAATTATCTTTGAGATTTCCACATATTTGTCAGTTTTTAGGATTGCGTATTTCATGACTCGAAACCCTGATAGATACGTCATGTCCGTCCGTCCGTCCGTCCGGTTGTCCTCTGCCTACCGCCCAAACGGTTGGTACTAGAAAGATGTGTTGTAATTACGTCGATAAAGGATAAAGTGCTACAATTAAATTATAAAAAAAAAAAATGGTGTACACGTGAAGTAGCAATGATTATTTTTTCTCGCGTCTACCCCATCGTGTGGGGTATCATTAGATAAGTCTTTTAAAAACATTGCAAGGTTGCTCTTAAAGCCAAACGACTGGCTCAAAAAATCTGAAAAAAATCATGATAGTAGTCCATATATTGAACTTTCAAGGGAAACTACAGCAGTTTTGATAAGTTCTTTATTTCAGGAGCTAAAGGGGCCTAACTTGTTAAATTCACTCACTTGGAAAACAAAAATGAAGAAATAATAATTAAACATAATAATTATATATTAGACACGATTTTAAATCTACCTTCCATTATGGGTGACTACGGAACCCTATTCTATTCGTGGCCTGACACGCACTTGGCTAACTTTATTATAGTACAATTTTTTACTTTTCTATGAGGCAGAAAAAACAATGGGGTACATAGAATACATATTACTCGTGCATTACTCAACCAGCTAACGAGCGAGTATACACCAGTTACATTTGATCTCACAACCATTTGATCTTATGGCAAAGCTCTAAACATCAGCGCTAGTGTCGCAACGTTTTTACGTACTAATTTACTTTTGAAAAAAGTTTTTATAACTTGTTCAAAAAAATATTAATCAAAAAGAAATAAAATCCTTATGGTTTATGATGAAATATACGTATTATGTATATCGCCACGTTATTGGTATTCATAAATGACAAATATTTATTTTCTAAGGTGGAAAACACGAGGTCGTTTTTAACGTTTTAATGATAAACGAGGATTGAAAAATGTAACGATTGGCGATCCCGACGCAAATTGAGGACGTAAGATGTCTCTAAATCTTATTTATGAGTTATTCACTTTAATACACGTTAATAGTTCACCAGAATAATATATTCTTTTGAAGTTGATTACACTCATTTATTTGTATATTCTATTTTAGATCAGATCTTGCTAAAATTCTTCGTCGTTATCTTAAATGTGGCTTAAGAAAAAATACGCAGAAATAATTTTATATGCGAAGGATTAATGAGCTTCTGGTGATTGAGGACAAAGAGTTTATAATATAATTTTAAGAAAAAAATATTCGTAACACATATTCATAGATATAATGAAATTATGAATGATTGAGTCAAATATATTTTTAATGATTTCTGAGGAATACATCTACTAATGATAATGCTAGTTTGACTTTCGTAACCCCTTATTAAATAGGACGTACTTTGTTTTATTTGCCGAGTCTTGTTACCGATAATAAAATGTAAATGGTAAATTGCTGAAAATTGTGATTCTATTTAAATAATAGGAAAACGTCTCTACAACAAACTACTTCAGTAGACAAATCGACTTACCACATCAAAAACAAAGAACACGGCTTTACATTAAAATAAATTATTGTAAAATGTTTACAAAATAACAAAACGTATATCTGAAGAAACAAACAAGTCATGAAAATATTTTTATATTTTATAAACAATATATTAATCTATAACATTTATAATTTATGAGAAGATATGAAAGAAATATTCATAAATTATCTCTGTATTCTTGACATTTGTATTATACAATTTTCTATAGGCATCTAAAATCGTCACCACTAATGCTGTTTTAATTTGCAACTAAATGAAAAGTGTATCATTACATGAAGTATTCTATTTTTTGTTATATATGTAGGTATATATTTTATGTATATATAAAATTTCATTTGTTTTCTTTTATATTTAGGTAAAACAACCTAACATGTTTTGAAATACCTAGTGGCTTTATTTTGAAACTGTGTTTGTGTATGTTTTTACAGACGACGAAGTTGTGGCGACTTTCACATACAGCAGCCAAAAATACTACATCATTATCTATCGAAGGCATGCCGCATTACGGAGTAACTACTAATTCTGCATCACGATATTGAAATGTTCGAGCTAATTAGTATGTACTGCGACCCGCCAAGCGGATTGGTTGGATAATCTTCCATTTGTGTTGGAGCGATTTGATATAAAAGAGAGTATTCTCACTTCAGAAGCCGTCAACGCCCTTCTGTCTCCAGAGATGCAGTCGTTCTGGGGAGGCAGTAACTAGTCACTTTTTATAAGGTGGCGCTTTTGCTCATCACATCATCTGCAGGCTAGCTGTAGAACAGGATTATTTACCCAAACATTAATATCATTATCATTGACTAGCTTTTTTGGGTACCTATCGGTTTGTTTACCGGAATAAAAAAAGGTGTAAAACATTAATAACTATTTTTATTTTTTATAATCGTAATAAAAAATAAAAATAATTATTTGTAATATTATTCTCTTATTTCAATAACGATGATTGTGTAGATACTATTAATATTTAAAAATTAATACCTACCTACCATGTATATAACATTTTAATTTGTTAGTAATGCACAAGGTGTCTTAGTATAAAACCAAACAAGACTAAATGACAACATCTTTCCTCATCTAAATACAAATAATAACAAATTGTTAACAATTACGAGACTAAAATCAACTGTATTTAGTAATAAATCACATTTACAAAAACCTTTACTAATTTACTAGAAGAAAGCCCTTCAGTGAGCCCATCTCGGACCCATATAATCAGAGTGTCCAATTAACTGTATTGGACTTCTCAATGAGAGACTGCGAGGAATGACTGCTCCAATCTGTGGAAGGCGACAATTGTGTACTGAACAATGCTGGTTCGTGGTTTTTAAATGGCTGTAACAATTAATTCACAACAATTAGGTGGTCGACGCCCGCATTTCGAAAGATTTATAGAGTTATGTAAGTTTAGATGTGGCAAAAAAATAATATTTGGTATTTTTAGTAAATCTTCTTCCTAGCCTTATTCCCAATATTATTTGGGGTCGGCTATTAGTTCAAACGGTTTTAACTGAATATCAGTTTTTCCACGGAACGACTGGCATCGGACCTCCGCAACCCTAAGGTAGAACTGAAATTCGAGGGTTGAACTAGTTGTCAGTAAATTTGAGGGCACTGACTTCCCAATAACAATTGCCATAGATGTTCATGACAACTGGAACCGACGGCTTCACGTACTTTCCGAAGCACGGGAGTGAAACACTGCCAAACTTCCAAACTCCGGCTGCTATTAGGAATTTCCTAAGAAAACCCAAAAACACTTTTTGGCCCGACCCGGGATTTGAACCCGAGACCTCTGGATTAGCATTTGTATACGTTATCCACTAGACCAACGAGACAGTATTTTTATTAGTAAATATTTTCCATACACTTTAGAAATTAAATTGTAAATGAAAATAACCTAACATTTCTGGAATGCTCAGGAATACTCAAGAACCTGTTCACCTTAATAAAGTCATCATCATCATCACCAGAAAAATACAAATTAAGAAAGCTAGCACCGTCAAACAAATTCATAGTTAGTAATTATTTTCAATAACTACTAAATACAAATAGTTTTTTCATTATCTTACTTTCTTTGATTTGAACAATCATTACGATAGTAACAATAATTATTGCGTCCTTGACTTTGATATCAATTACCACATTAAGAGTATTCAGAATTATCTTCTGTGTGTTTGTGTGTGTTTGTGACAGATAATTAATTCTTGTTCGGACAATCCCTTGTTTGACTCGTGTACTTAAGTAATATATTATTCAGATTGCCGATTCTATGCAATGTCTAACTCTATGGTCGATCGACGCTGTCCGTACTTAACGCTTTATATCGCACATTATTGTCGTGATTAAAACTCTAATTGACCTATAGTAAATCACAATTGACTGCCTTTGTCTTGCTATTAGTACTGTTTGGATAGAAAGGAAGTGAAATGATGGTACCGATTATATTTAGAGATGATTTATTTCTATTTTACATTATAATATATTTGTACCATTACAAAGATTGCGAGATATTACTTAAGTAATGTATATAGGTTTTTAAGTTTTATAGTCATTAATTCAAGCTTTACCTAATACGATGCAGTCTAAACAAGATTGTTCTCATTTATTCTGAATCGTTTAAGGTAATGTGTTAAAGCTAGAACCTATCCTATGCCTGAGTTCAGGTAAGTCATGTCTGAATTACTGGTATTACCTCCAAAGACCTATTACTACACCTTCGTTATTTCAGATCTAATTACAGACTTCATACGTCTCATTTTTTTTAACTTGATTATTGTGACAATTAAAACAGCAAAAGAACTGCAACAAGAAAATGTAAATCAAGTTTAAATTTAAGATCGTCAGTCTTTGCTAGAGCTCAGCTGGGCATAGGATATGCTGAAAGCGTGTTATAATAATACCATACTAATAATAATGAGTTAAATGATTTCCAAACAATATATAAATATAAAGTTCTCAAAAAAAAAATACCTGAACATTCGCGACGAGTTCGATACGCCATTAATTAAGGCCCATCAGATTTGTCGTACCAAGAATTGTGGTAATTAAAGCCATGCCCCTGTGACACTTGACGTAATTAGGTTAATTATACGATCAGCTTTATTAGTGAATGCTCCAATTAATGGGACAAGCCTGATGTGAGTGACGGTTGACATTGGATCCAATCGATATAACCGTTTAACTCGTGTGAAATTCAGATAGTCAGCAGTTGTTTATTTTAGTACTTAGGTACTTACTTCACTGGCTCAGTGACACTGAGTGTATCTTAGCCTCCAACAGCAGAATACGCCATTCATTTCTATTCTGTGCTATTACAGATCTATCGGGCGTTTGATCTTTTTTATATCTCTCGCTCCTTTTCAAGGTTATCTGGTTCTCCACACTGAACGCGGCCCTATGGGCTGCCCGAGATATGCGATTTTGACATGAGCCGTCAATCCTCAAACATTTTATGGATGTGACCAAGCCAGCGAAGTCGGGCAGCTTTTATTTCCTCTATTAAGGTTTGACACTTACACTACGATCTCTATCTAGTGTATTTTAGAACCTATCTAATTATTTATTGGTTGGCCTATTAGTTTAAGCGATGTCCAGATGTCTTAATGACAGTGGTACCTGAACCTCTCCCACATCAGGCGCAGTGTGGCACGTATGGTTGTAGTCGGTTCGATTCCGAAAGACCGCCCGCTGCAAACTCCGTTGGGGTGCTGACCCGAGGTGGTTTTCATATATTGTATATAAACAACAACAACTAAACAAAAAGCTTTTTTAAAATAAAACTTCTGTAATTCTCTTTAAAAAAATCTACTCCTTCCTAGCCTTATTCCCAATATTATTTGAGGTTGGCTACTAGTTGAACCAATTTTACCTGAATATCAGTTTTTCCACGGAGCGGAGCGACTGTTATATTGCTAAAAAGCACTGCTTATTAAAGGTGTTATAAAATTGACATGTTTTGTAACCCTTTTATGTAGGTCCATGCACGCATGGTGACTACATTTATATAGGAACAATTTAGTAAATTGTAAATGAGCCTTCAAATTAATTCAATTTTTATTTAATAAAAAGTTTTTTTTAAAACCAGGAACACATTCATAGTCCGAACGTCATTCATTTCCAGTAGGATACTTTGAATTCATTTCTCACGTCAAAAACGCGTAACTGTTTATTTTCGAACCAATAAAACAAAGATGCCCACGTTTCCCATTAAATACAATAATAATATTTGATTTTACGTCGTTCAAAATCGAATTTTATGAAATACATAAATCACTTGGTTCTTGTCAACACTTTCGATTAAATCCCGAAGGTCGTACGCATAGTCGGTAGTATTCAGTGTGTTCTGAAGAGCTTCCAAAATAGATGCTAACTCATTATAACTTTCCACGTCCCGATAAAAAATAGAAATGGAGTCATCTGTTCCAATTATGCGGAACAGGTTATATACAAGTTGTTTCAGATTATGTGTTGTCTCTTTATGTTTTAGATTGAGTTATTGAGAGAGCTGGCGTTATGTAAGTAAATTAGATTCACATGTGTGTAAACACTTTAATAATTGGATGACTGTATGACTTGGACAAAGTACTGTGATCGGAATGTGAAACTTCATATCGTACTAACGTTGTTAATTCGAAAGTTTGTAAGCATGGATGTAGGGATGTTAAAGCGAATTTAGATAAAATTTACGGATAACTGACATATAAATGTTCGTAGCTACGGACTATTTGAGCTGGTTTCAATATAGTTTTACCATTTTCATGAAATTATGAGATCAAAGCGTTGAGTGATTCTAAACCGTCAATGTTATCTTAACTTCTGGGAATTAACATTTTTGAGTTAGTCACTGTGTCTGTGAGCACGGCTGGTGTAATCTGAAGGATTCTCGTAATATTAATACGGTTAAGACCATCGATCGATCTGGCAATTATCATAAAATTTTAAATGGTAAAGACTAATAGATTGCCGAATAAATTTTCTTTCAAAATACTATATAACTACAGTAGCTGACCCACTTGTCTACATCTTCTGTTGCCCGTAGTGTGATTTTATACAGTTTAGACCATTTTGTTTACCATATTAGGTTATAGTATTCCTTCAAAGATAGGCATATGCTGTTGCGAAATTCATTAGAAGTTCTTGAAAGAATAATATGCCCCCGTTTTTGCAACATCTTGTCCATAGACTGTCTTTGGTGCTCCGCTCTCGTTTGTCGTAGCCTTAACTTCTTTCTTTGGGGATACCTTAAAAGAAAAGCTTTCAACAGCAACCCAGAGTCCCTAGAGGAATTAAAGGAAAATATTCGAGAGGAAATGCAAAACATTTCATGAACACTTGTGAGGTCGTCATTAAAAATTTTCGGTCTAGGTTGTAGCAGTGTCAAAATAGTCAAGGTTCACATATGAATGAAGTAATTTATAAAAATACCATTTCTGTACTTTAATAAGAAATAAACAGTTTTATATCTCATATAAATAATTTATTCTAAATTTGAAATGTAAACAAACCTTTGGTCCACCCTGTACATATGTTGTAGAGAGACTACTATATCGTTGTCAATCATTGTAAATTGAGTGCTCTTGCACGGTAGTAAGCCACGTGTCAGCTCACTGTGTGACCGTTAACAGGTAAAATTATATTTGCCTAATATTCAATAATGTATCTATGTTAAAAGTTACACATTAGATATGCTAATACAATTAATTTAATATTTCATATTAGTCTATCTGACTTCATCACATCTCTTGTCATCTGTAGTTGTCTTGTGAACGTGTATTCACAACCAAAAGCATAAGTTTTGTTTTTATAAATCATCCATTTGAAACAGATCCAATATATCACTCAAATCCGTGCCCTTTACTGCAACAAACTTACGATCTAACAAATATTAACTTTACGAGATCAGGCGGCGGCGCGCCAATACAGATGCGCTGTCGGCGCCCGCGCACGCCTCGACGCCGCCCGCCCTACGAAATAAACATACTTGTCGACTTTTCCCCTTCCTACTGTCGATAGTTTTGAATTATGATTATCGATATACTATAGTGAAGTGACTTAGTGATTAAAATGTGCTATTGTTTTTCTACAAATCGTGTATACTAAACATGTTCCTAATGTGGAACAACTGTTTTAAGTGCTGTCAATAGGCGAATTTTGTTTCACAATGAAACTTTCCGAATTGAGGTATGTCTCTCAACAATTTCAAACCCTTTTGGATTATTATCTTTCTTGGTTATGGATTTTGTTTTGTAAGGTTATCTACCTGAAGGTACTTAAAGACACCGAGTACACTCTACTAAATTTCCTAGATTTCAAAGCGTACACATGTCTGATATAGTACAATAAAGCCCTACTTTGTGGAATGTATAAAAAAATATCATGTTTTTGCGATGGTCTAATGACTATTCAGATCAAAATTAGCTTTCATAATAATAATAAATTTATATTTTAGACATCTGTCATACAACATCATCGAGTTCCAAACCACTCGGAGCTTATGCTATAGGTATTAGACAATTAATATATACTTATATAAATATCGATTTTGTTTTATAAAACATACATATTAAACATAGAAAAAATTCAAACTCCGAAACAAATATTTGCAGATCATACAGACATTAGATCCGATCCGGGAATCGTACCCCGGACTTCTTGAACGACTGTCTCATACACGTAACACTTAACCAACAAGGCAGTCAATAATAATAAAATTAATATGCAATGGATTGTGATGATAAATATTTATGTGTTGCTGTGCAATTAATTAACAATGTAATTTTTCGCATTTTTGGTATATTATTTCGATTTTAAAATAAACACAGACTAGAGATATGAACATTAAGAAAGCACTAAAAAGCCATGTATTAAACTTTAATGATAATGATACTTCATGAAAATTAATTTCAAAGATTAATTGCCAGTCACTTAATCATGATAGTTAGTCATCTAGGAACAGCATATCATTTATTATTAGACACCACTGTCTTGCCAGTACTTCACTTTTACATATTTTTTTGCTGCCCAACGTGATGGTGGCTTAATTATGTCTTGCATTTCTTTCGCGCAGTAAGCGAGCAACAAGTCGAAGTAAAACTTTTCATTTTAGTTTGAACGAGATCTTTTTGTTTTATAGGACATAAAATGACAGTGTTTTTTATGGAATAAAAACTTTTGCGAGTGATATTCGCTTTTCAGTTGTTTGAGGTTTTTCATATGTGTAAATTACCGACTAGTTGTCAAGTAAGAACCTTCATCGAGGAGTAAAGAACCGTCTGCAAAATGTAACCGTGAGTGGTAATGGATGAGAATATTAGATGAGTAGGTAGTAGAGCCATTCTGATTTCAGCACGAATGGGCCGGCTCGACGGGGGCAGAACTACCATCACACAGAAGAACAACCTAATAATGACATTATACGTGCTGTCGTATTTCGTTGGCGAGTGTGAAACCAGAGGCTCAGTCATTCTGCTTCATTCTCCGGCCTCCGAGAACCGGGAGCTGCATGCAGAAATATCTACCCAGGCCGACCTGGTGTGGGTCACTATACAGCATTGCCTATCTACCCTATTCTATTTCTATTCTATTCTATACTACCTATCTACCCTACACAGTGAGGGTGGTGACTTTATTCTTGAATTCTGCTCATTCAGAATAGAGTCACTTTGGTAGGCTTAAATATGAAAAAAAAAGATGGGAAACAGTCCATGGGGAGACGGATTAAGAATAGAATATATATGGAATAGAATATAGAAGGGATATCTTTATTTGCCTATGTCAACTAATAATAAAATCTAGTTCGACCAACAAAGGTAGCCTATTGTCAAGATAGTATGGCACATTCCCCTTTTCAAGAAGTACATATTACATCTTTGGACAAATATTTTGTCGGAGAAGGAGTGACCCACGTCATCTTTTTAAATCTTCCAGTATTAAAAGTTGAACAAGTTTGCTCTGTCTAGATGTTTTCTGACAGTCAGAGTTGGTTTAACAAAGTACCATCACCATAAAAATTAACAATTTTAAATTAGTTCAATCAAACACCATAACTTTTTAAAACTCAAATACTAATTTTTAACTGCATGCATCAGTATTCGTGACAATTTTTAACATATTTTTTCTAGTGTAGGCTATTAATTTTAAACGTTTTCAAAAGCACACTAATATATTAAATACCACACTTTACAGTACTAATCTACAATTTACATTGACATTTTCGGATATAATTATAGATGTTGTCGCTATGATTACTGTTTAACAGTAATCATAGCGACAACATCTTTAACTGTTTAACAGATAGAAATTGACAACGAAAATAACAATTTAGCTTTGTTTCCTACTGAAAATAATGAAATTAAATTGTATACGGTACCTACCAACGATTAATCGTTGTGAAGAACAGTAATGGCCTTGATAAGGCGAGCAATTATATTGTGTATTATATCAATAAAATAAGTTTTAGTTTCAAATGGAATGGATTTACTAAAACGTTTTGCCTCTATATTATTTGTATTCTCACTGTTCTTTAAGGATCTCTTAAACGCATTGGAATATTCCTAGTTGCCAGACATCTATGGTAATGATAACGTTTATTTGTTGGAATCTGCATTAGTAAGATGGCAATAGCAATAGAGAAAAAATAAATTTTAATTTGTGTAATTCTAAAATGTTCTTCAGATTGCACTAAACTTTAGACAAGAAACCTCTATGATAAAAATAAAAAAGTTCATTACTTAATGGTGTACTGTTGTATTGTTATTATATTAATTTTTGTTTTTTTTCGGACATTTTACACACAACGCCATCTAGTCCACAAACTAACAAGAGCTTGTATTATGGGTAACTAGACAATTGATATAAATACATAAACATACTTTTTTTTGTAAATACATATTATACATAGAAAACACCCAAGATTCGAAACAAATATTTGTGGATCACACAAACATTTGGTCCGACCCCGGAATCGAACCCGAGACCTCTTGATCAGCAGTCGCATACGCCAACCACTAGACCAACGAGGCAGTCCGAACCTTTTATATTATTACCAAATTAAAACCGTAACCATTAATAAACAGAGAAATTACAACACAAAAAAACATTATAAGTTTGTGGTTTTTTCACCAACGTCAGATAAATTCTAGGGGCCACTTAGAGAAAGTAAGTTAACTCTTAGGTATATTTTCGTTTCCACCAATCTTTACTGGACACCGAAGTACTTAGATTTCTCATAATATTTATGTACTACCTACGTTGGGGAGCCTCTAGTTAGGAAACGAAAGTATAGTTGGTAACAATGGACAAATCAAAATAAAAAAATGACTATATTAGGAAGGGAGTGAATACACACTTATTTAAGGTCAGTAATATTTTAATTATACCAAATATTATAAAATATTAATAAATATACACACTACAAGATGGGGCATGGCCTTCAGAGTTACCTGCGTATTTGCATATTGCACGAGTCAATAACACAAGTGAAGGCAACTTCGGTTAATAACTAGTGTACATAACAATGGCTTGGGCTTGCAAGGATTAACCAAGAAGGTAGAAACTCATAATTTAAAATGGAACAATCCATTCTCCATATGTCAAACAAAGGTTTACATCTTTAGAAATAAATATAATTGGAGTGTCTTTTAGTTATTTAAAATATACGCAATACGCATTTATGAATGAAATATTATGAAAGTATAAACGGTACTATCACTAAAAAGACAACTCTTTAAAATATTGACTGTCTGTCCGTTTGTCTATCTGTTTGTTACGTCTAATCTCTTGATTTCAAGAATGGCTGGACCAATCTTGACGGGACTTTCACTAGCAGGAAGCTGATGACATAAGGAGTAACTTTGACTTTTATTTAGGCTAGCTTCACTCTGCGGCGTTACTCGCGATTAACAAGAATGAATTTAGTAATCATCATCATCATCAGCCTATCGCAGTCCAATGCTGGACATAGGCCTCTCCAATTTGATGCGAGTAGCCGAGGAATGAACTAAGTGGCGTGTAATTGGAGAGGCCTATGAATTTAGTAAAAAACTGTTAATCGCATTAAACCTTGTATGCTGTGTTTATCAAATAAAGTTCTTATTATTATTATTATTTAATGTTACAAACAGACACTTCAATTTTATTTATTCTTATTAATCACTAATTCACATTTTCACATCTTCACAGTTAGAAGCGCTCATAGCCGAGTGGCCTTAGGTGATTGGAAACAATCACCGAGGGTAAGCAACTACGGCGCGGTCGGACCTAGATGGGTGACCGTATGTGGCATGATATGTTATGAGCGTTTCCGTGATTCGGAGGTCACGTTAAGCAGTCGGTCCCGGTTGTTGTCATAAGGTAACAGTCGTGAAGCTTAGTTGGAGGCCTTCGGGCGGCTTAAAAACATCCAACGGTAAGATTACGTAGCCACAACGTGTCTTGTCAGTCCCCAACCCGCACTCGGCCAGCGTGGGGACGTATGGCCTTAACCCTCTCTTGAGAGGAGACCCGAGCCCAGCAGTGGGACGTTATGTGTTGTTGATGACTAATTCACATCCCTAATTTAATTTGAACGGAGCAACTAGAGATGTTATATTACAAATGACGGTATTACCCCGAGGGTATTTGTCGAGAGCTGGTTAGGAAGATAAAGTGCTTATGTAACATAGTATTGGTTACTGAAACAATCAATCAATCAGAATCGCCATGAACAGTTTAGGCATCAGCTTGATACGGTATAGAAATCATTCGAAAATGACAATTTAAATATCCTCCCAAGAAAATCACTGACTACAAATGAATATTACATAGAGAGTGAGAACCATACTATAAATATAAAACGTAAATAGATTCCTAAATATCTATTTAAAATATCCATTTTTAGAACTTGAAAATGAATGAATTTCTAATGTCAAGATGTTCATATATTGTAACAATAACGAAGAAAAGAGTGCAGCGCGGTACACTAGCATTTTATCTTTTTAAAGTTCTTTCTCACTTCCAATTTTCTAAGAATCACGGTAATGAGATTCTACACGCCGCTCCGTCGAAGTCTCGCTGAGCAAATAACTTTGTGTACCCAGCGCACTTCGGTAGCCACTCTATGTTTACTGTCGACCTGTTAATTAATAACTCGGCGCACACTGTATACACAGCCTTATTACAAGTAAAATCTCATAAGTCACGAGTCTAACCCGACTTAAACCAGTTTCCAGTTTCGGCACCCGTTTTCTAATCACACGGTAATGCACTAGCTTTAAGTTCATACGCTTCTAAACTTTAGCGTTTACACAACTAATTTACGTCCCATAATTACCCATCATTAATAAAGGCGCAATGCACCAAAGCCATATTTAAATCCACACCTCACACCTATTAGTCGCACTAATTTGAATACAAAATTCATGACTACCTTCAATACAATGTTATTTATCATTACTATGCCCATTTAGCTTTGCACCCGGTTGGTCTATAATTACACCCGGGAAAAAATGAAACTTGAAGAAACGCGATGGCAACTAATGGCCTGAAACTAAATTTTAATTAATGTCGCGTTTTACCAAATGAAAGTGATTACAGAAATAACACGACAGGTCGGTAGGCTATAGTGTGTATACCCCCTCTACCCCCCACTCATGTTCGACAATTTACGACATAGTAATTATGTATACGTGTTTAGGCGCCTTCGAATTTACCGCCGGTGTAATTTTGGAAATTAAAAACGGTAAGCTTCAATCGGACGGTAATATCTAAATGATGGATTAACCTCGCGTTTTGATGTGGATCGATTTATTTGGCCGGCAGCCAGTAATTATTCTTTATCGTCGTACGTGTGGTGAACACAATTAGTTATTGATCAGACGGCAATTAAGCCCAATCGATTTTGTTTGTTGAAGTTGAAGAAA
This sequence comes from Phragmatobia fuliginosa, assembly GCA_932526445.1. NCBI lineage: Eukaryota > Metazoa > Arthropoda > Insecta > Lepidoptera > Erebidae > Phragmatobia > Phragmatobia fuliginosa. The sequence continues at coordinate 8,516,678 of OW052071.1, read as the reverse complement.
ATTGTTTTAGTTGGACGTTTAATCGACGTCGTTTTTATGCCTCTAATGGATTCTCGGTCATTTGAATTGACCTCAGTCCCCTTTATTGTTTATTAGAAAACAATATATTCTGCTTTTATCGATGAAGCTAAAACTGTTTCAATTTTACTTACTTTTCGATTACTTGATATCCGAGTATCATTGAGTTACTGTGTCATAAAAGTTAAACATTATGTTTTGCTTACTTTTGAATTAATGGTTTGAAATACAACATCTAAGTAAAAAGGTAAGTATCTATAATGTTGTTTAAGTCAAGCAAGTACTTATAGCAGAACTCTCGCGAGTAATTGGCGCGGTCGAGCCCGGGGCGTCAGCAACACCTCCAAACGTATCAAACCGTTTTAATAATGAACTGGCCTGAGATCGTGAAACAATAAATTGCAAAGCTTGGAGGCTTCGTGCACGAGACAGCTATCTTGCGAGCATTATGCATCGGGTTCCCGGGCCTGCGATAGTGGGCTATCATCTGTGAGATTGATAGGAGAATAGCCCCACGGCTAGGCGGGATTTGGACGCGCATTGTAAAACAAGCCCTTCTGCACTTTGTGATGCATGAATTCATTAAAAATACGTGCAAACTGTATTTACGCTGTTTCTAAGAAAGTTTGAGGAATTCATTGAAGCATTCGGAAGTTGTATGTTATAAATGTTTCGATCCTATTTTATTTGCATACACGTTTTTTAAATTTTCTAACATAACAGTCAGTCATACAGTCAAAACAATATTTTCAAGATGATGGCAGTCATGTTGATATTTTTGGGACATAGTAAATTACAGATTAAATTTTTGACAGGTTATGTATGTAGTTATTGCAGTTTTTACATAGCCGTCTAAAACAAAAAAATGAAAGATAGTCACTATTATGACACTTTTAATACAAATCTGACAAATCATTTGGCTCCTCTATGCAGCGAGGTGCTTTATAAAGGCGATAGTTGTAAATATTTCTAACAATATAATCCGATCTAAGCTTAGAAGTAAATCATCGAGTTTAGAATGCTTTATATTTTTAAAGTATCTACTAAAGCAATACAACTGTCGTGCTTAAGGGAGAAGTAAATTTCAGTTGACCACCCGTCAAGCAGTTAGCCTAAGCGGTTGTCAATCGAGAGGTTTCGGGTTCAATTTCGAGTCAAAAGTTGCATTGGGTTTGTCATACAAACATTTTTTTATAGACAACACGAGCTATGGAAGTTTGGCAGTGTCTCGCACCCGTGCCTCGGAGAGCATGTTCAACCGTAGAACCCGGTCATCGTGAATAACTATGACAAACATTATTGGCAATCAGCGCTCTCAAATATACTGAAAACCAAGTTCAGTACACCCTCAGTGTTGCGGGGGTCTGATGCCAATTGTTCCGTGTAAACCGACGACATGACGATATTCAAGTTAAACTGGTAGAACTATTAGACAATTTCAAATTATAATGGGAATATTAAAATCTAGGTAGATGATAGACAGATGATAGAGTGGACAGGGGTATTTCAACAACCCATAATGTCCCACTGCAAATATTAGTATTTCATGAATATAATAATATTATATTAGGAGCAGGAGTACATACTTATAAATAATTGTTACATAGTTATTATTTTCTTTGTAACGTGTAGATATATTTTAATTTTCGATGTTAACATTGTTGGTAAATCTGCCTTGCCCCTGATGCGAGAAGCCCAAAATCGATCAGAGTGGTGTGCAATGGTAGAGGCCTATGTCCAGCAGTGGACGGCGACTGCTGCTGATGATGATGATGATGATGATGATGATGTGCCCCTGTGGCGCGGCGGTAGTGTATGCGACGACTACTGTGCTTCAGGTCTCGGTCGGACCAAGTGTTTGTATGATCTACGAATATTTATTTCAGACTTTGGATGTTTCCTATGTATAATATTGTATAATTTTGTATTTATTATTATTACAAAATAATAATAAATTCAATTTTGTATTTATTATTATTTTGGAAAAAAGTATATATGTAGGTATTCTATTAGTCAATCTACACTCGGTTCCAAAAATTACGGGTCAGTCACAAAAATTGAAATACCTCCAGAACTGTAAAAGCTAGATCAATGAAATAAAAAACAGAATAAAGACTTTTTAGTTGCGCTTCTAATAGCATATTATTTAAACTGGTTGATGAAAAAAACTTCATTAGAAAAACAAAATTTAAAAAAATGACTATTTTTAAAAACAAAATTTTTGTTTCATGTCATTATGGATGCTTTCCATTTCTATTCTGTCACAAAAAAAATTATCGTGAACGTCTTCCACGTGCATAATTATTATTCTGTGAGGTGAAGCATGGCAGTCACGCTAGAGGAATGTACCAGAATCCTAACTTTTTTGGAACTTGGGCGGAGCCAGCATGAAACAGCCAGAAACATTGGTGTATCTTTGTCGACTGTTCAGCGGGTAGTCCAGCGGTACCAAGAGACCGGATCACACCTTAGAAGACCAGGAAATGGCAGACCAAGATGCACAACGGCCAGGGAAGACAGACAACTGGTGGCTACAATGCTCCGAAATCGTTTTCAAACTGCTGTTGGTCTAAAAACTCACTTTATTCGCTTTGGAGGTGGCAATTTAAGCGCTCAAACAGTAAGAAGACGTCTTGCTGAAGCAAATTTGAAACCATTGAGGCCCGCAAATGGCCCCAAACTGGAACGGGGACATCGAATTGCAAGACAGAGATACGTGCGCGAACACCTAAACTGGACACTAGACGATTGGTCTAGGGTAATGTTCACGGACGAGTCTAAATTCATGCTTTATAAGCATGATGGTAGGCAGTTGGTGTACAGAAGACCAGGGGAGCGCTTCCATCAAGCGTGTGTGGAGGAAAAAGTGGCGTACGGTGGAGGCTCCGTACAAGTTTGGGCTGGGATTTCTGCTGAGGCCCGCACCGAGCTGGTGCTCATTCAAAATGGAACTCTAAATGCAGAGAGGTACGTGGAAGAGATCCTCAATGAACATGTAGGTCCTTTCATGGCCAGGATGGACCGGCAGAATTGTACATGACTACCTTGAAGAGGTCGGTATCGAACTCATGCAGTGGCCAGCGCGAAGCCCGGACTTAAACCCCATCGAGCACGCCTGGGACGAGCTTCAGAGATGCGTGAAAGGTCGAAACCCCCCACCAATCACGCTTCCCGAGCTCATACAAACACTGGTGGAGGAATGGGAAGGTATTCCTCAGCACCGGCTCCGAAATTTGGTGTACAGCATGCCTAATCGCCTGGAAGCTGTCAGAAGAGCTCGTGGAGGCAATACAAAGTATTAAATGAAGAAAGTGATGAAAAACAGCAAAAAAACAATCATAAAAAAAATGTAATCTTAAGAAAAATATGACTACTTTAGTTTTTTTTTAATTTAAGATTAATATTGTGGGTGTAACTAAGTTTTATTTTATTTTTTATCTGTATAATTAAATTCTCAATTGAACAGTCTTCGTTTCATTAGGATGGCATACGTAGTTCGGGAGATATTCGGGTTTATGTGACTGACCCGTTATTTTTGGAACCGGCTTTAGATCTCATAGTACAAGCTCTGCTTAGTTTGTAGTAGAGTCTTCTTATTTATTATTATTAAAAATAACATACCACTCTATTTAACCAGTTAATATTTATAATACAAATTGGTACAAAGCAAAAACTTGCACGCAAACTTTTAATGGAAATATTTAAATCATAACTTATAATGTAACAACGCCGAGATTACGAACTCATTAGCACAACCGAACATCGAACCTGTGTTTTATCGTACGATCGTCCCAAATTAGCTCCGAACTTTTCCTTAATTAAGGAAGTATGATTAAGAAAGTGTAATCACGAAAACAAAACTCTTATCATTTGCGATACAATTTAGGGGAGAATATTAGACAAACAATATAAGTTACTTTATGAAAATATGGTTCGGGATTTTTTAGAAAACATTATTAAAATGATTTTACATGTCAGGATGTTGTATGCAAAACAGTTTTGACGTTTAAAATATCAATAAACTATTTGTTTTTGCACTCTATTTAGGCTGAAAGTGCTTAATATGTTTTTATTGCTATTGTGTTCTAAAAATTAAGATTATATACAATTTTCATTGTAGAATTAATGTATACTAGTTTTCGTCCGCGGCTCCGCCCACGAGTTTTTCATTATCGCAATAAATAGTATAATCCTTTCTCAGGGTATACCTAGACAATCTGTATACCAAAGTTACTTAATTTAAATCGGTTTAATAGTGTTGGCGTGAAAGCGCGACACACAGACAGAGCTATTTTCGCATTTATAATGGATTAGGACTCGTTTATATGATAAATAACTTACTTCTAAATATTATTATACAATTGTCATATTTGTTTATCGAATCAGCCAGTTCTACAACTTATTTTATCTGGAGTGATAAAAATTGGTCACGCACAAAAATTTCACCTCAGTATTTTTAGATTTATTAAGTATGAAGAAATTTAGAGATATTAAGCTATGTGATATACTACTTTGTGTTTATTAATTGACTGCACGTGTGACGTAGATAGATAGATAGATAGAAAACTCTTTATTTGTACACCTCGTTACAGATTCACAATACAGAAAAGAAATGCCTTACGTTTAATGTACAAAGGGCGGCCTTATTGCTAAAAGCTTCCAGGCAACCTTAGGATGGAATAAAATGATTTGGAAAGACAGTAGTAGTAGTTGACGGTGCAATTAGTTTTGAAAAATTATAATCTAATAATAAATATATAGTACGTAGTGGTTTCGTGGTAGCATGCCGCTTTTTACTTCGCCATGTGTTGTGGGACAACAGTTTGCGTACTCTGGAAATTGTCATTCTGAGTCTGGGTGTTCTTTGTGACCTTTGTTTCATGTATGTTAGCAAAGTTCCCCACGACACAGCATGTATCTTTATTGTATTTTATAAAAAAAATGTGTTAGTATTTTGCCTCTGTGTCTCTGTGTAGTAGTGGACTACGGTAGTATAATCACTCATAGCTCATCATCATCATCATCAACAGCCTTTAACAGTTCACTGCTGGACATAGGCCTCTCCTTAGAAAGGAGGTTTTGGCCTACTATACCACGTTGGCCAAATGGGTTGGTAAAGGGTTCGTTTCAAGTTTTCCTTCTCTTGGCAGTGATGTTAGCTGCTTATTTGGTTGATTTAGTCGCCTCTTACGACACCCATAGAATGAATAGGGGTGACACTTGTATTCTTAATCCGTCACCACACGGACTAGCTCACTGTACTTCAACTCACAAATGTGAATGATTATGAATAATTAGATTTATTCAAGTCAACTGTAAGTCAAAATGTGATCAGATATAACGCAACATCAAATAGAAACCTATATTGAAAACCTATAATATACCTCGATACTTATCTACAGCATTTCTTCTTAAGAGCAATTCACACAACATACATTAGCAATTCTTGGTGCTGGTACTAATTACTTAGGCCTCTGTAAAACTCCTTTGATTCGTAGTAAAATAACGAATTAATTGTATTCGTAGAAACCTTTGCACTTTATTATAATTAAAGTTAATTCTTGTAAGTTGGACAGCAATTTGAGATAAATCCACCGTGATCGATGTAATAAAGATTGAGCCAGACAGAAGACGGTGCGGGACAGCGGTGTTAAGTCAGTAGATTATAACGTACAAGTTAATGTAAATTTACTCTTCTTATAGTATGAAGAAAATATAAGTCACTTGATGGTAAGTGATAACCATCACTCATTGACATATGTAACTTAAGAAACATACGTGCGTTGCTGCCTTTTGAGTGCCCTTCTCGTCAGATTGAAATTTGAGGTTTTTCACTTCAATAATCAATAAAACAAAATAATCTCCCTCACTTAAGAAAAATACGCTGAAAACGAGCTTTCTCACGTACAATGTCATTTAGCATTTCTGCATTCAACGATGGACGATAATTCGAAATAACCTTTTGATGTCTGACTCAATCTTTATAGACACATGAAAATATAGAGTTGATTTCTGTTTAAATTGCCTGAACTCGACTACACTGTTAATATGGCTTTTGGCTATAGAGTTTATTTTATACTTTTGAGTATAATCGTCAGATTAAGCTGCTTAGCTTAGAAATCGAATATTATAAAACAAAGTGCATTTAAAGAGTGTTTAAAAATGTGAGGAAAAGATTTTACAGGTTAAGAATTAAAAGTATCACCATGCTAATAGTGGGTGTTGTAAGAGCCTACCTAGCCGTGGATCTAAGTGAGCATACTACGTAGGGCAAGAGCAATGAATAAAGAATAGCTTCGACACAAGCCAACCAACCAAAATGACTGCACGGTTGCCCTAGTGGCTTAAGCGGTCGCCACGCCGCTTCCTACTGCGCCAAGTGTCGTGGGTTCAAATCCCACGTAGGACAACACTTTGTTTTGTTGTTCTTCACTTTTATTGTTCTGAGTCTGGGTGTTCTTTGTGTCCGTTTTATGTATGTTTGTAAAGTCCCCCGCGACACAGGAATTTATATTCCTAATGCGGGAGTTGTCTTTTTTGAAAAAAAAAATACCCATCTGGCCAGTAGTGACTAGGGTGGTATAGTAGGTCAAAACCTCATTTCTAAGGAGCGGCCTATATTCAGCAGTGGAATATCGAAAACTGGTGATGTGATGATGTGTTTGTTTCTTTTAACGACATGAAAGATGTTACTCTAATAGGCTAGTGAACTACATTTTAAAAAACTTATTTCTGTATGTATATTATTATACATATATTTCGTTGTTGACTGAGAGAGAGAGAGGAATACAGATGTGAAGCATCTAACTAGGATGGTAATCACTACATTTGGATTTTACTTCTTCACGTCAGGCAGGGTAGTCATTTTGGCAAACTTAAACATAAAAATATATATATTATATAGAACAACTGATAAAGCATGTTGTTGTACATATTAATAACGTGTCGATATCTTACGATCTTACATGATAAATATGTAGTGATTTGTATACGATGGAGTTTGTTTAGTTCCTTCCTTCGACCCACTTGTTTTTGGTTCATTAGCTCTGATGAATTAATATTACGAAATGGTATTAGCAGTTTGTGGAAAAGAAACCTTGTTACTTGGCTAATATGGGAAAACTTTTCAAATGTGTATTGATTGTCTAATTAATCATCTTAAAACTTTACGTAATTTGTGACATAGATTTTGTTTTTTTAATTACATATTGTGCCGGCATTATTATTACTTCTTTAAATCCTTTTTACCTTACTAACGCGAAAATAAGTCTGTCAGTCGCGATTTCATGCCAAAACTACTGAACCAATTTATATGAAATTTGGTACATAGCCTAGATAGAGCCTAAGAAAGAACGTAGGCTACTTTTTACCGCGACATCCGTTATGTGTGTGACGTCATTAAGTTGCAGATAGCGAAATCATTTATTTATTTCTTTAAATCATTTATTTAGTTATTATCGTCAATAATAACTAAACACATCTATCATAGATTCATTTCACTCTGAGCAGAACTTGTACTATGACAACAATACTGTAGATAAGCTTACTATATGATGTATATTTCTGAATAAATATATTTTACACATAAATTACAAATAATCATGTTCATCACTTATTTGTCCTACACTGAACCGGGTTGCGTTAAACCCACACTCTCTGCTTCAGCAGTCAGATTCACAAACCAAAAGATAATACATACATATTTTATTATAAACATTCAATGTAATAAAATTAGTTAGTAAACTGTAAACTGTTAGTAAACTGAGAATATTTTCAAAACATTTTGGCTATGACCATAATTATAATCGACACTCATAACTTTAATACAAGTAAAATACTTACTTAAATTCTCAAGTAATTATTTAATGACCATTACAACATTAATGTAATACTTACAAGCATTCACAAAATTAAACAAAGCTGCTGAAAAATTAATGAACTCCGTAAATAAAATACGTAATAACTAAAACAAAGTAATTTAGTCCGTAATAATTTCGTCACAATAACTATTCCACTTTCTATTGTAATTACTTTTATAAACGCCAATGGCCATTATGACCACGCATAATGTGAGTGCTGCTTCTATAGCGTTATTGTAACTCATTAGGGGTCTAAACGAAATTACCTAAAGTGTGACGGAATCTGATAATGTTCTGAGTCTAAGAGACGATATTAGAGCGTAGCAAATGTAACATATGACACATGGTAATGATTTTTTACTTTCTTCATAGATGATTAAAGTGAGGTAGATTAGTTTTATGTGTACGAATGAACTTCCTAGTGTTAGCAAATGCTGTTCTAGTTTCTGACAAAATGGTTTTGTGCTTAATCATCTTCGCTTAGACAAAGGTCGTGTAATTAGTATAATAAAGAGCTTATGACGAAAAAAATAGTAGCAGAAACATGCTGATTTCAGCACGAATGGGCCGGCTCGACCGGGGATGTACTCGTTCTACACTCACACCGAAGAATAATCTGTCTTTCGTTGGTGAGTGTGAGTCTGGAGGCCCAATAATCCTGCATGATTCTCTTATGATAAAGAATCATCACACTAAGCCGCCATGGCGAGGGTCACTATGTTGCATTGTTTGCACTCACAATTTGGATGGTGTCCCCTACTCCTGGATTCTACTCATGCTTTTGTTTGATGGCATAAATATAAAAAAATATATTTGTTATTAAATCACGTGACAATAGCTTAACGGGTTTGGAGGATATTTTGTCTAGATTATGTTCTAAAATATTGTTCATATTTCTTTATGAAGACAAAATTCAATGTAGGTAATTTGATTAAAAAAAAATGTTATAGTATCTATTGAATTTATTTTAATAATATTATACTATACAAATCCTAACTTTACCGATGAAGTACGTAAAGAAATATTTATTTATTTTGTTTGTATGATACCTTGAATAATGACTGCACAGTGGCGGTCACTCACCGTTGTACTGGGTTGAGTGTTGTGGGTTCAAACCCCTCATGGGGCAGCACTTTGCCTGATTCACAAATTGTTGTTTAGAGTCTGGATGTTCTTTATTGTATGTATGTTTATTATAAAGACTCCCGGGATACAAAAATATTCTTAGAGCTGGAGTTGTGTTAAAAAAACTAAATTAACAAACCTTTGGCATATAAAATGATTACGGTTCACAAATAATATACACCCATTCATGTTTAAGTAGACGCGAGCGGAAACGTTTTATCTATCACCTCTTACGACATCATTACACTTGGTGTAATATATTCGCGGACGTGTTCACACAACATACTTTATGCATATGATATTCTTTCTTCTATAAATACAGCTGACATTGGCATACATTTAAAACAAGTTTCTATACACCATTATAATGAAATATGTTGTGTTCTCTCTCAAGATTAATTGCAGTCTCAACGTTTTCTAGTTCGGGTGACTTTGTATTATGGTTGTGAAAAATAACACTTGCCACCTACGTAAAGTTTGAATGAACTTCATCTGGTGTTTTCGTTTAAAATGTCCAATAAAATTTGGTAATTTATTGTGAAAACTAATTTGTTTGGGAATATCAGTGTTTATTATGTAACTACTTTGAAATAAGCTGTCACTTGTTACATTAGTACCTAATGCTGCTGGTATTAGTTGATATTGTTCAAATTATTATGTTTATCGATACATTTATTCGTTCAGATTTAAGGTGTTACTTATATTGCCTAACTGGTCTAGCGGTTGGCGTCTCGAGCTCAATTTACAGGTCGGGTCAAAAGTGTTATTGAGTAGCCCGGGGTTTGGTAGTTGAGTTGTAAGCCCCCGTGCCTCGGGGAGCACGCAAAGAAGTCAATCCTGCATCTGATCTCTCCTCGGTCGAGTCAGGTAGTCATCCCATTGGATATACAGGGTAAGAGAACAAAGGTTACACCTGAGTACATACTCAGGTGTAACCTTTGTTCTCTTACCCTGTGCACATGTGCACATGCACTCTCCGTTGAGACAGGCCGCCGCAGCTGAAGTCAGTTAAGAGTACATCAACATCAATTTCTCATAATTGAAAATAGTTGAGGATGAGATTTATAAGACATTAGGATGTTAATGTCTAGAAATATACACAAGTTTTTAGCACGAAATTATATTATAAAAAAGCATGTATTTAAAACTCCTTTGATGTAGTGATAAATATGTGTTTTTGTGAAAATTGATTCGAAGCTACAAATGATTTCAGCCAACATACGAGTATAAACGAAGTGGCCTCCCATCTTAATAAAGTATGCGCACGCAAGCTACTCACAGCAGTAAGATATTTAATCTAATAACAGACGACAGTGATTGCTTTTCTTATACTTTCTTTTATATTTATAATTTATTTTTAATGATCGACATTAATGGCATTGCTTTAGGCCAAAGTTGGACATACTAACCAATGTAAATTGAACTCTTAATCCGTTCTCTTTGGCCCAGGGACGTCTAATTTTGAAAGGAGACGGAGAGAGGGGTATGTCCTTAATATTTGGTTTTGTAAACACGTTAATTTCAGATTTAGGTGGTTTCGTGATTGTGTTATGAAATCATTCTTTTGTACGCTGAGTATAATAAAGTGCAGCGTTATTGTGTAAATGAGCGCTGACGGGCCAAGTTATAAGCCTGTTTTTATTTAGGAAGGGTTTTTTCTACTTTCATTTTTTTCAGCATACTTTATCACTCTATATCAACTCATTAGAAGACAAAAGAGCAAAGCATAGCATTGAAATACTTCTCAGAATTATCAATTTTGTTGCAAACATTTACTACTCCATTTACTATTCCAGAAATATTTATGTGTTATATAAAAATGCTCGAAATATTAATTTAATGTGACTTTGACGTGGTGACGGGTGAAGAATACAGAGTATGGAGGAATACAGAGTGTCACCACCATGTTTTCCAATAAGTTACTAGTTTATAAGAATGCCGACCAAGATATCTCGGGCTTGATTTCTGAAAAAGTTTAATGTTTTTTTCTAATTATTAAAATGCTTAATAACAGTACGGAATTTTAAAGTTGAGGTCTTAACTCCTGTACTTCGAAGAGCACGTAAAGCTATCAGTCTTGCACATGATCTCTCCGAGGTCGTGTCCGATTGCCCTCTTATCGAAATATGGGAGTGAGAGAAGCTCGAACGCACAGAAAAAGCTCCTGTATTTGCGAACACACTTAAGCCCAATAGCATCTCTTGCGGAGTTCATTAAAATCGATAATCAACTAAAATCAACTAGGACATCATCATCGTCGTATTTAAATTCATTCATCAGAAAAAGAGCATGAGTATTCTTATTCTAAATAATTTCGATATTTACTTAGCAGATAGCACTCAAATAATAAAACAAATGCTTGACTGACAAGTCAGTCAGTCAAGAATTCGTTCTTTTAGTTACTTACCTAAGCCTTTTCATACATGAGGATATCATCAACAGCCTTTAACAGTCCACTGCTGGACATGGGCCTCTCCTTAGAAAGGAGGTTTTGGCCTACTATACCACGCTGGCCAGACGGGTTGGCAAAGGGTTTGTTCCAAGTTTTCCTTCTCTTGGCAGTGATGTTAGCTGCTTATTTTGTTCCTTTAGTCGCCTCTTACGACACCCGCGGGATGAATAGGGGTGGTGACACTCTGTATTCTTAATCCGTCACCACACGGATAAGGATCTACATGAGGATACTTATCATTATTTATTGAGAGGTTTACGAATTCTCTTCATAATCTATTTATTGATAAAACTATTTATTTTATGGCAAGTTAATAAATCCTGATCTCTATTTTCAATATAAATAATTACCTGATTTTTCACAGAAATCAATGGTTTTTAAACAGGGTTGTGTGAAGTCTACCAACTGCCCTTCCCCAACTAAGCAATTGACAGCTCTTGCTTTCAAGACTGATTCGTAAATCAATTAACAGCATAAAAACCAATAATGCTATGTCCATTTATCTAAATCGTTTGACCTATAGGCCTCTCCTTAGAAAGGAGGTTTTGGTGCTAAAAACTTATGTCCAGCAGAGGACTGTTAAAGGCTGTTGTTGTTGATGATGATGATGATGATGACCTATAGCGTTGGAGTGACTTCCACATACAGTGCAAGCGAAATCATATGACAGCGCCATCTACCGAAGAAAGACTGAAACACGAAGTAACGAACTATATGGAGTAACTTCTATTTCTTAATGGCGAAATAGGAATTCTCGCACTGATTAGCAGATACATACAACACCCCAACACAGACCGCAGGACCGTGGCCTGCTAGGCATGATGACCTCGCCTCGAGGACTCGAAACCGGACCGACGTAAAGCTCTACAGCGTATAAACCATAGAAAAATATATGTTTTCTTTTAGTACATTAGTAATACAAGGATACCTAGAGTGTATTATACTAATATGGGTAAATATTATAATTTAGTTGACCATATGCAAACAATTTAATAAATAGAATAATGGCGAATGTTACATACACAATACATAAAAATACATGAGAAGGTTAATTATAAATCTGTATAAAAAATATAGATATATATTTATAAGGTCAGCGTAACTTCCAAGTTCATATTTAGTTTAAAATAAAATCTATCAAAGACCTCTAATTAATTATCCCAAAAAACATCTAACATTTCATATCTATTACCCTATTATTTCAAAAACATCACTGAAATATCATCAACTCACAATGTGCTATAAAAATACTGTTATTATACCAATTTAAAATAATGAATCCTAAATGACATAAAATAATGGATTTATATTAATTTACTGAGCCAACAAAATATAAAAATAACTCTAGAGCATTGGCAAATTATTCTACCTTTTACTATTTTCATGATTTTTTTTATATATGTTAGACACTTTTAGAGGGTATAAAATATAGTCATACTAATATTTACACACCCACATTATAATATTATGAAGATAGTATCATGTCTTATAACCCAATTTATTCTACATAACTTTAATTCAATCATGGTGTACACATAAACAATCTTAATTCTGTCGTCGGTCACATTGGTGAGATAAAAACAGCTGTAAAAATTTTAGTTGACAGCAGAAAAATAATCCGCGTATCGCAATTAAAAATATAAAACACTCTTAAAATAAACCTGGTACGAAATATCATATAGCAGAGAAGTAATAACATTAAAACATATACAGTGGGGCAGATGCGCCAATATTCTATTATTACTGGCTTTTCAACGCGAACGGCGCGAGCATTCCTGACTATTTCTATAACCCTAAGATGAATCATTAAATAATAAAATCCAAAGCATACTTAATGCTCAACAACACATAGAAATATATTCACGATCGCGTATTAACTAACACATGCGCGTTCGCGCTAATCAGTTCCAGATCCATACCTCGTGTTACTTCTCAATCGGACGTGGCCGCGGCGCACACTCATGCGCAACACCTATACATCAATGAGCGATCTAATTGCGAACGCGTAAACACACTTACATGTGTTTGTGATTGTTGTAACAATGTGCGTGATTCCAGCCACCTTATTAGAAGCACTTTAAACAAAAATACAATCCAATTAGAACACTGTTTGAATTTGAAATTGGGACGGTTACATTCTGACAGATGGCACACTATAAATAAGGGAGACGTGGTTTGCGTGCATTGGTTTCTACCGTGAGTTTTGTTTCACACGGATACGGAGCTATAATTTAACGTCTACAACTTATTAACCACAAATGTCATACCGTTTGATGAAACCACTACTTTGTTAAAGTTGGCCGCGTCTTCAGGATTATTTGCAAACGTAAATTAGGTTCACGTGCATTTTAATGCATCCCGCAAGTGTTAGTGTTCCAGTTCGATAATCTTCGACTGGCGAATGGATCAGGCGGAGATGATTCATAATGTTCTGTTCTATTGTTGGCTTGCATATTGCAAACTAATATTATGCAAGTCCATTGCTTTATGTAATTATCAGTCCAACCTACAATCCCGTCTTGTAGTTTTACTTGACGCCAATGTTTAAAGTCATATTTGCATTCATATTGATACGTAGGTACACAATTTCGTCATTCATATGTTACTGCAAGTTTAATCATTTACTTACCACTGTAGTAAAACTTAGAAAGGTAAAGTAGTTCCGGGAATTGAAACTCAATGTTTAATTTGTTTTATTTTTTAGATAATGTGTTTATGTCAAATATCATGTTAAAATGTAAAATTTGTTCTCCAATCTCCTGATATAATGCTATGATCTACTTAAGCGCGCTATTTTAGCTCACCACATTAAATTTGATCGATCAGAGCTATATTTTTACTGTTTACCAAATATTTAAGTAACGGCCATAAGTCAGACAGTAAAATAATTCAAATGTGAAATTTCATGAACGCTCATAATGAACTTGGCAGACGACCAAAAAACGTCTTATTTTCGATGTGGAATCTGGACCAATTTTTATTGCAACGCTTTGGAAATAGTGATACAAACGACCCCTTCAATGACTTACCAATTATAATGAGTACCGGCCGCGACTCTCGGCCTGTACTAACAAATGAATAGAACGGTTACACTTCAATTTAGATATTGCACGGTTTAATGCGAGCCGAAGCATTACTCGGCAGTAAATCAAGCTCTCCAATCTGCGCACTAACGCACCAGACTACGTTGTTTATTTCTTCATCATTCTCGGCCTTATTTATTGCAAATTCCAAAAATTTTATTGTTCCATCATAAACGGAACACTTTACCCTCCTACCTTCAGTCCCAGATTCGATAACACGTGGCGTTTAGATCGATATCTTTTAACGGCATTCCTGGTGGACGTTCACTTTGGCACGAATATCAACGGGAACATTACAATAAACAGCCGAATATTCTCACCTATACTTTTGAACACTCGTAAGATTTATTTCTGTGACTTGAATCAGTTTTATAGCTTTTACGTTCATCTGTACTCATTTATAACCGACATAGATACTCTTTTTACGATTCGAGGCGCTCTGTTTATTTTCGTTTTTAATTACCTCTAGCGTGGGTTGTGGAGCAAAGTGACAAAATAAATTCGGGAACATAATATTGTTAGGAGGATTTTTAATTTTGAAATTACTACGATTGTATGATTATGATATATGGCCTGTGTCTACCCACGGTACGGTAGTAAAATTGACAAATTGTGCAGTTAGACCGGAGAATAAATAGCTGCTGACTAATACTATAGTTATCGCAAATTTATTGTAGTTACATGTTAATTTTAACAATTTTATACCAACAATTATATATATTCAACACACCAGTAAGTGAAAAATTACACAAAGAAGACAGAAACTATAATTGTCCCCTGGAATAATTTGTAGCAAGTGGAGTTAATTCATGACAAATCTACCATAGACTTAAACAGATGTTACTCCGCTGAGGAGATTAATGAAACAATTTCGTCACAGCAAATAAAAAATCTAGACACAATAAAAATGCTAAATATTGAGCAGCCATATAAAACGACTATTACTTACTTTGAAGATGCTAATAAAATCTAAACATAATGACAGCTATTAATTTAAGATTAGCAAACATTAATTGCTGTATGTTACGGTCACCATCGCTCGTATTAATCACAGTAGTTAAAGTTGATGTATTTTATTTCCAAGAACTGAAGAACAATTTAATTATCTTTTTACATCACAAGATAAGTGTTATCGATTTCAAAAAAAACAATTTTTTATATTGGGTATGCATGGTAGCCAACGACATTAATGAGGCATTTCCATCACGACTCATCTTAATCAAATACCGCGACTGAGTCAGAATCGATGCGTTCGCGCATATCGTCTGTCGGATGCGCCGAAGTGTTCCAGAGAGATTGTAAATATTTCTCTGTTTCAGAACACGACTGAAATAGATTAGAACGCGTGTTTCTAAATCCCCTTTGAAGATTACACATGCCGGCATTAGATCTGGCAAATTACCCTCTAACAAAGATTGTATTAATTACCTGCTCCCGATAGCTCGAGTAAATACTATTTAAATTTAGATCAGCGAGATGCGTGCGCGCGTCTTTTCGGCCTCCTTATACATAAATCTGTCATTTTCTTTAGATACTTTCGCGCTTGTTTAGTTCCGTATCTATGCGAACACGGTAATTAATTCCTAGCCGTACATTATTTACTCCAGACAAAAATAGTTTGGTACTAAATATTATTAACTAAAAAATTGGCCGCTACGCCGAATTTAAGAATTGGATTCTTATTCGAATTGACATGAGTTATTGTTTGTGTGACAAGCTTTGATTAATTTTGAAACTACATTAATGACTTCATCTTTCACGAGAATCCATGTCTATTTAGAGATCTGTAAGTGTATGGTTTTGTCTGTTATTTATTTTATTAATCGATACAGACACCAAGCAAATGTTTGCTCGTGTAACAGATACAAATGGGATCGAGGGCTAATTATGTAATGTTGATCCAGTTACAGACGTACTCTTAATCGATAACCATTTTTTATGCCATTTGAAGAGGTAAATGGAAATTTAGTTGTTGATATGTTTACGCAATATCTAAGAAAGACGTAGCAAAGGAAAATGGGGTAAGTTAGAAGTGCTTCGTTTTATATTTTGTGGATAAACTATATTACATTTTCTTTTCAATTAATATGAAAGTGTTTTTTTTTGTATTTATCATTCTTATAACCGGAATTGCAATTGCGACTGCCTTGTTGGTCTAAAGGTAAGATCATGAGGTCTCGGGTTCGGTTCCGGAATCAGGCGGAAAGTGTGGTTGGGATTTTCACGCAACATTACATGTCCGTGCATCGGTGAGCATATTAAGCTGTCGGTCTCGATTGTTATGAACAAGTATGGCAATTGTTATCGGGAAGTCAGTGCACCCAAATGTACTGACAACTAGTTCAATCTTCGTATTTAATTCACTCTCAGAGTTGCAGAGGTCCTATGCCAGTAGCTCCGTGGAAAAACTGATATTCAGGTAATATGAATAAAGTGCACTATAAATAGCTTAATATAGATAGTTCAGGGATTTTTAAATTTATTAATGACTGTAACAGTTAATTGTACAGGAACCTGATTGTTCCTATATAAAATTCTCGTGTCACAGTTTTCGTTGCCATACTCCTCCGAAACGGCTTGACCGATCTTTATGAAACTTTATATGCATATTCAGTAGGTCTGAGAATCGGCCAACATCTATTAAGATACCTCTAAAATGCGAGCGGAGCCGCGGGCATCAGCTAGTATGTATATATATATGTATATAAGTTTTTTCTAAGACCCATTTGGATGTGGTAACACTATATATGTGCTAAAACTTTCATTATAATGAAGATTTACGGTTAAAGATACTGAGAAAAGAGTTTGAATTTACTCTATCTCTCTTACCCTACCAGTTGATCTACCTGCTGATCCTACAGTAGCGCGGAAAATATCGGGGTCACGTACCCGTAGACATTGCCGTAAGATTTTCGAGGTCACTGGGTCAAGGACGTCTACTGACCCGTATTTAAGAAGTGGATGATAGTGAAGTAAACAATGAACTCACTAGTTTCTTTTATTGAAAACTAGAACATAGTTCCTCTAATGATAGTAGAAATAACTGACGTTTCACACTACTGTCGCTGGATAATCTAATGATTTAGATTTGGAAATTCTATGGGCGAAAATTGTTTCATTCATATTTTCGTCATAATTTTTTGTTGTATTTTTCGATATTAATATTATTTTATTATAATAAAATATTAAAATTAAAACAAATATTGGTCATCTATAGAATCACTTTCCAAGTGAGCATGTATGAAGCTCTAGGTTCCGTTGTCTTCATATTTCTAAGACAAACTATGAACCTTCTTCATAGCTTCTTGAGCAATATTGAGTTTTTTTTTATCAACACCTTACTGAGAGATACAACTGGCTAACGAGGCATTTTTGTGTTCATGTTCTCCAATTCTCACAATATGTAATTACTTTATGGGCTTTCTGAAGTAATTGTGATATCTGTTTGGTAGTAATAATAGAAGAAAGAAAAATGGATTTGACTACTTGCTCCTTATCATTTAATTCTACTCATGTGAATGTTGTTATCACATTGTTTAAGAGCATGATTTTACTTTTGTAAGTAAAGATTCTACGTGTCGAATAAAGGCCATTCTTCTCTTTCTTTTGATCTTATAATTAATATTTTATATTTAATCTTTCGTTACCAGTAATTTGGCCAATATTTGAGCACATATAGTTTTTACCTTTGTTGTAAGTAGATGCTCCTACTATGTTGTACCCACTGAGGCTGTTGTTTTTTTTTTTTTTTAAATTAGCTTATGTTCTAATTTTTAATCACTATAATTTGCATCAGTCCTCTAACATGGTGTATAGTATATTAGTGGCAGCACCTTACCCCCATATCAGGTTTATAAACATTAAAACTATGTAAACATTGGCGATTTGAAAGGAGTGGCCGCGAGTTTTTATTGCCATGTTCTTTTCTCCGGCTCTACCTATTGTTTGCGAACATGGCATAAATGTACATGTAGAATCTTGACCTGTCACAAGAGATGTATTGCATCCTAAGTGAATAAAGAATTTTGAATTTTGAATTTTAAGTAATTAAATAAATCCATTATTTTTACATGAATCAACTATACGCAAAATTGTCAGAATCTCATCTTTCTAATGCCATTCAGTGGAACTTGATCGGACTTATACAACGCGACATACAGATCACTAAGTCCATTTATTAGAAAAATAATCTATTTCTTTCTACTACACCTATCAATACTCAAAGATACTTAAAGTTCTACTATATTTAGTGCGTTTCTTGAGTTCTCCATTAAACAAAGGAATCAGTAAGTATTTATTATCGCACATAATATACACATAAAAATTCATGGAAGCAGAAAATTTACTGGCTTATTAGACGATGTCGAACACGTTTTGGAAATCGAGAAATGAAAATTACATGTTATTAACAGACATCAACACTGTACGGTGGTTTTAACACAAAAGATAAACATAACGAATTAAATAGGGCCTCATTATACACACATTTTGGTTAAAAGTTAGGTTATTTCGGCGCGGTAGGGTTATCTCGATCAAAGATCAGTTGATCGCCACTCGAGATTATTTTGTTCTGCCATATGAATTCTGAAGTGTGTTATTGATGGCATTTAATAAGCAATGCAAGGTGTTTGAACGAACGTTGTATTAAACTGATTTATTGTTGTACATAGAATGCCATCTTATTTCAAGTTTCAGTATGTAATGCGGAGCACGTTTTTTGGTTTATGGGTACTGTTCTTTAATGTAACGATTCAGTGTAAGATAGGACACAGAGGAAAATAAAAAGAGTACTTTTAATATCGTCATCCAGTTGTACTGAATATATATTATGTTTTAATGATATTACACCTTATGAACTTTCATATTAGTGCCTAAGGTGTAATATACTAGAACAATTTTGTAATTTATATACATAAAATATATTGTAGTAATAAATACTAACAGTAGTAACGTTATGAGTTGTTGATGAACAGTCATCAACAACTCATAACGTCGCACTGGGTTCGGTTCTCCTCTCCGGGGAAGTCAGGTTAAGGCCATGTGTTCCCCCGCTGCCTTACTACGGGTAGGGAATTGGCAAGACCTTGTGGCTACATAATCTTCACGTTGGATGTTTTTAAGCCGCCGGAAGGCCGAAGTTTCACGATTGTTATCTTATGATAACAACAAATACTGTTATTGTAATAAAATTGATCCAGTCTTAGAAATATAGTAATATTTTTGACTTTAAATCATTACAAATCACTGACCGTATCCTTTTGACGATGATACAAGATTTCAGGCAAGAAAATATGAATTAACATAGGAAAAAAATAGTCGAATTGAGAGATTCCTCCGTTTTTGATGTCGATTAAAATTAGAGTCATATTTTGTAGGTTGTGGGCATGGTGAGATAATAATTGACCTGCGCTCTTAATTCGAGATTTATGAATATAAATGAAAACGATAATTAAATATGAGCGTTAGTTATGACCATAGAGTCATTCACAAAGTCATTCGATGCTACCTAGATCGCTACGAAGTTACGTTTCATTTCTTGACATCCTTATTTATATGAGGTATAACAAACATCGAAACAATTCATAATAATTCGTTAAATTACTAAACTGAATTCTAAGACAGTTAAAACAAGATTTAAAATTGAATAGACACTAACACTGATATCTACTTTGAATTCGTATTCTAAGTAACAGTTTATGATAGTTGGATAGTTTCCATACAAATAAGTAGTTCAAGGTATTGTTTATTACTAGGTGATAAACTTAGAATACATAGAAACAAAGTAACATTTCACTGTACTGTTACTACTACTTTTTACCACGATAACTGTCACACACGCGAGCGAAGCCGGGCAACGCTAGAATTGTATATTTTTAACTGTGTAACCTGTATTCAGTTACCATGACATATAAATTGTACTTACTAATCTATAGAAATATTAAATAGATGTAAATGTTCTGAATTTGTAAGGTTGTGAGTTTGTGCCGTTGTAAGGGGTAATGTCAGGATCTACTAACCAATATTGAAAATTGTTTTATAAAATAGAAAACCACATTAATACATTTTATAAATTTTGTCTTGAAATTGTTTATTACCTAATATCAACATCATTGAGAAACAAAATCCATGAAAATCACGATCAACTCAATCGAATGCACTGATAACTCGAAATTACAAGTCCAAAAAGCGGTATCAACATCACAAAAAGGCAATAAAACAGCGTGAAATGCTATGAGAGCATTAATTCGATTATCAGATTGAGGTGCAAAGCGAGTTTCGATGTTTATCTAGTATAAAGAGGCGCTATAAGAAATTATTTTACAGCAGTGAAATAATAAAAACACTTATTAGCAGTCATTAAGACCCGCCTCCGCGATTGAGGGTTAGATAGGGAGGTGCGAAGTTTATTTTGTGTAATAACAGACCAGTTGTCTATTTATCGGAACGTTTTGGATGAGCGTCATTGTGATAGTTTTTAGGTTCACCGTAACTTTATCTATGTAAATATCGACGCCACTATCATACCATGTCATTATAACACCTTACATTTTGTTTTTTTTTAATATAATTGTTTTGTAGATAGGTGAAGGGGGAATACCGTTAATGTTGGCACCTTATGAAAAGCAGCAAATCAAGTTCAAGATGTTTTTTAAGACTACATGAAATGCTTTGTTTGTTCATATATTATAAGACTGCCTCGGTAGTGCAGTGATAGTGTATGCGACTGTTGTGCTTGAGGTCTCTGGTTCAAATCCTGTACTAATGGTTTGTAAGAACTACAGATATTTATTTCGGAGTTAGGGTGTTTCTATACATACGTACATATGTACGAATACATATTAAATACCGTACCGGCTAATTTCTGGAAGAGACAGTCAAACAAAAAATTTAAAACTAGTTTTTTTGATGTAAGTACCACAATAATATACACTTTCGTATGCATTTAGTGGGAGAGGAATGGGAGAGGCCTATGTCCAGCAGTGGACTGAGATAGGCTGATGAAGATGATGATGATGATGATGCATTTAGTAAGAAACTGTTCATTTATTGTTACTAACAGACCCCTAAAATTTATTTCTTTTTATAGATTGTATATTTTAGTAGTATACTAGTAATAAACGTAACACGTGGACAAAAAATACCTTACTTAATAATGTCTACTTTATTTTAATAAACAACCTTCACCACCTGTCAATCACTTACAAATAATTGTAGCCTCCAGCCGAACACACCACCTATTGTTGTAGAATCAACATTATACCTGCCAAATGTTCTTTTATAATAAGATTCATGTTATCATTAACCTTACAAAAGGCTCTTTACCACATAACCCAGGTTACTAAAAAATATACAATTAAAACCGCAAACAACGGTCTTTCTCCCAGTTAATAGTTGGTTAATATGACACTCATTTGGCTAGTGGAAACCAAAATAATAACGGGTTGAATAGTAATTTAGTACCACTTATTAAGAACAACGATATGTGGTATTTTTCTTTTGTTGCATGAGAGATGCTTTTTTGGTATTGATAATAAAAACGGCTTAGTGATGAGAACCGATTCATATTCAAGATCAAAGTACGCGATCTACTCCGGAATGAATTGGCAGAACAATCACAACGTTGGTACCCGACTGAGTACTTATATATTATATTTAATTTATGTATAACTATTCTATATATGTATGTTTATGTGTGTATGTATTAGTTATGTATTTTGATTTCTATGTGTACATAGTTAATATCTAGTTGTGTATTTGTATATATTAATTATAATACGTAATGTCATCATCAATATAAAATATAACACCTGTTTTACAGTTACTATATCTAATTCTATTATTTACTCTAGTTTTGCACCCACCGTATCATACTTCTATATCACCCTAAGGTTGACTGGTAGAGAATGCCTCATGGCATTAAGTCCGCCTTTGTACAACATGTGCAGTAAGTTTAAAAAAATAAATAAAATAGGCTCAACTTGCTTGATAGCCTTTGGTTGTTGGCAATCAAAATCATAAATAAAAAATAGAACGATATAATTACAACTACTTGAATAAAAAGCAGTGTTGGTTCACAGATATTAAATCTTATTGAAGAGTAGATTGTGCAGGCCGTCCTTAAAAACAACCGTTTTTGGGACGTGTAACTTAGAAACTCTGAAATACACACGTGAACAAATCATCCTAATTAATTTGAGTGCCAATTATAGTTAAGTTTTTATTCTAATGTTCTATGAGGAGTTAAATTAAAGGGTATGAGGCGGACTGTGGCGGGCTGCTGGTTATTTTCACAATAACATAAACCGCAAATTATTGGACGACGCAAGAAAGACGTTTAAAAGTATCATAAACTATAGTCCTGTCTTAAACAAAATCAGAACTTTACACCTGAAATTTTACAAATACCTAGATCTATGTAACACACTCTGATTAGGTCCATAAACCTAAGTACACCCACGAAAAGTGACTGGTGGTCCATTCGTTGTCAGGATTGTGTAAATATTAGATACTGTGTCTACGGCTAATTGCAGTAATAGATCTGCTAAGATTTACTACTGACAGGTAACAGGATCTCTACCCACGCCCTTGTCAAAACATGCGATAAAAAATAACTTCTGAT
Source organism: Phragmatobia fuliginosa (assembly GCA_932526445.1). Classification (NCBI taxonomy): domain Eukaryota; kingdom Metazoa; phylum Arthropoda; class Insecta; order Lepidoptera; family Erebidae; genus Phragmatobia; species Phragmatobia fuliginosa. Next base: position 8,493,521 of record OW052071.1, on the reverse strand, counting down.
AATACAGGAATATTATATACTAGTTGTGATTGCTAGTTTAGTGTCATAATAGTAGGAGAAATGATTTAGGTATTATTTGGTAGAATACCCAAAGAACTAAAAGATGGACGCTTAGCGAATACATCTCCACATCATCATCGCATTGACTGTACGGTTGGTCTAGTAAACACTTAGTAACTAAAACTTAGATAGTAATCCTCACTAGACTCTGTGGAGACACGGGTATCGTGTCCCTCCAACACAAAGGGAGGATCCTCCGACCAGACGAGGTGATCATTCCTGGTAGGCCACTGCCCATCAGTTGATGTTGGGATGTTGGATGTATGATAATCGGCGCGAAAATTTCTCTATCGAGATTCAGGATTAGTAGTTACTTCGTATAGTTCATTTCCGTGTTTCTTAGTGGTTCAGTGTTTCTTTGGTAGATGGCTCTGTTGTGTTTATTTTTCGCCGCGCTGTATGAGGCAGTCGCCACAATTGCTACTAAAGTTTTTTTCTATACAGAAGTTATATATTTATTACGTTTATAAAAAAAGACTAATCATGACACGACAAGTGTATTTCATGTTATTTTGTATTTAACAACATCATCTATCGGATTTCTGGTTTAGAATTGAATAGACAGCAACTTGTCAACTTGTTTCAGATACAGTAAACCTACACAACACAAGCTTCAACGAGATGATTGGTAAATTGATAAAGCAAAAACACTTATTTAAAAGTAAATGGGTTTAAAGAACATACTAACCCACATAAATACGTGAAAACAACCCACGGCTACCATATTTGTTAATTTATCTTGATAACAAGTAATATTTTACGTTTAAATTATCAACTCGTCAAATAATTTCTTGAAGAATCAAAACATAAATATCGTAAACAATTTTTTTAAACATGTTTTGAAATTATATTAACTCATATAAAATCATGCTGTGGGCTGAAATGCCTATTTAATTACTAGACTTCATGCAAATTGTTAATTTTCACTGCAGTTATATCTCCTTGCGGTCTCACACACAATTCGCCGGAAGGTACAAACTCAATACCACATTGCGAATACATATGTTTTGTTAAAACTAGAAGTGACACTTTAATTAAAAGTATGAAATTAGACTTCGACCTTAATTTTATTGCCTGAAATATATGTTTTACCTAGATCAGGCAGCTCGTTAATTTTAAATATAAAAAATACTATAATAAAAAAAGTAAGAACGCTCACAATTAACTGAACATTCTTGTTGTTCCTCTCCAATTACTGAAGATTGGACATCAGCCTTGAAAACCTCGCTTTGTCCCTGGCGAGGTGAAACAGTTCCGCGGCGCTCTTGACTCCGGTCCACTCGCGGATGTTTCACACACACGAACTGAACATAGGTACACTTATCTCTGTGTTGTATAGTCTGAACTGTTGATGTGATGGCCAAACCGTACTTAATGTCCTTATATTACGGTGTATGTATTAGGGAGGTTAAATAAGGCTTGACCACAACAACAATAGACGAGACAAAATAAGGACACTTAAATGGACTATCATGTAAAACAACAATATAGATTATTCTGGAAACGCAGATGTAGCTATAAAATATTTACGACGTAGCTTGTTTTATTAATGTACTTATAATCCATTTATTTTTTATTAATTTACAAATACATATTTTAAAATAAGTACTTTTTAGTACGCATATTTGTATTAGAAATAATAAATACATACTTATTTAACTACTAATACTCGTTGGGAATCATCCACAATGAAGAGAGGTAATCTTAAAAGGTTTCACTTCCAGTTCTCTGGATCCGCGTATTAACAAACCTTACATTGAGCACTTGGAGCTACAATTAGCCGTTTTGTAGTCGATGTATGCCTCAATTAAGTCTTCTGAGAGGTCGGACAAGGCTCGCAATGCACGTGAGTTTAAACAGTTTGTTTCCTTTGTGCGCTAAATATCGTTAATTTACAATGTAGACAGACACGTTGCTTTATAATAATGAACTGGGAAATATCAATATTCTGTTCATTAATGTATCAACAAGTACCGTAAATTTTACTCGAAATTTTGATTTTTTTTTAAATCCGTCTCTGTGTCAACATATTATTGTGAAAATTTAATTCATTAAGAAACTGAAATCATGACCCGGCTTCATTTAATACATTTTGCGGACATTGCTGGTGCTCTAGAGGTGACTGACCCCAATAATTTAATAGGAAAACATAGGATCAAAGCCTACCCAGGATATTGTGTAATCAGAATGATAGTTTTATCTGTATCTGGTGGTGATTTAAATATGATATCTGTGTTTTTTTGTCAATTTCAGCTTGCCAGATAGAAAGCTTGAATAGAATCCAAGAGTTGTGATCACCATACTCATTTTAAATATAGAAAATGTAGCATGGGGACTTGCACTATAGCGACCTATTGAAATGCTCTGCAGCATCAGGTCCCCGGTCTCGCACTCACCAATGATACATACGACAGTACGAATGCTGACATTTTAGATTGGTCTTCAGGTTACCATAGAACGGGCTCTGCCTGGTTAGGATCAGTTGACTGAGTGTGAGGTTTGTAAAGTTATTACTATTATTATCAAATAGAAACTTCGGTAACCACTTTTATCAAGAAAGTTCGCATATTAAAATAACATAAAAGTTCAGGACTTAAAATTCGTTATATAAATAATTATATTACACGCAATTCCACGGTTCAAGTCATTTACTCATTTAATACACAACCCTAAAACAATCTAAGAATACAAATTGTACCAATTAAATGCAATAAAATGTAAAGTAGATACAATAAAACAAACAAATTATAAATGCATTACCCACTCATAGTAGGATACATTAAAATTCTATTGTAATTTATCAAGAAATACGCCTTCCCCTACCTCTAGTGTAGAACCACCTTTATTTTTACATATTTAAAAAAGTAACTATTTACGAAAATGCATCTAATGATTATTGGCTTAATGGTGATAATGGCATGTACTTAATTAGGCAAGTACGTATTCAAAGGAATGTTTATCAAGTGTAATTGATGTAAATTTTAATTAAGCACAAGTAGGAGGTATACATAGCTATTTTATAAGTAAATAGCACATGCTTAACGATAACATAATTCATGTAATGTCATGCAAGCCCTGCCTTCTAAAATTATAAGGCAGGGCTTGCGTCTGTCTGTCCGTTTAGACTAGCTTCGTCCCGCGTCGTCTCTCGCGGTGGTACAACATCGACCGTGGGTAATACTAAGGGTAATAATATTTTATGTATAATATTATATTATTGACATACTATTACCTGCCAGCATAGCTTAGTAGTTTAAGCGGTCGCCACGGTGCTTCCCACTTCGCTAAGTGTTGTGTGTTCAAATCCAATATGTGACAGCACTTAATGTGATCCATAAACTGTTCTTTTGACTCTGGTATTTGTGTCCGTTTCATGTATGTTTGTAAAGTCTCTCGTGACACAGGATCTATATTTATTACGAAAAGGGACTTTAAAAAACAGAGATGAAACAAGAAGACTATTATTGGTCTAGTGGTTAGCGTATGCGGCTGCTGATCAAGAGGTCTCGGGTTCGATTCCCGGGTCAGACCAAATATTTGTGTGATCCACAAATATTTGTTTCGGAGTCTGGGTGTTTTTCTATGTATAATATGTATGTATTTACAAAAAAAAAATATGTTTATGTATTTCTATCAGTTGTTTAGTACCCATAACACAAGCTCTGCTTACTTTGGGACTAGATGATGTGTGTGAGTTGTCCAAATATTTATTTATTATTTTATTATTATTATGATTAACCTTTTTTCAAGAACCATTATACAATTCATAGATGTACTGAAATTAATTTGACTGTACTATTTTAAAATGTTAGCGTAAGTCCATCTTCAAATTTATTAACCAACAGTTTAGTTTTAACGGATCTCATCCAGAATTAGACTACTACGCACAAATTGAATTAACAAGAATTGCTCAGCGGACATCTTAAGCACGTGTGAACAGCTAGACAAAGGTAATTAAGGGCTTTCATCTCAGATCGAGGTCATAACACGTGTGCTATAGAAGGGTTAAACATTGTAGAACTAAATGGGCTGGGATTTAATAGCAACATGCTGTATAATTACTGTATTACTTAATAATAAGGAATGTTTTGTCTACAGAGTTATGAAGGTCAGTGGTGTTGATAGGGTTCGCTTTGTTAGAAAGAAGTTAAGATATAATAAAAAGGTAGAACTTTTGTTATTGAAAGTAAAGGGTACATTGTAATATATGGTTGTATTCATCATTCGTTTGTTGTCTACTCTTTAGTTGTACTATCATTTAAATAATAAGGGTCAACCAATTCGTAAATCCCTACCAACTTTGTCTATTACTTTACGGCTATTATTACTTCTCGGCTAAAACGTTAAACCAATTTGATGATAGATTGAACCTTGGATGACATAGGCTACTTTTTGTCGTGGCAACCGACATACACGCACTTAAATCTTCTGAAAAAGTAAGTAATAAATAATAATATAAATTGCAAAGAAATTGCATGGCATACACTCAAAAGTTACACAAAAAAATCGGTTGTCTGTAAAGTCGGTTTACTGACGATAGTTGAACGTGACAACGTCCTAAAAATACTGATTGTGCCTCTTTGTCGCTCGTTCCGCGCTCTCGCTTGCACTTCAAGCCTTAAACGGAACGCCTCAGAGCGAGGTAACGCCGCATGAGTCATGTTTTTTCGTGCGTGCAGCCGGCTCCATCGAATTATAAGACGTTGTCACGTCAAAAGTAACTTTATCAGTATATATATCAATGAAAGAATTGTATTCCAAGTGATTAAGTAATTATTAAAAGTTGCTAACAGTTTTGAATGCAAACATAGTATAGATACTAATATTATTAATTCGATGGTATAGTATTGGTCTGTCTATTTATTAAGCTTTAATTACCAAACCGCTGCACCATTTCAATGAATTTTGTCATGGTGATACTTTAATTTTATTGTAAGTCCTATGTCCTTCCAAGAACAAAGGCTTCTTATTACCGTGGTAACCGACGTACATGCGGAACCGCGGGGATGAACTAGTTTAGTATAAAAATATAGTATTTAGGTATGTGTGTGTGCAGTGCAGTGCGAAATATTTTAATTTAACGTCATTTGTATTTTAAAGTCCACATTTAAAACAGATACTAGGTACGTAAAAGTTCAATTAATGTTCATATCAAGGACAGAGTTTTAAATTGAAAAGGAAGCAGTAATCATAATTAAAACGGCAAACAGGCCATCGACCCATGTCGGTGGACCCTCACAATTATGTCCATGGAGTGACGAGGGCTTCCTTCCTTGTGGCTACGGGGTAAGGCAGAAGCGAACAGCGAAGCTTGTAAGAGATATTGCGTCTATTCTTCACCAAATTTCAAGTAAATTATTTATCTCTTATATTACGGTTAGTTTAGAATATTAGTACTGGTAAGATTATAAATAACAGATATGATCCCTTGAACATTTTGTTTTAATTTGGGGTCTAAAGTTTAATATGTTTTACAAACACTACGAAGTCTTAACTGCTTATTATCTTAATTTAAAATTCCATTTCTTAGGGGTCCCTTTTTTAGAGTTTCAGACCTATAAACGAAAAATATTTTTCTATTCATTATACTAATAGAAATTTATTTTAGAAAACGTTTGTTGATAATAGGATAGTTTTATTGTAGCATTGCTATTTTATAGGGCTAAATTGTTTCACTTATAAAAGGATTTTAAAGTATTTGAACGAAAAACGTATGTAAATAAAGTTCTGTTATATACTCGCGTTCCTCTTCTATTCTAAATCTATAAGTTAGTGTTTATAACGCAAGTGTTAAATTTAGATTATTCAGTATACTAAAGTGATACTTTGATTTATTGATTTGATATGATTATGACTCATAATCTTAAACAATCCACCATAGTGCTTTGATTCTAGCTAAGATCTTTGTTTATTTTCATATTTAAAAAGATTGAAAATTGAAGAATATAAATTGTTCTTTATACAGCAAATAAGAATAAACAATAAGAGTGTTGATAGCTAAGTGTACACTGAAGTATCTAATATATGAAGCTCGTGGAAGGAAAATTCGGTACACAATTATTCTGATTTACAGACACATAAATAACCATTATAAAAGTATGTTAATTATAATAAATGGGCTATATATTTAACACTTACTCAACAGATCAAAGATTTGATACCCTTTGATAAGTTTTACGAGTATTTAACAATAACAGTAATGTTTAATTTTGCGCTTTAAATTTGTTATTAGCACTCACTTTTGCGAGATATTTTACTTTTTGTGCTATTATGCAAAGACTTCAATTTTGAACTGTACCTTTTATTTTGAATTAAGAATCTGAAGAAAATAATATAGTAGTATCTGAGATGTCACTAATAATAATGTGTATTTAATTGACTTCAACTACATGAACGGTATTTTAAAATAATAATAAATAAATATTTTGGACAACTACACAAACGTCATCTAGTCCCAAACTAAGCAGAGCTTGTATTATGGGTACTAATCAACTGATATAAATACATAGACATACATATTTTTTGTAAATACATACATATTATACATAGAAAACACCCAGACTCCAAAACAAATATTTGTGAATCACACAAATATTTAGCCCGACCCAGGAATCGAACTTGAGACCTCTTGATCAGCAGCCGCATACATCTTCATACACTATAGATCCATATAAACCTTTCATTTGAATCACTCTTAGTTAAAAACCGTATTTAAATACGTTGGGAATTTTGTAATTTACAAGATTAAGAGGAATAATTAATACAATTTTTTAAGAACACAGAAATAAACAGTTGTGAAATCATACTTCAATACTTAATTGTATAGATTCAATAGTAATTCTGTTTATCTGTTACTCTTCCAAGGCTAAACTGCTGCACCGCTTTCAATGAAATTTGTTATTAAGGCTGATTAATCAAGAAGGACATACGCTACTCTACGCAAGCGAAGACATGGGCAAAAGCTAACATTAAACATGTATGTCAAGCCATTTAAAAATAATGTGGCATTTGAAACCGTAATTGAAACATCGTGTAATTCCGTTCCAACAATTTTCTATTGTCCATTGATTTGGTTAATAACTTGTATGTCAGTATTTATTTTGTTCGCAATTATTTATTATTTGATGCCGAGTAAGTAGGTGGGCACGGTAATGATTCCAATTTAATTGTAGATGTGGTTTCGTGTTCATAGTAGCGGACTATGGCATGTAAGAATATTTTTTTAATAAAATAACGTACTACGAAGCTACCCTGAGGTGTACCTCAGTTATGGGGTACGGCATGGGGGACTCCAGAAGCCGCTAATACGTGCCCGAAGCTCCTCCTGACTGCCGAGGAAGGACCCCGCGGGGTTTAGTGGGTATACCAAATTTGGGAGTCCTTCACACGATCTTCGGTATTCCCATAGAGAAAATAGAAAGGCATTCCCCACTTTGAAAAATAGAAAATGGTGCTACGAAGCTTACTACTCTTTTGTTAAATATCACAATCAAGACGTTTAATTCATCAACAACCAAAAATGACCCACTGGTAGGCTCGTATCTCCTCTCAGGACAGGGTTAAGGCCTTATGTCCCCACGCCGTGCAAGTGCGGGTTGGGAACTTGGGTGACAATAAATTACTCACAGAAAAATAATATTTCGTTTACAAAACTACTGTTGAAATAAACAAACAATCAAACAACAATTTCTTATGCCACGTATATATTACATCGGTACATACTTAACCAAAAATATTTTTTTTACATCATTGTAACTTATGATTGAGTAAACAAAAAATATATACCATCTCTACTAATACAATAAATTCGAAATTAACTCTGTCTGTCTGTTTGTTACGTTTTCACGCCTAAACCGCTGAACCGACTTTGATGAATTTTGGTATAGAGATACATGGGACCTCGGGAAAGGACATGGGCTACTTTTTACCGCGAAAATCGACACACTCGCGGGCGGAGCCGCGGGCTAAAACTAGTATTAATATATTATGAAAAAAAAAGGTAATAAATATAGTTTATTTTAATCGGTAATTAAACATGGACATACTTAAAAAACACATATAGTGTAACAAAGATTTAAGTGGGTAAACAATAATAAATTGTTATAAGCAATATTAAGCAAATAATCAATAAGAACCTTGGGTAACTAAAAATGTATTGTTTCTCGTACTTTTATCACGTGTAAAAATTTAGAGCACAACATTTAGAATCCATATAAATATTTCTCGTTTTTGGGAATCGAACTCGACTGTTTATAGTTACCTCTCACCACGCCCAATAACAATAAAAAACGTTGCCTAAGAATTAATATGCGGCACACATATCACAATATGAACATAGCCCGGGAGCTGTCTACCTCGGTAGCGTCATTACTCGTTTTGTTAATACCGCATCGCTCTTTTGTTATTTTGACACAGGAAGTTATTAAAGCAATTAACTGGGGTACAGCTCTTGGGCTATTATCATCTCTAGAGTGACGTGTTAATGCCCACCGCTAGTGATGGTACAATCGAATTTCTTGAGTTAATCGATGAAGCGTTTCATGTTGTGATTGATGTTTTAAAGTTTATTTAAAACAATAAGAAATAAACTGATTCATATTATTTAAAGCTTTTTTTATTGATTTCATTAATGATTTACTAATGACTTGCACGACTTAGGTACTTAATATTTTAGGAATTGTTAAGTATTACTTATAAGATTTAATTTATTCTGTATCTCTTACTTTGTTAAGTTACAGTATTTTTATTGCTGTTAACAAACCTAAAGCTATGAGTCATGTTAAACCATATTAATCTTTAGTATTTAGGCTTAATAAATTTATTTAATATTAAACCTAAAAATATAGTCAGTGAGTGTTTTTCCATAGTTGACTACTTAAGTTGAATGAAAAGAAATGTAATCTACTCGTAGGTACTACTGTATTAAAAATGGTAATGTGAAGCTTTTCAAATCGGTTTAATACTATAAAATTATTGACAAAGAAAAAAATATTACTCTTTATTACTGCACATTACCTACTTTGTTACATCAGTTAACATATAAAATAATTACGTAGCGATACATCACTAGACTCATTTCAAATTATATCGGTTCTTTAATTTTCAATCGAAACGAAAGCTACCGTTCAATCACAATGCACTCTCTCATACACTATGGACATAATTGATAGTCCTACAGCCTTAACAATAGTGAAATCATTTAGCGGCTACATTCTAATTTGAACTTTATTCAACGGTCTTATAGTTGTGATTTAAATGAGGAAAATGGGACGGTAGTATTCAAAAAGTAACAACTAAGCTTAAGTTGCGTGGCTCCTGTACTTACTCAGTCTAATTTCTAAGAAGTCGTTATTATTGTTTCTCATGATTAAATTTCTTTTTTGCTCACAATGGAATCACGAAGTGTTCCGTTTATTTTGTGTGTGGGATGTTATTATGTTGTTTCATTTGACATTTTTTCGTCTTAAAAAACTGGGATAGATAATATTTTAAACATTGTGTGAGTTCACAAAATTTTTAAATTTACATTTCATAATCATAGGGCAAGAGAAGTGTGTCTATGTACCTGCGATACCCTTATTGATATTTTATGAATCTAGTGTTAAAAACGGTAATACAACAATACTGACAATAATAAAAAAAATATTATTCATTGCATTTGCATTGCGTGTTTGCGAAAATTATTTCCCTAAAGAACACAAATTTACATCTAATTGTTAAGCGATAATTTAATTTATTAATACAAGCTTGAACAATTTAGAAAAGTCAAGACAGAAGTAAAGGTCAGTCATTTTTCTAACATCGGTTCTGTGAAGTAGAAACTTTAAATAAATTTGTCAGGCATGTCGTATCGTCTCTATTCTAAATTAATGGTTTGGTCTCTTTATTATAAAATCATGAAATAACATATCACGTTTTGCTGGAGCAAAACCGACTGACAATAAAAAAAAACAAAACCATGTAACCCTAGAAACTAAACAAAGAATCAGCACCTAAATACTCGTGAGAATCCAACACGTGTTACATGAACAAAGAAAGCAAGGTGTCAATTAAACCTATTTGCTTTTTTTCCTCCAGTAACGAAGCGTAATGCAATTATTTGTAATAACAGGATGAGAGTACGCGACAACGACGCGACCGCGACGCCCCGTAATCACTCACACAATTAAAATGTCATTACCTTCACGACTTCTTTCACCTAACCAATGTTGCTTTAATTATGTCATGATAAAAAAAAATAACAAAAAAAAGAATATTGAAAAAGCCACAGTTGATGTTACCTAGCAGTGCTATGAAACAAATGATTCAAGAGAAGAATTGGTGATTACAATAGCGGACTGTGTAACGGTAATAATTTTCATTTAGTTACTAGCCTGCTATGATTAACTTCTTTTAATTTTCTATATCACTGACGTGTAATAATTGAAGCGTATTTTATTCGGCTATAATTACGATTTCTCAAATAACACTTTAGTATGGCTGATTACATTTAGATATATATTTTCAAATAAAATTAAAATTAGTATTGAATTAAAAACATACTTATAAAAGAACTTAAGCATTTTAATAAATGAAATTATCTAGAACATTCTAATCTTTTCTTCCTGTTCTGAAAAAAATGATGTAATCAGAATAAAAATTATTTAAGCGTATTGCTTAACTATTTTTTTTATTATACACTTAAGCTAGAAGTTCTGGTAAGATACGTGAATTCATGACTTGCTTATATTTTTCTTTATGATAATATTTTTTTTTATATAAAGTTTGTTTTTTGGACGATAAGTCGAGGACGGACGGATGGACGGACAGACGGACGGACGGACAGACGGACGGACGGACAGACGGACATGACCAATCTATGAGGGTTCCGAGTCATAAACTTCGGAACCCTAAAAATTGTAAGAAAAATAGACGGATTTATAGAATTAGTCCTTTTTGTAATTTTTACTTACCAGTATAAAAAACACGAAATGTGAATAGTTAGTTGGTCAATAGGGCACTGATCCGGACAGGTCAGCCATAGTCCGTGAATTCTACACCCATCCAGGGCAAAATAATTGCTTGATGAGAACCAAACTCCGAAACAAATAATTGTAGGTCATACAAACACATTGGGTTAGACCCGAGTCGAATCGAACTCGAGACCTCAAGCACATAACTACTGCGTCAATAAGGCAATTTAAAAATAATTAAAATTGTTTAAATAGATGGCTTCACATAGTATAGGCTATACCTAATTTGAATTAGGTGACGTCTTATGGGCCCGGTAAACGATCAAATTTGTTTGACAAATTTACGTGTTTGTCAAATTATTTGATAGTGTGCTGCTGTGTTTCACGCGTTTGTCAAACAAGTTTGATCGTTTACAGGGCTCTTTGATGTAAACGTAAAGTTTGACCAACAAATTTTTCAAACAAATTTGATCGTTTACCGGGCCCTTTACTTGCGCGGATTTGACAAGTTATTACAAGTCATTATTTTAACAATTATTATGAGAAACTCAATTCTAAACATGCCAACAACAACTGGTGTTCTTCACAACCTGTGAGTTGAGAAAGAGTGGTTTAAATTACTCGTCCAATTAACTTAATACGAGGAAGTGTGTAGTGGTGTGACATAATGTTATAGGAATTATACCCTTTCTGTAATTACGTAGCGTTGTTAACCCCTTAGCATCTGTCAGCGATAGTAATGATGTCTGCTGTGAACTTCGCTTGGACTAATACGTTTTTAAATATAGATTTGAGTGTTAAGCCTTTTGTTTTACTGTGTTATATTCTAGGAGAAGGAATCTGTAATGGTTGGTTATATACGTATTTTTTTATAATTTTGTTGATAGAATTAAATGAAAAGCTGTTAATTTGAATTTACAGATACTTCAATTTTATTTATAAATATGTATTTTTGAAAATGTACGTATGCTCGTTAGCTCCAAATATAATAAAAAAACTCAATAAATAATACTTACATCTAAGATGTAAATAATTATTTTCAAATTAAATATCGGAATATATCCGAATAATATCCGATTCAAAAGCAACAAAATACCGCGGGGCGTAGCTAGTTGATACTATTTCTTTAAATCCATCATTTATATAATGGCATTTCGATTCATGGTCTGTCTCTATACGAAGTATCTTTAAAACTAAGAATGGCTGTTTAAAACTAGAGTAAATGGCTTGATTCCAAGGTCACTGTATCCTCACCCTCTCTCCGGACTTCAGATACCCCCAGAACATGCCGTCGTATTTTGTCCAATTCCACCTCCAATTCGGTCAGATGTTCGTTGAGTCTAAGAGTTCGTCTATTGTACGTAGGCAAGGTCAATTCGCTGCATGTGTGGGAACCGTCCATAGCCCGTGGATTCTTAACACCCCATGCCCCACCGACGCTATGACCGCTACTGTAGCCAAGCCTGGCGAAGCGACCGGGAACTAGGGGCGTTTACTAAAATATTTCAAAATTTCTTCTCGTCAGAGGTTGATGAATATCAACTTAAAATTCCATTACAAATGTGTCATTTAATAATATATAAATGTACTTTAATCCTTAAAGTTTTTTTTTATATTTCTAATTTATAAACTGTCATATTTCGCTAAGTTCAAAAATGACAGTTCAATTTAAACATGAATTTGTAACTCCAGGCTATCCAATACATAGCCATATTAATTTTAATACTACGTAGATTATATTACTAGCTGACCCAAATTTGTTTCCCATTAAAAAGGTTATAGTGAACGAACCTTAAAAGGTAATATATAATACATAGACTATAGCCTTAAACTGGATTTTTTTTCTTAATCGGACTGGTAGTTCCTGACATTAGCGTATTTAACCAAACAAACAAACTCTTTAGCTTTATATATTAATATAGATATAATACAGTTGAAAGATAATGATAAATAATATTTAACTTATAATTTCTTAGGGACCCTTTTCTACTGTAGAAAATATGATTGCCAACATATTATTCATCTTCAGTCAATAACGAGATAATCTCAAACCGGACAGATTATGTTTGTCACACTCAGACTCTTCACACACGAAGGGCAGTTGAGTTTACATAAGTAATTAGCCGATGTCATACAGGAAGCGAGGGTGTTGACAGATTGCGGAACGAATTAGTTCCGTTTGTAACCGGCCTTATTTACTTACGTGCTACGCGCGTAGCAATCGTAGCAATGCGTAGCATATGTCTATGTTTTTAATTACTTTTCTTCTATGTTTTTTTGTGACAACGTTGTAAATACAAAAATGTATACTATTTTATATCAAAGCATTCAATATTGTAAGTAATTTAATGCTCCATAGAACACAGTTAACTTAAATAGAATTGTATCTTAAAGCTCTGTCAATATAATTCATACCGACATTCGACTACCTCGTTGGTCTAGTGGTAATCATATGCGACTGCTAATCAAGAGGTCTCGGGTTCGATTCTTGGGTCGAACCAAATGTTTGTGTGTTTCACAAATATTTGTTTCGGAGTTTTGGTGTTTTCTATGTATCATCTGTACGTATTTGCAAAAAAAAAAAAAGTATAATATGTATGTATTTTTATCAGTTGTCTAGTTTCCATAATACAAACTCTGCTTAGTTTGGAGACAAAATGGCACTGTGTCTAAGATGACCAAAATGCTTATTATTATTTATTTTACCCAATTTCAATATAAATTTCTACAACTCATTGAAAGGAGTACAGATGGAGGAGTAGCGATAGAGTAAAGAGAAGGGATAAATCTTGAAAAGACTTTTTTTTATTTTGTCTTTAGTGTACATACACAGATAATACAACACATACTGAATCTCTTATGTCGATTTTTACTGTCCTCATTGACACTAAGAAGATATCTAAAAACTGTACTGTACTCTAATTCTTCCTCTTACAAAACCAGATACGTAGTTATTTTTCTACTAAGGACTGCACAGCTAACACAAATATTAATGCGCGTTAGTTAAACTAATAGATGGCAACGTTGCATTATATATAATATATCGAACTAAAAAATAGGTGCATATCTATTTTTCAAATAAAACCTCAAACAATTTATATTAACGAAGTAGGTATTCATAGTTAGAGCGAATCCCCTAAGTCCCATAAATCTTGCGCACAAACAAATCAACCCAAATGAGACACAATGCCCAACAACAACAAATTATGAACGAACCTAATTTGCTAACTTTTTATATATTTTCCTCGGTCGCGTCTCTGGGCTATTAATATGAAGCCTTGTTTAATATCTGACATCTGTTACAAAAACTTTTATTATAAGACTAATCCATTGCACACATACACGCACACACTGAAACTTACTTTTTGCACACAAACACGCATAAAATTTACACACACATACACATCGACACTTAGTTTAGCCTCAAGCTGCCACATTGTAAGTAGCTGTCTTATTCAAAACGTCATTGTTACTTTTTATAGCTTAACATTTTATTTATGTCGCTAAAGTGATCATAAATTCAAATTACTTGCGTTTGAAGGACCATAAATTACATTAATTTTCCTTTTTTTAGCTAAAAATTAAATATTGTCTATAATCTGAATTCTACTTCTCGTAATGTTATAATGACACTCAAATAGGATTTCCCTTTTCTAAAGAGACAAAACCAAATGTATTCAAACATTTTATATTTTGATTACAATTCTGTGTTCATAAATCTTTATTACAATGATGTCAGATAATGTAATAATGCATGGTATGGTACGCGTTCCTATTTTATTCTATTTAGTCTAATAGCCGTTAGTATGTCTGTCCCACCCCAACACACTTACCTCACCACAACCCCGCCCGACGGGCGCCCACTCTCATCTGCTAGTTCTTAATTAAGTTAGCTTATATAACGAAAGATGGTCTCATTTAGATAACACCGTAACTTTCAGTCTACAAGCTCAACTTGGGCTACTTAGCGCGCTCGCTTAATGCTTCTGTAAACTTAGAAGCAACTTGGACGGTATCGTTTGCTTACTTAATTAGCGAAGTTTGGTCGTCTTTATGACGTGTAGCAGATGTGTTGTGACAATGACAGGGAAGGTTTAATGCACTTTTCTTATAACGTTTTACACTAATGTTCACACCGATCCTCTTAGCAACTAATTGTAACCTATTTTATTTGAAATGTTGACAATTTTATTTAAAAATTATAGTTTTAAAAAACTAAACAAACACGCTTTTAAACTAAAAAGTTGAAAATAATTTTAATGTAACAAAGCGTGGGACGATGTTATTAAAATATTTTCAGAAAGCACCCCACGCTTTGTTACATTAAAATTATTTTCTACTTTTTAGTTTAAAAGCGTTTGTTTAGTTTTCTAAAACAATTTTTTTTTCAGACTAAAAAAG
This sequence comes from Phragmatobia fuliginosa, assembly GCA_932526445.1. Taxonomy (NCBI): domain Eukaryota; kingdom Metazoa; phylum Arthropoda; class Insecta; order Lepidoptera; family Erebidae; genus Phragmatobia; species Phragmatobia fuliginosa. Next base: position 8,478,108 of record OW052071.1, on the reverse strand, counting down.
ATTTCTTTAAACATTTTTTTAAGTTTTTTTTCAAATTAGTGTATTGTCATTAGTCCTCGATAAATCTACAAAGTTGAAACGAAATCTGGCGGTTTGAAGTGGGTCAAAATCGCACCCAAAGGAGTCGGCTACAAACAAACATACAGGTGAAGTTAATATAAAGCCTGTAAAAACCTGTTTCTTGAGCACCAAGAAGTGAGTTTACCAATAAATTAAATATCCTTAAGAATGTCTATTCAATTTATTATATATTTCAAGAAAGTCCATGTCCAACCATACAAGGCTATTTATAAGTGCCAGTAAATCGAATTATTCTTTGACCCTCAAAACTAATTCTGTTACAAGGTTTAAACACAGAAAAATTACTATACACGTTAGTTGAAAATCTCTGTTATCTATCTTAAAAGTCTCATTCACAAAATTGACTTAGCTTCAATCGTCATTCAAACCACCTGGTGGTCGTTCCATCGCAGTTTTTATGACAAAAATTAACTAAATTTGTTATTAATATAAATTGACATTGGTATGCGGATACACTCAAATAATATTTTGCGTCGCATTATCAAATTAAAAATCAACTTTTGAAATCATCATTAATCATTTGAACACGTTAATTATAAGCGGTAAAGGTCATGCGATACCGCTAATTACAAACAAAGTAATAATGTTATCCAAAACATAAAAAGCGATTCAATGTATTAGTTAACGTCCAACAGTACTCTATGACTTTATTCATTGTAAAGTACTGCTCTTGTACTGTGTGTGATGTTAGCGTGATATTAAATTATCATCAACAGCCTTCAACAGTCCACTGCTGGACATAGGCCTCTTCTTAGGAAGGAGGTTTTGGCCTACTATACCACGCTGGCCTGACGGGTTGGTATAGAGATATTAAATAGCTTATTGTAAACCTGCATTTATTGTCACGTGAATTTTTGAAAATATTATTTAATGTATCTATCAGAACTACTAATAAAACATACATAATATGTTCTTACATATACAGAAGCCCATATAGCCAAGTGGCCTTAGGTGATTGGAAAAGTTCACCGAGGGTAAGCAACATGGGCGCGGTCAGTACCTAGATGGGTACCCGTTTGTCCGTTTGTGGCATGATATCTTATGAGCGTTTTCGTAATTCGGATTAAGCAGTCGGTTCCGGTTGTTATAATTAGATACCAGTAACATAGTTCGTAGCCTTGGGCGTCTAAAGAACATCCAATAGCAAGATTATGTAACCACAACGTGTCTTGTCAGTCCCCAACTAGTACTCTGCCAGCGTGGAGACATATGGCCATAATCCCCTCCTGAGAGGACACCCGAGCCAATCGGTGGGATGTGATGGGTTGTTGATGTTGATGGAACATAATATTTGTATTCTGTTTCAATAACTTTATATATATAATTCTTCTGTGAGTGTGTATGTCACTGAACTTCTCTCAAACGACTGGACCGATTTCGATGAAATTTTTTGTTTGTGTTCAAGGAGATCTGGGAATAGTTTAGATTCGCAATTGTACCCGGTAGGTGGCGCTGCGATCAAGTTCTGGAATTTTAAAGTTGGGCGGTACGAAGTTCGCTGGGTCAACTAGTAACTTATATTACGATAAATAAATAAAATTCATATTTAATTTTGATACACCAGACAATATATCTCTCCATCCCAATAATATCATAATCACAACTTATGCTAATAATGTTTTGATTGGGATTAGTCCTTGACCATAAAGCAGGCACCACACTTCGTTATTCGCTATTCGTTATTTGTCTACGCCGTATTCGCCCGAATATTTGTTATGCGCGCAAACAACAAACACGCCACCACACTTCGTACTGGTATATTTATATGTGTGTTGTAGAGATGTGTCATTGTCATTTTTATGGTGAACAAAACGAAACCATACGAACGAACGAAACATATTCTTTTAATTTCCTTTTTATTTTATTAAATTCACAGAAACAATACTTAAATGAAGTCTAATTATTTTGATCATATAATAAACTAATTTAATCGTTTAATCGATTTATTCTATTTCAAAAACTGTTTTATAGTCTATGGTTGTTAGTTATGCACAGGGCATTGTCATTTTTAATGGTCAATGAACGAACGAAACATATTATTTTAATTTCCTTTTTATTTTATTAAATTGACAGAAACAATACTTAAATGAAGTCAAATTATTTTGATCATATGATAGGTTATTTTAATCGTTTAATTGATTTATCTATTTCAAAAACTGTTTTATAGTCTATGGTTGTTAGTTATGCACAGGGCACTTCACTACCCGTCCGAAGTGTGGGCAGTCGATGCGTGTATTCGCCTTATTCGTATCCTTTGAAGTGTGTCAAAAAACCGACAAGTCGACGTATATGCGATTCGCTATTCGATGCGTACGAATAAAGCGAATATTGGCGAATATACTCTCCACACTTCGCCGTCTGCGCGCGAATAATCCGCATAACGAATAGCGAATAGCGAAGTGTGGTGCCTGCTTAAAGCAAAATCAGTGCTATTATTAATTTGAGTACTACTATAACACACATAATGTCAAATAGCTAATATATTATCAAACTTGTTTTTACATAGCCACCACCACAAACTAAACAAATCAAACTGAGTCCACAATATCATTCACAGCACTAATTCATTATTACGTAACAATATCTGAAGTTTCTTAGTGGCAATAAATGTCTACATGTCTCGAGTCGCGCCTATCTTTTAATTAATATTTCTTGAGAACAAGGCAATGAGCTATCTCGATAACTACAATGTCACATTGTCTATAAGGCTATACGTTTTTATTATCTGGCGATAATTTCTCGCTGTGTTTATGAGTTACGAGTTAGTTTTATCGAGAATGTAGTAACAATAAGTAAACAGAATGAGTGTTTGGCTGACCTGAAGTGAGATCATATAATATAACAATAACTTCACACATCTATTCATTTTTGTACTTATAAAATTAAATTATTAAATTTATATCCTTAGAGCCTAGAAATATCCCTTTTAGTTTTATCTTCTTCAGTCTTATTGAATTTTTAAATTATAGTAAAATGTTGGAATAAGTTATTATGATATGTCTCTTAAAATTTGATAATTAAACATAGTACTAGTAACCACACATTTATATAGCTTTATACGTATAAACTTTTTTAAAGAGTTGCCATTTTCTTTAAAATACTCTGCTATTTTTACATAAATTTGTTAACTTTCACACTATATCGTTCCTTTAAGTACATCTCAAGGGTGGTGTATGATGTTGTTGTGTCTTTTACGAAATACTAGCAATAATATTTAAAACTTCACACATCTTGTACACATCTCATACTTAGTTTTTTTATAGAATTATATTATACTATATTAATATATGACCATATGCTTATGAAGCATAGAAAGAAACAAACCCACGTTTACATTCATAATATTAGATAAGAAAATATATGTAGTTATAGATTATTTCATTAAAACATTAACTTAGCTAATTATACTAAATGAAGATTAATAATAATATACCCTTTATTTTCAGGTAATGACTTCGACGATATTATGGACTTTTGACACTGGTGTCTAGATAAAGTATAATCTAATCTCTCATCAGAGCAGGAAATAACAAATTTAATGTCATAAGTTCTCTTCGACCATCTTTAAACCTAGATAGAGAGTCACTACACGTGTTTAGAATGTTAATGACAATAAAACAACCGATAAGAATTTAGTGGGTAACCGTTGGATACAATTTTTTTCGAACACTTATAGAGCTTATTTCTGTTAATCCAGTTATATCAGTGATCATTGCAAGTTTCAAAGAGCTTGGGTAAAACTTCAAAGTTACATTATATAATTACTACTTTTTGACGTGACAACGTCTTACAATTCGATGGAGCCGGCTGCACGCACGAATAAACATGACTCATACGGCGCTACCTCGCTCTGAGGCTTGAAGGCTTGAAATGCAAGCGAGATCGCGGAACGAGCGACAAAGAGGCACAATCAGTATTTTCTTTGTTGTTGTTGTCACGTTCAACTATCGTCAGTTAACCGACTTTACAGACAACCGATTTTTTTTAATTATAATTTATTCACAAAAATAATGTAAGATCACAAAAACACAACAAATGTGTAGTACATAAATATCCTGATTGACATCTGCTGGATCTGAATCCTGCATTCTTATTAATAGTCAGACATAATAACAAATCACACTATTATATTTTAATAATGTTATGTGAATCAGAACTAAGTACCTCATACAGTTCACTATAAATATTGCTATGGCTGGTTAAACTAAACAATACAATTAATTTCTTAAAAATTAAAATGAGTTTCTGAGCTTAAATCTTACTGAGGATACGGAACCAGTAAATAAATCTATTTCGGTGCGAATAGAGTTGGTGAACGTAAGCTTCTTCATTTAGAGTTTGTGACGTTGTAAGGGATAATCTCTAGATCTAATGAACTGATTTTAAAAATTCTTTTATCAATAGGAGGCTACGTTATTTATATATGACATAGGCTATATATTAACTTGAAAAATCAATACTATTATGTACCCGTATGGAGCCGGGGCAGGCAGCTAGCAAGTCTAGTGTCAATGCATACAGTTTTAGACGTATGGCACATATTTTGGCGCAAATTATTAGGCAAGTAACATGTCTATGTGTACATAATTTTTTCTAATAAATATTTAGATAGGTGTTATTAATAATTTATTGACATACTGTGAAAAGTAATTTTAGATTACAATAAATTTATTTCTGTTTTAGGATATCACTTTAGTTTTACGTATCACAATAATTTTAACAATATATTTAGTATAAATAGTATAATGCATAGTTACACTTGAAACAAAAAATTGAAAGAAAATGATCCGTTCATTACATTGTTAAAGAAAATATTAACACACAATACTTTCATAACAGTAACAACCCTTACTTAGATATCGAAGACTTGATGCTATCGGGGTCTAATCAACCAACTTTCCTTCCCGAGTTATTACAAGATTAATACGAATTCTAATCGAGTTTTCTCTCATTAAGTACCACGGTTACCGAGCCCTCTTATAGTGGAATAATACAGGCGGGTAATATCGCGGTATAGTTACATAATCAATTCCTTTGTTGGTCGAATCGACCCCCGCCGTAGTGGGTTGGGTTGATTAAGAAGAATATTGCTTGATTACTCGGTTGAAGTATGGCATGCGTGGATGTTAGAAAGAAGGTCATGGCTTGCAGGATGTGGCACGATGTCTTAAGGGAATTGTTGAATGTCATATCTAATGGACTATTGCATCACATATTGCTTTACTTGTGAAGTGCCTAGAGATTTTTTTGTTGTACTTGGAGTGTGATGTCATTACAGTTTTGAAAGTGTTGATAAAATATTATAGAGTAACTTTGAATGATAAAAATAAAGTCAAAAAAAAAAAAAAGAAATTATAGTAATAATATATAATAAAAAATAGTAGTTTATTGTCTAGATTTAAGGGCAATATAAATTTAACTATACATACTAACTATTTAGTATATGAAATCGATGTATTGATGTATAAGATTTTTTAAATTTAGTGTTTTTACTATAAAAGCCATAAGATAATCCGCAAGGTAAATCTGGGGAAATGCTGAAAGAAAAAAATAATAGCATTCTAATTAGTAAATATTCAAAAAGAGCTCTTTTAACTAAGATATCTATTATCTGATAACTTATTGAAGTTATTACGAGTAAATTTTGTGGATCCACTTGTGGATTTTACTCATGCTTTCCATCAGGTATAGTAAAGTCACCTTGGCAGACGTTGTATAAAAAAGAAAAAAAAAAAGATTACAAAGAATAAATAATGTAAAGTTCTGGTTAAAGTTATGATTTAAAGCAAGTCAGTCAAGGTCTAAAAAATTTCAATAGTCTACAGACTATTGAAATTTTTCACAATCACACACACAAAGAGTCACAATTTTAAGAGTTTTCTTAGTGTTCATGCAATCAACTGTTGCCTTTATTTTTGAAATAAATTCTGGTTTGTTCTCGAGAGAATGAAGGTTATTAAATAAACACATATTACGTATGAGATATCCGCTCAAACTATTCAAAGGTCCCTAGGCATAGATAAGAACACTATATAATAGCACCCTATAACACGCCATAATATGGCCTAATTTTAGATAAGAAAACTCTATCAGATTGTGTGAAAATACTAATCAATAATTTCCTACTGTTACTCTTTATCATTATTCCGAAATCTGCAGTCCTCCATAAACTTTTCTAGTAGATCTCTATTCGTATATAACAAGTACATGTGTACATGTGTGTGTCTAATGAATGTCTCCATATCATCGATGAATGTGTCGGGACAATCCTCAGACTAGGGAACTAATGCCATCGATTTAGTTACAATTACCCGACGAACGTATCCAGTTACTCGCATGTACTCATGGTCACTCTTAAACTGTGATGTTCATTGCTTTATAAACGTAATATATTTTGTGTGGTTGGAATAATTTCTTCGTGTTGGTTATAATCGAATGTCTAAAGTGTGTTATAGTTGTGGTTTTACACTATATGTGAGGTAAACGAATTTGTTACAATATTATTACTTGCTGAAATGTAAACTAAAAGGTGTAGAGTTTTATTTCCCAAGGTCAAATGATCTGATATAAATATATTACATATTACTATCTAGTCTAATCTACTATCTACTATCATCGTTTTCTAAGAAGAAATATTTAATTTTTCAATGATAACGTTTTAACTAATTGTTCAAATTTCTGAAAATGATTTAAAGATTTATTTTTTAAATATTTTTTATAAATTTATGCAAATTACAAACAAATATAAATCATTTTCTTTTTGTATTTGTACTGACATAGCATTAAGTTTTACGTTAAGTTATCTGGTGCACAAGAAAGCGTATTATTATTATTATATTACCTTTTAAAGTCCTAAATAAACCTATAACGATATAATATTTATGAATTTGCAAACTACTGCACGGTAAAGTCACAAATAAGTCATGTGACGCTTGAAGTCGATTGACACAAATCCACAGTCACTAAATGTGCACAAGGCGATTACAACAAGCTCTTTTGTGCGTACCCTTATCTGAGAGTCTTCTAACGACATCTACTCATCTCTAGCGGCACAATGAATGGTTCGAATTGAAACTAAGGTTCTTAGACAATAGCGTTCTTCGTACACTGGACAGTCAAAAGACTTGGCGATTGACTATATTAAGGGTATCTAATACTTTATTTTAGAAAGATTGTGTGAGTGTTTATTAGTATCTGATGTAAATATATTTCTTATGGATTTAAACAGTAAGCTGTTTACAAAAAGTTCTTCTTATTTTTAACCGACTTCAAAAAAAAGGAGGAGGTTCTCAATTCGTCGGAATCTTTTTTTTTTTTTTTATGTATGTTCAGTGATAATTTCGTCGTTTATGAACCGATTTTAAAAATTCTTTTTGCATTGGAATGGGCGTAGCCTACAGGTGGTTCCATCGTCACCATATCGGGATCTGATGATGGGATCCCAAGGAAATCGAGGGAATTCCTCAAATATCATAGGCACAAAGTCGCGATTTGGGTACTCGGAATAGTTTTTCATTGAAGTCGGTTCCTTTTTGTTAAAATTATGTTTCTTATGAAAGTAAAGCTTTACCTACCTTTTTTACCCGACTTATAACGTACCGCATACAAATAAATAAAATAGTAGTGTCAGTATATAATATCAATCTAACAGTTTTTTACTACAAGCATATGAAAGTACATGCATTACTTACACCAAAAATGCAATTTTTAAAATTATTTGTCAGTCTGTTTATTCCGGGTTATCTCTGAAACGGCTGGACCGATTTTTACGAGACTTTCACTGACAGAAAGCTGATGACCTAAGGAGTAACTGAGATTTTTTTAGACTAGCTTCGCTCCGCGGCGTTACTTGCAATTTACAACAATAACCACGGGTAGCACCGGGGGACTCAGCTAGTTTACAATTATGATAACTACACTAAATATGTTGGATACAGTAAACAGTTGAACTAGTAGCCAACCCAAATAAACTTGAGAATAATAGAGGCTAGGAAGATGATGAATTAAAATGACACTAAATGTGTTAGATACATCAAAGGATTGTGAACCCTACTCCTGGATACTACTAATTCTACTCAAGACTAGATTCCCTTTGGTAGCCATATATATATGTATAAAAAATTTGATATTCAAAAATTAAAACATACTCTTACTACATCAATTAAACGTCGTAATTTTCTTTGACATCAAAGTTTATTTTATCTTCATTACCAAATCGGCAAAAGGTTACATAAAAATCTTGACGTCTATTACCTATACTAGTGTAATAAAATTAAGATAAACATTACGTATAGTAAGGTACTGGCTGACTTATTTCTTTCGCCGTCCCTAATGCCGTAATTGCGGATTAATAGGGTCGCAGACATTACCTACAGGTAATTAAATGGTAGTCCGACTGTCGATGACCTCCTTAGACCTCCGTTTTGAGATAATTCCCTTTTTGGTATAAAGGAAGCAAGTTTTAAGGACCTTTTGTAGAACTCAATGTAGGATCATTAACAAAAGAACATTAAGTGCGAGATTTTTTACGTAAATTAATTACCTACTTTTGTTTACAAGACATGTTTTAAAAAGGATTTAATTTGACTTTACTTATAGTTTACTGCCTATGGTAATTTTTATGTACGTTATATTACTTACGTATATTTATATATCTTGGTATGTTATTTGACTATTACTGTTATAAGAACTATATTATATCCAGTAGAAATAAAGAAAAATGGAAAATTCTATGACATCATCCTCATTATCAGCCTTTCGTAGTAGTAGTAATTGCAATCCACTTTTTTCGATCATCGGCTACTCGCATCCAGCTCCTGCCAGCCGTCTTGCGCAAATCATCAGATTTGCGCAAGACTACTACTACACAAGATTACTTACAAGATTACTACTACTACGAAAGGCTGATAATGAGGATGATGTCATAGAATTTTCCATTTTTCTTTATTTCAGGCCAGGTGGAGTGATCTCCACCTGGCCTGTGAAATTCTATATTAATGGGTATAACGTTATCTCTTCAGATTTTCTGAAAATTATTGTTATAATTCAGTTATTTTGTTTTAAATCAATTTCATCTGACTTGTATTTTTTCTATGTATGCATTGATTCATATATTCATTAAGAATATATGGTAAACTTGATAATAGTAAGAACAGGGAATCTGTAATTGTAAATTACCTATAATGCATTTTATACTTTATGATTTGCACTACAAAGATTATTTTCTTTAAGTAAATCATAAACTGTGTTGTACATTATTCTTGTTCTTTGTGCAATTTATTTAAAACACAAAGGTAGTTTTATAACTTTTTATTGCGTAAAAATCAACACCTTACAGACCGCTATATGTAATTAAAACGAACCACAAAGCCGACTTTTAAAAACCCTGCCAACTTGAGTCGACCTTTGCGGTCTTAGCAATTAAAGTGTTGTTAGCAAAATTAAAATAATCGTCATTATATCGAGGTGGGCGACCGAAATCTGAAGGCTGTAGCTAATGGGAAATAAATTGTCGCCAAGCAAAGTCCGGTAATTAGTGTAGACTTATTTAAACTAAGCGTGACGCGGCGGCTTCGTTTAAAAAAATTGGCTGTGACATACGGACGGACAGACAGACAGACAGACTTGACGAATCTATAAGAGTTCCGTTTTTTGCCATTTGGCTACGGAACCCTAATATTAAGGCGCAGATACAATAATAATTCTTGATTTGAATAATAGAGGTGAGGACATTTCACATCGGTAATTTTTTTTATTTCTATTACAAGTTTATCACTACCGATCATGAGCTTCTAAGACTAATGTCTTTGCAGTAGTAGTAATTGTATTTTGTAGTGTAAATCATCTTCAGTTCAAACAGTGTCTCATGTAATTGAATAATCTGTTGGTCTTGAGGTTGGTAACCCTGATTGCTAAACCACAGGTCAGGCCAAAAAGTGTTTTTGGGTTTTTCTTAGGAAATTCTAAATAACACTTTTTGGAAGTTTGGCGGTGATTCATGCTCGCGCCTCGGAGAGCACGAAAGGCGTAGGTCCCGGTTGTCATGAACAACTATGGCAGTCGTTATTGGGAAGTCAGTGCCCTCAAATTTACTGACAACTAGTTCAACCTTTGAATTTCAGTTCTCCCTTAGGGTTGCGGAGGTCCGATGCCAGTCGCTTCGTAGAAAACTGATATTCAGGTAAAACCAGTAGCCGACCCCAAATAATATTGTGAATAAAAATAGGAATCAGTAATTTTGTCCGTTTCTCCGCCCGCGTGTATGTAGCTTTTTGCAGTAAAGAGTAACCTATTCTTTAAGAATTATCATTATATCTCCATGCATATTTTTATTGAAATCGGTGCAGCTGTTTAGCCGTGAAAGCGAAACATACACAGAGCTACAGTTACTGTGAAAATAATATTATTAGTATGGATTTAAATACATATTTAAAATAAGTACGTTCATCAGTTTCTGGTTCATCAACATCATGTTCCTATCCTTATTTCCAAGATTATTTCTGGTCAGCTACTAGTTCAACCGGTTTTACCTGAACACCAGTTTTTCCAAGGAGCGACATGCATCGGACCTCCTCAACACTATGGGAAACCTGAAATTCGAAGGTTGAACTAGTTGTCAGTATGTTTGAGGGCACTAACTTAGGGCCAATAACGATTTGTCATAGATGTTCATGACAAACAGGACCAACGCTTATCGTGCTCTCCAAGGTATGGGGGTGAATCACCGCCAAACTTCCATACTCCGGGCTGTTATTAAGAGGGCAGTCTTCTATTCATGTCAGTTGTGGTTACTATAACATATGGACTCTGCCTAGGATGCCTCTAATACAATGCTCTAAAATGCTTTTGATATCAAAATGCTATTCACGGTAAAATAAATGCTTTGACTTCAACTGCCAGGCATATAGACTTGAGGCTTCGACTTCTTCGCTTTGATTCGTCGTGTTTGTTTTGTATAGCTGTATGAAATGACGGCACTAAAGTAGTTCCACTATTTATAAATAACTTTAAAGTAGATTGTTTCCTACGTAATAACAATAAGTTATAAAAACATACAATATTTCCACAATAGATGTCACATTTATTCACGGCACCTTCACAAGAATGATTAAAATGTTTAATTGTAGGAACGGCAGCGTGCGGTACAGTTTCATCTCAAATATTCTAATTATACATAAAATTACACACACAATGTATTACAACTGTAATTAACGAGTAAAAAATGAATTACCTTTAATGATTGCGCGAAGGCTGTTTTTTTGGGTTATTATTATCTTGCATAAGGTTTGTTGACGTTAAAAACAAATTATTATTATATTAATGTATTGTATGTACCTTTAAGTTGAGATAAAATTTGTTTTATGGAAGGCGTTATAGGTAGGAGTGACCAAGTATTTACCTGAATTTACATAAAACAAAACAAAGAAAGATTTTAGGTCGGAAGTGTGGACAACAGTACCTCCCGATGCATCTTACATATATCTCAATAATAGTGATATGATTGCTCATTACATGAGACAGGTTCGTTACTACAAAACAGTGTTTATTTTTATTTATAATTACTGAACAGAAGGAACTTTGTACGGTTTAATTTGTTTAATGATATTTATCTCTTGCAATGGTTTTCTCAGCACCAATTTTCAATAGCCTGGCCAGCGTGATATAGTAGACCTAACCCTTCTTCTATAGAGAGGTCTATGTCCAGCTGTGGACTGTTGAGAGCTCTTAATTATAGGCTTAACCTAAGTGTACCTTAATTATACTTTATTGCTAACAATAAATGAGGGACGATTGCTTTAAGTCAATCCAACATCTTCCTCTCATTTTCTATCAATATTTTTGGTTGGCATAATTTTCTTATACCTAAATCCTATAGTAGTACTTCACTAGAATATAATACAAAGCTTTATCCCATACATGTGGGCAATTCATAACGATGATATAAGTTGTTTTTCCAGCTAATCATTTTCACTACTAGACAATTATTAAGTAGTATTTACAATCTACCTTAAATAGATTTTTTTTTATAAACTTAATCAATAAGTAAATGTGTATTTTTTTAAATAGTTTACGATAAGCTACTTGTATTATTACAAAGCTGAAGTTTTAATTACTCGTCGCTTGTAGTGTAAATCATAAAATAGATAATTGTTTCATTGTTGCAGACTTTTTGTCGGTTTATACAGCTTTTACGTATAAGTAATATTATACAGCTAAAACTACAGAAATATCAAAGGAAAACTACACAATTCTAAGTGTTAATAAAAATGTTGTCTTTCTGCGCATTTCAAATATTCTGCTGAAATTCAAATTTGACTACACAACATAATATGATAGATATGTATAGATTTTAACTAAAAAAAATAGGTTTAATGGCCTGCCTGAATAGTTTTGTGAATATAATCGTTTTTAGATAGATCAAAGAAATACGTTAAATTATGGTGAGGACAACGGATAGGGTAAGTGTACCGTAAATCTCGAATGGGAAAGGACACTGAGACTACAGTGATTCAAAGATTTCTTAGTTCCGTACCCATAATTCTGTCCTGTGATTAAAAGGATAATAGGACATTATTATTTGAAGACCGGTGAATAAATAATAACATCTAAAATTCTATACTAAATGCAGGTTCTTAGAGACTTCTTAGGGATTCTCTTTCAAAAGCTAGCTATTGCTAATGACGATTCTTAAACGCCATTCGTTTCGTTATTTTTTTTAAGATTAAAGAAGTTAAATTTCAATAAATCCTGAAGAGATGAGTCAGTGAAGTCGCGAAACAAGACTTGAGGTCCGTTGAAATCATAAATAACTCTTCAGGAATAAAACTCTATTTTAAGTGTCACGACCCCTATTAAACGATTGATAAAAAATAATTAAAAAACCGTACTTCAGACCGTCTGACTAACAGGTATAGTATGGTATAGTATGTTCAGCGGTATAGGAAATTGAAGATGGTTGTTTTTTTACATGAGCTTGCCAAAGTGACTACTCTGCCTGATTAAAACCATCATCAACAGCTTTTAAAAGTCCACTACTGGACATAGGCCTCTCCTTAGAAAGGAGGTAATGGCCTACTATACCACGCTGGCCAGACGGGTTGGTATAGGGTTGGTTTCAAGTTTTCCTTCTCTTTGCATTGATGTTGTCTTGCGTAGTTTATCCCTTAGTTGCCTTTTACGAAACCCGCAGGATGAATAGGGGTAGTGACACTGTATTCTTAATCCGTCATCACACGGACATATCCTTCTGTCCGTATGATTAAAAGCATGAGTAGAATCAAAGAGTGGTGTATCTTATTGTGAGTGCACATATTTCAGTATGGTTATTCACACTATAACGGCCTAGTGGGATACTTCTCCATCATTTGACCTTCAGTCTCGCACTCACCAATAAAATACAACAACACGAATGCTCTAATTTTTAGGTTGGTCTTCTATGCGAAGTCAGGGTTGAGACGACTGATTAGTTCTGAAAACAGTGTAGCTCTACTGACTTGAGATATAGAGAAATATAATAGAAATTGAGAAATTTAATTTAATTCCAAGCACAGATACACACACACATTTACTACGAATTACATATTTGTCAATTAAAGTCATTAAAACAAAAATCACAGCACCTAATCTAATTGTATTTAAGTATCATAACTGCCATGCGTTCATTGAAACATTTTATAATAACTGACACGAATAATATTTTACGTGCGGATATGGTGAACGCGTCATTTGAACAATACATCGAATCAGCCTGTCCGGTAATTATAGAGCTCTAACTGTTTCATATACAATGCGAATAATTATCGCCGGTGCTCTGAAATCGTGCAACGTTTAATAACCGAACAAAATTGTATGGAACGAAAAATTGTGGCGCATTGTGTCGAACCTATGTTGATACATGACTACCTTTCGATAAACGTGATCTGAATATATTTTTTCAGAATTTGTTTTCGTAACAATATTTTTTTGTTTTGTTTTTTTATATACGACCCTGGCAAAGTGCCTTTACTCTGCCTGGTTGAAAACACGAGCAGGATTCAAGAGTAAATGGTCACCACATTATATTCATACTATGGTGTTAGTATTTATTTCTAAATTATAATACAAATGCCTAACTGGGCAAGTGATGGTTGGTGAGAACACAATGGTTTTTCAGTGTTTGTCTACAACAAAACACCAAAACAATTAATAAAATTAAAAAAACAATTTAGTCTTTGTTAGTAACTAAATGTATTTGAAAAATACCATACAAAGAATCTACTCTGTTATATTCAATGTTCTTTATATTATATTTTTATCTAAAAAGGAGTGCTTGATATCCTTAGGATAGATAAATGTTTCATAAGTAAGTAAACCAATATTGTAGACAAGGGAGAGAGGGTTATATTCTTGTTAGAATGTATCTCACAAAAATTTCAGCATCGAGCACAATTTGAAAGAACATAAAGAATGGAAGCGAGTCCAATATTTTATAAGATGTCGCGTCGATGACACGACTGAAATATCGACCACTGTGCGAGGTGCAAACAACTTACTAGGCACGCCTACAGGCCATCAGAACAAAAAAGAAGAACGTCCGGGCAACACACTCGCGAGGCAATATAGCACAATTTTTATCTCGCAGATTTATACCGTAGTGTGCACACAGACGATGCAGCTGCAACCTCACTCCTCAGCCGAAACGTGTAGGCAGCCTGTATCATGCGACGATGTGTGAGTGCGGAGATGCGAGCGCGAAAGTTTTGCATATGTGTAATGTTTCGAGATATACAGGTGACAGAGGAGATACGCGGTGGGCGGGGCCAAGGGAGGGGTGAAACCTATTGGAAAGAGATGGCGGACTCGCTATGATAATGATGTTATTGCTTTCTTGATGTTCGCTCTCCTTTAGTTTTATTATTTCTCGATCTACTTATAAGGCGATATAAACGTTAAGTGTGAGCGTGTATAAAATACGTTTATTGTGTCGTTATAGGTACCCGAGACGGGAGGGAATGCAAAAAGTGAAGATTACAGATTTAAGATTCCTCGGTATGGGACACATCGTTACACTGCAGCTTCGGTGAGCGTCGATAAAAGTTAATCAGAGATGATGGCTGACAGCTATGATACATGACAGTTTGTAAAGTACTGTAGTGTGTTCTCTTCGAAGTGTACTTAGAAAACGTTTCTAACGTCTTGACTGTCATAGTTGTACATCACACTCACCACGTATTACCTACCACAATGTAATGAATGCTTCACATCTACAAGTATAACAATGATGTCATTAAATGGATTCTTTTTATTCTTTAAACATCTTCTTTACTTACCTAACATTTTTTTACATATACCTAGGTCCATTATGCGCGTTTTCAAGCATCGCCGCCAAGTATGTAGTTTCTCACCAGTAAATTCAATTCGTACATGGAACTGTAATCGGTCAAGGTTTATCAAGTTCCATCTCACCACAACAGTTTAGGTTAATAAAACAATGACAAAAATATACAGAAAGACAAAAAGAGATGTGTAGAGTGTAGTTTTAAGATTTGAAAAATGTACTCATATTTAAACGATTAAACAGGATATGTTATATTATAATTAAAAAGTTAAACGTAAGTAGTACTAGCAACAACTTTGCCTATTTATAGAATATCCCACATTAATTGTAAGAACATTGCATATTGGCTCGTTCACGTCAACCGCAACCTAAATGAATCCGCCGCTATCACCTTTTGTGCTCAACCACTCATTAACGCAAATTGCACCTCAGATGTATTTTACATCGAGTGTTATGAACGAGAAACAGAATTAAGTGGTGAAGAAGTAGAACTACGAATAGTGAATATTGGTGTCTTAAAATTGCAAGTTATCAATAATCGTAATATGTTGAACACGTTACATTTCCTGCAATTAAATAAAGAAAACCACTACTTTAGTGAATTTGATAGTTTGAAAATCAAACAAAATTGATCTTAATTGTGCACATAATTAGAAATTACAAAATACTTTTCATATTTGACAATCAGAAACAAAGAACAAATATGCCTACAAATAAATAAAACTGAATTGTTTGTATGTAATATGAAATGAAACGTTTTTTCTAAATGCATATGAAAGATTAAACGATACAAACTTCAAAGTTTTTTTTTAAATTTTTGTCTGCCTGCCTGTCTGTTTCTTTCGGCTAATCTTTGGAATGGCAGGACTTCCACTGGCAGATAGCAGATGTCATAGAGAGTAACTTAGGCTACTTTTTAGGGTTCCGTTGCCAAATGGCAAAAAACGGAACCTTTATAGATTCGTCATGTCTGTCTGTCTGTCTGTCCGTCCGTATGTCACAGCCACTTTTTTCCAAAACTATAAGAGCTATACTGTTGAAACTTGGTCAGTTGATGTATTCTGTGAACCACTTTAATATTTTTACACAAAAATAGAAAACAAGCAATAAATTTTGGGGGTCCCCATACTTAGAACTGAAACTCAAACATTTTTTTGTCATCGTAGCCATCTATGGATAGGTCTTCAAAAATGATATTGAGGTTTCTAATATCATTTTAACTAAAAAAAATATATGATGTACATTACCATGCAAACTTCCAACGAAAATTGGTTTGAACGATAACAATAACAATAACTTAAGGTTAGCACATATTTTTATTTCAACGAGTTTAAAGTTTGACTAAGTATTATGGTATTAAAACAGCCTTCTAATATTTCACTAGAAGAAGATAAAACCTAATATATTCTATGCAAAGTCAAGAAAGTCTCTGCAACAGTCTATAAGGGCCTTCCAAGAAAGGCACTAAGTCACTCGAGTAACATAATTCCTCATCTCTGGTTACTTGTTTCATAGAAAGTAGTAAATTTAACAATAAATAAATATCGTTTCTAATGTATAATGTCTTTTGCACGTCAGGAAAACATAATCGAAATTTTTTTTTTTAAAAACGCATGAGTTTTAGAATGTGATCAAGTTTTTTTTATAATAGTAATTCAAGTGTAAATTAACAGGGTGATAGTAAGCAACTGTAAGTGAATCAGTCAGTGAATTGGTCAATTAATTAGTAATACCAGTAATTTAGGTATAAAGTAGCTCATCCATACTAAGATGCACGGTTGGCCTAGTGGCTTAAGCGGTCGCCACGCCGCTTCCTACTAAGCCAAGTGTGGTGGGTTCAAACCCCACGTAGGATAACACTTTGTGTGATTCACAATTTGTTGTTCTGAGTCAGGCTGTTCTTTGTGTCCGTTTCTTGTATGTTTGTAAAGTCCCCCGCGACACAGGAATTTATATTCCTAATGCGGGAGTTGTCTTTTTAAAAGAAAAAAAAAAAGATTACAAATAGGTAAAATTTGTAAGGGGTAATCTCCGGTCCTACAGAACGGATTTTGATTTTACCAATATATGAACAAATGATGAGATGAGATACATGAGTATTTGTGAGCGTCCATAGGATATATATGAATCCGAAAAAATGTTTTGTGTGCCTGCCAAAGCTTTGGGCAAAAGCTAGTCTTATAGACATTTTAAAAATGAAAAAAATGTGAAACTTTAACAACTGAGCCTTTTATATTGAAACCAGATACTAGGAACGGTTTTTCTTATTATAAAAACCAAACAATATCTTTGGCTCAACCCGAAAGTGGAATACGAGACTACTGAGGCAGTACAATTTTATGTAAATATATTTGAAATAAACAAAATAACTATGTAATATAATAAAACAACCAACAAAATAACAAAGTACCTATACCTAACATTTCTATAAAATATTAATGTTCTTGTCACATTTTACAAATAGATTTTTCGGATATCAATTTAAAAATACCTCCTCGAACGTCCATTCAACTGTACTACAGTTCGAGAATATAAGAATAGAACCATTATGAGACAACCTTTATAAGGCTATTAGAAACATGTAAGAATTGTGCGGGACCACCTGGGCCGGACCTTTACATCACTGGTTTAAAGAGCACTAACTAACTTTGTAACACACATGTGCATTATAAATCCCTCTAAATTGTCAACTTAAAATTGTATAATAATAATAATAATATATCTCTTTATTGTACACCAGAATAGAAACATAAAGTGGTAGCTTAAACTAGGTGGTACAAGTGGCGGCCTTATCGCCCAAAGGCAATCTCTTACAGGCAACAATTGTATATGATGTGTTTGACATTTTTGGTAAAAAAAAAAAAAAAAATATTTTTGAACCTACCATAGTGACTCTATTCTGACTGATGGAATTTTTTTAATATAATTCTAGAGTAGTGATTACCAACAATCGTAGTGATTCACACTACGGCGGCCTATTGTGACGTTTCTGCATCATTGGACCTTCAGTCTCGCACTCACCAACGAAAGACACGAATACTGTCATTTTAAGTCGGTGTGTAGTGGCTAACAACTGTACTTAAACAGTTTCTTTAATGATAATGGTAAAAAAAGTAAAAAAAAATTAACTTTAATAATTAAATATTTATTCATTAAAGTGACATACATTACAGGAGGGCCCGTCAAAGTCGACAATTTTAAATTCATAGTTTAACAAATAGTCTTAATTCTAGGAAACTTAGGGCAATTGTGTAATTATTTTTGACTGTGATTCTAAAAATGTTATTTAGGGTTACGGTTCCAAAGTTTAAATGAACAAAAATAATAAAAATTTGCAACAATAACCGAAAAATGGTTATAGTTTGATCAAATTTCTAGGTTTTTTTAAATGCCCATAATTTTCAAACTGCATAGGATAGTTTTTTCTTTCTCATGATGGTTACAATCAATCCTGTCACCCCAATTCGGCTTGACGTTGAGTTCTGGGACACCCTGTATATCACAAGCTGATATTCCTTAGATTTGATATTATACTTATATAATCGGTGTCCGTCGGACAGGTGGTAAGTGAACTTGACTGCGGCCATAGGTTCAATTCTCACTAGGTATGTAGGCAGAATGGGAGTATAAATTACGTTTTGTATCAATCATTAATTCCATTCATATAATCGTATGCCAATAATGATTTGCAACGGACTAAAGAATTTGATTCCATCTGAAATCTGCTGGCATTGACTTCTGTCGAGCAACTGCTTGTGGCTGGTAAATGGCAGTTAAAAACAAATGTTATAAAGTAATACTATTTAAAACACCAGAAGCGCATTTTTACGTATTTATTTATAAACAAATGCTATTAAATAAAACAATTGTTATTTCAAACTCACACAACAATGATGTCTGAAATCTTCCCGTTGGAATCCTTCTAGAATTTATTTAACACAACATTGTATTACAGGTACAGCACATACATCACCGAACAATAGTCGAATGTTCGCAACGACTGGCCGAATGTCATATTGTTTCTTATTTCTTTTAAAGGCTTTTTAAAAAATGTTAAAAGATGGCCACCCCAGTGGCCAACGCATCCCAACATTTCGACACTAAAACTTTGATTTACGATTTTCGCCCGCCGATTGCGCACTAAAACTGCACTTACGTCACTTTCAATTTTAAAAGGGAATGTTTTTACACCGTCGCGTAAGGAAGACATGTTGAACATGCGGGAATAACATGAAAATACAGAGGTTTAAAATCAATTTACCATATTTAATTTTGCCTGTGGAAATTGCTAGCAACAATTTATAGTTACTGTTAATAATATGGTCAGCCACACTAAGTTTTTTTAATGAACTAGTGCCTTAACAAAAAGCGAAATAAAGTGAATTATTTGTGTAATTGGGAAATATGTACATTGACAGGTACTTCAGAAACTATGTTACGGCCTTCACATTATTAAACTCTTCGGACAAAAAGATTCAAGTGATTCAGTCACCTGAAAATAATAACATTAATATAATTCGACTGAATTAAACTACAAAATAAAAGACCATTCTGAGTATAGCTTGTGAAATTTTGTTCATGTATTACGCTACCGTGTAAAACAGAACTCACCTTAACGCGAAGCTTTTTAACCGCCCTCGTTGTAAAACTGTGCTCGTCCCGATTGTCCGTGTTACGCAGTAAACCTTCCTTTCTTCAGCATCAATAATATATATTATCTATAATCTAAACATGACTTTACAACTACTGAGAATACTTGATTACTTATTATGTTCAGTTTAACAGCAAATCATTCTTAAACAAACATTTTATTCGCAGTCCTGGCAGAAAATTCTTATGATTAATATGTAAAGAGGTATCTTTATGTCTTTGAAAAAAATACACTTAGGAATTCAAAACTTTTAATGCTTAAAATTTTAATACGTCTTTGCAGAATTAAGTTTAAGTTAACTCTTGGTTTTGAATCAAATCAATTATTTATTCAGGGCAAAAACTCAAATGAAAGAGCGAGTTGTCTAAGTATTAAGATAATATGCGGACCTCAACTAGACAAAAATGATAAAGAAGCAAGAACTATTTTATTTTATATAACCTTTTCTATTAGTTTAAGTAAGTTGATAAATTTTTGCCCTTCTCACGGTTTCTTCAACCATAGACGTGAAAAAAACGATGTCAACTTACATGAACAAGACACTCGTTCAACCAAAGTGCTGACACTAACTTAATTGGGAGCTGCATTAAATGACGCAGATCGGCAGTAGCAGCGTCATCGCTACTATCGTAGTTACTCCTACAGCAATGAGTGGTAGCCATGTTTCGCAAGCAAATAGCAACTGCTCCAGCCTAATTACTTCTATTAATACAATAATTGCTTCATTGGCACAAGGCTCATCACCATGCATTTACAATTCATGTAAAAAGCATCTGTTTTCTCCTATCAGCTCATCAGTCACTATTACATACATATTGAGACAACTTACTTAAAACATCGCCGCATCACCGTGAACAGTATGCTATCTTGATTGTCTGGTATCAGTAAGCTCTAGCCCCGACTGAGACTAGTGGCACTCAGTTCTTAGCCAAGTCAACCATCCACTAAATCGACCTCCATTTACGATAGGAGTGATGTGGTGACTTCCACACACAGAGTAGTAAAATTACTGTACCGCCCTATCTAATGAATATACACTGAATACCACTCGTACATTGTCAACTAAAGAAAGACCTAATTGTCAAATATACAAAGAGATTCCAAGAAAGTTCAGTTATCTCAAGCTCAGTTGAACTCAATTGTCAAAACAGAAAGACTTGCAGCCAAGTGAGGTAACTTGATCACGTCTAACGAAAATACGAAACGAAGAAGAAGAAGATTACTTTTCCTAATAACAAAAATATATAGTGCCATTCATTATATAAATTAATTACATCACTACCAACTTATGACTAAATAACGTTTGAGTACTTGACGGTTCATGACCTAAATAAGTACCGATTCTTACATGGAACTAAATAATACAATACTTATTAAAGACACCAAACAAAGGCTAAAATTCTCAAATTTGAAATCGCCCCTCGCCTCATCCGGAGTAGTTGACGCGTTGTGCCTTTGTGTCGCCTTTGTACTGGTCACTTGAAAATGACTACGTTTATAATACTGGCTGACAGACGATACGCACTTCCTTTCCACACCATATGTTTGCCCATTTCGTTTTTAAGTTACTGGTTAGTTTTAATGTTGAATTATAATATTCGGTTAAGACACGTGTCTTTTCAAAGTTAGTTTATCAAAACCAGGGGCAGAGAGGAAGTATGTCTGAAGGCAGTCGTTTGTAGCAATACTAGTTCTGCTTGGCAACAGCTATCTATACTTTATTTATTAAGTAGTTCTTTAAAAACTGGTTACAGAAAAACTTTAGAGTAGAACACTGAAACTGTCAGTAGTCTCCAAAGTACATCTCAGTGCATATTTTGTTTATTTATGAGTATTTCAAAGTGACTCCACTCCACAGGTTTACTTTATTTTTCTAAAACAACATTAACTACAATTGTTTGAACAATATACGATATGCGGTACCCCTACCTTTGAAACTCACATCATTTAATTACTTCCTCTATCGAATGGCTCAATCAATTCATTATGGGTCTCTCATAGAAATAAACAAAAGAGTCTTTATGTTCAAAGTACTTTGTAGATCGGGCGTGGTCCGATGACGTAAATATAAAATGTATGCAATAATTAAACGTACTAACCCATAATTACAAACCATGTGATAGGTAGCTCAAAAGACTTCAAATGAACTTTAGAAATACGCATATTGTACTGTGCAAAATACCAAAACGTTTATTTTAAAGGAAACCTTGCCTTAATATAATGCATAATGCCAACTTTTAATGCTTGTGTTCCAGTTTTAATCTACTAATATTATTTTAAGAGATCTCATAAACTTTGAGGTATTAATAGACTACTTTGTATTGAAGTCCAAAGACATGCCATGACATATTTTATAGTTTAGATTAATTATATATTATGTATCGTTTTGACCATTTCATCATCATCACGGCCATAGGTCCGCAGGCCACAGGTTCGCCATAAAAACTGGTCCTGTGCTGCCGGCATCCAACCGCAAAGTAACATTTTACTTATTCACGAATTTCAATATTATTTTACATACATTAGATTCTTATTAACTTACAGGCCCATCTGCGAAGACAGAACTAACAATTCCAATTTAGTCCAATTTAATTACATGAGTTACGGATTAGAACTTCACAGTATTAAATTAGCTTGTAAGAAGTATGTGAAAGAGAATATCTATGGTTCACATTTTTTTTTCAAGATATAGTTGATAAATACTTGATACGGGATACTTGATGGAAAGTGATTACGTTCATCCGTAGTCACCTGCATATCTATGATCACAAGTGCGCCACTGCACTTTGAGGGAGAAGGTGTTCAATGGGACCGTGGTACTGTGGTCGAGTTTGGCCCACGTGTGCAAAAACATGGCACTCCCATCATTTTATATCAATTAGTTTTGTATTTCTATGTTGAGTACACTTTTTTAACTTACTTAAAATAGCGAAAGTATATATTAGATATTCCTTCACTTCACAGTATTGTTTAAATTTTGTTTTCTTTTTAAAGACAACTCCCGCATTAGGAATATAATCCTTTGTCGCGGGAGACTTTACAAGTATACATGAAACGGACACTAAGAACAACCTGACTCAGTACAACCATCTATTAATCACACAAAGTGTAATCCCACGTGGCATTTGAACCAACTACACTTGGCGAGATAGAAAGCGGCGTGGCGACCACTTAAACCACTAGGCCAACCGTGCAATCAATAGTAATTTATAAGTAGATTCACACTAATTTCAGAACGAAGGGGACATCTCTCGACCTATGCGGTATTACCCTCTCACCGAAGCCCAACATGAAATGGTAGTATTCTCGTGGCGTTTCGTTGGTAAGTGTGAAACTGGAGGCATAGTGATGCAGAAACGTCGCAATAAACCGCTATTGTCTGCACTTGCAACGAATATGTTGACCACTACTCTTTGATTCTGTTTATGCTTTCCATCAGACAGAACAGAGTCACTGTGGTAGCCTACTGTGTGGTAAACTATTAAAAATAACCTTTGTATGCATAAAACATCACTGTATCTACGAAACAATTTTGCTATGCAGGTTTATCTCAAGTTGAAATGTGATATAGTATGTAGTTAGGTATATTTATAGAAGTGATAATTTCAGTGAGCACTATATCAAAACTGTACGAAAATAACTCTGTGAACACTACAATGTAGGTATATCATTTCTGAGTAAGTTCTTCGAAACAATATCTCAGGAGCTCGCACTCGTGTTTACTCCATATCTGTAGTATCGAAGCGAGATGAAGCGAAGTGAGATTTATGATTCAGAAAAATCTCTTAATGGACCATCGGGCGCATGGTCCGCAGTGATAAATGTGCAATTTCAACTTTAAGAATGCAAGCACCAAGTTTTGACTTGCCATGATATATTCACTAACAAATGTTCACACTATCCGCTGATTAACGTAAAGTTTTATACTTTATAGCTTTTTGTTTGGTTGTTCAGAGGGGCCCGTTGGGTGTTGACTTTGAAGTGAACGTGTTATATAAATATTGTGCCCAATTGTGTTAGTTAACCTATGTCAATAGAGATTCTAAGACGGTAGTTAATTCACTTTATAATTTATATTTAATAATTGCAATGTGTTTAATTTCATTCTTTTATGTCGACGATCAAGGTTTAACAATAGAGGGTAGTTATATATTTTTAGTAACAGCTATTGAAAACTAAGTTATATATGCTACTTAAAAAATGAAATGAAAGGACATTGAACGAAATACGTTTTATTTTATTATGAAAAAGTCCAAAAATATTAAATGTGTCATTGTTCACTGACACAACAATTTTAATTACAGCACTTTATAAGATATAATGCTCCTCGAGACAAAATAATGTGACATTAACGTCGACCGCAAATTGGGAGCCTTAAGTGCTCTACCCGAGGACATAAACAATACGCATCGCTGTTTCAGGCAAAACACTCTACACTATAATTTTTCCACATTCATACAATGAGGGCCGCAGTCAATGAGTCTAGTCTCATACTTCCACAAGTGAAGTTTGTACGCACACAGTCGCACGCCCCACTCGTTAAAGCTTCAAGCGATCGCGTGCAGAAAGCTCCACACACGCACACGACCGCATGGCCGGCGCCCTAAGCTGTGGTCAGTACTAACGCAAACTGTGTGACGGACACACGAAAAACGAGCTGAAAACGGAACGCAAAACTAACAAAACCAACAGTATTTACATTCGCACATCAGCTCGCACGCGTTCCTTTCGTTACGTCTCGGACAATACGTCCAAGTCCGTATGTAAATGTTCCTGCGCTTGTGTTGCTTATGATCATCTGTCAAAACTCGGATACATGTGACGTTTCGCATCTGAAATGTAAACAAAAGTTGTTAGAGTCTCGACGCATTCATTTAGGTGTTATTTACGACCTGCTATGACTATATTACGTGAGTTATTAACTTGCATACGTAGAAAATAATTGCGCTGCTAAGTGTCTTCACCGACTGTTTGGATTGTTTTTGTATGAGTAAGTAGTGATGCATCTCCTTGTACAGCTTTTATGTTTGTTGAGACATGTTATAAGAAAATGAAGTTAAATTTAGTGCTCAGTTTAATGTATGAAATATGTGTTAAGTGCATTGTTAAAGTTTACTTCAAATTGCGTTGTCAACAAAGTGGTATTATATTTTCTTCATTGTGTATGTATCATTTAGAATTATGTTTAAACTGTTGTCAAAGTATGTTGAGAAGTGACAAGTAAATGTTTAAACAATTTTGTTATTATTACTTTTAAATACTAAAACGTAATAACATAATTGTTTGCCATGTTGTAGTTCATCACGTGCTTTTAATGATACACAAAAACAATAATTCACAACAACGATACACTTTTGAAATATTAGCATGACAGATTTCTCTATATTACACATAATGCAGTGATTTTTTAATATGTTTTACAACGGTGTTTTACAGAAAGCGTATTAAAACATGCAAGTGAATTTAGTCCATTGATTAGTCATGTGATTAGATTAGTCATTGATGCGTAAGTACCTCCTTGCTTATGGAAGGAGATACTTACGCATCTTTGGTTTCGTCGACCACGTTAAAAAACTTTTTTATACTAACACTTAGAACCTTCTTAAACGATATAAGATGGCCAAATTAAATGTACGAATTTCATATTCTTAAGCAATATGTTCATAATGGGTATTTTGGTCAAAACTCCTATTATCATATAAACTAAAATAATTACAAAACTACAAAGATGAGGAATACTCCCGATTTCCTAAAAATCATCATGCCTACAGCTTCAGAACAATAAAGTCAATTATTTATTGCAATCGGTGATTCTTCATTAGCGGCCGATGTGGTAATCTCATAGCCACGTCACTAATCCTTAGGGGTGACGTCCGGTTACATTTATGGGCGGCTAGGGTTGCCACGGCCGGGTAATAAAAGTTAAAGATTCTTTACGACTTCGAAAAAATAAACATTGGTCTGTTAATTGAACTTCTATGATAAATTGAGACCAATCAAGGGTTGATAAAAAATGGATATCGCGTCAAAGTGTTAAAGATACGTTATTGATTTATTGATCATTAAATACTGGAGTGTGTATATCTTATAGGATGTACAAGTGGAGTGTGTATTTAAATTGTGAGTGTTTAAATAAAAACTGTTACATACATCATTTAAACTAATAATTAATAATTTGTCAATATTTCAATTCTATGTTATACTTCTGCTAAATGCTAATGTAGTCTCGAGATACGGATTAAAATGAACTACTCTCAATAATAGTTAGTATATTTAAAATCAGCCCCGCGGACATATTTTTTGAAATATACCTTATGACGCGAGGGAATTTACAAACATAATGAATTGGAAACAAGGAACACCCAGACTCAAAATAACAATTTGTATATCAAGTGTTGTCCCATGTGGGATTTGAACCTACAACACTCAGTGCAATAAAAGCGGCGTGGAAACCACATAAACCACTACAGAGTCCATGCAATCAGTCATTTTCATTTCTTTATATCTACATTGGGGTACACGTCGCTCAAATCTAGACAAACAAACCATATCTTTCAGTAGTTCGGCGTACGTTTGACAGCCCTAGCATATTCACACAGACAGTGTGTACGTACCAATATTTGAATGTAAGAGTACGTGGTGATAGTGTGAGGGTGGCCCTCGACAACCCTGCTGGTTATAATTGCATTTCACTAAAATATGACTCTTGAGTTTATCTAGCTGATCGATCGAGTTCTAACGTATTTTAGACAGTCAAAAAATCTCTCATTATAAAATTCCCTTTTCATTTAACATTATTCACGATTAAAACATCTTTTGCTCTCCCTTCATTTGTTTCTAAAAGCTTAATAATAAAGAAGAAAAAATCGTATAACTTTAATTATCTCAGTTTATAAAACAAGTAGACGTGTTAATACAGCAATTACTCGTTCCGAAAATATTTTGGTAATTTACCTATTGAGTACACTCTCAGCATCTAAAGATATTAGTATCCACCTATTATTAATCTGAACCAAGCTGGACATTTAAAAAAAATATATATTCTATATTATGGTATATTCTTAACTTAACAATACTAGTATGTCTTGCAGTAGAGTATTAAAAGCCCTTTGTAATGGTGTCACTTACTCATAATACAACAAGCTTTTGCCTACGACTCTGCTCTATATGTGCTATCGCGGTAAATAGTAGCATACGTCCCTCCTCAAGAACCAAAGGATCTTTATTATAAATGTTATTCAAACCGGTTGGAATTTATAAAATCAATTATGTATGGATAGAAATACGTTGGTGTCCTCTTAAATAAAACCACACTAGTTTTTGTCTCATATTTAATACCCTTACCCATAACGAATACCGCGATCGCAGTTAACACGGTGATCACTTAACACTCACGTTAGAATAGCCCGATCTTTGTGAGAATGCTAGAACTTTAATAGGTCATGGTCATTTTTATTTTTAAATTCAATAATAACTTTTTTTTTAATTGGGATATCTTATTATGACAATGATAAATGGACTGTAGTTTATTTCCAGTTGTTCTATAAGGTCAAATCAACAAAAAACTTTTGCAACCCAGTTGTGTGCTTGTTTCCCATCTAACTATAAATAGTCAATGTGAGGAAAACTTTACCGCTAGTAGCATTTATTTCACCGTTTCCATTTTATAACATTTCCAGTTTAGTTTTAATATACTAAAATGTTGATTAGCAATGCGTACCTAATTTCAATACTAGTATAATAAAACTGAATATATTACTAATTACTTCTGAGTAATAAACATTAATTAACTCTGTTATTTCTAAGGAGTGTTAAACTATAAAACTCAGACCAGATTATAACCTGATTCCCAATGAATCGTGATAACTTAATCACTATAACACAAACACATAAAAATCTTAATTAAAAACAAAACAAACAAACGTTGAGGTTATTTACCTCATTAAGAAACGTTAGGAGATTTTATTAGAACAAGAACCATTCATGGAGACAATACAGTTTGTTAAAGCGGGGACCGTAAGTGGCGCGCAGACATTACAACATTTTCTTAATTTCTTAACCACTACATACACGCAGCGGGATGAAATTAAGAAAACATTCACCACATTAAGAGCACACAATTTATGGTTATACTGTACAGCAACCCGACTAAATCTAATAGTTGTCTAGCAGGAAGACCGTGTAGGTGCAACGCAACATCGCACCTCGTCTTCCTTTTTTTTATTTGGGTGTCGGGTGTGAGTCCGTCTGAAGGTTGGACGTCTAATGAAATGTTCTACGTTAGAGTTTCGGATATCCCATGTAATTAAACAGGTGTCTCGTATAGACTCAACTACTAGCCCTTAAGGAGACTTTCTCCTTTAATTAATTCGCTAAGAAATTACATGCTAATAAAATTACCTGGAATAAAAGCCTTAAGCAATTACTGTAAGTTAGTGACACTAAATAAATGGTACTTGGATTAAGACTCGCTATATGCATTTAATACAAAGTTTATGCCTTATATGATAACTGAAGAAAATAAACACTAGCCAAGTAATGCTATATTTTCTCAAAGGAAAACTCCTTAACCGGCGACGTCTTAGCGTCCAGCCACGAAAGCAATAAAGAGCGCAGGCTTCCACGTTCATTAATTAACCCCCACTATTACTATCTCTTTCACACTTAAGCAAAGTATTTGTAAATGAGCCGGCATCTCTTTCACACAAGCTTTGCGCAAAAATTAACTACTACATGTTCCGCTTTCGTGGTATTCACACATGGAACAAGAATGCATATGCACGCGTTTAGACAGCGTCGAAGACAGCTAAAGTGGCTTTTCTGTACGGGGAAAATTGGTGTTAATTATTTAGATTATAAGGTATATTTTTCTATATCTAAATTAAGTTATATATAATGTTTGCGATACGACGTTCAGTCACGTGTGGTTAGTTTCCTATCCTCGTGTAATAAATCTCTTACTCCTCGTAATTACAATGTTCTTGTCTGTTGTGTATTTTCATTAAGGGTGAGACACATAGACGTAGTTTGGTAAGATATGGTTTCCACTTTTGCTATTGTCAAAAATATGAACTGTCACTTGAAACAAAGCGTGGTCAACCGAGCAATGAATCGTTGATAATCGATAAGTAATCATTAAAATCGGTTCAGTTGTTTAGGCGTTATTTTTGGATAATAAGTACAATACAATACAAACATACATCGACTGCCGAACATAATATAGCCCTTTCTTTTGGCTTCACCATCATCGAGTGAAAAATGTAAATAAGAACAGAATACATTTACATACAATTTGAGTACGCAGAGACAGTATACACAGTATCAGTTTTCGTTCGATGGAGATTAGGTGGTACCAAAATTAGATGAGAATAAATCTGTAATGCAAAAGTATACTGTGCGAATAAGTTAAGTTTTGAATCAAGTTTGTTTATTGGTTTCATTGGCAAAAGATAAAACGAAGAATAAATGACGATATTACGAAATTACCTTTAAACTGTATATACCTGTGATATGCGAGGGGTATCGCTTCCAACACGTGTCTTAAAATATGTTTCTTAAATTTAAGCCTACCAAAGCGACTCTATTCTGCCTGGTGAAAAGCATTGGTAGAATCCAAGGGAGTAGAGGTCACCATACTCATTGTGAGTACAGGCAATGCAGCATGTTAAACCACACCACCACACAGATGGAAGACATACGCCTATTCCATTACGGCAATAAAAAAAAACAAAAAAAAAACAATGCCGACCTATTGAAATGTTTCTGCATCAGTGGGCCTCCGGTCCACTCACCAACGAAATACGACAGCACTGTCATTGTAGGTTGGTCTTCTGTAAAAGGACAGTACGGCGAGCTTGACCCGAGGGTCGAGCTGGCCCATTCGTGCTCGCTCTACTACCTTGAAAGTATTTTGTTTGCTATCTCTGACTTGGTCATTTACACGAATGTTCTTTTAACGGGAGCATTATTCTAACCCTTAGGACGTTTCTAGGGTTCCGAAGTTTATGACTCGGAACCCTCGTAGATTCGTCATGTCCGTCCGTCTGTCCGTCCTCGACTTAGCGTCCAAACGGTAAGTGCTAGAAAGATGAATCTTTGCATGAATATGTGTTGTAATTACGTTGACATAGTGCTACAATAAAACGTACACGTAAAGTGGGCTGATCTTTTTTCTTAGGTACCCCATCGTATAGGGTATCATTAGATAGATCTTTTAAATTTTTTGATTTAGGTATCCATTTGCGAGAAATTCCACTTTAAAGGGCACTTTTTTTGTCAAATTATGGCGTCCTCCCCCCCCCCCCCGCTAAATGCTAAACGGCGGGTTAAAAAAATCTGAAAAAAAATTTGTTATTGTGGTTCATATAATGAACTTTAAAGGAAAACTATTAGAACGGATAAGATGACTTTGTTAGTTCAGGAGTTACAGAGGCTTAACTTGTAAAATACGCTTATTTGGAAAACGTCATTCAAAGCTAACGTAAACATAACAAATATCTATTGGATACGATTTTAAATCCACGTACCATTATGGGTGACTGAAGAACCCTTTACTGTGCGTGGCCTGACACGCACTTGACCGATTTTTTCTTTTTTTCCAAGTTACGTTGAAAAATCAAGTATTTAGTTAATTTTGGTACATTAAGAACCTTAATTTAAGTCTATAATAGGAATACAGTGACAATCAATAGCTGTTAGTAAAACACTGGGCCTCAATTAATTACTCTTTCTCAGTAATACGAATAAATTTAAACGCCTTTCACACACAAATACCTAAGTCTATTTTTTTAATCTCAGTTCTGTAAAGGGTTCGAAGGATTCCTATAAATAATATAACGTAATAACTTTTCTTTGGAAGCTTTCCGTCCCAATATCGCAGATACAGAAATAAAATAAATATATTAAACGGTTAAACTGACCCTATTTTTATGAGGCTGAGGTAGGTAGTTAATTATTCATCATCTTCTCAGCTGAATACTAAATACGAGTTAATTTACTGAAATATTAACAAATCTAATAAGTTGTACTTAAAAAATACTTATGTGGGACTTGAATGTTTTTAAAACGTATTGAATATATGGTTGTTCATAGCCAAGGGGCCTTATCATCATCAACAGCCTTTAACAGTCCACTGATGGACATAGGCCTCTCCTTGAAAAGGAGGTATTGGCCTACTATACCACGCTGGCCAGACGAGTTGGTATACGGTTGGTTTCAAGTTTTCCTTCTCTTTGCATTGATGTTGTCTTGCGTAGTTTATCCCTTAGTCGCCTTTTACGACACCCGCGTGGGATGAATAGGGGTGGTGACACTCTGTATTCTTAATCCGTCACCACACGGACAGTGGCCTTAGGTGATTGGAGATAATAACCGAGGGTAAGCAACGACGGTGCGGTCAGTACCACAATCAGGCCACAAGCGGTCAACATCTAGATGGGTGACCGATTGTGGCCTGATATGTTATGAGCGTTTTCCGTGATTCAGAGGTCACGTTAAGCAGTCGGACCCGGTTGTTATCATAAGATAACAGTCGTGAGTATTGAAAATGTTTTAAGTATTATAATTATATAAAAACATAAAAAGAACTTTAGTGTAGTGACAATTAATTCTGTATTTTAGAATATTAAATTTTACATTTTTGGTAAGATTATAGGGATAATTATAGTATGCTAGTTCGTCAATCCTATTATTGTTCAGTGATACGTTTAGGTGTGTGGAGAAAAGGAATATAAAGTTAATTTTTGTAAATTTTGGCAATTCATTACACCTCTTTCCTATCGGAACTTATTATAAATTTGATTAGGTATATTAAAAACATTTAACAATTTCCAACGGTAATTAAAACGATTATTAACGTCGTTTTAGGCTACATTTAGTAATTATGCAAGTTAATAGATCCGTTAACTGTATAATTTAAATTAGTTAAAACTGACATTGACTTTCACTAAACCAACTGTACTAGTAATGAGAATTGACAGTCAAATTTAATCAGTTCCTTGGTATTATCACGCTTTTACTTGCTTCACATTTATGATTGTTTGTAACCAACTTCTGTAAGTGTATTTTTAACTATGTTTATTTACCTATCATTTAAACTTTTCGGTTGTTAATGATTAATTGGAGTTTGGTGTTTGATGCCAAATTAACTTAAAAGATAAAAAAAAAAATGTTACAAATTTTTGATAGACTTCCAAACACATATTACCTGTAGTCTTTAGTTAAAATTCAAAATCAACATTACGTTGTAAACGATACGCCACAATCAATTGACACCAACATTCTCATTAAAGGATTACGACTATCTAAGCTCATTCATGATCCCTCTCGGCGCACGAATTGTCTACTTTCATCTAACCCCGATCTGACGCGACGGCGATAAATTTATTCCTATCCTTTTCTACGTAACCCCAACCTCATTTGCTTACGAACACAATGCTTAGACCCGTATGAAAATCGTTAAATAATTGCTATTTTAAAAACAATAGTTTAAGTTTAAAAAAAATTAAATTTTAATAACTTGCTAATTTAAATTGTATTGTTAGTTGCGTCGCGGGTGTCGCGCTCTGTCCCTGTCGCTCGTGCTGGGCGGCGGCGCGCGCCTGGGCGGGCGGTATGCAAATGCCTAGCGCCGCGGTGGTGAGGGTTCCCTGTGTGAGTGCCTTGTACCATTGGCCGCGCTAGAACGGCCAACTTCGCCACCAGTTACGGTTGTTTTTCGTTCCGTTTCTAATTAACTTCCGTATATTCTTAAAGTAACTTTTCTCATCTCGTTCTCTTACTTTTTCCGCACTGTTTTGTTATCGTTAAAACGGCTGGTTGTTATGTGAAATACGCTCGCGTGTGATATGCGAATGTTGCATTTCTGTCGAATTTTCGCGTGTGTTTATTTTGCGAGTCGTACCGTGCTCGGTTACGTATTCTTAATATATGTAAATGCACACGTTTTGAGTATTATCCACATTTCCTAAATACAAAACTGACGTTACTTCTCAGTGTCACGACACCAACGATGTTTGACAAGTGATTTCTGAACGAAAACGCTTTCAGTAAACGAACGCCATAATCGTAGCCGTGTTACTATCTTCGCTAAAATGTTACTTTTATCGCTTAAAGAGTGAGATTTTACGAGCTTTAAAAATAAATTACTCGGCTCGCAAAGATAATCGTATATTCCAAGACTCGTGAGTGAATATTTTATTTCTGATTAATGTTCAACGAAGGTAAATAAACGATTTAAATTACTTCATCGACTAATCCAAGTGTAATAATCAATTAATAGGACATTTGCGTCTCGTTCTTAAAACTTAATGTAAAAAAGGTTGTGATCACTAATTGAGAAACTGCGAAACTTTTCCGATCGTCAACGTTTATTAAAAAAAATAACAATAAGAGTTTCTTGATAAATTCAAAGCTCTGTCATAAATCATACATCAAATAATTACACATGTTATAAAAATAAAATAAAATATATTATACGATCGCCCCAAAATTGTGTACAGGCAGTGCGAGGTAGTGATAACATAAACCTAGCGAGCGCGATATACGCGAGCAAATGATTTGTGCCAATAAGGTAGCATTAATCTTTTAGAAAAAGCACAAAACCTCAAAATGAACGCCGACACGCAACTATACGTGCAAAATTTTATTTATTTTTTAATCGTAAAAGGTGGGAATTAATCCTCGGTTTATGGCTACACCGATACCTTTTAATTGCTGCTTTGACAGACATTAAGGGCTCTCATCCACCGGCTTTCGGGTGTGGTCATAACAAAATTGAACATTGACAGCTGGCAATATATTTTTATAGTTTTAACCCGAGGTGTTGTTTTTATTAGTGACCGATTTATTTGCAACAGTCTGTTGTGCCGCTGCAAACTGCAAATTAGAAAGGTTATGTGCGAAAGAGATGAGATATCGTAAATTACATTCGAGGGTTAGGATGAGCATTTTGCGGAGGTCAATTTTAATTAGCTTCAGATGATTTACAAGCCGTCAAAGTATGGCGAGTTCTGTGGAAGACCAATAATGTGTACTATAAAGAAACAATCGTTTCACACTCCCTAAATATTGTAATGATGCAGTTTTACTGCAGAATATTTGTATATATATAAATACAGTCTGCTAACTTGCGGCGTTTTACTTATTTTGGCATTGATATTTATGAGCCATGAAAAATTATTTTCATTAATTAATAGGTACCATTAAAATATGACTTTCGTTGAAACAATCATTCAAATCAATTTAAATATGCATCTATTTCCATAAATATTATATTAACAGGCTTTCATTCTAAAGTAACTTTCATCAATATCGATATATTTCACTTTTGTCTTAGGTTAAAACAACAATCGTGATCAGAAAACACGACGGGTTCATATATAATATTTATCGATAAATCTCTGGGTCTTTTATATCTTGGTTATACATACATGTTGGATGGCAGGCGACGAAAAGTATTCGACTCGGAATGCAACTTTTGCATAAACAATGCCCTTTTGTTTAGAGAAAGTATTTCACATTTTAGTTCGTGGGTGATTTATTTTTTGTTTGATTTATTAACGCGACCACCAGGTCTTGAATGCGTTGGAAGATATAAATTTACTGTTTAATTATAATATTTTCGTGGCTAATGAAAACACTGAAACGATAAGATCACAATTAATAATAATTCTACATCCTAATATATAAAACGTTTTTAATTGTAGGATTTTATTCTCATTTTTTAACCATTTCATAATGATACGATATACTAAGCTTTGAAGTATCAATATTTATATATTTACATGCTATCTTTTAATTACAAATTGATTATATTTGTTGTCGTTAGATTTTAACTATCTTTTCCCACGCAGACTAGACCTAATCAAAATATTTTAAAAGCAAACTAATCCTAATATTTATAAATTATACATTTATTATAAAATAACAGACTGAAGTGATTGTGTATATATATGTTAATGAAGAGACAGTTTTAACCATCGTATGGCTATGAGAACATGTGCCAATGCTGCTGGTTTAAAGGTAAGATACTTTTTTAATCAATGTTCTATGTATTTACAAATACGTCATCACCTTACGTACATATTTAACATATGCATATGTATACATTATATATTAAACACGAAATAAGGTTATTAGATAAATTCGATGCAAGAAAGTTAGAAGATAATTAACTCAGTTCAATTCATCTGTGTCATGAAGAATCGAAGTAAACTATATTCCTTATCCCACCCTAAAATATATTTTATTCTTATTGATAAAAAAACACAAATAGGTGAGAAAATTTTGAAGTTCTGAGACAAAACATAAGTAAACTGAAAACTTCCTTCTCCTTTAAGACCAGTTTATAAGATCGTTTATACTTTAAATTTCATATGAATATGAAATATAGTAGGTATAGAAAATATATTTCAAGTGAGTTCCTAAGTTATCTATGTTGGAGACTTGGAAACAAGTAACAGCAATAATATAAACTACTTTAAAAAATGTATTTCATTTGGAATGTAAAACACAACAGTGCTGAACGAAGGCTATTCTCTCTCATTAGTGACTGTCAACCATCCAGGTTTATCCAGAAGTAATTGTTACCAGTAATACACTTGACAAAGAGGTGAAAAATAAACGGAAAGTTGAATAAAAGAAACATCATGAATTAAATTGACTGCCTCGGTGGCACAGTGGGAGCGCATGCGATTGCTGTGCTTGAGGTCTCGGATTCGATTCAAGGGTCGGGCCAAATGTTTGTGATCCGCAAATATTTGTTTCGGACTCTGGGTGTTTCCTATGTATAATTTGTTTTGTTTTTACAATAAGTTTGTTTTAACAAGCCCTGCTTAGTTTGGGACGAGATGGCGTTGTGTATAAGATGACCGAGATATTTATTTACTTATTTATTTATTCATTATTTTTATTTTTTATGCTGATCTGATCTGTCTGATTTAAAGGAAGAGTCTGTACCATACCAAAAAGTTTTATGATAATCATACCGCATTCTTGATACTACACCTCACTTCTACTCATAACATATTTAATTGACACTAATCACTACAAAACCTTACAACTTCACAAACTTATTAGTCTTTCTAACTTCAAACAAATGTTGATGTAAACATAAATTGTTATCGTTACAATCGCCTATGATATTAACATTACCAACTAATAAATTCTATCAAAGTCAATTGTCCTTCGCGTCTATCAAACGCAGTGAAAGCCCACAATTATCTTGTCACCCGTTTTAACTTATAGGTGACAAATTTTCACCTCGTAATAACAAAGCTTTGTCTTTAGGCTTTAAAAGCTGATACTAGATAATTACAGGAGTTTGGTGATCGACGTGATCGTGCACGCGATGCCCGGTCTTTGATATAAATGCTTAGAAAATAGT
The DNA here is from genome assembly GCA_932526445.1 of Phragmatobia fuliginosa. Classification (NCBI taxonomy): domain Eukaryota; kingdom Metazoa; phylum Arthropoda; class Insecta; order Lepidoptera; family Erebidae; genus Phragmatobia; species Phragmatobia fuliginosa. The sequence continues at coordinate 8,441,676 of OW052071.1, read as the reverse complement.
GGTGTACTGTTTTTATTACAAGTCTATTACATATCGATAATTTTTGACCTCCTACTGAATTTAATTAGGAGGGTAATGCATATTTTCAAAATAAATGTTACATTGTAATGTAAATTTTAGATTAAAACTTTTTTAAATAGTGGTGTCCTTTTCAAAACAGATGTTTGATTTTAATGTAAAATGTACATTTAAAATTAAAGAGTTAGTCATTAGTTTTCTATATTTGATGCTATTATGATTGTACAAAAAATTAAGTTAAATTAACAGATTAACAGTCAGTTTTTTTTTATACAATTATACTTATACATTGTCTGTGACATTCTGCTGCCTGTGTATTATTTACACGTTTACATTTAACTGTATAATAATTATATCATAATATAAACAGACACACATATTATTAATTTGGAATTCTCTAATTCTACTTACGTAATATCTAATATCATAATCCGTAAATAAATAAGAAATATCGTTTGTCTATATTTGTACAAGAAGGTTGACTCTATATGAAAATTAAAATGATACTACAACCAAAGTTAGTGAGATTTAATATATTTAATATTCTATCCCCATAATTTAACTGAAGTTTTACCATAAAAATAGTCATATTTTAGGATTTGGACGCCATTAATATGATTTAATGCGCTCTAAATACGCTGGGCTTATTTTATAATGGTTGTGTTCCTAATTAGTTATCTTAGAATAAGAAACTGCTAATTCAAGTCTTTTGTCATTTACTAAAGTCATCAAATTTAAACTGATCAATTTATAGTAGAACTACTAAAACCGTCAATATGAAAATGACATGATTGCAAATAATTATGAATATTAATCACTGTTCCAAAAAATATTTATAAATAATGTATGCTAAACGTTGATTAAGAAACTTTGAATGTTTATAGATTATTGACTAATCGATTCAGATTAATTAAATGATGATCGATTTTAAATTTCAAGGGTGCGGTACTAGCCTATTTCAGAAAACAAATTATATAGTAAACAAATAATTAGACGCGACAATAATTATTATTCATAAATCGAACAGACACGATAATCGGTGGCGCGCCATCTTGCCAGCGGCGGTGGCCAAATGTTTCCGCTTTAATTTCTCCGGTAATTTGGTGTTTCCGGTCTCAGCCAATCCGTCCCGTCAGTCGGCCGTAATTATATTATTTCGGTAATAAATTATCGAATTTTGAATACAAAAGGTGGTTAAAAAGATGGCCTCCTTAGTTTTGAGTCGACATAACAATAGCCAAAGTTGATCGAACGCTCTTAAAGAATAATGTATGATTCAGTGAAGTAAATTGGTAATCATAAAACAATAAAGTCATCTCAAATTTCTAAATTGAATCTGATAAATAATACGCTTTTTTATGCACTTATTCCGAAATTTGTAAAGAAAATATTTTATACATGGTCTCTACAACGTTCTGTTTTAGGTGTAAGATGAGGGATCTCTACTATTTCATTAATTTTCCAATTAAGATTATTTTAATTAAATATGTCCAGTTACAGTTACCAGTATTTCTGTAGAGTAACCGATATTAAATAGACATTAATAACATTAATTTTAATTTTTTTCTCTTAGGTCACTTAATAAAAATATGTATTCAAATGAAATCCAATCAATGCAAAACACAAAGTGCTAATAGTGACGTAAAAGTTTATTTCAATCACACAAATCAATATCGAACCAAGCTTGATTCGATTAATTCCGTTGGAAATTAACGCGGTGGGTAAGCAACGGGTATCGACACCGACGCCGTGGCTATGGCAACGCGCCCTATACTTACAACGCACTAATTATGCCACACTGATTGCTTTTCACTTTTTTTCTGCCCCACGAGAAGCTGACGCCACCCTATCATGGAATAGAGTTTGGCAGGTTTTTATCGATTTAGACTGTATCGACCGCATTCACAACCCTTCTTAAAATATGCTGATTAGAATGTGTCTGCTGATTTTGTTTATTCAGTTTGCACCGGGACTTGCAGGACCCTTGGGTTTCTTATCTTTTTTTATCGACGGTTAGTATGTAGTAAACTATATAGGCCTATTATTTTATAAATATCCTTTGTAAAATGGCGTACTAGGCGATCAATTTTCATATTAGTACTCTTCCTGGATATATCCTTGAGAGTTAAATCTTCAAACTATATTTCCTTGAATTTTGACTTTAGGTCGTGAATTAATTCAGTCTAAAAAGTTCTGATTTAAGTGTTATATAAATGATTACCATACTTATTAACTATCATCGTCCTGTTATGATAGAACAGGCCTACACTAGTTTGGGATCAGACAGCCGTTTGTCAGGTATCGTCTCTAGTTAATATTATTTATCCATTAACAATCAAAGTACAGCGAGAACCAAAATGCATTATATCGATAAAATCGGAATTCTCTATAAACACACAATGACTTTGCAGTCAAATGTTGATGACGTCATGTCGATCGATTCAAGGAAACGGGTCATTACACTGTTTTTATTCATCACACTGATTAATCAAGTGATTAATTATACAGTTTCTATTAGAACACGGCGGGTCGCCGCTTTTTTGTGTACCTTTGCGTAGAACGTGTGCATAATATATTGTGGATAAAATAAATAAAAACACATAATACTCCTAATGACGTCTAAAATTATTAACTATAATTATAAATTTAATTAAATATTCATACTAGTAATTAGTTTTTCTAGGAACTTATACTAATAAGCTATATTTTGATTTTAGGCTTTACACAAGTAATCATGAAAGTAAACATGCTTGTTACTAAATCATCAAAAGAAAATCTCATTCCAAATTAAATTCCAATATTTCTTAATACTAAACCAAATCGATTCGTAACTGGCAGTTTCGCGAATCGACTTGACCATTGATCAGATAGAACAACCCTGACCTTGCCCAACGACACTCACACACGCGCGGCACGCACGCGAGCCGCTGCACACTACGTGAAACTGTTATTGCTTGACTAAATCGCTTCTTACGTAACGTTCCTTTTGAGAAAAGTTAATCGTGAAAATCTAATAAAAAGTATTACCTTATAAAGTTTAAAATTGAATATAAAAAATATTTTGAAGTAGAATCTCGTAAGATAATTTCGTTGAGCAAAAGACTCTTATAGTCGATTTTGTCCTGAAGGAAAACATTTTGTTAATGTAAATGTCTGTTTGTCCTACAATGGCCAACTACAATTGAATGAATTATTTTTACGACTTACAATATTTGTATTTTTTTCTTTTTTTTCTTATAAAAGACAACTCCCGCATTAGGAATATAAATTCCTGTGTCGCGGGGGACTTTACAAACATACAAGAAACGGACACAAAGAACACCCTGACTCAGAACAACAAATTGTGAATTCCACAAAGTGTTATCCTACGTGGGATTTGAACCCACGACACTTGGCGTAGTAGGAAGCGGCGTGGCGACCGCTTAAGCCAACCGTGCAGTATTAATAAGAGTCACATGGATACGTACGTGGATAATTATATTACAACAAATGTTCAATTATAATTTGTAAACAGAAGTAAATAAAATCTGTAACAAACATAGAAGTGTAGTTTGTAAAAATCTATTTATATGCATTTTTTGAAAATAAATTATATATTTTGAAATTAGAATGTAATTTCTCATTCCCAATCGTAGCATCAATTGTACAGCTATTAGATTCCGATACTAAAAATTGTAAGTCTTGTTTAATAAAATCTCCCGAACTCCCGACACCGATTAACATTTCAGCAATCACAACAGCCGTAGAACACGCGATCAACTCACGAAACTTGGAGAAAATAACTATATCCAATTCCCTATAAGTCCGATACATTGATTTTTTTTCTTTAATACTTTTAATGGGAGCTCTCACTAGTCATTAACGCTCGTCAGTGTGTGAGTGCGTGCATGTGTGAAAGCACACATAGTTATAACAATGTCGTGTGCATTCGCAACACACATAATTAGTGAATAGGGTCGATATTATTAATGAGGGGGTTTATGGGGGTGGAGGGAGACGGGGTAATGTTATCTACTGAAGCTTTTGTGTTCTTTTTCAATAGATCAGGCGAGCTATTGATTGTTTAGTCGATATTTATTCGGCCTTTAATTATAGGGGCTAACTGGCTAACTGACGCGAACGCCTCGCTTGACACTATAATGGCGTCGCAGACGGTTATAATTTTCGAGTAATTATTCACTTTGAAACTCAACTTTGATAGCTGGTAACAAGTTTTATTGGAATTAAATTTGTTATTTTAGTTTCTGATTAGTTTTGGTTTAGTTTGTTAATATTTAAGGTATTATTATTGTACTTTGTCTGCAAGACAGTGATAAAGATATATTTGTGATAGGGATTTCTTTTTAATTTAAAAATAGCTAGGTTCTCCGACTGATATTGAAAATGCCTCTTTGGTCAGATGTAAAGCGGTAATGTCGATACAATTGTATACGATATTAGAGTTTATTTATCTTGAAATCAAGAATAATTTTAAAGCACTTTCAAAAATAGTACAGCCTATAACGATTTTAACTATAAATGTTGAATTCAAAATTTGAGTTGAGTTAAAAATTTTAGACAACAACTTTCGTAAAGACTCTAGTATACTTTAATAGCATTATGTATTTTGTTTTATGAATATTTTTAACACAAGAAGACTTTAACTTAATAGCATTATATTACAATATTTCAGCTCAAAAATTTAAGCGTGAATTATTATCGAATTCAGACTTCCAAAACTGTATTCACCTTTAATGAAATAAGTGCATAGTTAAGTACGAATTCAAGAGTCCTATAAGCTTGGACATGTTGAATATCTAATAAGAACTTAGGATCGGCATCAAACAGACATGTGAAGAGACGCACGGTACTTCACTGATTAATAAGATGGGGTTGCGCCAAGCAAGGGGTACGGACACCCCACGCGGGCACCCTCGCGCCTTACCCACGAAACAAAAAAAATGTGACTCATCAACGCACACTAACAAATAACAACTCACACTCACACACATAAGCTAATAACGATGTATGTACATAATACACATTCAAATTAAGAACCCTATTATAACTGCAAAAGGTTCGATATCGTTTCAACTGAAACTAAGATAGAGCTGTTGTTAAGTAAACTAGGTCTCCTATAATCGTTCATTATCAAACACAAGCACAATCCATTCATGTATTGTACACACATACAAGTATGCGTTAATTATATCGGAAAGTGGTGGGTAGGGAGTTGGTTGATTTGATTAATTCTAGCCGGAGCCGACGGCCTAGTTGGATATGCCATAAACATTGGAATATTCCGCCCTGTCCATTCTCGTCTGGTTAGCCGCTAATTGGTGATTTCGCACCAGACAATAGATTCTTACAAGGAACAAATCGCATTTCATCATAAGGATAGCGCTTGCACTAATGAGAAATGGGATCTGAACGTTTACCATTTAATATCATTGTAGCAAGTCGCTGTGGATTAAAATCTTACTTTGAATCATATGCTCGAATTAAAAGACTAATTCCAATAAGAAAACAATTTTCACAACATACCTACAGCGTAATTGTGCAATTGACTATGTTCCTATTGGTTCGATTGAGTCTATTGCCTATTTGACTGCCTTGTTGGTCTAGTGGTTTGCGAATGCGTCTGCTGTTCTAGAAGTCTCGGGTTTGATTCCCGGGTCGGGCCAAATGTTTGTGTGATCCACAATATTTGTTTCGGAGTCTAGGTGTTTTCTATCTATTTTAAGTATATATTTACAAAAATAGCACGTTTATGTATTTATATCAGTTGTCTAGTACCCATCATACAAACTCTGCTTAGATTGGGACTAGATGGCGTTGTGTGAAAAAAATGAATAAAAAATGTGTGGATTTGATTTCCATGGAAATACAATTTTAGTTTTGGGTCCAACAAACTCTAAAGTCAGATAATAATATTTCAAGTTTGTTTAAATTTACAATTTGAAGTAGATTTGACTTATAATATTGCCAACTTCACCAGTTTTTCTTTTGCTGCGAATTCTATAACACTTTAAATTTTCATGACTTGTTGTGTTTATGGTTTATGAATCCTGGTGGACAAGAGTTACAGTGGTGAGCGTGTGGGCGTTAGTTCCATTCAGTTCTGATTAGTAAACCTCCTAAAAAACATGGTGGTGTTATATCCGATAGGTATCTACTTTTTTATGACTAAAATGTACAGAAGGATAGGTAGATATTTTAACTTGAAGTCTTGAAGTCCCGTGTATATTTTCTTGACTATCCAAAGTGCGACATAAAACTTACTTTTTTACATCATCTTAATTTAAAATTTACCTAAAAATCATTTCATAAAAATCTATATCAACGTGTCACGGTAAATCTACCGTGACACGTTAATCTTAAATAAAAGAAGGTAGAAAAATTCAAAATGAAGTAATCAAAAGTGCAATTTCCCCAAAATAAGGAAAGTATTTGAAGTATTCGTCCATCGGAAGTCGTTCGCGAGCACTCGGCAAATCGTTTCGAATGACGCACACGATGCCAATTCTATTCTAATAGGTTTTCATTTTTCATAAGCTCAAGGTATTTTGATATATCAAAACTTTAAAATTAAGAATTGTGTAAGTTTCTAGCGCCTAATAAAGTTGTTATTATTTTAAGAATGAAACATAAATAGAATTACACTCTCTAACTTGATTCATATAATATATATGCTCACTTTTTTAAAGACAATTTGCGCGGTAGAATAATATACTGTCTTCAATTTAGCTAAGTAACAATCATGGATAATCGTTTTTTTCAGAACCTTTATAATATAAATAATGAACAATGTGAACTAAATATTTGAATAGAAAACTAATAGGGCTAAAGCAAGATTTCACAGAAAAAATCAATGACAATTTAAGTTCAGAAAAAGCAGTCCATAAACAGATAAAACTGTCTGCATCATTTACAAAAATTAAATTACCATACCGCAGTAAAACTTTTGGCAATTAATATAGTTTTTTGCAATGTTGTTTAGTTCTGTCGTAAGTAAATAATGAAATGTATACAGCCGACTGCCCGTGGCCCACGAAGCTTCGCGTGTTGAGTATTACCCGAAAACGTTGAAAAAAGTTCATTTTTTTATTATTGACTGAGCTCGCCCCAATACGAAACACTGACAAATTGCTACGGCTTTTAACTAAAATTTTATTTGTTATTCTTTTCACCATAGGAACTGTAATGTATGCGTCTATGGTGCATCGTGCATTTTCACAAAAATTGTAAAATTATTACGCTTCAATCCACATTTTATATTTGCGTGATGAGACTACTGAAAGACATAACAAAAAATATTGTAGGTGCTTGTTTAGATTCTGGATTAATTTATCTATAATTTAGAATATTTAATATATTACGGTTATAGGTATGTTTATTAGTAGTCTGTTTACTTAGCTTGGAATGAGACGGCCGTGTGAGATTGGTCAAGTTATTATTACTATTACATTAGAGCATCACCTCTTTATGTAGTATATCTAAAACGATAATTTTTATTCTTACTGAAAATACAATCAAGACCTAAAGCTTATAAGTGTTAATTCAAAAAGCGATAAAGTTTATTAAAATTAAATGTCATTTACGATAAAAGATGTTGTTATTTAAATATAAACTGAAATATTTGAGTAAATGAATTAAACCAACCAATATCACTTAAAAATAATATATTACGTACAGTTGCGTTATTATCGCAGACGTCGTAATAATTCTGCCCAAAAATACACACTAAAATTCACCATTAATTTATCCAAAAGACTTGTATCCAAAATTCATATGTTCATTACCATAAAGTAAGAGGATTTACAATCAAATCAATAAAGGCACTGACAACATTTTACTCACCCTAACACCTTCTGTCCGATGCTTTAATATAAGGCAGGGTTTCGAAGAAGTGTTATCATCTTATGCAAAAATATTAGCTCGTGGCGGACTTTATGCAAATTACGTTTACCTTACTTAGCGCGTGTGTACGGCTCTTAAATAAGGCATGAATTTGTGTCTCGTGCTATTCGAGGGTAGTCTAATATGGGTATAAAAAATGTTGTAGTTACCATGTATGGGTTCTGTTGATAACAATTTTGTTGTTGAAATTTAGAATTTGTTCACTGCGATTGAAAATTCTGTTTCATACCGGGAAGAAGATTTAAAAAAAAGCTATTTTCTAATAATAAATGATAAATAAATGTTGTTACATTGAATTTGTTTAATATTAGGCTAAACCATATTTCATGATCATTAATATAAAAATTTTCATCATATTTATTACTAAATAATATTAATATAAGTAATTATTTAAAAAACATTAAATCGAAAACTTTGTGTAACTCAAATTTTAGAATTTAACATGTCATATTTTTACCTGATATGTTTAAATAAAGAGCTAGCTTTCTCCCGCGGCTCCGCCCGCGTGTATGTCAGACATAGCGGTTAATAGGAACCTATGTCCTTTCTCAAGCTCTAGACTATCTATGTACCAAATTTTAAATTAAATCGGTTCAGCAGTTTTGCCGTGAAAAACGGACAGACAGACAGCCAGAGTCACTTTCGCATTTATAATATTAATAAGGCAGTAAGGATGTATTACTAACAATCGGCTAAATCGCGTCACACACTTAAAACTTACTACATTTAAAACGGATAAAATATGTAAAAATACTTTAAAATATAAAACGTCGTCTACAACGTTGTCAACGAAATCGGATCCGGGAATGGTTTCCGTTGTGACAGAACTCCGAAAAGACAGAATAGATAAATGTAGATTTTGGACTCGAGGTGGGTATGCAAATCCGCGCGTGGACTCTTCATATGCAAAGTACCTGATGGCTCGCGACTTCTTTGTACTCTTTCTTATGCTGATCAACGGGTGCCTCGTGCATTTGGGTGTTTTGATTATGGATTGTCACTTTTTCAATTTATCAATCCTATTCATAATCATGAGAATGATAGCTTCTGATTCTTTATCATGATCTACTGTTATTATAGTAGTAAAATACGTACGTACAGTAGTAACTCCTCACAGATTCATAGAAACGATGTAATTATTATCATCTTATGGTTGACAACTTGTATTGAAAAATATAAATACTAAGTACCCGTTAAAAGTTTCCTGAGAAGATCACATGACGTAAGCAAAATACGTTACTTTTGCAATTCCGAGCCAATACTTATAAATCGTTATGAATGTCTCGAACTCAATCAATAATACTTTTATTCACTATTTCCATATTATGTATCTCTAATTTCAATAACACCCCTCGGTACCTGTGCCATCTCATCTCCATATCAATGTTCACAACGTCTCCGAAATTTCTTTTCTCTCACTAAAGTATGCAACGCCCGTGCTCCATATCATTACAGCTATAAGAAATTCACTAAAATTGGATCGCCCTCTAGCGCGTTGTCATACCCTTTGGTAAAAATAACGGTTTCTTTTCATAACGAACTTTTTTGTAATGCGATATTCACTTTGTTTCCACTAAGGGTGAGATTTGTTACATTCTGATTGGCGTTTCTCGCTTTGATAGTAAAGTTACTTGTCCTTACGAGTAACGAGAGGCACTACCATGGCAACGATACGAAATATATATTCATAAATTCTAATAATATTTATGTCTTCGAAATCACAGAGCTAATCTCCAGATGTGTAATTCGTAACAATTATCTGATAAGTATCATCTTAACCCTTCTTCCCACACGAACTCCGTTCAATAACCACCTCGATACATCTCATCTATTATTGTGAGCTTCCTCTCGCGTACCCTTCGATGTATCTACAATAACGTGCCTTAAATTTATGCATGTAGCTGACAATAGTGACAGCGGCTGCATAATTTGATTAAGAAGCTTTTGTCCGACGAGAGCAGGTATCAGATCGTAAAATTAAATTTAGACCTATCATTGGTTAATTTTTGGATTCACCCAACCTCTCGACTTTGCTTAACCCTTCAAGAATGAACCAGTAGGTATCATTCGTAACAATAGCCTTCGACTGATTATTATTTTTGGTGCACCTTTGATGAAATACCAAATTGTAGCGATAACGGTCGCTGTATTGTCGCGAGCTACATGCATAATGTCTTTTGTCGAATATTTGCATATATCAGTTATTGATTGAAAAAATATTTAAATACGCTGTTTAGACTCACTCGATCGATCCGTTACGGCTCTTGTAATTTGCAATCACAATAGAAAATTCTGATTTCAAATAATGGTTCAACGCATTATGAAATATAATTTGCATTAAACAAAGATTACTGTTATCGTTCATAATTTAGTTTTATTATTTTTGAAATGAAATCTTCACTGCATTCGCTTTGGAGACAATGAGCAGGTATTGTTGTTCACGAAGTCCGGCACAAAACTGTAGCTACCCTCCTCAGTGAGGAGTGAAAACCTAATTGTTGCAACGTGTTCGGTGTGAAAACATTGCTTGAACACACGTCACTGTTTCCTGTAGGCGCTCGGAACGCATATTTTTGAATGGCTTTTGTTCTTACTTGTACAATGATGACGAGATATCTCCACAATAAAGTTAGCAAGATACGAAAATTGGAACAAAATAAATTCTGTACAATAAAACGGCTCCACGTTAATGATTCAAATAAATGTCTGAGATAGAATTTACATGGTCGAGTTTGGCAAATTAATTTATTTGAATGTTATATTAAGCCCCGAAAATATCTAAGACATATATTAGAGGGTAATAAAGTATAAATATTTATAATAATATAAGACGGTTGACGTACGTCGTGTGCAAGCCTCGCGCTAAGACGGGCGGCACATATCTAGATTATTTCCCACATACATTAACATATGAATCGGACAATTTAATATTTCTTTTGCACCATTATCTTTTTCCAGGTACTAAGTGTTTTGCATATATTTAAATAGATCAAAATGACGCGTGCTGTCGTCTTTTCATACAGGTTGGAATGTTTAGGGAACCAGAGATGCATTGCCCGTGTCGTTTTGTTAGAAGTAAGAACATTTAACGCTAGAGGCGTTATTCTAGGAATTTATGGAAATTAAATGTTTATTTCATTAAAATTTATTTTATTAAAATTTTATTTTATATTCAAAATTGCCTTTGGTTTATTAATAAATAATAAACAATAACTCATTCAAGTGCTTTTAAAACCAAAAATAATTCAGTACTGATCATAAAAAATTACATAGGCATTTATTTTTCCGTTTCATATTAGCAATTTTTAATGTTGTTTTCTAATCTATGAACAGAGATTCGTTGCGTGCGATATATTAAAATGATAGAAAATATGTTTTATGGCTATAATATCAAACTCTACACAAGGACTTATTCTTAGGGGGTAAGACAAGTTTATGCAGCACGTGTTTCTTTGATGGCATAGTGTAAAAGACGCAGTGCATAAAATTAAACCAGAAGAATATTTTAGAATTTGCTTAATAAAAAGACGTTGAAATTTATTCGATTTTTATCAGCATTTTCTGTCCTCGCTGACTTACAACTTGAACTCAATAATATTTTTAACCTATGTTATCAATCAGCTGAAACCGCCAATTTATTCAGTTTATGAAATATCGTTATGACGTATGACGACTTAACTCACGATAATCTTATAAAAATAAATATGACATCTTTTACGACTGAAATTTGAAATAAATTTACCTAACCCAAAACTCGAGATAATTTATTATGTATCTGAAATTATTAAAGAGTAAATTAATATATAAATATGTCTACATAACTGTGAAATAATGTCATTCATAGAAAATATTAATAAGTTCAAGTGATCCGTAAAATTCTTATGCTAACAAAAATATACGGTGTCGTAAACGTCTAGAAGAAAATTTTGTCCACGCATTTAATATTATTGTGTCTACTCTAACAGCATATTATTTAAATAAACAAGTACATACTTAAAACCTTTTGACAAATAACTCTCGTAGTTTAAGTTTCACAGTCATGACTACAGTTCCAAGACAATAAAACGAATTGATCTGTTTATTTCCTTAGTCCTGGCGACGCTGATTTTTCATTGTTTAAATTTTGTTCCTGATGTTCCTAAAAATAAGGTAAACTAATAGAAATAGTATATCCTAACAGTATATTTTGTATTATAGTTTATGATAAACTAGCGGTAGCGTACTTCATGTTCTCTAAGGTACAATGAACCATCTCTCAGTTTAAGTCATATTAAAAGAAGAATTAACGTAGGAATATACTATCTCTAATTTGTAAAGATTGTGCAACTATTACTTTTTTAAAGTAACCTGCAGTTTCCACCCCTGACATAATTAAACATATTTTTCATTTTCATGTTACATTTTCACTTTAGATTAAAAAAATACTGTTATATTATACGTACGTAAAATCAAATGGAGACGATAAGTTTGGGCTTTGTTTAAAAAGTACTACATATGCTTCATAAAGTACGTAATATACATCCTATTGGAAAGCTTTGAAAATTTCGTTGGCCAAAACCTCCTTGACAAGGAGAAGCCTACGTCAGGCTGAAACTACCGACTATTAAAGGCTGTTGATGATAGTAAAACTTCGCGTGTTATAAAATATTTATTATTTCACAAACAATAGCCTATTTCACGAAACAGATTGACTTATGTTAAATCTTTCAACACCATAGCTTGTGTCTCCTTTTAGACTCCTATTGTACTATCTATTAACTCGTGGTATGCAAGTACTTCTTACACAGGTACTTAAATATACACATAATAAAAACGTACTATCAAACATACCCTTATACGATTTGCATTATCTGACAATTTAATACGTAACAGTTAGCCTAACAAAGCCAATTGAAAAATACAACAAGATTTAACTTACATCTTTCAAGATATCGTTGTGTATTCTTCAATGACAGTCATTTAAAACTCGTGCCATCAAAAGCAGTGCATGAAATTAAAGTCATTTTGCATTTGACTAAAATCGCCCTTATCTAGAAATTTGCATAACCAAAAAGCATATGCAAATTATTTTCTTATACGGGGTGTTACATTGTACTAGTCATAACATTGGCGCGTGTATGTAAATTATTCCAAGTTAAAGTTTTATTACTATTTAAGAAGATTGTGGTGCAACCATGTGCAGGTACACATCGTAGTTAAAATGATTAAGTTAAAGCAATGTTCGTATTGTAAGTTACTGTGCAAATACTTGTCTTGTGGCCCAAGTGGCCAATATGAAAAATGTCTATTTTAAAATAGATCACTATGAGAGGACAGTGTGATTTAAACAATTGAAATAAATACATTTTCCGGTTTGAATAATATCTAGAACCTATTGGGTAATAAATATATTATTTAAAGATTTTTTATTATATTAATGATAACTTATAGATGATAATATACGTTCTAAAATTAATATATTTATTTGACATACAAATGTTTATACGTCGGGATTTTATTTGATTTTAACCTTCTGAACAAAATAAATTTTTAGATCGTATTTTATCTATATAAATATATATATAGATCGTATTCTATAACGAAATTTTAAACTAAATTGTCCAGATGAAAATGTTAGTTTATTTTTCTTCCCATATCTCTAATCTTTTACAACCCGACCCATCTCTTAATATGCTAATTCTTTAGTACCTAAATTTGAAACTAATCTCAATTTTAATCAGAATCAGTCACTTGACACCAAATGTCAGTTTATGTCATTGTTAGGATGAACATTTCATTTCATAACCAGTTAATTAAGAAGTGGAATATAAATATATGAAATGTAGTCGAGGGGGCCATACTAATATAGTTGGCTTTAACTTTAACTGAGTAAAATCGCATTCATTTATTTTGTTGTGAGTATGTTTACCCAAAAATTTATAACACGCAGTAAAAATGCATATTCGTAATTAATAATTTCTTTATAATTTTAATTATGTCATAAACACAATATGAAAAACAGTTCCCAAAGTCTTATGGTTCATAAAATAATTATTTTGAAATCAGTAACAAACAGTTTTAGTTATTATTTACGATAAAAACTTTGCCATTACAGTACTTTTCGTGGAAGTTAATCCCTAGAAAGATAATCATATTTTGTAGTACGGAAAAGATACTCATGCGTAAAATTGACGCATATGTTTTAATTAGCTGTTGGGCGAAGTATATTGATTTATTCGAATAAATCGAATACGATTATATATTTACAAATATATTAGAATTAGAAAAACTGCAGATAATTTAGTTTATACTCATTTGTTTATTGAAAAAAACAAACACTTTAAACTTTGTTATAAATCGACGAATTTTTTTAACAGTTACTGTTACATATCAAAACTAAATTTTACTACAATAATCAGTATTTACTTTAAGACAAAATCATCAACCTAACATATCTACTATGAGGAAAATATACAAAAATCTGTTACAAACACCTTTATCACATCTCAACGTTTTGCTCACGACATATAACTTTTTTACATTTTTCGCAGGACGCATTTGCCTTTCACCTTATTTTGGATTAGCAAAAAGTACAATAAGTACGTTTTCTTACTACTGGCTCATCAATATTGACTTCTGATGTGCTAGGTACTTCATTTGGTAACATATCCGATATATTATCTCTCAAATATCTCTTCAAGATAGGTGCTTCTAAACCTCTACGCATAAACGAAGAAGACAGACCCAAGCTAAGATTTTTCATTCCTTTTTGCGACTTAGAGGCTTTTTTCTTTGTTGTTAACGTTGTGACAGTATATTTTATATGCGTTTATACGAACAATGTTTGTCATTCCATACAAGAAAGTCATAGGCCGTCTATTTGTTTTCCTACTACAGGCCATCAGAGAACACATTTGATCTAGTATGTCTACCTCGGCTTTTGTTTGTCTATACGACCTTCTTCTGTGTCGCTCTGCACTTCATTTTCACTTTCATGGTCCGCTACTTTACCGTTGGTAACCTCACAGGGAAGCTCGTCGTCACTTTACATAAGAGCTACCTCCTCCTACAATGGGGAGAAGACACTTGGAAAAAGACCATAATATGTATGGTCTTTATCTAAGTTTCTACTCCCCATTTTATTATATTGTTGTCTATAGATCTAGAAAACTAAATAAAAATATAAGTTATGATATAAAGTACTTATATACACGAAAAAAAAACTATCATATATGTAAGTAAAAATCATAAAAGTCACGTAAAAGATAATCATGCGTCAATTTGACTCACGTGGTCGTTATATTTCAAAATCGGTGACACTTACCTTATTGACAAATATGCCACACGTCAGCTCCCAGCATAGAATGAGATGTCCCAAAAGCACAGTTATGGATTCGCGCTATTTAGAAAAAGAGAGCAAAATTTCGAAAACGTATGCGTCAATTTGACGCAGACTATCTTTCTAGGGTTAAATACAGGCACAAAATTTCATGCGAAATGCAAGCTATGAATTAAGCAGCAACATCGAACAGGGTTGCCAAATTTTGTCTAGTTTACGATATGCCATGTGACCTTAGTGTGAATTTAAATTTCGAACATTGGAAAAACAAATTTAAAAGTTTAATTATAAATTAAATTCGCATGAATTTCCAAGCGTATTTAATATCGTTTAGAGATAAAGTTAAAGATAAAGAATACATTAAAACTTAGTTACGTCATTTCACCTCTCATAATACTAGCAGTTGTGTATGTTCACATAAAATTAATCCTTTAACGGACTTAGTAGACTAAGTATATAGTACAATGTTAAAAATGCAGACGTTGTTGCAAGTGTAAATGAGGGAGGCCGTGGAAACCCTACCGCTGTTGCACTAGTAGTTCGGTGTAAGGCTTCTCTAATTAACTACCAGTGGTAATTAAATACACTGTAATTGCTTAATGCAATCAGACTTTATCGATTGATGCACGCAATACTGCAAACTTAACAGCATACGTGACTTACAATATTTATGGCGAGTAAAAGTTTTCTTTTTTTTACACAGGAATTAAACATCGTTAGAAAATAAATTTAATTTGAAATATAACTCCTTGCTTAAATTAAACTATCTATCCCAAGGTACACTGACATTAAAATTAAATTGATAGTAGCAATCCAGTACTTTAAAACAAATAAATGCCTCCAACCTGAAAAGTCAATTAACAATCATATTCAGATTTACGGTAGCAATAAAATTTAGCCAACCGAAGAGCAATAATAAAACTGAGCTATATGACACGACATGCCTATAATATGTAAATCACATCGACAAATCAATTACTAACATCGAAAATAGAATAGGCCGAATATACCTTCTAAAAACCATAAAATGAATCATTTGATATAAAGGAGCGTGTACACCCACCCACTCGAATTCGACAGCCGAAGCGTCAGACGTAGGCATTATTTTATTATTGTAGAAATAGTTTGAAAGCAGTGAAGGACGTGGGTCGCGTCCGGCCGGACGTGTCCGCCGCCGGACCCACATTCATTCATTACCATTGAAATCGTAACCGTATATTTTGATTGTTAATTATCTCTAATAAATTATGTATATAGATATACTTTATGGCGTAGAGATATAAACGTAACAATTAAAATATGTTTTCTGTAATAAATTCAAGTCGATATCTGTGTCGACTTTATTGTCGTCTCTTGCCATGTGTGGGCTCGCATACCAAACATTTAAATTAATGATCAGATTTTTATAGCTGAAATGACTAGGAACGTCACCTATATCTTATTTTCATTTGGGTTTTATATCAGTTTCAGTATCGAGTTTCGATCAACAAATCAATGGATAATCTTTTGAAATATGTAAATATCTGTTGGGATTAAGATTTTTGATGGTATGTTTAATTATATTATTTTTATTGTCAGGACTCATAAAGATTGGTTTTTAAAATAATAATGAATGAATATGTACATCTTGTAGCAAAATTCACGTACGTATCTATTAAACCATTATTTGAATCTTAAGTTAAACAATTCTAAGAAGCCTATTTATTTATGTAAACCTAATTTAAAAAATCAATCTTTTTATTATTTTGGACCAAATATTTTATAAGTGCAAATCCATCATCATATTTAACTCATTTTATAAAAATGTTTATTCAAATTTTTAACAACTAATAACGTGAATTATCCAACATCTAGACGTGTAAACTTCATCATCATCAACAGCCTTCAACAGTCCACTGCTGGACATAGGCCTTTAGTTGACTTATTTAACATGTTTGTTTTGGATACAGATATTATATTTATTTTATTTACAAAACAAACAAATGTAATATACAGGCCCTCCTGGTCTTAACAAAATTGCTAAGCAATAAAATGTAAATGTCTAAAAAATACATTACCGTCGAACAAATACTAATTTACAATAACAAACTAGTACATTGACATCAGTGAATTGTGTTGCTTTACCCGGTAATGTTATGTAGTCTTCCTCACATCTTTTTATCATTATAAAGCCTGTCGAATCTTAATATTTTTAGTAACAGTTTAGTTCAGAACTAACATGTTACAGTAACAATTGTCTCAATCAACAATAATTATTTGCGGTAGTTTGAATAAAATTTAACTTTAAAAAACTTTTAAAAAACTTACCTTAGAACTTTAGATAGCGCGATTGAATCAGGAAAGTATTGAAATTATTAATAACTTTGAATAAAATAAACTGTGTAAATTAGAAGTAAAAAATAACTTGTCTATAAAACAGCGCAAGCAGCCATTGCTTTTGTACCCATTTGTATTAATATTATTGTTATAAACTTAACTTAATGGGACTTTTACAGCCAAAAGATACTTAAGAGTCTCAAATACATAGTGAAGATCGCGCACTCTGTATGTTGACGTGGGTCATGACTGGCGGTCCGGCGCCGAACGCCGGAAGCTTCGTGGCCCAGTGTCCACGGTCGATATATCGATTCAAGTAAACATATGATTGCAAAACTTAGAAACAGATTACGAGAAAGATTTATTTTAATTGCTGCTATGACTAGTAAACTGAAAGATTTAACGAGATTATTAATTATTTTTAAGGACTCAATCAGAAACAAATTGAAACATCAAAAAAACTAAATGTGGTCGAAACACTTCTTTTATATTTAAGCCCGCCATATGATTCTACTCTGTCTGATGTAAAGTATGAGTAGAATTAGTAGAATCCATCATTAGTGGTCACCATCCTCATTGTCATCATCATCATCAACAGCCTCTAACAGTCCACTGCTGGACATAGGCCTTAGAAAGGAGGGTTTGGCCTACTATCCCACGCTGGCCAGACGGATTGGTATAGGGTTGGTTTTAAGTTTTCCTTCTTTTTGCATCGATGTTGTCTTGCGTTGTGCGTCTTGTTGTAAATACAGACAATGAGGCATGGTTGCCTAGTGAAGGTTTCTATTCGAGGGTAGTAAAGCCCCGGATGAACCAGCCAGTCCTACTCTATTACCTTTTTTTTTTTTTTTACGCGGGGAATGCTTTTCGCACCATACCCTTCGTGGGGTAGACGAAGGGCGTGTGTGGGACTCCCGGAGGAACCGGTCTACCCACTAAACCCCGCGGCGGCCTACCTCGGCAGTTGGGAGGAACACCAGGAACGCATCAGCGGCTTCTGGAGTCCCCCCTGCCGTACCCCAAAGATTGAGGTACATCCCGGCCTACTCTATTACCTATAACTACTTACAGTAGAAATATAGCTTACTCCTACTTACGACAAAAAGTTTTCATAGTAACAAATAATGGAAGGAAAAATTCTCTAGTAGTTTAACCGTAAACAAACAACCATATGATCGCGTTCAATGTGTTTCCAACACCCACACACTATTTGTGTGTCCATACAACGTCCGTTACACACACATGCTCACATTGCCTATTCAGTTATGTGGTCAACACAGGTGGGGTGTACTTATCTCGATCTACTAACAATTCCGTGTGCCTTTTTGACACTTAACTGCCGTTGTATCGGTGGCGAAACCTTTAACTTTGTAAACAAAGTGATTTTCAAACGTAAGTGAAATGTTGTTGAACTTATTAAGTAAATTTACTTGGATCGTTTGTGTCAAGTGCATTTCGAGCTTTACCATGTAGTTAAGATTAAATTACATTTTTTGCTGATTTTATAATTTTACCGCCCTACTAAATATTCATAGATGAGAGGACTGGTAAAAGATGATTAAGAAATAACGAACTTTTTAGATAACACTAACTTGAATAAATAAATCTCAAAACAGACGCCTAAGTCTGAAGGATATCACAACCTGAAGTATGTTTTGTTACTGACAAATAAAATTCATCATTTTCGGTCCTAAAAAACATAATATACATTTCAAGTGTATTATTGCGGTCTAGAAGTTTTTATACCTTAAATATAAAATTCCCGTGTCGCGGTGTATGTAGTTAAACTCCTCTGAAACAGAAACCGATTCTCATGAAATTTTGTGTGCATATTGGATAGGTCTGAGATTCTTACAACATCTATTTTTCATACCCCTAGGACGCGAGCGGAGCTGCCGACACAGCTAGTCTTTTTTAATAAAATTAGTTAGTCTTAGCTGTCTTTTTATTCCAAATAAAAAAAAACACTTATTTATTTGCCACCTTAATGGTTGAAAAACCCATGCAGTAAGTGAAAATGAGCGTAAAGCGTGTGGCGGCGTGAATCGTTCGTAGCATTTGTTCCCCAAGGGCCGTCAGGTGGGGTGCCGTTATCTCAACATCGAGTGACCATACAACCGCATTTTTGACACTTCACCCTTAGCCAGCGGTGACAATTTGATAGATATTCAAAAGATAAAATATTACATGTGCTTTTTCATGTAATACACTTTTATGGAAATGGTATGACATTTTTCGGATGTCTTGTTTCGTTAATTGATTGATGTTTTTATTATCTTTGTAAATGAAAATGAAATGGTCGGGCAGACCGGATGGGTCTATGTTTATATATATGTACATATATACACTTATCTCTAGATAAAACAGAACCTCATTTCACGTTCAAAAGTCTCAGGCATTTAGTAGTGGTAGTTTAATAAGCCTTGAGGATATATATATATATACACATACTCTGTAAACTTTATACTTATTTTTGTTACTTTACTAAAAAACCGTCATGTTTAGAACAATAACATCAAATAACCCTCCGCGAAAAAACATCGCAAATCAAGTTTTGATAGATACAAGATATTAAGGTCCCTATTCAATATAGGTTATAAAGTAGAATGCACAATGGGGCAGAAATAATGTAAGAAGAGTTCCGTATGACGTGTTAATGTCTTATTTATGGTTGTTCAAATATTGTACACAGTTTTCACATGCTTATGTCAGCCGCTACCTGAATATAAGATTTATGGGGAGGAGATATTAGGGGTACATGAACGCAATAAATGTCTGATGTAAGTAAAATTATTTGCACTAAACGGTAAAGATTTTTTTACAAAAATATGTAATAAGTATCTAGCAATCGGCTTTACAAGGCTTTAACAGGTCGTTTTTTTTAAGATATAAACTTATATCTTAAAAAAAAACGACCTGTTAAAGCCTTATATAGTTAGTTAATCGCTTTATTAAAATGGATTATTTTTTAATGTAGGTACAAGTAGTATATACACATTTTAAGCATAGAATACAAGGCCTATAATCAAAATTAAGTGGGTTTTAGAGTAATATTTCAAGTAGATATCTGGAGTGTTTCTGTACTTCAATCAACTCTTACTGTTTACAATAACGAGCAAAACGTTATGCTGAGGTTTGATGGTTTCTCTCTTCGTCAACGTTACATTTTTAAAGAGTCTTTCCGTAAACCACAACAAAATTAAACTTTCCTTAAACTTAACTTTAATACATTAAACATTTTATTTACTTCTTAACAAATAATAACTAGATGTACATATATTACAAATGAGTATGTGTGTTATGTTAATAGAACAGCCCCGTATAATCTATTTTTTTTAAAGATCTGGTACTAAAACACCTTTAAAATACAAAATTTGAACATAAAAACCAAGATGTAGTCTTCGTTATCCAATAATCATTGTACAAAGCAGTTGCGTAGTTGTGTATACCGAAGTGCAGTGGAAGTTTAACGAAGTTTATTTAATGCAAGTCTTTATTATACCAATATTTAAGTGGAATATAACTAAGGAATTGAGAAGCCGAGCATTATTGAGGTAACTTATGCATCGCTGTGCCGGTGGTCTATTCAAATTATGTATACCGTATACGTATTTAGTTAGCTAACATCCGTTACAAATATACCTACAATTATGGAAGAAAATATTCTACAAATAATCATAGAATTCAGAAAAATTTGATCGAAAAATATTCGTTACTAACTTTTCTTTTGAAACGAAAAACAGCTTCTAGTACACGATTAAGTTAAAGATTATCCTCTTGCTACAGATTAATTAACCCTATTCATCCCTGGATTATGTGTTCTAAGAATCGACTAAAAAACTATTAGTATTGTAGAACAAAATTTCTTTGATTACTACAGACATTTGATGATAAATATTATAGGCTATAAGGAAAAAATTGTAGCATAAAAACAAGTATGACTTTTAAGTAGTAAAAAGCCATACTTATTCATACCAGTACTATCCATTCCTTATTTTGTGTATCCGAGTCTGTCGCGTGTGAGAATCTGACAGCAACAAACTGACAGACAAAAATGCAGGATGATTACTGTTACCCTAGAGCCATAGAAAACCTTCAAATTTATGGAGGATACCATTTTGCCTTTGTAATCATTATTCGCAATAAACTTCAAGTTTGATTATTTACAGTTGCAGCTTCGTTTCTTCGCAGTCATCTACTGCTACTCTAACGTTAAATATTCATATGTCTAACGTTATTTTGTTATGAAATAGTCACATTCTAGTAGATGATTTAAACTATGTATTATATTCTAGAGAAGATTTACTACCTTTACTAAAGACTTGACATAAAACACGATCAACTTTCAATTAACAAAATGCTTGCAATTTTTTCTCAGAATACTAAAATCATAATCCAAACGCTTCCGTTTTAAAAACTAGGCACAAACTCACACAAATCTAAGACTAACATGTGTATATAGAACATTTATAAAAGTAAATAGCTTGCCTTCTCGTTTAATAGCTAATCGTTAAATAGTGTTGTTTATTTTTTATTAGAAAGTCTCCAGGTTCTATTAAATATTATTTCTCATCATCGTTCATCAACTGCCGCATCCAAAAATTCCACGATCCGTGACACTATTTTTTACGATTTACAGTCTAGTAGTTGTATCGTTTCGATTTTAACGCGTTTAGATAGCTGTTTAACCCTTACGCATTACGCGACGCACCTTTTTACGCAATTTTACGCGATCGTATAACGTGAAAGAAATGGTTATTTTATGGTCCTTCGGTTACAGGGTACAGATTCCACTGTCATAACATTTTGAATTCTCAATACGTCACACCGTATAATGATAAGAACTAGTTATCATAGAGTTGTAAAGTTTTGATACACTGTTTTATGGGGCGTCATTTTAAATGGTTTTTGTTTTTAGTGCTGTTTGAAGAGCTGTTAAAATGAGCTATATTTTGCAATACCATTATGAACATTGTTCCAAATCTTAATACGGTTCCTGATGATTAAATAGTTTGCTAGATACTTCCGTTATGAAAACAACTTTTTAAATGGAACTTTTTTTGTACCCAAATTTAGTGTAATTACAGTTTAAGTTTTCTTCGTCAAAGCATGTGTGTATGTGTGTGTCTTATCAAATCTATTTAGATCCTAATTAAAATTCTTTTTTTGAAATTACTACCATACTGTTTTGACCACACTGTATGTTAGTGATTTGTTTTAACCATGAAAAAAAAACTTTAATAAACAGGAACACACACTGTAAATATTAATTTATTATCAACAATAATACCACTATTGTTGTAAATTTGTTCATGAATAAAAAAAAATAGCATCTGAAACATTTTAATAATTATTAATAACAAATATCATCTTCGAAACTATCTACAAGAAAACAAATTATCTATCTAAATTAATTTACAAAAAAAATGGCAGTATAAAAAGCTATTTCCAATTGAGCAAACATGAATTTATCTAAGTTACGTCACCGAAAGGTACGCGTACCTAATTCCGAACGTCGAGTACAAGACAAATATTAATAATCTCTTTACAATTCACAAACTTAAATAACTATTTGCAAAGAAGTTCACCAAAATGTAATTTTTCAAACATTCTCATTTATTTTCTGTTATATACTTAATCAACCCTACGACTGTCTTATATAAACACGGGATTATACTAGTATTGTTATAATAAATCTACAAGGGGCAGAAAATAATATAAATATATCACTTTGCAATGTGAAAGCAAAGTTTGTACCTCATTGTGGTAACAATCAATGGTAACAAAGTTCCTTTGTGTACAACGATTCTCAAAGTTCATTGCTGTGAACCAGCATCGCTATAATTAAACTTGCTTTCTTTTTATAAACATTTATTTTAAAAACAAGTTTTTAGTAAATTAACAATAAATATACACTTAATGAACTGAATAAATGCTAAAGTAACTCTATCTATCTGTTGCAGTTTCACGCCAAAACTACTTTAACCGATTTAAATTTAATTTGGTATACAAGTGGTCTAAAGCCTGAAAAGAACATAGGCTTCTTTGATGCGATAACCAACATGCATCCGAGCAGAGCTGCGGGTGAAGTTTAGTTTATTATATTACTCTTAGCATTTATGATTTGTAACAAACAAATACATATATTTTCTAAATAAAAATAAACAATTAATGAAATAACACAGTTTGAATTAAGTTTTAATCATTTAAATTTTAATGAGTTCATTTTAATCTAAATTAACAGTTTCTTTTTAACAAATTATTAATAATAATAGAACAGTAAATTTCAATACTAAAACACAAGTTTGAGAAACACATCCCAAGAAATACGTTGCCGATCACCCAAATAATCCGAACGAAATCTTCACGCTTACCGAACACGGTTCAAAACAATTTCAGGCCTATTAAAGACATACCCAGGTAGACAGACGTCAGTCCACATCTCCACTGACTTATATCCGTTATGGGCACCTCTAGCACCCTTACGGTGGGTACACCTCAATCAATATTTGGAGTAGCTAGTAGCGAGATTTTTTACTAGGTTATTTAAACATTCATGGGTATATTGTAAACTCTTTTATAACGCCGGTAGCTGCTACTATTATTATTAGACTTGATTTCAAATTTGGAACACAATCTTTTTTTTATTCAACTCTAATATTGGTGACCACATTTACCATGTTTTCTATGGTTGAGAAATATGAACTTTTAAATGATTGCCTTATGTTTCCAGTAGCCGAAATGTTACCATACATAAAAAGAAATTCGGTTAGTGTAATTAACCACTAGAAAGTTTTAACACCCGTGAAAGTTTAAAAAGAAAAAAAATGTGTTAAGGGTGTGACACTGTAGCCGATAATTAAGGCGTATTCAAACTGCGATCGGAAACTATAAATAATAGAATTCCGGATCGAAGCGGATCTCTTTTGTTCGCAATTATTATAAGTTCCTTAGAACCCTTTCCAATCGATCGGATTGGTTTAATAACAGGCTACGGGGTTCTCTTGTCCCACAGGTGTCGACCATGTGAAATATCGATGTAAATCTCACTAGTTTTTAATAAAATTATTAATACAGAAATGTACTTTCTATTTTTTTAAATTTCATTATTTAAAATATTCCATCGCTACCGAATTTTGTGAACTTAAGAGTGTTTATAAACATGTATAGCCCTGCAATCACATAATATTTGCTGACACCAATTATGCATACAAAAACATTCGTCGTATGTTTGATAGCCCAGCCTAGATTTACAATTCCCACGATACGACTAAAATGAATTGCTAAAATCCTCCATTAAGAAATAAGAAACTATCGTGTTTCCATAATTTGATATTCTTCACCTTTTTTAAAGTGTTTACAACTAAAAAAGCTTAATCCTAACGGTTCAAATCGAACTTAAAAAAGTTATTTCTTAAATCTATGCCGAGGGACAAAGGAAAAAATAATCGAGCTTAAAATCTTCGCACAAAAAAAACTGTTACAATTAGACGGTTTTTGTTCCTTTGCCCGATTTAAAAAAAAACTTTTAAGTGACAAAAATAGGAAGTACAATGGTATGTCAGGTTGGGGTTGACGGATATCTTGCCCCTCCGAAGTGTTGGGTGACACTAGTCGCAATTTTTGACGAAGGACCTTTGTAGTTCGTTTTTTTTTAAGTATCGTCTTGCATAAATTAACGCAAGGAAAAGAACATGAATATTCCCATGTCTATTTAATATTTTTTATTCAATGGCTGTGCTTTGTGCGATTGATGTGTGTGTGATTGCGATTCTAATTGAAAAACAACATTCAGGTGATGAGGTCTCAAAAAAAGGTATTTTTTTCCCTACACCTTGTGTTGACTGGATATACGTAACAGTTTTATGTGTAGATATAATAAAAGTAGTTTGTGTTTTTTTTTAATTCACTGTAATAATTTAATTTAAAGAGGAAGCGACTTCCTTCCATATGTTTTTTACATCTTCTTTGTCCTATGCATATATTCATAATTATCTTTATACATTAATTGATTAAAATTATTTTACTATTGATAAGGAATATGTTTATCATTTCGATTCCCGGCTACTTTTTTTATTCCATATTCAGCATGCTTGTATTTACCGATTTTGCTCAATTACTTTACACTCTTCTCACATTATCATTTATATAGGTAAAGTAAGTAATGATATTTGGAATATATGTTTTAGTACTATAATAATATTGTTATTAATATTACTGTCTATTGTAATTCTTTGTCCATTGTAATACTCATGAACTTACACATAAGATACTGAAAAACTGCACCACAAAGAGCTCGCAGAGTTTATTTGGGTAACAGTGAATCGCTTATGTAAAGGCGTAAAATTAGTGTAGCTACATAGACATACATAAAATGTCTAATAAGTATTTTTCTACAGTAGTTATTCTAAAATGTAAATGTAGAAAATTCAGAAAATGTCTCAATAAAATCACAAAATATTGTACACCATGGTTCGAAATGCAACCGGTATTTATTGCCCGCTTTAGTCTAAATCCAAGTGGACAAATTTATGATACTCCATACACAATAAATCATTTGCCGTAGCGACGTTTTAAATACATTTTTATAAGCGAACCCAATGTTCTAGTACAACCATCAGCTTACATATTTCCAATCGTTTGAAACATTCATAGAATTGTCACTGTTAAATGTATGGAAAAAAAGGATAAAATCGCGTGTAAATATTTGAAAACATTGAACGCAAAGCATCAGAGTTTAGAGGTGAAATTTATAAGTAATTTGCGAATAAATCTTTCAATGTAAGGGGAACTTTTTTGCTCTACCATCTTCTTCACAATGTAAGTAGACTATTAATGTCGTGTACCGATAATTGTCACACATATTTTAGAATATAACGTCAATGGATATAAACGTTCTTTGAAAGAAATTTACCCTATTATTTTTCTGAACAATAAAGGGCATCTTTTGAAGTTCGGCGGAATTGCAAATTTTGTGAGAATATTTTTAATAAAATAAGTATTTTTCTTTCTTTTCCAGAAGGTGAGTGTCAAACGAGTACAATACGCATCATGTTTATGAAGACAATCACTTTTTTAGGACATTGTAAGTATAGAAACTACTTAAAGAAATATTTTTAGAGCTGGAAAAGAACTCGTAGTCTTTGTTCCCAATTTATTTGCAACTTTACCACGCAACATAGATCTAAGCTCCTCAAAACATTTTTTTAAATTAGAAGCTTTCTTATTATAACTCGAGAGAATATGCATTATATGATACATTTAAACTGATAAGAAAAATGTGTATTTAAAACATAAATAGAAAACAAAATTACAAGTCATCCAACCTATGGAAACTATTTGATAAATGACAAACGTGATCGTACACATGACATGCGTCCACGCAGGAAATATCATTGTTTTTACACCATCGACCAAATGATGGACATAAAGGTTAGTGTAGATGAGCGATGGAGCGTAGCAGTAGCATCCGCGGCTTTGTTGCATAAAACAATATGATAACAGCAGTGTGTTGTTTGGTTCAATGAACCATTAGAAAAAAAACATCTTAATTTAGTTTTGTAATGGGTTTGTGCATTTGAAAGTTTCGTGCATTTTATAAAGAATCACGTCAATTAATTATTTTGTAAGTGTATTGCAAAGATCTCGTGACTTATATTAGTCTATTTATCAAAACATTTTTGTTTTTAATAAAGTAGCACCAGTAGTATTTTCGATAACCAATATTCTTTCATTAATTCCCTTAGTGAATCATTTTGTGTGTTGTTTGATGTTATGATTTTCGGCTTGTGAGCCCAAGAACCTATTTTCATATTTTTTTTCTTTTCACTTATCATGACAGTGAAACTATATGTTTCAAACTATTTCTTATTCATTATCTCTTACAAAAAAATACTATATTATGGTTTTTTTCACAATATTGTCGTGTTTTTGTATAAGTAAGAACAAAAATATTTTTATATACCTACATGTTTCAGAATATGTCAATAATGTATGATCAAACCACATGCAATGGAAAATTTCACAATTAAATTATATATCATTTAATATAAGACAAGGCCGCGATTACATTAACAAGCGCAAACGATGCGAGAAACGAAGCGGAAAACTTAGTACACCCGCCCCGCCTCACTTCGCGACAAAATCGTCCCTATTTACGCAATCACGACAATGCGTAATGACGATCGTTAGACTACGACTTCCAGTTTGTACACGGTAATTGACATTATTTTCCAATTTCTCCGCGATTTTTTTTATGCGTAATGAAATCGTGTTCGGTCGTGCTCGGTCGCTCGTGAGCGCCTAGCTTATAAAATTTAACGCAATAAGGTTTGGTACTTACTGTGTCTATTTTTTGTTTTATTATATCCACATACAATTTAACTCAGGACTTTATTCTATTTGCATATCTGTGGCACTCAAATATAAAAAATATCTAAATTATTTTTGTGGAGTAGTTATCGGAAGAAACAATGGCTTAGCCATTAAATATTATGTCCAAAGTGGTGGCGATAAAGAATTTCAAACAATTAAAAATATCAAATAATTTAGTTTAATTTATCGTATGCTCAATATAAAAATTACTGCTATGTATTTATGTTACGAAAAGCCCAATCAATACAAATAAAAATAAAATTGCAGTTTTTTACTAAGTGCATATGAAGTACAGATAGCCCAGTCATATTAGGGCTTTCACCTCGGAATGAAAGATAATAAGCTGCAAATTGGTATGAACCTTTGTTTTGTCATTCTAAATGTTGTCTCAAAAGTCACAATCGTTATCGTGTCCGCGTCTCAAGATATTCAAGGTCAAAGGTCACAAAAATCGGTTTTTCGCGAATATCTGGCTTCCTATCGGTTAAATGAGATTTGCATTTATTATAAAAGTTGTAGGCTATAAAATTCCCTACAACTTTTGTATAAACTTTTTTTTCATACGACCAACCGTTTTGAAGGTAGAGCGCGAAGAGTGCACATCGTACAGTCATATACGGCCTAATGCAAGGTCAAGCGTGAGTTATGGTTATCAGTACGTTATAAAGTCAATTATTTACTTGGAAATTATAATTATTAAACAATGCCTATTATTTATGTACTAACTATTAATTATTTATATTTAATTAAAGTAAGTAACTTGATTATTTATATATAATTATTCATATTTAACTATTTAAGTATAAAATATTATTAATTCTGGATTATATATTTTAGTTTTATTTTAAGTTAAAATGATAGTAAGAGTATATATTTTACACATATTTTTATTTATTATTAAATACGGCATAATATACATTTATCAAAATGTGAGTTCAAATATCAAAAGTATCTTTGTTGATTTTAATTGTAATGAAATTGGAAATGGAAGCTAATTATCTTCTCCTTCTTCGTCGTCTTCTTCTTCTTGTCGCTCAAAAATGTTCGATTCATTGTCATCATCCTCATTATCTGTCATGTTCATCTCCAAACCTTCCAGAATATCGGGATCATATGTATTTTCTTCATCGGGATTACTTGGATACAGTGAAGCGTATCCTACTACGTAACCTACTAGAATAATACCACTTGAAGCGTTGGTTGCCACTATTTACCCGCCAAAAAAATGAAATACGAGCGCGGTGCAGCGGCGAGCCGCCGACGCCCGAACCCAACATCACTCAAGGGAATTTTGCGTGTTTGTCAACATAGCTCAAGCGGTCCGAACCCAACTTCACTCAACGGAATTTTGCGTTTTTGTCAACATCACTCAAGCGGCTATGTATTGAGAAATTTACGCGTTTTAAAGAAAAGATATATAATGTCGTGTTAGCTTAAAATAAAACTAAAATTTATAATCCAGAATTAATAATATTTTATACTTAAATAGTTAAATATGAATAATTATATATAAATAATCAAGTTACTTACTTTAATTAAATATAAATAATTAATAGTTAGTACATAAATAATAGGCATTGTTTAATAATTATAATTTCCAAGTAAATAATTGACTTTATAACGTACTGATAACCATAACTCACGCTTGACCTTGCATTAGGCCGTATATGACTGTACGATGTGCACTCTTCGCGCTCTACCTTCAAAACGGTTGGTCGTATGAAAAAAAAGTTTATACAAAAGTTGTAGGGAATTTTATAGCCTACAACTTTTATAATAAATGCAAATCTCATTTAACCGATAGGAAGCCAGATATTCGCGAAAAACCGATTTTTGTGACCTTTGACCTTGAATATCTTGAGACGCGGACACGATAACGATTGTGACTTTTGAGACAACATTTAGAATGACAAAACAAAGGTTCATACCAATTTGCAGCTTATTATCTTTCATTCCGAGGTTGACCCCTTTTTTTACCTAATATGACTGGGCTAAGATGGTACTTACATCAAATAAAAATCTGCCAAGTGCATGTCAGGCCACGCACAGTAAAGGGTTCCTCAGTCACGTGGATTTAAAATCCTATCCAATAGATAATTATTATACTCCAAGATCCCAGAGCCGCCGGACCTACGTCATTTGTGCAAAGCTGAAATTTTCAGAATTATTAGTACAATGTCTTGTTAAGATGTATGCGTACCCATTAGCTTGAAAGCGGGGCCGTTTGTGAGATAGCGCGAAGTACAGATGGTAAAAAACCTTACTTACCTACGTTATAGGTGCAAAGCTAGTATTTGCAATTTAAAAGAAAGAAGATTCGGCCAGATTTCGTTGATGTTGTGAATAGCTACAAGTATATACAAGTATACGAAATCTGGCCGTTTAAAGTGGATCAAAATCGCACCCATAGGAGTTGGTTACAAACAAACAAACATACAGGTGAAGCTAATAAATGAGCGTGTAAAAACCATTTAATATTTTACAATTCTATTCTTGAAATAATACCAAAGATGATATACCTCAGCTTCCTAATTACTACAAAAATTTAAAGGTGTCTGGGGGGATGATTGGCCCTTCGGACTGGTCTGGCCGCATACAAAGGGTCTTAAAATAGTACCTACCTTAGATAATATATATAAAATTTAGGTTTGCTACTATAACGTAGTTTACCTAATTCTTTCACAACTTTCAAGACGTGTGGCAGAAGTAATGGCCCACCGAAAGTGTCTGGCAGTAAAGAATTTTAATTTTAAATAATATTTTTTTTAAAAATATGTAAATACTAGCTTTGCACCTTTAACGTAGGTAAGTAAGGTTTTTTACCATCTGTACTTCGCGCTACCTCAGAAACGGCCCCGCTTTCAAGCTAATGGGTACGCATACATCTTAACAAAACATTGTACTAATAATCCTGAAAATTTCAGCTTTGCACAAATGACGTAGGTCCGGCGGCTCTGGGATCTTGCTCTATTATGTTCACGTAATAATGTGTTAATTTTGTATGACGTTTTCCAAGTGAGCGCATTTTACAAATTAAGTCTCCATAACTCCTGAATTAATAAAGTCATCTAATCCGTTATAGTTTTCCTTGAAAGTTCATTATGTGGACCACCATCACGAATTTTTCCAGATTTTTTGATCCAGCCGTTTAGCTTTAAGAGGGGGGGGGGACGCCCTGTTTTTACAAAAAAGTGCCCTTTAAAGTGGAATTTCTCGCAAACGGATACCTGAATCAAAAAATCGTCTTAGAAACCCTGTATTGTTTTTAAAATACCTATCTAATGATACCCCACACGATGGGGTAGCCGCGAGAAAAAATTTACATCCCCACTTTACGTGTAGGGGAGGTACCCCAAATAAAAATATTTTTCAAAATTATATTATAGCACTTTGTCGGCGTAATAACAATACATATTCATGCAAAGTTTCATCTTTCTGCCACTTACCGTTTGGACGGTAAGTCGAGGACGGACGGACGGACGGACGGACGGACAGACGGACATGACGAATCTATAAGGGTTCCGAGTGATATACTTCGGAACCCTAAAAACGAATATTTAAAAACTTTGTCTGTCTGTCTTTCTGTTCGTTCCGGGTAATCTCTGGAACGACTTTACTGATTTTGGTGGGACTTTCACTGGCAGAAAGCTAATGACATAGAGAGTACCTAACTAAGGCTAATATTTTGGCTAGCTTAGCTCCGCGGCGTCACTCGCGATTTACAACAGTAATCGCGGGCATCAGCTAGTTTTACATACAATTAGCTTCAAATTACTCAGAAGCTTAAGAACAGCAATAATGACAATAATAAATGAACCTTTTGTAATTTAGGAAATGAACCTTGAATATAAAATATCATAACATACCTTAATTCAAAGCCACCTACATATATACCTTAGTCTAATTTGTAAAAAAAAACCTGTCTTTACGTAGTAACATTCTTACTAACTAATATATTATTTTAAGTAAATAATAATTATAATATAATTAAATATTTCGGACATCTTACACACAATGCCATCTAGTCCCAAACTAAGCAAATATATAAACATACTTTTTTTTTTGATACACACATATCATACATAGAAAACACCCAAATTCCGTAACATATATTAGCGAATCACCCGAGCCCTCGAGCACAACAGTCGCTTAAGCTACCACTTCACCATCAAGATAGTCAAAATATTTAAATTATATTAAATAGTCTACCTATAATAATAAAGCTCACAGAAACACTGACTCATCCAAATACAGAAATAGTTGGAGAGCAGAGCGGAGGTTACGTTCGAACGTGATGTATCACCTAGTGAAGAGGCGAGAGAGCCAAGCGGCAGTTAGCTCTCTCTACATATAATTTAAAGCCATTATAGACATCTGCAGACCCAGCAATGAGCTCCGCTTACTTGGGATGCGTAACGTCCCTCTGGTGCCCTTTTTTGTGTTTCTACGTACGTGCGGGGGTGACGTTTTCCAGCAAGGGGTGAACGCGTAGGGTGGTTCGCTCATGTTTATGACTTCAATGTTCTTGACTCATATACCTCGTTTTATGAAAAACTCTGGCTCGAATTGCCGTTTTGGAATCATTATCGTGTGCCGGTATGCGTGGAAGGGAAGCATTTCGAATGTGTAGGCTGTGGATGCGAGTTAAATTAGCATTTTATACGTCTCGAATGTATTTCATTCGTAATACATGTGGTTGTAAGTATTAAAGGCAGTTTAATCAGTTTGAGATTAGTTAAGCACTTACTTTCTTAACTTGATTGCTTTAAGAATGTTTGACACGGCCACAAATGTGTCAACAATACCATAAAAATTCTTTCCCGTGCTCTTATATTAATCTAGTATCTCAATCAACAATCTGTTTCCTTCACCAAGGTTTTCGAATGCCTTTAAATTGTGATAACTATGTTATAAAGCAACTTTTTTTCAATTAGTTGTTGGATTAAGAAGTAATAGGAGATAAAAGATATGGAGATTTATTACAAACAGTTTTATGAAGTGTATCAAATATTTTATTTTCAATTCCATACAAAAGTATGTACTAAAATCATAGAAATCATTTTCAAACTTTGAATTAAACAATCACACATTTACACTACTTGAAATAAACTATAGTAACCCTCTTAGTTTTCTCCTACTTAAGTATTAAAGAAATATTAGTTTTTACATAGAATAAAATTTGAGACTTATTGGACATATAAAAACTGGCGTTGAACTTAATCAAAGTATACCCTGATTACGACCCTCTGGCCATAAAAACATTATCGTCGCGTCCCTCAGTAAAAAAACATAAAGAACAAATACAATGGGCTATGGGCTCATGGTACATCAGATATTGGCAGTTAGCTGCATCCACGCCATGCGTCTTTGCTGATTAGATCCGATGGCTGTGTGTCCGATACTCTTTACTGTTATTGGTCATTTCAATTCTAAAGCCATTATGTTCTGTCTTTTGCTTTTATTAGTGTCTAATAAATAGTTAAGTTCAATGTTGATATGAAATAGTTTCATTCTGAATATAATCACCACAAACAAATGCACAATAAACCTATGAGTGCGTATTTCCTATTTTTTTTTTATTAACACATATTTGTATTTATTTAAAGGTAGAATATACAAATACATAAAATTGGAGTGTTTGATAAGTGCATACGAAAGTATATATATATATATATGTTTGGACTAGTATCGCTCCGCGGCGTTATTCGCGGTTTAGAACCCCGGGTGACATCGCGAGGTACAGCTAGTTTGTTGATATTAAACACAAGTTTATAAAAATAAATATTACTTTCAGAAAAAAGGATAGTTAACACATATCTTCCTATTTAAAGACGATAAGTTATGCATTTTTATAAATAAACCTGACCTGCTCAAGTACACAAAAATGTACCTATAGCTGGAAAAATACTATGAGTTCACTTTTCTAAATGAATAAAAGCAAAACAAAATGAGATAGGTACAAATAAAATGAATTAATGTGATCAAATCTCCAACGCAATTGAATAGCTTGGTACAATATTATGTAAGAAATGCTGTATACAAATACATTAAGTACAACATAAGATTTTCCTCATTTTAATCAAGAAAAAGGGCACCAAAACAAAAAATAGCCTTGAGGGTGAAATCTGGAAGTATTGAGAAAAACATTCGTGCACAAAACTGACGATATGCTTAATGCACCCCCAAAGAAATTATCGATTAGAAGCTTTTTTATGCAAGAGGGAATACGTGGGGGAGTAAGCCTTGGGGCGAGTGGTTGAAACAAAAAACGCGAGTGAAGAGTGAAAATAAAAAGTTTAAACAAGTAGGATTGCAATGGTAGCCCTCAAGATGTTGGAAAATCAATAGTCGATGCCGTCCGATGCAAATCTCCTTGCATCCCGATTTGAATTTCAATGCAGTCGCGAATTTGAGTTACTGCTTTTATTTTTATGTAATTTCTTCGTGTCTGGGGTTCTAAATAGCTCTATACAGAGAGCAGCAGTAGCTATAATCTTTTATTATCCTTCTGTAGTGCAGTTTGTTCCTGTTTTTCTTTGTATTATTTATTCATCTTCTAAAGTAGACTTCTAGCCTGACTTAATTCGTTAACGAAAAACATTGTTGCGTATTATCTTTTACTGACTCGAGTATGATTTATGACTAAAACACCGTTTTATGACGTGTGGATATTTAACCAGCTACAAGGTCAAATAGCAGATATTTACTCGTACATATCCAAAGCACATCATGACAGAGACCCACAGTTTCTTATCCTTCAGAAAATTATTTTAGTAATAAATGCCATTGGCTGACATGCGTCAGTATATAGTCAGTGCATATGCAGAAATTATTTTATTTTCATCAAGGCTATTTTTTTATTTAAGTTCCTTTTGTGAACATCGGGAAACTTGATCTCGATAACAGTGCAAACGTTACCAAGACCAATCATAATTTCACCTTAAATATTGCACAGCGTACTACCGTTTTACAATATTCCATGAATATGTAATTGTTAGTAAAACTATGAATACTGTGTAATAAATATACTACTAAATATTCAATTCAAATGGCTACACTGAGGGTACAAATATAACTGAATACTCGTAAGAAATACAACACGAAAAAGCGGGCATTAAAACATTAACAAATACATGTCTTGCCTAAAATGTTTGGCGGGGGATCTACCGTAAATGTACCAATCAATCAACGAAAAACATAAAAGAAGGATCTTACCAGTCCTCGGCCCAATTAAAGCGCCCCAGGGCTCAGATGTGCACTCTTCTTGATCGTTGGAGCGTCATCTTTAAATTTCCGTCGTTAAGATTTAATTTTTATCAAGGTCCCCCTCACGCCGGGGGGAGAGGCAACCTGTCGCGCCAAATATTTTTCCTCCGTAGTTTTTTTCCCTTCTTCGATGGCACTTACTCGCCTCCCCTCTATACGAATTTTTTTATCATTAAAACTCGGAGTGGGGTCGCCGAACTCAGCGTTGCCAACTCGCGCTGTCATAACAAAACAAAATCATACGGAACCGTAATTTGCAACATCGCATTTTTTAGTCTATGAATTTTTAAAGGTTTTAAATTATTAAGTAGGTGGCAAATGCATCATTATTATGTATTTGATATTTTTGCGGCCATTATAAACACTCATGGTTACTTGCAGCGAAGATATTTTAAGATGTTCTCTCGTCTGTTCGTTTGCCCCCTATAATTGAAAAGATTTTTTTCCAATGATTTAGACGCACTTAAAAGGTGTTATTTTACTATATTATTATGTTTAAATGGACTGTACATTTATTGAAATGAATCTCAAGCCTAGTTGATCTAACTACTGAACATAAATGCATTTTTTTAAATAAAATTGAGCACATTGATGTTAATCGTACTTTGTCAACCATCATTTCGGCAAATTTTGTTAGAAGGGTTTTCTTCGACATTTATAAGTATACCTGTACAAATATTTTGATGATAAATCATATGTTAATATCCTATTCATTCATACAAACATATGTGCACAGAATATGTAGGTACCGTTCTCAACGTAATCTTAATAAAATACTTACTTGGGCTGCATTTTATGACAAAAACTTCAGTCAACATATAAATTTCGATATTTAGTAATAATACAGAATAAACCTTCAATCTATGGCAACAATAACCCTGAAAACAATAAACATTAACCCTGTAAATGTGCAAGGAGGTGTAGACCGTCGCTCGGTCGTGTAACCCCCGGATGACACATATCACTTAGTTTCAATACCGCCTGTAATTAATCCGCTACGTGTTAATTACTGACACCACACCCAGTCATGACGTTTTTGGACACCTTACGAATTATTTATATTTTATTGTATTACGTTTCTTTTTGTATGTTAGCAGTATTTTTTCATGAATCTATAAAACTAAATGAAATTAAAGTGTCTTTTTGTAATATCAAAGTAACAGCCTAAATGCATTAAAAGTACTTACTCGTATATGTATATTTTATTATATATATATATATTTTTTTTTATTTTTTATTTTTAAAAGACAACTCCCGCATTAGGAATATAAATTCCTGTGTCGCGGGGGGCTTTACAAACATACATGAAACGGACACAAGTAACACCCAGACTCAGAACAACAAATTGTGAATCACACAAAGTGTTATCCTACGTGGGATTTGAACCCACGACACTTGGCGCAGTAGGAAGCGGTGTGGCGACCGCTTAAGCCACTAGGCCAACCGTGCAGTCATATATATACGTTAATCACATCAAAAATCTTATTTTTGTCTGTGTGACTGTCCAGGCTAATCACTAGTACGGTTGGCACATTCATTGGCAGATAGCTGATGATATAAGAAGTAAATTAGGTTTCTACTTCTGACGTTACCCGCGGTTCTTGTTGTTAGGGTTCACGGGTAACACTGCGGGACTCAACTAATTAAAAATATATTCGTACTTTCCTTTTATACTATTATCTAAGTGTAATACTTTTCTATATTAAGCTGTAAAATATTCGTTGCAAAAACAAGGAGTGCTTCTTTCTGTTGTTGGATAAGGCAGAGTTGATTCTGTCTGGAGTAAAATCTAAATCAACAATTTTGGCTTACAAAATATTTGCTTGAAGGATTGTGAATAAAACATTAAAACTTTGTTCAAGTTCAAGTCAGATGCGCCTCTCCCCTAATTAGGTTCGAAAAGAAAGTCGCCCAGCTTTCATCAAGTGTTTACATAGAACTAACTCTAAAACATTGGAACAAACAAAATTAACGTAAGTAAGGTTGAAAAGTTGTGGAAGCACAACTCTTATAATCTTGTTAGAACGCAGACGCAGCGGCTAATCCTCCTCCCATCAGCTAATTAATCCCGCCAAGTTTATTTCTCAAAAAGTTTCAACTTGGCCGGAAGTAATTTCACGCCAAGCATTAGTGGGGGCGAACTTCACACTTAGCTCTCTCGGTAAACACTCATGACGTTTCCTAATTAACGGACGCAATTAGTGGTCGAGCTCGATGGACCAGGGGGTGAAACGGGGGGGAGAGAAAGGGGGTGATAAGTGGCCCCGAGCGGAAAAAGTTAGAAGAAAATTCGAGGGCTTAACATGGGGCGAAAACGTGCGGTGAGCCAGACGTTTGCGAGTTGCACGTAAGTGTCTAGCTTGTGATAATGTGTGACCTTGAATTCTTTACGATCTAAAATGCTTCAGGACGTAGTAATCTCATATATTTATAACACTTCAGAGAGTTCCTTCATGTCTGTGTGCAACTTTACTTCTTACAGCTTACGGAATGCTAAAGAGGTTTCTGTGAACAGCGATATCGAATAAATACGTATATTTTTATTTGCATTGCAGCCTATACAAATCATCGTAAATGTGTCGTATCCTATTACTTAGTCACAATACACTTAAGATGCCTCTTAATAACTATATTCGCTGAGGATAGTTCCGAGAAATTTCTAAATGTTAATAAGCAGTAAATATCTGCCCGATTGAAATTTTCACTTTTTTATTTCATCTGCTAACAGTCGCAATACTGCGGTAGGTGTAGTTTAGACTTGACACCATTTATTTTTAGCCAAACTGAGATCTTACATGTCAAGCCTGGCAGACAGACAAAGTAACTTTCGTATTTATAATGCGCGTATGTCGGATGAAAAAATTTGTATTAACAAAAATAAGTCATACGCTATTTATTAATCCAAAATGATTTCACAACACAATGATATCAATGTCACAAGTAATATGTATGTTTATCAAGAGTAGTCTACAGTCGGGTTAGACTTAGTTTTGCGATTTTTTTTTTTTTTTTTTATATTTAAGCCTGCCAAAGTGACTATACTCTGCCTGATGGAAAGCATGAGTAGAGTCCAGGAGTAGGGGTCACCATGCTTATTGTGAGGGTAGGCAATGTAGCATGGTGACCCTTACCATGGCAGCCTGGTTAGATTATTCTGCATCATTCTCCCGGCCTTCGAAGGGCGGGAGAATGATGCAGAATGATTGGGCCTCCGGTCTCACGATCACCAACGAAATACGACAGCAAGAATGTTGTCATTATTAGGATGGTCTTCTGTGTGAGGGTAGTACTGGCCGGGTCGAGCCGGCCCATTCGTGCTGAAATCAGCGTGGCTCTACTACCTCGATTTTCGTCACTGTGTTCCTATACACTACCTTTAATTTGTAACTTATTTAAATTTTACTCAGAAATATAGACTAGGAGATTATGAAAATATTATTCTACCAGTGTCTGAATACTACCATCTTAATTACGAATTCGCGAAGGTCCGTGGAGACTGAATGAAAAATATTTCTTGCTTGCAAAGTCTCCTCCTTATTAAGATTCCACCGTAGTACTTTTTCCGATGAGTAATTGCTTTCTTAATTTGCGTCATCCATCCTCAAAATAGGGCAATTTTTCATTCGGCTTCGCGAGCCTTACACACTTAATGGCTGTGAAAAATACACACGTCTAAATCAGAAGTGAAGTTGAATAAATATTCCCTTACACCTGATTTGATGCCGATGATATATGAGGAGCATGAATGCAGAGTTCAAAACGTAATATTCTTTTAATGAATTGACATTTTCATTTTTTCACTAGCCCATTATATAATTTTTGGAATTAGTTGGGACTATGACAGTCAAGTTGTTATGAAGTTACGATCGATGACGAAATAAGTTCCTATTGTCCTTAGGTACGCTTACACGGCTAAATCGCTAAACCGATTTGGATGAATTTTTGTATAGAGATTTGATAATTGAGAAATGATCAGCACCCATGCAGTAGAGAATGATTTAAGGCTAAGTTTTTATGTTAAAAGAACTGTTAACTTTTTCTATTATAAATATTTAATATACAACGATGTTACCATGAATAATATAATTATGTTAAGCTGCACCAAAATATTTTGCCGTAACAAATACACTGGCAAACAAAATTTAAAAACATACCTTACGATTGCCTTGTTGGTCTAGTGGTTAGCGTATGAAGCTGCTGATCACGAGGTCTCGGGTTCGATTCCCGTGTTCGAGTCGGACGGTATGATCTGCAAATATTTGTTTCGGATTTTTATTGTTTTCTATGTAAAATTTATATAGGTATCTAGTTAAAAAAAAGTATGTAAGTATATATATAGCTTGTCTAGTACCTATAGTGCAAGCTCTGCTTAGCTTGGGATTAGTTGATATGTCAAAAATATTAAAATTTATATTTATGTTGTTTATATATACTTCCGAATGCATTTAGTGAAATTCTGTTAATTAGAATATACAAACATAAAGTTCAATTTTATGGATTGTGTCTATCTATAGCTACTACTATTGAATGTATGTATCAATGTCTTAAGTTTTGTATAAATATGGATATGGCTATATCTACTCTTAAAGAATCACAACTATGAATGAAGTTTCAAGATAAGTACCATCTACAGAATGAGACCAATATTTGTCAACATTTGATTACCTAAAAGCAAAGATCGGTGTTTTTAGTATACTTTTCACAATAGCATGTAACTCAAACATACTGATTGTGTAATTTGTCGCCATTGTACTTCAGGGTACAGGCGACGGCAAATACTTGAAAGTATTAGGTGCTAATCTAACAAGTAAACTAACTATTTAAGAATAGTCAATCAACAAACTAGGTAACGCTGAACTGTGAACACATTTATTACAACTCAATTTGTAAAGTCGAACTATTTATTCGTATTTGTTCAATATAAATTTATAATTGATCCAGTTCCTTTGAAATAAAGAATTTAAATAACATTTTAATTGTTTTTTCTAACCACGAAATTCAAACAAACATCTGTTTGAATACTAAGTTTTTATCCGACTGTGTCAAAAGAAGGGAAATTTATGTATATACATATATCCATTTCTTAGGCACGTCATAAAACCCAATTAGCTGAACGGATGTTGACATAAGAGGTGACGTTGAAATTTTAGCAGTGACATAGGCTATACACATTTTCAAAATGGTGTCTGAAAATAATAAACAAGGGTGGGGTTGGGTTTTAATTTTTGGATCTACCTTAGCATGCGGTGACAAACGTAGTATGGTAAAACTTCCTTCGCCCGTAGGTCGTAGGTAGCAAATTAATGTTGGTACCCGCCTGCAACACCATAAAGTGTTTAGTAAGCTTACAAAGCAATGCATTAGTCAGGCGAATTTTACGTATTTTACATGGATATTATGTTACTTGTTTTCCTCTTGTCAGATCATTGATTTTAATTAGTTGGGGTTTTTGTGTTTATAACAATTAATATATATTTTTACTGTAGCTTGTTTTGTACTGACAGACCCCTGCTAATATAGATAAAACTAAATGAAGAAAATTGTAACATTATACTAGCCAAAGATTAATTTCAAATAAGATAAATAACTAAAATACGACTTTATAAAAATTTAACACCCCAATCTTTGGTTACAAAATGCCAAATAATAAAAAAAATATTAATCGTTATCCGTTGTTTGCCCGAGCGGTTTCCCTTCCCTAGCTTTAATTTATTCCCCAAAATATAAAAGGATTCCAAGGAGTCGTTAGCGATATTGTAATTTGATTATTTGTATTTTTTTCTTATACTTTTAATCACCAACCGAGCTGAGGGAGGGAGGAAAATCAGATTTCAATTTCAATTAGCGAAGGATTTTTGTGGAAAAATCCGAATGAAGTGAATGAGTATTGATGAGTTTGGTCGTTAATATAAATGAGTCATTTTAGCGAAGGCGCTCAATCAGCCTTTTCATTTGTTCTCTTGTTTGGAGAATGCCAAATTATTTGCCTACGATTTCCCCGATTCGTTTTATAATAATTTTTAAGTGGGCAGACTAAGGCTGGTTGCAAACTGGGGCAGTTAACGACTCCTATTATAACAATTATTGTAAGGAAATTAAACCCTCGCAATTACAAACGTCTTACTTCAATGCGGTTGGAAAAGCCTCAAGAACGTTTGCAAATCAAAAGTAGTTCCACGTCATAACATAATATCCAACACAGCAGGATAATTAGGAACGATCACGATTGGTGCACGCAAGCCACAAATAATTCATTAGCGGTAGTCGGTATAGTTCACCGCATACAATCACTTAGACTGTCATGCACCACGTTTAAACTTACCAAGTGCAGTAATTACAGCTGCACTGAAGCGGCCTGCGCTGAAAGGTTAGAAATAATTGGATAATAGAGGGTGTGTTATGCACAGTAATGACACATAGTTACCAACATGTCGCTTTTCATGAAGGCAACAAAGACAACGTTAATAAACATACAACTGTGTTTCACGATTTCAAAATCAACATTTACATATCTAAATAAATTGAATTACAGTATAATAACAAATTCTGTTTAAAAGAGTACTGTCAACGCAAACCAATTAGAAAGACGAACGTCAAGGAAGCCACAATTAAAAGGGATCCTCGAATTTCTTCCGACTTAATGACTTCTTTGCTTGTTAATTCCTTGTCGCGAAGGAAAAAACTCCAAGTCGGATTAATTTCAAGTGCGAGTCGATTGTTTGCATAAGCCTCAGCGGCGGGGAAACATCACCTCACTGCCACCGGCTTAAAAAAATAATTAAAATTCGTAATCACTCTTGACTCGACCCCCCGAGGGAGAACGCCTTGCCTCTGATGCGATGCGACCGCTTTGTGGAATACAGTCGACAGTTTTACAGAGCACGACATGAACGTTGCCGCAAATTCGTTTATGTGACATTTTAAGTAATTTGTGTAACTTGAACGTTGTAAAAATGTCTTTATTACGAGCTACGATTCACATTGGAACGTTGTTCAAATAGTGGCACAAAAAGCTTGTTGGAATGTTTATGGGAGTCTTAAAAAACTCAAACTTCATACACGGTAGAAAAGTTCGAGTTGGTTCGTTACCGGCTACCCGCAAAATATGAAAGCTCAGTTCATCCCTTGCATGTTCACGGG
The DNA here is from genome assembly GCA_932526445.1 of Phragmatobia fuliginosa. NCBI lineage: Eukaryota > Metazoa > Arthropoda > Insecta > Lepidoptera > Erebidae > Phragmatobia > Phragmatobia fuliginosa. The sequence continues at coordinate 8,399,345 of OW052071.1, read as the reverse complement.
TAGTTTTCTGCGCTCTTAACAACATATTTCGGCATATTTCGATTACCATAAGGCGTTTCGTGTGATGTATATTTACGTTTCATTATGTGTACTTATTGCAGTGCTTACATGCATTAATTTCTTCACTATGTTCTGTACGAACATTACCTTTATTTATCATTTGAGGCTCACGGTATGAACTTAATACTCGGTTATTATGGTTATTTTTTTTTTACTAAGTTTATGAATCAAGATATATTCTCTATTAAATTTTTATCAAATTAAGTACATTTCTGTGGGTTTTGAACATCATTACATAATTAATGAATAGGATGTAAAATAACTCGTCACAATAGGCAGACATTTCTTTCGTACATTCAAAAGAATCCAAGCTTATCACGGCCTTAAATTAATAAGCATTCAAGTCGAGCCAAGTAAAAATGAATAAAGCCCGTAACACCGAACAATGGCTTAATAAGGATGGTGCATTTTGTCTCAGAGAGCTCGCTTGCAAAACAACAATAATTCTTCTTTCCGTGAAAAGATTTTCAGCGTTATTCCACTTGAAATTATTATTATTTTTTTCTTCGTCGTCGTCTTGCCATTGTCTCGGACAGGAGGTAAGTAATGAGGGAAATTGGGGGCTCTTGGCTGGGGCTGGGGACGCCAAGATTTGCGTGGCCGACCGCCGGCTAATGCCGAATAATGAAACAGCTTTGAAATATTCTCCGCTCAGCGGTTGGGATTTATTAGATTCAGCCAAACGGAATTAGGCACTTACAAAACGCAGATATTGGTATGTCTATATATACTTGTTCTTAATCAAGTTTCAAGCTACACGCTCCTCGGACAAGTCGTATTGGATGTATCTAATACTTAAACTTTGTCTGATTCATTCATTCTTTTAAAGCGAAACACTCAAACTTTAATGGCAGTTTTAGAAATTTAGAAATGTGATATCAAATAGTAAATGAAAAAAAATAATCAATGCATAAAAATGACGTGGATACATGTGTTTTAAAATGATCAAGATATTCCATGCCCGCCGTGTTTTTGTTAAAAATTAATTGTTTGTTGTAAAGATGTAAAACCAAGTATGGAAAATTTGACACTTTAAATTTCATAGTATTAGTCTTAACTTATCACATCAGCCTTTAAAAATGCATTGCTGGACATGAGGTTCTTCTTAGAAAGGATGCTTTAGCCTACTATACCACGTTTCCCAGATGGGTTGGTATATAGATTTTTTTTTTCTTTTTATTGATTTATTTATGCTTCCTGCGTTACAATTGCACGAGGCAGACTTAATGCCACATTTCATTATCTACCAGTCCACCTAGAGTTGGTTCAGTAAGGGATGGCAGTGCATATGAATATTTAAAATGAGAAAAACATTTAAAAAAATGTCACAGTGATTTATGGATATTAATAATATTGGTATTAGAAATACATAGACGACTTGTAGCTTATTCCATAGGACACTATATTATACAGCAAAAGAAGAGTGAACAAGAGAGGATGTGTGTCTTGGACAAAGGAGTAAACGATTGTTATTGGAACGAAGATCGAATCGTTCGAATTTTCCTAATGTGATATTGCGCTGTGTAGTTTGCCACCTGTTAAGACACGTATGGAATGAAAAACGGTGGTGTCACAATTATAAGATTAGTAAAAAGTCAGTTGTTAAAATTTTCACAAACATAAAAACTATAAAAACGCAAATACCTAAATATAATTTTCCTTCTAAAAACATTCCCCAAGTACCTTTGCAACTTCCCCTCCCCATTACTCCGCAATGGTCATTCGCGTGTGTACAACCAAGTGTCGTCAGTAGGATTCCTTAGATCCTAGTTTTCGCTTTATTCGAGTCTTCAAGACGAGTTGAGAGCAGTTTTACTGTGTTTTTTACATTGTGTTTCTTAGAATTCCAGTCGTCATTAGTTTTGCGTTGCCGTGGGTAGATGTCTCTCTCAATTCTGTTGCAAATTGTAACTGTTTATGCTTTATTATTTTAACAAGTACCTGTTTAAAACCAGAGTTTTCGTTACTTAAAATATGTCAGATTTTGTAACCCTCTTCTAAATATTTATAATAATTAGATACTTACAGCTTATGTGAAGTGATTTTGTATTTGATATTTAATGATTATTAAGTGTTGGACGATACTACACAATATATTTCAAGGTAGTAGAGCCATGCTGATTTCATAAGCCTGAGAAGGTACTACCCCTCACAGAAGACCAACCAAAAATGACAGCATTCGTGCTATTATTACCTATGTTGGTGAGTGCGAGACTGCAGTCTCAATGGGGTAGAAGTATGTCAATAGGCCACCATGCTGCAATGTCTGTTTTCACAATGAGGATGGTAACTACTTTTAAAATTATTATTATATATTTATTTATACTTTCTATCAAATAGAATAAAGTCACTTAGGCAAGCTCGTGAAATATAAATAAAAATCGGCCAAGTGCATGTAAGGCCATGCACAAAAAGGGTTCCTCAGTCACCCATAATGGATTTAAAATCGTATCCAATAGATAATTGTTATGTTTGACTGTCTCGTTGGTCTAGTGGTTAGCGTATGCGACTGCTGATCAAAGAGGTCTCGGGTTCGATTCCCGGGTCGGACCAAATATTTGTGTGATCCACAAATATTTGTTTCGGAGTTTGGGTGTTTTCTATGTATAATATGTATGTATTTACAAAAAAAAAAGTATGTTTATGTATTTATATCAGTTGTCTTAGTTACCCATAATACAAGCTCTGCTTAGTTTGGGGACAAGATGGCGTTGTGTGTAAAAATGTCCGAAATATTTATTTATTTATTTTATTTATTTATTTTATTTTATGTTTACGTATTAATGCGTTAATTTTGTATGACGTTTTCCAAGTGAGCGCCTTTTACAAGTTAAGCCTCTATAACTCCTGAACTAACAAAGTCATCTAATCCGTTATAGCTATCCTTCAAAGTTCATTATATGGACCACCATCACGAATTTTTCCAGATTTTTGAGCCAGCCGTGTAGCTTTTAGAGGGGACGCCCAGTTTTTACAAAATAAGTGCCCTTTAAAGTGGAATATCTCGCAAACGGATACCTTAATAAAAAATCGTCTTAGAAACCCTGTATTGTTTTCAAAAGACCTATCTAATGGTACCCCACACAATGGGGTATCCGAGAGAAAAAAATATCATCCCCACTTTACGTGTAGGGGAGGTACCCCCCAAAAAATATTTTTTATAATTTTATTGTAGCACTTTGTCGACGTACTTACAACACATATTCATGCAAAGTTTCATCTTTCTAGCACTTACCGTTTGGACGGTAAGTCGAGGACGGACGGACGGACGGACATGAATCTATAAGGGTTCCGAGTCATAAACTTCAGAACCCTAAAAAGTAGAGAAACTGTAAGGAAGTTATTTCCAAAGTGAATAATTTTTCATACCAAAAAGTAGCACATCGATCTCAATTTAAATTGGATATACTTGCACAATATCGGCGGCAATAATCCAGCGACCACTCACTCTCGCGACGTCCCAAACTCAAACATTACTTTTGTAGTTTCCTATTTACATATCCCCAAAGCGGCTTTCTTCGCGAACTCCAATATTTCTTGGCTCGTACTCGACCCGACTCACGGCGGTCTCCATCCAGCATTTTTAATCTCGTTGGCCGGATCTGGGAGCACGTGGGTCCAACCCCTCTATGTTTACCTTACAAAATAGTTTAACGGGAACAATTTGCATCTGCTTATGCGTAGCCCGTCCTCGGTTGTTAACTAGTCTCCTTCGTTTTACCTTTTTAAAACCAATGCATTATGTGACAATGTATATTTATATTTAAATACTCGTAAGAGTACCTACATAACTTTAAAGTGTTAACTTAAAAGTTATATAGGTATAAAAATAATGTGTTGCACATCACTATCATCAGTGTTTGCTCGAATGTGTGAACGCATTTCTTAAATTGAATTTTTATGGGCAGAAGTGGCAAAAAAAACCCTTTTACGAGTAACACACTAACCTATATTTGTAGATCATTTTTTTATCTATCTAAGGTAAATGAACCCGCTCAGCTATGCTGTAAGCATATAGATATGTACGAAAGGTTCGTTAAAATTGAATTTTGTCGTGTCACTGTGAATGAAGACGGGAAGTACCGAATTAGAAAGAGCTGCATGCAGTTTTAATTCTGTTTTTTAATGACCGAATATTAAAAAAAATAAAAATAGCGGGCAGTCGTCGTAAAGTAATCCTATGTACACATGAGTGTTCTACAAAGATATGGGCAGGTTAGAGACGTGGCCCTAATCGATATCCTTATAATGATTGCCGGAGGAGCTCGCATACGAAATAAGGAGGGCGCTTGACGTCGGAGGTGTCCGAGGGTGGCGGGAGGGCTCGGGGGGGAGATATGAGACGATTTAGATTTTTTCCCTCTTCTATTCTTTCGTTTTTTTTGGGGGAGCCCCCTCAAAAAGGGTGAGGAATTTAAGACGGCAACGCGCGATCGATTTTTCGCGCATGCATTGGTATTCTCGTAATGTCTTACTTGAGATTAGAGTTATGTTTTTTTACGTTGCGCTCATTTTATTGTAGGGTTCACTATGGAAACAGGTACTTTCATTTTAAAAAATATTGCTTCTCCTGGATTTCGTGTAAGTATTTTTCAAATTACATTCCCCTTTTTCTATATGATACTTATCGACTTGTTTTATTTGTTTTATATTTATTCGTATGTCAAGAAACCACATACATATTTATTACCCAAATACATAAAATAGACCACAAAATAAAGTAACTCTATCTAAGATATTTAATGGCTAACCAATGGCGCTAAATATGACTCTTCTTTCCCGCCACTGAATTCACACCAATTGTAATTAAATTACTAAATATTTACAAAACAACAAACAAAAAAAACACGTCATTTAAAAAAATAAAAAGGAAATATTTTCCTTCATTAATAGATCACCGACGAGGTGGGTACAAAGGCGAGGCGCGAGCCGCAGTCAAAGGGGCTAAAAGCCTTTCGGCCCACAAAAAAGTCTCAATTAAAAACCTGACGGAAGCTTTTAGAAGGTAATCCTTCAAATTGTTTCCAACGCCCCCTCATTAGCACCGAAAGTGTTAAAAAATAAACTTTTTAATCTTTATTACTCGACGACTACGCTAAACGGGTTAAATTATTATAGGACAAGCGGTATCTAATTTTTTATTCCTTGCCCTTCGCTCGCGTAATTTATTAGTGACTTGGCTGGAGTCTCGCTTTTGAAATTTTAGTCTATGTTTAATTTAGTCGGCGTCCGTCATAATCGTGGGGCGGATTTGACGTTTTATCATTATTCCTTTGCCTCTCGCCTTTTTGTGATTACTAAACATTTTTATAAAAACAAACTTTGTTTTGTGTCGATGTTTTTTTGTTTTTTGTAACGAATCCAGTGTGATATATAATTCAAGTGATGTTTACTTATGGAAACTTATATCCTTTTGAGTTCTTCCACTAAGTATTAATTCAATTTATGTATAAGTACAATTTTCTTTCAATTTATAATATAATAAATATATATTTACCTATATAACAAATATCTATTTTATCGTTGTTTTTATGGAGAAGTATTTTAAGCTTTACCTACCAAAACGAATTAGTGTATTACAAAAAGTTTTTAATTTGAAACAATCGAGTTCTTTTTATACAATCCAACTCACCTCTAAATTGAATTCCACCCAATTTGTAACACAAAAAAGAACAAAAATAATCGTAACGGAACAAACTTCACTAATTACACAAATAAATCCAAACAATCCGCCGCAGAACCCGCGGCCCCAACAAACCGAGCGAATTAAAAAGAAAAACCGACAGATGGACAAAAAAGCATTTCCTTGACAAGTTTTATTTACCATAAACATTGTTACAGAAAACGTTGGCCGGATGAAAAAGTTCGCCTTCATTAAATCCATTAATTAATTCAAATGAAACCGCGACAAAACATTTACATTCGTCGCCCGCTTCCCTTTTCAGTAGACAAGTAAATTTCAAGTCATTCAAGATTTTTCCTCAGACCGTGCCCACCAAATGGAAATTAAGCGTTTATTAAACCGACCGATGGTGGCTGGAATTAATTAATACTTCTACTTGTCTTCCAAGTTTTTCTTACCCTCTCAACTTTCATCTGAGGATATCACCAGGGGTCGAGGGGAGTACTTTATAATGGCCTAATAATTAAGACAAAGTCCCTTGTTTTAGTGATAACTGCTAATTATTCATTTCTATTGCGACACCGAGATTTTATGGGGTGACGATTTGTAATGCCCTTGTAAGAAAGTGCCCTTCCCTTGTATTTTAAAGCGAAGTTTTATTTTATTTCACATCGGAGAAGTTGACTGCTTTTTATACACAATTCGTGATTTGACCGGGCTTTTGATCTTTAGTAGCTTAAGCTTAACATATTTTATTGTCTTACTAATAAGGTATCATCATCAGTCATGTACAGTCCACTATTGGACATAAGCCTCCCATTGCACGCTACTCTAATCGGTTTTCGGCTTCAGGCAACGTGCGCAAGTCGTCAAGGTCAAGAGGACCTGGCCTCTGGGCTGCCTACTCTAAGAATTCCCATTGCCACTTCAGCTTGCTAATCGGGTGGGCTATGTGGGCTGTATTAAAGAATCAACATAATCAAGAGAAGATGCTTTAATACAATACGTAGAAAGTCTGTAAACAAAATGTAGGGATAGTAATTTTTTTTTTTTCATAAGATTACCATACTTAATGCGAAAAAAACTTGGATGTAGGTAATAATTTCTTACCGGTGGATGTGCATGCATTAAAATTTTCTTATTTTTTTCCGTACCGTGCAGCAACTACCTTCATCCGGCCACTTAGATCATAGAAACATTTCGACACTATATTTTAACACACTACAACTAAATATTTCTTAAATGTCGTCCACACCGACAGAGTTAACATGTAACTCTTTATTTGTCAATTAAATTATTACTACGCTCGTCCAAAGTGCCACGGAATTGGTTTACCGCTGGCATAAGGAATTTCATGGCTATTGGGAGTTGTTTAGTTACTTAATTAGTATAAGGTTTTGAACACGACACGTTGGATTAGGCTTTTCCTGCCTCGAATACAGGTAATAGCTTTAATGTAGCTTTTATGATGCTTCATTGTTTTATGAGCAGTTTTTATGTCCAGGATTAGACATGAACTTTTAAGTTTGTAATTTGTAGGTAGTAGAGCCACGCTGATTTCAGCACGAATGGGCTGGCTCTACCGGGGCAGTACTACCCTCACACAGAAGACCATCCTAATAATGACAGCATTCTTGCTGTCGTATTTCATTGGTGAGTCTGAGACCGGAGGCCATATAATTCTGCATCATTCAACCGGCCTTGGGAAGCCGGGAGAATGATGCAGAATTTTCTGACCAAGCCGCCATGGTATGGGTCACCATGATGCATTGCCTACACTCACAATGAGGATGGTGGCCCCTACTTCTGAATTCTACTCAAGCTTTTCATCAGGCAGAGTAGAGTCACTTTGGTAGGCTTACATATAAAAAAAAAAAAAAAAATAGTAGAGTCACGCTGATTACAGCACGAAACGGCCGGTTCGACCGAGGCAACACCAGACGAACACAAAAGACTAACCTAATAATGACAGCATCTATGCTGTATAACGTGGGTGAATGTGAGACCGGAGGCCCAATCATTCTGCAGAAATAGCTCACTAGGCCGCCATGGTGTGGGTTACCGTGCTGTATTGTCTGCATTCACAATAACGATAGTGGCCCTTACTCCTGGATTATACTCATGATTTCAGTCAGACATAGTACAGTCACGTTGATAGGCTAAAACATGAAAGAGCTACTATTTGGAACCTACACATTTTGTTTAGCGTTCGATCATCTATTAATTACGGTAGCTCAGAGGTAATTCATTAAATTACAGTTACTGCGTAACAACAATAAGGTTTCATCGAAAATACTGAATGAAACTGTTTCCAACTGTTTAAAAATAGTTAAAAAAAAGAAAAACGCTTGGCAAAAAAGTATAAAAAGGTGTTGATCGATTCTATCTAAAGTAGGTAGTAGAGCCACGCTGATTTCAGCACGAATGGGCCGGCTCGACCCGGCTAGTACTACCCTCACACAGAAGACCATCCTAATAATGACAGCATTCTTGCTGTCGTATTTCGTTGGTGAGTGTGAGACCGGAGGCCCAATCATTCTGCATCATTCTCCCGCCCTTCGAAGGCCGGGAGAATGATGCAGAATAATCTAACCAGGCTGCCATGGTAAGGGTCACCATGCTACATTGCCAACCCTCACAATAAGCATGGTGGCCCCTACTCCTGGATTCTACTCATGCTTTCCATCAGGCAGAGTAGAGTCACTTTGGCAGGCTTAAATATAAAAAAAAAAAAAAAAAAAAAAAAAAAAACGTGTAGTCACTACTTAATAGTTGTTTACTAAATCCCTTACATAAATAAATAAAATGCTTTACAATTCTTTATAATTTTAGAAAAATACTGCAGAACTCTTCTAGACCTTGACTGATGAAGTACTTCTTAAGAGAGCTAATATAAATGAAATATTTAATATCATGGTTCAAAATGAAAGGTATAAAATTACCGGACAATTCCTTGAAATAAAAATCATAAAATATTCATTCAAATAGGCCACACACTACAAAAGCATTTTTAAGAGAAAATCAATTAAAAAATAAAGTTATTCTTCCAACATTTTACCTCACTTTTCTGTAACATCCGATACAGATTTAAGTACAGTACTATAAAAGTAATGTTATTGGTTTTTCTGAAATCAAAACCAATAGATATTATTTTTTGAGCGAAACATGAGTATATTAAAAATCAAGTAAATCGTATTTTTCAACCGATAATGAAAATGTTATGTTAAGGTTATATAAAATTGGATAACTTTGCTTATAAAAGTGACCCAAGCCCGAACCGAGTCGGTACGGGTTCGGGTCAGTTTCTAATTCCTACGCAATAGTTTATTAAATAAGAAGAAACATTTGGACACACAATTAAACGAAGCACTCGCATTTATATTGATGTATCAAACACTATGTACCAAGTGTGTTCGTATTTGTGTAGGACACTCATATATACTTATTTGATTTTTCACTGAACAGAACAATCTTAGCGCCTACGCCAAGTCGTGGGGCTTACATCACAACTTCACAAGTCACAGCCCACGGGAACAAGTGCAAAAAAAAAATTTAAAAAAGGACGAAATATTCTCCACACAAAATTATCTCAGCATAAACGCCATGTACCAGGCTCGATCTGATAATGCGGCCCATTAATTTGAACAAAGTTCGCGTCGACACCGCCGTTCGCCTTATAAAGGTGAGGCGACAAAATTTATAAGTTCGATTACTTTAATCTCGGTTAACTTATGCGAGTACAATTTCAAAGCTGACAAAAGAAATGCAAGCAATAAATCGAGTCTTTCTTATCTGTCGAGTGTAGCTGTATTGTTGTAGGGGGTGTCGTTGTAATCTAGAACTAACATAGGGTAATTAATATAATGAACTAGAGTGTTGTATCACGCGAAGTTTTTGGTCGCGTGTGACGGTGACGAAGCCTCGGGAAGTGGGCCGCTTCCTACCGCTTATTTCGGACGGTGAATTATGCAACCGTTCTGAATATTCGGTATCTTTTTGTAGCGAAACCTGAGTGCGAAATGCACAAATGGATACTATGTTAATTTCTGTCTGAGTTTCAAATTTAATTTCATTTAAAAGCATCGTAAAGTTGGGTATGTATGCCAGAATAACGTTACACCATAACGAAAGCTTAAGCTAATCAATTTAGAGGCACTAATGAGGACAATATAAATCGATGTTCTTAATCCGAGCGAGCTGGCGTAATAAATAAAGGCATAAGAGCACGCGCCATATTTCTCGATTAAGTGCGAAAGTGAGGCGCACAACATAAGGGACAGGGCACGGCGATGGCGATAAGATGCGACAAAGCTGTTGGAAGCGATGCAAATTCAATCCCATACTTGTACAATTAAAAATACCTATGTGTATAGTCAACAACGAAAATATAAATGTATAATCGTGTTAAAATTGATATAGTATTTTTATTTATCACTTTTAAAATATTAAATTAAATGACCAGGCCCCAATGGTATTGGTCACCATGCTGCATTGCCTACCCTCACAATAAAGATGGCGACCCCTACTCATGCTTTCCATCAGGTAGAGTAGTCACTTTAGTAGGCTTAAATAGTTTTTTTTTTTTTTTTTTTAAATAATACATCTGTTGCTGCACTAACGCAGTGTTGACATTGCCTTAAGCTGAAACCTGGCGATATCGAGCGGTAGGCCCGCGTCATTACCTGCGCAGGATTGGTCACGCAAATCAGATCCGTGCTGTCCGCACAATTATAATCAAGTACGCCATGCCACTCGTAATTCTAAAGTAATCAAAGGTTTAGCCATCTGTTTGTGAATGTATTTCATGGATCACGGGTATCGTAACTAGAAATAGCGAACCGTCAGCCCGACACTTTACGTCGCACTAAGTTCACATTTTATGACACTTAAATTTAAATATTCAAGCTCAATTTATATTCAAATAGAGAAAACATAAAATTTATATAGACAACCAAATAAAAGTTAACAAAATATTGATACAACGGCAACAATAGGAGTGGAAAAATTATTTGTTGTATTGTTGACGCCCGGTCTCCATAATCCTTAGGAAAGCTTCTTACCATAAATAATACGTGTAGCTGCTAGCTATAATAGTGAATGTGCGTAGGCGCAACGCTACAGATCGACAGTCCTATCCTGATTGTAAATCAGTACCCGCTAGTAAACTATTAGGCTCAGTCCTCGAATTGAGCGAGCACGAATCAAAATTATGGCCATAATATTTACAAATCAGGCTCTTACTTAGAATTGATCTACCTTGAAAGCATCAAACCTTTGTTTTTTTCAAATAAGATACTTGTAAACAACAACGTTTAACATTTGAGTAATAATTATAAAATTAATTATAATTATTAACTCTTTTATTATAATTAATAAAAATCAAACTATTAAAACACTGTTACATAATGAAAAGTCACAGTCGATTAAGCAGTAACGATTCTCAGTCTCTCTTAGCAATAGAAACTTAAACCGCAAAATCTAAAGTCACCAAGGCTCTTTGAATTACAATCAAATTTGAAAAAAATGTAATTTAGAACGCAAACAATATTGTATGACAAAACGTCAAACGACAGTTGTGAGGTTATATCTACATACACCAGTTGTGGCGTGGCGTTGACTCCGCCCGTTGCTTGTTAATCGCTCGCCTCGGGGCCGGCCCCGGTGTCTGATGGAAGTTTCGACATGACTTCTCTTAGAATAAACACCTCTGATTCATACATTGTCTTCGTGTATGTTTTAGCTAATGGCTTTCTAGGTGTCACACTGATCTTGTTATGCATTATTTACACGATATATTTATATTGCAGTTCTGTTAGCTATTCATATTTAAAATACTGCCTCGAGAATGACTGTATCGGTGGCCCTGTGGTATGCGACTGCTGAACTAGAGGTCTCGGATTTGATTCACGGGTCGAATCAAAAATATTTGTATTATTCATCCATAGCAGTTGTCTAGAACCTACCCGTATTACAAGTTCTGCTTGATTTGGCATAAGATGGCGTTGGGTGTAAGATGTCCGAAATATGTTATTTAATACCAAGAATTATGTATATTTTAATTATTTCGAATGATAACTTATGTTGTCTAGACAAACACTATTATATGACACTGACAAATCTTAGATACAATGTTTAATTATAGTATATTAATAAAGGTGCTCGGATCCTCTTTTTTCGTAACCATGTAAGTATCTACAGAGTATTTAACAGCAACATTTAAAAACATGTGCATACAAAAACCTACATGCATAATATAATGAAGATATAAATCATGGTTATCCCGAACACTTCTCCAATAAACACTTAAGGAGATATCGTAATAGAGAAATTACTATAAAATAATCTTAGCTATGTGTGTTGTTGTAAATTGATAGGGATAGGGCCGTCCCCACGTGCGAACATGTCCGCCGTGTTGATTGTAATTTGTAGTGCGCCAGCGCATGTTCAGGCGTGCCGGGCTATTCTGCAACATTTTCTGCTAAGTTGAAACATTTGTTTAAACGGAAACAAAAGTACCATAAATTGATTGCTGATGTTCATGAAAATAGTTGAAACTAGTTTAATTATTTAAAACTATAGTAATGTTCCTTTGTGTTTATATTAATATCTCGCATTACAATAAACAAAACATTACTAAAACTTGAATTATCAAAATTAACGTTGCTGGCACTAAAACCACTAGTAGGGTTAAAGATCACTGCTGTCAAACCTGTTGGTTGTCATAAAGACGTCAGTTTCTAGTTTTATTTACTTAAAGTTTTACTTAATTATTCGCGATCATTTATAGCGTTGGCTCTACTTAATTATTCCTTGATTTTTATTTATTTGTTGTTCAATCTTAAAAACATATTTGCATATTGGGTAAATATGTCATTATTCATCGATTAACGGATAACAAATTTTTGATGACCAACGTCAACGTCTTTTATGATGATCGTATGTCATAAAACATGTTCGCGTGTATTTTATAATACTTTTAAAAGCCAAGCTCGGTTAAAGCTTCAATTACTAAGAAAATGTTTCCTAACTGTTATTGAAAATTATTTTTTATGATTTTTTAGATTTGATGCAAGGCTTTTTTTGTAAAAAATATTACTCGTTCTTACTTCTTTGGTTCTAGAAAATTATATTTTTCTAAGCGATTAAGCGAGTGAACACATATTTGACAAATGACAATTGATCACATTTGACATATATATTTAAAAACTCTTTGAATGAAAAATGACTGCCATGTTCTTGATAATTACTTCTTTAACTATTTTAGATCTTTTTATATTAAGCATTTTTTATTTAAGCAAGAGTGTCACCACCCCTATTCATCCCGCGGGTGTCGTAAAAGGCGACTAAGGGATAAACTACGCAAGATAACATCAATGCAAAGAGAAGGAAAACTTGAAACCAACCCTATACCAACCCGTCTGGCCAGCGTGGTATAGTAGGCCAAACCCTCCTTTCTAAGGAGAGGCCTATGTCCAGCAGTGGACTGTTGAAGGTTGTTGATGATGATGATATTAAGCATACAGTCTAGTCTACTTAAAAATAAAGTATTAAAATAAATTTCATCAGGTGTACCCTCCAAAAGTAGAAAAGTGAATTCAAAATCTATATCTTAAATATTTGCACTAAAGTAGAGAATAAGCGTTTTGTTTTGTCTCCGTTGTAAAGCGTTGAAATAATTTACAACTGGCCCTCGGCGCGTACATGGGATTAGTCCATCAAGTCTATTTTATACCCGATACTATGAATTATCGCACCAACTTAATTGGAACACGCGACTAACAGAAATTACACCTTTGGGTCTGAAAATTGCGTGTAATTGAGAATTTTTAAAATTAGCTAACTCAACTACTTATTCAGCTCACTTTCTAATTAACAAGAAATTGCCAAGCAGTAATTTTATGAAATTAGGTGTGTCATGATTTTGTTGCAATATGTTCGAATTCATATAAATTTTGACCAATTGCAACAAAAAAGCTTATAGCATATAAAATAAATTATATAATTTATAGAATACTAGCTTTAGCTCGTGGCTCCACCTGCGTGCATGTCATTAATCGCGATAAAAAGTACCTTGTGTCGTTTCTAATAAAATTTCATTTAATCGGTTCTATAGGTTCGACGTGAAAGCACAGACAGACAGTAGAGTGTAGATATCTATCACAACTTTCACGGAACAATTAAACCATATTAAGATTTAAAAATGAACATTTTTAATCACCTAATTAATATGTATATAACTATATTAAATCAGCTATCATCCGCAGAAGCGGAAACATGTGAATAATCTGAATGGGTGTGGACGAACAAGTTTCTTAACTATACCAAATATTAAATTGCTTAATTTTAAAGATTGCGGCAGATTGACAAATAAGCAGAATATAATTACCGCGAGTGAGAGACGGAACTTTAAAGTATGGAGCGATGTGTCATTCATTATCTTTTGAATTTATCCGCTTTACTTTCTTGCTGTAGATTAAGATTTGGCGAAAAAAAGTTTTAAAATAAGTGTAAAATAATTTCTGCTTAAACCCGTCTGAAGTACACTCCAGAATTTAAAAGAGCAACATGAGAAGAGGCGCCAGAATCTTTCTATCATTAGGCTTTTTCTGTATTATAATACATTTAAATTAGGTTATATTTCTATTAGAATACACGGACATACCTACAACGCTGCAGAATTCCTTGGAGTCGAAAATACTAATGCGGATCGCACATCACTCATACCCTGATCCCTATTCAAACTAATTTCAAATCTGTTGATTGATGTCTGATGCTGATTGTTTATATTATATTAACAGCAGGAATGTTAAAACATAGTTATCGAAATATCAGCTATTTTCGCTCATTTGAGAGCTTTCGTCCCACGCATTGTTATAACTTTGCATATTTCATTTTATAACATGTCGATATGAGAACGCAATTTTTGGTGATGATGGAGTTTTTAATTAACTATTCATAAAATATCGGTGTCTGTATACTGTTCTTAATAACAGGCGTTGAATTAATTAAAAAATGCCGAACCCTGGTAGCGTACGAAAAATAAACGTAAACCAAACGACGAATCACCTTACAACAATGGACTTTATTTAATATTATAAGTATTTAAAACTTTATAAATTTCCCTATTAAATCAGTCAACAAACAAACTAGACCAGCCTCAAAATTCAAGACCTGATTGACTAATGCTGGAGTGATATTTAGATGTCTCAGGCAACTTAACATATTTGGTCATCATCAATGTCATCATCATACCAACTGACCATATGGTCAGATAATATGTACATCACTACTACTATTTTTTTAAATATTTTAATATATTTATTATTGTATTTAGATACCTACTCACAACCAGCGAATGACTTTTGCTTCCACTACGATCCCGGGTAGCTATTACACTCGGTTCCAAAAATAACGGGTCAGTCACATAAACCCGAATATCTCCCGAACTACGTATGCCATCCTAATGAAACGAAGACTGTTCAATTGAGAATTTAATTATACAGATAAAAAATAAAATAAAACTTAGTTACACCCACAATATTAATCTTAAATTAAAAAAAAAACTAAAGTAGTCATATTTTTCTTAAGATTATATTTTTTTTATGATTGTTTTTTTGCTGTTTTTCATCACTGGAGGCTTCATCACGTGGAGGCAATACAAAGTATTAAATGAAGAAAGCGATGAAAAACAGCAAAAAAACAATCATAAAAAAAATGTAATCTTAAGAAAAATATGACTACTTTAGTTTTTTTTTTAATTTAAGATTAATATTGTGGGTGTAACTAAGTTTTATTTTATTTTTTATCTGTATAATTAAATTCTCAATTGAACAGTCTTCGTTTCATTAGGATGGCATACGTAGTTCGGGAGATATTCGGGTTTATGTGACTGACCCGTTATTGGTTTATGTGACTGACCCGTTATTTTTGGAACCGGCTATATATTCGTTAATAAACAAGCTTATAACCGGCAATGATACAAACTAAAAAAATCTTCTATGATCCATTTTAAATATTACTAGCTTTTGACCACGGTGCCGCCCACGTGTATATCGCGCAAAAGAATAACTTATATCCTTTTTCAAGAATAATTAAAAATATCTCCAAGACAAATTTCAATGAAATCAATGCAGCGGTTCAGCCATAACAGACGGACAGACAGAATTTATAATATTACTTACTACTATTATTATTAATTCTCATTTCTCAACAACAGGCTATAGTTTTGTTTACGAATGACTTAACTATGGACGCATGTTTAACTTTCAAGTTAGTACCTAATTTGTTTTTCTTATTCCAACAGCATGAACATCTCAATCCAGTAAACCAACAATGTAGCCGGCTACTGCAGGCTTTAGAAACGAAACGTCTCTATAGCTCTGTGTGTACCTTTATGGAGTGTTTTATGATAGACATAGCTACTAGTTTACAAGTAAAGTGCGCCCTAACATACATTGTAGGAACAGTTCTTTTGAAAAAGAAAAATGATCAAATACATACTTAACATTATAAATTTGAAACTCTATCTGTCTGTTACGTTTTCACGTTTTAAACCGTGAAACGTTTTGCAGTAAAATTAACCATGGAGATCCTATGATTGCTTTCAAAATTATTGATCAAAATCTCAACGTTTTCGTTCCAAATAATTAATCTCACAACAGCTCTAGGCTTATCTTCAAACCCTTATCTTTGTTTACAGCCTTTTAAAATATAAATATCTCCAGAATACAATATTTGGAAAGCATATTACCGGTGTCAAACTTAATAGCCATAATATGTTAATTAAAAAAGGAAATCTTATAAAATCACGCACGAGTCTCACAAAACATCTTTATCATATTTTTTTTTGACAAGACGAATAGATGTAATAAAGTATAGGGCTACCACATAATTCTATCGATAATGGTGGCAAGACGCCTACATATGAATTAATTAACACGTGATATGAAAACGAGTTCTCGATGTCGATAGTCGATGTGGATGTCAACGGTCCGGTAAAATGGAACGGAACTATAAAGGCAACATCGACATTTTTATGACACTGGATTAAACTCCAATGAGTCATTCTATCTGGACATGCTAGGTGTACTAGGCGCGGCACTATACCTTCAACTTTATATCCTATTGCTTTGTACAAATAATGTGAAGCCTTATGTTTGTATGGATTAGTTGGTAGACTCGTGGAGCACTTTGTTTGATACTAAACGTTGACACTAGTTTGTTACGGGTTTATTTGTAATGTTAATTATATATTTTTTTGTATAAGTTTCTTGGTCTAGTGGGATGAGATCCCAATAAATGCTAAGCAATACCCAATCCCGAACCCCAATTATGTAATATATAAGTTAAAGATGATATCTTTAGGGTCGTGTAAAAATGTAATTTAAAAAAATGTAATGAAATTTAAACTGCATAAAATAAATTTGACTCAAATTAATGAGAAATAAATTCTTAGCATATTTTTTTGATTAACAAATACATTGATAAATAACTGTTGTGTTAGATGCCTTAAAATATAATTCATTAAACACAAGCACACACCATATAAATAACTATATACTAATTATACTTTAACTGTATTTATTTAAACCCAATTCAAATAGTTTACCTCAATACGATATTAAAGCAATTTTAAAAGACACATAACCCGCAATAAGTTAAGACGAGCGTATGATTACAATAGTCACCTATTAGGTTTACCTCCCACTGTTACTAATATATTTGAAATGGTCATAATGTTCATTGGATGGGACGAATTCTAGTTAACAAATATTCCATCGCATGGCTGACCACTATTTTGTTACCGCTGTAAAATCCTTATGAATGAACTGCTGTGACCGAACGTGTGTGTGTTACACGTAAACACAACACGCAACGTGAATGTGTGGGTCGATTTTTTTGTGAATGGCCGACGATATCCGGTCCTACAATATCGTCTGGTCTACACAGGTTTCGTTATCATCTCTCGGACACTGTCTAAACACAAGATATAAAAATTGTGTTTTATTGCATTTTACAACTCTCCCGCCCCATGAATATCGATGAGACATATCAAATAATAGGACTTTGGTTAAAAAATCAAGTTGTATAAACGTAGGTGTCAATGTGTCCTCTATTTCTTCAAAGAACAATTTAAGGATGGAGATTTTAAATTGTACTTAACAAAAAAGTTCTAACCGAGAGTGGAGGTTCAGGATATGTTAATTCAAGTTTTTTTTAGTTTGTATTCAAACGGCGCGTCGCTGACTCAATTGGCAAAACCTATAACGGAATATTTGAACTTTTCTCGCACTTTTACTCGTAGTTACATATTAACAATTGCTTACGATGGTACATTATTCATGTGTTCTGGGCATTTCTTCAACCGCATTAATACAATAGCATCAAAAACGATTGTAATAATCTTTTATAAATGATTAAATTAAACGGCTAAAAACAAACTGCGTTAAAGAATCTTGTAAGTTATGTGAGAAAACAATTGGATAACTAAAAAATTCTCAAGGAATTACAAACAATGCAAACTTTCGAAAGGTGAGTGAAGAGGCTCCGTCCAAAAACCTTGTATTACCCAATAATAAACTCGATCCAAACACTAAAACAGAAACAGAAAGACTACAGACGAAAACAAAAAAAAGCCACCCTCACCAAACGAGGACAGAGTTAGAGCAAAACAGGGACTTGCCTTATCAAAATTTAAATTTGGAAAAAAGCGGGGGCTTCGTCTCATTTCAATAACCGTTATTCGCGTCCCCCGCGCTTCTCCAGGCCCCCTGGCCTGGGCTCCGAAGCATAGGTGATTGATAGCCTTACAGAAACAATAGCGAGTCTTCGAAACAGAACCACGACGCGAATCCTAATAAACGCTTTATTTTATTTGTGTAGAATTTAATATATCGATATTCGACTTAGATACGGAATTATTGACACTGCCGTTGGGAATTTTAAAAGCCTCTAAATATTCACGTGAGCCCATGATTTAGAATACATAAACATACTTAGGTATGTAAGTGTCTATTAAAATGGTGTTGAGAATTTTAATGACTGGCAATAATAAATCCTAACTACTGTTATTTTTCTATTCTTTAAATGAAAAAGTTATATTATGTTGATGTTGTTGACACTAAAGAAACAATATTTATTGCTTACTTATTATTTTTTATTGTTTGTCACATATTTTCATTATAGTAAAATAAAAGGTTAATTTAGTGTGAAGGTTTTATCTGTATTAATATACAAACAGTTTTTGGCACAACGTCCTAGATCTGAAGTTACTACCACGGCTCTGCGTTTTTTCTATTGTCTGAAGGCTTTTTAAAATGGTAATACAATGACTAAACAATTTCATCACTCGATGCGTCATTCAAATTTAAACCAATTCAAATTGAATTTTACATGTTGGTAGCTTTGATAATAAGGAAATTGAATATTCTACTAAAAGTAAAAAAAAAATAATAAAATAGTAGAATTAAAGATAGGCCAGAGATTCCTGTGACAGGGATATACCTCCTAACAGAAAAATGTAGACACAGAGCAGTCTGCTTGCGTGACGCTTTTGATGTGTGCGTTCATACTACAGCACCGGAACCAACTTCCATAAGTCTTATTCTTTAATAGACATTTAGTTACTACTATTTAACTAGTAAGTACATAAATAAATAAACTTTACTAAGACACGTTCGTCCAAAGCGCAGGACCAGAGTCTATGAAGCGTATGTGCTTGTCAATGACATATTCAAATATTAATAAACAAAATATGCATGAGTGCTCTAATAAATACTCAGCTTATTTTAGTTTTAAAATTTAGAATTAAACTGCATGAGAAATAAACAAAGTTCGCGTAATGACAGTGATGGTTTGTGACAAAACGTTGCATCGTTGTCACGCTCAGATTGCAACACACACTGTGATTAAATCCTTACAACCGACGATATCTTCGTCGACTTTCAAGCATATTATAACGTTGGAACGACAATTACACACGTTGCCCTCCTTCGATTCCCATTAAGTATGGTGTAAAAACAAGTACCGAGTCGCCTCATGCGTGTCATTCGACGACATCCCTGTACGTCCCTCGCTATTATTATTCGAGCATATCGTTAGACGCTTTTACTTGTTAACTACATTTAAATGAAAAACGACATTACTAGTAAGAGAATTAGCGCTATAATATATTCAAAGTGTTGCATTTAGTGCTATAATTTCGAAAGGTATGGCTGTGAAGAACAGGCAGCATAAACAATGTTTGTTTCAGTTAGCAATGCTATAATTACATATTTATATGACTGAATGGTTAAGTTAAAACATTTTTAGCAGTTTATTTTGTTGTTGCATAAATAATTTTATATCTTTCTAAATGTTCTTATTTCAAGGGGTCACATTGGCTTTCACTATTTCTAAACAAATATTTTAAGTAAAATAATTTGTCACTTCAATTGGAATTTACACCTAATTTGAAATACAAGTAGGTTTACGATGAGCTGCATCATAAATTAACAAGATTTACCCAAAGCTAGACTTGCTAGCATTGCATATTTATTAAAGAAAGTTCATTTTAAAAAGTCAATTAACTAATCAATATTTATAAAAAGCCATAAATCACATACACCATCTACTTGAAAACTAACCATAACCTTACTTACCTACGAATAATATCAGAAGCTCACTGAATTTTATTCGAATTAATCATAGTGTAGCATGTAAAATTTTGAGAGCCTACTTTTTATTGGTCGTGTTGAATTCAGGGCTCATCAAAGTTGATACCCGTATGTCACAGTACTTACTATCGTGGGTCGTCCATTTGCGCGAAAGCGTCTTCAGTCGTAATTGCGTTGCACAAACTTAGCGTCAACAAAATATCCATTAAATGTAAGGTGTATGGCTTATCGACAACTTCACTACTACTATTTTAATCCTAACACATATTTTGCACAAGCTTTTTCCAACAACTCTGGCAAAAGTTTTTATTATTACTTACTAGTTTTTAATCACGGCTTCGCCGGCGTTTGTGCTAGTCATGGTGAGGAAAAATATACTGTATACTTCCTACAGATAACTTTACTGTATTGGTGATGAAGTGGAGCATATGCGAATGAAGTGCTGAGGTCTCGGGTTCGAAACCCGAGTCGTGCCAAGACTTTGCAGTTAAAGCTGTGCTTAGTTTGAGAACTAAATGGCGTTGTGTGTCATATGTCCGAAATATTTATGTATTTATTTATTAGTAAAACTATCTTTATCTGCATCGGTAGCGGTGCAATGGTAGCGTATGCGACTGCTGTCTGTCTGGTCTCGGGTTCCATTCCCGGGTCGGCCATATTTATTTCGGAGTTTGGATGTTTTCTATGTACAGAATGTATGTTCTTACAAAAAAAGTATGTTTATCTATCAATACCAGTATCAATATCAGTTGTCTAGTATTCATAATACAAGCTCTGTTTAGTTTGGGATATTTATTTATTATTATTAATTATCATTATTAACTATCAACAGCCTTTAATAGTCCACTGCTGGACATAGGCCCTTAGAAATTAGATAGATGGATAATTAGTAGGTACTCTTTATTGCACACCAGTAGATTTTGGTCTACTGACTTGTCAGACGGATAGGGTTTGTGACAAATTTTTCTTCTCTTTGTAGGCGGCAGATACTTATCGTTGCTCTAAAACAGAAGTTGTGGGAGGGACAGGTACTAGGTATAACAATAATCAGCATCATTGAGCAATAAAACAGCACGATTATTCTATATTATACTCTATATTCGCATCAAAGCAATAATATCTCCTAACAATGATATTAAATGAATGTGGTCAATTAAAATATTTATGTTAATAAACGCTCAAAATGTGGCTTCTCGCAGCATGAGACCCGACGGCCATGATGTTTTTATTGACATCAATATAATTAATTAATCAAAAGAATACAAATGCTCTCCCAATGACTTTTGCGTCAATCAAAGGCCTAATTTCTTTTTTATTCGTGACTTTGATCCGTTCTGATAATTTTATTTGAATCTATCATGTTACGGATGGAAAAATTAAATTATTCCAAGAAAAATTGTGTTTGTGTTCTAAAGGGAGAATATTTACTAAAATTACATTCATAAATATGATTTCGACGAACTCAGATTTAGTATAATTAAATGTATGAAACAGATGTATAAGGTTTTATTAGTTAGTGGAAATGTTAATAAATGAAAGTAAATAGATTATTGATTTTATTTAGCTTTCACGAAGTTAGTGAAATTAATGTGAATCTTGTTTTTGTAGTACTTAGGTATGTGGTATTAAATGAAAGTAACCATTAACATTACTTATTTATCGGTTTAAAGAATTTATTTAACTCATCATCATTAAAACAGCATTTAACAGTCGACTGCTGAACAGAGGCCTCTCCATAGTTGGCCTATACCACGTTAGCCAGGCGGGTTCCTTTTAAGTTTTCCATCTCTTTACAGTGATAATTTCCTAGTAGTTTGTCCCTTAGTAGCCTCTTATTACACCCATGGGGTGAATAGAGGTGGCGACACTCCACATTCTTAGCCACACTAACACAGATGTTTCATTGATGTAGAAATTATTTTCAGATATTCATGACATAGTAATTATTTGATGAACTTCTACACAAAAATATACACGGATACGAAAAAGCCAAAGAGACACACATATGTATCTATATGCAGTTATTAACTGTAAATACGTACACTTTGTATAACTTTGTATTTAACTATACAATACAAAATAGATAACTCTAGACACAATACCTAACATCATAATTTAGTAAATACATTACATTCATTCGATATTAACATAAATATTTGAACATTAATCATTCCCCTTTAATCATCATGAACAGACAACACACTCGAACTATCCTTTCATGTATATTTGAACTTAATAACACTCAAACAAAATAGAGAACCGACTATAATCACACATAATGGTCCATTAAGAAATCTAAACATACCACCTAATAACGAACATTATATATTAATAACAAGAGAATCATCGTAATATAACAAGTATACAAAATTGCCGTTAATCAAATTTAATAATTCTAACTGTACTGTAATGTTACGACTTGTGTACGGTCATTGTAACGTTACACTCACTTCTAATATCTGCTATAGTTTTACAAGGAAATCGTATTGTTTTCAATGATCTTTTGTATTTAAGAGACAGTTAAAAAAACTATTAATCAACTACGTAAAAACTCTTGATAAAACATAAATAGCCTATGTAAAAGGGACCATTAATATGAAGATTAGAATTCCCATGCACTTCATTCATTAAAATGGATGCAGTAATTTCGCTGTTATGGTTGAATTTACAAACATACATAAACTGACAAAACTATTATCCTTCCTTTTGGTTTTACCGTAGTCGGTAATTTACATTAAAAAGGGCCTAAATTCAAAACCATTTTAATCACCAGTGACGTTCGTTTAACCTACGTCGCTTATTAATACAAATTAAATCTGCAATTTAATGTTTAATTCTGCTAATTTATGATATATACTCTCTAATGATATTCCGTTCCTAGTAAACAGTTTCGGAATTACCTTTCTCGACGTACGGTGAAAAGTCAAAGCCATAACGTAAGTCAGGGATATTACTGTATCTGAAATTGACCGTAGCTCATAGTAATTACTATAATTGCCCGGGCAGTGTACAAATAACAGGCAGTACCAACATAACAAAAATTATGTGCAGGTAATTAAAGAAAGGGGTTGATAATGGCCTGATAATTTTTGTTCCGACAATTTTCTGATAATATAACAATGATTTGATTGTGTTTAGATGTTCAAGATTGTTGTGATGGATTGCCCCGACGTTTAAATCGTATTAATTTGGTAAACGAGGTATGGTACAAAAAACACTAAGGATGATAACAAAAGTGGAAATAATTTATTAAAAAGTTTAAGGTTTTTAACAGTGTCTGTGAATACGAGAGCTATTTTGGTTCTATACTGGTTGGTGGCAAATAATTAGAAGTAGTTGTGTCTAACGACAATGATAAGTCTTTAACTAACAAGGCCATTGCTATATTGTAAGCCATCTTAGGTGTATGCTAAGGCCTTCTTCTTTGACCACCCCTCTTCCCAGTTTAGCTGTAGTCGGCAGTCGGGTCTTCTTGTACGTCTGCTCTAGAGAGAGAGGTGTATACTCAGGTAGAACTCAGAAATAGTACTTACTATGAATCTAGTAAAAGTTGCGCTATGTCTTTTTCAGTATCTAACCTGTGTAATATTTAAAGATGAACGGTTGATAAATTAATGCGTAAAGCGTCACAGTCACAGACATACATATAAACAAACAAAGTCACTTTTGTATTCATAATTATTTGATTATTGACAGACCTTAAGCTGAATCCGCAGAAAACCTTGTAGTGTTAAGAATTCATTATTAAAATGTCATTAACACCAGAATATTAAACATTCGATTTCCTTAATCATAAAATTCATTTATTCACTCGATCGTAAATAATTTACTAACCAAATTAACAAACACAAGCAAATCCTTGTCATCGGGCTTTGTGTGCAAAAAAAAGCAAAACGAACTCATAATATCGTCAAACAATTAGAGGCCGGTCGAAAGCACCCGAACAAAGAACACCGAGCGATACTGGCAATTTCATTTGCCCCCAATTAGCCGGTTCCAAAATTAAATTTTCTGACAATTATACCGGGTATCCGGATACGGGCCGTTTGTACAGCCTCCGTAAGAAAGAGAAAGGTAGTGAAACTGAGAGAGCAAGACGCAACAGGTGGCCATTTGGAGCAATTAAAAGCTGGTTTTAATTACTAGGGGAGATTATTAGCAAATCTCGCCGCACTTCGGAGCGTTTCAGTGGAATTTAAATCGCTTGAAAGGGGGAGTTGATGCCCGGAATTTGTGGTTATAATTAGCGATGACGATGTTGCAAACGATGAGATTAAATAAGCGAGTTTTTTATTAATTACAAACGAATTTTTAACTCTTAATAATAGCGAGATCAAATCAAACGATAGTGGACTTTATTATGTAAACAATGAAGTGCTTTATATCAAACACTGAACAGATGATAAAATTTAATTAATTATGCGTTATTAAAAAACCAATTTATTTTAATTTTATGTATTGCTTTATTATAATCCGGTGACGAATAATTAATCAGTTCGTTTGGTTTAACAAAATAGGAAACTGTAGACAATGGATGTTTAATATTTCTAATATTGTGTGTGTGTGTGTGTGTGTGATGTGTGACATCTAAACACATCTATACCTACAAATAAATAAAATTAAAGTCTGTTTGTAATATCAAATGATTTTTTTTTATTAAATGCATATGAAAGTATATACGGTGTACATCAAAAAGCAATAATTTTTAAAATTTTCGTGTCTGTCTGTTTGTTGCTGCTAATCTCTGGAAAGGCTGAACCGATTTCCACGGGAATGTCACTAGCAGACAACTGATGATAAAAGGAATAAATCGGGCTTTTTTTAGACTAACTTTGCTCAGCGGCGTTACTCGCGTTTTACAACTATAACCGCGGGTAACAACGCGGGACTCAGCTAGTAAACAAATTCCCGTTGTAATATGAAATTAACCGCTTTGCACTAAATCTAAGGTACTTACATCAAGAAACCAATTAATCTGTTTGTTCTGTTCTGTTCAGACGGAGATAATCTCGAAAATATTTCCACCGATTTTGACGACACTTTTACTTTCAAATATATTATTTAAAATCACTGTTTTTATTAAAATAAACGCCACATTAGAAATATATCCTATGTTTTATGTTTTTACAAACATACATGAAACGGTGTCCGTGTGGTGATGGATTAAGAATACAAAGTGTCACCACCCCTATGCATTCCGCTGATATCGTAAAAGGCGACTAAGGGATAAACTACGCAAGATAACATCAATGCAAAGAGAAGGAAAACTTGAAACCAACCCTATACTAACCCGTCTAGCTAGCGTCGTATAGTAGGCCGAAACCTCCGAAAAGGAGAGGCGTATGTCCAGCTGTGGACTGTTGAAGGCTTCTGATGATGATGGTGACATGAAACGGGCACAAATAACATCCAGACCCAGAACAACAATTAGTGGATTACACATAGTGTACACAACACTCAGCGCGCTGAATACTGACCGCTTAAACCACTAGACCAACAGTGCAGTCAATACAATGATATACTTTAAGCCTATTTCTCATACTACACTACTACATTTTGAGGATTAAACCCAATCAAATATAGAAAATACTTGTATATACGTAAAATAAACTGTATACTAAAAGCATAATATCTAAACAGCAGTTATGTGGGAGGCTTGTATTATGACATCCTTTCGTAAATACCGCTACTGCCTTTCAATGCTTATTCGATACTTAGCTTTTCTTGAAATGTCTGCATTTCCTTATCAAAGGACTCCCGGGGGTGTGGGGCGCTTTTTAAAGGAAGGCTCGGTGCGGTGGGTGGGTGTATGTGTGTGTGAGTGGCCTTGCCATGTGTGACTATTCATCTATATGTGTTAATGCGTTTTCTTTTTACCAATTTTTCGGGTGACCATTGTTTTCGTGTTGGAGATTTTGTCATTTATTATCCTACGTTTTTGTTCAGTTTTTGAGTTTTGTTTGTGTTTTACGACGCGATGATAATTTTATAGGAAACTTATCTATTAAAAAACTTTTTCTTGATAATTTTTGAACTGAATTATGAACTTTTGAATTGGGTTTTTCATATCTTATTATCAAGATTGACATTGCATTGGGATGAGTTTTTATATCAGTTTAGTGAAAAATATTATTTTTGATTTAGTTTATACGACATGTCATTAAACATAAACACACTGACGTTTATGTAGGAATAATTACATAAGTTTATTTAGTTTTTCTATGTATAATATGTATGTATTTACAAAAAAAAATATGTTTATGTATTTATATCAGTTATCTAGTACCTATAACACAAGCTCTGCTTAGCTTGGGACTAGATGATGTTGTGTGTCAGATGTCCAAAATATTTATTATTTATTTATTTATTTAATTACAAATTACCTTATATTAGTCTGCACAAAAAGCGTAAAACCAACAATTCGGAACTTCCTCAAATGGAACAACTCATAGTCACTATACTGACGTCTTTACTTCACACTCGCATGCATATTATTTGAGCACACATACATACAGTCTCTTTATGTGTGAGTCACTTTGCTATTCACGATTTTCGCATCGATGGTGTTGGTATTGATTTCGTATTGTCGTTAGCTTGCGACATGTAAAAAGAAAAGGGGTCTTGTGGTGCGAACACACTTGTTGACGTATTTCCGGTTGATTTACATCGTGCATCTTTTGTTTTCTCGAAAGTTCTCGTAACTTATTTGAAAACGGAATCTCTTTAATCCTCTGTTTATCACTAAGTGAAGAGTTTCAAAGTTCTGTACAAATCATATTTTTATTTTAATGTAAAATTTAACAAACACTTAGCTTTCATTCCGATTAGGGATTTAATTTTAAATACACAAATATTTAGCATTGTTATGTTTTTTTTTTATTATTATGCTTATTTTTACTTATTGGTACCATATGCTGTGTACATGTAACAGCGTAAATCGTAGTATACGTATTTTTTTTTAATTCCATTTCATTTTTTTATAACTACTTATTTTGCTATTATACGTTGTTGTTATATACTTAAAAAAATATGATAAATACGATTATTACAAAGCTACTTGTTGAGTTTCTTGCCAGTTCTTCTCCATAAAAGTGAATCACTACTTTTTTAGTTTACTTGGTAATAGCTAATTTATTAAAAACTAATTGTCTAAGTATACCGAATTAGATTGTATATATATCTGTTATGATAGAACTAAGAATTTCATTAATACATAATAAAAAATAAAATCCTCGGTTGCGTCTGTCTGTCTGTCTTTTCGCTGTAAACTCAAAAATCATTGCACCGATTTATATGAAATTTATTTAAAATTTAAAATTTATAGAACATGGGCTACTTGTTACCGCGATAATCGACATTGACGCGGGCGGAGCCACGGGCGAAATATAATAAATAAACTAGCTTCAAGTTGTTATTAGTTTAAACAAAATAGCTTAAGTTACTCCTTATCAGCTATTTGCCAGTGAAAGTTAGAGATTAGCCTGAACACACAAACGGACGGACAGGCAAACAAAAATTGATGTATTGTTTTTTTTTATTTTAGGTAACTTATTGATATACTCTCATATGAATTTAGTGAAAAGCTGTTAATTTGAAAGTACATAAAGGCACTTTAATTATATTTATTTGTTTGAATAGATAAATAAATGACAAAACAGTAAATAAGCCTATTCAAATAGCCTAGGAAATAGGCCTACTTGACATAAAAGCTTTTTGATTTACATTTTAAAAGGGTATACCCATCCGTACCGTAGACAATGTTCATACTAAAAACATGCACGCATAAAACAACAAGCCCACCATGTGTGTATACACCATTACAAAGAAAAAGGGTCTCAAACACGAGCTGCCATTAGAAAAATGTCGCGATAGGATGTTCAATCATTTCGGTACCAATAAGGGGTGTTATCGATTTTGCGAAAATGTCAAACCGAACGATATCGAATATCACTAGCGTATAAGTAGATACGACTTTTGAGTTTGTTTTGCATTATCGTTGATACTTACCAATTACAATAATAATGGCAATAATATTTGATTTGACTGCCTTGTTGGTATAGTAGTTAGTGTGAGCGGATGCTGATTAAGAGGTCTCGGGTTCGATTCCCGGGGCGGACCAAATGTTTGTGTGATCCGCAAATATTTGTTTCGGAGTCTAGGTGTTTTCAATATGTATGTATGTACAAAAAAGTTTGTTTATGTATTTATATCAGTTGTCTAGTACCCATAACACAAGCTCTGCTTAGTTTGGGACTCGATGAGATTGTGTGTGAAATGTCCGAATAATAAAAAAAAATCTAATGGCTAAATCTTCTTCTTCTTGCGGTACCGTACTTACTTCTCTTACTTCTCCACTACTGAAGGTTGGCCTTCAGCTCCGCATATCTCTTCTTGTCCCTCGCCAGACGAAACAGTTCCTCTACGTTGGCGATCCCGGTCCATTGTCTCACGTTACGAAGCCAAGACATTTTCCTTCTTCCGACGCGTCTTTTCCCCTCAATCTTTCCCATCATTATAGTCTAGCAAATCTAGAATACTATTATTATATACATAAACATCTCTCTAAATGATTAGGTACTATTTAAGCCTATTTTATTAATTTAGCCACAGTTTTAAATGTTTATGTTTTACGTCATTATTAACTTATTATTTAATGAGCAAGATCATTATAAGAGTTAGATTATCTATCACAGCTTTAACTTTTTTAAATTTATTCTGTTACCACTCCTGGATTCTGGTTCTGCTTCCCATCATACAGGGTGGAGTTATTTTGGCAGCATATATAAAACCAGCTGACGGAGGCGGTTTTTAACCCTGTTATTATTGTAAATCGCGAGTAACGCCGTGGAGCGAAGCTATTCTAAAAATATTAGCCTAAGTTACTTCTTATGTTATCAGCGATTCCAAAGATTAGACGGAACAAACAGACAGACAGACAAATTTTTTAAAAAAATCCTTTCTTGACCTATGTACCATATACTTTCATATGGATTTTGTAAAATACTGGTCATTTGATATTACATACAGACAAGAAGAATTTATTTGTATAGTTATTAGAGTTCTCGTTATAATCGACTAGATCGTCGACTAGATATTATGATAGCTATTTTTCCATCTGATTATTCCAACTTCAGCAAGAGTAAAAGCAATATTTATAACAAACATTGATTACCTACTTACTACAGATTTAATTTTCAAAATTAAATGAATTAAAATTCATTCTGTACTCACCTATAGCAGCGAAACATTTTAAAAGACGACATTAAATTGTTTACCACTACAGTTTTCTACATACTTCATACGTTTGTTGAATATTGAAATAGCTGCTTTACAATTTGTCCTCAAAACAATCTAATAACAAGTGCTTTTCTAATAAAACAATTTTTTGTTACAGGTAAACCACAAATTGTTATTCATCGTAAGGGAAACCCACAAAATTAAGAGGTAAACATACTCCTTACAAGCAACCTGTAGGAATTTAAGAATCACAATACTAACCGTAAAACAATTCAGTGTTATTTTACTAGCAATCGTCTCATAAAATACCCTGTAAAAGTTACTCACCTATCCGCTAAGAGATGGCGCTAGTGTACTAAAGAGGTTCGTATTATAGGTGTCGATGGTTCGTTTTGCCGCTCACACACGATGCCAGCGCTTTCACATACGTTAATAAAAGGAATTTTCTCAGTTTTTCCTCAAGTAGAAAAGGGTAGGTTCTTTACTTACATTGTAGTTTCGCAATTATCGTATAGGGGGCAGTGTGTGTTAGTTAGTCTTACGTGTTATAGAAAATTCAGGTTCGAGTTTGCTAAAAGCTTTGTGAGGGTTTGTATTGAAAACGGTTAGGTTACATCTATGGCGAATATATACGTATGAAAACATTTCATAAGTTCTATTATTTAATTTGACTTGACTACTTTTTATTTAAGATCACATTTCTTCTTCATTGACCATTTCAATGGCAGGCTTATAATTAATTCTAAATAAGAGAGAAATCATTTACATTTTGGAGAATTTCAAACATAGTTAAGTAGAAACTCCTACAAAAACAATACCCTACGTCCTTTCTCGGGCTTTAGACTATCTGGGTACAACATTTAATTTGAATCAGTGCAGTGATTTTTGAGTTTATCACGAACAGACAGACATACGCGGCGGAGAACTTTATTCTATATTAAGTATCTAGTGATAAGTGATGTTTAAATAGAAAGCTCATAAATGCATAATGTTGATAGTAGTTGAAAACCCCTCGCCGCCAACACCATAACACTTCTTACAGTTGAAAACACTGTTGTGTTTACACTCTTTTATAAAGGAATTTGCTTATGTACTTTAAAGTTTAAAGTTTTCAAGAAGAGACCAAGCTTACCTAGGTATTTCGCGTGATATGTTGTAGTACTTGGACAATTCGTTGTATCTGGGTTTTCTATTAAGATTGTATAAAAACGGTTCATCCTTCAGCCGGCTTCAACTTGCAATTTAAAATGTAGAATTCTCCTGACGTACATTCCTCATTGAAAATTTTAAAGACTTTGAAGAAGTGATATTAGGTCACATTGTCAGTCTGTAGATGCTTGACTGCTGGACACCCGTCTCCTTAGAATGGAGGTTTTCGTCTACTTAAGCTATATTGATGGAAGAACACTCAATGTTAACTGCCTCGGTAACGCAGTGGTGTGCTTGAGGTCTCAGGTTCGATTCCCGGGTTGGAACAAATTTTTGTGTGATCCGCTAATATTTGTTTCGGAGTTTAGTCGTTTTCATGTATGATATGTATGTAAAATGTTTATGTATTTGCTACAGTTGTCCCATAACACAAGCTTAGTTTAGGACTAGATGATGTTGTGTGTAAGATGTCCGAAATATTTATTTATTATTTACATATTTTCAGTAAAAGAATTGTCAGACTACTAGGGAATCACGACCCTAGTAATGAGGATAACGACGCGAGGCGGTGTAAGATAAATGTTAAATATTTAAAGTAAATTTTAAAAGCAAAAACTGATCAATAACAGAACTCTTGATCAACATACTAAGTACAGTCGCAAACACCGTTTTTAATAACATTTGAACACGTCGATGCCGTTACAATAACCCAAAGGGTTTGGCAGTACACTTGTAAACACAAGTGTAAACAAAGTGCGTACCATGACATGTTGTAGGAAAGAGTCACGCTTACGTCACCGGGTACAGTTTACGATACCAAGGTCAGGGGTTGGCCGCGCGGGTCAATGCCCGCACCGCTTTGTGACTGAATCGCCGTGACCTCTCGCCACGATTGTACACTTTTTTATATTTCTTATTTTTCCCAATAACATCCGATTTATGAAAAACATTTAAAATGGTTGGATTATTTTTTTGGTTTCTATCTTATCTATGCACGTTTGTGTTTTTGCGGATAAGCAGAGATGTTGAATGTAAACATTACTTTAGTTTTTTATGTTTAGCAGTTTAAACACTGTAAGGTAACTGCATCTTAAATGCTTCTTATCGATGATCTCAAAATTAGTGTTTCTTATTTTAGAAAGAGACCAGGCTCAGGTTTTATTTTGATGGTATTTAAACTTAAGTCTTATGTGTTTTATAAAACAGAATGAGCTAGATAAAGGTAAGTTTTTATATATTCTTTTTAGCCAGAAATACTTATCTAGTTCTATAAAATTTGAAATAAAAATCTTGAATATGTTCAGTACACCTAAGATAACTAAAATATCTAGATAACTTTTACTAGGGTTTAGTTTAGGGTTTAATTATTCATAACCAACCACAAGGTGATAAACAAACGAAAGAGTAATTAGGTATACCTATACATATAATTTACAACAATGGGTCTGTAACAGATTTCTGTTGAAAACACCTCCTTTCTAACAGAACAGTTCTGGTATCCGTTTATTCTGATTGCGAAAACCCAAAGCATTAAAAATAAACTTAAGTTAAACAAAGAAAAACTCTATAATATTTTTTTTAAAACAATAATGACACAAAATCTATTGATAGATACTAAAAAGTCGGTGGTCGGTCGGTCGTCGATACTAAAAACCCTAATGTTATATCGGCTTTAGGTTCTTTAAATCTTTTACAGCAGCCCTAACTGTGAACTATGTGGAATTGTTGAAGATGTCCATCACTTGTTGGTGGAATGTGTTCGATACAGAAAAGAAAGGGAAACATTGGTGTCCAGCTTAAAAATTAATGTCTTAAATATAGGTGCCTTTCAGTCAATCTTATCCAAGCCGTGCAGCGAGGACTCAATCAAAATTTACACATTTATTCACAATTTAAGGAGAGGTAACTGACTGTTCAAAGTGTGAATTTTGATTGAGTCTCTTTTTTGTAGTGGTAATAAGTACAGGTATGATTTTTTTTTTAAACTGTCCATACAGGATATATAATGTAAATAGCTATTATAGGATACAATGATTTTATATGTAACAAATAAAGATTAAAAAAAAAAAAAACTTTTACATTTTTGAGAAATAAGTCGAAAATTAGACATAAATATATTAATTTATCTTTAGAATTAGTTCAAATATATTTAAAAAAACAAAAATCTCACCTAACAAATTAAACTAAACCAGAAACAGCATAAAGTATGTATTTACACCAATTTATCAGCCAATCAGTAATATATATGTTTTTAGGACTCAATATCGTAGTCAATGTGATAATGAAGGACAAACCCCAGTAAGATCATCTTACTGGGGTTTGTCCGACAAACTTCGATTTAACCTACGACACAGACGTGACATCTATCTATATGTATAACTATTCATGTTTAATAGTGTTAAAGCAATTGAAGAGATTTTTGAGTTTATTTCGTTAGCAACGGCACATATACCTACATACGTTTGTACGTTTAAGATTAAATTTAGTTAACAACACATATACGTACGAATGTATACGACAAAATTTAGTCATTATTACCCTAAAGTCTCATAAAACTAGGCCGAGATGTATCATGCACGTCATCGATGGTTAAGAACCGTTGATTCCTGAACATTCTATTAGCATGTCATTTCTTTTTAATTTGCACTAGCCATGTTCCAATTTCAAAAATATTTTCTTTAAACAAATTTTATAGCGGCAGGTCAGTATATTAAAAAAGTATTTTAGTATTTTAATGATCTCCGAAAATGTTTGACCTACTTTTATTAAGAGCGTTATTTTAAATTAAGAATATTAAATCTTTACCAAAAAATTAAAACCATTACAAAATATTAATGTGTATTAGTTCAAATAATTATTTTAACTACGGTACTTTCTTAAATGCAGCTAATACCTGTAGTTAAGGTAACATTGCTATTATTTTTAAAATAAAATGTATATGTTTGATAAAATGTTTGCTAAAATTGACATAAGGTTTTGACGTTTGGAAACAAGATCTTGCCATGAAATTGCTGAACAGATAATTTTAAACACGATACCTAATAATTACAGATAACATATTTCAAAACGTAAAACACTAGTTAAAAGACCAGTAATGTGCAAAAGAACGAGTTTTGAATTAATTATATTTAAATCACTTATAACTACCCACTTCGTATTTAATATTGAAAAATCTTCGTGATACGTGCATTATTTATAAATTATTGATATTTATAATAGTAATAAATGTACGTAATTTAGGCGATTTCGTGGACTCAGTTATACCTTTTTGTTTATGAATATTATTTATGAAAAGTTGTTAAATTTTCATTTAGATATTATTCACATACTACTATTTAAATACCCAGTAGCATTTATGAATAAATAAACAAACAGTATGTTTAATAATTTTATATCTCTTGGAATTAATCGTTTATGTGTATTATGTTTACCATATTCATTGAAAATAAGATTCCAATTATTTGAGAATAATAGCTATCTCATTTAGATATAATTAAATTAAATTTATATTTAAATACCTTGTCTAAAAGTTTTTTCTTAGTGCTTCAAGTAGTACCTATATCTATAATATATAACCTTATTTAAAAAAAGTATAGGCTGGGTCTCAGGGTGGTTTAGTTTTGACATTAAATTCTGTGGTGTCTTTAATCTTATTTATAGGCATAAAATGGTACTGCTTGTTTTATGGGTACAATTTATAATAAAAATGCCATATTAAGGTGTCATGTCGTACCATGGCATTTTTATGTAGATATATCCAAGTACGACCAATTATTTCGTGTCCGCTACTATATCAATATGGGTTAATTAATATCCTAAGCCAAACCACAATAACTCAGAGAAAGTAACAAAAATACCAATAAATTCAGAGGACAACGGAAGTTCCATTTTTGTCTGTAGGTATATACTACAGGAACTAAATCTCTAGAACGAAAAGATACCTTCAAACACCCCCTCAAAAGCCACCCTAATTTAAATGGCACAACAAATATTAGTTCCACAAATAGTCACAGGTATTACCTACCTACAGGTAGAGTGGACATATTTTTTTGCATGCGCGTGCGCCGTGGGTGGCCGCAATGGGGGAAACGTTTATTTATTTATAGCTACCGTCATGTCACAACTGACGTATACGGTTTTTTTTCTTTAACTTTTTTTTCACCACATAAAGTATATTTCGCGTAACTTTATTTATTGCAACAAAGTAATGGGTTTTGTAAAAGTAAAAATTTTCGGTTTTTTCGCGGGCGGGCTTTTGAGTATATGTATATGGAGGATAGTGTTGTCAGTGGAGCATGTCTTGTAGATGTTGGTATTGGATTAAAATCATTGGTTATTATTAAATTTTTAACTTTGTCGATATTTTTCATCGATGCTTGGAAATAGATAGAGCTATTATTAAATCAAACTTGTATCAATGATAGATTTGTAATTTAAATATCGATCACAATTTTGTGCGCATTTTAAAATTCTTATATATTAGTTTGTTTTAATATATTGAAAACTTATTACAAATAGTGATTATAATTTTAAATTATCGAATATAATTTTAAGTATCTTATTAATTTAAATTAGTAAATTTATATTAAAATATAGGCCTTTAAAATAACACGGCTAAGAAAACTCAACAAATCACTCATGTTTACTCACTCTACTTACCCCATAACGAAGACAATAAATACACAGAATAAAATAAACTATATAATTATACGAAAACTTCTTTTGAGACGCTGTTCTGCTATTCTTGTAATGGATATACCTACTATCTTGTTTTTTCGACTAAATGCATTATCAATATAGAACCTGTTCGAATTTCTGAGAATGCATTATTCTCTTGTATGTAATGAAGCAATTTTTCATGAGCATGTTTAAACAATGTTTAAAATTTATATTTCCATTATTTTTACCCTTTTCTGAAATACAGTTGGGGTGAACTAAATAAGTTATCATCTTAAATTATTTTCTATCATTCGTTACTTTACTTCTCACTCATATAATTTAAACCCCCGATTGTCGGCACTTGGTCGAACTTGTTAAAATACATTCTTAAAATTAAAGTTACTTGTACTTCTTTCTCTTCTCTTATTCCACTACTTAATGAACTTAGTTTTTTTTTCCTCTTCGGTTTCGCTTTAGCTATGGCATTTTTAAAGGTTACATCTTAATCTATTTTCAGCCATATCTTCTTATACACAACCTTTCATTCTTATCTTTAGTCGTTCACTACTTTTAAATCTAACATACCTCTAAACTTAGATTTGAAAAAATGTAGTAAATTAAGTTCTCACTTACTTTAATTTTTTTTTTCAAATCTACGTCTGTCATCATGACAATATTTCAAAGTTAATATATTGACATACATCTAATAGGTATTGTTATCTAATAATATGTATTTACTTATCTATTATTTACTCATATGGATGTTATTGTAAGCCTCTTTTATAGTATTTGATTAGTATTACCAAAAAACTCTTGCGCATGCAATATTTCTCACGACATTTTCTATGAGTCAAACAATCTGCGCATCATTGGCATTTCAAATAGCACCTGCAGAGAGACAGACCATATCGACTTTCATCCTCAGTTTACATTTCTCACAAATATTGATTTGAAATCTTCACATTGGCGCTTATGATTTTATTTGCGTGGAGCAATCACGGAAGAAACGCTTATCTACTAAGGCGTTGAGTTGAGACTATGTTTATACTAGACTAGGTCAGAAGGCTGAGTGACATTGTCAATAATAAAATCATTGATACACTATTCTATGAATAAAATTTTGATTATATTTAAAATATATTATTTAATCCAATTTACGATTACTCTTATATAATCTGGAAAAGAAGAAAAAAGATCAAAAAGTACTCGTGGGTAATATTATCAGCCCTACTATTTATAGTTTTATTTCGAACACCAATCAAAATAATTTTAGCCCAAATTAATGAAAAACAGTTTCGTTTTACGAAATTTAAACTCACACATGAGCCTACCAAGGGTAGTGGTCACCATACTCATTGCAAGTGCAGACAATGCAACAATGCAGGATGGCCATTCACTCTAAGGCGGCTTATTAAGATGCTACTGCATCAGTGGACCTCTGGTGTCGCAATTTGTCAACGAAACACGACAACACGAAAGTTGTCATTCTAAGTTCATCTTCTGTGAGAGGGTATTACCGCCCTTGTTAAGCTGGCCCGTTCGTGCTGAAATCACGAAAAGTTTTGTTCATATTCGAAGTTTATCACACTAGAACCTGTAAATTTTCCTGTCCAAAAAACTGTAATTACCTCACTGACTACTTACAACATAACAGTATGGAAATAGTACCCGCTACTTGGTGGCTTTATTCTGTATAATTTAACTGCAGTTCACCCATCACCATCTGATCACCACAACTATTCTAGACCATTTTTTTTTTCACCGTCACATGTAATCCAATAAATTATATTTTAAAATAAGATATAAGTGGTGATGTTTGAAACATTTTGAAACATTTATGAGTGTTTAAATCAGACTTGACAATGTTCGAGTGATTTTGGAATATATTTTTGTAAGTTCGTATTGGATTTAAATCTCACTCGTGATTTTTTTATGGTGGTATGTCTTTTAGATTTTGGCGTGTGTTTATATACATAATTATAAAGAGTTTCTGGAACATTCTGTTATTGTTAGACGACACGTAGGTTTAATCATGACGTGATGTAAGATTAGAGCTATACCTATAGCGATACCTTTCTTGTTGTTATTTCTTGAGAGTATTGAGCATTAAACTAGGTTGATAGGTATTTTATATTCATAATGAAAGTTGCGGAATTTGTGACTTCTCTCCCTGTACTAAACAATTTAATGTTTTTCTAAATCGCGGGAAATTATAAGTAACCTAAACGTCTAATGTCGATGTATTCTACTACACATACCTATCTATAACATATAGACAAACCTAGATACTAGATATTTTGGAATTATAAGTCAGGAGGAAAATGTTCCAAGATGTAGGTAAGTTACCTACGCAATAGAAACAGGTGATGTTTTTGCGCAGGATTTTGCTTTGGATATATTTCAAGAACTTGCATCATCATGTTTAATTTAAGAAACAAATAAGTAATGCTTTGTTGCGATCTTCTGCGAGGACAAATTCACCTAAGTAGGTACTTACTTCTTGAGTAAGAGAAGTCCTGACCGCAGAAGTACCTAGAGTAAGTAGTAGTTGCATACATACATGCTTTATATCGAACAACATGCCAAATCCTCTATTAGGACTGGATAGGCAATATAGTATCTATGCAGTTTCAGTAGCGATTCATATTTTTTATCCTCCTTAGGAAGGTATATCTCTGTAGAGGTAAACATTAGTATGAGGAGTGCGTTTGAGTGCTTACATTTTGCAGGCTAAATTTTTAATCTTACATGCGTAATAGGGAAGTAGCTACCTAATATTATTGCCAGTATTTATCCATACTAAACAGTGGTACCGATTTCAAATGTAATTTGGTATAAATATACTTTGATTGTTAAAGTAGGACATGCCTTACTATGTACTGCGATAGTCGGTACATACGCAGGAATACCCGTCCAAATACCCGTTCAAACACTAGTCTGTTATAGAATACATTTCGATGACTTACATAAATTCTTTAATCAACTATTGTGGTGAAGTCTTTCACTCTACTCGAACATTCATATAACCACGATTGTTTCCTCAAATGGGTAGGCAGAAACATTTTAAGTTTTTGATCCCACATAATAGGATTTCATTTATTTATTTAGGCATTGGCTACCAAAATGACTCTGCCCTGCCTGAACAGAATCATGCATGAACAGAATCCAGGAGCGGCAGTACAGCGACCCACTCTATGGCGGCCATAGGTGGTAAGCCTATTGCCGTTAACCGGGATGTTAAGCTTGCCAGAGCCTTGTCCGTCGATCAGCAGATCCACCACTTATAGGTGAGGTTAGATTGGGGTCCTAGTTTAACGGTGGGAACCCCATGCACCCGCACCCGATCTTGACTCGAATAAAATTAAATTTATCTATGTATTACTACCAAACCACGTAGACTCGGTATCTCTGTTATCATACAGGCAGTGAGACTCAACCTGGTACAGATGACAGGATTATCATATCAAATTGTACCGTGATTAACGTTTTATGACTAATAATATTTTTAAAAACATCTCGAAAGTTTCCTCTGAACATCAGACAGTTTTTCATGGGTTTTTCTTTTCTCAACAGTGTCATTGCTTTAGTCATCAGTTCATCATTGACCAATGTAGGTCTTTGTTGTTTATATCTGAGGATTTTTGATAAATAGATAAAGATATGATATCTTAGTGAGAAGACGTTTGAATAAATAAGTCTATTCAGGAGCTAGTTACCTGGATTGGCTGGTTGATTATAGCTGCCGATTAAAGAGTGCACGGTTGGCCGAGTGTTTAAGCGGTCGCCGTGCCGCTATCTACTGCACCAGCAGGGATAGCATTTTGTTCGAGAAACAAATTTTTATTCTAAGTCTAGGTGTTCTTTGTGTCCGTTTCGTATAAGTTTGTATAGTCCCCCGCGATATAGGATGTATATTCCTAATGTAAGTAGACTCAACAAAAAATTATAGAAAATTTTGTGATAAGCATGAATATTTGTTTTAAATATCTTTCTGTGCTGGATTTTATAAAAAAATACACAATGCCGTCTTGCGCAAATCATTACCAAGCGTGTGAACATCCAATTCTACGTTTGCCGAGACTGCTGGTAGGAGCTGGATGCGATTTAACTAGAATTGAGCCAAATGACGTGCAATTGAAGACACCAATCTCTTTCTACGACTACAATAGGCTTAAGATGATGATACGTACACAACGCTCTTAGATATGTATATACTTACAGTGTAAGTATTATTAGACTGTAGTGTGTGTGTACTAGCAATCTGACTTCTACTTTTCCTGCTAGGTACAGGTTTTCCTTGTTGTTCGTGTGTGTGTCAATTTATTGTAAATTAAATAAAGTAATCAAGTAATTAATTTATGTTTATAGACTGTAAATATGTTATTTTATTTACAAATAGATAAGTACTCGTTTTGAAAATTAGAATATTTGATATCAGTTGTCAGTTTACTATTCGTTTTAAAATGTTCCATACACTAACAACTTATTTACTAACTCATGATTGTCTTTTTAAGATTTCAAAATATTACCTAATAGGTATATTATTTTAAATATTGCATAGGTATGTTATGCAATATGCAGAATGGTGGCGATGTCGGAGGAACAGAATAAATAAATTCTATAACAAAATAAACTTTAAATAAAAATATAACTTATTTAAATTCATCATAATATTAGAGCGTAGATCTCTCATACATTTAAATTTCAAGGTAGGTAATCTTTTGGCAGTCTGTAAGAATTTCAAAAATGTCTGTAATGAAAATACCCACCTAGCCATAGGAGCATATTTTTAACGAAAATTTTAATATAATTCAAGTGCGCTAACTAAGACTTGAATAATGAGAGTTTAAAAATACTTCTAAAGAAAGTTAAATCTTTAAAAGATTTTTTAAACATATATAGGTACCTATGGTTTAAAAGGTATATTGGAGTACGTGGATTTAAAACCTTTATTCTACGAGATTACTTACATGGAACGACCTACTAAGTATCTTCTAGAATAATGCTTGTTTTCACCAACTATACCTACTTAATCGTCTCATTTCTAGGAACCCCTAACGTAGATATGGCCTAAATTTTAAGAGAAATCTAAGCACTTAGGTGTCCCCTAAAGGATGGTGAAAACCAAGATATTACTAAGGGTTACCTAAGGGTTATCTCTCGAAATGGCCCTTTAAAGTTAGTGGTAGATGGAACCCCTTCTGTCTGATATAGGTACATCTCTCAACTTTTTCACATTCATCAAGCCTTCTAAACACATTCGCTGCTTTGCTTTGCTACTTTCACTGAGGACCTTTACTCAGCATCTTTATCAATTACCTCTGGATATGGACCTCTTCGTAGAAAGGAGAGGGCTATATCCAGAAGAGAGATTAGTATCAGATCTGTTTAAAGTTTTCAGTTTCTTTGCGGCGATGGTTAACGGATAGTTTGCCTACCTTACTTGCCTCTTGCGACACTCCCAGAATGAATAGGGTTAGAGGAGTGGTCAAAGAAGTCCTTTCGAGGGTACGCCTGGTTGCTTGGATTACCCGTGACGGAGTGCGGTACGGTGCGGTGCTTTTAATACCTTAGTCGGTTTGAGTCCGACATAGCCACGACGTGGTGGTATCCAAGGGGATTGCCGCACAGACAAAAAAAAGTGGGGTAGAGGCCCAAGCGCTGCAAATAGCGCACGCCCTTTCTTTTGAGCATAAGGGAATAATAGGGCTCTCACCGTATATGGCCTAAGGTATGTTGTGTGCTTCTTGTACCCAAGTAGGCGTCAGTCCGAGTCCGACAACCACCAGTTGATAGCTGGTGGTATCCAGGGTAGGGACTCTCCGTATTCTTAATTCGTCCCTTCACGGACAATTGATTAGTTGTTCTTGTGGTTGGCAAATACTGAATGCTAAACCAAAAGTCATGGGCTCGTTTCCTGGTTGAAGCAAACAGCTGTGTGATGAACACAATCATTTATTTTCATTCTAAAAAGCAACTAGTCACGCCATGCTGCGAGACGAGCTGGTATAGGGTATGTGTCATGTTTGTGTCCATTTGTCCTGCGTAGTTTGCGCACCTATTCTTCTTCTTCCTAGCCTTTATTCCCAAGATTATTTTAGGTTGATTACTGGTTCAGGTAGTTTTACTTAAATATCAGTTTTTCCCCGTAGTGACTGGCATCGGACCTCCGCAACCTTTATATTTGAGGGTACTGACTTCCTAATAACGATTGCCATAGATGTTCATGACAACCGGAACCGACGGCTATTTAACTCTCAATATTTATGCATCTAAAAATATTTATGAATGTTTATTAGCAGTTTTGATACCATAGTACAAGCAATGTCTAGTTTGGGATTAGACTGCCATATTTCATTTTTGTCACCTATTCCACATTTTTAAGCTTTTTAAACACGTCCGCTGCTTTTAAGATGGCCTTTCTTCAGTACACTGTCGATCTTGTCAATATATATTTTTCGAAGCCTGCCCGCACCGGCTCGCCCACTCACAGAGACTTTATAAACATTTTTAGTCATTCGCTGTTCGCTCATCCGTTCAACATGTTCAAACTAGCATCTCTTTCCCAATTCTTATTATTAGTACTTACAGATTCCTTTAATTTACACTGTTTTTTTTTCTTATCACTCTATTAGTCAATCATCTATATTTAAAAATAAATAAAATTAGAGTATCTGTTTGTAATATTAAACGAACAGTTTTTGTCTAAATGTAGTTAAAGTAGATACCTATCAAAAAAGTAACAATTGAAAGTCTGTCTCTCTGTCCGTCTATCTGTTTGTTTGTTTGTTCCGGGTAATCTATGGAACGGCTGGCCTGATTTTAATAAAACTTTCACTGACAGGTGGCTCATAACAAGGCTCAAGGAGTAACTAAGTCTTATTTTTTTTTTCAGACAAGCTTAGCCCCGTGGCGTTACTCGCAATCAACGTAAATAGCCACGGGTAACACCGCGGTACTTAGCTAGTTAGTATTAGGTATATACCTATGTGTATATTACCGACTGTCCTGTAAAATAATGTCATTATTTCTCGTTATTTCTTACTCCATTAGTCAATTATTCTTTCATAACATCATCTTATATACATACCTATCTATATAATATATGCCGTCATTAGTTACTAAATGCTAAACGAAACTTTAAAGCTTCAGAAATTACAGCTACTTTCCTTTGAAAATTAACCCTTTAGTGACCTACCCGATTATTTAAGTAGGTACAGTTTTTTTCCATACATTATAAAATTTATAGGTAATACTTATTTATAGTATTTTTTATCATGAACATGAGAATTTATTTCATCAGTCAAAATTCTGTAGGGTAGGAGGTAAAATTTAGTGCCAACATTGAATGTTTATTTGCACAAGTATCTAAATACCTTTCAGGCTTAGAAAGTGCCATTTAAATCACCGATATCACATCAACAATATTTTAAAAGTCCTCGGCTGGACATAGGTCCTGACATACCTAGACATAGAACTCAGAAAGGTTATGTAAAAAAGTACCTATATTAGTATAGGTACCTATCTATCGTTATAGCCAGAGACATAACAGTAGGGATGTCAATATAATATATAATTTTAAATACACTTATTTATTACATAGGTAGATACATACCTATTAATCTACTATTTAGGTTAACCTCGAACCCACAGGGACCTATCTACTTATGTCGCCTTTTTTATTTGTTTTCCTCTGTTATCAATAACTTTAATGACTTCAAAAATTTACCAGAAAGTAAATTTTTAAAGTCATCAAGTCATAAGTAGGGTATTTACTAGGACAGCCGTATCAGCGATCTTAACATTTTAGATAAGATTGGTTATCAGGATTAAATGTTAGGTGTAGAAATACTTTGGTAGATTAGATAAGTAGCTGAGAGGCTGAGGTATTGGTACATTGATCTTTCCGTTGCAAGTGGTATTAAATTCTGTGCATTGAACGTTATTAATTAAGAGTAAAGATTTGTATATCGTAGCGTGTCCGCACTAAATGAGACATTTGGAGGCTCCCTTTAACCACTAAATTGACGAGACAATCAGTCAATAAGAAAAACAAAACAAGCAATCGTCGCGGCTCATTCCAAATTCAAACTGAGGAATGCTCGCAAAAACAATAACCCGTAAGAGCGTGGACAATTAAACGTGTTGTAATTAAATGCGGGCGGAGCTTGGCGTTAATGAGGGGCGCTCAGAGGCGGCAGCGGCCGTAATCAACATTAAAGATTGGCGGGAGATGCGCCCCGCACCCGCGCCCCTCATTACTTATACAAAATACTTAAGACGCGCGTCGTCCCGCTCTCCGCGCGCTAATAGCTCGCGCCCACTCGCTATCGCCGTCCCGCTTCGGCCGGCGAGCGTAATTAACCACCGGCATCGCCTTCGCTCGCTCGGCTCGGCCCCGCCCCCTGCGGGGTGAGGGGCGCGGCGCTGCGGGCGGGGGGCCGCCGCGCCGGCCGCGCAGTGTGCCGGCGACCGTTGACTGAGCTTCGTCGCGCGCGTTGTGTTAAAGCACCCGGACGACAAACTCACACCAACAACACAACTTTAGTTCCTCATTAACAGTTCAGTGGGTGTTTTGGTGTAATTGTTGCAAGTGTTCTGACTTCTACACCCGAGTGATTGCGTTTCTTATTGTTCGGATACTGGACAAGTGATTAAAAGTGACTGCGTGCTATGCAGCAATTAACAGTTTAGCTGCGTTCTGCGGGCGATGCTCACAGGTTAATATTAACTTTTTAACTTTTCTTATAGGAATCTTGTTGCGGGTATCATCTCGTTGTTCTTCAACAATATTGTGCGAATAGACAAGTGAGTTCGAAACTTTGGAAATTATTTCGAACGTGTACCAAGCACTTAGTTTATTGGACAGGTGGAAATTGTGTATTTATATATCGCATTTCTTTTTGTGGCCCAATAAAAATAACTTTGATTAACGATCGTGTGTTCTTATTCGTATTTTTTTAATGTTAAATAAACTGAACCAAACAAATCGAGCGTCGCGAAATATTCTAAAACCAATTAGGTAAGACAAAAAGCAAATTTTCGTTATGGGAATAAAAGTAAACAAATAATAATTTTACGATTAACATTTAAAATTGTTGTTAATAGGCCATTTTGTC
Source organism: Phragmatobia fuliginosa (assembly GCA_932526445.1). Lineage (NCBI taxonomy): Eukaryota > Metazoa > Arthropoda > Insecta > Lepidoptera > Erebidae > Phragmatobia > Phragmatobia fuliginosa. The sequence continues at coordinate 8,354,844 of OW052071.1, read as the reverse complement.
GTTTTTTTATGAAAAGAACTTATCCTTCATATGATATGAAATTTTTGTTATTGAATTGTAAATTGAAAAGTTATTGGTATGTAACAGTTCAACGTTTTGCACAATAACGTTAGTTATGTGTAGGTATGCCCATATAAATAAATTCTAAATCTTCAGCTTGTTGTCTATTGCAATCAGCTTCTCACTTTTTAAAAGTCATCATCATCGAGTCTGTAAATTATTTTCACAATGTTAATGAATCTTTAAAAAATACAAATTCTACATCACTTCGAATTATACTCCAATACCAATTTAAAAACTTTATCCCTTTGGCATAGGTCGAACAGTGTTAATTAAAAAACCAATTAAAAACTCTAAAATGTTTTATTGGATCAGTTAATTACTTATGATAATATAGCTACCTACTCGTTATTGCAATCTGTTCGGAACATTCAATGTGCGAACTCGAGTTTCCGTCGCGCGCGAATTTAGCAAAAGTTAAAAAACGTCTTGGACGTAGATAAAAAGTTGTACAACAAAGACACAAACGAAGAGTACAATAGGGTTGTAAAAAATACCGACATTGAGTGTTAAACTGTCATTATTATCGATTTTATTACTTTTGCAGACAAATATGAGACCGCCTAGCACTGTAACTAGACATTTTGTAAAACAAACTTGCTCATTCTAAGAAGACCGTTCGTTTTAAATTTAGAACAATGAAAATGAAATCTTTTAAAAATTAAATACTCATTTATAGATTTTTTAATGCCCACCTTCCTAGTTATCAACGTAATTCTATTTTTAAATTTAATGTTACTAGTCATTGGTTCAGATTAGAAACCGATCTTTAATCAGTTTCTCGAAGTTTTCAAAAGAAATTATAATAATATATTTGTCAGGTTTAAGATAAAACACGATTGTTATTATCAGAAACGCCATAAAGTTACAAATAAAAACATAGTCTTTGACACCTTTTTTATTCGACTTTTTTGAGGTTTTTTAAAAGGGGTTACTATCAAATTACGTGCTTGTTTATTTATGATGAGATTAGATTACATTTATATGTAAATTCAAAGCCATAAAACCTACAGCGTCAGTCAAAAAAATGTCACGGCGAATATATTTTGCTGTAAAAGAAAAAAGAAGTTGGTAACAAATAATGAAAACGAACGGTACTAATTAATATTTGGCTCGGCAAATATCTTTGAAAATTGCAAATTACGGAATAACTTTTCAATCAGCCAGTTAATTTTCTTCTGAACCCAAATCTAAACGATAATACGAAACCCGTGACATTCGATAATCGCAATATGAACGCCGTATAAAAATACAACAGTCATATTGTTACAGTGAACGAAAAAATATCATTTTACAGACGAGGATTAATAATGTTTCATCGTAAAAATATCTACCATTGTTGTTTTTTCTAACAAATCACGTAGTAGGTCCTATAGTAGAAATTAATAATTTGTTTTCTTTGTTTAATTGTTTATCATCGACATATACAAAAAAGTATAATAACATTCCAATTAACAATTTATAATTCAAATAAGGAATGTGAGTGCGCGGACGCATTCCCGCGCAACAGGCGGCCATCTTGCGCTGAGATTTCCTGATACACATTCGGGACACATAGATCCATTTATCATAAAGATCTATATCTATTGCAAACAGTATTTAATTTATGAGTTCTATAATAATTGATTTGGGTGCGTGGGTTTATAAGACGGTGCGAATAAGATCACAATGGAGCCACCAAAGGCGTTATGTAAATCGGCCTTATAGACCTGACACTTGCCTAATTGTTAAGAAAGCACCTTCACGGTGTGCTTTGTTAGGGAAAACTTTGTATGGGACACCTCATGTCATCACATTTCAAAGGGCAACTCAAGTTGAGTAACATAAATATGATTGTTTATTTTGGTTGTTTTTATATTTCCGTAGATTGTTATTTTTGTATTGACATTGTAGTGTTCTCACCTCTATTTTGACAGGATTTTTTTTTATGTAGATACTGGTTCTGACTTAAAAGATATAAAGTAAATAAAGATAAACATTATAAAAACTATATGGATTATTTCGTCACTTAGATATAGTTTACATTGATATCGTTAACGATCACGAACAGATTCGAATAAAAATGAAAAATATACGTTATGATACAGGAATTTTGTTCATAAATAAAAAAAGTTATTTATTAGAAATATACCTTTCGTCAAACTAAGAAAATTAATATGCAGCACGTGTATCATGGTAACCGGCTGTAGTGGAATCGAGAGTTTCTATTCGAAGAGTTCAACTTATATACCTAGATAGTACATAAAACTATTATAAACATATTTAAGAACAATATTTCTACATAAACAGTGTTATAAATTAGACTTAGGTAGATTGATATGTGGATATAATAACCAAATCTAGTTAGCTGATGCGTAATGTTTTCTATTTGATCACAAAAGATAAATCTTTCATCTATCTCTAAGCTATCACCAAGTTACGATGTAGGAAGGTTTTGTTCTACAAATAGCAGTTCATGGCTATGTACAGTAATAGTTATCTTTTTTTTATCACTAGTCCAATTTTATAGGTAAATACTGACCAGGGTTTTGATTCGATCTTTTTTTTCTTTGAGCAGTACCTATACATCCATATATTATAGTATTTAGATTTTCGCATTATCTATAACATAGAATTTAGGATCAAATACTGAAACTATAGAAGTACTAACCTATTAGTACTTTAAGCCATTTTGTATTTTCTAATAAATCCTACTAATCTTCGATCACAAATAGTACTATTATTGATCGAAGCTACTAATATTATAAACGCGAAAGTTTGTGAGTATGTATGTAGGTATGTTTGTTGTTCTTTCACGCAAAAACTACTGAACGGATTTGTATGAAACTTTACAGTAATGTATCTTATATATCAGATTAACACATAGGATACTTTTTACTGAAATAATCGAGAAACAAGCGGGCGTAGCCGCGGGCGAAAGCTAGTAACATAATAAATGTTTTTATTAAGAAAATGTTGTAGTTTGAAAGGAACATTCCGTTATTACTTTAAATTAAAGTACTTGAGTAATCTAATAAGATTATTTTCCGACTCCATTAGTTGGATTAATTTTTATATTAAAATGACACTTGTCACTGAAGGTTAACCACGATTGTTGCGTATAGTGATGAATCTCCTCAGTTTTTTGGACTCTGAGTTCGATTCCCAATAAGAGCAAAACCAATATTTCTATCAAAACAAACAAAATGTATCAAATACCTAAAGACGCTCTTGACTTCACTAAGTAATACCTATAGGTATACCTACGTATTTTCTATTTTTGTAAAACCAAGAGGAAAATATAGATATAAGTATGAAATCTAATAGGTACTTAATTTAGTTCTAGAAGTGAGCTTTTGATTTATTGTGAGAAAAGTACTGCAAAGTACTTGAAATACTTTCTACATGACTTAGGCTTATCTAGATGTAAAATCAAAGTGCGATTATTTTTGAAATTCAGTTTGACGAAATTGTCCACAATACTAGGGCTTGATTAAACTTTTTGAGTTATCCCCAATAGTCTTAGGGTTAGATATCTAAATAAAAAAGGTTTTAAAAAAAGTTAACTTATAAATAATTTCACATATTGACTCAATTCTTTGCTCCCAAGTTAGCCAGACCTAACAGTTAACGAAGATTACTGAAACCGACACAAAGAACACCCAGACTCAGAACAACAATTTTTGAACCACACAAATTGTTGAACCACGTGGTATTGGAATCCACAACACCTGGTCCAATAGAAAGAGGCGTGGCAACCGCTTAAGCCAGTAGTGCTTATCTAACAGTAATTTGTCCGGATAATCAAACTGTGTACCTCGGGCTTCACTAACAGCCTAGTAAACAGCAAGAACACAGTGTAAGTCATGATTTTTGATCAAACGTGTGATTCATACGCAATATTGCATCATTGACTAAATCTTTAGCTAGCCATCAAAATAGAAAACTAAATATAATACACATCCACATAAATTAGAATTTTAGGAGCGGATACATTTGGACAAACAAATAAATGTTTCCGACATCTTACACACAGCGCCATCTAGTCGCAAACTAAACAAAGCTTTTATTATGGATACTAGATACAATGACTGCCTTGTTGGTCTAGTGGTTAGTGGATGCGGCTGCAGATCAAAAGGTCTCGGGTTCGATTCCCGGGTCGGACCAAATGTTTGTGTGATCCATAAATATTTGTTTCGGAGTCTTTGTGTTTTCTATGTAAGTATAATAATAAGTATTTACAAAAAAATTTATGTATATGTATGTATTTATATCTGTTAGGTATCTCTTACCTGCTTAGTTTGGGACTGAATGATTTTGTGTAAGTTGTCCGAAAAATATTTAATGGATTACTAAGTAATATAAATACATAACAAACACAATAGTTAGACATCCGGACAGGTACAAAATTTTCCTTGTAGATATATTTTCATTGATTGTATCTATGTACATCTTCGTGTGAAAATTTTATCGTAAAGTAGAACTTTGGTATACTAAATTACATTTTAGAGAAGGTATATTAAACGCCTATGTATGTAAATCTGACAGTGAGGCAGAGTGTTTATTTATATGTATATGTTGTGCCTATCTCCTTTCAGATCTTAGCATACATTGGTATAGATAGAAAACTCTTTATTTCTAGTCGTATTACAAGAGGTTAAGGAGTAAAATACAAGATATTTTGAATGTACAGAGTGTAGCTTTACTGCTAAGAGTAATCTTAATAAGTCAAAATGTTTCGGGGTTGCCGCATGTTGTTAAGAGTTTTTTCTTATTATTAGGAGTAATAGATTAATACATATGTATACTTATAAACACATATATACTTATATCTACATATCTTCTAACAGATATACGTACATATTATACATAACTATATCCTTATGCACATCTGTGTGTAGTTTTCAAACGTATACCTACCTATTAAAAATATACTTATTTTAGGTAATGAAAATATAATAATAATAATAAATATTTCGGACATCTGACACACAACATCATCTAGTCCTAAACTAAGCAGAGATTGTATTATGGGTACTAGACAAATGATATAAATACATAAACATACTTTTTTTTGTAAATACATATACATATTATACATGGAAAACATCCAGACTCGGAAACAAATATTTGTGAATCACACAAATAATATTTGGTCCGACCCGGGAATCAAACCCGAGACCTCTTGATCAGTCGCCGCATACGCTGTCCACTAGACCAACAAGGCATATATAAAGACTTCATGCCATCAATAGTCCACCGTTTGACATTTGGACGTCTTTGCTTAGAAAAGAGTGATAATTAAATTTAAAATACATAAATAGCCCAAGACGTATTTCAAAATTACAAAATATACCTACCTATTCAAAACAGACGCTTAAAATACATTCAAAATAAAAATATAACATCCAATTCTTATAACTATAGAATCTTTCATAAATAACCGAGTTAAAAATACTAATAAAATATTATTAGTACGTTAATAACTAATAAAATACTTATTATTTTATGTGAAAGCCTGTTTCTATATCTCTTATAATAAAAATAATCGTTAATATTATAATAATCTTAACGATATTTATTAGTTTTAAAATAAAAATATATTTATAAATATAAAGTGACTCACGAAACTATACATGAATTTAAATTTGTATCTTTGTATCATTATTTGATTCAGTCCACATTCCGACATTACACTGTCGAGATGCTTTAGAATGTGTTCAGATACCTTACTTCAAAATAAGCCTAAAAAAGGTTTACGACAACAATAATATCGTTTTGTAAAAATATCTTTACACAATATAGTAAATATTTCTTATCCGCTTGCCTTCTGTAATACAAATTTCTCGGAAACAAAATTTTCCTCAAACGGTAAAAACTTTCTGTTACTAGCGCCATCTATCGGGCGATAGTAGAACTTTTTTTTAAATGTGACATGAAAGTTGATTTTGGAATCACAAAAAATGTATTTTAAAATAGTTTTATTTATTTAATTATTAGATAATTTATATTTATTTTTATGTATATTTTTCGTCTTAATGATGTTTTAAATGTTCAACTATTAACATCTGAGGAAAACTTGTTAAAAATGTTAAACATGACAACAGAGACAACATGAAATAAAAGTTTTAATTTTTTTTAATAAATTAACCGTTTTCTATTATCCTTATCAAAACATAAAATACCTATTGCCTTATATTAACATATTTTCCAATACTGATAAGATTTACAATGAAACATGAATTGTAATCTACGAGTAGATAAATGATAAACGCGATAGATGATAGACATTTCCTTAAAAAGGTTCTAGATGTATAATGATAAAAATTATGCATCTAGAACACCGCCTATGAAAAACAAAACGCTAAAACGTGTTGCGAAGTCAGCGACCTGACGGAATACAACGCTACTTCCCCCAGATACATCCTATTACTACACAATACCATTTACATTCTGACGATCAGATACCATTCCTCAATATACACCTTCAAACAGATGAGTTCAGAGGTCTCACTCACAAAACTGTAACGGTTTATTTTCAATACATAATAGCCCTCATTACCATCCAATTTGCCAAATTGACGTTTTGTTTACATCTCCTTAGTACACACACAAAAAATGACATTCAATTTTTTAAGAATATATTTATTTAAAATTTAAAAAAGGAGTCTGTAAGCTTTGTGTATCAGTCAAAGCATAGACAACATAAATGGTGAGTTACTCGAGATAGAGGAAATAAAACGACAAGTGACCGTTATGATTTCGCACGTGTCTCCCATTCACAGATGACCGCGCCGTTTACCTATTTACAACAGTGCATTGTCCGCTATTCTATTTTTTAAATTCAAACCAAAATGTGTTCTATAAATTTCCGTTCCACATCGGCCCTGTTCGACTTTTAAATCGAATGTCAACAAACACGGCGACGTCAAACAAATCGATTTCCGAATTTTTAACGCTAGGTTCGAGTGCTACTATTTCAACAACTAAAAGTCATTCAATAAAGGTTTTGATACTGTATTACGAAATAATATTTTAAATGAACACATTAATAATATATCACCAAATACATAGGTTATAGAAAATAGTTTAAACCGTTACAGTAATAAGAATGCTTCGTGAATCAGAACGCGTCGAATAAAAATTGTCGAGGCAGTTTTGACACGATTACTAATAACAGCATCTCATATTTGTGTGTAGGTACAACAGATTACGTCCAGTCTCCGGCACCATTTTCTTGTTTAGCACAATTTATCAACGTTGAGTGACATCAATAAGTTTTTCGTCGATTTCGTACGTGCTTATATGGATATGATAATTTGTTTCCGGCGTAAGCGGCGCGTGCGCATGGCACGACAAACTATTACATTCATAGCGTTAGCACGATTTGCATTTGAAATATTTCGTTCGGCTCGCGCCACTAGGACGTACAATGCCTTCGGGAGAGGCGTTATATTCAATAAAAGATGTATAAGTACTTACATGTGTCATATCAAATTTCTTGGTGTATTTTTCAGCGTCTCGTGTCGTATACGTTTCGGAGCGCAGCTGAGTGATAATAGGGCTCATTTTCTAAAGCACGTGCGTGAATAATGGGCACCGGTATTTCGGCTCTTGTATGCCTTCACTTATCTATTTAACTTGTAATACATAGCGCGGAATAAATTAGCTAAGTAAGGCACTTAAGTGGATATTTTATACACAGAACATGCTCCCCTATTTAAACCATCATTTAGGTAGATATATATGTATATTTACCTCTTTATCTTTTGCTAAATATCTAGTTAAGGCAAAAATTGTAAATGCTGAGGAAAACACGATACAGGTTTTGGTATTTTAATCCATACAAACTATTATTTTTAATCCGTTAAATCCAATATCATTAGATTGATATTATTATTTTTAAAATATATATCAGTATATTTAAACAAGATTCATTGAATAGAAATGTACAAAATTGGAAGCCTTAACTTTAAGATAATTTGTTATTTAATTTAAAGCCGATACATACCAGCTTAGAGACGTTTATACCAAGTATTTAGATATTTCTATTGCTCTTTTCTTTACTAATTTATAAAAATAGATTCTAATTAGTTTTTAATTTAGGACAATTAAGTGAATTCTTAGTCTTCTATGTGAGTGTAACTGTAACAGCATATTTTTTATAAATCTTCCTATTATTCAAAGTGGATATCATTCGCCTCGAATATTAAGTGGCTAAAAGGGGCCTTCCTTCCCCTAGTATTGCGAACATTCCTTCAAATTGATTCAACTAATTAGTAAAATTAATTTAAGAAGGTTTTCTATCGGTGTGGCGTAAACTTGGCTTTGTGGATGCTTTTGTTTTATTGAATAATTGCCCAGAGGTGTTTCGGACGAGACCGACTGGTTCCTTCAAGGCCAGACGACGAACTTGCCCCTACCATTGTCCTTATTCGCCTCAACGAAACTCGACTCGATTTTACCGCCAACAATTTTTTCATCTTTAGGATTAGTCATTGTTATGATTTTAGAACTACTGGCTAGCATTCATCGAAATTAAATTGTCTAAGATTTACGAGTTAATCGAACAAAAAGTGTTAATTTACGATTCAATGGTCAGTTACGTGAGTCTGGTAAAAAATAATGGTAGTACAGAGTGTTTTTTTTTAGTAATATTTGTGCGTGGTTATTGCGAAACGCCTGCGGCGAGGCGGTTGCGCCTTCGCCGCGCCACTCCCGTTGACATCGAGCGCACCTTTTTGACACCTCTCGCATATCTTTTTTACTTTCCTAAAGTTTAGAATACAAATTGCATTCTCGCATCCGTTTATATTCTTAAAATGAAATTAAGATGCAACACAATTAGTTGGCTAGAATTGTTAAGAATTTTTGAATTAGTGATAAAATGAAGAATTATAAAAAGTTTTACAGAAGCCTAAAATATGTCTTGAAGTTTGAAGAGAGAAACCAAAGAAAAGAGTCTACTCAAACATAAAATAGTTTTTATATTAGATAAATAATATAGGTGATAATTAACAAAATAAAACTATAACACATCATGAAAGCTTATATTTAAAATGAATTTCATAGTTAATACATAAAAGCACTTTCAATAATTTATTCAGAATAATTTTATCATGATATTGTAGCCAACTAAACGTTTATCTAGACGACATCCACTCAAACAACTTGACGCATTAATATTAAAAATTAAAAAGTACATAATGATATTGTTTAAGATAAGGCTCATAATCCCTTGTATATTGCCCTCCTATCTGTAGATATTGAACATAAACATTTAATGTAATTTCCGACTGTCATTGCAGGGTCTTTCTGTAAATTTTAGTTCATAATCAAACGTTTTTTGACCGTTTCATTTAATTTAATTGATAATGAAAGAAAGGGTTAGTAGTTATTTTAATGTACGAGTACACCAGGTAATCACAAAAGGACTGCCTCGTTGGTCTAGTGGTTAGCGTATGCGGCTGCTGATCAAGAGGTCTCGGGTTCGATTCCCGGGTCGGAACAAATATTATTTGTGTGATTCACAAATATTTGTTTCATAGTCTGGGTGTTTTCTATGTGTAATATGTATGTATTTACAAAAAAAAAGTATGTTTATGTATTTATATCAGTTGTCTAGTACCCATAACACAAGCTCTGCTTAGCTTGAGACTAGATGATGTTGTGTGTCAGATTTCCAAATAAATATATATAATAATAATAATAATAATATTTATTGGCTCAAAAAGGAGGTACAGCTTTTCTATCTTAATCTAACTATAACTATTTGGTAAACATAATTTCAAATCTCACATAAACAGATAGAGTGAAAAACGACGATGTCTGAGCTAGTAAATACTGTGTGACAGACACCGACGCCATCCCCCGCTCAAAATGTTGAATCTTTAAGTAAATATTAAAAACAATAAAAACACATTTTATCATATATATATATATATATATATCTTATTATGTATATAAAATGAAAAGAATGCAAAAAACAAAATATGTGTGTGCGTGTGTGTGTGTGTGTGTGTGTGTGTGTGTGTGTGTGTGTGTGTGTGTGTGTGTGTGTGTGTGTGTGTGTAAGTGTGTGTGTGTGTGTCGTGTGTGTGTGTGTGTGTGTGTGTGTGTGTGTGTGTGTGTGTGTGTGTATCTGGTTGCTGGTGAGAGATAGATAGAAGTTAAAATGACATGGATTTGTGTGTTTTAGAGTCAAGGAGAACAACGATGTATTATTCCTATGTGTACCCAGCTATGTTCCACCCTCAAGAAGCCTTTCAGTCTCGTCGTAGGTAAGTAACTGAAGACCAGTCACAAGCACCTCTTTACATTTATGTTTGGGTAGAGGGAATATATTGAATTTTCTATTTAGAGCATTGTAAAGACGACAGCTGAGGTTTTGATAGTGTCGACCTGCCAAGGCAGTGTTTGTTCTATGTGTAGGACAAACGCGATATTTTCGACGTTTGTCAGCCGGTGGGGGAACATAAGGGAGTGATAAGTGTTTGCGTATGACAATTTGTAGTATGAATAGCTGCCTGACGGTTAGTAAGGAGATGTCTTCGTAAAGTTGTGCGGTGGGATGGCGGAAGTTTTTGTTCAGCATGGTCTTTATTACAGCACGTTGGGCTCTTTCGAGTCGAAGCATTGAGGTTTTATATGTTCCTCCCCAGACTACTATGCAGTAAGTGATGAGAGGTTGTACCAGAGTGAGGTATAAGGTTTTTAAAAACGCACCGTCAACAACAGCTCTAAGTTTTTTTATAGGAAACATTAATTTACGTACTCGAGCTGTAGTCAAATCTATATGTTTATCCCAGCTAAGTGTAGAGTCTATCTGTACTCCCAAATATCTAACATCTGAGGCTCTCTGTATTGAAGGACACTGACAAGTGTGGGTTGACGTCATTGAGCAACTGTGTGCCTTTAAATTTATTGCAGTTGGCTGTGTTGTGGAGTTAGCTGTGAATGCAATAAATCGAGTTTTGGATAAGTTCAAAGTCAGTAAACTAGATTCAAGCCAGTCCACAACAATTTTTAGAGCGTATTCTGCGGATTGGATAGCGCTACCCCACGAGTCCCCACTAATAATAAGAGCAGTGTCATCGGCATAGGCGAATAGTTTGCAGTTTGGTATTGTGAGCATACTAAGAGTATTGACATAGACGAGGAATAGTGTCGGGCCTAGTACGCTGCCTTGTGGTAAGCCGAAAATGAGGTTTTCGTCGTTACTAATAGTATTGTTTACCTTTACACGTTGGGTGCGCTTACTGAGATAGTCTCGGAATATATTTAAGGCAATATCTCTTACTCCCACACTCTCCAGTCTCTGCAAAACTATATGTGTAGAGACCGTATCAAAAGCCTTGGCCAGATCTAGGAAGATACCTATAGTTTTAGTTCTGGTGTCTAGGTTTTCAACAATAGAGTTAGTCAGATCCAATACTGCATCTTCTGTTGACTTATTTTTCCTAAAGCCATACTGATTAGGGGCCAGTACTTTGTTGTGTTCTAAAAAGTTAAGTAATCTTTTGTTAAGAACTTTTTCAAGAATTTTTGATAAAACGGTTAATATAGATATTGGCCTATAGTTTTCGATACGGTCTCTGGCACCACTTTTGAAAATGGGATGAACAAGTGCTCGTTTAAAGACATCGGGGAAAACTCCTTTAGCTAAGCAAAGATTGCAAATGTGGGTAATGGCTGGTACTAGTACGTGACGGGCTAATTTAAAAACTGATACTGGTATCTCGTCGTAGCCAACAGCACAGTTACTTTTTAAACCACAAATGATAGTAGCGATTTCAGAACAATCAGTCTCCAACAGTACCAGGGAGTTACCTTGCCAATTAATATTATTGTTCAGCCGAAAGTCTAAGCGTGTACTGCTTTGTTTATGTTGAATTTTCTGGGCTAGGTTGGTTCCAACATTTGCGAAATAGTTATTGATGTAATTGACTGCTGAATTTTGATCACTACGCATGTTCAAAAGATCTACCGCGCCATTTACAGATTTTGTATTCAGATGACCTATCGACTTCAAAACACTCCAAGTAGCCCTCAGATCACCCTTCACTTTTTGGAGCTCCAATTGATCAAATTTGCGTCTTACCGCCTTCAGCAGGTTGTTACAGAAGTTACGGTATCTAACATAAATTAATTTTGCAACGTAGTTATCGGGGTCTAACCGTGACTTTTTATGTAATTTATCTCGGTTACGAATGCATCTCAAGAGACCCGGGGTAATCCATGGTTTGATTATCCTTTTTCGAAGAGGGATATTCTTTACGGTACTGAATTTGGTTACTGCACTTGATAACGTAGAAACTAGAAGTTCCGCGCTTTGGTTGGGATCGGTGTTGTTCAAAATGTTGGTAAGATCGATTTTTCCTAAGTAGTTAACCAAAGACGGTAAATCTATATCCTTTATGTAACTTTTAGGCTTGATACACGGACGGGCAGTATCAATACACAGTAGGACCGGAGCATGATCCGTAACAAATGAGTCAAGTACCAACGTTGTGGAGTTCTTGTTCGTTTTTAATAACACATGATCGAGGCACCTATCAAGTCTCGTGGGCAAAAGATGGGCGGGGAGTAGGCCATGAAAGGCGGTTAAGTTTAAGTATTCACCGTAGTGGTTATCAGTACTGTTAGGGCTAATATTTATGTTTATGTCACCAGCTAGGACCACAGTAGGAGAGGATGAAATTGATGTAAGTGTATCGTTTAAGGAGTCTAGGAATCTTTCAATGTTTCTGATGGAAGGCGATCTATATATTGCTACGATGGCTATATATATATGTATTTTATGTATGTATCTATAAGTACTTATGTACAAAAGATCTACTCTTTTGTCTTAATTCATAATAGAATCAGTAAGGCACCATTCATCTTCCTCCTAATTTTATAACTTCGATTAGAAGCAAAGACCATAGATATATAGATATATCCATACCATAGATATATCCATAGTATTGAACCAATTTAATTACGAGTATTCAACCAATCTAGGCCTGAATTTCTGACTTTGATTTCTGTGCTACAGGTCTTAAAAAAACATTTCATCATCAGCCTGTTGCAGTCCAGGGTAGGATCAATAAATTCAATTGAAGTAAATTTATTTATGATAAATATTAATGAGGAAATTCCTACTGTTGGTTATAGTGATAATATAATTTCAATAATGAATATTTTAACCATAGCCCATGGTTTCAGTGTGCATGTTAAATATTAATTAAAAACGTCACGTAATCAATGCAAGTTAATATTAGTAATTTTGAAACACGTAAAATTTTCCTTTTATTTATGAAAGAAATCCACAGATTTGCTAACTTTATTCATTATTTTCGCACATTATTACCTAAATTTTACAGAATGACCCTCCGGTATCATCAACCCACTTCAATTTAGTAATAAACCTTGTTATCTTCCAATAATTAACGATAACTTCCAAAACGTTATCTTCTATGTTTGCTATTAAATAATCGATAGGTACAGTATCGATAAACGGTCATTGGTATGACTTAGACCGTTGAAGAAAGCTCCTTATTTACTAGATACTTAAGTTTAAAGTCATCTTTTCTTATTAATAGTCGTCTGTGATTTAATTGGTTACTATAAGAATTACTTACCATGAAGTATCCTGTCTGCTTAAAGTATAAAAAATAAATAAATCTACCACTGTACAAGGAAGGGCGAGCATTTTCATTGCGCGATTCAGAATCTGTAACTGTAGGTATTTGATAATTCACATAAAATAATGCTTACTTAGGATTATCGATAACTCCTTTTTATTGTCTTTGTTATAAATAAATAACAGCAGTATTCACGTTCTTCAAAATCCCCAAAGTGCCAAAAAAAGTCCTCAACTCCAAAAGTCAAGCCCAGAAATGATCAGAATGGCATGCCATGGGGGAGGTCTATGCCCAGCAGTGGACTACAATAGACTGATAATGATGATTTTTATGTTTAATTCATCTTGCTTAAATGCCAGGCAGTACCTGCTTATCAAATGAAGTAAGCAACACTTATGTTACAAGCGGAACTGTAGCAATTCGAAAACGTTACAATGCTTCAAGATTCGGTATGCTTCTCATCGACACACAATTTTCTTAACATTGTTTTTCCATCTATTTTACAGTAATCTAAAATACATTTTATGTGTTCTAAACACATAAAAATTAGCATGGATTGCAAACATTTTCCATTTAAAACTACAAATTGTATACAAGTGAAACATAATCATTTCTATCGTACCTGTCTCTCAAAGGAATCATCGAGATTTTGTTCAACCTATGTTGACATTTTAGTACGTTCAATTATGACGTTTCTTACATCTGTCAAATTATTTAATGGCATTAGAAACGGTAATTAAAATTAAACATCTTCATTAAAATGATTAGGTATGTTAAAAGAAATAAATATTTTAAACATAAACGTAATTACCTTATACCTATTAATTTACTTTTATGTTTCTGTAATAACTTGTTTTATAATTTAGTGAACTTATATTTAAAATTTAATTTTCATCGTAAAATAGAGTCCACTTTTTCATAAGTTATTGTGTATACAGTACAAATATCTACATATTAATAAGTCCCTAAATTTTCTAATGTCTCAACTTAATATCTCTTCTAGAACTTATACCTAAGCCAAACTTAGCTATGTGCCTTACTCCAAAAGAAATAATATGTGAAATAACATAACGGTAGATAAACTTAATATACATACATAATATTTCAACTTAATGTTAGGTATAAGTAGAATCTTGACTGCTCCTTGACTGGATCCTGAGTTAGTTGTAGTCACATCAAAGAGAAACAACACATACCCACATTTTACTATTTAATACAAACTTATCAGTGCCGTGAACTGCATGCTGTATTAACGCACCTTCAACTACCTGTAATACAATTTATTTACCAAGGTTATTATACTATTTTACTCATCTTTTAACATAAACTCGGGACACTAAATAGTAAGTAAGTCGCGAGTGTGTCCACACTGAAGAACTTGGAAACAGTAAATATTTCAAGAAATAGGGTTTCGTGTCGTATTATTTGAAATTCTCTTCCCGCAGGACTGATTGGTAAAACCTCAGAGACCTGAGCTCGTTATGGTTATGGAGCTATTGTTATGGCAAATCAGATATGATAGATTTTCTGTCAAGAAAGTGAACTGATAAGTATACATATCATCATAATGGTTAAACATAGCAGAAACATTTACGTAGTTACATAAATACAAAATAATTCATAAAACTAAATGTTATTTACTATGGGATTTTTATTCCCACTTGAAATAAACTTTGTAAGATATATATTGGAAATCCAAACCGAAATCAATTCAAATTCAAAACTGTATCTACTGGATATTTTTGTTAGCAGATTTTGCCTAAATCAAAATACGCTACAATGTGTATATGGCCACTTTCCTTACACTAGAAATGTCATAAATAAATTTTAAGAAGCTAACCCTGGTAGGGCGTAATAGGCTCTGTTCCCTTTATAATGCGGTTGTAAGACAACTCACCTGACTGTATCCCCTGGGATAGGAATACAAGCATGAATATATTATGCTTATTGAAGGATTTCAGCAAACCCTTATTGAATTGTGAGAAATGAAAACACATCCAAGAAGTAATACAAAATATATTACGTAGTCTATATTTTGTTGAAGATCTACTACAGTGAGCTATACAAAAATAAATAAAAGCTTTCATTTTGTTGTGAGTTTGAGACTTAAGAAAGTATCTTGTGTGTTCATGATGAGTACATCTATATGACCATGAGTTTATGTGTGTGTGTTCGTAAGTCGTTATAAGCGAGTGAATCATTTCATTATGCATGCGAAGTGTCAGTTTAATTAAGTTTTGTGTTTGTTGCAATTGTGGTGGACATTTGTAAGGCTCGTTATGAATGTTACCCCTCATTATTTGGCGAACAGAAATAACTATGAGGCTGTTTTAAACTGGTAAAGTAAGGTCTTCGCGAGTCTCGACGATTGAATACATGGTAATATAATAATTTTAATTAATGTATTGCTTCGTTAGCTGGAAAATACTTAAGCGAATTATCTTACAAATTAGTTATCAGTTTTTTCAGTAAAAATGAAACAATAATTAGACATAGTTTATATACAAGACTTATTTTATTGATTTGCGACTAAATACAACTGTTTATAACCTTAATTTACTAGAATCAGTGTGATTTCTAAAAGTATTTTTTGTGAAATTTGCATCTAGACTAGACTGTATAGTGTCATTGTGTCAGCCTTTATAGGCAATATATCTTATGATTTCAGTCTTTTTAATATGCAAGTAATAGAAATAAATTTAACTCATTAATAAATTTATGTACTTACATGAGAATTTACATACACGTAAAACCGACACAGGTAGTCGTATTGAAAGACATCCAACTACCTACATACTAGGTATTTACGTATATAATTTGAGAATAATAAAATTTAATCAGCATTCATTTGTCGTACGACTGCCGCCATAAATCGACCCAATACAAAATTGTACGTTTTATTGATAATTAAAATTGCCCGCAATTAGGCTAAGTAATAATTATGAGTAATTGTAAATCAACGGATTAGTCGGTCGAGCGGTGTTTTTAAACGTGCGATCTTTATCTTAGTTTATGATTTAATTACACGTTAATATTAGGCCTCGTTATTTAGTATCGATGCCGAATGTGTAAAATTTAATACAGACTATTATCCTTAACAATAAAAGGAGTGGCCGTGAAACAATTTCACATATTGCAGCCAATTAACACGTTTGTAATTACATTTATATATCGACATATTGTTTTCTGTATACGTAAGTTCAATTAATCTAAAAATACACAATCGCACGCACACATAACCATAGACTCATATAACCAAAGGAGTCAAATGCAGTAACATTTATAAATTGAATGGCTTATAAAGCCTAAAAAAGGTACAAAGTAAAGCAGTGTGCACACTGCATAGTGTCGTCGAAACGCCACAAGCTAAACTGCCTCGGACGAACGAAATTACCCTCTCGGCCGCTCCCATTGTTGGCTTGCCAAAAGCAATAAAAAAATTCCTTAAAACAATAGCACCCCCAGGCGTTGACTGCCGCAAAAGATGTTCATGATAATTATTTTAGAAAATTTACCGCCTTAAATGCTCCTTGGGACTACAGGTGTGGTTTATTACGTAGATAAAAAATATTGGTTAGTTAAGTTTTACAAAATCATTATACAATATTTTATAATACTTTACCACATATACTGAAAAGTACTGAAGCAATATCATTCATACTTATTTAAATACCAAACGCCCAGAACGATTTGGAAATCGATAGAAGCACTAAAATTAAAAATGTACTAGGTACTTACTAACATATAGATCCGATATCATGTTTTTTATGTTTCAATAAAATGAAGTGATCTATTAGATAATGTATTAATAAATATACTTGATACTGTTATTACAGAAATAAATGTGACATTGATTAGTATTACTTGATGATATTTTCGTCATTTGTTGTTCGGTACGGTAATGACAAGTCATAGAAATTGTCACTCGCTTGTCCGTCAAAAACGTATGTATTTACTCATCAAAACGTTAAGCGGATTTTAATAACATTTGGGATGCGGAGGTAAGTAATTACTGTTTATATCATCAACACTCGCTCGACACAATTAAGTCAGTTTTTTTTTCGACGAGCGACAATCACGTTTTGATTACAGTCGTAAAAACGTGGACATGGCTACACTGTCACTAAATAACGATTACCCATAGTCGACGTTGTATCCCTACGTTTTTGAATAAGTGGTGTCATTTTTATAAATATAATTGTCGTATTTAAGTGATCTACCTTCGTGATTGTTGACGTGAGATTAATGCCGAGAAATTAAGTCTAACCGTCAAACTAAGATGTTTTGCGTTGTGATTACAAAAAAGCGATCGCACTTACAACAGTTGCTCAAATTTGATTAACGATTAGACGTGAAAAAATAGATTATATGATTTATGACTTGAAATTAAAGCTGTAATTATACAAGTTGTTATTCTTTAATAATTTAATTGGTAATGTAAACCAGACAACACAAATGTCATGTGCACAACTAGCCTTAAACTACATTTGATGACAATTTAATTCAAAATCAAATCGTTTTTATTTCATACGACATTTTTTTCGACTATACGTTGTTGTTGATAAAATATAATTTGGTGCGTCTCACGGAAGACCTCGAGCTAACAGATCGTATCGTGTAACTACGCTTTATAAACTCGTTGTCCACGACCATATCCTATTGTTATGAGACATTTAATTTTCATGAATCTTCCCATGGATAAGCATGGGCTTTTATAAAGTTTTGTAATAATAAAGTAGACCTCACACTATGATAGCCTTCAACGATATTGTCCAAGTACAGATGATTTATTTCACAAGCAAATGTGAACTTTATGTTTAAGTTATAGGACCTGTTTTGCATACGCTTTGCTCTGATGTGTTTAATTAATGTGAAATACCATCAAGAGATTAATTAGTTCTGTCCTCTATACACTTTGCTGGCTATTAATTTAAAGTCGAATAATTCCTCTTACAAATTGAATGTTTGAGAACTCGTTTCTGTAGAGCAAGTATGTTTTTGACACTGCTTGAGCTTATTATACACATTCAATGCAGATTTATAACCATTTTCACGTAACTACGGACATCAATGGGTGCTAGACCATAACATTATTATGATACGTCTGATTTATAGTTCGTAATAGAAATAAATAGTTTCAACATTCCCTTATAATTTATCACCGTTTATCAGTTTAAAAATGAGACTACATAAAACTGAGGACATAACACAAGTTCGACTGCATTCGAGTTTATTAAAGTTAAAAAATTTAGAAGTAGTCGATGTGGGCAGCTATCAAAAATATTTATAAATATTCATATTTTATCGACATATTTTATCGATACTTATTAAAGACCAGCTACCACTCGCGTCGTGAGGTGAGAACGATGGCGCCCCCTGCTGAGTGCGTTCACAGACAGACGGGAACAGGCCGAACGGAATTCAAAATGAAGTTATGGCTTTACATTCCTTTTTTTCTTTCGTTTTAAACATTTTTATTTCATTTTAAATATAATCTTGGTAAAATTATGACCCTTTGTACTCACTTCAATTTATATAAACCGGTAAATACACCTTAAGTATCAATAATCTGAATCTAACCTAACCTTAACATAATGGTCTGAAAACGTATGTGATTATTTTTCTTGTAATGCCAGTGCTTTACAGTAGCTGTGTCACTCGTGTGAATTTTATTTTACAACAGTAAATAGTATACCTGCTACCATTAGCTCACGAGTTGGACAAATATCGAGTGTCAGTGTTTGTTGTGGCGGAGTAAATATCGACAACATAGTTTGCGTTATGCATCACTAGCCCATGTTTGACGAAGAACGCACGTGTAGTGATGTGCGCGGGTGCTAGCGTGTAAAGGGATGCCTCGTCCACTCGACAAACTTATGTCGATAAACACAAACGTGTTTACCTCGTTTAGACTAACTAAATATTTTCAATTGTTCATCAAACCAGTTATACGTGATATTTCCTAAAGCTACGCTTGCTTTGTTTCTTACCGAGATTTATTTAGTCTGACATTTTATGTTAAATGGGACTATTAATCTTACTTTTAAAAGTAAAAAGGAATATTTATTCAACAATTAAACTATTGTAATTATTTAACATAAATTCCTTATATATTTTCCATTAGAGTAACTTTAATTCATACATTATGCATGAACCACCCATATTGTTTCCAAAACTTAAATATATCCGTATCTTTTATGCAATAACTCAGATTAAAATTGTATTAAGTATTGTGTCACCCGCTGTAATAGATTTAATATTTAAATAGGAATCGTGCTCGCTTTAAACGTATTTAATCAATCATAAGTTACGATTAATTACTTAGATATACGAGTCCATCCGTCTGATTGTTGTAGGTAGGTTGTGCACCAGTTTATGTAAGTAAAGACATTTGTAACATAATGAGGCTCATTGTCCAGTTCTCGGTAATCAAAAGTTCAAGGTTGTATGATGAGATGCTTATTAATTAGTTTCGTGTGGAAATAACCGGCTGCTTAATCCGGAATAAGCACTTTAGAGATAACAATGACGTGACTTGAAACTTAGTGCGATATTATGCGTACACAGAGCTCACCGAGCAACTGATTCGGCCTTTTTATTGCCACGAAATGGAAGTGGAACCACTTCATTTATAAAAAGGATAAAACACCGTTTTTCCTGATACACCTTTATTTGAATTCGACAATAAATCTTTATACGGATCTAAGAACTCGTCAAAAAAGTCTAGTCGTATGCAGGGAATGTCTTTTGACGTTGACGTGTTAAGGTTAAAATTAATGAAGATTTTATTACAAAAGAAATGTATTCTACCCACGCTGTCTTCGCCCAATAACTATGAGCTAACCTCATTCCGCAACATAAACATAATTCAATCAACACCGAATGATTTATAAATTAATTCTGTAAAATTTAAATATCAGTGTCTGTAAAACTATTCCATAATTTAACCAATCATAATTATCGAGTCAATCTTCTCGATTATTATGGCTGTTCGGTAGATATACGAGTGATATATAATGTAGTAGAAAATTAATTAAAAGTAGTTTCGATTGAAATCACAGTTACAACATCGTTTAAGAAGGCAGAATGTGCTAAGTAACGGTGAGAGATGGTCGTGTACTACCGGTTTTACCCGTGAGCCGCGCTGCTCATTACCGCTCATAACGCTTACTTGTTGGCTTTTGTTGAAAATCATCCAACTTTGCCTCTTTTGATTACATAGAAATCTACCCTTTGTATTTACTCATTTATTTGTATGGTTAATTTTTATAGTAGCCATTGTGCGAAGTCATTCCAATCTACTATATACATGTATCTAAATGCAAAATCTTTACAATTATTTTTGGGTGATAGCTATCCATTACCATTTTTGGTGAGGATTAGTTTTAATCAAATATAATTTTTCTATCACCTTATTATTACATCTCGTTCGACAAGTTTATGTCTTTAAGTTGGGATCAGAATCGTAAAAATGTACGTGGGCGCTGAGATTATGTCAATTGTTGTACTGATAATTTCAACGAGCCCACCTACTTTATAAACATTTTCTAATCTAACGGCCATCGTAAAATCATTAATTTACTGGCAATTTATGACGACTTAATAATAAAAATTATTACTTACGACTTTAAATGACTACTTATTAATTAACAGTTTAAATTTAAAAATAAATCATTTTTTTGCAACTGAATTAAACACTTTCTAACTGGTATGAAATATCTATTTAATTAAAAAAAAACATAAGCATACTTACGAAATGTCTCAATTACGAAAATTTTCGTACTGGTTTAATATTTCCAATACGAACGAGAAGGCTTGCAGATAAATGACAAATAGATACACGAGTCACAAAGCCGATCACGTCATACACTTTGATTTCCACTCGCGTTTAGGCATTGACCAACGTCCATTCATATTCAACTATTAATCCATTCATAAAGATTTGAACATGTGGCCATTCTCAAGGTTAGATCGTGTATCTGTACCAATACACGAATACCATCCTTTGGTTCTTGCTACCAGTTTTACGTCCAAAACTTTATCCTCGTGTGATGCTAACTTGTGAGCACCTTTTTTGCAATAAACCAAATAATCCAAATGAATTGACTTTTAAACTGAAGTTTAGTTTAATCATCTAGTTGCCCAATATTATTTAATCACAAATAGAAACAAACACCAGAGTTAATAAGCCTCATTATATTTGTCCTTTGTTACATATAGGTATTTGCGTTGAATACCCAGCCAAATGATTTGTCATAACTCAGTCCGAGACCGGCCTTGATTACATTAAGGATATGATTCACTGTGGCGAAACAGCTAATAGGATTATTAAGTTAAATGTTCTTAGAGATTTTGTATGTAAAGTATGGGCATGGTTCATATAAAAAAAGGTTATGAATGATGAATCTTATCCTGATAACAATCTCGGTTTTAAGATCGGTTTGGCCACACACATCTTCACACGTAATGATTCCATACGAATTGCCAATTGACTTTTGCCACTAAACACTTAAGACTCATACGTAAAACTTACGTAACAACCGAATATCTCTTAATGTGAAGAAGCAAATTAGTGTTATGTGAGTGACTTATCAATTATTATATGTGCAATATTTGGGATAAAACTCTGTCAGACGGGAGGGTAACCAAAATCACTAATAGAAACGCTAAAAGCTCTATCACCAACTTTGAAAGCCATACTTCCATATGAATACCTTTAATATTATAAATTCAAAAATAACTGTCTGAATGTGTGAACATGAAACAAATAACCTAAGAAAAAGAAGGCTAACAATCACTATTACTGTAAGTCAGTATTTGAGTTGCAAGTCAGTTGTAGAGATAAATATGAAGACTGAATATTCATAATTACTATAAATACACTCATTACTACCTCTCGTTAAAAGATAATACTAAGTTAATTTTGAAGATCCAAGCAAAATTTCTTCTCTTTTAATATTGCCATTCTCTTGATCTTATTTACAAAATAAAAAACAACGTTTATAAAATCGATATTTGAGCAAAAGAAGAACGACTGTTTAGTAAACTAACCCTACTACTACGTGAAGTACCACATTAGATTGGCATACCAACACCAGTACAGCGATCAATTTGTCATTATTTTCGTAAATCGATAAAGACAAGTCGTTAACCTATTAAAGAGAGGTGTGTGTGGCCAGCCATAACCATGTCCACGTGTGTTCTGAATAATTGGTCACCAGTGCACACTGGCCAGTTAAGCTGAATCACGATTACTTACGTAATGTGAATTAAGCTGTTTACATAAAAACTGGGCTTGTAACATTATTCTGTTCTTCGGTTTAAAGTTTTAATTTTAAAGTTAGATTAATCAGTACAACACTTTAATTGAATTGAAATTAATCGTTTTAACTAAATAATAATCTTTCTCAACTGGTTTTTTTACGTCTTGGATTAGGTAATACAATATGAATAACAATTATGAATTGATACTAAAAACGATTTGATTAATTAAATCAATAATTTAAATTACTCGCGTAATTAAACAGTATAAAATAAATCAAAAAATATAGTCATTTATGACGTGTATGCGAATTAAAATCCGGTAGCAGTACGAGTTGGCCGTTCATCGATTTAAACATTAAATTCGACCGACGGAAGTATCACGCAGCGATAAATTATTTACGACCTTTATAAACACTTAAAATACCAAAAACCATTTCCATTCATAAGACTAACCGAAACGAAGCTCGGACGCACGAGCGGCCGCGACTCGCGACCGATCCCAATAAAACCTGTTTAGATTTTGATAATTTTACAAACGATCGATGCATGGAGCGTCCAACACCAGTCTCTAAACTATCATATATTACGGCTTTAACACAAATTACATAAGTTTAATGCCACAACAGACCGAGCGTGGGTGACTTAATGTTAAAATGTGTCATAAGTAATTATACGATCTAGGGAATTTTAATGTCCTCCAAATGTCGTCTTCTTTATTACAATAGGAGCCCCACTGAACTGGATCTATTGTGTCGTATTATGTTCGATCCGAATATCATAAGAATATTATCTACCAAAAAAGTATTTTCTAACAAAATTGTTGTAATAAAATAAAACTTTGAGGATTATAATGCGGATAAATGCCGTGGTTTGGTGCCCTCGAGTTGACAATTAGTGATGTGACGATACGCATCACGGCGTCATCGCGGCCCACGGTATTTGCTGTTGTCCATTCACTTTGCATCGTTACCCAGATTTCTACATCTTCTTTTATGTCTATCCAAATTTGTAGCAATGTCGTCGCAGTATGTGGCGTAAATAATTTATTTTACGTCTCCCGTTGTTCATTAGGGGCACATTGTCTCACATTCGAACACATTTTAACAGCGCTACCTTCCAAATTTTATTACGACAATTTGCTGTAATTATCCTAACGATATGAATTAGGCGTCTCCGGTAGAATAATTCTGTATTCTTGATTCATTGTAATCAAAATACATATATCTACTAAATAAGATTTTTATTACGTCAGAAGCACGAGACTCATCTAAATTAACGAGTATTTGTAGTCCTTGGATATAAAGAAGTGCTAAAATGGACATCACAATTACTTCTCACAAGCACCATTAGTGTTCGCTTATGTAACAACAATATCTACAAGTGATCCGCTAATCATCAGTCTCTTTGATCTTTAAGAATGTTAAGTCTTCAAATTCATAACACAAACAATGTGTCGACTAAGATTTGTTATTGCTGCACAGCAAATCAATTGAACAAACTGCTTTCGGATACTAATAGAAAGAAAACGATCCATGTGTTGCGTCAGCAGCCCGATTAATTAAACTCCTTTCGACCGAGTGTGCGTTATTCCATTTAAGTCTTGGTGCACCAATACATACCTACTTTAATTAGTAGTTTTCCATTTATCGAACACCTGGTAAAAGCTATTTGACTTATTGGTTGACTGTCGCCCTATCTGTCGCATGTAAACTGATTTAAACCCTATGCTTTAGAAATAAGTTTCAAATTGGCATCGTCTTAATAGATTTTATGTGAGACAAGGCTTTCAGGGCGATCTTATTGGTCGGATGCGTGCTAATGCTAAGATCACGCGTACTACAATTTTCAAATAGTTGTATCTATAATTTAATGGTCTTTACGTAGTTGCAGAGATGTAAATTGGCTTTGATTATTTGTCTTTGAATATTCATGCTAATTTATTTTTTAGGTTTAACGGTTTCATCATGTTGTTTAAATATCACGAATATTGTTAGAGATTCGTAAAGTAGATATTAGGTTATTAAATTTGAGTGATCTCAAGGCTCTAAAAAACAATTTCAAACATCAATTTTTATTTCTTGCTATAGAAATGACTGAGCTTTAAATATGACAGTTTATAATATGTCAGGAAGATGAAGTTAAAAATGAGTATCCATCCGCTATTAAAACCGTTGTTTGGTCTCAAAGGGCCGAGTCCATTGAATTCAGCAGAATACGTGTCCAGGAGACAAATGTGAGAAATCATCCTTCATATTTGACGTGGCAATGCTCCGACATAATGTCATCCATTTAGCGATACCAAATACTATTATAGTTGAAGTTATAATAAATCTAGAATACAATCAATCACAACATCACAGGCTATTGTCATTCCAAATACAAGTGGCGACCGCACTTACAATTACCAACTTTCTACATATTTAAACGAAATTTTAGTTAGTCGATGAATAGTTTTGCAAACAAGTAGATGTGTCCTCGTCGCTGTAACGTCCTAATTTTCTCCAAACCGTTTTTGGTGTCAAGCTAATGTTGATAATTAAATGAGAAGAAAAAGGCGAGTCAACACTTAATAAGTGTTACACGAAAAGACAACTTTTTGTCGCAACACATCAGACAATTAGCATTAGAAACGTGTTAATGATACAAATTTGAGATTTGACCACTGACGCAAACTTCGTACTTAAGTAATAAGCAAACAGAGTAAATTAATAATTGACAGACCTTTGGCGAACACAACAATCTTGTACCTATAAATTAAAAAATCAATATGTTTTTGTGGAAAACAGAAAAAGCATTACACAAAGAGTCGTCATTGGACCAAGAAAATAAACAATGAGTGGTCACGCTTGTCATTGTTGCAACAGCCATCAATAAGCTCGATACACATTGAAAATGTAAGGTATTCGGTAACGGTAAAACTAATTATAGTTTTGGTAACGAATCGAACCACTCACGACATGGCCACTTACTTAGTGGACGATGGAAATGACGCAAAAAAATAAATCGTGAGTTCAACACATTCAAAATCTTAGAAAATAAATGTAAAAAGAAACTATAACGCAAACTAGTGTCAAACACTGCGTTCATAAACTACCTACTAAAGTTTTTGAAGCATTATTAACCATTGATATCGAAATGATTTTAGTTTTTGATCGTCCCATCACTATTTGTAACACTGTAATAAGATTATATTTACACTAGCTTTCTCCCGCGGCTCTGCCCGCGTGAATCTGATTACTTATTGCAGTAAAAAGTAGCGTATGTTTATTCTGTATTACTGTAAAGTAATATTACTGTAAAGTTTCATTCAAATCCGTTCAGTAGTTTTTGCGTGAAAGAGCAACATACATACATACTAACTAATTTTCGCGTTTCTAATATTACTAAGGATCATAAAGATTATAAAAATGAACACAATAATAAAAATTAAATTATAAATCTAGTAATGTTTATATTGTGTTTTTGATCAAAACACAATATAAACATTACTAGATTTATAATAATAATTGGTAGCCTTACTCGTTATTATACATATTATTTAAAGTGATAAAAAATACCACGGTTGGTAGAAATTTGGCAATAAAATACAATTTAATAATAGATAGATTGACCAACTAATTTACTTAATATTTATTAACATAAAAAATATAGTTTTGGCAAGAAATGTCCCATAGTGTTGGGTGACAGTCGATATAATAGCGCCTGTTACGACATGCGGCGTGACTATTGACGCAGGGCTGTACCTACTTATCGACAAAAAGTGATCTCATTTAGTTTCACCGATATCAACAAAACGTGAAAGGTAATTTCATAGTGCATTTTCTGTTTACCACGCCTATGGGCACTTTGCCCTTTCCACTTTCATTGTTTTTTATCGATGTTTTAAATTAAGTATTGCTGTTGAGTTTTTACCAATTTATTTTATGTCATTCTAGTAGTTCGTTGTCCGATATTTTTTGTTTATTGGCGTTTCTTATTGTAGTCACGACGCTAATAAGTTTGGTCTCGATGTTTCTATAAAACCATAAACGACAAATTTAACAATAACTCTAAAATTATTGAGTATAAAAAACTCACAACACAAAAGGTAAAATCCATTTCCCTCCATGATTATTTAGCATTAGGCAGATGTTACATTGAACATAATCGCAACATTATGAAATTTTCGCAATTAGTTCCAAATGCGGTAAACTCCACACATGTGACATTATCACTATTTTGTCTTATTGTTAGGCTTAAATATGAACCCACACAATTTTGGGAATTTGTTATAATCCGCACCGACTCTATTGTTATACATTGTTGCCGCGAATGCAGGGCTGAATTACGGAGGGGTATCGCGCAGGGGTCGTTGATGAATATAATAATTTAAGAATCTATTAAAATGGTGATCGATCTTAAATATTATTAGTAAACATTATTACACTGCATGGTTTGTCTGGGTAACTTCACGATGCGTCCGCGTATTGCACGTGCATCAATGCAGTCATTTAAAAAGCAAGGTGAACGACGCAGTATCATATGGTGCAGGTGGAAACGCTCGAGGCGAAGAGTGCGATGGGAGTCGCTCAAACCGTCGCGCCGCGTCGTGCCGAACCGGAGCGGGTTATTAATAATCTGCATTCACGGGTCGCACGAGCGCAGCCAGCGACTGCCCGCGACGACATTCCATGCCATTGTACCAGCCCGCTCCGCCCGCGACACTTTTGTCTATTCACACCGATAAATCACCGCCCGCGGTCACAATGCGAGCATTATTTACCTCTAACGACGACCTCTTCGCGCTACATCGATTAATTAGTACACACTACAGATAAGATAGCTGGGAAAGCGATCGCTTTCAATTTCCTCTCGAGGGGCACTCGGCGTAAAGTGCGCGTTAAGTGCGGACAATCGGAGATAAAACGTGCGAGACGAGACTCCCTTAATCCGGTGATCGAAGATTGCGAGAAAACGTTTTGTCGTGGGGTTGTCCGCTCAGTCGATCCCATTGTCTGGCGCGTCTAATTTGATTGCCTACACGCCGCACGCGTTAACGTGGGCGACCGGCCGCTGCGTGGACCCCTAATTAAACCGATGAGATGCTAATGGGAGTCATTCATCGCGAGGTCAGATCGCTTCTCAGACGCACCAACACGGCTTTTATGGCACATCTACATAAACATGCATTTTAACCACTTCTATTTCCATAGAATTCATAAACTGCATCTGTTGACATATTTAGAAGTTCAATACCGCGAGGTCAAATAAACGCAATGTTTTCCCGTTTTATTGAATTAACCGTTCTCAGAGGCGGACAGTGCCTGCCACACGCAATGGAAACTGGCCCAGACGCAATGTCATACCACTCGTACACATCGAGTATTTTAAATTGATTGTAATGTGTATGAGTTCTGAACAAGTGTGATTTGAGTTCGGAGCGCCTTCTGACTGTAGTTACGTGTTTACATGGTCATTCATCTTTGACCTCACAACGAGACCGTGTCTCTGTCTCATATATTTTCCTTTAAAGACACGGCGTATTAACAACATTATAAAGGTATTAGCGAGAATCGCTCGAGGCTTAGCACCTATCTATAGCATCGGCCGGGTTAATATGCTTATTAAATTATATCGCAAGCAAAAACCGTGTTTAGCTTTAGGGAGTAATTAACGGAATGAGTCTTATCGTTAACTCTAATCACTGCTTGTAATTACTGGGTAAGTTTAGACCACACTCGCATGCGTCCTTTTGCTGTCCCTTGATTCACTAACCATTTTTTTTGTCACAATTCACGTTTATGAGCAAACACCGTGTAGAATTAGGTAACGTTCTTTAACCTCCATCTAGATAGATAGAATTGGCTATGAATAAACAATACTAGTTCTATTGTAAGCTTACGGCATTGTTACTGTTGAATGGTAATTGGTATTAGGGTCAATTTTATTGATTAGCGAACAAAAATTTGTGAACAAGCCATGGGACCGGCGACCACCGCCCGCATCGGTAACGAGCCAGCTTTGCATATCAATACCTATTTTAATATCGACATGCACCATTTCATCTAATTGCACTTCCTCCATATAGATCGACAGATAATAATTCCTCATTTTATTCAGAGGTCGCTACTAAGGAACTGTTAAATATTTATAATCTCGCCAACAGGTTACATGTCAATTAATGTTACGCTGAGAAATAATTGAAGCAAAAACGTTTTCAATTATGAAACTAAAAGGTACTAACTTAAGCCTTCTACTTATATATTATTACCTATATTAGTTCAAACAATTGGTACGGACTGACGCCGGTACGTGGAAAAGCTTATGTTTTGTCCACTCTTGTCAAAGAGCTAAGCTAACCAAATTTCCATATCGAATTTGTGGGTGCCGTAATTAGAAATCTGATAAAAACATATCAACCTGGTTTCCATGGTTCCAGTAATTAATAATCCCCGCGGAACGTGACCAAACATGGATTTCTATAGGCTAGGTCAGAAACTAATTCCTAACTTGGGTGATATCAACCTAGATTGAATTCAATCGATAACGTTCAATCGATGTATCATCGATTATATAGTGTTGGCCTGATAAGGATTAAGTAATTGTACATGAAATAAATTATAGCCTGCAACGTAGTGACTCTCGAAGTCAGAGAGTTGCACATTTGTTCCCCCGGTCCAATGTATACACCCGCCGCGGTAGGAATCTGTTCAAAAGTGTTAAATCGGTTAATATAATGATGATCGATGCAGTCCCGACCAAACAGCCCGCAGCGGGGGTGTTTTACCCCACTATACAAATAAAATATTTTTATTATTAACTAGTTTGTCGTCCTTATTATACCCACAAAAATACCCATCGATCTGTCTCCGTTACACAGTTTCATCGAAATCATATTTCTGTTTTGTCATTATGGTATCACGTTTAGAGTTCCTCTCTTTTGTTCAGAATTTCGATTCGACGGTTTCTTGTTTCCAATACAACACTGGTGCTTGTTTTTTTAATCAACCGCTACAAAGTAATGTGAAACCTTTCCGAATGGAGTTAAGTTGTTCAAGTTTCACCTTTAAATACCACATAACACACTTTTTACTATTTTAGAAGAATGAAAGTATTGAAACCTTCAGAAAAGTAATGTTTGTTTTTTCTATTACAGGTAATGTCATACGAGTTGGACTGCCATCTGTCGGCCAGTAGCAGAATTCGCGGTGTGTGTATAATTTTTTCACCGTGTCTACCGCGGTGCTACTTCCTATGAATGGAAGCCTGCCGATCGTTATAAAAAGGTGCAACCGTGTCAAAATGGTACAATATTGTTTATAACTTAAGACAGACGCGTATATGAGTTCTTTCATCATGACGAGCTTACCTGTGGGGGCTCACAAAAAACGCTGCAGGTAGCCCATTTGTTTGTTATTAATTCTCGCGTCGAATCTTATTTTTTTTCCCGTCGACCACTCTAATACTGTGAGAATATTAATTATAATTATAAACGGAGCTCGTCCCGTTCGTTATAAGGTGCTCTTGAACCAAGGTTTTGGTTTAAAAATTTAAATCTGGTCATTTATCATGCGACAATATCGGTCTTATCTTGATATTGTGCTATCAAAATTGATTGTTTTTTTCTCCGACTTATGGGTCTGAGGTACTGATTTAATGTTCTTTGATTCAAATAATTTTCCATAAATCATTATGTAACAGATAAAAAGTTCTGTGCTACGAATATGCTGGTTGGAAAAACTGTAAGAAGTTAGAATCTATTTCCCTTAATTATTTCTTTTTCTCAAAATTAATTATTTTTTAAACGATTACTTCAATAACTTGAGTTTTAACACAATTGTATTAGTTAGGTAGCGCTTGTTTTATAATATATAAAAAAAATCTTAATTCATTAACATTACTACTTCACTTGCATTTAGACCGTTCCTCTATTATAATGTGACAGATGCCATGCCATAAATATTGTTTCATAAAGTAGTAACCCCTAAACGATACTCTTTTTTTAAATAAAAATATTATGTTGATCATATGAGACACCATAATGCTCAACATATTATTTTCACTGGCCACCTACCCACTCGTCTGGCCAGCGTGATATTGTAGACCAAAACCTCCTTTCTAATAAGACGCTTAAGTATAGCAGTGGGAGCAACAGGCTGTTGATGTGATAAATTTTTTTCTTGATATAAAAACTTTTTGTAAAGTAGGTTTCTTACATTTCCAAAGACATAATCACAAGTGTCAGATCCGTTGTCTTATCAATAAAAGGTACAACAAATTCTTAGCAATTACAAATGACACTGTAACTACTAGTTTTTCTTCATATAAAACCATGTCACCCCCACTTTGCTACCAATAATAGCGTTCTTATAAAGAGATAGCATTGAATAAGAGGTTACGGTAAGTGCGCCGACGACGCGTCGTCAAGCAAATTATTATCAGGAAACACCCGCATACGCTTTCTGCACACACTAAGAGACTTTTAAAATCATACTTAATGCTTGCCGACAAGTGCGACAATAACAGTGAAATATAACACAGACGATAATGTATTTTATTGAGTATACTAATAAGTGATGATTTCGTTCAAAATAAGTTTAAATGTTTATTTTTGCTTTCATGATTTAATTAATCAAATGAACTAAGCACAGGTTACTTCATACTTATTCTTATGTTCGAAAAAAATATGTCGTAGTAAATTCTATAAATTAAACAGTAATGAGGATATAGTTATACAAATAATTTAATTTACAATTTAAATATTTATATGATTTTTAATCATAAGCAGTGTAGATATCAGTTTGCGACATGCAAATGTCTGTGTAATAAAAATAATAACCATGTTTTAATTTTGATATAAATATTAATTAATAGCAATATGTTAATTTATTCAACTAAATACAATTTCTAAGCAAAGCATTATACGTTTTTTAATTACTGACGCGATATTCCGCCTCGTGGTGTAGGTAATAGCATTCCGAGGCACCGAAAAAAATATTAAAATACGTGCATTGATTTATTTATATACAATTTAAATGTGTTTATCAGTAATACATATTTATTAAATTAATAAATTTATCACGGAGAAATAATGCCGTAAACATTAACATATTAATGTACAAATTATATGCAAATACACGCCGTAAATCGTGGATACAGATAGGTATATCTATAAAGATAAAAATAATATATATTTATTTAAATTTAAAGGACATTGGGAGTGCTAAGCTTATTAATATATATATAGGTTTTATGTGGGTATTGAGTGATCATAGACATTAAACATTTTAGGCATTATTTCACTACTTAAAAATACATTATAAAGTGCTTTCACAAATTAAAACACTCATATTATCCTTCTTTTTTTCGTGGCCATAGGATAGGTTTGTACATTCTTTATTTCTCGTGGAGAATATTAAAATACCAATAAAAGGACTACTACATTTATTACCCTACAAAATAAGTAGTTGATAGTTACCTACTACGCTACGTCCACCGTGGGTTAATTTAAAATTGAAATTCTAACACACATTACAACATATTAATTTTATAACCACGATAGTGTTAAAGCTAAAAACCAATAAAAATGAAGGGTTAAATTTCGTAGTGATCTTCTTGGAATGAAATTGATCTTTTTATAGTAAAATGTCATGTAATTTTACTAAAACATATTGCGTCAGAGAGCAAATTGTATGGTAAATCGAAAATTGTATGTTGCATAAACTTTCATATTGCCTATCGAGGTACACGGAGCGAGCTAATGCATGGCCGTGCGACGATAGAGCCCACATGCGGTTGCGTTCACCACTCCTGGATTTTTATTGCCGCCATAAGTATAAATAAAATCGTATTTTTATACAGCACTGAACATAATGTTAACCGCTTACCTTGACTTCTCAAACAAAACGGCAGAACTACGACCTCAAAGTGCCAGTTTTAGTTCATGCAGATTCGTGGTCGTGACAAATTGAAATTAAAGAATCTTTTATAATCCTTGACATTCACTCTATTTTAAACAATATATTTTGTTTGAAAGTGTACCCAATCACCGTATTAGGCGGTTCAGCCGTCAACAGTGTATGCTTACGAGGTGTGGTAAGAGGTCACCATTAGCTTCTTCGCTAATATATCACGATTCGAACATTACGCGTCTTTCGCCCCCCGTTTAGACGCGAATTGTCTGAGGAAAGCACCCATTGTGACCAGTGAAATTTATTTTCTTCGCCTCGTGGGAATGAAGCAATTATCTTCGGCCATTAGATTGAGATATCGAATCGAATTTAGTGCTCTTTGTCAAGATAAGCCTCATCGAACGAAAAATCGTCTTACTTAATATATCAATATATGTCCTATATGTAGTCAACAGAATTATGGTTTCAAAAAAAAACTAACTACTTAATCTAACTCCTAATATATGCAAGGACATATGTTAATAAAAACGATGCTGACTTGACTTACAGACGTCACATAATAACATATCTTCATACTTTCTATGATCTGGGAATCCATGGAAAACACTTGGAGCCAAGTAAAATAAATAAAAGATGGCGGGAAGCTCGCGATACTTCTCAAATTGAATATTAGATTGAAATTACGCGCTCGGGCGGCTCTCTCCCGTCTTTTGTTACGCGAATGATACATAAAGCGCGCGCGCATACAAACACAGCAATAAGAATTTTAAATTAGCATTCTTTTTGTGTTCCATGCCACCCTTACTCTACCCGCACACCCCACCGTCTTAATAATATGGAGAAATTGAGTTGTTATACACCCTTTTCGGAGGAGGCGCGGGTGCAACGGCACACCTCGCGGAGAAGCCTTTTTGTAATTGAATTTAGATATTCTTTCCCCGGATATAACGACAGGGAGGTCGGGCCGCTAGTTCCGCGAATAGAATACATGTAAATGTGGCGATATGAAATTCTTGCGCCAGGAAGCGGTGAAGGCGTGGGTTATTATTCCATACCTTTTATGACTTTTTTGTAATGTGATTTCTTTCGAGATGTAATAAAGAATTCTATGTATAATTATATAAAATATTTATGTGATACATTGTATAGCCAAAATAGATTCTATTAATTTGATCAGTCTTCCGAGAAGCAACGTTAGTATGATACTGGTATGTAATTACTGAAGGCTATTAACATCGGCCGTGTACAAACATGGCGGCTGATTGTGGGTTTCGTTTTAATTGCGCACACGCATCGCGATACCGAGTTAGAGGTCTCAGTGATTCCAACTAGGTATCGGTGGATCGTGAGAACTACCATCAATTATTGATTTTGGGGCGATGCTAAAATTAAAACCGGCAGTACCGATTAAACAAACATATCGTTAAGTTGTAATTATAATTACCGTAAATATGTTATTTGGCATACATACCTATACGCCATAATGGAATTATGATCTATAAATAATTTTGACACGCAATTTCTAAAAGAGTAAAATCTACGGTTATTATATTCAGTAATTTAATCATTATCTCAAAATGTGACAACCAGTGAATTTACTAAATAATTATCTATTCAAATTCGGCCTGTCAACGATTTCGTGGTTCCCACAATTGTCGCTCTCACCCCGTTCCCATCCTAAAACGACATTAAATAATAGTTAAAGCAAACTAATTTAACAGTGGCTAGTGGCTATAAAGAATGCCCTCTCTCCTCTCTCGAGTAATTTTCGAATGTGCTATTACAAAATCTTCACATTACGCTGCGCAACCATATCTTCATTAGCCCGTGGTGACACTGATAGCGAATCTCTCCTGTACTTACCTACTTTATTTTATTTTTAAAAAATTTGAAAACACCCAATCTCCAAAACAAATATTTGCGAATTATACAAACATTTGGTCCGAACCGGGAATAGAACTGGAAACCTTAAGCACAGCAGTCGCATACACAATCACTGCGCCACCAAGGCAGTCGAAATACTCCATACATTCTGTGTTACACAAAGTGAGAGTTTTGGAGCAAAAAGATTTAGATAGTTTATAAAGTGATCAATGTATTTTGACCGCAGGCCGGTAGATCTAGAATACTTACCTAATTGTTTTAATGTTACAATTTTGGATGACAAGTTATTATTAACGACCTATCCATTTCTAACTAGAGAAACTGTAACTATTCATGTATTATAATTTTCTTTATTTATCTGAATGAACAAAATTATCCAACTCAATTTCCCTTGTTTATATTAACCACAAAAAATCTAACAACCATTCAAATTAATGTTAATGACACATTTCTCGAGAACGTTATGTTCGCGTCACGCTCATCCACAGATTAAAACTAATTTGAGGTCCCCAAAATTATAGACATTTGATGCGGCGGATGTTGTCGCGGCGCGTCATGGCGGCAGTGCGGCAGTGGCTACGGCGCCAGCGCACCAAAACCGCACGTCATTGTTTTTTGTGAAGAGGCCTCGAGCACCTTCGGTATCGAGCCTCACCGCTAATTAATTATTTCACATGTATCGATCATTAATTACGAACGACGATACCGTCCACTCGTTATCTACACAATGACGGCCTGCAATTTGTCCATCGTAGTGATCTCACAAATCACAAGCAACCACAAAAAACAAGTAATGATTTAAGATTTTAACACGAGGTATTATGCCGCGTAGGCATTAATAGCAGAAAGCATCGGGATCGAATCAATCTTAATCTCGTACAAAACGTAATCCAGATTTATTTATGACGGAGCTGAGCGCGTGTGCTATTATGCTCGTCTGCGGCAATTTGCCTCGGAAATTGTCTTAATCGGCCGCTCAAGGGACTATTTATGTATAATTATTTCCAAATTCGACGCTGTGTTTGATGCCTTTCCGCTCTCTTTGAGTTAGTTGGACAAAAAAGTCATCTGTTGCAATAATTAAGCCATGGAAAAAATAGAAATAAGTATCGAAGGGTCCGCAATAATTACAGGCGCAAATTGACGGTTCCTAAGAGCCATCGGTCGAACGGCGCCTGCCTGGTTACCTGCAATGCACACGCGATGCTTGCCACTATCAAAACACTACACACCCAAACACAAAAGCTAAATATCAACATTAGTTCATTCACAAAAACCAGTCACTTCTGCTTAGAATTGATAAAGCTAATACAATTTTTGAACAATATACTATTTATCCAATGATTTAACTAGATATTCAACGATAATTTTGACTATCGACAATGTTGAATGAAAATCTCGATAAAACTCACAAGCCTTTGAGTGGAGGCGATCAAAAGGTTCGCCTGTACAATGATGAAAGCCGGCGAGCGCTTGACACAATTAGCTTCGAAGCAAATAAATCATAAAATCATCGTCTTTATGATCTGATCTTCTTTCAAATATCGCTTCAAGATTGTGAGTTTATTTTACGTATTTATCTTTTAAGATTTACATTGTTTGCCAGTAATTATTAAGATTGATTAATGAGAAAGTGTTATTCAAATTTCAAGTTTCACATTTCACAAGTGAGGGATGCTTTATAATTACATACGTACATACATACGTTGCTTGCGAATTTGCGTTGTCACTGTATTAGCGTGTGAAATTAGAGAGCGTTTTTAATTAAAGCTCTCTCTCCTTTATTTTATCATACATGTTAGTATGTTTTATTTATTTATTTATTTATTTATTACATACTTACAAAGATACTTATAAGTAACATCTTTTAAGACTATATTAAAATTGTACAAATTTAAGCGAATAAGCATCTGCAGTCGAACTAGGCGGAGCCTGTATTTCGACTATCAGCGCCAACTCCCCATATATTACATACCTATAGCTGTACACTTTAAATTTTTTTACATGAAATCAGGTCTAGAGTGTGTGAGAGTATTTTGTAGGTACAAGAGCTTATAACATTCTCTGTATATATAGAAAAAGTTTTCAATACTTAGCTAACACCTGTTTCACTACTTAAATATGCCTAGCAGTCTTAATATCCGTGAAGAATTCTGATTAATAAAATAAAGTTTGTATTTTATTTAATAAGAAACGAAAACTGGTTAATAATGAAAGTATTAGATTCTCATATTGTGGTACCATAATGAGACATATATTATGTTTAAGGATAATATTAACAATCTTACAAGACATTTCTTATTGGAATTCTTCTAAACGAAGAATTATTTGAGCAAAATCTTATCAGTTTTGCTCTTGTCTGTGCCTTGTCTTGTTCAACTATTATTGTAACGTCTTCAGTTCAGGTAAAAAGAGCCATTCAGAGTTCAGAACCATTACCATTAATGGAGGTTTTAAGTTAAAGCCTAACGCTGGACATTGTTGGACGCGATCCTTTCGTGTAGTTGGTTGGCTTACCTTTTCGTTCCCACGTCTAACGAGACTACCGCGATTACGTACAACATTTTACATACATTCCCTCCACTTATTATCAATGTATTAAGTAAATTGCTGCTTCAGAATCTGCTCAATTTTATTTCCATTAATAGCTTTTCGACATTAGTACCTGTAATGTGATCTCGGGTTCTCATTTAGTATCGCACCGATAATAGGTTAGACTTTCTTCTCGTGATACTAAAACTTCATTTATTGGTAAGAAAACATGCGCCTTCAGATAAAAGCTATAATGTTAGCCTATATAGATGTAAATAGGTATAAAGCATAGCAAAGTTCATTGTGTATATATACATAATAGTAAGAGAACGCTACGAATTTGTGTGAGAATTTTATTCAGTATTGATTAATTATTCAGTTCATGTTCACCGTGATAATATAATCCATGGAAGTCCATATATAAATGGTACGCAGGTTATTTTAGGTGAGTGTTGACAAGCTGGTGATACATGTAAATTATCTATTAACTTAATAGTGTCTTCAACGAAACATGTACATTATAATTTTAAGCTGCATACGTGAGGTATCAGGTGTTCATTTGGCTGATTTGAAAGTAAATGTCTAATTGGGAAATATTATTTTACTACTATTTACATTTACCTATTTAAATTTATTAAACAATGTAGTTATTTAGACTATATTTAATTGAGTTTGAAACTAAATCACTAAGTGAAAAGTTCTAATAAGAAAACACCACAAAGGCAAGTTTGTTTTTAACTAAAACAGATTGGATTGAATGTATGTCTATGATAGCAAATTTTAAATGAATCAAAATGTATTACTTGCTTCAAAGAAGTTGATTAATCCTGTTTAATATATAAAAGCATTATGACACACTAAGTTTCACCGGTGATACAATACCTCGTAATACCTCATATTTTCGGTGGCAAACTTCATCATTCTTATATCAGATATAATTTAATACATTATAATTCCCAGACTTAGTAGATGTTGTTTTATGTTCTTTCACGATGTTTTCGTGAAGAAAGCAGTTGTAGGGGTAATTATATTGCGGTGTTCTGTGGTTTCTTGGTGCGAGCAACCGGTGGTTTAATGAGGGACTCTGTAATAACCCACGATTATTCATATGGACCTAGTTTACTGATATTCTCTTGTTACTGAAGAGTCTGCCAGTTAATTATTTACTTTACAATTGAGCGTCAAAATTTTGTTAATCGTGTTTTTTTTTTATTCTTTTTTTTTCTTAACAGCGGCAATCGATCCATATCAGTCGGAAGTCCTCCGCTGCTGAACATAGACTTCCTCAAGGCTCTCTATAATAATCGGTGCAGTGTTGCCCATATTCAATTGTCTCCCTAAAACGGCCAATTAGAATGAATAGGTTTTTCTTATTTATTTGAAATAAAACCATAGCACAGCTCAAATTCTTATAAGATTTGTTGAGTTATTCCATACAATAACATCTTGTAAGAGTATTTTTTAAGAATACGAGTATGTAAACATTGAATTGCTTAAAAGCTCAAGTCAAAAAATATGAAAGTAATAAATTACGTGACTGTGAGTAAACAGTTTCAATAGTGATCAATCGATTGATGGTTATAATTTGATCATTCGAAATTCTTACTTAACGAATTAGAATGTGTACGAGTAATTAGAATGACAGACAGTTTTTTTTAAATCATTACCTATGTAAATATTTTTTTCTACAGATTGTGTGCAGAATTACAGAAAAATTTTTTCTTAGATTACTGGAAATTAATTGTCACTGTTGCTATACCTAATGCTAAAGAGAAAGTTCGTCAGGATACTTGTATTTTATTTGTAAAGTCTGTCGTAATATCTAGAAGTAGACCTAAAAGAATTGATTATGACGAAAAAGTAGTAGGTAAATATATGATGTCGAAACAAAATGAATTATCTTGGTCTATTCATTCTTGACTACCTCGATAGCACAGTAGTAGAGTATGTGTATGCTTGAGGCCTCAGATTCGATTCTCGAGTTGAACCGTATGTTTGTATGATCTGCAAATACATATTTGTTTCAGACTATGAGTGTTTTCTATGTATGATATATGTATGTTATTTACAAAAAATATGTATATTAAGTATTTATACCAATTGTCGGGTACACATAGTAAAAGGTTTGCATAGTTCGGGACTAGATGGCGCTGTAAGCCAGTAGTCTGAAATATTTTATTTAAAAAAACGCACTGCTTTATTGCTGTGCTTTATAAGTGTATGGTTCAGCTTAGACATAAAAGACACGTATCTAAAACAGTAAATAAAGAAAGACCGTCGATTATGATGATGAACAACTTTATTGAGCAGTGCAGTAATAAAGGAAACTCCTCGTCTGGCCAGTAATGAGGAGCGCGATTAAAAGAAACATTGTATTGACATCACAGAATACGTAACACCGACGTATCTAATGAATCTCTAATTAAAGCGTTCATGTTTTCATTCGCTGAGGCTCACAATATAATGAGGTACGAGTGGTCCGCAAATGTCACAGTTTCCAACTAGTAAATTGTAATTCGAAAGTGATACATGGATCACGAACTCTCATTCCGCGGATACGGTAATGAGTGTGTTGATTGACTTTTCATGCTATTGCCTCCACTAATTATAGGATTTAATGGTATCCTAGTATTATATCATTGTTCATTTCACCTCTCTTGATTCATTACTCTCTCCTCTCAAATGACTTTCTACTTAATCAAACATAGATTAGATAGGTACTCATGATGTCGATTTTATATTGAAATAATGGGCAATAGAAATAATAATGTTGTAGAATTCTGATGAATGTTAAGTGCGCATCTTCATTATGACGAACTCGATAACTATTGTTGAGGATTGATGCGGGCGATGTGGTGTAGCCGAGCGCTCGCGCAGAGACCGCTGTCGCCCGCGCCCATGCAACTGTATGGCAAATACGTACGTACTGAACAAATTGCGTCAGTGTCCACGCACACATGGCTCATTGTATCCGCCGTACTTTTCTCACGCTCACACACTCATGGCTACGTGTAATTTGCACTCGGACGTAGCGACGCAGTACGTATGTGTGCGTGTTTATCGGAAATTAGTTCTGCTGCAACCATCGGGGTATCGGTGGAAAATGACAACACCACTGATTGTAACGATGGGAATCTGCGCACGTGTGCCCACATTAAACATTTACTTCATTGAGTACCACTTTAAATTGTTGCAAAATACAAAGCATATTTGTGTTTCACCTTTGATTCAAGTTATCGATAAATAAATAATTAAACAACGATACATTCAAATGGATTGAATGCTTATGAAGGACTTAGGTACCTGACTATATAAACAAAGGCGATGTGATATTTTTTTAAATTAACATATAGAGGGAAT
Source organism: Phragmatobia fuliginosa (assembly GCA_932526445.1). Lineage (NCBI taxonomy): Eukaryota > Metazoa > Arthropoda > Insecta > Lepidoptera > Erebidae > Phragmatobia > Phragmatobia fuliginosa. The sequence goes on along the minus strand of OW052071.1, from coordinate 8,314,250 downwards.
ATTTGTTATTTATAGTAAATAGTCATAGAGTCTGGTGTAAGAGTGAAGAAGTGAGTAAATTATAAGCATTACAGACCATTCACCTCGACTATAATTACTGGCTCTTTGCATAATTTCCATACACATTAGCAGAGCGAAATGATCTACAAATTGCTATAGCTGAGAACTACCATCACGATAATTAACCGTAATTAGTATTTTTTACTTTGTCACTTAATAGTATGTGAATGTGTTATATTTTTATTTTCCGACCAGTAGGTATTAACATACCTAAACTCGATTACACTAATGCTCGTTTTCACTATCTCCTTACTAGGAGCCAACTAGTGTACGTATCCCCTAAATTTTAAAATTCATCTAAATACTTAGGCGTCCTCCTAAAGTTTGATGAAATCGAAAATTACTAAGGGTACCACTAAGGATTTTTTTTCATACCTACTTACATGTATATTAATTACTACGTAAAAACTAAAAGAACACATATAGAGGAAAATAGCAATAAAGTTAAAACTAACTAAACTAAAGTAAAAACTGTTTACAAACTAACAATAAAATTGACCTTTTCTTTTGTTTGCAACACATTTAAAAAAAAACTACCTGGCTTGGGTTACTCCTCCGTTAACTACTATAGTCACCAAAACCTTTCTCGGACGGGCTGTTTACAGCGCACATAGACACTTATTCACGCACACTACATCAACTCTGACCCTTTCAGCGAAGATTTAAAACACCCATATTTTGTAAAAATATGATTTGTTCGCACCCATCCAATGAAAGAAAAGGAGATTACCTACTATGAATGGTCCTAAGTTACAGTAATGCTCTTTTCAGCTATATATCAGCCTATCACAGCCCACTGCTAAACAAAGGCGTCTCTAATTGTACGCCCTGGCTCGATCCGATCCAATTAATAAATATAATACATTGAAATAGCTCTTATAAAGAACATTGTTTTTTAGTATTTGATTAAAAAAATAACAATATTTTACAGATCAATTGAATTTATCATCTGCAATCAAACTAGATAAAGCCCGTAATTCGATTGTAAGCACCAAACCTCTCTAATAATTTTATTGTAATAATCATTGCTTACAATTTTCTACTCGCTAGTTGTTCTTCACAAAATTCTCAAAAAAGTTGTAACTGTAGCCTGTACAAAGTGATTTTAAATAGATAGCTCCAATTCGAGCGTAAATCTTTCGTGCTCTATTTTTAACGATATTTGTTAGGTACCTATTTGTGGATTGTTAAATTTCATGTGTTACTTGCTTCATTTTTTAACAGTTTCCAAAATAAAAAAATAACCATCCATTTGGATTAGATACACCAAATTATGAAGTCTATATTTTAATTAATATTTTCATATTATGGCTTTCGATTCAATAAAAAGATTTGCTGGAATTATACAACTCTTTTGAACGACTCAAACTGATATAGTTTGAGTCGTTCAAAAGAGTTAGGACGCAACAGGTGCCAAACTGATTGGGGTGACATCCCCACAAGTCCAAACCAATGCGCGGTCTAGGATTACATATCTATGGCAATATATCCCATTCGTAGGTATAAAAGAACCTGAACTACCTGAAATTACATATATTTTTTTATATAAGCCTTCCAAAGTGACTCTGTTTGATGTAAAGCATTAATAGAAGCCAAAAGTGTAGTGGTCACGACACTCATTACAAATGCAGACAATACATACTGTGTTGTCATCATTGGTTATTACACTCATCTATATGAAATATGACAGCACGATGGCTAACATTCTAGAACATAGACTAGCTTGTGCTGTACCTGAGTGAAGTGGCCATATCATCTTTTCTCGAAAAAAATCAGTCTGTAAGGGAAATATTAGAATCGCATACACACAACAATCATCGGTCTTTACTAACACACACAAGACAATTTTAACAAAACATTCACAATTTCACACACACACACAAAAATAATTTGTGTTATAACCGCGTAATACATATGCCCATTTGAGCTTTGGTGTTTGTTGACAGAGGGGAACGCCTGCGTATTGTAAGGTACTCCTTACTGTGTTACTTTATGCACGAGGTTGGTCTTCTGTGAGAGGGTAGCACCGTTACTATCGAGCTGGCCTAAATCAGCGTTGCTCTACTACCTGGAGTTATTTACCACGTAACTAATACTACATAGTAAATGCATAAACGACTTGCTTAATATGCATATAAGATATCTTTAATTGAACATGTATTTCATTATCTAATAATCATAACAAATGTAACATTATAAATTAATTACGAAATACGTGGAATTAGTCAGCGATATTATTCAGTATCTTACCAATTAATCTGCTGACTAAGTGATTAATAAATTTTAATTGGAAATTACCTTTGAATCATGACAGTTATGATGAAGGCTAGACGTTAGGGTTGTAATATCCACCTGTCATAGTGAGTCAATAAGTTCAGGAGAATTCGCGAATTAAGAACTAATGTAATTATGCAAATAAACATATCAATTTAGCCTTAAAGAAACCCAACGTCCATTTAATAAAGGAATCACATCTCATACTCTCTCTCTCTGAAAGAAACAAGAAACCGTTAAAGGTATTTTATTAAAAGCTAACACGTATAATATTTGCACCTGGTCACACAAAATTATCATAAATATACACGTTTTAAGTACATCATAATCTAATACGTCCCATATAATATTTAAAACATTTAGTTAAAGTACAAGGCCACCTTTGATATGTTCGTTTAATGTCGTCTGAACAAATATTGACATTGTCAATTCTAGGAGTACATTCATATCAATTATCAAACGTACGTCTAAGGACCACACTTCAACGTTTCAGCGCAAATAAATCGTTAGGTATAAATTCATATAATTTATTTGATATCAAAGGTTTTTATAATATGATGTTTAGGATTATTAAAATACTTAAATGTTTTCCATTAGACAGTCACTTTGGTAGGCTTAAATTAAAAAAAAAATTTTTAAAGAGAGGCATCAACGTAAGCTGTAAATGAACAAAATTATTCATAAATATTTCTTATTAGTAGATATAAATCATTTGTTTTCTTTAATCATAGATAGCGTTTTGTAACTCTGTGGCAAAAAATAGTAAAGCATGCCATATAATAATCGGTGCACACTAAAATTTGTACGCTAGATACTAAAATACATTTTTAATAACTTTAATTTGCATATAATATTAACATTATCAGTGTGAACATCCGGAGTAAGTTTGGTGGGGTTCGATTATTTGCGGTAATGTGGTAACGCCTTATCACATCCTGGTTTAGTCATTAATTAGTCAGTAATGTTTGATTAGCAAATCTACCTATTGCGAAACTTATATCACAAATTAACTAAGTGTTATTATTGCTAGTCATTTCAAGAGGTTAAAACGTAAGCGATTCTAATACAGGAAAGAGATGTGGTAGTACGCGATAGCGTATTATACTTACAGCGATGTCATTAGCTCCTTGAGACTTAACAGCGCGATTCAAATTCAACTTAGCGCCATCTTGTGAAGATCCAGAAAAACAATAACACACTTAAACTTAAAAGTCATTTCTGGACATAAGCCTCTATTAACAAAGGGGTTCTGGCCTACTGTACCACGTTGACAGGAGAGTTGGTATACCTATGGTTTCTTTTAAATATTCCTTGTTTCAGTGATTTTCTGTGTAGTTTGTCTCTTAATTGCCTTTTACTACAGCCATGGAATGAAGAATCATGGTGACATTGTCTGCCTCGTTGGTCTAGTGGTTAGCGTATGCGGCTGCGGATCAAGAGGTCTCGGGTTCGATTCCCGGGTGGGACCAAATATTATTTGTGTGATTCACAAATATTTGTTTCGGAGTCTGGGTGTTTTCTATGTTTAATATGAATGTATTTACAAAAAAAAGTATATTTATGTCAGTTGTCTAGTACCCATAACACAAGCTCTGCTTAGCTTGGGACTAGATGATGTTGTGTGTCAGATGTCCAAAATATTTATTATTATTTATTCACAGTATTCTTAAGCCGTCATCACACGTATGCATTTCTAACAATGAGAAACTTGTTATTTACATTTTTACGGTGCTTATCAAATCAATCGATACGTAAAATAATTGTAACTGAATGTCTATTTCTACGTAGCTCAAAACTATTGTAGAGTTTTACTTTCACGAGAATAAGTTCCAGAGATTATCTAAAAAATAAATCATTTAAGTGTACATTCTTTGTGTGTCATGTGATATATTTTTCGTCGATAATGTCTTGCTGTCAACTAAGTAAATATATTATTTTATGCCTCGTTAGGTATTTGTAGGACAAGTATCTGATAACGATAGATAACAGAGAAGACGGCTTAATCTCATTTTTAACGAATTTTCATTCTAGATTATCAGTTGAATTTCTCGTCAATTTTTTTGTTGGAATAACTTTTATGTCAAGCCTGTAAGGGTTATTATTCCTTGATGATTTTTCTTCACACCAATGAATTTTAAATTCGTCGAGACCTAACTTGGTTGGTTGCTTAATTGTAATAGTGTCGGTTTGACATCGTTGACAGCCTGTCATACGGATAAATTGATCGTAGTTGTTTGCGCAAATGTCAGTTAGATAACGATTACTTACCATGTATTTTAATTTCACGTCAATATGTATATGTACATACGTGATGTCTATGGGAACTAATCGCTTATCTTTTATCGGAAAGAAGGTATTAATAATTTTGAAGAACCTACACTTCAACAAGTATTATACAAATTTATCAACTCCTAATTCCCGACAAATATTCCATGATAACTTGTGTTGGTATTTCCACCATTCATGTATCTACCTCTATAGAGTATTTCCACTTTGTATAAATGGGGCACCTACTAATCGAGTCTATATTTGAAAAACAACACTGAGTGACACAAACGATGACCCTACCTACTTCCGGTTCCGACCGACCGACACAAAATGTATTCAATAGTCACCTTCAGTAATGTGAAACTGGTCCGTGAGAAATACGTGGTTGATTGCTGATTATTGAATGCTGTGTAGTGTGGTTATAAATCCAAAACTTAAATACATTTCACATTATTAGTATCACATTTTGTTGAAGTAATCTAACATAAGTTGTTACTTGTTGCAGGAGAGCATGTGATGCCGGCCTTTGACGCCCGGCGCCATGCCCACGCCGCTGCAGCCCGGCGGCCCCGCTAGCGGCCCGCCTCCGGAGCGCAAGCGGCGCCGCAAGCGCGACGATCCGCAGAGTTCAGCTGCGCTAGAACCTGACGACGACGACGGCGACATGAGCCCCGAGGAAGAGCCGCGCAACGTGCCTGCGGCACCTGCGGCGCCAACTCCCGCACCATCATCAGCGCCCGCGCCTACCTCGCCTCCTGCTGCGCCTGACGCTGTTGATCTCACTTCGCATCGTGATTCTCCACCACTGTCTTCTGACGTTGAACGATTCGACGGCAAAATTGTCTACAACCCTGATGGTTCAGCCTACATTATTGAGGACCCAGAATTGTCAGAAGGTGAAACAAGCATACCCGACTTGTCGAAAATAGACCCCGGGTGCATCGTTGACAGCCGTGACAACAACGTGGTTGAGAGACAACTAGAATTCCCACAGATAGCAAGCGCGTTCTACGTTTCAAGAAACCCATCGTTGTACGGCGCCCTGTATGGCAGACTAGCAGCTGAGCGGGTGCGAGCGAGACCTGATGCACCTGTTATGCATAGTTATCGAGTTTTTAGTTTTCGTGGAGGCAAGGACGGACCCAGACCACTGTCTCCGCCTGTGGAGTGTCCTATCAGCGTACCAGTCAAACCGATTCTTATGTGTTTTATATGTAAACTGAGTTTTGGTTATGCGAAATCCTTTGTTGCACATGCCCAATCGGATCATAGCTTATCATTACTAGACTCTGAAAGAGACGCTTTGTCCAGAGAGAATGCTTCAGCAATCATTCAATGCGTTGGCAAAGATAAAGAACCACTAGTCTCATTTTTGGAACCTGTAGGTGCTGCACCTCCTCAGAGAGGATCGTCTTCAGGAAGCCCTTCTAATATGACAGAGTTACCGAGTCCTTCGGTAGACAAAAGACAAGACTTTATGACTTCTGATAGAGAAAACGAGTCAATGATGCTTAACGGCACCTGTGACGAAAGGAAACCTAGTCCAAACGCATGGAGACCTCCACGATCAATAGCTGAGTCACTAATGCCACAACATTCCTTGATATCTGTCGCTCATCCCCACACAATAAATGCGTCAGTACAACCTAGATCAAGTCCTAACTCCTCCCCACCGTTTCAAGCTACACCACCTGCCTTTTTGTCAGGTACTACAATAGGTGTTTGTCCTGATCATTTAGGAGGAAGACCTTCGGGTGCTGACTGCCCAAAATGTGAACTCATATTAAATTCAGGAAGATTAGGCGGGCCACTAGCAGGTATGCACAGCCGCAATTCCTGTAAAACATTGAAATGTCCTAAATGCAATTGGCATTACAAATACCAAGAAACTTTAGAAATACATATGAAAGAGAAACACCCAGAAGCTGAGACGAGCTGCATTTATTGCATAGCTGGACAACCGCATCCTCGACTGGCAAGAGGTGAAACCTATACCTGTGGTTACAAACCCTACAGGTGCGAGGTGTGCAATTATTCAACGACGACTAAAGGCAATCTTAGTATACATATGCAATCTGACAAGCATTTAAATAATATGCAAGAGCTTCAGAATGGCGGTAACCCTGGTGAAGGAAATTTACCTCCTGCGCCGCAACATACCCCTCCAGGCCCACACAAGCCACCGCTCCCCCACCATTCCCCCTTAGGTCAGAAACCAAAGCCTACCTTTCGCTGTGATGTTTGTAATTATGAAACAAATGTTGCGCGTAACTTACGAATACATATGACATCTGAGAAACATACACACAATATGCTTGTCTTACAACAAAATGTAAAACATATGCAGACGTTATCAGCTTTACATCACCGACAACAAAGTCACCAGCAGCTAGAGAGTTTGTTACACTTCCACGGAGGTGATGCACCACCACCCAACCCTGAAGCTGCCTTAGCTGATATGGCTTACAACCAAGCACTGATGATTCAACTGATGACAGGAGGTCCTGGTCCTTCTCCGCCTGAGTTAGGCGCCCATTTGGACGTTGGCTTAAATCCCGAAGCAATGGAGCCTCCACCTGAACCGGCAGATCCTGAACCAGAAAGAACGTTCCACTGTTGCATCTGCAATTGCTTCTCAACCGACTCTCTGGAAGCGCTAGGTCACCATCTAGCTCAAGACCGTACAAAAATAAGAGAGCAAGAAATACTAGCATTGGTTGCCGGTCACTACGTCTGCAAACTATGTACGTATAAGACAAATCTAAAAGCAAACTTCCAGCTTCACTGTAAAACTGACAAGCATCTACAGAGACTGCAGCATGTGAATCATGTTAAAGAAGGTGGACCAAGAAATGAATGGAAATTGAAATTCTGTGGTGGTGTCGGTACAGGAGGTGCGAGTGTTGGAGGAGTACAAGTACGATGTTGCGCTTGTGATTACTACACGAACTCAGCACATAAACTACAGCTTCATGCAGCTGGAGCGAGACATGAGGCAGCTGCACTATTACTAAGACATCTCCGTGAGTGTGCATCACGGATACCTCGCGAGCGACCCCGGGTGTACCGGTGCGCACTTTGTGGATTTGGAGCCCCTCACCGTTTGCCACTACTGCAACATGTTCGCTCCGTCAAACATTTGCAAATGGAACAAATCCATCAACTGCAAAGACGTTCAGAAGGCAAAGACCCTACGCCTGATGTAGCTGAGCTATTTCAAGTGATACCTCAACCGACTGAGCTTCCCAGTCCATATGATCAGCAGGAAAATGGTAAGTATTTACATTTAATAACTGTTTTTCCGACGAACCTCCACAACGTTAACTCGTATTAATATATATTTAAAGTATTTTAATTGTAATTTGTAGACGCTATTCAAATGAGTCATGAGTAATTTGCTGTTTTTTAACATATTGTTGGGTCGTGTTTGTCTTTTCATGTTCAGTAGAGTGTTAATAAGGAAATTGCTTATTGGCCAGCAACAATTTTCCAAGCGTGACTTGTCTATTGTTATTACACATTAACTTCCTCAAGGCGTTGTCTCCGCAAGTTACAATTTAATGATAATTAGTTAGTTACATAAAAGCGATCCCTACACTCCAAACATCCCACTTAACAATGTACAAGAATTCCAGTTAAAAATTGTGTTTGTCAGTGTCTTCACAATGACACAATAAAAATCTTTGACGATCGAAAACCAATTAGACGCGCGTGCGCATGTTACTTAGTTTTTCTACTTCGCGCTAGATGTCGCTCGTGACAACTTTTATTCAATCAGTAAACGAATGCGACACAACGAAATATAGGTATTATTATTTATTACTTCTGTGCTAAACACATTTCGTAACATTTTTATTCTATAAAGCGTAAAAATCCCATTAAAATTAATTCAACCAAAACCATTACCGGCGTTCGTATCGATAAAGTAATACTGAGTCGACTTATGAATGTGATTTCGAAACGTCACTATCGGTTTCCAATTTAAACCGATTCGTTCCTTAATCAATTCTGTTTTGCGTTTTTTCAAACTGAACTTCTTTCTGTAGATCGTGTCAACAAACATAACGATTTGTTTGATGTTAATTTGTGTTTATTGTGACTATGATATGAAGGCACATCACGCGCTTCGTATTCGCCAGTGAAGATTCATTATCGTTTATCGCGTGACCGTCACCCCGTGTTCAATCTGAGAGGCAATCTCCATTTTAAGCGATGAGCATTTAGCGGAGAATTCGTAATCACAATAATGAGATAATTACACACGAACAAAATTTAATTTAAAGCGCGCAACATTAGAACAGGTTTCTTTAATAACGTACGCCTTACACGGTGTCGCCACAGTCGGATGCAGTCATTGGTCGGAAGCGACTCCGCCCCGCGAGCGAGGGAGACGGAGCGAAGATTTGAATTGAGAACGCGAATTTTCCATAAGTACCGCACGCGGGACAATGACTCGCATTACGTATGTGGCGGTCTCGCATTAAGGATGATTGCCCCCTTGTGATGAGGCTGCTACATCATCACACAATGTCGCCGGTCGCATTGCCCCGCGTATGTTTATGACCACGGTGAAATACGATAAACTCCTAGAGAAATGTGGAGGCGAAAGAAATTCGCCTTATACCATTGTGTGCCTCATGTTTATGCTTATTACTTATTTTCACCTTATTGAGAAAGCTTTTAAACGATCGATTTTGATATGAATTTTGGTTACCGAATTGCTTGCGGTTCATTATAAAACACGGCGATGAACTAAATATGTTTGATTGCATTCATTCAAATTCACACGCACTTGAAGCACACACACACATGACAACGAAACGATTCTTTATCTCGTACAATATTATTTGTGTGGCCTTCTTTGAGACTGTCACTGTTTTACCCCTCAGCAACTGATTCATTAGTTACCGTCCCTATTATGAATGTGATTAAAACCAGATTGAGAACCGGTTTATAATTCAATTCGTTATACTCGACAAGCTCCCTGTCCAAATGATTTTATTTAGTTTACTGAACTACCATCAATAAAGATATTCAGTAAAGTCTCGAGACAAAAATACGACTACTGCAATTCATGTTTACACAAAAGAAGAACAACAGATATGTTAATAAAAGATTCATACATCAGGGCTTGTAAACTGCAAGGTACCCTAATAGCCAGTTACGACCACTTTAGAGTATTCAAAATCAAATTCACAAAAATTAAACTGGAATTTAAACTGGTACTGTCTACACCGTTGCTCAAAGACAGTTAAAAGTCCAGGCTCCCATTGTGTACTTACGTCACAATGTAAAAATTCTGACCTAAATCTCGCAAAACAAAACTGACACTGTACAATACTTATTTTACGACGCCATAACGATGTGGTGTTTCCTTAGAAAAGACCCTTTGTCCATTGACAAAAAGCTTGCGAGATCGCGTATATAGAGACAAGGTCCTTTTACCTGGTCATTGTTCTATGTTCGGGTTCCTACTGTAAGTCGACCTATTTTATATTATAAATAACTAGCTTACGTCCGCGTCTAGGTCGGTTATCGCGGTAAAAATTTAGCCTGTGTCCTTTCTGTAGCTTCAGATCATTTCGGAATTAAATTTCATTTAAATCCAACAGACGCGGCGGAGGATTTTGTTTTTTAATATGTAGTGATTACTTTCAATGGTCAGTCAGTTGCAATAAGGGCCAGTCGTGTCATTATTATTACAGATTTATTTATTATATCTCTCCCTTTTCATTAGATGTAACGGTTTTGAATGCTTAAAACTATAAAACGGGTTCCTAAACGGGGGACCGACTGGTTCCACTCAACTCCTGTGAATCATTACATGTTTTAATTTAGCTAAATCGAAAAAAAATCATAGTCGTTGTCTTATGTATGCCGTTGATTTAACATTCAAATTAGTTTATCCGCTTAGAATGCGATAGACGCATTTTCCTTCAAATTTTAATTTGATCCTTTGGTTTTTTGATTAGAAAAAAAACTCAAGTGAATAAATGACAGTTCTGAGGCAAAATGCCAACAAAAAAATTGAGAACTTCGAGATTTATGAAAGAGTATTTTTACACTAGAAAAAAAAAATCCTAATTGTTTCCAATTAAAATCCACGAGTATAGTTACTTAGAGCGTTTTATTTAAAGTAAGACCGATGATTATCGTCATAAATATTATTGAAACGTTAGTTTAACAAATCCAAGCACCCTCGGCCGGTTCTTTCACCTTCCTTAATTCAGCGTAAACAATGCGGCCGAGCGTCTTTCGCACGCTGCCGTGGACTTATCCTTGGTCAAAATAATAATTGCACAGAATACACTCCATGCTGTCTCTCACTCACACCCACCGTTACACACATCACCTATCCATATGCGTTTGATCCGATGTGAAACGAAATATTCGAAACCTTTTGTAATAATGAACAATGATTGTTTGCCCGTCCTCTATCTCCTTTGTGTGCAAAATTACAATATACTTGTTAGGTTAACGTGATTCGTCTGTGTGCGTGCGCGGGATTCATATATGTTGGGATACCTTTGTCTTGCCGGGACGTAGCAAACAAAACGAGGCCTACTAATAATATAAAAGAGAAGAATTTTATTTTTAACTTCAATTCAGAAAAGTAACAAATGGTCGCACCCAACAATAGTAAGAAATAATCTTTTTTGTAGATAAATCTCACGTAGACATTGTGGATTTACTGCGTTCAGATCTGTATCCATTCGGCCCGCAGATTCCACAGGGAGAGGTTCGTCGCATAATGATATTCAATTGACCTTGATTTATTTATCGATTACTTATTTATTTTATTTAATTACTTAAGTGTGTATTGTTTTTTGTTAACAGAAAATAAGGAGCCTATTGATCAGAAGCCTGAGTTAACACAAGAACAAAAGATGATGAGGTTTTTGGAACAACATCAGCAACAACAGCAACAACATCAGCAACAACAACAACAAGTTCAACAACAGTCTCAACCAGCCTCCATTGAAAGAGATGAAGAACGCGAGACGCCAGGACCTCATTCGTGCTCCTATTGCAACTTCACTTCGTCGAGTGAAACACGCCTACACGCTCATGTCGCTTCTGTACACAGTGATAGCTCTCGCCAATTTATTTGTCCACTTTGTCAAGATGGTTTTAAAGAACGTTCAGCCCTCGAGCGACATGTTATGCAAATTCACTCAGTTAATTCAGAAGGACTTCAGAGATTATTGTTACTCGTTGACCAGAGTCACTGGTTAAATGGTGGAACCCAATCTCAAAGGGACGAATCTCGACAAGGAGATGATGAAAGAGAGATATCATCACCGCGATCGGAAGGTAGTACTGATGGTGAAATGGAAAGATGTTCAACATGTAATCGTACTTTCCGTAATGTTGACGAACTATGCCAACATCAAAATGAGACTGGACATCTGGAATTAAAACAAACACCACAAGGACCAGGATACGTGTGTTGGAAAAAAGGATGTAATCGGTACTTTGATGCTGCTCATGCACTACAGAATCACTTCAGAGAAGCACACGCTCGCAATTCCATCGCAAACATGTCTGTATCCGAGAAACATGTTTACAAATATCGTTGTAATCAATGTAGCTTAGCATTTAAAACGGTTGAGAAGTTACAGCTTCATTCACAGTATCATGTTATTAGAGATGCCACTAAATGTGTGCTTTGTGGAAGAAGTTTTAGATCAGTGCTGGCCTTACAAAAGCACGTTGAAACTTCTCACTCTGAACTATCTGAAGAAGAACTTTCTGCTTTTAAAAGAAGCCTGGCATCGAACCCCTTGTTACAAGCTGGACAGGGAACAGCATTAGACGTGGCTACAGCTGAAATGTTACGAAAAGAAACATTAAGAACTCCTGAGGATGAAATAGGTGATTTAGAAGATAGAGATTCTAGTGCTACTGTCGCAGATGAATCTGGACATAATGATGCCGAAAACTCTGATGACTCTATAATCTATAAAGATCAACAATTTTTGGAGGACTATTTGAATTCTCAAGCTATGGCAGAAGACTCATACAACGACCCAAACAGAAAATACAAATGTCATAGGTGTAAAGTAGCCTTCACTCGACAATCTTACTTGACTGCACATAATAAAACATTATTACATAGAAAAGGAGAAAAACTAACCTACCCCATGGAAAAATATCTTGATCCTAATAGACCGTTCAAATGTGACGTTTGTAAAGAATCATTTACACAAAAAAATATCTTATTAGTTCACTATAACAGCGTAAGTCATTTGCACAAGTTGAAGCGAGCAATGCAAGAACAACAAAACAATAACAACCCACCTGTGTCACCGGGAGCTGGGTCCGCTCCATCTAATTTAACCCTTACTCCTAAGAGTACATCAAGTGAGGAGGACGACCGAAAGCGCTATAAATGTAATATTTGCAAGGTTGCGTACACACAAGGCAGTACACTCGACATTCACATGAGATCAGTATTACATCAAACTCGTGCTGGTAAATTACAAGAACTAGCCGCCGCGGGACACGTCGACTTGTCAAGACCTTTAGTTGAACAGCCTGAAAGGAGTGATGCCGCGAAAATCCTACAAGACGTCTTGTCGCCAAAAAATACTTCCCCTTCATCGACAAGCAGCGGGGGACCACGTTCCTCGCCCCCCGCGCGCCCAGGTAGCCCGCGATCTCCGCGGGCAGGTAATACCGCGTGCGACCGCTGCCACGTCGCATTCCCAACTGGGGAGTTACTCGAGGCACACAGGGCTTCGTCATGCCCATTTGGCGATGCACGTGCACCGTCTCCGATGGGTGACATTGAAACAACCGCATTCGATGAAATGGTCGCTAAGGGTAACCCGCCCAAACGTAATTCACAAATGTATAAGCAATTACTTGAAACATTTGGCTTCGATCTCGTTATGCAATACAATGAAAATCAAAGACGAAAAATGCAGGAAGAACGGGAAATGGTTCGTATACCTACTCCACCACCACCACCCCCGGAAGAGAAGTTACCAGATGGTGGTGAAATGAAATCAACTTGTCAGCACTGTAATAAAGAGTTTTCTAGTGTGTTTGTCTTAAAGACCCATTGTGAAGAAGTGCACAAGGATAAAGTACCGTTGGAGTTTTTGGAACAATTCGCGGAGCAGTTTAAATCGGAGTATGAGAGGAAGTCAGGCGCTCCGAACTCCCCCCGTGCCGCTTCGCCTGCTCCTCAAGGTGATAGGTCACCTTCCCCCCGTGGTGAAAACAATGCAAGCTTTAATGAAAATGGAAGTACATCTAGTGATGCCCAGGCTGTAATGGCTGTGCAAGAGATGCAAGCAGCATTAAGTATGTTCCAGCTACAACAACAACTAGGACAGATACATCCTATGGTAGCACAGATGTTGTCACTAGGTCTACCGCTTGGACTAAATATGGGGGCACTGGCTGCAATGAACCTACAACCTCCTTTAGTGCCATTAATGCTACCACCTCCACCATTCGATGCCTTCACACATGATGCTCAACTTAAACAACAACAACTTCTGCAGCAGCAACAGCAGGTTAGTTTTATCCGTCAATATTTTTATGTGAGTACAGTGTATTAATAAGCTACTATGGTAGGAAGAACATTAAAAATAATTTTATTTTTTATTTATGTATATATTTAATCAACATGACAAAATAAAAAAGTTAAATTGATTCTAATGTTAGTAGGGAATAAACGTAAATTTTTATTATATGCATATTCTCTATTGCATTTATACTTAAAATATTATTTAGTTGTTATATTAACGCAGAAAATACATAATAAAAAGTGAAAATGTAAATGTATGTGAGGGATATTGAATAGGTTATATTCAAAACAATTAACTTTATCTTCCTTACCCTAGATTAAATAATTGATCATTAAAAATTCGTAAAATCCTATAATCAGAGATTCTTTAAAAAAAAATGTAGAACGAAAGATACAAGCAGCAGGGGAAAGACTTCTCCCACTTGCTGCTCATCTAGCATCTTTAATGATTAAACAACAGTGTTTTTACACTTCAATACCTTACAATACTTTACAAGGAGGATTTTTAACTTTTTCCGTACATTTAAAGCAATGAAAAATAAAACGCTATTAAATATGTAGTAAATAAGCACGGCCACAAACTCTGACGTCTTCAAAAGCGCGCGTAAAATTGGCACGTGACGTTGGAGTTGCTCAAATTTAATTAATATTTTAAATGTCAGTTTGAAAATTTTATTTGATTCTTTTGAAGCCTATTTATATTTTTTGATGATATAATGAAACGATCGATTTAAGAAATAAAACAAAATAACGCAAATTCCCTACAGACGTTCATACAGACACTGTAATAATAGTAAAGTTATGAACAATTTAAAGAAATCAAAAGATAGACTAAAATAAAGTAGTACCTAAAAAATTAAATTATTATGTTCAGAAAAATTTACAAATTACTTAATTAATTACTGGTTTATTATTGTAATTAACCTTACGATTTCATCGCGAAAGGACTTCTTGGACATATAAAAATGTTAACACCTTCCAAGCAGTCGTATCATACCAACATTTTTGCCACAATTAGTGTAATAAAAAGACAACCAGTTAAGATCAAAAGTGCAATAGTTTATATACAAATGATAGGGCGACGTAAGTTAACTGATCACCCTATAGACATCTAGTATTATGGTAAAATATTTCCATAACCCTAAACAAAATTACTTTAAACTAACCGCCCGCTCCGGCTCCGCACGGGGGACATATAGTATTGATTTTTCGAGTTACTATATGTATATATCATAAATATATATCACAAATATCGTAGCCTTCTATTGGTAAAAGAATTTTCAAAAACGGTGTAGTAGATCCAGAGATTATCCCTTACAACATTACAAACTCACAAACTTTATCTCTTTATATAATACTTAGTATAGATTTATGAAGTTTTATGTCTCTGGGACTAACAGTAATAAATTAATTTGCACAATGGTCTTAATTACTACTTTGTTAATTAAAGTATAAGGTTAATGTAAAACTAAAGTTGAAATTTAATATTACATTGCAAATTGTAAAGACTTGTAAAGTCCTAAATATTCTGATCTAGTCATACATATTTATTTTTGTAAGTACTTAAAGCGTTTCCTCATATGAAACCTGAACCCCCAACATAACGCTATACTCTAAGAACTACAAATATATAACAATTTCATACCTACCTATTTAGCTTTTATCCGCGGCTCCGCCCACTTGTAAATTCCTGTAATCATTTATTGGGTGGTTATGTAACCTATAACACTCACAACTAACGTGACTTTCTATAATATAAGTAAAAGTATTTTCAAAATAGGTCAGTAGATCGAGACATTAACCTCTAGAATATCAAAATCTTTAGCTCTTTAATTATCAGTATAGATTATTATAATACAGATTATTATTTGTAACCATATCTATCTGAGAGAGTACAAGAAATATATTACTAATACTACTACTACTACTACTATACTACTTATACCTAAACTAAGAAAATATTTTTTTTTCTACATACTATTTACTTACATTTCCATACATTTTATTTTAATTATTTTAAGTATTATATTTTGGTATTGTTTTGATAATGAGTAAAAAAACTAAGTAACATTAAATGAAGTTGTTGTTACTTTATCATATCTCACATTACACATATTTTAATAAAAAAAAATCTTTTAATGCATTAATTATTTTACCCAATGAATGAATATGACGTTCAGTACACATATAAGTACAAAATAGGCTACAAATTATATCAGCTGCTATTAAAAATATATAGCATACGAGTAAGTTTACTTAGTAGAATACAAGGCTTCACATTGATTATTTTGTCAGTTACCGTATAAATTCAAAGTATAGCTACGACTTATTGTGAGATAAGAGCTACGATTTACTTTACCAATCTGTTTGCACAAGGTGACAGAGAATCTATTGTTATATGAAGGGACGACTCATTATTATTAGTAACGACTCCCCTTAGTATTCGGACTTATGTCTACTCCATGCGCATTGAAAATAACCCTTTGATAAGCTTTTAAATCTTAACTCGTTTCTTTACAAAGCATTAACGTTTCTTAATATAATAGTCTGTCCACAACAAACAGCTTGTGAACAACCCGATTGCCTCGGTGGTAGCGTATGCGACTGCTTTGCTTACGGTCTCGGGTTCGATACCCAAGTTGGACTAGATCTTTTGATTTTGTTTTATTTTGGAGCTCTTTCTAAATAAAGAGTTTTTTATATCAGTTGTCTAGTATCCTGCTACAAGGTCCACTTTCTCGCCATCTAGTCCAAAATATTGATATAATATTTTTATTACATAAGCATAAAATTAAGAGATTTATTTTGTTTGCTTGTAGGCTAACGTGGCTGCAGGTCAAAAAAGAGCCCGCACGAGAATCACCGATGAACAACTTAAGATTTTGAGAGCGCACTTCGATATCAACAACTCACCGAGTGATGAAGCTATTGCAAAAATGGGGCAGCAGTCTGGACTAGCTACAAAGGTAATCAAACACTGGTTCAGAAACACACTCTTTAAGGAACGTCAGCGTAATAAAGACTCACCCTACAACTTTAACAACCCGCCTTCGACAACGCTCAATCTAGAAGAGTATGAAAAGACTGGCGAAGCAAAAGTTACAACTTTGGATTCCTCTGCCAGTTCGGATGAAGGTAAACCACCTCCAGAAAAGAAAGCTAAAATTGAAGTCGACAATCTAATAATGCAGCAAGAAGTAAAGTCAGAACCTCATGATGAACCTACTATAGAGGAAAAGTACAACTCTTATGATGATCGCCATCAAGAGGACAAAAGTTTTATTTTTCCTCATGCACCATCTGAAAGCCCTGCACCAATGGGCCAAATTAATGACCACCTGCAAAACAAATCGCGGCCGCAAACACCAACTCATATTTCGTTAAATTCACTACTTCAAACTCAATTAGATTCGATACCTGCTACAAGTATACCGCAACCGCCACATCCATCGATGCTTCCACCTAAAATAAATCCGAATTTCACGTCCCCAAACTCCGTGCCCCCGAATGTCCTACCTTTGACCCCAAATCGCAGCCTCAGTCCTGGCAGGGGACCGGCCGATTTCGGACTTTCCGGGGGCAATTCGAACGGATCCAACAGCTCGGGGTCTTCTGGAAAACGCGCCAACAGAACTAGATTTACTGATTATCAAATTAAAGTATTACAAGAGTTTTTTGAGAATAACGCATATCCCAAAGATGACGATCTCGAATATTTATCAAAGTTACTTGGATTGAGTCCTAGAGTTATAGTTGTATGGTTTCAAAATGCGAGACAAAAAGCAAGAAAGGTGTATGAAAATCAACCAGCTGCTGATCCACCAGCAACCGCTACAGATGATGCAAATAGATTTCAACGCACTCCAGGACTAAATTACCAATGTAAAAAGTGCCAATTAGTATTCCAGAGATATTATGAACTTATTAGACATCAAAAAACACATTGTTTTAAGGAAGAGGATGCGAAGCGTTCAGCTCAGGCTCAGGCGGCTGCAGCACAGGTAGCTGCTACATTAAGTAGTGAAGATTCAAATTCGAGCAATGTAGAACATCATACGCCCCACGTACCAGTTTCTCCTGCTCCACCTCGTACTCCAACACCAGCTGCGTCTAACTACCCAGTTTCACCTGCACCTCCAACACCTATAACACCAGTAACACCTCTTTCTCATACACCTCGTGAGGAAAAAGATGGAAATTTTCAATGTGATAAATGTAACCTAGTCTTCCCTCGTTTTGAGTTATGGCGAGAACACCAACTTGTTCACATCATGAACCCTAACTTATTTCCCACTTATCCACCGGATTCCCCTTTTGGGATCTTGCAGCAACATGCTCAACTACAACAACTAAACGCCAGCCTCGGCGGAGATGAAGTTCGCCACCCTTTAGTTGCTGCATTAAACCAACAAGTGGTAAAGAGGAAATACGATGAATTTGAAGAAATTGATACCGGGGAACAACCAAAAGACAAAAGGTTACGTACTACTATTTTACCAGAACAACTGGATTACCTCTACCAAAAGTACCAAATTGAATCAAACCCGTCAAGAAAAATGCTTGAAAACATTGCACGTGAAGTTGGTTTAAAGAAACGAGTGGTACAAGTATGGTTTCAAAATACACGAGCACGTGAGAGGAAAGGACAATTTCGTGCTCATGCACAAGTCATAAATAAACGGTGTCCCTTTTGTCCAGCTTTGTTCAAAGTAAAAAGCGCTCTAGAAAGTCATCTGAGCACAAAACATTCAGATCAGTGGTCGAGGGGTGAAATCAATGTAGATGCACTACCCGATGAAGAGCTGAGTACCGAATCAACTCCCAGTTTTGGATCTCAACAAAGTGACCGCCAGCAAAATTTTTCCCAGGCGGGGGCTCCCATGTTGCCCCCTATTTTTCCACCTTTTCACTCAGACATGGAGAAATTTATCAAGCAGTACAGTGAGGAGTCAATGAAACGCTACGTGAGTGAGTTACAAGCGCATGCAGCCGCCCAACAAAATGGAGGCAGTAATAGTGAATCGTCTGAGAGTCGACCAGAACATGGAAAAACTGAAATACCTTTAGATCTGAGCAAGCCGGTCGATTTGTCACGACCCGGATCAGATGCCGATGAACGATCTGACACCGCCTCAGAAACTATGGAATTTTATGAGGAAGACGAGCCAACATCACCGATTCCTGGTCAACAATCAGTGCGGCAACCTGGAAAACGTTATCGAACACAAATGTCATCTTTACAAGTGAAGATAATGAAATCTTTGTTCAGCGATTACAAAACTCCGACAATGGCTGAGTGTGAAGCGCTTGGGCGCGAGATTGGTTTGCCTAAACGTGTAGTTCAAGTTTGGTTTCAAAATGCACGTGCCAAAGAGAAGAAAGCGCGCTTAGCTGCTGGCCTAGTGGAAGTGTCTGATGCACCACCGCCGGAGGAGTGTCGAGTGTGTGACTTTAAGTACAGTCATAAGTACTCAGTGCAAGACCACGTATTTACGCGTAGCCATATCGCGGCTGTGCGTGCGCGGCTTGAAACTGGTGCAAGTGCCGGTGAGGACAGTGCGCTTGCTCTCATGCAGATGGCAGCGCGCCTTGAGGGTGGCATCGGCGGTGACCTGCACAACGCGTTCCTGCGACCGCAACTCGCTGGAAACGGTGAGTGTACAACTTGAGCGTGGATCCATTCACCTGATGCTTATGAGAATATGTAAAACTTTTCGCACTCTGTTATGTAGAACCTCGCAGCGGCGAGCTTCGCTCGTTTGCATTTCTGTTTGATTGTGAGATGGATGTGTGATGTGTGAACTAGAATGGATAATCTGAGTAATGACTACTATTAGAGGAAGCCTGATAGAAAAGAAAAATGAGAACAGTTTAGGGTAATTGTGAAAAATGTCTGTAAAATTGGTCTTTAACGTAAGTCGAGCGAAGCTCTTTTTGTGCCGTGACGGTCGTTGCAGTTTTCCTACTAGTGAGTCCCTTTGTATGTAAAATATAAGTATAATTCGAATAGTTTAGTATTATCTCTTCGTAGTGTTGGTATTTCAATATGTGTGAAAAATATTGTCATGTAGATATACAGGAAAAGTGGAATGATTGCGCGCTGCTGGTTCAGCGAGTAACCTCTGATTGAATAACTTTTACCAGTAAATTTATTTATTTATTCATAGGAACAACAAGAGCTGCAACACTAAGTACCAAACTATGAATACATGTATAGTCAATCATAGTTGTCCACCGTAGAGACATATGGTGGATTAATATGTTAAAAAATGCAATAAATAACAATGCATACAGTTCAAATCTGATTGGTAAATTTTAATAAATATTACTTCATGAAAATTAATTAGATTATACACTGTAAATCGTTCATCTAAATTATATGAATGTGAAATATTTCTGAGGTGAGAGGCGCGGGCTCAAATCGTGAGAGGCGTATTTTGTCTGGTGGGCGGCTCGCTTAACACTATACAAATGTAAACGAAACACAACAATAGTAGGAGTTAGGTCGCGTGAAGGACGTTGTACTATGAGTTGGATCCTTGCATGCATTTACCTTCACATAAATATAATTAATAAATTATTTAAAAATCACCAATCAAAAGACTTTTTCGGAATCACTGGTACATCAGTACTCTGTTTGTTTCATTTTTCACTGTTTAATATAATTATATATCTAATTTAAAATATAAACCGTGACCGTTTGTGGCATGATATGTAAAAAGAGTTTCCGTGATTCAGAGGTCACGTTAAGCAGTAGGTCTCGGTTGTTATCATAAGAACAGTCGTAAAGCTTAGTTGGCCGGCTTAAAAACATCCAACGGTAAGATTACGTAGCCACCACGTGTCTTTCCAGTTTTCAGAGAGCCCAGCAGTGAGAAGTTATGGGTGGTTGATGATGAATGAAATATTATATTAGCTTGATCTACATATTGAAATCCAACACTGCGGATCAGCATAGACTAGTAATCTGTTGCTTAATATTATTCTTCCTAGTTGTTAGTATTTAAAACTCCTATTAGGTAATAATGACATCTCCGTTATTGTAGGATTGTAATGAAACCAAATTATATATTTTAGAGAGTTTAAAAGTTTAGTTATAGTGTAAAGTCATAGCTAAGCCTGAGTCTACAACTATTTAAAATAAGGCCATTTTTCTTTGTTTTTTTCTGTAAATTATTTTTCTCTGAGCTCCACTGTAAATAGTTAAAAATATAGAATTAGATAGGCAGAAATGTGAATATTAAAATTATCTCGAACGATTTAGATATAAATATATTATTTTTTCGTAGATGCATCTTAAGAACTTGTGATATAAATGTATCTAATTAGTTTATTTCTTATCTTTCGCGGATTCGCAAGAGTCTTGGCAGAAAACACAAAAATATATACAGACATAACACTGAAAGTTTGTAAAATTGTAAATATAATAGTGTGGGGTCCTGCCGGCTGCTGTTTTTTGCTATTTACATATGAGTGGCTGACGTTTGGTGAGTTAGGCGATATGCAAATATTTTCTTCCAAATTATACTGCGGTACAGGGAACAGCGTGTGCTGTCGCACGGCGCTGCGCACGCGCTCCAGGTACACCCGTTTCGCCTTTATTTACGACGTGGAAATTTTCGCTGCCGTCTCTAACCACCTTGATACGTTTGTATTGATATTTCAAATGCAAATAGTTCTTTACTCTGTTTGAATACATACAGTGATATAATAGTTTATTCTGAATTTTATGAGCATGTTGATTTGCATATCGCTTTTTTATTTTACATTTGTTTTGTTTGTTATGTTTGTATTTATTTTTGATCTCTAGTTGTACTATTATTTGTTTGTTATATAGATAACTAAAGTTAATCACGTCGAATTAAAAAAAAAGATATATCCTAAATATCAATGACGATGGAATTGAATCATTGTATTATAATTTGTATAATTAATTTTAAACTTAGTTTATGCAAACTGCATTTACTGCTATTTGAACCATAGTGCCCATTGACAAAATATCTTTTTATCCACAACCTACTGTAAGAAGTATCAAAAGTCTTGTAAACTGCATAGTATTATTATAATTATTTTCTATAGGTATTATATTTGCAAGATTCGTTAAAATAAATGCAATATTTATATTATTGAATTATGTTTTTTTTTGTTTTTTTCCTTGGTTCCTTTTATCCTAAGTTTTTTTATTTGCTTTTGTAGAAGTATGTATTTATGTGGAATTCAATGCAAGGTAACAAAGAGAGTTAAACAAAGATGATATTAAAGGTAGAAAGTCTCACGCTAAGAAGTTAAGAACTATCGATTACTTAAAGGCAGGTGAGCATTGAAGATAATTGTAATATGAAGATCTCGTGCAGTTACTTACAAAGAGATCGTAAATTTTGTACCTCAACTAAAATTGAGCTGAACTAAAACAAAGACTTTTGTTTTAAGTTACCTTTTGTTTTTATTTGTAAACTATTTGTAGGTTTTTTTTTTCAAAACATGAAATTTTGGAACGTCCTTTGTTGCTACGTGGGAGGTGAAAACGTAAACAATTCGTAGGTACCATCCTAAATCACTCAAGACAAAAACAGATTGCTAGTTGTGTTTTTTAATTTCTAATCTTGGTAATGATTATTATTTTTGTAAATAATATGAGACGATCGTGACGGCACATTTTGCTTCATAAAATTGATTACCAGGCTTTTCTTAATTAAACAGTAATTATAAAATTTCATCATGCAGTCCATAGTAATTGATATTAAAGGAAATTTATAGTCTTAAAAATATTTATCTTCATATGAGCCGCATGATGGTGAGCGGTTACCTGCGTAGAAACAATTGTGACACTAATAAAGTTATCTGTTTTCCAACCATTACACGTAACTTTAAAGATTACAATGACGTAGTTTTAAACACACACTTTGAGCGAAGATGTTTTTAGTCATTCTAAAATTCCACATACGTCGTACTATTATATTTTTTTATTATTTTTAAGTTGTTATTGTTTTTTTTTATATTTACTATTAAACTATGTTGAAGTATAATAAACACGCGAATATTAAAATATATCATAAATTGGATCATCGTACACAATCTCTGATTTTGGACAATAGATAGGATTAACATTATAAAACAGTCAGGACAGTAATTATGACAGGGTTTACAGGATATGTTTATTATGCCTATATAGTCTTCTAAAATTGACAGCATACTTAATCCTAAGTTGTTTCTAGGAACAGAGATTCAACGGGAAAATTCATTAGTCGCTCCGTATGCAATTATACAAAGCCATCTATCACAGCATAAGCAAATACTTAATATCAAATTCAATTTTACTGAATTAGAGTTCAATGATTTATTCACAAAATTTAAGCACGAATGTAATAAGATGGACTTAGTGTTACAGTGGCGATTATGACATTCAACATATCCTGGGGTATGTTCACGATTCCATTTTATCCTCTCGATATGTAATTAACTGTATCTTTCACTTTACATATATGTAATTAAACTGGCTGACCCACGAAACTTTGTGTTTATCTCTTTTGATTAATGATCGGCTTCTATTAATCGATAATCTTATTATATATATATATATCGATTAATCTTAGGAAAGTCAGCAAAACACACATTTAAAATATCGTGAAAATCTATAAGATAGTTTAGAAATTCATTGTGAGCATCAACGGGCTTCGAGAATTATATATACCTAAAAGATAAATGACAACATTTAAAGTACATATTTACGACACGTTTTTACCTACATTACTAAATACATTAAAGTAGGGTTAAACCTTGAGATCTTTTTAAATCATTAATCACTTTACATATGAAAAAAAATCGGTTAATTTTAATGGCTAAAATAGAAAACCCATATTATATTTTAAATGATTAGCGCTGATGACCGAAATACAGACATTACCTAGTTCGGTTACACACGTTAAGTTCAAAAACTTGTAACAAAGAATTGTCAGCCTACTTCCCTTACTTATTTCTTAATCCTGAATAAACTAGTATTATTTGAAAAAAAAATAATTATAATTAGTTATTACTCAGAAAAGGAAAATAGAAAATTCTGTTGTTGATTGGTTGTTTTACTAAAAATATGATGCTAACAGTTATGGGACATTAATAAATTTATCAGAAAGCTACATTAGAAGCATAAACCTTTTGAGATCGCAGAACATAATTAACCGTTATTATTTAAGTCGGACAAATCAAATTATTAAATCAATCCTAAAAGCTAACGAGTACACTCTTCTCCACTCTATTCGTAATGAAGGATATTATTCCATCCATCTTGCTTTACTTAAATGCAAATACTTTTTACCTTCTACTTACTAAAAAATATTAAATTACAAAATGCAAGTAAAGAATAAAGGGCTGATAAAAAGCGTTCCCGTTGCTAGCTAATTACTTTATTGTGGAATACAATATTATACCTATTGAACGTGCTTACTGAGAATTGAAGTTTTTTGTTGTTGTACAAAAGATTTTTTTACGGAATCGATATCAAATCGGTAAGTAGGTAGATCGTTGTTATAGAAATGAACTTTATAAAAACATCTATGATACCGGTTAATAAAGACATTGAATAAAGGAAGATCAAGCAGATGTAACGCGGCCATCAGCGATATGTCACCTGTAGGTAAAACATAGGTAACACAAAAGGTACAAATATTATATAAATATTTTAACAAGAAGTTTAAGATTTCTTCTACAAATAAGCTTAATTGCACTCTTGGATTCTGCTCATACTTTCCATCAAGCAGGGTAGAGTCACTTTGGTACCCTAAATGTAAAAAAATCTTATTCTGAATTTCATACTTTTTTCTGTACGGCTTTGGCACAAGCAGAAAGAAGTTTAATACAAGAGGATCATACAAAAATATATACTTTGTCTTAAACTCAAGTACCTGTAGTTCACTAAAATGAGAAACAAAAAGCATGCTGAGATGCTTTCTTGTTTCCATCAAACCCCAGATCGAACAACGATTTGTGTGATTCACAAGTTTTTGTTTCGAGTTCATTGTGAGCGTTTTGTGGATAATGCAGTAGTCCTCTTTGACAAGACATAGGTATGGCTTAAGCCAAAGTTGTCTTTTAAGAAGGAACAACTGTTGTTGATGATTTAGACATATTTGACATTCAAGGCTGGTTTACTTTGATATCTTACTTTTACTAAATTTGATACAAATGAAACATGTGATTTTGTTGTAAACCTTTTTAAATAATTTTATCGCGTATAAATCCCGTTTAGAACAAAAAAACTTGAGTATGTGATGTGTAAAACTATATTTAGATAAAAATGTAGATTTCCATTCTAATAATAAATACAGTATAGAATAGAACTTAAAAATAGTAATGAACAAGCGTCATTGACGTCCGTTGTCCGTGTGGTGACGGATTAAGAATACAGAGTGTCACCACCCCTATTCATCTCGCGGGTGTCGTAAAAGGCGACTAAGGGATAAACTACGCAAGACAACATCAATGCAAAGAGAAGAAAAACTTGAAACCAACCCTATACCAACCCGTCTCCTTTCTGAGGAGAGGCCTATGTCCACCAGTGGACTGCTGAAGGCTGTTGATGATTGAGCAAGCGTGTGTTTCTGATCAATTTTTTTCGATCGAACTAAAACAGTGAAAGCTAAACATTGAGATATCGAAAAGTGGACTGTAAAGAAATAAAATTAAAGTATAATAACCAACAATAAATTTTGTTGAATTTTAGTTAAAGAGTAATTAGTACCAAGAATTCTATGTGTCGGTCTATGTATTACGCTTTCACAGCTTAACTTTTGTAACAATTTCAATAAAATTTGACCATGGAGATATTTAAATTTTTAAGAATAATCATAGGCAACTTTTTACCGCCATAACCGACATACATAATGTGCAGAACCGTGGGCAAATGCAAGTAACATAATAGTCAACTTCTTCTCCAACAGCTATAACTGGCATGACACGTCGTGGCTACGTAAATCTTACCATTAGATGTTTTTAAGCCACCTGAAGGCCTCCAACTAAGATTCACGACTGCTATCATGATAACAATCGGTACCGTCTGATTAACTTGTCACAAACGGTCACCCATCTAGGTACTGACCGTACCGTCGTTACATGCCCTCAGTGATTGTTTCCAATCACTTAAGGCCAGTTAGCTATGATATTCATTATTTCAATATTATATTAAACAATGACTTTTAAGTAGAGCTTCTTAATAAGGACTACCAGATATCATCACCATCATCGTCTCAGCCAAAAGACGTTCACTGTACATAGACCGAATTACTAGGTATTATTATTATTAGGTACAGAAATTATTATTCGGGAAGACGTGGGAACAGAGTACGTCTAAGTAATCGCATTGAAAAAAATGACAATGACCGTATCTATCGTCATTGTTATGTACAAAAAGATAAAGGCTATATAGATAACCAGTATTGTCTTTTACCTAAAGCACAATACACTAAAGAAAAAGTAATTAATAGGTTACTTTAAAGCAGTTATAAACCCGCTAAGCAATTGTTTAACAAGCAAATTCAAAGAAGTCATTACAGCTAGGTAACCCTAAGAGTGGGGGTATAAAATAGTACAAAGAAAGATTGCTTTAATCAAGATTCTGAGATAGATAGAACAAAGATTTTCTTTCTTTATGATTTTTTATATTTTAAAAAATATCACTTCCGCACTAAAAAAATTTTTTTTGTAACCACTTTACAACTTTATTGCACACCACTTTACAGTACAAAAATATAAGTTACTGTATCGTGGAGGACACAAGGAACACCCAGACTTAGAACAAGAATTTGTAGATTACATAAACCGCTATCCCACGTGGAGTAAGCGTGGAGTTAATTATTTGACATAATTTTGATCATGTTCGCAAAAATAAAGTTTGTATGTAAGAGCTATGCATTAAAGTTGTACGGGATATAATTCAAGATTCACGATTTTAGTCGTGTATGTAAACTCAATCGACCCTTTTGAACGTGTAAAGCGACCTATTGTTAATACTGTGATAGTTCCAGGCTTCCCATCTTCGCTACAGGATATGTGAGTAAAGCCATTATGTATTTATTAAGTAGCAATTGAGACCCGCGATGTTACGCATAGTTATTGTAATAGTATGATGTACATCACGAGTACGCCACGGAGCAAAGCTAATTTAGAAAAAAAAATTAAGTAACATATTATGTTGTAATCTATCTAACAATGAAAGTTCTGTCAAAATCGATCCAGCCCTTATAGAGATTACTTCAGCCCTTACAGAGAGTAGGAACCAACAGAAAGAGAGACATAGAAAAATGTTATTTTGTTGATTTGTTTTACTTTCATATGCATTTAGATAAAACTGTTTAAATTTGATATTACAAACATACACTTCATTTTTTTTTTATAGATCGATATCACTCGTGGTGTTTTCTAAAATAGGTAATAAAAATTCCTTGTATTATATCAATAGACCCACACCCTTGAGAACTAAACGTTATAGTCGTCAATACTGGGCTTTATTCCATCACGGCTTATCCTCTTAGTGATATAAGTGCGAGTGCATGTAGGTACAATGTGGTCCTCAAATTACACCGACACCTCACAAGTTAATAGGAAATGGTTCCTCTCGGATCACAACAGAACTCTGTTAACAAGCAATAAATAGAACGAGGTCGAATCAATTCACTATATAAAATGCACGTATCAGTTTCTTAAGCGTCACCCTATATTAAAATCTGACAATACTAAAGAGATATAAGATGACCTTTACGTGACAAAATGGATGCAATATATTTATTTACAAAAAACACCTAAAAATCAAGTTATCACGTAACTCTTTAAAATACGACGTGACCATTGGGGTATCCACTATTTAATAAAAAAAATCATTGTGATAAGAAGGTTGAGGTCTCGTAGTGAGATATTCTTCTGACAGGCAACACTGTAAAATACATAATTTTTCTTTCATTTTTTAAACCTTTTTGACGGGTTTTTTCTATGTATAATATGTATGTATTTACAATAAAAAAGTATAATTATATATTTATATCAGTTGTTTAGTACCCATAATACAAGCTCTGCTTAGTTTGGGACTAGATAACGTGTGTATGTAGTCCAAAATAATTATTATTACTATAATTATAAACTCAATATTTATTGCATACAAATTTATATAATCACAGAAATTATTGCACCAATTTGATATTAGATATAGCAAAAATAATTATTAACTATGTTAAGTATTAGTCATTTGAGTGTTAGAGGGTTAAATTTTCAAATCTATCATTGAAAAAAGAAACAGTGAAAATAACATTCAGTACATAACTACACTTTTACATTATTATTTTAAATATCTATAATATTATAATCTGTTGCAAAAAAGCAAAATCATGTGTTCGCGCGAACACGCACGTACTACGCGACGTAGCTTATTGCTACATGTGCCTTAAGGTGTATTCACATAAAGGGTTGTATCCACTGACTAAAGACACCGGCCCTGGATGCGGACATTTAAAAACACATGGAAATGATAATTTACAATGAAAAAACTAAATAGTTCAATTATTGGTTATTATGAATTTGTGGTTGGTTCAAATTTTCTAATTTAAAATAGTTTCTCTTGTTAAAAATCCATTGTTAACAATAATTTTTGCTATTTTATGAAATTAATAGGTATATTACAAGAAACTTTGATCTTTGTGAATTCAATGTTGCCACTTGACAAAAATAAAATCGAAAATAAAAATCGATTTTAGTTCAAATAGATAGAAATTCGATAGAAAATTTTTAGATCGAATTTGGAACGAAATTTAGTAATTTTCAAAACTTGTATTTTCTTCAGAAGCTAATTAATTGCTGATAACGTAATTTTCCATTTTCATCTTATAAAGGATATGTGATGCTACAATGACGAGATTTTCTCAGAAAGTAAAATAAATAAATATTTTTGGACATCTTACACACAACATCATCTAGTCCCAAAGTAAGCAGAGCTTGTTTTATGGGTACTAAACAACTAATATAAATACATAAACATACATTTTTTTTTTGTAAATACATACATATTATACATAGAAAAACACCCTGACTCCGAAGCAAATATTTGTGGATCACACAAATATTTGGTCTGACCCGGGAATCGAACCCGAGACCTATTGATCACTAGACCAACAAGGCAGTCAAAATGCCGCTGATTAATTAAATGCATTGTAAATTAAAAAAAAAATTAATGTCCTAATTTTATATATATATATATATATATATATATATATATATATATAAAACATCCCATAAAGCTCTTAAGACATCGATACATTTAATTGAAATAGAAATAAGAACACTGTTTTTTTTATAAAAGACAACGCCCGCATTAGGAATATAAATCCTGTGTCGCGGGGGACTTTACAAACATACATGAAACGGATACAAAGAACATTCAAACTCAGAACAACAATGTATGAATCACACAAAGTGTTGTCCCACGTGGGATTTGAACCTACTACACTTTTTGCAGTAAAAAGGAGTATGGTGTCCGCTTAATCCACTAGGCCAACGGTTCAGTCAAAATTAGACAAATTAGTTTGTTCTTGCCGCTTAAGGAGTTTTTACTCATCACTCTATTACCACCCCTAGCTCTATGATACGAGTCACTATTTCTGAAACCAGTGAGAAGTTTTTTTTTACTGTGAGACTATATACTTATCGGCGGTATTAATTGCAATTATAAAGCATGTACCGACGAAAACGATTCACCTAATGTCACTATTTACGTATAAGTATATTTCTAACACTGAAACCCCTACAAATGATATATTTTAGTATTTAAATATTACAGAAATACAACATTGTAAATGCAAACATAGGATTTTTTTTTCCTCCACGTGTCTAAAATGTCAAAACAGACGAATTATATGATACACCGTTGAACTCTATCTCCGGTCTCGCCACATTCGAGACCCAGCTTTAGTCGTAAACTCTCAATAGCGCGGCGGTTTTACGCGAATTTCGTAAGTAACCGTCGCAGTTGTCGATAAATGATCAGAAAACGCTTTGTTAACACAAAATCTTCACGGCAAATCGTATTTTTACTTTGTGTTAAGATGCATTGAATAGAATATGGAATCACATTGTTCCTCTTCTAAATAAAGGACAAAGAATTGTGTCTCTGTGGTAATAATAAAATTGGCATTTGACGTATGAATGCCTGTCATCAAAAATGTAGATTAAAATTTCAAAGAAAAAGTAATAGATTTAGTTAGAAATAACTTGATAGTTTTGTCAACATGCTAATAGATTTGACCTAGTCGTTACACTGATTTATTCATGATAAAGTTAAGTCGGTATATAGTTATAAACCACTTTAATACACGTTCGCTTCATATGGTACAAATCGATCTACAGGCTCTTTAACATAGTAATATAAGATTGTGAGGTACGGCCAGAGGGCGGGGGCGCCTAGTAAGGCTCACAGTTCGCCCTGGAGTCACGTCGAGTCCCATTACCCGCTCCAAACCGTATCGACAAATAACCGCCAATTATTGGAACGCTCTACAATCTTTTTACAATTTCTTCTCCGTCGGACGTTATTATATTTCTATTAAGCCTTTTTTGTAATCAAACTACTAATGATTCGATTCCATTTCCTAGGCCGACGTGCCGCCTCCACGATGTTAATGACACTACGTAATTAGATCCGGATGGTTTGAGGGCGTTGACTCGACTGCGGTGCCCGACCGGTAGATAATAGCAAAGTGTCAATTTTACTAAAAATATGGTAATTTACAGCGACCGCCATGTTGTCGGCTCTCGAACGGTTAAGACAACGTGCGATAATGAGTCTCAAAGAGCCGTTAAAGAGTTGTCGCAACTGTTCCCCGCTTCGATCTAATTGTTTGTATGACTTGCTCGCTATCGTCACTTAATACGCGTACATAATATATGCCATTGTAACGTATATTATGCGCCTACAATCACAGTCCTTGTTGACCTACAAGACTATTTCATTTAAAAACGAGAATTGTATTAGTGAATCTGTTCTTGTCGCTACCACTTCATTTTATAGGTTTATCAAATCAAATGTATGATATTTATTTGCCAGTAGATGTTTCATTTTTAATTTACTTTTGGTACTATTTAAATATATTTATTTTATTCGCTTAATGATATTTAGATAGCAAAACAAGTAATTTTAAATAATATTAATATGGTGACTATAATTTTGAGACTCTCAGTCTTCGATATCTATTTGATCGTATTAATGTTCGCAAACAACTACCTGATCTTAAATAATCGTAGCTAAGGGTGCAATGTGACTGCTAACAATACAATTCCTCTGAAATGATGGATAAACAAATCTTCTAAATCCTAATTGAAAAAAATGCTCCATAATAATGTGTGGAATGCTCATGGCAGTAAGCAGGTAACACTCAGTTGTGCTTCTCCAATTAAAATTAACGATAACTTTTTATTTTGCTGTTACTGTTATAATAACTCGTTGGAAAGTTTTGTATCTTCTGGTCCTTATAACTGACAGCAATGTGTACTATGATTATATTGTATTTAAATATGGATCCAAGCTTGCATAAACCCTGAGGTAATAGGTAAAATTAAAAACCCAGAGGTGCGTTTTACATATTTTATTTTTTTAATATGTCTAGCGTCTTAACACCTTCAGTATTTTCAATGCTTATAATAGAAATTACATAAACGAAAAACCCAGTGAAAATGATTTTCGCGACCCAGACTCCGGTATTATACTAGATGCAAACGTGACATAAAACTTATAACACGACAAAAGCGACCTCATTGAATTTTACTCTATTTTACTACAATTTGAAAGTATTCTTCAGATGTAAATTTATACCTGCCAGTTATGCCACTTATCAAATTTAATAAGAGTATTAACCTTTTCATGATTGAAAGTCCACTACTATATATACTACATATAACTCCAATATTATATGTAACATCCATTATACTACTTTCCTATTTGTTACCTTTTGGTCTATAAAAACAATACCCTTAAGCAAAGTTAGAGTTAAAGTAGACAAACCACTTTGTACATATGCATA
Source organism: Phragmatobia fuliginosa (assembly GCA_932526445.1). Classification (NCBI taxonomy): domain Eukaryota; kingdom Metazoa; phylum Arthropoda; class Insecta; order Lepidoptera; family Erebidae; genus Phragmatobia; species Phragmatobia fuliginosa. Next base: position 8,282,057 of record OW052071.1, on the reverse strand, counting down.
TGCTCTTGGCTTAGACATGGATAATTTGGGGCGTCACCAAATACCACACATCGTTTGATCGTATGACCGTATGACTATGGCGAGGTGATATTATTGAAGTAACAAAATTATTTCTCAGTGACCTGACTATAAGTCACTGAAAAATAATTTTGTATAATATAGTATTGTAAATAGAAAACATAATTTTATAAAATTTGGTATAAACTTAATTCAAAGTTTTTGCTCACATATTAATATATAGATTACAATAAAATAGGGCGAAACAGAAAAGCAAACACAATGTCAAATCGAAGAACGCTACGAGCGACCGCACTCAAAGCGAATCAGTGACAAGTGACGCAGGCGGAAAATATAAGATGTCATTAGTCAAGTGTTGCTAGGATAGAAAAAAAAATACTTTTCACATGTGGTAATTTTATTTTACAATTTTTTACGTTTTTCATGTATTTCATTTTTTTTGTAATGTATGTATTTTTTTGTAACTGGCAACAACTTGCGTATTGCCCTAAGTATTGCATTTCATTGTTTATTTACGTTACAACACGAATGATTTTTATAATAGAAATGAAATAAAATCTTATGAAAATGAGGTTTTTATATGATAGATACCCATATTGATATCCGATCTTAATTTATTGACTATTTAAAAACAATTACTTTTAGTTTATATTAATACAAATCAAATCGGTTGTCTGCGTTTAGGCCAAGATTGGTCAGTGTACCTTTATTACAGTTCTCTTATAAACTAATTAAAATACATTCTCAATTATAGTATTTGTAATTACACTAATTTTAGGAATTTATCACTTGCAGGCTATAGATATGAGAAAAGTTAGAGCGGCAGTTGAGAATTGTCAATACATCGACGTATTTCATTATAAGGAGATTTATTTTGAATATCAGTGAGTTAGTAGATAGACTGTCCAAGGTATAAAAATATAACCAATGTTATTTATCTGTTGATTGTTCAATGTGAACAGTCTGTCTGAATGTCGTGACTTAAGTAACCGCCGTGTCTGAAGACAGTTCTCATTGCTAATTAGAAGTTCAATCACCGACGTCAATGGAGGCCGGACCGATACGAAAAAACAAGCTTTGTAGCTGCAGTCATGTTTCAATTTGTGAAATTGATTTGTGATGCGACGCCACATTCGTTACTTGTATATAGCTTGATTTCTAATCAGAGCGACATCACGACGTATCGATAACAATGGACGGTTCTTGTCAAGTCATTTCGTCATCAGAGATCATTTGGATCTAATTTATTTATTTTTATAGAAACAACACTGGTAAGTGTACATAATATTAACACTTCTATGTGCCAATAGATTTGAGAAAATCATATGGTAAGGCACTAAATTGCACCACAGTTTACACAGGATATTTGAAACAAACTAATTATTTTGTGCAAAGACTTTATTTTATAAGCAACTTAACGCATTAATAGGTTGTATATTTCGTTTGTTTAAAGTAGAAAAATCAATTAGTAACTATCAACGAACAGTTATTTTAATTTCATGTAAAGTAAACATTTTATTTATTTAACTCTAGAACTTCACTAACGACCATCATTACGTACACGGTGTTCATGTAACATTTTACTTAGTTTAGACAGATTCCTAGTTACTATTTACTAATAAATCAATCACTGGAAAACTCATCTATCAAAAAATAAACGCTTCGCTTCGATAGGCAAGAAGACACATTGCGCAAAACAACCTTACTAATGTCTACTTACGTTCCATAATTAGTACAGTACACGAAATGAGTTAATAAGTAGGCAGCGAAATTAACAATCTCGGAAAATAGCGGTTCACCAAGTAACAACCTTTATACTGTGTTATTAACAACTGACGGTGACTAAGGCCGTTCAGCGAGTTATGAGAACAGAGCGATCGCAATATTGTACTTACATAAATAGCTTTCCAAATTTTCAGGTAATTTTTTGTAACCCGGAATCCAGGACCGCATGAATTTCAGTTGTTTAAAAGATGATTCCTTTAGCTACTTGAGTATAATGAATAATTTGAAATTTATTATGCAATATTTATAAGAGAATTGCACATGATAAGGATTAAATTGTTTTGTAGTTTAATATTGTGCTTAAATTTGCTGGCAATTGTGACATGCTTGACTGAATTCCAGTTTAGATTGAATGGGTATTGATCAGCATCCTTTACACAAAAGCGTGGCATCAAAAACATAAGTCAGAATGTGGGTATTATTCATTAACTGTCGGTTCAATGAAAAACATTAGTACAGTGTGCCTAATAACTGTAATTTACTATAACTATAAAAAATAATCTCATTTATCTATTTCTTTTTCTCGGTGATTCTTCACTTGCAGGCATAAGAACAGTACATTAAACTACAATCTAATAAACTACTCACAAAAGTTAATTTTTCTGCTACGCACATTCAAACAAACTCATTATCCAACTATATAATTATCATAACTTTTTGATAGTCCCTCGTAGATATCTGGTTACGGGGAAGAGAACGTCTCATTACAGAGTATTAAAGTCGTGATTATTATTTTAATCGTTTGGCTAACAAAGAGAAACAACAGCGGATTAGTGGCAATTATCCGTGCCGTACTAACTTCGTGACGGTGGTTTGTTCCGCTTCGTACCTTAGATAATACTGCATTCACCCTTGTCATGTATCTACCAACTGAAAGTCTATATTTTTAAGCAATCATCAATCGAATTTACTGTCGTTATTATATAACATAAGACATGTAGTTTTTAAAATATAGGAAAATTGATTTTATAACATTTTCTATTTCACATAAATTTCCACTTTAAAACATAACACTTTTACATACATAACAACGTTGTTTAACCTCCAAATTAGCTTAGAAATTTAATTTATTCAACAATTTTATGCATTGAGAGTACAATGGCGGACTTAATGCCAAAGGCATTCTCTACCAGTGTACCGTGGGTGGTGCGGAAATTATTGTGAAGGTGAACACAATTTTCACGTTACTAGTGGGTACGTCTTATTATGTATAACGTGACGGTGGTGCCCGGTAATGTTTTTAAATACAGTGACGTCATTACTATTTTCATTATTGGAGTATTGTAGTTTCAGAAATAACTTAAAATAAACTTTACTTCAACCAGAATTCACTTCTAATTAGTATTGATTACACAGTTTCGAATATTTCACAATAAGTTAGGTGTTTGCTGTCCGAGCGCAGACAAACGAATCCCCGCTCCGCTACAGCGGGCGGCTTTTTATAGGCATTGTAGTGGGGCGGTCGACCGTTGCGAGTTGTTTACGTCTTTGAGAACACGTGCAGCGATGACGTAGGTCGTTGAATGTTGTGTTGCGCCGATACGACCATTCTGACCGGCAGTGCGCGCTCTGCACTAGCCGTGTTGTTGATGTTTTTCCGATGAGTTTATCTGTAAAACGTAAATGTTTTTCTTTGATTTGGCATCTGTGTACCTTTAATTATATTGACGTCTACACTGTGGTAGGTAATGAGTATGGCGTACTATGTGTTGTGACGTACTCTGTGGTACTATGTGTGGTGGCGTACACTGTGGTAACATGTGTGGTGGCGTACACTGTGGTAACATGTGTGGTGGCGTACACTGTGGTAACATGTGTGTTGGCGTACACTGTGGTACTATGTGTTGGCGTACACTGTGGTACTATCGTACACTGTGGTACTATCGTACACTGTGGTACTATCGTACACTGTGGTACTATCGTACACTGTGGTACTATCGTACACTGTGGTACTATCGTACACTGTGGTACTATCGTACACTGTGGTACTATCGTACACTGTGATACTATCGTACACTGTGGTACTATCGTACACTGTGGTACTATCGTACACTGTGGTACTATCGTACACTGTGGTACTATCGTACACTGTGGTACTATGTATTGGCGTACACTGTGGTACTATGTGTTGGCGTACACTGTGGTACTATGTGTTGGCGTAGAATAGGATTGTAAAACATAACCCGAGTTCCTTTGTTTTTTTTTTTTCTTTCTTTCTTTCTTTGTTCTGTTGCATTGGCCCGTGAAGTGGATGGTGTAGGCTCAATAACCGATACTGGAGTGTAGTCTTCTAACGCCGATACGGTCAACCGATCACCAGGTTGTGGAGCACGGCGTAGCTGATCATGGGCGACCTTGCGGGGTCGTCCTCTGCCGACAACTTTCTTTACCAAATAACGGTCATTTTCCAGTATTCGACAGCCTTCATATGGCTCGCTGAATTTAAGGTCCAGCGAGGTTTGGTTGCGGGGGTTATTCTTAACCAATACGTAATCTCCTCTTTGGAAATTTTGAATTTTGGCTTTGTGTAGGTTGAAGCGTTGCCTATCTTGTTCGCTAGAACGGATCATTTTCTGTTGTACTTGTTTTGTAAGTGCTTCTATATCAACAGTTTCGTTGCCGATATCTACCAAATTAAGAAGTTCAGGAGGTATGCAGTGCTTCCGTTGTGTAAGTGACAGTGGTGCAACGCCAGTGACTCGATGAGTTGTACAATTTAATGCCATTTGAAGTTCTTCTAGTCCAGTATGCCACTGCTCTGATTCATAGTTTTTGATCATTACTAATGCATTTTTGAGGGTTGCAATGACCCTTTTAACTTGCCCATTCGCTCGGCTGACTCCTGGAGCGATAGCGTGGATATTTATTCCAATATTGTCACAGTACCCCTTGAATTCGCCAAGGAACTCTTCCTCCATCGATTCGAGATAGCGTCAATGGTGACTGACGTACTGCTGATCATCTGGAGAACCCAGCTTCCCTGTTATGTCCATATGAATAACTTGGAAGGCAGCCATCGGTTTTTGTATCGGATGTAATTGGCCTTTGGATAAATCCTCCGGATCTTCCTTTGGATGATCGGCATATGACACAGTTATCCACTAAACTTCGAACAGTAGAACTCATTTTGTTGAACTAATAAGTTTCTCGGATTCTCTGTAGTGTCTTTTCCCAGCCGGGGTGTTTAACTGCTTTATGAAAAGAGTTAATAATACTCCATTGAAAGGACTTGGGAACGACTGTACTAAGCTGTTGACCGAAGGTAGGGTCATTGTCTTTCTTCTTTAGGATATTGTCCTCCAAAACATAATCTTCTACCGAGTTATTATCACTGAGGCTGTTCATTATTAATCGTAGTTCATCGTCTCGTCTCTGTTCAACTTTGAGCCAGTTTAAGTCTTTTGTCATAACATTGACTGTGAACTCAACTAGGTTTTTACTGAAAAAAAAACAGCATGTTGGAGACGTTCACCTTAGCAGTAATCTACCTCAAAGTCGCAGTTTTGTAAAACCTGCCCGCCAACGATGAATCCTTGGCAAGAGGTCTTTTTTTGTGCTTTGACGCTTTGAACGCTTTGCAATCTGTTATTACGGTCCATATAGGTACTGACGAAAGTGTTTTATAGCGCGTACCACTGCCAGTGTCTCTAACTCATAGGAGTGGTAGCGACTTTTAGACTCCGTGGTCCTCATGCTCGTAAAGGCAACTGCATGTGGACGTCCATCGATCACATGTACCAGTACTGCACCAAATCCAAGAATGTACTTCCTGAAGCATCCAGCCAAACCATTGAATTGTCTGACATGCTTGACAGTTTCAGGTACTGCGGCTTTGACGAGGCCCTCCATTTTACGTGGACTCGGTCGTACTTAGCCGTCAGAAACTACGTTTCCGAGGTATTCAATAGACCGTTTGAAGAAACTACACTTGTCTGCGTTGATTGAAAATCCCAAGTCTCGCAGTGCTAAGAGGATTTACCCCAGGTGCGAGTTTCCCTCAGGGAAGTCTGCGCAAGGTAAGGCGGTTTTTTCTATGGAGATCTCAACAATTGGGATCAGTTCACGTTTGAAGTCGGTGAACGTTCGCGTTTGAAACAAGTTTCGTAAGTGTGGCCTGATCTCTTGCAGTAGGTACAGGTAGGTATAGTTGTTGTTTTCGAATCCATATTGCTTCTAGCTTCAGGTTTAGATTCAGAAGGTTTGAATCTGCAGTCGTTTGTGTTGTGGTTCGTCTTATTAGATATGCGGCAGCTTTATGTAGATGGTGCATGGTCCAAAAAGCGAGGGCGTTTATTATATGTAGTTGAACTGGTGCTTGGATGATTACGTTTCTTCCGTATTGATGTTGCTATTGAGATGAGCTCAGGAACAGTAGTTGCCCTGGTATTCAATAGCTCAATACGCAAGCGCTCGTCATTTACGCATCCAATCACTGCCTCCACAGCGTGTTCATTTCCCAGTTTGTCTTTGGTAATTCTTCGCCACAAGATCCAAGCACGTGACAGGAACTCCGCAATGTCTTTTGTCGATTCGTAAACATGTTCTCTGAACATTAGGATATCCCGGGAGTATCCATTTTCGGGTTCAAACGTGGTGATGAGATTTTTTCGCAACTCTTCCCACGTTGTAGTAGTGACCATCCAATCATCAATCCACATTTTGGCGCGTCCCTTCAGCAGGCTGCATACTTTCATGCGTACATCGAAATCATCCAATTTGTATGCTTTAATTGCTTGATCTATATGTTGGCACCATTCTCGTACACCAACGTGAGTGTCCGGATCGAATGATGGTAGATCGACGTCCTTGATCCTCATTTTTGCTTTTGTAGGCGAAGCACATATGTACCCGCTCTGACATTTTTTGCATCTCACCATGATTTGCATTAGGAATTGTGGTGGTATCCCTCTCATCTGTATTCCATAGTGAGGGTACATTTGTAGTCTTGATTGTGATTCTGCTTCTAATGGTGTATTGTTAACCAGTGCAGGTTCCTGCTGTTGGGTGTTGGTTGGTTCCAGTTGATCAGGTGGTGATCGAGCTGATGAAAAAGCATCTTGGGTACGAGATCCTCGCGATCCCACTTCTGATAACGTGACGGTGGTGCCCGGTAATGTTTTTAAATACAGTGACGTCATTACTATTTTCATTATTGGAGTATTGTAGTTTCAGAAATAACTTAAAATAAACTTTACTTCAACCAGAATTTACTTTTAATTAGTATTGATTACACAGTTTCGAATATTTCACAATAAGTTAGGTGTTTGCTGTCCGAGCGCAGACAAACGAATCCCCGCTCCGCTACAGCGGGCGGCTTTTTATAGGCATTGTAGTGGGGCGGTCGACCGTTGCGAGTTGTTTACGTCTTTGAGAACACGTGCAGCGATGACGTAGGTCGTTGAATGTTGTGTTGCGCCGATATGTATGATCCGTTACTGCCGAAAGGTAACTTACACTTATTTAATATTCGTTTGTTTTCGCCCTTCAAACCGGCGCCGGCGCTTATGAAAGTGCTGAAGTATGATTCTCCTACGAGAGAAAAATGTGTTTTACACCGCTAAATAAAACATTATATTTACGAATTTTGACTGAAACGATTGTCGCTGTGAACTCTATATAGAAATGTATCTCAAAAATGGGTTTGTAATGTTGTCAGTTAGGTACCAATCTTAAATGGGTACAAAAGGAAAGGATAAAGTGGTACATACCTGTACGGCGGCGGTTAGCGCACTCGTGCCGGCCCACCCCGATATTTTCATTACCACCATAGAACTAGGAATGAAGCAATCTTCCATTGGCTGCTATTGAGGTTGTACCTTCATTATAATTCGCGATAACCACCTTTAACGGATTTAATAACAGACAAACTTTAATTTATTACCTACTCATTTCTGTTGCGTCAAAATATTTCATATTCGTGTTAATTTATGATTTGATGAAAGATACACTTAATTGTTCGTTTACCTTTAAATATTTAAGGAAGACTGTAAACTTTTGATGGTTTGAAATCAAATCTGAAGAAATGTATCATTGCTAATCATAATTGTACTCATGCAGCAGATCGACACTAATACATATTATTGCTCATGAGTGGAAATAGTTTTTGCATTTGTGGCGACTTCCACATTCAGCGCAAGCAAAAACATAAAACAGCGCCATCTACCGAAGGAACATTGAACTACGGAGAAAACACGTAACGATCTATACGGAGTAACTACTAATCCTGCATCGCGAAAGTAATATTCTCGCGCCGATTAGCATATATACAACATCCCAACATCAACTGTTGGGCAGTGGCCCACCAGGCATTATCACCTCGCCTGGTCGGAGGATCCTCCCTTTGTGTTGGAGGAACACGAAACCCGTTCCTCCACACATTCTTTACGAGATAACATAGTACTTTATTTATTTTAGTGTCAAGAAACAAATTAAAATGAAATAAGTAACGCTTATTTTTTATTCTACCTCAGACATTGATAACAAATAAACCAACTTATTTCCCTAAATCTAATGGGATTTCTTATTGATATTCTCCGGGACTAAAGTATTCAGCAAGACGAAACAAAAAGTCAAAATTCGGTTACTTCGTTTAATTACTGAGACTACCTACGAACACCTTCTAACTTCGACATCAAACCCTGGTTCACAAATGGAAATCAAACGAACCCAAATTCAATGGAATTTCATCACCTTCAGTTTCATATCAGACTCTAGATATCATTTAGAGAAAGTTCACGTCAAGACGACTCATGTAATATCAAGCTACCTATATGAAAAAAAGTATTATAATAGGCAGCAAGTAAATGGATTGGCAAAATCTGTTGATATATAACCTTGTAAAATAATTTTTAATCTGTTTTCGGTCGTACAATAGATATAATAGGATTAAATTTTATTATGTCTTATTCTTTATGAAAAATATAACTTGACACGTTGTTGCGTCGACACGATACACGTTACAAGCTCTTATCTTAGGTCTGAAGTTAAGCTGACATAATTAAAAATGATACTTCTCACTGCAAAACGGCCATATTGTGGTTAATCTACGGGTCGTGTAAATAGCTTATAAAATCGGTACTGTAGATCTAAAATGCAATGCTACGACAAATTGTACGGTCGCTGGTCCCTACAATTAATATGGATGCCATTGGCATTGAGATACATCACGGATCATCATCATCATCAGTCCACTGCTGGACATAGGCCTCTCCAATTGCACGCCACTTGTATACTAAAAGCTTATCTACAAGATGTTGACATGAGGCTTATAGAGTGACTAATCTAACCAAAGTCACGGAATGAAGACTGAATGAAGACGTCCTCCAAGAAGCGACAACCATTCCAATGTTGTTCATGTAAATGCACAATATTATGAGAACATTCTACAACAATAAAGCAAGACGTACTGAAATATCATTGCAGGTCAAACAACATCAGTATAAATTATTCAAATCAAAGGGAAAATTTTCCATCCTTTTCATAATAGAATCAATTGATAAAGCAAGTTTATGTAAAGTTAACCAAACAGTTGTGATACAATACTCAAGGATCCAATGATTTATGTTTCCAATGATTCTGGAACAAATAACGAGTGTCAGTTATTCAGGCGAGATGCAAATTATAAATAGTGTATGGAAACGTGATCGAAAAGCTGTGATGCTAATAGGGGACATCACGTGTTGTGAAGGCGCCTCGCGCATTGACCAATCTTTATAGATACAGCACTTCCTTTACAAATATACATCAATGTATGAACTTTTTTGTTCAATACACTGAATATATTTTATGTAAATCAAACGGATCTACGTTTTATGTCTATTTTAATTATATAGTAAAGTTACGCAGGGTACGTCTAGTGTTTGGTTGTGAATAAATAAATAAACATAGTTATTAATAAAATTAATTTTGTTAAAGCTCATAGATGTTTTTCTATATGTTCAAATATATTTTTGGACAAAAAAATATTTATTATTTAATCATTTTTGTTAGGTACATAAGTACAACAAGGGTCGATATGCTGTCATAAGTCCCAATTAAATTAATAGTAATTTTAAATAAGCGGAATATCTCGTAGCTATATGAAATATTATAGCTATATGATGTTGTGTGTAAGTTGTCCAAATAAATAAATATATTATTAAGGAACAGGTCTTATAACCGTTAAACCGGTGATCATCAGTTCTTCAAGAACAAAATTCAGTATTCTCTTCTTATATATCTTAACCTAAATCCAATATTTAATACAACTAAACACGCCATGTGTAAGAGATTATATTTTTACAAATACATCTAGATAGCTACATTAATCCAGAATATATCTATTCGCTATTGATAACACGACAAACAGATAAAATTAAAATAAAATCGTAGAAGCTTCGAGAAAACTGTTTATGGCAATGTCTGATCGCGATATCAGTACTGCGTATTATTAGACTAATCATTTGTTGTGTACGTGCAATACTTATATGAATAGATTCCTTTGAATGTATTAAATCCATCTTGTCACATCTGTTATAAACAACACACTTGACGATGTTAATTTTATAGATCACGCAAAGTTACGTACATATTAAGAGAAAATGGACGAGTGTCGACGTCCGTATCTGTATATATCATATCATAATGATGAATATCGAAACTTAAGACGACTGCACAACGCCAGCACTCAACATCAACACGCACTATCCTTTTATTAACCCTTTTTGTAAATACTTTACAGTAAGGCCGTGACGTCATTCCTAGTTACGCAATCTAACTAACCCTCATAAAGTCGTGGTTAGCCAAAGTCATTGTCAAATAAACAATGAGCAATAATCCACTTCAGTGAAAAATTGCAGGCCCGTCAAACAAAAGATCTTTGCCGATAGCATTTTTACAAATAACAAAATATAGATAAAAAACTAAAAAAACATGCTGACAAAGGCGGTTACAAACAAACATCAGTCGGGTGTCTAAGCCGAACTTCACGCTACCTCTTTTTAAGGTTCCGTACCCAATGGAGATAACGGAACCCTATTACTAAGACTCAGCATATGTCCGTCTGTCACCTGGTTGTATCTCATAAACCGTGATAGCTAGAGAGTTGAAATTTTCAAAGACGATATATTACTGTTACTTTTAGAATAACAAATACTTAATAAAAACAGAATAAAATTAATATTTAAGGCGTCGCCTAAAATCACTATTACTGTACAGTGACAGTGAACTTTCCCGTTTTTTGCTCGATTTTAGGTATTATGCAACAGCAAGAGGTTAAACGCTTGAAATATAAGTACAGATAATGCTACGGAACCCTTTTTGCGCGAGTCCGACTTTATATTCTATTATTTTCTAAAGGAGTTACGCTGACCCTACTTGCTTATATAGATTATAGACAAACATACTGTTTTTTACTCTATTAAAATAACAAATGGAATAAATTCCCACGTCAAATACTAACTTTGCGATGTTTTAAAAATGTATCAATATTCTTGCACATTCCCAATTGCATTTGGTTTAAAGCCAAAATGACTTGTGGATATAATAAAAGTAACAGATAGAGATCTGAGAAAGTTCAAAATACAGAGACAGAAATTGTATTCAGAATGTACACAAACAAAAAAAAAGATGTTTTTAAACAACAAAAACAGCCAGTACTTAGGATGTTCTTGAGTTTATTATTATTACAATATGTTATACTCTATAGTTGCAACACTCAATGTTACCAATTAAGGTCTTATGATTTCGATAGAAAATAGACTTCAACACAGTAATCAACTAACTAGATAACGCTTTTCAAAGATAGGTAGTATTTAGAAATAAAATCGTAAAAAAAAGTTTAAATTAGCATAAAACAACTGCGTAAAACCTTTTGATAATAATTTTTGTAGAGCATGTGTAACCTGGGTTATTACAACAAATCTTTTGACACCAAATTCACTAAAATCATTCCCGTAGTTTAGACGATACGGTGGAACATACAAACATAGATGGACTGGCAAAAATATAACCCTCTGACTTCTACGTGGCCGAGTAAAACGATAATAGCACTTTTTTGTAGAGTTTTGTAATAAGTATGAACTGAAAGCTTGTAACGGGCAGACAGTAGATACTTTATATTCCTTGCACATTAAATGAGTTACAAAATCGTCACAAATTACCTTAAGATTTGACTGTGAGATGAATTTGTGACGGCTCCACACGAGACTTGGCCGTTATTAAATTCGTAGTGGAAAGTTTTCGTCCCCAAGAACAATGTTCTGACGTCCACCTTAGCATATTACTACTGTATAAACATTATGACATATACTAGAAGATCCATTCGTTAAATTATCGTATAATTTTGCATAGATAGTTGGGATTTATTCAATTTACATCTTAGATGTGCCTACCATTATTGTTTTTCTGTGACATTCTTAGGTAATCTTGTGCAATAGTAGATATATATTTAGGAGTCTAACATTTCTAAATAATTCATTTCTCATTATATTAAGAAGATAAAATTACAAGTTATGTATTAATTTGGTCATCACTTATCACTAGACATAGAATTTCATTAACAAAATAACATCAATTCTAACCCCAGCAAATCTTAAGCTTTTTGATAGTGCTAACTAGTAGTTGGTAATACCAGAATTGAAACCAGCAATCCTTAGGCACCTATCGATCCTATAATACGATGTCTATTAATGTCAGAAAAAGACCTCATTTAAAAAATACATTTAATTCGGTTTTTAGAGAAGTAAAATAATATAAAATAATATTCAGTTAGTAACAAAAACCGTAAAAGAACGACCAATGGGGCACAACACGTTAATTCAATAAAGCCGAGTCAAATCTCGAACTATCTTTTAACGCTTGAGCTCCGTTGATTGTCGTCCAAAGCGTTCTTACACTAATCAGAGCGGGAATCACTGTGAATGCGTGTTCGAACGCCTAAAATGTAACTGTATAATATTTTTATTTTAAAAAATACAAAAATCACAGCTCACTTTCAAATACTAGAAAATAATAAAACTTTTAAGCAATAGGTAAAGTAAATATTTTTGGGTTTTGAGATTGTTTAAAGCCACGGAGTTGTTTCGATTTGTGTATACAATCTACTTTATTAGTGATAAAAACTGGCTTAATTTAAACACCGAACTGGACATAACGTTAATAAAATTTTAAAAATATTCCTATACCTTTTCCATAATTTAAATCAGACAATAAAAAGTTGTAGAATAATTTTATCTTCATTATTGCTCAAAAATGATGTGGATTATAAACTTTAAAAATATTCAACATACCTATTAAATGTCTGCGGTTGAACACTGAAAAAAACGAAATTGAATTACATAATAAATCGTAGCAACTGATGAATATAGTAGAAAAACAGTGCAACATTTTAGCGGCATCCGACCGCTAGGAAGGGGCCCGCATATCCGCCATATCCTAATTGAGCCCATTCCCGTCGCGCTAAATAGTCGAGATTGAGCCGCTAGAGGGATTGTTATCTGATTCAACGTTTCAACTGCGATCTCTAATGCAATAAGGAAGTTCGTGTTTACGTTTGTTCTCCAACACGGGATATTGAGTATTAGAATCACATTATTGTCTATAATTTAATGACCAAGTGTCGCGTTCACACTGGCTCTGATTTAAATTTTAAGTGGACACTCAATGTGTTCAGATTGCATTTCCTCTACTAGTTGGGAATAAATTGTCAATTGTTTGGGATTATCAATTGACTTTGACGAATGTCAGTACTACTTTCCTTAGTTTTATATCATTATTAGCTGACCCAGAGAGTCTGCGTCTTCTATTGCCCATAGCGTTATGTTATACCACGGAAGAAAATTTACTTCCCATAAAAAAGGTTATAGTGAGTCAACCATAAAAGATAAGCATATGCTGTCGCGGACTTTTTTTAGAACTTTTAAAGGGGAACAATTTTATCATACATGATTTTTGCGAATCTTTATCGTTTACTCAGCGGAATCTCTCAAGAGGAATAGAAGATTTTGAAAGATGATGTATAGCCTGTAGCCTTCTTCGATAAAGGGGCTATTTAACACTGAAAGAATTTTTCAAATCGGACCAGTAGTTCCTGAAATTAGCGCGTTCAATAAAACAAACATACAAATTCGTCAGCTTATAATATTAGTATAGATACAGATAGACAGTATAGTATAGTATATTATAGATTACAGAAAACATTGTTGTCATCTTGTCAGAGTGCCGATTGTCGTGCCTTTAAATTGAATGAATTGAAGTTTAATCATAATCATTCTTCAAATAAATAATCAAGCCGTGACAAATGTCATAAGTAAATGCAACTGTCAAATTCTAGTATGTATTTCATCTAGTAACTTCATAGCTACCATTTACATAAACACAGACACGTATAGAAATACCTATAATCATTTTGTTGAACAATTTGATACCAATGAACAGAACCAGTCTTTGATTTTTATTCCAAATAAAATCCATTTAATGTCTTAACCAGGTAGTTATGGGCAAATATATCTTTAATATCTTATTTTGACAAGTTTATCTATATGAATTCGGAACCGGAATGTTGCCATTACTAAATATGGCAGTTAAATTATCATTGAAGTTGCACACAAAATGATTTGTTTGTCAAACTATTATTCTTATTAGATGTTAAAATATGATAATTATAGACGTCTTTGTGAATCGATTTCGATACTAGCTGAGTCCCGCGGTGTTGCCCGCGGTTATTGTTATAAATCACGAGTATCGCCGCGGATCAAGTCTTATTCTAGAAAAAATACTCTAGCTTAAGTTAGTCCTTGTTATCAGCAATCTACTAATGAAAGTCCCGTCAAAATTGGTCCATTCGTTCCAGAGATTATCCGGAATAAACAAACAGACAGACACACAAAAATAAAAATAAACAGTTTTTTTGATGTAAGTACCGTATATAGTTTAATATGCATTTATTAAAAAACTGTTCATTTAATATTACATACAGACACTTCAATTTTGTTTATTTATATTGTATAGATTTCACAAATATTTAGATGTGTGTGTGTGTATCACGTAAGGTATGAAAACATTAATTGTTACAAGAACCAAGTCTCGCAACAGTCACACACAAAAAGTAATATCCATCAGTTAAATCCGATCTCTGACAACCATCCAAGTGTAACAAGTCTCAAAAATTCGCTCCCATTATAAAAAAGCATATTGCCGAAATATCGTGCTTGATATTGAGGGCTCTTCATACAATATGCTGGCCTCATTATAAGGGCCCTTTGTCCTAAGAACCAGTTCTTTTGGCAAAGCAACGGGCTCAACAATAAGTGTATCAAATCAAAGTGCCCCTCGTAAGTTTCTTTATTCATGACCACTCCATACGTCACCCTCAGGGTCTTAACTTTAGTTTTAATTAAAGGGATTGTCTTTGTATTTAGTTCTTTTGTGCAGCTGCAACGTCGTGGACAGTACAAAAGATGGTCAAGGGAATAAAATTATTCTCATGAGTTAAATGTACATTATTTGTTACCTGTAAAAACATGAATGAATTATTATTATTTGAATCAAACTAGTGATGAACAGAACATTTGACAATTAGCTTTTGCCCACAGCTCCGCCTGTGTAAATGTCTGTTGTCGAGACAAAAGTAGCCTACGTCCTTCTCCGAGGATCAATCTATTCCTATACTGAAAATTATCCAAATCAGTTACGCGACTTAGGCGTGAAAGCTTAATAGTCAGACAGATGAAGTTCCTTTCGAATTTATAGCATTATGTCATAGATTCGTTACTACTAAAATGTTAATAACTATCAACTAAATAATATTGATCTTCTCTTATTCAAATATTCTTAGATCTTATTTATAAAATCATCATCATCATCAACAGCCTATCGCAGTCCACTGCTGGACATAGGCCTCTCCAATTGCACGCCACTTAGTTCGATCTTCGGCTACTCGCATCCAGCTCCTACCAGCCGTCTTGCGCAAATCATCACTCCACCTGGCCTGTGGACGTCCTACACTACGTTTGCCGAGAGGCCGTTTAGGATCAATGATGAGAAGACCCGACGTAGCTTTGCAAACGCTGCCCAACCCAGTCGAATTCTCCTGTTCTCCTAGTCCTCAAACAATTTCTTTGTTTATTTATAATAAATAAGCTTTAAATAGTTGTTAGAATACCCCAAAAGAGAGTTAACAGACCCTTTGGAATAGCCCGGATCCTTTATTTTCTACAAACAATATACAAGATAATTAAATTAGAAAGATAAACTAAGTAATGTTATTTCTTGTTGTAAATACTTTATTTTATAAAGTACCCATAGATATTGGGATTTTAAAATAATATTTTACCCTACTCGCAATTGTACGGCTGTTATAAATTTGTAACGTCTCACAGACAACTGTTACCAACGGTATAAATGAAACAAAGCTATCTTTCCCGAGACTTACCGTACACATTCTTAACAATTTCTCTCAGCGGTTTAGTCGCTCGTTCCTCTAACTAATGTCTAGATCCCTGAAGGTAAAACACCTGAGATGAACTGCTAATTATCGTGTATTCTCGACTCGACTCACGACCCGCGTCCGCAGTCGACGAGTTGCACCCTTTCATTATAGCAACTTGCTATCACGAAAAGTGTTGTAGGAAAAATGTTATGCTAGTTGTTTGGAACGTACTTAAAATACTATCTGTTAGAGGTAAGACAGTCATAGAATGAGTTACTATATATAGAAATAAGTGATTGTTAATCTTGACTTTCAGTCGTAAATTTAAATAACAATAAATTATGTTTTCATAGAGAGATATTCTAATGTTTAGTAAGACTAGATTTCATTAGAAACTAATGAAACATTTGCAATACATAACGATCAGGGCAGGTTCCGTACATATGTACTTACTTGTTACATTATTAGTTCTTTAATGGTAGTGAAAAATTAAGGAGTTAAACACAGCACAAGATAAGATTTAATTCAATGATTTATTTTATTATAATTTAAAAAAATACTCACATGTAACCTTCAAAATATTATAATGTAAAAAAACCTTAATCAAAACTTGCAATTCTCCATGCACACAAAAATATGTTCCATTAATTTTTCCAGTGAGACGCCTTATCTCGGCATTCAATCGTGTTATCTGCATTCCCAACAGTTTCACATACCCACTTAAATATATAAAATGATAGGTAAACTAAACAACAATATAGACCATTGTATATTTCATATTAAAAAATACAAAACGCTCAATGATTTTATTTACATACTAAATGAATTAAAAATACAATAGATCATAAACATGTTCTTAGAATCAAGCTCGCCTACGTTTTATTGTCAATAATAGATATAAAATAATATTATAACGTTGATTTATAAGTTATAAGTTATATTTGAATGAGCATTTTGCTTAATTTAATCCATACTGCTCTTGAATATAATGTTCTGTGGATAAAAACAACAACGTTCAAAAGTATTCATGCATATACATGTAGGTTTTTCTCAACGTGTTAGTATGTCAAACAATGCAACGATGTGGACAATGTGAATAGACAATAACTGTCATGCAAACTGATGACCGTGTAATTATTAAGAGGTTAAATTAGCAATCATTTCCAAACAGTCATTATCGGGTTGTAGCGGTATTCCACAACATGAGAATAAATTGCCTAAACGTTACACAGACACTATCGATAAAAACGAACAACACTAATGTATTTTAAACGCAACAATTTGTTTGTTTTGAAAATTCAATTTGTAATTATAGTATAACAAACGAATCATTAAATATAGTAATTTTCGATTTAATTAAATTCGTAATGACTAAATTGAACCAATAGTTTACAACAAAAGGTTTGCATTGGCAATTACACAATATTTATTCTGACTTGGTTATGTATTTATTCAAGTTGTACTGAGTTAATTACAGAATAAGTGCACATGTAATATTTCATTTTCGAAAGCGGATACAGTAGCAAACAAAGGTGTTCAAGAACACGGTCGGGCGTGCAAGTCACCGTCGCGTGATTCCCCCATCACTACGTTGTTTACACAACCATTATTCACTTAATGAGCACTCTAATGTGGGCTGCGTGACGCTGTAATTAATGCTCGCCAACTCAAATCACTTGCTGACTGAGTAATTTAGCATGTGACGATTCATTACCCGTTCAGAATATATAGTGTGTATGGTTCTTAGAATTACGCTGTACTCGATGAACATACACATCAACTGGCTTTAACAGTTCACTGCTGAACATAGGCCTCTTCTTAGAAAGGCGGGCCTACAATACCACGCTAACTAGACGCGTTGGTATAGAGTTTGTTTCAAGGTTCTGTCTCTTTGCAGTGATGTTTTCCTACGTAGCTTGCTGCCTTAGTCGCTTCTTACGACAGCCGTAGGATGAACTGAGGTGGTGACACCCTGTATCTCACGAAGTACAATTTTTCAAACTGTTTTCATGTCGTGAATTAACTAATTATTAGTACTATGATATTACGTGGAAAATTATCAAGAATAATAATACAATAAAAGAGTTTTGGATGTTGAAGGAGATAATCAGAATTTTAGTCACCGGGTGGCCTAAGCTTAATTAATCACGCTGGCGAGTAGAGTTCCATAACAATTGTCGGTCGCACGCAATTTACTTAAATTAAATGTTAGAAATTAAAATTAAAATAAAATTAAAAATACGAGTTGCAGTTGAAAAATAAATAAAATTTACGAAAGTGAATTTGGCAAAGACGCAATAATGTACAGTGGTAGAGTCTGCATTACTACATTTTCTACGACTCACTTTGATTTGCCTACTGAATCTGCAACAAAGATCTGATCAATAGTTTGTAGGTATTTGATACATAAACAGCAATCTCATTCTAACAATTCATTAATCCTAATATTTCTGAACATAGAATAATTGGAAAGTCACCGGTAACGATACCTAACGATACCCACGAATCATGACAGCAATGTAAGTTAATAACTATAGGATCAGACAAACGTACGTCTCAGAAGTAATAACCGTCGCCGTCGGATCTACAAACATTTAATTGGCGTATTTGTCGCAATTACACGCATCCATGGTTTGAGGGCGCGTGCGCAGCGTGATAACAGATTTCACTTCTGACCCAAAGGTAGAAATGTAATTCGAAATTAACTTATTGTCTGAACGGCGGCCTCGCACCTTCTTGTCACCCGATAACTCTTTATTTTTTTGCATAATTAATTCCTATAAAATGTGCTATTGGCACGTTCGTATTGTTACTCAAAATGAAAACCTTGAACGTTGAAAAAATCCTCAGTCAACAGCAACAATGGTCGCGAATTTGTCATTACCGTCGAACGTGACTGTAACCCAAACACCTCGCCCGTTGCCACGCATGTCTCGTTTATTTTAATATCACCCTCATTTTTTACTCTTTTCCGTCAATTTCGCGTTTTTCATAACCACTTTTTGCTCTCTCAATGTTGCACCTTTAACGGATTTTTCACGTCCACTTATTGATAAATAATAATTCATGCAAAGTTTGTGAAGACGTTTTAGTACGAAAAATGGATCACCATAAGTCCTTGTGACCTTCATTTCATGGGCAAAGTGTTCGCCAAATCAAGTAAACACAGAACTGATGAAACTTTTATAATCGTTCTCGTGTAACCCCTTGATAGAAAAACTTTTACGTACCTTCGTGATTGAGTTTTTGTTAAGAAAATTACCCATGTTTTGGAAGAATCTTTTGATTGACGGCAACTCAATTTCACCTTATAGAGCTTCGCTTATTTAATATTCTGATAGCAAAGATTCGCATATATGTTTATTAAATCTTGGAAAAACCTACGACCTTTAAGAATTTTGATTTTGTATTTATCTATGTGTATCTAAGTTTAATCTAATTGATATATTTAATTTTTTTATCTTTTTGTTTCATGTACTGATCCATGATGCCATATATAGTATGAGTAGGTATACTTATTTATTTATTACACACACACGTTTTTGCATGTCGTGAAGTAATTCATAACTTAGCTTTGAACATCCCATTACCTTTTGAATATTATTATATCTCTTTTTAAGACAGTTTCATGATTTACCTACCTACATCAAGTTTCCGTTTAATTTTGAACTTGTTGCTACAGTTACCTAGAAATTGGATAATATAAATAGAAGAATATGTCTTGAATTTCTGGTTGATGACAAGTTGCCTTGTTAATAAACAGTCAAGGCATTGATAGTATGTCTAAGGCGCGTCAGCCATGCGAGACGTCCACCTGTTAACTCCTACATTTTTCTTAGAACAGGACAATTTTTACTTCACATACTAAATACACATCGCCGCCACAACTTTGATGTCATTTAGCGAAAACAATGGAAAGATCCGCGCGCGTACTGGCATGCTAATTCCTACATATTATTTAAATAAACTTATTCTTATTATAAACGTGTCCTATGTCCAACTGCTGTTAAAATTTATAATGCTATTTTTACGTTTAAATGAGTCATGTGGGATCTTTGAATGGGTTCTTTACACTTGACATCAATTCATTACTTATCTTTTGATTTGTCATATACCAATATACATATTACGTAGGCAAGGGACACGTTAAAAAGTCATTTACCTTTAAACATGCGTTCAGGTGATGTTTTGTATACGGCACGGTTGTTATGCGATTTCTGTCCCGTTATGAAGATGTTCAAGTGCGTTATTCTGACACACACACGTAAAAGCTACCATACGCTACATACACGTTAATACATTCGATTTGCATTACCGTGCCTTATGAGCTTTCCAAGCAGTTTTCGCCATCATAAAGTGATCAAATAAGTTATCAAACGCAGCAATAAATCAGAAATTGTGGGACTTTCCCTAGTGTCGTTACGATTCTCTACGCCGACTTATACTTTGCTCTTTCTGACGGTATGTCAGGTTTTTGTTTGCCGCTGATACGCTAATACGTAATGATGAGCCTTAAGTCCCTGCTGTAGAATCATTAAAATATTTAGTCATAACCTTAGTAGAAGCCATCAAATCCACAGAGTTCAGCCATTAAGGCTTCTTAGAAAAGAACTCAATTTTTCATATCCATCACGCAACGTCGTTTAAGTATTCCATTACACTAACTCAAGATTAAAATCCTAATTAAAATGTCCACATACCTAATCATTTTAATATATCACTCGATGAAATAAAATAAACATTAAAAGAGTGAAATGTTGTTTGCACACAAGACGCTTAAAGATACAATTTAAATTTTATAACTATCGCAGGTGCTGCTAAGTATCTTGTTTTATAGCGTTATGAAAAAACCTTGTTAAACCGCTGGATGATACTGCAATCAGAAAAAATGTAGGTATGTATATTAAGGTTTGAGATCATTGGTATGCGAATTACGAAGAGTCGAACAAAAGACATTATAACATCCTGTTCCCGCGACACCACTTCAACTGTTATTATTATCCTAATGACTAAAATTTATAGCTTTTTAAATTTGCTGTGCTGCAAATATTAAAGTTCTTTTTTTAGAAGGGAAATGAGAGGATTGTGAAGATTGGAGCGTGCGTTTTCGGATGTACATTGAGATATAACTTTTATGTTGTCCAAGCATTCATTCATTTATTCATTCATTTGTTCATTCGCTCGTTCATTCAATTTTTTGGCATTGCTCGTAAAATGAGAAGACCGCAGCGTAATTGTACTGTAATAAAACCTAACATCAATTTGTTTATTAAAACGTGTGTCTGAAAACTATCTAACATGTTTAGACTTGAAGAAGGTAATGTTTATATTAAACAAGACTTTATCGTCATAACGTTTCTTAAATCTGTCACTTTTTTCCGTGTTTCAGTTATAATAACGATTAAAGTCATTTAATTATAATCTGAGAATATATATTATAAAACCAGTAACTTTGCCTTATCTCTATATACATAACGTATCAGCACTATATGCAAGCATTTAATATATTATCTTGGAATAAAATTAGATACGATAGTAATTATTTTATAAATTATACAAGAGTTCCTTAAACACTATTGACATGTCTTTCCTTAGCATAATTTATTAACACTTTAACGCTCTCCTAAGCTGTGAAAATGCCACTACTTAAGTACCTTATAAATTAACGCAGGTGAATATCGTACAAGAAACGCTTTGCCCTTCATTTATATTAAAGTTTTCAATATTTACCACTGACTTTTTGTCAAAGAATACAATTTTACGTAATTATCCTTGCAATAATTATATTAAAAGCTCTCTTAAATGAGATATTTTTATGTTTATAATAAAAGTGGTTTTAAAAATAAAATAAGCAATGGTTTTCCTTATTGTCCATGATGTTGATATTGTGAGGTCTTTATTTAGTGTATTTATGTTACAATTAGGTAGTTATTGCGTTAGGCATGTGTGAGGTGTGCGCGCGCGCAGTGGGCGGGTTACGGTCACCGATCGCAAGACGCAGACGCCATGTTTTGATTCAATCGATTTCAATTCATTCACTTGTTTGAAACTTTGAATTGAAATTGTATATGGACCTAAGCAATAATATCGATACACTTTATTTTATTTACCTCTGACACACACCCAGAGTTGTTTTAGAATTTTTAATATTTGTGTGGAGACTACTATCAGACTGTGTTGTGTTATTAAAAATAAGGTTCTCAATTTCAATTAATAAAAAATAGTTATTCATACAAAATTCTTAAATATTTTAAATGTATTCTAAAATACCCTTTCAAATAATCACCAATCTTAATCCTAATAAGTATTCAGTTTAATATTCTTACTGTCTTAATCTATCAAAAGTATTAAGAAGTTCGTATGTTCTACATTCACAAACATCAATTTATTTAATCCACCTATACATTGATATTTGTTCGTATTTATCTCATTGCTATCCACAATCTGCATTCGAAGCGGCCAAGTCCATCGATCGGAACCGACGTATTTTTATGCAAATATGCCACAATACCCAGATGGAATGTCCATCACTCGGTCCCTACAGTTTGTTTTAATCTAATTTGAATGTCTAATATACCCAACTCCTTATCATTTACAAATATGGCTAAATTATATGCGTACGAATAGGGGCCGCAAACTTGTCGAGATTGGATTTCTACTCCGATATAACCTTTATTCTACACAAGATATGCTTAGGTACATGTATTCATTTTCGATATTAAAATTACTTACATCGCTAGCTCATTTTCTATATCTTAATAAATTCAATATTTGTCTACGACAAATCTACAAACGTTTCTTAATTTCAATATAGGTACGTTTCGTGGTAGGCGGGCATTATTGAAATAGCGGTTTCCTAGTGAATTCTCGTTGTATAATCAACGCTTTTCTCGCGTATTTTTATTGATTCACGGAGAGCGCGACTGTCGCCCCCTCCCTGCCCTGTGGAGGAAGCTGGGTTGGAAGCTGCCTCCTACCGCGCATTCATAATCGCATCGACACACACGGCATTCGGGGTACGCTAAACACCACCTTATTACCTTTAGTGTATACCCATATTCGAAAACCAAATATCCACTGAAATAATGGAACAGAATCGTGCGTTACCAGCCACGAGACATTAAGCGTCATATAAATTACATTAGCATATAAATAAAGTATTTTTGTTGCGTCGCTCTGCCCGCAGTACTTCTTGGGTCTTTTACGACGTCGGGCGCAGGGTTAACCCGGGACATTTTTGTTCTCCTTTTTAGATAAATCCACGGTCTTAACGACCGTAAGCAAATACATGTTATCGGTATACGTTTATTGCTTATTCGAACTCATAAATAATGCCGATGGAAACACAAAATTAATTTCGTTATGAAAAAGAAGGTAAACATGTAAAGATAAAATACTCAGAGTACAATATACGAGTGCTTGTTACCAGTGCCATACGGGGTTTATAACATACCTATAAAATGGAACAAATAATACTCAAGTAATTTTCTGTTTATCTATATTAGATTTTTATTTTATATGTGGGTAGCATTACAAGACAACTTACGTTGTATTAATAGATAGATCGTACCTACGTTAAAAGAAATCCGTTACTGAGTAAGTATCTAGTAAGTATACACATTCGAAAATGTGTATGTGTCTACAACAAGAAAACAATATATAAAAAAAAACAAAAAAAATTGAAAATGGACGAACCATACAGAGGATTGATACTAAATGACTGAACCAATTGAGTTGAAGTTTTTCAAAAATAATATGAAACCTCAAATGTAATACGAATGTCATAAAGTTAAAAGCAAGAACATATTATAGCAGTTCAAATAACTATATAAAAGTGACTCGATGTCGTAAATCTTTGTCATGCAGTGATACTGTGAGTACTTCGCATTTAAATAGGTTATTTAAAACGGTTTAAAAAACAAAATAAAGTCAAGTAAATTAATTAAACTGAGAAGAATTCTATACAAATTGGCACACAGAGCGACAATTATTATGTCAGTCTGCTTAATTTTTCCTGAACACGTAATTATATTACACAGTAGCAGAGAAGCACCTACATAAATATAGAATTGAAAGTATACGGAGCAAAGAATGGTCCGAAGATAAATGGGACAAACGAGGATAGGAAACGACCGACCAGAGATAAAGGGGACAGTTTGTAAAGCGTAATTATTTCAGAGAAAAGAAAAAACGGACATTCTGGAATAGAAAACTTCAATGTTGTTACTTGAATCTTACCTTATATCTGATGCTGACTTAATAAGTATTATCTATATAACGTGAACATTCAACAACATCTTTTCATAATTTATTTGTTGGAATCGAATCAAATTGACAATTCTGCCGGGTGACACGTATGCCCCCACTACCACCCCCGCACAAAATTTATTCCCATAGGTATGACGTTCAATCATTGACTTTTTTTCATTTTCCCTTCAACCATTTTTCCTTACCAATATGAGTACTACACGGAGGGTTCTATTGGTTGTGTTTTGATTGATAGAGATACAATATGTTAAGTCGGCATTATGAGTATGCATTATTGAAATAGGTAGCTCAACAACTTACGCATGACAACATTTGCCAATTTGCAACATCTTCAAAAAATACTATCAAAATCGCAGTAGCTACGTTTTGATGCGTATTCTGTCTAGTAAATACAGAGCGAAAATACGGAATACTCAATACTCAAACCGGAACATATACATGTACTAAATTATTCATTATCAAAATCAAAACAAAGTGTTAAATAATATTAAACCTATGCTTTAGACAATATTGCGAAATATCTGTTCACTATAAAAGTAACGTACATTGAAATATAAACGGCATTAGGCATATCGGAAGGGTACATTTTGTGTCTTGAATACTAAAATGGTTAAGAAAAATTACAGCCCAGATACATATCTTGTTGGATCGGGATCGAAACATCTTTGGGTGTAATTTGGAGTCGGGCGCGACATAGAGATAAATGAAGGCAGGAATGGTATATCGACCACCTCCTCTTCGCTCCCCTCTTTGGGTGAACCTTTGGAAATGTGTCACTGTTGTTAGTTTAACGTAACCAATGTTTGGGATTTGTTGTTTTTATATTTGCATACATTTATTACGGTCGATATTGGATCACGTGTCAAGGGTCAAGACCTAAATTAATGCTCTAAGGCTAAACTAAATTAATCTATTATTTTTAATTTTATGGTATTACAGAACTAACTGTCCATGATCGTTAGCTTCTTTCACTTCTTTTGTCTGCTTGATCTGCTTAAAAATAAAAAAATAATTGTTCTTTCCTAACTTAGTTTAGTTTGAATTCCTAGATAGGGACTTTAAATTCAAAACTTTAAATTCAATGTAATAATGACTATTCGTCTTTTTATTATGTGACTATTTACTTAATTTTGACTTATAAAACAACTCTGAAAGTATTATACATTGGATTGAAATATTTAAAATAAGCTTTTTCATCTATTTAAAACATTATTAAGTCACAAAATTATGGGGCAAAACTTAAGTAAGCAAATAATTTATTCACATAGTTTGAAAGATTTGGTTGGTTATATTAAATATTTATCAAACAAGCTTACTTACTTTAAGCTAATCTTCAAGAATCGCTTAAATCACCACAGTACGTCGACAACAGTTGCCAATTTAAAAACTCATTACGTTCTTCCTCCTACACTTGGCGGTCGACCAAAGCCTTTGTATTAATAATGCCTCGTTTTAAATCTGAAACAATATTTAACTAAAAAACATGCTGATTGTTGTCTACAAAACTATTTTAGTCTACTAAAATTCATTACATTTAGTATAACATTAGTACATTCAGCCCACAAAAATTGCCTCTTATTGCATCATTTCATCATACTTACCTTAGAACAGAAAGCAGAGCCAAACGTTTTCGTCAGTTACAGCTGTCGATTTTGTTGTATAGCGTTTACACCGTCCTATATCATCATCATCATCATCATCATCATCATCATCATCATCAGCCTATCGCAGTCCACTGCTGGACATAGGCCTCTCCAATTGCATGCCACTTAGTTCGATCCCCGGCTACTCGCATCCAGCTCCTGCCAGCCGTCTTGCGCAAATCATCACACTCAAACGTAGTGTAGGACCGTCCTGTATACTGAAGTAAAATTAGTACCAATGTTAAATAATATACATAAATGGGATTAGTACCTGCTACTGAAAACAATGCACTCTATTGCAACATTCTTTACTACACACCTAATTCCTGTTTAACAAAGAATATATACTTTGTTGTGTATCAGTCCTAAACATTAGAGAAAGTCAAAACCAACTCTATATAGCTAAAAAGGATATATTATACAAGCAATTTATCAAAGCCGAAACTACGTAAAAAGTCGTAAGCCCATTCAATTACTGCAAGGATTACAGCCCCACACACACAAAAAGATGAAGTATAAGAAAAAAATTGCCTAGCATATAACAAATCAAAAATATATGCACCCTTCTGCCCTACGTGAGGCGGTTTAGAAGCACCGATTTACATGAACACCGTCACCTCGTCGCGTGCCACCATTTTTTATTTAAATCATACTATTTAGATATTCCGCTACACATTTCACCTTCACTGTACCCACAGACAATAAAAATAGCTTTTTAAACTTTTGGAGCGACGTATACAAGCACCAATTTGTCATTATTCTACCAGTTTTATGTTTGACTGTAGTTTCACTAAGCCAACATTATCATTTTCACTTTAAATGGCATAGTCATAATTCCACTACAAAAAACAATAAGTAGGTACTAAGAACGCACATTGTTTTAGACCTTTACGCATAGATTTTCATGTACAACGCGATTCATTCGCGATAGAAGAATAAGTATCGTATTATTTTTAAATTATTCAAAAATACATTTGAATTGATCTTGAATTCATATAAATAGAAACCATAAATAATATCAATATTAATTACGAATAAAATTCTAAATTTTTCCATTCCCTTTCACATCACAAAGGTATCAGAAGAGTGATATACCTGCAAATAGATGACGATCATTTCAGTAATTTAGTTTCTTATCACATAAAAAATGACACAATAATATAAATTACAAACTAAATAAAAATAACTAGAGTAAACTTCATTAACAGAAACAACCTAACCAATAAACTTTTACTCTTTCTTTAAAAAAAAAATATTACTTTTCCTTTAGCTTCTAATCAAATAACAGTCGTACATCTTATAAAACCATTAAAGAAAACATTACTCCGAGCACCCTCACATATTAGTCGATACCTCCACATATATGATAAGGCTCACACTCCTCCATGCAGACCTCCACCACCCTAACCCACCCTATTTCTTTCATAAAGCCCCTTATCTACAATTTCGAGCCCATTTCATTTGAATGTTTCTAAGTTACGTCTGTATTTGTTAATGTTACTTGCATATACACAGTAGGTATCCATGGAGTTCTGTTCTGACCGTCTTTATAAAGACCATCAACAAAATCAGTACAGAAGTAATAGTGTTTAACTACTTAACTTCACTCGAGAATTCAATTTCATAAGCTTTTATTTGACTCTTATATAATTTTGTTAGATAAAATATGTAACATATAAATACGTTTATACTACACCTGATCGGAACAGTAGTCAATATTCCCTGAAAATGAAAAGAGAAAGTTAGTCTTTTCCTTGACCTAAATAAGCGGGAGGAAAAGTTGTATGAAAATCCATTTCTAACGTGTTTTAGCGGGAGAGAAAGTTGTATGAATTTTCATTTCTCATGTGTTATCTTATCTATGGCGCGCGCCTGCCCAAAGAGTTTTCATATAATTTAAATATGGAATCTCCGTGCCACTGACATCCTTTTGTGAAGAATAAAAAAAACAAAAGAAGCGCGAAATATTTATAAATATTATGTCAAATTCTAAGCTAAATCACATATAGTCGTCCCACGAAGACGTCTAGACAGGGCAATCGTGCGGGGCGTGCGGGGTGAGACGGGGGAACGGCTGCCCCGAGCTGCATACATTTACAGTGTTAGCAGCTCGGGTAACAACTTTCAGGGCTGTCGTGTGTCACTTTAAAATATTATTATTTTGGAAAATAATTCAAATGGTGCATACGACGTGTGTTGTGGAAGATTGCAAGTCGTCATCTGAAATGAAAATCCAAGATGGCGAAAATTTGCAAATTTTTTGACATGGGTATCATGTCCATGGTTTACGAAGTCACTGAAAACTAAATATTTGGACAATAATGGATTATGGGGTTGAAATGAAAATCCAAGATGGCGCCTACTAAAATTTGCAAATTTTTCGACATGGGTATCATGTCCATGGTTTACGAAGTCACTAAAAACGATTATGGGGTTGAAATGAAAATCCAAGATGGCGCCTACTAAAATTTGCAAATTTTTCGACATGGGTATCATGTCCATGGTTTACGAAGTCACTAAATACGATTATGGGGTTGAAATGAAAATCCAAGATGGCGCCGACGAAAATTTGCAAATTTTTCGACAAGGGTGTAATTTTTAAGATTTGCGAGGTGCCTGAAAATAAAAATGAGATCAAGTGTCTTTAACGGATTTTTTTTTCATAGCTACGTGCAAGTGTACTAGATCCAACATGGAGGACATTATTTAAAAAAATATAGTTATGAGTGTCAATTTTGAGGTTTTTTGGGTTGACGATTATGAAAATAACAACTTTTTCAAATTCAAGATATCCAAATCCGGATATTTCTTTAAATTAAATTACATATGTTTGAAACTAGAATACCAAATTTCAGATTAATCCGGCAACAGGCCTTTCCTGTTGCCGGGTTGACCCCCTTATATATTTCAATTACTTGATTTGACCCAAACAAGGCAAGCTAAATGAAACTGTTAAAAAAAACTATATTTTTGATCATTGTTAATTATTGCTTATAATAATAATCATAATGTTGATGACGATGTTGATCTAAAATAAATAAATGTATTAATAAATATTGTTTACTTGAGACAACCCTAGCAGTTGCGACAATGTCTAGACGTTGCCGGCATTTACCACGAGATCAAAGGCGTCGTTCTACTGTATGTTTCTTTATACTGTGGCTAAATTGTGTCTTACATGGTGTCTTACGTTTTGATTTTATTTTATAAATACTTTAAATGTTCCTCACAGGTGTAGTATAAAGTACTGTGTAGCACTCGGGTGAAAGTCCCATTCCTACCTCGGGAGTATTGTGGCCCTAGGCTGCGCCTTCGGGCCACAAACTGCTCCCTCGCTAGTAATCGGTTCCTTTCCTCCCTCGGTGAACAATGTACTATTCTACCCTTCGTACTATTGTAAGAAAGTATCGGAGTGAAATCACAGCTCTAGAATTGCTAGTATATACCCTTTAACTGCTATGACTGCACGGTTGGCCTAGTGGCTTAGGCGGTCGCCACGCCGCTTCCTACTGCGCCAAGTGTCGTGGGTTCAAATCCCACGTAGGACAACACTTTGTGTGATTCACAATTTGTTGTTCTGAGTCTGGGTGTTCTTTGTGTCTGTTTCATGTATGTTTGTAAAGTCCCCCGCGACACAGGAATTTATATTCCTAATGCGAGAGTTGTCTTTTCAATAAAGAAAAAAAAATAACTATTTAATAGTTAACCAAGTTATGCCTATTTGTAAACATATATTCTACATACTTATTGTTGAGTTAGGTATAATTAGGTATTTTATACATTAGTGATCGTAAATCTAAATGTATAAAAATACTTACCACCGCCATGTTTATGTAACATCGTCGTCAAAAACTGAATATACCACGTATCAGTTTGAGAAAATCCCCACTTCATTTCCTTGCCTTTTATGTACAATAACATTGACATAAAGCCACCTAATTCAGCAGCAGTCCTCCCTTTCAGCCACATAAATTCTTTTCTCGATCTTAGCACCATCTAATTAAGGGTGTATTTACCCCACACCAACATCTCTTGCCTCTATGTATCCCTAATGAAGGCGAGGCGTCGATGAGCGTTTGTTCAGCGTAATTAAACGGTTATACGCATGCGCCGGCCACGCCCAACCGCGCAGCCTCCGCTCCAACCACCCCCGGCCTTTAATTACTGCCAAGACATTACCCCTTAATGCTATTATATAAGCTCCGTAGATTGTGTACCGTTATGCTGGAAAAATTCCATTACATACGTCTAATTCTTTTTTATTCCGTTAGAAGAAATGACAGATTTTCTTTTACAAAAGAAATTGAATTTAATGTCATTATTACCTATTCTTAGGTATTCAGGGTTACGAGCTGTAACCGTGGCAATGGTAGTTTCCTGAAACTTTTTATGTTGAGAAACCACTTGTGGCTCTGCCTGTACGCTGATACCATAAAAAGTGTGAATGTAAAACCTTATACAAGCATGTCGTAAAAATGATTTCGTTGATAGATATTTGGTTGTTAGATATATAACAATCTAAGAGATGGTAACATGAAACTTGGTAACGCGAAATTATGTCATCAATTGTGTTTTATCTTATATATAAAATTCTCGTGACACGATGTTAGTTACCATACTCCTCCGAAACGGCTTGACCGATTTTTATAAAATTTTGTGTGCAAATCGGGTAAGTCTGAGAAACGGCTAACATTTATATTTCATACCCCTAGGACGCGAGTGGAGCCTCGGGCAGCAGCTAGTATACTATAATAATACCTACCAATAATATAAAAAGGTAACGTTTGAGACGTTGTATTACCTATCTCTCAATCTACTAAACCAATTTTAAAAATCGTTACCCAATAGAAAGCCGCAAAATGTTCGAGTATCTTAGGCTATAATAACAGTTATTAATCCGAAAACTTATTACCGCGATATCCGACATACACATGGGAGCAGCCACAGGCAAAAACTAGTGTTCTTTACCTTGACTGCGTGACGTTTCGGCTACGTTACACTTGTATCAAATGTAGATTTCAATAGAAGTAAACTTTATCATTATATTTATCTTCATTAAATTTTTTTGAAAGTCAGTTAACTTAAAAATTGGTCCGTAGTAGAAAATACATGCCCCCACCGAAATCTTATTTCACCCTATTCAGAAAAAAACTTGAATAATGATAAAAAACTAGATTTTCAAATGTTTTAAAATCATAAATTAACAAAGACTACAAAACGTCGTAAAGTATTTCAATCCATTAACAAAATTTTAAAACAGATTTCATAGGTGCTACAAGAGTGGAGTTTAAAGCTCCCATTTTTGTACTTGAGGGCGTTGTGAATACCGCTCACGTATACAACCTCTCTCATTTTTCACTACATTGGTTTTACTTGAATTATCTAGTAAAAATTACTTTCGTGTTTCTTTAAAGGAAAAAAAAACGTTTTCGATTTAAAAAGAAATCTCTCGATGTCTTTAATTATCTTCTTGTTCACGTTCACTACACCAAGATAAATAATGTCTTTGTATAAAGACGTGTGATGAAGTATATCTAGTCTAGACATTTCATCAATTGGTAATAAATGACTAAACAGCTAGATAAATAAATCTGACAAGCAATCCTACATAGATATTTCATAAACAATATTTTCCGTTCGTATAGAAGATGTTCTAAGTCCTTGTAATATATTTAGAAGCTTCTAGACACTATTATTATGTAAAATATTCATCGCCTTATACAAAAGCGGACGTAATCCTATCCAAATGTATTATAATAAATCCTTTATAGATCTGAACAACGCCTTAATGTAGATAAATGTCAAAAACTATGCATATATAATAGGTATGTAAATATTGGCGTATCCACGAACGCATTACACCGAAGGTACAAAGAGTTACGAAGCAGTACTGTCCAAACTCAATCTAAATTTCATTTTACGCCTCAAGTATCACGTACGAGCATATAGAATAGACTCCATCGTCCTTCGTAACTCGTAAGAACGTCCGCTGTCAAATTTTAATTTCTCCCTCAAATATTTACCGAAGGAAAAAGGATTCCCCGACGGGCCGCGCTCTAATAAGTTTTCCATAAGAGAAGTGGGCGGTGGGGAGAATGGGGTAAGAAGGCAAGGTTCTTATTGTGTTTGTTGAAGCTGGCGCATCCGGGCGCATACCTAACAAGATGGATATGTACTTGCCCACCCTACCCCTTTCGGACCGCCCCCTATGTAGATACGACAGCTCTCGGCGCTGCACCGAAATTGCATTTTCGAATACTAATTCCTTTTTCTATTTTCAAACCTTTTAGGAATACTACTTATTTAAGTTAGTTGTGAAATGATAAAACAAGTTTTAAATTGTTGTGCTTTAGCCGTTTTGTAGAGAAGTGTTTTGTTTATCTTTCCTTCTTCCTCTAAGTAATAATGAAACGATATCTGATGACAAAATGTTCTCATACTTACCTACCTATATCTTATATCAATGAGCACGTAGCTGCACAAACGTGAAATGAATTCATAGATTGCCACAAACTAAATTCGGTCTTTAAATCTTACAAAAGATGTCAAAAGTAAATCGCTTACGAATGATAACAGAACATTGAAGTTAGAATCACACGATAAAATGGACCATAAACTTAAAAATGTTATTGCTAAAAGCACCATTCTATGATGAGTCGTCGACTGAGTCAGTATCGAGGACGTGAATTTTTTACAACAAGTACAGATCTAGATCTAAAGTATCTAGAAGCTACAACCGCTTTGACAGTACAAAATGAATTGCAACACACGAACAGAGATTTTATATTACTTACAAGTTATACCTACTTTTTTTTATCAAAAGTTGTAGTTAAAAACAATTAAAAAGTAATTTCCCTCGGCCAAGTAAAAAGCGTAGAATCATAATAACAAAATTTTCATGTCACGATAGATGATAGCTCATAAAAAATAATTCAATAAGAAACACGTGAACTTTTTAAATTAACTATTAATATAGGCCATATAATTTAATAACATTTGAATAAACTAGGTTGCTCTGCGTATGTTATACCTAAATAAAACAAAAACGATTTGAACAGATTGATAGTACATAAACATTAGACCTTGTATATAGTCACTATTTTAAAACACTTCTTCCTAGCCTTTATTCCCATGTTATTTGGGGTCGGCTACTAGTTCAACCGGTTTTACCTGAATTTCAGTTTTTCCACGGAGCTACTGGCATCGGACCTCCGCAACCCTAAGGGAGAACTGAAATTCAAAGATTGAACTAGTTTTCAGTATATTTGAGGGCACTGACTTCCCAATAACTATTGCTATAGATGTTCATGACAACCGGGATCGACGTCTTTACGTGCTCTCCGAGGCACGGGCGTGAATCACCTCCAAACTTCCAAACTCCGGGCTGCTATTAGGAAATAATATATGAAATATTTTTATAAAGAATTTACAATTTAAATTACTATTGTGTGTGTTGTCAATTGATTTATTTATTTACATCTTTGAGTAAACATAGAGTAACGTAACCCCTCGCTATTTCAGAGTGAACCTGTGTAGAAGATTGGTTTATATTATCAATGTCAATGTAATAGGAATCGGAATGAAAATAATAAAACATTTCATAATATTTTAGAATTTATACACAATTTTAGGTTTAGTTTAGACACAATTCTATAATTAATCATAGCCTGGCTTATTGCACTATGCAATAAACATAAGGGCGCACATGCTTAAAATCACACTTACTGAAGATCGGCAAAGCGTAAGCTACGCTTCATAATCTTATTTAACGCGACTTCATATAATCTGTGTGTCTGAACGTCATCTTAGTTGGAACATAAACCTAAGAACAAGGTCTCAATATAGCAATCTGTTGAAACTGAAGTCGTGTATTTACACTATCATTCGTCGCTCTGAAAGAAGTAAAAGCCAATACAAATACTCGTAAAATACTCTTTGAGCGCCAGATTGAAACGAGGCGCATCCACTCACGTACCCAAGCCCTTGTCGCCACCAAATCGGTCCAATATAGCTTTTTCCCGTCGATTATTTCAAGCAGCTTTTAATGTTTTTATTTAACGCCTTTGGGTATTGAGTCGGTGTCGGCTTTCGTCACTCGGCCTAATTTATTGCAGGTCTGAGCGTTCGCACTGCGTGTTTTTGGCGCGACAAAAACCGCGGCTCTCGAGCAAACACCGCGCGAGTTGCCCGCGCGTTTTTATTCGCATATCGCTTTAATTACGGCGTTTGGAACGCGCCATGTATGCAGCCTATTGTCAAGCTTCTTTGCGTCTATTTAGTATAACCCACTTAATAGTCTGAAATAATATGACAACCAGTAAATCAATTTAAATGTTATTATTTTAATATCAAAGGAGTCGTAATGTAGGTTTTATTATTTAAAACAATATTTAAATACTTTCTTAAACTAAACATCATATCAAAGTCTACAAATCTAACAACCTGCTGACTGTATATAGTATAATTAGATTTCGTCGCTTGTATCAGGCCATAAAGCGTGTGGACACCGACATGTCCTGAAAATTATCCGAGCGGAGCCTCCCTGCTGACCGGGGACTTGAGAAAACATACATTTTTAACGCAGCCACCCTCCCTCCACCTTAGGGTGAGACGGGAGAAAATTACAAAAGAAAACAGCCTTAATTTCCAATGTCATCTCCGTTCCACCTAATCCTCTTATCGTTTTATATTTTGGCCTTTGAATTTTCATTTATTTTTGTTTGTTTAAGGAAAAGGTTCGCGGTGTGTTTTGTCTCGGGACGTTCTATTGATTTCAATTATTAGATATACCTTTGTCTTATTATTTATTACTTCACTTTGTGTTATTGAATAATTTGTTTACAATTTGGGGTGCAAATTATATTTTATACTAAGCAACCAACATGTTTTTTGAATATCATGTTTTCGATTAAAACTATCTAAATGTACATGAAAACAAAAGTGAATTTAAATGTAACAGGTATAAAGTGAAGCACACAAAGACAAAATGCTGATAGTTGCACATTCCGGATCCGGTCGGTTCGATCGTTTTATTCTCTTATTGGTGGATGCAGATTGGAACAGACAATAGTACGTCAGTGGTCGATGTCGCATTAATCAGTTGTAGTGCAACCATAATTCAATCAGTGGTAGGCATCGGCCGCGGTCACCGCCTGTTTTATGTATGTGTGGAATGACCAATGTGTCAGATGTGAGAATACTACGTGGATGAGCCGGTACAAGTACTTGTGCAGGATGCAACTACAGTATCCATGCTTGAGAGTTGAACTCATGCCAGGACTTGAGTAAGGTACTTCTGTAAAGCTTAAATGATTTTGTACTATATTTACGAAATAATTTGATACATATTATAAACTGAAAGAAAAATGTAAATAAAAGGGAAGTCCTAGTTTCTATTCCTCATGATATCATCACATGATAATCTAAACGATTTTTTTCTTGTAAATAGCAATCGTATGAGTAGTTAAAGATTGAGAAATCTCTACTACTCTCTAATATAAGGTAGTTTTACTAAACGCGGATTTGAATTGAGGTCCTTTAATCACATTAAAAAAAAAAAACAATCTATTCTTTTTTTCAAAGTGCACACGAGCCGTGCGCATTTTACCAACATTCCTATTTGTGATGCAGCTCTTAGCGTCCATAGACAACTACCACATCCATCTGGATAGTTATTTGTCCGGAATCGTGGTCCAGGAGCGAGACTCTTTCATATTTTACATAGAATGCGATGCACTGTCAATGCTTCCCCGCGCTCAGTCTCAATCACTCAGCCAGCTATATCGATCTTACATTTGCAAATTAAACAAACGATAAAATCAATGCTATTGTATAAAAGCCTTAATAGCCATAGGAAAGTCACATTCGTGTCTTGACTTATATTTATTGAAAACCTGTGGGAATCATTATACACTGTTAACTTTATCAGCCTATAATTTATCGAAAATAAAATTTAAAAAATAAAATCATATCGGTGTTATGAGTAATGGATTTAAAACAGATTTGAAAGGGATAAAATAAAACCAAAATTAGTAATATATTATGCTAGGGTCAGTTTCTGAGAACATTAGAAGCCATTAATTGGACTAAACCAATAAAGACGACATCTCCTAACACGTGTAGATACTTTTTGGTGATAAAAAAAGAAAATGAATCTTCGGCAACGTATTCTAAATATTTCTTGAGTCAGCCGAAAGGCTTCGATATTTAATTGTTGTTTTTTGTTCGAATTCCCGTTTTTTGTGATTGAATCAACATGCTGCTGTCATTGTATAAGTTCAGGTTCTGATCACGTTTTTTTCCTTAGCCCTCTCAATTGTTTGTGTGTTTTAAAAAACCGAGCCAGGTTTGTTTTTTTTATTCGGCGGTATGGTAATTCGAGGTTCTTAATCAATCTGATGAATTTCAAATCAGAGGTTACTTGTGTATAAAATATTATAAAGTATAAATAGGGTTGCTTGTTGAAAATTAAATGTATAATACATACTTTTATGATAATTTGCTGATTTACCTTGCAGGCTCTCTTACTTGAAATCAATGAATATTAAAAAATATAAAGTCCTCAGCCGTGTTTATCTATTTGGCTTTGTCTGGTAGAGAAAACTAAAATATTTATAGGTATTGTATGTCCTAATTAATATTTAAATAAGTACATATGTTAGCATATGTTATAGCCACGTTTGTCGGCTGTAGGCACATGAAGCCACCCTCTTCTATCAGTTTTATGTTTCTTAATATTGATTGATTGCATGTCCCTGACCGCAGTATATACTGCAAATACTTTCTTTAATGTCATGAAAATCGGTAATCGAAGGGACTTACCGCTAGTCATTGGCCAAACATTTATCATATCGACGCGGCTGCACCTTTAACATGTGAGCTTATAAGGTTTCATTAAGTGGTAATGCGTTTATGATATGCGATTAAACGATGCCTTTGATGTGTTATCAGTGTAATATTTTAACTTAGTAATAAAATAAAAAGGTCAAGCAGGGATATAATGCAAAATACGTCATCGATACTTTGTCGGGTATTGCATAATGATATGAAAATAGAAATACCTCAATGAAAGCATATTCGGTTGGTTGGCAATCTGAAACAGCAACCAAAACATTGTGATGAAAATTAAAAAAAAATTTAAATGCAGAAGATACTTGAAATGTTGTGAAAATATACTGTTTAACGTTTTAGCTTACACAGTCATAGTTAAAGCTGGCAAAAGATGAAATAATGTGAGACTGCAATTGGTACAGTACATTTGTAGTTTTTATCTAAATCTATCTGTATCTGTTTTTAGACTTTGAGACTTTTACACATACTTACTTATGTTTTGTTGTTGTAAACGGGACATAATCGCGAATTTAAAAAGTTTACGATACCTTCTACTTTTCGACTTTTCGAACGGGTTATTCCTATATTATATTAGCGGATGTTAGCTATGTTTTGTTAACTGTTCTATATATTTGTCCAATTTCAAACATTTGCTGAGTTGTTCTTCAGAAAGACAGAAAGTAATTCCTAATATTATTCAGTTATCTTTTAGACATGTTGATAAACAGTGTGCGTCATCTCAGCATCAATCGATAGATTAGTATCGATTTAGTTCATTTAGTTTTATGATCGATATCATCTCACGGTAAAGCACAAGTGCTTGCTGAAAGGAACATCAAAATTGACTATTACTTTATTTTTAATTTGGATTCAGACAGAATGAAAACATTATGATTTTGCGCGTGGCCACATCTGGGGCAATTTAGGAGAGTAATCGAATCGGACGAACAGAACAAAAACATAAAGCTTTTTACGATCGCCCCTGTTGATTTATTTCTCATTCATAATTTGATGTTTCGGAACATCAGAGGATTTAATAACACCAGATAGACATCGCTTAAACCGATGTAAAACTGCTCGCGTCTTGTGTAACAATCGTAAAATACACATTAAGACGCATTAAGACACCGCCGTTATAGATTCAGACAGCTCAAGTCTTCCACCCCTTAATCTTCAGTTATTTTAAAACGCCGCGCGATCCACCAAGTTTATTGGCCAAACTCATAACCGCTTTTATTGCTTCAAATCAGTTATTACGCTAATATTATTTTATTATAGCTATTTTGAAGCTGTTCTTAGCCTAAATATATCGTTAGATGTTACTATTTTATCAGTATTATTTAGAAGAATTCTTCAACTACAAACAGTACAAGCATCGCTAATGTGATACCAGTTGTTTCTATAGATATTGTTCGATAAGCGTATTATTTAGCGCATGAAATATGAGTTAGGATCTCTGAACTCTGTCATAAGTTTTAATCGCTCAAAAGATTCCTTGGAATGTAAGGAATATTGGCCGAAACACAGCTTCTATGATCAAGTGTCAACAAAGTACTACAACTTGTAACGTAAACACTTAATTAGCATCATAAAGTACCAAGACCATACAATCTCCCAACACTTATCAAACGTCCATAATAATTTGAGACGCGTTGTTATGGCGAGGTGCAAAAGTGGCTGACCTGACATCACGCCTGTGACCCGTGCCGTAGTGGCATCCCTGTCGCTCGTAGTATGCTCTCCCGCTCCCACCTCACGCCCCCACTTTTCCTAATCATCTTCTTAAAGTCACATGTTTTGGTCACGTCTTTAAATTAATGAACTCTAAATCTTTTGTAGTAAATACGATTTTGGATCGATATGTATCATCGTGTGCTGAACGCCGCATAGTCTCGGTCCATCACCGTATTCTATTGTCATGTCGTCTTCGCTGCTTTTATAAACACTGTCTTTTATTTTCACCTAGGAGTTTAATCGGCTCGCGCTTGTGGAATTCTGGCTTTATTCTTATCATGTTTTCACTATGAAGGTAACAAGAGCACACAAAGGCATTATGAAATGGTTCGTCTGCTCAGCTGAGCGCTAAATCAATTCATTTGACACATATATTCTACATCACATCTATTGATAACAGCATCATCATGCTTTAACAATTTTAACATAATCAATCATTTGATCACTTAAATCGATAATATATTTTTATAGGGGATCATAAATTTGTTTTTGAATGATAAGTTTATTCTTATTGTCATTCAGAACTAATTTATGGTCTTATGTAGATAGCTCTAGTTAACTCAGAGTTATTACTGAGGTACGGTCCTTCATTAATAGTATATATTGCACTAGTCATAAAAGTAGCTATTATATATATTTAATACCTTACAGAGATTTTTTTAAATTTTATTCAAAAAACTAAATAACCTTACATAATATATTAACAGCCACAAGGCTTATTTCGTTATTAGTACATCATAATAATCCATGTTGAAATAAGCCCCAGTTTTTACTAACAAAACAATTTGTCAAACGAAAACTTTTTGTCCAATTTAAATAAGACACTAACGGCAAACAATATTCGCAGGACAAGTAAAACAAGTAATTACTGAACAAAAATGTTCTCCAAATATTATTTTATCACCGAAATAAAAATGCTAAACCGAATGTTGGGTTCGGACAGCACAGGACCGGTTGTTGAGGAGGACTTTTGGAGGAGGCCTATCTCCAGCGAAGGACATCTTTTGGCTGAAATAACCTCAATATAAAGTTTTCACAATCGACTAAAATTACCAACACTTTTCCCATCACCTTCTTACTACATCTTTTGTCATGTTTCTTTTGACACTTATTCTAGAGGTATGAATTTAAAAATGGGAAGCACGTCGTTGGTTTCCATCTCACCCTTGTGGAAGGTGGGAATCAAAAGGCCGAAGAACTATTAGGAACCCTGGGCTCGTTATAGTTGTAGTCCGAAAAAGGGACTGGCAATGAAGGAGATGTGCTCTCCCCGATCATGGGAGTTGTAGTTAGCTCCCGAGCGAGGCGTTTCAGTCACCTCTGGATCAGTAAGAGTGTGTGTAGGTGGTGAGGGGAAAAGATGATGGTGATAAGCGACAGAACTGAGCGGTCCGCCCACCCGAAGATGTTCCAATGTCCGAATAGACCTTTCTATCGGTTGCCACCTTAAGTGTCTGTAGAAGGTAGTGTTCCTCAGGTATATCGGCACGTAGACCGCCATTTGCAGGCATCTGTATTTGGCAGCTTGAAGTTGCTTGTGTAGTGATCCCTCTTTTAGATTATGCAAGACTCTCCCCGATAAAGGTTTTGCTTTTACCTAGTTTAGCTTAGCATAGATATATATATGGCGGTGACGGATTAAGAATACAAAGTGTCACCACCCCTATTCATTCCATGGGTGTCGTAAGAGGCGACTAAAGGAACAAAATAAGCAGCTAACATCACTGCCAAGAGAAGAAAAACTTGAAACAAACCCTTTACCAACCCGTCGGGCCAGCGTGGTATAGTAGGTCAAAACCTCCTTTCAAAGGAGAGGCCTATGTCCAGTAGTGGACTGTTGAAGGCTGTTGATGATGATTGATGATATATATGGCAAAAAATTATAAGTAACATCGGTTAACAAATGCCCGAAAAATCGTGTTACAACATTCACAAAATAATTTTCAGTCAATAATATTATTATTATTAGACTGATTCTTTTTTATAATTTAATTTTGTCGGTTCTGTGTGCTATAAATTCAATAAATTCAAATGCAATTTAATTATGCATTACTAATTATATTACTAATGCATAAATTGTATTAGTATTGCACGTTATCTTACTTCAAAATGTCATACCGAAGCTGTTGATGTTTAATAGTATGATAGGAATGCGGCCATAATTTGTAATGAGCAAGGATCGTGAGATATTTCTCTGCGCTTCGCCCCACTAATAGTTAAGACTCGTTACATGGTTCCCATACTTTCTTTGCTCGCAGTATCGCCTGTTTTTCTCGTCGC
This sequence comes from Phragmatobia fuliginosa, assembly GCA_932526445.1. NCBI lineage: Eukaryota > Metazoa > Arthropoda > Insecta > Lepidoptera > Erebidae > Phragmatobia > Phragmatobia fuliginosa. The sequence goes on along the minus strand of OW052071.1, from coordinate 8,241,092 downwards.
TTTTAAATTGGGTGTGATTTAAGTAACATCGCTACTATGTAATAGCAATGCGCAGTTAAGTACCAGCGATATGCGCTCGCTAACAAGCTAAATGATACAGCCTATCTTCTCGAATGTCAAATGTAATAAAGACGCAGTACACTATGTTATTATTAGTAAGGGCGCGTTCACATACGTCGCAGCTTTGAGGAATCTAACAACGTGATAAAATTTCAGATTGTATTGTTTTATACAAAATTGCTCTCGGTCTAGGTGAACTTTATTCGTTTTTCCGTAAATATATACAGGAATGAAATAATTTCGGAGCAACTACGTTTATTTAGAGAACATTGTAGATCTCTATAATTTGCATAGTCATCATATAGGATTTTGTATCAAAATAAATTATAGGTAGTACATACCTATAGTGAACTTTATGGTTTTAAATAATCGTTTTATACATGATTTATACATATAAAGCAAAGAGAATAAGCAAAAATAAATTCTAAAGAAAGAGTTTCCGCACATTTTACGAGATAAATCTTAACTGAAAACAAGTCGTTAAGATATTTTCTATTCTTCGAAAAAGACAACGGGCACTAGGAATATTATTCTTAACAAAAATTTATGAAATGGACACAAAGACCACCCACACTTAGAATTATAATTAGTGAATCACACAAAGTGTTGTCCTATGTAGGTAAAGAACCCACAATACTGAGCGCAGTAGGATGCGGCCAGGCGGCCAGGTAACACTACGTCATTCTTGCAGTCAAAGTTTTTCAGTGTCAAACCTATAACATTTAAATAATAATTCTTAAGATTTAACTATTGAGATATTTAAACATATTGTATACATGTACAGCACCTGAATAATTTAATTTATAAACATAAACTGATCAGAGCAAAGAACCAAATTATACAATGAAACAAAGTTTCTCTATAAACCTAACTTAAAGTTTAATAGTCACGAAGTTCAATCTATTAGACTTATAAATTATTATCTCGTAATAATCTCATATACGACAGTCTGATCCCAAGAAAGCAAAAAATTTACAAACAAATGTACGTATTTTAGATAAAATGCACCCAGATGTAGGAAAAATTATTGTACTTATCATACAAACTAAACATGGTTCTATCAACTTTTTGACTCCATTCCATGATGCCAAATTATAGTAATATCATTCTAAATACATATACTTACTACTATATTAGACTCTATATCACTATCACTGATGGTAGAGACATTACACAGTTAAATGGCTCTCTATCGCGAAACATTCCAATTCCCAGAATTCCTAATTGTTCAATCGAGAAAAGCGGTCGATGTTGTCGTTCTGAGTTCAGTAATTGGGAGTGTTGCAATTAGCTCTCGTCTGATTGAGAGGCCATCATCTACGCCTCAGGACCTCGGCATTCGATATATCGTAAATGATTAAATAAATATACCGATACGAGCATTACTTGCAAATTGTGCAGATTGAATCGATAAGCAACTTCAGGTCATGCAGGTCTATTATAGTAGCTCAAAGTTTTCAAATTGTAATATATATGTATATTATTACACATGGCAGTCTGAAAAAGGAGGGATCACATTGAAATCAAGGTTTTCACATTTTTTAATAAACAGGTTGCATAAATCGAATAACCGTCATTTGTTCAGATTTATACAATTTAGAAATTTGACTGTACGGTTGGCCTAGTGGCTTAAGCGGTCGCCACGCCGCTTCCTACTACGCCAAGTGTCGTGGGTTCAAATCCCACGTAGGATAACACTTTGTGTGATTCACAATTTGTTGTTCTGAGTCAGGGTGTTCTTTGTGTCCGTTTCTTGTATGTTTGTAAAGTCCCCCGCGACACAGGAATTTATATTCCTAATGCGGGAGTTGTCTTTTTTATAGAGAAAGAAAAAATAATAATATAATGACATATACCTATAATGAATCATGGTGTAGTTGATATTTTGTAGATCTTCTTAAATTTGGCATTTAACCAATTTTCAAAGGCTAGATGACGTTGCTATACATCTTTTTATATCAGTTTCGTGAAGGCCTTTAACAAACAAACATAAAATGAAGCAAAACATGTAAGAGGCATTTGGAAAATTAGTTTTTATTTAATTGACTGAATTTAGCTATAACTTTCAAGATAAATACCAACCAAGCACCTTCTCACCAAGTGCAAAAAGATAATTAAACTCCAATTTCGTCGAACTTCACAAGCCATCAAAGACAGTGCCTAACTCGTGTCTTTGGTAGCTCTCCATAACAATGTTAAATGTTGCTTGGCCGTATTTAAACAGGCACGAAGCAGAAATTAAGTGCAATTAGAGGAGCGAGACGGCGTGCGGGAATTTATTGAAAAAGCGTCGGAATGCCCTCGCGACGCCAGTTACGTGTGGATCGGAACGCACTCCTGCGTACCTCAGCACTCCTCCCGCACCACACTTTGTAGCCCCTGCATGCATTTGTAGCCTGTCGATAGCTTATTTTCACTTTTGTTTTCCTCACAAGACTTAATCACATCTGGTATGTGGACGGAATTTCCAGTCTCAACCCTCAATTCTTGATATTTGAAATACGATGTTGAACTCTAAACACTCACCTTATAACACCTTTCTGTTTCTGTTACAGGTAAGTTCGATCAACTTGTCTCCTGCTGTATATTTAGTAAGTTAAAATACAAAATAGTATCTTGCAGTATCATAACATTTACACACATAATTGTACATACGTAAATTATGTGTATAATGAAGCGGTCCATCAATTGCGTAAACATATTTTTATTTTATTTTATTATGTCTATTGTAACCTGAATTCATTTCAATGTGTGAACATGACCAATCCAAAATTTTACCATTTTAAAACCAAGTAGAGTTGTAACTTTCAACTAACATTTTATGATAATTCAGCTAAATCGTTCGGTCAACCTTTTACATAATTTTAAAAATAGATTTTAAAAATTGCATTATAATTGGCTATTTCAATTACTATGATTTTCGCACCATGTTCTAAACCTTCTAAGACTACTTTGTTAACAATCTAACAGCTACCTACATAAAAATAACAAACTTACCTAAATGTATATATGTGTATGTACGTTGAGTATCATATATGAATACACCAACCACTTACACATGCGCAGACGTATCCCGCAACATTATTGCGGGGGCTCAATCAACGCGTCCATTAGGTGCCAAACATCGCGCACATTGTTCTGTTCTTCGCCGGCGTGTGAGTTAGTGCCATACTGCTTTAACTGTTAATTATACAGCGCATATTCTGTGGTCGTCCGACAGTACTTTGTTCGACATTATTTATGAATGCGCTTGTCCATTGCACGTGTCGATCTGAACTGATTTCCTTGTGTCTAATAGCAGAAGCAATTATAATAAAATATAATCATATTTCCAGGTTGTATTTTTATAAATATGATTTAAAGGATTAAAATACCTATTTTAATGGACATTTTAAGTAATGCTCTATTTTTACTACTAGAATATACCTAAGCATATATACACAATAAAAGCATAAAAATAAGAGAAATATCACATTGTGAAAAACTTAATGAAGAATAGTGAAAGCATCTAGATTTGAAAAATAAGTAAAGTATCTATATAGTATATTTATTTAAAGTATCTATCACATACACAATTACAAACTGTCAATAAATCTAGATCAACATTCAATTTAAAGTTATAGAATATGATTAGTTCCGCAACTAATAAAACCATGCAATTTTAAAAAGTTTTCAATGGAAAAGCACACTGCAGACAGAATAAGAATTGTCATTATTTCGGATATAATTCCAAAAGCCCTCGCGTCAGACGATGAAAAACCGCACAAGACTTTTACGGCGACAGCCCGGATTGTTTATGGACGACTGTCAGTCATTGCCTATAACCATTCCAATCTTCGATTAACATTTAAAATCTGCAATTAGCTCCAACGCCTTGACGCTACCTTTAATAATCCTTAAATGGTTTCAAATTAATTAATTAAACGTAAACACGTTTCTTTAATTATGGAACAATATGTGGATAATTAGCTAGACTTCACACGGAAACGTACCGACAACTTGCAGTGCAGTAACACTTGCATAAATAGACGATTATATTCAAATACATAAGAATAGCAAAAGATACAAACGAAATGTCATTGCCGCAGATTCATCCAGACCTATCACGACGAATTCTTACCAATTAAGTGGACCTCTATAAGAGTGGACATAAAACAAACTGTTCGATCGGGCCCAACAATGGCCCGGATGAACGCTGCCGCATAAAAACTCTTACGACATAAAATATTAATAGAAATGCACGTGTGTTCATTGTCAATAAATTACCCGAGTGACAGAGCAATAAAAAAGTGTATTTCTTGTGGAGTGAATGGGAGGCTGCGAGGAGGCTTCGATGTGAGGTAGCCAATAAAAGTGGCTGGCGTTCGGTCGTAAACTTCCGTCGTAGACTGCGTGGCGAGACGCGATGCAAGGCCGGTGTGCGCCCGTCGACACCCAGCGCCCAGCGCACCACACCGCGCCCGCGGTCAACGCGACGCCATGCTATGCACCGCGCAACTCACGCTCGCCAACTCAAATGCAGTCTCAACAACCTGACGCTCTATTCAAAAACCAGGTTATAAGTCAAATTTCACAAACAAATCATCCTCCTCAATGTATTCAAACGACATAACGTCACGTTTTCATCACGTACTGAAGTTCAAATCAGAAACAACTAGAAGTAATATTTGTAATTCATTACTTACATGAGTAGACGCGGTGATTTGCAATTATGAACTAGAAACGTCCGCATAACGCAGCCTAAAGTGCTCCCTATAGTAATACAATAAGACATACCTTATGAAAATTGTATGAGCTCAAACGTTTCCAGAGATATATTCGAAACCAAGTGCAAGCGAAGGTCAGGCGACTTAAATGAAATTAGATTATATAAATAATTGATAGAACACGACAGTGGATGGACGGTTTGACGTACGGCACGGAGATATGATCGGTGACCCGCTGATACAACCTCACCTTGTAATCTCCACGATTCCATCGCTTAATACCTCGTCTTGTTTCGTTAGCGAACAAAAAACATGTAATGCTTTTAATTAGATTAAATTGATTTATTTTATATCGATCGGTTGGCGAGATAAATATAAATACTTGTAGGTAATTAAACTCGTCAAACAATGAACTTTGAAAGGAGGACGGCAGATGTACCTGTACAACACTGGACACGTAGTAATATGTGATGAATGGTTTAAGATTTATGAAGTTTATAAAATAAATCATGCAAACTAGTTTTATGTAATTTTTTTATATTTTTAGAACTTTGCAAAAAAAATTAAATTCTTCTCAAAAATTATTATTTATCTTGACTGCATAAGCTAAACGGTAGTGTTGCATTACAAACTAGGCATGCTTAAATTCTGCTTAGTTTGAGACTAGATGGCATTGTATGTCAGATGTCGTGATACTCATGATAATTAATCCTCATTCGACCTTAAGTTTATTATCGTAACGTTCATTGTTGTACATCAGTTTATTAGAATTATTATTAACCGAACTTACTGTCGCCACTTCTACCCAAATATTTTATAACAATATGCTAATCGGCGTGTAAATTGCATGTATCGTAATCGAGGATTAACCATTACTTCTTAGTTCCTCGTATCTCCGGTAGGTGGCACTATAGTATTATTTTGTTGTGCCTTGCGAAAATCGTTATCGCCGAAATATAAGCAGCTAAATAAATACAACCATAATTAATCTCTATCATGCGATACTCAAGGCGGTACAAATGTCCTCTAAAGGTTATTTTAACACAGTTTAAAAAGGAGGAGATCTGATTATTTTTCTACGTTTCTTAAGTAAGAACTTCCAAGTGAATAATATCGAACATTGTGTCATCAGCAGGCGTCCTTTTTTTACAATAAATTTCGAAACTAAGAGTCGCTGACTCACAGATTGACACCAATCTCCTTGGTGACACTTACAATTGTACTCCTTGATTGTACTTGTCTGTAAGTTTGGGATTGCTAGCCCATCGCCCACAAAAAAAATATGTTAATTTGACAATTGACCACTAGTAAAATTCAAATTTTAATTATCCTGTTCATTGTCTAAACAGTCTTGGACAAAGAAATAAAAAGAATACAGCTTTAGTACAATGGATACTTAATACTTCTTTTGTTAGATAAGACAGGATAACAAAAACTCATAGGTAAAAAATTGGACTTTACCCAACTATAATTAACAATAATTTGTTAAGCAAAGCGTAACTTGCTATTGTGAGCTTTGTAGACACCGACAAAACGTTACATACGGCATCTATAGCATATCGTTTGGTCTCTGTATTTTCAAAGCTTTTCATTTTCATATAACCATATCATATTTAACGTCACAGTTGGTGGAGTTTAAGCGATCATCTCAGAGCTTTCTACTGCGCTGAGTATTATAGGTTCAAACTGTCAAACCCCACATGGAACATAATTCATAAATTGTTGTGATGAATCTGGGTGTTTTTTGTGACTATGTTGGTTATGTTTGTAGGGTCCCCGCGACACAGGAATATTGTCATAATGTGTGCACTGTGTGCAGTCTTGAAATACAAAGTATTTATTACACTTCAATTTACGTATTTCTTTTATTGAAATCGTATATCTTATGATATCGAATAACATAGTGAAGGTTGGTTACCTAATTGTAATAACGATAGCTGCATTATAAAAAGATAGTACCCAGTAGTTGATAATATTCCAATTTTTGATCGCGATTTATTGGTATTTTTTATGATTTAACAGCCGTAGTTTTGTAGTTTTAACCGTAGTTTAGTTTTTACAATAATCATCATCATCGCAGTCCACTGCTGTATATATCCTATCTAGTCCTATACAATAATACTTACTACAAACTATAAACAGGTCTGTCTCAGCCCAATGATGTAGAAGGATCTCACTAGGCCGCCATAGTGTGTGTGGGTCACAATGCTGCATTGTGGGCCGCCACAACGGGGACTTGTTCACTTGACTCTTGAATTCTGTTCCTGCTTTCCATCAGGCATAACAAATTCACTTTGGCAGACTGTACATTTACTAAATTTCAGTAATTTTCCAACTTTAATAATGGTATATCTAAGGTATAATTTACTAAGCAATTTCATCAACATATTTCTTTAAGTTTATAATTTATTGCATCCATTAATTTTTAAAACTTATAGTCTTCTTTGATATACATACAACCTCACCAACTATAATACTCCAGTTTAACTGGAGTATTTTTCATTTTGGACTTCTATAATTCGGGGGAACATCATTCTTTCTTGATCTCAACATAAGCTAATTGCTCATTGCTATAAATAAACATATGAATGTTCTAATGAACATTCATATATTTCTTTTTACTTACCTAAATTTATTTACAATCTCAAAATAGCATTAATGTTCTAATGAACATTCATATATTTCTTTTTACTTACCTCAATTTATTTACAATCTCAAAATAGCATTAATGTTATTAAATTAATATACATACGATATAAGTATAAGGTAAACCAATGTTTGTAGGTAGATATATGTATGGTACTTATGTGTAATAAAGTTCGAGCTAAGCGAGCTTATGTTGTCAATTCCACACTTTTAATGCCATGTAAATTACTAACACTAACTAAATAGTGACACCTCCTCGCGTCGTTATTCTCATTACTGTGGTACATGATCTTTTCGCGAACTGTTGCTTGCCACCTGTTCAAATCCTTGGACGAATGGAGAGCACAATGCAAGTTGATATCCAATGACGACCGGATCTGGTCAGTCCACCTGATAGGACTATGACCTCTTGGTCTTTTACCGTCCACCTTTCCGGTGACCATAAGTTGCGAGGTCGAGGTTATTGCCCTCCTTTCTGGCGACGTGGCCAAAGAATTCAAGCATCCTTCGCAGACAGATAGTAAATAGTCGGATCTTTACATTCAATTCGTGTAAAATAGACGCATTCGTACGGAAGGCTGTCCATGGGATCTGAAGCATTCGTCTCCAGCGCCACATCTACAAAACATCGATGCGGTCGCGGTCGGCTTTCTTTAAGTTCCATGTCTCAGCCCCATAGCTGAATATGGAGAATATCAAGGTCTTTACTAGTTTTGCGGGAAATGTTTCGATCTCTCCATATTCCTTGCAGTTGGGTCATCGCATTTTTTTCCATTATAGGAATCCTGATCTCCTTTTCACACAGACCATTGCCGCTTTAAATAATAAATACTGTCTAACTTTATTTGAAATTTCTGTGTCTTACACAGAAATTTCAAATAAAGTTTCACTTTATTCTTATTAAAATTTGAAAAGTTTATCTTTCTCGACTTTAAATATATGTAAGCAAAAACTTTATCCCAATGAGACCTTTCATTTCCGTCTTCGTCCCTGTTTCTAAAAAGACAATAGACTAATACATAACAATTTTTTTTTTTAACAAGTTGATAACAAGTGAGTTGAAGGAAAGACGCTTTAGAGGTGGACCTCTAAAGCGTCATTATAGATAGCACTTGTAAAACCAACGGTGTCACTTTTTTCTTAGAGATGTCTAGTGTATTGTCTACTACGGACTAGACTTATCAGACCACGTGGTTATAGATTAAACTTTTTTTTAACAAGCATTGTATATTTCTTTTAGTTTACCTTTACCATAATTGGAAGTATGTAACAAAAGATCGAACCATATTTTTTTTAATCACAAAATTCCGCATGTATGTATTAGACAAGACAATAAGACACGTCGGCCTACCCTCGATCGTGATGCATAAAGTGCGAACTTGGCTAATTAAACATAAAAAAAATAAGTACACCTGTGCAAACATAACTTTGCAACCATATTTAAAAATGGAACAAAACAGACCTTTTTCCTCATAATAATAAGATTCAATTTAGGTATAAAGTTTGATTGGTAGTTGGTTTTGATTGGTTCGTTGTTACATCTACCTGCGCGCCTCGCAGCTTTGTCTAGCTTCACTGAATGCAAACTGCACAGCCGGCCATCGCGGCATACATTGCTTTAGGGTTGTCACTTATCAACGTATAAATTAATTTCGATAATTACTTAATATCTTCGAGATTTGTAATAGTTGCTATGACTTGTTAATCTGTTCCTTTATATTATACTATTGTACAATATAAAATAACACTAATAACACCTAAAGGAAACTTATGTTTGAAAATTGTTGTACTGCCGGTAATGATATCTAAAAGTAACAATTAGTACAAAACAAAATAAAAATTAGTGTTCATTTTTTCATAATTAATTTACTCAGTGAACTATGCCTATTACTAAATATAAAACCATTAAATAAAATTAAACTTTAATTTAAAATGTTCATCACGCACCACCCCTATTCATGTTCATACGTTTAACAATGGATCTAATAATTATTATTTTTCATCTGCTACGTTTTTGTCACAGTTATCAATCAACGCAGGGCCATAGCGGTGTCTCATTTCTTTTTATTTTTAACGGCATATATGCGTCCTTGTCTATCGTCATCCAATGTAATTATATGAACACCTGGGCGCAAAAGAATGTCGCACAAAGAGACCCGTAATGACGATCCGAAACAGATCGGAAATATTTTGTTACCGAGAAAGCCTTTTGCTTCATTAATTATGAAACACAATACTCTTTATAAATTTCTTAAAATTTATGTTCTTTGAACGCTGTCATATTACTTGATAAATCACCTTTAAGTTTTGTTTGGTAATAAAAACACAGCTACCAACTATGTCCCTTTAGATTTAACAATGATTCGATAGTTTTAAAGAACTTGCCGTCAAGTCTATACTTGACAACGAATTCTTTTATTTTTAGATTAATTACTATACACTTGAATCATAGTTCACGCATTGACAGCATGTTTTAAAATTGCAAATAACTATTTTAATAAATAAAATACCTGAAGTGACATAATAAAAGTAAAATTAAATTTCTTTAATTTCCCTCAAGAAAAATATGATTCTTATATCCATAAATTCCATGATTACAAACAGCAATGACAAAATAGTCGTTATCTTCATCATCACCAAATAGTCTTTAGTAGTACACTTTTGTATATATACCTAACACCGTTCCTTAGATGAGAGATTTTGGCTTATACTATACTACGCTGGTATAAGGCTTGTGTAAATATCAAAGAGCCTTACTTGAAAGTAGGTTTGTCAAGCACTTTTAAAACGTTATATAAATAGCTCTATTCGCGCAGTTCTAAAATGGTATAGAAAAGAAATGACAAGAAACTCCACAAGTTTAAAAAAAAGGGAATAAATAATAAAAAAGATTTACTATTTATCCTGTGCAATACTATTTACGTATGTAACAACAACGTAAATAGCAAAACTAGTAACTATTAAAAAAAAACCTGGAATCATGGAATAGACAATAAATCTGTACATTTACTAATTTCCCAGCGATCACCAACCCGCCTGCCCATCTCGATCATTATGGGCGATATCTTCAAAAAGCGAGCACGAGTAAATAAACAAACAAATTAATAAAATTAAAAAAATACATAATAATATACTATAAAACCAAAATGATGATAACAATAATGTATTCCTAATCAAATCGTTAACAGGAATGTTAAGGCATGTCAAAGCTCCAAATTCAAAAACTAGAGGCAGGCTAATAGTAGAAAAAAAAAATCTGCCTTTAAACCACATGTACTAAAACGATATCAAGTGTACTCACACTCCTCTACCTAATCACTAGTTTTTAACAAGCTCTATTTACTCGTATCAACATACATATTACGAACTTCTTAAACTCATTTAAAGGCAAACTGTAAAGTAATATCGTCTGACAATTTATTATAAAAGCGAATAGAATTCCCTAGAAAAGATTTAGTGTTTATTTATTTCTCAGCTATCGTATTTTTGTGATATTTTATTACTATTCATAGTTACCAAAGTTTTAACATCTTTTCAATTCTGTTGTCCTGCCAAGTTTGCTCCTCGTTAAAAATGTTACAATAACCAAAACAGCTGATTGGTGAAATCAGCTGTTTTGCGTATCTAGTATATAGTTCGTTCTTTTGTGTTAAGTTTTAACCTTATTACATTTTTTTGAATAGAGTATTAAGTAGTATAAAGTCAATTAAGAGCCACCTAGACCAAATCGTGACGTCATCCTATTCACGTGACTATAACACCACGTGTTTATTTAAGTCACATTAGAAAAAACTACAGTAGATAACATTTATAAACGTATTCAGTTTCCTTATATTTTTTTGTAATTTTGATAGTACCCACACTAATAAATAACTGTATAAAATATTATTTACGCACCTTTATCAGCTCTCCTAACTAAATCATTCTGATAAATTATTGTGACTCATATATAGTATGCATCTAATGGATATTATTTTATAAGATCATAAAATCATCATTTCTTTACATTTTCTAACCTACCGCAACGTATTTTCAATCTACAATTCTCAAACTCTTTGATATTGTCACATTTGGTCTTCAAAAACCCACGTTTTGAATTGTTCCAATTGGAGTTTAATAGCAAACACGTGTTTAGAAAATTATTATTAATATCAGATTTTTAACTTTACCAAACAGCATTTTAAATCGAGAGCAGTAGCTACAAAAAAGCTCTACATAGCACCTCATCTAACAACGTTAATGAATAGGTACGGAGCCAATTTTACACTTTGACTAAATTATAATAAAAAGTACTGTACTGAAAAATGACGTCATCGTTATCACTACATCAATCGATACCATGTTTTTTTATTCAAAGTTAAAAATATACTTCTTTATATAGATAGCTCCCGCATTAGGAATATAAATGCTGTGTCGCGGGGAACTTAACAAACATACATGAAACGGTCACAAAGGACACCCAGACTCAGAACAATAATTTGTGAATCAACTTAATTAATCAGTGTTATTTTCCTTCTACAATTCTCAACACATTGATATTGTCTCATATGGTCTTCGTAAATCCACGTTTTTAAAGAATGTCCGACACGTGGTCAGTATTATTAATACCCAGGTACTATATCAAACAGCATCTTAAATCGAGAGCAGATGCTCCAGGAAAGCTCTGCGTAGCACTTTATAGTACGTCGTTAATGAAGAAATATTGCGAGCTTTTGATAAGTCGCGCGATAACTACACACCGCCCCGAGCTTAATCCTCTCTTAATATTAATTACAGACTCTCCTGTTGAATTCCACTCTAGAGCATTACACAAACTACTATAAGGTATCATACCTACACGTGGAAGCAAAAATTAAAAACTTCTTTACGAAACAGAGCAGCCTTAAAAAACAGTAACACATTACATCAGATAATATTTTGTGTACTCCATTCCCAGTTTCAAGCAGATTAAAACCAAATATAATATCATATACATTCTATCTTCTACCCTTGTAATAAAGCGTGTTTTTGAATAAACATAGACGTGATGAAATTTCGGCGTATTAAATTGAAACTATATCGACGGTCAGCAAATCCTGAACGTGTTTGTTTAGGGCGAGCCCACCCTAAAATATTTATTTTATCATGGTTTGCCGAAGTCGCGTCAATAGTTTGTTCCTATTTTTACCCCGGTTTAAGAGATAGGATCGATATTCGGTTATAATTTATATGGCCGCTTATTGCCTGTTGTTTACACGTCCATTCGACGAGATATGTAAAACTAACATCTTCTGAGCAAACGTTATCTTATTCAAATACCTTCGCGGAATTTGGTCATTGTCGAGGAAGTATTGATTTTGGTGTTCGTGATCTAATCCTAACATCCTGTTTGCTTTGTTTAAACTTATGAGAGATGCCTTATCAATTTTTTTACAATTATGACAGCTCATTATCATCATCATCACAGCTCACACTAGTCCACTGTTGAAGTTAGACCTCTTCTTAGTAAAGAGATTTTGGTCCATTGTACTACGGTGGTCAAACAGGTTCTACGGAACCTATTTTATAAGATAATGGTTGTTCTAAATACTATTCATTTAACATTTCTTATTAACACAAAAAAAATATTTGCATCTTTAAGCTTATAGCCTTTAACAAAGCCAAACCTTTGTCTAAACACAATAAGTTTTGCATTAGATTAAACGACTAAGTAAAATTTAGAGCAAAATTTTCTTAGAAATAAAATTTTAAGATGTAACAACAATGTTTGATGCTTAATAATGGAATGTTGAATCATATAATGAAAAGAAAAGTAAGTATAATGAGTTTTCAAGTTTATGTCGTAGCAAGAAAGTTCTTTTTTGATCACACATATTTTCTTAAAAATATCACCTTGATGGTAAATCGTGTGCTACCTGATCTCATAAGCATTGTCTAACTCAATTGTTGTTTGTTCCCGTATCTTAAAGGACATAATCCGTTGACGAACGGCGCCTTTTGGGCGGATGATGATGAGTCTTTGTTTTTGGATTATAATGATTACTTTACATCCAAATTATCACACAAAACAATCTTTTTTGCACATCCTATACAAAATAGAGTATCGCCTCCTTTGTTAATTTTATGAGACTCATAAATTACTTGCGGAATAAAAACAATTGCTTTATGTTTTTGAAATTATCACTAAAACATTTATTCACCTGGCACGCGCCCCTTGGGTTTGGATCTTTTGTACTATTTTCAATAGAAAAGTTTTACGGTGACCGTACCATAACTTCAGAAAATAAATCTACATTCTTCATTCATCATCAAACTTCTACATTCAAAAACACAACATTCATTAGCTTCTGAATTAAGTCGGCCAGTCAGTGTGTGATTACAGCTGTCTGCCACATTGTAGCTTCATATATAGCGCACACGATAGTCTAGGACTAAACTCCGCAGAATCTGGCTCATCAGACCACAGACTATATGAAAATCTAGAATGCCAATAAGTACTCAAAGTACATAGATACAGGTTCACTAACCGTTAGACCAAACTGTCCATCAAAAATCGATTTGGATAATAATTGTTTGCATTAACATGCATACGTATAATTTCTAAATTAATTATGATTGACTCACTGTGAAGATTCCATATGGTCCTATAGCATAAAAATACTAAATCGACAGTGATGTTGTTGAAGTATATGTTTCTAAAGCTAAGTTCGTGAACCCAACATCTAAAGCGGATAACATAACAATGAGGGCCACATTTTATGGTTTACGTAATGCAAATCTTTTTTTTCTTCCTTTCTACTTAAAACATACACACTTTCAAAAAATCAATCGCCATGTGTCAACATGTCATCTAAACTAAAATTCGATTATCTTTTTGATATCTCTCAGAATCTGTGGAGAATTATTTTTACAATATTTTTTGCAACCACTATTAATTTACCCACTCATCAAAGGTGGGCTTTTGTCACCAGTATCGAATTTACACATCGATGCGCTTGCGAATCGAACAGCTGCTGATATTAAGTAAACTTTTATATCTCTGTTTTTAAAAGGTGCTCTTAATTCTTTTAAACCATCTTTACAATTTTAAGCTTCTGTTCATTTTTTTTTTAAATGTACCGTGTCCCCCAATTCATTAGTTTCTTACGGAGCTAAGTAGAGACAATTTTAAAAGAATGTTATTTTTAAACTATAACATTCATCAAACAACAAACGACTAGAAAATTATTAATAATAGTTAAGAATTCCTTGAAAACGAAGTAGTCTTTGTCACGTTCGTCTAGCATGGGAAAAAATACTATATGGGCGCCCTTGACACCTTTACACCCATCGTTTTAGGTGTAATTAATGGAGAAATCTTTACTCAAACCTACATCTTTTTATATGCAGAAAAAATATCGGTATCGTCCATTGATACATCGCATTGTTCATGCCCACCCCACACGATTCACCTGAATGGCCGAAGCGTACAATGAAAAATACATTTTTTTACGCTCCTTTTGTCGGTGGCAACACTATATTTCACGTGAAACAATTATCATTGTCTTTGGCACCTCAGAACAGCGTGATTGCATTTAAAAAAAAGTAGTTCACATTCTTTTGTGTTTTCAAGATTTTTATTGATGCCGGCTTTGTTTTCTAAAGACACCATTGTTCAGACACGCATTGAGAATTAGGACATATAACACACCACGCCATCTAACTTCAAACTAAGCAGAGCTTGTACTATGAAAGCTTGATTGAATGATAGAATACTTATATACGGTTTTATGTAAATATAAAAACTGTTCAAACGATACATAACACCAGCGACGTATGTTAAAATCAACTAATTTCAATTGTTTATAATGAAAGAATAATAACAATGAGCTAACGGTTGCTATGCATTAAGAAAATTGATTTATAGTAATTATTGCAGTTATAGTATCGGTTTAAGACTTGGATTTAGAATCGATTTAATTTAAACTACAATTTACGAGCAGCAATAAATAATACTGTCGCATCAACTCCGCGCACCATTGTCGCCATTTTTTAAGGCCATTAAAAATCCTATCAATGACTTTCGTTCGAATGACAAAATCGGTTGCAATAGAACTTGCCTCAGCCATACATTCATCTCTTTCACACTTGCAATCATCAGTTTAAGAGAACAGAAACAGAATTAGCTCAATGCATTCGCTAAATAAAATCTTAACACGCGTAACAAATTTCAATAAATAAGCAAATAAATTGCTGTTCGATAAATGCGTATTGTTAAAGTTTAATATTGATTTATATGAATATTCATGTTCGTATTTAGTTTTAATATGCAGCGCTCATTATTTATTGAGAAAAAAAAACATTAATTTTTATATTAAGCATTGAACACCATAACATTATTGGCTGCATGCGTGCCTGCACGTGTGACTTGTTATAGAAAATACAAATTTTGATATAATGCAATACATGTAACTAATCATTTATATATATGTACTACGGCTCATAAAAATATTGTATTTTAATTTCGATATTTGTCATAAAAATGTATTTCTAATAGGAGTAAAACCAATAAATACGCCTCGTTGAGAGTGTGGATTTGCTGTGAAGAATTTTATAAACTCCTATAGTATCAACTCCTCATTTGTGTTCTAAGGAATCGAAAGTAATTATACGTTTGTTATTGTGGATATCAACATAATCCACCAATATTGTAGGTATAGCTGAGATGACATGCCAGGAGATATAGGTAATCAAACTTGAAATTCAGATGAAAAAACTTTTGATATATCACACTTAGAATGTACCGACTTATAAACAAAACTGTTTTTTTTTCCATAACCGACCCACTTAATTGGGAAATCTTTTCAGTATTCTACATTTCTTACATCTTATCTAAAAGCATACAAAGTTGTGTGAAAGTGTAAGAATTAGCAAAAGTGCTTGTTTTAATAATAAACCTAAATATACAAGAATATATAAAAAAACTTTGTGCGAAGAAACTGAATCGTATAATCTGTTCCATTTGTCTACAGTTTCAGTTCCAATTATTTCTTAGATTTAAACAATACAGTGATGGGACATGATGATGGATGAATACTTGGGACATCTGACACACGACGCCACCTACTTAAAACTTGCTTGTTTCAAAGTTTAAAGCTAGATGGCGTTGTGTGTTAGATAGCTCAATGATTTAATTTTTTTTTACGGATTTAGCTGTCTTCAGATAATGTTCAATTAGTCTTGTTTTCTTGTCTTGTCAATTAACCAATATCTAAGTGCTATTTTTTTCGGCACATCATTCTCCAAACAAGTGGTTAGCAAGTCTATTAGAAACGAAAGTCAAGTCAAGCCATCTTAATAGTACACCATTTTCCTATCAGAATAAATCTTGTTAGAAACTACCTCAGCACGAACAAACTGTTAACTCATTTCGTTTCCCAATTTCCTCAAGACCTTCTATAATTCACATTCATTTTTCATCCCACAAACAAGTGCAGTTATTTAGTTAGTATATTTACTAATGTATACCTTATGTTACTGCCAACAAGGCTTAGGATAACTGCATCGTAAGCTTGTCACGTATCCATAGGTTTGGATGCGCCGTGCACCTTGTCATGACTAAAAGCGATTCGTCGCTAAACAAACAAGCTTTTTAAATGCTACCTAACTTGTCTTTTTTATATCGCTATTTGAATATTACCATCGGTTCAGCAAGGTTCGTGACACGACGCGGCACCGGGATCACGTGAGAGATATTTATAAAAGAAAAGCCGTGTATCGCCGATATAGCGTTATTTCCAATTTAATGATTGCTAATACCAAATCGGGGTTGCCGGCACGTCAGTGCCGTCGTCGTTTATTATCCATTCTTATACCCCAAATATCTAGGCAATAACTTACCTAACTTATAATTCTATTCTAAAACTTAGTGAAGACATATATGTCTTCCCTAAGTTAATTTACAATGCGAAACTCGATATAAATTTTATCTAGAAATATACTATTATTTTGCGACAATATTTCTCCCTCTTTCGTGTTAATTTCACATGATACGACAAAAGTAAGCACTCAAAAAAGAACAATAAAGCACCCCTCAGCCATAAACAAGGAGTTACTGAAATGTTTAACCACAAACTCCAAATAAAGCCGTATCGCACGCTATAAACAATCTAGCAAAAAAAGCTGTAGAAAAAACTTCATTAACAAAAGTGACAAAAAAGTCCCCGCGATCACATGCAAATGTCGTTGCGATTTCGCTCATTACTGTACCATAAAACCATAACAACAATCATTACGAGCACAATTAAAAAAAAACTTCGTCAACGCTAACAACACTGTGCAAGTGTGACGAAAACCGCTTACGGTGCACCCACATAGTTTGCTTTCAATACAAAAAAAACTTTAAATCGAGGGCGCCACCGTCTTATGCAAAAAAGTCCTTACATATTCACCCCTCGCAAAATTTACTTTAATGAATGCTCCTCGACGTTTTTTTCACCATCACTCGACGCAGTTGTTTTGACGGAACGCAATCTAGCCACTAATTGCTTTTTCCTCTTCGGGGTGCGCATTTCACCTCGCGAAATTACGTTTTATTAATTGAATAATATTAATGATACTTCTTCGCAGCAATCAATCTTTAATGACGTTTTTATTCGTCGCGAGAGTGACGGTACTCTCGCTTTTCCCTGTGATCCTTTCGAGACTTTGTTTTTTTTAGTCGGAGATCGATGTTAATTATGTATCTAATGGCTCCCGTGATACACTTCCATTAATAATATGTCGGAGGACAACGTCCCGATCCGTAGAGATTTAATAACCACGCATCTTGTACGATATTAATAGTGCATCTGTGGCCGGTTTTCATATAAAAATATTACTCGGTACGGTCCTTGCACAATTTAGATTAGTGACTGCTTTTCTATATACATGTCTAGTTAATTCCACGTTATTTAAAAATTACAATTGTTAGTATAAAAAGATAAGCGAAACGAAAATGTCTCATTACAGTTCAATACTTCATTTGAATGAGTTAAACCCGACAAATTTGCGACAGCTGCCCGGCCAGACAAGACCTGAGATGTCAAAATGTATATCTATGACGCAACTAGTTAAATAAATGATAATTCGTTTTTGAACGCGTAAATGCAGCTCATTGTTCTGCGCGCTTATTATTACTGCTTTTTATTTAACCATTTAATTTTATTATCATAACGATTTTTTTCGCCACGGATCCGCTCGTTGGCATAATTTCTTTTGTTACGCGCTCTGATATTGTTTCGTTTTTTTTTAATATTTTTTCATTGTGTTGTGGTGTTGCCATCGTTGAGCGCACGTGATTTATTCCCCCTTTTTGGGTAAAACAACACCCGTGCGAGTTACGATTAGTTGGGAATCGTAATATCTAATTACTATGTGTGAGCACGTACGGACATAACTCGTGTGCTTCCTCCCACCAATGTGGTTTATGGAATTGAATGCTCATATTTCGGCAGTCTCTCGGTGGCCGTAGTTTTTGTCCGTGTCTTGAAAGCCACACTTTTCCTTGTAAGCCGATATGTTTATAGTTCCATGACTCGGAAGTCAAGTACAGAATGTGTAAATAAAAAAACCGCGACCCATTCAACGCCTTGAACAGTGACGGTGCCTATACAAATACAGTGAAAACTCATTTTAATGCAGCTTAGCTTCCCCCGGGATGATAACTAATGTTAGTAATACCTACTGAATTCAATCATCTCAAACAAAGGACGGCTCTCGCGTAGCTAAATGGCGTTTTTTAATCGGATATTATAATTAATGTTCCTTTTGTCGCGTGCTGACGTGCCCTCGCGCGAACAATGGGATATCTAATAGAAAAAGATATAAATATTTTTTTCTCAGAAACGAAAGCTACCTGACGATAAAACACAGGCGACGGACGATCTCCGAACTGAATTAAATTAGAATAATGAATCAGAGAGCGTCTTTGTTCCGGGCCTTAAACTTAAGATTTTGATAGGAAATTAAAGATACAGTTGGTATTCAACAAATTAGTCTGTATCTGAAGCATATTTTTCCTACTTAGCGGGTAATATTGTTCCGAATTTCTAGGAGCTATTGAACAGTGGAATGAAATGCAACAAAGCAATCGAGTGACCCTTAAAAGTCTCATCTAAACGAACATCCTCGCAAAACTCGTATCGACGTAAATTTTTTATCAAGCTTAACCCTCTAACCCCCGTCGTCCGAACCCTTCCCCAGCGCATAGAAAAAAAAACACTAATAGTTAAAATGTATAATGCGCGTGTATAGTACAGTTTTTTTTTTACTTGTGGGTATAAGGAGTAAGCAATAAAAAAGTGCATTATATCACGTTGCCCTCCCTTCATTATGTGTCGCGAGGGTCACTGTCTATGTGTGCGTTGTATTTTTAGCATATCCATGTGTGCGTAGCGAGAGATAAAAACAATATCTTAAAAAATATCTCTATAGTGGGCTCCCAGAGTGTATTTTATCGAATATGGTAAACAGACTAATTAGTCTGCTTACCATACTCGTGGATATTGCTAATTAAATATGTCTTATAAGAAAAATTACTCGTACACCTCATACACTTTTTATAATGTGGGAAACGTATTCGTAACCACTTTTAGAGTTGTCTGTAGAAACTAAATTAATACAGAATGTAGGTATCCTATGTACGGCATGTACATAGGATACCTACATTCTATGATCTAGCACGGTATCCTATGATCTAGCATTTTTTTTATAATACGCTTCGTCTAATTAGAATCAGGCCGCATTATTTTATAGGAAAGAAAACTGAAATTAAGGTATGGAATAAAGTTTTATTTTTTTTAGTAACACTAAACTAATATTTTACCGTTAAAGCAATTGTAAATTTTTTTAGTTATATTTTTCGTAATAAATGTAAATGAACAGCTGTTCTATAAAATATACTTAAATGAGATTAATTTTAAATTTAAACGTACCGGTAAGTTACAGAACTCAATTTACTTCAGTAGTTGTATTTAAACTGCTCGTAGATAAAAAATAATTTAGGTTTCTACATTTTTATAGTACAATTTCGCATGATCTAATACTATGTTTAGAAGATTCATATTCTATATATACCGAAGAAAATTGTCGTATTCACAAAATGCTTTTAATATAAATAAATCGAGCGTACTGAAATAATTTGTATCAGTCTTTGTAATATGCTTCACTAATACCGGATACTCGATTAAAACAGTTTTGTCATCTTTTCATTTTATTTTTCATTAAGAGTACTTAGGTACGAATCTACATGTCATATACGCTTGCAACATTGAATGCAACATTGACTTGAATAAATGTGACTCATAGAACATTAACTAATAATCTCTTTATTATAAGATACGTATCCCATTAAAAACAACAGAGACAAAACAGTAATATCCTAAAACTAGTTACAACTGAACGTCATTGACACCCTAGCATATCGAATCTGTAACAAAATTAACAGGGAGAAAGTGCCAAAACGTGGGTGCATTTTTTTATATTCCCAATGTTACCATTTGCAATTAAACCAAGCTATACATTCTTTGTCCCACACATCGATCGTTTCATATTTTTTTAAGCCATAAAAATAACGACTGTCACCGAATAGTAACAATCATAAATCGATAGAACCAACCCTAGTGTTTGATTAATATTATCGATACACTTTTATGGTATCGAGTTCCTGTGTAAAGTAAAAGTAATGAGTGTTTATGTAAAGCACGTATGGCCTTAACCCTCTCTTGAGAGGAGACCTAAGCTTAGCAGTGGGACTGTTTATGTATGGATAAGATATCATTTGTAGATCATAATTTTCTTATAAATATATCTCAAATCAATCTTCTCTTACCCGTACATCTCGTATCAATTTTTAGTTTGAACTACAAATAATACTTTTACACTTGTACTTATTAACAATTACGAGTTTTACACTATAGGTTCATCTCACGATGTTTCATTATCTGTATTAGGTACCACATTTTTTATTTTAGTAAAAAACTGTGTCTCCTATTCAAATGTAACTATTCTTTTGCCCGAAAGTGTAAGTGCTTCTCCACAAGCTCCTTTTTGTAATACTAGTGTCCCAATAACATACCATATGGTTTTCTGTAAATGTTCGCTACTACAACGCAAAATATATTAAAGCGTAGTAGAACAAACAGACATTATAGGTCCGAGACGTGGCGTGCACCGTATCGCCATTCCGCGCCATAAAAATAATCAAATATATTCGTTCCATCTCATTTGGCGGCGTCTTAAACGATTTCTCTCGTCCGTCCTTTATTACCCAAAACATAACTCCTCATTTTGTTTTTTATCCCCTACTCACGCCACCCCGACAGGGCATAAAACTACAGGGGTAACTGCATATATTTTATGGTTTTTACGCGGATTTTCCTCATGTAAACTGCCCTCTTGTAATTTTAATCACATCTGTCATGAATTCATTTATTTCTAACATCCAAACATTTATAAATCAAGATGATCATATTTTCTTATACTATTACTATAATTTGTTTTGTATCCTTGTTTATTAAGGTTGACTTTCCTGAAGCAGATTGTGTAAGACCGAATAGAAGTAACTGACAGGAATACATAATAACACATTGTTTCATTTACGCGAAAAACGTACATAAAGTGTTTTATCAGTGGGAGCCCACATATTGCGAGGGGACGGAATTTTTTCCTCCTAATGCGGTTAATTTCCTTTTTTCCTCTTTATTTATAGTAATCCCTTTATAAGGTGATTACGGAAATGTGTTTTGTGGACGTAAAAGAGCGCAGCATGGGGTCCTACTCGCTTTGCCTGCTTACAGAGCTTAGTTGTGTGTGTGAGACTCTGAAATGAATGTATCTTAACCAAAATGCACTATATTGATCACGTGGGATTATTCAAGAATGTTCAATATCTAGAAAGTTTAGTTTGTACCTTACCCTTGTACATTTGAACAGTGTTGCCGAATATTAAATTCATTGAACTGTTATTCTGAACATTTGAATACTAATAAATCTTTATTTAGAGCACCTAGTGGTCTCTCGGCAGTCGCTTTATATCCAAAGCATACTTTTGATCATCAACAGATAGATACTTTTCCTTTTCGTTGAAATCACTTGAAATGATCATCTACTTCTTCCTAGCCTTATTCCCAATATTATTTTGGGGTCGGCTACTAGTTCAACCGGTTTTACCTGAATATCAGTTTTTCCACGGAGCGATTGGCATCGGACCTCCGCAACCCTAAAGGAGAACTGAAATTCGAGAGTTGAACTAGTTGTCAGTAAATTAGAGGGCACTGACTTCCCAATAACGATTGTCATAGATGTTCATGACAACCGGGACCAACGGCTTTACGTGCTCTCCGAGGCACGGGCGTGAATCACTGCCAAACTTCCAAACTCCGGGCTGCTATCAGGAATTTCCTAAGAAAAACCATATAAAACACTTTTTTGACCGACCCGGGATTTGAACCCGAGACCTCTTGATTAGCAGTCGCATACGCTAACCACTAGACCAACGAGGCATTAAAATGATCATCTACCTAATAAATAAATGAAGAAAGTTGATAATTAAACATAGAATAAAAAAATACTCAACATTTTTGTATTCACATTATAAAAGTAAAGAGTTTGGTTGTTAATTTGAAAGCTCATATTCAGGAACTACTTGGTTGGAAATACAAAAACTTTTTAGTGTTGGATAGCATATTTATGCAGCCATTAGATATCGTGCATCAAATCGAAATTTTGCAAAAAAAGACACCTCTCTCGGCATGTCGATTTAACTATTCTTTACTTTGAGCTTACTTCTTTACAACTTTACGCTACGAACTACCTTTCTAGGGAAGCTTGACAATGTTAAATGAGGTGAAAGGTGACACGACTTCTGAGGTAAGGTGTGCAGTTTATAGCGTCGTATAGGCTGACTTCTAATGACTAAGATGAACTTTACATACCAACCTTTAAACACCTTCATTCTAACCTATAGCAAATCAACGTAATGGTAATTACTTTAGCGAAATCACTTCGGCCGTGCTCACGTCCTTATGAATGTGGATACTTTCTGCTAACCAACGTATGTGAAACTAGCTTTCTCCCGCGGCTCCACCCGCGTCTTTGTCGGTTATCGCGGTGCAAAATTAGTCTACGCTCTTTTCCAAAATTGCATCTATATCCACACTAAAATTCATCAAAATCGGTTCAGCGGTTTAGGCGTGAAAACGTAATAGACAGACATATCAAGATTGTGATGTGATTTCATAATATCTTAGACTATTTGAACGGCGTAATACAGGATCTATTTAGTTATAAACAGAACAAATTAATGCTGTCATTAAGTGTCCCATAGGTAATCTAATCATTGTAATAAAAACGCAATAAAGTATCAAATTTTATATATGTAATAGCTGACCCACACAACTTCGACTACGTCTCTTTTCAATCCTGCTCGGCTCCTATTAGTCTAAGCGTAATCTTAAGTATCCTATCTTATTCACACCAGCAAAACACACATTTAAAAAACCTTAAAGTCGGTTGGATCGTTACGGACCTCATAGCGAGCAACAATGTGACACGAGATTTATCCTTAATAATATTATATAAATGCGAAAGTAGCTTTGTATGTCTGTCTGTCTGTCCGGCTTTCACGGCAAAACTACTGAAAAAATTTAAAAGAAATTGATACACAGATAGTATAGAGCCTTAAAAAGGACATAACTGACATGTATACGGGCGGATCCGCGGGCGAAAGCTAGTATTTAATACATTAAAGTTCGGAGGAATTACTTCAAAAGTGACGTCAATCAATCATCACAAATGTCATCCAAATAGCTCTTCAATCTATTTCCCCTTTAACGTGGACGTGTAGATAAGCCTTACAGTATTGTACACCTTAATCCTAAAGCGATAACAGATAACACGCGGCTCGTTTACAGAAATCCTTGAAATCTAATATGGAAAACGAAATCGAATCATTTAAATCTATAACTTCGATAAACACAAAGAAACCACGTAGTTATTTCTTTACTCCGTCTACAAAAATAGTGTCCATTATGGTAATGAAATCAACAAGTATCTGTAAATGCGTCCTTGAATTATTATATACTTTTTTTGCTTCTGTTTTGCTGGACGCAAGGTTTTGAGTGACGTTATTGGTTTTGATGAAGCTTCCAATAAATAAAACGACCTTTTTCAATGTAAATTATGTTTTGTAATATTGTGAAAATAGATCCATTTTTGAAACGAAATATTCGGAAACGTGTACATTTCTCAATTTATCTTAGACAGACTTAGACCTTGGATGTTTAGGTTGAAACATGTTTTGGTGATTGTTACCATGACATATATTTAGAATGTGATCAAAGCTGAGGAATAAGTCCATAGTCTGGAATAAAAGTACGTCTTAAAATTTATTAACATAATTAATAATTTTGCAAATACCTCAGACAAGCTAGAAGCAGATATAATAATATAACTAGTAACATAAATAGAATAAGAAGTTGTAAGAATAATTGTCAAAGAGAGTTAATTATTTTCGTATAACAATTTTCTCTCTAAGACTGTTCGCAATAATATCAATAAAAAATATAATAAGATTGTAATAGTCAAAAATTAAAATTTCATTAAGTAATTCTATAAATAGTTCATTAACACCAATAAAAAATTTAAAAGAATGCTTCGTTTTGAAGTAGCAAACAGTGCATAAGTCTCCGAGGCACATTTATACACGTTACATTTTTAACCCTCTTCAGAAAAGATTAGGTTCTCAATTCGAATGATTTTTTTAACTAACTTGTAGGTGTGATTAGCCAGAGGTTCTAAATTTGATACCCGTCGATAACCTCGAAGTAATTGTGTAATGAGCATGAAAATTGGTTTTGTATTTGGTGCAATCTATCTATAACGTGTGTATTTTAGAAATATATTATCTTGTTATTAAACAGTCTGTTTACCATAGTATTTTACGACTGTGTGTAAATAATACAAAGTTTCTAATTTTATATCACTACAATTGCGAAACAAAACAATATAATTTTTAGTGAAATTTTTCTTTTTACTTCCTTTCGTATGCATAACTTATAACAAAACAACGTCCTGTGTTAAGCGTGACTCATATTTGCATCTCAAAATGCTTCACCGATTATGTAATCCGCGTATCACATTTGTATCTATAAAAGCCAAATTATTTTAAAATTCAAATGTCAAATTTCTCTGCCATTCACCTGTACAAAATATATCAATACAAAATTTTCAACTTTGACAAACAAGTATGCAGACTATTGCCACAAAAACGTCCGCTCCACAGAAATCCCGTTGGATGTCAGCGGGTTGACAAACCTTGACCCAATATTTGCTGCTATCTACCGTATATCGAGTATTTGTTCAACAAACGAAAACGTTTATTTATGGAGCAACACGATTGCACTACGAACTTTAATAGAGGAGGAAAAGAAAAAATGTGACAATGCAAATACGTTATTAGATAATTTTCAGTTTGATAAAAATTATAAGATTTCTTTTAATGATGTATCTATTAATTTATTTTTCCAAGTTTTCTTTAAATTTAACTAACATTTCATACAGCCAACGCCATCTAGCGGTATGCAGAGTAACCTCCCTTTAACTGCTTAAAACAGATTCAATGTTTTCTTTTCACACCGAGACATCAAGCATTCACTAACAGAATAGTAAAAAATACATTTCGTGTGTAATATAGTCTGCATCACAATTTATGTGTCTACGAAGACGCCGCAAAATAAAACTCGCAATGTGGCTCATTACGCAAGTGTTCTACCCTCCGCCCTTTGCATATAATTGCATCTTTTTTGTCTAAAAAATGTTCGCCCCAAGCACTGATTTACGCATACAAGGTGTGCAATAATAACGCCGCCTCAGAAAAATATTATTCAAACATACAATCAAAACGGCGGGAATATGTACTTTATCGCGTGTGTATAAGAGTCGTTTTAGTGTAAGCTCGTAATAAACAAACCGTATTTACTGAAAACGTTGAGTAAAGAAGCTTGGGGAGCCGCGACTCACCCTCGGTTTTTTCGAGCATCTTTTCCTTAATTTATATAGAAATGTTTGGTCTCATCTGACGCCTTTGAACGTAACAAGCTTTACGACACCACTGAAATTTTCGATTTCAATTTACATTTCTATTAGTAATATCTTAGACTAAGTAATATTCGGCGAATATCAAAATCAAATTAGCATTAGAATTGATGGATTTTTAGATGAAAATATCTACTTTTATTTTATTCCGCTGAACAAAGTGTGCAAATACAATTAAATGAAACTTAAGATAGACACCCTTTTAAATTCCTTTTCTACTACTGACATATGAAATCTTCTATCTTTATTTCATAAATAATATTTATTCTTATTGGTACATTCATAATAAAATAATAGCCGTGACTTGTAAATACTTCTGACATTTTCATTGTATGATTTAATTAGTTTCTATAACACCTAGTATATGAAATGAATCTTCTCTACATTACCAATTTAACTAAATGTAATCACAATTAATTCATCACTTAAGGTTTGGCCATCCATAAAGCTCATAAAATGTGCTGATCAATTTTAGCATGTTCGTTATTAAAACTTTTAATATAAAAATATAATAAACATTCACAAAACTTTACACTTAGATTAAGCTGACGCTCTCATTTCGCACAAAAAGAATTCTTTCTTACGATGACTTTAGTCGAATCGTTATTAAAAATATATATCCTCTGTTCCCCTCCTAAAGAAAGTTGACTCATAATAAAGGACGGCATAATTTTTCCTTTTAAAACTTTTTGATTAGATAAAATAATGGGGTGGTGTGGGGTGGCCGGCGCCCGCAGCGATGCGCCGATATCGGCTATTCTAATTGTTGTTTCTTTGGCGATGTTTACATTTCTTTGTAATTCAAAAAAATACCACTTCGTTAACTCACTGAAGATTTTCCTCAACAAAAATATTTTTAGTTACAAAAAGCGAGTTCTCTCTAATTAATCGCGTTTGAACTTCAAAAACCGATCGCAGTACCAACCCTCTTTACAGTTCGCATACAAAATCGCCCTATTTCTATCGATTTAAAACGTAAATAAGAATCGACAGTTGAGTCTGACATGTCGTTCGGCTTTGAGCCCTCCGTTAGCTTATTTGTATTGATTTCTATTCATTTCTTTAACTCATTGAGAATTACTTGTTTACACATATATCGACGATTCTGAACAAACAACTAGCCAATAAAGCGTTTGTTTGCACTTTCAAATTATTCAATTACTCAGTTAAACGTATGCAAATCATTTCTCATAAAGTAACAGAAGGGACTACAATGTATTCTATTATAGCTATCTTCTGAAGGTATTATTTGATTCAATCACGAACACATGTGTTCAGTTTTGCAAATTGTATAAGTACAGACATATTTGATTAGTTTTTGTTTGTAGGTAAGGACATGTATTTACTAACCAGCACCGTCTTTCAATTTTATCCGACAGATGTATTCAGAATCTAACTTTTAAAATATCCTCTATAAAATTATACTCAAAGGACGTTCGTCTTGTAACTGTATTGGCGAAAATGCACTAGCATTCATACTATTATATATCTGGTTATAAGGAATGTACGTACGTATATTACGTAGAGCATATCAGTTTAAAAACGGTAGCTAGAGTAAGATCTTTCATGTAAACTCATGCTTAAATAAACTGTTTGAGTTAAAGAGAAGATTTTCAACCTAATTCTGCTAGCTTTCTCTTCGTATATCTAGTTATAATTTTCATTCTGCAAGTAGAGCTTAGAACGATTTCCAATTAGGTGCAGTTTTTTTGTCATAAACCGAATATAATAACCACTCGGCATATAAAATGTCAGAGACGCATTACCGGCCGGGGTTTAGGGTTGTCCCCTGTTTTTTCAATTTAAACCGTTTGACAAGCCGCGCGTCGAACGCAGCTATGGCCTTTCCGATACCATACAATAGCAGTTTTCAATAAGATTGGTTACACTACACTAAGCAATGCAATCAATCAAAATTGCATCGGTTGATAGACTCGACACACGCTCGCCCTTGCCTACCCACGATCATTTGCGACCAACTATTTTATAGCGTTAACTATATTTTTGATTCTAAAAACTCATTCATATGTTCATTATTATTTGTAAAAATATTTTGAATACATTCAGAACAAAAGTTGAGGATAACAGGTATAACAAAAACCGCATATACACACATGGTAATGCTACTACGAGTATATCAGTTTACTTATGAAGTACTTAAATGTGAGTAGAAAATTTAATACAATGAACATAAAAAGCGGACAACATATTTATTAATCATAAATACAAAATGTTCACACATCACGCAAGTTGAAGACACACTTAGGTGTAATTACATGCATTTATAATTAAAAAACAAGTGTCTAGCTGTTTACTAAGCCGCTTGGGAATCGGTGCGTGAAATTCTAACAAAAACGATACACTAGCTATCTTGTAACGTTTAATGATAGACATATTACTGGTGCTATTCCCAACACCTCGCTGTCAGCGGTTTATAATTATCCGTTTAATGGCCCATCACTAAACTGTTGTTTTTATTTTAATTGGTAACATGTTTTTAGTGATTATTACAATAGTTTATGTATGTTTGAATATTTTAGTAACGGTCACGTGAGTTTCTAAACTGCTTTTAATTTGTTGATGATCACGATTGATAAAGTGTGAAAGATGGTTCATTTCTTTAATATGTTTGAAACTTAATTTCTTTGCTTATACGTTAATTTGTTTGTTATATTTTTATCATCTCTTGACGACATAACTGATTGTAAAATTGTACATATATATACGTAAAATTGTACTATGTACTTTAATTTTATATTTTATTCTTTATAAGCCTAAAAACTACTTAAAAATCAAAATTGTACTACAATTGATATTTGAGTTCTATAAATTTGAACTAAAAGTCTTTCATTACACATTCTTCTAAAATTAATGAGACCTATTTCTGAATACTAGACCTGCAAATTAAAAATGTTATCCTAACCTAAACAATGCGAACTGTAAACACACTTCCAACCAAACTATTAAAACTGTAATCATTTAAACAATCAAAACTTAGTCTTGCCGCTACAAATAACTTATAATTAAGACGCTCAACGGAATAATTATAAAGATTCCCAAAACACGTCGTGACACACCCTCAAGTATCACCTTTGAATTAATAATTGAAAACAAAAAAAAAAGTATAGGCGAAACAGTGGGAAGGTCTCATTAATACTAATATAATTGGTAGGCTGTAATTTTACCCGTTTCAAACAACAAATTAGTGGATTATGAATGCATGAGAACCGCCCCCGCTGCGTGTCCAGAACATTTCTTCATTTGTCTTTTGAAATAGCGTTCTTGTAATACATTTTTACATTTTTTCCCTTTCGGTTTAACAAAGTTCCACTATAATTATAGTTTACCTTGCTACAAATGACTGCTATAACTTGATAAGTAGCTGTTTGGAGTCAGTATTTATTTAATATCAGTACTTTGTGCTTTACAATTCATATTATCTGTTTTAACGAATAATTTTAAATTAGTTTTTTTTTTATGTTTTGTTAAGAAATACGACTATCACATTCTTCACTATCTATACAGCACTCTCTATTGCTATGTATGGTATAATTGGCCGCAAAAGTACCCCCAACATGAACCGCGACCCTCATAATTAATTACACAGCACTAAGTCCTAACCTACCACAATTTTCCCATGAGTTTTCCTCCCCTAATTGCGAGCCCTAACGAAGCATCGGTTAACCTTGCAAACACTGGCATGCAAATTAACCCTTTCTCTGCCAGCTTGCGCAGTTTATAACCGCTTTATTGAATTAAAGCGAACTGGTTAATAAAAGGGTTGAGGGATGATACTGTTTGCAAGATTCCGGAGCCTATTCATTAAACAGGCCCTCAGGACACTGTCATTAGGTTGTTGTTTAATTATTATTTTAGGGTTGAGGTCATAGTGTTAATGGGGTAATCGTTTTCTTTGATTTGTTTCGAAATAACTTCTTCATTCTTTGTTTGGTTTAAATTTTTATTTTATTTACTTCTACTTTACTTTGCACCGCACCAAATAATTATTATAAAGTGTCAGCCATCGAATATATTTTATACATTTCTGTAGGACATTTCATGATAAGAAAAGAAACTGCATCGGTGGCGCTGTGGTAGCGTATGTGACTACTGTGCTTGAGGTATCGTGTTCGATTCCCGGGTCCGACCAAATATTCGTTTGATCCGCAAATATTTGTTTCGGTGTTTGGTTGTTTACTATGTATAATATGTATTTACATAAAAAAAGTGTATCAGTTGTCTCGCACCCGTAATACAAACCCTGCTTAGTTTGGGACTAAACGGCGTTGTGTGAGATGCCCGACATATTTATTTATTTTGTAATCAGTGTTATCTGATAAGTGACGCATCGTAGTTTTGTTTTCTTATTTTCCTCTACATAAAAACTTTATATCACCGTGACTGACGTAAACTTACAAATAAAATACTTCAACTAAGTCCTTTACCTTACAATTTTTCATAGTAATTGTAAAGCCTATATTGCTAAATAATAGGTATTAAATACTATCTTAAAAAGCTTCTTATAGAACTAAAAACCTTGAAAGCTTCATGCACTTACAAAGTACTTAGTTTAGTAGTTCACATAAAAAAGCATCCTCACAATGGCGCTAAAGGAAATGTTTATTAAATAATCTTAGATAGCTTCAATAAGTTAACTTTCAGTAAATCCGAATCGTCGCTGTAAGAAACCGGAAGAAGCAAGTAAATTTTATTAAACAGTTATCGTATACTAATAAAGTATTCATAAGGAACCCCAAATTCTAAACTCCAAACAGCTTTAAAATATTTACATAAATAGGACTATATTAAAAACAAAGCCTTCACTGCTGTCAGAAAGCCCTGAAGTGAAAAGTTTCCCGTCAGGAAAATCCGGGTTTGTTTAAATGAGCGAGTGTCCGCCCGCCCATCCGCGTTAATTGCTTAATCGCGTCGTCAGGGGCGGCTTTAATTGGCCTCAGTCTGACCACTTAAGTCCGACACAGGGGCCGAAAACTGCCGACAATTTCCGACGATGTACCGACAAGTTCCGACAAGTTTGAGCAGTAATTACAAGGCGAGATGTTTAATTACGCTCAGTCGCTCGCTCGGACACCACAAATTAATTACTCAGTTCAACGCTTGTTGCTTGAGGGTTCGTGTTTCAGAATTTTCCCCGAGTTTCACTTTTGAATGGTTGGAACGTCGGTAGAAAAACGCTTGTTTTATTTTTATGAATAATTAACAAGGGGAAATGTTTAATGATATCGCTTAAATGTTGACTTTCTGAGATTTTTAAGAGGGGACAAAAAATTTGGTAATTTTATGTTAACTTTTTGTCGAGTTGGTAAAATACTTTTTTCGAATTTATAAATAAGCAAACTTAATTTATTACTTTAAAGAGTAGCTTTACCTTATGGTGGGTATATCGCGTACCTATTCCCTTAAAATATTGCTCGCCGTAAAATTTGTTAAACATACCTACCAATTTTTTTGTAAAGTAAGTTCCTGCGTATTGATAGTATAAATGACGTGATATTTCAATAAATATTGCTTAGTTTAAATGACAAATCAAACTAAGTCATTAACCCGTATAAGAAAAAAATAACATTTACCAGATCCATTTTAAGTATTGTCAGTAAATGTATGTATTAAGTACTAATTATAAATGTAGAATGAGGATACACATTAGTGGAGGCGGCGGATAGTTGAAATGACGTCCACCGGACAATGCTTATTGGTTAATGTGACCGCTCTCAGCCTTTCTAGGTCACACACTTAGGATACAGATGCGGGACACTTCCTAAAACATTGCACCGTCGGTACATAATCATCATCATCAGCCTATCGCAATCCACTGCTGGACATAGGCCTCACCAATTGCACGCCACTTGGTTCGATCCATCCGTCGGTACATATTGATAAATTAATCAAAACATAATATGTATTAGGATATATATGTATATATGCCTAAGGTAAACTAGTAAAAGACTATTTTTTTCATGATGACCACCACCACCAACACCCAGACAGAACAAATATGTAATAAATAATAATATGTCTAATACTATTGAAGAAAATAAATAAACACACACACAGAGAAGGTGAAAAATTAGGACATATAGGCAATATAAATATATTGATTCGTTTTCTTAACATTATCAATTTAAGACATGGTAGTTCAGTCGTGAATCAGCGTATAGAATTTCTAATGCCAATCGCTAACATGTATTAGATTTACAACTATGTTTACAAATTGACAGTCAACCAGGTCAGTGTTACCGATTGATTGACCAATAAAAATAATTACAAAGACATATAGCTATAACTATCTGATGCCATCTATAAGACATGATGCGGGAAATTAAAGAAATCGAGAAGTGATCACAGCAAACACGTAATTTAATTTCAATCAGTGGACCGCTAGAAAATTACAGGGGAAATTGAATTAAAAAAAACGGATGCTAACAAGTCTCGATTACAAATTAAACAGGCAAAGTGTCAGCCTCTACTGCACTGATTTAAGGAGATGAAAAAGAATCTAATTACACCAGCACTCCGTGCCCGGTCTTTAATTGAGAACTTTTAGCCCCGTTTGCTGTCTTCCTCCCACCTAACACTCAGGCGTACTGTTTGCATTCCCCCTAATCGCGCTTTGGCGTCGATTACATTTTTTCAACATTTTTTAATTTCGTTTTAGCTTTTAATTTTCTTCGCTCGCGCCTTTTCTTTTATGCGGAGTTTTTCTTTTCCGTTCGCTCGGCGATATTTCTCACCGCCATTATACCCGCCGTAATGAGATTTTCTTTCATTACGTTTAATCTCCCGATTAATTCAAATGTTAATCTCGTCTTTTCACGTAGCTTTTTATGGATAAAACGTTGCCGTGTCAGGGAGCTGTACCGAAAGAGATCCGAACTTTGCAATCCATTACGATGCTGGAATGCGACATTTGAGAATAATTAAAATACGTGACGATCTTCCAGCTGGCCGCTTGCAGAGACTAAGTAGCGGCAACGGGTGGGAGTAACTTCAGATCGGCTCGACCGATTAGATCGTCAATAATTTAATTCGTAACAGATTCAAAACACCGGTCCGCCCCCAGATAGGTGCTTTGAAACGTGTCTGGAACGCCAATGGCGAGTCCAAGAGTCGGCAAATTGAAAACACCTCCGGCGCGGCTGTAAACACGTCACGTGATTTAGGTTTTAATCAAGTAGGGACGCACAGCCCCGCCGTAATTGTGACAAATCCTCTGTTTGTCCGAAGAAACTTTTAACTCGGCAGCAGAACGGGGCCGGAACGACTCTTTGCACGTGCCCCAGTACAGGGAGACGCTTTTTTGTCGACACATGTGCTCCCTCACTCCTCGCCTCGATGGGTCGGGCTTGATTAATTTTTAATATTTTTTCTTCCAGTTCACGTACGCAATTTTCACTTTCGCGCTCAGGCAACACAAGTTTCGATTCTCAATGTTTGAATAATGACGTCATGCACTTGCTCTCAGATAATCTGTTTGGCAAGTTGTTCTAGATACTGGCTAAATAAGTGTATTTAGTTGCATCATGTTCAGACTTACATTCTTTTGTCTAGTTACCGTTAATGTGTGCCGGTTGTTAGCGTTAAACGTTGTTCGCCCGCGCTACACCTACATACCTCATTAACGAATTAGCAAGATTGCAATTGTCGCACTTAACAGCAGTAATAAAGTCAATAAAGATTAAACTCGAAGACGCAACCGGTGTATTTAATTTTTATTTTTGTCATTCATTGCACATCGTTGTGTATTTTGATCTTGATTTTAGGTATTTTATTTTTGACTTTTGAGAAGTTTGTTTTCGCAGGCAAAACGAATCTGAACGGTCGAAACAGTTGTCGGAAGTGAGCACATTTTGTGTAATCTGTCGCAATTATCGCGTGGCGCATATCCCGATTAGACTCGGCGAGACGACAATTAGGTCGACGGACATACGCGTTAACCTGTGCAATGAGGATACGCCTAAACGCTCGCTCGTTGTACTAAAACAACCGGCATACATGCTTATTAACGACCTGAGCTAATGGAAAAAAATAACCTCCACCAAAAATGAATGGTCAGCACACACAGCCGCTCTCCCCTATTTATAAATCACATCCGCACTCTTTGTAAATTCACCTTC
Organism: Phragmatobia fuliginosa; assembly: GCA_932526445.1. Taxonomy (NCBI): domain Eukaryota; kingdom Metazoa; phylum Arthropoda; class Insecta; order Lepidoptera; family Erebidae; genus Phragmatobia; species Phragmatobia fuliginosa. The sequence goes on along the minus strand of OW052071.1, from coordinate 8,206,453 downwards.
AGAGGCCACCCCTCCCCGAGTTCAAAGAGTACGCCGTTCGGGGCAATGTCCAAATTATAAATTCGCATTAGATCGGACGCGCACGGTTCGTTTACCATTTCATTTTGCTTCAATATCGCCACTCTACTTTGTTCCACACACTCCCCCCGCCCGATCGCGGCCCCCTTCCTTGCCTGCGCCTTAAGACGCCGGGAAATATCTGCGTTTTAAGCTATATTTCTTTCATCCCTCATTTTTGCAGTTCGTAGCAATCTGAAATCCAACACGTCCCCCGCAGGGTCTCCCTCCTCCTCGGGTGGCGACCCCCTATTCTTGTACCCGGATAAAAAAAGCGATATCTATTTATAAAATGTACGCACGCATATATGTGTCGTGTGTGGACACGGCATTAGCGTATGTGTGAGTTTTTGAGAGCGCGTGTGTGCGCCGCCCGCTCATTTGCAAACCGTCTCCTGAGATAACGTCCTCTAGTCGGTTATCCCGTTCTTATTGCCTCCATCTTGCCTTGATTGCTGTGTGTGTCGAAAACTTTGGAGCTCTCTCGCTGATGGAAATTGATTTTGTCGCTGAAAACGAAAAAGTTACAGTACGTCTTATTTGGCAGCGTATTGTTAAGTCCGTGTGATACAAGGTTGCCAAAAAGATATTATGATTGTTTGATTATTTTACGTTCACGAGTTGATTCAAAACATTGTTTAAATAATTAAAAAGTAATCGTGAGCAAGAAGTGGAGAACTATTCTAAATAAGTAATCGGAGGGAGGTCGACGGCGCGCAGCGGCAACGGTGGAAAGCGAGCGGCGGCGGGCAGCAGCGGCACTCACGTATGAACGTAATTATAAAAATTGAAGGCAACTTGAGACCCACTCCTTGGGTCTCTCCCTCGCTCCCGTCGCGTCGTGCATTTTTTCGTACATATTAAAGTCCCCGCCGCCCGCTGCCGCGTCACTTCACCCCGCGACTCCTCTTTTTAATCGATTTTCCCGACACAAGGGGTGAGTCCTCTGGGGTGAATGTAATTTTTTATGCTTTTTTTCGAAGGAGGAGACCGTCGCCGGAGGTGCCATTACGCCACGGCTTGTTGAGAATATTTTAATTATAAAGCATTAGTGCGTTTTATGATACCAGTCCCGCTCGAATTTATAAACGATCGAGAGCTAAAGTAATTAAATATTTGAATGTGGCGAGATTTCCACCGGGAGTTGGAGGAAGTGGGATAATGGACGTCGAGGGCGTCCGTTGGCGCGTTAATATGATGGATATAAAATTCGATGAAATTATTGGTTAATGGACGGGAATTGCCTTAGACTTGAGATGGCATTTCAATATTTTCTCGTTAAATTCCTCTTTGTTTTAAATTACTTTATGTTTCGTTAAAACGTAAAATTAAACTATATATTTTCGTTCCAGTACTCGGTTGTAATAAATGTTGTTTGTATCCTGTTAGCTAAGATAGGCCGGTGGCTGATTGATGACGGAATTCAGTCAGTTCGAGGGCTCCCTATTTTCCTTTGTCCAATGATTATCGCGTTAGATTGCAAGACACTTTGTTAGTTTAGCAAAAAAGATTATTCAACTGTTTCTACTTTATATAGTATCAGTTCTTTTTTATTATTTAACTACGCACCAAGTTACACTTTCAGAAAAAAAGCAGTCGTATTGTTGTGTTAACGTACTTTCAAGACAAACATACCATAACGTCAAATTATGAATGAACCTTCTTAAAAGTGTACATCCCTATATTAAGGGGCCCCCGGAGGCTGAATTGTCCATACAAACGGTATACCAAGATCATTTGCAGTATAAACATATTTCCACGATGATATGTTGATATTCGGACTTAGACTGTATTTATTTAGGTTATAACGTCTTTATTTTCAAAAATAAACTTATATAGAATAAAATATAATCAAATTAAATTTTACATATTTTACATTGTAAATGTCATGTTTTTATTTTGTTTTTTTCTATCTTAAAAACTAAAATATTTCTAATATTGTTTCATCAATAACATATCTCATAATACTATGCTACTACTTACACAAAATAAATCGAAAAAATATTGAGTTTTCATTCATGATTTTCGATATTACGAAACACATCCATATTTTCACAAATTTCAAGCAATTAGTAGTGCTATCGCATCAAAAAATATTTCAATGTGTGTGTGATTCGTGTCAGTCAAATAATGATAGCCGAACCTTCTACGAGAGAGTCCGAATTATTACGAATGAATGTTAATCCACATACACACATACAGCGGTGCACTCGTATCTACGTTGTATTTTGTCAAACAGAGACAGCAATATTTTACGAACAAATTTCAACTTGCAGTTTCGAGTGTCGTACGCCGGCCTCTTAAGCAGTCTATTTACTAAATCACTATGCCGCCACCGTTATTTTTTAACTGTCAACTTCACTTCTGAATTGTCATATCTGACAGCTGACAACTCTCCTGTCAGTAAAAGACCAAACAACAAACAGTTCATTCACAGATAGTCTTACAATATTCTGCTCTATACACGCAACTCTTTATTAATTTTTTAACATCGTACATGTTTATAATCAACACAATTACAGCATATGAGGTACACATGACGCCTAACGTGTCAAGCCGTAAGGAACATGCCACTCAGTAATTCGATTACCGCAATAAGTAAACGTGGTAACAAAGCGGATTCGCGTATTTACACTGGTACTATGTCCATCGTAGAAAACGACTGACACCTAGGGTTTCCCGCCAAGCGACTTAGGAGGTGTTAGTGTGCCCATTTGTTGTGTAAGTGGGTTATAACAATACATTTCATAGGAGCAGAAAAATATTATGATACCAAATTGATCTTTATCACTGCGTTAATAATCGGTCATATAGGATCTGGCTGCATTCTGTAGCGTACATACTTTTCGAAAACAATTTGATAATGTACTTATTTTTAATTTACTTACTTAAAAGTCGCCTCAGTTTATAAATGTAAATAGGCATGACTTTCACCACCTTGTTGGTCCTGTGGTTAGCGTATGCGGCTACTAATCAAGAGCTCCGGGGTTCAATTCCCGGGTCAGACCAAATGTTTGTTTGCATAATATGAACATATTGACAAAAAAAGTGGGTTGTTAAGTACTCACCGTACAAGCTCTGCTTAGTTAAATGATGTTATGTGTAAGATATCCAACATATTATTATATGAAATTACTAAGTGCGCTAAGTTTTACGACTGTAACAATAAGGTGTGGGGTATTATTATTTCACACACTTTCTCATTAACATCATCTGACCATTAAAATAAAGCAATACTTAATCAAATCTTTATCATTGTTAATTTATTAATATAAGATTAAAAACTATTCATAATCCGTTTTCAAAAAGAATAACAATTCCCAACCAATATGATCACCGTCAATTCTTTTGGACAAATAGTATTTCTACTCAATTATTTAAAAAAGACAAATCCAAATGTAAAATATTTCTATGCGACAAGACCTGGCCTTCTACATATATGCCCCGCTCACATCAGTCTCTCTGGATAGACGCAAATACCCATTAAAAATGGGATTCTTTAAATAATTGCGATGCACAAGATCAATCTTGTAGGAACAAACAAGGACTCAAGTTCACGTCTAAGGTCCGTTAGTCTAATTGCTCGGACATGCACGGACAGTGATGGGACGGCTGTCTGACTGTCCGCCTGTCCGGACTTCAGACGCTTTCGGAATACGTTGCTCCGATAATGTTTAGCTTTATACGAAGATTGATTTGGTGATAGGCTCTTTATGTAAATTATAGGGAAGCATTATTGAACTGTCCCAAATGGGTAAATACCAGTCTGAGAGAGTCCATACATCTTTAACTTACTAGTAGTATATTTTATTTCAGTGTGCCTAATAGGCAATTGCAATTTGTTAATATGGATCTCTATTTACGTCAACAGTTGAAATAAATAAATATTTCGGACATGTAACACACAACACCATCTTGTTTCAAACTAAGCAAAGCTTGTACTATGAAAGCTAGATTGATTGATAGAATACTTAATTTCCTTTTTTTTGTAAATACATACATACTATACATAGAAAACACCCAAACTCAAAAACAAATATCTGTAGATCATACTAACATTTTGTCCGACACAGGATTTGAACCCGAGACCTCAGGCACAGCAATCGCATATATACTGCCATTGCGCCGCCGAGACACTCAGATTTATAGGAGGCTGAGTAAAAAAAATATATAAAAAATTGTGTACGCCTTAAATTCGATTGATTACAATTTACCAAATTATACAAAAATCTACGGCCCATTCTTAAAAATTTGACTGAATCTTAAATGCAATACGTCTGAATCTTAAATGCAATACCTACCGCAGTGACTTTCAGATAATACTGCAAGCTAAAATATTAGACGCTAGACCTTGCCGTATAATTGTGATAATGCAGCAATATCTACTCATAGCATACATCCTTACAACCAATTTTCACACTGATTAGTTTGAATACGACTTCTGTTCACTTCAAGTAATCGAAGTGCAAAACATTAACGTTGTTGTTCTGTAAACCTGATACTGCAAATTTCATACAGTACAAATATTATTATTTATACTATTTTTACTTGCATAATTATTTTGAAAATTTAACACTACATTTCGAAAATATTAATACAAGTGACACACCATGCCGTATATTGAACTAGCTTTGGTAGCCCGCGTGTATGTCAGTTATCACGGTAAAAAGTAGCCTATGTCCTTTCTCAGGCTCTAGAATAATATATATTTCAAATTTCATTTAAATAGGTCAGTAGTTTTGACGTGAAAGTCGGACAGACAGAGTTATTTTCGCATTTATAATATTATGGTAAGAATCAGGCGGACTTGTGTGAAATGTGTGACGTAATTTTATTAATCCGTTATCCATTAGTAGGACTCCAAAAACATTGTTAAAATGAATTATATCAAATCATAGTAGGTATAAATCATTAAACACATTAAAATCTTGTGGCTTTTAAAAGAAGTCTTAGTGTGCCGCGCTCAAAACTTGGGCTATTCTTACGAAAGTCTGCAAAATGTGTTGTATAGTCCAATAATAGCATCCCTAATGAGATGTAAATGAGCGAAGAAATACTCGGCTCTGGCCGCGTTATAATAACGCGTAACGACCTACAAGTCCGGATTAAGAAGCCCTTTGACTTAAACTTGCCCACTGGACCAAGTTGGCGGCCTAACCGACAATCCAACCAACCGATAATTAACTTTTATTCTAAACGCTTAGAGTGCAATTTAGGTTGTCGATACTGTATTGTTAGGTGCGATGTGTGGTCGTGTTAGCAGCACAATAGTGTAGCTATTTTGAAACTAATTGGCAGAAAGGGTTGCGAATTAACGTCAAGGCCAACATGTCATGCCTCTGCTTTGAACTACCGACTCTTGATACCTAAATAAAAATACCGGATTACAATTATGGTCCTAAAGACTTTATTTAAATGTCTGTTATATAGATAGAGTAAATTTGGTTTTTTAAAAGGCATAAACAACGACGATAATTAACAACTCACAACGAAAGGTGTATGTTTGTTCAACTAGTCATGTGTCAACATCAAATACGTACTTTCATTTACTTTGTCCCAGATTACAACAAAAGTCAGTCACTCAATTAGCTCGTGAATTCCACTTGAGCCATGTACGGCATTCATTACCATTAGAAGGAGCATGACATACGTATGAGCAGTACCAAAGGCCTCATTACACGGAACACGACCGGCCAATCAGCCGAACGATTGTTAACAGTCTGATTGAAAGCTGCACGGTTTCGCACGGGCTTATTCAAGATAGCTGTGCGCGATTAAACCTTGTATCGCATCTCTAAGATGGGCACACTTAGATCGTCTGTCGACTATAGAGATTTTAGGAGCGTTAAAAACGTGCCTTTTTGTTGCTTCTGTAATTTTTATAATGATGAAATTTACTTCGATGAAAGAGCTCATGAACGTTCATTCATAACATACACTAGTTACTTACTGATTCAACGTGTCTATAATTGCAAATAAAAGGAAATCAACAGAATCTCATCCTCACACAACAAAAGTTAATATTATAAACAAATGATTAGAAAAAATATTGAACTAATAAATCTGAATTAATTTGTGGTAACTAAGTAAAGACGTGTAATAATCTTCCAAGATACTTCTTAGTATAAAATACAATGTTAAAAAGATGTAAAAATATATTTAATTCAAATCATTGTGCATTGTGTTGAAGGTAGAGATCAAGTTTAACTAACTTGCTGTTTGTTCACTGATATAAAAGTCGCAACTGTGACTCGAAAGCTATGTATTATGCATTCGTGAATATAAGCTGCATAAAGTAGCGGCCGAATCAATTATAGAGGCGGGTCGGGCTCGTTAGAAACGCATCACGCATGTACAATCGCCTCGCAGTAAGGTAAACACTCTTTATCTGGTGCTAACCTATTGCGAACAATGGGGCTCCCAATTTGGGCTTGAGAGTTCCGAGCGATCATGTTTTACTTTTCGTCTCTCAGATGCATTTGAATCGACTTTATCTGTATATGAAAACAAATAAATCTATCGATAAATTATGGGGTGAGGTTATATTGTATTTTTATGTTATTATTGTAAGGACGAAGTTGAGAAAACGTGTAAAATTGTTGCGGCAAGTGAAAGGTCAGTTCACGGCTACGAGCCGACCCTCGACCCTCGTTGTAAGTGGATTAACCCCTTTACAACGCGGCTGAGTGTCACGCGAGCGTGTGTCGACAAGACCGATATTCGATGTCCTTTGCTTTGCGAATTGCCCGTCCCCTACTGGCCATTTGATACACAGACAACTGCAAGATACTATTTTTATTTTTTTCTTACATGTAAATGTATACACTTATGAGATTAAAGACATAAAATTTCTTTTGTTATAGGACCCAGTGGAAACCCAGCAACACTGCAGCCGCAACCTCAGGGGTTAATAGTGGAGACCGGGAATGGCGCCAGCGTGCTACAGTTGCCAGCGACAACTCTAGAGCAAATCCGGCATATAGCAGCGGATCCTGGTGCATCCACTTTGCGCCTACCACCACCAGCTGCCGAAGCACCGCCTGGTGCTCGCGAGCTTGACTTCGACCTATGCTACGTGTGCAAGCACTGTAAAGTAGCTTTCCCATCACCAGCACCGCTGCAGGCACACCAAACTCGTTCCTGCTATGCTGGCCGCGAAGCATCACGGGGTGTCATTCGCGTAGTGCAACCAGCTCTCGAGTGCCGCATCTGCCCTGGTGAACGTTTTCGAACAGCACTGGAGTTCCGACGCCATGCAGATACTGAAACCCATTTGCGTAACATGATGCCACAGCAACCTCCAGTTGTTCCACCCGAAACTCTAACGCACGAAATGGAGGATGTAGTTAATCAGATCACAATGCTGGCCGCTCGTGCTGCGCAGGAATCCGCGTCGCCCAAAGACCCCAACTCTAACTTCTGCGCACCTGGGCCACGCTTTCAGCATCCCGGTGAGCTCCCCCTAGCGAGCGCCGGACACTAATCCTACACTGAAGAAATGTATAGTTACTATCTATTAGAGCTACTCGCTCTCTCCGTTGTCCGACAACGCAGCAGTTCACTATTAGCTCTTAACGCTTCTTTTCGTTGATGAATGTCGCCACGGAAGCGGCACTTTCTTAGTTATATTTAAAGCTTGTAGTCGTTTAAGTATAGGTTAATTGGGAGCCGACCGTCGTTGTCCCGTTTTACATGAGTGTAATAAGCCTCGCCCGGGTGCCTCAGGTTGAGGCGGCTCGGCGTGAGTGCAAGCACGGGTCGAGTGTTCCTAGCGGCGGCTCCTGCGCCGCGCGCCGCACACTGGGGGGCGGCGGCGGCGACGCCGGCCCGGCCGCGCCGCGCAGCCGCACTTCATATCATACGTTAGACAGGTTTTATTATATACGTTTATCGTTGCGGCAGCGAGCGCCGCGGCTGAGCCGGCGCAACTCACTCTTAACATCAACTCCCAGGAAAGCAAGTTCCTATCTTTATGGCATATAATATTATCGATATTGATAATTACGATTTAATTATTGTTTAAAGCTATGTAATACATACATATAATCGTTCTAATTTTAGGCATAGATACGTTCTCGTAAGAAGTTCCTGACGCATCGTAAATGTATGAAGATATATATAGTGATATACGTATATGATTTTTTTAAACATGAAGCGAAGTTAGGTACGTATGTTAGGCAGTAGAGCGGTCGTCCTCTCTCGCGGGTTCCACGCTCAGGAAACGGCGTGAACTCACGCAAACGCAACCCAAACGATATTGAAATACTTTTTGTATTTGGCACACGGCTTGTCGTTCGCACCGGCAAGGAGCTTCACGTTGAGCACGGTGATGTGACGTCACGAGCCGGGAATACGAGCGCTTAGCAAGTGCAGGTCGCAGTGCGCACGCGCGAGCCAAGGCCGCGGCTGCCGCGGGTCCCGCTCCGCGTCGCGCGCGTCTCGCCGAGCCGCCCGCGGAGACGCGACGACACCGCGTAGGCTTATTGGTAACAGTTAATTATAATAATGATTATTGTAGCAAACTTTTCCAAAACGAACGAACTCGAAACTCGGGCTGCGCGCTAGCGCACAGCCTACCTCGCAAACAAGTGAGTTTATTTTGGAACTAAGTGTGATTCTTGAATTTTTATTGATATTGTAATGATTATTAGTAGTGGCGTAAGTGAGTCCAGTGTCCGAAGGCATGGAGGTGGGTGGGGCGCGAGCGGCGCCCGCGCGTGCGTGCGCTTCCGCCACAAGCACCTTCGAATGCTTTGCCGTGTGCGTGGAGTCCCTAATATTTTCGATGGCACAGATCACGTTATTAAAAATATTTTACATATTTACATTTTATCTAGCGGAGTGTACTACAATATTTTATCTACGAGTGAATCCTACTACAAAATTGAGTTTGTTTTTTTATAAAGTGCAATGTTTTATTCCACCGGTTGCCGGCGGTCCTTGTTATGTCTATACATAATGATATGTGTGCAATGAGTCGATGTTCGGGCGCGCCGGCTCACTCCCAGCTCCCAGCTCCCAGCTTGCGACAACTCCCAGCGGTGTCTGGGGATACGCGTCAAAGTTATTAATGCAAATATAACATTTGAAATTGAAATGTAGTTCTATAATATATGTTAAAATTGGACTAAATCGAAAATATAGCCGTAGATTACAGCGTAACTACAATTCTCTTGACCTTATTACACGAGGCTCGAATCACAAGCATAACGAAGTGGGGAGTGAGGGCCGGCGCGTCCCAACACCGTGGTACGCGAAGGCGCGCGTCTATACAATACAATTATTTTGTTTGATTAGTGTTTAGTATTTATTGTCGAACTCATCGTTTGTTGCGCTCGGTTACGTTCAGAGCTCCACCGTGTGACGTCGGTTAGTTCCATACGAGATAATATATTATTTTTATTCGGTTTGTAATCGGGAGTATATATGTACGTGTAAGTTTGGTTAGTGTAGGTGGACATGTCGGTAGTGCGATGTTGTGTCTCCGCGGACGAGAGCCCGCGGAATGAATCATGGTTCCTATGTATATTTCAATATTATCGCATCTAGAGTTTCACTATACTTTCCGAATACAAATTTTAATATTTAAGATTAATTCGGACTAGTCTGTTGTATCTGCTACTAGAGGTGCCGCCACGGCATGTTGTTTGTTTCCTCGTACATTACCTGCTTTATGTCTCATTCTATGTATTTACTTTGATATTATTTTTTGTTAGGAGTAAAACATTTTGTGTAACATTTTGAGCCCCTAGATAATTACTTGATGTTGGTTACGAATATAAGTTTATCCTCTTATAAAGGTAGCATTCGTGTCTATCATAGTTCCTAATACTGTATTGTATAACTAAAATTATTTTAAAATTCTTTACTAGTGAAATATACCGTTCCTACTATTTTAAATCTGTGACGAAATGTTGAATGTATACAAGAAAGAATCAAAGTTCAATTTGTATTTTGTTGATGTGTAACTATAAAATTGTTTTTTAGTTTTTGGGTACAGTTCGAAAAATTCTATATAGTTTTGAAATACTGTATAAGTGTTTATTGAATGCATGTGTTGTGTAACAAAAATGTTAAGTCGGAACTTTCTATTACTGTACCACTATTGATGTTAATATTACTTTGTAATAAATAAGCATAACAAACACACTGTACATGCTATTGTCAAACTGTCAAAAAATAGTCATTTCGTAGCAATTAGTTTATGTTTGTCCCGCATGACGTGTGCGTAGCCTTCTACGCGTGTGCTACGGGCCTACGCCGCATGCCATCCGTAGCCGACAACAGATTACGAATACATTGTCAAGTGTAAATGGTAAAAATAAACTCAAAGTTAGTTTATCAGACACTGGAGTTTTATTTTAATAAAATATGGGGATAATATGGTCACTCATTATTTAAGAAATGAAAAATAATACATTTAAATAAGCATGTACACCTAACTCTATCTACAGATTAACGAAATCTTCGTTTACTTATATCAGTTAAATTTGTATCATTTCTTTGCAAAGTTCTTAATAATTCTTTGAATACAAAATAAATAATATTTACAATGATTACCTACAGTTTCTACTTACAGAAACTATCAAAGCTTATTTAAAACTGAAAATACACATTGAAATAATTAATTTTAATTCATTTTTCCTATTTCCTATTTCCTTGGTTTCCATAAAAAACATAGTGCACGAATCTACATTAGATAATACACGTTAGACCTGATAGGTATGAATGAAGAAACTACTATAAGGCGTAGTATACTACGTTTATAAACCATAACCTCTTTTCTAAGGCCTATGTCCATCAGTGAACTGTTAAAAGTTGTTGATGGTGATATGAATAGTATTAGAGTGGCTATTGGTGGTGGTACTCTAAAGGCATATTCAAAGCTCCTCACTTCAGAATCCTTATTCATAACCAATCGACAAGGAGCATCCATTCAGTTGGTCTCTTAAAGTTTTAAAATAGATGAAGTTTTAAAATAGAGAAGCCATTAGCTAATTATTCACTCCATAAAAATGCTGTCTTTTTTTGTTGATGTTAAACGATTAGCTAACCCTTACAGCAGCAAACTATGACACTGCTCCTTTTAATAGTAAGTCAATGGACGATAGGTTAGTTCAATAGTTAATATTACAAACTCCAACATTTTATAAACTAAGTTTAATAATCTCATTATATAAATATCCAATGAGATTATTTGTAAAATGTTTTGCACTACTAAGAGAAAAAATACCAAAATTAATAATAAATAAATAAGTATTTCGGTCATCTCACACAACGCTATCTAGTTCCAAAACTAAGCAGAGCTTGTATTATGGGTACTAAACAACTGATATAAATACATAAATACATATTTTTTTTTGTAAATACACAATAGATAACACCCAAACTCCGCAATGAATATTTGTGAATCACACAAATATTTGGTCCGACCCGAGAATCGAACCCGAGACCTCTTGATCAGCAGCCGCATACGCCAACCACGAGACCAACAAGGCAGTGCAAAATGGTGTGTCTTGAAAGGTAAGGAAGGATAGCAAAGTCTATGTAAGAAAAGGGTTTTTATAATGGGCAACAGATCAAGATCGCTCACCAGCTGTAAGTAAGTATTAAAGAAGTAAGTAGTAAGTAATTACTAATAAAATGGCATACACTCAGAAGCGTTTTAGAAAGCGTTCACTGAAGTCGTTGCGACGTGTGCAAACGTATATTTTAGAAATGTAATGCAAAAGGTCACATGGCTAAGGTACCTACCGAATAGTATCTAGTGGAACAAATCAGTAGAATTCATAGAAAACAAGAAAAAATATAAATTTATTTCAAATTCTGTAGACAAGTCATTCATTAATAAGGATTTTTTTAATATTTAATACCACCAAAGTGACTCTACTCTGCTTGATGGAAAGCATGAGTAGAATCCAGGAATATTCATGCGCATTGTGAGTGCATACAATGCAGCATAGTGACCCACACTTGACGGCCTCCGTAGGCCGGTAAAAGAATGATTGGCCTCTAACACTCACCGACGAAAGACGACAAAACGGACGCTGACTTAGTAGGTAAGTCTTCTGTGTGAGGGTAGTAGTGACCAGGTCGAGCCGGCCCATTACTACTAAAATGACTGTGGCTCTACTACCTGTATTAGTTCAGTTGTTTCAGCGCAATGATTTCGATAAGTACATAAACTATCACTATTACTCAGTTTTCGGCTTCACCGTTTCGACACATATTCATGAACTTTATCAACAACCCATAACGTCCCACTGCTGGGCACAGGTCTCCTCCCAAGAGAGGGTTAAGGCCATACGTCAGCAAGCGAGTGCGGCTTGAGAACTGGCAAGACACGTTGTGGTTGTGGCTACATAATCTTGCTGTTGGATGTTTTTAAGCCGGCCTAAGGCCTCCGACTAAGCTTCACGACTGATATCTTATGATAACCCGGACCGACTGCTTAACGGACCTACGAAAAGCTCATTACATATAATGCCACAAATGTTCACCCATCTATGTCCGAGCGTTGCTTACCCTTGGTGATTGTTTCTAATCACCTAAGGCCACTCGGCTATGAGCGCTTCATGAACATTCATTAACTTAGCAATAATAAACGATCGTCGTCTAATCGAATTCAGTTGATACAATGAAATTTTTTAAAATAGTTTCTTCTCAGTGGGTAAACAAACAGGGCTTTATACATAGTTATTGGTTACAGTTATTATATTTTTAACTTATGGAACTCATCATCATCATCTTCATCAACAACCCAATATGCCCCAAAAACCCATAATGCCCCAATACTGGGCTCGGGTCTCCTCTGTTGAGAGGGTTAAGGCCGCACACAAACCTGAAGAGACTGAATTTTACTCTTAAATTCTGGTTTAGTGGTCATCATGCCGCTCTTTACTGAGCCAGGTGTCGTGGGTTCAAATCCCACGTGGGACAACACTTTGTGTGATTCACAAATTGTTGTTCTGAGTCTGGGTATTTTTTGTGTCCGTTTCATGTATGTTTGTAAAGTCCCCGTAACACAGGATTTGTATTCCTAGTGCAGGAGTTATATAAAACAAAAATATTATTATAGTATATTTTTAACTCATAGAACTCTACTGAATCTAAGTTTTAATCATTACAGAGTATAAAAAAAACAAAGTCGCTTCCGCTCTCTGTGTGTCTTCTTTCTTTCTTCTATTCTATTCTATCTATTCTATCTTTAAAACTACGCAACGGAATTTGATGCCGTTTTCTTTAATAGATAGAGTGATTTAAGAGGAAGGTTTATATGTATAATACATGCATAATATAGCAGAGAAACATCGATAATTTTAGAGGCTTCTAATGCGATGTCGTAAATAAGCCATTTTTTTAAGTTTACGTTGCAAACGCTGGGTGTACCCTACGAGATAGATCAAAATAATGTACTACAGTATTGTACACCTTAAAAAGATCTACAAAAAAATCTGCGATGGTATACGTCTATCTCTTAGGGATAATCCACAATAACCATTTTTTATTTCTTTCTTTTTACGAGAAATTTAATAATGGCTTATTTACGAAGCGATTTTAAGCAATACAGTATTATTCGTTATCCAATTAAGTACCTTATATACATTGTGTATTTAACATAGATTAATATGACCCTATACAGTATGTAATTTAAATTAATATTTTTGAAGATATTACAGATTTAAAATGCAGGAACAAAGTGATCGTGGCGGTAGGTCGGGGCCCGTTAGGTGGCGCTGCTGTCAATTTGTCACTATCAGTTTATAACTAAACATAATACTTCATTAAGAATTAATATTGTAAGGCGGTACGAAGTTCGCCGGGTCAGCTAGTATACTATAAACTCAAGTCGTATTCTCCGTCTATATTTGTCTAAGGTGAAAGAACTACGATAAAATCTCTAGCAGTAACCATAAGTACCTACTAAAAACCATAATATTATCTTGTATATAAAACATTAAAGTAACAAAGATCATTATGAAATTTGTCCATTTTGCAGTTTCTGACCTCCCTTTATCAGTAACATCCATACCTAGTTATTCAAAGTAATGCCGTTTTCAAAGTAACTCTGTCTGTATGTTTATTACGCTTCTGAGGCTTAACCGTTGTACTGTTTTCAATGAAGTTTGCCATGAAGATACTTTTATTCTTGAGGTCTTCCTACATAGGCTGTTTACTACGATAACCAACATAAACGCAGACAGATCTGCGGGTAAAAACTAGCACATAATATATCACTGACCCACTTGAATAATATGTAAGTATCTAGATTACACATAAGTATATGTAATCAAAACGTTTCCCTTATGTAAATTAGTCACACATCTACCCAAATCAATTCAAATAAACCAATACAATGGGACTTTTAAAACGTCAAGTAGTCAGTCAGTAGTCAGTCGTGAACCTAATTGTCTGTTCCAATTCGTAGATCCTATGGAGAAGAAGAACAGACAAGAAACTCCATGGACAATTTTTGGTTATATTGTTTTAGGCATTTCATTAAGAAAACAGTTAAATGTGAGGACAATGTAACGATGCTGATATTTACAAATACAACAAAAGAAAAATATTTAATTATTACCCAAATCTTGACTTTCATGTTTTTGTTTATGGATAGCCTATAAGATTCTCTAATAAATAATAATATCTAGTTAAATTATTAGGATCCTGATGTTACTGCGAGGTCATAACTATTCCTGTGCGTATAGCGCCAGCGCGTTTAATTCTTTAGGTAAGAGTGACGTTAGACTTTATAGGATCTAGTAGTGAACAAAATTGGTACTTGTATGTCGACAACAAAAAGTTGTATCATTGTTATTAACGGGTCTGTGGTTCCCTGACAGCTAAACCGGAGGTCATGGGTTTGATTCCCATGCAGGTCAAATAATGATAATAATAAATACTTCGGACATTTTACACACAACGCCATCTAGTCCCCAAACTAAGCAGAGCTTGTATTATGGGTGACTAGACAACCCGGGGGGCAAACTTTGAGGAGGCGGCGCGCCTGGCCACCACAGGAGTCTCCCGGGTGGTCGGGCGCATCGAGGCGCTGGGTCTGCGGGTGGCCCTGGACAAGACGGAGGCCCTATTATTTCATGGGCCCCGTCGCGGTCCGCCCGCCGGCGCCTCGATCGAGGTCAACTCGGTCCTCGTACCGGTCCGGGCCCAGATGAGGTACCTGGGTCTGGTCCTCGACGGTAGGTGGCTCTTCGACGAGCACTTCCGACAGCTTGGTCCTAAGCTGGTGGGCACTGCCTCCGCCCTAGGGCGACTTCTGCCCAATTTGGGCGGGGCCAGTGTCCCCACTAGGCAGCTGTACACGGGGGTTGTCCGGTCGATGGCACTTTATGGTGCACCGGTGTGGGCGGCGGCTCTGTCCGCCCAGAATAGGGCGCGCCTCTGGCGCCCCCAGAGGGTATTGGCGGTCAGAGCCATACGCGGATACCGCACCGTATCAACCGAGGCGGCGTGCGCCTTGGCCGGAACACCCCCGTGGGATTTGGAGGCGGAAGTGCTCGCCGAAGTTTATCGGCGAGTGGCTGACTTCCGGGCGGAGAGCGGCTTTCGCCCTCCGCCCGAGGACGTACGCGAGTGGCGCGAAGCCGCTCGCCGAGCCACCATGCAGAGATGGTCGTTCCGGCTGGAGACCCCACGCGCTGGCTTCGCCGCCGTGGAGGCTCTTCAGCCGGTCATCGCGGAGTGGGCAGGGCGGCAGCACGGGACCCTTTCCTTCCGGCTGACGCAGGTACTTTCCGGGCACGGTTGCTTCGGAAAGTACCTGCACTCGGTCGCTAGGAGGGAACCGAGTCCCGCCTGCCACCACTGCGACTGCAGTGAGGACACGGCCCAGCACACGTTGGCGGTCTGCCCCGCTTGGGCGGCGCAGCGCCGGGTCCTCACTGCAGTCATCGGAGGGGATCTCTCGCTGCCGGCCGTCATAAGATCGATGGCCGGCAGCGACAGTTGTTTTACCGCGGTCGCAACCTTCTGCGAGGACGTAATCTTGCAGAAGGAGGTGGCGGAGAAGGCCCGGGAGGATTCCATCCAATCGGACCCGATCCGCCGCCGGCGCCCCGGGCGGCGGAGGCGCGCATACCTGCGTCTCATGCCCTGAGAGTGGCCGCGGATGGGCGGGACGGGTTTTCCGTCCGTCCGCAGTAGAGGCCAACCGCGAGGGGGCGGCGTCCGCGTGTGACCGGACGTTGCCCAATTAGAGAGTCGAGAGTTCGAGATGGTGCCCGCAACAGTGCGGGCAGGCGCCGGTTGGAGTCCAGAAGGAAATCCCCTCCCTGGACTCCTTCCAATACAAAGGCGCAGAGAGGGTCACACCGTGTGGTTTTAGTCGGTTCGAGTCCGACACACCACCCCGCCGTAACCCCCGACGGGGTGACGGTCTGCGGGGATTTCCACACGTAAAAAAAAAAAAAAAAAAAAAAATGGGTGACTAGACAAATGCTATAAATACATAAACATACTTTCTTTTTGTAAATACATACATATTATACATAGAAAACACCCAAACTGCGAAACTAATATTTGCGGATCACACAACCATTTGGTGCGACCCGGGAATCGAACCCTCTTGATAAGCAGTCGCATACGCTAACCACTAGACCAATCATTTGTTTGTGTCTTGGTAGAAATTATCTAGAAATACTTACTTATGTAGGTATATATAAGTTATGTAATTTTAAATATATACTTTTAGGCACGTTAATTAGATCAGACTTAATTACCGTAACATAGATTCTGTTCTATTGGACTCACAGGTGTGCACGAGAGGAGCCTCCCCGAGCGACGTAAAAAAAAGAACAAGAGTCCCGACGTCCGGCGCACCCTGGACACCTAACGCAGAGTTTAGGTGACAAATCCTCTCACCACAATGGATGAACACCATGTAAAATGTTGCCATTGATACGATAAGAAGAAGAATTGGACTCAGACAGCCGTGTGTTGCATATTTAATACAATTAAGCAAAATTGTAGTGTATGTTAGTAACTTCAATTTTTAAAACTTTTGACTCGATGCATACAAAAATGTATACGTTACTTGGATGGTTGGAACAATTTTTATCTGTCTGTCGGTTTGCTAATCTCTGGAAAGACTGGACCGATTTTGAAAGGATGGCACTGGCAGATGACTGAAATAAAATTAGATAAAAATTAGAAAAAGAAAATATAAGAACATGAAAAGCAATGAAATAGTGAAAAATCTTGATTCAAGAGCAACAAAAGAATCGGGTAATGTTGCGGGTAATGTCGCGGGGCGTAGCTAGTCTATCATCATCATCATCACATCCAGAAGACATCCACTGCTTGACATAGACCTTCCCTCAAACTTTTCAACAGCAACCGTTCTTGTGCTTCGCGCATCCAATGGCTTCCTAAAAAAACAAATAAAAGCGCTCTCCTTTAAGAAGGAGGAGGAGTCCAGGGTCAGATCTCCCTCTGGACTCCTACCAGCGCCTACCCGCTCCTGATGCGGCACCGTCTCTCCTAATCCAACTAGTTAATTTTTATAATTAATTAACTTTTATTAGTAAGAAAAATTGGCCACGTGCGTCACAGACCACTCACAGAATAAATTTTCGTACTAAACTCATAATGGCACGTGGATTTAAAATCGTATCCTAGATTTGTGTTATGTTTCCTTAATATTACGTTATTTTTGTACGAAGTTCTTCTAATTCAGCGTATTTTATAAGTTAGGCCCCTGTAACTCCTGAACTAACAAAATCATCTAAGCCGTTATAGTTTTTCTTTTAAGTTCATCACATGGACTAATATACAGATCTTTCACAGATTTTCGAGTCAGCCGTTTAGCTTTTGGAGGTGAAAAACTCCCAAACCGATACCAAAAGCAAATAATCGTATTAACAGCTTCTCAGTGTTATTAAAAAGACCTATCAAATGATACTCTACGCGATGGGATTACACGAGAAAAGAAATCATCCTAAATTTACTTGTAAAGGAGGTACTTGTATTATTTTATTTTGCACTTTGTCGACGAGAAAAAAAACATATGTAATTCATGCAAAGTTTCATTTTTCTAGTACTAACTTGAAATTTGAAAATTAATAAATAAAAAAACTTCCAAAAACTACACGGTTGGCATAGTGGTTTAAGCGGCTTTCTACTGCACCTAGTGTCGCGAGTTCAAATCTCACGTGTGAATGGCACTTTGAGATTCACAAATTGTTGTTATGCATCTGGGTGTTCTTTGTGCCCCATGTATGAAATACATTTGTAAAGTCCCCTGTGACACAGGATTTGTATTTCTTACGTACCCTGACATAAATTTTTATAAAATAGATATTTTTTAAGCCGGTGATATTAATTCTCTATGGGCATCAGCTTTACAAATTGTACACGTAGCACATTCGTAAGATAGAGCTCATTATACAAGCCTCTTAATTTCCTATGATTTATAGATTATTGTTACAAATAAAGCTATGTAGCTATATATAAACAGTTACCTCATCAATCATCAACAGCCTTTAACAGTCCACTGCTGGACATAGGCCTCTCCTTTGAAAGGGGGTTTTGGCCTACTATACCACGCTGGCCAGACGGGTTGGTAAAGGGTTTGTTTCAAGTTTTCCTTCTCTTGGCAGTGATGTTAGCTGCTTATTTTGTTCCTTTAGTCGCCCCTTACGACACCCATGGAATGAATAGGGGTGGTGACACTTTGTATTCTTAATCCGTCACCACACGGACAATTATAGTATATAGTATAGGACACGGATAGTTACCTACGACATCGAATTGAGAACCTCCTCGTTCTAGTTTTTCATCTTTTTAAAGTATTTGATTAACATGGCACACATATATATAAATAAATATGTCCCGCGTTTTCATAGATCAGTTAGTAATTTATCGAAACTATAACATAAACAAGTATATTTTGCTAAAGAACAAATACGCTGATTTCAGTACAAATGGGCCGCCTTGAACGGCGCGGTACTTTCCTCTCACAGAACACCAACCTGAAATGACAATACCTGGAGTGGAGTGATGCTGAATTATCTCACTAGGCTGTCATGGTGTGGATTATTCACATTTGTAATGAATCGGTCTAGTCACCTCCTTGTAATAACTACGGAATCCTAAAAATGAATGAATAGAGTTATTTTGAGAACTGATCTCTTTTGATGTGTCTGTATGAAATCAAATTAAGAACTATTTTGTTAAATGCATAGTATATATGTAAGTAAGTTAGTAAGTAAATACGTTACTTCCAACAAAATAGCAAATATTTGTACATCTGTTTGTTTGTTCCTGTTATTCTCTGGAACAGCTGGACCTATTTCGACGGGACTTTCACTGGCAGAAAGCTGATGACCTAAGGAGTAACTTAGGTTTTCTTTTGGCTTCGCTCCGCAGCGTTACTCGTGATTTACAACAATAACCGCGAGTAACTCCTCGGGGAAAAACCATTTTTTAGACGTAATGCTCGCATAGTATTTAGACAATTTCTAAGTTGGTATGTACATAACTATAAAGTTATTTTTTTATATAAATTTTAGCCAACCAAAGTGACTCTACTCTGCCCGATGGAGAGCATGAGTAGAATCCAGGAGTAGGGGTCACAATGCTCATTGTGAGGGTAGGCAATGTAGCATGATAACCCTTACCATGGCGGCTGGTCTGATAATTCTGCATCATTCTCCTGACTTCCGCGATTATTAAAAATTAACTATAAGTTATTTTATAATGAGATTTATAGCATTAAAACTTACTTATTTGTATGTAATTTCAGTTCTAATTATTCTTATAGTTGCTAACAGCATTATATTTATACTAATATTATAAAGCCAGGTTTTGTTCATTTTTTGTTTGCACGCACTAATCTCAGGAAGTACTGACCAGATTGGAAATTATATTTCAGTGTTAGATACCTCGGTTATCGAGAAGTGCTATCACGCTACGGCTAAAAGAAGCAAAAGTTTTAAAAAAATGTACCACAACCGTGAAAACAATTGTTCCTTTTGAGTTTCCATTGCGTCCGCTGAGTAAATTAATAAAAACAATGTACCAAAGAATTGTTTTGATTTTAATATTTCAAGAAAATTTCGTCGACAGCATTAATCTATCCTTTAAAATTGGCTCACATTAACCTCTTTTATGGCAAAAAAAATGTTTACCCTGTTATAAAATCACGCTACGGGCAATAAGAGACGCAGTCGGGACTGGGTTCCGCTAGTAATCAACATTGGTTTTACTACAGTTTAGTATTCCTAAATACTTAATCCGTTAATCGTTTAGCTTATAATATAAAATTTATATATTCACCCAATTCAGAATTCATTTAATAACGTAAACGTCATTTTAAAAAGTAAAGTCCCATTTCTAATATTTAACAATTAATTAAAGTCTAATCAACCATTAAAAAACCACAAGTCCTCTGCATATCAAAACACAACATATTGAAAATCCAGCAAAACGTAAACACAAACAAACACAACACACAAAATAAACATTTACGTACGTTCGTTATATATAAAAGACAAATCTGTGCGCAAACATTTATTACCGAAAACTGGTAGAAAATAACGAACACAAACTAGCCAAGTGAAACGACGTGTACTTCAAAAGCCCCGCACACATCGCGTCTCTAATCACGCGATGTTTGAACAAAAATGTAAAAAAACAACCCTTAGCCCGTTCGATTGGAGGAACTGTCACACGGCTGGATGCAAAGGGGATCTCACTAAGTTATTGATTATATCGGAATAAGTCGCTCGCGGGAGCCTCTATCTCCTCGATCACGCACCCCACAGGGTGGAGGGTGGTAAGGATATATCGGCCACATTATTTTACATATATGAGACATAGTTGCAGCCAGTAATTTCCCCGTTATTGTATAGCGTATGTAATCTTAAATGAGATTTTACACTTGGGAGTTGACTTAAGATCCCAATAAATGTAATGTTCGCCATACTAAGATATGTTAAATTATTTATTTATATCGTAATTGTAGCTTGTTGCAGTGAGTAGTTATAATAACCGTAACTAATAAAATTTATATTATATATATATATATATAACTGAAGTGATATTTATAATGAGAAAGCTTCATGCGTTAAGAATAGGTAGGTAAATAGGTGAAAGGTGTGCAAAGTGATTATTTAATCATACAGGTACTGTTTAATACATAAAATTTTGTCATAGTGTTTGTAATAAAACTCTTCCTAAACGGCTTAACCGATTTTATAAAAATTGGTGTGCTTATCCTGTCTGAGAATAGGATAGAAAATAATTATTATACCCTCAGGTAAAAAGGATGAAACCACCGCGAATGGAACATCAGCTAGTAATATCATAAATTTGAAAGGAAGTCTGTCTGACTCTCTTTCACGTTTTCACGGCTAAACCACAGCACAGATTTCAATAAAATTTGGCATAAAAAGATACTTTGGTTCTTAAGAAAGGACATAGGCTTATCTTTAACGATATAGTGGGCAGTAATGTGGACGAGAGCTGGTAAAAACAAAGATTTACAAATTTGAAAAGTTTTCGATATGGTAACATATCGTTCACCACAGATTATACTTTAGAACAAATTGTTGTATTTCTCATGTTCTATTCAATGTAATTAGGTAATATTGTCCTATAAATATTCCGTTTGCTATCCATAAATTTAGCTACATCGATATAATTTATCATCAGCGACTAATAAACCTGCTTGTCTCTACCGCGACACTTTAAGTAAAACAACAGCTATAACAAAACTACACGGGGAGGGTAGTAGCGAAATTGATGACGTAATTCCCTTGCCCTTATTGCCAGTATTACTCGAGTGTCATGTCTAACTCGCAGTTAGAAAGTTTGTTACGAACTAAGTTACCGTTACAGTACCCATAAGGTGGCAAGGTCACGACAGGTGAACTACAACATTTATACTTTTGATATACTCTGAACGCGCTGAACTCGTTTAAAAGATGATCTGAAAAATATATATTTTAAGGTTAAATTACTGCCGCACGATGAGGTCATCTTGCAGCAGTAATTTAAATTAATTAAAATATAAAAATAATAAAATAAGTGTTTAATAGGTATTAAACACTTATTTTATTAAAATAATAACTTATAGATTATATAACTTAAAACGACTAGCTGTTGCTCGCAGCTCCTGCTTTTATATGTCAAATATCATCGTATTCAATTTAGAATTGATGCTTAATACACTCACAAATAATGACGATATAATACACTTTCTATCGATATAAGAATTTCCAAAATCGATTTAATAAATCCAGAAACCTTAAAAATAAATAAATTCATAGAAAATAAAAGCTTTCTAAATTCGTATAAAGTTGTTGTCCCCGATGTCAAGAATGCCTATGGCACTGACTTCAGTGTCATCAAATATACTGACAACTAATTCAGCTTTCGAATTCAGTTCACTCTAAGGGTTGCGAATGTCTGATGTCAGTCACTTCGTGGAAATTCAGGTAAAATCTATAAAAAAGTATTGGGAATAATAATAGAGTCTAATAAGATAATTTCTAAAGTTGTGGTAGAACCGTGTTCAGGGCAAAGGGACCGACTCACAGAAACTCGGTGTTAAGCAATTGTTCCTCCAGGCGAGTTGGTATTTTTTAATTGTGTGTTTGATTGGCTAACCTCACTCAGCCACGTGATCATAACAAAATATTAGATAATCAAACAATAGAATAAAGGGCGTCAGAGATTGCATAGCAAAAAAAGTTTGCAACTTGGCTAGTGGGGCAGGTAATCGTGAACGGCAGCAATACCTTAAAAATATAATTTCTCTCATTTTAAAAATACCAACTCGCCTGGCCAGCGTGGTATTGTAAAACCTCTTTTTTCAAGAGCAGCCTATATCTGGTTGTGAGCTGTTATAGGCTGTAGATGATGCTAATAACAATGTAAAGAGTAAAGTTAACTCAATGAAACACTTAGCACTAGACGAAACTTTAGAAGTATTTCTCATCAGTTTCTACTAGATCTGATTTAACCACCATATTGATCTTCGAAAAAGTTCTATCGTGGTCTGTAATGTTATTCATAGGTACGACGCGAGACCGTTACCTATTAAACTGACTCAATATATTTTATTTATTATTTTGTAATTTGAAGTATTATCAAAGGTAACTTTTACAATATATGAATATCAGTTCTCAATGCTAAAAACCCAGCATTCGATATACTATTCTAATTTCAAGCAGGTAACTTGTACGTACTGGGCAAGTGATGCATTTATAATCTACGGATATGTTCGAAATTCTCCCAATAATTTTATATGTGAATGTAAAGGCATATCCATCGCGAAACCGACTCAGGCGCTACTAAATCGTATTGCAATATCGACGAGCTCACATATGAGGAGGCGGCGATCAGGAAAGGCGCGGGTGGGAGCCAACCCTTCACGCGTTCACGCCAAATCTTTAACGCGCGATTTAAAAAAGAAAACTAACGGCTAAGGGGCGGGGGTTGCGGGAGCCGATTGAGATGGAAATGCCGATTGTCCCGATCGTCGATGGATCGGTACCCGCCGCTAACTCCGGTTATAACGATGGGGAGAGAATTTTAATGTGCCACCATTTTGGCGCAATGCTCAAATTTTACGACCGCCAAGTCATTATGAGGGAAATTATTGGCGCTCTGATTGCTTTCGCTGTGATAAAAATTCTCAAGTCGGCAATAAGGTGGAACTAATTCTGAGTTAGATTGAAATGGCGCTTACCTAATGGAATTAGGTACATACTTAATGCTGCGGTGACCCGAGCGCTCTCGGTGCGCTCCTATAAAATATTATCTCATTATAATAAGAATCTTTAATAGTATAGTTTATTAAATTGAAACAATTTTCCATTACTCCTTGGAAATTGAAATTGGATTATTCAATTATCTATTCTGCCAATAGCTTATATATAAAAGCTTTTGTTGTAGTTCACAAATTAAAAAGTTGATTACAGGTATGGCTGTGAGTGAATCTTTTACCTTGATATTTTGTGGTTTTGTCATGATGAACTGAGTAACTCTTCGAATTCGAATTGATCTTTCATATAATTTCATTCTTTAAATGCCATAAAAGTAAATTGACTCCATTGATTTGCTCATTTCAGTTATTATTACCTAATGTGTATTAGCTAATACATTTTCGTTTATAATCAATTGTTTTGTATTTGCTTCATGATTCAAAACCTAATTCAGTAAGGTTTTAACTTATCAAAGTTCTACAGGTGTGATATATTGACATATGAATACATTGACGAATAAATATTCAATGCCGACCTTTCGAAGCTACTACAATCTTAGTTTTATTTTCAATCAGAGACTAACAACATTTCATATTCTAGCTGTACTACATGTGCTTTTTTCATCACGTTCATGCCATTAGAAAATTACTAAGTAACCTAACCTAACCAACGGACTTAGCACCGACTTCACCTCTGCAATTTAAAAAAGTTACATTTTAACCACGCCCACTTTATAATCTCTACACAAAATCTCCAACAAACTGTATCACAAAATGTACCTGGCAAGCTTGGATAACACAATAAAGAAGTGTTCTTGCACAAGATATATTACTATTCAACTTACTTAAAACTCCAAGTCCATCAAAAGTTTTGAACAAAGCTTAAAAGTTAAAAGAAAATATCCGAGTCAGGTGGAGTCTCAGTTGAATAGAGAAAGTTTCCTCAGCCGGGGTGATTAATGAGAGCTACTGTTTATTCAGAGCAGTTCCAATGAGGATTACACTGAAGACTTTGGACGTGTGTCGCGTGTTCTTTACAAGACAATGAGCGGGCTTTGTGGGTTCGAAGGATTAGTGTAAGTATTAAAAGGAACAAAGATATTATTTGACCCGACTATGTCAAAAGGAGAGGAATGTTTCTCGAGAATAAGTATTTATGTCCATTTCTATTATTATATATATATCCTTTCATCATCATCATCATCAGCCTATCGCAGTCCACTGCTGGACATAGGCCTCTCCAATTGCACGCCACTCAGTTCGATCCTCGGCGACTCGCATCCAGCTCGCCTTATAATATATCCTTTATTTAAACAAAATCAGAAATACAATACTTTCTACCTTAACCTATTTTAATGTTACAAAATTCATTGATACATTAATGAATAATTGATTCCATGTCAATGATTTTGACATATGAGGTGTCGTTAAATTTGTCACAATTGTGGTTGTGTCTATATAAACTTTGAAAATGGTGCACAGAAATGAAAAACGGGGAATCGGGGTTTGATGTTGTATCTTACCTTAGCAATTTGGATATCAATGAAAGATCTTAAAAAATACTCTTCAAATATGATTTATCACAACATCTATGACTGCCTTATTAGTCTAGTGGTCAGTGAATGCGGCTGCTGATCAAGAGGTCTCGGGTTCGATTACCGGGTCGGACCAAATGTTTGTGTGATCCGCAAATATTTGTTTCGGAGTTTGGGTGTTTTTCTATGTATAATATGTATGTATTTACAAAAAAAAGTATGTTTATGTTTTTATATCAGTTGTTCAGCACCAATAATACAAGCTCTGCTTAGTTTGGGACTAGATGGCGATGTGTGTAAGATCTCCGACATATTTATTTATTCGTTTATTATTTATCTATATTAAATTCGACTGGCTAAGGCTTTGTTTTGTGATCTTACTAAACACTTTATGATGTTGAAGATTAAGACCAACATTACTTTGTCACCTACGAGCAAAGGAAGATCTCCTAATACTAGGTCCGTCACCGCATGCATGCATGCATTTATAAAAATATTGTGATACTTGTTTTTCTCTCTTCGCCACGTTGATTTTAAGCGTCGAGTTTTTTGTTTCTATACTAATTATTTCATTTAAACATTAAATCCTAGTGTCAAAATATTAAATTTACAAAACACACGACAGATTCTACATGTTTACAAACAGCTACTTTAATGGTACTACAGAATATTAAACTACTTACAAATACCAACTAAAGAAAGTTAAATGCTCATAAGAATTGTTTTTATTAAATTATATTTTTAATTTGCTAAGCGAACCTATTTTTTTTATTTTAAATTAATTTGCAAACAGACCTATTTCTCTCATGCTATCTATGACATCTTTTGACAATAATATGCATAGTACTTACTCAGATGAACCTATATACGTAGACCTGAATTATGCGTCAATGTACTTAAAACATAATATAATATGATGCTAATGACGAGATAATGCTTGAAAAGATAATTAATAAAAGCTCTCATTGGACTGATATTTAGTTAGTAAACATAATAGTAGTTAGCATAACATAAGAAGCTAATATTGTCACACAATATATTCTATGTGCAGAATGCATCTATTATCATAAGAATGACAAAAACGCCAAAGCTAACACCAAGGTGTTTCATTTGTGTGTATAATTTATGCGACATATGACAACAAAGATGTAAACAGATATGTATTGTATTTCACATTTATAAATAGTTAAATTCAACAAAAAAAATACATATTTCTTCTGTAATGATTAATTTGCATTTATGTGAAGTGCGTAAGTTATCGTCGGACAGCTGTACAGCCGGATGACAACGAATAGAAAATAATGTAAAATTCATTACCATACTTCAATAACTTTTACTTGTTAAGATAAATGTGTGCTAGAACATAACTTAATTTAAATTTTTTAAGTTTAAATATCTCCATCCTTTGTGGTTTTGTCAGGAGACCTGTGAAAAATCGTGTGTGAATAGAGAATTATATTTATGCTTTTTTTAAATAAGTTATAAAACAAATAAACAAACTCTTTAGCTTTACAATATTAGTATACATAATTCCTTTTTTTTTTGGTTAGTTACCAACTATTGTCAAGAACAATACCCCTTTAATATAAGTATTTATTAGAATAAATAGGAAAGAACATATAAAACGTCAATATTTGTTTGTTTAGTTCGAGTATGCTTTTTTTCCAATCCCACAACGAAAACCATTTAAACTCCGCCTCGAAACAAACTCAAAAATTCTCGTGCTTGTAATCTCCTATAAATTTAAGAAAAATCACAGGCTGGCAATACTGGTCTGTAAATGAAGATATTATTACTTAATGTAACTGAAGTCAAAGCTATAACAACTATCAGGCCACCAAGTGGTACTGACGTACATGTTATTTATTAAACCCGTTACTTTGTAATAACTAAGTTAGTTCCTTATGCATATTAATTATCTTTTTAAGCATTATCATCATCATTAGCATTATATTATTTATCTTTTAAGTACTTTGACGCGTAATACAGGTCTACGTATATAGATTCTTCTGAGTAAGTACTTATGCATATTATTCTCAAAAGTTGTCATAGATAGTACGACAGAAATTCGCCTGTTAATATATAACATATCTTTTTACTCCTAAAAAAAGCGGCCAAGTGCGAGTCGGACTCGGATTAGCAAGTAACACCATATAAAAGTTCTTGTAGTTCGTTGTAACTTTCATCGATGTTTTCATACTAGTGTATTGATTGGATGAAAGGTAAATTGCGTGTTACGATTTATGACGAATAAAAAAAAAACTACTCACTAGATTTCGTTCAAACCAATTTTCGTTGGTAGTTTGCATGGTATTGTACAACATATATTTTTTTTAGTTTTATCACTCTCTTATTTTAGAAGTTAGAGGGGGGGGGGGGACACACATTTTTCCACTTTGGAAGTGTCTCTCGCGCAAACTATTCAGTTTAGAAAAAAATGATATTAGCAACCTCAACATCATTTTTGAGCACCTATCCATAGATACCCCACACGTATAGGTTTGATGAAAAAAAAAATTTTGAGTTTCAGTTCCAAGTATGGGGACCCCCAACATGTATTGTTTTTTTTTCTATTTTTATGTAAAAATCTTAATGCGGTTCACAGAATACATCGACTGACCAAATTTCAACAGTATAGCTCTTATAGTTTCGGAAATAATTGGCTGTGACATACGGACGGACAGACAGACAGACAGACTTGACGAATCTATAAGGGTTCCGTTTTTTGCCATTTGGCTACGGAACCCTAACTAGATACGTATGTACTCGTAGACATTGCAATACTGTTTGCATTAAACTACTAATAACCCAGAACCTGGTGCCATATGGTGTACGCCATTTATTATTACCATATTGTGAAAAACAACAAACTAAACGCAAACAACTCAATCGGTCAAGATTCCCAACAGCATGGTCGCACTCGCACCCCGTTCGTCGTTCGAAGAGTTGCGCATTTGTGTAGTTGTACAAATTGCTCGCCCCCTGTTTATCTCCGACCTCTCAGCCCCTTGCACGTATTTATCTTCAACCCTTCGACGACGACATTGCATTGACTTTGTAACGTTTTGTTCGATCGCCGATACTAGACAAGTTTCGTTTTTATTGGCTCTCGTTTTTGTTTCGGTTCATTTAATTTGACTAACTCTTTACTACTACTTAGAAATATTGAATATAAAATCTCCTGCAATGTTAACCTTCTAAAATGGTACACTTAGTTTTCAAACACTAACCTCATAACAGATACAATTCTTGTCCAGCCTCATCTCGGTATCCCAATGTTCAATATTTAAAAAAAAATCGCAGGAGAGGCTTCTGTCTATCAGTGGATTATCAAAAGCTCCAAACTCTTCATTTGAAGTGTGATAAATTAGTACTCGCAATAATTGTTAATGTAGTGACGGATTAATAATATGGATTGTTACCATAACAGAATGAATGAGACTTGGTGGATGTCAATTACGCAATCAACATCACTATAAAAAGAAAGAAAACTTAACACTTGAACAAACTCTAAACTAACCAATCTCACTAGCATGGTATAGTAGACCAAAACCTTTTTTTAAGGAAAAGCCTATGTCCAGCAGTGGACTGGATTTTGATGGTGATTGATTACTAATCATGATATTAATTTCTTCATGATTAAATTGATTAAAACGCATTCTTAGGTATTCTACAAGAAAGTGCAAACATTTTTAAATTATTCTCTCTATTATAATAGTACATCCACCTCAGTATTGGCATATTAATGACTCAATTATTGAAGTACCCCATCAAAACGAACAGTTAGCGGTGCGCAAAAGGTCGACAGTATAAATGTATCAAGTAATCTTAGAACAACCCTAGTCTAGGGAGTTAACTGCATAATTTAGACAGTCATTTGCGGCTAGTGCAAAATGTCAGACAATTTTGTGCCCTTACGGCCAAATTTATATGAAACTTTAAATGTTTTGCACAATATGACTAAATATGGACGAGTGCACTGCAAAATATACAAGATTTATGGATTAAACCTATTTCATTATATTGATCCTTTTATTTACGACTAGGTGACCCGACAGACGTTGTCCTGTCTCAATTTTCTAATTTTCCACTCAATTTTTTAAACATTTTCTGTCATAAGAACCTTCTCCTGACAATAACAAACACAACAAAAAAAATACTGAAATCGGTCCAGCCGTTTACGCGTGATGGCCTGACCAAGGGAATTAAGGATTCATTTTTATATATATAGATTCAACTTTTACATATTCTACTTTATAGATGTTTTCATAATCGCAAGTTCAGTGATATCACTTGGATGTTGAAGATGATAAGATAGCTTTCTAGAATTTATTCAACATGACAAGTGACCTGCGGTATTTTGTTGGATGAATGTGTTGCGCAGTTTCGGTCCCAATTCAAACGACCGACTGTTTAGGTATATCGCTAACGGTGCAATCGAATCCTAGTCGTGTAGTGTAAGCGAGCCTTCCATAGATTTATAACCATAATGCCGGGCAAAAGAAAACGGCGAGGTGTTATCGAGCCTGTATTGACACTTTAATGCTATTGTTTGATTTAGAGGGCTCATTACAGGCGCGGGAAGAATGGCGTTCGTGAGCTAAAGGTGCGAACCAGTGCTATACAAGACTGGTGTATTATTCATAACTTCTTTAAAGAAACGCTTTAGTGTCGCACCAACATTTGCAATTTATTGTTATCATAGTTTATGTTCTAGCTGTCCACATTACTATAGCAATATAATAGTGGATTTTTTTACAATAATCGGATCTTGAATAGCTAGCCCATCTTAGCGATCGTCGTATATTGACAACGCTAACTAGTAAAACAGTAATACTTCAAGTTTTTTTGGTAAAATGTTGTGATAGTATCGGAATCTGATTATTTATATATTTTTGTGTGTACAGTTTTTAGTTGTGGTTTTGATGTCATTTATAAGATTTTTGAATTAAATTTGACCAAGTTGAAGTTGAATTAGCAAGTAGGTATTCGAGGCACGCAATACTGACTAATTATTACAAACAGATTTTAATTTATTTTTAATTCCTGAAAGACTGAAAGGGAACCAATCAACCCTTCAATTTTTATTTTAAGGCATAAAATAATTTGAAAAATATCCATAAACCTGTATGTATGTATATTTTTTAAGCGTTACACTTACATACTTGACACAAGAAGAAGTAAATAGTGTGATAGTGAATTATTTCTTATACAGTGATTCTATAAAAATAATAGTTTTTAAAAACTAAACAAACACGCTTTTAAACTAAAAAATTGAAAATAATTTTAATGTAACAAAGCGTGGGGCGACGTTATTGAAATATTTTCAGAAAGCACCCCACGCTTTGTTATTTTTTTTCTAGACTAAAAAGACAAATTTGTAAATACATTTTCATTGTTTTTTTTTTCAAATTAGTGTATTGTCGTCGGTCCTCGATAAAACTACAAAGTTTGACCGAAATCTGGCCGTTTAAAGAGGGTCAAAATCGCACCCAAAGGAGTCGGTTACAAACATACAGATGAATCTAAAATAAAGCGTGTAAAAAGTAAATAATATTTATTAGTAATTTGTGTTATTTACAGTTGTACTAAACGGTTCGTGATTTTCCCTGTCGTTCTATACCCCTTTCCAAGATGAGAAGATACGGTCAGAGCTCTCGGCGGCCTGCGCCCCGCGCGTGCCGGTCGGTCCGTAATAACAACAGAAAATTTTACGCTCCGGGACAATGCGATATAAAATTATCTGTTAGATCCAATAATCGCACGGAACAGTCAGGACTTAATGCTGGCCAATCATTAGCTACGAGGGATAACGGAGCCGACGGCCAGTGAGGCCCATTAACGTTGGAAGAAAACTGCGCTCGACGATGCCCCGTGACCAAACGTCAATGCAACATCTACACTTCATGTGCGTTTGTTGCATCGAAACCGTCCCTCAGGCATCCACGGACAAAGGAATGACTTCATTCCATATTCAATACTCCTCCTTAACGTACTTTGTTAGTCTTCCAAGAATCAGTATTTTAC
Organism: Phragmatobia fuliginosa; assembly: GCA_932526445.1. Classification (NCBI taxonomy): domain Eukaryota; kingdom Metazoa; phylum Arthropoda; class Insecta; order Lepidoptera; family Erebidae; genus Phragmatobia; species Phragmatobia fuliginosa. Next base: position 8,175,106 of record OW052071.1, on the reverse strand, counting down.
AATGACCATCTTCGCGGTCCAATTATTCATTACTCGTTTAATTATTGGCATGCACGTTCCCACCGATTTTACCGCCGTTCTAAAGAGCACATGTAAGCTGGACTTAATAACTAGCATAAAGAAGCGATTAAGTACAAGCACTTATAAATACTTGTAATTATTTTATCGGGATCGACTAAAGAGGACGCGAAAGCAGGCGGCCGCACTATCATTAGCGCGAGGAAAGCGATCAGTTATTTACGCCGTCGACCAAACGGCGAGCCGTGTTGGTTTACGGCGGGCAACCCCCGAAGGAGATGCATTCCTCCATTCCACTGGCTCACGAACTCACGACTGCACAACAATAATTACCCGTGGGTGTACGCCATTATACTTCGCGAGCGATTATTATCAATCGTTGTGCTAGCGAACGGTCACCGCTTAGAACCCGATGTAATGGAACAAAATTATCGTAATGCTATAACGAGAGATGCAAAGCAGATTATTCGATAATTATATGAAATAAATCAAAATCTCGCAAGTGCTAAAGTTTGTCCCTTTCTGTCGCATGCAGGTGGTGGCGCTGTGTCTCGGTCGCATGCGCCCGCGGCTGTTTCATTGTCGCTGCGTGTGCAACTCGTGGTGCAGCATTGTTCGTTCTTCGCCGCCGGCAATCTAATCTCACCCCAACTTACCAGGATGTTGCTAATTTTCTATCATTGCGATCACAGCCAACTTTATAGACGTTTAGATTTTCAAATTTAGGTGTCAGTACAGTATTTATTGTTAAAGCAAAGGAGGTCATTTTGTACCATGCAACAAGATATATATAAGTTATAAATTGATATGCACTGATACTAAGCCACTTGTGCAGTAATTGTGGAGCTTATGAACGTTTACTTCAACTCAAAAAATATACGATATGTAGTCGTTATATGATCTACTACATCATCTACTACAGTTATAATTTTAAACTTTCCTATAATTTTTTATAACAGGATTACTTCCATATATCGATATGAAACATTCACTCTTAATTAACGAATACACTCAAACATAAATAGTAGAAAGTAAACTCAAACTCGGGAATGCAATAACATTCACAGATATGTTTTAATTAGTTAAAATGTTTCATTGTCTACTTTACGAGTATCTCAGTTGAAAATTTCATCTGACGGATTTAGACCTTCCCCAATAGCTCATTACATGTAAAGGTCATATGCTACCATCACCTCACGATTAATATGCTTATTATTACACATGTTTATTGACATCTCCAAAAAATCTTGTTATGCGAACACATACAAACAATGATGTACTGGTATATGTAAAAAAAATAATAAGATTGAGGAAGGGTATTTTAAGCGCAAGCACTTTATCTTGCAATTCGAACTTTAAATTAGTATGGACCAAGAGCCCAGAGCCGCCAGACCTACGTCATTAGTGCAAAGCTGAAATTTTCAGGATTATTAGTACAATGTCTTGTTAAGATGTATGTGTACCCATTAGCTTGAAAGCGGGGCCGTTTCTGAGATAGCGCGAAGTACAGATGGATAAAAATCTTACTTACCTACGTTAAAGGTACAAAGCTAGTATTTACATATTTTTTCAAGAATATTATTTAAAATTAAAATTCATTACTGCCAGACACTTTCCGTGGGCCATTACTTCTGCCAGACGTCTTGAAAGTTGTGAAAAAATTAGGTAAACTACGTTATAGTAGCAAACCTAAATTTTATACAATTATCTAAGGTACTATTTTAAGACCCTTTGTATGCGGCCGAAGGGCCTATCATCCCCCCAGACATATATTTGTAGTAATTAGGAAGCTGAGGTATATCATCTTTGGTATTATTTCAAGAATATAATTGTAAAATATTAAATGGTTTTTACACGCTTTTTGGATTGGTCATACAAAGAGTCTTAAAATAGTACCTTAGAAAATATGTATAAAATTTAGGTTTGCTACTATAACGTAGTTTACCTAATTTTTTCACAACTTTCAAGACGTCTGGCAGAAGTAATGGCCCACGGAAAGTGTCTGGCAGTAATGAATTTTAATTTTAAATAATATTCTTGAAAAAATATGTAAATACTAGCTTTGTACCTTTAACGTAGGTAAGTAAGATTTTTGTCCATCTGTACTTCGCGCTATCTCAGAAACGGCCCCGCTTTCAAGCTAATGGGTACACATACATCTTAACAAGACATTGTACTAATAATCCTGAAAATTTCAGCTTTGCACTAATGACGTAGGTCTGGCGGCTCTGGGCTCTTGCTCTAGTATATCTTATTTAGCCTTGTCAGTTAAATAAATAAAAATTCTATATACTCTCTATTTGTTCCGGTATCATAAGATGTCGTAAAATTCGTGAAGCTTAGTTAGAGGCCTTCGCCGCTTAAAAATATCCAACGGTAACGTAGCCACAACATCTCTTGCCAGTCCCGAACCCGCACTCGGCCAGCCTGGTTACGTATCTTCATAACCATCTCCTAGGAGGAGACTAGAGCCCAACAGTGGGACATGATGGGTTGGTGATGACGATGATGAAAGAAAACATAAAGTTTGACAATTCCAAATCCAATATACCTTAGTTTATGTATTATTACTATTTATATGCATAAAGAAAGTCTATGTAGGATCATTAAAATATCTGTCTATCTATTCTCTCTGTTCGTTTATCTCTCAGGACCTTTCGTTCTTAGAAAAGCGTAGAGTAGGGTAGTTCTTAGGAGGTATTAAAGTATGAAAAGTTGAAATTAATATAAAACACTAATTATTAAAGCATTCACCTTATCGTTATATAGATAATGTTTTACTTAGGGTCGGGCCAAAAAGTGTTTTTGGGTTTTACTTCGGAAATTCCTAATAGCAGCTCAGAGTTTGGAGCACGTAAAGCCGTCGGTCCCGGTTGTCATGAACATCTATGGCAATCGTTATTGTGAAATCAGTGCCCTCAAATATATTGACAACTAGTTCAATCTTCGAATTTCAGTTGTCCCTTAGGGTTGCGGAAGTCCGATGCCAGTCACTCCGTGGAAAAATTGATATTCAGGTAAAACCGGTTGAACTAGTAACCGACACCAAATAAACTTGGGAATAAAGGCTAGAAAGATGAGATAATGTTTTACAAAGTAAAAAAATGCATTATGTTGTTATTGGCAAGTAATGTTAATGTTATGGAACATAATACCGACATTTTACAAATGTATTCTTCTTCGGTTTTTAAAATGGAATTCAATGTCGAGGTGAATCTCTAGTGCTTACTTCCAAATGCCTTAAGGTGTTAGTAAATTGTGGTGAGGCGAGGTTCATGCTGAACTCATTACGGCACCACGTAATGTGTTCCGTCATCGAGATTAACTCCTCAGTAATGGCACCCCTTCGTATAGGCACATTTCTACAACGTCACTATTACTATTGCTTGTAATTGAGGTTTGTCCGCTTTTAGTAAAATGGCCAATTTAGCTCTTAACGTTGTTTGTATTGTTGTTGTATTATATTACTTCAAATCGTTGGTAAAGATCCCGATAGTCATGCCGTATCGTTTTTTCTCTCTTAGATCCGTTGATTTTAGCAATTAATACTTTAAAATTCATTTTTCACTTTGTTTTGTAATGTTAGTATAATAACGATAATTATAACCCACACAGTACACGACACATACAGTTACATATAAGTCTCAAGTGACCCTAATTACCAGTTACAATATTTTTGTGATTCGTATTGCTTAAGAAATTGTGAATATTTTAGTGCCGCAAGTGTCCACAGATTATATTGCAAGAGCTAATGATCGTTTGTATTAAATCTATACTAATATTTTAAGAAGGTTAATTTTGTAAGGTTGAGTTTGTAGGAAGTAATCTCTGAATCTACTGAATCGATTTTGGAACTTCTTTCATGAATAGTTGTGATTTGTGAGTGTCATAGGCTATAAATTAACCTAAATAATTATTACCATGATATCCGACAGAGTAATATATACGCGGGCAGTCGCAGGCAAAAGCTAGTTGGTTACATTATAGACACAGGCAACCCAACATCGATAAGTCTGGAGGTCACATTCCAGTATAACCAAATAAAATAACATATTTTCAAACACAGTTACGATAAAATACATGCCATAATTTGTGAAAACAGCGATTAGTGTAGATTTTGTCGGGAAATAAGTTAATTGATGGTTACTTGAGTGATCGATCTATGGCAAAAAGAGTAAAGAGATCGGATAGAGGAGAGTGGGGGAGGGTGCGCCGGCGCAGCGACGCTGTGGAGCGCCTCAGGCGACGCACTGTCTCACCTGCAACCACTTAGGGTTGTCAAAAACTTAAACTACCAGATTTAGTAAATTGTTTGTTATCATGCTATAAGAAAGGACGTAAATCTGACAATCGATCGATGGATTAATCTATCGTAACAAATTTTCACGCTCTACAAGAACCTGTAAACCTTTAGAAAGGATAGTGGACACGCAGATAAACAAGTTAACAATTAGCAGTTAAATGACCGTACGCTATGCTACGTGTGTGTTAGAACAGGGATTAATTTGTACTTTGTTTTAGTTTTACGTTTAATCGCAAAACAAGAATTGCTTGCCAGCGTAGATTTTAATATACATAATAAGTAAAACAGAGAAATATTTGTCTTCTGATTACATCCTTCTGCGCTATCAAAAAGTATGATACAATTTTGAGGAATAATGACTTCTATCTATCATTTATATATACATATGTTACATTTAGGTATGTTTAAATACCTCTGAAATAAAATTCCCATTTTTAATTTAATATGGTAATTGAGGAGTAATTTGGACTTGGAGTTTTTATGTGCACTAGAGGCTTATTAAAAAGTGGTTAATATTATAACCTTTTAATACGTTATTGAAATTTCATATGGATTTAAGTCTCCAACAAGATGTTTCCCGTGAAAATCAAGTCAGAGGTACGCACGCGTGGATTGAACTCGAATCAAAACAAACACTCGGCTGTCAGTACTTCGACAATAAAGCACTCGATACGAAATCTAACCACGTGTATCAGTAACGAGTTAGTTACAGAGATCACGATCAAATAACGGTGCAGGAACCATCACAATAGCCCACTTCGTTAAGAACAACTTGTGCAGAATTATAAATAGTCAATACAATAGACTATCACAATGTGGTTAAAATCTCTCATTTTTAAATATTCAAATCTAATACAACACGATTTCCTTTGATACTCTTTGAAATATGTTTAAATCATGTGTATAATTTTACTTGAGTAATATGCTATGTACATGTATCAACAACGTAAATCTGATTAAATGCTTTTTTTTATCTTAAAAATTAGACACCTTGTTGTTGTTTCTCTGTATTATTGATTGTAGTAACTTTGGAATTTGTGGACTTCTCCATAGGAATGACATTTTGGAACCAAGCAACAAGAGCCATTAATTTAACATTAAGAAAGTGCCTAGAAAGGCCTACTTGAAATTAAAGGGAATCATTCCGACCGATTTCAAAAAACTGTTGAAACAATCTAACAATCAGGTTTCAAAACTGGACCCAGAAATTCAAGTAGATATCATTTACCAAAATTCTTCAGAAAAACATTTCGAAGGATATATACATATTGAATTGTCTTATTATTATTTTTAGAGAAGTAGTACACTTCTGAATATTAGTTATAATCTTCACTGTAGTGATGATGAAGCACTCATACCCAAATGGCTTTAGGTGATTAGAAACAATCACCGAGGGTAAGCAACTACAGCGCGGTCAGACCTAGATGGGTGACCGTTTGTGACAGGATATGTTATGAGCGTTTCTGTGATTCAGAGGTCACGTTAAGCAGTCGATCCCGGGTGTTATTATAAGATAGCAGTCTTAAAGCTTAGTTGAAGTTGTTATGTATAATAAAAGTTTTTGCTCATTATTGTAATTTGATTTAATAAAAACGCCAAGAAGTATAGTTGGATATAATAGAGAACGTGTTCAGTAATTAAAACCTTGAAAGGCAGTCATTTACAGCACACCCCTCAACTTGCAACATAACAAAGCAAAAATTTCTGAGATAATGAACCATAATGCAAAGCGTGATATAAACTTCATATCGGCCCCGGGCTGAATTAACTTGTTAGTTAGAACCTCACCCCTCCCTCGCAACCCCTTCGCCACACTACATGTCGACACCGTGTCAGGTACATGATTAGATCCAGAAAAGCATCTTATTCCATTCAAGTGAATGAACATGTATAAGAATAAATACTCTCGTAAGAAGTTATTCATTCACAACGAAGATGTTGGTTTTACTTTGATAGTACTTTAAATTGCCGTGTTCGATTTAATATTTACTCATTCCGTGGTAATATTTACGTCATTGCGTTTTTAAAAAATACATCGGTTTGTGAGAAAATAAAATTAAACATGGTTATTAAAATAATCAAATAAAAATGTGAGCATTCGGACTTGTCACGATATTGAAGCAAAGGAGCGATGTGTATTTATTGAGCACTTTTGATGATACAGATAGGATTCAGGAGAATAGTAAATCGTTTCAGATACTAACCACTCCTTCATTTGATTTATTCTAAGATATTGACTGCCTTGTTGGTCTAGTGGTTAGCGTATGCGGCTGCTGATCAAGAGGTCTCGGGTTCGATTCCCGGGTCAGACCAAATATTTGTGTCAATCATAGGCACAATAATGTCGCGATTTGGGTACTCGGAATAGTTTTTCGTTGAAGTCGGTTCCTTTTTGTTAAAATTATATGTTTTTTAGTTCAACTACTAGTACCTACATTAAATTGATTGGAGTGATAACCTCCTGTGTCTGTCTGTGGAGTGTGGTAGCCTACACTATACAGTTAAAAGATGTCGATGATGATACCCTTGCACCAGGATATTACATTCATATAGTGACAATATTTATTGGAAAATAAAATAAAGTAAACATTTTAAACATTTTCGTAAGAATAAATAATTATCACCAACTGCACTCAGGCATTTTTATTATTAATGCAAATTTGTAAACTGGTTTTTGTCGTGAGCGTAACAAAGAATATAAAAAGTGGCCAAGTGCGAGTCGGACTCGCCCATGAAGGGTTCCGTATCAGCAAGTAACATCATATAAAAGTTTTTATAATAGTGTATTGATTGAATGAAATGTAAATTGCAGTTTACGATTTATGACGTATTAAAAAAAAACAACATGCTAGATCTCGTTCAAACCAATTTTCGTTGGTAGTTTGCATGGTTTTGTACAACATATTTTCTTTTTAGTTTTATCACTCTCTTATTTTAGAAGTTACCGGGGGGGGGGGACACACATTTTTCCACTTTGGAAGTGTTTCTCGCGCAAACTATTCAGTTTAGAAAAAAATGATATTAGAAACCTTAACATCATTTTTTAACACCTATCCATAGATATCCCACAAGCAAGGGTTTGATGAAAAAATATTTTTGAGTTTCAGTTCCAAGGATGGGGACCCCCAAAACGTATTGTTTTTTTTTACTATTTTGATGTAAAAATCTTAATGCGGTTCACTCATTACATCTACTTACCAAGTTTCAAAAGTATATTGACATGATATTGACATGATAATTTTGTTTTGTTTGTTTTATTTCGTTTTATTATTTTGTATTTTTTTTTTCTTCTATTTCAGACACAATTGTAAAAAAATGTTTATGAATTAAATAAATAAATATAGTTCTTATGGTTTCGGAAAAAAGTGGCTGTGACATACGGACGGACAGACAGACAGACATGACGAATCTATAAGGGTTCCGTTTCTTGCCATTTGGCTACGGGACCCTAAAAACGAAGTCATAAGCCGAGGATCAAATTACACGGCTAACTGTGTTTCAAGCTCTCGGGTAAATCATAAATATCTCTTAACGTGTTTAACCCGAAATCACTGTAAATTATTATTGGAAGTTTACATTATTAAAATAATGAAAATGATCGCCGGCGGCCGCCATGCGTGCCTCCTTGCGAACATAAAAACCACTTGAGGCGATTAAAAATAAACAATAATTGGGCCGACCATTCACGCATGTAGCCTCATTAAAACAATTAAATCTTGATTGAACAGAAATTATAGCTGTCGAATCTTAAACATAATGCGATGGTTCCTTGCCTGGAATCTGCTCCGAAAAAAGATTAACGTTGATTTTAATAAGAAACAATTATATACGTAGGTATGTCTACGTCCCACGGTCAAGTAGTTGCTCGAGTTCATTTTGGACCGGTTATACGTAATTATCAAAAATTACCGATGGCCTTTTTAGGTATAATTTCAGACTTTTTTTGTTTACTCACAACCATAAGTGTGGGATTAGAAACGTACCTGGGCCGCGGGAATCATTGACATGCTATTATGTATACCCGTGTTTATTTATTTATCTAACTACATACTTGAATTGGGTACAAAAATATAAATTTTCTTATATTTTGCTCCAAATTTTTTTCTTACTTAAATAGCATATAAGAATATGACCAGGCTGCACTTCCCTGGAATTTACTTTATGCAGATGACAAGACCGATGAAAATGCAGAAAAATTGTAAGGTCCTTTATGCCTTTAGGTCAACTTATTGCAAAAAGCCGGATTCAGAGTTAGTAGAACGAGAATCGAACACCTTATCTGTCGTTTCAATGGAGGTAATGCTGACTCGGGTGACAAAGTATACTAACCTGCTGGCACACTGGTTCAAAAGGTAACCCAATTTAAATACCTCGGCCCAGTGATTTCTGTAAACAGAGACATAGATGCAGACGTAATGCATAGAATAAACATTGTCTAGCAAAAATGGCGAAGCTTGACGGGACTATGGTGTGATACCCAAATGCCCATACGCACAAAAGGTAATGTTTACAAAACGGCGGCAATGATGTACGGGGCCCCAATGTTGGCCCGTCAAAGAATGCCACGTGAAAAAACTGCACACCACAGAAGTGAAAATGTTGAGATGGTCTGGTGGAGTGACTAGGATAGACAGGGTTTGCAATGAGTATACAGAACAAGTTAATAGAGACAGGTTGAGGTGGTATGGACATGTTATGGGGAAGCCAGAGCAGTATGTCGTACGGGCTTCTCTATGCCTACTAGAAGCCAAAAGAAGTCGGGGACCACCTCCGTTGACTTGGCAGACCAGCATAACCAAGCTCCGGAAGAAGGAGAATTTACCAGACCCCACAACCCTTGACAGAATGTCTTGGTGCCGTGAAATGAGGATAGCCGACCCCACCTAAAGTGGGAAGGAGCCAGAAAGAAGCAGAAAAAGGTAGTACATATATAATAATATATCTTATTGTTTTAAGCAAGACAAAAGTAATTGAAAACTAAAAAAGAACATCTAGCTTTACAATCAAAATTACTTCATTCAAAGACTCAGGTCAACAAGAAAAAGCATGAGAACTTGTAAATAACTAGTGCTATCATAGATACCTTGCTTTATAATTATAATAAATAAAAAATTATCGTACACGCTCAGCCGGTCAGACTATCGGTAACACAGAGTCCGCATTAAGTTGCATAGATTTCAGCCACTCACACATCTCAATCGTTCAAGTAAGTAATATATCTCAAAATAACGTAAACACTATTTGAAATAACAAAGGAAAATTTAAAATTTAAAATCATATAGTGAAGTTGTACAACACGAATAGATACGAAATACCTCTATTTGATAACAAAACCTTAGCATTAGCTATGGAAATGAGATCGTTAACATAATTATAATTAATATACTAAAGTGGTCCATCAACGATCATCGACAGGATTAAGGAGGGCCCAATCCACAATACACCTACCTACATAATATAACTAAATACCGAATACTTGAATAATTACTAACTGCCCATTGGGATCGTTATTTGTTCTTATAAAAGCAATATATTAACTTATATGTACGTGATAATTTTGTTAATAGGAATTATCTATAATTACTTGTATACATATTTAATATCTAGTTAATAATAGAACGTTATTTAAACTTAAACGTGGTTAACTTAAACGTCTGCACTTATCAATATTAAATTAAATTAATATATACTACTAGTATGTGAACACGTAACAATCATCTATATGCATAGATACGAGTAAATGGTCTCGTTAATCGAAACTATATACAATTATCGCAACAATATCTATTATAGTTCGTTACATAGCATTTATTATATGTAAAAAGACAATTTACATCTTAATACTATGATGATTCTATTAAAACTGTTTTAACAGATGCTCAGTACGCATGTTGCTGTAATGACCGATATTAGTTAACATTAACAGGTACTGCGGCCTTATTCTTGAACTCAATTTCAATCTAATACGAAATTAATTTAAAATTCAAGAGTACGAAACGTCAAAATTCCAATACGTTCGGAATTAAAGTCAAGAGTAAAGCTTTGGTTTCCTAGGATAGCGGTGCCGTCATATAGCAGCCGTAATACAACGGTGAATGACGTCACTAGAATGTTGTCTATGTAAAGCTTTGGTTTCCTAGGATAGTGGTGCCGTCATATAGCGGCCGTAGGCGTCACTAGAACGTTGTCTATGCAATGTGTGGAAAGTTCTACGCCGTATTAGCACACTGTAAGTAATTTTTTTTAAACAAACATCAAACGAAAAGTACCAGGAGAGAAAATGGTTCAATTTTACACACAATTTATGCTTTCCATCAGGCTGAGCATAGTCATATTGGCATCTTTATATTTATAAAAAAAAACCTCTTAATCTGTGTTGATACAATCATAAATTTCATCATGAATAGGTATACACACCAAGTCGTGATGTTGTGTCTTAACATAACATCCTCTGATGACTGATGATTGACTGCACGTTTGATCTAATAGTTTAAGTGGACGCCACGCCGCTTTCTACTTCACCAAGTGCCGTGGGTTCAAATCCCACTTAGGACAACACTTTCTGTGATCCAGAAATTGTTGGTCTGAGTCTGGATGTTCTTTGTGTCCGTTTCATGTATCATCGTAAAGTCACTCGCGTCACAGGATGTATATTCCTAATTCAGGAGTTGTTTCAAAAGAAAATGGACAAAATCGTTAGACGTAGAAAGTATAAGAGTTATTATCCAGTAGCTTAGTAAATGTTAATGAACACCACTGTATCCTAACACACACTACGCTTCTGACATTCACAGTAGCGAATATGGAAACTAGCCGCACCCCGCAGTTTAACTCTTGTTTATGATCAGCGCTCAGATCTCTTATGCCTGTAACCTTCTTCAATAAACAGGCTATATAACGCTAAATAATTTTACAATTTGCAATACCAGAACTTTATTATACATTGTCGGTACCGTATTTTGTTATATAAAATATGGCTTGAACCAATTCATGTTTAATTCAGTTATACAATCAAAATTTTAGTTTGGTTTTACTAAAAAAATAATGTATTGTTAAGACAATAATTGTAGTATAGTATAGTATTGGAATATATTAGTCATTGACTGCCTCAGTGGCGCAGTGGGAGCGTATGCGACTGCTTTGCTTGAGGTCTCGGGTTCGATTCCCGGGTTGGACCAAATGTTTGTGTGTTTCGCAAATATTTGTTTCGGAGTTTGGATGTGTTCTATGTATATGTAATATGCATGGTATTTTCCAAAAAAAAAGTATTTTTATGTATTAAAATAATTTTATTTGTAAAAGAAAAAAATAAAAAACCAAAAAATTGGTTTTTTGAATTTTTCACATAAAAATTGAGGTTATGTGAAAAAAGTGTAAATGCAAAAGATGTAGATCTTTTTATTACCTACAACTTTGCCATTTAACTTTTTTCCATAGGACTTGTAGTTTTGCCGGAAATCGAGATAAGCCATTTTTTTCCCTTAAACCCCCCCCCCCCCCCTCTCCCCCTTCCCGACCTCAGATCGCCCGTAATTAATTTTTCCTTTAATTTTTGTACTATTCTCCTCCTTTTACAATGGGTTTCATCCTACTATAATTTATGTTCACTTTTTGTTATTTTAAGAGGTAAAAGCACTGGTCTATTATCCCCAAACCGTCATACTGAGGCGTAATAAGTGTCTATACTTCGTTCATTGTAATTAAGTCTCACCCACGTGGCTAATAGCGGCGACAACCCTATGGCGATTAAGAGGACCTATTTAGCTATTTCTTAATTTTATAAATAAATAAATCACACCCAGATACATAACAAAGAATCTTCTCTCTTAAATTCTTCGCACAACATTTGTCCTCGGCAAGAATCGAACCCGCAACCTCAAACTTAGGCATAACAGTTGACATTGCCAATTACTTAACTATCAGGCCCGGCAAATAATGTAACGTGATTTTTTTTTCTTCTCAGAGTTCAAATAAATATAGTATTTATCTGTATAAATAAATAAAATGGAAATGTCTATTTGTAATATCAAATTAACAGCTTTTGAATTAACGATTATGAAAATACACAACGATATATAAATCAAATAAAACAATTTTAAAAATTAATGTCTGTCTATTACGAATAATCTCTGGAATGGCTGCATCAATTTTGACAGGTCATCACTGACAGATAACTGGTGAAATAAGATGAAACTAGCTTCGCTAGCTCGCTTGTTACTAGTTGTTGTTATTTTAAAGGTACAGCAACAATCGCGAGTAACGCCGCGAGACTCAGCTAGTCATTTAAAATATTGCTCAAATATTGGTATATATTTGAGCTATTGGTATAGCTCAAATATAATCCATAAAAGCCTCGTTGGTCTAGTGGTTAGCGTATGCTACTGCTGATCATGAGGTCTCGGGTTCGATTCCCGGGTCGGACCAAATGTTTGTGCGATCCGCAAATATTTGTTTCGGAGTTTGGGAGTTTTCTATGTATATTAAGTATGTATTTACAAAAAAAAGTATGTTTATGTATTTATATCAGTTGTTTAGTACCCATAATACAAGCTCTGCTTACTTTGGGACTAGATGATGTTGTGTGTAAGATGTCCAAAAGATTTATTTATTTATTTAAACTAGATTCGCGCCGCGGCGTTACTAGTTGTTGTTATTTTAAAGGTAACGCGGGTTACGCCGTGAGACTTAGCTAGTCATTTAAAAAATTGCTCAAATATTGGTATAACGATCCATAAAAATATAAGTACCTGTTTAAGTAAAACCTCTTCACAAACTCTTCTTACGATAAGATCTGCCAAAATGCCTATCTAGATTTCTTGTTTATTAGTAGGAAAATATTCATATACAATTTATTTAATCTAAATCCAAAAAGTCTGTGGGTAGGCTGGCTACAAGGGCAACATCATTACGATCCCCATACATATTTACGTCTTATGATATTTTTAATTCAATTTTCTCCGCGAAAGTTCGGAATCTACTCCGTTGAGTGTTGAAAGCTATCCAATTTGCGTAATACTGCCAAAATATCTCATTTCTACGCTCACTGTACATTTGTAACGATAAAATATCCTAACGTATGTTGTAGTCAATACGAATATGTATCTTGCACTCTAGAATTTAAAAATCAAAATTGCCAGACACGTATCAAAAATACAGTGTTTAGACACAGAACGAAAACTGAGTTTTGGCAATTCCATAATGCGAAAGTGGTCTGTTCAAGCTTTTGACTCTATGAAAAAATACGAAACTCGGAAAACGATAGAAAAAAAGAGAACATTTATGTTTTCATAGAGTTATTATTTATGGTCCGATGGACGTGTAAAAGCGATATTTAGAACGGGTAGCACTCCGCCGATTAGTACGGTTTGTGTGCGCTGAGCTTTAAAGAATAACAGCGTTTTGCGAGGCTCGTGACCACTAACCCTTTGAGCTTTGAAGCTACCAAAATTACTTCAGAGGATTTAATGTAAGTTCAAATTCATATATTTTCGCAGGTTTTATTAAATATTATTATTACTTTTATATTTGCTATTACGGTCTGATAACTCTAGGATTACTCTAGTATCATACTTTCATTTATTGAAATTGTTGAAACGTAGAGAGGTAAATGAAATACATTTGGAATATCTCGCAATATTGTATGTTGTTAACAAATAACAGAAAACCTTGGAAAAGTAAGATATCATTCAATAAAGGGTTAATTGAATCCAATAAATAATAATGCCGTAGAAAGCCAACCCTAATAGTGGGTAGATATTCCTGGCACGCACCTTGCTAATAAAGCGATGTATGAAGTGCCTACAGAAAACAATATAACTACCTTATTTTTGTGTACAAAATAAATCTATTGAGGTTAAATCTAAAGCATGCCTACGGTTCTCAAGTGTGAATTTATTTCAAAAGTAATTTAGTTATAATTAAATAATTAGGATCGATTTTCCGTGTTCATTTTCCGTAGAGTTTTATTTAGCAACTATATAGCTGTTCTGAATTTCACTAAAAACGTAATGTATGGAGATAGATGTTAGGTTCATAACGTGAGATGAGAAATTATTTATGTATTAAATACTTACAGCACTTGACAACAACGTGAAAAGTCACTTGAGGAAGTAGAAGCTTCATCTAAAGAATGCTGGTAAACTTACCACACAGAGTACAGAGTTTTAGGTCAGCTGACCTAAAGTTTTTCTTTATAATATTCGTAATGAAGTCACACCATGAACCTTCTCAACTTTTGAGGTTTTAGAAAACTTACTTTCTTAAAACATCCCCTGCGCCAAATAACCAGTTTTCCTAATTTCCTTAGTGCCATTAGTCTTCATTTCACATAAGTTTTGGATTTTGTCGGTTGTGGTGTCTTTTAAAGCGAATGTCCAGTATGATAGTATTAAGATATTTCATATCTTCTTTATAGAGTAAAGAAGCTACCCATGAGGAGAGAGAAAATTATCACAGTAACTATATCCGAGTACGCCGGGTTGAGCTCTCACAATCCTCTCAAGTTTACAATCCCCTACAAATGTGATTGTAGGTTTTGTTCCTTGAAGACGTTCATAAATATGTGCATAAATACATCTATACACACGTTGGTTACATAGGTGAAGAGTAAAATATACTCTTTAACATACCTTACTCATACTTTTTGTGTAGAACTCTTGATGCAGACGACGCCATTCATGCAGTCAATGAATGGCGTCGTCGCAGTGTTTTAGATTCAAACACCATATGGGACAACACTTCATGCAATTTAGTTTTTTTTCTTTTTCTTTTAAAAAAACAACTCCAGCATTAGGAATATAAGTTCCTGTGTCGCGGGGGACTTTACAAACATACATGAAACGGACACAAAGAACACCCAGACTCAGAACAACAAATTTTGAATCACACAAAGTGTTATCCCACGTGGGATTTGAACCCACGACACTTGGCGCAGTAGCAGCGGCGTGGCGGCTGCTTAAACCACTAGGCCATCCGTGCAGTCGTTCTAGTACTAGTACTATTATGTATACTGTGGTTCTAGGTCTGGGTGTTCTTTGAGTTTATTTTATGTGAGTTTGTAAAGCAAATAAAGTAAGAAAAAAGAAGTAAAGTGATATGCAAAAAAGAGGTTAAACACATGTACTGCCTTCGTATAGATGCGATTTGAATTCCAGTGTCTAGGATACGATAACTTCAAAGCACCGTGGACATCGCTCCAAATAATACAGAAGCAATGATCGCATACTCATGACTAGTCATGACCGTTAAGCCAAAGAAACAATTTCATTTTTTTAAAAGAGTAAAAATAGTACGAAATTGTGTTTTGTTTTAATTTTTTATAATGATAACACTATACGAGTAGCTTGTTAATATCGTTCAGCCTCAGAGTACAGCCCCTCCGAGAGCCGTGTGGCCGTTACTACACCATATGTCGACGCAGGTTAATTCCACTCTCTCTCGGTATGAACGATGACCCCTTTATTACTTATTAAGGAGCTTCTGGCTGCCTCACCCCCGTACCACGTTATTTATGTCGTCTAATAATAATTTGTATTAAATCACGGACGCTTCCCACAGGACAAACAGGATTTGTTAGCTTTTGTTGTCTGTTCCTTGTGCCTTATTCGAGAAACGAGAAGATATTGTTTGTTTGTGGTTATGGGAAAAAATATATTTCTAATCGTGTTCTATGTTTGTTTTATATATAGTGTTCTTTTTTTGGCTCTTTCGTGGTCTTGTTTTCGTAAGAAAAAGAAACGGTATCATATAATTATTTCATTAATAAGTTAAGGTATACTTCATTAATTATCAATTGTACTATAGAGATACTGGTTTATTTCGCTCAACGCGTGGGACCAAACCATGTAACTAAACTATCTTTGTATTATCAATTAATTTTACTTTTTCAAAAATCAAGCTTCAAATTAAACTGTTCAATTTATAAAAAAATAACTTGAAGTGTTTGTTTGTAATATCAAATGAACATCAAAAAGCATTTTTTTTGTCTGTCTGTCTGTTTGTTGCGGGTAATCTCTGAAACGGCTAGAACTATTTTTACGGTCACTGGCAGAAAGCTGGTGACATAAGGAGGAACTATTTTTTTGACTAGCTTCGCACACCTAATTACAGATATGACACGCGTGACTTAATTAAACCGTTTTTTAACATTATTGTTTCAATAAATTCGCTGAAGTCAATTTTGAGAGCATTTTTTTGAAAGTAAATTAAAAGTGGGCTGCATAATACCACCATCATACCTATTTAGTATATACATATTGTATTTTATTGGAATGAACAAACCAGAATATTTGCAAAAAGTTATGCGTGGTCATACATTAAAAATAAAAATATATACTCGTCAAATTCGTTTTTTATTTTCGTTTTTTTCATTAATGAAAATGCGGCGCCAATCAATTCGGTGGTACAAATTCTAGATAGTTTTAATAATAATAAAGAGAACAATGAACCTTAAGGGAAAATGAAAGTGAGGTCTAATTTGAATTAATTGTTGCGCATTTGACTTGTTACATTTTTCTTGAAACGATTATTTTCGAATTATTCTATGACTGTAGGACTCTTCGAGAACGGACGGTGTCTAATATAATCAGTGCAGTTTGAGTCAGTGCAATAGATATATGAGTGACATAAGTGATTAAACCAGCGACCTCGGCAATTATTATGGACAATATTAAACTATGTAATTTAAACTTTTTAATAGTGTAAGTTAGTAAAATATCATCATCATCATCATCAACAGCCTTTATCAGTCCACTGCTGGACATAGGCCTCTCCTTAGAAAGGAGGTTTTGGCCTACTATATCACGCTGGCCAGACGGGTTGGTATAGGGTTGGTTTCAAGTTTTCCTTCTCTTTGCATCGATGCTGTCTTGCGTGGTTTATCCCTTAGTTGCATTTTACGACACCCGCGGGATGAATAGGGGTGGTGACACTCTGTATTCTTAATCCGTCACCACACAGACAAAGTAGTAGTAGTTAGTAAAATAAAACGTATTTAATAGTGTTAGTTGGTAAAAAAAATAGTTAGTAAAAATAAATCAAAATTAAAAATTAGTTTTTAAAAGAAAGTATAGAAAATAAAAAGCTGACAGTTGAAATGAGCTTTGAAGGAGTAATGTCTATCAATAAAATTAAACAAATTTCAGCAGATACCAGAAAATATGTAAATTCCTCATGTAAAGGAAATTTGTTTTTCATTTCTCGTAACCATAACTTTCAATGGAAGAACAATAAATAACTCCTAAAACAGTGTCGGTCAATTAACGGTAAAGGTTCAAGATATGACATTGGCAAGGTGTAAAGCACATTCGCTTATCTCACTGATTCGCAAAAAAATTGACGGTCTCAGATCCCGTACGAGTGACGCGAACAGCGGTTAGTTTATTTAAGGCTTATTGCACATGTTATACAAAGGTGGACTTAATACCATGAGGCACACTGTCCCAGTCAACTTTCCTCCTCCTTGCGTCGTTTTCCTCAATTCTGAGTGTCGTGACCCCTACTTGGAGTTTGGCGAATGGTGGTTCGCCATTTGTGTCTGTTTTGAGCAGTATGCAGGGCAGTATGGATCGTGCTTCCGAGAAAGGAGCCAATTTGGACTGTCCAGCGCAATGGAGTGCGGCCTCTGGGTCTTTTCCCCTCGATCCTGCCAGTTAACCTTTCAAGGCTATCATCGGCCCTCCTCGCAATATGGCCGAATTATGCGAGGATCCTACGTAGACACAGGGATGACAGACGCTCACGAATGTCAAGCTCCTTGAGGATAGAGGTGTTGGTACGGTGAGTCAACCTTCAGGTGATGTAAAAAGAAGAAGTCTGTAGATGTAAAAATATATAGTTTATCGTTCAAAACCTATTTATCTTTAATCAAGATGTGAACTATTATATTTACTCTATATGAAGGTTTCTTTATTTGTTTATAGTATTATTGCATTTTTTTCAACGAACTGTGAAAAGTAGAATATAAAGGGTAAATTATTTTCACAATATGCTAATATGCCTAAAAAAAATATTATTATTTTATTACATTCCAAACGACTAAGGGATTATTTAGTATCTGTAACCAACGGATAATTTAGCTATTACAGAAACCTTAGTTTGTTCTGGATCTTCCGCCCTTTTTGTAAGTCTCCAAAACGCTGTTCACTGGAGCCACCGCTTGCAGTTTGAAGATACTGGAGGCGACAACATTTGCATTTCAACTTCAAGGAGTAATTACAAGTGGGCGCTTTAATTATCTGCACTCTCATGCAGGGTCAACAACACGATGATGTATGCTGTCACAATTTGTTTTCGTTATTTAAATGTGTTGAAAGCTTGTTTTATGCTTTATTTCTTTATCGTATTTTAGTGGAAGAAATTCTTTTCCATGGTCATTTATCGACAAGTAACTTTTAGTTTTTTAATATTTCTAGCTGTAAAGGTATAGTGAACGTCTAGACAAACTAATATAAAAAGTACTTATAAAGCTATGTGCTTTTACTTGTCCAATGATGTTGGACTTTGAAGACCACTTCGAGAGAATGTGAGCGCAGATAGTACGACGTACGGTTGGGTGACCCAGATATCGTTCAAGCCTCGGAAGGAAGCGGACCCTTTGGGAGCTTCAAACCGAAAACTGGTGACAGGCAGCCCAAGATCGAATAGAGTAATGTTGTCTTGTGTCAGAGTTTAAGACACACTTTAGGTCGTTAAGTCAATGTAGCCAGTAAAAAGCTGCTGAAATACCTGTCTTAACTTTTAATTTATTTACAAAGATAAATTTATAGTTCAAATTTGGTAAATTGGATAATTGGAAAAATTGGACTCTACTCGCCTGGTGGAAAGCATCAGTAGGTTTAATGTATGTATCGTAGTGGTACGGCTGGTCCACAAGTTCAAAGTGCGTGCTATGGAGAGGGCTATGCTGGGCGTTTCTCTTAAGGATTGTGTCAGGAACAAGGTGATCTGACAGAGAACCAAAATTATCGACATAGCCCACAGGATTTGCAAGACGAAATGGCAGTGGGCTGGTCATAAATGCCGTAGAACCGATAACCGTTGGTGTAAACGGGTTTTTGAGCCGAGACCGCGTCTCGGCAAACGTAGTGTAGGACGTCCACAGGCTAGGTGGAATGATAATTTGCGCAAGACGACTAACAGAAGCTGGATGCGAGAAGCCGAGGATCGAACTAAGTGGTGTGCAATTAGAGAGACATATATCCGGCAGTGCATTGCGATAGGCTGATTATGATGATGATGACTATCATGATTGCATTCAAAAGTGGAGACGAGTCATTTCTTTTTCGGCCCATAACGTTAAAAGACCACACGTACGACGTTCAGATGAGGCTACGCATAGGCTTGAGTGTTTACAGAACTGCGCAATTTCTATTCTTCTCTCTCATCGACGTGAATTCATCTTTATATCTTACGAAGGAAAGGTTCCACAACATTATCTATACATATCAATCGTCTACCTGTTGCCGTTATTAAATCGAATTAAAAGCAGAGCCCCCTTAAATATCTATTTTATTCTGTTTTTAGCATTACAACAGCAACATAAATATAATAGAGTTCCATTTTTACTTCTATGTTACGGAACTCTAATAATGAATTTGTATTATCTATTTTAATAGTAAATAATAGTGAAAGTTACTTATGAAATTGAGTCTACCTGTATCTTAATTGCTCCACTCTGCCTCTGCTTAATCCACTGTTGATCGAAGGCCTCCCCAAAGAACGCCAACCGTCCCGGTCTGAGGCAGTTCACATACATTCGCTGCCAGTCACAATTTTCTTCAAGTCGTCGGTTCATCGTGCCGCAGGAGGATAGACTACTACAGAATCATTAAACAGTCATAGCCCAAAATAGCAGACATACTGTTTTTTCGACTCCTCATTCACTAGCAAGAGTCTTGTTTATTTTTAAAAATGGAATTTTCTAACAAACACCTATGACTACATTTAACCTGCTATAAAAATGTTGTTAAAAGCGACTCTGAGTTCAAAATTCACACTTTTTCTTTAAACGTAAAGATGAAATTCCTATGAGAGTACAGCGAACTAAAGACTTTTTAAATAAGTCAAAAATGACACCTAAAGCTTC
This sequence comes from Phragmatobia fuliginosa, assembly GCA_932526445.1. NCBI lineage: Eukaryota > Metazoa > Arthropoda > Insecta > Lepidoptera > Erebidae > Phragmatobia > Phragmatobia fuliginosa. Next base: position 8,154,701 of record OW052071.1, on the reverse strand, counting down.
CCAGCATGTACACAGTCGCCGAGCTTCAACTTAAGTAATGAGATATGACTTCAACTCATTATTATTTTGCTTGTAATTTGTGCTGTGAAATAAATAAATGTGTTGTATATTTATTATGTGAGAGATTTACAACGCGTTTGTACAAGTTACAGGACTTTATCTCGCGCTCGCTTCGTTAATCGACCACTTGAATAAGTGCTATGGACATGAAACCAGACTGGAATAGACCCAGAGTAGAAGTTCATCATCCATTGCTTTACGGAAGACCAATCATTTATTAGGTGTTTTGTAGTATGTAATTTTTATGTGTACTCACATAACTAATAACAATAGACGCGTTGTGGCTATGTGATATTGTCGTTGGATATTTTAAAGCCGCCCGAAGGCTTCTTTATCTAATAAAAACAACCGGGACCAACTGCTTATAGTGACCTCCAAATCATATCATATCATGCCACAAACAGTCACCCATCTAAGTACTGACCGTGGACATCCAACACTATTTGGTACTGAACTAAACATAGTAAAAGCTAAGATTTGAGATATCCAAAAGTGAACTGACATTAAAGTATGGACTCCAACAACAAATTTTAATAAATTTTAGTTTAGTAATATAAAAACAGAATTACCAAAATCATGTTCTACATTTTTTTACCAGTCTGTGGTACCATAAAGACTGATTGATTGATTGACATTATGATCACCATGGTGCCTAAGTATAATAGAAGGCGATATTTTAAAGTACAATTAGGTAAGAACTTTTTTAGGACAACATTTATGATTTGCACTGTTTTACAATGAAAAGGATACGTATCTAATCAACGTTTATGTCTCTGCAATATTATTTTTATTATGCGTTAGATTTCTCAAAGTTTCTATAGTCCCTTGCTTTTAGAAAATTAAATCAAATGACAAATGTATAAGTAAAGTTTTACAAAAAAATGCTGTGTTCTAGCCTAGACTTTTAAACTAGACTGTGTAGAGTGTAACGTTACTAACTTGTGTGTAACGAAATACACAAGAAAGTCAAAAAACCAATATTTTTGTGTTTAACAGACTATTGGCATCATCAACTATTGGCATGATATACTTTTATAGCGAACTTAGAAGTAACATGCATCGGCTCATCCAAGTCATTACCGACATCATCGAATCACTGTACGTAAATGAAAACTCGCCTCATCACGTTCCAAATTGAAATCCTTCGTTCCCTCGCTAAGGCAGGCCGCAGACGTACTTTTCCCTTTGTTTTATTGTATTGGCCGAGCCTCGATTATTCGAATTATGTTTAATTCATTTCCATCTCGATGGTAATGCCCGCGGTCTATGTACCTAATGCCATAGCGAGATACCACGGATAATCGAATTAATATCGACTACATCGGTATAAATCTAGAAATCGATCAAGATCGATCACCTTTGTCTTAAAATGCAAACTTTAGAATTGATTTCAGACACTTCTATGAGAATGTCAATTTTACAAAAATAATTTACTTTAATATTATTTAGTAAAAATATTTTGCTATGTTACCCTAAGATTTTGTGTACAATGCATTTTTGTACCTTACCAATTCAACGTAGATACGCACGAGAAAACTGTTCGAGTTTCACTAGTAATGGTTGCTCTGGCACAAATTAACATTAAGAAAGGGCCCATTAACGGCAATAAATGCGGTTACGCAAGACAACAGATGCCTGACTGACGATTTTTATTAGATACGTGAGGACTGATCAGTATATTCGTTGTACCGAAATCAGTGACGAGCGAGTGATTGCGGCTGGCGGACGTGATGCCAACGACACCTTCCGGCCGGTGTGAAACATTATTATTTTTTGATAACTTAATGCGCCATCTGTAACGGTGTAATTGCACATTTAGCGGTTTGTACTCCAACAAAAGATAATTTCTCGGTATCTTCCCACCCTTTGTTACTGCTAAACCGATTTCCTGCCGGACTACGTGAAAATTTAAACCAACTTAATCCCCTATAGAGCTTTTAATGACATTTTCTCGGAACGTGAAGCCACAAGAAAACAACCAACATGCTCATCGATGGTTAGCCGCAAATCATAGACAGATTTGCCGCATTGATAAAAATAAAAGAGAGACGATATTACGAAATCAATATGAAATTGCATTTCCTAATGTCAATTGTTAGTTACGAAGTGCAATAAAGTTCCAATAATCATGATATGAAATAATTTCTGAACGATGGGCTTGGCTAGATGTGACTGTCTCGCTCTTTGATACTGGAGAAGGATACTTTTGTTTCACTCTTGGCCCGAGGATCGCACGGGGTATGATGAACTCGGTAATGATCCAATCAGAAGTGAAGTGCATCAAGTCTCGGCCGCTGTGAGAATGCGGTTGGGGGTGCAAAAAACTACGTGTGCAGATTTAAATTAAACTGACCATTTGGTTTTGTTTCTGATCACCTTACCTTAATAAACGAGTAAATAATTGGTTTTACCGCAGAGAAATCAAATTTATAGATAAATATAACAAAAGCGTTTTATAAAGTCCTGTCACACACCGGTCACCTTTAAAGTATAGCAATAAATTGTTATGCACTTAGTGAAAGAAATATGTGTGTGTGACCATAAATTATATTATTATTAAAAATATAGGTACCTATTGTATTATGAACTACAGCAGTAACAAAGCCAGTTACATCCAGTCTTAGGTTTGCACGCGGTTTCGTAAGTCTGTTTAGTTTGCAATAAAAATGGACGTGGAGATACTGCGTTTCTGTTTAGGCAATGTTTGAAAAGTAAACACTATCACAATACATATTTTACCAAAAAAACGTTATACCTCTCTGGCACATCTATCTAAGGCTAAGCAACACGGTACGGAATAGTCATTCCTCTTTGTCAAAGTATAAGCCCAAATGGACCTATGCATTATACTGTTACGAGAAGTTTTTAGAAGGCCATACATCCCCTCGCTGGCTGCGTGCGGGTTGGGGTCTGGTAAGAGAATGTTGTGGCTACGGTAACTCGCCGTTGGATGTTTTTAAGCCGTTGGAAGGCCTCCAACTAAGTTTCACGACTGTTATCTTAATGATACTGCCGGAACCTATTGCTTAACGTGTCCTCCGAATCACGGTAATGCTCATAGCATATCATGCTACAAACGGTCATCCATCTAGGTACTGACCGCGTCGTCAATGCTTATCCTCGGTGATTGTTTCCAACCACCTAAGGCCACCTGGCTATAAGCACTTCCCCCTTGAAATGAATACTGCTTTATCCTATTTACTCTCTAGTATTACAATTCTTCAGCACCGTAGTTTGATGGGAATAATGTCATAAAATTAAAGTATATACGATACTAACATCAAAAATACTATGTAGGTATTTTATTTTATTTTCTGTTTGTTTCCGCTGAACTCTGGAACGGCTAGCACAATTTCGACAGGATAGATATTTTACTGGCAGAAAGCTCATGACATAAGTGGTAACTTTGGCAATTTTTTTTAGATTAGCATCGCTTAGCGGCGTTACTCGCTATTTACAATATTAACCACTTGTAACACGGTTACTCATTGTACTCAGTTAGTCTCATATACAAGTAAAGGTTATGAGCCTTACATAACCTGCTCCCAAAGTTATTTGGCTATCCTAATGGTCACATCACAAAAAAAAACCTAGCCCAACTGTGTATAGGCACCTGCATTAGTCCAGCTCATATGAAATTATCCACACATTCATGCCATTTATAGGTTTAAAAATCTCTAGGGAAGATATTCCTGGTTAGAATCTTTAATAAATCTCACACTTGTTTCAAATTTAATTACACCTTATTTTTTTCCTGCACCCAATACCGCACATCCCACATAAGGGAAATTATTGAAAATACAAAGCAACCGCAATAATAATACTAATTTAGTGTAACATACAATAATTCGAACAACAAAATTACACCGAAAACTTGTAATAGTCTCATTTATTGAACGCAATCCACCAATCGGTACTAAGTGTGTGCTTTTAAAAATATTTTTTTGAATTAAAAATAAGTAATGGTCTCAAAACACTGGCTGTTACGTCTCTCGGATGGCTTGTAATTATTTTAAATGTCCCGCGTGCGCCCGCGTCTTCGATGCCGTGGTCCAAACGCGAACTGCTCGAGGCAATCCGCGCGTGATTGAGAATCCATATTGAACCTACACTATATTCCACATTGTTTCTTTTTTAATTTACTCCAGTCTGGTAACACCTGGACTTATGTTTAAATTGTTTTTTTTACATATTATTCAGCAAGAAATAAAAAATAGTAGGATTAGCAGCCTTTTTCTAAGGTGTATGAACAGGTCATTACTTTTTTTTTTATCGATACCTTTAAGAGTTAATACATATTTGAAGGAGCCTTTTCAGCCTTCATATCTAGAATCATAGACTTCGATTAAAGCAGTTAGATAGGAAATGAAGTTCCAGAGTATAGTCACAAATAAAATACAAGAACAATACAGCAAAAGTAACATTGGTAGATCTTTCAATAGGATCAATGTTTTCGTCAAAAAGGCTTAGATATCTTACACCATTACTTTACATGCTAGGCTAACAGATTGCCACTAGACTTAATGCGTTAATAACAAAACCTAAAACTCGATTCTTGTAATCTCTATCCTCAGATGTCAGTCCCTATCCTGAAAAGTGGTGCCTCTTCATAAAAGTCATACGCGGCAGTCTTGTCACAATCTAATATACACTCGGTTCCAAAAATAACGGGTCAGTCACAAAAATTGAAATACCTCCAGAACTGTAAAAGCTAGATCAATGAAATAAAAAACAGAATAAAGACTTTTTAGTTGCGCTTCTAATAGCATATTATTTAAACTGGTTGATGAAAAAAACTTCATTAGAAAAACAAAATTTAAAAAAATGACTATTTTTAAAAACAAAATTTTTGTTTCATGTCATTATGGATGCTTTCCATTTCTATTCTGTCACAAAAAAAATTATCGTGAACGTCTTCCACGTGCATAATTATTATTCTGTGAGGTGAAGCATGGCAGTCACGCTAGAGGAATGTACCAGAATCCTAACTTTTTTGGAACTTGGGCGGAGCCAGCGTGAAACAGCCAGAAACATAGGTGTATCTTTGTCGACTGTTCAGCGGGTAGTCCAGCGGTACCAAGAGACCGGATCACACCTTAGAAGACCAGGAAATGGCAGACCAAGATGCACAACGGCCAGGGAAGACAGACAACTGGTGGCTACAATGCTCCGAAATCGTTTTCAAACTGCTGTTGGTCTAAAAACTCACTTTATTCGCTTTGGAGGTGGCAATTTAAGCGCTCAAACAGTAAGAAGACGTCTTGCTGAAGCAAATTTGAAACCATTGAGGCCCGCAAATGGCCCCAAACTGGAACGGGGACATCGAATTGCAAGACAGAGATACGTGCGCGAACACCTAAACTGGACACTAGACGATTGGTCTAGGGTAATGTTCACGGACGAGTCTAAATTCATGCTTTATAAGCATGATGGTAGGCAGTTGGTGTACAGAAGACCAGGGGAGCGCTTCCATCAAGCGTGTGTGGAGGAAAAAGTGGCGTACGGTGGAGGCTCCGTACAAGTTTGGGCTGGGATTTCTGCTGAGGCCCGCACCGAGCTGGTGCTCATTCAAAATGGAACTCTAAATGCAGAGAGGTACGTGGAAGAGATCCTCAATGAACATGTAGGTCCTTTCATGGCCAGGATGGACCGGCATGGCATATTAATGCATGATAATTCGCGTCCCCATACCGCCAGAATTGTACATGACTACCTTGAAGAGGTCGGTATCGAACTCATGCAGTGGCCAGCGCGAAGCCCGGACTTAAACCCCATCGAGCACGCCTGGGACGAGCTTCAGAGATGCGTGAAAGGTCGAAACCCCCCACCAATCACGCTTCCCGAGCTCATACAAGCACTGGTGGAGGAATGGGAAGGTATTCCTCAGCACCGGCTCCGAAATTTGGTGTACAGCATGCCTAATCGCCTGGAAGCTGTCAGAAGAGCTCGTGGAGGCAATACAAAGTATTAAATGAAGAAAGTGATGAAAAACAGCAAAAAAACAATCATAAAAAAATGTAATCTTAAGAAAAATATGACTACTTTAGTTTTTTTTTAATTTAAGATTAATATTGTGGGTGTAACTAAGTTTTATTTTATTTTTTATCTGTATAATTAAATTCTCAATTGAACAGTCTTCGTTTCATTAGGATGGCATACGTAGTTCGGGAGATATTCGGGTTTATGTGACTGACCCGTTATTTTTGGAACCGGCTTTATTTATAATTCTCGTCACGGTGTTTGTAATTGAACTCCTTCGAAATGGCTCGACCGATTCTAATGAAATTTTGTGTGCATATCGGTTAGGTCTACGAATCGGTCAACATCTATTTTTCATACCCCTAGGATATCCGCGCCGCGGATAGGAGCCGCGGGCATCAGCGATAATGATTTCACTATCCTTCCCGTTACAACATTTCGAAAGCACGTATTTTTAATAGTGCATTGAAAGTACTACAACGAATCACTCAAATAGAGATTGTTACGATCATCTGGTGGAGGCAGCAACCCATATGGAGAGCTCCCTAAATACGGGTTGCTATCTATTCTTATTGTTGTATCTTGATGATTGTTTTCATGCATCATCAAAACGACAACTCCTTAACTACCTACCTACCGAGTATGATAAAAATAAAACATATTTATACAACTACATGAATTTAATTACTTTGTCTAATAACGAAAATTATACTTATCAGCACTCAACTTATCGTTGACAGTTGCTATTGTTATCTCAATCTATAACGGCGTAAAGATAAAGAAAGAAGGTTTGCATCCAGCCGTAACTATCTACTGCCTATATCCGACATTATCGCTCACTTCAAGGCGATCTACATACTTGAGTCTACGTTACATATCACTTTAATAGAGAGTGATCTGTGATTTGTGTTTATTAATTAAAAACAGCATAATTTTATAATGTCCCGATATTATAATCAACCAAAGGTTCCTCAAATGCAGATGAAGGTAAGCTAGCATATTGCTATTGTATTTATTTTGTAATACATTATTTTGTGTATAGGTTGGCATCAAAATAATAGTGAAGTTAGTGAGGTATATTGTTATCAGTGAAATACTTACATAGATTTATTTCAAAATGACTGCATATTAACTCGGCAACAGATAATTAACCACCATTGTATTTGCTCCGTGTAATCAACACTTTATCTATAGACCAGTGCTTTTAGTGTTTGAAAACAAAATAAGTTATAGTAGGATGAAACCCATTGCAAAAGGAGGAGAATATTGCAAAAATTAAAGGAAAAATAAATTACGGGCGATCTGAGGTCGGGAAGGGGGAGAGGGGGGGTTTTAAGGGAAAAAAATGGCTTATCTCGATTTCCGGCAAAACTACAAGTCCTATGGAAAAAAGTTAAATGGCAAAGTTGTAGGTAATAAAAAGATCTATATCTTTTGCATTTACACTTTTTTCACATAACCTCAAATTTTATGTGAAAAATTCAAAAAACCAAGTTTTTGGTTTTTTATTTTTATCTTTTACAAATAAAATTATTTTTTAACGAAATTTTGTGGAAACTTAGCTTTTCATGTCCTGAATACACCGTAATTTATTTGATTTGAAATATCTATTTTTTCACCTCATTTTGACTGAATACCGAAAAAAAACCCTAATTTTCAATCGAAAATTCGTCCATCAAAATATCAACGTTTTTGACAAAAATTGGGTGTTTTCTATTCGATGAAATGTCTACTTTCCGATGGTGTAAAAATATATATACATTACCATAGTAAATCTTCTCAGAAAATGCAAAACATGAAAGAACTCAAATTCAATATTTTTTAATCGTTATTGAGATATTTATTAAAATTTACACTTTAATCACTCGAAAAACGTAAGATTGCATGTTACAATGATAAACAAAAATATTACAAATCGAAATATACTACTATAATTAACAAAATAATAAATAATAAAGTTAATATTTAATAAAACATCTACAATATTTTGAGAAAGTTGCAGAATCTTCTTTATATTATATGCACATGTGCCTGTTTATTATTATTTTAAGATGATTTAATACCTGAGTGACCTACGAAAACTTTTAGGCCATCAAAAGGTATTTCATAGAAAATAACTCAGCCTGCACGTGTAGTTTTATAAAAGATGTCGTACACTGCTCTGTTTTACAGCTGCTACGAAATAGCAAGTATGTAGTAAGGCCCAGACCTGCCTTGCCCACTTCTCTAAGAAAAACCTTTTAATAGCCAAAAAATTTTCATAGGTCACTCAGGTATTAAATTATCTTAAAATAGTAATAAATAGGCATATAAGCATATACTAAGGTTCTGCAACTTTCTCAAAGTATTGTAGATGTTTTATTAAATATTAACTTTATTATTTATTATTTTGTTAATTAAAGTAGTATATTTCGATTTGTAATATTTTTGTTTATCATTGTAACATGCAATCTTACGTTTTTCGAGTGATTAAAGTGTAAATTTTAATAAATATCTCAATAACGATTAAAAAATATCGAATGTGAGTTTTTTCATTTTTTGCATTTTCTGAGAAGATTTACTATGGTAATGTATATATATTTTTACACCATCGGAAAGTAGACATTTCATCGAATAGAAAACACCCAATTTTTGTCAAAAACGTTGATATTTTGACGGACGAATTTTCGATTGAAAATTAGGGTTTTTTTCGGTATTCAGTCAAAATGAGGTGAAAAAATAGATATTTCAAATCAAATAAATTACCGTGTATTCAGGACATGAAAAGCTAAGTTTCCACAAAATTTCGTTAAAAAATAATTTTATTTGTAAAAGATAAAAATAAAAAACCAAAAACTTGTTTTTTTGAATTTTTCACATAAATTTGAGGTTATGTGAAAAAAGTGTAAATGTAAAAGATATAGATCTTTTTATTATCTACAACTTTGCTATTTAACTTTTTTCCATAGGACTTGTAGTTTTGCCGGAAATCGAGATAAGCCATTTTTTTCCCTTTAAAACCCCCCCTCTCCCCCTTCCCGACCTCAGATCGCCCGTAATTTATTTTTCCTTTAATTTTTGCAATATTCTCCTCCTTTTACAATGGGTTTCATCCTACTATAATTTATGTTCACTTTTTGTTATTTTAACAGCTAAAAGCACTGGTCTGCTAGTCGTCTAAATTATTTGATATTGTATAGGTACTTACACAGAGTACTTATATTTAATCAATTTGAAATACATATTGCGAACAATTAGATACTCACGTGGTTTTAGTTGATAATACTCATGGTTGGTACAATGTTTTAACCATTTCACTTAATCACTTTTTTTACACTTTTTTGACAACACCTGACTAGGAAAATATTTGGGGACTTTTTGAAAATTAGACAAAAAACGCGCATATTCATAACAATGATAGCTAATCTCACAAAGCGTTGTCCCATGTGTGAATCGAACACTAGGCAAAAAACCCCATGGGCCGTTATCACCGATGAGATGCTAGGTAGTAATCGAACCAATGTGCACCAGTATGCAATGGTAGTAGAGCCACGCTGATTTCAGCAGGAATTTGCCCTCGCAACAGGGGTAAAAGTACCCTCACACAGAAGACCAACTGTCGTATTTTGTTGGTAGGAGTGTGACTCGAGGCCTAATGATTCAGAAGCATCTCAATAGGCCGCCATACTACTGGTCACCATGCTGCATTGTTTGCATTCATAACGCGTATGGTGACGACTCTTGGATCCTACTCATACTTTCCATCAAGCAGAGTGATGAATATGAAATGGAAGTAAACAGCTTAAATTGACTGTGGGGTACCACACTTCGTTTCAAGTGGATTGATCGACAGGATTGATTTAATGATCTCACAGAAAACCAGTGTTCACCAATATTTTTTTTTTGCCGATGATTTTAGGAAACCGACTCGAGTTGTCGGTCTCCCCAGGGTCGATTAAACTACTATAAAATAAGACCCGTAAAATACAAGATATTTAAATTTAGATTCACATTGGAAGCTCCATCTAATTGAAAGACAAAGAAAATAAATAAATATTTCGGACGAATTACACACAACATCATCTAGTCCCAAATTAAGTAGAGCTTGTGCTATAGGTACTAGACAACTGATATAAATACACATAGTTTTTTTTGTTAATACATACATAATATACATAAAAAACACCCAAACTCCGAAACAAATATTTGCAGGTTGTACAAACATTTAGTCCGATCCGGGTATCGAACCAGAGACCTCTTGATCAGCAGCTGCATACTAACTACTCGACCAACAAGGCAGTCAAATGACAGAAAAAAAAACATATTTTTGTTTTGAATTTTTAATTGGATGTACCTAATGTTCAATACGCATATGATTTCAATTTGTTAATTGTAAAAACTCATCATTATGATAGTCAGCATCCTACTTAGGTACATGGCCATTCTTTTGTTCAAATATACCTGCTAAACTATTGTTATCTAAGAAATCTAAACCTTCCATCGACAAAAAGTAGTTAAACTTAGTAAAAGTAACGGATTGTACAAACTCTATCGGACGTGGTCAAGCGCGGCAGTGAACGGTCAGTGACGGCCAAGGCCGAACTAAGATTGTGATTGTTATATTTAAAGTTCTTGTGATTAATTACAAATATATTTCACCACATTATAGCTACAACAAGTCGTGTAACAAGAATACTTGACTGTCACATTAAGAAAAATAAAATCGAGTGCCCTATTAGTGTTACAGTTTAGGTGATACCTACCTACACAAGTTCTTATTGAACGGAAATTAACAAGCATTATTTAGCGAAAGTAAAATGATGCATTTAGTGCTTCGAGAAATTGTCACCAAAGCTTCGGTTGAAGCTAGACAAGAAACGGTTAGTATTTACATAATATTAACTTCTATAGTAATTATCCGTACCCGTAATTATCACTAAACTAATGAGATAGTAAAATTTTGGACAGATTGTTAGGTATATCATTAACATTGCAATGAGTCTCATAGCGATTTTATGAAATCGATGAAGTTCCTAATCTTTGTCAGAATGTTATTTTTTTGTGTTTACCAATACAATTTTATCAAAATCTTTTATAATTTTTTTTTATGTATTGTCATTATCCAAACAATTTAATTTAAGTAACACCATAATGGTATGGTGTCACTTTTGTTTTATACGTTTATAGTGAATCGCAAATCAAATTTAATATTTCAAATCTACTATTAATTTCATAAAAGTAGCAAGCTTCGTAAACACTTTCTGCTAATCATTCGGCCCTCTGACGGAAGTTGACAGTAACAATCAGACAATCAGACATGACATTTGGGACTAAGAGAAAAAAAATATGATTTGGTTGTATATATAAATTTCTCAACTAATATACAAAAAGTGTTAATATTACGATCAATTAAATTAATTCCATGAATAAGAACTCGCAAAACATGATGTATATTATCATTGAAATTGTTCAAAAGTGAGGCTATACGTTAATAAACAGTGATATGTACAGATTTTCATTAAGTATTTTTTTAAATATTGTTCTACTACTTAGATGCAACTTATTTTTTGTATTATATCATATTCGTTCCTCGTCTGTCAGGTGGCACCTCAACATATGCCGCATAACTTATTAAGCTCCCAGTTGGTGTGTCCTAAGAATGCTATATCAAAATTAAGTAAGGTGTCTAAACCTGCACATAGTAGGTATAATAAAATTGATGAGATGGCAAGTAGTTCTGGAGTCAATGCTTTTTATCGACCCAGGAGTGCATTAGCGAGAGCTTTGTATGAGAAACAAAACAATGATAGATACCTCCAAGAACTGGATCAGACTGAGGTGAGTTATTTGTCAGCTGTTTACATATTTGGTACTACTGTAGAATAATGTATGTTCATCGACGGTATTATACACAGTACTTCTTGTTTAAGACAAATGATCATCATAACATATTAGTATAGCCTGTGAGGCATAGTAGGCCTAACCTCCTTTCTAAAGAGAAGCTAATGTCCAGCAGTCGACTGTGAAAAGATGATAATGATGATGAAGACACTGGGTGTTAGATTACTGTGTGACAATGTGTCCATTTGTTTATTGGTGCTTGAAGCCAGATGCTTCATCACTAATTTTGATTTATCTATACTATTTGTATATGGTTTTTTTAAACTTTGCCCAATTTCTGAATCTGTTACTGGTATGATGTAAGATATTTATTTTATCTGTATATTGTTTATCTATTCTTAGATACTTTATTTATGTATAATGATATCAATATAAATTACATTTAACAACTTTTTTTGGGCCAGATTACTACTGGGCCTCACTTTATGTTATGTAGAGCAACATCGGAAGCATGTTATGTACCATTTATACTCACAAATGCATTAATGCTAGTTGAGTTAGTTGCCGTTCTGAGTGAATGTTGCACTGAAATTTTTATTGTCGCTTTAGAAAGAAACAACAGTTCATTTTTTCAATCACTTTCTGTAACACTGCAATATCAGACTCTCTACAATTTTGTCCTAGCATACAAACCCAACTCCTGAAGTATACCACTGCGTCAAGAACAATTACTTTCCTAAGTATCAGTCTCCCAGAGTCAGAATAAGGAAGATGTGTAAGAGAGACAGGTTACTGTTCCAGGTTTGTCAATCTTTCTGGTTATGTCTAGGTACAGTCAGTACAGTAGGTACAGTACAGTCTAGGTATTATTATCTTGTAGTAATAATTTTGAATATTTAGTACTATTTTGTAGATTATTTAGAAGAAAATGGCTAGTGGCAGATGGATGCAGACTGCCATAGACAATGATGGTAAGCACTCCTGAGGGGAGACCTATGTTCTGCAGTGAATGACAACAGGTTGATTGATTGATTTGAATAGTCATCGAATTTAATAAGATCCAATGTTCATCATTGTTAAAAATTACATATCAAGTAATTTAAAGTGCTGTATTATAAATGTAAACTATAGTATGTGACTTCTAAAATAGGTTTTAATAAGAAAATAATTTGAAAGGTTTCTGTTATATTATGTAACTGAGAAATTAGTAATGAAATGTTTGATTTCCAAGATTTCTATTGTGATGAGTAGTTTAATATTTTCAAGTTTATGCGTCGGAGTTGAGAATGTGTTTGGTGAAGTGGTTGTAATGGTCATTGTGCATGGGATATCCTCAATAGGACGAGACTTTCTGAGTCACATTTGATTGAGTATGAGCCTTTTATGCTAGTTGCTTCTATTTTAGGACTTAGAGAACTTGAAACAAACTATATACTAAACCTATCTGACCAGTGCAGTTGGTCAACTCCTTTCTATGGAGAGCCCTATATCCAACAGTAGACTGTTAAAGGCTGTTGACGACGACTTTTATTTCAAATCGGAGTTAATGCAGTTATTGCAATACTTATACTAATTATTAGGAAATCCATTTCATTCCGAGTCTTCACTTTGGCAATACCTTCCACTAGCGTCTTCTAGCTAGCGTTCATAGAAGCCTTCTCGAGTGCCACAATTGTCTATTTGTAGACCTATCTAAAACCAATATCAGGCAGTACGCTGTGATAGACTTATGATGATGTGATTGAATAAAGGTATTCGCACATTACACCGACTCAACTCCAACTCAACTCACAGTATGGCATTGAAATGTAAGCGCTATGTTATGTTAATTAAGAGTGAATTTGTCAACTTGTAAGTTAAATGTATACGACGCGTGTACGACTCGTGGTCAATACGTTGTTCACGTATTGACTGTAACCGACTCGTTTCCCCTCGTTGTCGAAGAATTCTTCGACAGGTCAGGAGTCGACAATGTGCTTACGAGCGGGCGACGCGTTGCCAACTCGTCTTGGCCGGTCAATATTCCCCTTCCGTTTTTATTTTTCTCAACATATCATGATATGTTACCAATATCTTCTGTTCCTTCGGTTTATTTTATTTTCGTCATCGTCATCGAGTATCCAGTATCCTTATTCAATCATTACTAATAATTTTTCTTTTCCTTGTTATTGATTTCATTTGCCCATTGTCAAGTAGTAGTGTAAGCGAGTATCAGATATTAAGATCTCTGAAATTACTTAATATTACTACCATTCCATTACTGTGGGAGACCCATGTTACAGAAAGTAACTGATGATATAAAGGTTCTATACCAATCGAACACAAGGGCTCTATTACAGTCAGACACGAGTCCGTGTTTCCGTCGTCAGTATCAAAATTTTTACCGCGAAAGTGATAGAACTACAGGGTTCGAATTTTCACAGTAGCTAACAAATGTTGACCCTAATAACTTCTGATTCCACAATATTTCGATTGGATGATAGTGAATAGTAATAATCCTCATACGGTCGTGTAGTCCCACATGCACTATGGTAAACATACAATAAGATAACAGCATTCGTGCTGTCATATTTCGTTGGTAAGGGTGATACCGGAAGCCCAATGCTGCAGAAGCATCTGTGTTGTCTATACTCACAATGACAATGGTGACCTCTGCTCTTGGATGCTACTCACAATTTCCATCGGGCAGAGTCCTTAAATATATAAAAAAAATATCCAGACAGATAATCGTGTTCATTGAACAATATTTGTCCTATGTAGGTGGGTATCGAACCCAAAGCTTAGCAGTCTAGATCACTAACCACTAAACCAAGAGATTCTCCAATAACGAAAGAACATTTATTTTCTATTACCTTTTAACTGCAACCTTCTAAAGTTATTAATGCCCGACAAGTGTTAGATGCACTTTCTACTGCTATATTCATCAAGAAGCAAGTGATTTAAAGAATACTCCAATGGAAAACTAATGGCTGGGGGAATAGGTACCCCAAAAATAAGTAAAAAAGTAATGGTTTTTTCGCAATTAACGTCAACGTTTAGCGATAATTAATTATTGTTTCCCCTTAAACAATATTCTCTGCCATGAATACATTAACATATCGATCCTTTATGAATTCACTAAGTTACTTTATATATAACATATATTTTTAAGAACTGAATATACAGTACTACAAGTAACTATTTTAAACGTTTTCGATCCTTTGCGAGGTTTCCATCAATGAGCCCATTTAAGGAAGCTACAGTTTCGTCTTTGATAAACTCATTAGTTAGTAATTTGATTTTGGGTGATTATAGTAGGGTTATTACAGATTGAAGTTATTTTTACTGAATCTGTCTATTGATTATCTGTACTAACTACTAAATAAACTACTACTAATAGCTTAAGAGTTTCATAATCTAACTGAATGCCAATTTTGGTGGCTACAGGTTATAATTTTTCGTTATGAGCCTCTGTCTTTAGTTAATCCGTTCTAAAATCTTTGACATTTGAGTGTCACCGTGATAAGTGTCAGCACTATGATCGTATTGAGACGGTATGGTAATACTCCTGTGGCTAGTCGACCGCTCATATCCTAAACGTTTCCAGAGTTATTCATGTTAAGGAAAAAAAGGGTAGCAAAGCTTCGCTGATTTTGGCACGAATGGGCGGGGTTGACTGTGGCAGTCAGAGGGAAGTCCCTCTCAAAGAATACTAACCTAAAAATGACAGCATTCGTGCTGTAGTATTTCGTCCGTGAGTGTGAGACCGTAGGCCCATGGTATTGGTCGTGGTGCTGCATTGTCTAGACTCACAATTAGGATGATGACCCTTCTTCTGAATTTTACACATGCTTTTCATCAGGCAGAGTAGAGTCACTTAGGTAAGGTTATAAAAAGAAAGCCTGTAGTCGGATTTGATTCTGACGCACCACCGGTTAAAACCGTAAAGGTTTTCATTTTGTAAAAATTCTTTCTTTTTAAAAAGACAACTCCCGCATTAGGAATATAAATTCCTGTGTCACGGGGGACTTTACAAACATACATGAAACGGACACAAAGAACACCCAGACTCAGAACAACAAATTGTGAATCACACAAAGTGTTATCCTACGTGGGATTTGAACCTACGACACTTGGCGCAGTAGGAAGCGGTGTGGCGACCGCTTAAGCCACTAGGCCAACCGTGCAGTCAAAAAATTATAAAATATTTCAAAATATTTCCAATACTTTACCAATTTTAAAATATTTCCGATACTTCTATTTAAATATTTATTTATTTAAATTTACTGCACATTTTGTACAAGGGTGGACTTAATGCCATAAGGCATTCTCTACCAGTCAACCTTCAGGCGATGTAGAAATATGATGCGGTAGGTGCAAGGACTAGATCTTGAGTGCAACTAAGTTCACAATAGTAATATTCTTAGGAGAACTCTGGCCAATTCAAGTTCACCTGTAATATGAATCTCGGAATATCCAAAGTTTCATATTCGGATTACTAAAACTTTCAAATACAAATAAAATAACAATAAAAGTCAGCATAGAGAAGCTACATAATGTGATGAATAGAAAACATAGAACACAATAAATTATGTCGCAATATAGCTAAATTAAATCTAGTCACAACCTCGTTTCTAAGGAGACCGCTATGTCCAGCAATTTAAACACTGACTATACTAATGAGTTTCTAAAAACTATATACCGTAAAAATGGAGTACATGTAAAATGTAGTTCAAACCTATTATAATTATATAGATTTCCATTTGAACTTAATTAAAATACTAGGGCACATGTAATTTATAGGTTGATAGCATATCGCTGCTATTACAATATTGTAATATTATTAATACAGGTAGGTATGCATGTAGGCATTGTAGGCTCTACGGACGTTGACGTTGTTTGGTAAAGTAATGATATTTCAAGTCCTAGCAGGATAATGGGCCACGCCAAAACAAGAATAATCAAGAATTTAAAAATAAACTCTTTTGTTGTAATCGAGCCCTGATTTCGGACCAATTTATGTGGGTGAAAATCATAAAGATTAATTTACGTACCTACACATGTGAAGCTAATAAAAGAGTTTATAAATAAGTTCTACGAAAATATTTAACTTGCAATTTTCTCTGGATCCATTGATTACCTAGGTGGAAACATTACCCTCCTTTTGACGCAGTCGGATAAAAACACCTCAATAAATTTCATTAATTATTATTTGTGGTATACAAACGCTAAACCATACTAAAGTAACCTCTGGCTGAATTGTTTGATTACGGAATCCAATTTCGGTAGAGACAATTTCAACAGTTCGCAGCTCAGGCTCGCCAGGGCTTTTCATACTAGACGCACGCAATCGTAGGCTCGTGTGTACCTCCGTAACGAGGATATATTTGCGTATGAAGAACACGAAATACCTCTGAATTGTGGAGGGAATAAGACATTCACCCGCTCCTCCCCCTACACCACACCCCCCACATTCCCCCTCGCGACCCTTTTAACTTTCATCTCTGTCGAGTGCTCGGTCCACATACTTTTGTTCTATTTGATCAATGTTATTAAAATGTGCGGGCTTGCTGGATTACAAACATTTGACTATAAAAAAATTGCGTTAGAATAATAATTTTATCATTTTTAATTTTTCTATGAAAACTTTTCAAAGCATAGCAGCAGAGCCAAAAGCTACTCTAAGTTTTTAATTAATTGTATGTAGGTAGCAATAGTATTAATTAGTAGCAATTTAATATAATACATACATACGAATACAACTTTAAAACACCTTCAATTGTACAAGTATTTGTATTCCAATCAAGCAAGATGGAGTACAAAAGTCCATGTCATGTGATTGATCCTAATCATCGTTAAATCACGTTATGCTCCCAACAATTGTAACGAATAACATTTGAATGCGAGTACACATGTGTGCGAGCTGCGTACGCGCATCTCCGGCTCGGTGCCGAGCATCGTCACACGAGATCGTCGCCATCGGCCGTAATCACTGCTATCCATTCTGTTAAAACCACCCGAGGATAAATTAGTTAAGTAGAAGCTTCCGTTAATCGTCGGTCGCCGTCGGTGCCGGTCGCCCGCTCTAAATGGATTAATTTATACTTATATAAACGAGGACGTTTTCGGTGTCACGCGAGGATGGGGTGATTGTGTTGTGATTGCTTGCGCTTCCTATGAACACGTCCCATATTACACGCTGGCCGCGCCTTACTCGCCGTACTGTTGCCATTAAAATGTCGCTTTACACGGACATTGTTATGTTGATGTTGTGTCTTATTATTTGCGTATTGACTAGTCACAACATTTTATTTAAACCTCCGTAAATACTCAAAAATCGCCGAATTCATCGCTGCTGGATATACCCATAAAGGAAAAAAAGGGAGAACTTCGTTCAGCAGTGGATAGGGATAGTTTAGGTTGATTTGACACAAAACAGACTCAAACGAAGTGATACGTTTCTTTCTCCGAGTGATTGATGTTATCTGAGTCCAAAGTATATGATTCTGGGTAGGGGTTGACTGGAAATCAAAGTACTTGTGACTCCTGAGTTGTAGGTTCATCCATGGTCGATGTTAGTCGCTTCCCATCAAGTGACCCGTCTGCTAGTTGAACCTCTATGTCATAAAATATTATTTTGTGGTGTTTTGGCAATTGCAATTATAAGGTCGCTCAGACGGGTCATATACCCTAAAATATTTACCGTATTCGCTGTATAAGAGACAATGTTTTTTTTTAATTCTCAATTTTATTAGTGATTAATATTTCAATAAGCAGAACTTTGTGTGTGCACCGTTATATCATAATTGAAAAGTTTATGTATGTCAATAAATATCCAGGCTGAGAACGAAGAAATTTAATGCTGTTTAACTACGCCTATAACCTTTAATATATAATAGGAATACGAGAATGTAATTTCAATATAAATTCGTTCACATTCATATACATGTACTCCCACGCAAATTGTTGATAAAGTATTACGTTGTAGATAAAGCTAGCATTGCACAGTACACCAACGCGCGATGTCCACACAGAGCTAAGACACCTGAGTCGCGCTGGGCGCATCGCTCACTGCAATCTGTACATTATTTCTCCATTGTTCGCGTAACGAGCCCCCACCCCCTTTAAGACGCCTCCTCACACCCACCCCCTGTCTCCTATTTCCCACACCCCACCCTGAGGCGGTGGGACCTCGCTCGCGCCTTTCTTTTATCATTCCTCTCTTTATTTCCGAATGCAAATAATCCTCCACACGTGTGAGAACCGAAACCATTGTTCTCGCCTCCCCCCTCCACCCTCCACCGGGGACCTTGGTGACGAAATCTTTTTCTACAGCATTTAGGCAAATGTACCTACACAAATATTTCACTTGCTTACATCATACCTCATACGAGCTTCCTCGTTACTGACATAGTATCACAAAAGAACATTATTTTCGTGCATTACTGTATTTGTAAGTTTCTTTTTTTTTTCAAACATAGGCTCAAAATGTTTTCGATAATAGCACTTTAGTGTTATTTCCTTTACATTTTTATTAGTCAGGTCAGGTACATCTAACCTTATATTTACAGTGAAATAAATAAATTATATTATCTTTTAAGTTTACGTACATTCTATTTTCTTGTTAGAATAGATATAGTCATGTTTATCTTATTGCAAAATATAATATTTATTTATTTTAGCTAAATGCATACCAATCCCTCAATCGAACTATTAGGCAGTCATGACCACAAACTATCGAAAATGATCTTATTTTTGTTTATAGTTTAGAATGCATCAACGTTTGTCTTGTATGAATAATGCTATTGGATTCAATCATTTTCGCCCAACACTGTTAAAATACGCATTTGCTGTTCTTGTATTAAACGAGTCCTACCTACAATAGCATAATGCAGATGACGTCGGAGAGTAGAGTGACAACTGCCCCAGTTGACACAAGTAGAGGACAAACAGCTCGTTAGGCCTCCGAATGGCGGAAGGGTGGAGCGCCGCGATTCCCAAGAAAAACGCTAAGTGGGAAATCAATACGTATTAGGCGCGATATCAGACCGGTCGCCCGTCACACCATGATGGATGAATGCGCCTAAACTTTCCGCACCAACTCTAATAATGACAATATACAAATTGACGTCCGCGAACACTTCCGAAACGCGATAGCGCTGTTGACGCCACCACTCACGTTATGTAAACAAACATGAAAAACTGATCGCTTTCAATTTCTGTAATAGAAATCTCAATTACGGATATGTTTTTTGGGTCTCATCTATCATGCGGCGTCCCGAGGAGGCGGTGCTCCCGTGTGAGTCAATCGTCGCGTCGAATAATGGCGTCGCCTCCGTGACGTCTCACAAGGAGTGCGATATTGGAGTGGATCGACAGGCGGTAGTCACCGCGTTTCTACATATTGAAAGCTGTTCGGAATTTGCAAATAAATATACACATGCACGGCTGTAGAGACCGCGCCGAACCGCGTCCCGCCACCTCTCGTACTACTTTGATGCCACCCTAAAATTGAAATCCATTTTACTGTCTTGCAGACACTATCATTTTGTTTGATATACCAAAAGTCTTCAAATTAAATTGTAGGAGTTAAATCTGACTTGCATTTATCCAATTTGTATATTTTAGGCATCGTACCTACTTCAAGTATGATGGACATATTATGCATTTTAGGTGTCCGTATGTAACATCAAACTGTATAAGCTCTCGAATATCAAATAAAGATTTTAAGTAATGAAACCTGTCTAGAAAGCTCTCTTACAATAGTTTTAAAATTTGTTTCATCGTGAAGATAAAGCATAACTTCAAATATCAAAACATACATAATTGGTAATGAAATGATATCCAAAATTGCCACCGCGGGAAATTTTTGCAACGTAATATCGGTTTTAGTTTGAAGTAATTTAACCTGTAGTTGGCAAGACATTTTAATGCGATCCGCTTCCGCGGCGTATAGCCTTACATGAGATTAAGTCGGGGTAGTTGGTTGCGAGGAGTTAGGGGGTAGTATTTATGTCACCTCGGGGACGCGAGCGCTCGCCCCACCCCAATTATACCGCAGTAAAAGTCATAAAAAGACACCCGAAGTTTTTACACGAACCAAGAAGAAGCTCACGCGAAATTAAGAGGGGCGCCGAAATGTGAGATGAGCATGAATTTTTTATAAGTCCAGATGATGGTGCTCCGTTTATGACGTCTTATGGAGGATAATGCCCGCGGTGCACGCTCACTTTGTTCGCTTGCTTGAATCATTGATGAGCTCGCCTTTATAGCGGCCACAAGCCATAACTAATAATTAATTACCAATCCGACACTCGTCTCCTTAACTAAAACAAGGCCAAACATGAAACAATAGCCGAAAAATCAACATTGTAAGCGATTCTTTATGACATTCTAAATCAATAAATGAACAAACTCAACATATTAGGTGCAACATAAAATATATAAAGTTTTCATAACATATACGTGTTTATTTAACTAGCAACACACACACAAAACGATCTTTCTAATGAAACAATTTACAATGGTCACTCGAAAAATAAAGAAATAGCTTATTAAAGCTTTTATTTTGCTATTGCAACACTATAAAAAGCAAAGAGAGCCTGTTTAGGACCAATAATCGCGAATATTTTTATTTGAAACTAAAGTAATACACAGTTTATAGTCTAGAAGGCCAATGTGAATATACAAACTCAAATTTACTTTTTCAATTCGAAGTATGGACGTCATAAATAATGCTTTTATTTAATGCGATTTATGTTCACGAAAGCAGGTCGAAAACGACCTGAGAGCTGGTTAACGCAAACAACAATTTTCGTTTTGTTCACGCTTGTATGAAACAATACATTCTCACGTTTAATTTCTTTCGGGTCTTAACAATTGATTCTTTTACGAGTGTGTTTATGGAGCTCACTCGAAATGCGTTAATTTCAATTGTGATTTTCGATATGCTAGTTGTACGACGGTACTAGACAAGTGACATAAACTGCACCAGAATATGATTCAATGTATAATTGAAATTGTGGAAACAGTTACATTAACGCCAGCAGCTTATGGCTCGCTACGCCATGTTTGTAATCGTTACTTTGTGTGTGGAGAAAAATGTATTAAAAATTATGATCGAGTTTTACTCCTATATCAGCGCTTTTATTAACATCCTTGACAACTACCAACATGAATTATTCAATTAAAATATGATTTCTCGTCTAATATCTTGTTTGTTATTTAAATGTTTGTAAGTACCTTTAGGTAAACGGAAATGAAATTTTTATAAGACAATAAAAAGGTTTCTTATAAATTGAACATTAACAAAGAAATCTGTAATCTCTAAATTCTGGTAGAAGTCAGTAAATGTAGGTAAAGTAGCTCGAAATATACAAGTGCGCTGGACTTGTGCGTGCGTGCGTGCCTAGCGAAAGGCTCCGGTCGCAGCTAATATGATTATGACAGCGCTACGTGCCAACCCAGCCGGGAATCCTCGCACAAATATTCATTAATCTTGCACGGTCCGACGTCCGCCGCGATGGAGATTTAATCAGATTAAGGATCATCTTTTTTGCGGGAAAAGTCATGCCCTTTTGTTACTAGTCGACCGTCGCTCGCACTTTGTGCTAAATTTATGACGGCCGATGTTTGCTCTGAATGTAAATTTAGTTGTGATAGAAAATAACATTTTTTGATATTTTTCTTGGTACTTAATATTCCATTACCGACAGAATTTTGAAACAAAATTCCAATTACCCGCATGTAAGACGACGGGCACTGGAATAGGCAGTCGGCGCCACAACGACTGTAGAGTGCACATCGCGACCTCGCCACGCAGTCTGCCATAGTCGCACCTCGCTCGCCTGGTGCGTTTATGGCCGTTAGTAACGTCACTTTTTTAGTAATGGTATCCAATTTTCTACCTTTGCTTAGTCGTAAACAGATGGAGTTGAAATTTGTTTACTTGACTAACTCCCTATTTAATTATAAAATATAAACTTCTTTATGACGTTAAAATAATGATAGTCATATATGAGACTGTCCGTCACTAATATTTGTATTGTTCATAAAGATATTTTTGAGACTTCTCAAAAATGTTAGCACTTAAATGGGCGCGCGCGAGCAGGCTGTTTGATTCGTAGATAGGGCGCGGAAGGCCAAATAAAAAGTAGAATTAAACGCTTCGAAACTCGCGTAAAATTATTTTGCCATTGTATGCAAATCAACGCCGCCGTGATTATTTTATTTCCTAAGAGACTCCGAATATAAATCCCGATTAAAAAAAATGAACCGGACTGAAGAGCGATCCTGCTTATAGGTGTTTAATACACAGATATTAAAATTTAAAAGAAGTTTAAGTTTCTTTTCAAACTGTGTCAGAAATTCTTTATGTTTTCACAGTAAAACATAAGACCAGACAAGCTTAAATGTCGTAAACAAGACCGCCCTACAAGAAATGTAAGAATGAGATAATAAAAACCGTAAAATTTGACAACTTCGAGCTGTGCGCTGTTTGAGAGCATGTATACTACTACAAACACTAACAAAAAAGACAGACGTGGAATTTCCGATTTATTCAATTGAAACATAAGCCTCAAATCAAAAATGAAATCTGTTCATTACTTTTCCAAACTCGTATTGGTAACGATTGACGAGAGCTAGAATATAAAACAAAACGATAACAGTATCATTTAATTTATTTCATCATCATCATCATCATCAGCCTATATCAGTCCACTGCTGGACATAGGCCTCTCCCATTGCACACCACTTTGATCGATTTTGGGCTTCTCGCATAATTTATTTGAATTTAAATAATTAGCTAAATCCTATAACCTTGAGGATATTACTAACATTCTTAACAACCCAGAGGAATAAAACGTCAGCCATATTGGATATAAACGCATAACTCATTTATTAAAAGGAAACGCGTTGGTCCCCGCGGCGCGCGATGTCTAATGAAAGTTGGCGCTGCAAAAACGTTGCCTTGCCGGGAATGTGTCGCCCTCGCGCTCTGGGACGTGTACAGGCTATAAAAATACCGGTGGACCAGGCACCGGGCGGCCAAGCGACACCCTCTCCACGTTTCTTTTCAATCAATTCAATCAACAGCCTTTCGATTGGCTTCTCAAGGAATATTGTAACATCTCAAACAAATAGGTACCTCCTTGCTAAGATATGACAATGATGGCAAAATCTGGTTAATGGCAAAAATTCAAAATAATAAATTTCATAAAAATACAATAGGTAGGTATTCGAAATTATTTGACAAGAGAATGAAACACCTGCATTATAAACAGAAAAACAAACGAACGGTAATGAAAATTCTGAATACATAATGAAATGGTGAAATATAACTTTTTAATAAGTAACTTACAGACATTGTTTATACGTGAATTCAATAAATCAATGAATAAGAAATTACGTACGCGAGGCCCGAAGGTGCCGCCGGATCGCAGTTGCGCTCAAGGTCGATGCCACGTAAATTGTCCAGCTTAAAATGGGAACAAAGATTTGATGTTTCCTTTGAAATTGATTTACATGTTGTTTATTTTCTTAGCATAATAAAATGTAGGTGTTCACAATATACTTACGATTACTAATGATGATTACCAATCAGATTATATTTACTAAAACTGTCATCTTAATCGGTTAATAATACCTAATTGATACCTTAATCGTGTCTATATAATTAAATTACTCTTGAGGCTCTCTTTAATTGTTCTTTTCTAGAAACTTGTTTCGATGAAAATAAAAATAAAGTTACAGCAATGCTTACTGATTAAGTAGGTTTACAATTTGTCAACACACGGGCATGGTAGGATTCGGAAAATTGAATTTCAACGTATGCATGACCCATAGTTAACCCAGAGTCAGTTTAACAGTCGGTTGACTGCTTGGGTGGTGGAGTCGATATTGTCTCGAAACATAGAGTCCGATTTTACGATCAAATCAACCAACTTGGTACTTAATGTAAAACCAGTTTAAATACACTCGTAAATCTCTTGAACGCGTGCCCACGCTGCAGATGACGTTCTGTCTCATCCACACGACATTTTTTCAGTTCATTTAATGTTGTCATGTTCAGAAAAGAAAATATTAAAAGTACTTAGAAGCTTATTAAGCTAAGGAAAATGCGTTGTCAGTTCAATCTATATTCTTAAAATGCAATTAAACAAAAACGTACTTTAATAAATATTCAAATTACTGTTGATAAACAAAGTATAATACTATATTAAAAGTCTGGAAAATTGTAACAAAACAAAATAATAAGACATAGCAAAAAATATCTTACATTCTAATTTCACAGTCCAGAAAATTTTTACAATGAATTGATAGTTGATTAAATTTGCAGACGGTGCATTCCCATGGTCTGGCGACGCGGAAATAATAGAGCAAATGAATGTAAATAGCATTAAGGCCGGCGATCACGTCGGACCATAAATCGCGACCCCGGATAGAACAATTAAAAGACAAGTTAAAACAATTACGCAACGGTGGCCCCCGGGTATACTCACAATGGCAGTGAACAAAGAGTATCTAATACCAGGGATGTACTATATTTCCGATGTGAAAAATGAAAATAGATGGGATAGGTAGGCAGCAATAAGAAGGTCATGTTTCTAAAATCTGAATTGAGGAATATAAACAATACACTAGAAGTAGCTCAGGTTGCGTTTTGCGGTAGTTCGCGTGTCTACTGTTGTCTACTCCTGATGTAAAGGAGTTACACTGGTGGACCTTTGGGTGGCATTAGTCCCATTAAATAAAAAAAAGTTCAACTTGCGCACTAGTAATTCGAATTTGTTGTTGACAAAAAGTCAGTGAGTGTCTTCTAATGTTAACAAGAAAAATTTCGTTTACAGACAGTGAACAGAGGATTTGTTGTATTTTTTCTCTCAAACCTCCTAATAGCATTTCTAATAGAATGTCATTTAGTGTTTTTCAACTATTATAATGACTGAATATAGGTTGGTATATTAGTTTTGTAATACAATTTAAGTTATTTAAGTTTAATAATATTGGGAAAAAGGCTAGGAAGATTTTAGTTTTATAACTATCAAAGTAATTTCTTAATTGTTCTATTCGTTCAACACAAATGTTTTTATTGAATGTTGAGATTTACAATTATGTTTCTTGTACCTGTTTTTAGACTTTACTGCTGCTGCTACTTTTACACATACTCATGTTTTGTTGCTGTATAAGGGACTTATTCGCGATAAAATTAAAAGGTTACGATACTTTCTACTTTCCGACGGGTTATACCGCTTATCGACGTTTCGAACGGGTTATACCGCTCGTGGACACGGGTAGACGGGTAGACATGACCACAAGCGGTATAACCCGTTCAAAACGTCGGAAAGAAAAGGTATCAATACCCTCTTTAATTTTATCGCGAATAAATCCCGTATTCAGTAAAACACATAAGTGTTTCTTGTATTCTAGTAGCAAAAAAATAGACACCGAGAAATGGTTTTATTATAGACAAACTAGTTTTAGTAAGAAACACAAAAGTTTCTAAGAGACGCTTTACAAAATACGTCTCAAAGGCGTCGTCAAAGCGATGAACAGGTTTACAACAGTAGAACGTAATGTCATGTCCGATGTGTTTTGACATCATCCACGTGGTCACTGAGGCAAGCTGCCTTTAAGTTGCATTAGGTAACATCCTTGATGTCATCTTCGCTATTAATATTGATTGTTATAAACCCATGACAACATTGACGGCCTATTAAGATATGCTGTAAGTTAGACCACCAACTGACATATAGCTTAATGTTTTTAAGGCTGGCTCGAATTGCAACAATTCCTTTTAATCTTATGTAGGTATTTTACGGAAGACGAATGAGTATGAATTAATAAGCAATGAAGCTTACCGCTACTTTATAACTTAATGCGACAAAATAATATACCACATTATATGTTTTCCTAGTCAACTTAGGTGATTCACACACTGGCGACGCGAACACGCGCGTAGGCGCGGGGCAGCCATTGCAGCCAATCCCGAATCTGCTAGTCGCACGGGCTCACGCGTCGTAGCGCGTGTTCAGTGTATTGGACCTGGCGCGTTTTCTATACTAATCGATGTACTTGCATACAATATTAAAATCTGCCACTCCGCGCTACGCGACGGAGCGCGGTGCAGTGTGTGAATTGCCTTACCAGGTTTTAAATATATGAGTACCTTATCATCAGTTCAGTAGTTATTGCTTCATCATAATTTTCTTGGTAATATTGGTTCTGTTATATCACATCAGGTAGTTAGTCCAAGTAAATCTAATTACTTTTCTAAAAGTATTGTAGTATATACCACCCATGTTTGTTATACGATATACTTCACAATTTAAGTGAAGCTAAACCACAAGACCACATTAGGGCAGCGCTTGAGCGAATTAACCGCAATATCATATCCAAACAATACAGTTTCATTCGGCTAAATTGCATCTCTGTTAGCAGTTATTGCTCTTTGTACAAGAACATATAAATCTGTTGAAATATATGCGTATCCGATAGAATGTTTTATTGTTTAGTAGCTTTGCCGAGTGTTAATCGAATTCAATTGTTTCGCCGCAGTAAGTCAGGCATATAGTTTTAATTGAGATTGTTGCTATCATATCTTCGAGCCTTGGGCTATTATCATACTTTATGATCTACTATCCAATTAATGTTTTTCACCTACGAATTCAAGATTTTTTAACATGATAATTATAACTCTATTCTAGTTTAAAAAAACTTTACACAATGACATATCAAATTACTGTAACCATTGAGAAGACCCTCCAACTATGCACTGCAAGGCATAGGCAAGTGTTTTTGTTCTAGTAACTAGGATTAATAAATTAAGAGGCAGTATAAAAAAATAATAATAATAACTTTATTGTACACCAGGTAATTACAGAGTACTTATAACAAGGTATGTAGGTACAATTGGCGGCCTTATCGCCCGGAGGCAATCTCTTAAGGGCAACCATAAGATGGAGAGAACACGATTTGGAGGAAATGTAGGGTAGTGTCCGGTGTATTGAAAGTAGAGAAGAAGGGAAAATTAAAAACAATTTCTTTCACCACTTGCAATGGACCGTGTGGTGACGGATTAAGAATACGGAGTGTCACCAATCCTATTTATCCCAGAGGTGTCGTAAAAGGCGACTAAGGGAGCAAACCACACAGGATAACACCACTGCAAAGAAAAAGAAAACTTGACATAAACTGTAGTTTGCCATAACCTCCTTTCTAAGAGGCCTATGTCCAACAGTGGGCATTTAAAGGCTGATGATGATGACGTACAATAAAATTTAAGGTCTTGGCTGTGTAACATAAGTTGTTTCATTACATTAACCACTACATACCTCTCATAAAGTTAAACTAAGTGTCTTTGTGTAGCATGGCTTTCTTAAGAGCCGAATAAAAGAGCAAGCTACGCAAGATTGTTGTGGTGGTGTTCATGCATAAAGGAAAAATCGAATATAACCCTAACCCATCTTCTTATTTTACCCTCGCTCCTCTATTTACTAAATGTGAGCATTTCCTTCTTAAAAATTATGAAGTAATTGCGAAATTAAAGGTTAATGTGACTCTGTTATGAAGTAGATCAATATTTTATTTGTTTGGCTTAAGTTCTTTTACTACCGAAACTTTCAGGACCCATAAAATACCTTCAAAGTACAATCGTGTAGGTACATCTTTTTATTTATTAACTAGCTGATGCCCGCGGCTCCGCTCGCGCCCTAGGAGTATAAAACATAGATGTTGGCCGATTCTCAGACCTACTGAATATGCATATAAAGTTTCATAAAGATCGGTCAAGCCGTTTCTGAGGAGTATGGCAACGAAAACTGTGACACGAGAATTTTATATATTAGATAAAACCAAATTACTAAAACTTCAACTTGTAGGTACTATATATTTAAATTGACAATGACACATACTCTACTTTATGTAACACTAACTGAAACAGTGTAATTTAGTTTTTATATTGTAACTGAGGCTCCTGTTGTGAGATCATGAATGGTTTGTAGTGAAACTATTTTGTACTAAACATTAAAATACTTCTGGTTTATGTGTAATAAGCACTATAATATATAGTAAATACAATATCCGGAAAGCGACGTTCGTATGTCCCGGTTGCAGTACGTCCAAGCGATCTGCATCCCGACTGATCCCATTTTAATGGAGCGCCCGGCAAACAAGCTTCAGAGCCGCTTACGGGCAAATCCACCGAAATCCCATGTGCGCCACTTAGCTTGAAACTTACCTACAATGTTTTATACTTGCCGCAACACACCCTGACTTCTCGTCATAGTTACAAACTCGTAATATATGTTATACTTTTGAAAATATATCATAACTTGCACACCAAAATCATCGTTAGTCATTGTAATTTATATATTTCGAATAATACCGTGACAAATTGAATGATTAAGCTTTCATACAACGTCTATTCATCTAGAAGTAAATTAATGAAAAGAAGTCAAATAAGTGCTTGCTTTTAAATGGCAACTTGTCTGCCATTTATTCGCACATTTTAATAAGAATTAATCTGCCATTGTAAAAGCTCATGCACAATGTTAATATTTCGCTTGGTATGGTCAATATGCTCACACTTAGGGCTTTGAATTATTAGCTGAAGGCGAATGACCGACACATAAAGAACCTGGATCCCTCCTTTCGTTCTATGGTTGCGCCTGCGCTTACTTGCTCGGTAACGAGTCCACCGAGTATAATAATCTCATTGAAAGGCAATGACTGGCCGAACGACACGTGTCACTAAACAAAAGAGGAATAATAAAATGTATTATCATCTGACCTCTTGACCAATCCGCTAAATTCGGTAACCCACATAGACAATAAAATAAATAAGACATGGACTCGGCCTCGATAAGTCGTCGGATTGAATAAATCATTGACGATTTATCTTCCTCAACAGGTAGATTTTTAAAATAGGCGATTGTTATTCATGCAAATCTAAGTTACACGAGCAGAAAATGAATCCTAAACACAGACTCTTATAAATAAACGAACGGGTGCCTCTTGTCTATTTTAAGCAAAAATAACACCATAATGTTTTCTGTACAATGCTTTAATATATACTACCGAAGTGAGATCATTTAAATTTCACACATACCTATCTGATTGTAAATGTATGTTACAGATACTATTTCAGAAATTGTTTTATCAAAATTTATCCATCTAATACTTACTTTAAGAATAAACAATATATCCTACTTTCTAGAAAAAAACTACATTAACACGTATTTACTGTAAAAAACCCACGTTATAGATTTGTTTTCTTTAGAGCTTATATGAATTCATGTAATTCCTTTAATCCGCGTGATCAACTAAGCTGGAATATAGAAGGACCATGGCCGATGTACTATTCAAAAGGTTTAATATTATATTATTATAATACGTTACTTTAAATCCTCTGTTTTGTAATTGTTGTATCGGTAAACGGTTGTAATTAATTATTTATTGTAATTCATTTATTTATTATTTGTCTACTAAATATATATGAATAGTTTTGCTGTTTACACTAAATGATAAATTGTGTGTGTTAATTTATCATTTCATTTTTTTCTCTTATGACGTATAACTATTCATATTCGTACGAATATAGAACTTTCAAAGGAAAGTTTCTCTATTTGCCTTAACTCAAAATAATAAAAATCGAGAACAAGTAAGCATAAAACAGTTATATAATTTAACAGTTTAAAATTTTACTGTTGTGTTGCCTTCATCCATTATGCGCATTTATAACTTCAAATCCATTCCACAAATACGGTCTTAATAGGTACTAAATCCATAATTTACTGCGTAACATTTTCCAGAATATCATCAATGACTTCAGGATTCAAAATTTTCCACGATTTGTATTCCGTCTGGAGAATTTACCTCGTCGATTCCCGTAATTCCAATGCAGGCTATTTTAAATGTAAAGTCGGCGCATTGCATAATCACCAACGTGATTCGCTATCAGTATTCGGTACTAAATATTTATTTGCTTCGGTTTTTACGATACTTTTTGCCGTTGGTCGTAAAATGTTTTTAGATAATCTAATAGTTATATTACATTGGTTTGGCTTTTTCTTAACCATGTGGCGCACTTAGCATTCATGACTAAAACTTCTAATAGAATAGCTCTGTGTTACTGAGTTTGATGAGTGTGATTTTATTCAAGATTGCTTTTTTTTAATTTTAGTTATCATACTTATTATTGATATAAATTTTAATTTTTATCTGTTGTATGCCTATTGTTTAACTTCTTTAGAGTTACATGTGAAACTATCTAGCTATTGAGATGATATGATAAAATGTCCGGAAAAGGTTTTGTTTGTCAGGTGTTATTGGCGTATGATTGCGAAACAGCCCGGTTTTCACGTGAATGTCCATTGAAATTTGATAAATCTATTTTGACGGCGGTGACGTATTTATTTATTACATTTTTTATTGTTACTTAATAAACATGTTAGAAATAGTTGAATTTGGAAGTTTAGTGTATTTAAAAAAGGGGAATCAGGCTTTTCTGTTTAGGTAATGTTTTATACTCAACATGATTGCTCTTTTTTAGAAGAAAAAAGATTATCCTATTTTTCATTTTGTATATTTCTATTATTGTGTATAAATTTTTACTTTTAACGAATCCTAAAGAAACAGGCAAAGCAGTCCATTTGCAATATATCAATATCATATTTTCAATAATTTTTATTTAACATTTAATTGTGTTTTATTTATATATCAGCCACCAACGGCTCTTACACATCACAATGTAATTAACAACCTTTTCTAAAACCTTAAAACGAATCATCTCGCCACTTACAGTTTTACAGATACTCAAGAAAAGAACAGCTTCTTTTTACTTATCTACTCTATCTGTAAGTTTATTTGTTAAAGAACGATTCTTATTTGAACGAATAGTTCAAGGGTTTACCTTTCATTGTTAGCGAAGACATACGAACCTATTATAGTGCGAAAAATAATTGTACTTACTATGGTAAATAATATGATTCGTACTTTGATCAAACACGTTAAAGTAGCCATACAAAAAACCTAAAAGCGATATCTAATCGGGTGAATAATAGTATAAAACATTGATTGTATTACACAAAGTAAAGGCGGCCATCATTTATCGCTCGACTCCGCGTCGAACTCACTATAAAATTGAATACGAGCTCCCGACTTGACGTTTCGATTTGCCGTGACGATTGTTTCAACTACCGGTTTTAGACAATTTGGAGTTCCGTATGCTACCTTCTGAAGCCGTATTTTATCACATTTATGTTGTCATTTGTCATCGCACTTTACTGTTACTATTATACGTACAACGATTTGCAACGTTCTTTTTCGTGATTGCATATTTTCATTACATTTACTCTTGTGTTTATTTTTAGTGCTATTAGTACGTATTTCTATAGCACTATAATTAATTAGTAAACTCCATTATAATTACTTCCATAGTAATTATTACGAACTTTAATTACGTGCACAGTAATTAAAGACCTTAGAGAACCCCGTTTAATGTGCAGCCTTACGCCTTCACGTTTTTTTATAAGGCCCACGTTCGATTTTAATACAAAGACAGATCTGGCATTAATTAAGTTGAGCTGATGAGTTCGCTCGCTTGCTGGCCGCCATCATTACGGCTGCATGCAGAGGCGAGAACTTTTTTAATTCGTCATTATTCTGTGGCGTAAAGAAATGTTAATTCGAGGCAGCGTGAAATTAACAGCCGCCGCATTGCCCTTTGTAGGGCCGCTGCGGCTGACTTAAACACACAACGGGTGACGAGATCCACGCTCCTTTCATACTACACTTTCTTATTTGCACTGGATTGCTCTTTTTTATTATCGCTCATTAAGAACTTGGCGCAATGGGTTGTTAAACATCAATTTGTATAATGTTCCAGTAGCAGAAATTGTGATTTTTTCTTAATTATATCATTACTAATATGTAACGCTGTAGACAATAACTTTCCTTTATATGGCGAGCATCTATGTTGGTCACCTATTATACCCCTTATAATTTTCTATGATTTTTAATGAGTTTGTAATGTTATAGATTGATTAAGCGACAAGCTGAAATCATAGTCCCTCCGCTTTCAGCACCAAGGGGCTTGGATCGGTCTCGTTTGACATGTGGTTCTTTCTTAAATTGTCATAATGAGAGCGTCTAGCTTCTGTCACACTTTAACTCTCTCACGTTTTGTTTCAGTGGTATCGAGTGAACAAAGACCGCTTGTCCCCTGATCTTGTTTCAAAATTCGTTCAACTATATCCTGACAAAGAAACCAAACAGTTCCTAGCTTCTTCCATCGAAAAATCGTCGTGGGTGTGGACTCAATGCTGGTACCTGATTGCAAAAGCGGTGCTAAGACACTTTTGGTCCATCACTGACATCAATGGGTATGTACACTTATTTACTTAAACATTATTTAAACAGATTATTTGTTAATGATATTGATAATTTTTAGCCGCTCTGTGCGAATTAATTACTGCATTTATTTATGAAATAATAGGTCAAAATTATGCATCAATGTATTATATTAATGCATAATTTTGACATCAAGCTTTGCCATCTAAGAAATTTAGAATCCTCTCAAGCTACCTAAATTTAATATTGATGATTTCTCTTGTACAACCCTTAGATTTACTGTTGAATATATTCAGTACTATTTTTTCGTGTGGAAAATAATTCACTTAATAAATGTATGAATCTACCTATCAACTTTAAAAAATGAGGAAATGTTAAATGACATGTAGAAATTATTCAATCTTCTTATTTCACGAGTTAGTGAATCCAACTTTTTAATTTAAAGGTAATGAATCATATCTTTCATATTCGATGAATTGGCATTTAAGTGACGACAATAGAGAGCATTATTAAGTGCGTCCAGATTCGTCCAATTACGCCAATTAGAATCTCCCGGTAGACATATATTTACATGTGTATGTGTGTATACGTTATTTCCTCATCCATTGTGCAACATCTGTACAAATTAAATAATTATATTTAATTCTGAATGGCTACCAGTTAATGTTTCCGTATATGTTTACAGTTAAGTTCGATCAGTTAGATAATTAACCCTCTGTTTGATGAACGTTTGATCAAAGTTCTCTGAAAACTTCGCAGAGTTAATTGAATAAAAAGTTAATTACTAAAAGATTTATGATCCGCGAAAGGTCGAAAAATTTAAATGTTTCACATACTTAACACTTTTTCTTAACATTCTTTCCATTGGCGAATGACCGAGATGAAGTAGTTTACGTTATACAAATCATTTGAGTTTCATAAGTGAAGTATTTAAAGTTCGATGAGAATATTATGAAATAATGGACACAATTTAAGAGGAACATCGTATTTAAAGAAAAAGTCGACATACATCAGTCACAGCTTAAATATCTGACCGTTAATTTTAGATAAAACGGCTAATAATCGACAATGAGCTTGGAACAGATATGAAGTTTTTTTGGCATTAAACTCAATAAAAGACTAAACTAAGCAATCTATAAAGTTCCTTAGTTAAGTTTTTTTCCCTTAGTTTAGCTTTTTTATATTGTAACCAGAGATTTACTTTAACCAGACATTTACCTTAGCTATACCCAAAGATTATCCCATAATTTATATTTAATATGAAACAAGCAACATATTTATTTTCAGTATAAATAGGTTTTCGTATGGTTGTAAGCTGATATAGACATATTCATGTATATTATTAATTTTATAATCTTCACTTCATATAAAGGTCAGGCGTTGAAAACTTCACATTCATTGTGTCGCAAAGTTTTCTTAAAATACTTACAAACATTGTTTTTTGATACGAGATAGCGTCGAGTTAAAAATTTAAAGCTGTAACTTGCTGGTACATAGAGGGTATCGATAACAGTATCCATCCGCCATATAATTGTATCAGGAGCGTCCGGCGGGCTGAGCGATCGTAGCGGGTGTCTATAGCGAACCACTAATAAATAATTTAAATAAATTGACGGACGAGATTTACTCATTGGCTGTTTCCGTCTTCTCAATTACGCTTTATTTATCACTTACTAGCCCTCGACCGCAAAAGTACTGAGAAGCGATTACAAATTGTGAAAAATAATGCAGCAATACATAAGGTAAATCGTAATATTAACCCGAATTTTCGGTGTTTTATTGGAGAACAAACGGCAGCTAACGTATTCCCATTTTTTATGCTATAGGGGAAAAAAGCAAATGGCTCGTTTGATGATAATCGACAATCACTTACATGAATACCTGATGTAGCTCAAAAGTCACAAATGCGATGATGCTCTTTCAGTCTCTTCTCCAAAAGGTTATTCCCTCATTCATAGAAAAGCTACGTAAGAAATGCTTAACAACAATTTTCTAAAAGACCGTGGTGTCACACCGGTTGAGCCTGCCATGTGGTGACGGATAAAAATATGTCATCTAATCCTTAATCCTGGAGTTGTCATAAGAGGCGACTAACCACGCAGAGAAAGGAAAACTTGAAACAAACCGGCTCGTTCGGGGTTGAACTAAGCTGTCATAGAAGACCAACCTAAAATGATGTCGTGTTTCGTTGATGAGTCCAACACCGGAAGCCCAATGATGCAGGAGCATCTCACTAGTTCGCCATAGTATGGATTACCATGCTGCATTGTCTGCATTCACAATGAGTACGATAACCACTACTATTGGCTTCTTCTCATGCTTTTCACGAGACAGAGTCGAGTCAATTTACAGGCTCATGAATAAAAAATAATCCTACATCAACCCGTCTGGCCAGCGTGGTAGAGTGGCCCAAAACCTAAAAAAGGTGAAGGACTGTTGATGATGATGATGAGCCTGACCCATTTGTACCGTAGCATGACTGTACTACGATTTAAATATATTACTAGAATACTGGGATTTTGCTAGGAATAAACAGGCACCATAGGTGGAGGATATGATTGGCCACGTACAAGTGATATAATCCGTAACTACTCCGACTCTATTATTATTTGCTACGTCGTAGAAATAAAGGTAACAACCATTCATTTATGGAAAACATATTAACTCTAAAAACTACATTCCTACTCTATGTCTGTACTCAAAGTTTAAGTAGCAATAAAAAAACTAATCCTGTTATCATTAAACTGCCATGTAATCCGCTTAAGCGAATTCTGTGTTTCATCAAGTCCAGTTGAATAATACACATATAAATATTATATTATTTACTAGCGACCCGACCCGGCTTTGCACGGAAGTGTTTAAAAGTCTCGGGTTTCCATTACTAAATGCATGCACTTACCTATTACACATATAAACTTCCCTCTTAAATCACTCTTCAGGTCTCCAGTACACAAATCCAGGCCTTTTACATGAAATTGTAAAGCTCTTGACTTCCTAGACTTACCATCTCAATAAATACAAATATTGAGCTAACGTTTCAGAGCTACCGATAGCTATCTTTTTGCTTTCAGGCTCTTAGTAGTCGTAGTACAAAAACAGCCCCAATACAAAATAGAAAAACTTACAAAAAAAAAATTATCTTGTTTTAGACCTCCTTAGTTCTTCTTCCCAATTCAAATGTTCTACGTTAAATAAAAACTTTTTTACATAACGTCTTCTAATCATACATTCCACTAGATTCCAAATGTTAAAGTTAAACGTCTTTAAAAACCAAGGTAACCTATATATTGATACGAGGTAAAACATAATTTTACTCACAAAACGACATGTTTCGAGATTTCAATTTAGGTATTAAACTGTTGTTTATCCACATTTTACATCTCTTCGAGATTAATACTCAAAATAAAAATATTTCACTATTTTATTTCATTTTTCTTCACAAAATTCGTTTACTTTACAGAAAAAAATATTTATTTATGCCTGTGCGCGTATGATCATGTCATGTTTTCCTGGACACATCCTTTCGCATTTTTCCGAGTTATCATCATTTTAATCTGTGATTATTTTGTTACAATTAAATACAGGCTTTTGCCTGTATTTAATTGTAATAAAATTGATTTAAAGATAAAATTTTCTTTGCCTAGCAGGCGTTGCAGCCTGCCTGCATTGCCTAGCAGAACACAATTTTCCTTATAAGAATTACCAAAATTAAATCAAAAGATTTTTTTAATAATTTATACATTAATTTCTCTGTATCCCATATTTATGTTTTATTAGATTAAAAGAGCATATGGTATAGTTATTATTACCTCATTCGAGCGCGAATATAAGGCACCCTATCAGTTTACACATATTCCAAAAATGACTTTAAAAATCTTATTATATTTCTAAAATAACCTCCATTCCCATTTGTTTCAAAGAATCATATTGTGATTTCTTATTTTTAGCCCAAGACTATTTTGTGTCCCATAATTATCCGTCTTCAGACATTAGAATCATACAAACGCATTTCAATAAACAGAGGGACGTGCTCATTGACACTGAACAATAAATTTCGTGAAATCAATTGGCGAATCGCATTACTTGAATACGGCTTGACGATTGACGTATGTCATGCTAATATACGGTTAATTAGTACTGAGTATTGGCCTCTTCAATTTTGAATTACTAAAGTAAGATGTACCATTCCTTCACGTGATTTAGTGGTAACAGAATGGTTACAACAGTAAAGAACTAAGTCATTTGAATAAATATTCTAGTTATAGTATTGGCTGCAAAGACTCCATTCTGCCTGATAGAAAGCATGAGGCCCATCGGAGAATGGTGTTACCATCCCTATTGCGAATGCAGACAATGCAGATTTGAATGCACAAAAGAGGTAAATCAGAGGACGATCTGCCGACCAAGTGAGATGATCATGACTGGGAAGCCATGGTCCAACGGTTTATATAGAGAATTTGTGCCTATGTAGTATACTAATCGACAATAAATTTCAAATCGCGATATAGGACTAGCAGTAACTCCGTAGTTCGATGTGTCTTCGATAGATGGCTCTGAAGTGTGTTTTAAATATTTATATATCAAGAGTATGTGTTTAGTACCTATTTAGTTAGAACATACTTCTATATATAAAAAAATGTATTTCCATGTATGAAAACCACAACTTTCATGTAATAAGGGAACTTATTATAGCAACTAATATAGTGGTTTTTATCGTTATCCAATGATCATCAGTAACTCACTTAATGTACTTATAAATTAAAAATATAAAATATTGTCAAGAGAATATGATTATTTCGGTTGGACGTCACTAGGCCGATGATAATATGTGTTGATCATTCTATGATTAAAACTAATTCGTTCAATAACTAGGCTAGGCAATAGTAGGCTAATATGTAGACAATTGTAGGAGTTACGAGACTTACTGCAAGATCAAGGTCAATATTGAGAGCACGTCACCCCAACTAAAACCGTGAATTGACACAAGGCAATTATCAGGACTGGTTCAACCTCACACGAGCTTTGTATATTTAGGAATTACTAGTTGTCTATGATTCAAAAGCAACCAAACTAAAGCAAGTAGGCAAATACCGCAGCTAGAAAATCTGTATAATAATCCCTACTAATATTATAAATGCGAAAGTAACTCTGTAGGTCTGTCTGTTACGCTTTCACGCCTAAACCACTGAACCGGTTTTGATGAAATTTGGTATGAAGATAGAACTGAACTTGGAAAAGGACATAGGCTACTTTATACACGCGGGCGGAGCCGCGGGCAAAAGCTAGTAATATATAATGTGTGGAGAGCTCCCTGTATGTTCTAACTAATAATAACGGTCTTGTAGGTATCAATGACGGACCTTCCTAAAACCACATATCCTAAATCTACTTTTTTTCATATCAAAAAATGCAAAGGAAATTCTTGAATAACAAATGAATATCGTGCTTAACATGCTTTACTGTTGAATTTAGCATAATTTAATTAGTACGGTTAATAAGCTTTTCTGTATAACGGGTCTTTGACGATGACTTTAAAGATAAAAGTTATTCAACAGTGGCCACCTACCTTGAATTTATTTATCAGTTAATTTGCTGCTAATAAAAAATCCATTCTTTAAAAGGCCTGTATTATGCGGTAAATGCAACGATTCAATAAATTACCATAATATTTTACATAGCTGAACGCCTCGGCGTTACCAGCTGTTGTTGTTATATTCTTACAATAACAATCGCGAGTAACGTCGCGAGGCGAAGCTGATCTAAAAAACCCTGTCAAAGTCGGCTTAACCGTTTCAGACACTACCCGGAACGAACAGACAGACAAAATGAGTAAAAATTGTTTTTTTAAGTAATTCCATATGCATTTAGTGAAAATCTGTTAATTTGAAATTATATACAAACACTTTAATTAAATTTATTTGTACAGATTTTGTCCTCAAGTTCTACCATGTTCGAAAGTATCTGATAATATCATACCTACGGGACTTCTCCGAATCTTACACAGTAATTATTAATAAATTAACGCGATAAACTTAAAGAACCATTGCAACATGCAAATTTCGCCATAAAGCTTTAATATTAACCATTAAAGTAATTGTTACTGCGGACTTTAATTACCACGACCTTTTAAAGTTGTGCAAGTTAATAACACACAAATACTATGTAATTATGTTTCAGATGCTTTTATTTTTTTTAACATTTCTTCATAATGTCTTCGTTTTTTTTTTAATATTTAAAATCGTTTACATTATTTTACGTTTAATTGAAAATTGATTGGATGTATTGTGCAATAAAATCAATCATATTTCATTTCCCTTTTAAAATTTCCACTATCTGAACGGAGCGGTATTTGTTGTACTTTTAAAACCGCAGGCAACGCCGTGGGGTAAAACTAGTCTCAAAAAATCTCCTCCTTATATCATCCGCTATCTGCTAGTGCATCCCGTCAAAATAGGTCCAACCGTCCGAGAGGTTACCCAAAACAGACAGATTAACAAACAAACTTTTAAACAACAAAAATTTTAGTAAAAAACTGTTATTTGAATATTACGAAATGACATTTCAATTTCATTTATTTCTACATTGTAATAGTACAATACGCATGACTAAAGTGAAAAATGTAAAGGGTGTAAGATCTTCATGTATTTTAGGATGAATAGAATTTGTTTATCAGCTACTACTGCCATTGAAGGTCTCTGTGCAATGTATGCCCTACTATTTTATTTCAAAAATTCAAATTAAAAACGGAACTAAATTTAAGCTGTGCATTCTAATCAGATTTGAATTTGCCTATGCAGATGTGAAAAATTAAATTAAAAATTTAAATGTTTCCCCCGACAATAACCTGTGTTCCCTTTAAAAAAGTAAAAAATAATGGAAGAAACTCAATCTTAAAGTTTTTTACCTAAGTAAAACCTACCTAAGTTACCTTACCTAAGTTAAACCTAAGTTTTAAGTAT
Organism: Phragmatobia fuliginosa; assembly: GCA_932526445.1. Taxonomy (NCBI): domain Eukaryota; kingdom Metazoa; phylum Arthropoda; class Insecta; order Lepidoptera; family Erebidae; genus Phragmatobia; species Phragmatobia fuliginosa. The sequence goes on along the minus strand of OW052071.1, from coordinate 8,114,553 downwards.
GTACGAGTATTAATAATTCTAAAAAAAAATCGCTCCAAACCTAACAATTCAATTACAAATTTAATGTTTTATATTTTTAACCGACTTCAAAAAAAAGGTGGAGGTTCTCAATTCGTCGGAATCTTTTTTTTTTATGTATGTTCAGCGATAATTTAAAAATGTTTTAAATTATTTGAAATCGGTTCGTTTCCGAACCGATTTCAAAAAATCTTTTTTGCATATCGGGATCTGATGATGGGATGCCAAGGAAATCGAGGGAACTCCACAAATATCATAGGCACAATTGTCGCGATTTGAGTACTCGGAATAGTTTGTCTTTTAAGTCGGTTCCTTTTTGTTAAAATTATATTAACGTTAGCTTCTTCTCACGGTTTTGGCTGTGTTGATTGAAGTTCTTTGTTATTAATGGTCTCCATTAATAACATTAATAATAATAAATTTATAACGTAAATAATAATTAGTAAAAATAATAACAAAACAACCAGAATAAATTCTGTCAAAAATTTAAAAGTAATACAGACCGATTTGCAATACTAAAATTAGTTAACATTTTATCCCAATTCGATGGAAAAAATCATTAAAATTTGCAGAAAATTAGTCCGTGTTGTAATAAAATGAATGTATTTAGTAAGTTTATAGTTAATTAGTATTTTCGTAATAATGTAGGTCACGATTTAGTCAGCAGTTTGCCGATTTCTTGTATTTACTCGTACCTAATACCAACAAATTTCTTTAAAACAACTGAAATAACGTTCAGTGCAATAACAACAGAGACATTGTTATTGTTAAACAGATCACGGGGAATGTTATAGTTATTTATTGTGGCCAGTAAACGGGCGTGTGGTCCGTATTCCGTGGCGGTCTCCACTTTTCAAGCGACGGTACGCGATCTCTCGATAGTGTACCATTAGTGCGAAGACTCGCGCCGGCATCCAATTGTGCGCTTAGATAGTGCATACAAATGTCGATCGGTTCGCTCCGTTCGTTCGCTTGGCCGCTCATCTGCATTCAATCCCATTGTTACCTTTATTATTGGATATATGCGTAATCACTAATTTATGGATCGCACTGCCTGCACCACCGTCACCACTGATCTAATCTGTTCGACTTTCGCTTGCTGTTTGTGGCCTATTGTTTAAATTTTATAATATGTACAGCACCCCTTAACAACTAAGAATTAGAATGTGGCAAGAAATTCCTGCCTCGACTGCCTTGGTGGACATATGCAACTGCTGTGCTTGAGGTTTCGGATTCGATGCCGGGTCGCACCAATTGCTTATGTGATCTGCTAAATATTTGTTTCAGAGTTTGGGTGTTTTCTATGGTCTAATATGTGTGTATTTGCAAGCTCTGCTTCGTATAGGATTAGCAGCCGTTGTGTGACGGATGTCCTAAATGTTTATTTATTATTAGTCTCTCATCATCAACAGCCTTTAACAGTCGACTGCTGGACATAGGCCTCTCCTTAGAAAGGAGGTTTTGGCCTACTATACCACGCTCACCAGACGGGTTGGTAAAGGATTTGTTTCAAGTTTTCCTTCTCTTAGCAGTGATGTTAGCTGCTTATTTTGTTCTTTTAGTCGCCTCTTACGACACCCATGTTATGATTAGGGGTGGTGACACTTTGTATTCCTAATCCGTCACCACTCGGACATCTCTACATGTTTGAAACACTCATAAACCTTAAATATTATTTTATTATTTTTTTTATATAAGGAGAAATAATCTTGGGTCAGGCCAGGCCTGTAAATCCTAATACTGGCGTCACTTTAGTGGAACTTAGAACTGTTTTTGCACATTACACCTTTGCTAGGGTGGTAAGGCGACAATAATTATCTGTTACAAAAAGGCGACAGGATCGTAACAAGGATTAAAAAGCCGCGTCAGGCAAGCCGCCGCCGTAAAAAGCGCAAAGAATACACCTCGATATAATCGCACAAAAGCCGCTCCTGAATCCTACCTCAATGCTAATTTCCACTATCGCGCTCGCCCTCATTCATTTTCAATCGGAGGCAGGCTTCGCTTATTCTATTTTTTTTAAATCACATTAAAGAATCGAATATAGTGGATGTTTTTTTGTGTAGCCCGTGCGTGCGACGCGATTTATTTATTTGCGAGGTTTTTTAAAGCGACATTCCGGCTCGCTGTATACTTGTGTCTACCCGCAATTGGCATTTCGGGCTAAGCGCGAGCTATACAAAGTCGCCGGTTTTAACGGTTGTTTTTAACGCTCGACCCTCTCGCGCAAGAAACCGAGGATACAAATAAATTATTAATCGTTTGTCCTGTCTTTTATAAATTAAAATCTGTCCTTTTTTTGGTCGACCGCGCCCGGGTCGTGTATTTTTTGGGAGCATCGCGTTTCGTTGTCTGTCCTCGAATTTATTAAAAAGTTTAAGCCAGAGGTGAGCAATTAAATCTGTGACAGAAATTAATACGGGAACGGTCCGGGGAGCGCTGGACGACCGGTCCGTTTTCATAATATTAATTCAAAGCTCGTATCCTTTATTAATCCTCTTATTATAAATAAAGATATTACAATACATGATCAAACAGTATTGTGTTTGTAACCTCTTTGTTGCCATTTAATAATATAGTGAACGTAACTAGTATACCATTATTAGTCAGAGAACTATGGTCATCTACATAGCCCACCGGATTAGCAAGCTGAAGTGGCAGTAGGCTGGCCATATTAGCCGCAGAATTGATGACCGTTGGTGCAGAAGAGTTATGGAGTGGAGACCGCGTCTCGGTAAACGTAGTGTAGGACGCCCACAGGTGAGGTGGAGTGACGACCTGCGTAAGATGGCTGGCAGGAACTGGATGCGAGAAGCCCAAAATCGATCAGAGTGGTGTGCAATGGGAGAGGCCTATGTCCAGCAGTGGACTGCGATAGGCTGATGATGATATAATATACCATCTCCATTTCATATTTAATTTCAAGAAAGTTCAAATATATCTAATCAACTTTTCCAAAACCTCTAGTCTTAGGAATTCATAAAAATTATCTAATTACGTGTGTGCACAGAGAAAAATCGCGAGTTACTTACGTAACCGCCCGGAAAATTACAGGCATAAATCAAGTTGGGGCGGGAGCGTGGGGTGGGGATGATTTTCCATTCGCTATCTTTTACGTAAGTATTATTTTGATTTATTTTCGTACGTAATGAAAACGTACGTGTCAGTGTTGATGTACCAAAAAAACAGTCTTCTTGATTTAAAATTAACTTTACTTTTGTTATTAGATGGGCGACATCGTTATTAACTAAGTAGCATAAGAGTTATAAATCTTGGTGCTCGTAAATTCAGTATGAGGATCACCACTAATAGGTGTAACTTGTGTTAAAATAAAACAGCGGACGTTGTGGTGGTAGTGACAGGTAAGATGCGCTGGCACGTGATGGGGCGGGATACAGGCTCGTTAACATGGAAAGTGCTACATTCCGCGACACCGCACATTAGGCTGCGGCCGCGCATAATTATGCCGCGACGATCCTCGAGCCTTCGTGGATCGTCTCATACCTCGTTGGATAGAGATGTAACCGCTGCGATTATTTAACAACTTACTAATGTCTTCTCTTATACCTCGCTATATACGCATCTGACTTTCAAAGTGAAGCACCTTTGGTACATCAGGAAACCACTTGACCTGGAATTGTATTAGATCATTCCAATCTCCAATAAATGGTGTGTTAATAACAGCCTTAAACCTTAACCTAAGGCAACCTGAGAACGAACTGAAATTCGAAAGTTGAACTAGTTGTCAGTATATTTTAGGGCACTGACTTTCCAATAACTATTGCCATACATGTTCACGACAACCGGGAACGACGGCTCAGTGTGCTCTCTGAGTCACGGGCGTGAATCACCACCAAACTTTTTTACTCCGGGGTGTTATTAAGAATTCCCTGTAAGAAAAACCCAATAACACTTGGTCCGACCCGGGATTTGAACCCAAGACCTCTTGATCAGCAGTCGCATACGCTATCCACTAAACTGATTAGGTAAAACAAGATTTAGTTATCTATATTAAAGAAAAGAATTAAACTATTTGGTTAATCAAAATTTGTGCGGTTTATAAATAAACTTGACACTGACAGCCAGCATAGCTCAGAGAGTATGCTTTGGCAACACGATGAACATTTTAATATTGATCTAAAGTTTATATTAATTAGGACTATAAAATAATCGTTACTAAAGGTAACTATTGCAAACACAATCATTGTAGTATAAAACTGTTACGTCATACGAACACGACATATGTATCTAATACTAAAACGAACGTTTTGTAGTTAATACGCAAGCCTTATTATTGTGTGACCGGCAGTGGAATAACAAGAATGTGCCATAATACAGCTATTATCGTTGCGTTGAGTACCGACGCGACCACCAGAATGATACCCATCTTTAAATCTATCTAGCTTTATATAAAGTCAAACTCGTCGTTTTATAAGATTGCTCAGATATTACTTAGAAATGTCTTACTTTATCCAAAGTAGTAGTAGTACTAGTTTAAAGGCGGTTCTAATCTAGTTTTAGTGCTTCAACCGACGACTCTCTTTTATACAAAATGTTTTCAGACTTAAGTTTGTATGACAAGGACTCTAGTACGTATTTCTCACTGCAACCTGTATTCTACCCGCAAAGAATTAAAACTTTTTAATGTAGATTTGAGGACAAACAGGTACAAGCGATTATAGATTTCTTGGCATTAACTGTAGTGCGGTAGACATGCATTGCTTAACACATACTTGAGATACTTGTAAATAACTTGATTATTCAGTGTTAGTATCTACGCCAATAAACATTTTATGATTTCCGAAAGTTATACGGTTCGTATGAATTAGCAACCGAACAATATAACCACAAATATTCTAACAGCAGCTCGAACATTTCTTAATTAGACATTTTTATTGAACAACAAATTCTGTTAACTTCAACAAAGGATTCTAAGAAAATAAAAATAAATCGTAGTCGTGACGAATCACGGAGGTGTTTCGGTTGATTCCTTGTAACTCTTTTTGTGAACACTCTGACTAATCTAGAGAAGCCTTTTGGAAGTTTTTAATTAAAGATAATACAACATAGCTGCACGTACCTATTGCGGCGCAAGCGCACCTATGTATGTACACTAGGGCTGTACCGCACATTAGTCTCTTAGTATTAAAATGTTTTTATTATTTATCCTATCATTGCAGTATTAATATAACCAATAATGCAATGTTCAATTAAACTGTGTAATACAATTCCTTACAATTCAGAGTATTTTTTCAATACAATCTTAAAATATAACAAATTTAATTGGTAAATTTGATTGAAGACAGGCTTTTGCTGTACGTCAGGGCATCTTTTCAACTTCAACCTAGAGGCAACCCTACCTTGTGAGTGTAGTGCGGTAATTAGTAGAAGCGCTCTCGAGCAATGTGAATAGCATCAACAATGTAACCGGTAGCCGGCTCGCCACCACTGCCTATATTCAATTAAAAACACAATGGCTTCAGAACTAAGCACTTTTTAAGTAACTTCACTTACCTAAATATAAAGTTATTTTTTAAAACCTTGTTGTATTTAAATGCTAGAGAAACAAAATATTGACTCCTAATTTAAACCGATGTTTTAGAAAATCTTTAATGTGGTTATTGAAAATTACTCAACATATAAGACACAGGTCTAAATGCTTTGACGGAACCTTTCTAAGTCATTGCTCATAAAAGGTACATTAAAATGGTCGTTAATAGTCGCCATGATTACCATCTAAGTTAAGTGGTGAACGATTATTTCGGAGTCGGCTTTTGATGCGAGAGAAATAAAATGCGTACGCGCACGCGTCGCCACCGGGTTACGCTGTCGTTAAGAAATTACCGGGCGCGCCGTCGACGCCGCCGATTTTATCGATGGAATTTATCGTCGACACTGGTCGACTCCAGTCGCGCGTGCGCCCTTTCTTATCAATGAACGTGTAACGGATAAGCATTTAGAAAATATTCACTGATATCAATTAAACGTCAAAGATTAACGTAAACCTTCATCTTATCTGATTTAAGCTTCATCTAATGCACAGGAACTGAATATAAACCTTAAGCAAACACGGCGTCTAATTTAAATAGTGGAATCATTAATTTCATGTCAAAACAATTTCTTCAATTTCATTTATTGAGAGCATTCGTCACGTCTATGTAGACTGGTGTTCGGCGCAGGCGCAGCACGGTAGTAACGAGTGTATAATTATTGTTGGCCGCGGCGCCGGTAGCCGAAAGGCCAACTCATCGTAATTTGATGGCGTCGGTCGACCCGCCCCGCCGCTGCCGACAAAAAACTAATTAACAGAGATGGACCACGAGATAGCCACCTCTGCCTACTATGCAGCATTCGCAAGAACAAAATAAAACACTGTAAAAAATGAGTATGACATTAAACTAAATCAATTTTATAAATAAGTTCAAGTCATCATGTATGACTTTCATTATAAACGAGTCGAATCAAAGCATATTATTTCTAAGATGCAGCATGAGGTCTCACAGAAATAAATGTACGCCTAGCATAAAATTACTTAGTGTTACATTACCAAGGAAACCTGTCATCTAAGACTTGGTTCTAAACCAAGTCCTAGATCGTATAACGTTGCTCACTTTTTTAACGATGCTAGTTTGGCTTACACTTTGCTGGATTCTTTAGGAAATATACTAATGGTGGTTTGTAGTACACGTCATCTGTTGTCGAACATCGGACAACGAGACTTGATGATAGATTATCGTCTTGATGGATCACGAGACCACTGCCAATGATAACCAGCAGACGTGCGACTGCAAACATTAGTAACTTACGTTGTTGTTACTATCCAGCTTAAACGACATCTTAAATATTACATATTTTTCCAAATACTGGTAAGAAGAAATCCATATAAAATGTAGTCATTACATGAGTTAGTTCTGGTAATTACTTGAAGTTTAAAGGCCAAAGTCAACATAAATGAACCATGGAAAATTATTTGGTAGCAACCAGGACACGGTTGCTCGATTGCCGAAATTTGATAACCAGGCGCGACGCGTCAACAAGTCAAACTTAATCATTTTAAATATGTACTTTTAACCTGCAACTGTATTTTCGGTGACGTGACTCCCCATTGTTTGCCACTTTTACCACCGTTTTATACCTTTTTAGTGAACCTTTCCAAACGTAGATATATTGTTACGACAACGTGAATTCCTTACCACTTTTCCGTGATGGAAACATAAGAATTGATGGTATTTGAAAGCAATGAACCGTTATGGATTTCATTTTATCGTACCGATGATCATAACAATAGCTATAGCATTGACGAAGCTTTATTTATTTTGATATACCTACTAAAAAAACTATTAATTAGGATTTGGAATGAACTTTGGTTTGATTACACAAAGTTAGATTGTTTTTTGGCGGCGCCGAAATCGGACGCTTCATTAACACAGGGACACAACGACCCAAAGAAATGTCACGTCAAAATCAGTTTCCGAGAAACGTAGAGCTACCGGAGCCGAAAAGGAATTAATAAATACAAAAGGGTTATAAAAACTGTGACAGAATTAAGAGCGAGCGCGTTAAAAATGGAGGTGTGCGAGCGCGACTGCGACGTGAACAAGTGAAACATAATGCGCGAAACAAAGCAGCCGGAGCGAATGCCTTAAATCATTTTTAATTATGTTATGGCGCGACCGCACGGCGTTACTGCGCACGGTTTGGGTTACACACGGGGCGACGCAGGCGCTGCGCTGCCGGGAACGCAACGCACTAATCACGCCGCACCGCCTCCACAGCACACGTCTGTCCGATGTATGACCCCGTCATGTCCACCACTCACACTCACCTACAGCACACAATATTTATTTTATACTAAAGCATAAGGTTTTGCTACTTGATATTCTCTAGAACCTCATGAATAAGATCTTATAGTCTATTTTATCAGGAAGTGATTATTTAAAATAGACTTGCTTCTGATCACTGAGAAAAGAAAGACCTTAGAGAATATCATGAATTACATTGAATATATTTTATTGAGTATAACTAGTCCGTGTATACTTGTAAGATATTTATATAGTCAGACGATGGGGCACTGTAAATTAATCGACATTAGAAGTTCTTTTAATGATGTAGTAAATGTCTGGGTAGAGAATAGGGTTTATTCCCGGGAATTCTCGAGCCGAGAATTCCCGGGAAATCGTTGGGCTTTGTTCCCGGGAAATCAAGCTCGAGAAAAGTCGAGAACTCGAGAAATCATGTACCTATATAGAAATTAAATTACAGTTTGTTAAGTTGCTTGGCGCCCGGGCCAAAGCGCAGCGGCACCCTTAAACATTGATCTCATACACTGCAAGCGCTCTGCGGCGTCGTTTTTACACGATAGTTTACGTAGTGTTTCACAGATTACTTGATAAATTAAAATCCAACAGGTAAGTATTTTCACTTTGATTGACACATCATGGCTTTATCATTTATTTTATTTTCATAAATAATATAATCTAAATATGATCTTTAATTTTACTAGGTACCTATGTGTTCTTTTCTATTATTTTTAGTCAAACTTTAAGACATAAAATAACTAACGATACATAAATTATACTACTTAATCTACTCACATTTCCTATTTTTGTAAAACAACAAGACACAAGCTTAGTTGTTAATTATTCTTATATGTTTTTCTTATGTAAGTACATAATTTAAAATTAATTAATGTGTCATTTTAAATTTATGAGACGAGTTGTGTTGTGTGTGTGTGTGTGTGTGTGTGTGTGTGTGTGTGTGTGTGTGTGTGTGTGTGTGTGTGTGTGTGTGTGTGTGTGTGTATATATATATCACATACTATTCAATAGGTTTATTATTAATTTGAACGTCACTATAACAGTAAAGATGAAAGCATCAAAAATATGAAAATATTAAAAAAAAGGAATCTGCAAATGCGCAATGCCTAAAGTGCCAAAAAACCATTGTTTGTAAAGGTTCAAATAATAGCGGATTGGTGAGGTATTTAGCAAATGTGCCTAAAATCAGTAAGTATTACTAAATACCCGCAATCCGAATCTGAAGCATCTACAAGTTCAGGTGTGAGTGCACCGAAAAAAAAGGCCTGGATATGAAAGTATGCAGCAACAGAAACTAAACTTTAAAACTCCACCGATACAATCATTGGGTGATTTTTTTTAATTGAATTAGCTTATTTAGATTAATGTTTTTGAATATAATCAATAAAAGTTTTGTAATGAATTTGATAATTTTATTTGAGAGGGAAACCATTGAATTTGTTGAGGTTATTGCAACCAAATAATATGAGAAAACGTACGTAAATGTAAATTTCTCGACAACCCGAGAAGACCCGAGAAATTAGCTTCGAGAATTCTCGAGACCCGAGAAATTGAAAAGCTCGAGAAATCATGAACCCTAGTAGAGAAGAATGCACGATTATTTCAGAAGCATACGTAACGTTGGTGACTCATTGTTGGCCGGTTCTTATTTCACGGTAGCTTAGTAGCATTCACTAGTAAAAATCATTCGCTTTCATATGGTGCATCCTTTGTTGATTTTTTGAATACTGACTGACATGCAATTAAATTTTACTAGAAATCGGGAGACACCAATAAGTTAATTATCTATATTGAGTTATATAGTTATAGGAAAATTTAATCATCACAAATTTATGTAATGATAACTTCATACATCTCACATATAGTTGCGTGCTTTGATAGAGCCTCTATTAAAGCTATTTTTTTACTTGGGGAAACCCTACGGGCCGTCACCCCACCACACTGACGGGAGTAAGCGATGGCATGGTTTAGGAACCTGTATGAAAGCATGGGAACCAGACTGCTGATAAACAACCTTATACATATCGACTGCGTAAATATTTTTTTGGCTAATTCATAAAATATGCATTCAAACCGGAAAAAAATAAAAAAGATGTTTCAGAATCTATAGCTGATACTTACATCAATTTAATTTAGTAAGTTTAAATAAAAAATATGGAGAAATCATAAATACGATTGAATACGAAACAAAATCTCCTTACACTTAATGAGTTCTAAGTATATTCTAACAAAAAATGTCGTTAGTAACACTACTACAACCCACACAACAGACAAAACGTTAATAGTGCTTCTCAATAATTGGTTTATTGCGAATTTCGAGAGCAAAATTGTTGTACTTGGGTACGCAAAATACGACATAGGGCAATTTTGTTTTAATAAATCACTTTATTTTATAACTGATCTAGCATTAAAAGACTCCATTTTGTACAGACAGAATATAGTTATTAATATTATTAAAACTACATCAAGGGGTGCACTATAACCGTCTGAACGGTTACTTCCTCGGTACACAAGTAATGGTAAACAAACAGCAGGAATGGCCTGCATTCCAACAAAACATCCACTTCTTGCGACATTGTATCACAACTCTTTAATTGTGATGCGGTAGAGTAGGCAAGCCAGGAAGGAAGAATGAAAATATATTTGTGATTTTACAACACACTAAACAGATACAGGTCTGCTTTTAGATTAATAATTTAAACTTGGCTGGACCGGGCACTAGGTCCTCCGTAAGATTTAAAACCATTACAGTTATTATATTTATGGCCACGATTTTTAGGCCCATGTCCATGTCCCATGGTGTAGTTGTTTTTGTATTTAGTTACCTGCCCCCTATCCCGGTTGCAATCGTTTATCGTTTTCTATTCTATATACCATTAAATTTCTCTATTCTCTTGTTTCATTGGCTAATGTCACTTACTCATGTCTGAAATTTGCTGAAATCAGCGTAGCTTTACTACTTTGAACACACACAGAACACACAGCAGTTCGTCGTTTTTAAAGTTAGAAATACGAAATTTCGTACCTCTTTTTTTAAAATATCGTCTACAACGACATAATAGATGCAAATACTATGATAAAAAAAATTATAAACTCTTGTCTGTTATGCGCGTTTCTCGTAAAAAATTTAGATGGATAGGAATAAAATTATTAAAATATTATTTAGATTATCTGTGCAATCCATAGGATATGTATTTATGACACTGTTACTCAAAAGAACTGGGCAGCATTTATTTGAAGTTTGTATGAAAAAGTCTGTATACCTATTGTTATAAAATATTATATATAATAAAATATTCTTCTAATAATGCTTTTTTGCAGCACAAGAAAACGGTTATGTTGCCACTGACTTGAGTACTTGGTATATAGAAGACCCATTAGTTTTATGAAGTCAGTTGCAACATAACTTATCGAGTAATACGTACATGGTATTTTTATCCGGTTTCTTGTTCTAGGATTTACAATAATTAACCTGTAAGGGGGTTGAAGTTCCAACTTCAGTTTTTTTATTTGAGCTATCGAAAGTTGCCATAGATCATTAGATAGCTAAAACACGTTGTAACAAGTTGTTGTCCTATTTTATAAATTTAAAATCAAATTTAGTTCTTATTAAAAAAATACCAAAAAGTGTGCCTACTAATATTGTAGAACTTAAGTCACTCCTATTTTTGACAACAATATGGACAGCCTGACCGACATTGACAGATATCAACCAGCGCACGCGCTGATTTGCCACATTGATCTGATATCGAGAGTCGCAGTGTTCGTTTGGAATGCATGACCGATCGGCCACGAGGAAAAAGCGCTCGTTCGTCGGTTGAATGAAGCGATTAGCGCTGAATGGTCGGCCGGCACGCGGAACCAAACGGATAGCACGACGCGCGCGCATCCACGCCGTGCTTTGTCTCAGCTCGGGTGACCCGTGCCCCGGGTAAAAACCGTGCCGGACTCAAAACTAATAAAAAGTATTATAAAACTGCGATCGAGCTCTTTTTAATTACATAAAAAACGTAGTCAACCACTTTTTTCGATTAAACCGACATCGACTTTTTTATAGCAAAATACACTATAATACTTATTATCGAAGAGCCATATATAATCTTCGTAGGCGCGATTCTCTAAGGGAACTGTTTAAGAATATTGGCATCATGACGGTACATAGTCAATACATCTACGAAAACATAATGTACGTCAGGAAAAATCTTCATCTTTTTGGCAAAAGAGGTGACAAACATAATTACAGTACTAGAAATAGGGACCAACTAGTTCAGCCAGGCTTTAGACTCGCTAAAGTAGACTCTTCTTTTATGGGGTACTGTTTGAGATGCTATAATAAAATTCCACAAAGTATTCTTGAACTGAATGAGACAAAATTTAAAACATGCATTAAACGCACACTATGTTATCAAGCATATTACAAGTTGAGCGATTATATCGCTGATAAAAATGCTTGGCTCAATGCTGGTCCTGCTTCACAAGGACAGGGGCGCATAAATTGATAGCATTAAATGGTATTGTTGGAGCTGCTGAAGATTGTACAACTTTCTTTGCATTGTATAGATTCAATCTCTTTAGTATTATATAATCGCATAGCCCATATTGTGTGAGTACTATGTACTAGGAAGCTATTCAAGCTATCATTCACTGGAAACCTACGTCTTTTCTTGACTTGAATCTGCCCTGGCGGTTGAGAGTATGTCATGCTCACTCAAATGTCACGCTGATGGTGGCACGTGTGTCTGATCATTTAATTCCCTTCAAAATGGTTGAGTTGAATGGTGCGGATCCATGCGTCATGTTCGAGAACGGGCGCTGTCAGTTGTGACTGGTCATCTCTTAGTTGCCACGGCTTATTTGAATTAATGATTTTATTTTTCAATTGTATTTTTGTTGTACTATGGACACTTTTAACGTGCACGTCTTGCTACATCGTTCTCACATAATGTACCATCTCAACATGAATAATGTAACCATGATTTTGTAAAAACATTTTGATTTAAAAGAGTGTCCATGGAGTTTCTTGCCCGTTCTTCTCCATAGAGATCTACGCTAGGGAATGGGCAACTACAGTACTTTCACAGTTTTTATGTCTTGTGACTGGGACTGTAGCTACATTTTTGTTTCGACAATTCAAAAGTGCCTGTAACTGGCCTACTTGAAATAAATGCTTTGATTTTGATTTTGATTTATCGTTTCATCTATTTTCATGTAGATGGAGATGCTTTTCTTTGTAACAATATATTGCCAGACCATAGCTGTGTACTTAACGATTTTTTTAAACGGAGACTTAGTTTCATATCATTAAAACAGTTTCTCGTGTACAATACAACGGAACTGTATCTTATTGTATTTTATTTTTGTGCAAATGGTAGCACGGATATTACAGGAGCATTTTCCTATACACGTTTTCTAGAAGGGAAAATCCTATCGTTTAGGATAAATCCTTAAGGTAACAAGGCGTTTGTTAACCGAGAGCGGGGCTAGCAAGTCGGCGCTAATTTAAGCCACGGGTGTGCTCGCACAGGCAGACTCCGCATCTCATTTACCTTATTAAGCGGAGGCTCGCGGCCGGCCGCGTCACTCAACGTCACTCGGTGTGGCGGCGCGGACGCATAAACACCTCCTTAGTCACCGTCTATCGCTTCTCTAATCGAAATCTCACATGCTATTGCTGTAACTTTGTTAAGCTCTTCATACTGAGCGCTAGTCCGATATAATACCATGAACTTCTTACTGGTTAGCAGTAAGAGCTCATGGTATTTTATAGGACATTTTAAAATTAACCCAAGTTCAGGGTTTTAAGCTTTGAAGTGTAATTTGTATTGATTTGTATGTATAAGGAGGGGCGTATGTCCAACATTTGACAACAGTCTACTGTCGGATATACATACGTTATCATCATTAACCTGTAATAAGATACTGTTCATGATGAATATATAATCCTAGAGGGAAACTTAGTTTGCTTCCGTTTAATGGGTCTGAATTTTTTTTGGATGGATTCGGTACACAAATTAACAAATTAAATAGTGATCTTTAAATTAAAAAGAATATATGTTTTATTTTAAGCACACAAATAAAGATAGATGCTGTTTAATTAACAAATACTTGACACAAACAATAGATACAGCTGTATGTTGTCTATGGATACCGGTAGTCGTCTTCCATCAAGTTACCATTCCCGGTATCATAAAAAGGCCATAAATTAAATAAAAATACTCCGAAAGCCACAAAAATATCCTTTTAGAATACTATCTTACAAATATTTTGAAAATTTCAAACTACCTACACAACAGAACTCCAAATAGAGAAAAATAATGTTGGCTGAAAGTGCTCCAGCTAATGGTCTCGTTGGTGTGGTAAGTGCGGGATAAATTTCCCCTAGCTACGACGCAGCAACCGCGCGCCGTAATGAGCTAATTCGGCATGCGCTCGGTGCCCACATAACATACTCGAAGATGTACGGAATGCGGAAAATTCTCTACATTATCAATTACATAACATACCTTGTTAATATAAACTCGTAGCTAAAATAAATATTTACAACACATTTGTATAATAAACATATTTATTATTGAAAATTTTAATAGAAAAAGTCTTAATCGATGTAGAATTGTAGACTGTAGCCAGATGTAGACGGAGCCTCAACAACAGTCAGATACAAACGTGCTACGACAATACCTACACTTGTAGTAGAGACTACTAGTAATACATTGACCAGTTAGTATCGTGTTACGTAAACCTGATTGCTTTGTCAGAGGTCAAAGTTTAAATTTATATTCTAGAGAAATAATTGCCTGATTAGCCCCCTTGCAAAGTCGGCATTATAAAAACGTAAACGTCGAAACAAAATAGTAGACACACGAGAGGAGAGAGGAGTTTGGGAGCCCGTTCGAACGATCGTCTCTGAAAAACCAGTATTATCATTGTCCGTGTAGTGACAGATCCCTATTCATTCCGTAGGCGTCGTAAAAGGCGACTAATGGAACAAATTACGCAGGACAACATAACTTCAAAGAGAATGAAATATTGAAACAACCTGTCTGATGATAGACCAAAACTTCCCTTCTAAGGAGAAGCTTATGTAAAGCAATGGACTGTTAAAGGTTGATGTGATGATGAATAACAGAAAATAGAGGTGTTTGCAATTGTAGAGATTCGACGCGAAAGATTTGCATCTTGGTTAAAGCAGTTAATTTGACCCATGGTTTCTTTAATTCATATTTACGTAGGTATATTCTAAATACAAAAAGTAAAATTGACACTGAATGAAGATCTGGGCGACTCTCAGAAAATAAAGAATTGTAGTAAACTTTTGCAAGAATATTCATTACTAAAATTGTGAAAGCATTGGTCGGATCAACCAATAACTAATAGAATACATAAGTGATAGATACCTATGTAAAAAAGATAATGAAAATATTTAACTATATGAAATTAAAACGTTAAATCTCATAAGTTGAAGACTTCCTAAACCAGACAACAACAAGTTAACTTGAGTGAGTTTTACGAGTAAATCTTTCTTGCATAAATTATCACCATCTAATTACTACATGGGTAGACCTAAAATAACATTCCAAGAATGAATCTTATGACAGTAAATTTAGTACTTAATGGTAGGAAGTTAGATAACAATGCGTAGGTTTTGTATTTTTCAGATCATTTAACATCGTTCGTTACAGGAACCAAACATGACGTTTACTTCCAACAACCACTTTTCAACCTGTTAAATTGCAATGTGGGCAGATTTCCTTGCCCTATAATTACGACTACAATGTAGGATATATTCTATATCCATATATATATTCTATATCTATTACTCCTACCTAAATCTATTTTGGTCACATATAATATAAACCTCTCAAACATACTTACGTTAACAAATAAATATATATAACTTCGCAGAGACAGTAGGCATTGTTTCTACATGTAAATAAGTAACTCTGCAACCAATAGGACGCCGTTAAAGTACTTGCCAAGCGCGGTAATTAAAAATTCAAATTAGTCGTCGTCCCCTACAGCGAAGCGGTTGGTGATTACACAGCGTTAATTACTTTCAACCAATTAAAAGTAGGGGCGACAGAGCGGCAAGTCTGCCAACCAATGGGATCGTTTGACTGAAGCGAGGCGTGGTAATTAAGACTAGCGAAAGGGTTGAGAATTTTCCGGGCGTTCTCGGGGGCGTACAATTAATCACTGCCTCTCCAAGGAGTGGTGCAACATCCTGGCTGTTTACATTGTTTTATACAGCTTAAAGCAACATACGGCACGATGTTAGTAAGGTATATAGTTTACTTTATCTTAATAATAATTAACTTATTTTATTTTACACGCAAAAGTCATAAAGTAGGTACTTAAGTAATTTTATTCCACAGGAAACTGTCATTAATTTCTGAGTTAATTATCATTACTTATTGCTAACCTTTTGTGCAAACAACCTATCATAAAAAACACCCGCACTGTGTTAGTAGGTACATGCATTGCCAACTTATTTCATGAAACTCAATCGAATCCTATCATTTCAATTTGATCGCTTTTTCATTTATTTGCACGTTTACATACCATGAACATTCCAACATCCCACAAGTTCTCCAAAGAGAAGATTTGCACACTGTGAGGCGACTGCCACAATGACTTGCACAGTTGTATCTAATGAATACTTACTACAGACGGAATTCAAATCCTTCCATTTTCAGCATCAGAGGTATTTAGAACTTTCAATTGTGATATAACATATCGATGCCCTTGAAAAATCATAGCTAAAAGACTTTCCTTTCATAAAATACTATTAGGTACAATATTCTCCCCTTTCAACAATTCTCTACAACTGAATATACTCTTTATTTCTCGTAGGAGTTAATATAGGTGTTGAGCAAATAAAGCAGTGTTAGAGGCTCTTCAAAGGAACAATAACGGGTGTTTATTTGCATGGTGCGATTCATTGTGGCGTAAAACAGATGCGGTTGGAATTGGACCGGGATTAGCATCCGCCCTTAAATATCTCATCTACAGTTTACACACGTGTTCTTTCTGCGTTATCTTTTCAGTAGGTGTGTATCTGTACTTAGATACTTTTATACTATACGTTTTTTTAGGTTCCATTGATCTCTAAATCAGCAATCAAAATAGCTGAGGTGAAAGAATCTGTTTTCTTAGTTTGAAGAATAAATAACTTTGAAAGGGTGCATTTATAATCTGTTCCTGGCAGGTATATAATTTCGCTCTCTCGCCGAGAACAAACATTCGTTTCATTGCTGAGGGTTACAACACTGTTATTAACAAAGCCGATGAAGTATAAATGATCCGCGTAGCCATTCCTGAAAGAGAGTTATTCCAGCCTCGTCCCTCCCTGAGCTCGCTTACTTCGCACACCCGTTAACCCCGCCACCCCCTCGGCCGTCACCGACAGAAGAAAAATGCTAACACGCCCCCGCGAAACTATTAGTTATTTTGGCACCTCCACATCCCTCGCTTTCTTCGATTATGAACAACTGTCCATAGAATTTTAAGAGGTCACACGCTTCCTAATTCCGTAAGCCAAGAGTAAAATATTCATTGTAAACAAAGGCAGGAAAACATATTGGCGAAGAGTGACACATTTAATATGTATGAATCGATTCTATTTAGTCGATAAGTTATTTGGATTCTATCTGAAGATTGCAAAACTGACTCAAAAATGTTAGGGATACAAAAAAGCCGGCTTAACACTTAAATCTCGTATTGCAGACGCGATGATGAAATTCAAAACAAGATAAAGAATATGGCCCATAAAAGTTTCATTGCTGTTAACTTATTTATGAAGTCGACTACATATTTAAATGTGTACTTACGTCAAAGGTACATACACACTAAGTTTATGTGTGTGGTTCTGCTAGATATTTGGCATAGAAAAACACTTATTCTTATTTAAATTTGAACCCACTTACAGAGTGAGAAATATCATTTTCTTTAGTAAGCTAATTAAAGCTTCCTAACAAAAACGATAAATCTAACTCTTGGCCATAAACATTGAAGGTGATGTTATGATGTTAGGTCTGAGTTAATTTAGAAAAAAATAAAATTAAATTATTTTTTATATTATCATAAATAATTCTCGTGTCAAGTTGTTGCTCACGAAGAACTGCGAACTCTGAATCTAACTAACCGATTTTGACGTTTTAAAAAAATACGTTTTGCTGGCATTCCTAATATGGCTAGTTAATATCACGCTTAGACTAATAGGAGCACATCGTTTTTGAAAAGACAGATTAAGTTGCATGGTACAGCTAGTGATGTTTTCTAGCTAGTGGTCAAAGTTAAGATTCAATTTATTTAGTAAATTTTTTTCAATATTCTTTATTCTTTAACTGTGGTGCCAAACGTCGTACTCCTCCATTCGCAATTGTCGTAAAAAAAGTGTAGAAAGTGTTTTGCTTCACGTGTTAGTATACATATAGGTAGTTTAAATATAAAAAGAATCGACATTTGTTTGAAGATAGCAATATCTCGATACGAATCTGTCACAGTATCGTTATTCTATGTTTTACTTTGCTAGAGGTTTAAAGTGCTTGAATAAGTTTAGTAAAAAGGAAATAGCATTGAAGAAAGATTGAAACTAACTAATTGTGGGACAAGTTGTGGTATTGATTATATTCAAGCTTTTATTTCCAGTTCCATTATAGTTTCATTCCAAAATTACAAGTAAAGTTTCTAAAAAAATATATTGTTATTCAACTATTATTGTTTCAAACATAATCTGGATTAATGACATAAGAAAACTCGGCAGTTACAAATTTTATACATGATATTGACGATGCCTATTTTTTTTATTAATTAACATACCTATGTTTACCAACCCCGTCATTGTGATAGATATACAGAACCAGGATAGGAAGTGTCCACACAAGCCAAACCAGCAATTCAATATTGAAACATACCTTATGTTTATGGTCTGTTTGTTTATGTTTAGTAAAGTAGTACGATAAAGATGTTGCCCAAGCGACTGATACAAATACCTTAGTAGTTACATATTACCTACCCATAACAAATGTCCCATGTCAAGTACGTCCACGTCAAATAAGTGAAGCCTTTATTATTCCGAATGGGCATTGTGAAAGTGTCGGTTGAATGCAATTACTCTAACGTTAGCTCGCAGTAGATACTTTGTGTTGAGTTAGATGACACATGACAAAGTTTCCGGAGTATGGCGGAGTGTAGATAATGTACCAACAACACATTGGATGACCGCCACTTACATAACAACAACACACAAAAGGCCAACACTAGGCGCACACAAATGAACATTTGCACATACGTTGAGTAGACAAAGCACACAAACACGTGAGGTCATCTCCCCTCATTAGGTGGTTAGTTTTCCGGGCGTGTCCGCAGACTCCACGGATGCGCGGGGGGGTGAGGTGCACAGTCGTAGGTGGGTGTGCGGGGGACGGAGGGGTGCCACAGACGGGAAGTTACTTAATTAATCCCCGCGCGGCCGCCATTGGCCGGTGAAGCGCCGGGCGGGCGGCCATCTCATCGCCCACGCGTTAATTGGGCGGGCGGCTGGTGTAGATTATACTATGCTTCTCGTTAATGAAACTGGACCCGCTTAGGTACCTACTAAAAGTTACCCGACCCTTATACATATATAATAGTTATGTGCAACGGCATGTCTTAATTGATTATGAAGACATAAATTAGCCAGAACATTCCCGAAGTTGTTATTGACGAAAACAGTGTGTTAGATAAGGGCTGCAAAACATTAAAAGCCTCATACTTCGCCGTTCATCCCAATCCAATTCTTCAAGTATGAGAAGTTCACAATAACACATACTTTCTATCTACCTTTCTGAGTGATAGTAGATAGTTGATAAGTAAGTAATATGTCTTTAACAATTCTAGTGTCAAAATTAATTCCAGTAGATATAGAACTTTTCTAAGAATATTAAAATGAGCGCATAGCTACACCTAAACCTCCAGCCTGTTATAGATATCTATAACAGCCTGGAGATATGTACCTGTCTATGTTAAACAAACTTTGGTTGGGAATCATATATTTTAATCAGATAACTGTGTTTGAAGCTTGCACAAATTTGGTTATAAATATTTGACGAAGTAAACAACCCTCAAAGTGTTATATGAACTTATCTGATACGCCCAAAGGATACCTCTTGCTTCAATATTTCTATTACTTGAACCTGTTTTAACGAAAGGGAAATGAAAAAGGCACGTATGGAGCTGGTAGAGCGTTAATAAATATTGTAGTAGGGAAGGAGTTGACTCGAAACTAATATTGCTCTCGTCGCGTCAAGTGAACGTATAAAGCTCAGATTTAGCGTGAGCCGAGGGCTGAGCAGGCGCGAAACGCCCAGGTAAAGTACCTACTTACACCTCGATATACGAGGAAACGTAAATTATAATATTGTGTGTGTCGGTGCTAACCCTCTCGCGCTCACGTCGTCGCGCGCGGGCGTGTGTGCGCGCCCACTGAAAGAAAAGCAATTTCCTACGGGCGGCGGGCGGCGGTCGGGGGTTGAGGTCTCGCGCGAATATAATTTTGTTCATTTTTTTCATTCGGCCGAGTTAATTCGGCTTCGCGGCGAAGTCGGCTATTGATTAGGGCGCGTCTTACGTTTTAATTTGTTTGCGCGCGCAACCAGCGATGCACCCGGCGAGATGAGATCCACCCCACCCCATACTTGCACCCTGAAACCTAATGAAGTCTCCGCTAACTACCTTTATGTAGTCACCGTTCTTTTCATAATCATGATACATGTTTATTTTCAGTTTGCCAACGTCGAAGTAGGTATACCCTTGAAGGGAAGGACTCTTGTTTACACTCTAAGCAGACCCTTACACATCGGCGAAATGGTTTTAGGGTTGCCGCTTTTGTGAGTGGCATATATTATTCTAACATGAAATTGATGCCTAATACTTAAATAAACTATGTCTGTAGAAAAATTAAGATGCAATTATTTTTTTTCCCTTATAGAAGCACTCCACTCATCGATTTAAAAAAAGAAACTAATTTGATCAAATCTCAGTCATTAGGTAGTCTCCATTTCCCAAAAGGTTTATCTATCGTGGTACTTAATATTTTACAGTCTCACCATTAGCTTATTCCTTCAATATTATGATAAACATAACAATTTCCACAAATACACAAACGAAATATACAGAAAGCGTTTTTACGTAGTCTCGTAGATCATGAGATCGTAATTAACGTTGCATCCAAGTCCCGTACTTGTGCGACGCCATTGGTCATCTCGCCCACCCTCAGAGCCACCCTCCCCCTCCTTAGTGTGTCCTCTACAGCCTCACCTCCTCAGCCGCCTCAGTCTGTGAAACAACGCCGGCTGCATGTGACACATTAGTAAATGAGACGACATTCGTTACGAGCGAACCGAGCGCACCCAGCGAAGGAATTTCCTCATTGAAAACCAATGTTAGGGTGTTTTAACAAATGCAATTTATAAATACGCTACTAAAACCGTCATTAACTAGTTTTATTTTTTTATTTTAAAAAGGAAACAATAGGTTTATTAAGGCTGGAATGGTTACTACTTTCATGATTATCTGTAGAGATAAGGGACCTGTGATAAAATTTATGATAGCTTTTATAATTTAAATTTTTTAAACCATTGTTAGAATCTGCTACGAATATAAACTTACGGTCCAAAGACGAGTATAACAAGACGATAATATAACAAAAAAGCTATCCCTTCTCTCAATTTTCATGAAGTTGTATAGGTACATGAATACATACAAATTGTTTTGAAACCTAATGTGCCTAAATTGTATCTCATTTGTAGACTTAATAACATAAAAATAATACTTTAAGAATTAACTAAATTCACTTAGGTATCAACGAGTATTGCTAGTAGAAATTGCTAAAGAAATGTAGGTACCTACCTATCTTAAAGGTATCTTAAACATTATTACTTTTGTTATGTTTTTGCAATTTAGCATGTCTTTTGAATTAGGTTTTATGTTTCCACCAGATTGCAGTGTCTAGACGTCATCGAACGCGTGCAAAACATGATTAATTTATAAGTCATGAAAGCCTCAAGTTGAAAATACTTTTGGGCCTATTTATTATTTTTATTATAAGCACCTGTTCCAAGAAATTTTTATTTATGTTTCGGTGTGATTTGTGCTAGTTCCAAATTTGGCAGTAGGATGAGACTGCACCGCACCTCGTCGAATAAATCGGGGTACCGAGGCCGCCTCCGCTCGGCCATTAAGCCTTTTGATAGTGGATACTCTTTGGGGTTCACTTTGTTTTATTACTTTCATTTTATTGTTTTAATTTGTGTGCGGGTGCGCTATTTGCGTGCGCGCAGTTTGTCGCTTGCCCCGCCCACCGGCCGGCGGCCAATGGCGCGCCTCCCGCTAACGAGGTGCTGTCGCAGCCGCGCTCGCGCCGCTCCGCGACCACGCGCCCGCGCACACCGCACGCACAGACATCGCGACAATGCTCATTGTTTCAAACTATTCTTATTTTGTTTTAGTTAGGTCCACCTCGCCGGTCGACGCGCGCCTCCCACCGAGCGATAATTTCAATGTCGTCGCGTATATTGTGATATTGACTGAGATTCCACTCTGCCCATGTTTTATCGTCGGAGGCGCGTTTCGTCAGAGCTACTCAATAAGCAATAAACCATTCGCCTCCGAGGAGTTATTTTAAACCCTGACTGGGACTCGAATTGAGCCCACGCCTTTACACCTTTTAAAGGTTATTGTGTTTCCGAAACGCTAAAGATATAAGCATTCAGCAGTCTCGCAAACATTTGCATCGTCAGTAAACAAAACACAAAATATTTAAGTTTAATAAAATAAAATATTTTTATGGAATTGCTTCCAGCAGAGCCAACGCAACCACTTAAGCTTCACCCACTGAAGAAAAATCAAAAACAACGGAGTCACGAATAATATTAAAGGGGAATATAAGCAATTGATAGTAAAAATGGGCACGAAATAGAAAAATATCGTCGGACGCATTCGTGGCCTGGTAAAATATTCAATCGGGGCAATTCGGGTCCGCGTATAAATTCGGTACCGCCATTATTTGTAGCGCGTCCTCGCGACCGAAAATCGGTACCTACATTGATAGTCGTCATTTTTCTTGTAGGTATCGTTAATATTTTACGGGTGCGTGTCAACGGTTTATGGGCCCACTCTTAACACTAAAACGTTTTAGCCGTGCTCTCATTGTTTATACATTTTACTATCCACTTTTTATAGTTTATTGCAGCTTGAGTGCTGTTCGGGGTTATGACACCGCGCGTAACGTTTCTCAGACGTTCGATTGTATGCCATACAACTTGATTTTTATTGCGGTCTGATGTTAGGCGGAAACTTTTGGAATTGTCATGTGTATATTTGGCTGAACTGCCAGGCACTAACTGTCGATGATCTGGTGGCGTGCTCTTGGGAATCAAACGTAAGCGACCTATAAAGATACCATAGACAGCGATATCATCGCGTAATGCCAACTTAATTCCACTTGCATTATTTTTTGGTACCAATTTTGTAGCTTATAAAAGCTAAAGTTTTCTTTTTACTCAGTAATATTCTGTAGTTAATCCTGCAAAGGGTTTTACGGTTTTCTAATAACAATCAGTTCTGAAATAATGCCATGCAATCGTAAAACACATAACAGCGGACGGGTTCTTATCTAAGTGTAATTATCCGTCCAAGTTTGCGAGCTCAGAGAAAGAATTGATCACGCCCTTGTGTGTGTGTGTGTGTGTATGTGTCAAGGGGTGCGAGGGGAGAAGTGGGAGGGAGTGGGTCGTGGGTAGGCTCGCATGGGACGCGCTCTAATGAGGTGCCTGAAAGCGACAATGTCTTTGAGTAAAGCAAATGTGTAGGTATCTACATACGCGGGGAGTGACGCCTCCTATTTCATATATATTCTATTTTAATGTTTATTTAGTGGAGTTTAAGAGTAGATAGATAGACAAAATAAATAAGAAATATGATTAAGTACTGGAATTGTTTTTGGGATTAGAACTAAAGTCGTATTCAATCACCTTCTGATTTTGCTCTTTTAAATAAATCTATGAAAACATTCCTATTACTAGGTACCTAGGTACTCTTAAATATTATAGAAACGTTTACTTACAATTGTAACTTAATTTGGTTTTTAAGCTTTAGTAGCTTAAACGTAAAAACAAACCTTATTAGTCTTAATAAGATTTGTTTTTATCACGTACTTGTGAAAAAATCTAGTTGAAATAAATATATAGTAAAACTAATCTAGGTAGGTAAATGTTTTCTTATAGTTTAGTAAATAGAAATTTTAATATTACTCAACTAAATTAAATCCGCTATAACAAAATAATATCCATACGTACTGGCTTAAAATTGTAATATTTTATTTTTAAAGATTTTTTATAACAGAGCGATAAAGAATTTTTGTTAAAACTTAAGTTTGTAGACAGTCTTGTGACCGTCTACAAGTAGAGCCGAGTCCAACCAGTAGTCAGACAATAGGTATGTACCTACAAGAATTAGCTTAGTTCAAGAATTACAACAGAGGAATTCTATACATATGAATTAGTAGGGAACCCTCGGTTCGCAAAATAGATTCGTTGTTAGGTATCTGATTTTTTTATGAGATTGCTTAATTCTTCAATCTAAGCTATTATCATGAAAATTCCTTAATATTTCTAGAAGGTATAGGTAATTTATAGCTAATTAACAATAATAACCGCAATAATAGCAACCTATTGTCACACGCCATTGTTAATTAAAAGGAATGAAACCTTATAATATTTTAAACAGACTAAATTAAATATATTTTTTTATGCATCCATGTCAATCTCAGGATCTTTCTTGTCATATCCGCCAAAGGCGATGGTTAACGTATGTCGCGCTCGCTCGCCGCTGAGAGTAGCACCGAGCGCTTACGGAGGGTCGATTGCTTGTTCCGGTCCGGAGCCGGTTTTAATTTCCCGCGCGAGGCGGTGGTGCGTTAAGTTTAAACGGCCGGAGATGAGCCACACGTACTAATATCATGCACGGCCCGGGCCGTCGCCATGGCGACGCACACTCAAATGACGTGTGTGGTGGTACGCGGGTGTGAGGCCGGGGGTAATATGATTTGAGCGCCCCCGGCCGCGGCGACACCCCGCCCGCTTGTTTGCTCTCCGATGCAATCGCGATACGAGCGTTCTATCCCCCGCGTACCCTGCAGACACCCGCCCCGCCGCCGGCGACACATCTCTCACCTCCGTCGTCGATAACCGCATCGGATTCCTTGTTGCAAGCCACCGCATTCTATTGAAATAGATACCGCGCGCCCGCCTGCCTATCCACCTACCTACTGCTCTACTCGATTTACACGTCACCCCTTGCCGCACAATTTTCAAGTCCACTCGACAGGGCACACTCTTTCTAGAGGTTTCTGTTATCTATTACTCCATAGGTCTGAACTACCGTGTTTCCTTTCAAATAAGTTTGCATACCCTGTACTGTGTAAATACTACGACGTCAAATATCACTTTAATGTCATTCTTAAGAATAGGTCAAATGCAACGATGATTGCAACGATCGTGCGTTATATCCTAATAAATCAATCAAACGATCTCTCCTCTCGCACAGTAACAGGCGACGTCATATTCTAAAAATGTTTTTGCGTGTTAACTCAATTCTGTGCTGCCCCATTTACGATTGAATCTCACGAATTAACACAGTGGCCGGTGACAATTACGAGGAGGCAGTATTCATAAGTTGCGGATGCGCAACCAGTTTATGTATCATGTCTGTGCTAGATACTCGCCTCCACGCCTGACGGGACAATAAAGCAATCAATCGACACATCATCATCATCATCATCATCATCAGCCTATCGCAGTCCACTGCTGGACATAGGCCTCTCCAATTGCACGCCACTCAGTTCGATCCTCGGCGACTCGCATCCAGCTCCTGCCAGCCGTCTTGCGCAAATCATCACTCCACCTGGCCTGTGGACGTCCTACACTACGTTTGCCGAGACGCGGTCTCCACTCAAGAACACGTTTACCCCAACGGTTGTCGGTCTTGCGGCTAATATGGCCAGCCCATTGCCACTTCAGCTTGCTAATCCTGTGGGCTACGTCGATCACTTTAGTTCTCAATCGACACTGTTGTGCTGTTCTCAAATAAGCCACGGTCGCCGATGTCTCATCACTCTAATCTAGCCCGCTTCCTAGGCACTACTATAATCTTGCTTGTTATTGGACGATAGAAGATCTTTTCAAAATGATAGGCAGCACTCCACTTTCAGACTTGAGTAACACCACCTCTCGTACTTTCCTAATCGGGCTATGTGACTGAACGGTGCTCGGTGTGCAAGCCGCTGTAATTGCGGCGCGGCCGCCGGAGGCCGCGAATAACGCCGTACGTGATATATGGTACTACAGCTAATAACATAGCTCGAGTCCTGCGCCGATTATCCCTTTACCCGGCACAGATGAATTCGTATAGATCGCAGCGTCGTTCGCTCAGTCTCACTTAATGAGTACGGAATTTCTTACTCATTATCCACTTGCGCTGAACCGCGTTGCCTGAGGTGCGATGAAGACGTTGCGGGCCGCGACGCTTTCGCCTCCGGCACACAATTGCCAGAGCTCTAGCGCAACGCTGTTGCCCGCAGCGAACTTTGTACTTTATACCCGGTAATTGCTGACTGGGCGCCTTATACCACCAACGGCATCACCACACGGACGACGGTAGTGGATAATGATGTTGTTGCCTAGCTTTATCGCGACTAGCTCACAAACAACCCGCTTTCAAGGAACTTGCTATTAAATGAGGTATAAGGTTCAAACATTGACGAGCTTTCTTATTGCAACAATTAACTTAGATACGAAAATTAATAGTTGCTTTGAAACTAAGTAGTAATAAAACTTCGCATGTTCATGGCGATGGAATGTTACCACACCGTATTCTTCGAAGTAATTTTGTCTTACCCCGTATTCATTTCATATGATGGTCGACAACAAAGTTGTATGAAACTCCTGATATTTTTTCTAGGAATATTTAAGACATTATTTTAATCAAAATTGTCTTTATTACTTTATTCTATGGAATAGAATTCTACCAGTGATCTTGAATTCAACCAGCGCAATGTGATAATGAAATCACATGTTTTGGTATATAACATTATAACTTACCTATTATAAATTCCAGTTGGCTTGGTCGCGGTTCAATGTTCGTCCTCTCCGAGGCGCAAGCGCAGTCGTTACTCCGGCCAGGAGGACCTACTATCGGCGCCGGTGCACTCTTGGACGTCGGCGCTGGAGATGGCGAAGTCAGTCGCCGCTTCGCTCATATCTACCCACACAATTACGCAACTGAAATATCTGCTAGTATGAGAAAAACCCTCGCGAACAAAGGATACAAGTAAGTTTACATTTCTCTACCATCCTCTTTCACTCAGGGTTTGCTGGTAAAAAACTCAGTTTTGGGTTAAGCTCGCCTTTCTATATGACTTTTTTTTTATTTGTTGTTTATAAAAAAAAATTATATCAATAATACAAGTAAGGCAGTAGAGCCACGCTGATTTCAGCACGAATGGGCCAGCTCGACCGGGGCGGTACACTCCTTGTCGCAGAAGATCAACCTAAAATTGATGCGCGTGCGCCAATGATGCAGAAGCATCTTACTGAGATAGGGGCCGCCAATAAATATAGTATTGGTCACTGCATTTTCTATATTTGTAATGAGTATGTATGGTGACCACTACCCTAGATTCTACTCATGATTTCTATTAGGCAGAGTAGAGTCACTTTATTCTTTTAATATTTTAGACATCTGACACACAATATCATCTAGCCCCAAACCTAATAGAGGTTGCACTATGGGTACTAGACAATTGCGGGTGGCCCTAGAAAAGACGGAAGCCCTACTTTTCCATGGGCCCCGTCGTGGTCCACCCGCCGGCGCCTCCATCGAGGTCAACTCGGTCCTCGTACCGGTCCGGGCCCACTTAAAGTATCTGGGTCTGGTCCTAGACGGTAGGTGGCTCTTCGACGAGCACTTCCAACAGCTTGCTCCGAAGCTGATCGGCACTGCCTCCTTCCTTGGGCGTCTTTTGCCCAATCTGGGAGGAGCCAGTGTCGCCACGAGGCAGCTGTACACGGGGGTTGTCCGGTCTATGGCACTCTATGGTGCACCGGTGTGGGCGGCGGCTCTGACCGAGCGGAATAGGGCGCGCCTCAGACGGCCGCAGAGAATTCTGGCGGTCAGAGCCATACGGGGTTACCGCACCGTATCGACGGAGGCGGCGTGCGCCCTGGCCGGAACACCGCCGTGGGATTTGGAGGCGGAAGTGCTCGCCGACGTTTATCGGCGAGTGGCAACTACCGAGCGGAGAGTGGTGGAGTTGGACCTTCGCCCGAGGACGTGCGCGAGTGGCGCGAAGCCGCTCACCGAGCCACGATGGATCGCTGGTCGATCCGGCTGGAGACTCCACGTGCTGGCTTCGCCACCGTGGAGGCGCTTCAGCCGGTCATCGGCGAACGGGCAGTGCGGCAGCACGGGACCCTTACCTTCCGACTGACGCAGGTTCTTTCCGGGCATGGTTGCTTCGGACAGTACCTGCACTCGGTCGCCAGGAGGGAATTGAGTTCCGCCTGCCACCACTGCGTCTGCAGTGAGGATTCGGCTCATCACACGCTGGCGGTCTGCCCCGCATGGGAGACGCAGCGCCGGGTCCTCACTGCAGTCATCGGAGAGGATCTCTCGCTTCCGGCCGTCGTTCGTTCTTTTTTGTGAAAACAGGGCGTCCCCCCCCCCCCCCTCTAAAAGCTAAACGGCCTGCTCAAAAAATCTGGAAAAATTCGTGATGGTGGGTGCATATAATGCACTTTAAAGGAAAACTATAACGGATTAGGTGACTTTTATTAATTCAGGAGTTATGGAGACTTAACTTGTAAAATGCGCTCACTTGGAAAACGTCATACAAAATTAACGCATTAATACGTAAACATAATAATTATCTATTGGATAGGATTTTAAATCCACGTACCATTATGGGTGACTGAGGAACCCTTTCCTGTGCGTGGCCTGACACGCGCTTGGCCGAATTTTTGTAAATACATATTATACGTAGAAAAAACCAAAATCTGAAAGAAATATTTGCAGATATAGAAACATACGCCGCTGCATACACTAACCGCAAGACCAACGAGGCAGTCAAACTTTGGTAGACTCAATTTAAAAAAAATAAGTTGAGATCTAAACAACACCTACTTTTCGATGCGAGTTGGAAAGTCAAGTACAACCACAAAGAAATGATATTTCATATTTAAAAAACTGTACTCACTTGACATATAACTTGATTTTTTGTTTCAGAATATTGGACACAGAGAGTTGGCATCGTTATCGCCAGTTCGACTGCATATGCATGTTAAACTTGTTGGATCGCTGTAACAAGCCAAAAACGATGCTCTTACAAGCGAAAGACGCGCTAGCTCCCGGCGGAATCTTATTGTTGGCTCTTGTGTTGCCTTACAAGCCTTACGTGGAAGGTATAAACTTAACTAAACTTAACATGATTATACACTACCGTTGTTTGATATGCTAATGGAGGCCGGGAAAATGATGCAGAAACATCTGACCAGGCAGCCATGGTATGAGTCAACATGCTGCATTGCCCACCCTCAGAATGAGGATAGTGACTCCTCGATTCTACTCATGCTTTCCATCAGGCTAAGTGGAGTTACTTTGGTAGGCTTAATTATAAAAAAAAAAATCATCTTAAATGAAGTTTCAGAAGTATTATGTACATTTTATTATCCGAATCGCTGAAGTTGTTAAAAGTTGCCGTGTTCCACAAGTGTCACAATCGGCACCTAATTAGGCCACTTGACTTGAATCTGTCCTTCATAACCTGCAGATTTCCTAAAGGCCAGAGATTTTTAATAGTAATGATTTAATAGGTGTTTTCATCATCAGCCTATCGCAGTCCACTGCTGGGCATAGACCTCTCCAATTGCACGCCACTTGCTCCAATTGCTTTGTTTGAATAATTTGAAATCCTTGAATAAGTACTTACTTAATAAGCCGTGAAATAGTATTTTACAATAAATATGGGTCTTTGTTTTTATAATAAAATTCTTGCTGATTCTGAAATACCCACAAAATAATTGAGCAGCTTAGACTAACATCAGAACTAATAAAATATAAATTAAGGTATTTCGTCTTATAGTCACTCCCGACCACAAACCCGAAGAACGTCTACCCATCGAAGGCGTGGACTTCGAAGGACAATTGGCGACCTTCGTCAAGTTCATGCGCGAAGAGGTTGGCTTCGAGCTCGTCTCCTGGACTCGAGCTCCCTACCTATGTGAAGGTGACTTCGCACAAGCATACTACTGGCTCGACGACTCTGTCTACGTGTTTAAACCAACTGCCGATACCCCCAATATAACGAAAACATTTTAAACAACGAACAATACCAAAATGTTCGTGGATCGACTCACACATCCACATTCAAAGCAAAGTTGTGATTCAAGCTTTAGAAGTAAGTGATGTGTGTGTCTCCTTATGATTCTTCAGAATGTAAAGTATGTATGTCTTTCTGGCGTTTTAAATGTAGTAGTGTAACAATGATGATATTACATTTTTATACTTTTTCATATTGTATTAAGATATGTATTTGTATGCACAAATGCGGGTTTATTGTAAGGATGTTCGCAATTTAAAATTGTGTTCATGCGGATTCGATTTCCATAGTGAGAGGTTTAGTTACTTAAATTGAAACTACTTACATTCCTAAGTGTAGATCCTATTTTAAAATACAATGAAGTACTTATTTATGCATATTCAATTGAAATGAGTAAAATTTTTGCATTCATCATAAAACTGTCAGCATATTGGAGATAAAGGGTAGTATCGTGTCGTAAAGGAAAGTATGGTGTATGTTTGTAAAGTCCCCCGCGATTCCCAAAGCAAAGAGACAGGACTAATATATTCTTAGTTAATTAAAACTACAAGAATTTGATTGTATAGTTAAATAAATATTACCCCTGTACGGCTACCAAAGTGCATTTATTAATTTTGTAGTGGTCACCAAGTGGCCGAAATTCGATCATAATTAATTTGAATTATAAGTGGCAACATTGTTAAGATTCTATTGTCAAAGACTTAACTTCTACAATCACGGATTTCACCAAGGCCACGTGTGTGTCGAATACATGGTAGTGTGTGTGACGTTTTAGTTTATCATTCAATGTATATTTATGCATTAAAAAAAATAGCTTCCTGCACTCCTCCTCCGCAAAAAAACAATAAGTGAGCGCAATTTCATATTCCTTCATCCACGCAATTTTCGTAAAAAGGGGTACAAAGTTTTTGCTTTACTTAATAACATATAGAAAACACGGCTGGTCATGATTTTTAGATAAATATTATTTCCCAACGAATTTTCATTCACGTTGAAGTCTCAATTTTAAGTAATAACATTTTTACACCAATAAAATTAAAGTGGTATCATTCAAAACTTTGGGAAATAGACGTTTTAATGATTTTAGCGCATATAAGTCCCGCTGTACAACAAAAGCTATGTGTCGTCCAAAACTAGTTAGAAAAATCTATATTTATATACTGTTCCTGAGATAATGATAATATGGTTAGAAGACCTTACTTAGCAAAATATTTTAGATAATTGTTGTTCATAACTTTAAGATGGACTTCGTATCGTAATAGTGTGTGGAATGAGGGCAACCGCGAGTAAATTCGCCGCCGGAGGCGCTAGTGTAGGATAAGGTCTGAAATGTCAAATTAGGTTCTTTCTGTAGGCGAGAGTTTACTTTCGAATAAAAATTAACTCTCCAATTATGTTTTTGAATTTTTTGGCGTATGACACGCGACATTAATTATAAAATTAACAAATTAGTCTCAATTAATGTATGTGCTTTAAAAGAGGAGCTAAGAAAAAGAGGTGCAAAATAAGGCGGCCAAACTTTGACAGCTAGAAGCTCATCTACAGTGGCGCCCACTGGCGAGCACAAAAACGGATGACCTTATTGCAAGTTGCCCGCATTAATTAAAAACACAAATTGATCACAATGATAACCATTTGCCGGTCCGTTGATGTATCCAATGCTATCATCTCTTGCAAAGATCTCTGACAGAGCATAGAGACTTACTTACTCTGTACCATAGCATGTCATAGCTATAGGATATTTTTATGTGTAAGAACTTTTCCGTCGCTGTCATACAACCAAAGAGAGATTTCCCGAAAATAAACGGAAGTTCGTAAAAGGAAGCCAGACAAGCGCGCGATATTTGAATTTACAAACGCACGCTATTTGACCATTAAAGGCGCACGGAGCTAAATAACAGATGTTACTCATGGTGACTACTTTCAGGCGATGTCTCTATATAGGGTTAACTATCTAAATAGTTTGTATTATTTGATAATATCACCACCAAAAAATATACTGCTGGCTAACTCATAAAAAAAACATTTATGTTTACAAGTAACATTTTTCGCAATACGGAAAACTATATGACATTTCAGTAACTAAAAAAAATATAATTGTTGGGATTACTGGCGCAGAGGATAATAAAACACGTCTTCGTCTGTGCTGTTCAACAGTTCGGTTTATTGTGTGCACGACAAATTGAAGTTTGTTTTAAAGAAATCTTTATCAGTTTCTTTCACTCAACACTCAATGGTCTAATGTAAACCATTTAGTTATTTATGGAGGCTTGGGTTTTTTGTTACAACCAACAGTCCCATATTAAATCGATCTGTTAATAAAAATTTGTGACCCCAGGGTTTGGTGACATACCGTAATAGGACATTTAACCACTCACCTTAATGTTTATAGTATAACATCAGAATAATCAGATCCAACCCCGACAGTATTTAGATTAGTCTGAAAATAGTACCTGTAATAATTACATCTCTACAAATAAATAAAAATGAAGTCTGTTATTTCAAATTAACAGGTTTTCACTTAATGTATGTTAAAGTATAATGTAAAATATTTTTCTTACATCAAAAAAACATTTTTTAAATATTTTGGGTCTTTAAGTCTGTTCCGGCTACTATCTGAAAAGGCTGAACTGATTTTAATGCCACTCTCACTAGTCAATTGCTGATGTGAAGGAGTAACTGAGGGGACTTTTATATATCCGATCAAAATTATAACTCAAAACCAACGAAAATTAAAGCAAACTCGCGGGACCACGAAATACCGCGGGGCGCAGCTAGTATTTTACAATACTAAACCACACACATCGATACATATACTTCATATTAAATTAGCACTAGTAACATACTTGTAAAATTTTGAACTATTTTAATAATATTATTTTGTACTTTTTCTATAATATTTCATTAAAGATTCACCACTTGTAATGTTTATTAAAGGTCCATTGGCCGGCACGCACGCACGGCACGCAACGGATTTTATTTTGCTTTGTATGATTTTACATAGAGCTGCGTTCACTATCCGCGCAGCCGCACCGAACACCGGCATTTATGAGCAAAAAATGCGTTGCGTGCCGGTGACGTCACACAAATCAGTTCACCGCTGGCCGGCTGGCATTGCCCACTGCCGCACGTCCTGTTTATCACAAAAAAATGAAATGGATGACGCACTTTTGATTATATTAGTAGAAAAATATGAAGAATTATACAATTTAAAACATACACATTATTTCAATGTCCAAAGAAGAGACAATATTTGGGAGGAGATAGGATGAATGATACTCTCAAAAAACTGGTCACTTCAAATTTATTTCTTGAACCCACATTCTACGTTTAGTTTTAAGTTCTTCTTCATCTTCCAACAAGCAACTAATAACAATATCTTCATCAATCTCCATGACCGAATACGTCAACTCACGACAAAAAAAAAACACTCGAAACTAAATAAAAAATCCGGATACAGTGGACGCATGCCATCGGAAAATCCGTTCAATCCGTTGCGTGCCGTGCGTGCGTGCGGGCCAATGGACGCGTTCCTTTATACTTCATTTTGGATATCACTTTTCGGGATACGCGGAATTCAAGTGAGTGAGTAGAATTCAAGAAAGTAAGTGAAAATATGCTATTACCTACATAATATACTATAAATATTTTCTACTTATTAGAGGTTACTTACTTACCTGTGTTGTGGCCCTGACCGGCGGTACCCGAGTGGTGAAAAATATAGATGTATTGTACTGTGCCAAAATGTGGTTTTATAGCGTACATTCCGTATGTATATTATATAATGTTAAAATTAATTTAACATGGCGACTGTCATTATAAAATTATACTTATTCAAATTTGAAATAAGCGGCATAAGTAACGTTCTTTGCTTATATTTAAAAAATGCTATTAAAAAAAGTTTTCATAACTGATAAAGAATAATTAAAATTACCAAGTAATGTTTTCTATTATAAGATCACTGATGTAAGATATAGCTCCAGAAAGCCATTTCGAGAAAAGTATAATGCAACATAAAAACAATCATAACTATTTATATCCCACCAATGAATTCCGATGTACTGTAGGCGCGCGAGTTTATGTCCATCCTGAGGAATGCGGTAGTGCTGTGACCTAATTAATTACGAATTAATGTCGATAATAAATACCGATTTAGTCAACAGCTGTCAATTTTGTTTATTGTAACTGGTAATTTTGCAAATTATAAAATAAAATAAATGTGAAAAGTAATTACTTATTTTGGTTCAAATATTCATTCTAATAGAAAAAACTATTTTTTAAATTCCAATCACTATCAAATGAAAAGAAGATCGATAGATCAGAGTCGGAATCAGTATCTTCGCCGTCGCTGACTTCAATTACGAAATTGTCGATTGCCTTTTCGATTAGTCCGTCTTTTTGCCAGTAATACTCTTCTAAACCTTTAACGTCATCACCGGATCCGCACCAACCTTTTTCTGTCACCTGGTTTATAGCCATCTCCGTAACTTCTTTCAATTCAATCAAAATTCAATCTCTGAAATTCTCACCCATGCTCGATTGAGTTTAAATCGCACATGTACGGTGGCAATCTTAAAACCTCATGTCCGTGACTGCGGATGAGCTGGTCTGGTCATGAGTTTTATCATATCCAACTCGCTCGCATACAGTACAATAGAAGGTAATCTGTGCGCAGACCTTAAGGATTTCATGTGCCGATTACAAGTGAGGTCTGTTCCCAGTTCGTAGTTGGCACGTTGTTTCTTCTGTGTGCTTCTCTCTGGTAGTTATGACAAACTGGTAAAACGCTCTTCTCTCTCGCTTTCTCTTCTTCGCTTTGCAATGCGTAAGAGAGAGACAGCAGTCGCAGTCCGAATGCCACGCCATCAAGCGGCAGTTTCGGTTGTAGAAAGGTTGCCTTTGGACAACTACAGAGCGCATATAAGAACTGTGCTTTTATGCGACGTCTGAAATCTTTGGCAGAACGTTATATGTCCACGATGTGCTCACTATAATTAAAGTTGATTAAAATTTGATATATTACAAAACCTGATTTTGGACTGACGCTCGCTATGTTAAATAATATTTTATTATTGTACTTCGTAAGTGGTGCAACCATATACATATTATTTTAGTTATGTTTGTTTTTGTCACATATATCATGTCCTAGTTGAATTTTTAACACGCTATATAGATTATATTGTAAAGGAAGTGTCCGTCTTTGAACAAAAAGGAACATTTCAATTAAAACGTAAAAGTTGTCATTTTAATAATTATTTATTTATCTCTAAGCACTGCTTTTCATTTCTAAGTTTCCACCTTTACAATTTAAAAAATCTCCGAATACAAATAATAATTAACATGGCAAGGCCAATTCAGACAGAATATAGGCATACATACAGCTGATGAGGGTTAAATCTATTTTACATAATACTACACAAACTCGTACACTCACTTGTGTGTGTACTCCATCCAATAGCCAATACTTCGGTTTATTCCCAGTAGTTCCATACAACTAGTTCCACATGGAACTTCTGCAACCTTAAATTATACATTTTTTACCATTACTTCCATATAGGTTTTACTTTTACAGCTGATATTATTTATTTTTTTAATTTTGTAAACTATATTTGATTTTTATCTAAAATCATGTTTGATTGTCTGGTGAACAATTCATGTAAAACCAGCTAGACGGATTCGAATTAAATTTGAGATTTAAATTAATTATAGCCCTGTGTATCAACAGAAAATAAATTCTTTACAGTTTATATGAAAATGTCAGTATGCTTGTTGGCGCTTACAAAAAAAAAGGTTTTATAAAAAATATATTTAGTATAAAATAATTAAGATATATATCTTAGATTAATGTGCATAGCAGCAAGAATACCGAGACTGTACGTACATCTGTTAGAAGCTAATAAAAAATATAAGATATTTTTATATTATTTCATATAAAATAAAATCATATATTTTGAAGTTACATCAGCTCGCATGTGGCCGAACTGACTTCACAAAATTACTGGGAATAAAATTCCATAACAAATACTATTCCCACAACTTCCATAAATGGAAAACTGTTCCACGTGGAACTGGCGTCAAGGAACTACTGGGGAAAATAGTAATATTAGAATGGTATGTTGGCCAACAAACATTCTGGTTCATTCAGTCTAATAAATCCCTTCCAGCTATTATGTATACTATTAACTTAAAAATATATAAAAACACAATTTATATGTATAATAGTAACTACTTTCCGATTGGTATATATTGCATTTTAATGTCAAAATTACATTTTGAATGAATAAAAATTTATCACAGTATTCAGATGCCAAAACGAGAAATAAACATTAGTGGTACGTATAACCTTATAAATGCTTTTTAAGGAGGAATACAAATAATAATTGATGATCAATAATTTAATAATATGTCTATAAATATTGCATACCATAAAAATATGTTATTACGTATGAAGTAACCATCATGAAGGAAAAATGATACATTGGAAATGCGCTGTTTCAGTGTCAATAGAGCCTTTTGCAAATCTGTATTTTACCTATAAGACTATTCGCGCTAACGAAACGATCAAAGAAGTAAATTTGTGCAAATCTGGAAGCACAGCTTAATATTACGGAACAGAAAAGTGTGTCATCGGTTTTCCGAGCAGGCAATACAACTTCCAGCTAAGCATTCTATACGAGGCTGTTGAATGACATACTTTTCCGCCATCATTACACCGACACAAAGCGCGCGTAAAACAAGGCACCAACCTATAATTTTTTCATAACTTAGAAAGAAGTCTAATCATATTTATAAAAATGCAATACGAAATCCATTTTTGACTAGAAAGCTTATAATTCTAATACAGAGAGAGATTCTTTTGGAAGTTTCTAATACTTTTTGAGAACAAGAATTTGACGGTTATATCAACTTAATACTAAATGTATTGTTAGTTGTCGATGAATACGTAGTAGCCTCGTTAAATATTTGGATTGTGTACCAAAACGATTACTATTTAATGAATCGATATCTATATCGAATATACCAACTATTAGCTTTCTCGTTGTAAACAGCTAATACGAAATATGAAATGCCACATAAATGTACAACGCTCTTAGCTATATTAAGCTGCTTAAAATTAATAATATATTTGACAACAACCAATAAATTGTGATGCGTACATCGATCCGATAATGAGACTGACACACTTACTACTTACACGATACAACACTCGTGGTGTGTATAATACGGTGTCAAGTTATACATCATACATGTTTATAATTTAGAATTACAATACTAAGATACAAAACTTTAAATTTAATGTAGGCTTTGCCTAATTATTGCACTAATCATTAAAATTATGTAGTCCATTATTTCACATGACGATGTTACGGAAGTAAATAGTTGATTCCTTTCAATGATAGAATACGATCAAAGTAAACTTCAGCCAAGCTCCTTCGACCCCTCTATTTACTCTACTGCACACCGAGATGATTTACAAATAACACAAATTAATAGGTACTGTAAAAAATCTAATTATAATAATTTAAAAATTGAATTAACCTTATAAATAAAAAAATCCATGTGCATGACAAGACTCATCCCAGCGTGCAGTATGCACATCTCATCATATCTTACTAAGCCTAATTTACACCCACAGGCAAAATCAGCTAAGACAAACGTGAAAAATTTGCAGTCTTCATTAAGATACTAACCTCCCTATCACTCACAAGACAAGACTTGGCGATCAACCTTTACGAAATAATAGAACGCGCACAATACTTGCAAGTTGCGTCCTCACATGTATTCACTTGAAGATGACTGGCCAAATGCAATGTTCGGAATACGAACCTCTCGCTTAACTACGCACTTCTAAGATATATTCATGTCAAGACTTCGCTCAGACCTACACCTATTACACTTCTATCACAGTGTAAATAATGCACTTACGACAATAACTCAGATTAAACTTAATTAGGACGAATCTTCAAATTAACGTAAAAATACCTTTAACCTTAATAAACACGTTCTTTAACAACGAAAGCTATAGCAAACATTTTTGTATGCCCTTTTACAACAGACAATATGAAACTATTAAAACAAAAATTTGAGTAAACTATGTAAAAAAAACTGCAAACCAACAAGTAAATAAGAGAATCCGCAAAACAAAAGTAGCGTGAAAAATTAACTATATGTATATTAATGTAAACTCTGTTTGTGTTGAATGAGGTGATATTTCAAGATGTACATCATCGTGTATTCGAATTATTCAGCGTTAGACTCGGCGCTTTGTAGCGCTTACGGCGTTCCTAGAACAATTAAACCCCAACAAACTCCCACCTAAGTCGGCCCGTGTACTCTAATATATGTTTAGATGCTATCAGTACAACATTTAAATATTACAACAAATAATGAATCATCGTGACAACTTACAGACTAATGACATGTTTTATTGTATAATAATGACTAAATCTGCAGATCTATTTCAAATGTGATATCAAGAAATTATATTATCCTCCGAACATTGAAGTAATTTCATGAAACCTTTTTTCAATCTAGCCTCAGGCTAGCGTATTTCATATTGTTTTATGTCGCTTAATTCGCTATAACCGTGTGCTTGACTACTTCGTTCCGACTGATCAGATATCGTGGACTTTTATTGGTTCCATTAATCGAATAGTTTAGATTCATAGATTCATTTCAATGTCAAAAAAACAGTAACAATCAGTCGGACGAAGTAGTCGAACTACGCAGTCATAGCGGTATGATTAATATCCCAGGATACTGTAATCAGCAACCAGTGATGCGAAATATTGATTTAACATTTAAAGATTTTTGTAGGTTTTATCTATTCGGTACTAACTAATTACCTACTTTGATAGTACATATTTATTATCGAATCATCTTTTTTCTCAATTATCATTAATTATCAAGAATGCAAACAGTGTGATGTTTTGTACGATAGAAACAATAAACATGTAGTAAGATCAAAGAAAGTATAGTGAGTACCGTCTAGTTGAGTGGCTCTGTTTGCTAACTTGTACAGTTCAGAGTTCAGAAGCGGCGCGGCCAAGTTCGAGCGGTGCATTGGGACAGTGACGTAGGTGTACTGGGGTGACGTCACCGCGACGCTCAGCCGTCGGGTGCGTGCGTGTCCGGTGGCTAGTTCCCACTCACTATCTTGCGGCTCTCCAATTCCTCCATGTTGTTTGACCTGCAAAAGGAATGTACAACATTTTTTATTTTTTATATATGAGCGTATCAAATTGACCTTGCCTGATTGGAAGTATGAACAGAATCCAAGAGCAGAGGTCGCCATGCTCATAGCGCATGCAGACAATGCAACAATGCAGTATGGTGACCCACACCATGATGGCCTATTCGAATGCTTCCGCATCATTGGGCCTCCAGTGTCGCACTCACTAGCGAAACACGACAGAACGAATGCTGTCATTTTATGACTTGTGCGAGCTAAGATGGCACCTGGCTCAAAACGAAACAGGATACCATTCCCCCGCGTGACACCCTTCTGTCGTCTTGCGGGTAGCGTTAGCATCACTATTACCGTTTCACGAATCTTTCCATAATAATTATAGTTTATTATGTATTAAAAAAAAAATTATATCATTGAAAAAAAAACCAGCATGACAACTATGAGACGCAATAGTTTAAAATAAAGTATACATATGATATTTAGAGACTACGATTAAAAGGATTATTATGCACGGTTGGCCTAGTGGCTTAAGCGGTCGCCACGCCGCTTCCTACTACGCCAAGTGTCGTGGGTTCAAATCTCACGTAGGACAACACTTTGTGTGATTCACAATTTGTTGTTCTGAGTCTGGGTGTCCTTTGTGTCCGTTTCATGTATGTTTGTAAAGTCCCCCGCGACACAGGAATTTATATTCCTACTGCGGGAGTTGTCTTTTTTAAAATCAAATCAAATCAATCAAATCATTATTCCTGCGTCATATATCGTTTTAAGTAAATGATGGAATTTATACAGAGATAATCTTGGCCAGCATATTTCAGATATGAGTCTATTATCGAGCACGTAGAATTCGCACAGACATTTCCTCGTTGAGATCAAGACGTGATGCGATATGTTTTAGGATAAATAATGTAGCCGTATGTGTAAATAAAGTATGCATATTTATACCGATAAATATGCAAACTTTAGTTAGTAGTATAAGAATAGTAAACCAAAGCTGTAAACCAAACATGGCTGCTATCATATATATATATATAAGTTCGCCATAATTGGTGGTGGTCGGCGACTGAACGACACGAGTTCGTTATATAACTCCTGCGAGCTATGATGGCATCAAATGACAGTCGTTTAAAGTACCAAGTGCAAAACTTTTTTTTTTTATTATATTCCAGTTTTATTAATTTTCAACATTTATTTTGCATTAAGTAGTTTATCATAATATACTACTTCATCTTAAGTGGTACTTTACTACCTAAGTTAAGAAAATACAGCTGAATACCAATAGGAAGCAGGCCTCATTCATTATTTACCCGAATGCATTCTTCGTGCTTTGATTTAAATGATATACGGCAATACCATAATACAATATTTTTCTGAATTACACCTTCTGTACCCTTTGATGCATGTGTCTTTTTTTACGTAATAGTATTAGGTTAAGGCCAAACTTACCGAAGTTTATCATCATTTTTCCACGATGTAACTTGAATGTGTGGAGGCGGCAAGTAGCTTCGTAGTGACTGGACCAGCTGAATCGTGTCCAACAAAACTGAAATAGATTTAGGGTTCATGATTTCTCGAGCTTTTCAATTTCTCGGGTCTCGAGAATTCTCGAAGCTAATTTCTCGGGTCTTCTCGGGTTGTCGAGAAATTTACATTTACGTACGTTTTCTCATATTATTTGGTTGCAATAACCTCAACAAATTCAATGGTTTCCCTCTCAAATAAAATTATCAAAATAATTACAAAACTTTTATTGATTATATTCAAAAACATTAATCTAAATAAGCTAATTCAATTAAAAAAAAACACCCAATGATTGTATCGGTGGCGTTTTAAAGTTTAGTTTCTGTTGCTGCATACTTTCATACCCAGGCCTTTTTTTTCGGTGCACTCACACCTGAACTTGTAGATGCTTCAGATTCGGATTGCGGGCATTTAGTAATACTTACTGACTTTAGGCACATTTGCTAAATATCTTACCAAACCGCTAGTATTAGAACCTTTACAAACAATGGTTTTTTGGCTCTTTAGGCATTGCGCATTTGCAGATTCCTTTTTTTTAATATTTTCATATTTTTGATGCTTTCATCTTTACTGTTATAGTGACGTTCAAATTAATAATAAGCCTATTGAATAGTATGTGATATATACAAACACACACACACACCCACACACACACACACAACACAACTGGCAATATTCGTCTCACAAATTTAAAATGACACATTAATTAATTTCAAATTACTTACATAAGAAAAACAACTAAGCTTGTGTCTTGTTGTTTTACAAAAATAGGAAATGTGAGTAGATTATGTAGTATAATTAATGTATCGTTAGTTATTTTATGTATTAAAGTTTGACTAAAAATAATAGAAAAGAACACATAGGTACTCGTACCTAGTAAAATTTAAGATCATATTTAGATTATATTATTTATGAAAATAAAATAAATAATAAAGCCATGATGTGTCAATCAAAGTGGAAATACTTACCTGTTGGATTTTAATTTATCACGTAATCTGTGAAACACTACGTAAACTATCGTGTAAAAACGACGCCGCAGAGCGCTTGCAGTGTATGAGATCAATGTTTAAGGGTGCCGCTGCGCTTTGGCCCGGGCGTCAAGCAACTTAACAAACGGTAATTTAATTTCTATATAGGTACATGATTTCTCGAGTTCTCGACTTTTCTCGAGCTTGATTTCCCGGGAACAAAGTCCAACGATTTCCCGGGAATTCTCGGCTCGAGAATTCCCGGGAATAAACCCTAAATAGATTACATTAATTACATTTTTTTTTAATTAATATTATTATGCTTTTATGCAGTTTAGTTTTAAAATCATCCTATTTATTAGAGGTTGGATAATTTGTGAAACAATATTATTACAAATATTTTAAAGATACAGATTATAAAGAGCACTCAGTTTCATATACACATACCGCCGAAACAATCCTCTTTTATAAATAAAAATAAAATTTTAGCCTTTTTTTGCTTTGGTATCTGTGATACTGTCGTCGTAGTCCAGTTAATAAAGTAAGTTCTCATCGGAATTCGAGATACCCAGCTGTAAGTCTGTAAATACTTGTATATTGACACCCTAAAGGTTGTCTCAAAACCTACCTATGGTAGGATGTACGCAACTATTAAATTTCAAGGTCAAAGGTCACAAAAATCGATTTTTTGCGCTTTTTTTTGTAAATATCTCATTTCCTATGGGTTTTTTGCTATTTGTATTTAATATTAATATTGTAGAATACCAAATTCTCTTCAAATATTGTTTAAATTTTTTTTTAATACGGTGAACCGTTATCGAGATGGGAGTTACAGCATCACTTCATGTCAACCGGTGCCTCCGGTCGTAACGCGCCATATATAGTTGATGAACTATCGATAAATCAATGATCATAAATATTTTTTTTTTTTTTTTTTTTTTTTTTTTTTTTTTTTTTTTTTTTTTTTTTTTTACCATTTAAACCATTTATTTTTTACTACAAAATAAAATATACATACAAGATACAATCGTTTAGGAAATATTAAGTTACATTGTGTAGTAAAGGCTACCAGCTCAGTTAACGCTGTACTGAAGCACAGCACTGATTTTCAGCTGGCCCCTGACATTTGCGGTAACAGTAGCAAAATAAGGAAACACACAAGATGAAACGCAACACATTGATCTTTTAACATTTCAACATAAAATCTAAGTAAATCAATCAAAACCGAAAATATAAATAAGTAACGCAATTTAAGTACACTAAATTACAACAATTACAACACAAAAAAAATGAACTACCCAATTTTTAAAGAAAATAAAAATAAAAAAAAACAAGAGTTTAAACGACAGCCGGACACTTACACACATACACAATGTTTAACAATACAAAGACGGGCGAGCGAAGGACACACAGTTCTGCTACAGTAATTTCTGTTGAGTAAGAAATTTAGTACGTAAATGATTTTTTAAAGTTATTTGGGACATGCTTTTACGCAGAGGTGGTGGTAAGTCGTTCCATATCTTTGTAGCAGAATACTTAAAGCCTCCCTTGTATTGAACGGTTCTGTGTGCTGGTATTACCAAGTTGTTTGCCTCTCTTCTGCGAGTATTTCTCAGTTGCACATCCTTTACCCATTCTAACTTTTCATATAGGTATTTTGGTATCTTTTTATGTACTATTTTATGTACCAGACATGATAAATGTATCTTTCTACGAGCCTCCATTTTCAAGGTGTTGGCATCATTTAGATAGGGTGTAATGTGAGATCGTTTAGGTATGCTGTAACAGAAACGAGCGCATGCGTTTTGAACTCTTTGTATGGCCTTTTTGGTTTTTTTATAAAGTCTAGGGCCATAGACAGTGTCACAGTAGTTAAATTGCGATAATATAATTGATTCTACTAGTGTCCTTCTAACAGGTTCAGAGAGGTACTTTCTAATATTATATAGTGTTTTTAATCTATAGAAAGCGCTTTTTATCTTGCAATTTATATGTTCAGCAAAACGAAGTTCACTATCCATTACCAACCCTAAGTTCACGGCAGTATCAACTCGTTGTACTTCTTGTCCACCCACCTTAATGCTAAACGACTGTGCAGATACTTTGTTACACTGTACCTTGGTACCCAATAGCATATATTTTGTTTTACTGGGGTTTAAAATTAGCGTGTTTCTGTTTGACCATTTGTAGATA
Source organism: Phragmatobia fuliginosa (assembly GCA_932526445.1). Classification (NCBI taxonomy): domain Eukaryota; kingdom Metazoa; phylum Arthropoda; class Insecta; order Lepidoptera; family Erebidae; genus Phragmatobia; species Phragmatobia fuliginosa. Next base: position 8,070,435 of record OW052071.1, on the reverse strand, counting down.
GAATTCAGATCTTCGTTTATTAATTCTACTGATCTTTGTGTATGTTCAGGTTTAAATGAAAAGTACAACTGAGTGTCATCAGCATACAAATGTAGTTTGCAGTGCTTGACATGGTTAGGGAGATCTGAGGTGAAAAGGGTGAAAAGTATCGGACTTAAGACAGAGCCCTGTGGCGTACCCCTGTCTGTTTGAAGGGTCCCAGACTTATGCAACTCGCCTTGCTCCGATTCTATTTCGACGTATTGACTGCGGTTGTATAAAAAAGATTGAAACCACTTTCGTGATTCATCTGAAATTCCGTAATATGAGAGCTTTTCTAGAAGTAACTGTACGTTCAAACAATCGAAGGCTCTCGAAAAGTCTAACAGTACCAAAACGCTGCACATGCCAGCATCCGATGCCGCTACGATGTCATCACTGACTTTCGCAAGTGCTGTCGCAGTTCCATACCCACTGCGAAACCCTGACTGTATGTCCGGAAGAATACCCTCATTTTCAAGATACACAGTCAGCTGAGTACATACCAATCTCTCAACGATCTTAGACATGACTGGCAAAATACTAATTGGTCTCAAGTCTTTCAGTTCTTCTATTTTGGAACTCTTAGGGATGGGTTTTATTTTGGCAATTTTCCAATTTTTAGGGAATTTTCTAGATCTAATACTGTTATTGATAATATCAGTTATAGCTGGTAAGGTGATTGGCAGGGTTAATTTTATCATATCAATAGATATGGAGTCATGTCCACAAGCTTTTGTTTTAATACTTTGTATTATTTTTAGAATCCCTTCAGAAGTACATGTTTCAATGACAAACTGTTTACGTGTAAATTTATTTTGTTTAAAAAACTGCAGGGTCTGAGTGTCAACAATATCATCCCCACCAGGTATGTCCAAAAAAAAGTTGTTAATTTTATTTGGTTCACAAAGGTGATGAGGCACCGACGTTTGTATTTTACTGTTGCTACTAAGCGGGCATATACTCTTTAGCTGGTTCCACATCTGTTTTGGCTTGTCTTTATTGTTATTAACATAGAAGTTAAAAAAAGCTTTTTTCTCTCTGTCGATTGCTCCTGTAATATAGTTTCTTAAATCCCTATAATAATCTAGGTGAGCATTATTTTTGGAATTTCGAGCTCTATTCAAAGCTTTATCACGAAGAGTCATCATCAACTTTACGTTTTGTGTTATCCAGGGTGTTGGACGTATGCCTATTTTACAGCGTATTAATGGAGCATGCTTGTTGAAAAGGTTCAACAACATCTCATCAAACTGTTGTATTTGACAGTCAACGTCTGAGAAGGATATTATATCATTCCATGGGACGTTTTTGAGATCAATACAAAATTTCTCTTGATCGATGCTATGCAGTAAACGTTTAAACGTATATTTTGGAATTTCTTTAGGTTTCTCTATATTGAATTCTGATACTACCATGGCATGATCACTGAGAGCAGGATTATGATGAACACTAACACTGTTACACAGACTAGGTGAATCGGTAATAATAAGATCTATAAGAGACGCGGAATTGTTGCCAATGCGAGTAGGGTCCCGAACAACCATTTCTAAACTGTGTTGTACCAGAAAGTGGCGTACCTCTCGAGCAGATGGTCTATCAGGTTGCAGAAAGTCAACATTAAAATCGGTCAAAAGAATCAGATGCTTACAGTAAGAAAACATACTCACCGATTCGCTCAGAGCCTCGATAGCAGCTCCCACTGAAGTAGACTCCGGTCTGTAAGCTGTACCAATCGCCAAACGTCCTCTGCCAGGCACAGAAAGTTCCAGCCATAACTGCTCCAATAAAGAGTCTGGATGGGGCCTCACTCGTACTCGTGATCCTTTTTTCACATAAAACCCAACGCCACCCCCACGCGCCCCTGTATTTCTAGGTTTATGTTTTAACACATATCCTGGTACTAATGGCGCAAATTTTTCTTCACCAGATTTAATCCAGGTTTCATTCACAGCCAAAATATCCGGTCTATATAAGTCAATACTAGCTAGGAGTTCGTCTTGTCCCGTATTCAGTGATCGTACATTTAGCAGTCCCAAAACCAATCTGTTCCCTCTACTACGAATCATTTATAAAATTTGAATTATTTACACAGATCGCATTAATATAACAGAAATAATTCCGTGTGCCCATCGCGAACCGATACATTCGATTTCGTATACAACTAAAAAAAACAAATAGAAATCCGCCATCGCAAGTACTCTTCAATGTTATAAAATTGGTTAAACATCGGACATCATGGACTGCAAAATTATATCTTACATTACATAACATCGCAATGCCCAAACTGAACAATTTGAAAAAGTTACAAGCTTCTCTAAGATTCCGTACCAACACAACAGTCGCCAAAAACCCCAGCCAAGTCAGAGTCTGATCGCAGACGATGACGTATTGAGCCGTTTTCCTTTCTAGCATAAATTTTACCCTCACGCGTCCATACAAATCGCCATTTAAGGCGCACGGCACACTCACGAGCCCTTCCGAATAACTGCCGATTCTGTCTCGAAAGTCTTTCATTCACATAGAATTTTTGTGGAGCGCCAGCCAATCCCATACCCGCTGTCGTAGCTCCACGCCTGACTCTGGCGGCCTTCAGAAATGCGTCTCGGTTAGATCTTCTGGATACTCGCACCGCAATGTTACGCGGACGCGGCCCAGGTTCACCCTCGATATGAGCTCGCGGGACTCCGACTCTTACCGCGTCGACTATGTCACGTTCCTCCAGCTGGACACCCAACTTTGTGGCCACTGCAAGCACTATGTGGTTTATACTTTCCCCCGGTATCTCTGGAATACCTGCTATTTCAATATCGTTGGACAGTAATTCTTGTTCACGCTCCTGCAGGACCAGCTTAAGGTGATCTATTTGTTTTTCCAGGTTTTGTATCTCCGTGCGACCCTCGGTGTTCATTTTTCCCTCCAGCTTCTCAATTCTGATTTCTAGTGTATCCATACGCTCATTATTCTTTTGCACTGCCGCTGTTAAATCCACTAGTGAACTCCTAAGGTTACTCATTTCAATACGAGTAGCACGCAATTCCTTCCAGAATAGACTTAATTCCTGACCTGGCTCAACTTTCGATGTTGCGGACTCACACAGATCTATACCAGGCTCAGTAACGGATCCAGATATAATTGTTGACTTTCCGGGCTTACAACGCTGCGTCACATTGCAAGACATGTCCAACTCAAGATCAGATTCACATCCAACTTCGGAGACCGTCGTCGTCGAACGTACAGGCGTGTTAGTATTATCGGCTTTCGGTAGCCTGCTTCGACATTCAGGGCAGCGCCACGCATGTTTAATGTTCTGATCCATAGTTTTAAAGCGATCTACTGACACATTAGCACATAACAAATCATATTTAGATTTGCATAAAATACAAGTTAAATGTGCCTCCTGAGTAATCTTATTTTTGCATCCCACACATTTATGTATGATTTTTTTAATCGGCGGTGTCATGATCACCTTTTTCTTTTCAAAAACAAAATAATTAAAGTACCTGCAACAAGCCGGTGTTAAAAAACAGATGATTCGTTCAAAGCTGTGAGTCGCCAAACCTCTCGACAAAAAGGTCGTAAGCGCCGTGCAAACCGTGTCGCTTACGCGTTCCAGCCAACGAAATGTCAACACTAGTGCAATGTCCACTTATTTTTGAACTGTGTTTCACTTTCGTTTTAAACTATAATATTACGAATAGAAATTCACTAATTACACTTCCATACGAATGTCTGTTGCTAATGATAACTGATACACTTAATTTAATATCAAAACACGGCGTTTTAACCACTTAAATTGATTTTTAACTCGGATAATTTAGAAACATGTGTTGCGGCTTTCAAGTGCGTCCGTCAAGTCCTATTTGTCAATTTTTATCTATGTCATCAACTATATATGGCGCGTTTTCGACCTGAAGTGGTTGACCCGATTGGTTGACCTGAAGTAATGCTGTGTAATTTTTTTATCGATGAATTCATCAACTATATATGGCGCGTTTTCGACCTGAAGTGGTTGACCCGATTGGTTGATGTTAAAAATTACACAGCATCACTGAAGTGATGCTGTGTAATTTTTAACATCTTTAACCGTTATTCAAAAATTACAATAAAACTAGCCATTGCCCGCGGTTACGGCCGCGTGTACGTAAGTTATCGCGGTAAAGGGTAGCACGTCCTTCCTCAAGAATTAAAAAAACTCCAAATTTCATAGGTGCAGCGGTTTAGGTATGAAATCGTAACAGACAGAGCTACTTTTGATAACATTAATATCGAAAAGAGGGTATAGTTACTTTTCTGCAACTGCTCGCTCTGCTTGCCGTAGGGCTTGCACATGGCGGGGCGCACGCAGGGCCGCATGCGCTGCAAGTTGCGCGCCAGCTCCGCGAACGCGCGCACCACGCGCTCCTGCCCGCCCGCACTCGCGCCCCCGCCCGCGCCGCCACTCGTCCCGCCGCTCGCCCCGCCCGCTCCCGCACTCGCCCCGCTCCGCTCGCTGTGTGACCCCGCCCCCACTGCGCCCACGCCTCCGGAAAGCGACTCCAAACTGTCTAAGTTTGCTCTGCAACACAATTCAAACCAGTGAACCCTTTATGACGTCTTCGACTTCGTCAACACCGAGGGTAGAAATCCAGAACTGTGAAATCCAGAAATCCAGATCCGACCTGTGTAGATGGTTAGTTTAATCTGACTAACCATCTACACAGGTCTAGTAGTCTATGGGTGTAAAGTTTAAGAAGATATTTATATTTTCGGTGTAATAAATCTTGACCTCACTAAATAAAATTTGACTGTAATAAGTCACTAATCTTTACATAGTATAAAGTGAAGTAGCTTGCACTGTCTTAGATTATTCAATTAGATCTTTTGACCTATTTCTAGTAATTCAAGATGAAGGTTTATATATGTGTATAAACAAATACATATATTATTATAATAAAATAATAATGGCTTCATTGACATTGTAAATAGTCTGTACTTTGTTAACCAGAAGGCTAATTAACATACTATTTCATTTATTAAATATATTCATGCACAATGTTTATGATTAACAGTAGTAATAAAACTTATATTAATAGCAAAAAATGTATGTAATACCTCAAAAAGTCTGTGAGTTTATGTTCATCACTATAATGATGTTTAGACTTGGAATCGAGGCTGGCTTGTGAAGATCCAGATGAACGTTGCTGTGAGTGACCATACTTGTCAATCGATGATTGGTGGCCTAGGGACCTATTCTGATGTTGTAGAAGCATTTGTTGATGTTGTGTCAACTTGTCCTGACTACGACGATCAGATTTTTCGCCTGACAGATTACCTGCAATTTAAGGAAAGGGATGGATTATAGATAGTTACGGAGTCTAATGTAGTAATTCCATATAAAGGTCATTGATTTTTACATAAAAACTCACTGAGCGCGGCAAGGTGTGGTGTTAGAGGAAGCTGATAATCTTGTGCTAAGGCAGTGCTCCTCAATAAGCGTTCCACAGCCTGGTTGTCAGCGAGACTTGACGCACCCGCATCTAGTACAAGATTAATACCTTGTGGTTAAATATAACAACATACCCATATAATTAAAATTCTCTCTCTGTAAATATTCAGGTGCAGATGCATCACAAACACAACATATTACTTCTTCGCTCATCTTCCTAGCATTATTTATTCCTAATTTTTTTTATTTACTTTATTTACACTACTTACAGATTTAAAAGATTTTACATAAATATGAGTTTTTTAGCAGAACAGTAGAGAAACTAACCAAAATAATAAGATTTCACAAATTCCAGCATACTTATAAGGTAAAATAAAAAAATCTATCAATTATTATTACCCAAATATCATTTCAAGTTCGTATTTTTTTAAATTATTTATTACCTGGTATGTAAGTAGGCTGCTGAGCCAAATGTTGCTGTATTGATTTCTGTGTCATTTCTAGTTGATTTTTGTAGTACCGGCAAGCGGGGTTAGGGCAGTTCTGAACCACTTCTACAATAAACTCTTTTTCCATTCCGAATTGCTCTCGCCCTATGGTATATGATTCTACAACCTGTTGAAACAAACTTAGTATACAGTAAATATAATGGGTCCAAAACTAAAAATATATACCTAAACTTAGAATAAAATTACTAAATTTAAATTACTTACAAAAATGAGTCTTTCCTGTTTTCAACAAAAATAGCCAAGTAGCTTCCCGACATGGAGGATATATGTACCAAATATTTCTCATTAACAAAAGTTCTAACGGTTTTACCTGAATATCAGTTTTTACACTGAAAGACAGTCCATATTAATATTATCAATCAGTTCGCTCTCACTGTTGCAGTGGTTAGATGCCAATCTAACCACCGCAACCCTGAGAGCGAACTGATTTTGAAGGTTTGAGCTAGTGGTCAATATTTTTGAGGGCACTGAATTCCGAATAACATCTGTCATGTTCTCTGTCTGCCTAACATGTTCTTCGAGGCATGGGCGTGATATACAAAATTCTCATATCACAATGTTAGTTGCCATACACCACCAAAACAGCTTGATAAATTTTAATGAAATTTTGTGAGTTAATTCAGTAAACTTGGTAATTGAACAAACTATTTTTTATACCCGTAAGTAATAAAGTATGAAATGGATGAGAGCAGAGCTGCTGGCTTCAGCTAGTTATAAATAAATATTTTGGACACCTGACACACAACGGCATCTAGATCCAAACTAAGCAGAGCTTGCACTAAGAATACTAGACAATTTATATACTTATATATATTTGTATTTATAAATATAGTTTATTTGCAAGTGTTATACATAGAAAACATCCAAAACAAATATTTGAATAAAAATCTTGCACCAGACCCTTTTGCCTTCATGTGATTAGATCCTTAATATAATACAACTTATGAACAAATGTAACTACCTGTGAGCAAAGCAGAACCGTTTGACAAGAATAAAGTAAATTTTAAGAATATTTGTATTCTAAGCAATTTTTTTTTTCTATAAGTGTGTGCCTCCCAATGTGACTACTCTGCCTGATGGAAAGCATGAGTGAAATTCAAGACTAGTGGTCACCATACTTGTTGTGAATGCTGTCAAGGCAGTATGGTGACCTTCATTATGGTGGTCTATTGAGATGCTTCTGTACCATTGAGCCTCCAGTCTCACACTCACATATGAAGCATGAATGATATCATTTAATGTATATGAAAATACACAAGTGGATGCAGACTGACTGTCTGTCAAGACATGAACATTATTATAAGTAATATACAAACACTGAGAATTTAGTAAGCTTAAGAAATGCATCATACTCACAGCTCTTACTGTAGCTTCTAATCCAAGATGAAGTCCATGGGGTCCATTCATGTGTTTCAACATTACAGCGTTGGCAAAATGCTCATAAGGCAATATTATTTTGCCATTCTCACGAAGTATCAGTCTACCCTGGGTGTCTAAACCCACCCTTGAAGCCATCATTCTAAAAAAAATATTTTGTACAACATTAATATTCATTATAACATGCAATTTATAAAAAAAAGGTAGTCCCAGTAATCCAACTAGTACTTTATTTGTATGAAACTTCATCACTTACTGTAAATAAGCAGCACTAGGTAGCATAGATGACTCTTTGAGGTCACTAAAGCACTGTAACAGTTCTATGCTTGGACTCCAGCCTTTATTCTGTAGGTAGAGCTGCAGGAGCATGTATAACTTTTCTGTAACATATCCTTCGGCACCGTGCGGAGTTGCCGAGCTGGAAGTACTAGCCGCGCCGCTGGTACTACCCGTACTTTTAGCCAGTACACTCTTCATTGTCTCCGCCAAATCCATCTTGTAGATGTCTAAGTAAGTCCTCTTTTGGGAATCCTTAAGATAACAAACAAACAGAAAATAATGCCAACCACGGAAATCGATAGCGCCAGACGTCCAGTAAAAAGCGCATAAGATATCATGGAGGCGTATACCTACCAGAATGGTAATATAAACGTGCACACAAATTAAACAGAATTTATATACTTAAATCTGATTACAGACTTATCCATTCGATTGAATCACAAAAAAATAGAAATAAATTATGTAGTGAGGTTTTTTGTTTAACACTTGACGCTGTCAATTTTTTCTCTGGATGAAAACTATTTCAGTGTTTTAAGACTCAAAAAATGATTTGATTAAATTCTTTATTGCATTTCACAATGTATCAATGTATACAGGTAATACAGGTGTTTACATGTTGAATAGAAATAATTGTGAACCCTGTCGGGCACAGTGTTAAGTTCATCTGATGTTCAGAGGAAGGTTTGATGTTTGTGGTAATGTTACAGAAATAAACGTTAATAAAGTAGGAAGCTGTTTTATTTATTATAGACAGTTTTTCACAAGGAAACATATATAGTTTTTATATAACAGTAAAACAACAATATGTGTTGCTTAGCAATGCAAACATAGAGATCAGATGATCATAGATAGTATGATATGCATACTTCACATTCCCAGTAGTTTTTCAGAATTTGAGGATAAATTCTTCAATCCCACTCTTGAACATATGTTTTGCAGTCTGGGACCAAACAGTGGTTTGGTTAACATGTCAGCCAATTGCAGTTCTGAAGAAACTTGCTGAACTTCAAATTCTCCATTGCTAACACATTCTCTAATGAAGAAATGTTTCAGTTTTATATGTTTCGTGCGCTTGTGATATTCATACTTCGGGTTATGCGCAAGTTTCACAGCTGATTCGTTATCCAGATTCAATACTGGTTTCCCGACTTCAATCAGGTTGTTGAGTAAGCGATTCAACCACAAAATTTCTTGTGCGGATTCGCTTGCTGCTATTACTTCGGCTTCAGTTGAAGAGATGGACACAGTCGTTTGTCTCTGGCTTCTCCAGCTAATAGCAGCTCCAGAAAATAAGCACACCATTCCAGATGTGGATCTTCCGGTAGTTTTGTCTCCTGCATGATCAGAGTCGCTGTAGCAAACTAAATGTGAAGGAGAATTTTTCGTAAAAACGAGCCCGTTCTGTTGGGTTCCTTTTAAGTACCGAAAGATGCGTTTTACAAGCAATACATCCTTCTTAGCAGGTGCTGCGAGGTTTCTGGATGCGACACTCACTGCATATGAAATATCAGGTCTTGTGCCTACTGATAGATAAGCCAACGCACCCACGGCTTGCCTGTAAGGAAAGTTTATTTCCATATTTTCCTCTTCCTCCTCAATTTCATTTTCTTTGACAATTGGAGTTGGAGCAGACTTACAATTGGTCATTCTATATTTTTCTAAAATTTTATTAGTGTAGGCCTTTTGACACAGTGTGATGTTGTCTTTTCGCACTTTGACTTCCATTCCAAGGAAGTACGAAGCAGGTTTTGTAGTAATCTTGAATCTTGTTTTCAATTCATTGATAAATTCGGTTCCTGCTGTAGCTGTGTTGTACAGTACGAGTCCGTCGTCAACGTAAAGACCAATGAAAACTTTGGTTCGTCCTTTGATTCGAATATATAAACATGGATCCACTTCACACTGTTGAAAACCAGATTTCTGTAGGAACTCAGCAATACACGTGTTCCAGCAACGCGGTGCTTGTTTTAGTCCATATAGGCTACGTCGCAATTTACAGACTCGTTTCGTACCATCCTGATAACCGTCAGGTTGTTTCATGTAAATTTCTTCATCAACCTCACCGTTCAGAAAGGCAGTCGATACATCAAATTGGTAAAGTTTTAGATTTTCTTGAGCAGCTATGGCTAACAATGCTCGTACTGTGCTCATACGGATCACTGGACTGAACGTTTTATCATAGTCCACTCCAGGTTGTTGGGAGTAACCCTTGATTACCATTCTGGCTTTAAACCTTTCGACAGTACCATTTGGGTTCATTTTTACTTTGTAAACCCACTTACATGGTAGGGCTTTTCGACCTTTGGGCAAGTCAACTAGATCCCAAGTTTGGTTCTCTTTAAGTGAAGTCATTTCACTGTGCATGGCCTCTTGCCATTTTTCTTTGTCAGGAGATTGCATTGCCTCTTTGAAGGTTACAGGCTCTTTAGGCTTGTATAGATTCTCCACTTCCTCGGCCGCTGCTAAAATAAAATTATCATAACGTTTTGGAGGTGTGATTTTAGATCTGTCCCGCAAAGCCATTGTACCAACTGTGGATTCCTCTTCAACGTTGTTCAGAGGTTCGTTACCGTTGAGTAAATGTTGTTGTGAATATTCATCGTTGTTTTGATCAACAGCGCTATCTTTTTCATCGTCGTCAAGTGCTATAGTCACTTGTTTGCCTGATGTTTGTTGAGATAATGTTTGATCAAGTTGTTTATGTAAAAACTCTTCATCACTAAACTGACTTGAAAGTTCATTTCTATTAGTTTCATTGTAAAACATTGCTTTCATTACTCGAACATCTTTTGACACAATTATTTTGTTCCTTGAAGGTATGAAAATTCTGAATGCTTTCGATGTTTCAGAATACCCTGCAAACATTCCAGGAATTGCTTTTGGCGCAAATTTGTGATTATTAGTACCTTTCAACAGAACAAACGTTTTGCAGCCAAACACGAACAAATGATTAACACATGGTTTTCTACCGATCCATCGTTCAAATGGCGTCTGATTCTGAATGGCGCTATTTATACTTCTGTTTGATAAGTAGTTTGCAGTAAAAACTGCTTCACCCCAGAGTTTCATTGGTACCTTTGCATCAATCATCATTGCTCTCGCTTTCTCAATGAGGGTACGATTTTTACGTTCAGCGATTCCGTTTTGGTTTGGGGTATAAGGCGCGGATAGCCTTCTCTGTATTCCGCAACGTTTTAGATAGGCATCAAACTCCTTATTTATGTACTCAGTACCATTGTCCGATTGTAGAAACTTAATTTTGTTGCCTGTGTGCGTTTCCGCCAACTCCTTAAACTCTTTGAATTTTTCTAATACATCGCTTTTGTTTTTAATTAAGTACACTCGACTGTATCGGCTATAGTCGTCAATAAAAGTAACAAAGTACTTGTTTCCGCCTATTGTGGGCGTTCGTATAGGTCCACATACGTCACTATGAATGATTTCTAAGCATTGTGTAGTTCGTTGAGTTGTATTATTACAAGGAGCGGGTACTCGATGCAGTTTTGCTTGAATGCAGATCTCACATTCAGACAATATTTCCGAAGCATCAAAGTTCAAGCCAATTAAATTTTCATTTTTAAGTGCAAATTTTAAATCTTTGGCGTTCATGTGCCCAAGCTTTCTATGCCATTCATAAATGTTTGATGAATTCGTTTTCTTTTTAGTAGTTGAAACAGTGTCAACTGATTCATCATTATCATTAGCTAGATTGGTACACTCGTGTTTGTAAGGTTTAACGTAATAAAGACCATCTACTTTTTTAAATGCAGTAAGAGTTATTCCATCTTTCGGATTATTAATAGTCGCTTTATTCTTGGTAAAGACGACTGTACATCCAGCATCTGTTATCTTACTGACAGACATCAAATTAGTACACAAAGTAGGTACGTACAGCGTCTCTTTGAGGTGTGTACATGCCATACCATCACCGTTTTTTGATAGAAAAGAAACTGTACCCTTTCCTTTAATGTCAGCAGTATGCTCTTTAGTTGCAAAATTTAGTTTTCTTGATGATTTCTCTATGGACGTAAATAAATTTCGTTGATATGTCATATGAGATGTACAACCACTGTCCAAGACCCAAATGGTGTTTTCAGGCTTCTCATTATGTGTGAGAAGGCACTGCGTAGCATAATTGTTCTTTTGGAAATTGTTATATTTGTTTTTAGGCTTATTACCATTCTTTTCTTTCCAACAATTAGTACAAATTTTGTGGTTTTTGCTTTTAAAGATGTTACCTCTTCGTTTGCAAATTTTACAGGATGCGTATAATGCTTCTTCATGAAAAGAGGTTTCAGGTTCGTTACTTATTATACTGTGACGAGCTTCACATTCTTCTATTATTTTAGTTTTAAGCTCCTCTGGCTTTGGAAGATTGTCCCGTGACTCAATAGCAACTCTGAAGTTCTCATATTCCGACGACAGACTGTACAACATCATAATTGTTAACAAATCCTCATTGATTATCACGTCCATGTCGGCCAATTTGTCAACTGTGTGCATGAACTTATTTAGGTGACCGCGTACATCGTGTCCCTCTAATTTTGTTAGGATTAGTTGGTTTAATAGGGATGCTTTACGTGCAGGTCCCTTACTAGCGTAAGTGTCTTTCAATTTTTCCCACAGTGCTTTTGCTTTTGTGCAATTTTTTATTTGTTTTAGCTCAGAAGGAGCTATTAATATTAATTCAGACTTCGCCTGTCTGTCTCCTTCTTTTTCATCTGCAGTAGCATCAGCAGTTAAAGGAACTTCAATGTGTTTCCATAATTTTTGTCTAACAAGAACGGCTTCTGCTTGTATCACCCATGTGTCGTAATTGTCTTTTGTAAGAGACTCAATTTTCGTTTTCGACATTTTCTTTATGACAAGGGATATTTTTACTTACGTTCATCTGTAACTTTATAAACGCTCTGCTACCATGTTAAGTTCATCTGATGTTCAGAGGAAGGTTTGATGTTTGTGGTAATGTTACAGAAATAAACGTTAATAAAGTAGGAAGCTGTTTTATTTATTATAGACAGTTTTTCACAAGGAAACATATAGTTTTTATTTAACAGTAAAACAACAATATGTGTTGCTTAGCAATGCAAACATAGAGATCAGATGATCATAGATAGTATGATATGCATACTTCACACACAGCAACTTAGATTACCAGGCTCTCCTAGAGAAGAGGGCTAATTTTAAGGAAGTGCTTAATTATTAATTAAATATCTCTGAATATTTATATACATACTCAGGACAGCATTCTAGTTCAAGAACGAAAAACCAATATTTTAATTATTACTTTTGGGTCTAACGATAGAATGACAAATTAGGTTTGGTTGGTACATTTTAGGGCAACTTCTGCCCAATTTGGGCGGGGCCAGTGTCCCCACTAGGCAGCTGTACACGGGGGTTGTCCGGTCAATGGCGCTTAACGGTGCACCGGTGTGGGTGGCGGCTCTGTCCGCCCAGAACAGGGCGCGCCTCTGGCGCCCCCAGCGGATACTGGCGGTCAGAGCCATACGTGGATACCGCACGGTGTCCACAGAGGCGGCTTGTGCCTTGGCCGGAACGCCCCCGTGGGATTTGGAGGCGGAAGTGCTCGCTGAAGTTTATCGGCGAGTGGCTGACTTCCGGGCGGAGAGCGGATTTCGCCCTCCGCCCGAGGACTTGCGCGAGTGGCGCGAAGCCGCTCGCCGAGCCACCATGCTGAGATGGTCGCTCCAGCTGGAGACCCCACGCGCTGGCTTCGCCGCCGTGGAGGCTCTTCAGCCGGTCATCGAGGAGTGGGCAGGGCGGCAGCATTGGACCCTTTCCTTCCGGCTGACGCAGGTACTTTCCGGGCACGGTTGCTTCGGAAAGTACCTGCACTCGGTCGCTAGGAGGGAACCGAGTCCCGCCTGCCACCACTGCGACTGCAGTGAGGACACGGCCCAGCACACGCTGGCGGTCTGCCCCGCTTGGGCGGTGCAGCGCCGGGTCCTCACTGCAGTCATCGGAGGGGATCTCTCACTGCCGGCCGTCATAAGATCGATGGCCGGCAGCGACAGTTGTTTTACCGCGGTCGCAACCTTCTGCGAGGCCGTAATCTTGCAGAAGGAGGTGGCGGAGAAGGCCCGGGAGGATGCCATCCAATCGGACCCGATCCGCCGCCGGCGCCGGAGGCTCGCATACCTGCGTCTCATGCCGCCCTGACAGTGGCCGCAGATGGGCGGGCGAGGGGGCGGCGACGTTGGCCAATTAGAGAGTCGAGAGCTGAGATGGTGCCCGCAACAGTGCGGGCAGGCGCCGGTTGGAGTCCAGAAGGAAATCCCCTCCCTGGACTCGTTCCAATACAGAGGCGCAGAGAGGGTCACACCGTGTGGTTTTAGTCGGTTCGAGTCCCACACACCACCCCGCCGTAACCCCCGACGGGGTGACGGTCCGCGGGGATTTCCACACGTAAAAAAACGTATTTGTTATTAATTTCGTTTTGAAAAACTTGTAATGTCCGAAGTGTAAAAATATCTGTAAAATATTTACTTACAGAAATAAATAGGAATCATTTATCTTTTAGTACTTCTTAACTGACTTATTTATACGGTTATACGGATGTTCGAATATGGTCCAGAACGTATCACGAACTTGGTGCGCTTCGGTCCATATTCGAATGTCTGTTAAAATCTAAATTACTTTGGAGTTTGGACACAATTTGTGAGAATATTATGGCATTAACTAAACGTTACTTTCAACTTTGACGTTTTATGATGACAAACAACAGAGGTTAGGATAAATTGATATATCGAGCATCGGAACATGAACATGCCATAAAAATAGAGTCAAACAGCCAGACTTGGTTTTAAAGGTTATAATATTTTATGGCAAATAAATTTCTTTAATATAATGGACGAATTGATAGTAGGTACTTACGAGGGTTTCCTGCTTGGTTACTCAATTCGGTCTGAAGATTCAGTAAGTAAAACCTAAATGTGTCCTAATTGTACCGAAAAAAAAATTTCATTCATTTCAAAGCATTTAATTTTTAGATTGTGAAATTGAAGCAGACTTTCGCAACACAGTCACATACAGCATCAGTTCGGTGCATTTCAAATGGCGGCAAATTCCTTGCTTCAGGTGGCACGGACGATAAAGTGGTTGTGATCGACTTGAAGACACGTAAAGAACATACAGTTCTCATGAATCATGATGGGACTGTAAACAGCATTTCATTTACTCATAGTGGAACGCATTTATTGACTGGCAGTGATGATGGTTCTATCATTGTTACAAGAACAGGAAACTGGCAAATTGAAAAGATATGGAAAAAGGCTCATGGTGGTAAGTACAAGTGAAGTTTTGATTCTTACAGTTCATTTCAAAAAGGAAATTATTTATTCTGCGATTAGGTTATGTGAACACTTTTGCAAGTAAATTTTCTTGAGCATAGACGAATTCAGATGCATGTGAAACTTATCAACAGCTTTTAAAAGTTCATGATGAGGCTTTAAAATATGTAGTTGAATAGGACATTCCTAAGGCGGTTGTGGCCTACTAAATCAAGGTGGACAGGGCAGATAAGTTGGTTTCAAGTTTTCATCATCAGCCTATTGTCCACTAAATCAAATGTGTCACTCAAATTGCATTATTTCAAGTTATGTGTGTTAAACTGAATTTGATTTGTAGAGCAACATTTTTGTCCTTGATTAAGTTCTACAAGTCATTTGTAATTAAAACTTTGCACCAACATTCATAGAAGTGATAAAAGAAGTGGCTTTTAAAAGTGATATGATTTAAAAGTGAAATGATAGTCCAGCTTCTGACATATACACCAAGTTGGAAATCTACAGTTTAATATGATCAAGACATTTAGTATCCTCAGAAGCTATTACATTATTTACTATAAAAATAACTTGTCGCTTGACATTATATTATCTATCACTTCCATTAGTTAATTTTGTCCTAATAGAAGTTACTCCCAAGAGCCCAACATGGACATTTTGCCTGCCACTTTTGCTCATCTGCAGAGGGTCTAACTTATTATTATTAGTAAATGTGTATTGTTCTAGGCCAGCCTGTAATTGCCATTGCTGTACACCCATCAGATAAAATGGCTCTCAGTATTGGAGGTGACAAGACATTAAGGACATGGAACTTAATCAAGGGTCGGCCAGCATTCACCATCAACCTTGCAAGTAAAGGTGTACTGATGCCCACAGAAATCAAATTTTCTCCAGGAGGTGATAGGTTTTCTTTAGTTTCTCAGCAAACTGTTGATGTGTGGACAATTAGTAAAGCTGGACTAGAAAAAAGAATCACTTGTAGGTCAAGACCAATAACTGTACAATGGTTGACAGATGAAAGATTATATGTAGGACTAGAGAATGGAAATATAATCACATTATCTGTAACTGACACTGAAGCACTGACATACAAGGCTCACAAAACAAGGGTTAAGTCACTACATTATGAGAATGAATTGCTGTACTCAGCATCAGGGTCAGGAGAATTAAAAGTTTGGTCTGTAGATGAATCAAATCTAGTTGAAATAAGTTCTTGCAATGCTGCTTGTAGAGTGACTTGTGTCACATTGAATAGACAAAACCATCTTATTAAAAAAGAGGAAAAAAATGAGATTAAAGATGAAGAAAAAGTAGTAAGTGAACAAAGTGATGAAATAGATGAGGCTGAAGAAGAAGATGTACTAACTGAAGAAGTTACAGCTACATCTAAGAGGAAACCAGGAGCGTTTGTCACTATAAATTATGGTGAAGAAAGAAATCATGATGAGAGTGACAAAGAACTTAATCCACCACCAAAAAAGAAATGTAAAAAAAGGAAGAGAAACAAAAAGCCTAAAATGCAAAAAAATGTTGATTATTAAATGTTATTACCGATTGTACAATTTATTTTTGTTACACTTTCATTTTGTAAGGAGAGGCCAATATCCACCTAAAGCCTGATGATGAAAATGCTTTGAACTGCTTTCTGAAGGACTTAATAAAGTACAGAGGCTTTGTTCAAATAAATCGTCTTTAAATAGGATTAAATTTAACTTCATTATGCGCATAAATTATTGAGAAATAAATAATATCTATTGAATTAGCAGCAGAAAATGTAAACAAAGTTATTTAATTGAATTTTTACATGTACATAATTATGATTATATAAAAAAAGGTTTGGCATTTGGGGACTGCCGCGGTAAAGCTATTGCTTAACATTTTTTATCAACTGATGCAATTATAATTGTTTATTTTTTATTTATGCAGTATCTTTTTTCTTTGACATTAATTCAAGTTTACAAAACAGTATACACTGTCTTTATACCAACATACATTCTAACAATATTATTGCCAAACGATATAATCATCCTATTAACCGAAAGACAAGGACAACTAAACAGAGAACCTAATAGTAATATGAACATATCAATGGAATGAAAAACACTAAGATTCAATAGACTATAGGCAGCACGCATGCGCTAATCTGCCTATAGAGCAAGAAGCCACCACATCCTTGTCACACTGCAGTTACAAACATATTCTCTATCCTTTTGTAGGGTGTTAGGTTTTTCGTTTCGGAATTTCTGGATTCGGTCACCGCGCTCGAAGCCCGCGATAAAAGCTATATTAATATAAAATTAAAATAAATAGAAATTAAACTAAATAGAAAACTAACATTTAGCCAAACAATATTGTTTTATAAGAAATAATAACAACAATATTGTTTTTTTTAGAGGAAATATGCACCCGACCACATCGCAACCACTTTTTGTCGCTGCGTCGTGGTGTGGTTGTGATACGTGTGAAAAGGCCCTTAACCGAAAGACAATGACAACTAAACAGGGAACATAATAGTAATATGAGCATATCTATGGAATAATAAAACACAAATAAAAAACATATAAATGGAATAAAAGATTCAATTAGACGGTACTGGAGGACCCGGACGCTATGTATTATGCCTACGATATCCCTTCTATTTGATTAATATATGACGCATGTCAGGCGCCCGTTATTTGTCCTAGTCGCACTGCAGTTACAATCATATTCTTTATCCTTTATTGACACTATTTTAGGTTTATCTATATAGGTTTTATTTTCGTTACGGAATTTCTTGATTCGGTCGCCGCCCTCAATGCCCGCGATTAAAGCTATGCAATAGCTTAACTTTTGTAACACTAAACATAATTCATTAACGTTCTTAAGCAACTGCCAAAAAGGTTCAATGAAGCAAATGCTTGCCATTAGAATTGAACCATGCTTAGTAGTAGTAGTAGTTCTTCACCTTTTTAGTCTTTCATAAACCAGTCGGTATTCCTTCAAATTTCGGTAAAATTAACCTAGAGTATTTTCCAATACTGTTATTTTTTATAAACACCATGAAGAATATTATCAAGAAAACTCACTTCTACATTGTAGATTATATTTTCATTATCTTCTCACAAAATGCACTTGATACTAACAAAGAACAGTAAAAAACAATGTGATGTAGACTTTGGTTTGTTTATTAAATTATAAATAAAAAATCTTTCTCTTGAACACACACCCAAATACATAATTAAGTTCATAATAAATTAATTTGGTCCCAAAATAAATATATGTAAAAATAAAGAAAACAGTAAATAAAAAAACAACATTAAACAAAAGTACTGATCAATTTTGGCAATGAATCTACTTACATTAAATCTTAAACGAAATAAATATTCTAAATGCGTAACATATATCCAGTCACACAGTATGATTTCAAGCTCACTCCAGTAGTCTCCTGTTATTTACTCAACACTGTATTTACATGATTACATGGCAGGTACAGAAACAACTCAATGCACATAAAGACACACGCTTATTCTTTATATAATTCACATGATGTGCGCTGCCTAAGGTAATATAATGATAAAGCTGGTCTATAAACCATCAAACCTCACACTGACACAACTATTATGGTAGTCATTTACTGGAATGTATAACAAATCCTGAAGATAGCATTTCATAAGAATAGTACGATGGCAGATTTTTATTGAATAAATACTTCATGCGTTTAAAGATAACCTCTGGTATTCTTACCTGAAATGAGATCACAATATGTTTCATGAATGTTACATTTCTAATACAATTTTAAATATATTAAAAATGTTGGTGACACAATGGAATACAATCAGTCACCGTATCACTAAGTACATTTTGTGCATATATTTCATGATTATAAATAAATGCCAAAGATTAACAAAACCAAGTTGCATTGCATTCTCTACAAATATAAAATAAATTATCGCGTTACAATCTCGTTATCATATATTGGTGATAATTACATACAAGAAAGTTATCCCTAATCTTAATTACTTGAAATTTTCTAAGAAAAATGTTACATTTCATAATATGACTTTAGAACAGCTAATTCATCTTATGACTAGATTGAGCCAGTATTTTTCTACAGTCCCCAACAAAATCTTGAACTATAAGAAAAACTGACACAATTAATACAAAATGTAGGAACGATGAAGAAACCAAGACAATATCTGTTTAGGATATATGGAAATAGTTTACACCAGACAGTCTATATATAAAATGAGTTCTACTTGTCCTGTTCCACATTCACTTATGTCTAATTTTCGATTAATCATATTCGTTTCTTCGTTTGAAGCAGCACTAACGTCACTAAGTCTCTAAGCTATGGGTCAGATGGCACTCATGATGCTATCAGACGCAGCTTCTCATCCACCAACGCCCTGTGGGGCTCAGTCACATGACCTTTATTTTAATTATACTACATTTCTAATAATATCTTAGAACGTAACTACACGCAGTCGAAATTTCATACATTTCATTTAAAAAGAAGAGGCAAGTCAAAAACATTATACTAGACATAACTAGATATCCATACTTGGAAATTAGTTTATTATATTCACACGTTAAATAGTTGCCACAAAATAAAAAACGAAAATAAGGGACGGTTCACATGAAGTTAGGCCATCAGAACAATAGCAACAAAGAAAGATCAGCCAGAATAAAAATAGTTTTACAGAAAAGAAGTATGTAGTTATGTTTTCAGAATATATCTAAATTACTTGAAAAAATGTTACATATGAACACTGATTCTTCCATGACGTAGTAAGCTCATGTGAACTGACCCATTCTTTGGTGATGGCGTTTTACGGGTCGTACTGTTTTTATTTCTTCTTGGCTTTCTTCTCAGCTTTTTTGAGCGCTTTCAAGTATTTCTCGTGAGCGGAACGGAGCTCCTTGAGGCGTCGCTTCATGCGCCTGCGGTCGTCCCCGCCCAGGCCCAGCAGCTTCAGGTCCGCCGAGCTCAGCGCCAGCAGCAGCGCGCCGTCCACGCCGCGCGCCGCGAACGCACTGGCGTGGCGCTCCAGGCCCTCGCCCAGCCCTCCCACCCACTGCCATACCTACAACACACGCAACTATATCATAGATATAAGTCCTAGGCATAAGATAATCTTATTGTTTGACAGCCACAACACAGGCTCTGCCTAGTGTGGCTGTCATAGTCATTGTTAACATTTTTGTATATATTATATATTGAAAATAAACCATTATTATTATAAATAAACAGCGACCACTGTATTTCTAAACCAGACTTTCATCTTCTTCCTAGTAAATATTATTTGGGGTCGGCTTACTAGTTCAACTGGTTTTTTTGTTTTCACCAGGAGCGGAGCTAAACCAGACTAAAAAAAATGGCTAAATGGACACAGATTGAAATAAGACGGAAAAAATATATAACAAAGCCAAGTCAAAACCAACAACTGTACAATGGTTGACAGATGAAAGATTATATGCAGGACTAGAGAATGGAAATATAATCACATTATCTGTAACTGACACTGAAGCACTGACATACAAGGCCCACAAAACAAGGGTTAAGTCACTACATTATTAGAATGAATTGCTGTACTCAGCATTATATCGTGAACTGAACTCGCAAGTTATTCCATAAAATAAGGTCGTCGCGTATATGACTACAAACCTCTCAAACAACGAACTATGTCGGAATAGAACGCCGACTACACCAGCTACTAGTTATAACCAACTTAAAAAAAAAGTGCGAGTCGGACTCGCCCATGAAGGGTTTCGTATCAGCAAGTAACATGATATAAAAGTTCTTGTAGTTCGTTGTAACTTTCATCGATGTTTTTATACTAGTATTTTGATTAGATGAAAGTTAAATTGCGTGTTACGATTTATGACGTATTAAAAAAAAACTACTTACTAGATCTCGTTCAAACCAATTTTCGTTGGTAGTTTGCATGGTAATGTGCAACATATATTTTTTTAGTTTTATCACTCTCTTATTTAAGAAGTTAGAGGGAATTCAGTTTAGAAAAAAATGATAATTAGAAACCTCAACATCATTTTTGAACACCTATCCATAGATACCCCTTTGATGAAAAATTTTTTTTGAGTTTCAGTTCCAAGTATGGGGACCCCCAAAATGTATTGTTTTTTTTCTATTTTTATATAAAAATCTTAATGCGGTTCACAGAATACATCGACTGACCAAATTTCAACAGTATAGCTCTTATAGTTTCGGAAATAATTGGCTGTGACATACGGACGGACAGACAGACAGACTTGACGAATCTATAAGGGTTCCGTTTTTTGCCATTTGGCTACGGAACCCTAAAAAGGAGGAGATTCTCAATTATGCTGTTTTTTATGTTAGTTACCTCAGAACTTTCGAATGAGATTTTGATAATTCTTTTTTTTATTTGAAAGCTGGTGCTTCGCATGATAAAGAAACCAGGATCTGATGATAGGATCCTGGGGAAATCGAGGGAACTCCTCAAATATCATAGGCATACCTGTTGCGGGTTTTTTTTGTTAATTATAATTTGGTACAATACAAGTTGTCAACCTACTAATATTACAAAATATAGTCATCACTAACATTGATTGAGATTTATACGTGTTGTAAGAATGGCATACATTTTATGGTACACTACCAGTTAATACAGTTTATATCCTTGGGTTCATATTAATTTTCTGACCATTTATACAAATCACTGCCTTACAGCTAAAAAGCAATTTCAGGCAGGCATCCGTTCGTTATAACTCAGTGGCGTAGCGTGCATCGGCGGGGCCCCGTATTAAAATTTGTGTGGGGGCCTTTATGAAGGGTAAAGGTTTCTCACCAAAGAAAAAAGAATGTTTGCAAAAAATTTAAAAAATATATATTCATCATTTATCTGTCACTTTGTCTTAAATTATTACAATAATAATAATTCAAATTAAATATACACTCTTCTTGCCTTTTTTTCAGCTAAGTGTTTAATTACTTTTAAAATGTATTTTTTGACTTTTGTCATTTCTGAAATAAAAAAAAATATGGGAAGTTTTTATTCATTTTGGGGGTCCCGTATAATTGATATGGCAGATACACCGGTAGCTACGCCCCTGGTTATAAGGTATATGTTTTATTAGTTACCTGTTGTTTAGTCCAGAGATTAACGGGGTGCGGTGCAGGCGGACCGCCCTGGCCAAGCGGCGGGGTGAGGCTGGCCTCTGAGACGGCGCTGGACAGCGGCTGCCAGGGCACCTCGCCTCCGACTACGCACGCCGGAGCTTTCTTTACTACAATCATATCACAACCTAACTTATATGTATTATATGCTCATACAGACGCATCAGCCAGAAACGCATATTGCGATGAATTGACGCAAAAGTATAACCTATGCTTAATTTCATGAAACGTTATATTACATAAGTTAGAAATCTGTAGTATATAATATATTGAAAGGTCGGAACAACAAAACACCATTTTATATAACTTTTACAAAATCTTCTGTTGGACTCTTAAAAAGTATTTTGTTTTTTTTTGTTTCATCATTGTCAAGCTTAGCTTACATGTGTATATATGTATGTATAAATAGCTTATAATGAATTGAATGGGAATTACCCATTCCATTCATTTCGTTAAGTGAAGAAGTTTCATCACTCATACATTTGCAAATTATGATTATTTCAACTCATTTTATTAGTTTTATAATATGTAATTAAAAAACTTTATAATATAAGCACTTTAACCTGTTCTATATGTTAGTAGTTAATAATATTTCTTTTAGAAAATATAAAAAAAACACTGTGATAAGTAGGTACTTAAGAAGGTACTGCACGAAATTGTGGGATTTGACGTATTTTCAAATGAGTAGTACTGTGCGCTGCATTAATTAAATACATCAAAAGTATTTGTATAGTTTAGGTCGATCCTTGAACAAGATCTATGTAAGGTTGGAATTTGAAACAGATACATATGAAATTAAAAAACGATACATATATGTTGTGTGTCAGATGAAATCTTAAAAACATTTTTCTTCGAAAAGATAGTAGATTTTACGTCTAGAACAATAATTTTCATATGACAATATTTGTATTTACATCGTGCAGGGTATAGACAGTGTTTAATTTAATTTAAAAGTATAAATCTAAAAATATTAAGACTTTTCAATTTTTAACACAAACGCCTGATGCACATTGCACATTGCGCAGAAAAAAACATTGCTCTAATTAAATTACTAGGTCTGAAACTTCAAAGCAGAATGGATCTAATTACTAATATTAATGAGATTGATTTTGTTTTGAAGTTTTTTTTAGACTTATGTCAGTATTGTATTGTGTATCATGTCTATATGTCATTGGTTATACTTACTGGCAAATAAGAAAATTGGAAAAAAATCAAATTTCGAGTCGAATCCTGTACAGAGTAGTGCGAACGCAGAGCAACAAATGTACGAAACACAATACAAACGTACAAACGCAAATAGGTAAATATCTCAAACAGGTATGTTTAATGTTACTGTTATAATTTTATTGTAAATTCAATGTTCCGTTCACAATTATTCGTCAGTTGCTAATCAATCAATACAAGTAATCAAGTAATCAAGACGGTAAAACTTCAAAACGTAAATATTTACCTTTGATTATAAACATGTAATTAATCAAAGGTACCTAACCTACTCTTATCAAACTCACTTTATTATTATAGGCCTATGTTTTTCAGGTTACATGTAATCTTATGGTCAAGAAAGAACTTATAGTAGAAAAGGAAAACACGAATAAAAGCAAAGCCACAATTCGGGTAACCAAGAACTTACTCACCACAACTCTCCATTTGGTTGCAACTTCAGTAATTTAAAAATTAATGGAGAATATAGAAATTGTTTTCATTCCTCCTGTTTCATAGTATGCAATATGTGTAATGCAAAATTAAGATATGTAGGTATGGGATTCAGTGCCCTGGAGCAAGTCACAACTTCTCTTGATATACCCTGCATGTCAGAACATTTTTATGCCAAATGTCATGCTAAGAAGTCAGCATTGACGAAATCGAGATGGCTCTTGGACAGCTGAAAAATGGAAAAGCCCCGGGAGAGGATGGCATTACAACAGAGTTGTTGAAAGCTGGAGGTAAGCCCGTACTGAGGGAGCTCCAAAAGCTTTTCAACGCTGTCCTGTTCGAAGGGAGAACTCCAGAGGCGTGGAGTAGAAGTGTGGTCATTTTGTTTTTCAAAAAGGGTGACAAGACCAGGTTGAAAAACTATCGACCCATTTCCCTCTTAAGCCACGTCTATAAGCTGTTTTCAAGAGTCATCACGAACCGTCTTGCGCGAAGACTCGACGAATTCCAACCACCGGAGCAGGCTGGGTTTCGGAGCGGATATGGCACCATAGACCACATCCACACAGTGCGGCAGATTATTCAAAAGACCGAAGAATATAATCAGCCCCTGTGTCTAGCATTTGTGGACTACGAGAAGGCCTTTGACTCGATCGAGATCTGGTCTGTTCTGGAGTCCCTGCAGCGCTGCCAAGTAGACTGGCGATACATCCAAGTGTTGAGATGTCTCTACGAGGCCGCCACCATGTCCGTCCAAGTACAGAATCAGCAAACAAGGCCCATACCATTGCATCGAGGAGTGAGACAAGGGGATGTTATTTCCCCGAAATTGTTCACAAATGCAATGGAAGACTTGTTCAAGACGCTGCACTGGAAAGGACGTGGCATAAACATCAATGGTGAACACATCTCACACTTGCGATTTGCAGACGACATCGTCATCATGGCGGAGACGCTGCAGGACCTACAACAGATGCTGAATGATCTGGCTGACTCTTCTGTACGCATCGGCCTACGGATGAACTTGGACAAAACCAAGGTCATGTTCAACGAACATGTACTACCGGAACCGGTTGCGATACACGGTACCGTTCTCGAAGTTGTTCAAAAATATGTGTACCTCGGGCAGACTTTGCAGTTGGGTAGAAACAACTTCGAGGACGAGGTGAACAGGAGAATTCAGCTGGGTTGGGCGGCGTTTGGGAAGCTTCTTCGGGTCTTCTCATCATCGATCCCACAATGCCTAAAGACGAAAGTCTTCAACCAGTGCGTCCTACCAGTCATGACATACGGAGCCGAAACGTGGACACTCACGGCACGGCTGGTCCACAAATTCAAAGTCACGCAGCGTGCTATGGAGAGGGCTATGCTCGGAGTTTCTCTCAGAGATCGTGTCCAAAACGAGGTAATCCGGCAGAGAACTAAAGTGATCGACATAGCCCACAGGATTAGCAAGCTGAAGTGGCAGTGGGCTGGCCATATTAGCCGCAGGACCGACAATCGTTGGGGTAAACGTGTTCTTGAGTGGAGACCGCGTCTCGGCAAACGTAGTGTAGGACGTCCACAGGCCAGGTGGAGTGATGATTTGCGCAAGACGGCTGGCAGGAGCTGGATGCGAGTCGCCGAGGATCGAACTGAGTGGCGTGCAATTGGAGAGGCCTATGTCCAGCAGTGGACTGCGATAGGCTGATGATGATGATGATGATGTCATGCTAAAGTATGTGAACTCTGGGAACTGGCCAAAGAAAAAAGCATAGAGGAAGCAACAAAAGAAAAACTTGAACTGGCTGAAAAAAATGGTGACGTTAATGCAGATAACGTACCGATGATAACAGTTGTATCTGATGCGTTTTGGAATAAGAGGTTATACAGGAAAAACTATACGACCTTTTCAGGAGCTGCAGATATCATTGGCTACAAACTAAAACAGTTCTCTACATGTCTGTTAAAAATAAAAACTCTATGGTCTGCGGGCGAGCTAAGAAGCGCAAACTTGAAGTACCTGAGCATGTATGATATACAAACTCATAGCTGATGGTGATTCCAGCACCTACAAAAATATTCTGGATACCAAACCATATGCCGCACTTATTGTCGAAAAGATAGAGTGTTCTAACCACCTCCTCAGAAACTTTTGTACAAGACTAGATGAATTATCAAGAAAAATGGAAATTAAGGAGCCTCATTATATATTGAAAGCTCTAAAAAAAAACAGGTCAAAAATAAACGAAAAATAACAAATAACGATAGTATAACTATACCCAAACATAGTAAATCTAACTATTAAACCTATTATTATTGTTATTGATGTTTTTCATTTCTGATTTGCTTACTCTTTTCTAGATATCAATCGTTGTGAATGAGGTTATCTTTATATATATAATTCTTCTGTGAGTGTGTATGTCACTGAACTTCTCTCAAACGACTGGACCGATTTTGATGAAATTTTTTGTGTGTGTTCAAGGGGATCTGGGAATGGTTTAGATTCGCAATTGGACCCGGTAGGTGGCGCTGCGATCAAGTTCTGGAATTTTAAAGTTGGGCGGTACGAAGTTCGCTGGGTCAACTAGTATATGTATATACATGGTGTCCCAGACAGAAATAATGGATAATCCTGGAGCACTTAGTAGTACAGCTATCTGGCGTACAAAAAAAATACCCAAAAAAAAATAATGCAAATTATTGAAAATTAATGAAATTTGTTGCGTTTTTGACGTTATCTTATTCCTCACAGACACTTTAATTAGAATTGCCGTAACTAGTATGAGTACCTATTGTACTTTTTTGAAAGACAAATATGAACTAAAATTTTTAACATGAATTTTGATAAAAAAAATATGACAAAGTTTGAGAATAATTTGAGAGTTTGTATTATTTCATAATTTCATTTAACGCAAATATGCAGTGATTGTTATTTAGATGCAAAAAGAGCAAATTCGACTGAATAAATCTTGTTTTAAATTATAATAACAAAAAGCTTTAAGATGTAGAAAAAATCATCTTTATTTTATAAGAGGTGTTCGAATTGTCTGCCACCAACTGAGATACAAGTTCGACATCTTCTGATAAATGCTCTTTCAAGAAGTCGTGCGTAGCGCCGTTCAGTTATTTTTGAAGCAGCCTCCTGAACACGACTGCGTAATTCCTCCAAACTTGAAGTGGGCCTAAAGTGCATCCGTTCTTTTAGCAGCCCCAGTAAAAAAAAACTAGTGGATTTAAGTTCGGGGATCGTGGAGGCCACAAAATAGGAGTCAAACTACCCATCTATACATTTAGATATGAGGCATTTAAATAGGCACGGACATTTGCAGCACGTAGCCAGTGGGATTGCCTCACCTCCTCAGGTACCTCTTCTATTAAATTTGGCAGATCATTTTGTAAAAAATGTAAATAACTTTGGCCAGATAACTTTCCGGACAGTTCAAACGGACCAACGATTTTTTCGTTGGAAATACCAGTTCAATAATTTATTTTGAACTGGTATTGCGATTTTTCTTCTCGCATTAGATGCGGGTTCGAGAGTTGCCAGCTGCGCAGTTTATGCACGTTGTTATATCCATCTCTTTTAAGAGTGGGTTCATCTCTCCACAGAATGTTGTCAAAGAATTGTGGATCTTGTTCTATTTTTGCAAGCATTTGACGACAAAAAAAAAATTCTTGCGTTGTAATCTCTCGGCTGAAGAGCTTGAACCCGTGGTAGGGATGAATTTTTTTTTTTTCAGTACATGATGCAGGGTCGTCTTTGTCTTCTTCTGAATTTCGTCAAGCACAGTGTCTTGTGTATTGATATTTGCTATTCTCCCAGTGCTTGTACCACCTATGCATTCTACCTTCCGAATAACATCTGTGCACTCTTATGAATACGCGGTAATCTGGATGACGCGCTATAGGGTATCTTTCCCTATAAAGGAATGCATCAGTCTTGCGCTACATAAATAAAGTCCATGTTTGCGTATTCTTGTGCCGTATATTGAATACGAGGCATATTGATACACGAAACCAGTTCAGATACAAGCCAAGTCGTCGTAAAATCACCAAACTATCAAGTCCAAATCAGTGAGCAAAACTGAGAGTCCAATGATTTCATTGGACTCTTAGTTAAAACGATGACTTCTGGCTGTTTAGCCAGAAATCGTCGTTGTAACACTGATTGAAAATCACAGAGAACTGCAAAAGGAATGGGCACATGCGATACCGAACAAGTGAAGCGACGCACCAAATACTTGCCATTGTTATGAGAGATAAGGTACAATGTAATAATAATATACTCTTCTCTCGCTCGCTTACACTGTACTTAAGTACTAAATATATTCACCTATCTCTGTCTCGTAATTAACAAAAAATTACTTCGGCCACACTCAGGTAGTAAATAGCGAAATAACATTATAATTATCACACGACCTGCTACACTAAAAAGGAAGCTTTAATTTTCTCTCTTTGGATAAAATTATATATTATACCTTTTTTTTTTTTAAATATAGTTGCTGCTTAGTTTTTCATACATTTTTTTTTCACAAAAATTTCAAATTTTGTAATAATTTATTTTTGATCAAATTTCATGTTATTGTTTTTTTCCAAAAAAGTATAATAGGCACTCATACTATGTACTGCATTTCTAATAAGATTGTTTGTGAGGAATAAGATAACTTCAAAACTTGGGCAACAATTAGATTTTTTTTTTGGTTTTTTTTTTGTACGCCGGATAGCTTTACTACTAAGTGCTTTAGGATTACCCATTCTTTCTGGGACACCCTGTATAGATGATATATTTATAGTGACGGGAGCTGGATGTGAGAAGCGCAAAATCGATCAGAGTGGTGTGCAATTGGAGAGGCCTATGTCCAGCAGTGGACTTCGATAGGCTGATTATGAAAATGATGATTTATAGATTCTAGAAATTATTACTTTTGAACAAAACTTTCAGAAATAGCGACTGAATATTTAGAAGATATGTATTACTCTGTGTGGAGCCTACTCTGTACAATTATTTTACATATTTTAGATAAAATGTTTTTACGTAGGAAGAGGCAACGGTGCTGCCTAGCGGCGCTGCCGCGCAACTCTGCTCGTAAATACCTAAACTCGACGTTTTTTGTTCGCGCAGCACACTCTTAAAACAAAATAAATAACATCTATTTGATATCTTATCAGATTAATTGATCAAAAATCGTCGGTATAAAATAATATAATGATTGACTATAATACATACTATAATGCATACGCGTGTTACGCACTTATAATGCATACAAAGACAATGTTTCAAAATAAGTAGTTTTTTTGGTTTGCTTGAAATTTATTGCTTTAGAATACTTTGTATTCAAATTTCCAGTTAAGTTTTTTATTTACTTCATTGATGACTATTAAAATATGTAGAATAATATTAATACCCATCATCATCAACAACCCTTAACGTCCCACTGCTGGGCTCAGGTATATTAATACCCATATATCATAATAATAAAAATATATTAAGAGACAAGTTATGTGACCACCACCAGTTGCATACATGTACATGTTAATCATAGAGCGGAAGCAAGCCAATACCAGTTTATACAAGAATAGTAAACATATTCAAGCATTTGAGTTGATGTATGTATCTTGTGAACGAATTGAGTGTAAAGAATCCTCTCTCATTCTTAAAATAATTATTCTTAAAATAATAATTTCCTGTCGTTATCAGTAAAGAATTGAGACATTTGGTTATTTATTAATAGTTAGATAACATTAGCAGGTATCAGTTTTCTTCGTAATAAGATTAAAATTTAAAATATTATTGAAGCACAAACAAATATATAGAAGAACCGAAATGCTGCAGCTACAATGTTTTTATTTACGAGGTGTTGAGGGATGTGGACAGTATACCAACGACAATACGGTTCGATGAATATCGTTTACAAACTACTGAATTGCTACGTGTTTTAACGGAGTGGAACAGTCGGGTATCATTTTTGGCCGCTATGCCCTACAAAGTGACGTGACGTCACGTGACGTAGAGTCTGCGCGCTGACGAAGGACAATAGTGAACAAATGTCTGCGGCGAACTCATATTGGCACAGCAATAAAATAGCATTTTGTTCGCGCAATACCTCACGGCTTTAGGTGCACGCAGACAAAATAAACCTAAATTAAAGTAATAATAAGAGCACCCGCGAACATTTAATTCGTGTATTGTCCGTCGTGTGCGCAGGGTGTCTCGGACACAAACCTCGGGCGTTGGCTTCACTGACGGCCTGCCGTATCTCGTCGACGAGGTCGTTGGTGAGCTGCACGGGGTCGGGGTGCGGTGGGTGCGCGGGGTGCGGGGGGGACGAGCCCGCCGTCAGGCGCCGCTCGCGCTCGGCGAGCACTTGCTTCAGTTGCTCCGCGAGGGACGCCGGCGGACCTAGCCCAGCACACCCAATCATAACGCTACTGTATAACCCGCGCGCGCTCATTCACACCGACCGGGAAACTCACTTTTCATTATAAAAGGGATCACAGTTCTAACTGCCATTGTATCACTACTCGTGGAATTTATAACCGAATATTTGACTGCAAATATTTTAAAACCAATTTTATAATCTCATTCTGACTGCGAACAGATTATAGTATAGATGCAACCTTTATGACGCAGTTGTCATTTCTTTGACATATTAGCGTATAAAATACACGTTTCTTCAGTTACGTTTCTTACAAGCGCCATGTCTTGTTCCAACTATCTACCTAACAGAGGAGCAGTACGCGGCTAAAATCTCCATTCTAGTTTCAATATAAACAAACCGGAACTACCGATTTCGAATATCGTATTATCAATACGATTCCTATTGACTTTTAAGCGTTGTAAGCTTGTTGTTGCATCCACGTAGTTATTATTTAATCTCATGCATGCTACTGATACAATCTCGTATGTGAAGGCTTATGTTTTAAGCACAAGGCAATATTACAGGACAGTATTAATCACGTTCACATGGGTACATTCAAGAATTTCTTCAAACTGTAGGCAGGTTTGTTATGAATCGGGCAGGTTAAAACATACATTTTTGAATTACATAAGGTGTACTAACGAATATTAAAATGGTAAGTTTATACACCTATAGTAATCTATGTATTGCACGTACACAATGATGCGTAAAGCTATAAGAAAATATTAAACATACCCGAGAGAGGATGAAGTCTATGGTCTCTAGAATACACGGCGTCATCAGTAGTGCTGCCTATAGAGCTGCCACAGCTCTGACGGGTGTCACGATGTTGCTGTTAACATAATGTGTGTTTTAATATATATATTAATTTAATAAAAGAACATTACTTTATATAGGGTTCTTTACAGAGAAGAAAGCTACATTACATATTATGTAATAATAATAATACTTACAGAGTTAACATGAGGTGGTCCCCCCGAGGTGGATTCACTTAACGATTCATCTGCTGAATCATTGTATGAATCATCGAGCCCGTCATACTGGAAAAATATAGTCAATCAGTAAGTTAAATTTTGTCTATTATATTTTATGTTCTTGGCAAACATTAGATAGATTCACATAATTTTCTCTGTTACAGGAATGTTACAAAACATCACCAATAGAACAAAAAATAATTTACCACAATATATCGGCAGTATTATTGCAACATGTGGTCTTGAAATTGATGGGCGATTATCGAAGACATAGTTTACAAAAATGAACCTACAAACATTATATAAAGCAATACTAAATACAATTGAAGTAAAAAAAAACAAACAAATTGAAGTAAGAAAACAAAAAAAAGTAAAAAAGGATTTTTATGAAGTTTAGAATGAAATAAAAATAAAATACATAAGGATTACTGGATTAAAGGTTACATGGTATACACAATAATAATTATTAAAAGTAATAAAAAGTTAAGATATTTATTAGTGGGCGGTTGGAGCGTAAGTGCGCGTTCATATGACACGAAATATTTCGCGCCCACACAACCGTTTCTTTCTTGTTGTACCGACAACAAAAAAGAAAGAAATTTAGAAGATTTTGGATTCATCCTATTATATCATCATTTAATTGAGTTGCATACGGTGCACGGGCGTTTGGCGTTCGAGAAAATTTGAGCAAGATTGACGTGGCAACGTCGCATCGCGGGCGAAATTGGGCTGCTGCGCGGTTTGGTCAATACTAAGAATTTGTACGTTGTGGACTAGTCAATAAAGGTTAAGTTGCTATAAAAAGAAAAAGTACGCGTCAACGCGCGGCGGCCGCAAGATAATTTTCGCGTCGTCTGTATGAGCCCTAAAGGCATGATACGTGTAAATTTTATGAAAGATTGAAAGCAACGACTGCGCGGTCCACCAGGATCCCTCCTGGTCAATCGCGCAACCGCCGCGCGGCAGCCGTACTGCGGTCACATTGTGTGGACGCGAAATATTTCGTGTCTACAATGCGTTTCAAATAAAAAAAGGATGGGAAATTTACCACCTTGCCCTGCCCCTAGTTGTTGACAAATGCAGGGCAAGATGGCGGATTTCCAATTATATTGATATTTGCAACGCATGGTATCTATGTATACTGGAGCAGCTATGGTGTAGTGTAGTGTACGTACGGAGCTGGCGTTGCTGAGCGAGTGCGGCGAGTGCGCGGCGTGGTGGCGGTGGCGCGGCGGGTCGGTGCGCGCGCGGTGCGCCGACGTGTCAAGCAGCGCGCCGCGCGGGACGGCCGCGTCCAGCTCGCGGGACGCGCCGCTGCCCACGCTGCCCATGCTGCCCATACTGCCCATGCTACCCATGCTCGCCATGCTCACCATGCTGCACGGACCCGCCCTGCACAATATACTTCGTTTTCATCCTTATACACACATTTTTATCTGCTGATGGTTACATTGGAACTTTAAGCTAGAGATTAATAAAGTAGAAATAACATGAAAGATCTCAAAGAATGGGTAAACCTTTCTAACATACCTATGTTGAAGTTTAAAGTACCATCTTTTAATTATTACTACGAGGAAGAATCCAGATTTTTTTTAGACTGCCAGAGGATATAATGTAATACATGTAATAATACCAGCTCTTATATAAAAGAAAATTTGTGTATGCTGAAGTTTGAAGTACCATCTTTTAATTATTATTACTTAGAAAAAGCCAGAAATTTTTTAATAGTCTGCCAGAGGACATTTGTAATACATGTGATAATAACAGCTCTCATGTAAAAATTTGTATTAATTACACAATGACATGGATCTATTGAATTCTAACGTAATTTAGTTGTTTTTTACTATTTAAAGTACACAATAAAATTATTCCTCAAATTATGAAGTTATAATATAAATTATTTTTGATTCATCATCATCATCATCAGCCTATAGCAGACCACTGCTAGACATAGGCCTCGCCAATTGCACGCCACTTAGTTCGATCCTCGGCTACTCGCATCCAGCTCCTGCCAGCCGTCTTGCTCAAATCATCACTCCACCTGGCCTGTGGACGTCTTACACTATGTTTGCCGAGACGCGGTCTCCACTCAAGAACACGTTTACCCCAACGGTTGTCGGTCCTGCGGCTAATTGGCCAGCCCATTGCCACTTAAGCTTGCTAATCCTGCGGGCTATGTCGATAACTTTAATTCTCTGCGGATTACCTCGTTTCTAACAAGATCTTTTAGAGAAACTTCGAGCATAGCCCTCTCCATAGCAAGTGATTAATTCAAGTTTAATTAAAAAAGTAAAACTTACTGAACTTCCGGTAAACAAGTAGCGGGCTGCGGAACACTCGGAACCATGTGAACCGAATGATTGACATGAGCCGGAGCCGAAGAAACACTTGTGACATTAGGTAGCGGTTGGGTCACAGTCGTAGTAGGTGCAGGTGCTACAGCAGTCGGAGCTACATTCATGGTCGTAGCGCTAGTGACTGTGGTCGTAGTAGCAGCCTGAGGTGAGGATACCGTCGTCCTTGGTTCGTCTGCTACGGGTGCGGTAACATCCCCTAAATCTGGAGGCTCTCGCCGCGACTTATCTACTTTTGCATATTCGTCCTCAACGGGCGATAAGTCCGATAGATCACTATCTGAACTCCATGGATCTGTAAGTGTTAATAGCTTATTAGAGGGACATTAAGTAGATCCGAAAAATCTCGAATATGTACATATAACATAACCAAATACAGTTAGTTTATTTAAACAATGGTGTCTAAGTGTCCTGTAGTTATTTTTATTAAAATGGTGATTTAAGATGTTATGATACTGACTGTTTATTAGAAGCGGGTCTGGGTCGGGACGTCGCGGCAGCGGTGGTGTCTCACGCCTCGCAGAGGGTTCGTGAGGTAACATCACAGGCAATCCAGCTTTTTTCTGCGTTTCCTAAAATGTTAAACCAAATCTTCTAAATTTGCTTTAAACCATGTATGTACATCATATTACCGGATTTTAAAGTGCTCAGATTGTCCATTTTTTACTTTCCTGTATTTTCATGTAAAGCGAGGTAAACTTGATGGTACATGGCAATAGTTACTTTAAGTCTAACTTCATCTAACTATCACCCTCCATAAATTGCACACCTTCAGGTATGTGATTTATGAAGGGTGATAGTTGAAGCCATTTGACACCCTAGCAGAAGCAGGCCGGAATGATAGCGTGACGCGCATGAGGTTCGATCATCTTGGGGTTCACATCCAGGAGAGAGGTATCTTCAAGCAGCAGATGGCCTGAGACGTCTTGCGATTGAGACAAGTAGATGGTATCCAGGAGTATTTACACACAAACACATAAAAAACGTGTGCGATTTATAATCTTAAATCGCTAGAATATTTTTCAAGTCAATCCTACGATGCACTTATAACGTTGAGAGTATAGTACAATAAAAGCTTAGTAAAAGATCGTGGAGCGTACGCACCAGTAGCAGCACCTCGAGCCTGGCGACGCGGTCGTGCAGCGCGGAGAGCGCCTGTGCGTACTCGCGGTGCGCGTCCCGCAGCGCGGCGCTCCACCACTCCTCGCGCGCTCGCACCAGCGCGCGCGTGCGCCGCCACTCGCGCAGCGCTCGCCGAGCCTGCACCACACAACACACACTTAACCTAGAGTTGACAACAGTCCTGTTTTCCCAGGAACATGTCCTAGTATTTGAAGTGTCTTGGGATGTCCTGAATAGTTTTTCGTCCTGGGTTCTTAAATTTAAAATAATTCGCGCTCCCCTTTTAAAATTTTATTGTTACGTTACGACCTCACGGCTCGCAGTCGCAAGGTGTCGCGCTGCCGTGCCGTGCCGTGGAAAAACTGGAATTCAGGTAAAACCGGTTGAACTAGTAGCCGACCCCAAATAAACTTGGGAATAAAGGCTAGGAAGATGAAGATGATAAAATACTTGTTTCATTTCCCCTATATTCACTACATATTAATTTAACTATTGCAAACTCTATTATTGCGTCCTGTTAATAGGACTTGAAAATAAACAATTATAATGTGAAATATTCTGTTTTAATGTGAAAACTTATTTTGTACATAGCGATATCTTTGAACACTCAAGCTAGAAGAGAATCAATATGGCGGAGCCATAGATAATATAATTTACACATAGACAAATATTTTATTGCTCTCTACATGTCCTGTTTTTAAAGTGAATAGTCCTGGTTTTTCCAACTTCAAATCCTATTTTTTTTTAATTTGAAGAAGACCCTAAATTAACCAAACGATCGTTTAACTACTTTATTATCAGGAAATTGAGGCTGTCCTTTTTATTCATATATGCATTTTATAAAAGAAAGACATACTCAAAGGAAGCATATAGAGATATATCCTCGTTTTAAAAATATGATCATAATCCAGTTATTCGATATATAACAAAGTAGGCTCTCGCGACAAGATATATGCCGTGAGTCACGACACAGGCATTCTTTTTAATTAGCTGACAATCGGGGCAAACGAATCATTCAGTTAGTTCATTCGTTTATACCTATTAGTATTTACTGTATTCAACTTGCAATAAATACCCTTTTATTTATTACATTATTTATGTTTTATGTAAGTTAAACTGAGGCTGATTATCGCCCATAAACAACAGAAAATCGCGCTATGTATTATAAACTCTTTTGCAAAAAAAAAATACACAGAATAAATAATAATTATTGCTTAAAATTTAATGATTTCGACACTATAAGTTATAGTAGTGTCAGAATTTGAACAAAAACATCAGTTTATGAAAAAAAAATGTGAGTCGTCACGGGACGCCTGGCAGATGTGAAACATCGCCATTATTTTGTAAAAGTAATATGCAGAAAAGAACATATTGTAATAGGAACTAAATATGTCATAATGATAAAATAAAATATTACGTAGTAGTGGTACGCAGTAGTGTGTACGGTGTGGCGACGCGTCGCCACACCGTATACACTACTGCATATAGACTGTATATATATACCATCGTATAGCGTGGCGACGCGTCGCCACGGCATGCGTCGCCACGCCAGAAATCTGTTTTACGTGCGGCTATAGATGTTTCACATCAAAAACGGGCACTTATGCAAAGAACTATTTTATAGTTACTATTTGTTTGTTTGACAATTTTAGGTATTCTTATCCTCAGAATTTAATAAATTAATTAGGAAGGAATAGTTTTCATCAGTTTTATCATAACATTTTGATTAAATTATTGAGAAATAATGTTTAAGCTCAAAACACTAATAATGTACCTGCTCGCTAAATGAAAATGAAACGCGTTAATTTCTTTGTTTTTATTGAATACATTAAAAGCAGATAAAAGTTTAGTATTGAGTGTGACCCCCTCTTTCTGAAATCACGGCTTGCATTCGTCTGGGCATGCTAGCGAGTATATCTTTTATGGTTTCTTGCCGAATCCCACTCCGCGGTAATCACATTCTTTAGCTCTCTGATGGTCTGCGGAGCCGGCTGCACTGATCTCACTGGTCGCTTTAGAACGTCCCAGACATGCTCTATGGGATTGAGGTCCGGACTTCTAGCTGGCCAGTCCAAACGACGAATTCCGACTTCTAGCATATACGCTTCCACATCGCCAGACCGGTGGGCGCGAGCGTTGTTGTCCATAAAAATTGAGTTTTCGCCAAGAGCGGATAAAGCGGTTTGTGCATAAGGAATTAGAACTTCTGTTATGTATCGGTGTCCAGTCAGTGTACCGTTTTCGATGAAGACTAACTCCGTACGATCCATAGAATTTATTCCTGCCCAAAACATAACAGAGCCCTCTCCATAAGGTGTGATTTCTTCAAAACGTGCCTCTGCAAAATGTTCTCCTCGTCTACGTAGCACTTGCCGACGACGGTCTTCACCATGCAGAGATATCCTGGCTTCATCGGAGAAGAATGCCCTATCCCAGTCTTCATGAGTCCATGACACATAATTTCGAGCGAAGCTAAGCCTGGCAACTCGATATCCACGGAGTAATTTTGGGCCGCGTGCCGGGCGATGACTGTGTATATTAGCAGCGAGAAGCCTCCTCCTGACTTCTTACTTCTTCGAGTCTGTTCTTGAGGTCCACTTAAGAAGATTTGCGATTTCTCAACGCTTGACTAACTAGAAAACGATCATCCCGTGGTTCGGTACACGTCTTTCTGCCAGAACCAAGCCTTCTCTTGACGGAACCGGTCTCTTGATAACGCTGCCAGGTCATTTGAACTGTCGACCGACTCACATTTAGCCTCTGAGCCACGAAGCATTGGCTGCAACCTTCTTCAGGCATCGCAATAATTTTGCTCGCTTTTATCACTTTATCTACCATTAGCGAGATTGCTAAACAGCAAAAATGTCAAGGACATCAGATAATTTAATACAAATTGACAAAAAGTTAATGAAAGTCGATATTAACTATAGGGAATTCGCACCACAAAATGTAGTTGAAAGTTGTTTTCTTTGAAAACCAGGCTCAGTCAAAAATTTTAATTTGGAAGGTACTCTTATAAATATTATGGCACTTTTAAAACTGGCCAGTAACATGTTCAAATGATTAAAACCTTTTTGGTATTTTATTTTTTTCAGCCAGGAAGAAAATCGAAACCGCCCGTTTTTTTTTGCAAATGAGTGTATTTATTACAAAGTAGTAGAACCACACTCCTTCATCTTGGGAGGCATCTTCGGTAGAGGAACTCCCTAGAACCACGCAATGACTCTAATCTGTGACTCCTATCTTCGAAGTAATAAATAACCTGTGGGTCGTCGTGACAGAGTTCTAACTTCTCTCATTTATTTCACCACTGGCTACCAAGCCCCTTTAACGGTACCCTTAAAAAAAATAGTTGAAAATGTCGTGGATGTACCTTGTCGTACTTGGCGTGCGCGCGATGCGCTGCGTCTGCGGCGTGCGCAAGCGCAGCGTTGGGTGCAGGCGCGGGAGAACGTGCACCGCACCAAGCACGAACCCGCGCGCTGATCTCATCCGCACTACCGCCACCAGACTCCATGCCCATAAGCTGCACAACGTAAGTACGTTAAGAATCTACTACATGGCTACGGAATTGTTGATAATAATAATATGCAGTGATAAATTGTTGCATTGTATTACTTAACTGTGCCAGAAACAGTACCGAAATACGTCGGAAGTCTGACCTATTGACAAAAAGCTTTCTAGTTACCCTTCACAACAAAAATAAAACAATTCTGTAAGCCTTCCTAGGTCTAGGTAGGCAGTAGTCTATCGGTTACCGGTTATATTCTTATTAACAGTCCGGAGTATGAAAGTTCGATGTTTCACGACTGTGCCTTGGAGAGTACGTTAAGTCGTCGCTTCCGGTTATCATGAATATCTATGACTATGCATTGGGAAGTCAATGCCATCAAACATACTGAGAACTAGTTCAAAGGGGTTTTTCAGAACCGATGCTAGCTGTTCCATAAAAAGACTGATATTCAGGTAAAACCTGTTGTGCTCGTAGGTGGGTAAATAATATTGGGAATAATAAAAGGAGTAGTACTGTAGTACTTAAATATATAAACCCTTTACAAATAAATAAACATGAATATTTAAGGTACAGACCTCTTGAAGAAAACCTCTTAATTCGTTGATTTCGGGATTTCTCGTTTGCGGTGGAGTAGGTTCTGCAGAAGTAGTCTGATTGGAATCTATATCCTCTGTTTGTTGTCGTCTCTGACGTT
This sequence comes from Phragmatobia fuliginosa, assembly GCA_932526445.1. Taxonomy (NCBI): domain Eukaryota; kingdom Metazoa; phylum Arthropoda; class Insecta; order Lepidoptera; family Erebidae; genus Phragmatobia; species Phragmatobia fuliginosa. The sequence continues at coordinate 8,031,670 of OW052071.1, read as the reverse complement.
CACGAGATGCTCTGCAACAATATCAGTAATTTTCAATTTTACTGGTCAGTTATTAACAGTCAGGAGCCGTAGGTCGCAGAACGTTATACTTCCTCCACAAGCGCAAACCTGGAGGTAACGGGTGAACCCAACAGTCACCGTAGCAGAAGCAGACTGGGATGGTAGCGCGCGCCTATTATCGACCAGAGTTCCCACTCAGGACGGAGTCATCGAGTCCCAGAGCTTTCCTTTTTAGCTTACACTTGGTTCCCAGACTACTAGTTCCATGATGTTACGCGGTTTTTGGTCGGTTTATGTCCAACATAACCAGCAGCTTGATGGTATCCGAAGGGATTTCCGCACAGGAAAAAAAAAGAAAAAGGAGTGAGTAGACTTACCGTTCTTCTCTCTCCTTATCGGCAGCAAGCGACTGCCTTATAAGATGCGCAACTTCACTATTTTCAGGGTCCTTTTCACGTCCGATAAGGAACTTTACCGGCCCCGAAGTGTTCCGTAGGACAGATGCCGCATACGCTTGAGTTACTCCAACCTACAAGTTATTTACATGTACTTGTTTTTTAATTTACAAACTATAATTATTTTTTATACAGTCATTTGTAATAATGTTATCGATATGACACATTAGATTGTAATAAACGCTATATGCTAACTCCAACTTATTTGCGTTTCCGATGTTTTGATCTATTGTTCGACTTGACTTTTGGTTAATGGCTTTGTGGAAGAGTGTAACCACAACTTTGCCAATGTCATGTATTTGAAAGACAATCTGTCAAAGGATTTATTGAATGTAGAGCTGTGTAGAGCCAGGAAAAAACACTGTTTAAGAGTGAGAGTCAGTATTAATTTGTTATCTTTTATGAAAGTAATACAACATAAGTAAACACACATAAAAATACGACAAGATATAAATATATGTTTCTGAAATTATAATTTAATTTTGTTTGCAGTAATAAATTTGCTTAGGATATACACAAAAGGAGTGAAAACGCGCGTTAAAAGTAATTTCAGGGAAGTGGGGAGAGGAATATGAGCAGGAATAAATTTATAAATGGGAAATCTGGTCCTGGGGCAATTAAAAAATATATGATTCGCAGTTCCTTCGTCAAGTCCACATTCGCAGATAGAACTATCCCTAATTCGGAGTTTTGCCAAAAAGACCGGGGTACATGAGTGATTCAGTCTTAACCGACAAATTGTGGAAGTAATGCCTTTATTTAATTTTCTAAATTTGGAAAACCAGGGTTTGAGAGGAATTTCTGGTTGAATGTCACCATAAAATTGACCCTTGACGGTTTTAGACATAAGCCACAATCTAGACCAAGAATCTAACAGCCACGATTTAAGGGATGAACAGATATCATAGGAGTATATTTGTGAATAATCCTGAGCACCAGCATAAATAGCATTTTTCGCACATGAGTCTGCAGTCTCGTTTCCTGAAATTCCTGAGTGACCAGGAATCCAAGCCAAGACAACGTTCATTTCTAATTCCTGGCATTGAAATAAAAGTTGTCTAATCTTAAAGATGATAGGAGATCTGGGATTTAGTCGGAACGGATTTGAAAGAATAGATTGGAGGCAGCTTTTAGAATCTGAAAAAATTATGCTGTTGCTTAAATTATGGGCTTTTATGAAAGAAACAGCTTCCAAAATAGCTATCGACTCACCTGTGAAGACAGAAGAAGCAGAGGGACATTTATAATTTAAAATTATGCTAGTAGAAGGAATCCAAACAGCAGCACCAACTGGGCCATTGGCTGAGATTTTGGAAGCGTCAGTAAAAATTAGGCGCCAATTCTTATAATTGGAGGTAATTTTATTAGAAAATAGACTATTCGCTTCTAATGAGCACTTGTGTATTCCGAAGTCCAGAATGACATTTGGTTGAAATAATATTGCTTCAAAAGGAGTATCAAACAGAGGAGGGGTCGGACATTGGAATAAGGGGTTAGGAAGGCGGGTAAATTGATAGAAAGCAAGAAGGAGACATGGGGTCGGTTTACTAGAACGCGGATTTTGGGAATTCAGTAAGTTCGATAGTTGATCCAATTTAGGAAGTAGAGGATGGTCAGAATTTTGGATAGCCTTAAAAAAGAATTTGTTAGCAAGAAATTGTCTACGAAGAGTAAGAGGAGGTTCACAACATTCAACCTGCATAGCGTTGATGGGAGAAGTTTTCATCGCTCCGAGAATAATACGAAGACATTTGGACTGAATTTTGTCAAGTTTTTGAAGACCGGATTTATTTATGGGATCCAAAACAAAAACACCGTAATCTAGGTGACTGCGAATTATAGCGTTGTATAGGAGTCTTTGTGAAAAGGGGTGAGAGCCCCACCAAACTCCAGAAAGGGAGCGAAGAACATTTATGTTTTTTTCGCACTTTGCTAAAACATAATCGATATGAGACACGCCCGACAATCTGGTATCTAGCCACATCCCAAGGAACTTAACCTTTTCTTGTTGTGGAATAATTTCACCAAGGACCGAAATGTTAACTTGGGGAATCCTACGCTTCCTGGAGAAAATCACTACTGAACTTTTAGAGACCGACAAAGAAAGACCATGATGATTAAGCCAATCCATTAACATATTGAGCGCACTAGATAAATGACCAACAATTGCCTCAATAGATTTACTTGAAAAATACAAAGCTAGGTCATCAGCGTATTGGAGAACTTGAACATTTGGAGGTATAGATAACTCTAGGTCATAAGTATAAAGATTATATAACAATGGACTAAGCACTGAACCCTGAGGTAAACCCTTCCAAACCTTTCTAGGTGATAAAGAAAAGTCCCCATTTTTGATGGTAATAGATCTTTCTGAAAATAAACTGCAAATAAAACAGACCAGTTTTTTGGGAACTCCGAGTTGGGTAATCAGTTTATCCTGGAGTATGGGAATAAGAACATTGTCATACGCTGACGTTATGTCAAGGAAAACTCCTCCTAAATATTCCTTATTGAGAAAAGAGATGCGGATGTCAGTGGTTAATAGGGCAAGACTATCCATCGTACTTCTACCCTTTCTAAAACCGTATTGAGATCTCCCTAGCAAATTCCTGTTCTCCACGAACCATTCAAGACGATGTTTTATCATGTGTTCAGTAACTTTGCATAAGACAGAAGACAGCGCTATAGGTCTGTAACTATTTGGATCATGTGGACATTTACCGGGTTTCAGAATTGGGATCACAATTTGATGTCTCCAAGCCTGGGGAACAGAATCAGACTCATAAAAACTGTTTATTAGATTTAGAAAGTATTCTTGGCTTTTATCAGAAGATTTTTTCAAAAAAGAATAAGGAATCCCATCCATTCCAGGAGAAGAATCAATCAAACCATCCAGCGCCAATTGGAGTTCAGGAAATGAAAAAGAATGGTCGAAACTATTTAGTGATGGGATAGGGCCAGATAATGAAGGCAGGCAAACGAAATTTGGAACGAAAGGAGGAGCTAGCTTGTCAGAAAAGGATTCCAGCCAGGATGAGGGATCATAGCTCGTAATTTCGGATTGATTACAGGTTCCTCTGAAACGTTTGATTTGTTTCCAAACTACGGAAGAAGGGGTCCTTGGAGAAAGATTCTCACAAAATCGGATCCACCCTTCTTTCTTTTTTTTTGAAAAAATTCTCCTTGCATGAGCAGCTTTTCTTTGGTAGTTCATAAAATTTTGGACAGTCATGTTATGATTATATGAGTTCTCTGCATTCTTCCTTTCCCGAATAGCAGCCGAGCACTCGGAATCCCACCATGGAGTTGACACTTTGGAGCTAAATGGTTTTTTGAGAGGAAAATTTTGATCAGCACTGGACTTCATAGCATTAATAAAATATGAGTAACAATTTATTTGATTGTCAGAAGTAGGAAAAGGGAGGTTAGCTAATTTGTTTTCGAGGCAAGAGGCAAATGCATGCCAATTGGTTTCTATTATCCTATATTTAAAAGTTGAATTAGAACTACGCACGGGGGAAACCCTGTTAGCTAACGACATGATAATGGGGAAATGGTCACTACCATATGTGTGGGACAGAATGCTCCAGGAAATGACAGAGGCCAAAGATGCAGAACATATTGACAGATCGACTGCTGATCTAGGGTTCTGAGAAGGAAGAACTCTTCTAGTAGGAGAGCCATTATTAATAATGCATAGATTAGAGTCATCCAGAATTTCTAAAAGGGAGAGACCAAAGGGATCATCATGACTAGAACCCCAAGAAGAATGATGAGCGTTAAAGTCGCCCATTAAAATGATTGGTGAAGGGACCGAGGAAATAATTAATAAAATATCAGGGATTAGACTAGAGTGAGGATGAGGGATATAGGCAGAAAGAAAAGTTATGTTAAAAACCCTTACGGCTATAATATTAATTCTTGGGGAAATAGGGGGGAGAGAGATTTGATAAAAGGGAAGGCAATGCTTAATAAATAAGGCACAGCCTGCGTATCCATCGTCTCTGTCACTTCGAAGACACGAGTATCCCGGGATCCGAAATCGAGATCCAGGAACAAACCATGTCTCAGAAATGGCAATAACTGATGGGCCAAAAGAATTAATTAAATTAATAAGCTCATATTTCTTAGGACGAAGACTCTTCGCATTCCATTGAAGAACTACTGCCATAATTAGAAGAGAAGGAAAGTATCTGAGAAAGTTTCTGGGCAACGTTGGGCGGTAAGGAGGATTTTTTATTTGAAATTAAATTGACAACTATTGTTAACAAAAGTTCTAATAGATTTTCGTCTTGTGGAGAACTAGCGTCTGGGCGAAAACGTTGAAGAAGATAGCCATTTGGAAGGGATGGCGAATCTTCAGAAACAAGGGCTTGATGAGCAGCCTTGTCGTAAGATTTTCCCAAAGGAGCCCTAGGGCGTGGGGAAGAAGTTACGGTCTTTTTATAAGAAACAGTAGGTACAGATGCAGGGGGCTGTTGGGAATATGACGAAGGTGAGGAAAGCGTGAAAGGAGGGGAAGGCTGATCAACTATTCTGGAGTATAACTTATTAACTTGAGGAAACTGTCTGGCTGCCTCCTCATAGCTTAAATTTTCTTGAGACATTAATGTTTTAATACTTTTTTGTCTCCCCTGCTCTGGGCAAGCACTGCTGGTAGCGAAATGCTTACCAAAACAGTGAAGACAGGAAGCTTCAGCCTCGACCACATTACAAGACTCCCCAGAGTGGGGCTGAGAACACCGAAAGCAACGTGGCTTTGACCGACACTGTAACTTAGTGTGACCAAAGCGGCAACAAAGGAAGCACTGTATAGTTGGGAAATTATATAACTCTACTGGGAGGGAAGAATAGTAGCTAAAAATTCTTTTAGGGAGGATTTGTCCACGGAAAGTTAGCACAACAGACTGAGTAGGAATCCATACTGTTTTGTCATTTTCTGTAGATTTTCTATTAAGCCTTCTAGCTTTTAAAATTTCACCACATCCGTCTGGAACAACTATTGAGCTTACAAAGTCTGTCATTGACCAATCCGACGGGATTTGGCGAACCACACCCATTTTTGTAATATTATAGGTCGGGATTGTTGCAACGTATTTGTGAGTATTTAGAATCGGGTTATTTAAAAAAATGTTGGCATCTTCAGCTGATAAGAATTCTACCGAAATTTTATTCCTACCCACTTTTTTAATACCGTCTTTTGCTATATTCTTTATTTTAAAAGAATGTAAAAACTGACCAAACTTTAATGGGCGTATGGTATAGCCGGAAGATAGGTTTGGTTCAATCTGCGAAACGTGAACTAAGAATGGACCTTTATCTGAAGGCTCATAGAGTTTTACACCAATAGTAACACTTGGATGTATATATAAGTTTTCAACTGCCGGAATTACCATATTATTTTCTGTGGATTTTCTCTTTTCCTGCGGTTCCCCGAGGCGGCTAGCATCTTCAGAACCAAGGCGGTGCTTGCCGCGAGAAGATACTTGACTAATCGATTGACCTAATCCTCCGGGGTCAGGAGGATCCGGAGGAATAGGGGGAGTTGGCTCCACAATCGGAGCCATACTATCTTATGTAAGTAGGAATTTAAATAAATATATGTTAATAAAAATAATAAGAAGATACTTACAGAGACTTTTACACACACAAATATATATATAAATAAAGTAAATTAATGAATAATATAACCTGTATGTTATAATAAGATAACAAATTAAAAATAAAATAACAGAAAAAACACAGCTTAATAACCGAATGACAGACCGCCTTTTTCCAGTATCGTCGATCTATTGTTCGAAAACGCGAAGTAACATCTGTCATTGCTTATTTCAAAGTATTACTAAACACAAAACAATAACGATATAACTTGTATTGTTTAAATTGATTGTTTACTAATGAGAGTAAAGTAAGAGTTGCAGATACTGACCAAGCTTTTGCCGTCCACTTCGATGATCTGGTCGTTGACTTGTATGCGGCCGTCCCTTGCAGCGGCACCGCTGTCGGTAATTGTCTTCACAAATATACCCAACTTCTCCAACCCGGCATCCGCCCCCACACCCATACCTGATGAACACAATACTACCACTCAGTATCAAACATTTGAAGATTTAACTATCTGCTTAACCAAGCAGGTAGTCTATAAAGGTAAAATATTTCGACGAATTAAATGAAAAACTATTATTGCAAGTAATTATAACACTGTTGGACATATACTTCTCCCATTGCTCACCGCTTTAAACAATCGTGGGCTGTTTGCATCCAACACCTGTCAGCTATGTATATACCCACAGGCCAGCTGTCGCCTTTGTTGACCTGCCATCCAACGATGGGAAAAGTCTATGTCCAGCAGAGAACTGCATTAGATTGATAGATGATGACGACAGTTGTAGATAAGTATTCTTCTTCTTCATCCTAGCCTTATTCCCAATATTATTAGGGGTCGGCTAGGATGATAGTTATAGATAAGTAAACAAGGTACAATTATGAACTTGCCTATAATAGAGAGCCCCAGTCCATCGGCACCCTTGATCAGATCGACCGGGAAGACGTGCATCTTTTCGACTCGTTTCTCGAGCTCGTATTCAGCGCTGGCGGCCACAGGGTCAACGTCCTCGTTGCGCCGGTCGTATTCACGCACTGAATGTGTTGAAAACACTCTCATTGGATCCGTACTGAAAGTCATAGTGGAAATAGTTTGGTAAATATTTGATTACTGTTTACAGATGCCGTACAATGGGATCGCGGAAGCAAAAAAAAACAATAATCCCGTATAAACATAAATACGGAAAATAAAAATGCAAAATCACCGCTTTCTACTGAACTAAGGTGTTGAAGGTTCAAAACCCACACGGGACAACACATGTGATCCGAGTCTAGATTCGTTTCATGTTATATGGATATGGATATGTTTCTAATGCAGAAGACGTCTCACAAAAAGATAAAAATAATAATTTGGGCTTTACACTAAAATTGGTATGACATATATATTCATACCTGAATTTAACTTTGGTATTTTTCTTAACAAATACTGGGGGATAGTAATCATCGTCTTCATCTTCTTCGATAGGCGGCAGTCCTGCTACCTAAAATTATAAAAACAACAAATGAAACTAGAATTACAGGAGGCAAATTTAACTTAACAATAAAATTGTGATAATGATAATACAACCTTTTTAGACAATAACTGAAATTAGGAAACTTATAGCATATTATGTGAAATGTAATAGATGTGATTCATAGGCGTGTGAAACTAACAAAAAATGATTTTTGCTGTTTTTATTATATTCAAAGAAACCAGTATCTAATACTTTAGCTTAGACTGAAAGTTATAGTTCGTGTTGACATTAGGTTCCCAAATTCTTACTTTATTATTAAAATTGTAAGCGTTAAAAAATTGTTTTACTAACTTCAGTATAGAAGTGTCCATCCTCAAAATAATGTATGCCGTTTTCCTCGCCCAGTTCCCTGAGCGCTTGAGGCGGGTAGTGTTCGAATACGTTATCGTGTTCGGGTTCAGCTGCGGCTACCGGCGCTTCAGCTTGTTTACGATCGCCACCAGCCAGGCCAACGTCCCCTTCCATTGATACGAATTCATAGCTCTCATCCACGGACTGCATACTGAAATAGCAATGTATATTACTTAAAAATCTTCAGATAGTACTAGTCAATAGTGTTTAATAGTCTATTGCCGCTGCCACAGACCACTGTGTAGGAAGAAGGCTTTTGCCGGCCATTATAGATATAAATATATGAGGCTTTTTTCTTAAGAAGTATTCAGAGACTCAGTTATTTTGTAATAGTTTAAGTTCAAGTTATTAATTTAATGGAATAAATAGGCAAAACTATAGCGTACTCAATGTTTTTCACACAAATAAATTGAGTATTTGTGTGCATATGATCTTTGACCCTGATATTTACCTCAGAATCAGAGTAAATCATTGTCTAACACACTGCAACACTGAAACTTTAAATAATCAAGAATATGCACATTAATTTAATCACATAGGTATAACCATATTTAAATAAATGTAGGACTTATACAATCGGACGACGTTTAATAAAGTAAAGCTATTATTTAGACCTTCTGTTGAATTATTACAGGAATTTATTTACTGTAAAGTTTTATTGTATTATAAAAAAACGATGGATATTTTATAAATTTAATTATTTGTTATGAAACAGTTGCGTAGGCAACTTGCTCATATATAATGCTTGTGTTATTTACCTCTCGTACGAGAGCACGGACTGGTAGCTGTCGTTGAGCGAGACGCCATTGTCTTGCGGAAGAGAGTGCGGTGTCAACATCGCTACTATCTCCTGCGCCTGCTCGTCGGACAACAGAGCTTCTTGTCTGAAAGTAATAGCACATTAACTCACATTAAATAAAATAAATTTAAACATTTCTTAACAATATGTTGCTATTCTTGACCCATTTTCTACTGGTCAACCATAAAACAAGGAATCTTTTGTTTCATAAACATTGCATTAAAACTGAGCAATATACTCGTATATGCGCATACATGCCATATATATGTTAATTGTTAATTAACGAGTGTTAATTATCGATATTAAATTAATTACATTCAGGTACGGATTATTTTCATGCATGCGTTATAAAATACTAGCGCATCCTTCGCCTACTGGTAGCATTTCTTGGAAATTGGCAACCATTTTGAATAGCAGCCGTTATTTTGAATAGTAATTATAAATTCTGTGCTTAAAAAAACTGATCACGAATATGCTTAGGGATATGCTTCTTCTGAAAACCCAAATGGCTCAAAACGTGATGGAAGATTATATTATTGTAATTATGACCAGATTCTTATGACTGTCGTCCGTGTGGTGACGGATTAAGAATACAAAGTGTCACCACCCCTATTCATTCCGCGGGTGTCGTGAGAGGCGACTAAAGGAACGAAATAAGCAGCTAACATCACTGCCAATAGAAGGAAAACTTGAAACAAACCGTTTACCAACCCGTCTGGCCAGCGTGGTAGAAGGAAGAAAGGAGGTTTTGGCCTACTAGCCAAAACCTCCTTTCTTAGGGGAGGCCTATGTCCAGGAGTGGATTGTTAAAGGCTGTTGATGTTGATGATGACCAGAGTCTTAGACATTGCAAGGCCTCGAGCACCTGCCATTGCTATATACTTATACTACTGTTCGACCGTGGAATCATAAACTGATATGAAACAAGAGAAATTCCGGGATTTGTATTAAAAACATGAAGGGAAAAATCATAAATTACCATCCGTATTGTAGCGTAGTAGTAGCGTGACGACAATTTTATAATGGCGTAGTGCACAGAATTCAGATAAACATTTTCCTACTTAAAATTTTGTAAGTGTGCGAGGACCCTGCATGAGCGAGATCCAGTACGGTTGCCCTGCTCTCCCTCCACTCCTAAAAACCGCCTCTTCAAATTGTGATTGAGACTTCCAGCAATTAAAGCGGTAGTGTGGCGACAACCAACTGTACTCGGAAGATTCGGGACACTGCTATAAAACACGAACATGCCTGTTCGTTTTTTGCTTTTCCTACTTGTCGGTGCAAGAGCGGTACGAATTCGTTTGACTCGAAATTCCCAAATATAGTCAGGTAAGTAGCTGAAGGCAACGCGGTATCTTTTTGATGGCAGAGCTGAGAGATTTCGCCTCTCTGCAGCACTGACTAGTTGGAAAGCGGCCTGTGTCATCATTATGTTGAATTCCACAAGAGCGTTGTCAGGTTTCAAAATGTCAATTTTTCAATAACAATACATTTTTTAAGCCTTTTACTTTTGTCATAAAACACGTGTCTTGTTAATTTCAATATACCTACATTCTGACATATAAACATTCTGGTATTTTAGTCATTCACAGAACAGTCACTGAACGATATATGCAAATCACAACGTTGGATAATAAATATATATAAAATGATATGTAGAAAAATAATACAGCACATAATATACAAGCAGTCTACAAACTACATACTAGAAGAGTGTGACAGTGGTACAAATGCCCCGAGCTTACCTAAGTTTTTTCTCCAGAATACTGCAAATATCAGGCAATAATGAAGCGTTGTGCGGACAGGCAGCATGCAAATGATAAAAAATACGACATTTAATCATGTACTAAGCATTACAAAAATCAAATCCTGTAAATTTAAATCAATAAACATTACGATCTTATACTTTGATACAAGACAAAATTAATGTATTGAAAATAGAAGATTAAGAGATGAGTAATAGATTTCTTAAAATGTATTTTTTTATCTATTCAAGAAATATGCAAAACAAAATTTCACATGACATAGAGATTATGTTGATATTTGTAAATTATTGGTTCTGTATTTTTTTATCAAATTAATTTCCTTTTTATTTTAAATCGATCATGGCATCGATAAGATAAAAATTATGAATATATAATATAAATCTATAGAGGATTAACGCTTTGCTTGTAATAAAATTTTATAAAACATTTATATATGTAGAATTAAATTTCTAACGAGACTCCTTTCAAAATACAATAATAAAGCATTTTACTAAACATATGGGAAGTGTTTACTGCCGAGATAACTTCATAGTGCACAGTATTATGCCGCCTACTGTTCACATCCAATAATGCGCGATTTAAAACGCTTTGAATGCCACTGAAGGACAGAACAAAATCATTGTTTTTAAAAGCTTAAACAGCCCTATCATTTAATAAAAATTAAATGAAAAGATACGGCCAATGCTTTAAGAACAAATACGACATAATAAGCTATACATCTATTAAAAGGTAATTTCATACTACTACATTTTTCTGAATGTTGGCAAAAAATGTGTTATAGAGGTGTGTAATGAGAAAAACACTATGCGGAGAATAATATAAATACTTAAGATACAAATTCAATACATGGTGTACAGTACATACATACATTGTTAAAACTAAGAAGAGACTACAAGAGAAATCATTACATCAAGAGAGAGGTATTGACAATTAATAAACAATTACATACTATAACCCAATTGGTGTATACCTATGCCTGAAATGACTAATTAATGTTTAAAAAAACATAAACAACAAACAAACACTTAACCAACAACCTCCTTAGTCCTAAGTAACAATCATATTTTTTTTTGTCAACGATCATTTTACGAGTGCCGTTCACTTAATTTTGGTATATCAACAAAATAAATATTTAGAGAGAAATGAATAATTTACAGGCGCATAAAGTCAAAATTTACTTCTACTTCAAGGCGATTCTACTTTACTGAAATTCTGAATGTAAATGAAATCTTCTAATCTAGATTTGATGAACTTCGTTATTAACCTTACCTTGAGCTAAGAAGTATCTCTGCCTCGTCGGGAGTCATGCTGTCCGGCTGTTTAGAGTCAGCGTCGCCGTCGTCCCAACGACCGTCTGTCTGCTCACCCCGGCCACTTTCACCTGAAGCATTCTCGCCTTCCGAAACACTCCATTGGCTGGTGGTCGACTTGTCGAGCACCTCTATGGAGCCTTGGCTAGCCTCACTAACGACCACACCTGAATCCTGAAAAACAAATGTGTTAAATGTGTGTTTATTTCACTTTATGAATTTTAATATTAACAGTATCAATTAGATAAAAAAAAAAACAAACTTATTATTAGGGCCTTCTGAGAAATCCGTTAGTGTGGAAAGCACGTCAAAACATTGAACTGATAAAACTAAACGCTGATGTTAGGTGGGGTTTAACGTGCGTAGTGTTTTAGGTCGGGAACTAATTCGAAACCACTCAATCATAGGTTGAAGCACTAGCTATTTATTATGCCTCCGCCATTTAGAACCCTCAAGTGTAAACCTACTTATTAATTTTCTAGAAAAGTATGAACCAATACCTGCTGCAGTACGGAGAGCGTGTCGGGATCGGAGCGTGCTCGCTCAGCGTCTCGTATGTCTGTGGTAAGTGGAGGTGCTGGGGGCGGCGGCTCACGGTACTCCGCGGGCCGCAGCCGCGCCACCACTTCGGGTGAGGGCTCATTGAACCCGCCCTCGTCTGAAACGCTTGATGCACGTGAGCCGCTGCGTCGCGGTGGCGTTTCTTCCGCCTCGGACGACTTGCGACCTCCGCCCGCTTTAACGATACAAACCATAATTAGATATGTGTTATATATATGAACAAATAGTCCGGTCTAAGAGAAAAACTTAACGACAAAGTGAATACGATTCGTTTGAGTTTTCAGTTTTAACTAAAACCTCGATAAAGCTTTTAGAAATATAATTATTGTGCATTGCAAATGTTTATAATGAGTCTTTCCATACAAAAATTTTCTTACTAGAATAGAAGCAACAAGGGCCTAGCATATTAGGACACTTCTATTCAAATTGGAGATGCTGCCTAGCGGGAGGAGCGGAGCAATGGCAGGCTACGCTCTGGTTTAAAATCGTAGTAATTAATAAAAACATTCGATTTAGGCAAGTAGTAAGAAATCACAAAGCATTCAGGTAACCAGTACGAGTAAATTTAGGCTAATGAGTTAAACTATTTTTAAAACAGTAACTCACACACGTACTCTACTTCCGCAGAACGGATAGCGAGAACATAGGTGCCCAATATAAACAAACATAAATTTAGTTGGACGATAATTTTAAAATAACCTCAATCTGAAGCTTCCGAATTAATCAGTTTTCCCCAAATAAATCGGTGCGTTCCAATAGAACGATACTGTAGAATTTTGTACTGCTACTATATCAGTGTGCAATTGAAAAACTGCTATGGAAGACAGAGCATGTCAAGTCCACTCCGTAGTTTGTTATGAACCTATAAATAATAGTAAAGTAATTATGCAACAGAAAAGTTTATTTTTTCTATTTAAATAGCAATTTCGAAAAAAAATGGGTTGTTTTTAATTTATTTAACGTTTAACCTTTTGTAATTTTTACAATTCTGCGTGCTCATAAGAGTGACATACTTATTGACTGTTACCTATACGAGTATTACAATGCTAAAGAGTTTGTTTGGTTGAAAGCGTTAATTTCAGTAACTACTGGTTCTATTTGGATAATTGTTTCTATGCCAGGTAACCCAGTTATCAAGAAAGGCTATAGGACATATTATGATGCTAAAAGGAACGGAGTATCAATGAAAACGTTAGCAAAAATGGTGGAAAACTAATCAATATAGAGGTTCCATTGCGTACGCTGTGTAAACGGTTGAAGTTTAATAATGTATGAAAAAAATATTGTAAATTAAAAGCTCTAAATAAAGATCCAGGAGATATGTCTATCTTCTAAGGTTGCTGGTTCACCGTTCACTTTTTTATGGTAATCAAAATATTCCAGCTATCCCTACTAATATTATAAATGCGAAAGTAACTCTGTCTGTCTGTTACGTTTTCACGCCTAAACTGCTAAACTGATTTTGATAAAATTTGGTACACAGATAGTCTAGAGTCTGAGGAAGGACATAGGCTACTTTTTACCGCGATAACCGACATATACGCGGGCGGTGCCGCGGGTGAAAGCTAGTATTACATAAGGCTACGGGCAACACGAGATGAAACATAAGAAACGGAGTACATATCCACAAACAGAAATTATTAATGAGGTAAGGATAAAAATCCATGGTCCATCTACTATTTATAGAATTCAAAGTAACTTGGATTTTGGAAGAGACCGTTACACTGATCACGCGATCTCTCGAGACAACGGGAACGAGTCATGCCCACTTTACTAATTAAAACTCAACTGGTATACATCTATGCCAGACATTAATGAATTGAAGAATTGACTGCCGCTTTTACTTTAATAAAACTCAGTAGTAATAATATAAGACCAAAAGATTTACACAATTTTTTTCAATCACAAATCATAAAATTTATATTAGAAGTACTTTGCCAAAATCATTTATATATATATATATACACTAGTTGACCCAGCGAACTTCGTACCGCCCAACTTTAAAATTCCAGAACTTGATCGCAGCGCCACCTACCGGGTCCAATTGCGAATCTAAACCATTCCCAGATCCCCTTGAACACACACAAAAAATTTCATCAAAATCGGTCCAGTCGTTTGAGAGAAGTTCAGTGACATACACACTCACAGAAGAATTATATATATAAAGACTAGGTGACCCAGCGAACTTCGTACCGCCCAAATTTCAAATTCCAGAACTTGATCGCAGCGCCACCTACCGGGTCCAATTGCGAATTTAAACCATTCCCAGATCCCCTTGAACACACACAAAAAATTTCATCAAAATCGGTCCAGTCGTTTGAGAGAAGTTCAGTGACATACACACTCGCACAAGAATTATATATATAAAGATATAAAGATATCCTCAATTAAATTTATATTTAGTGTCAAGTAAGTGTATGTATTACATATACTCGTAGGGTTAATCTAACTATCAAAATATGTGTATGAACGATTAAAAGTTATACTGAATTAGAATGTATCTGTTACTTATGTTCAGGTCTCATAAATTTAAATGCGAATATTGATAATTTTAATGAATTCACCAAGTCTTGGAAGGGCAAATGAAGTCCCTCCTGTGATTGCATACACATATTTAGGTCTTAGGGACCACTTAGAGAGAGTTAGGTAACCCTTAGTGTCATATCCTCCGCTACCTTCGGATTCAATTCCGTGGTCGGACGACTATATTGTGACGGAGGACGAGTTGGTCTTGCCGCCCGCATCACCGCCCCGGGCCCTGATGGAATCCCCGGCCGAATATTGCTGCGCGCTTTGGCAATGCTAAGGGCGTCTGTTTACCAGCTGTCTCCGTAACATCGTATTTACTTGCTTGAAACTCTGGTATAGGCTGATACTCATCCATAAATCTGGCAAGACTGCGGATTCTCCTTCGGCCTTTCGACGGATATGTCTGTTAGAGGCGGCGAAACTCTTTGAAAGAATTATCGCTGACCGTCTTAACCAGCATCTATCGCGAGTAGGCTCCAATTTGGCTTCCGACAAGGACGCTCAACGCTGAATGAGATCGAATGTGTCCGTTCCTTGTCGGACGAGGGGGAGTGGTATTGGCTATTGGTCTTGACATAGTCAACGCCTTTACTCTCTGCCGTGGTGGGTGATTGGAGAGGCACTGATGTATCACCAATTGTCCCTGAACCTGCGGAACATCATCGGGGCCTATCTTCGCGATACTAGGGCCTGGCTTCTAGGAAGTGCTGGAGCTCGCCGAGCTGGGAATGGCCTGTGTCGTCCAACAGATCAGCGGTATGGGTCTACGGGTTACATCTCATAAGACGGAAGCCCTGTGGTTCTACAGTAATCGCGGAAATGCCGTTCCTACTCACTCGTTTATTAAAGTGGGAGGGATGGAGATCGTGTTTGTTTGATATAGTAGCTCGGCCTCACCCTGGACAGCCGCTGGAGCTTCGAGGAGCATTTTAAGCATATGATCCCTTGAATTCGGGCAATGGCGGGCTCTCTACAGAGGCTATTGCCTAACTTAGGGAACTCTTCATGACCCTCTACAGAACGTCGATTTGAGCCAAGCGCCTGTCGGCCTCCTCCCGCTGCCAAGCTAAGCTTAACCAAGCGTCATTCGGATCGTGAAAGGACACCACACCATCTCTTCGAAGGCGGCGACAGTCTTGGCAAGTTTCCCGCCTTTAGATATCCTGGGGGATATGGATACGAAGGTCTAGGACCAGGCTCACATTGTCCGCCGTATGGAATGAGAGGATGACCAGGACGAGCTCGAAATGCGGCGGAACGCTCACACACAGGCACTGACACAGTGGCGCGCGCGGCTGGAACAGCCATTGAATGCGCGCCAGCGCGCTGTGGGTGCCGTTTTGCCTGACCTCTAAGCTTGGGTAGGCAAGGAGGGAGGTCGCGTCACCTACCGACTTACACAAATACTCACCGAGCTTTGTTGCTCCGGTTAGGATAGCGACCTGTTCGCAAAAAGCACTCGATCGAACCCCAAAATGTGAAGATGGAGCCGATAGGCATCGGGAAGCCTCTGTGCTTCTCTTGGGATAGAGATACTTACATTATTACTTATTATTACAAATTTTTCGAGTTTATATTTTTATAAATATGAATAATGCATATCAATTGATTTTGTATAAGATATTTGCTTTACATAAAATACTTGACCATTGATTTTTACACTCTTGCCTAGAAAAACCCGTATAACATGATGTACCTACTATAAATGGAGAAAACTGTTTGAAGGAATAAGTAGGATCTTTTTAATTCAAGCTTACTTTCTGACTGATTATATTTTAGTACAGGCTCGTGTATGTATTTTTTTTTCCGAAAAATAACAATATTTTATTATATTGATAAATCAATAATTGATAAAGATTTAGTGACCACCAACATACAAAATTCAATATGGCAAATTTATTGAAACTGATCCAAAAAATCTACTTTGTGTTAAGATTATTTGACCTTCAGGTCCGTCGAGTAAATAAAGTGGTTCATGCCTAAAAAGGTTACTCCTAAGCACTTATGCTATATAATAAAGAGAAGGTATACACCCACGGCAATAGACACGTTGACTCTCTCATAAATTGAAATAATAAATTTAAAATTTAGAGACGACGCTGTTGCAATACCGCTGAGACGAGTTTCGCGATTTAGTGACCTTATTGTATTGGCACTATATTGTATTTATTTACACTTTAAAACATAACCATTGATTTAAAGAAGTTAGTATTATTTATCAAAAAAAAACAGGGACAGGCCACATTAAAATCGTTTAACGAATTAAAGAGCAAAAAACAATTTCATACAGTAAAATGTCACCCAAAAGCATAATGGTAATCATAAACTTAGTTTTTCGTTGTTTCAGCTTCCATTCCAAACGTGTTTTTTCACTTTTAACAGAAAATTAACATGATTAACAGAACATTTAAAGATGAATGACACTATCCTCCGTCAATGCCCAGTCTAACTACTAAACACTACCTTTTAGTGTTAAAGTATTTATGAATGAACCACTGATCATACAACTGACACTACCTATATACCTACTAATTAAAAATTATTGTAATTGCAATTATGTAGATAATGCCTACATGTAGACGTATCATGTACATTAGTTATTGTTTTTTTTTGTGGAAAACGAAATAAAATACGCTACATAAAGTTTAAAAGTAGATGTTAATTAATAAATAATAATATAACTGACCGAGGCAACAACCGCAGAGGCGCATGTTGAGCGTGCGCATGCGACGAGCACGCGCGAACCTCGCCGCATCACCGCACCATTGTCGTCTGTTCTTCGTCTCAACACTTTGCACTCTCACGAAGATATTTAGTTCCAAGCGACGTATTTTGTTTACGTCAGATTGACAACGTTAATGTACACATTAAGTAATGTTGCTAAGACCACTCTGGTAGAACCACATAACACGTTAAAAAAAAGTTTCAATTTCTACACTATAAAAAATTTAGAACTCATCGGACAGTTGACGCAGAAGTTTGTATTTTATGTACTCCACAATTCAACATCATAAAACTTTACGACAGAAATATTGACGAGCAACGATCGTCGGAACTCGTGAGCTTTGTAAACAAACATCAACACAGACAGATAAGCAAGTTGGCAACATAATTAGCCAAAACGTTTATACATTACTTTAAAAACAAGATTGCTATTTTTTACTAGCGTAGGTTGGTCCCGACTACAATAGGAAGGTCAATATTAAAGAAAAAATATTTTATTACTAAGAACTAAATCAGAGTTTCATATTCAATTATTATATTTTGTTTAAGTTCTTCGAAGCATTACTAGAAATATTGTTCAAGATCCAGCAGATTCAGACAGTGGTCAGAATGAGACGTCCAAGTGTAAAACGAGAAAGAACATAGGGGAGCTTCCAACATCGGATTTGATAATAGCTTATTGACGATTTGCACGTTCAGCACAAATTACAAGATTGTTCATACCTACACCTTTTTATTTTTAAATATGGACAAAGACATTACATTGATCAATACGTGGAACCACAGGTACTTTGCAGGCCTTTACTACTTTAACACACAATAATGCAAAAACAGACACACACTTTGAGTAACAGATGTATTATAAATCTTAATATGTATAAAAGAGAAACCGAAGAGTAATGAATTGATAAAACTGTCCCTTATTGTGATTAATGTAAAGTGTAAGGGGAGCGCGCAGGGCGACGTCGCTCTGGTTACTGCGTCGCGACGACGAAGGCGGCGGCGGCGCCGGAGCATCTAAATCGGGATCAACTCGCAAGTCTCGCAACGACTCAAATACCTTGACTTCCTCAATATTACATTGAACCCGCAGAGCACGAGAGCCGAGACTATACGTCAAACGACGCCCACTTCGCTATTTCTTAAGATTTTGGATGGTAAATAGTCCTGCCATTCGTAAACTCACAACAGAATTGACAAACTAATGATGTACGATATACACTTAGTAATATATATCATTACAATGAAAAACAACAGTTAAAGTTAAGATGAAATATACTGTATACTGGGTATGGCTAATACTAATGTCTACATTATATGAGACGATAAGGTATGTTAAGTAAACAAAACTATAGCATACGGTGTGATGGAAACTACTGAGTCAGGTACATTCAAA
Organism: Phragmatobia fuliginosa; assembly: GCA_932526445.1. Taxonomy (NCBI): domain Eukaryota; kingdom Metazoa; phylum Arthropoda; class Insecta; order Lepidoptera; family Erebidae; genus Phragmatobia; species Phragmatobia fuliginosa. The sequence goes on along the minus strand of OW052071.1, from coordinate 8,012,661 downwards.
ACAGATAAGGTATTGAGGCTAAAGATTTTAATAGTGAGAAAGAAATAGCTACATCATCAATATAGTTTCTATGTAATTTGAACGCATAGGTTTAGCCTCATATCCATATATTATAGAACGTTTTATATAAAGAAAAATAATTTGGAAACTCTATTACTGTCGTTGGCAAATTTATAAGTCTCGACACAAACCATCAATAACAAATTTCGCTATAAAAATAAAATAGAGATAAAACGAACAAAACTATCGATAATATTGGCTTCGCGTGCCATCGATATAATTTCTGTTGGAACTAGATTAAAAATTTATTGTATTTACTTACCAGGCGAAGGAGAAGCCTGAAGTGAAGGTGTCGCGGAGGACCCCGCGTCATGGTGTACGGGTGACGCTAAGGGCGATACTAGTGGTGAACGCGTCACGTCCTCAATTTTTTCGGGACGAGTCGGGGACTCGGGTGTAGAAGAGCGTCGTCTATTTTTTTCTTCCCATTCTCCACTATAATTTATTGATTCATAATCATCTTCATCCAAAGATTTTATTTGTCTTAAATCATCATCTAAAGGAACTTCAATTGTAGGAGATATTGGATCACAAACATTAGTCGTTTCCTTTTCGTTACATTTTATTGACTCCGGCGACTTACTACACATGAGACTTGGTGGATACCCGTCTTGGGGAGCTGGAGTATCAGTTATATTTTCTAATAAGGAATTACAAGATTTTTCACTATGTAAAGATGATACTAAAGATTCACGTTCAGCGGGAATCTTGTTTTCTGCTTCATGCTGCAATGGCGACGTTGGAGATTTTGGTGCTCTTGCTAATGGCGATGGTGATTTTTGAGATCGAGGCGTTAATACAGGTTCTAGAGTGGTGGGAGTCAATGCAGGTGAAGGTGGGTTAGTTGTAAAACTTTCAGTAGGTTTCGATACAGGAGATAGTGTTTGTTGGTTTGACTTTGGTGATAGTAAATCGCTATTTTCGTTACTTTCTATTATGGCATTATCATCTGAAGATGACACTGATGTTCTTACACTAGAACGACTTTTCTCAACGGAGGCCACTTGAGATGTTATGTCAACATTAATGGATTGTTGCGGTGAATTAAAACTCTCGCTTTTGAAATTTACCGAATCCAAAGATTCAGTCCTTGGTGCTGGTAACACTGAATTATTGTGAGGCCTTAACAACGGCGACACAGGGTCGATTGTTTTTACTGGACTTGAAAATTTTACAGGACTTACGTTAGGAGTAACACGATTTACAAGAGACGAGGGTAGAGTTGTGGGACGTTCTACTTGTGTATCACCTGCACAAGGTGAAAGCGGTGGTGAATATACGCGTGATGGTACAACATATCGTTCAGGTATTTCTGGTGATTTTCTTCCTTGAGGAATGCTAGAATATTTATTAGAGTCCACTTTTGTTTCATCACAACGAGACTGGCGAGATTTATTGAAATGAGCAGTCCAATTTCTTTGCTTTTCAATGAGCTCCTTATTAAACCGTCTATCTGGTTTATCAGGTTTAGGTAAAACACTTGGTTTTGCTGGTTTTGGCGGTGGTTGTAAGGCACCGTTAGAAAGACGATCTCCATTGACCGCAGGTGAAGGCATAGGCGTCGGTGTTACGATTCGTCTGGGAGGGCTCACAGACCCTGCAGAACTTGAACGAGATCGAGATGGTGCTGGAGGAGTGACCCCTCGTGTGCCAGCAAAGCTGGCCGCTGCCGATGGTGACTTCTCAATACGAAATCCACGATTTTCTTCACCCAACTTTTCAAAAAGTGCACGTGCATTATTGAACCTCGCTAAATGGCTTTCCGTTCGGACGCCAGTAACGTCGCTTCCGCGGACTTCGTCTTCCTCTTTTGACGGCATCCCTTGAAAAATATTAGCGATCTTGGAAACTTTAGTGCCTGAATGTCTTTTCTTGCTATCCTCCATGCTAGCCGGGTAAGCCCGTTTTAATCCGACCTGTAAAAACAATGATCAAATATAAGCACCATATCAAAATACAGGAACCGCGAAAATGTAATTGATAACATATCAGATACGCGGCAATGCGAGGTATGTACTGAGTTTGCGCTCGAAAAAGGCGCTGCTGTGCCACTTGCGACGCTCGGCCTGGGTTGGCTTGATTATACTCTACGGTAAATTAATTTGAGATAACGATAGAACTGATAACAAAATAATTCTTATTTAAATGGTCAGTTCGTTGAAATCTTAATATTTCTTAGTATATAATTTTACACTTAGCATGTTGTCGAATAATGAAATATAAAATTTCTTACATGAACCCTACGAACAGACACTTAATTCATAGCAATTTGTTACTGCAACTAATTCTGATAATACGAGTAGACATATTATAATGCTGAAACTCTATGTTGACATCACGTATAGAGCAATGTGAATCATACGCGTCACTGCCAATCCAAAAATAATAGACGATAAGATTCTACGATAATATTGATAACACAGATAGCTGTTTAATCAGTAATTAATATACACTTATTGTTTCTAGCCGCAGTGAATAAGTTAAACCTTTGTAAAAAAAATATACACGAATCAGTAGCCATGGATAAACGAGTTACTATAGTGGTTGTTATATTTTGCTATATGATAAAAACAGCATATTTACAGTGTACAATGGCGCAAGTGTGTGTGTACGACCAAGTTTGTTGGGGTACCTCAGTATTGTTACCAGGCTTACACATATTTGGATGTTGTTCTGGTTGTGGGAACCCTCCAGGTATTTTTTTTAAAGTAATTAAAGTACTTATACTTTGTAGTTACTGTAAAAACATTTGTGTCAGTAGAACATACAAAACGTATTAAATTTCATTGAAACTGATCTGTCGGAAGTGAAGTTTTTTATCTAGTCATTACGATGGACGATCGTAGTCTCCGGGAAAGGCCTTATTACGACGATGAAAATTCCGGTTGTTGGTACTTAAAATACTTTGTATAGATTGATTTAACGACCAGTAATATAATAATCTGACTTGTTTTAGTTCATATTAGCAAATCGTTCGGAATAAATTATTACTATTGCTGCCTGCCACTGTCAGTGCCTATTACTTACTAAGTTTCCTGAAAACTTTACGCTATCCGGATCTTGTTATCAGTTTCCGTTGCAAAATCAGATCTTATAATTGTGTATGATAAGATTAATTTTCCTTTTACTTTACGAAAACATGGTAACATTTACTGTAAATACAGAATAAATATAAAAAAAAATGTAATTTAGGTCAATTATCTATACCTTACACTTTTAATTTTGTTAAATTCAATTGTGATTCTGCGTTTGTTAATTAATAAAAATAGATGTTACATTTATAAAAATACACGTTAATAAGGGAATTATCAACATATCATTTGCGATATATGTGAGCAACGAAAAGGTATGAGAATTACAAGAATTGGTGAACAACGATACAACCATTTTTACACGTTCTTTGTGCACCTGCTTTCTTTCTTTTACCTAGTTTCTAAGTAATTCAGTGAACTTTATCTTATCAGACATTTTTTATTTGAAGAATTGCAATTGTTGCAACCACTTAGTATAAAAAATACATTTCTATACTAATATTATATAGAGGTAAAGTTTGTGAGTTAGTATCGTTATAGGCTGTAATCTCTAACCCACAGTACCGATTTTGAAAATTATTTTACCAATAGAAAGCACGTTATTTAGGAGTGTGATCCCTACTAATATTATAAATGCGAAAGTAACTCTATCTGTCTGTCTGTTACGTTTTCACGCCTAAACCGCTGAACCGATTTTGATGAATTTTGGTATAGAGATATATGGGACCTCGGGAAAGGACATAGGCTACTTTTTCGTCACACTCGCGGGCGGAGCCGTGGACAAAAGCTAGTAGACTATAAATATTCAACCAAAATATGATTACCCCAATATCCAGGCGGAGCAGCAATTTTTATTTTATAGAAAATGGTTTTAGAAACAGATGGAATGGATGAAGTCTCTCATGGATTAGTAAATGAATGAGACGAAAAGTCGACAAAACTAATATTTTTACATTGATACCAGACTCCCATTGGTCATGGCGTGATACTATGTAGTCTATAATGTTCCTTTATAAATCGGTTAATTCGACGAAATGAAAAGAGGAAAATTGATTCAGCAGTTTATGCGTGATGCCGTGACCAAGGGACAGATAAGAAAATATAAAAGATATAATTTAATTATTTTCAGCTGATTCAGATCTTGAAACAGAAACAACAGGCTGTAGACCACCTGCTTCATGTTTGCCGGATGGAACATTTGCACCTGTGCAGTGCAGAGGTGACCAATTTACTGGCAGGTAAAAAACCATGAGAAATATTATTATCAAAAGATACATTCGAAGATAGAGATTTAAGGTCTTAAAAATTGATAGTAATAATACATCAACGTCATTTAACAGTCCTCAGCTGGACTTAGTCCCTTCTTCAAAAGGAGTTTTTGGCCTACAGCACCACGCGTTTGTTTCAAGCTTTCCTCCTTTTTGTAGTGATGTCCCTCGTAGTTTGTTCTTTTAGTTTCTTAAATGTAAATTGGCAAGGTTTAATTCACAACAAAGGCCAATGACTTTAAGCTGAGGGCTAGCTGTGTATAACTTTTGCTAACTCCAAGAGAGCCTGCAAGTCCATTAACACTTGAGCCGTTCTCGAGGTTGCCTCTTCACAATATGTATATTCTATACTTACAACTTCCGCACTTTAAACTATCTTGAAGAAAAAGTTTTTTTTACATGGTCTATAACGAAGATGTTTCTGCACAAGTGAAGATGGTACTACAATATTTGGACAAAAGTGGAGAAGTGAGGCAGAAGGGATGACATGTGGTAAGAATCTATATATTACCTGAATCTTATACATTTTGTTAAATGTCATTCTTTTATCAACCCGAGGATCCATTTCCCAAAGCTCTTGAAACGGGGCCTTATGCTATTTGGGCATAATGGTAACGTACGGGTTGATAGTTGGAACAAAAAACTATTAAACGAAGTGATAAGATTATTAATTTTTAATAAAATTACTGAATACTTTAAAATTCACGTACATACAGTAAATTTAAATATTTTTACAATGTAAATAAAATGCACTGACATTTCCTGTCAAATAAATACATCAAATACACTGCTTCGTACATGCTTATGCGTAGTCCGAGTTAAGACTAAATAGTTTATCTATAGATAATTCTACTGTGCACAAAATAAAATTTTAATAACTGCAGAGCATTAAAAACTAGTTTCATAATTTTCACCAAAATAACATATTTAAAAATGACTGACTATTCTAGTGACTTGTATTTGTATAATTATTCCGTGTCAACACAACGGTAAGGTAATGCCTATTTACCAGAGGGGTAGCGCGGATTGATCTCCTATCCGGACACATCTTGTTTGCTTCATTCACATTCATCAATTACAGCATACGAGTACATGAGCGTCGCTTCTTAGTTACTTTTTATATATATTAGTTATTTTATATTCTTAGTTACTTTTTATATAGTGTAGATGTTCGCAGTGGGCGACTTCTTCTGACACTTCCACATACATTCCCTCCCTAAAAACCTTTTGCAATACATCCGTCCGTGTTCTACTTTCCTTTTTCAATTTTTGTCACTACATCTTCTTTCAGTCCGCAATATATACTTATTACTTCATTTCTGACTCTGTCACTATCTTTCACATCACACATACTTCTTAGGAAATGCATTTTTACAGCATTAGTTCTACTTCCTCTTGTATGGTACAAGTACAATATTCTTGTCAACTGAATATAGAAAATTTCCGGTTGTCTTAAAGATGTCGTTAGTACGATAGGTATATTATTGAAGCTAAACATAACAGAAGTTTGGCTGATGAAGAAAGCTCCGTTTAATACGGAGTCAAGAACATAGTGTGAACAGCTTTGCCAGAGTCAAACTGCGATATCGGCAACGATCGGCCCGTACAAAAGTACATATATACATACACACAATCTATCACTACTAATACTATCTTGCATCAGTCTAAAAACTAATCAAAAGTAAATATTATCTCATCATCATCATCATCATCATCATTATAGAATCTCAAAATGATGAGCATGTAGTGAAAGTTTACACAAAGGCTCAAAAATATAGAAAAAGCAGAAAAGTAAGAAAAACAGGTAAATTTTCACGTTAAAATTTGAGACTTATTATTAGTATAGTAGTATTAGTAATACTAGTCGGCGTTCTCATATTAATATATCATGTACAAATTATTTTTGTAATACATCAGTCCGTGCATCAACAGGATAAATATACTAAACTTGTAAAATTTATCTGTATTGAAGAGTTTTTTGTTTACATGTTTGTTTATAGCGCTAATCTCTAACCTATACGTCACATCTGAAATATGACTTTTGTAATATTTGAGAAATATCATGGGCTATTTAACATCATGATACGCTCCTTTAAGCAATGAAGTTGAAATCGCGGAAAGTAGGCAAAGTAGTGCAATAAATCTGATCAAAAGGATTAATAGATGAAATTGAGTACGAAATTATTTAATTATTTATTGACTATTAGGTTAGTACACTTTGTACCATTATTTTTATTCGACTGCTGTTATGTTATCCTACCAGCTGTTAGGAGCTGTTATTTTTTTCTTCTGCGCAGTATGCTTGATCATAATTGAAATTTAATGTACATGTTACGTACAATGTGAACTTTTGTCTTACGTACATATGCTTTCGTTTTACGTACTATGTATTTACATATATTAAAGATTATTTACTGTCTGTGAACTGTGTAATTTTTTAGCATGCAGTAGGCGTAGAGCAGAGCTTGAAAAAAAAGAAAACAGGACTGTAACCCTTCATTGCACTACATCTGGGGACTACGAACCCCTTCAGTGTGACGATGGGTTATGTTGGTGTGCAGAGCCTAGGACCGGTCAACCGACGGTAATACCTGTGCCTGAAGAAAATATGAGACGATTGCCTTGTTGTAAGTGCTCATTCCTATGATACATAAACTATAGCGTGGAAAAACTTAAAAGTAGACCACATTTTTTTGATTATAAACATGTATATAATCAAAGGGTAAATGTAATAATGGGCAAATAAACACATTTAATTACAGGAAAAAGGTGATATTTATGTGAATTATTATACTGTACTTTATATCGACCATATGTTCATTTCATACATTTTATTTCATTTATTTATATTTAATAGACAGCACATCAGAGGTCGGATCGCAATACTTGAGGCAATGTGAAAGCTTAGCTGTTGCCAGTACCAGGATAACTCAAGAACAATCGAGGCACGGCTCTAATTTCTTCGGTAATCCTATCCCATCCTGTGACTTCGATGGGACTTACGGACCCGTACAAATACGTAACGACAAGTAAGTTTTAAAAGGTTCGCTAATACTTCAAGTTAGAATGTAGTAGGTGTGAGACATAATAATTTAAATAGTGAGATTTACAAGTACCGTAATCTATAGCCGGTTCCAAAAATAACGGGTCAGTCACATAAACCCGAATATCTCCCGAACTACGTATGCCATCCTAATGAAACGAAGACTGTTCAATTGAGAATTTAATTATACAGATAAAAAATAAAATAAAACTTAGTTACACCCACAATATTAATCTTAAATTAATAAAAAACTAAAGTAGTCATATTTTTCTTAAGATTACATTTTTTTTATGATTGTTTTTTTGCTGTTTTTCATCACTGGAGGCTTCATCACGTGGAGGCAATACAAAGTATTAAATGAAGAAAGTGATGAAAAACAGGAAAAAAACAATCATAAAAAAAATGTAATCTTAAGAAAAATATGACTACTTTAGTTTTTTTTTAATTTAAGATTAATATTGTGGGTGTAACTAAGTTTTATTTTATTTTTTATCTGTATAATTAAATTCTCAATTGAACAGTCTTCGTTTCATTAGGATGGCATACGTAGTTCGGGAGATATTCGGGTTTATGTGACTGACCCGTGTGACTGACCCGTTATTTTTGGAACCGAGTGTACTTGTAAATTATATCTGAAGTTCTGTGGTGTTACTACTGGTACTATTATGTAATGTAAATGTAAATAACGCTGCGGAGCGAAGCTAGCCTAAAAAAACAAACCTGTGGCCTGAAGTGAGTGGAAATAATCGCAGAGGGTAAGCATCGACGGCGCGGTCAGTACCTAGATGGGTGATCGCTTGTGGCATGTTATAAGCGTTGCCGTGATTCAGAGGTCACGTTAAGCAGTCGGTCCCGGTTTTTATCATAAGTCAAACAGTCGTGAAGCTTAGTTTAAGAACATTAAATGGCAAGATTTGGTAGCTACAACGTGTCTTACTAGTCCCCCACCCGCACTTGGCCAACGTGGGGACGTATGGATTAAAACCTCTCCTGAGAGGAGGCCCGAGCCTAGCAATGGGACGTAAAGGGTTGTTGATGATTGATGACTTCTTTTGTCATCAGCTATCTGCCAGTGTAAGACACGTTAAAATCGGTCCAGCTATTCCAAAGATTAGCCCAGACAGACAAAATTTGTAAGATTGCTTTTTTGATGTTAGTACCATATACATATACTCTGAAATGCATTCAGTAAAAAACTGTTTATTTAATATTAAAAACGAACCGCACAATATTATTTACTTGTATGGATCCGAATGAAACATAAAAATTAAACCAAATGCGTGTCAGGCCAGGCACAGGAAAGGGTTCCTCAGTCCCCCATAATGGTGGGTAAAGTGGATTTAAAATCGTATCCAATAGATAATTGTTAGGATTACGTATTAATGCGTAATCCTAACAATTATCTTAAAAAAAATGTATGACTTTTCCAAGTAAGCGCATTTTACAAGTTAAGCCTCTTTACCTAACAAAGTTATCTAATCCGTTATAGTTTTAAAGTTCATTATATGGACCACCATCACGAATTATTTTCAGATTTTTGGAGCCAGATATTTAGCTCTGAGAGGGAGGGGGGGCGCCCTGTTTTTACAAAAAGAGTGCTCTTTAAAGTGGAATTTCTCGCAAACGGATAACTTAATCAAAAAATAGTCTGAGAAACCCTTTATGGATTTTAAAAGACCTATCTAATGATACGTCACACGATGGGGTAGCCGCGAGAAAAAAAAAAACATCCCCACTTTACGTGCAGGGGAGGTACCCCAAATAAAAATATTTTTCAATATTTTATTGTAACACTTTGTCGACGTAATTACAACACATATTCATGGAAAGTTTCATCTTTCTAGCACTTACCGTTTGGACGGTAAGTCGAGGACGGACGGATCGACGGACATGACTAATCTATAAGGGTTCCCAGTCATAAACTTCGGAACCCGAATAAGATACTAGAATGTACTGAACTTTTAGTGCACTAAAATGATATCATGTATGTATGTACAATATGTACATACATGTTATAGATATGTGCCTATACTTCCTGATATTTTTGACATTGTTTAAGTCTTATGTATACAATTATATTCACATAGGCACTAAAAAATGACAATTCTTTTTGCACTAAAATTTATTCCAATACATTTCGTCCGCTAACAGCAGAGGAATAATGTAATCACCGAGAGTGCGCTTTTCACAACCATCGATAGGTGGTTCTAGCCACGATGCTATTGATGTCATTAACCCACTTAATCACTACACTAAGTATGCCAAATCACACTTGGAGCTAGAACAATCAGTGTATATCAAATATTAAACCTTAAATATTTCAATATATTAGATTATTGACCATGTGAAATTGGAGATAGGAGGTAGACTATCTTTATACCACAATCTTGGTCCATTGCAAGTATGACTTCTTTGAGTTTGGAACTTTTAATATAAACTTTGTACACGATTCGGTCCTACGAATTTTACGTTCACTTATGCCTATGCCTATGCCACCTACAATTATTATCTTTTCAGTCATTCTTACATTATAACCGTCTCGTCTTTACTTTGGATTCAGAAATGAAGCTTTGCTTGACGTTTTCAGTGCTTACTGCAAGGGTCCTGCTGGAGCCTCACTGGGAAATTGGCATGTAGCAGTTAGCGACATGGATGGAATGAGATGTAGTAAGTACTATGTATATTGTTATGTAGCATTTCTACAGTTCCTATCGAACATTTAACTGCGTAGTGTAAACTTTCACTCTTTTAAAAATAATGATGTTATGTAATGAAAATGTCGAGTCATTGTTTTAAAAGTTATGATCGTAACTAAATTTGAAATTAACCAACGATTACCACGAATAATGTCATTACAAAAAGTCTTGCGTTAACGTGAGAACAAAACGAAACGTAAACATTTGCTTGCCATAAACATTAAGTCGTTCTATGTTTAACATGTGCGTAAAATTTAATTAATTACGTAGGTACCAAAAATTTACGAAAATGATATGATTATATTATACTAAATCAGGGATTTTTTATTGTTATTTAAGAATAAAATGATCTTGTGCAAAACAAAGTGAAATAAACTAGAGGACATAAGAATACCGTTATCATGGGTTATTCAAATAATTGTGGCACTAGGCACCGCGACCGGTTGTCGGCCGTGACCCTGTCCCCGATACGTTGTACGGTTACACTCATCCCACATCTTGCTTGGAATGTGAGGTTTTACAAAACTTACTAACACAGCAAAACGTGCAAATGAGTATCTAACTCTATGTAGATAAAATAAATCGTTCATCTCAGGAATCGATTCTTTAAAAAATATTGATGTAATTTCAGAATGACAAAGTTACGGTACCATTGACGATGTTAGATTTGAATATTACAAAAAAAATACCCACTTTCGGCTTGTATGCTTTATTTTTATTGTGAGAATTTCTTTGTAGTGAAGTTTCACAAGAGTAGGTCAATGAGAGTGTAATATATCTACTGTAGGTTTTGTAAAATGTCAAAATATAAGAACTAAATTGTCGCATTTTTGTTTCGATTGTTGTTGACACACGAACAATTGTTTATGTTCATCAAAAGTTTGTTTTGACTTCAACTTTCGCTTAAACATTGTAAGTAAAATGCGTTTCAAATAAGAGTAGGACTGGATTTGTGACTAACTTAAAAAAATATATAGTTTATATATTTTCTCAAAAGCGCGATAAAGACTCATATGTAAGCAATCAGTCTGATTCAGATGATGACAAGATCAGGACATTTTTTGCACTCCATACAAAAATATCTGAAGTTGTTGACAAATGCAGGGCGAGATGTCGGATTTCCAATCCTATCCTTATTTGAAACGCATTGTAGGCACCTGGGTACACATCTTCTTTACCGTACTCGTACTTACATATTCATAGCAAGCGACATAATAAATCAATTTTACATAGAAACTTCTACATTATCTTCAATATAGATACGTAATGATTTTCTAATTACAAAAACAGTGTTGTATATCCTATTGTATCAACTATTATATTACGCTATTTGCATGAAAATAAATCTTGTTTGTTTTCTAAGCAACTGTTTGTTATTATGTTACAGATTGCGCACGAGACTTCTTCATCATTTTCCCCGCGCGCGGTATGACGATGACACAGACTTGCATGGCGAATGGTAACTACCGACCTGAACAGAACATAGGCGACAGATTTTTCTGCGTTGACAGTAATGGATATCCAGTTACAGATTTTCTGGACGCATGGCCAGCGGAAGGTTGCGGACGTTTTAGATAAAGAAGTAAACTTCAGTAAAACTCAATAATTACAAATATTGATTTGTGAATTCAGCTTTTTATTAAAATATTGAATATGTTAAATACTCTTTTAATATTCATCTATGGCCTATTTACACAAATCTATATAATTATTAAGCAGTGTCATGGACTGAAGACAAAAAATCTAAAACGATAATCATGACAATATTTGACCAGGCCGCCATGGTGTGGGTCACCATGAGGATGCTTTCCTTCGGGCGGAGTGGAGTCACTTTGCTAGGCTTACATATAGATATATAAACCGTACAAATTTTGCAATCCCGCTACGTACCTAATGTTTTCTATGTATAATATGTATGTATTTACAAAAAAAGAACTTAAATATATAATATAAATAGCTCTGCTTAGTTTGGGACTAGATGATGTTGTGTGTCATTCGTCTGAAAATATTTATTTTATTTATTCACCTCCGTCGATGGATGGATAGTAAGTATTCCTAAGAGCACAACAACAACTTAACGGAGCATTCGTGTATTTGGGAAGTTAATAAATTTTTTAATATTCATTTTCATTTTTTAAGATCGCTCACAATGAAGACTTACTTCAGTAGTAGAGCCACGCTGATTTCAGCTTGAATGGGCCGGCTCAACCGGGGCAGTACTACCCTCACACAGAAGACCATTCTAATAATGACAGAACACTTGCGGTCGTATTTCGTTGGTGATAGTGAGACCGGAGGCCCGATCATTCTGCACCATTCTCCCGGCTTCTAGAGGCCGGGAGAATGATGCAGAGACAACCCACCAGGCCACAATGCGGATGGTGTCTCCTACTCCTGGATTCTACTCATGCTTTCCATTAGGCAGATTAAAGTCACTTTGGTAGGCTACAATACAAAATAAAGATGATCTAAAGTTGTTAATTTTTTTTCAATAATAAAGGCTGAAAGATATTGCAACCTTATACAAATAGAATACTGATTTGCAATACTACACATTATGTACCTATCTGTCAGCCAATTATATCTTGATCACTTATTTTTTACAGGTATCTCCAGCAGTGGATTCTAACAGGCTGTAAGATTATGTAGCATCATCATTACCAACAATCGGTAATGATGATGATAATAATATGTGTACGAAAAATCAGCACAGGATCTTAGTGAATTCAAAACAATACTGTCTTCGCTTACATTGCATTACGCGTATAGTTCACCTGAGTGCAAAAAAACTACTTACCGGATAAATGGATTTCCCTTAGATAATCCAAGAACCGCGGAGCGGGTGACATCCGACGCCGAAGCGTCGCCGCCGGCTCGCCTCGCAAGCACTTCCATCTAGAACAAGTGAATTGGCTTGGATTATATAGTCTAGAAATCCTCCGTCCGATATTTGTAAAGGCCACAAATTCAAATAAGTACGTAAAGATTTGTTCGACTCGCACTATGACGTCTTCTCGCATACAATGTGAAAACATACTGTCATAGGTTTATTTCAACTTGAATACTTTTTCGAATAGTGGACATTTTTGATATCAGTAGCATAATTAAGTCTTGAAGACTTTTAGAACGTTTATTTTTATATCAATGTTGCAGTTACATCCATATCAGGGAAAAAGTTGATATTCGCATCCGTAATTGCGGAGCAGCGATTTGGCTCTGTTAGTTTTTGACCATGTCGAGTTTGAATTATGTGAAATAATAAAATTTTATTATTAATGCAGATGTTCCTCCACCTTTCTGCGACAAGATCACACACGCCTTCTTGTCTTACTTCTTTTTACTAGAAGACTAATGTATTCTGTGTTTACAATCCACTACACTATTATGAATGCTAAAGTTTCAATGGACGTTTGTTACTCAGTCTGCAAAAACGACTGACTCGAAGAAAGGAAGATAGTTTATACTTTTATAGATTTTAATTGCTGAATTATAATAGGCTAAATTGATAATAACTCTATGGAGGAAGCTAGTATGTCGAAAATGTTGCAAAAGCTACTTTCGACATAGCATTATTCAGCTATATCCAGTTTCCAAACCACCATTTTTCATGAAATCAAACCATTGAACTGGAACTAATCGTCTGTAATTATGGATGATGATCTTCAAAATAGTGGTTTTAAATTCGAATGGAATTAAAAAAAAAACGGTTTAACGAAGCAGAAAAGTCTATATTCTTCCTCAAGTATCAAAGTGTCTCCGTACCAAATTTAATGATCATGCAGACTGCAGCGGTTTAGCTGTGAAAGTGTAGCAGTCGGTCAGGAAAATATACTATCGAAATTAAAATATTAGTATGGATCATACCATACAACAACTTGGACGATAATTTCAGCAAATAATAGAACTTATTCATCATTTAATTATTAACTTTCTAAGGAGAGGCCTATGTCCAGCAGTGGACTGTTGTTGATGATGATTATTCATAATTTCAGCAAATAATTTAATCATATACGATACTAATATACGTAAAGCTGGTTTTGTAACAATGTATTTTAAAAAACATACAAACAAACATACAGGTGAAGATATAAAAATATTTCCACATATGGATTTTTAAATGCATACCTACGAGCATGTACATAATATATTTAATATGATAGGTATATGGATATAATATACATCATGTTAAAACTCCGCAGTATTGTATGGGTGCAAGCCATAATACTGCGAACGCTTGTTATAAATATGGTAATCTGAACATTGAGCCAACATTCGGAACAGATCGAGGTTACCAGGTATTTAGAAATTCATATTCATTGTATTGAGATATGTCTAATGTATACTTTATAGTCTTTCGAAGAAAATCCCGATTTAATTATTATTTTTATTACTACTTTGTAATCTAGCTTTTACATTAAGCGTCCAAAGTGAGTACTCTGCCTAAAGGTAAGCATGAGTAGAAGCCAAGAGTAGTGCTTCTCATTTTAAATGCAGACAATGCAGCATTGTAACCCACACTATGGCGGCCTATTGAGATGATTCCGCAATATTATTGGGCCTCCGGTCTCCTTTCTCACCAACGAAACACGACAGAATGAATGCTATCATTTAATGTCTTCTGTCAGAGTAGTACCGGCAGGGTCGTTAAAATGATTTTTTCAAGAGGTATTTATCATAACGTAAGTAAGAACATCATTTCACATTTAGATATATGATGTTGTTGTGATGTGGAGATAATTACAGAAAAATAAAAAAGTTTGTTACTATGTAAACTCGATACATGGCCTCTGCGGTTTCTATTCCATATAGCATTACTAATTAAAATGTAAACGGATATCTACGGAAAGGCTAAAGTCATCAAAACACTGATTTCGCTCTTCGAAACAATTTTCCGAGATTTTTCCTGAACTCGTGCTTCAAAATATAAAGGAAATTTTTTTATGAAATCGTTTACATATACTATTTATTTATCATCTTTTACAAACGTAATAACGAAAGTTAATCACTGAATACCATTATGAATACTAAAAAATCGAAAATATTAATGACTTTTTACATTAAAGCTGTTTTAAAGCACGTGTCCTTTCTGACGAGTGCAATCGTTAGAAAACGAGTCAAGGGTTGTTGATAGAGGGGGAATCGGAGGGAGCCGTATTCGTACCCCACCACTTGGACACGCCACAAATCCTCTTGACAACACGCGAACTACCCTCCCTATACATACATGTTTAATATTGATGCAAGTGATATTCATTTTTTCTCTTACCTGCTTATTTGGTACAGTATATCTTGTCTGTTGTATAGATAATAGATACCTTGATACTTTATCAATTTAGGTTATGAGTATAGATTACTCATCTCAAATATCATAACAAGTTAGTTTGTTGCAAAAGATATTATATACGGTCTATATTGTATGTTAAAAATTGGCATTATTAATTCACTTATCTATACAAATAAATACAATTGAAGTCTGTAACTATCAAATACAGTTTTTTTTTATTAAATGCTTATGAAAGTTTAATTTCAATAAATAAATATTTCGGAGATCTGAAACACGACGTCTATCCCAAACTAAGCAAAACTTATACTATAGACCCGGGAATCGAACCCTACCTACTGTACCCTACCCAAGCATAGCAGTGGAATACGCCTGCCATCGAGGCAGTATAATATACAAAACACATCTCACACACGGCTATGTGATCCCAAACTTGGCAAAGCCTGTACTATCGGCATCAGACAGCTGATAAACATACTTACATATTGTAAATAAATTACACCCAGGCAGATAGAAGAAATGATTGTGTCCATAACATAAGTCTTGGGTGGGAACCGAACCCACGACGATAACAGCTTCCTAACCAATAGAACAACAAGTATCAATTTCTTTAAAATCTATTTATTTCTATCACGAATTTTTTCAGATTTTTTGAGCCAGCTTTTTGGCTTTTAGAGGGGGGGGTGGGGAGTTTTAAAGTTGAATAGTTCGCAAACGGACACCTCAAATCATCCCCCTTTACTAGTAGAGGAGCTACCGCAAATAAAAATATTTTTTTTTAATTTCGACGTAATTACAACACAAATTCTTGCAAAGTTTCATCTTTTTAGCACAAACCGTTTGGGCGGTAGGTCGAGGACGGACGTACGGATGGACTGATGTGATGAATCTAAAGATTCGTTGACATAGATTATAACACTAATGACTGTTTTCAACTGTTTCCTAAGTGGCATCTAATGTAGGTAGCCCCTAAATTTCAAGAGAAACTAAAGCTGGAAATGAAAATATTATTAAGGATTACTTATCTAACTCTCTCTAAGTGGATAATTAAATTTAGGGAATGTTAGTGAAAATGCCCATAAGTCTGGATAAGAATATTCCCTTATACAACTGTATACTAAAGGTAAATAACTCTTGCCATCCTAGGACACTTAGAACTCCGGGAGTCGCAAGGCTATATGCATATGTGTGTTTATACATTTTATTAATTTGTAAAAGTTTCATCTGGGCATTAAAGATATTAAAAAACTATGGTCTTCACTAAAATAACAGAATTCAAAACAACCATTATTAAATATTTTGTGTTTGCTAATCTCTCTAAGAACCGAAGAAAACACAGGCGGAAACTCAGGCAAAAGATAACTAATAATAAATAAAACAAAGAAAGTGGCTGTTAAAGCACAGTTAAACTGAAGAGAGTTAGAGTTTCACAGCATCTTAGTTAAAGTTTGATGTCTGAAATATTATTTAGCAATAGGTGCAGCAACTTTAACATAATTTTATTGTTCTAACCATATTGTCAGAAATAAAAGTGAAAAACAGCACAGTGAAACTCCGAGTTAATGTAAACAAATTTTCCTTTATTAACTACCTCATGATGGCTATTAAATGACTTTCACTTATTATTTTTTTGATACAAATCATAGTGAATAATTAAACAATTACTTTAATAGCTATGTTTCTGCAATACTAATAAATATTAGCAGATGTAGTTTTTCAGTCATTAAATTACCTATGTTCATTTGTGCTATCTATTTAGAAGTATGTATAGAGCAACTATTGCTGATTTGCAATAAACTTTGATGTCTAATCCTGTGTAAAATTGGCAATTATTAGTGATTATGAACAGACATTCTACAAGTAATTTACCTGAGTAAATTACTTGTAGGATGTCTAAATTTAATTCCAGTATGTAGGATGTAGGTAGTTACATTATTCCTCATACTGAATATGATCAGTTAGTAGGTGGAGAAAAACTCTCACAAAATTAATACCTAAGTTATATTGATTAATCAATATTAACTTGGTTGTTATACTAACCATAGTATACAAAATAAAATCTTATTGATAGGGAGTTAAAGCACTAATTTTCCAGTTGTAAGCATATATACTTAACCTAATGAAAGTTTAAATAAATTTAGCTAAATATGTTTTTAAAACAATGATCAATCAAATGATAGTTTGGAAAATTTATTACAAGAAAACTGAAAGGTATGAATTTTGCAATTATAAGTGTTTAATTTTGACCCAATGATGCATTCGTGGTATAGATTTGAATAAATCAATTTAAGTAAGTATAATAAAATACTTCAGTTATGTAAATGACTATTAAAATTTGTTTACAACAATAAATTTTACATAGAATTACTATTTAGTTGTACTCTTGAGTTAACTAGAAGCATGTATTGACCTAAACTTTCTAATGTTGCAAGTGCATAATGTGATAAACAATATTGTTTACCAGATTATATCTTACATTCTCATCACTATCAAGCAGTCTTAGTAAAAATAATAAGAAAAATATTATAAAGTAGCTTAATCCCACAGAGATGCCCACGGATATAACTGTAATCGCGAAAAAAAAAGCCTTTTTGGCAGTGAAATTCCTGTAAAAATTAGTCCAGCCATTCCAGAGATTATCCAGAACATACAGGCTGAAAGACAAAATGATAAAAAAATATTTTTACATTATAAGTAGGTACTGTATATACTTTCATTTCATAGATCTCATTTGTATCTTGTGTAAAAATATCTGTGTATGTAATGGTAACAGCCTGCATTTTGATTTTAAGTTAAATATTATTAAATGAACTAATAAATTCATTGTTATCAAACATCAAAATTTTATAGTCTGCTGATGGACATAGGTCTCTTCTTAGAAATAAGGTATTGGCTTAGTATAAATACTAAAAAAATCATCACATAATTTGTTAAAAATTACATTAATTTTAATTTTGAATCACTTCACTTTCACAATTGGAACCACTGACAAATATATGTTCAACAAGTAAGGCTTATGGCAACTCAATCAAATATTAAATAAATATGTAAAGCACAGGCTGGATACAACACCTTAACTTAAGGTATTCTATATACTACCATATTCTTATCTTCATAATTATTATGAATATAATATTACTTAGAATAGTATTTCTATATTAATAAAAAAAACAATAAATAATCCTTACTAATATTATAAATGCAAAAGTAACTATCTGACTGTCCGGCTATCACATCAAAACTACTGAAGCAATTTGAAGGAAATTTGGTACACAGATAGTCTAGAGCCTGTGAAAGATCATAGACTTTTTACCGCGATAACTATAATACAAGCGGGCTGAGCCGCGGGCGAAAGCTAGTATATTACAAAAATAAAAAAATAAAAATTGTTTAATTAAATTTGTATAAAAAAAAATGTATAATGCTATGGTATTTTTTTTATAATAATAAAGTATTATGATATATTAATATGAGATCAAGTTTTAGAAACTAGTGAAAATGTTATCTTAAAAAGCAAAAAGTACTTATATGGCTTGTCAAGATTTTCTTAATCAAGAAATGTAGTAAAGAATGTATAAGAATATAAGTCTGTGATAAGATAAAACAATTTATGTCACAAGAAAATTATTAATATCCTGCATGATAACAAATATAAATTTAAAACTAGGCATAACAATCAAGATCAAGAGAATTATAATTTAGTATTAAAGATTTAATTTTATACAAATAGTGTTGATATATTTTATCATAATCAGCAAATAAATTATCAATAAAATAAATAAACTGGTTATTGTACCTTATAATAGAGTCACGTTGTCTTCAATTTCGTACAATCCGGTTTGCCACATCAATACCAATTTGTAACACATAACAGACTATTGAGATTAGTACAATTTCACTTTTCACAATATTCAATACTCACTATGGATACTTACTATCTACTATATATCTACAATACAGATAATAGCCGACAACTAGACCACACGCCCACAAGTAGCAAACACAACACAAACAGTACTCAGAAGCTAAAATTTCTAAGTAGATGCTTTTAATAAACGTCAATAACCCGGCCCAAGCGCTTTTATAGAGTCGATTATTTTATTTGGAATCATATAATGAAATTGTATTGGTTTCGATTCCTTCAACACCCTATTCGCTATTTATGTAAAAAATATAATGTACTGAAATCTTTTTCATACATAAATAAAATAAAAACTAATTCTCCTTCACTTCCCTGGCCTAGCTATTTGTCGTTCACTCTCGCTCGGCCCGGACTGTCGGTGTTGCCAAGTTGCCATTGCCATAAGCCATGCTGGCCTCGGATCAACCAAAAAAAATACTATTCTACCCTAGCATTATAGGATCCACCAATAACATCGTGCTCCAAGAGACGATAAGTACAGTCAAGGAAATTATTAATATTTATCTGTATCACTCAACAAGAAACAATCAGTTGGAGCGCTTCATCCGGTTGGAGAGGTGAAGAAATTCTCTGCCCCTAATATTCACCCTCAACTAGAAGGAATCCCAATTATTAATTTTTTTGAGCTCGAGCTCAAAAACGTGATAAATATATTTATTTCAGCAAGTGGAAATTCCTCCGTGTGGTGTCGGATTAAGAATACAGAGTGTCACCACCCCTATTCATCCCGCGGGTGTCGTAAAAGGCGACTAAGGGATAAACTATGCAAGACAACATCAATGCAAAGAGAAGGAAAACTTGAAACCAACCCTATACCAACCCGTCTGGCCAGCGTGGTATAGTAGGCCAAATCCTCCTTTCTAAGGAGAGGCCTATGTCCAGCAATGGACTGTTAAAGGCTGTTGATGATGAATTGATGAATGATGATGAAGTGGAAATAAAATCCACAAATATTAATCTGTAATAAGAGTTATCATTCAACTTTGAGTATAAATAAAACAAAATGTTACACAAAGTCTTCCTCGTTAATAAATAAATCGCGAGGAACGGCATGGAATGAAGTAAGTCTAAAAAATAGAATAAGTTACTCCTCAGATCATCAGCTTCCTGCCAGTGAAAGTTCCGCTAAAAGTGGTCTTGCCGTTCCAGTGATTACCCAAAACAAACAAATAGACAGACAAAAAAATTAAAACCTGCTTTTTTAGGGTACCGTAGTTCATGATCTATAAAGGTTCCGAACCTTTATAGATTCGTCATGTCGGTTCGTCCTCGACCTACTGCCCAAATGGTTGGTGCTAGAAAAAAATTAGTGCTACAATAAAATTTCGTTTTTTTTGTATATGGGGTAGCTCCCCTACGCGTAAAGTGGTGATGTTTTTTTTTTTCTCGCGTCTACCCTATCGTGTAGGGTATCATTAGATAGGTCTTCTAAAAACATTGTGAGGTTGTTAAAACCGTTTTTCGATTTAGGTATCCGTTTGCGAGTTATTCAACTTTAAAGCGCAATTTTGTGTAAAAACAGGGCGTCCAGCTGTTTCGGAGTCTGGGTGTTTTCTATGTTTAGTATGTATGTATGTATGTACAAAAAAAAAGTATGTTCATATACTAGCTTTCACCCGCTGCTCTGCCTGCGTCTATTTCAGTTAGTAAATATTTTTTTAGAAAAAATATCCTACGTTACTTCTAATACCTACAAATATATGTGTACAAAGTTTTATGATGTTCGGTTGAGTAGTTTTCGCGTGAAAGCATACAAACAAACTTGCATTCACATTTATAATATTAGTAGGGATATCAGTTGTTTAGTACCCATAATACAAGCTCTGCTTAGATTGGGAGTTTGGGATCAAATGACGTTGTGTGTAAGATGTCGGAAATATTTATTTATGTATGATTTTGAAAATTCTTCTTCTAATGGAAAGCTGAGTCATATATTAATATGATAAATAAATCGACGGTATTGGAGGACTGACTCAGCTTCGTTTCTAAACGTTTAGAAGAAATTATGGTAGAAACTATGCAGAAGGCGTGGTCGCACTGATTCTGAATGATATCGCGTTTGTTATTCTGTCAATTTCTGTCACTTTGGACCGCTGTCAGTAGAAATAAATAATAGGTCCTTTGATCACGAAGTGAAGACTATTACTGACGAATATTCGTTTAGTGTTTATTTCCCACACAATATTTTACAGTCGCAAAACATCGCGAATTACACAAAATGTCTCTTAATACGGCTCATGCCGACCATGGAGTATTAATACATGCAGGAGAGTGGTGAGTCATCTTATTGATAGTGCATGACGACTGCGTATTAGATAGAATTTTCTATACTTTTCGAATCAGTCATGTTTGTCTTGTTTAATTGCTAAATTAATATTTTCGTAATTTAAGGTGGTCTCCCGTATGTACTCTAC
This sequence comes from Phragmatobia fuliginosa, assembly GCA_932526445.1. Classification (NCBI taxonomy): domain Eukaryota; kingdom Metazoa; phylum Arthropoda; class Insecta; order Lepidoptera; family Erebidae; genus Phragmatobia; species Phragmatobia fuliginosa. The sequence continues at coordinate 7,990,945 of OW052071.1, read as the reverse complement.
TGATAGTTACGTTAAACATACGTTATTTTGACCTTTTGTTAACTAAACAATAAGTTTAATCACTTTCGCGAACACACACACATCTACTCTACTCAAATATCGGTTGAAATTTTGTAACGCTGAATTTTAGTAGAGAATATTAATGTCAAACCCCAGATTTGTCAAGGTTATAAATGAATGTAAGAAAGATATACCTATTGATTTCAACAGAGGTCTTAATTGTGAAATATGTAAATGTAACCAGCTTTTACCCGTGTCTTCGCTCACATATATGTCTGTTATCGTGACAAAAATTAGCCCATGTCCTACTTCAAGAACCAATCTATAAAGAAATTCATCCAAATCAGTTCAATCATTTAACCTTGAAAGCGGAACCGGCAGACAGACAGTTACTTACGAATTTATAATATTAGTATGGATTAGTATAGTTATCATAATAGTATAAACGTATATAAATTAAGACTATAAATCTAAAATAAATTAGACACTCAAATAAGTATGAAATATTTAATAATATTATTTTATAACTAGTAGGGTTATCTTAAACACATGATACACAGACAGAATTTATCTTCAACCATCAAGATTTAAAATGCATAAACAGTCTGTACTACATGGCTGTAAAAAAATATAAAAATTGCGTCTCCACATCAGAACAGAAACTCACCTTAAATCATTTATAAAAAAACTGAAAGCATATCTAATTCAGAAATAGATCTATTCAGTACACAAATACATGGACATAAAACATACATAATATTAAACAACTTAACATAAAACATAATAAATAAAAAATGCACATATTTCACTACCTACTACTACTTACTACCACTAATACATGAAGACATACTAGAAAATAGACAAACATTTAATTACACATCAATTTACACACTCAAAACAAATACCTATTAAAATGCAAAATAGTTCTAAGAATAACACTGTATACAGTGCATACCTATATTGATTTGCTTGAATTGAAATTTAAATTAAATTGAATAAATGCTTCAATTGTTATTTATTTTATATATTCTAATTATAGCTATTATTTGGCCTCTTTTTAAAATATTCTTATGTTCAAAATTTGTTATTCAACAATTAATTAAATACAGTCAGAGAGTGTCATAAGCCACTTTTCATACTGATATTTCGATTTCTCTCTCTCTCTCTCTATTACTAATTTTTCAAGGATTCCAATGACTTTTAGTTCATTTGAATGCCTTGGTAGCACAGTGGTAGCATATGCCACTGCTTTGCCTGAGGTCTTGGATTCAATTCCTGTGTCGTAGCAAGTAATTGAAAGTCTCTCGTATTGAAGAATTTCATCCACAAAAATAAGCATGTTGTATCATCATAACAATACCGTTTTTAAGCTGTTTTATAGCTTTTATCGCGTACTTTGAGCGCGGGGACCGAATCTAGAAATTTCGTAACGAAAAAACCTAACACCCTAAAAAAGGATAGAGAATATGATTGTTACTGCAGTGCGACAAGGATGTGCTCCGTGGCGGTGTGCGGGACCTGGCGCGGGTGCGCGGGCGGGGTGTGCTCGACGCCCTGCGAGTGCTCTGTAGGCAGATTAGAGTATTCGTGTAGCCGCCACCGGCCTTGACAACACAGTCATTCTAGATTCTTCTTCCTTGCTTTTCTAGAATCCTATTGTAGAAAACTAATTACAAAATATTTTAATTGTTATCTACTTTACACAATACATAGCGTCCGCATCCTCCAGTACCGTCTATATTTTAGTGTTTTTTTACTCCATAGATATGCTCATAGAAAAAAAGAAGTCATGTGGCACTCGAGGACTGCCGCGGCAAAGCTATTGCATAGCATTTTTTCATCAACTTATGCATTTTAATTATTTTTTATTTATATAGTTTTTTTTTTGGGGTAGCCGACCCCAAATAAACTTGGGAATAAAGGCTCGGAAGATGATAGTTTTTTTTTTCTTTGATATTAATTCAAGTTTACAAAACAATTTAAACTGTCTTTTTACCAACATACATTCTAACAATATTATTGCCAAACAATATAATCATCCTATTAACCGAAAGGCAATGACAACTATACAGAAAACATAATAAATAGTAAAATGAGCATATCTATGGCATGAAAAACTAAATAAATAAAAAACACTTCAGAGGTGTCAAGGGACGGATGGAACGAAGTTACACGCACGGCTTGCTAAAATGTGTCGTCTGTATAAGACGAAACCTCATACTCTACTAACATCATTAAAATTTGTCTAAACACGCTACAATTAAACTGTACTCTAGTACTCGTAACTTAATATTTTGCTTTGTCGGAATAACATTCATACCATATAGTATCAAAGTACTCGTCAAGACGAATCAAATGAGCCCAAACTCGATGGGGTTCCTATGGCCACCTTCCATCTCCATCATCAGACCCTGGTAACCATATACTGTCAAAGTACTCGTCAAGACGAATCAAATGAGCCTAAACTCGATGGGGTTCCTATGGCCACCTTCCAGCTCCATCATCAGGCCCTGGTTACCATAAATTGTCAAAGTACTCGTCAAGACGAATCAAATGAGCCCAAACTCGATGGGGTTCCTATGGCCACCTTCCAGCTCCATCATCAGACACTGGTTACCATATAGTGCCAAGTACTCGTCTAGACGAATCAAACGAGCCCAAACTGAATGGGGTTCCTATGGCCACCTTCCAGCTCCATCATCAGACCCTGGTTACCGTATAGTGTCAAAGTACTCGTCAAGACGAATCAAATGAGCCTAAACTTGATGGGGTTCCTATGGCCACCTTCCAGCTCCATCATCAGACCCTGGTTACCATATAGTATCAAAGTACTCGTCAAGACGAATCAAACGAGCCCAAACTCGAATTCCTAAAAGGGTTCCTATGAAGAATCTAGAATGACTGTGTTGTCAAAGCCAGTAACGACAGTGCGCATGCGCATCTCATCAGCCGCGGCATCTTTGTCGCACTGCAGTGACAATCATATCTCTATTCATTTTTAATGTTTTAGGTTTTTTCGTTACGAAATTTCTTGATTCGGTCGCCGCGCTCAAAGCCCGCGATAAAAGCTATGCAATAGCTTAAAAAATACTGCTTAAATAAAAATTAAAAATTGCATAGGTAAGTTGATAAAAAATGCTATGCAATAGCTTTACCGCGGCAGTCCCCGAGTGCCACACAACTTTTTTGTAATAGGTACTTCGAATTGACAGAACCTTCATCGTTTGAGATTTTTGAGTGAAACTTTTTTCCACCATTTTGGTTGTGTTTTCTTTCATATGTTCAGTAGCATATTGAAATGCCAGTTGCCAGGTGTTAACTCATGATACAATTTGTTGGCCATCATTAAATAATGGACACATTCACTCCCCTCCGTATTTGAAAAAAAATGTAAGTGACGATAATTTGAAGTGTATTCAACTTCATCAGTTGTAGCATCTTTCCTCCACTTCACGTACCTTTTCAGTGTCACAAAGAACTGCTGACCCTTACTTTTTTACAGTACCAGGATTACTATTTTGTTTTATACACTCTGGGCATATTTGTAATCTGCAATTAACTGAAAAAAAATAGTTAGGGAACACTTGATCCAGGAAGATTCATATCTCCCGTAGTAAAATGTACCAAGTGTACCCTTAGCAGTTAGAGGTTAAAAACATAAATATTTTCAAATTAATGTCTATTATATTACCACTTTTTTAAGCAAAAAAATGTTTCTTAAATAGATAATGGTTCGTATTAAATTCAGATACACTTCAAAAGTATATCTAAATAAATGTTAATTAAAAAATAAAACTTACGAAAATCTTCTTTCTGTAACAACAATCACTCGGCCGCCTCCCATTTATGAAAGTACGAGGGGTGATCAATAAGTAATGATAATCAATATGAAACAGAACTATTAGTATAAAAAAAGTATTTTATTTTTCAACATAGTCTCCTTGCAAGTTAATACATTTAGTTCTTTTTTCTAAGCCCATGATTCCCTTAGAAAAAAATCCTTTGTCTTGACCCTCCCAAAATGCCTCTACTGCGGCCATCACTTCACTATTGTCCGCAAATTTGTTGCCCCGGAGGTGTTCTTTGAGCCGAGGAAAGAGGTAGAAGTCACTGGGAGCTAGATCTGGCGAATAGGGAGGGTGTTCGAGCAGTTCGAACCCCGTTTCTTCAATGGCAGCCATCGCAACTGCGGCTTTGTGAGCCGGGGCGTTGTCTTAGTGAAACAGCACTCCAGCGCGCAGTTTACCGCGTCTTTTTGACTTAATAGCTTCTCGCAATCTTCTTATTTGGCCTGCGTAGTAAGAGCCTGTTATAGTGGCCCCCTTTTCCAAATATTCCACCATAATAATTCCTTCTGCATCCTAGAAAACAGACGCCATAACCTTTCCCGCTGAACTTGACACTTTGAATTTCTTCGGCGTTGGTGAGGAAGCTCGTTTCCAAGTCATTGATTGTTGTTTGGTTTCGGGATCAAAGTGGTGGATCCAGGTCTCGTCCATGGTCACAAAACGCGACAAAAATTTTTATTTATCGGCCTGGAACTTTTGAAGATTCACCCTCGAAATGTCGACTCGTTTCTTTTTTTGCTCGTCGGTTAACATTCTCGGTACCCAACGCGCAGAGACCTTTTTCGTATGCATTTTGTTGACAATGATTTTTTGAACGCTGCCATAGGAGATCCCTGTGATCTCAGCTACATGCCTTACGGTCACCCTTCGATCGGCCAACACGATATCTTCCACTTTTTTGACGTTTTCTCCAGTAAGGGACGTGCGTCCCTCGCAATGTTCATCTTCAGTGGAGGTTCTGCCCAGCTTAAATTCCTTTGCCCAGCGTGCGACTGTGTAATATGGAGGAGCAGACTCCCCCAATGTTTCCTCTAAGTCGCTGTGTATGTCTTTGGTAGACATTTTTTTCATGCAGAGGTACTTGATGACAGCTCTTATTTCATTTTTCTCCATTTTGATGTTTTCTCTTCGACAGTTCGTATTCAAATGAATGTATCTCCCGGTAATGGTGTCCTATTTATACATTTTTTTAAAGCTGAAGTAGTGGATATATAAGCAAGCAGAAAAAAAATAATTTGGGTTTTTCTGCGTTCTAGAAATACTCGATTAACATTACTTATTGATCACCACTCGTATTATATGTGACAGGTGTACCGACTTTAGAAAGTTAACGGGTACCAAATACAACCGATTCTGCCACTATAAAACTGAATATTGTTTATACAAGTTTTGTAAATCTAATGTACCTAGTATCCCCAGTCTCCCCTATACGTAAAGTGAGGATGTTTTTTTTTCTCGCGTCTAGCCCATCGTGTTAAAAACATTATAAGGTTGCAAAGATCATTTTCGATTTAGGTATCCGTTTGCGAGTAAATTAACTTTAAAGCGCATTTTTTGCAAAACTGGGCGTCCCCCCCCCTCTAAAATCTATTATAATCTGTAACCCTATTTTATGCGTGGCTTGACTCGCACTTGACCAATTAATCTTTAAATTACTTTTCGGAGTGAGTCATCTGTTCTAGTACTTTTATGTATTCTGTGTTTATAGTAGCTTAGTAATTTATTTAAGACTTACTATCTATGAAAATTAGAATGACCTACCAGAATCGGATTGAAAAAGAGAAATTTGTATGGTGTGACTGATAATATTTGATCGTGATTTAATAAATTTTACTTTTAAATCCATACCTAATATTAAAATTTCGAAACTTACTCTGTCATGTTTTCACAGCTCGACCGCTGTACAGTAGGTATTCAACGAAGTTTGGCAGGGGGATTTAACTTTGATTCTTGAGGAAGAACATAGCTAATCTATACCGTGATAACCGACATACACGCGGGCGTAGCTGGGGACAAAAACTAGTATGCTTATAAGATTTCGGGAATAGAGAGTTAAGGTGCGCGTCCATTAGCCCGCGTCGGACGCACCGCACACACGGCACGTAACATGGTAAAACACAACTGATGATCAAAAAGTGTAAAACCAGCAGTAACCACAATTTAGGCAAAATTGGTTGACTGCACGGTTGGCCTAGTGGCTTAAGTGGTTGCCACGCCGCTTCCTACTACGCCAAGTATCGTGGGTTCAAATCCCACGTAGGACAACACTTTGTGTGATTCACAATTTGTTGTTCTGAGTCTGGGTGTTCTTTGTGTCCGTTTCATGTATGTTTGTAAGTCCCCAGCGACACAGGAATTTATATTCCTAATGCGGGAGTTGTAAAAAAAACCAAAAAAAAAAAAAACATTAGTACTTAACCAAAAATACATAAATTAATTTTTTCAACTGTTTTGGTTTGCAGCTGATGATTTAAAAAATACGGTTAAATACATAAAGGTGCATCTATTCAAACAAGAGAAATCTTAACTCATGGTTCTATTGTTTCAGTATTGTATTATTTTCGGACAATGTCACAGTTGAATTTTATGGAAATGACACTCCGGAGTTCAAGGGTCCAAAAAATGGTCGAATGTTTCTCACCACCCATCGTATGATTTACAATTCAAAAAATCCATCTGACACATTAAGGTCATTCAGTTTCCCGTTCATTGCTCTGGGAGATGTAAGTAGTCTGAATTTTAATTATAAATTACGCTTTTTACAATATTATTAAATTGCACTGTTTCAACAACCTTAATGATTAATTTTTGTATATAGGGCCTATATTAATAAATATTGATGGTGTTTTCACATAAGTAAACTATTTTTTTTTGTTATATGTAGTTAGTTTGATTGCTTTACAGTACAGTCCATTTTTCGATAACTGAAATTTTAGCTATTCTTGTATTGAACGTTCAAAGGGTGTAACGTAAAACTAGGCATGTCGCACTAAACTTGTCTAAGTACATGCCGACTAAACTAAGACTAACTTGACATTAAAGTCAAGGTTCTTTTAATTTTGTTTATTTAATAATATGATGGTAGCGATCTAATGTTTGTTAGAAATCACAATTAACTTATCTGGTATACCTATTGGAACAATTGTTTTGGTAATGAGGTACAATCTGCGATAGGGGTTTTGGTTTTTCACTAATAAACTAGCATGTGTCTGCGATCAACTTTCATTTCACAGTATGTAATCAAGCTCAAGCTCAAAAGCTCAAAATCATCGAGATTATGAATATCTCGATGCTTAAAATGCATGCGTATAGTGATAGTTAAATTTGGGATATTGAAAAGTGGACTTTAAGCAAATATAATAAAGTATATAATCCAACAAAAAATTATAATGAATTTAGTAATGTGAACAACAGAATCACCACCATTGTGTAGTATACACGGCACAAAATAACTGGAAATTATGAACATTAGTATGCCTAAATAAAAGTTTACCTTTCCAATATTTTATGTATAAATATTTTATAAATGAAAATTATTTTCTACTTTACCATATTTTTTAAATTATATTAAAGGTTACTGTTGAACAGCCAATGTTCTCTGCTAATTTCATACGAGGAAAGGTTACCGCACAACCTAACGGTAACTTCATGGGCGAAGTTAAGTTTAAACTGGTGTTCAAATCTGGTGGAGCTATTGAATATGGACAAGCAATGCTGAAAGCCGCACACCTTGGTAATTAAAAATATTTGCATTGATACTTTATTGGAATGTCTGCAGGGACTTCATAACATTACACACTCATTTATTCTGTGTCTCTACTGTACACACCACTAAACTTCACATCAGCAGACGATTTTCAGGCTCTAATATGTTTTACGAAATGTCAGAAGTCAAATTTTCCCTTCTATTGCACATTTGACGTACTAAGCCTCCTCAGATTGAATTATTAGTTCGAAAATATCCTTTCTATGAAATGTATAATTAAAATATTCTCTCATTGTTCTAAGTAATGATAACATATCTCAGGTGCTATCTCAATGTTTACTTGCTTATCTGTTAGTGGTACATAAATGCATAACACGTTTGTTTGTTCATGTGACTCAACCTTTAATTTTTTTGAAGCTATCATGAAATATTGAGGGATGACAGTTTTCTTTTGCAAATACGAACACTGTTATGTCTATTTAACCTCATTTATCTAAATACGTACATACATGGGTATTTTCGCGAAAAGTTGCTCACGTGGCGGAAGTGGAACTTTATTCATTTCTGACAAAATATAATTATTTTAAATAGTCATTACATAAGTTGATAGTAATAATAATGGAATATTTAATTAAACATTGCTTTTTAGCGTAAATTCACGAAATAAATGATTTTTTTGTGACACTGTTATGTAATGTGACGAAAGGGACGTAAAACTGAATGTCAGCCAACAAAATTATTTTTTGTAATTTTTATGATAATAATACATTCCCAATCACATTATTCATATAAACACTTAGGTAATACATTAAATGTCATATAAATTCAATGAAAACTACTTACATTTGGAATGAAATAGCGTTACTATCGTGGATAAATATTTTTAACTCACACGGAATCACAAACCTGTCAACAGACATAATGGCAGCTTTTTTGAGAACATAAGATTATCAGTATTAAAGTAAGGACGCGTTTTTATAGTTCTCAACAAAATAAATTGTTTAAAAAACCATTTTATTGTCGTGACTATGTAGAATTTTCCACCTAATGCGAATTCGATGGACAGGTTTTACACGATGTTAAATGCTTAAAAAAATAATAGCATTGCATTATAGTTATTTATGCCCATGTACAATTTTTCGCAAAAATACCCATAAGCTTTGTCCTTTTGAGGTATCTTTAGAAGCGATTTGATCGCCCGCTGGTTAGAACTTAAAGAATCTAATGTGGCGCTCTCTAGAATAAATGAAACACAGTGTGAATAATTAGTTGCGTAATTTTATTAAGATATTAAACAAATTGATTGATGCCTTCTATATTTTTAAATGTTTGTTTTCCAAAAACGCAAATGCATAACTTGAAAGCTATCTATCACATTATTTTATAATTAATCATGTCGTGTTAAAAAATAGAAATAAGGAAGTTTTTGATTTGTTAAACACTTTAAATGAAATGAATATTTATTTCAGCTTCTCGTCATTTATCGCCCGGTGCTGCTCCACCGCCGTACTCTCCACCAACCGGGCCGTGGTACGCCGCGCCACCGCCTGCTTACGCGCCGCCAGCACAGGGTTATTATGGATGGGTTCCTCCTTATACGGTATGTTACATACCGTATGTACTACACTATATTACTTTAAAGCAATCAAGTGATCCGTCTGCTCGTTTGCCAACTATAATATAAAAAAAAGCGTTCACTTTACGTACTTACTAATTGTTCAGTTAGATTCTTAATGAAGTAGGAATAAACAACTTCGTGTTTTTCTGCGTTTTTTGCTCAGATACAGTATTTGACATTATAGGTGTAACACATATTATTCAAGAAATTAGACTATTAGCAACTTAAAATAGTTTAAATCCGATTCATACCGAATTAAATAGATTGCCAATTTTCTAGCTTTCAAGCTCAATGTCAGGAGTTCTAATAGTGACTGCAAGGCTGTTCGAGTGTTATTGCTGTACAACATCCAATCCTATAATATATCTGTGATATATTAGTAATAAGTTATATGTAGAAATATGTGGGTAGCCCTAAACATATAACGGCGTTTATTATAATGACTTATCAGTCGGATTATTCGTGTAACCGTGATCAGCTGTTTTATTGCCTAGCTCCGTATTCCCGGTATCCCGACACTCCCAAGTGTATCAATATCCATACTTGTTTTGTTTGTTTTTACAAAAGACAACTCCCGCATTAGGAATATTAATCCTGTGTCGTGGGGAACTATACAAACATACATGAAACGGACACAAAAAACACCCAGACTTAGGACAACAATTTGTGTAAAACAAAAAGTAATGTCACATGTGGGATTTGAACCCACAACACTTGGCGTAGTAGAGAGTGGCGTGACTACCGAATCCACTAGACCAACCGTGCAGTCGTACTGATGCCGTAAGTTTGATTATTTAACACTTTTTAAAAATTTCCAGACTTTCCCAGATCAACCTCCACCGAACTCCGTATTCATGTCAAACGAACCTCCGCCGTACCCAGGTGTGACGGGAGTAGTGTACCCGCCAGGCGGAGGCTTTTCTGGAGCACCCGCACCAACCAGCGCTACAGGTTCGGCCTTCCCTTCAGCACCGCCTGGATACCCTGGAGCCCCACCTGGTTATCCTGGAGCTCCGTCCGGATACCCTGGAGCCCCGGCTGGATACCCTGGTGCTCCTTCTGGATACCCTGGAGCCCCGGGCGGTTTTAACGGAGCCCCGACTACTATGTCCTCTAGTGGTGAGATTGGGAAACTAAAAATTCTAAATTTAAATTTGAAACACATGATACAAAAAACGATTGTCTGCCGCTAACACTGAAGCATTATTTGTATTACAGTTTTTAGGCGACACGACGCAATGTGATGTGGTGACTTGAATTTATCAAACTGAATCTATCTATCTTTATCTGTTAAATCTAAGTCCTTACAGGAAAAGACAATTTAAAGAACAGCGGTAATAGGCTTTTGTCCATTTGAGCTTAGAGCATTCTAATTCATATCGGTTATATTTTAAAAACCATCGATCAATCAATTAATTAATCAAATGTTTCAAATGCAGAATGTTTTTTTCTTTCTTATAACTAAGTTTAGATTCTTTGCGAATTCCCCTTTGCGTTGCCGACTCTTTTAACATTTAAAATGTATATAGCCTAGGGAAGGGGATCGAATTGCTTTGTCTTTAAGAAAATGTCTAACTCGAAAATATTTAATGTAGGTATTGAAATGAAAAATGCTGATCTTGCAAACATTATTTTGAAATTTTATTCTGTTTTCAAGTTTATTCTGTCTGCTAAAATTTTAATATGACACCGCATAAGACTGCGACAAGTCTTTGAATAGGGTTAATGTTCATGTTTGAAAGCCCGATAAACATTATCCATGATATAATACCAATAAAATTCAATTTTTTTATTAAGATGTTACGGGTAATTTGTCCCCATTTCATATCAGTGACTGCACAGCCGAGGCTCCAGTGTGAGTACACGTTAGCAATTGTGTTGAAGTATCATTAGCTTTTCTTATAGTTTACAACTGTAACTGTAGAGTTGTGATATTAATTATGTGGGCTTTTAGTATACTAATGTATTTAAATCTGTATATAATAGCAATGTAAATAGTACTATATAGTATTGTTGTATCAGTTGTTGCAGTAGTGTTAATATACTTTACAGATGCGAAAGCTGCGGAAGCAGCACAAAGCGCTTATTACGACCCTAATAGACCCCAGACGGCTTACGTGCCGCCCCCATACAATGTAAGTATAGTAATATATTGTATAACCTTATTATAATATCATTTAGCTTCATATACAGGCCTCATAATAATTGTTTTTAGTAAACATTATTATTATGTCACCATTTTGCGGCATTTTTATTATTACTTTTTATTTTTTACTTTTTATTTTTTTTACATTAATTTTTATCATATTTGTCATTACTAGCGATTTACAACAATAACCGCGCGACTTAGGTAGTCATTATGATCAGGATTCGATTGACATGTTTTCTTTTGTTATTGATGCTTACGGATGTCCCTTCTTTATAAAAATGTATTACTGGCAGTAATTCTTTCTAAACAGCGTGTTGCCTGATGCAACTAATGTCTTAACTTTTATGATTACAGGATCAACCGCCGACTTATCAGGAGTCTGTGTCAAAGAAGCAAAACTAAAGCATTGTCCACACTTCCACTTACCAACGAAGGTAAAAGAAGAGACGGAAGAAAAACAAAAATGTTTGCAAGTTTGAATTCTTATCGTCGCGCTTTTTTTATTGCAACATTCCTATAATACCTACTGTATATTCTAAAATAAATAATTGCTTTTATTGGAAAATTATATTTATGTAATCGAGTCTTGACGACATAATTTGGTGGTTTAAATAGTATTGAAAAGTAGTTTGAAAAGGTACCTGCAAAACAGCTAGCTAATGGCCGTTTTCAGCAATGTATCCGAAATTTATGGGATGTAATGCTTAGGTGTGTCTTAAATATTAGGAGCTACCTACCCTAGGGGCTACATACTAAGGAAGACGGTTCAACTATAGTTGGTTAAAAGGAGCATAATTATCGTAGATTCATATTAATTACACTATTAAAAATAATACATGTGATGTTGTTGAAATGTTTAAATTGTTTCTTAATCATTCAGTATAAATAGTAAATGTATATACAATGTATATGTAATATTATTTATTCGAGTAGCTAGCACTTTAGAGTTGTATACACTTATTAACTAAACTCTTTGTTTTTCATTTCTAACAAATTTTGTGTATGTTATTGCAAAAGCTATAAAGTTGTACTATTTCAAATGTTTTTTATTTATTTTTATGTTAAACAAATAACATTTATCCTTCTTGTGCTGTTCCAGTATAGGTGATTTCGTGATGGACTTGAATTTTTACAAAAAAAAATGCGCTTTATATTTGAATAACTCTCAAACAGACGCCTAAATTGAAAAGTAGTTAGTTTTAACAACCTTTTATTTTATTTCGGCTATGTCGGACTCGACCGACTAAAACCACACGCCGTCTCAGGTACTATGAATCGAGGAACCAGGTAATACCCTCGAAAGGAAGTCCCTGGACCCCGACGCACCTCGTGCCATCTATGACTTGCAGACGGCCCCTTACCGTGCGAGAACTCCGATGCTCCCCTTCCGCCAAATACCTAAGCGTGCGCGTTTTGTAGCGCTCGCATTGCCACCTCGCCTGCTTCTGCTAGGGTCACAGATGGCTTCACCTGTTACCCCCAGGCCTGCGCTTATGGAGGCCGGATATCATTTTACCATCTCCGGCGCCTGAGTCGCCGGCGGTACTTAGCCGGCCTGGCGAACCGGGAGTGTTCTAAACCTCTTCCGGTCCTGCTCTGCCATCTCCTTTGCAAGCATAACTTGTTCACAAAACAGCGATGTTCTACGCACTCTCGCTCCGTGTCATGGCCGCAATCATGTTACCGAGCGAGAGAATTCCCACTCCGATGGCTATATTCTTGCAAAGTTTCATCTTACTAGCACTAACCGGTTGGGCGGTTGCTCGAGGACGGATGGACGGACGGACATGACGAATCTATAAGGGTTCCGAGTCAAGAACTACGGAACCCTAAAAAAGGATAAGATACTTGTGCCTTTTTTTTCTTTACGGGGTGGAAAAATTCCTTCGGATCTCCAGCTCCTCAGAGACAGGAGACGGTAGGTGAGGTGACCACCCTCCCTGCCTACCCACGCTTCGAGGTTAGGCATAAGGGCACCGACAGCACGTTGGCACGCATTCTGTGGTTGTTCCAGCCGCGCCCTCCTCTGTGCCAGTTCCTGTCGGTGAGCGTTCCGCCGCATTTTGAGCTCGTCCTGGTCACTCCTGGTCTTCGTCAGTTTCGCCTGTACCAGTATCCGGGGGACCAGGAGCACCCTAGGATGAAAATCAGTTCATAGATTTGACCCTTTGAAATTGATGGAAACTATAAAATTTCAAGTAACTGTATTTGAAATCTAGAGCGAACTACGTTAGATAAACAATGAACTGTAAAAGTGAATTAATTGAAGATAAACATTTTACTAACTAGTCCATTTCGTCAAACCTTAATTCCTACAATATACAACTTGGTTGTCTCTTTTCTCTCTGGATGAAATAGTATAAGGTATACAAGCTTTTTCTGTTCACAGAAAAAGTAAAAAGAGTACTCTACCGGGAGATAATTTTCTTTTTTAACATTTGACGTAGAGTAATTGTCAAATCTTAAAAATAGAAGGTAAAAATGAAATCTCCGAGTCATACATAACATCAATAAACATACAAAATAAAATAATATATTCAACATGAATTAAAAATCTAACAGGAATCAACTAACCACAACTCAACTTACAATATTATGGGTATGTAATTTGGTGTCATTAGTATTTAGACTCTAGTAGACACTTTGACAGCTTTGTACAAAAGCATGCTAAAATAAAGTAGTTTGATTAAAATAATATTATGACGAAAGAAGCCAGCCTCGCTATGTATACATAAATTATTAGAAAATTTTACTGTGATTTGAAATTTACCTGATTTTTCACGCACAAAAACTATCAAGTTTAACAGTCTTGCCCTTCATTATTTATTATTTTTCTAAGAAATTATGTAAGATGTTGAAGTGATTTCCATGATTGTGTGAAGAAGATTTCAAAGTGCCAGATGCGGTTACTTCAGTAGGGACAGCATAAAAATATCCACTTTTTGTACAGTCAGGTGATGGTGCACTAAATGATATAAATGGTCAAACTAAGTAATAATGTATTTATAATATTACAAGCTTTAGGACATTTTAACTACACGAAATTGAAAATATATAAATTAAAATATATTTTGGAAACCTTTGCTTGTATGTATCGTGGGATGTTATTTATAATGGATGAATAGGTATAAATATACGTTCGAAATTACCACCTTACCTATGCATTGCATAAACAAAAGCCAGCCATGTTAAAGTGTAAATTAAAAGCATAAACAAAAGCCTAAAAACATAACTGTTAAAATTTATCTTCTCAAAATCTAGGGCTTACCTACTCTGGCAGAAAACTTGAGAAAAAATACTTGTAGGTACCATGCAGGTACTCATAATCATTGTTATGCCAGAAGTGCTCTTACTTTTGATATACCTAGTGATTAGAGAGAAATTATATATAATTACTTATTACACAACTACCTCTATTCTTTTGACAATCTTTAATTATTGTGTATATTTGCAATGGTGCATGATAGTCAATAACCTTGGACTAAACCTCTTGTGAAGTTTTATAAAATTAAATTACTTAATCAAATAGGACAAATAAGTACGCGTGACAAGGCATTGAACTTTTGTACAAAGTTGTTTTAAGTGGTTACATTTAAAGTTTATCGCATAAAATCTTTGCATTGTAAGTTTTCGACAGATAATTATTAAAAATCTAACTGTAAATAACAAAAAAAATACTATTTAAAAAAGCATTTAATATGTTTTATTATGTATAAAAAAACAGGTTAAAAAAATGAATATGACTACGCATCGTAGTTCAAAGAATTATAAGTAGGTAATACATAAAAGTTAGCGATTGATGTTATTATTCTAAATTACTTATTTTCCGCTAAAGGATCTTTACTTCAATTAACAATTACCAAGTTATTTAAGTTATATAACAGTTCATAACAAATATCAAATGTATGGATTCCGTCGATTTCAACTCTGTGTTTTTCTAGTGTGTCTTTAATGATTGTTCACTCGTCATTACCTTCCTTTCTGATACATTTAGGTAAGTTCTTATTTATTTAATATTTTCAAGGAGAGTGGCAAGTCTGTAACTGTAATGACGCTGGCTTCTCTTGTTGTATGAATCATATATTTCGTCTACTACCTATAATAATATATTATCTAGAATAACTTTACGTTTCTCTTTGCAGAAACACACAATCATCATTAATGGCTCCAGGTATACACCCACCATGCACTCCGACCTCATCGTGTACACCTCAACGATGTCACCCTACACCACCACCATGTCCGCAACCAGAAAAATGCCTCGAAAAATCCTCAAAAAAGGGGTCCAAACCGTGCCCGAGTGCGGTCTCCATATTAGCAACAAAGTCAAAATTAAAATGTACTGATTGTAGCAAGTGTGGTGGGAGGACGGATGTTAAGACACAAAACAAAATTATAAAAAAGTATCTCCAAACAAAAAAGAAAGAATCGAAAATGAAGGCAGAAGATAGTCGCTTAGGCACCCATCGCTACGAAGACTATTTGAAAAAGAAGAAAGGAACAGCAAGATATGCGGATCCGTGTTGCCAAGGCAAAGGTCACAGAGGGGTGTTAGACCCTAAAAAACCACCCCGATCTAGGGGCAAGAAATGTGTAATTTTGTAATTTCATAGATAACAGAAAAGACTAAGACTAGAATAACAATATAACAAGTATTTAAAATTGTCTTTTATTGTAGTAGGTACCGAGTATAATTATTCTAATAAACCCTTGTTTTTATATCGTGTTTGTTTTGCAAATTGACAGTGATACCTCCTATAGACCTGAAGCAGTACCACTGAAACCATATGTTAATAATTGAAACTGAACAACTACTGAATTAATAACAATAACTGAAACTTATTGTTATTAATTCTTAGTTATTAATTCAGAAAACACTCGAGGATTTATGTCATGTAAATAATATTTAGCCAACACTACCATGCATATTATTTACCAATATATACCTAGTGTACCTATATCTACGTACACTAAGTTACTAATTTTAATACACCTACATAATGTGGAAACACTGTTGGTCGATGCTGGCTTCTTTGAGATAAATTATTTAAGTTTATTGTAAAGGATCTGTATTATTTACAGTCATTTTCCGACTATGGCAACTACCAAATATCGGTCGTGTACAGTAACACCTGTGCATATAAAAAATATATGTAGAAAATGCCATGCCTCAGACACAAAAACCCCGTTTCCAGAAAGACATCGTAAATATAATCCTTATAGAAAACTGAATCCATGTTCTAGCACTGCAATTATAACAGAATCTTGTCGACAGCATAAATTTTCACGTTTCGGCAACGATAGTTGCAACGTCAATGAGATTACGTGTCGACATGTAGAAAGAATAGTGCATGTAATGAGGGGTCCAGGTGCGCGTCAGAAAATGAATGTTAAGAATGAAACTAGGAAAAAAAGTGAGGAAAGACAAGGCAGATATTCTATATCAACTCCAACATTTACTGAAGGAAATCGACGTTCAAAAAAGCTTCAAAATATTGTTAGACAGTGTGTTATCTTATAAAAACGGTTCACGATACACTAAAGTATATAACTTGTAACCGTGTTTTGTCTCAAATACCTCAAGTGCAAGAAAAACTGCAAGTTTATAAAGAAGTGTAAAACAATGTCAACGCTTATTATGAGCTTCCTTGTACAGTATGTAGGTATTTAAATAAAACTGTTGGTCTAACTAACCATATTTTATTCTGGTATGTGATATACCTTCTCACCTTATCATGATAATGTAATAAGTTTGCCTAAAATTAAAACTGAGAAAAATATACCTACTTATTTTGTGAACTTGAAAATAAGGTCACAACTATTTTAATTAAACATTCCAGTCTGTAGGGCCCTAGATTTGTTTAAACATTTGAATATATGTAATTAAGTAATCTGAGAAAAGCCTTTGCTCTTTTTGTACATTCTGTTACCTATAGTTTTAGTACCCTATGATAATGCCACTAGATGAAGTTCAATTTCAAGAATGTAAGACATCAATCAATCAATATTTATTTGCGAATATGGGTCTTACAATCAGATGTTAAAATATAATAACGGAACAGCCACATTATTATCACGGATTGCGTTTGGCCTTGTGTTGATCCATTGTGGTGAGTGGATTTGTCACCTAAACTCTGCGATACCGAGTGTTAGGTGTCCAGGGTGCGCCGGACGTCGTCGGGACTCTTGTTCTCTTTTTTACGTCGCTCGGGGAGGCTCCTCTCGTGTCAACTGTCAATTTTTGAAAAAGCGTTAAAATTTTCAGTTATTTTTTTAGACATCTCAGAACTATCTTTCTTTTGAAAAAATAGCATTAAATATCAGAAATAAAGTGTCCTATATTTTAACTCAAATATAGACCGAACGCAGTCTTGTGACAATTTAACCGATGATGTCATATTATTATCAAATAACAAAATGTTAGTATTGCAACATCGAGTATCGCGTTGTTTGTTACAGTTTATATTAATATACACAGTCAAACACAGAAGACCAACCTAAAAATGACAGCATTTGTGCTGTCGTAATTATTTGGTGAGTGAGGGACCGGAGGCCCAATCATTCTACATCATACGGGAGGCCGGGCGATTTAATGCAGAAACATCTACTATTCCACGATAGTGTGGATAGTGAGTCTACGAAACGGTCTACGAAAGTCACCTCACTACTAAACAGCCACAACGCAGCAACCACCCCGACTAGCTGGGGTCTTAACCGTAGCGCCTCGCAACGCACGTCTGACTTACTGGAACTGCCCACTCCTAGCACTGGCAAGCTCCACAACAGAGAACAGACAGCTGACTCATCTTATCGACCTCCGGTCTTGGAGAGAAGTGATGTGGCAACTACATTTCGCGCGAGCGAAAACATACAACAGCGCCATCTACCGAATTCATCCATCTATTCATTGGATATATTGCTCTCGGAAGTTAATTTACGAACCCCATTTGAGATTGGTCTTCTGTGTGAGGGTAGTACCGCTCCGCTTCGGTCAAACCTGCTATTTAGGGCTTTCACACACTGGCCACGCGCTCACGCGCGTGGGCGCGTGGCAGCAGATCACGCGCGCGGCGACGGTGGAGCAGATCTGCCCGTTCGAGCAGATTCTACCGCGCCTACGCGCCTGCCGGCTTTGTCGCCAAATTGCTGGGCGTTGTTCAATTTCGAATATAAATGTATCCGTGTCCAGATCCATCGTGAACAAGTCCTTATAGCACGAAAACAGGCGCGATACTTCGTTCAATTTCGTATATAAATGTGTAGGCGTGCCTAGGCGTGTGGCCAGTGTGTGAAATCCAATAGGCGCGTGAGCGCGTCCCGCGTCGTGCCGCTAGCAGATTCTGCCACCGCGCGCTTGGTCGGGGCGGGCCGCAGCAGTAAACACATTTATATACGAAATTGAACGAAGTATCGCGCCTGTTTTCGTGCTATAAGGACTTGTTCACGATGGATCTGGACACGGATACATTTATATTCGAAATTGAACAACGCCCAGCAATTTGGCGACAAAGCCGGCAGGCGCGTAGGCGCGGTAGAATCTGCTCGAACGGGCAGATCTGCTCCACCGTCGCCGCGCGCGTGATCTGCTGCCACGCGCCCACGCGCGTGAGCGCGTGGCCAGTGTGTGAAAGCCCTTAGTATTGAGTACTTGTGTAGAAATTGATCCTTTGTGTGCAATAAACTTGTGTCCGTCGTAAATTTTCTCTTATCGTATTGCAATCACAAATTTTATCTTTTTTTATTATTCTATTTATATTATTAGGTATATGTAGTTAAGCATTCACATAATTATGTATATGTAATTATGGTAGGTAATATTAGTTTTACACAAAATTTTAAATGTGCACCACAAAATACACATTACTATAAAAGTATAGTAACATTATATGTAGGTATAGGTACCTGGAAGATTTCAGACTGCGATAATACCGCCCATTGTATCACTGTTTTTATTTTTCCATTCCATATTGTATGTTTTATATTATGGTGTGCAATAAAGAGTACCTATCTATTTATCTACTCTTAATTCTCTGAAAAAATAATAATAAAACTACTTTCAATGTGTGGTATTCTACCTTAAAAGTTACCCTACCCTTAACCTTAGCCTGTCCTTAAATATATGTCTTACATGTTTTATCATCGTTTTTCAGCTTCCATGTCCGATATTAGAAGTAAGAAATCTTGCGCCGCAACTCCGAGCTGTACTATCCACAAATGCAGGCCAAGACCCACTCCTTGTCCAGACCCTCAGAAATGTTACAATAAAACTAGAAAATCACCAGTGAAATGTGAAAGTGCCAAAGAAATAATTACAGCCCGCGGGGCACCTTGTACTTGTACTTCAGAACACTCAAAATTCACACGTGGACATAAAGATCGCAGTACAAAAAAAAATCAATCGTTCAAACAAAGAATAAAGAAAGCTTACGCCAAGCGTTCCACTGTATCTCGTTGGACTGACCCCAAACGTAAAAAATGCGTTATTTTATAGGCATGTTAACAAAAGAAACCAAAAATTTTTAAATAATTCAGCAAACAAACCTCATACTTAGGATATAAAGAGGAAACAAAGTTAATTTTCTTCAAGATGCTTCTAAATGAATTTAAAAGCTCATCTGGTTGATAAGAGAATGCTTAAATGAATCTGTGTACCTATATAACGATATACTTCTAAATGAACACAAGTTACATGGAAGAAAATGACGACAACCCATGAGAAACACAATGATTTTAATTTTATTATTTACGATTTTGATTTACGATTGTTGGTTTAGCACTTTGTTTCTGATGTTTTCTGTATTAATTAATATGAGCATTTAAAAAACCCATAGATTTAAGTACCTATGCTATCAGTCAATCTACAAGTAGCTTTCATAGTACAAACTCTGCTTTGATACAAGTTTACATTGTGTTAGACGTCGAAATATTTATTTATTCGTTTTTCTTTGGTAAAAACGTTACTAATAGTTCGATAGTATTTTTAACCGATCTCAAAAAGGTAGAGTTTCTCAATTCCAATGTTTATTTTATTTTGTGCATCTTCAGATTTGCTAGATTCTTTTTTTTATATTTCCATGTTAATTTTATATACATCTGATGATGAATTTGATAAAAAAATGACAACAATTCCGAAGTAAAAGATTTCAGTTTATCATATTTTCTTTTGATTTTAATTTTATTATAATACAATTATCTGTTGATACCTTAAGTTATAGGTATAATAGTTGTATAATTTAGATACTTGAACGTTCTGTTTGATTATCCATTCGACACTCGCTCGAAGTTTAATTAATAATCTTTTAAGCTTTGACGATGGGCAGGACCACACAGCGCTGAGCGGAATTTAGTGCTCAAAGTGATACGACTCCTGCCTTTAGTGCCTGTTGAACAAGTGACTAAAAGGGTTTGTATGGCAATCGGTATAATACAAATATCAATAATGACAATGTAAAGGCAGGCTAAAATGCAAACGTTGGCAAAACAACCCAATACACACGAAACCTTGTCATAGCTCTAGGATGTTAGGTGTTGAATGTTTGTAAATAATATTTTTTTAATTTTTAGAACTGTATTTTGTTAGGTATTTACAAGTTACTTCGTTTGTGTTGATGGCGACCAATCCGCAGAACAAAATTGTCCTAGTGCGTGTCAGGCAACGCATAGAATAGGGTTATGTAGGCACACATAATGGTAGGTGGATTTAAAATCGTGTCCAATAGATAATTGTTATGTTTACTTATTATTTCTTTATTTTTGTAAGAAGTTTTTCAAGTGACTGCATTTTACAAGTTAGGCCCCTATAACTCCTGAAATACAAAAGTTATCTTAGCTGCTATAGTTTTCCTTTAAAGTTCAATACATGGTCTACTATCATGATTTTTTCAGATTTTTTGAAAAATTATCTTCGCAACCTAATACCCCACATGATAGGGTAGACGAGAGAAAAAAAATCCCCACTACTTGTAGGGGAGGTACCCCAAATAAAAATATTTTTTGTAATTTTATTGTAGCACTTTTTCGACGTAATCACAACACATATTCATGCAAAGTTTCAACTTTCTAGCTCCAACCGTTTGGGCGGTAGGTAGAGGACGGACATGAAGAATCTAAAAGGGTTCCGAGTCATGAACTATGGAACTCTAAAAAGGAATACATACTGATGGGTCTCGACTCTAATAGCACAGAATACATAATAGTACCAGTACAGAAGCTTCACTACGAAAAGTAAATTAAAGAAATAGGGACCTTTGGTGTCATTACATTATGTTCAATTTAGATTGCACAGCGCCGAAGCACCTACGATTATATTTACCTACAATTGCTATCTCTTTCTATCTTGTAACTCTTATCTGTTCTAATAATAGGGTCGTCTTCTTTTAAAAATAATTTAAACATAATTTATTTTTTCTATTACTTTAGTGAACAAATTACTTTTCAAATAAAACTAACGTTGTTAGCAAAAGTGTAGTCTTTCTCCACAGTACAAAATAAAATAATAAAATACAAACTACCGCCATTACACTTGTTATGGTTATAATACAACAAAATGACTTCAATATCGTCAGAAATTTTAAAAAATGATAATTCTGATTCCTTGTTTTGCCTTTTATTCAAACATCCGTAAACAGAGCAATATCTTTTAAATGGATTAGAATATCGAGGTTTGTGATTAGTTGCCATTGTGGGTATCGAAAGTATAAACAAAAAATTATATAATGCGCGAGAGCGACGACGCGGCGACGCGTATCGCGCGTAAGTGACAACCCTGGCCTGCGCGGCAGGCAGGCGGCCGACTATACCTAAAGTGCGGAGTGACACCCCCCTGCTAATAGCTCACCTGGCTGGGACGGTATACCTACTAAGTTTTTGAAGTTTCATATGGATTATATTATCCCAATAATAAGTCAGCCAACTTATGCTTTGACGCTGGGCATTGCAATTTCCTACTGCTTTTATGCGATATGCTATGACTCCTGTGTATAAGTTTGGACGTGAACGATGTTAATATTATCGATCAATATCTGTGTTACCTTGCATTTCGAAAATTATAGAAAAATTATTAAACAACAGACTTAGTAAGTATTTAATTATTTTTTTCCGAGACTATGTTTTCTGTTCTTTTTTTTTCTCTTTTCTCTTACTTCCTCTATTCAAGACGCTATTACTGCCCTAACAAATGAGATAACGACTAGTGTTGAACGGGAATAAATGCTTGACCGTGTTTTTGGATCTTAAAAATTGCTTTTGACAGTGTTTCCTTACACATCCTTCTGCAGCAGCTTCAGAAAATTGGTATAAGAGGAAAGGTTCTTTGCTTTTTCAGAAGCTATTTAGCGGACTGAAAGCAGCAGGTCAAAAACGATATAAGGAGTGATGAAGAGGACTTAGCTTACGATGTCTCCCAGGGGAGTGTCCTTGGCCCGACGCTGTTCATAATAACCCGATCACGAATTCAAAAGAGGGTTGTGATGTATGTTTGTCTGTCCCCTCATAGCTCCTCTTCTACCCATTAGAACTGGTCAAATGAGGAATCATTCGTTGAGTTCGCTGGATCGTCTGCTGGTGGCTATACTTAATACGTGTATACGAATATAATGTGACGCTCTCTAGCGGGCATAAAATACTGTGTTGAAAAATCAATTTGAGGTAAATATGCCGTGTTTGTTATCATTGGAAAGGGCGTATATTCCAAATATATGTATACATATCTTACTAGCATTTGGTCGTATTTATTCGACATTTGTATTATATCATTTTTATTGTGCATATAAAGGTAAGGTATACGATACCTACCGTATGTGATTTGTTAGGTATCGTCTAGGTATCGTATACCATAATTCCTTAACTCATAAACACCATAGATATAGAATGATGATGATAAACACAGATTATCTGCACTCACAGGGAATCTATGAGAACTGCCAACACATTATGAATATTACGTAAATGAAACTTAATCTATGCCTTCGCTGTCAATTACTTGTCTTGTTCACAAAATGTAAATTTTAAACCTTTAAAAATGCAGCCAAATACCGAAATGTAACAGCACCTCAGTAAAAAGATATATAGCTGACAACCAACTATGGGTAAGTATCTAAATATTGTATGAGAATAATTATTTACAGTCTCTGTAGCTACTACCAACTTAAGTAAGTCCATACCTATGCATCTACTAGAAACTTGGAGAGAAGTTAAAGATAAGTTAGATTAGATATTTTCAAGGATACTTATCCTAAAACATTATTCAGTTTCAATTTGTATTTACTTGTTTCAGCGCCAGGATGTGACCCTAATAGAATAAAGCCATGTGTCTCAGCACCGGCTTGCAGCATACACAAGTGTAGGCACAAGCCTGATCCTTGCCCGGACCCCCAGAAATGTTACGAAAAATCTAAAAAAAAAACCGTTAGATGTCCTAGTGCCATGGCAGTTGTCACTCCTCGCGGTTTGTCTTGTAGTTGCACTCCAGAATTTAGTAAGTACAACCGAGGTAGAAAACCTGGAGAAAAAAAAAGGTCGAAAACGCCATACAAAAAGAGAGTAGCTAAAATGTACAAGAAACGGTCTACTATAAATAAGTTTCCACAGAATAAACGCTGTGTTATTTTATAGATTGACGAAATTATTTAATAGAAAATTATGTTTCTTAGTGATATTTAAGTATACTTGCCTATTGATGCTCTAAATATACAGACAGATACCTCAATAGAATTTTAATTTTACTTGATTACTAGCTTCTACCCGCGGCTCCGTTCGCGTCCTAGGAGTATGAAAATAGATGTTGACTGATTCTCAGACCTACCCGATATGCACACAAAATTTCAAACAAATCGGTCCAGTCGTTTCTGAAGAGTTTAGAATATAATTAAATATATTAGAAGATAACCCGACAATTTTAATAAATTAATTATGTAAGACCTTAGACAAAGAATACTATAGACTTGACATAAGCGTACACCCGTAAGGCGATTCACACACTGCACCGCGCTACGACGCGTAGCGCGGAGTGGCAGATTTTAATATTGTATGCAAGTACATCGATTAGGGAATTCACACACTGGCTACGCGCAAACGCGCGTGCCGCTAGCAGATTCTGCCGCCGCGCGCTTAGGCGGGGCGGGCCGCAGCAGTAAACACATTTATATACGAAATTGAACATTGCCCAGCAATTTGGGATATGAAATGCAAAGAATACAGACGACGACGACCAAATGGAAAGTAACCTGTAGTTTGGTGCGGGCCATGTACAAAGCCGTCAGGCGCGGAGGCGCGGTAAAATCTGCTCCTCCGTCGCCGCGCGCGTTATCTGCTGCCACGCGCCTACGCGCGTGGGCGCGTGGCCAGTCGTCACAGTTGTCATGAACATCTATGGCAATCGTTATTAGGAAGTCAGTGCCCTCAAATATACTGGTTTTTTTTAGCGTGTGAAAAATCGTTGGGGTTTACGCCGTCATCCTACCAGGGTTTGTCTTCCACTCTGAAGGGGTGACTTCCCTGACTAGATCGTGTTGTTCTGTAGAGGAAGGGAGAGGGTGGGATGAGTTGGAGAAGCTTTTCAGAACACTCCCCATAGTCAAGGCGATAGAGGACTGCCATAGAGGTGACATCTCTTCGCAACTGCAAAGGTTCCAGGAACTCGGTGGCTTCGGGACTGTCTAGAGCGTCAAGCAAATACTGCGTATCGCAAAGATGAGAGCAGCACTCCACGCAGGAGCAAACCTGGGTCTTATAGAGAAGACACAGATGCTCCGGCGAGAAGAACCGTCTCACCTTGTTTAGTACGCCTAGCTTCCACGAGGCCGCCTTTGTGACGCTCTCGATGTACTCCCGTCGGTTGTGATCCTGGCAGATATCCATGCCCAGGATACCGAGTTTTTCCTGTAGTGGCAGCTGAGTACTCTGAAAAGTAGGAAGGGGAAGGAATGGAGACTTTTTGTTTTGATCGCGCAAACCTGTTTTTTCTCAGATTCTCATCACTCCATTGAGAGATAACGTTCAGAACCCGGCCGAGTTCAGCGACAAATTCCTGTTGTTTTTCCTCACCGTCCGTCGATTTAAATGAAGGAAATCTAAAATACTGTCCATGCAATGTGCTGTCATCTGCATAGCAATATATGTTGCCAAGCGCTAACATGTCATTGATATGCAGAAGGAACAGCGTGGGCGACAAGACAGAGCCCTGGGGTATGCCTGCGTTTACCTGCTGGAAATCAGACGCCGTGCCGTCACATAGGATAGAGTCCTTTCTGACGGCGGTGGCGCAGGAAGGCGGCAATCCAGCTGTACTATTTAGTGGGCAGGCCGTATGCCGGAAGCTTAGAGAGAAGCGAACGGTGCTAAACCCTATCAAAAGCCTTGGCTATGTCTAGACTGATGGCCAGGTTCTCTCCAAACCTATCCAAAGCCTCACCCCACAGGTGCGTGAGGTACGTTAGAAGATCACCCATGGATCGGTTCGGTCTGAAGCCATATTGGCGATCACCGAGAGCCGAGAGTGATCTTCCAGGTAATAAACTAATTTCTTGTTAATTATTCGTTTAAGCACCTTGCAGAGTATGGAGGTGACAGCTATAGGACGGTAGTTGCCATGATCTGAGCGGTCACCCTTTTTGGGGATAGGTTGAACATTCACCTCTCTCCAGGCCTCCGGGACAATTCCTGAGGAATATGACAGGCGATACCAGTTGTTACATTTGTGAAAAATCGGGACAAAATCAATAGGCCTTCGGGACGCGGGACGATATCATCGAATTCGGGACTGTCCCGGGAAATTCGGGACGGGTGGCAACTCTGCCCTCCCCCCCACTCTCTGGCGCCAAAGCTGGATTCGCCCTTGATTGCCTGTACCGTAACGTTATACCGCGGAAGTATTTTTTTCCTATAAAAAGGTCATAGTAACCTAACCTTAAAAGATATATTCTGTAGTGGATTTTTTTTAGAACTTTTAAAGGGAACAATTCTGTTATCCATGAATTTTACGAAACTTTAACCGTTAACGCAGCCGTAGCTCTCAAGAAAAAAGACCATCCTGATTTTTAAACATTCTTCATTGGTTACCTGAGTTAGTTACGTGAGTTAGTTGAGTGAGGCCTATTGGTCTTGGTTGGTTCCTCGATAAATGGGCTATTTAACATTGAAATACTTTTTTGAATTGAACCAGTAATTCCTGAAAATAGAGCGTTCAACCAAACAAGCATACAAACTCTTCAGCTTTCTGATATTAGTAATACTCAGATTACGAAAAAAACTGCTTTCTTTACGATTAGAATAATTCTAAAGTTCGCTACACTTTCTATTTCTATCATGGCTACACTGTTCTCAAGTGTTATCTAGCTTATGTCAATTGAATTCAATGTCATGCGTAGTTTTTGACGTTTTAGGTGCTCATTTTTGAATGATTTTATATGTAATAAATAAATAACATAATATTCTAATAACAAAATTTCTACAAGAATAAAAACTATTTCATCAAAACTAGAAGAACTGTAGAAAGAAATATACCTTGCGGTACTGCCTGTGCCTAGCGTTAACTATTTTTATACAAATATTTAAGCTATATATTTTGTTAATGAAATCATTGTATTAATTTTAAAAGTTATTTAATCATGGATTTACAACAGGAAGAGTCTAAAATAATTAAAGCGATAGGCAAAGATACTGTACACAAAATTTGTTCTGGTCAGGTAAATATGCAACATACAAGTATGAATTTTTTTCATAAGTTACCTAATGAATTTCTTCTTAGCTAATGTCCAATTATTATCCGGTAAGGATTGTATAAATAACCATGGTTGGTTTTTCAAGGTGGTGGTAAGTTTAGCAGTGGCAGTAAAAGAACTTGTTGAAAATTCACTCGATGCTGGTGCTACAAACATTGACATAAGATTTAAAAATTATGGTATAGACTTGATAGAAGTGTCTGATAATGGTACTGGAGTGACAGAAGATAACTTTGCTGCTTTGGGTGAGTTCACAATTAGAATCACTGGTGCTCTAAACTCTGAAACTTTTTTATTAAATATTTGTCTTTCTGGTGTGCCTACATCATTTTTAGACCTAGAGAAGATGAAAGTAATTGATAAAATATGTAGAGGAAGTTGTAAGAATCAGCCAGTTCAATATGTAAAATAGTATGGGGAAATAAATATCCACTATCTTCATGAACTCATCATTTTTCATTGCAGCTTTAAAGTATCATACTTCAAAGCTAAGCGAGTACTCAGACTTGCTAGGAGTATCCAGTTTTGGTTTCAGAGGAGAGGCATTAAGTTCACTGTGTGCTTTAGCTAATCTCAGTATAACAACAAGGCACAGATCTGTGGAATATGGTATGCATTTTCAACAATTATATTTGGGAAAAAAATACATTCAATACTTTTAACCCATCGCTGTTATAACTCAACTCTTATTAAAATAACTTAATGCTCTCAAAAAGTGCATTTCAAAAAAAAAGTGCTATAACCATAAAACTTCATTATAATATTAATTGAGCATTAAGTATGTTTAGATCACAGTTTTTTAAATAAAATTATGTATAATTATTTTTCAGCTACAAAAATTGAATATGATCACAAAGGCAATATAACCAAACAGACACCATGTTCAAGACAAGTTGGCTCCACTGTTACCTTGACAAATCTATTTTCTTCATTGCCTGTGAGACAAAAAGAGTTCCATAAAAATGCAAAGCGAGAGTTCAACAAAATGACGCAATTGCTTTATGCATATTGCCTGATTTCAACGGGAGTAAAGTAAGTAATGGTTGAATTAAAGAATAAATACAGTTCAATCATACATTTTCTAATTAATCATAATGAATTACAGAATTACTTGTAGCAATCAAACAGGTTCTAATTCAAAATCTGTAGTAGTTGCAACCCAAGGATCATCATTGTACAAAGACAATATAGCCAGTGTTTTTGGTATAAAACAGTTACAAACCTTATTGGAAATAAAGCCAGAGTATGTCATAAATATCAAAGATAATATATTCAGAGGGTTGTCTGGGGAAGTTGAACAAAGTGGTGATAATGAAGAAATTGAGGATGTAGATATAAATTTATCTGAAGACTCCAATGATGCAGAAAAGACAGATTCTGTTAGTTGTTCACAGAACTCACAAGGTTACAAAAATATTGTCAAACCAGCTGAATTCACAGGATTTGTGTCATCATGTGCTCACGGCAGTGGGCGCTCCACTACTGATAGACAATTTTATTTTATTAATTCAAGACCTTGTGAACCAGCCAAAGTAATGAAATTAGTTAACGAAATATACAGGCAGTACAATCCCAATCAATATCCTTTTGTCTTCTTAAATGTTGATTTAGATAAGACTTCAGTTGATGTAAATGTTACTCCTGATAAACGTAAAGTATTCCTTACTAAAGAAAAAGTTATATTAGACATATTGAAAAGCTCTCTATTTAAATTATTTGAAGACATACCAAGGACATTAAAAGTTGACAGTTCTCTGAATACATATAACAAAGAACAGAAGATTGTTAAATCAGACCTTGAACAGCCCAGAATATTTAATTCATTTTTACAACAATTCAAAAATAAAACCAAACCATCTTCAGAAGCAGAATTACCTGTTATAGAAGAGCCAAGCAAAAGTGAATTAAAAAGGAAATCTACTACAATGTTGAATTTTCTTTCCTCTAAGACAATGAAGATTACAGAAAATGAGAACCATACAGACATTTCTGAAGAAGTTTCTAATAGTGTAGAAGATTTAATTAATAAATCCACAGAAATAGAAACTTTTGCTGATGGTGAAAGTAATGGTCAAGCTCATAACGAAAATGTGAAATTTACTGAAGATGCTATATTATCCAACAAAAATGATCTGGAAAATGATAAAAAAAATATTATGTACTTGGATTTTACAGATACTTTGCCAACAACACAAATAAGACGTGTGGATGATGTTGTTATTGAAAAACAACACACAATATATTGTAAAACTAAACTAGCTAAATGTGAAACAACAAAATCGCCGAAAGCGAAAATGACTAAAACAGTAACAGACACAGATGATTTAGGAAAGACTCATAGAAGATCAGTAACACTGAAAACTTCATTTGATCATGTTAAAGCATTAACCACGATATACAATACAGAAAAAAAAGAATCTGTTCCAAGTAGAGTTAAGTTTAAAAGTGAAATAAATCCAGTATTCAATAAGAAATGTGAAGAAGAATTAAGTAGAGAAATATCAAAAGATTCGTTCAGGGAAATGAAAGTTATCGGGCAATTTAATTTAGGTTTTATCATAACGCGTTTAGAAGATGATCTTTTCATTGTTGATCAACATGCTACAGACGAAATTTATAATTTTGAAACATTACAAAAGACTACCGAATTGACAAGTCAAAAGCTAGTTGTGTAAGTTAAAACACCTAACAGTTTATTGTAATTATTCTTATCTATAAATAGGCTCTAAAATTCTAATAAAAGTAAAATATTTCCAGACCACAGCAACTAGAACTAACTGGAGTTAATGAACAAATTTTAATGGATAATCTAGCTGTTTTTAAAAAGAACGGATTCACTTTTGAAATCAATGAGGAAGCTCTACCCACTAAAAGAGTGAAACTTGTTACAATACCTATGTCGAAAAATTGGATTTTCGGAAAAGAAGATATTGAGGAATTATTGTTTATTTTAAGAGTAAGTGTCAAACTGCAGTAAGCTTATTGCTAAATTTAATCACACAAATGTCGCTAATTAATCGTCACCGCCTTAAACAGGCCAATGGTAGACATAATTCTTTCCTTAGCAACAAGATTTTTCTACAATTATATTATATAGTCACTGATAAATTTAATTAAAGTTTTTGCCCAGGTAAAAGACATATATTGGGCGTATACGGGCATTTATTCAATATGCCCAATGTGCCTGGGCATAAACCCACCTCTAGACATGTCACATTGATGATTTGGGAAATGCTCATAGGAAATCTGCAACACTAAAAACTTCATTTGATCTGGTTAAAGCTTTTAACCTTTTGACCGCCAACGTCACATATATGTGACAAGCGAAAACTGTCCCTGTACGCCAACGTCACAAATATGTGACAAAAAAGCGGTGCACCGAAATACGAAATAAAGCCTTTAAACATTACTTTTATGCCTTTAAATTTATATAAGTACCTTAAGAAGAAGCTCTAACTGTTATCTATTTCCATAAAACTATTTAAATTGCTTTATGATATTAAGAAATTTTACTCTAAAAAGAAAGAAATAAACTCTTAAAAAAGAATGTCCTCACACGCCAGAGTCACAAATATGTGACCACTAGTGATGTAGGGCACGTTAGATGATATCGTAAGTTTATATTAAAATTTCTTTAGCCTGTTTTATTTTTGTTGTTAAGTTTTGTTATTATACTTATTATGAAAATGAGTAAGAAAGTAATTAACAGCTGTGCTCGTGAAATGATAATTAAAGTAGACAATTATTTTGTAAAGAAGAAAGAGAACTCTTAGTTATTGATACAAAATATAAGCAGTGCCCTAAAAAATGCTTCGTACACTACTGAGGTTTAAATGAAATAAATAAAAGTTTTAAAATGTCCATCACAAGTTGCTTAGCTTTTTTTTCAAAATTCTACTTGTTACTTTTTATGCCAGGATTATAGAAGCTAGTATTTAAAGGCTATAAACGTACATACTGTTTTACATTTTGTAAATTTTTATATAGTTGGGCGTTTTTCAAAATTTTGCTCCGTTACGTACAGAATGTCCATTTATTTTCATACTAAATCACGTCACGTCCTGGACGTTACGTATAACGCGGACTTGTCATCACATGTTTCTTTGGTATAAAAAAAGTTGATTATAGTAGTTTATTAGTACACATTCATTATCTACAAGATATTTACTTATAATTTAACACAAGTAGTATATAAAATTTGTGGGTCTTACCTTTCAAAATCAATGTTCGTACCGGACAAACAAACAGACCCGTTACGTACGTCACGGACCGCAAGTGTTGACGATTGAATTTCTTCAGTTTTAATTCAAAGGAAAAGAACGAATGAATGATAAAAACATTGTCAATATGGCATTGCTTAAAAATAGTTAAAGCCAAAGACAATGTTATTGTTATTCTTTATAAAATCACACCGCTACGTACAGGACTGTCCACTGTGGCCAGTTTTTAAAATCCGTTAATTTCAGTATTTAAATTAGAAAAATATACTACAACCTTATTACATTTTATTTAAAAACAAATAAAATGAGTTATTTCATTCGAGTAATACTAAAGATATCTAAATATAGCTTATATATTCTCCAAAATATATAATCAAAATCCAGGATATGATGAAGGACACATAAAAAAGTAGGATAATATTTGGTATTTTATTAAATATTAAAATATGTTTTCCGCTTAAGTCTTATGTTTATCTTTTTTTTTACAGTAAGTTAAACATTTTACCCTGACATAAAACAATTTGATACTCACTTCCTACATTTTTGCCTTTTAATCAATGGTCAAACTCGTAGGACATAGCAAAATAGTCCTGAGCAAAATTTTGAAAAACGCCCAGTTGATTATATACATAACCTATTTGAATCGTGTATTTTTTTTAAATATCTCCTTCAACGGAATTATAGAAAATTTAAATCTAATTTATAATACGTGTTTTATTTATTATTAGAAAATATTGTACTCGTACCTATAGTTATTATATTTAATTAAATTGTCGTCTCATATCTGTTATTACGGTATTAAACAACTCTGTAAATAGTGTATAACTATTACTAGAGTGGGAAGAGGTGTAATGTTGAAATAAATTCAATGTTATAAGGACATATATTTTGAAATTGCAGACGAAAATAAAAATACAATTCATGTTATCGATAAAGTTTTGGAATCCTTATTTTTTTCGTAGGTATTTCCGCTAAATTTGTGGTCTGGCGTTGAGGGCAAGTTGACCAGTTTTTGCTCTGGCGTTCAAAAGGTTAATTATTAAATTTTTTATTGTATCTTTGGCTTTCTAAAATCTAGATACAGATACATTTTAAATATTTCTGTCTGAGATATACTAGGTATGTATCGTCATATCGTGTAGGTAAAACGTAATGATGATGATGTTCACGTATCCGATTTCGGCCACGGCGGCTATTTGTAACAGTGACCAGCCAACTACGCCAGTGATATCATAGTGCATAACTAAGTGTGTGCGCAAACACAGTTGCAGTCCCTGATTCCTCACACTCACAATCGGTGGGGCGGCTTTTCGATATAGGTGCTCTGCGAGGCACAAGAGTCATCCCAAATTTCCAAGCTTTGATCTGTTATTACATAGTACATATTTCTATACTCAGAAAAACTTACACTTTTTGAGCCAACCTAGGATGATCTCTTGATCGGTAGTGGCATACATTACTTTCCAGGAATCGCCTACGGAATACTGCAGGCCAAGCAGAGTAAGAGCAATGTTTGCATCAAGAGCTTGTCGAAAATCTGTTATGATCGGCACTGCTTTGAGTAAGGCTGATATGAAGAAACTTGTTGATCATATGGCTGAACTAGAAAAACCTTGGGTATGACTTCTATATACCAGTCTTCTGATAAGTCTCAAATAACTGTAATTCTCATTAACATCTGCTTCAGTTCCCTGAGCTCTCTGAGCTCCTAGAGATCATCAATATTTTATGTCACACTACTTTCACGCTTTTTTTTTCTTTTTTACCCGCGTGTATCTCGACTCGACTATTGCACTAAAATTTAAAAAGTAGCCGATGATTTTTTATAACTATTGAAGTCAATAGTTATAAAAAATCATAATTAACAAATTAATAAACTTTAATGAAAATAAACCGCAGGATCTTTTAAAGTACATATATCAAAAGGGCTCCACGAAGTTTAAAATTTATAGGCCAATTATTTATACCTTTCATCCCATTGTTTATGCCCATGGAGATTGAGAAAAAATTGGTTAGTTAACAATTGAATAACTTTTTGAAAAATGGTGATTAAACTTTTTTTTTCAGGGCTTTCAAGTGTTAAGAAGATACTAGAATTTTTTCAAATTTTTAAAATCACATTTTATGTTATAAAAAAATTATTTTTATTGCTGAAGTCTCTTTAGCGGCGGCGCGCGCATGCCGTAACTGCCGCGCGGAGCCCTATTTTCAACGTCTAATTAAAATTATAAATAATGGAGATAGAATTCCGGGAGTTAGGACTTTTTTATTGGAAATTTCCTCCTCTTTAACGAGCTTTTTTCAAAATTGCTTCAATGTTAATATTTTTCGAGTTATTAACAAAAAACGAAATATCATTTTTTTTTCCATCTTATTTTGTTAATAACAATTGCAATTTTTAACCTGCACCAAAATCCTTCAAAAACATTTTTCTAGAGGTGATTCCGAATCGAATGAGCCATCGCTCATATTTTTAGGACCTTTATCTCTATTTTTCACGTTTTTGAACTTGTTGACTAGACTAGATGTATTATTCTGATATATAAACTATACTAGCATTCGCCCGCGTGCTTCTCGATCATTGCAATAAAAAGTAGTTTAAGTGTTATTGATAAAGCTATATTACTGTAAAATCCGTTCAGCAATTTTTGCGTGAAAGAGCAACAAACATACATCTCTCACAAACTATCGGGTTTATAATATAAGTAAGGATAAGTTTTTAACTTTCCATCTTCATACCAACATTCATTATCTTTTGCTATTACTGAGAACTGTATCAGCAACCTTAGCCTGTTTAGGTCAGGATTTCACATTTACGCAATAAACTACAACGATTTATGATTATATTATTTGACTATAATATGTAACAATTGGATTAGTGAACTTGTTAATTTTTTATTTTCAGAATTGTCCGCACGGTAGACCAACAATTCGGCATTTGGTCAACTTAGCTATGATTCATACTAAAGCCCAATTTGCTACTTAACGTCTTTTAATTTTATATTGTGGTTCTAAAATCTTATAAATCAAGGTGCTTCATTTAATTGTATGATACAATTTATTAAATGAAACTACAAACTAATCTTCTTATTTTATTTTATACACTAATGGGTTTGAATATGTTAAGTCCAGTGTGGGCAGTGGTTACCATGACACCTGGAATTTGTTTGTGCCAGTGTAATTCTTTTATATCATTTTGTCCTTGATGGATAAATAGAAGCTGAGGTGGCAGGTTCTGCAATAAATATAATAATATAAACTTAAACTCATTATTATAAGGCGATTAACACACGGCACCGCGCACCGCCGCGGTAAGGTCGGCGAGAGTCGGTGAGAACACCGCTCGACCGTGCGGTCGGTCGGTGTACGTGTGTTAAGCATCAACGGATTCAGTAGATCCCAATATGACATGAGATCCGCTTCACCGCCTACCGCGGCGGTGCGCGGTGCCGTGTGTTAATCGCCTAATAGTGTATAGATTCATTTTACACTGCAGTTGTTCTTGTAAAGATACAGGTAATGTTGCTGGAATAAATCAGTAAAAAAGTTAACTAGCTACTCCATAATATATCATCAGCTCTTGCACATAAAGTCTAGTTGAAATCGGTCAGGCTGTTCCAGAAATTAGCTAGAAACAAAAATCTTTAAAAAAAAATTATGCTTAAAGTGAAAAGCTGTTAATTTAAAATTACAAACAGACACTTCAACTTTATTAATTTGTATAGGCTTGACGAGCTTGAGGAGCCGTTCCTGCTAGTTCCTAGCGCAAAACTTGGCTATTGCCATACAATGCGGCAATGCTGCTATCATAATGGGCAACTTTTCACCGATCAGGGCACAGGATATCATTCGTTTAGATAATTTATATTTCCAACCTCATCTACACAACACTCTCCATTAATTTTTCTAATTTAAACTTTACCTTTAGTTCTTCATCAACTATGTCGTCATCATCTCGTTCCATAGCCAAATCCCAAATTGCAACTTGATGATCTTCTCCAGAAGACGCCAATACGGTAGGCTCAGACCAGTGCCATTCCACCGAAGTAATGGGAGCTGTGTGGTGTTTGAATGTTCCCACTGGAGTATTACTAGTAAATTGCCTTATGTCCCAGATATGAAGGAAGCCGTCATCACCACCTGTAAAATTTAAGCATGGTATGAGGCACAGGTTATTGTAGAATACAAAGAAATATTAATTAATTTCATTTAATTGTATGCATAACCAAATAACATATTATATTTATGAATCAATATTAATTTATTCCTTGTGTCCCCTATGGTTTTTTAGCAATTAATGCAAATGTGTCTAAATTATCCCATCCAATGGATTTCGTTTAATTAGTGATGTTCTAACAGGATTTTTTTTCATGTTTTAAGACCACTTTAGGTGCAAGATAATAATAATAAATGGTATAGATAAGACACACTTAAGAAAAACCTAGTAGTTTTTCTCTCTTGGCGTATTAATTTGCTTTAGACCAATAAAATTCAATTATTGTTTAATTTTACTATAGTCAAGCTTTCCGTTGTTTAAATGATTATACAGGGTGTAAAAAGACTGATATCAAAAACTTGGAGGTTGCATTCAGATCATGATACTGAATATGTTTAGCGAAAAAAAACCGCAAAAAATATGTTAATTTATTTAAGTTCTTTTTTGTATTTTTCTGGTTACATACACATAGTACAACATAACAGGACCCTAACAAACTAATCATCTTATTTAGAAAACCAAAAAACTAATAAAATCAATAAAACTGCAATGTATTTTACAGTAAAATCAGGTGGCATAGGTCATTGTTCCTAGACAACAACCGTCCGCGCGCGGTTCAATGACCGCTTCGCTCGCCCTAGTAATTACCTACTAACTGATAGTACCTAGACAGCACAGCCTGCCGTAATTTTACTAACAGAACTTGTAAGAAACATTAGTTCTAAACAAAATGCAAGATATTGAAGTAGGTAGGTAGATACCTATTAAAAATGAATAAAATGTAAGGCCCAACTTTATGAAGCGTGCACCTGCGTAAACAATTGTCTATGTAGATAAATTTGTATTAGGTAGGTACAAAACTTTATTTTCCTACGTTATTAAATTCTTAGGTAATGGTATTCATTTACTTGATCACGCTGGATAATTTTTAACTCGACGAGGCTCGACCAGAGTGATACCACGGCCTCACTGAAAACCGAAACACCCCTCCTCCCCTATTCCATAAAAAAATACAAAATTTCAACTAGGCGCACATGTTCATAATTTTAACCGAACGGAAAAATAATAATATTGTTTTCGTGCTGTTCGTATA
Organism: Phragmatobia fuliginosa; assembly: GCA_932526445.1. NCBI lineage: Eukaryota > Metazoa > Arthropoda > Insecta > Lepidoptera > Erebidae > Phragmatobia > Phragmatobia fuliginosa. Next base: position 7,954,376 of record OW052071.1, on the reverse strand, counting down.
AAATTTCTTATACAAAACGCAAAATTTGACCAGGAAACCAGCCCTAGAACTTTGAAACTTCTATCATTTCATTAATACCTAAAGAAAGTATTCGCGCGTATCGTGCGTCGCCCCGCATTGTCGGCAAACATCAAAGGGACACACACTCGCCTTTCGGCGGCGCGGCGGCAGTATATCAAAGAAGTAAGAACTTTAATTTGTCTATATTATTGTTATGTAGGTATATCGTATTGGTTACTGCCGTTACTGGCTACGACGTCGACAACTAGTCGGTCTTCAATGTTTGTACTGGCCGGACGAACTTTCGCGAAAGTAAATTTTTGTCGTAGTTTTTTAGTAGGTTATGCTCCTTTTACCTAATTTTAGTGTTAAGTTAATCTTATTACTTTTATTAAGACAGTGATGTGATTATTTATAATGTTTAGTGCGAGGGAATACGGACATATGATTATGTTATCTTGTGAAGCCCGCGAAAATCCATCACGGGCCTTGCGTATTTACCTTAGAAGGTACCTGAACCGTCTGAAGCTAGAGACATCATGGCTGACTTTCGAGTGGAAGAACAGATTTTGGCTCTTGTTGAGAGAAATCTTCGGGTAGGAACACGAACTGCGACGTAGTTAATTAGAGGTCATGGAACCCCAATATCGCATAAAACGGTGCATAAGATTTTACAAACAAAATCAGCTGTGCTATCACCATTAAGCCATTTCTGGTTCGACCGAGGCTAACGCCGAATTAGATAAGTAGAATACAGTCATTAATTAGGTATTTTCGTTAATAGGCAACTTTATCGACGCCACGATGCGTAGGTAGTTAAATTAAATAGTTATAAAAGGCATTCACCTTCCTACTCAGTACGCAATACATTGCTGGCTACTGAAATGAATAAAAATCTTGCCACATTGTTTTTTCCGGCTACGATTTTTTTTAAGGACAACTGTTTGGTTTTTTTTAAAGGTTTTGGGGTGCTGAAGCTGCATCTTTCGTTTTCGATAGTCGTCTGGTTACACCCTGTATATTCAAATTTAGCAAAACTTACCACTTGCAATAAATGGTTCTTTGTTGTTCCATGAAATTACATTTATGTCACTCTGATGGGCATCCTGAGCTGTCAACATACAAGCTTTGTGGGGAGGCGCCCTTGTGTCCCATATTCTAATAGTTTTATCAACTGAACAGGAAGCCAAGACTTTTCTGTAATTATAACAAAACTCCATTAATATGGACAATCCAGAAATAAAACCTTCATCAACATAAAAACATACAAAAGTGGCTAACAAGGTATTGATTTCCATTCGCTTAACAAAATATATACTTTTTTTTGGTTAGTCTTTACATCCCGAAAACGAAATACTTGCCTCTCATTAGGAGACCATTGGATGTCTTCAACGGAAGCAGTGTGCCCAACTAGAGGACGTTGATCTACATCCCAAGTACCAGCCTGGTTTGGATTCCATATATGAATATCTCTTCTGCAATCACCGGTTGCAAGCACCTGATCACAAAATATGTTTCAAATATATAACAAACTAAAATGCTTATAATAGCTTCAGTTTGTAATGAGTTCACCTTCATGTCTCACTGCCTCGTTGGTCTAGTGGTTAGCGTAAGCGGCTGCTGATCAAGAGGTATCGGGTTCGATTTCCAGGTGGAATACAAATTGTTTATTTCGGAGTCTGGGTGTTTTCTATGTATAATATGTATGTATTTACAAAAAAAAAAGTATGTTGTATTTATATCAGTTGTCTAGTACCCCAAGCTCTGCTTAGCTTGGGACTAGATGATGATGTGTGTCAGATGTCCAAATATTTGTTATTTATTATCATTTTTTATCCTATAAATATTTTTCAGACATTCTACACACAACACCATCTAGTCCCAAACTAAGCAGAGCTTGAGCTAAACACATAAACATACTTTTTTTTTGTAAATAAATACATATTAAACATAGAAAAACACACAAACTCCGAAACAAATATTTGAAGCTCTCACATTTAGTCCTACCCGGGAATCGAACCCGAGACCTCTTGATCAGCAGCCGCATACGCTGACCACTTGACCAACAAGGCAGTCAAACGATAGGTATTACTTACACCAGGCTCTGTGGGACACCAATCAATCCCAAATCCTTCTTGCTGGTGGCCATTAAATGAATACAAAGGCCTCACTGGGTTGCTAACAGTTTCTAAATTATATCGTTCAAGCAAAGTAGGATCATCCACTGCTTGCAATTGCTGAGTTATATTCCATATGTCTACTCTACCCAATTCAGACCAACTGGCTGCCAGAACAGAATTCTTGAAATTTGTAGCCTGTAAATAAAATACATACAAATTAAAAAATCCTCTAGCAGCTTGAACGAATTAAAACTACATAATAACTGTATTGATTTATAAGAAATTGACTTAGGAAAAAAAGGTGGTTTGAGGACAAGGTAATGGCTAGTTGTATATGTTAATATAATTATGTACATACCCTTATTCTATTAACACATCCTTGATGTTTAATAGAACAAATAGTCATTTCTGGTTTCTTCTCATCATCTTCCTCTTCTTCATCGTCCTCAGACTCTGACTCTTCATTTTCAGCCTCCTTAAATGTTTGATGCAAATTGGACATCTTTATCACCAACACACTGAAAATAAGCATACTTTATTTGCAAGTGTGTAAAAGGATATTTTTTTATTATTAAAAACATAACTCCTACACGAGGCATATAAATCTGGGGTCTTTTCAAATATATATGAAAAGTAAACAAAAAATCGGCCAAGTGCGTGTCAGGCCACGCATAGGAAAGGGTTCCTCAGTCACCCATAATGGTACGTGGATTAGAAATCGTATCCAATGGATAATTGTTATGTTTACGTATTAATGCGTTGATTTTGTATGACTTTTCCAAGTAAGCGCATTGTAAAAGTTAAGCCTCTATAACTCCTGAACTGACAAAGTCATCTAATTTGTTATAGTTTTCATTTAAAGTTCATTATATGGACCACTATCACAAATTTTTCGGCGGGCGGGACGGCCTGTTTTTACAAAAAAGTGGCCTTTAAAGTGGAATTTCTCTCAAACGGATACCTAAATCAAAAAATCGTCTTAACAATCCCTTAATGTTTTTAAAAGACCTATATAATGATACCCTACATGATGGGGTAGCCATGAGAAAAAAGAAATCCCCACTTTACGTGTAGGGGAGGTACCCTAAATAAAAATATATTTCATAATTTTATTGTAGCACTTTGTCGACGTAATTACAATACATATTCATGCAAAGTTTCATCTTTCTAGCACTTACTGTTTGGACGATAAGTCGAGGACGGACGGACGGACGGAAGGACAGACGGACATGACATATCTATAAGGGTTCGAAGTCATAAACTTCGGAACCCTAAAAAGTTGTAGATCTTTTAATTACCTACAACTTTGCCATTTAACTTTTTTCCTTGTAGTTTTGCCGGAAATCGAGATAAACCGTTTTTTACCCTTTGTTGTATATATTTAGCCATCCAATCTGACTCTACCCTGCCTGATGGAAAGCATGAGCAGAATCCAAGAGTCGGGGCTATCACACTTGCTGCGAATGCGGACAATAATGGATGGCGGCCCACACTATGGCGGCTTAGTGAGATGCTTTTTCACGCCCCGAAAACCTCCCCCCCTACCCCTTCCCGACCTCAGATCGCCCGTAAATTATTTTTCCTTTAATTTTTATAATATTCTTCTCCTTTTCCAATAGGTTTCATCCTACTATAATTTTATTTGTTTTCAAAAATTATCTACTCTGGTCTACTGGTCTATATGTCATTTACAAACTATCATTATGGTTGCCATGCAAGTGTTATTCCTAGCAACCTGTGAAGTTTTGACAGGAGGTAAACAGTGATACATTTTGAGATCTTCGATTTAGGTATTTTTATAATCACCTAGCTTTGGTCTTTGTATCTCGATTATTGCAGTAAAAAGTAGTCTATGTCCTTTCCCAAGTTCAGTTCTATCATCATACCGAATTTCATCAAAATCGGTACAGTGGTTTAGGCGTGAAAGCGTAACAGACAGACAGAGGTACTTTCGCATTTATAATATTAAGTAGGGATTAAAAAAAAAACTACTCACTAGATCTCGTTCAAACCAATTTTCGTTGGTAGTTTGCATGTTAATGTACAACATATATTTCTTTTAGTTTTATCACTCTTTTATTTTAGAAGTTAGAGGGGGGGGGGGGACACACATTTTTCCACTTTGGAAGTGTCTCTCGCGCAAACTATTCAGTTTAGAAAAAAATGATATTAGAAACCTCAACATCATTTTTGAACACCTATCCATAGAGACCCCACACGTTTAGGTTTGATGAAAAAAAAATTTTTGAGTTTCAGTTCCAAGTATGGAGACCCCCAAAATGTATTGTTTTTTTTCTTTTTTTATGTAAAAATCTTAATGCGGTTCACAGAATACATCGACTGACCAAATTTCAACAGTATAGCTCTTATAGTTTCGGAAATAATTGGCTGTGACATACGGACGGACAGACAGACAGACAGACAGACTTGACGAATCTATAAGGGTTCCGTTTTTTGCCATTTGGCTACGGAACCCTAAAAAAAACACCCAGATTTAGAATAACAATTTTTGCATCACACAGTGTTGTCTCATGTGGGATTTGAAAGTACAACACAAAGTGCAGTAGATAGTGGTGTTGGCGACCACCCAGCCAGCCATGCTCTGCTATGTTACATGTGCAATTTTACTTACTTGTTCAAATGTGTACTAGAAGCTTGAGTGCCGGATACCAAATAGGTTGTCATTGGAAACTCATGCCTATCATTCCCAAGATTGTCAGTGATAAGATCGAAGCTTAAACAAGGTGCACCTGTTTGACCTTGATGCAACATGACATACGCAGATTGGTCGCATACCAGGTACTCATCTTCTTTTAGGGGTTGATCGGGTAAATATGTTTTAGGACGATCATCATCATCAGCTTCTTCGTCTTCTTCCATAACTTCGTCTTCAGATTCGGAGGAACTCTCCATTTGTTCTTCCATTTCGTTTGACATGGCTAATATGATCTTTTTAGATCAAAACTTGATCTTGATAAGTACAAATGAAAACAATTGCGACTGTGCGTGATTGAGGTTATTTCTTCAAAACATGTGTTTGACAGTGACAAGACTGACAAGACAACCAGTGTCAGTGTGTCACTGTCAGTGTCACATAATTTCGTTCTGTAAAGCTGTCTCTCTCGACGTGCTCTCGACTCGATACTCGAACCGATTATAAAATAATTATATAAAACGAGCTAGGGCCGACCGACGAAAATATACATACATATCATATTTAAAAAAATTTCCTCCAACTCCTAAAAGTTAAAGAGTTGTACCTTCTACCATCAGCTCATCATCATAACATAATGATTACCAGACGCAAATACTTGACTATCTTTAGAAAATACATAAAACACATAATATGTCCCTATAAAATTTGAGGGTTGCTCTCGATTTCCTTGGGATCCCATCATCAGATCCCGATATGGTAACGATGGGACTACCTGTATGCTACGCCCATTCCAGTGCAAAAATATTTTTTGAAATCGGTTCATAAGCGACGAAATAATCGCTGAACATAGTGAACATACATAAAAAAAAAGATTACGACGAATTCAGAACCTCCTCCTTTTTTGACGACTTCAAAAAAAGAGATCCTTTAAAATTGGGAAAACAAGTTCAAGGGATGCTCCTGGGAACTTCAATTTGTTTAAAAAAGATTCCGATGAATTGATAACCTCCTCCTTTTATGAAGTCGGTTAAAAAGAGGAAATTCCTGCAGCTGTACATGGATGTCAATCTGTGACAATTTCTTCTTTTTCTATAAAAATAACAATAACCACTTTTCTGTGCAGAAAGAATAAGGCCGGGTTCTAAAAGCTGGCTGCATCTTGAGTGTTGTTTTTTTTTTAAAGATTATTCCCTCATGAGGTTAATAAATCATGTGTCGCGGGGGTCTTTACAAACATATATGAAACGTCTACAAAGAACACCCAGATGAGTCAACAACAACAATTTGTGTATCACACGAAGTGTTGTCCCACGTATGATTTGAATCCTCGAAAGCGGTGTGGCGATCGCTTAAACCACTAGACACTAGTAGCCCAGTCATATTAGGTAAAATAGGGGTCAACCTCGGAATGAAAGATAATAAACTGTAGATTGGTATAAACCTTTGTTTTGTCGTCCTAAATATTGTCCTAGTCACAAATGCTATCGCGTCCGCGTCATAAGATACGTCTGGCAACAATCTGTAGGTTAATATGACAGAATTTTGTATGTCAATTATGTCAAAATGCTTTTTTCTAAAGTTTACTTTTATGGTTATCTTTTGGACATAAACGTAAAATAATTAATTTATTTTTGTTAAATTAAAAGGTCCATTATGGCTTTTCGATGTACGAAATTACTGAAAATATTTAGAAATACTAGTGTTTTTCGACATAATCTGATCGCAACTTCGATTGCTTTACCTGAAGATATAAAAATTCTGAAACCAAAACAATACAAAACAGAAGATAATTTAACGTTTTTAGAGGATCCAGATAACTTTGGCTCCTTGTCAAGGACAATAAATCCATGCCCTGAAAAGTTGGAAGACGAGGGTGATATTCAAGAAGAGCGTTTTTTACAGAATGTACCTTTACGATCACAGAAGTTAACCATTAAACAATATGCTGACTTGATTAAGCAATATGTGAATCAAAAAAGGATTAAAGAAGGTATTGATGTACTAGAAGTAAGAATGTTGAAAGAAGACAGAGTAAAGCCAGTAAACTATATCTATAATATATTAATAGGTGCTTGTGCTGATGTAGGGTACACAAAGAAGGCCTTCAGATTATATAATGATATGAAAAGGAGGGCTTTAAATGCAACGGGAGACACATATACATGTCTCTTTAATGCTTGTGCAAATAGCCCTTGGCCTTTAGACGGTTTAAAAAATGCTAAACATTTGAGGGCACTCATGATAGAAAAAGGAATTGAACCAAACTTGACCAATTACAATGCAATGATAAAGGCATTCGGTTGGTGTGGTGATTTACCAACAGCTTTTCAATTAGTTGATGAAATGATGCAAAAGAAAATGAAGATAAGGGTGCACACATTTAATCATCTCTTGCATGCTTGTATTTCTGATAAAAATAATGGTTTGCGTCATGCTCTTCTTGTGTGGAGAAAAATGTTGAAAATGAGAGAGAAGCCTAATGTTTATACATTTAATCTAATGCTGAAATGTGTGAAGGACTGTAATTTAGGTTCTAAAGATGATATTATAGAAATGATTAATACAATTCTAACAGCAATACCACAAGTGAAAACGAATAATGATCAGTTGGAATTAATTAAAAAAGATAAGATTTCAAAAATAGGTTCCAAAGAAAAAACAGATTCTGTACCTGTAAATGAAGAAACTGTAAATCCAAAAGAAGATGAAATTGCTATCACTGTAATAAACAAAGAAGATAATGCTATCACACACTCTGTAAGCAAATTAGTAAAAGCTAAATTTAATGATAGAAAAGTGCCTAATTTACTTTCTAGAGTATTAAATATGGACCAAGTCACAGGATTACAAGAAGTGCATACTGTACAAGATAAGTTTGCCATTATTGGTGGACAAGAAGATTTCCTCAAAGAAATGGAAGTTTATTCTGTCAAACCAAATGTTAAGACATTCACACAAATACTCCCCTTACTGGATAACTGTACTGAAGCTGAAAACAAACTACTAGAAGATATGAAAGCTTCAGATGTCAAGGCAGACATAGATTTCTATAATATGCTGATAAAAAAGAGGTGTCTTCGATTAGACTATGATGCTGCAATTGTAAGTTCGTCTAGTTTCATATTAAATTTGTTTTTCTGACTTAAAATTTTCCTGCTTCAGCTAATTGTCGTCAACATATTTATGTACCACACAATTGAGGGTGAAATAATGTTGCAGGGAAATATATCTACAGAACATTTTACTATATTTTCTTTTGTAGGATGTAAAGCAAATAATTAAAAAAGAGTCCGAATTTCGTAAGAAGCGATATCCTCATTCTAAAAAGCTAAAGTTGCAAGTTAATATAATGACATATGGAGTTCTTGCCATGGCTTGTAAAACAAAAGAAAGTGCAATGGAGCTGTTGAATGATATGAATGAAAAACAATTGAAGTAAGCTTGTTTTTGTTTTCTATTTACTAGATAAACCATTTCCATGCCATGATTATTTGACTATCAGATCAAAATATTATTATTATTACTTTTCCAAATATTAGTAGTAGTTATGCTTGTGTAGGTTAAGTAGTTTCCACAAACATTTAACATAAATAGTAAAGTATATTTTGTTTTTTTTTTCAACTATCAGTCTCTATTTTCACATCTTTTAAATTGTATTTTAGTTAAATCTCATGCTGTCCTTTGTTGCCTGCTTTACTTGTACTTAAGTAAAAAAACTAAAAAAACTAAATATGTAGACACTTCTAAATACTAAAATTATATGTTTCAGAGTCAACATAGAAATACTAGGAACTCTTTTAAGACAGGGAACAACACATAATGATATTGGATATGTCTTGTATATTATGAATATGGCTAAAAAAGAAAATATAGAGCTCAATGAAGTATTTCTTAAACACTTGGAAGCCTTTAACGATAAATGTCGTGAAAGAATAAACAAGGTAACTATCTAGCAAAATTACTATTTTTCTCATGAGCTCAGTTTGTACAGTTTTCATTGCATACTAGTTTATGCCGGCTTCAACCATGTGTATGTTGATCATCGCAGTAAAGAGTAGTCTACATTCTTCAAGAATCAAATTATCTCCATGGCAAATTTATTGAAATTGGTGCAGTGGTTTAGCTGTGAAAACATAACAGACAGACAGAGTTGCTTTTAAATTTATAATATTAGTCTAGATAATCAACCAAAATTCGTTTATTATAATTCTTTGAGTGCCATAACAGTATCATAACTACTAAACTATTATAATTGGCAAATAAGCAATGTCGACAGATTTATTTTGACAATGTAGGTTTGACTTTGATAATGGCTGTGAACTGTAATTTTTTTTTATTACTGTCCATCATCATTTTGTATCATGTTGATGATTATTGTCTACATTTGTATTATATTACTTATTCAAATTCCAGGAACAAGCTACAACAGGCTTTGCCAAAGCTTTTGAAAACTTATCAAAATATTACACCAGTTGGTTAAAAGATGTAAATATTGAAAAGGTACTGCAACCAGAACATCCATGGCAACAATTCAGACAAAATTATCCAGAATCATTTCAGAGAAATGATAAATTATCAATCTCACAGCCTAAGAAATTTTATAAAAGGAATCGAAAATATATACCATATGTACCAAAAATTGTAAATTAAAAAACCAGAAAAATATAGTTCGTAACTTTATTTATACAGTTACAAATGCGGCATTATTGAATATTTGTTAGATTTTGATATGATGAAGCTTACGGTTGAGCTCTTCAAATTTCAGCAGTTTGCGAATGAAAAAGTCACCAAAACGGTGAGCCACCTTTGTGTCTGCGATATGAATCATATCATTGTCAATGTAGAAATCCAGCTGAAAGTTAGATTACCATGTTAAAATATTATGAATAAATTAAAGAAAAACAGATGAACAGAAAAAAAAGCAAAATTATTGCCTGTCCTTGCAACAACTTTTAGCAGTTATTCATTTTATTTGACTGCCTTGTTGGTCTAGTGGTTAGCGTAAGCGGGTGCTGATCAAGAGGTTCGATTCCCGGGTCAGACCAAATCAAAACTCGGAGTCTGGGTGTTTTTCTATGTATAATATGTATGTATTTACAAAAAAAAGGTATGTTTATGTATTTATATCAGTTGTTTAGTACCCATAACACAAGCTCTGCTTACTTTGGGACTATGTTGTGTGTAAGATGTCCAAAATATTTATTATTTTTTTAATAAGACACTTATGCCTAGGTCAAAATTCTACATTACATTAAAATGCGTACATGCTAAGGATCAACACAACACATAACTTCCTAATCTGAAATTACCAAGTAGATTTAAGTAATTCTTTTTGTAGAAAGAGTATATACAAATGGCCATACACACAGGGGAAATTGCAGGGTATTCACTATTACTTCATCAACAACCCATCAGATGCAGCATCCCACTGCTGGGCTTGGGTCTGAGTAAGTTAAGTCCCCACATTGGACTTACTCTCGGTGATTGTTTCAATCACCTAATAAACTTAATGATAAATTAATATTACCACTTGATGAATTTACTTACTTCTGAACCACTCTGAAATTTCCCATCAAGACCACTCGGTCCCTTGCTCCAGACGACATTCTTCATCTTGTGTTTGAAGCACAGCAGGTGAATAGCGAGAGCTGCGTGCTCACGAGCCGCGTCACGATCGCCGCCGCGGGCAGCCGACATAAACGCCGCAAGCTTAGCCAAGGGTAGCGTGGTATACAGCTTTAAATACGAACGTATGGTCGGAAGCATCTTTTGTTGACGAACCTGTCAATATATTTGCTGGTGTTAATTTTAACCTTTAGAATTCATGCCTTTGCCGAATCTTAATGAAGAAACTGACCTCATCCATGAACACTTGAGTCTGATGCTTAACAGCGTCACGTCCATAGTTGGAACCAGGTTCAATGGGGGGCGGGCATGGTGACAAAAACTTGGGACATGCAAAAACAAAGCAGCTCTCAAACTCTCCCAAATCACCATACTGCATCTTGAACATCTTCTCATGGTAGTTCTTCTCACGGAGCACCTACAATTAGTATAATACAATTACTAAATCTACACATAAAACTATACTCAATGTCTGTGTTTTGAACATTCATTGAACTTCATAGTGAACGGCCGTGTTTTGAAGTGTACCAGTTGGCTAGCTAGGAAGTCACCAGCCACCTGGTACACTCTAAATAATAATTATTTATTCAGAGGCCATGTTACAATATTGTAGATATTATTAATGACTAGAATATTGTTAAGGCTGCTTATTTGTTGTCTTAAAAGTGACTTATCAATGATTACCTGCTGAATAGATTCATCAACACATTGCGGGTGTAAAACCAAACAAATAGCCAACAGATGGTACATCTGTTCAGTTTGCTTATTGATTTGGTCATTCTGGTAGGAGCGAGACGAGAACAGTTGTTTTGTACGTTGCATGTATAGAAGAGCTGATGACAAAGTCCGAATGGCGTCTGCATAACGACGCATCATCATGTAGGCAAAACCAACATAATAGGATGTCGAGATTTGACATGCAGGTACATGAGAATACTGAGACTTCTTATGTAGTTCAATGTTTTCCAGAACCTGAAACATATTATACAATAAGATAGACAAATAAGATGAAAACTTGCAGATTATGTATATGGCCAAAGATGAAAAGAAAAAATTTAATAAGAAATTTTACTGTTGTGTGTTTATCTAGAACTATACCTTTATGGCCTGGTAGTAGTCTCCAAGCAATGAATGCAGCCGCAGGAGGCCGACTAACGAGAAGTATCCCAACATCTTGTAGAGAGAGTGACGACCAAACTCTCCAGCAACTGAATCTGGATCGCCGCCAGCAGCATACACCTAAAAACACAATATCAATCTTTCCTTAAAAAAACTATATACTCATAGGGTATTGTATATGACAGATCTCATTGACCTTTTCTTTAACAGAGCTATTTGATGTTAATTAATTATAAAAAAAACGATATTTGTTTTTGTATTACAATTATTTATCACTGATAATTCAGAATCTATATACTACTGCCTTTATAATGTTTTATATGCTCACCTCCAGTTGACGTTTAATGTTGGACTTGTCCACAAGCGAATGTAACACATTGAGGATGCACAAAACATTCCATGCCTTATTCTCAGTGTTAAGGGCTTCGATTTCAGCTGGGCTCAATTTAGAAGTGCGGGATCTGAAAATATATAGTTATTAACGCTAAGAACAATAGGCGATGCCAAAGGGGCCGCGTGAGTCAGCTAGTGAACCTAGAGATCCAGCGATTGGGTAACTTTTCAGAAAATATGAATTCACTCTAAATCACAACAAAATCATTCCCAATTTAATATTTCACCATCTAAAGCTAGCTATGATAATGAGAAATGTTAATTTGTAATACAAACCTGTATTGGGCAAATGATTGGAATTGATAAACAAATTCATCAATTAGTTCCCACAACCACTGGTCGGGCAACTCAAGAGGCACAGGTGTCTCCGCAGATAAGATGTAGTTGAAAAGGTCACAGTAGTTGTAGAATGAGTGAAACCTTTGTTCAGGTTTCGGGCCACCGGGTACACGCGCATAAATGTCGCGATAGTACAGCTCTTTGTATAAGATCATAAAAACCTAAAACATAACCAATAAGTAAACATCTATTGTGTAAAAGTCTATCCATATATTAACCACTAATAATGTCGTAAATCACGAGTAAAGCCATGGAGCAAAGCCAGTCTAAAACCAATTAGCCTAAGTTACTCTTTGTGTCATCAGCTTCATGGCAGATAGAGTACCGTCAAAATTGGTTCAGCCGTTACAGAGATTAGCCAAAATAAACAGACAGACAAAAATTATAAAGATAGCTTTTTGATGTTAGTACCGTATATACTTTGATATGCATTTAGTAAAAAACTGTTCATTTAATATTACATACAAACGGAATTTTATTTATTTATATAGATATATTCCATATTCATGAATTAAATGATAAGGAAAGGGTTTTCAGAAAATTATTAGCCCAATTTATTTTCAAATATTTTTATGCAACTATAGCAAAGCTAAAAGGATGGGTGCTTGTTTAGACAGTCTATGTATTTCCAAAGTAGCACCTAAATAACCAATTTTAATGAAGGAAGTGTCAACAAATCAATATTAACAAATCTACTTAATGATGGCTTAGGTGTCAAAGGCTGTTTAATGTTTAACATAATATTCTGGTTATAGTTTTATAATCATTTTCTTATTTAAAAGTAAATTGACTATGTGCTATGATTTGCGTGGTTATAAACAAGGGTCAACATCCTATTGGAGATTATTTTTAAAAGCTATAAATAAACTGTTTGTTGAAGTCACCTGAGCTTTTATCATATTGAACTATGTATTTCATAAGATCCTAACAGTTAGTTGAGGGGTTCATCACTCAAGGTCTAGGTCACAGAAATTCTAATACTTACAGGATCATTATCAACTATAGGAGAAACCTCATTTTCCTCAGGCCATGGAGTATTCTCAAAATACTGCTCAGTGAGTTTAGGAAAAGTATTTTCATACAGATTCAAAATCTCGTATGTAACACCCTCAGTGATCATGTTACGGAAGTAAACAAGGAATTTCTTCACCTGAAAATAAAACAATGTTTTGTCATTACTCTTTACAATTAATCTCAACAAACATCCTAGCTGTTAGGTGTATTTTTCTAAACCTTAGAACATTCCCTATTTACAAATACCTAAAAAACTTTATAACGAAATATGGTTAAGAAATATTTGCCTAATTTGAAGGAAAAACTTACGACAACAAACACATTATTAAAATTGAAAAGAAAAACTAGGATAATAATGATAATAACATAACAGTACATCGCAAACATATACAAGTAGAATAGAGTTGCATCCAAGAGTAGTGACCACATCCTCATAGTGAATGCAAGCAGTGCAGCATAAACCACACTATGGCAGCCCATGTAATGCTTCAGCAGCATTGTGCTCCAACCTCGCATTCACCAACAAAACACTACAGTGTAGTACCTCTCAAGTCGTGCCAACCCTTTCATGCTGAAATCAGCTTACCATAAAAGTTAATAACAGCTTTTGTAGGATTATTGTTGGAATTACACACTTTCACTTACCATATCAGGCATTTTGTAATGAGACCTATCATATTCCAGGTCATATTGAGGATCTCCCGTGTGCGGCTCGTAGTCACCGTACGACTCATATCCACCCTAAAAGATAAATTTATTTTTTTAAATCCAAAATTGCTAATATTGGTTGCTTACGTTTATGGTAATAGGTTATGATATTTAGTTAAATGTTTTCGTAAATTTATAGATCTACCACAGTTCCTACCTCATTATAATCGTCACTAGAATACATTTTTCTAAGTTCTATGAAGCTTATAACATTAAAAATTACAAAAAGTCTGAAACTGAAAATACAACTCAGACGTTGACCACGACCAAACACGGTATTGCCAGCTTAATTAAGGACAAGGAGGAAGGATTGTTTGATAGTAATTCTTGTGTGTAATAAAACTAATTTAATACATCTTTACGAATACCTCAATATTAAACGAAATATTATTAACAACAGAATTTATACAAACATTAAATCCTGTTTAATAACCATTGTGTTCCACATTACATAAAGCACAAACTATTCGTTGAACCGGACTCCATGAAATATAATGATAATCCTAAAATTCTTGCAGGCTGGAATTTTTTATCTGGTACCCCTACATTTGGCTCTTCTATGTTACAAAATAAAAATTCTGCGATTCCGTCAATCACCTTACCATTTTGTTGGTTGTCCTTGCAGAAAATAAAGACCTTGAAGCTCATAATTTAAAAAATTGATTTATATTAGAATTCTAATCTTAATTACAGCAAAATGTTTGGAAAAAATATTGCAAGTGTAGTAGCTCGCAACATGTATGCTACAAGAGCACCCATCATTACAAGAAACTTTTCTATTACATCAGAAAAGAGAGACATTGTAAAAATTCAAAGTTCAGACGATTTCAAGGATAAAGTAATCAATAGTAAAGTGCCAGTAGTTGTTGATTTCTTCGCCACGTGAGTATTGATTTACCCTTTACAGGATTAAATAAAAAACAAGATTTTTTTTAAGCTTCTACGACTTGAATATGATGCAAATATATACATAATGTAAGTTTGCATTTAGCTAAACTATGATAAGTATTTACGCTGAAATTGTATTAAAAATAAGTGCTGTGATTTTGGAAATATGCCTAACACACCAAATTTAGTAGTAGTACTTTTATAAAGTACTACAGAATTACATATGCTTAAAGAGCAGATACCAATCAAATGAAATTTATTATGTGTTTTAGAGTACAGTAAAATAAATATAGACCACCCAGTAAATATAGTTTAAACTTTCTAGGACCATTGCCAGCATCTATAGCAACCAATGATGTATAACATGTACTTTTATTTGACAATTTCATTCAATCTCTGTATCTGATTTTATTTAATTTGTAATCAAAATGTGAAAAGTTTGTTTTTAATAGGAGTAACATTTTGTTAATTTTTATTAACATAGAACTCATTAATTGCAGGATAAGATTAGTAAAACTGTTTACGACACTTTTTGAGTTAAGTCACTGTACTACATTATTTATATATGACTGCCTCGTTGGTCTAGTGGTTAGCGTATGCGGCTGCAGATCAAGAGGTCTGGGGTTCAATTCCCGGGTTGGACCAAATATTATTTGTGCGATTCACAAATATTTGTTTCGGAGTCTGGGTGTTTTCTATGTATAATATGTATGTACTTATTTAAAAAAAAAAAAAAGTATGTTTATGTATTTATATCAGTTGTCTAGTACCCATAACACAAGCTCTGCTTATCTTGGGACTAGATGATGTTGTGTGTCAGATGTCCAAAATATTTATTTATCTATATATATGGGTTTCATTACTGCACTTTCAAAGCATGCAACATTGACTGTATTTACTAATATTCAATATGAATGTAGCAAGTTACACCAAGTGCCAATGTGAAACAGCTTTATTAGTCTGATTAGTAACCTATTTCATTTTATCTCATTTTTTTTACTACTTGCACTTCATTGATAAAGAGTCTAATTTAGTATTACTGCTTAAATTACTAGACCAACCATGTATTGAACTTATATAATTATAAAATAATTTCAGATGGTGTAATCCATGTAGGCTGCTGACACCTCGTCTTGAGTCAATTATTTCGGAGAGTAAGTCTAAAGTGGTCTTGGCTAAGGTTGATATCGATGAGCAGACAGATCTGGCACTAGATTACGAAGTGAGCTCTGTACCTGTGCTGCTGGCTGTTAAGAATGGAAAAGTGCAACAACGCCTGGTTGGTTTGCAAGATACAGATAAACTGCGCAAGTGGATTGAACAACTTACTATTGAAACTAAAGCTGAAGTGAAAGCTTAAAAGTATGATTTTGTAAAATTAACTTATTGTTGTTACCAAAATTTATAGTTGATATTTAAATAAACACAAAAAAAACAACTGGTTATTCTTCTAAGCATTGTATTAAATCTCTAGCTCTTTTATAAACAGTTTCATTAGGTTTTTTATTAGAAGCTTCATCACCGTTTTCATTTTCATCCTCTTCATCATCGGCAGTTTGTCTATCACTTTGGGACTCGGTCCACTCATCCATTTGTTTAATTATTTTACTGGCATCTTCTAAAAGCATTTTTCGTATGTTCCCTTGAGCAGACCCAAAGTATTCTAAAAGGAGTGGCCATGATGCATCAGGTAACAAGGTTGATGAGAATTTGTTTTTGTACAACCAAACTTGTTTAGCTTTCATAAACTTCCAGTTTTGTTTGTCGTGTTTCCACTGGGATAGATAATTTAGGCATTGAGCTTTAAGCTGGTCTTTCGCAACAGCTTGAGCCTCAGCTTGACGTTCAGCGTGCTTCTCTCTTTTCATTTGTCGAATAGATTTTTTTCCTTTTTTATCTGTTGTGGTTGTGTCCACTGGTTGCTTCTTCTTTTTCTTTTTTCTCGGCAATTCTTCATTTTCAGAGTCATCGTTGTCTTCATGCTGCCTTTTCGTAGAACCGCTGTTAAACTCATTATC
Organism: Phragmatobia fuliginosa; assembly: GCA_932526445.1. Classification (NCBI taxonomy): domain Eukaryota; kingdom Metazoa; phylum Arthropoda; class Insecta; order Lepidoptera; family Erebidae; genus Phragmatobia; species Phragmatobia fuliginosa. Next base: position 7,937,496 of record OW052071.1, on the reverse strand, counting down.
GGGGACAACTTCTGTTTCATTTTCTTCATGCTCTACATGTTCTAATTTTTCTTCCTGAGGATTGACATTGAGCCGTCGGTTTTTCTTTTTATTGCGGTTTTTATTCTTTTTATTATAACCCATCTCTGACGTTTGTAATTCAACAAGCGTGTTTATAAACTGTGCCGAGTGTGCTGTCTGACAAGTCAACCAAGTGAGGTTTAGAGGTTATAATTTTATTATAAATAAACTTCAGGCTTACAACGATATATCGGAAAACCGATAAATATCGATATATCGACGCTAAAAAATATCGGTACCGATACACTGCTATCGATATCGACGATACGCTGATATCGATATATCAATATGGAAAAACTCAATACCTATATCGTACTCGTTTTTTTGTAATACACATTATTTAAGAGATAGAGCTACTTTTGATAAAGAAAATAAACTTATTTTAACTTTTTTTATCCGATTAATAAAACAAACTTCTTGAAACTAATATTAAAAAGTGCTCTAAGCTATAGAATGTGCCATCTATGAACCGAGCCCCACTATTCATCCTAGTTGTTTATTAATTTTTGTGTGTAAGCTTTTGCTAATGTTCAGTTGTATCGGTACACACTAATTAAATTAGAGTTGACGTGCACATTGTAATAAATTAACCAAAATTGATTTATCTAATCACACATTAAAACTATTAAACGAATAAGACGTAGAGAGGAAGAGGGACGATATTTTTTAGATAAAATATCGATAAATCGACCTACTAGACCGATATATTGATTTCAACATAATTCGATAAATATCGATATATTTTAAAACCTTGCATCCCTACTTCTTTAACCATAAAGTAAGTACTATACTCCATTTCATGAAAGAAGTCCCGCGGAATATTGTGGAACTAAATTTGACAAATGGGGAGATCGGCCATGTTGTCATTTGTCAATGTTATCAAGGTGCGTTTGTTTTGGTACATATTTTGTGAGTTTATTAATGGATTAGTGCGTTATAAGGTTTATTTACGATGCCAGAAGTTTTAAAAAGTACTGGTCAAGAAATCATATTATAGGTTAAGGAGATCTGTGAAGCGGAACACAAGGATCACGGTGTTTTAATACCAATAAACAATGTTCGCAAGAGAGTCGCCGCCATGACAGGTAAATTTTTGGGCTGCCATATATACAGATTTTTTCCCGATTGATTTCTTACAGATTGGAATTAAGTTCTATTTAATTCCAATCTGTAAGACAATGAATGTAAGAAATGAAACAGAATTAAGAATTAATTTTTTTAAAGGAATTAAAACATTAAAAAATTGTAAAGTTATATTCAACAATAATGTAATTAAATACGAAAATAATCATTCATACTTGTTCATTTTATTGCAGGTGTGTCAGAGAAAACTGTAACGAGAGTTACAAAAGAAGGCGCAACAGCGGCGAGTAATTGCCGCCTTACCACTGCGATCTCAATTCGATAGAAAAAATGTGGAGCCTTATAAAGAGACGGGTAGCGGAGAAAACGTGGGCCAAGATCCAAAAGATATTGTGCGCCTAACAGTTTTTTGAGATTGTTACAGCGGAAGACTATTTAAACAACTACAGGAAGAATATTTAAAAAAAATTATGGTCTTATGAAGAAATGGATCCATTTAGATCGTGATAGAATCAGATTCTGTCTCACTGTCTTTTATTTACTCTTCTGACAGTGATCATAGTATGACCGATGATAATATTATTCAATAAAACTTTTTAATATTATTTTATTTTTCAAATTTAAAGTTGGTAGAACATCTCCAATTTATATTTTAGAAATAACAGGAAGATTTATGTTTCACTAATCAGACCTTAGTAGTATGAACATCAAATAGGTACCTTATAAATACATGAAAGTAAATGAACGATAAATTATTTCCCCCGATTTCCCCACATTTAACTCTGGCAATATTATGTCGCGCGAATACAGCGCTGCGTCTGCGGGACTTCTTTCGTGAAATGGAGTCTAGTAGATGTAGCGAGAAAATGGGCATTGGTTTGTGGCGGAGGGCGGGAACTTTCAAGGGGCGCGCGAGTGCGAATTGAAGAGATTAGTAATTTAAGCATGAATAAAATAAAGCGTAGTTAAGTGATAACATGAATGTCTGACAAGTTAAACCATCATTTTGAAAACAAATTTCGTTACTGCGGGAAAACTCTGAAACGTTTGACTTGTATAATGGCCGCAAAAGCGCCAATGCTTTACATGTTTGCTGATACAATATGAAAGAACAATTATTAAAAGACAAAAACACTTACAAAACTATATATAAATATATAAAAAATACTTACAAAACAATTTAAAAATGAAGCAAAGTGAAAGTGCTATGTTTGTTTAAATAAAATAAGACTTGACTTAAAGTGAACTCGGTGATGTGAAAATTAAGTGTGATTCTTCATCCCGCCCGCCGCCACTAGAACAGTTATTAAAAGACAAAAACACTTACAAACCTATACATAAATATATAAAAATACTATCAAAACAATTTAAAAATGAAGCCAAGTGTAAGTGCTATGTTTGTTTAAATAAAATAAGACTTGACTTAAAGGTCTTAGTTACCAGGTCATTAAATCCCAAAAAAAAAAGTAGATGTAGCTTTTCAGTCACGTAGAGTTACATATAACTCGTGCGACCTAAGATGGCACCTGGCTCAAAACCTTAGGGTGCCCCCACACACACAATAATATTGGCAATAAAGTACGTATTGCCGATAATATTGCGTGTGTGCGGGCTGTATTGTACAATATTATTGTGGATTATAGTGTGCGGGGCCGTGTGTCACAATATTATTGTCACAATATTATTGTGTGTGTGCGGGCACCCACTCAAAACGAAACATGACATGATACCGTTCCCCCGCGTGATACCCCTCTGTCGTCTTGCGAGTAGCGTTAGCATCACTATTGCCGTTGCACGAATCATTACATAATAATTTTAGTTTATTAGATAGTTTATTAGAGTTTATTATTATAATGTCATATAAATCACTCAGCGAATTTATTTTATTAGTATATTTTTAGATTCGTCTGGACAACCCAAATGTTTTAAGAAAGGTCACACGAAAAAAAAACAGCATGACGACTATGAGACGCAACAGTTTAAAATAAAGAAAATCCATATATATATATATGATATTTAGAGATTACAACTAAAAGACTTAACATGACGACATTTAAAATGATATTAGGTATTGCCTAATAATATTTAAATCACTGCACGAAGAACGCATTCGGGTAAATAATGAATGAGGCCTGCTTCCTATTGGTATGCATATGTATTTTCTTAACTCAGGTAGTAAAGTACCACTTAAGATAAAGTAGTATGTTATAGGAAACTACTTGAAGAAAAATAAATGTTTAAATTTAATAAAACTAGAATAAAGTATATTTTTCTTGCATTCAGTACTTTAAACGACTGACACACAGATCAAAGAAACATAGGAGATTAGGTTTGTACACAAATTTATTCGTGTTCAGATGTCTCCGCGTTTCTCCCACTTCCTTCACTAACACAAAACCAAAAATTGTAAGCACGGCACACAAGCTCGTATTTCTCCCGCACACAAAGAAACTTACAGCAACACCAATAAACCCACTAATATAACACATTCAAAAAGAGGGCGGCGCATCTACCTATAGCTACGGATTCCGAATAAACACACATGTGTGCAAATTATGCAACTAGTAATGATAAGTGATAATCATAGAAAAATATCGATTGAACTTCAGTTAGCTATATTACCTACTCTTTCTCCTAAAGATTTCATTGACTGTGAAAAGAAGAATATGTTCGAATTAAACAGGAGTTTAATTCGAACATATTCTATACAAGCGATGTTTTATCATAATTGGAATATTGACTAACTAATTACCAAGAAACAGGATATCAACTTCTCGAATCTAGACTAGAACACAGGTAAAAGTGCAAGAATTTTATTGATAAGGGTTTAATTAACCAGTAAAATGTAAATATTTATTTAAAACTTGCCGCTTAGACAGTTTAGGTGTTGCGTTCTTAGTACAGTAGTGTAATCTTACGTTTGCATATTTTTCCATTACGGCTTTTATTAGTATTATTAAATGGTTAATCATTGGCGATTGATCGTATTGGTGAAAATTTATTGGGACGAGCAAATTGTGCCATTTTTTGTTACGAACCAGCTTGAACCCCTTCCTGTCGCATTTATTCACATTTTTTTAAGTTTTTGATCCTTCGGATAGCTAAAATTTTAAAAATAAAAGCAAGGTATAAATTATGCTTGAGTATTACAATAAATTAAAAATCTAAACTTTTTTATTTACACTTTTTTTACGTTTACATAATTATAATATTTTAATTTATTTATATCTTTAATAATCATGCGTACATAATAGGATCGTATAAAATATCGACAATCATAAATATCACAACACATCTCTAACACAAGCCGGCCGGCAGCGGCCGCATCCCGAAACTATCATGTGAGTGAGATTATCAATAAAACACTTATCCATTGCGCTATTAGACCAGCCGATTCATTGATCGATTCACACTAAGTAAGCAATGGTTTTAAAAGTTTTTAGTTCCTAAAGAAAAGGATTGATTTGGTATTTCATCATATTTTTAAAATGTTTTAATGAATTCAGTATGAAAAACTATAATATTACTAGCTGATCCGGCGAACTTCGTACCGCCCGAATTTGAAATCCCATAGCTTGTTCGCAGCGCCACCTACCGGGTACTATAATTTGAGATTTAAACTATCCTATCTCTCAAGTTAGATCGAACTGCACATGGTGTGCGAATTTTATTATAATCGGTTAAGTGGTTTAGAAGTCCATTGAGGACAAACATTGTGACACGAGATTTATATATATTAAGATAGTACTTATATATGAAATTAGATGCCACCTTTCTTGTAATTTACAATACAGCTGTTATTTTTGCAAACAATCGCTGAACAACGCGGCATTTTGTCAAAAATCATGAGCAGTGAAGACGTCGCAAGTTGGCATTCGACTAATGTCCGAAAATGGCATCAAGCCGCTTTGAGGCCAGATGCGTTCGCAAGCGGCACGCCTCAATTGCATATCTCCTGTGTTTCTTTTATCTGTGGACTGACATTTGAATCAGGTGCCATCTTAGGTCGCACGAGTTATACTCTTTGTTTTCAGTCAACCATGATCTGAACTGAATAGGTAAATGATTTCTAGAAAATGTGAAGCAGGATCAAAAGTCGGAAGTTGAGTAGTCTAGTCGACATCGCATCAAAATAATGATTAATATATATGGATGAGATGAAATATGGACTCCTGACAAGCTCGGCGTTAGTAGGCGAAGCCAAAATAAAATCTAAGAAACATGATGTACAGAGATTTATCAGTAATATGAACGAAATTATAAAAATATATATTATATTGTCTGGCCAGCGTGGTATAGTAGACCAAAACCTCCTTTCTAAGGAGAGGCCTATGTCCAGCAGTGGACTGTTAAAGACTGTTGATGATGATGATGATGATGAACGAAATTTTAGATGATAGATAGGATAGATTGACGAAATTGTATGAAAATAAATTAATTTAGGAGATCGTTTATTGTTTTTTTGGGAAGACGGTCCCGATTTCATCTCATCCACATTTTTAGACGAGAAGACTACAATTATTACAATTAGTAATTTACTTGACGTTGGCAGAAATAGTTAATATAATATCATAGAGGGTGGGAAACACCTGCACTGCTCAAAGGTTATAATAAGTATTAACTGTCTAGAACAGAAAGGAAAAGCCGAATCTTTTAGTTCAAGAGTGTATGTTAACTACTCTAAAGCGATGGCTTCCAAGGCCAGCATGAGTGGTCTCATAGAGTAAGGGAGAAGGGAGGACCAGTTGGAAGAGCTACAGCTCTACAGAACTCCCTCCATGATATAAGCGATAGAGGACTGCCATGGAGGCAAAATTTTTTCGCAACTGTAGAGGCTCAAGGAACCCGGTTACCTACTTTGAGACTGTCAAAAATACGGATTCAGGGCGTCAAACAATTACTTCGTGGATCCATCGCAAGGATGAGAGCAGTACCTTATGCACGAGCGAACCTCTTGTACAGAAGACACAAATTCTCAGGCTAGGAGATCCGTCTCACCTTGTTTAGTACACTTCCGCGAGGCCACCTCAGGGGCGCTCTCAATGTACTCACGCAGGTTGAGATCACGACCGATACATTCATACCCAGCATACCAAGCCTATCCGTGTGGTGACGGATTAAGAATACAGAGTGTCATCACCCTTATTCATGCCGCGGGTGTCGTAAAAGGCGACTAAGGGATAAACTACGCAAAACAACATCGATGCAAAGAGAAGGAAAACTTGAAACCAACCCTTTTTTTTTTTTTTTTTTTTTTTTTTTTAACAATGAAAATCCCCACGGACCGTCACCCCACCGGGGCTCTCGGCGGGGCGGTGTGTCGGACTCGAACCGACTAAAACCACACGGTGTGACCTCTCTGCGCCTGTTTTTGGAAGGGATCCAGGTAACTGTTTTCTCCTTCTGGATCCCTCCCGGCGCCTGCCCGCACTGTTGCGGGCGCCATCTCCTCGTATTCTCTATTTGGGCGACGTCCGGTCACACGCGGACGCCACCCCCTCGCGGCTGGCCACTACAGCGGATGGACGGGGAAACCCGTCCCGTCCACCCGCGGCCACACTCAGGGCGGCATGAGGCGCAGATAGGCGCGCCTCCGCCGCCCGGGGCGCCGGCGGCGGATCGGGTCCGAGTGGAGGTCATCCTCCCGGGCCTTCTCCGCCGCCTCCTTCTGCGAGATTACGTCCTCGCAGAAGGTTGCGACCGCGGTAAAACAACTGTCGCTACCGGCCATGGAGCGGACTACGACCGGCAGCGAGAGTTCCTCTCCGATGACTGCAGTGAGGGCCCGGCGCTGCGCCGCCCATGCGGGGCAAACCGCCAGCGTGTGCTGGGCCGTGTCCTCACTGCAGTCGCAGTGGTGGCAGGCGGGACTCAATTCCCTCCTCGCGACCGAGTGCAGATACTTTTCGAAGCAACCGTGCCCGGAAAGCACCTGCGTCAGCCGGAAGGAAAGGGTCCCGTGCTGCCGCCCTGCCCACTCGGCGATGACCGGCTGGAGAGCCTCCACGGTGGCGAAGCCAGCGCGTGGAGTCTCCAGCCGGAAGGACCATCTAGCCAAGGTGGCTCGACGAGCGGCTTCGCGCCACTCGCGCACGTCCTCGGGCGGAGGGCGGATGCCCCTCTCCGCCCGGAATTCAGCCACTCGTCGATAAACTTCGGCGAGCACTTCCGCCTCCAAATCCCACGGGGGTGTTCCGGCCAAGGCGCAGGCCGCTTCGGTCGACACCGTGCGGTATCCGCGTATGGCTCTGACCGCCAATATCCTCTGGGGGCGCCAGAGGCGCGCCCTATTCTGGGCGGACAGAGCCGCCGCCCACACCGGTGCACCGTACAGTGCCATCGACCGGACCACCCCCGTGTACAGCCGCCTGGTGGGAACACTGGCCCCGCCCAAATTGGGCAAAAGTCGCCCGAGGGCGGAGGCAGTGTCCACCAACTTTGGTGCCAGCTGTTTGAAGTGCTCGTCGAAGAGCCACCTTCCGTCTAGGACCAGACCCAGGTACCTCATCTGGGTCCAGACCGGTACGAGAACCGAGTTGACCTCGATCGAGGCGCCGGCGGGTGGACCACGACGGGGCCCGTGAAAAAGTAGGGCCTCCGTCTTATCCAGGGCCACCCGCAGACCCAGCGCCTCGATGCGCCCGACCACCATGGACACTCCAGTGGTGGCCAGGCGCGCCGCCTCCTGGAAGTTAGCCCCCCGGGCCGTGACTAAGGTGTCATCCGCGTAGCAGATTACACCCAGCCCGGGGGGGAGACGCCCTCTTAGGGCCCAGTCGTATCCCATGTTCCACAGGAGTGGTCCTAGGACAGACCCCTGTGGAACACCGCACGACATGGCCCTGCGTCTCAAGACGCCATCTCGGTCCTCATACATGACGGTTCGCTCCTCAAGATAGTCTGCCACCAGCCGCCTCAGGTACTCTGGCACTCCGTGGTAGCGGAGTGCTTCCCCGATGCAGCCGAATGGCAGACTATTGAAGGCGTTGGCGATGTCTAAGGACACCGCCAACACCACTCCGCCGCAGCTCACGACCTCCTCGGTCACGGCCCTAAGGCGCATCACGGCATCGATCGTCGAACGCCCCTCTCGGAAACCGAACTGGGCGTCCGACAGATCGGGGCCAACCTCGCTGAGGTGCCGGACGATGCGGGCAGAGAGTATCCTCTCAAAGAGTTTACCCGCCTCGTCCAGCAACACGATTGGCCTATAGGCCGCGACCGAATCGGCAGGCCGTCCCGGCTTCCTCAACAGGACCAGCTTCCCGCATTTCCAGCGCTCAGGGAAGCGTCCGGACGCCAGGCTAGCGTCCAACACCTCCCTGAGGCGGTCCGACATGTGATCGAGGGCTCGGGCCATCACTCGGGCTGGAACCCCGTCCGGCCCGGGGGCGGTGTTCTTGGATTGAATCCGTAGAACAGCCGCCCCTACCTCCGAATCCCTGACGGGCGGAACTTCGACCTCGCTACCCCCGTCGTCTTCGACTGATGAAGCCATCGACGGGGGTGTGTGTTCCGCCCGCTGCGGGAATAGGCCCTCGACCACAACCTGCAGGAAGCTGGGCTGGAGAGTCTCCGTAAGGGGGGGGCCTGACGTGCGGAGCTTGTCACGCACCGCACGATAAGGGCGACCCCAGGGGTCACGCTCGAGACTCTCCAGCATCTCCTCTCTACTGACATTCTTGGCGCGGCAGATGGCCAGCCTCAGAGTTTTCCGAGCTTCTCGGTACTCCTCGTGAAGCCGGTCCACCTCCTCACCGACCCCGCGGTGACGTCGCCTGCTACTAGTTAGGGACCTCCGGGCACGAACGCACGCCGCACGGAGGTCCGCCAACTCCTGGGACCACCAGTAGACCTCCTTCCTCGGAGGCCGACGCCCACGAACGCGGGGCATGGCCGCATCGCAGACTCGCGTTAGCGCGTCAGCGAAGCGGCCAGCTCCCACGTCGACCCCCTCGGTCGGGGCCCGCGGAGACAGCCAAGCGTTGAGAATGGCCGCCTCCTCCAGTAGGTCCCTATCGAGCTTGGCGACAGCCCACCGCGGGAAGCGGGAAGGGCGCCGCGCCGCGTGACCCCTACTGAGGTCCTGGGACCGGGAGAGCTCAAATCGGATATAGAGGTGATCCGAGAGCGTCTCAACCTCTTCCAGGACACACCAGTTCCTTACTCGTGCGGCGACTGCAGGGGTAGCGAACGAAAGGTCCACTATCGACCCCCCCTGCTGTCGCACGCACGTGTTGGTGGAGCCCCTGTTCAGCAAACAGAGGCCCACCGAAGCCGCCCACTCCATTACGGCTTCGCCCCTGGCGTCCGTCGCCGGGGAACCCCACGCAATGGACTTTGCGTTGAAGTCCCCCAGCACGAGGACGTGCCCAGACGCCAGTCGCCGCATCGAGGTCTCCAAGTTGTTAAGGAAGACCTCGAAGTCGCTCAGACTCCGGTTGGGGGAGAAATATACACCGTAAATGGTGACTCCCCCCCACTCAGCGGCAACATATCCCGTACCCTTGTCTCTTAGCGACAAGGGCGGGGAATGGGCCGCCGTGGAGCCGACGACTGCCACGGAGCCGTCCCAGTCACCCATCCAGTTTGGACGGGGAGGAACGTAGTAAGGCTCCGCGACTACGGCGAGACCTACCGACCACTGTGCCATGGTTTGCAGGAGGAGGTCCTGCGCCGCGGCACAGTGGTTGAGGTTCGTCTGGACCAGGAGGCTGGAGACTTGATCCATTATCGGACCGTGTCTCCAACCCCCTCCATGGGCGTCGGCGTCGACGCACGATTAACGTCGGAGGCAGCCCGGGTCGTTAGGCTGGCCTCCGGCGCTTGCGGAGAAGCACGGGGAGGCCTGCAGCCCCCCTGCCCCATCTAGTGATTAGCGGGTTTATTGCCCGCCGCACACACGGGGCAGTGAGGGGCGGCAGAGCATTCCGCCGCCTTGTGCCCCGGTTGACCGCAGCGGAAACATAATCCGCTGCAGTCAAAACACCTATCGCACCTGGCGCGTGTGTGCCCCGATACTAGGCATTTGTAACACCTCATCGGTCTCGCCGCCAGGACCGTAATCCTAGCGTTGACAAAACCGATGAGGATCTTGCCAGCATCGCCCAATACTTTGGCCGACACCACGGGGCAGCTGACCCACACAGCGCCAAGTCCTCCTGGTCCGGGGCGGATGGTGCCCACCCTGACGTTGTCCGCGCTGCAGCCCGTCTTCTCCACGACTGCAACGCGGACATCCTCCACCGTCACTGAGTCGTCCAGGCCCGAAATGCGCAACTCAGCACACTTCGTAGGCCTGGCGACTCTGACACCATCCTCAGCTGCAAACATAACTCGCAGCTTCTCCGCAAAGGCGTCCGCCGACTTTGCGCCTTCAGCCCCCGGGAACTCGAGCACTCGAGCTCCCGTCTGGGACTTGCGCAGGCTCATGCCTGCCGTCCCGAACTCAGTGGCGAGACTGCGGGCCCTTTGAAAAAGAGCCGCGTACGTCAGTCCGCCACTGATCGCCTCCGGCGACACGGTCACCACCACAGCCGCTGTTTTGGGCGGCTGCAGTTTCCGCGCCTTCTTCTTGGTGGCCGTTGCCACCGGTGGCGAGGGCGGGCCTTGGGCTGCCTTCTGGGCTGCCTTTTTCGCCCGCCTTCGGGACGACTTCGACCCTTCCACTACCTGCCAACGGTCATCGGAGGCAGATGTGGAGGGGCCCGGCTGAGCTGGTGGAGTGGGAAGCGGAGGAAACTCCGCTCCGGACTTCGCCGCCGTTTCAGGCACCGCCTTGGCCGGCGCCTTGGCCGGTGCCTGGGCCGGCGCCTTAGCCGGGGCCTTCACCGGGGCCTTCACCGGCGCCTTGGCCCCCTTCCCCACTCTTTTGGAAGCCGCAGGGGCTGGAGCCGTAGCCGCCGCCGCCGCCGCATACGATACAGCGGGTGCGGTCGGCGCTGTTGTAGCCTGCGGTCGCTGCGACGACGCAAGCGGGGGGCGCACGACCGGCGCAGGGGGCAGTCTCGCCTCCAGACCGGCCAGACGCCCGTCCAGCATACGCTCCACTGCGAGGAGAACCTGGCGCAGCTGGGCGTCAGGTACCTCGACGCTGGCAGGAGCCGGAGCCGGCTGCGACGGGCCAGGCAAGGCCTCTCTTTGAGGCAGCTCAGCCCGAAATTGGGCGAACTGAGCGCTAAGCTCAGTCACCTGGCCCGACAAGCGGTCGTTGGCCGCCTGGACGTGAGACGTCACCGCAGAGGCTCTCTACGACCTCCGCAATAGCGGAGGAGGAGTCCTTCAGGGCTCTTACAAAAGAGCCCTTCAGGTTCACCGACTTGGTGGCCACTTTGTGGATTATATCCACGGCCACCTTCGCCCTTTCCTGCAAGGACAAGGTATCCTGTGGGACATCTCCCTCCACCGGCTCCCTCATCCTCAATAGGAGACCCGAAATCTCCTCCTCCGCTTGGTTCTCGCCGTCCGCCCTGGCGCGTCTATAGGACTCCCTCCTGGTGAAGGCGGAGCCTGACGGCAGCGGGACGGGGGCTTGGAACCCATCGAGGCGGGTGCTTTTGGTCACTGGCGTCTCCAGGGATGAGTCACTGTCCGCATCCCTGGTGTGAACGCGCTTGTTCCTCGCACTCTCCGTCTCCATCGGTTGCGTACTGGCACTTTCGCTCCTGCCAGCTGCGGCCGACCTGGAGCGCAATCGCTCCGATCTTCTTCGGCTCCCAGCAGTCAGATTGACTTCTGGGAGCCCCACCGAGATGGGCGGCCCGGGTGCCACCACGACCTCCTTGGACACTGTGTCCACTCCCGAAGAAGAGCTCCCCTTGAGAATGCCCTTCTTCTCCTTCTTGCCCTCTGTTTCATTGTCCGTTGTGCTTGCCGATTGTCTGTTTATTTTTGTAGGATCCGTACTGTTTTTATTTTTAGATTGATTCACCATAATTAAACCCACGAGTGGGGGAGAACTAAAGGTCGACCCGGGCAGAGATCCCCCAATACCCGGGCAAGCGTACATTTTTAACCCAACCGAGGGGTCCGCAGGTACCTCGACTTGGGGTGCGCTCGCAACTGAACTTCCCATCAGCCATGCATCCCCTGGCCACGCACCAGAGCTTGGGATTCGGGGTAATTTTTTATAGAGGTTTTCTTCCTCGCGGTCCGGGCGGCTAAGCCAAGACCCACGCCCCCGGACAGAACCGGGATTACGTTATGCCGACGGTGGCAGAAAGACTACGTCCCCCTGCCTGCTCGGTGGTAGTGTAAGTACACGCCGAGCCCGTCCTCCTCTCTCCACCGCTAGCAGCGGAGAAACTGCGGCCCCTACAGAGCCCCACCTTCAGGTTTTTTATCGAGGTTTCCTCCTCCATGCTCCGAAGAGCGAAGAGCCAGCAGGGCAACCGGCAGACACGCCCACCCTGCTGGATCAGGCCTTGCCCGAGAGCCGATGGAATGGCTTCCTCTCCTGCTAGAATATTAGCCGCTGGCGATAATCCTCTCCTCCAGATGACGCGGAGGAAATGAGGAGGAACAGCGTTATCGCCAGCGTTTCCAGGGTGCACCGCGAGGAGGTTTTCTAGCCAGCACCCCAAACTTGAAACCAACCCTATACCAACCCGTCTGGCCAGCGTGATATAGTAGGCCAAAACCTCCTTTCTAAGGTGAGGCCTATGTCCAGCAGTGGACTGATAAAGGCTGTTGATGATGATGATACCAAGCCTATCCTGCAGTGAAAGATAAAAGGAAGAAACTCTTCCGGTAAAATATACTACACAATGTTCATAAACGTATTTTAAGAATATTACGTAATAGAACATAAATTATTTAATCAAACATTGTGACTTACTGTGATAATTAAAACCAGATCCGGCCTGATCCTGACCTGTGTTACTTGCTGTTTAGTCTGAATTTTTCGTTCTGTGAATTTTGTTATGTGCTAACAAACTCATAAGTCATCAAAAAGAGTATTGTCCTAGCAACGTAATCGAGTATTAAATTCCGTTAATACTCAAATAAATAAAATTGAAGTGTCTGTATGTAATATCAAATTAACAGATTTTGACGAAAGTATACAATGTAGGTACTTACACGAAAAATGCTATTGTTTGTTTGTTCCAGGTAATCTCTGGAACGGCTGGACCTATTTTGACGGGACTTACACTGGCAGGAAGCTGATGATATAAGGAGTAACTTGGGCTAATTATTTTTAGACTAGCTTCACTCCGCGTCGGTACTCGCAATTTACAACAATAACCGCGGGTGATTTTTTTATTTTTTTTCGTCTAACTCATCAATACCGCCACGTAGCCAATTCATAGAAGTCAAACTAAGCCAGCTGAGTGCGTTGTATAAACTATAATCAAGACTCAAAACAGAAACTAACAATTTAAACTAATTAATAAAATATTACTTATCTAATTTCACCCGTGGCGTCGTCCGCGTGTCTATCGGTTTTCGTGGTAAAACGTAGCCTGTGTCTTTTCTCAGAATCTAGATTATTTGTATACCAAATTTTATTTAAATCGGTTCAGTAGTTGTGGCGTAAAAGCGCGACCGAGTGAGTTACTTTCATACATTTCATAATATTAGTAAGGAAGTGAGGATATTAGTCAAAATTTATACAGAATAATTATCACTAACATAACTATAAGATAAGCGAATGTCAGAATTAAAAAAAAAGTAAATATGATTATGAAATGAATAAAATAATCGTAATTTTAATAATTTAAGAAAATAGAATTGATAATTTTATTTTTTTGGTCTCAAAACCTTTACCTGGCCACCCTGTAACATACCAAATTGCAATTTTTTGGCACGTCACAGCCGCGTCATCATGTCTCCGTGTCTGCCTTTATCAGTTTGGAATTAATTTGTTCGACATTAACATACCTTATCGACAACGTATATGTGAACTATAAATTTTGAGTGGTTTTTGAATTATAGACATAAGATGGAAATTTTAAGTCAAGTTTCTAACACGCAGTTTATGTTCACTGCTGCGGCTGTGGCTGTTGTTTTAGTATGCGCAGCTTTGGTATTCGTATTCGGGTTTCACTCAGCAGAACAGCCGCAGTTTGATAAGCTTCCTTTAGTTTTGGACGATAAAAAATCTTCCAACAAGAAGAATAAAAAAAAAGACAAGGTGAGTACTAACAATATGTTGTGTAGTCCCGCCGTTGTCACCAGTGTGTGCTCATTTTATTTTTAACCTGAAAGCATATGCTCTGTAGCAACCGGGAGTATAAAATTTATAAGTATTGACAGTTATCTTTCTGTTACATCAATTGTTATGAGATCACATTAAAATTCTAATTAATAAATTCTTGTAACAAAATTGTCTATTGTGTTTAGCAGTGCTTCCACTTGCTTACAACATAGTTTCTTGTTTTGTAGAAGTCTTCACCCAATCGCACTGTGTCTGATGATGTGAAGACTAAGTCTGAAAACTCCAAGAAGTCTCCATCTAAGGAGAAAAAGGAGGAAAAGGTAAAAGAAACAGAGAAACCGAAACCCAAGGAGAAAGCTGCTGAATCCAAACCTTTGAAAAAAGAGACCCTAGCCAAAACTAAGAAGGGTAAAGTAGCTGAAGCTGAAAAGCCTGCTGATTTTGATGATGGTGGATGGCAAGAAGTACCTAAGAAAAGTGACAAAAAGAAGGTGAAGCCTGCTGAAGAGAAAGAGAAGAAGAAAGATAGTCCTACCAAGAAGAACAAAAAGGCTAAGGATGCTGATATTGAAGCTGCTCATCCTCTGATAGTTGAAGATGAACCTGTTGAAGAAACCATCAAGGTTATTAGTGCTGAAGGGCCGCAGGTGGATGAAGATGCAGCTCGTGCTTTGCAAGCACAAGTTGAAGAGCTGCAGCGTGTTTTGAAGGAGGTAATTCTATCATAGTATTACATATTTAAATCTGTATTGAATATATATAGAGTTACAGATTATTCTTGTTATGTATAAGGTTGACATAATAATATTATTGTAATGTGTTTTTTATAGAGAGAGCGCCGTGATCAAGCTGCTCTGGCTAGTAATGACGATGAGGAATCCCCTGATGTGGATGAGCTGACTGATGTAAAAGATCTCAGGAGTAACAAGAAAAAAGAAAACAAAGAAAAACAAATCAAGAAAAAAACTGTAGAGGTCAGAAATTTATTTATAAATATAATATAACACAATTGTAAATATATTGTTTCTGAGTCCTCTAAATTACAAGGAAGTCTTTATTTTATCTTTGTCTTCATTAAATTACTATTTGTAATCTATTAATTAGTACCTATCTTGTCTTGATTACAACTTTGAATTGTTTCACAGACTGTGGCAGCAGCCAAGTCTGCACCCAAACCTGAGGCTGAAAAAGACAGTTCTGACTCAGAAAAACAAGAAAATCAAAACACAGCTGTATTCGACGAGCTTGGTGGTAAGTAATCTAATGACCTATTATTTCTGACATTTACAGTTTTTAATTGGTCTGCATTTTCATTCAAAAAAATAAGTAATATAAATTAAGGAATAAATTATAATGTAACATTCCAATAGATTTAAATATAAATATGCGGGATTGCTACCATGTACCTTATTGTTTGTGAGTATCCGATATTTCGGCGCTGTTGCAAGCACCGTAGCAATCCCGCAGATTTATATTTAAATGTTACTGACCATGAAAGTTTAAAACAATATATTCCAATAGATATATAAATAATTATATAAGTTATATAAATATATAGGTAATAAATACATTTGTACAAATAAATAAAATTGAATTGTCTACTTGTAATTGCATAAAACAGATTTTCAATAAATGCATATTTTATGGAGGTATATTTAGTATTAAAAAAAACTTTTTTTAAATTCTTGTGTTTTTGTCTGCCAATCTCTCTAACAGTTGGGCTGATTTTGACGTGATTTACCCTGGTAGAGGTCTAGCTATTATATAATATAAAGACTAATATCTTATTGAGTATATTAAATGTTTTATTTTAAAATCATCATTTACAGCATTTTGTAGTACCTAGACCTCACATTGACCGTGTTTTTACTCTAAAATAATCCGTACATTTATTTTGTTTGTTACAGACACTTGGACTGATGCTAAAGTGTCCAAAAAAAGCAAAAAGAAGGTCCGCAAGGATCAGTGAGGCGTGAGTACAGGAACCCCAGTACAGCTGGGCGCATAATGTCGCCTCGTTAGCTCAATGCCACTCACATCTGATAAAATTACGATCTAACTTCTCTGCTAAGATACTTGAAGTGAATACATCAATCTGTTGCCATTGATACAAACCTCATCGAAAACTATGTCTAAATTACTCCTCAGTTCAGGGTTGTAGTTTTACAGGGTGTGAAAGTTGTTTATAATTAAGTTTTAAATACTTTAAATTTACTTTACACATTCAGTTAACTTTCGTCCATGTTTTTAGTTTCATATTTTATTGTACAATAAGCTCGTTGACTTGTTTTTCATAATAATTTAAGTATTGTTTTCAATAATAAAGCATAATATTTTATGAGTCATGATAATACTTCAACTATTTGGAGAACTGTGAATTTTGGGAATCTGCAATATGTTGTCTATGTTATTAAGAAGAGATTTTAGTACTTTCGTCTATTGAAGACACAGAACGTGTTTAATAGCGCGCGCGATTGAGTTTCATTTATATTACTGTGAACGAGCTCATTTGCATAGGACCTGCTTGACATCTGTACAAATAAATAAAATATCTGTTTCAAAATAATAACTTTTCGCTGAATACAATATATAGAACACAGAACTTTATAAAAAAATCTATAGTAAACATTTTGTCTGTGACTATGTTCTGGTTAACCTTGTGAACGGCTGGATCGTATTTCGCTGGAATTTCATTGACAGATGTTCTAAGAAGTAACTTAGGATGCCTTTGATTTAGATTAGCTGCATCTGGCAGCGTTACCCGCGGTTCTTGTTATTATGGTACAGCAACCGCGGGCAACATCGCGGTGTGCAACTAGTAGATTATATGTGGACTAAGTCTATATAAAATTTATACCGAACACGCAACTATTAAAATACTCGGAAGACTTTAAATATTATCTGCACGTCATATCGATCCAGAGTATATTTATTATCTTCGAAAATACAATGGATTTTCTTCGAATAATGTAAAACATCGCGCGCGTTATCCATAAATAAATATGTTAAGATACATATTTCTTTACCTAATATAGTCCTTATTGTATTATAAGCAGTTATATATCTAGTTGTAGAACTTTATAACCGGTAATAAACATTCAAGAGATCTTCTGGTGCTTGTAGTAATAAGTCTCTACCTCCTTTCATTCCATTAGAGTGCATTTCATCAATTACTAATATTTGACGTAGATGTTATTCCTCCTAATTTCTATGAATTAATATTGATTGTATAACTGTTAAGTTGGAAAACAACTTATGGTTTTTTCAATTTATTATGTATTATTGTTGTGATTTACCCATGACAAAATATTATGTGATGAGACCTGAAATTGGACCAATAAGAATAACGCGCAGTTTTATGTCATTACTTCCTTTGAATAATATTTACATACAATTTTTTAGTGAATGCCTGTTTTTATGTTTTACATAGGTATTGTTTAGTCGAAGTTGTTGAATCATTTGTTTTTGTTCCGCACATAATACAAAAGTGTATATTTTCCGTCCGGACACATTGTGCTTACTTTAAAGTTGAGCATTATAATATACGATCTATTCTCATAATTTGAACATAACTCTGTATTACATAAATCAGTCTACATATCCACATAAAAGTATATAAAGATACTCTATTGTGAATTATATAGTAGTCATTGTTTAATACGATGCGGACGATTACTATTTTATTGCAGATTCCTATTTGTAAATCTAGTTTTAAGTATAATTCTAGTAGGTATAGCATCGCTAAACAATCATTTTGAAATGTCTTCGAATGCAAATAATTTATTATTAATTGATAGGGTAAAATGCGAGCATGGTTCAATGATTTTAAATATTTGCAGCTGACATAGATCAAGTATAAGAATCTATGGAACATCTTTAAGTAATATTTTATATTGCAATACTTCTTATTTGTCTTGGACATCGGCTGTGAAATGTGTGTACTGGCGGATACTTACAGCGTATGACGTAGATACCGATGTATTACTGTATAAATATGTGTATTTATCTCGCAAGGATCTAATATTCATTTCATTCACTTCTATTTATTTATTTATGCCCTTGATATTACTTTGTGATATCCATTAGTGCCAGGGTTAGTAGGGTCTGTAGAACTTTCGTTGCAAGACTTAGTAATAGTGTCCATATTACGATTTTGATAGCACTGTTTTACCATTCATTTTGTTGTTCTGTATTTAGGCATATCTTAAGAGATTGCTGTCACTTGAGGTTGTTTAACTTTGTGTTTCTAAGTTTCCTTGTAGTCTAATTCTGTACTTAGGGCCTAAATTTTAAGAATTTATCGTCTAGTAAACTGTCAAAGATGAATAAAATTCGTATATCGATATAATAGATGTAATATAAAAGATATTTTTGGCTTCATATTCTCTTAATATGTAGTGATTAGAGGGATATCGCCTGCCACCAGGCGGGGTGTGGATGTTGCCAACCAGAGTGACCGTATCTTGATAATGTTGTTGTTTTATAGGCTCTAATGTAATTAATATAATGAATGTGTAATATAAATATTTTTTTAAAATCAATAAAGAGTGATATTGAGAAAATTGTATTATTAATCCCCATAATGACCATAATTTAAGTATTTACTTTTATCAATCTAGGCGAAATTAAAGAATAAGTCATAATAATAGTTGTATAATATGAAAAACCAGTAAAAAATGAGATTCACAGTATGCAAGTATACAATATCATAATATTATAACTAACGTTTCTAATAGGTGGTAGGTCTAAATAGTGACGCGTATCGACTAGGTACATTAGGCGTATGTGAAGAATAATCAATTTGTATGAAATTGTTCAGTCAAATTTCAAAGTAACTACTATTTATATGTGTATTGTAAGAAAGTGATGAACATATCTTAATTTAAATATGGAAGTATATATTTATTTCGAATAAACTCGAAACTTTTATCTTCATGTAATAGAAAATACATAATTTGAGACCCGAAACGCTATTTCTTATCTTGCTGGCGGCGTCGATGTACTATGGTTGTCGCTTTCCATCTGCTTGTCGAAACCCTATATCTTAAAAATGTTGATGGCTTAGTTCCTTGTTTTATAAAACATGTGTGTAGGTAAGCGTTAGCGTGCAGTTCCCAACTCACACTCAGCCACCATGGGGATGTATGGACTTGACTCTCTCTTATGAGAAGACCCGAGCTCAGCAGTGGGACATTATTGGTTGTTGATGATGAGGTACGCGTGTACGTAATTTAGTTAAAGTTCCGAGTCACTTTTGGCCCTAGATTTTTGATGTGAGTTACGCGTGGGCGGTGCAGCACTCTTGCTCCTAGGCTTGCGCTTTATGCGCCTTCGCAGACGACGCGTCTTGGAGGTACCCTGCGTGGGTAATGCTTGTGCTCGCGATGCCTTAGTTTCTACTGCCACGTTCAAACGAGCGAACATGTCATAATTTGTTATTGCGCACATTTTACCTGAAAGCAAACAATAAAAAATATAGGTGTTGTACATAGGTAGATGTCCAATAAATTATTGACTAAGTCTTTTACACCATCTAAAAAAATTGCCTTAATGCTTCTGCGAAATTAAAGATACGCCAAAAAACTTGCTACAGCCGCGTGTATGTCGGTTTTCGTGGTAAAAAGTTGCCTATGTCCTTCCTCAAGAATAATAGTAGGTACCTATCTTCATGCCAAATTTAACTGAAATCGGTGCATCGGTTCAGCCGTGAAAGCGTAACTTTAAAATTTGTCATATTAAGTTGTATACATAGTGGACGCGACTGCCGATCAAATGGTCTTGGATTCGAATCCCGGGTCAGGCACAAAAAGTGTTATTGATTCTTTCTTTTTATAGAAATACTTAATAACAGACTGAAATTTAGCAGTTTGGGGTCTTAACCCCCGTGCTTAGAAAGCACGTGAGAGAACAGTGAGTCCACTATAGGTAATATCTCCTGCGTAGTAAATTGGTTTCCGTTGGGATTGAGACTGACCGCCGTAGCCGAAATCCATTGGGAGAACATCAATTCATAAATAGTAGATAAAAGAATATTGGATTTAAGTTTACAAGAACCATGGCTTAAATTAAAAGATTCGAGTAACTGTCGGACCTTTACCCATACAAAGAACAGAGGACTTTTCAGAACTTATCAGAACAGGTTTATGTAAATATACATAAACCGACTCCGAGAGCATCGGACCGTGTTCTTTTCATTCATGCCGGCGGCACCGGTTTTAAATGCTAGGACCAGAAAGGGCCCGAACCCACCAGTCATTTTACGTGGACCGGCTGAAAAAGCACTGCTAACCCAGGCGTCCAGTCGTGCACTACAGAGTAAGGCAAACGAATACGTTCGGCTATGTTAGTTTATGGAGCTTATACATATATACATCACATATGACATATACATATATAGCAGCCTGCAGTAGGTTCTTTGTATGATATCGACCGACCCTTAAACATTCTCATTAAATAAAATACAGAAACATAAAATTAATCTTATTTCAATTATCCATAACTCGTTTTATTCATATTCATGCATAACTGGTTTAATCCTGTCAATAAACTCTTCTCTATAAGCCGGTCGGTATGGAACCTTTTTTAACATGTGGAAACCCCCACGGGCCGTCACCTCACCGGGTGATGTGTAAGGTAACTGGTGGTTGATAGCTGGTGACTAAGCCTACTCGGTGTGCCGCTCTGCGCCTGAAATAGGAGGTCCAGGAACTGCTGTTATTACTACAACATTTGGACGACTCCCAGAGCCTGCCCGCACTGGCAAGGGCACCATCTCGGTTAAACTATCTGTTTTAGTGACGGATTCAGCTAGTATGAACTAAGGCTAGCCACCCACGGTAGATGTACTTGACATGTTTACCTGCACAGTTAATAATAAAATAAGGATGATACTAATCAAATCCAAATATAACAACGTACCGTTACAATATTCTTCACCGCACTCGGGGCACGATAAAATTCTCGTTTCCGTTACCCCTGAACGATTTTTTGTTTTCTTGAGCATTGTATTTTTGGCATATTCTCTTTTATCTCTCGTTTTGGTTTTGAGCTCGGATTTCCCCAATTCAATTAACCTAAAATGTTTATTTGACAAAATAATTATAAATGTTAAATTGAAAAATAGAATCGCAATATATAGGAAGGTACTTGTATTTAGAGAAACATATACGTACGTATGAGGTAGGTAGGTATTAACAGCAAATATATATATATATATATATAGTCCCAAATTAAGCAGAGCTTGTATTAAGGGTAGGACTAAACAACTGATATAAATACATAAACATACTTGATTTTTGTAAATACATACATATCTAGTTGCGAGTACCTGTAAATGGCTTTGTTGTTAACTATGTTTAATGTTTATTTTATAATATTTAAGCTGTTGGTATCCCGAACAAAATAAAATAAAATATTATACATAGAAAACACCCAGACTCCGAAACAACTATTTGTGAATCACACAAATATTTGGTCTGACCCGGGAATCGAACCTGAGACCTCTTGATCAGCAGCCGCATACGCTAACCACTAGACCAACAAGGCAGTCAAAAACCTTTGTAATGTAACAATACGTCACACAATTTTGGATATCGATTATAATTTTATGTGGGTAGATTGTTGTGTTGACTATCTCTAATAGAAATTGACATTGATATATTTTTTAATACATCAATGGAAATTGAGTACATATCCTACAATCTCCCCGTTCAATAAAAAGTAGTTCATTAGCTTTATATAGTAGTAGTGAATAAGTGAAAGTCTTAGAGACAGAATCATGAAATGGTCCTTTTGTTTTTTTCTATTTATGGAATACCTACTTCTCTTTGTCTTCAGTAGAATACATTTTAACAACGGAAGACAATCAATCATAGGTGTCCATTTTATTTGATAAGAAAAATGTTGATAAAGGTTTCATTAAAAATATCAAAAACTTCGCTTGACATTTTAAAATGATACCTAAGTTTGCAAACGGGTACAGGAAATATTCAAGAGTGGACAAAGTTTAAGTTGGTAGTTATGTGAAATTATTATATTGTGCAAATGATTTTACTAATTAAACTGTAAGACCTAAGACTGAGAAACCTGCATAGAATTAATTAATAGATAACTATGGGATGTAGATAGATTTAAATATAGTTACTAGGTACCAGGATACAATAAAACAAGGTATGGCACTCCGAGACATGGTGATTCTGATGATGATTCTGATGACGTAGGTGACATCGAAGGCTCTCAAACTTAATAATTTTGGGGAAAATTTATCACTTTAGGGAAATTTAAAAAAATATCCCCAAAGTTAATACCATTACTTATTAATAAGTAGATTATTCGATAGAATATACTTGTTAATCGATAGAGGAGATGACGTGTCTTGTGTGTCACCTACGTCATTATCATGTTTTGGAGTGCCATACCTTGTTTAATTGTATCATGCTTACTAGGTACGTTCTTTGTCAGTAAACTTACTTTCAGAAGTATAAAACTTAGATATGTACTCATTTATAATTTTTCGGTAGGTATAACTCATTTGATATAATATGATTAAGACAGAATACTGACTGTGTCTACAGAAGTAGAAATAAGTAATATCATCTAACCTGTTATAATATTCTTCATCCAGTTTCGATTTAGGCCGAACGGAAGTGAGCATTCGCCATTCGATAGGTACAGCACATAGTTCTTCAAACTTAAGGTCACGCATCTCCACTGGTACAGGGTCCATAAAGGTAAAGTGTTTCTCTTCGTACCCTTTCGTTCCCAAAGTTTCGTAGGCACGAATTTCTTTCCGAGATGTCTTAGTCTTATTATCCTCCTTTTCTTTGATCTTCACATCTTCAGGTCTAACCTAACGAATTAATTGAACAGTTTTGTGAAAAGGGATCAACATAAAAAATCTATTAAAGGTACAATACGGTTATTGAATTCGCTCTACCGGTTTTATTTTAATTTCGTATATTAATATTTTTTGAAAAGTTGTCTGCCTAATCTTAAAACAGACAGCTGAGTTAAATTTAAAATACTATAAATTTGTTCTTGGTCCACATTCAAAAGTGTCTTAATAATTTTAGAAGGTTCAAAATTTTCCCTGTATCGAAGCCATAGCTTAAACATATATATAGTTCAGTCTCACTAAATTAATGGCATAAGTTTCTTGCTCTTGTCCAAAAAATTGTCTAATCTTTTATTTTTTTATTACTCAAATATTAATACCTAGTTAATTTGTAAGTATTTATATCTGTGTACAAAATTTTATAAGTACTTTATTGGTGTACAATGAGGTTGTAAAATAAATTAAATAAATATTTTAATTAATCTAAATAATATTCGCTTTTTAGAGGACGCACCTACCAATAAGGGTGACTACAGAACTCTATTCTATACGTAGCATGACACGCACTTTCCCAATTTTTAATAGTTTCTCTAGAATGTTGTTTATTTTGAGTAAAGTTGGAGTAAAGAAATAATAGGACTAGACTATTCTTTTCGTATTTAAATAAAAGAGAGCTGAATAGGATCATATCACAATTATTTCAAGATGTGCGGAGTCTTTAAAAATAAACATATAAAAGCAATAACGCTGATACACTCAAATCAACTCAAATGTCACTATAAGTTATTACGAGACTTTTTCATATCATACGATTTTTATAAAAGTTGACTTTATATTGATTTTCCAGCTGAGTCCCGCGGTGGTACCCGCGGTCATTGTTGTACAACAGCAAAGTATGCCGCGGAGCGAAGCTAGTATTATTTTAAATCCATATACATTATGGGTGACTACGGAACCCTATTCTATGCGTGGCCTGACACGCACTTGGCCAATTTTTAAATTTGAATTCCATTCAGTATAGGTACTCATCATCATCAACAGCCTGTAACAGTCCACTGTTGGACATAGGCCTCTCCTTAGAAAGGAGGTATTGGCCTACTATACCACGCTGGCCAGACGGGTTAGTATAGGGTTGGTTTCAAGTTTTCCTTCTCTTTGCATCGATGTTGTCTTGCGTAGTTTATCCCTTTGATTATAAACATGTCTAGATAGAGAGTTCGAGCGTCTAAACGTCCAAAAAAATAGTATTTAACTGTAAGAGACTAAGCTCGTCGCGGCCGATCAGTGGCGTTACTGTCATTGTACGGTAAACACGTATTGAGTGGCGTATAAAAATGACGTTTTGCTTAATAAAAGTGTGCAGGAATTACTTTGGACGATTGAAATCAACTAAAAAAATTAGTTATCATCGGTAAGTAAACTTTAAATGACTATATTGTAAAGAAACAATTAAATTAACTCAGTGAAATTTTATCAAAAGTTCGACCACCATTTTGACGGAATGTTTACAGGGTAGCCTGTTAATTGAATTTAAATTTCCCATGTGAGTGTTAGCCAATTTACAATTTGTTCAATCATGATAGAAAAAGTATATTTCGAGAATTTAAGCCAATTCAACTTAACTATAGTGCTGGATAATACATATCATATATTATGTTTATAAAGTATAATTTTTTAAATTTAAGGTGGTAGATATTGTTTATTTTATTTAAAATCTGATATGCGTGTCGATTTTGCCGCTCCATGGATGCTAATAATGAAAGTAAGTGTTTGTTTGTTTGAACGCGCTAATCTCCGGAATTTCTGAACCGATTCTGAAAATTCTTTTACTAATCGGAAGCTACATTTCTCTGAGTTCTTAACGAGAACGATATAAAAACATGATTTGAGAAATAGCGGGGAACATCTAGTTAAAAATATAGTAATTAAATTAAATATAATTTGTTGATATTAACCAAATTGTTGTTAAGTATTAAGAATAGATAAGCTTTAATAGCAATTCCCTTTTTCACCAACATATATTTTGCCTAGTAAGGGGCCATCCATAAATTACGTCACACCTTAAGGGGGAGGGAGGGGGTCGACGAAGTGTGACATTGTGTGACAAGGGGGTGGGAGGGGTCCTAAATTATGTGACGTCACATTTCAAAATCTATTGTAATCTAAGTCTTAAAACACGAACTTTAAACTATTACTTTATGAAAACCTCAAAAACTTAAACAACTATATCTGTGTAAATATAAGACACCAATTGTTTAGGTGAAGACTCGCTCTACTAGTATTACGCGCCGACCACCCAGGCGACCTTTGATTGCTCCTAGCGGTGATTTGTTTTCTTTTTTTCTATTTAATTTAACCACTGTCTTTCGCGGATGAAACAACGTCTTCTAGTTCTACTATTTTGTGATTAATCACCTTTTTCTTCTGTGGAACAGTCCATCCAAAGGATGCCTGGAAGAGATTGCTTTTAGCATAAGGCCGCCCATTGTACATATCTTACAGAAACTTTCAACTGCAAAAACTGTATTTGGTGTACATTAAAGTAAATTCTAATCTAATATAGTCGAACAAATAATTAAATATTTGTGACAAATTTGAAATTGATTTGAAGAAAACAGGGCCAATACATTAACTTTTCTAGAATATAATATATAAATATTTATACTTTTTTTTATGCGGGGAATGCTTTTCGCACCATACCCTTCTTGGGGACAATGAAGGGTGTGTGTGGGACTCCCGGGCACCCACTAATCTCTGAGTCACGTTGAGAACAGGATAGCAAATAACAATAAATCTTGGCTTCGTTTTTTTATTTTGTTAATTTCTTTAATTAACATAGTCAATCATTTTTAGGGTTCCGTAGTTCTTGACTCGGATCCTTATATATTCTTCATATCCTTCCGTCCGTCCTAGACCTACCGCCCAAACGGTTGGTGCTAGAAAGATGAAACTTTGCTTGAATATGTGTTGTGATTACGATTACGGAAAAGTGCTACAATAAAAATATGAAAATTATTTTTATTTGGGGTACCTCCCCTATTCGTAAAGTGGTGATGTTTTCTTTTTCTCGAGGCTACCCATAGTGTGGGATATCATTAAATAGGTCTTTTAAAAACATTGCGAGGTTGTTAAAACGATTTATCAATTTAGGTATCTGTTTGCGAGTTATTCAATTTTAATACGCATTTTTTTGTAAAAACAGGGCATCCCCCGCCCCTCTATAAGCTGTAATTGATGGCTCAAAAAATCTGAAAAATTCATGATAGTAGTCCATATATTAAAACTTATAGGAAAACTATTGCGGTTTTGATAACTTTTTTATTCCGGAGTTGTACAGGTCTAACTTGTAAAATGCACTCACTTGGAAAACTTCGTACAAAAACTAAGAAATAAAAAGTAAACGTAACAATTGTCTATTGGACACGATTTTAAATCTACCTATCATAATGGGTGACCACAGAACCCAATTCTATGGGCAACCTGGCACGCACTTTCAAAATTTTTTGTTTTATTATTTTCTATAATTTATGTAATTAATCAATTTTTGTTTTGTTAATTGTTTGATTTAATGTTAATTTCATTAAAAATAATTTAAATGGAAATAAAACTGATTTCGGAACCTGTTTTTACTCAATGATTTCTAAATGTAAATTTGCAAATTATGTGACGTCACACTAGGGAGGGGGGGAGTCTCACAAATGTGACCAGCTGTGACAAGGGGGGGGGAGGGGCAAAAAAATCATGAAATTCGTGTGACGTAATTTATGGATGACCCCTAACTCAAAAGCAAAAACTCTAATACATATTGACTGACTTTCAATTTAATACAAATTACAATTCTCAAAATCAATACACAATTATTTTCCCTCCTTTTATGGAAAACATTCAAGGGCTGGTATCACTCAGAACGCTTCCACGTCATGCGCGCGCCCGTAGGCAACGCTTGCATGTGTGTGTAATACGCACACAAGCCCTTCAAATCTGGCCTGTTGTTTTTATTGCGAATGCAGCGCAACACTCCATCTAGACATGTATATAATCAAAGGTTTATCCCTTAGTCTCCTTTTACGACACCCGCGGGATGAATAGGAGCGGTGACACTCTGAATTCTTAATCCGTCACCACACGGTTTATAGGTACTCGCATATGTAAAACCATATGTGGACTTTACTATTATTTCGATATGCACCAGTACACAACAAAAATAAACATACTTTAAATGATTTATTATATTCACCAAAAGGCAATTTATAGTCTATCCAAATCTGAAAAAATAGCAATTATAACAAAGAAATTTGTGGACTTTGATTTCTAAACTCCTTTCTGTTGCTCAGGCTCTAGAGAATGTTTTTATAACTACTAAAACAAATCGAGTATATTATGTACAATCAAACAACTACTACATAAAAACTTGCACTGTTATTAAACTCTACCTAACACTGAACTGAACGTTTTCTAGAAAGTTATAAATTTCAACAGAAAATTTCTAGTATATATTTCATTTAATATTTATGTACTATCTTAAAGTGTATCTACGCCTGTTACATTTATGCATGGGAGTATTATTATATTCGTTTTATTAACCTAATTTTGGTTAGGAATGCCTAAGTAATTTACCTTTTCGGGTCGTGTCTTGAAATCAGGCACTTTGTCTAAAACTGCTCTGTAGTCTTCTGCAGTATTTATAACAACTTTAGACAAATCCAACATTGGTGCTTCATCTTTTTTTTTATCGAACAAATCATCAGACATTTTTGCAAATATAAAGCGGGTGAACACAGCAAACAAATTAAAATTATCCTTCCGTATCGATTCAACGTTGCTATGAGTTGACTAGGGAACTACCTACGTTAAATCTATACCGGGTAATGTTCTTCATAACCTAATTTTCTTCTACGTGTTGCATGACTAGCTAAATTGTGTTATTATTGTCGTAAAATAGGGCTTATTAAAACTTAGTCTTTATTGCAAAGTTTTCTCGATCTTCATTTTTCTCCATATATTCTCTTTTGGCAGTATTTATTTGATCTATGATTCTTTTTCTATTTTCTACATCAAATAAATTCGATTTAACGTTTCTTTCATTTACGTCTTCGGTCCACAATTTTCTGTTTCCATACTTATCATTTATAAACTTTTGTGACAATGTCATTCTTTTCACAGGAGATGTTTTGGGTGATTTTTTATTCTCAGAAATGTCGTTCGCTGTTAGCTGACCTAGATTATTAAATTCTGATTGTAAATTTGTAAAATCAGATATATTACTAGATTTAGAATCTTGACTAGATCGTTTACTTCTCCAATATGATTGACTCAACGAGTTACGGTGTTTAATGCTGTTCTCCACAGTTTTTTCTGATCTAGTTGGCGGACTTGGAGAGCGGCTATCTTCGCTAGAATGTGATAAATACTGTCTTGCTTGAGGCCTATATTTTTGACGCATTTTTCGTTTTTGACTGTAAAAAGGATCTTTTTCACTTTGTTTCTTATACTGGGCTACGGGTCTATTTACTCCCCATTTAGGGCGATTTTCTAAATCTTTTTTATATCTTTCTTCAGACCGAAAACGTCTATCTTTTTTTAAAGTGTTATGATGACTATCATGTGGTGCGTTTTCATCAATATTTTGATAGTCCTTGTCAATATTTCTTTCCAATTCATCCGTCTCAATCAATTTATCGGTTGTGTTCTTAAATATTGAATCGGTTTGTGTTGACACGTCTTTCATTCTTAATGTACGATATTTGTTTGGCGTTAATAATTTATCAATCTCTGTTAATTCATTTGTATTATTTAGTGGGTTTAATGATACCCTGTATAAATTATTAGCCACATTTTGTGGAACAAGTACTGCTAATTGAATGTTATTTGGTTGTGTATTGATCACTTCACTGCTATTAGTCATGCCAAGTGGTACAATATTATATTGACCATCTGTTAGGGCTAGTGGAGGTACGCTATGTATGAATAGGTTTAAGTTGCTAGGTACTTGAGACCTTGGTGAATTGAATTCGGTTGTTTGGTGAGAATGACACTCTCTTTTTAAACTTTTTGCTGAATGCACATCATATGTTCGGCTAGTTTTAGTGGGACTTGTAGCTTCTACGCTTAGAGGAGTAGTTTCAGTAGCTTCAACTTCTGTTTTTGTTTTTACCTCATCGTTAACATTAGGGACCGTAATTCGTTTATGCACTGAGAATCTTTTCTCTTTATCTTGCTTAGCTTTCCTCTCTGCATCTTCAAGTGCTCTCTTCAATGTGTCTAATTTTTTTTGTTCCATTATTTGTTTCTCTTCCATTTTACGCCTTTCTTCCTCTAGTCTTTGTCTATCTTCTTCTTGTTGTCTTTGGATACGTAGTTCTTCTAGTCTCTCTTCTCTTAATTGCCTTTCTCTTTCGTCTTGGCGTCTTTTCTCTCGATCTTCCAACTGACTTAAAATAGCTGATTGTATTTCAAGAGCTTTTATACGTTTGTTTTCTCGCTGGGCTTTGATTTCGGGTTCGAGCGGAACATTTTGTCCTCTTAGGAATGTTCTGTGAATAAGAAAATTATTTTACCAACTACGTATTTTCTGCGAGAAAAATATTTTTTGTTTATAAACAATTATAAACTATTTCTTACCTTCCTTCGTCGCTACCATTGCAAGATGACCTATCGCAGTCTATCCCCGTACTGTTACTTGAACTTCTTTGGTCAATGACTAGAACTTCTGAAGTATTTTCAATCATATTCAAACCTCGTTCAACCCATGAAGGAGTGCCTTTCTTCTGATTTGGCATCTTTTAAAATGAAAAAAATATATTTTAATACCTTTTGGAAGTCTGTTAGGACGTTTCATGTAGAAAGAGTTTTTTTTATATGTGT